>CAKXYN010000009.1:45300000-48132703 GCA_935064755.1 Tragelaphus eurycerus
CAATCATGCTACCAACCTAGGATATGGGTGATGCCTGGTGCTCCCTATCTTTGCCAATACATACCAGTGTCAGATTTTAATTCTTAAGGAACTTCTCTCTACAAATCAAGCCAAGAACTCCTCCCTCTGATCTACTGATGCATAGCAAGTAACACATTTATGCTGTTCCAGACTTTGAATCTTAGAGCACGGAGTCCACAAGTCTTCCTGAAAAGTGCACTGAGCTCTGTCACTTCTTCCCCAAAGATGACGGGGAGAGGGGGATCTGCTTCTACCTTATCTTGGTGAGAGTCCTGGCCAATGAGCAGGACAAGGAGGGCAGAGGCTCTGAGACCCAGGGGTGTGTGCCAGCCACTGACACCACCTACCAGAATGGGTTTCACAGTGAAGTCAGCCCAACAGTGACCCTTGAGCCAGTGAAGCCAGCCCACCTGCTTTCTCTGGCAGGTCTTCTAATGACAGAGTGGCCAGGGCAATGGGAATCTCATGTCCTGAGACCCAAGGGCCAGGGAGACACCTGGCCTCTAGATGACAGATGGCAGTCCAAAGGAGGCCAGGCAAAGAGGTGTCATGGAAACAGAAATGATGGAAATGGAGGTCCTGGCAGATCCCTGTGCAGGACTGGATGTGGGGCCAGTTCTTGATTGTCAGTCCACTTGTCAGCGTCTAGAAGCTGCAAAGGTGGCAGTGATTAAGAGTGGGACCTCAGAAAGTAGATGATCTGGGGGGCTTCTACTGACAGGTCTGAGGCTTTAGGCACACTACTCAACCTCTCTCTGCCTCAGGTTCTTTATCTGTAAAATTAGGATATTCATACATATTTATAAGGTTGCATTGAAAATAAATGAGATATTAACAGTAGAATGCTTAGCAAGGGTCTGGTGTACAGTAAGGACTCAATAAATGTTGTTATTTAGTCACTAAGTTGTGTCTGACTCTTTGCAAGCCCATAGATTGTAGCCTACCAGGTTCCTCTGTCCAAAGAATTCTCCAGGCAAGAATACTGGAGTGGGTTGCCATTTCCTTCTCCAGGGGATTTTCCTGACCCAGAGATTGAACCCTCATCTTCTGCACTGACAGGCAGATTCTTTACTGCTGAGCCACCAGGGAAGCTCAGTAAATATGAGTTGTTATGCTTATCACCATCATTATTGCTATATAATATATAAATATGTATTTATATTAGATAGATGATGGATAGACAGATGATAATAGATGGCAGATACAGTAGAAATAGATAGATAGAAACAGAAGACAGGTAGAAAGATCATCTCCTATGACCAGCTCTGTTGGAGCAAGCTGCAGTATCAGGACAGTTAGCTGATCAGTTGTGTCCAACTCTTTGTGACATCATGGACTGTAGCCTGCCAGGTTTCTCTGTCCAGAGAATTCTCCATGCAAGAATACTGGAGTGGGTTGCCATTTCCTCCTTCAGAGGATCTTCCCAACCCAAGGATCAAACATGGGTCTCCTGAATTTGCATTGCAGGCAGACTCTCTACCATCTGAGCCACCGTGAAAGCCCAGTATCAGGACCAGTTTTCATCAACTGGTGCGTTCATGCATGCATGCTAAGTCACTTCACTCATGTCTGACTCTTTGTGACCCTACTGACCATGGCCCTCCAGGCTCCTCTGTCCATGGGATTTCCCAGGCAAGAATACTGGAGTGGGTTGCAACTGCTTTTTCCAGGGGATCTTTCTGACCCAGGAATTGAACCCGTGTTTCTTATACCTCCTGAATTGTCAAACACTCCTGATTCTTTACCACTAAGGCCACCTGGGAAGCCCCCACCAATTGGTGCATCAATTCTGATTGATCAGTCATGGCTTCCCATTGAGAAGTCCAAGGTCACACCTGGGCTCAAGAGGCAGCATGGTAGTACTGCATGGTAGTAGCATGTATTCACTTCCTGTGGCCTGTGTTTCACTTCTTATCCGGTAGGAAAAACTGATTCAAAAATGTTACCATATTAAGTTTTTAAGAGGACCTATAATCAAGCCACAAAATAGCCTATTTTTGAATGAGGCCAACTGCATGTTGCTCTTCAAAAAAAAAAAAAAATATTGAAAGCAGGGGCTGCCTCATTCTCTGTTCTAAGTTCCACAGAGAATTTCCATTTTATTATTCCGGGCTGCTCACTGCACCGTCTCCTGAAGTGGTGGGTGAACCTCAGGCGGGTTCACTGTAAGCAGAGCTAGCCCTTAGCTTTCCACAGACACTTCTATAAAGCAGAGCGGTTGTTGGGCAGTAGAGAACACGGTGCAGTGGGAAAGGCATGGGGATCTGCAGACCTGGATTTTAGTTTCAGCAGAAACTCAGAGTGTGGGGATGGGTGGGCCATGTGACTTCTCAAAGACCTGGTTTCTTGACTCTAAAATAGGGTCACTGATCTCCAAGATCCCATCCAATTATTTTATTCTCTTCTAGGCAAAAGAAGTCACCTCTTGCATGGACTATGTGTTTGAGAGAGGGAGAAGCATGTAGAGACGTTTACATGTCAAGACGATAAGTCCTCAACCTTCTTGAAGGACATCTTCCAAAATGTTCCTAACTCCCAAATGGCAAAATAGAATGGCTGCCTCCATTTCTCTTAGGGATGAGTTTTTTTCCCCCCCCAGTGAAAATAGGGTTTATCAATACAAAAGATGACATCATGTGAAAGCAAGGACTCAGGAACCAGTTACCTCATGAACGAAAACCCTTCGCCCACCCATCCTGTCCCACACACATGCACACACAGCTTTTTTTTAATGCCATCAATTTGCTTTGAAAGTGAAAGTGAAGTCGCTCAGTCATGTCTGACTCTTTGCGACCCCATGGACTGTAGCCTACCAGGCTTCTCCGTCCATGGGATTTTCCATGCAAGAGTACTGGGGTGGGTTGCTATTTCCTTTTCCATTTGCTTTATTTTAATATTAAATGTTCATATAATTTTTTCTTCAAAATATTCTGTAATTATATATCTGATTTCTCAAAGACCCAAGATTTAGAAGAGGGAGTTTCAGTTTCCAAATGGCTACATCTTTGTATTGTTTTGTGTTATTGTAGTTTATACTTTGGCTGTTAATTGTTGGTTTTATATTTACTCTGAGATTAGTTGACATGCAAGATCTAAGTTCCCTGACCAGGAATTAAACCCATGCCCTCTTCAGTGGAAGCATAGAATCTTAACCACTGGACTACCTGGCAAGTCCCACATAAACCCTTATTTTACTTTATTTTTTTATATATATCCCCTTCCTTTCGAACCTCCCTCCCGTCTCCCTTCCCTAGGTTGATACAGAACTCCTGTTTGAGTTTCCTGAGCCATACAGCAAATTCCCGTTGGCTGTCTGTTTTACATATGGTAATGTAAGTTTCCATGTTACTCTCTCTATACATCTCACCCTCGCCTCCCCTCTCCCCATGTCCATAAGTCTATTCCTTATGGCTGTTTCTCCATTCAGATCAGATCAGTCGCTCAGTCGTGTCCGACTCTTTGCAACCCCATGAACCGCAGCACGCCAGGCCTCCCTGTCCATCACCAGCTCTCGGAGGTCACTCAGACCCGCATCCATCGAGTCAGTGATGCCATCCAGCCATCTCATCCTCTGTCGTCCCCTTCTCCTCCTGCCCTCAATCCCTCCCAGCATCAGAGTCTTCTCCAATGAGTCAACTCTTCGAATCAGGTGGCCAAAATACTGGAGTTTCAGCTTTAGCATCATTCCTTCTAAAGAAATTCCAGGATTGATCTCCTTCAGAATGGACTGGTTGGATCTTCTTGCAGTCCAAGGGACTCTCAAGAGTCTTCTCCAACACCACAGTTCAAAAGCATCAATTCTTCGGCGTTCAGCCTTCTTCACAGTCCAGCTCTCACATCCATACATGACCACAGGAAAGACCATAGCCTTGACTAGGTGAACCTTTGTTGGCAAAGTAATGTCTCTGCTTTTGAATATGCTATCTAGGTTGGTCATAACTTTCCTTTCAAGGAGTAAGCGTCTTTTAATTTCATGGCTGCAGTCACCATCTGCAGTGATTTTGGAGCCCAGAAAAACAAAGTCTGACACTGTTTCCACTGTTTCCCCATCTATTTCCCATGCAGTGATGGGACCAGATGCCATGATCTTCGTTTTCTGAATGTTGAGCTTTAAGCCAACCTTTTCACTCTCCACTTTCACTTTCATCAAGAGGCTTTTTAGCCCCTCTTCACTTTCTGCCATAAGAGTGGTGTCATCTGCATATCTGAGGTTATTGATATTTCTCCCGGCAATCTTGATTCCAACTTGTGTTTCTTCCAGTCCAGCATTTCTCATGATGTACTCTGCATATAAGTTAAATAAACAGGGTGACAATATGCAGCCTTGACGTACTCCTTTTCCTATTTGGAACCAGTCTGTTGTTCCATGACCAGTTCTAACTGTTGCTTCCTGACCTGCATACAGATTTCTTAAGAGGCAGATCAGGTAGTCTGGTATTCCCATCTCTTTCAGAATTTTCCATAGTTTATTGTGATCCACACAGTCAAAGGCTTTGGCATAGTCAATAAAGCAGAAATAGATGTTTTTCTGGAACTCTCTTGCTTTTTCTATGATCCAGCGGATGTTGGCAATTTGATCTCTGGTTCCTCTGCCTTTTCCAAAACCAGCTTGAACATCAGGAAGTTCACGGTTCACATATTGCTGAAGCCTGGCTTGGAGAATTTTGAGCATTACTTTACTAGCGTGTGAGATGAGTGCAATTGTTCGGTACTTTGAGCACTCCTTGGCATTGCCTTTCTTTGGGATTGGGATGAAAACTGACCTTTTCCAGTCCTGTGGCCACTGCTGAGTTTTCCAAATTTGCTGGCATATTGAGTGCAGCACTTTCACAGCATCATCATTCAGGACTTGGAATAGCTCCACTGGAATTCCATCACCTCCACTAGCTTTGTTCGTAGTGATGCTTTCTAAGGCCCATTTGACTTCACATTCCAAGATGTCTGGCTCTAGGTCAGTGATCACATCATCATGATTGTCTAGGTCTTGAAGCTCTTTTTTGTACAGTTCTTCTGTGTATTCTTGCCACCTCTTCTTAATATCTTCTGCTTCTGTTAGGTCCATACCATCTCTGTCCTTTATCGTGCCCATCTTTGCATGAAATGTTCCTTTGGTATCTCTGATTTTCTTGAAGAGATCCCTAGTCTTTCCCATTCTGTTGTTTTCCTCTATTTCTTTGCATTGATCACTGAAGAAGGCTTTCTTATCTCTTCTTGCTATTCTTTGGAACTCTGCATTTAGATGTTTATTCTTCAGTATCATTCTTCTAGATTCCATATATATGTGTTAGTATACAATATTTATCTTTCTTTATCTCTCTCTATCTTTATCTTTCTCTTTTATCTTTATACTTCACTCTGTATAATAGTCTCTAGGTTCATCTACCTCATTAGAACTGACTCAAATGCATTCCTTTTTGTGGCTGAATAATATTCCATTGTGCATATGTATCACAACTTCTTTATCCATTCATCTGTCGATGGACATCTAAGTTACTTCCATGTTCTAGCTATTGTAAATAGTGCTGCAGTGAACAATGGGAGAGGGTGAGATGTATGGAGAGAGTTCCAGAAAAACATCTACTTCTGCTTTATTGACTATGCCAAAGCCTTTGACCGTGTGGATCAAAACAAACTATGAAAAATTCTTCAAGAGACGGGAATACCAGACAACCTGACCTGCCTCTTGAGAAATCTGTATGCAGGTCAAAAAGCAACAGTTAGAACTGGATATGGAACAAGAGACTGGTTCCAAATTGGGAAAGGAATTCATGAAGGCTGAATACTGTCACCCTGCTTACTTAACTTATATGCAGAGTACATCATGAGAAATGCTGGGCTGGATGAAGCACAAGTTGCAATCAAGATTTCCAGGAGAAGTATCAATAACCTCAGATATGCAGATGACACCACCCTTATGGCAGAAAGTGAAGAACTGAAGAGCCTCTTGATGAAAGTGAAAGAGAACAGTGAAAAAGTTGGCTTAAAACTCAACATTCAGAAAACTAAGATCACGGCATCTGGTCCCATCACTTCATGGCAAATAGGTGGGGAAACAATGGAAACAGTGACAGACTTTGTTTTGGGGGGGGCTCCAAAATCACAGCAGATGGTAACTGAAGCCATGAAATTAAAAGATGCTTGCTCCTTGGAAGAAAATCTATAATCAACCTATATAGCATATTAAAAAGCAGAGATATTACTTTGTCAACAAAGGTCCATCTAGTCAGGGCTATGGTTTTTCCAGTAGTCATGTATGGATGTGAGACTTGGACTATAAAGAAAGCTGAGTGCCGAAGAATTGATGCTTTTGAACTGTGGTGTTGGAGAAGACTCTTGACAGTTCCTTGGACTGCAAGGATATCCAACCAGTCCATCCTAAAAGAAATCAGTCCTGAGTGTTCATTGGAAGGACTGATGCTGAAGCTGAAACTCCAACACTTTGGCCACCTGATATGAACACCTCACTAATTGGAAAAGACCTTGATGCTGGGAAAGATTGAAGGTGGGAGAAGGAGACGACAGAGGATGAGATGGTTGGATGGCATGAGTTTGAGTTGAGTTGGTGATGGACAGGGAGGCCTAGTGTGCTGCAGTCCATGAGGTTGCAAAGAGCCAGACATGAGTGGGTGACTAAACTGACTGACTGACTGACGGTGGTTTTATTCCCAGTTTTTTTAGGGAATCTCCATACCATCTTCCATAGTGGCTGTATCAATTTACATTCCCACCAAGAGCGCAAGAGTGTTCCCTTTTCTCCACACCCTCTCTAGCGTTTTTTGTTTGTACACTTTTTGTCGATGGCCATTCTGACCAGTGTGAGGTGATAGCTCAATGTAGTTTTGATTTACGTTTCTCTAACTAAGACCAGGAATCGAACCCGTGCCCTCTTCAGCAGAAGCATGGAGTCTTAACCCCTGGACTACCTGGGAAGTCCCACACAAACTTTCTAACCCACGAGACCTAAATCCTACTTTAGCAAAATTATAAAGCCACACATGTCATAGAACTCTTATATTGAGACTATAGAGGTTAAATTAATCACCACAAATCCACTGCATCCAGATTACGTAAAGCACCTGAACAACCACTGCTATGGAGCATGTTTTACTAATACAGTACCAAGAAAAGTATGTAATAAAATGTGCAATTTCTTTTGCCAATAGCTGTAAACTGGAAACATCATAATTTTTCCAAACCATCATGAGTTTTGCACCTGTCTTTCCTAATAGACAGTAATGATAACATAAAATGATGTATTAGGATAAACTCATAAGAACGACTTTTTGTAATCATCTATGTCATCTAATCCTTTTCAAAATGACCACTTTGGGAGTGGCTGTCCTGACCGGGGTTGTGTGCTCACCTCATGTTTTACTCCTTCAAAACTGCTTTCCTGGGTCAGTTCAGGACTGTTGGAAGGAAATCACGTCTCAGTCAAAAACAGTATTTCCTAAGACTGTCATTCACCTTGCGTGACTCACTTGGCTTCAAGTCTCAAAAGCCATCTACAGAGACTTGGCTCTGAATTACTCTTGGCAAAACCCCAAACCCATATCTACCTTCTATAGAGGAAAGTTGACTATTGTTAAAGTTAATGCAAAGAGTACACCACTGGATCTGAAGCAGTTCCTCGTGAACTATATAAAAATATTTTCTATTTGGTGACACACACAGAATATGTTTATAATTTTGCTTTAATTGATGTAATGCGTCAACTTGACTAATTTTGTGTGTCAACTTGGCTGGGCTAAGGGGTGCCTGGGGTATTGGTAAAACATTGTTTTGGGGTGTGTCTATAAAAGTGTTTCTGTAACATTTAGATCAATGGCAAACCACTCGAGTATGCTTCCTTGGGAAATCCCATGAACAGAGGAGCCCATGGTGTAGCAAAAGAGTTGGACACAATCAAGAAGCTAAAGAATAATAAGACTGAGTAAAGATCAGTGGGCATCGTGCAATCCCCAGAGGGCCTAAATAGGACAAAAAGGCAAAGGAAGGGAGAATTCACTCCTTACTTAAGCTGGGTTGTCCATCTCTTCCTGCACTTGGACACTGTCCCTCCTGGTTCTCAGGTCTTCAGACATTGACTGAAGTTCCACCAACTACCTTCCTGGGTCTTCAGCACAGGGTCCTCTCAGCCTCCCTAGCCACATGAACCAATCCCAAAAATAACCTCCTCTTATATCTATACACATACCTAAGTTCTGTTTCTCTGAAGAACACTGACTAATAAACACAACATCCTTCAAGGGCTATGTTTAAGAGAATGATATTCCTTCAAGGTTTTTGTATCAGGCATTTCCAACTCGATCTCTGAAATCCCTAATTCCTGAATCTCACTTTCTTCGTTACTCCCATCACAATGGCTATGTCAAAATGGCCACCTGAGGAAGCCCCCAGCATTGTAGCGGCCACATGAGAAGGCCTGGGATCCCGCCAGCTTATCATCTTGGGTCAAGAAATGCTGTTGATCTGATACTGCCCTCCAGACATGATTTGCTTGTTTTCACTCCTTCTCCCTGGATGACAAGACAAGAATTTTCAAAGACATCATCAGGGGAAGCCTAAAAACTGGAATTTCATTTCCATATTGAATGGATAAAGGAGGAAATGATAAATAAGAAGTCCAAATGCCATCTTCTTACTCAGAATTGTGCCACCTGATTGAGTAGAAAAAAACAGATCTGGGTTCCATGAGTTCCTCTTTAGAAATAGAACATTAGAAGTCTTTTCTCAATCTCTCTCTTCATGTTGATCGTGAAAAGGTCACCAGTGACATCCCAGTTATCACATATTGGTTTCCAATCTGTCCTCATCTGACCTGACTTCTGTGGCATCTGATACCCTCCCACCCACTTCTGATACCTGCCTCCCCCTCAGATTGACACATCTCCCATCCACACCATCCCAGTCCATAGGACCATTTGGATTTCCCCCTTTTGCTTCCAAGTCAATATACATAAAATTCAACATGGCGACTTATTCCTCATCACAGATTGGGCTTGCTGGCTACCAACATCCTCCAATAGCAGATTTTTCAGTAATAAAGGTGAGGCTTGTGGGACCTTACTTCTCCGACCAGGGGTCAAACCTGTGCCATCATCTCCTTGATTGGGAAGCTCAAAGTCCTAACCACTGGACAAGCAGAGAAGCCTGGCACCATCCTTTTAACTTCTGACACCCTGTGGCCTCAGACAGCAACTCCACTCCCAAAGATGGGGCAACAGTCACCATAACTCCTACAACTTTCAGAGACCCTATTCTCTGACCACACAGTCCATTCTGTCCCAAATAATTTTATCTTGAATAATGAGCAACATGTGAACTGTTGCTGTTCAGTCAGTCAGTCATGTCTCTTTGTGACTACATGGACTGCAACACACCAGCTTCCATGTCCATCACTAACTCCTGGACCTGGATCAAACTCATGTCCATCCAGTCGGTGATTCCATCCAGTTGCTGATGCCATCCAACCATCTCATCATCTGTCATCCCCTTCTCCTCTTGCCTTCAGTCTTTCCCAGCATCAGTAGTTGGTTACTTGAGGTTAAGTTTTATACAAAAGAGGGGGAAAGAAGATGTGGCACATATATACAATGGAATATTCCTCAGCCACTAAAAGGAAGAAAATAATCATTTCTAGAGATGTGAACGGGGAAGGCAATGGCACCCCACCCCAGTACTTTTGCCTGGAGAATCCCATGAACAGAGGAGCCTGGTGGGCTCCAGTCCGTGGGGTCGCTGAGGGTCGGACACGACTGAGCGACTTCACTTTGACTTTTCACTTTCATACATTGGAGAGGGAAATGGCAACCCACTCCAGTGTTCTTGCCTGGAGAATCCCAGGGACAGGGGAGCCTGGTGAGCTTCCGTCTATGGGGTCGCACAGAGTCGGACACGACTGAAGCGACTTAGCAGCAGCAGCAGCAGAGATGTGAAAAGACCTAGAGTCTGTCATAATGAGTGAGGTAAATCAGAAAAAAAAACAAATATTGTATATTTTCATAAATATATAGAATCTAGAAAAATGGTGCACTCAGCTCAGCTCGGTTGCTCAGTCATGTCTGACTCTTTGTGACCCCATGGACTGTAGCACACTAGGCTTCCCTGTCCATCACCAACTCCTAGAGCTTGCTCAAACTCATGTTCATCAGGTCAGTGATGCCATCCAACCACCTCATCCTCAGACGTCTCCTCCTCCTCCTGTCTTCAATCTTTCCCAGCATCAGGGTTTTTTCCAATGAGTCAGCTCTTTGCATCAGGTGGCCAAAGTAGGGGAGTTTCAACTTCAGCATCAGTCCTTCCAATGAATATTCAGGAGTGATTTCCTTTTGCATTGACTGGTTTGATCTCCTTGCAGTCCAAGGGACTCTCAAGAGTCTTCTCCAACACCACAGTTCAAAAGCGTCAATTCTTTGACACTCAGTTTTCTTTATAGACCAACTCTCACATCCATGCATGACCACAGGAAAAACCATAGCTTTGACTAGATGGACTTTTGTTGGCAAAGCAATGTCTCTGCTTTTTAGTATGCTGTCTAGGTTGGTCAGAGCTTTTCTTTCAAAGAGCAAGTGTCTTTTACTTTCATGGCTGCAGTCACCATCTGCAGTGATTTTGGAGCCCAAGAAAATAAAGTCTCTCACAGTTTCCACTGTTCCCCATTTATTTACCATGAAGTGATGGGACCAGATGCCATGATCTTTGTTTTTTGAATGTTGAGCTTTAAGCCAACTTTTTATCTTTCCTCTTTCACTTTCATCAAAAGGCTTTTTAGTTCTGTGCTTTCTGCCATAAGGGTGGTGTCATCTGCATATCTGAAGTTATTGATATTTCTCCTGGCAATCTGGATTCCAGCTTGTGCTTCATCCAGTCCAGCATTTTGCATGATTACTCTGCATATAAGTTAAATAAGCAGGGTGACAACATACAGCCTTGACGTACTCCTTTCCCAATTTCGAACCAGTCTGTTGCTCCCTGTCTGGTTTCAACTGTTGCTTCCTGACCTGCATACAGATTTCTCAGGAGGCAGGTCAGGTGGTCTGGTATTCCCTCTCTTGAAGAATTTTCCATAGTTTGTTGTGATCTACACAAAGTCTTTGGCATAATCAGTAAAGCAGAAGTAGATGTTTTTCTGGATCTCTTGTTTTTTCGATGATCAAGAGGATGTTGGCAACTTGATCTCTGGTTCCTCTGCCTTTTCTAAAGCCAGCTTGAACATCTGGAAGTTCACAGTTCACATACTGTTGAAACCCGACTTGGAGAATTTTGAGCATTACTTTCCTACCGTGTGAGATGAGTGCAATTGTTCAGTATTTTGAACTTTGGCATTGCCTTTCTTTGGGATTGGAATGAAAACTGACCTTTTCCAGTCCTTCGGCCACTGCTGAGTTTTCCAAATTTGCTGGCATATTAAGTGCAGCACTTTCACAGCATGATCTTTTAGGGTTTGAAACAGCTCAGTTGGAATTTCATCACCTCCACTAGCTTTGTTTGTGGTGATGCTTCCTAAGGCCCACTTGACTTCGCATTCCAGGATGTCTGGCTCTAGGTGAGTGATCACACCATTGTGATTATCTGGGTCCTGAAGATCTTCTTTGTATAGTTCTTCTGTGTATTCTTGCCACCTCTTCTTAGTATCTTCTGTTTCTGTCAGGTCCATACCACTTCTGTCCTTTATTGAGCCCATCTTTGCATGAATGTTCCCTTGGTGTCTCTAATTTTCTTGAAGAGATCTCTAGTCTTCCCCATTCTGTTGTTTTCCTCTATTTCTTATCTCTCCTTGCTATTCTTTGGAACTCTGCCTTCAAATGAGTGTATCTTTTCTTCTTTGCCTTTTTCTTCTCTTCTTTTCTCAGCTATTTGGAAGGTCTCCTCAGACAACTATTTTGCCTTTTTGCATTTCTTTTTCTTGGAGATGGTCTTGATCACTGCCTCCTGTACAATGACATGAACCTCTGTCCATAGTTCTTCAGGCATTCTGTTTATCAGATCTAACCCCTTGAATCTATTTGTCGCTTCTACTGTATAATCATAAGGGATTTGATTTAGGTCATTCCTGAATGCTCTAGTGGTTTTCTGTACTTTCTTCAATTTAAGTCTGAATTTGGCAATAAGGAGTTCCTGATTTGAGCCACAGTCAGCTCCTGGTCTTGTTTTTGCTGACTGTATAGAGCTTCTCCATATTTGGCTGCAAAGAATATAATCAATTTGATTTCGGTGTTGGCCATCTGGTGATGTCCACGTGTAGAGTCTTCTCTTGTGTTGTTGGAAGAGGGTGTTTGCTATGACCAGTGCGTTCTCTTGGCAAAACTCTTGGCAAAAGCCTTTGCCCTGCTTCATTCCATATTCCAAGGCCAAATTTGCCTGTTACTCCAGGTATCTCTTGACTTCCTACTTCTGCATTCCAGTCCCTTATAATGAAAAAGACATCTTTTTTTGGTGTTAGCTCTAGAAGGTATTGTAGGTCTTCATAGAACTGTTCAGCTTTCTCAGCATTTCCTGTTGGGGCATAGACTTGGATTACTGTGATATTGAATGGTTTCCCTTGGAAACAAACAGAAATCATAGTCATTGTTGAGACTGCACCCAAGAACTGCTTTTCAGACTCTTTTGTTGACTATGATGACTACTCCATTTCTTCTAAGGGATTCTTGCCCCTAGTAGTAGATATAATGGTCATCTGAGCTAAATTCACCCATTCCAGTCCATCTTAATTCAATGATTCCCAAAATGTCAATGTTCACTCTTGCCATCTCCTGTTTGGCCACTTCCGATTTACCTTGATTCATAGACCTAAAGTTCCAGGTTCCTATGCGATATTGTTCTTTATAGCGTTGGACTTTACTTCCATTACTAGTCATATCTACAACTGGGCATTGTTTTCACTTTGGTTCCATCTCTTCATTCTTTCTGGAGTTTTTCTCCACCCTTTTCCAGTAGCATATTGGGCACCTACCGATCTGGGAGTTCGTTTTTCAGTGTCCTATCTTTTTGCCTTTTTGTACTGTTCATGGGGTTCTCAAGGCAAGAATCCTGAAGTGCTTTGCCATTCCCTTATCCAGTGGACCCTGTTTCGTCAGAACTCTCCACCATGACCCATCCATCTTGGGTGGCCCTACATGGCATGGCTCCTAGTTTCATTGAGTTAGACAAGGCTGTGGTCCATGTGATTGGTTTGATTTGTGTTCTGTGATTTTGGTTTTCATTCTGTCTGCCCTCTGAGAATAAAGATAAGAGACTTATAGCTTCTTGATGGGAGAGACTGACTGAAGGGGAAACTGGGTCTTCTTCTGATGGGCAGGGTTATGCTCAGTAAATCTTTAATCCAATTTTATGTTGATGAGTGGGGCTGTTCCCTCCCTGTTGTTTGACGGGAGACCAAACTGGTGGAAGTAATGAAGATAATGGTGGAAAATGTTATGGATGAACCTATTTTCAAGACAGTAGAAAATGGACATGTGGGCATGGTGGGAATGGAAGCAGAAGATGGGACGAATTGGGAGGTTGGGATTGAGATATATACACTACCATGTGTAAAATAGATAGTTAGCAAGAACCAGCTATAATGCACAGGAAGTTCAGCCCAGTGCTCTGTGATGACCTAGATGGGTAGGATCGGGGTAGGGTGAGAGGGAGGCCCTAGAAGGAGGGGATATATGTATGTACATGGCTGATTGATTTCATTGTACAGCAGAAACTAACACAACATTGCAAAGCAATTGTATTTCGATGAAAAAATTGCTAATACTAATTGAAAAAAAAAAAAACAAGAGGGAGATAGAGGAATAGTGGGGGACTTTAATACCCCACTCACACCTATGCATAGATCAACTAAACAGAAAATTAACAAGGAAACACAAACTTTAAATGATACAATAGACCAGTTAGACCTAATTGATATCTACAGGACATTTCATCCTAAACAATGAATTTTACCTTTTTCTCAAGTGCAAACGGAACCTTCTCCAGGATAGATCACATCCTGGGCCATAAATCTAGCCTTGGTAAATTCAAAAAAATTGAAATCATTCCAAGCATCTTTTCTGACCACAATGCAGTAAGATTAGATCTAAATTACAGGAGAAAAACTATTAAGAATTCCAACATATGGAAGCTGAACAACACACTGCTGAATAACCAACAAATCACAGAAGAAATCAAAAAATAAAAAAAAAATCAAAATTTGCATAGAAACGAATGAAAATGAAAACACAACAACCCAAAACCTGTGGGACACTGCAAAAGCAGTCCTAAGGGGAAAGTTCATAGCAATACCGGCATACCTCAAGAAACAAGAAAAAAGTCAAATAAATAACCTAACTCTACACCTAAAGCAACTAGAAAAGGAAGAAATGAAGCACCCCAGGGTTAGTAGAAGGAAAGAAATCTTAAAAATTAGGGCAGGAATAAATGCAAAAGAAACAAAAGAAACCATAGCAAAAAACAAAGCCAAAAGCTGGTTCTTTGAAAGGATAAATAAAATTGACAAACCATTAGACAGGCTCATCAAGAAACAAAGGGAGAAAAATCAAATCCATAAAATTAGAGATGAAAATGTAGAGATCACAACAGACAACTCAGAAATACAAAGGATCATAAGAGACTACTATCAGCAATTATATGGCAATAAAATGGACAACATGGAAGAAATGGACAAATTCTTAGAAAAGTACAACTTTCCAAAACTGGACCAGGAAGAAATAGAAAATCTTAACAGACCCATCACAAGCACAGAAATTGAAACTGTAATCAGAAATCTTCCAGCAAACAAAAGCCCAGGTCTAGACGGCTTCACAGCTGAATTCTACCAAAAATTTAGAGAAGAGCTAACACCTATCCTACTCAAATTATTCCAGAAAATTGCAGAGGAAGGTAAACTTCCAAACTCATTCTATGAGGCCACAATCACCCTAATACCAAAAGCTGACAAAGATGCCAAAAAAAGAAAAAAGAAAACTACAGGCCAATATCACTGATGAATGTAGATGCAAAAATCCTTAACAAAATCAAGCAATCAGAATCCAACAACATATTAAAAAGATCATACATCATGACCAAGTGGGCTTTATCCCAGGGATGCAAGGATTCTTCAATATCTGCAAATCAATCAATGTAATACACCACATTAACAAATTGAAAAATAAAAACCATATGATTATCTCAATAGATGCAGAGAAAGCCTTTGACAAAATTCAACATCCATTTATGATAAAAACTCTCCAGAAAGCAGGAATAGAAGGAACATCAGATCAGATCAGATCAGTCGCTCAGTCGTGTCCAACTCTTTGTGACCCCATGAACTGCAGCACGCCAGGCCTCCCTATCCATCACCAGCTCTCGGAGGTCACTCAGACTCACATTTATCGAGTCAGTGAGGCCATCCAGCCATCTCATCCTCTGTCGTCCCCTTCTCCTCCTGTCCTCAATCCCTCCCAGCATCAGAGTCTTCTCCAATGAGTCAACTCTTCGCATGAGGTGGCCAAAATACTGGAGTTTCAGCTTGAGCATCATTCCTTCCAAAGAAATCCCAGGGCTGATCTCCTTCAGAATGGACTGGTTGGATCTCCTTGCAGTCCAAGGGACTCTCAAGAGTCTTCTCCAACACCACAGTTCAAAAGCATCAATTCTTTGGCGCTCAGCCTTCTTCACAGTCCAGCTCTCCCATCCATACATGACCACAGGAAAGACCATAGCCTTGACTAGGCGAACCTTTGTTGGCAAAGTAATGTCTCTGCTTTTGAATATGCTATCTAGGTTGGTCATAACTTTCCTTCCAAGGAGTAAGCGTCTTTTAATTTCATGGCTGCAGTCACCATCTGCAGTGATTTTGGAGCCCAGAAAAATAAAGTCTGACACTGTTTCCACTGTTTCTCCATCTATTTCCCATGTAGTGATGGGGCCAGATGCCATGATCTTCGTTTTCTGAATGTTGAGCTTTAAGCCAACCTTTTCACTCTCCACTTTCACTTTCATCAAGAGGCTTTTTAATAAAAGCTATATATGACAAACCCACAGCAAACATTATCCTCAATGGTGAAAAATTGAAAGCATTTCCTCTAAAGTCAGGAACAAGACAAGGGTGCCCACTTTCACCATTACTATTCAACATAGTTTTGGAAGTTTTGGCCACAGCAATCAGAGCAGAAAAAGAAATAAAAGGAATCCAAACTGGAAAAGAAGAAGTAAAACTCTCACTGTTTGCAGATGACATGATCCTCTACATAGAAAACCCTAAAGACTCCACCAGAAAATTACTAGAATTAATCAATGAATATAGTAAAGTTGCAGGATATAAAATCAACACACAGAAATCCCTTGCATTCCTATACACTAATAATGAGAAAATAAAAAGAGAAATTAAGGAAACAATTCCATTCACCATTGAAACGAAAAGAATAAAATACTTAGGAATATATCTACCTAAAGAAACTAAAGACCTGTATATAGAAAACTATAAAACACTGGTGAAAGAAATCAAAGAGGACACTAATATATGGAGAAATATACCATGTTCATGGATTGGAAGAATCAATATAGTGAAAATGAGTATACTACCCAAAGCAATTTATAAATTCAATGCAATCCCTATCAGCTACCAGTGGTATTCTCCACAGAGCTAGAACAAATAATTTCACAATTTGTATGGAAATACAAAAAACCTCGAATAGCCAAAGCTATCTTGAGAAAGAAGAATGGAACTGGAGGAATCAACCTGCCTGATTTCAGGCTCTACTACAAAGCCACAGTCATCAAGACAGTATGGTACTGGCACAAAGACAGAAATATAGATCAATGGAACAAAATAGAAAGCCCAGAGATAAATTCACACACATATGGACACCTTATCTTTGACAAAGGAGGTAAGAATATACAATGGATTAAAGACAATCTCTTTAACAAGTGGTGCTGGGAAAACTGGTCAAACACTTGTAAAAGAATGAAACTGGAGCGCTCTCTAACACCATACACAAAAATAAACTCAAAATGGATTAAAGATCTAAATGTAAGACCAGAAACTATAAAACTCCTAGAGGAGAACATAGGCAAAACACTCTCCAACATACATCACAGCAGGATCCTCTATGACCCACCTCCCAGAATATTGGAAATAAAATCAAAAATAAACAAATGGGACCTAATTAAACTTAAAAGCTTCTGCACAACAAAGGAAACTATAAGCAAGGTGAAAAGACAGTCTTCAGAATGGGAGAAAATAATAGCAAATGAAGCAACAGACAAACAACTAATCTCAAAAATATACAAGCAACTCCTACAACTCAATTCCAGAAAAATAAATGCCCAATCAAAAAATGGGTCAAAGAACTAAATGGACATTTCTCCAAAGAAGACATACAGATGGCTAACAAACACATGAAAAGATGCTCAACATCACTCATCATCAGAGAAATGCAAATCAAAACCACAATGAGGTACCATTTCACGCCAGTCAGAATGGCTGCGATCCAAAAGTCCACAAGCAATAAATGCTGGAGAGGGTGTGTAAAAAAGGGAACCCTCTTACACTGTTGGTGGGAATGCAAACTAGTACAGCCACTATGGAGAACAGTGTGGAGATTCCTTTAAAAACTAGAAATAGAACTGCTTTATGATCCAGCAATCCCACTGCTAGGCATACACAGTGAGGAAACCAGAATTGAAAGAGACACGTGTACCCCAATGTTCATTGCAGCACTGTTTACAATAGCCAGGACATGGAAGCAACCTAGATGTCCATCAGCAGATGAATGGATAAGAAAGCTGTGGTACATATACACAATGGATTATTACTCAGCCATTAAAAAGAATACATTTGAATCAGTTCTAATGAGGTGGATGAAACTGGAGCCTATTATACAGAGTGAAGTAAGCCAGAAAGAAAAACACCAATACAGTATACTACGCATATATATGGAATTTAGAAAGATGGTAACAATAACCCTGTATACGAGACAGCAAAAGAGACACTGATGTATATAACAGTCTTTTGGACTCTGTGGGAGAGGGAGACGGTGAGATGATTTGGGAGAATGGCATTGAAATATGTATAATATCATATATGAAACAAGTCACCAGTCCAGGTTCGATGCACGATACTGGATGCTTGGGGCTGGTGCACTGGGACGACCCAGAGGGACGGTATGAGGAGGGAGGAGGGAGGAGGGTTCAGGATGGGGAACACATGTATACCTGTGGCGGATTCATTTCGATATATGGCAAAACGAATACAATATTGTAAAGTTAAAAAATAAAATAAAATTTAAATTCAGTTAAAAAAAAAAAAAAGAGGAGACATAGAGATTGCCTGAGGGCAGTGGTTAAATGAAGTACCATTCACATGGGCAAAATAGTTCTCATAATAGGCATTTTGCAATTCCCTAAGCCTTCATAAGCACTGAATTGATAGATACACCTCTGATTTCAGGCAATGGTTGGTGAAATAAACCATACGTTCCTGTCTGGTGCACGGGGCTCAAAGAGAGCCCTTTCTAACCGAGAACAAAGGTTTGTGCACCCAGTCACATGCACAGTGCAGTGCAGTGATTGACAGGCTGATTATGAGGCCCAGTTGGCCTCATCTGGCCTTTCCTAAGTGCAATATGGTATGCATAACATGCCATATGAATGCTGAACTCCTGGCAGGACCTGCAAAGGAGACAGTGCAGCTGGCAGCCTGACACCGGAGCAGCTGGGAGGGGAAGGCTTGGTTTCTACACATTAACACATTTGACATTTGGTATTTAAAGGGGAGAGCTAATAAATAACCCACCAACGATGACACTCTGTAATGACAGCTTTTATAATCAGCCAATTAATCCTCCACGCCAGCTCTGTCCTTTCAGACCATCTGGCATTGCAGTCTTATTTACTTCTTTTTATTTTCCTGGGGCCTGAACTTGGAAAGTTTGCCTTCTGCCAGTGTCATATTTTGAAGCTGATTCAAGGGATAGGGCAGCGGCTGGTTGTAGGTGACTCAGCACTAAGATCTGCAGAAAATGGGAGGTTTTAGCAGGTGGTCTTGAAATCAGTCCCGAGTGTTCATTGGAAGGACTGATGCTGAAGCTGAAACTCCAATACTTTGGCCACCTGATGCGAAGAGCTGACTCATTGGAAAAGACCCTGATGCTGGGAAAGATTGAGGGCAGGAGGAGAAGGGGGCAACAGAGGATGAGATGTCTGGATGGCATCACCGACTTGATGGACATGAGTTTGGGTAGACTCTGGGAGTTGGTGATGGACAGGCAGGCCAGGCGTGCTACGGTCACATGGGGTCATGAAGAGTCAGACACGACTGAGCAACTGAACTGAACTGAACTTGAGTTTGAGGTTCAACTCCATGAAGACAGTTGGTCCTCCTAGAGCCAGAGGAGTGGGGGAAATTCGCCTCTTGATTTACTGCCTCTTTTCAGAACCCATCTGCAGGGCTTCCCTAGTGGCTCAGTGGATAAGAATCCACCTGCCAATGCAGGGCACACAAGTTTAATCACTGGTCCAGGAAGATCCCACATGCCATGGGGCAACTAAACCCATGCACCACAACTACTGAGCCTGCAAGCAACAACTAGAGAGTAGCCCCTCACTGCAACTAGAGAAAGCCTGAGCACAGCAACAAAGACCCAGTGCAGCCAAAAGTAAAAGTAAATAAATAAAACTGTAAGAAAGAACCCACATGCAGAGTTTCTGCCTCAACTGAATCCCACACGTGTATGGAGCGTCTACTATATGTCCCCATAATATGTGTTCTAAGGACATAGAAATAAGGCTATTTACATTAAAAAGGAGATGATGCTATTTGTAGCAATATGGACATAGAGATACACTGAATGTGTCCCCATCTGCAAGGAACACAGGTTTCCCTGAAAATACAGAAGTGTAGAAAGCGATCCAAGCTCAGCCATAGGCACCCGTTTAGCCCACAGGGCTCTGTGCCATTTGAAGGTAGGAACTAGACTGTGGTCAGGTCTGCTTCCCCAGACTTAATCTATAATAGGTACATGACACATAAACGTTCAATAAACAAATAAATGAAAGGGCGTTGATAGTCCAAAGTTCACAATCAACTGGAGGTGCCCCACATTGTCTTTTGTCTCCAAAGGTGCAGAAATTCCTGCAGCCCCAAATCCATCTCCAGTTTTCAGCATAAAATTCATGCCATGCTTTTACAAATGGGCTTCCTCAAATTAAGGAGGCTCCAAATGTTTGGGGGCCAGAGCAAAATGAAACCCTTCAGAAGGAACTGACAACTTCAATCATGCTTGTTATGGATTGTTGTTGTTAAATCCTAATCCCATTTGCTGTTAAATCCTAACCCCTTTGTGATAGTATTAAAAAGTGAAGCCTTTGGGAGGTGATTAAGGCTCGAGGGTGGGGTCCTTATGATGGGATTAGTGCCCTTATAATACAGACCCCAGGAGCTCCATCACCCCTTTCACCATGTGAGGACATAGTGAGAAGTCAGCTGCCTTTGAACCGGGAAGCTCTCACCAGACACCGAATCTTCCAGCACATTGATCTTGGACTTCCCAGCCTAGAGAACTGTGAGAAATAGAATTCTGTCATTTACAAGCCACCCAGTCTATGGTCCCTAGAGAAGGGAACAGCAACCCACTCCAGTAGTCTTGTCTGGAGAATTCCATGGACAGAGGAGCCCAGTGGGCTACAGTCCGTGGAGTCACAAAGAGTTGAACACGACTGAGCGACTAACATACATAGTCTGTGGTAGTTTGTTCTAGCAGCATGAACAGACTAAGACAATGGTATTAACTGAATCTACTTTGTATTCGGCTTTCTGGGCTCTGCTGACTCCTATATCCATATACTACACGCCGATCACTGGTCAGCCCCAGGACAGGATGAGCCATTGCACACCTTCATGTCTCCAGGGGCAGTCATCAGTCTGAGTGCATATGTAGCCATAGTGATGCTCATACCAAATCCTCCACCTTACTGCAGGACAGCAGCCCTCACCCCAACCTTGTCCTAGGATCTCCCTGGGGGTGTTTCACTTCTGCACAAGAATAATTCCACTCAGATCTCCCTCTGGTCTCTGTACTGGGCCTCCTTCACATCTGCCCCCTCCTCAAGTCCAGAGCTTGGCTAATTCAGCTGGGAGACCCTGAACCCCCAGGGCTTGAAGCCACTGGAGTGATGGGGGAAGGACAGAGACTAGCTCCTCCCCGCCAGCTCTGTCATCTGGATGTGCTACAGTCTCATGTGGTCTCTCCTGGATTTGCTTCTCTCGATCTCTTGCCCTAGCCCCACCTTCTGCGGCATGCACGCATGCCTAAGTTGCTACCGTGGAGTTCACCTCTTTGCCACCCTATGGACCATAGCCCACCTGGCTCCTGGGTCCATGGGATTCTCCAGGCAAGAATACTGAAGTGGGTGGCCATTTCCTTCTCAAAGCCCCACCCTTTAAGAGGCCTTAAATTATCCAGTAGTGCCAAGTGGGGGCGTGGTAGCCCTTCACCTTCATGCTCCCATCTTCCCTCCCTCCCCTGCTCAGTTCAGTTCAGTTCAGTCGCTCAGTCGTGTCCGACTCTTTGCGACCCCATGAACCATGACATGCCGGGCCCTGCTGTCCATCACCAACTGTTGGAGTCCGCCCAGTCCACCTCTGTCGTCCACTTCTCCTCCTGCCTTCAATCTTTCCCAGAATCAGGGTCTTTTCAAAGGAGTCAGTTGTTCACATCAGGTGGCCAAAAGTAGTGGAGTTTCAGCTTCAGCATCAGTCCTTCTTCAAACTCCTCCTTCCTCCTTTCATCCACACACACAAGTTGAAACATGCAAGCTGAAACACCCACTGTCAGGGCAGCACCTGGGAAGGGAGGATCAGTCACCCGTCAGCCCATCTGAGCAGCTGGAGGTCTCCCCCACTATGAGGAGCCACCGGGCAGACAACAGCATCCTGGTTCTAGGTGGCCCCGCCCCCGTCTCTTGTCTACCTGATTATATCAGATGAAATCAACATCAAAGGCCGCCCGTGGGCACATGGGAGAAGCAGCAGGGCAAGACTTTGCTTTCACAGTAATGAAACATGAGAGAAAACAGCAAAAGTTCTTAGCCCAGAATCTGTCTCAGATGTTAGTTTTGTTTTGTTTTAATGTGACATGAGTTGAAAGGATCCCTCCTCTGACCTGGGAGTACCCCTAGGGGCAGTCAGCTCAGTATGGGAGAGGATGCGAGCGGCCAGGTCGTGGGGCTTCATGGGCTGTTCCATCCTTAACAGTAGGGAGAAAGGTCTCCCAAGTCCTGAAGAGTTCACAGGCAAAGGTCTGCGTTAGTGGGTCCTTTCAGCCACTGCAGATTAGAATCAGAAATCCATAGCCAGATCCCAGCAGCAGCAACAGAAATAGGAACTCCTGTGTTTTGGCCCAAAGGGAAATGATGTCATTCCATCTTACCAAAGTTGGAGCAATTTGTTCTTGACACAATAGCTAGCTGGCAGATGATGTGTGCGTGCTAAGCTATTTCAGTTGTGCCCAACTCCATGTGACCCTATGCTAGTAGCCTGCCAGGCTCCTCTGTCCATGGGATTTTCTGGGCAAGAATACCAGAGTGGGTTGCCATGCCCTCCTCGAGGGGCTCTTTCTGATATAGAGATTGAACCCCAGTCTCTTAAGTTTGCACTGGCAGGCAGATTCCTTACTACTAGTGCCACCGGGAAGCCCAATAGGTATATAAAATAATAATAGTAAAGATGAAAGTGAAAGTCTCTCAGTCGTGTCCAACTCTTTGCGACCCCATGGACTATACAGTCCATGGAATTCTCCAGGCCAGAATACTGGAGTGGGTAGCCGTTCCCTTCTCCAGGGGATCTTCCCAACCCAGGGATTGAGCCAGGGTCTTCTGTATGGCAGGTGGATTCTGTACCAGCTGAGCTACCAGGGAAGCCCAGAAGTAAAGATAGCTAGCTAGCTAGATAGATGACACCCAGTCAAGGTGAACCATAGGAGCTCTGGAATTGCATAAATGACCTCAAGAGAGTAAGTCATAGGAAGGAAGATAAGGTCTCTGCTTCCTTTTTACCCTGAACTCCATTCTCTTTCTCTAAGAAATGTAGTTTCTTTAAGACGACCACTGCCTTCCACTGTAACCTGCTAAACTATTCTTTTTCTCAAGACAACAAATTTGTCCCTGCTTTGGTTTTATTTAATTTTTCCAATGCTTTAGTAGATGCCTCTTCAAATGGCCAGGAAAGATTTGGTGACCGTTCTGAAATGGTTTCTCAGTTGTTGGTTGTACTGATATTTCAGTTGGTTGTCCTGAGAATTCATTGTTGTGGGGCTGTCCTGTGCATTGTGTGTTGTTTAACGACATCCCTGCCTCTGCCCTCTAGAGGCCAGTTGTGGCATCCAAAAACGTCTCCAGGTGTTGTCCAGTGTCCCCTGGCAGGCAAAACTGCCCCAGCTGGGAACCACCGTTCTGCAATAGCAGGGCTGCGGTGAAGGGGGGATCTCAATCACCCACAGTGAAATGGACATTGTGCCTTTCAACTCTCCAGACTTCGGAGGGTTCACAGCTGTACTTTTTCATGCACATCCCTGTACCTGTGCAGGAAACGGGAAAACAATCATTGCCTTAGTAAATTCCTCTGTGGGGCCAGAAGAAAGGAATGGAGGAAACCTTTCAGGGAAGAAAAGGTCGAAAGACATTTGTACATCCGAAATGATCAAGGAATACCAACTGCAATCTTGAGTCACTTGAATTCTGCAAGCTTCTGTTTTCTACCACGAGGTAAAGAGGGAGCAGGTCAGAGGCCCTCAGCCCTGCCCGTCATGCTTTGCTGCTTCCCCCAATACACTGGAAGCCTTGGATTCATCTGCCCACATTCATTCAACAACCATTGAGATCTGTGCTTTGTCAGGAGGTAGACGCAAAATGGGTTTGTTATCAAGCTCAGGTTTGGCTGTGCCACCACTCAAAAGCCCAGACTTGAGAGACAAGTGTTGGTAGGAAAAGAAAGTTGCTTTATTCAGGAGGCCAGCAACCTGGGAAGAAGTCAGACTCAAGTCCAAAAACGGAACCTCAGTTGCAGATCAGAGGTCAAGAGCTTTTAAAGAGGAAGCACAAGAGGAGGGAGAGGGCTGCATGCAGAAGAGCACAGTCAGCCCAGACAGTCCTCGTGAAACTGGCCATGCAGCAGACTGACCAGTGTCGTCCTGACTGTTTTAAGCATGTGCACGTGTGCTCAATGTGTCTGACTCTTTGCAACCCCATGGGCTATGACCCTCTAGACTCCTTTGTCCATGGAATTTTCCAGGCAAGAATACTGGAGCAGGTTGCCATTTCCTACTCCAAGGGATCTACCCAACCCAGGGACTGAACTGGAGTCACCTGCAGATTCCTTACCACTGAGTCTCCTGGGAAGCCCATTTTAAGCACAGTTAGTCTACAATTCGAGGTTTGGTTTATTCCCATTTTCTTGAGACCAATACTTAGAGTTGTGCATGATGGAGCATCTCATGTCACGGCTACAGTCTGGTCAACATGTAGTTAACTTCTTCATGATGTTAAGTTTCAGGAAGGGGTTTCAGTAACTGATGGGGGTTTTCAGTGACTGAGAAACAATGGATATGTCTCAGGATATTATTTCTAGCCCCTGGAGGAGGAACTAAATGTCCTTAATTTTGTTTAATGGCAAAACTATTATTATTTTGTCTTGCTTGACTATTCTATTTTGCTTCTGCATTTTCTCACTTCTCTGATTAAATTTGTTCTTTGGCTGAAGTTTTTCTACACACAAGAGGCAAGGGGAGGACATGAAAGTGTCTGTCCCAGGAAGGCCCCATAGGATCCTGCTTGGTTACAGTTTCCCT
The DNA here is from genome assembly GCA_935064755.1 of Tragelaphus eurycerus. Lineage (NCBI taxonomy): Eukaryota > Metazoa > Chordata > Mammalia > Artiodactyla > Bovidae > Tragelaphus > Tragelaphus eurycerus. The sequence continues at coordinate 45,324,837 of CAKXYN010000009.1, forward strand.
ATAAGGATACTTTTGGCGCAGTGGTAAAGAATCTGTCTGCCAATGCAGGAGATGCAAGGGACGTGGGTTCGATACCCAGGTCAGGAAAATCTCCTGGAGTACGAAATGGCAACCCACTCCAGTATTCTTGCCTGAAGAATCCCATGGACAGAGGAGCCTAGTGGGCTACAGTCCACAGTATTGCAAAGAGTCAGACATCACTGAGCACACACTTCAGTAAAAACTTCAGCAATAAGGACAATTAGGTACAAATCAAGGCACAAATGCTTACATCCAGCCAGCAGGAGCAGAGGCATCAGCTCCTGTGTCCTGTGTGCCTGAGGCTTCTGTGTAGGCAAGACCATATCCCCTCCCCAACACGAATCAGTCAGTCCCTGGCAGGGACCCCTTTGACTGGCGGGTGAAACCTGGGAACTCATCTGGGAAAGAATCCATCTGCAATGCACGAAACCCTGGTTCAATTCCTGGGTTGGGCAGATCCCCTGGAGAAGGGATAGGTTACCCACTCCAGTACTCTTAGGCTTCTCTGGTGGCTCAGCTGGTAAAGAATCCGCCTGCAATGTGGGAGACCTGGGTTCAATCCCTGGGTTGCCTATGGACCCAGCCTTGGAAAAAAGTGTTTAAATTTATAAAGTAAGACACATGAGGTTACAAAAGGAACCAATTATATTGAAAGATAGCCGTCAAAAAGATTTTAGCCCATGATGTATTTATATCTATTCTTTACTAATGCATTAACTAACAAAGTCTGGGTTGAGACTATAATTACAACCCTTTTGGATAAACACATGATATTCTGAGATGTCTGCTTTAACTGTTAGATGATACAAAATAGATCTGGAATGTCCACTGGTTTCAAGGCTGGAGGCACTGTTAATGCTACTGGCCTATGTTTGTCATTAAAGAGAACACTGAATTTCAGTTAGAGAACATTAAAATAAAACTGGGCTTCTCTGGTGTCTCAAACAGTAAAAACTCCACCTGCAATACAGAAGACCTGGGTCTGATCCCTGGGTGGGGAAGATCCCCTGGAGAAGGAAATGGCAACCCACTCCAGTGTTCTTGCCTGGAGAACCCCATGGACAGAGCCTGGTGGGCTGCAGTCCACGGAGTCTCAAAGCGTCGAACATGGCTGAGTGACTGACACACAAAATAAAACTACAAGGTCTCAGATCAGTGTCACTGACCTCCTGAATTTGCAGTTCTGTGGATTCCAGCAGATTCCATGCCCTGATGTAGGAATGCTACTTTTCCCCATCACAGGGACAGGTTGGCGACCCAAGCTGGTCCTGTTCCTGTGGACTTTTACAGGGAGGTGACTTTTTCAGGGATGTGAATTTTTTAGGGTTGAATAGTTAACCCAAACCAGAGCAATCAGTATCCTCTCTGTAACTTTCCTGGCAAAACTCTCAAGGAGGAGCCACAGAGTACACAGAGGATATTGTGGGTATTTAGGAAATTTGCTGTATGACTCAGGGAACTCAAACAGGGGCTCTGTAACAACCTAGAGGGGTGGGAAAAGTTGGGAGATGGAAGGGAGGTTCAAGAGGGAGGGAGGGGACATACGTACAGATCAGATCAGATCAGATCAGTCGCTCAGTCATGTCCGACTCTTTGGGACCCCATGAATCGCAGCACACCAGGCCTCCCTGTCCATCACCAACTCCCGGAGGTCACTCAGACTCACATCCATCGAGTCAGTGATGCCATCCAGCCATCTCATCCTCTGTCGTCCCCTTCTCCTCCGGCCCCCAATCCCTCCCAGCATCAGAGTCTTCTCCAATGAGTTAACTCTTCACATGAGGTGGACATATGTACACCTATGGCTAATTCAGGAGCTTCCCTGAGGGCTCAGCAGGTAAAGAATCCCCTTGCAGTGCCAAGAGACACAGGAGATGCAGGTTCAATCCCTGGGTCAGGAAGATCCCCTGGAGGAGGAAATGGCAACCCGCTCTAGTATTCTTGCCTGGAGAATCCCATGGACGGAGGAGCCTTATGGGCTACCGTCTGTGGAATCACAAAGAGTCAGACACGACTGAGAGACTAAGAACAGCACGAGGGAGCCCCCTTTCTCTGCCTGGCTGTCTCCAAGCTGGGGCATCGCTCCACTGCCTTCAGACTCAGATGGGGACCAGGTCCATACCCTCGGCTCTCCTGAGCCTCCAGCTTGCCGACTGCAGACCTCAGCACTCCTCAGCCTCCATAATCACACAAGCCAATTCCTCATAATTCGTGTGTGCTCAGTCACTTCAGTTGTGTCTGACTCTTTGTGACCCCGTGGACTGTAGCCCACCAAGCTCCTCTGTCCATGGGATTCTCCAGGCAAGAATACTGGAGTGCTTAACTATTCCCCTCTCCAGGGAATGTTCCCCACTCATGGACCGAACCCAGGTACCCTGCACTGCAGGAAAATTCTTTACCCACTGAGACACCTAGGAAGCCCATTCCTTATAATAAATCTCTATGTAATTCCATTGATTCTGTTTCTCTGGAGAACCCTGACCAATACACCATCTAGGCCGATAGTCCACTGTACAAACGTTGTGTTTGTGTGAGATGTGATGCACAAAGACACAAACAGCCTATAGTTTCCACTTCCTGAGACAGAGACCTATCCTTTGTAATAGCATAACCCCAGAGCTGTGTGATTTTTTTTTTAATAGACTCATTAGGAATAACTGAACTTGAGGTTTCCCTGGTTGTGTGTGTTTAGTCACTCAGTCGTGTCCAACTCTTTGTGACCTCATGGATTGTAGCCCACCAGCCTCCTCTATCCATGGGGATTCTCCAGGTAACCCAGGGTTGGATTGCCAAGCCCTCCTCCCGGGGATCTTCCCAACCCAGGGATCGAACCCAGGTCTCCTGCACTAAAAGTGGATTCTTTACCATCTGAGCCACCAGGGAAGTCCCCAAACCTTCAAATGCCAAAACTCCTTCCCTGGTGGCTCAGTGATCAAGAATCCACCTTACCAGTGCTGGAAACACGGGTTCAATCTCTAGTCTGGGAAGATGGCACGTGTCTCAGAGCGACTGAGCCCCGGTGCCACAACTACTGAGCCAACACTCTGGAGATGGCAGGATGCGGCCAGTGAAGCCCAAACTCCCTGGAGCCTGTGCTCTGCAACAACAGAAGCGACTGCAATGAGAAGCTTGCGCATGTCAACCAGAGAGCAGCCCTCCTGTCTGCTATTAGAGAAAAACCCACACACCAACGAAGATCCAGCACAGCCAAAAATAAATACATAAATAAAGTTATTCTAAAAAAAAGAATAACTGAGCTCCCACTATGGCATGAACTAGTATAAGTTTACTATGTGGCAAATACTGACCCCACAGTGGAGAATAACATACCTAGTGCTTCTGGGGTTAAGTTGCAAGCCCTTTATACACAGTCCTGGAAAACAGTATTCAGTCAGAAGTACTGGAGGACAACCTGATTTTAGACACATTTCCACTTCTCTCACCACCCGGTTGCTGACTCTGCAGCCAGGTGTTTTGTCTAGAAACAGTCAAGGCTGGTAGCCCAGGTGAGGGGAAAAAGAAGGCCCAGAGCAGGGGCCTCCAGCTGGAGTGCAGAGTCAGGGCTAAAGGCTCAGGGACCCTGAAGAGAAGGACCAGGGATCGAGAAAGCCTGTGCGGGGGTCCTGCTGAGGTCCTCCGATGGGCTCCTGTCGTCTGTGTTCCCAGCACAGCCCAAGTGTGGGAGCATGGCTGGGACTGAAGGGCCAGGCACCAGGGCACTCGGTACCATCCAGTGCCCTTACCTGAAGCCAACTCAGGATCCAGCCCTCCTATTCTGGTTGCCATGCCAACAGCAAAGATGCTGAGTCTACCTATTGGTAACAAGTCTACATTCAGATGCCAAGGCATGGGCTCATCACCTGCTGTGTTTCTACAGCTCCTTGCAGCTCAGTTCAGTTCAGTCGCTCAGTCATGGCCAACTCTTTGCGACCCCATGAACCCCAGCACGCCAGGCCTCCCTGTCCATCACCAACTCCCAGAGTTCACTCGGACTCACATCCATCGAGTCAGTGATGCCATCCAGCCATCTCATCCTCTATCGGCCCCTTCTCCTCCTGCCCCTAATCCCTCCCAGCATCAGAGTCTTTTCCAATGAGTCAACTCTTCACATGAGGTGGCCAAAGTACTGGAGTTTCAGCTTTAGCATCATTCCTTCCAAAGAAATCCCAGGGCTGATCTCCTTCAGAATGGACTGGTTGGATCTCCTTTCAGTCCAAGGGGCTCTCAAGAGTCTTCTCCAACACCACAGTTCAAAAGCATCAATTCTTCGGCACTCAGCTTTCTTCACAGTTCGATTCTCACATCCATACACGACCACTGGAAAAACCATAGCCTTGACTAGATGGACCTTTGTTGGCAAAGTAATGTCTCTGCTTTTCAATATGCTATCTAGGTTGCACCTTGAAGCTCAGTGGTCCCATTTTTGACCACACAGATCTATGCCCTCAAGTATGACCACTCCCAGGAGCATTTCAGTGTGGGTTTGCCTCCGCTCAAAATATAACACCAAAAAATTAAAATAAAATCAACCCTTGATAAATTAGGAGTCTGACATTAACAGATACAAACTATACTATACTACATATAAAATAGAAAAACAATGTTTTGCTGTATAACACTGGGAACTATATTCAATATCCTGTAATAAACTATAATTTAAAAGAATATAAAAAGGAATACACATATACATATATATATAAACATATGTGTGTGAACGTATAACAGAATCATTTTGCTGTACGCCAGAAACTAACACAACATTGTAAATCAACTATAATAAAAAGTAAAATCTAATATTATAAACTCTGACTCAGTCACCCAAGACTGCATTTTCATTTTGTGAGTGAAAAATAAGTTGCCACATGTTTCAGGAACATTAAAACGGGAAGGTCCTAATTTAAGGATATATGCTAAATGACAGTCTTAAAAAAAATGAGTCACTACAGTTTTCTGTTAATACCCAGGACAAGCTTCTAGTCATGTTAAACTTCAGAGAAGTTTTGGCTCAGGATAGTGTTCAGAAAGAAGACAGTCTCTAAGCCAAGCACACTCTTCACAATATCAGTCCTGATTATTTCCAAAAAGATGTGACCCTGTGGTGCTTCCTTATGTCACACTATCAAATCTGTCCCCATAGATAGATCTCTGAGCTTTTGCTCCCTATTACCCCCCACCCCTGAATGGTTGACATTTAGGCGTGGGCTGCCCATCTACAGGTGTTGCAGTCCTTGGACAGCAAGGAGATCGAATGAGTCAACCCTAAAGGAAAGCAGTCCTGAATATTCACTGGAGAGACTGATGCTGAAGCTGAAGCTCCAATACTCTGGCCACCTGATGTGAAGAACCAACTCGTTGGAAAAGACCCTGATGTTGGGAAACACTGAGGGTAGGAGGAGAAGAGGGTAACAGAGGATGAGATGGTGGGATGGCATCACCAACTCAATGGATATAAGTTTGAGCAAGCTCCAGGAGTTGGTGATGGACAGGAAGCCTGGTGTGTTACAGTCCATGGGGTCACAAAGAGTTGGACACGACTGAGTGACTGAACAACAGCCCACCTACAGACGTAGCATGACTTAAATCTACACATCTGTCAGTCAGCTGCAGCCACAGCCAAACAGATAATAAAGCCTAGGGATCCCAGGTGGAGAAGGCAATGGCAACCCACTCCAGTACCCTTGCCTGGAAAATCCCATGGACGGAGGGGCCTGGTAGGCTGCAGTCCATGGGGTCACTAGAAGTCGGACACGACTGAGCGACTTCACTTTCACTTTTCACTTTCATGCGTTGGAGGAGGCAATGGAAACCCACTCCAGTGTTCTTGCCTGGAGAATCCCAGGGACAGGGAGCCTGGTGGGCTGCTGTTTATAAGGTCGCACAGAGTTGAATACGACTGAAGTGACTTAGCAGCAGTAGCAGCAAGAGGGATTCCAGGAGAAAGGTTTTTCAATGGATTCACTATTTCTGTTTCTCTGGTAGCTTCTGGGAAAAGATTTCAGGACTCCTAAGGCTGAAACTGCACGTTTTGGGCAACTTTACACAAATGAAATAATTCGATCAAAATTAGAAATATTCAGATGACTTCTGGAAAACTCGTCTGCCTGCTCTCTGATAAAAGCATAGCAGAAGAGTGTTTCCTAGTCATCTTTCCCCTTTTCATCCTGAGGGTGGGACACGCGTGCCAGACTCCCTGGAGCTTCAAGTCTGGAAAGGAAAGCTGCCCAGAGCCAAGTGATGGGGGCCCAACCCCAGACACAGAGCTGTTTTCTCCACCGGCACCTCACCGTGGGCCCAAACCCAGCCTCAGCTGTTTTTAGTCCCTGGTCGTGCTTCTGATTCCAAAGAAACAGCTATTTTGTTTGGCTCTCGTTGCATTACTCATGCGGTGCAACATGTCTGTGTGGCCACGTGGCCGAGAAAGTGAAATCAAAGAGATTAAAAACAGAGCTGTCTAGAGAACAGGTGTCGAGCATTATCTAATAGCAAACTAAATATAAAAAGAGAGACTCGTTAGAGTTCTGGCATCTCTCCTTCTGTCATCCTCACAGCTCTTTAAGTCTTGAAATGGCTGCTCGGACTGAAAAAAAAGGACCTGTGATCTAATCATGTTCCTCAAATAGGCTCCTTATTTGAATACTGCAAACTGAGGTCACAGCACAGGTTACTTGGAACACACATTCTCTTCTGAGAGGAGCCTCATTGAGTAGGAGAACCAGAGAAGGAAGAAGTTGGTCACCTAGGATGAATCATGCCCAGCTCACCAGAGGTTGAGAGCATTTTTGTTCACCTGTAAACTAGAAAGCTGGGGTTGACATCCTCTCCTAACTTTGGCATTTTGTGGCCAGTCCTCTCGGCTGCCCAGAACAACCCACTCAGAATGTACACAAACCCAGGCCTCACACTGATGCTTCTTTCTCAGGGCAACATGGGGCATTGGGAGCACAGAGAGTTGTGGAGGAGGGAAAGAATTACCAAAAAAGATTGCCAGCCAGAGGCCCCATAGTGCTGCACTAGCAGGAACCACTGCCTGAATTTCACAGCATAGACTAGCTGGGTACGTGCAAAAGTGAAAGTGATAGTGAAGTCACTCAGTCGTGTCTGACTTTTCGACCCCGTGGACTGTAGCCTACAGGCTCCTCCGTCCATGGGATTTTCCAGGCAAGAACACTGGAGTGGGTTGCCATTTCCTTCGCCAGGAGATCTTCCTGACCCAGGGATTGAACCCGGGTCTCCCACATTGTAGGCAGACGCTTTATCATCTGAGCCACCAGGGAAGTCATATTGGTTGACTAATGGCAGTAAGACATCTGCTCCAGCCTCAGCCCCCTGTTCATGGTCTTGGAAAAATCAGGGGAAGGGCAAAGCCTGCCACCTGAATGAATGCCATTTAAAATAGCTTTCCCAGAAGTCCCATTCATCTCATTGACGAGAACTTTCTTACCTGTAAAGAAGACCGGGAGATGGAGATACTGCCCTAAACAAAATTGGACTTCTGTTGATAAAAATGTAGAGGACAGATGCTGGCTAGAAAATTAACGGTTTCTGCCACAAAATGTTGCCTCCGATGATGCTGACATATTAACAGTGTAAGCAAAAAATTTATGTGTATATAGCCAGCCATACCCTAGAAAACATTTTTACTACATACAGAAGTTTTGGACTGAGGATAAAGAGAAGGAAAGCTAATTAAGCAGGACAAAACTCCAGGGCAGACTCCTAACTCAGCAGGATCTGTCATTGCAGATGCCACATGATCTGTTGGTCACTCAAATGAATGGCTTATTCTGTAAGTTTGACCCAGGATTTGAATGAAGGTGCCCAGTTTCTGTGAAATGGGGTGTGATGAACCCAAGTTGATGAGTCAGAGCAAGCATGACATTTCTCTCATGGTGTGGACCTTTTTTTTAAGTCAACAGTTGTGACTCCTAATTAAACAGATGAGCCTCGCCTGTTTTTCTCCTCTTCCTCCTCAAACTCTATAAAAATGATGGTAGAGGAAATTTTTTATTGTAAGACCACAAGGATAAAAATAGCAGTACAGGAGCCCAGGTAGATTACCAAGTAGATAGAGGGGTGGTAAGTGACTGGTAGAACTAAAGAAATCTCAGCGGAAGAAAGAGAGGAGTAAGCCAGTCCCCATCCCACGGAACTGTGGGAAAGCTCAGGAAATGAAGATACCAAGGACACAGGAAGTAAGAGCAGGTCTCAAGGCTGAAAGAGAAGGACTGTTTAAAAGTGTACAGAAGATAACTGAATCTTCGTTTTTTCCCCATCCTTGCCTCCTAGACCTGAGGTGGGAAGTTTGTTCTCTAAAGAAACTGAACCAAAGAGATTCTCAACTGAGGGAACTAAGTTGGGAAGGAACCAAGAGGGAAATGGAGAAATGGGGTTGAAAAATATGGAACCAATCAGAAGACTATTTATAAAGTGGTGGAATTCTTGTACGCTTCTCCTACTCATTCTCAAAACCCTGGAAGGCAGTTAAACTTTGCTCTTGAGATTCTGAAGAAAGAGCCCAGAATTAAGACCTCCAGAGATGGATGTTTTGAGATTCCCAATTAAAGAGGCTGCCCTAGTATCCCCTGACTCTACAGTAAAACTGCCCATCATAGATCCCCACACAGATGACCTCCACTCAACTCTTCATTGCATCAGTCAGATATGAAGAGAAAGCTGAGTATTGCCTGGGGTTTGAGAAACAGTCTCAACATCAAGGACAAATACCGAAATAAACAAACTAGGAATAAAGAAACCCTGAGTTCTAGAGATACTATTAGAAACAGAAAAGGGTATTTAAACACACACACACAAATACTTCAACAGAAAAAGAAGAACATTCCTGAGAAAGATAAGATTTTTAACTCATGACACAAGCACAAGACACTTTGTAAACAATCAGAGAATAGAAGAGCTCTCAGAAAATGCTTTTGTGGAAACACACATAACACAGAATTTACCATCTTAACCATTTCTAAGTGTACTGTTCAGTGGCATCAAGTCAAATTGTTGGACAACCACGCCCACCATCCATCTATCTCTAGAACTCTTTTTGTTTGGCAAAATTGAAGTATCTGCAGCATTATTTACTGTTCCCATTGAACTATAATTCTCCATTCTGTCCCCGGTCCCCAGCAACTACCATTCTACTTTCTGTCTCTATGAATTTGACTACTCTGGTTCTCTCCTAGAAGTGGAATCATACAGTATTTGCCTTTTGGCAACTGGTTACTTTCACTTGGCATCATGTTCTCAAGGCTCAGCCATGCTGTGGCATGGATCAGAATTTTCTTCCTTTTTAAGGTTGAGTAATATTCCATGGTATGCCTATACTACCACTGCTTATTCATTTATCCATCAGTGAACCCTTGGGTTGCTTTCAGCAATTGGTTATTGTGAATAAGGCTGCTGTGAACATGGATACGCAAATATTTATCAATACCTTGCTTCAGTTATTTTGAGTATATACTAGAAGTTAAATTTCTGGAATATAGGGTAATTGTTTTTTTGAGTAACTTCCATTCTGTTTTCTTGGAAATTTTTTAATGTAATAGTGTTTAAAATACTGTCAAAATAAAGGTGGAAAACAACATCAGGAAGGTCTCTCAGAGAATAGAACAAAAAGACTACAAATATAAAATATTGGGACTTCCCAGGTGGTTCAGTGGCTAAGACTCTGTTCTCCCAATGCAGGGGGCCCAGGCTGGATCCCTGGTCAGGGAACTCGATCCCACAGGGCACAACTAAGACCAGGCACAGCCAAATAAACACACAAACAAACATTTTTATTTAAAAAAAGAGAAGACATAGAGGATCAATCCAGGAGGTCTAAAATCCTACCAAGAACAGTTCCAGAAAGAAGGAATAGAGAAGATAAAGAGGAAAAAATATTATTTTAAAAAGTGCATTTTACTAAGTGAAAGAAACCAATCTGAAAAGGCTGGATAGTATACAATTCCAAATATATGACATTCTGGCAAAGGCAAAACTATGAAGACAGTAAAGTGTTCAGTGGTTGCCATAGGTTGGGAAAGAGCGGGATTAATAGATGAAACACAAAGAACTTTTAGGGCAGTGAAAATAGTCTTTATGAGACCATCGTGGTGGATACATGTCATTATACATTTGTCTGACACACAGAATTTCAACACCAAGAGTGAGCCTTAAAGTAAGCTTTAAACTTCAGAAGATAATGATGTAGGTTCATCACCTGTAATAAATGTACCATTCTGGGGAATGTCAATAATGGAGGAGGTTGTACATGTGGGGGTCTGGGTGTACACAGGAAATCTCTATACATTTGCCTCAATTTTGCTGCGACCCTTAAACAGCTGTTTTAAGAAAAAATAAAATAAAGACTTAATAATAAATACAAACACAGTGCAGGATATTTTCCTCAAATCTTAAGGAAATTGGTTCCCAAAGAGAAAAGCCTCATTGAGTTCTTAGCACATGCCCTCATGAAATTTCAGACTCCAGAGAGAGAAAAAAATATTAAAGTTTTTAGAGACTGAAGTGGGGGATCAGACAACATACTAAGGGGTAAACTTAGGATGGCACCTTACTTCTTAATATCATCTCTGGAAGCTAGAAAACAGATAATGTTAACTTTAAAATTATATATAAAAATGTACTTCAACCTAGCGATCTGTACCCAGCTAAAATACCACTTGCCACCTCTATTGTCTCTACCATCATAGTCACAGGTCTAACTTTTAGATTTTTCAGGAGTGACTCAGACACTACCAACTAAGTCCCCTTGAGCTCTTAGAGATTCAGATCGGTTCTGAGGGGACCCACTGAAACCCCCTTCCCCCCGCTGAAGTGTCTCACACCCCCTCCTGTGTATGTTAGTGTCTGGATGGGAGAGTTTTGCTGTTACGATCCTCAGCACTGTGACAGCTCTCTCCAAAACTACTCATCCAATCTGCAGTCCCCTCGTCTTTTACAGCTTTTCGTTATAGGCTAGAGCTGGGTGCTCACCTACGGACAGAATTCAGTTATTGGATTCTCCATTGCAAGTCCTGCTCAGGCAGTTTTAGGCCTCACTTTGGAATATGAGAATCAGCAGCATCTGTCATCTTGGAGATTTAGCCTAAATTGAGAGAGAAAAAAATGGAGGTCCCAGTTTTAATATCCTGTTACACAGACTATGCAACCTGGCTCAGCAATAAGCAACATTTATAGGGTCCTAATTATGAGCAACTAGATAAGCAAATGGCAACCCACTCCAGTGTTCTTGCCTGGAGAATCCCAGGGACGGGGGAGCCTGGTGGGCTGCCGTCTATGGGGTCGCACAGAGTCGAACACGACTGAAGTGACTTAGCAGCAATTATGAGCAACAAAGAACTGATGCTTTCAGACTTGTGGTGCTGGAGAAGACTCTTGAGAGTCCCTTAGACTGCAGGGAGATCAACCAGTCAATCCTAAAGGAAATTGACTTTGAGTATTCATTGGAAGGACTGATGCTGAAGCTGAAGCTCAAATACTTTGATCACTTGATGCCAAGAGCCAAATCATTGGAAAAGACCCTGATGCTGGGAAAGATTGAAGGCAAAAGAAGAGGCTGGCAGAGGATGAGATTGTTAGATAGCATCACCAATTCAGCGGACATGATTTTGAACAAACTCTAGGAGACACTGAAGGACAAGGAAGCCCGATGTGCTGCAGTCCATGGGGTTGCAAAGAGTTGGACACAACTTAGCAACTGAGCAACAACAGTTATATAAACACTGAAGACTGGTTTAACCAAAAATGCTGATGGGACCGTAATGGGAGATACAGAGCAGGGTGACAGAGCCACAGTGTCATCCACTCAGTGTATAAGTTAAGGCTCCTACTTGCGAGCAGCAGACTCCACTCTGACTTGATAAAGCTGGGAATGAGGTTGTCAAATCAGGCAGCATTCCAGAATCTCCAGGAACGACGCCTCACTCACTATGGGCTGCAATGGTGGGTGCCTTACTGTCTCCAGTGCCTGGTCCCCACGCTGCCACCCGCACGTGACACCACTGAGACCAAGGACCATGCATCAGAGACTCGCAAAACCCAGACCCTCTACCAGCACGGGTGCCAAAAGGCTTCTTCCCCTACAGGCCCCTTTCCCCATGCACTCACTTCTGAATCAAAACTGGGGCAGGTGCTTCTGACTGATGAAGCCTCAATTACATTTCTACACCCCAGCTGTAAGGGAGGCTGAGAACACAGTTTTTATGGCTTCTATCCTGGGAGCACAGGAAATGATCAGAATACAAGGAGTGTTTAAAAAATGTCGAGACTCTACAAATAACCAATGTCTATTTCCAGAAGTCAGCGGATAATGATGAAAACTGATAAATCCAGAAACTGCAGATAGGCATCTTATCTAGAAAAGTGTTGGTAAAAACCACAAGAAATGGCTCAAGAGCTGAAATGCCTGGGAAGAAGGGTGAAAGATGGAGGGTAGGAGGTTGAGGGACAGCTGTTTTTTTTTCATAGACATCGTTGGGAAACGTTCATTTGTTTACACCACGCATATGTAATACTCTGATAAATATAAACCTGTTAAAGGGGTCACACTTCAACAGCATCAGACTTTGAAGGTGATGCCTCTCAGATACCCCAGGGCAGCTGGCCTGGTAGAGCCCCTGGCCAGGGTTTTTGGCATGCTGCCAGATAGTATGTTTTCTGCCAGCCCACCCACAGCTGTCTCCTGCAGAGGGAGTTGCTGCATCTCTTGCTAACATTGACCTAAGAGGGGAATATGACCGGCTTTTGTTGGACTTTTTGTTGTTGTTATTGTTTCTAATCGTTTTTTTGTTTGTTTATCCATCATAAATATGAAGGTCATGCTGAAGTTCAAAAGAAAATTATAGGACTTCCCTGGTGGTTCAGTGGATAAGAATCCACCTACCAATGCAGGGGACACAGGTTCGATTCCCGGTCCGGGAAGATCCCACAGGCTGCAGGGCAGCTAAGCCCGTGCACCGCAACCACTGAAGGCCATGTGCCCAGCACCCATGCTCTGCAATAAGGGGAGCCACCACATTGAGAAGCCCGTGATGAAAAGTAGCCCCTACAATGAAGAGTAGCCCTTACTATGAAGAGTAGTCCCTGCTCGCCACAGCTAGAGGATGCTAGCACCCAGCAACAAAGACCCCGCACAGCCAAAAAGTAAATAAATAGAAATTTTAAAAGAATAATAAAAACTAAAACAAAATTTTCTGGCAAGTTCACCAAGCATTTCTTAATGCAGGAGACTGCATGGAAGAGCCCACCTGGCCTCTTTGCCTCCCAGGCCCAGAGCCAGCTCCCAAGTGTGTACCCTGTGCAGAAGGATCTTCTGCCATCACTGTCTCAAAGTTCCAGTAACTTCTGAGTGAGCGCTCCCTCCCCAGCGTTTTCACTTGGCACAGGGTCCTGAGAACTCTACTGTCCAACCTGGATGTGCTGTAAAGCCCAGGACTAACTGCGAGGCTCAAGCAGAAAACATAAGTCGAGATTTTAGTGTGTTTCTTTTACTCTCCAACTCTCTCTCTCTTCCTCCTTCTCCATCAGAGATTCTTAATCTGGAGGCTCCTGAAGTTGCACACAAACTTTTTTGTGGACATGGGGACATGCTTTTTTCTGGAGAGTTCCTCTCATTTTATCAAGCTCTCGACAGTTCTATGACCCTTCCTCCAAAGACTAAGAACAACCAATCCACATGAATTTTTTTTTTAAGTTGTTTTGTATTGGGGTATAGCCAATTCATAATGTTGTGATAGCATCAGGTGAACTGCAAAAGGACTCAGCCATACAGATACATGTATCCATTCTCCCCCCAGATCCCCACGTCCAGGCTGCCCACTTAGCAGACTTCTCTGTGGAGTACAGTACGTCCTTGTTGGTGATCCATTTTAAATACAGCAGTGTGTATATCAATCCTAAACTCCCTATCACTCCCCCAATCTTCCCCCATCCCCAGCAACCATAAATTCATTCTCTAAGTGTATGAGTCTGTTTCTGTTTGGGAGATAAATTCATTTTGTATCATCTCATTTTAGATTCCATATTAAGGGGTGTCATACAATATTTCTCCCTCTCTAACTTCACTCAGTATGACAATCTCTAGGTCTATCCATGTTGCTAAAAAATGGCATTATTTCATTCTTTTTAATGTACTTGAGCTTTGACCTTCTAGGTCCTTTTTAACAACTCAGTATAAATATGTACTTCCATCTCAATCAGTCCTAAATTTTGGTTGTAGGTGGTACATAAAGTTTAACTGCATCATGTGTTTGTTCTATAAGGCTGATCCAAGTGCTTGAACTTCTCATCATCAGGCCTCCCTTCCAATAGGGGAGACAGAGCTAAGTAATGGACAAATTCCCTTTGTTTGAAATGGTTGGAAATGGCACAGCTGGTTGTCAGATTCTTAGGCAAAAATGCAGGTGCTTACAAGCCAAGTACTCGCTGTGGTTCACCGTCTCGAAGGAGCCATTCTATTGCTGTTAGGCAGCTCACCTAAAGGAAAATTCATTTGATACAGTGTGGCTTTCAGAGTTACTTGCCTTTCATGGAATTCTCTAGATAATAATAAACTCTGAAAAAATAGAATCAAAGCATGTTAAACCTGGATGGGTTCCTAGAGACGGATGAGAATGCTCTTGCAAAGAGCTTAGCGTATGTTAAAGCATTTTCAGGACAATTTGCCAAAGTTTACTCAATCTTGTGATTTTGACAGGCTAAATGGACCCTCTGAGATTTTCTTCCTCAAACACACAGGCATTCTTGCTTAATTAATGGAGTTCCAGAAGAGCAGGCGGCTGAGTCTCTGCTTTAGTATCTTGCCCAGGACTCTAGGGTCAGCAAAAGGCTTTCACACGCCTAGATGATTGCATTTGATCTCACTTCTCTTTGGAGTAACATCATCCGCATTGTTCCAGGAGAGAAATCAAAACTCAGAGAGGTTGCATAATGTGCCCAGTCCACAGATGTGGGAATGGTGCTATTAGTGTTTGACTCTTAATCCAGTTCTCCTTCTGCTGTCTCTCCAGCCCTAGGATGGAGAGATACTTTTCCAAACAAGTTATCTGCAAAGTCGAAGAATTTGAGATCCAAAGTTAAGAGGTGAATGACTCCAAAGGCTTTACTGGAAGGCACTGGCCCCCTCTTCTTACCTGTGTGAACTTAGGCAGGTCACAAAACCCCTCCATGCTGTTTCTTCAAGCTCATTATGTCAATAAAAACACTATCCACCCCACAGAATTCCAGTGAGAATGAAATGAGTTATTTGCAAAAAAAAAAAAAAATGAGCACTAGCTCATAGTAAAGACCCTAGTGTTTATGTTATTATTATTTTTAACGCTATTATAGCTATCCTTACACCTCACCAGTATTGAACATTATTTGTCAAACAGCTTCAACAACTTGAAGACAAGAACAATTAGGAGACAAAAAAGAATTCTGGTGTTGTTTTGATTTGCACACTTGAGTATCTGGAGAGGGTGAACTCTCTTCTTTATTAGTCATTTGTATTTATTTTGTGCATTGCCTTACCATGTCGTTGCACATTTTTTAATTAAAGTATAGTTGGTTTATAATATTGTGTTAGTTTCAGGTGTACAGCAAAGTTATTCAGTTATATATATATATGTGTGTGTGTATATATATATATATATATAGAGAGAGAGAGAGAGAGAGAGTCTTTTCCATTATAGATTATTACAAGATATTAAACATAGTCCCCTTTTGCTCTATGGTAGGGCCTTTTGGTTATCTATTTTATGTCTGATGGCATGTATCTATTAACCCCATGCTGTTGTTTGGTTGCTAAGTAGTGTCTGACTCTTGGTGACCTCATGGACTGCAGCACACCAGGCTTCCCTGTCCTTTGCCATCTCCCGGAGTTTGCTCAAACTCATGTCCATTGAGTCAGTGATGCTATCCAACCACCTCATGTTAACCTCATACTCCTAATTTACCCCTCTTCCCCTTTGGTGACCATATGATTGTTTTCTCTGCCTGTCAGTCTGTTTCGGTGTTGTAAATAAGTTCATCTGTACTGTCTTTGAGACTCCATGCTCCTAGGCCTTTCTGATACGGCATTCAGCAGAGCTTTGGGCCAACACCGCCCACTGAGTAGGATGGACGTCTGGTAATGTGCCCTGCGCCCACCCCCACATCCACACAGGAAACACTATGACAGCATGAACACAGTCAGTCCTTGAAGGTTAATTTCACTGCTCGCTCGGAACAAAGTCTAGGGAGCAGAGATGCTTTCTCTTATAAATCAGCGCAATTTCATGGTCACTGGGGAAAAGGCCAACAATATGACCCACTCATTTTTAATGGAGACATTAAAAGTAGAGTGACTGTTATTCCTTTAAGATGACTTTCAAATTCACATGGCAGTTCCTTCTTTGTCCAGCCGGTCAACAGCCCACACAAGTCAACCAAGAGGCAGGATTTTCAACTGGAGAAATGAAGGAGGAAGAAATTGCAACTGCTTCACCCAATCTCACCTCTGTTTTCTCTCATTTTCTTTTTTTTTTTTTTTTTAGGTATCAAGAATCTCTTTTATTATCAGAAACATTACAAACATCTAATATGAACAAATTGTAACATGACAGTGATTAGTTTGAACAATTAATACATTTCAGATATATTATTATACATATTTCAATGCTATTCTCCCCAATCATCCCACCCTCTCTCGGTCCCAGAGTCCAAAAGTCTGTTCTATACATCAGTGTCTCTTTTGCTGTCTCGTAAATAGGATTATTTTTACCATCTTTCTAAATTCCATATATATGCATTAGTATACTGTATTTGTGTTTTTGTTTCTGGCTTATTTCACTCTGTATAATAGGCTCCAGTTCCATCCACCTCCTTAGAACTGAACTGAATAGTTTTCTACACTTCTTGACAACTCTGTTTTTTTAACTGACACCTCGCATATCATCTCCTAACGGTGGGGTCTATTTTGGGAGATGGCTACCATCTCCCTACAATTCTATTTGCAAGGTGCCCAGATATAGGGTTTCCTAGGTGGCTCAATGGTAAAGAATCCACCTCCTGCGAACGCAGGAGACACAGCAGACTCAAGTTCGATCCCTGGGTCGAGAAGATCCCCTGGAGGAGGAAATGGCAACCCATTCCAGTACTCTTGCCTGAAATATCCCAAGGATAGAGGAGACTGGCAGGCTACAGTCTATGGGGTCACAGAGTCTGGCTCGACTGAACATACGCATGCACAGAGATGGGCAAACTCAGCTCTCCCTCCACCAACTCTAAGCTGTTCTCTGAAGGCAATCCTAGGCAAGCCACCATGATGGATGTCACAGGGGAGGATCCAAGCTGGATGGAGGATTAGAAAACTAACGAGCTTCCTGTTCCTGTTGCTGACCATCTGGCCAGATATTTCTCCCGATAGACTTCATAACAACACAAGCTGCAACAGCATAAATTAGAAGGAAAAGAAGGATGACCAGAATACTATGTACAAAGAGCATAGCCCACATTGCATGATTTAAACCCCCGCTGCATTGAGAGAGTCACTTAGTTTTCCAGAGACTAAATATCTGGTAAGAGGACTTTCCTGGCAGTCCAGCGATTAAGACTCCCAGCTTCCACTGCAAGGGGCACAGATTCGACCCCTGGTCAGGAAACTAACAGCCTGCAAGCCACATGCTGTACCCAAACATAAATAAACAAATAAATAAATATTCAATTAGACCCCAAACTCCAGTTTCTCCTCGCCCAGTCCTCTGTCTCAGTACCCACATCCCCAGGGTATACTCCATCCCTCCTCCCACACTGATTTTAGTGTCATAGATACGTGTAGGGAGCCATTTGGTAAATAAGAAGCTTTTGAAAGAAAGAAAATCTGAAATTAATAATGCCTTTTAACCAGAGAGTGAGTGTGGGCTGATTATATGCCTCGTGAAATCAACCCACTTCAGGGAGCCCAGACACAGAGGCAGGTCCAGTGGGGGAGGAGAGGCTAAACAGCAAGGGGACCTGTATGTTTTTTGTTTGAGCAGCTGGATGACTTCCCCTTATAAAAAGTTGTTATTCAGATTACTCAGAGAGGCCTGATAAGTGTCAAACACAGAGCAGTCACGAGGCGTGACTTTAATGTGTCCTGAAAATGCAGTCATGCCTTCATCTTTCAACTTCCCGGGGTTGCAGGACCATGCTGCATCTCGCTGCAGCTGGCCTGTCCCCGGATGCCCCAGACTCCCCTTTCTCAGCTGCAAGTTCCTCCCTGATGTACAGCCATAAAGGATGCTGCTCAAGAAGGAGCTGGAGAAGCCAGCTTCTCACACCAGCTCCTCCAGTATTGCTGAAGGCCACCTGGGGAAGAGGCGGTGCTGGTCTGGGTTCAGAGGCCCCCTGGCTGAGGCTGGGGTGGGGAAGCTGCTGAGGACATGAGGGAGGAGGCCTTCTAGGCTTGGACACTGGTGACTCACCCCAAGACCCAGTACTCCTCCAGACTGCATTTGCAGAGCTGACCAAGATCTCCAAGTTTTCACCTGTCAAGCTGAAGGAGACGAGATGACATACTGCATTGCCAGGGAATGGGAAACAGGCAACTTTTCCATCATTGCTGCTGGGAGTGTGAATCAGTACAATCTGTGAGATAGGCACTCTGGCAATAAAGTCTGCAGCTAGGTAAGAAAGTTCATCTGACTTTTGGCAGGTCATCCCTCTTCTATATTCTATCCCATGGATATCTTGTTGTTTAGTTGCTAAGTCATTCCTAACTCTTTTTTTGACCCCATGGACCGTAGCCCACCAGACTCTTCTGTCCTTGGAATTTTCCAGGCAAGAATACTGGAGTGAGTAGCCATTTTCTTCTCCAGGGGTTCTTCCCAACCCAGAGATCGAACCCTTGTCTCCTGCGTTGCAGGCAGATTCTTTACCACTGGGCCACCAGGGAAGCCCCATGGGTATCTTACACATGCCCAAAATGCAGTATTAGTAGGTTATTCACAGTAGTATTGTTTGAACTGGAAGGAGATTGGAAACAACCCAAATGTCTATCACTAAATGATAGGTTGTAAAAATGATGACACCTCCATTCAAAAGAAATCAATGCTGCCGTGAAAAACAAGAATCAATCCTGTACTTTCTGAAACAGAACAAGCTCCATGATAATATGAAGTGAAAAAGAAAGTGCTCAATACTGTGGATAATACACTACTGTTTGCACAGAGCGCGCACCTCTGTACATACAGCTCGTGCACGTACAGATTCCCCTGGAACTATCCACAAGGAAGCGGCTAACCACAGCTCCTTTTAGAGAGGGGAAGAAACCAGTAGACGGGAGATAGGAGAGTGAGTCTCTCTGCATTATATGCCCTTTTCTATCTTTCAAGTGTGGACTGTATTCAAGTATTAATTTTTTAACTGAAAAAAAAAAAATAGCTCTATGACAATTATGAGTACTGCCAGGAACTCTTCTACTCTCCTTGAGGTCAAAAGTCCCAAATCAGTCTTACTGGGCTAATGTCAAGGTGTCAGCAGGATCAGTTCTCTCTAAAATTTCTAGGGAGGACCCCGTTCCTTGCTTTTTCCAGCTTTAAGAAGCCACCTGCATTTGTTGGCATGAGGCTGTGTCACTCTGACCTCTGCATCCATGGTCATCCTCCCTGACCCTGACCCTCCTGTCTCCCTCCGATAAGGGGCTTTGTATTTGCACTGGGCCCATCTGGATATTCTGGCCTGGAGAATTCCATAGACTGTATAGTCCACGGGGTCGCAAAGAGTTGGACACGACTGAGCAACTTTCACTTTCATATCGATAAGCTAGGACAATTAACAGATCCTGGGTATTAGGACATGGATGTATTGGGGGGATGGGTATTCAGCCTACCAGAGGGAGCTGAGAAGGCAACACTTCTGTCTGTTTGGTTCCTTTTCTCTTGTCCTCCAGGAAGAGGTCATCAGTGGGAGGATCACTGCATGAAAGGCCAGCCTCACTCACTCTCTGGGCCACCCGTGCTCTTGACCCTTCACTCCACTTTTCCTCTCCCACAAGCATAGCAGTTGGGTCCACCTTAAGGGCCTGGAAGCCTCCATCCTGGAATGGGACATGAAATTCTACCCCATTCCCCTGCCTGTTCACTGAGAGCTCCACATCTTGGCAGCTGGTGAGGCTTTACCTAGTTCATGCCTTGCATTCAATCCATTGACATTTCTGATAACGCCATCAGCTAGAACGTTAGAGGGTAAGCAAGCTGGATTTAGACAAGGTCACAAGGGTTCTTGTTAAGATGTCATGCCACATCTCCCCAATATTTTTTTTTTTTAAACAAAAGGTTGACCAGTGACTCTTGTTTTCTTCTATGAGCTCTCAGGTTTGAAAGGTTTTTGGTCTTCCAAAACAATTTATACTTACTAAGCAGTAGCCCATGTATCCTAATCACAGACTAAGGCATAATTTTTATTAAACTTAAAAAAAAAAAATCCTAAAAAGATCCTACCATGTAGCACAGCAACTCTGCTCAATGTTATGTGGTAGCCTGGATGAAAGGTGAGTTTTGGGGGAGAATGGATGCATGTGTATGTGTAACTGAGTCCCTTTGCTGTCCACCTGAAACTATCAAAACATTGTTAATCAGCTATATACCAATATAAAATAAAAAGCTAAAAAAAAAAAAAACAAAGAAATAAATAAAATGTTTCTGGGGAAAAAAAATCCTGAAAAGAAACACATAAACCCCAATCACCATATCTAGGAATAAAAGTCTTAACAGTCTGAGAATTCTAGATAAGGAAAGAAAGAAAGAAATTAAAGTTGCTCAATCATGTCCAACTCTTTGTGACCCCATGGACTGTAGCCTACCAGGCTCCTCCATCCATGGAATTTTACAGGCAAGAGTACTGGAGTGGGTTGCCATTTCCTTCTCCAGGGCATCTTCCCGACCCAGGGATCAAACCCAGGTCTCCTGCATTGCAAGCAGACGCTTTACCATCTGAGCCACCAGGGAAGCCCCAAATAAGGAAACTTGGATTCAAAAATACTTATAGAGACATCAGCAATATTATAACAGTCCAGGGAGCCGAGGGCTGAGCGTCAGGATCCCAGAGTCCAGTCCACTTCCCAGATGTGCAAAATTGGGAAGTCACTCACCTGCCTCAGTCTCCTCATGGGAATATCACAGGCCCTTCCCAGAGCCTCTGATTCAACTGTCCTAGAGTAGGATCTAGGTCCTGATCCTTTTTAAAGTTTCCCAGGTGATTCTGATGGGAGGCCAAGGGTTGAGACCACTGGCTGGACAAAATCCAGTCCTGCCAGTGCACAGTGGGCCGGCTTGTGTCTGGTAGCTGAGTCCAAGGGGGAATACCTGGGACCATGTAGGAGGAAAGACATCTGGCGGAGGCAGGTAGGGCCGTTGGGAGGCAGTAAAGGGGGCCAAGTAGTGCTTGGAGGCTGCAAATGTTGACTCTCAAGGGGCTCGGGCCACCTGGTGAGGCCTAGCGGAAGAGCTCTTGGCCATTCTGACATGGCTTATCACGTCAGTGACAGCTAGAGCCTAATGTGATTTGAAAGCCTCTGAAGGGGACATTGCAAATCAGGGTCACAGGCAGGGCCAGTCAGCAGTCTGGTCTCCAGGCTTGCTCACTGACCCTCCTGCTCTGCCCCACGGGGCATCATCCCTCTGCACTCGCCGTGCCTGAGCTGAATCATTTTTCCACCAAAACTGACAGAGAGGCGTGGGGCAACATTTGGGAAGTCTCACTGACCCTGGCCTGACTGTTAAAAGCTTTTCCACTAGCTGCCCCTAAACAGCAAAGATGGTGGCTTCCCTGCAAGGCTGATTTCCCAGAAAATGGAACCCTGATAGGCCAAGACGCAAGGGATAGGGTATGAGCTGGCTGCAGGGTTGGGCCATGTACTAATAATGTCTACTAGAGAATAGTTCAAGATTTAAAGGAGGCCGGGGTAAGGCAGGGTATGTCACATTAGCTCTAGAGGGAAAGCAGAGGCTGGCTGAATTCAGATGTCTTCTTTTTCTTGGGACGTAAACTGCTGTCTGGGATGGCCTTACAAATAGCTATGAAAAGAAGAGAAGCAAAAAGCAAAGGAGAAAGGGAAAGATATAAGCATCTGAATGCAGAATTCCAAAGAAAAGCAAGAAGAGATAAGAAAGCCTTCTTCAGCGATCAATGCAAAGAAATAGAGGGAAACAACAGAATGGAGAAGACTAGAGATCTCTTCAAGAAAATTAGAGATACCAAGGGAACATTTCATGCAAAGATGGGCTCAATAAAGGTATTGAGAAATACCTTTATTGAGGTATACAGAAATGGTATAGATTTAACAGAAGCAGAAGATATTAAGAAGAGGTGGCAAGAATACACAGAAGAATTGTACAAAAAAGCTCTTCATGATCAAGATAATCACAATGGTATGATCACTCACCTAGAGCCAGACATCCTGGAATGTGAAGGCAAGTGGGCCTTAGAAAGCATCTCTACGAACAAAGCTAGAGGAGGTGATGGAATTCTAGTGGAGCTATTTCAAATCTTCAAAGATGATGCTGTGAAAGTGCTGCACTCAATATGCCAGCAAATTTGGAAAACTCAGCAGTGGCCACAGGACTGGAAAAGGTCAGTTTTCATTCCAATCCCAAAGACAGGCAATGCCAAAGAATGCTCAAACTACCACACAATTACACTCATCTCACACGCTAGTAAAGTAATACTCAAAATTCTCCAAGCCAGGCTTCAGCAATACGTGAACCATGAACTTCCAGATGTTCAAGCTGGTTTTAGAAAAGCCAGAGGAACCAGAGATCAAATTGCCAACATCTGCTGGATCATCAAAAAAGCAAAAGAATTCCAGAAAATCATCTATTTCTGCTTTATTGACTCTGCCAAAGCCTTTGACTGTGTGGATCACAATAAACTGGAAAATTCTGAAAGAGATGGGAATACCGGACCACCTGACCTGCCTCTTGAGAAACTTATATGCAGGTCAGGAAGCAACAGTTAGAACTGGACATGGAACAACAGACTGGTTCCAAATAGGAAAAGGGGTACGTCAAGGCTATATATTGTCACCCTGCTTATTTAACTGATATGCAGAGTACGTCATGAGAAACGCTGGGCTGGAAGAAGCACAAGCTGGAATCAAGATTGCCGGGAGAAATATCAATAACCTCAGATATGCAGATGACACCACCCTTATGGCAGAAAGTGAAGAGGAACTAAAAAGCCTCTTGATGAAAGTCTAAGAGGAGAGTGAAAAAGTTGGCTTAAAGCTCAACATTCAGAAAACTAAGATTATGGCATCTGGTCCCATCACTTCATGGGAAATCGATGGAGAAACAGTGGAAACAGTGTCAGACTTTATTTTTTGGGGCTTCAGAATCACTGCAGATGGTGACTGCAGCCATGAAATTAAAAGATGCTTACTCTTTGGAAGGAAGGTTATGATCAACCTAGAAAGCATATTGAAAAGCAGAGACATTACTTTGCCAACAAAGGTTCGTCTAGTCAAGGCTATGGTTTTTCCAGTGGTCATGTATGGATGAGAGAGTTGGACTGTGAAGAAAGCTGAGCACCAAAGAATTGATGCTTTTGAACTGTGGTGTTGGAGAAGACCCCTGAGAGTCCCTTGGACTGCAAGGAGATCCAACCAGTCCATTCTGAAGGAGATCAGCCCTGGTTTCTTTTGGAAGGAATGATGCTAAAGCTGAAACTCCAATACTCTGGCCACCTCATGCAAAGAGTTGACTCATTGGAAAAGACTCTGATGCTGGGAGGGATTGGGGGCAGGAGGAAAAGGGGATGACAGAGGATGAGATGGCTGGATGGCATCACCGACTCGATGGCCGTAAGTTTGAGTGAACTCCGAGAGTTGGTGATGGACAGGGAGGACTGGCGTGCTGCGATTCATGGAGTCACAAAGAGTTGGCCATGACTGAGCGACTGAACTGAACTGAAACTGCTGACTTTCTCCTTTGCCATTAGTCCTGGAGAGTATTAAAAAGAGCTTCCTGGTCTATAACTATATTCCCTGATAGCTCAGTTAGTAAAGAATCTGCCTGCGATGCAGGAGGCCCAGGTTTGATTCCTCCATCAGGAAGATCCCAGAAATAGGATAGGCCTAGAAGGATAGGCCCTTCTCCACTCCAGTATTACCCACTCCAGTATTCTTGGGCTTCCCTGGTGGCTCAGCTGGTAAAGAATCTGCCCACAATGTGGGAGATCTGGGTTCAGTCCCTGAGTTGGGAAGATCCCCTGGAGAAGGGATAGGCTACCCACTCCAGTATTCTGACCTGGAGAATTCCATGACCTGTATAGTCCATGAGGTCACAAAAAGTTGGACATGACTGAGCAACTTTCACATTCCTGGATTATTCTGATTAGCCATTAGTCACCTATTTCTCTGGCATGTGATGATGTTTTTTCATGATTAGAGTGATTTAGATATCTGAACCAAAAATGGAAAGATGCAGTTTATGTTGTGTGATGGTAGGTTTTCCCATTTATTTGAAACTCTGTGCTCAGTTACTCAGTTGTGTCTGACTCTTAGCAACCTCATGGACTGTAGGCCACCAGGTTTCTCTGTCTGTGGAATTTTCCAGGCAAGAATACTGGAATAGGTTGCCATTTTCTACTCCATGAGATCTTCTAGACCTAAGGATCAAACCCATGTCACTTGTGTATCCTGCATAAGCAGGCAGATTTTTTTTACCACTAGCACCACCTAGGAAGACCATTTGAAACTCTAGGTGAATAAAAAGATGGCAAGATAGGATTTCAAAGTTCAGACTATAATAAGAAATCTAAAATTCTAAGGAATTTCCAAAACTTGACAGTGCCATCACCATAAAAATCATTGTGTGGCTCCCAGAGTAATGGAAATAAAAGCAAAAATAAACAAATGGGACCTAATTAAACTTAAAAGCTTTTGCACAGTAAGGAAACTATAAACAAGGTGAAAAGACAGCCTTCAGAACGGGAAAGAATTATAGCAAATGAAGCAACTGACAAATAATTAATCTCCAAAATATATAAGCAGCTCATACATCTCAATACCAGAAAAATAAATAAACCAATTAAAAAGTAGGCCAAAGAACTAAACAGACATTTCTCCAAAGAAGACATACAGATGGCTAACAAACAATGAAAAGATGCTCAACATCACTCATTATCAGAGAAATGCAAATCAAAACCACAGGGAGATACCATCTCATGTCAGTCAGAATGGCTGCTAGCCAAAAGTCTACAAGCAATAAATGCTGGAGAGGGTGTGTAAAAAAGGGAACCCTCTTATACTGTTGGTGGGAATGCAAAGTAGTACAGCCACTATGGAGAACAGTGTGGAGATTCCTTAAAAAACTAGAAATAGAACTGCCTTATGACCCAGCAATCCCATTGCTGGACATACACACTGAGGAAACTATAATTGAAAGAAATACGTGTACCCCAATGTTCATTGCAGCACTGTTTATAATAGCCAGGACATGGAAGCAACCTAGATGTCCATCAGCAGACAAATGAATAAGGAAGTTGTGGTACATATACACAATGGAATATTACACAGCCATTAAAAAAGAATGCATTTGAGTCAATTCTAATGAGGTGAATGAAACTGGAGCCTATTATACAGGGTAAAGTAAGCCAGAAAGAGAAACACTGATACAGTATATTAATGCATATGTATATATACATATATGGAATTTAGAAAGATGATAACGATGACCCAATATGCAAGACAGCAAAAGAGACACAGATGTAAAGAACAGACTTTTGGACTCTGTGGGAAAAGGCCAGTGTGGGACGATATGAGAGAATAGCATTGAAACATGTATATTACCAAATGTAAAATAGATGACTAGCGCAAGTTCAATGCATGAAGCAGGGCACTCAAAGCTGGTGCTCTAAGACAACCCAGAGGGATGGGGTAGAGAGGGAGGTGGAGGGGGTTCAGGATGGTGGGACACACGTATACCCATGGCTGATTCATGTCAATGTATGGCAAAACCCACCACAATATTGTAAAGTAATTAGCCTATAATTAAAATAAATAAACTAATTTTAAAAAAATCACTGTGTGGGATGTCAGCAAAAATGATGAATCAGTGGGAATTCCTTGGTGGTTCAGTGGTTAGGACTTGATGCTTCCAGTGCCAGGGCCTGGGTTTGATCCACGGCTGGGGAAGTAAGAGTCCACAGGTCTCATGGTACAGCAAAAAAAAAAAAAAAAAAGTGGCCCAAGATTCTCTGAAATACCACCTTTCCATAAAAACACTGGCAAAAATTGTCAGAATCAAATGTTTCAAAAACATAAAAATTAGTGAAAGGCTAGCAGCAATCCCGGTACATTTATAAAGAAAAAATGGCTGAGCCTTGGTAAGAACAGAGAGCTTTGTTGCACTTTAACTTGCTCTAGTCCCCTCCACTCATGAAAACCAATAGCTCAGAGTCACAGTGAAAATCAGCAGACTGGCAGCCATCGAAAAGGGCAGAACAGGGTTGGAACTCCTTCAAAGCTCCATTTCTAGAGAATTATCATTATTTGATCAGTCTGGTGGCTCTGGAAGAACTTGATAGGGACACACGAAAGACATAAAGTAAGTAAATAGTTAATCCCACTAGGGGATGGTAAGTAAAGAAAAACGTATGGGAGACCTCTGTATGATCACTCAAAAAAGCAGGTTTACTTAACCAGAAAGCCAAGCAGGCTTGCTTAGCAACAAAACCTTGCAACAGAAGCATGAGACATGCCTCCAAACAATAAAAACAATGACATGAGACACATATCCTGCCCAATGAGCTCAGTAAGTTAACGATTCCAAGCATGCTCCTCTGTATGCACTAAAAACAAAAATATAAGGACAAGGTGACATCATACTAAAACCTGAGATGGCTTACCATTTACAGCATAGGTTACTGCCCTTTTGCTCATTTCCATGAGCCATGACAATCCCGGCTTGACCGTGCAGGGAGAAGAAAACTCCCCCACCTGATGTGGAGGAAGAGCCGATGATGGAAGCCTGACATCTACTCAAGAATGAGGAAGAAGGTGGCCTTTTCCCCCTCCCCCTTTTCCTCTGATTATAAAACTATAGCCTACTAAGTTCCTGGGGCACAGCCCTCTCTCCACCGCCCACATGTAAGCTTCACAACTCTAATAAATCACCGCTTGTCTATCACTTTGCCTCTTGCTGAATTCTCTCTGCTCTGAGACATAAAGCACTGGAGCTCCTCAGAGCCCCTGAAATGTCACCTAGTGTTTTCAGACTTACTAACAAGACTGTCTTTATTTGACATAACTCAGAACTCTTCAAATGCAAACAGGTTTTGTTTTTTCCTCAAGACATTTATCAAAAATAATCAGAGACAGTTGTTTAACAGCATGGCTGCCAGAGACAGTAGGGGCAAACAATAAGCCAATCAAAAAGTTTAAAAGGAAAGGCAGGGGAATGAGCTATTCAGATGGCGCTTTGCAAAAATCTGACACATTCCTGGCTCTAGAGAGCCACACACATGCCCAGGACTGTAAGCATGCCCAGAGCTGTGTCACAGTCAGGTGAGACCTGAAAAGGTCTCAAACTCTCAACTCGGACTGACCTTGATGCTCTCTGCAAGCAGGAAATAAATGCTAAGGCAAAGTTGTAAACTACTTGCCTGAGTATTGAAAATACACCCTCCAATACACACACACAGAGCCCCTCACAAACTTAGAGACTTATTGGTTCTCGGCATTTAGAGAACCTCTGTTCAATCATTAGGATACTGTTAAGGTAATGAGTGCCAAAGAATTGATGCTTTTGAACTGTGGTGTTGGAGAAGACCCCTGAGAGTCCCTTGGACTGCAAGGAGATCCAACCAGTCCATTCTGAAGGAGATCAGCCCTGGGTGTTCTTTGGAAGGAATGATGCTAAAGCTGAAACTCCAATACTCTGGCCACCTCATGCGAAGAGTTGACTCATTGGAAAAGACTCTGATGCTGGGAGGGATTGGGGGCAGGAGGAGAAGGGGACGACAGAGGATGAGATGGCTGGATGGCATCACCAACTCGATGGACGTGAGTTTGAGTGAACTCCGGGAGTTGGTGATGGACAGAGAGGCCTGGCGTGCTGCAGTTCATGGGGTCGCAAAGAGTCGGATATGACTGAGCGACTGAACTGAACTGAAGGTGAGTGAGCAGAGATTTCACGGCCACCCATGACAAAGAATATAGACTTTACAGAATTAATTCAGAAAATTCACTCAACAAACAACAAAAACAAACCTTAGAGAGGGGAAAGAATCTGCTTCCCAGAATTGGTACATTATATTATTCAAAAGATTCAGTTTAACCTATGACCTACCTCCATCTGTGCGGTTCTCCAGGCAAGAATGCTGGAGTGGGTTGCCATTTCCTTCTCCAGGCTGGGGGTGGGGTGTGTGTGTGTGGGTGGGGGGGTGGCTTCCCAACCCAGGGATCGAACCCAGGTCTCCCTCATTGTAGGCAAATGCTTTACCATCTGAGCCACCAGGGAAGACAACTATTTAACCCTTAGGTATATACCTAAGGGGAAAAAAAATAAGTTCACTCAGAAACATGTACAAAAAGTAATCCTAGGAGCCTACTCACAATAGCCAAAAAAAGGGAAATAACTCAAATGTTCATCAAGAGATAAATGGATATATAAAACCTGGTATATGTTGTTATTCAGTCATTAAGTCATCATGTCCATCTTTTTGTGACCCCATGGACTGCAGCGTACCAGGCTCCTCTGTCCTTCACTATCTCCCAGAGTTTGCTCAAATTCATTGAGCCAATGATGCTATCCAACCATCTCATCCTCTGTCGTCCCCTTCTTCTTTTGCCTTCAGTCTTTCCCAGTATCAGGGTCTTTTCCAAAGAGTTAGCTCTTCGCATCAGGTGGCCAAAGTATTGGAGCTTTAGCATCAATCATTCCAATGAATATTCAGGGTTGATTTCCTTTAGGATTGACTGGTTTGATCTCCTTGCAGTCCAAGGGACACTCAAGAGTCTTCTCAGTCAGCCTTCTTTATGGTTCAAGTCTCACACGTGTACATGACTATTGGAAATATCATAGCTTTGACTATACAGATCTTTGCTGGCAAAGTCTCTGCTTTTAAATTTGCTATCTAGGTTTGTCATAGCTTTTCTTCCAAGGAGCAAGCATCTTCTAATTTCATGGCTACAGTCACCATCCACAGTTTTTTTTTTTTTTTTTTTTTAGTTTCCCTGGTGGCTCAGAAAGTAAAGAATCTGCTTGCAATGCAAGAGAATTGGGTTCAAGATCTCCTGGAGAAAGGAATGGCTACCCACTCCAGTATTCTTGCCTGGAGAATTCCATGGACAGAGGAGCTTAGCAGGCTATAGTCCATAGGGTTGCAAAGAGTCAGACATGCCTGAGAGACTAACAAGGCACATGCAGTGGCCAAAGACTTAAAAATTAAAAGAATAATAAAATTGGTTGTGGTGATGGTTTCACAACTCTGTGAATGGAGTCAAAATCATATACTTTAAATGGGTAAATTCTATGGTACATGAATTATATCTCAATAAAGCTGTTACCAGAACAAACAAAAAAATGGTGGCCTTAAAATTTGTCTTTCCTTTCTCCTCTCTACAGGGTATTTACTAGAGTTTAGAGGAATGCATCATCAGAAACCTAAAGATCATCATTTTATCTTGTCTATTCTTTGACTTAGGCGGCAATTTGAAAACAGAATATAGCCACAAAGGGGCAATTGTCTAAATTCTCCTAACATTTACGTCCTGTTCAAACAGAGAATAGCTCAGTTTACAAAAGAGCAACAGGTTGTTTTAAATAGGCTAGAATTTAATTGTTTTCCTGGATGAATTCTTTGTTTTCTAAATAAAGGCCTGCCTGAATCAAGGACTCCAAAGAGTTCAGCTCAGTTCAGCAAGCACTTCGGTTCTTTTCTTTGCAAGTGACCTATTTAGAGATGAATCGAATTTCTGAATTTTCCTCTACAGTTGTTTTTAACCCAAGTTCTGTGCACGTCAATTATTCTGTAATCTTCAGGGCTAGGGTGGGAGAGGGGAAAAAAAAAAAAAAAAACAAATTAATTGTATCTTGTAAGAAACTATTGTTTGAGGGTTTGCTATTTTGTTGATGGGGAAAAACAAAGTGTTTTCTGTAATGATTTAGGGAATCATTGACCAAAACTGCCCGCCATAGTCAGGCACAATGGTAACCGCTTGCCTGAGTTGCCTCACAACAGGTGTGTTGTTGTTCAGTCACTAAGTCATGTCCGACTCTTTGCGACCCCATAAACTGCAGTGTTCTTGCCTAGAGAATCCCAGGGACGGGGGAGCCTGGTGGGCTGCCGTCTATGGGACAGAGTCGGACACGACTGAAGCGACTTAGCAGCAGTAGCAGCAGCAAACTGTAGCATGCCAGGCTTCCCTGTCCTTCACTATCTCCCTGAGTTTGCTCAAACTCATGTCCGTTGAGTCAGTGATACTATCCAACCATCTCATCCTCTGCTGCCCCCTTCTCTTGCCCTCAATCCTTCCCTTCATTAGGCTCTTTTCCAATCTGATGAAAAGAGCTGACTCACAACAGGAGGTCCTGATAAAGAACCAGGAACTGTCAGGGAAAACTAACCAGGAGAATTTGAGAAGGGCCAAAAGGAGGAGGGAGGAGACGACCAACCTTCCAGAATCCTTCACACTGGAATCCATCTTGGCTGAGAGATGTATGCACCACCAGGAAGGACCCTGGGTTCCCTTACCCCGCTGCTCTCTGCCCAAGCACCCCTTCCCAGTAAAATCTCTTGCTATGTCACCACATGTGTTTCCTTGGACAATTGATTTGTCCAAGTGTTAGACAAGACCCCACTCTTGGGACTTGAAAGTGGTCCCCCTTCCTGCAACAGTATAATCAAAATGACTAGCAATAGACCAGGAATTCCAGACTCACTGGCTTGTTTTTTCTGTTTGTTTTGTTTTTAAATCTTGTTGTTTGGCGGTGCTGGGTCTTAGTTGTGGCATGTGGGATCTAGTTCCCTGACCAGGGATCAACCTGAGCCCCCTGAATTGGGAGTGCAGTGTCTTAGCCATTGGGCCCCCAGGGAAGCCCCTTACTGTTTTAAGCTTAGGGACAGAATAAAGTATGTAGCAGTCACACGTTTGGTTCTGGCCAGAATCACTGAGGTTTCTTCTCTGTAATTGCTTGACCATGGCCATCAGTTCTGTGCTACTTGTTTTACTATTTTGGGGCACACGTAATCATTTTGCTGGGAGTTGTGACCCAGGTCATCTAATCTTGCAGGGAAGGATCCATGCTTTGGTCTCAGGTTGTAAGCATAAACTCCAAA
The DNA here is from genome assembly GCA_935064755.1 of Tragelaphus eurycerus. Taxonomy (NCBI): domain Eukaryota; kingdom Metazoa; phylum Chordata; class Mammalia; order Artiodactyla; family Bovidae; genus Tragelaphus; species Tragelaphus eurycerus. The sequence continues at coordinate 45,356,145 of CAKXYN010000009.1, forward strand.
CTGGAGTGGCTGGGATTCACAACGATCCCCCATGGCCTTGTTCTGCTTCCATTTTGCCCCTGGCAACAGTCATTTGCTCCCAGGAGGAAGATTCTGGACTCAAACTGGGCCAAAATTTAAAAGAAACACAAAGTTAAAGGTTAGGATTAACCCTGAGCAGCACTCTTCAAAACTGTCAAAGTAATCAAAAACAAGGGAAGTTTAGAAACTCATAGTCCAGAGGAACCTATGGAGTCATGACTACTAAAAGTATCTGGTGCCTGGTGGGATGCTGGGACAGAAAATGACATTGGGTAAAAGCTAAGGAAATCTGAATAAACTGTGGAGGTTCGTTAGCAGGAAGGTGTCAATATCAGTTAACTAGCTGTGATTATGCATCATAACAGTGCTAACAATAAGAAACTGGGTGTAGGAAATCTTGCTAACATTTTTTCAACTTTTCAGTAAATCTGAAACCATTCTAAAATTAAAAGCTGATTTAAAAGAGTACGAGAAATAGAAGTATAGAGACTGAAAGTGGTTGAGGTTAAGTATTACAGCACCACCCTAGGAAGTGGTCGGTGTGATTCTGCTGCGGGGTTCCTGAGGTAGACCTAATTCCTGCTCAGCCTTATGGTCATTCTTAGATTCTGCAAGGTCTCCCAATTTCCTTTCTATAGTCCCAAATGTGCTGAAGTTACCCAGGGATGAATTTTGTTGCTTGCAGCCAAAGGGCTTCACCATCAGGTTCTGCATCTGGGTCCTCAGGAAATAGGTCATGTCAGCTTTCAGTGGTGAAGGACAGGGAAGCCTGGCGTGCTGCAGTCCATGGGGTCATAAAGAGTCGGACAGGACTGAGCAACTGAACAACAACAGCTTTCAATTTATAAGGTAATGTGTTGTTGTTTTAGCCACAAAATTGTGCCTGACTTTATGATCTCAAGGACTGTAACCTACCAGGCTCCTCTGTCCATGGGATTTCCCAGGCAAGAACACTGGAGTGGGTTGCCATTTCCTTCTCCAGTTATAAGGCAATGGTTGGGCCATACACAAATCTTGTTCTATAATTTCCATGCCCTTCCTAAGCAAACTTCTTAGTAGGGATGTTGACAGAGCAAACCTTATTTCAGCCCTTTCTCTTCTCGTAGCATGAACTGCTACAGAGATTAGAATGCATACCCATGGAAGATATGGCTAATTGATCACAAAACTTGTCCCCTGAGTGTGATTGCAGACTAACAAATGCTGTTGGTGCCCCATCCAAATCTTTATCAGAGACTACACATATCCATCTCCCAGCTACTATGAATGTTGGCTACTACAAGTTCACAGCTGCTCTCATCTCTAAAGAATCACCCTCAATGAAGTGGGAGATAGCTCCCCCAAGGCAGCCTACAACCAATAACTGACTAATCAGGAGCCACAAAAGGAGGCTCTTGCCTCAAGGTAGGACCAACTCTGAGATGTGATTCCTGTTCCAGGACTCCCGTGGAATCAGGCTGAGGCTAGGCTGCACTGAGACTGCACTCTTCTGCAGCTCCTTGCCATGCCCTGTATGGCTTCCCTCACTCCCTTTCTCTAGAGTCTACCCTCAATAAACCCAGAGCATCAGAATCCCTGCTTCAGGGAACCCAGTCTAAGATGTATACATAATTCTTGTCAACACAGACACCGTGCAGCCACTATATGAGTTGATACACGAGGTGAAATCTAGTCAATATCTCTCCTGGATGTAATACTAACAAATAGGAGAGATTACATCAGCACAAAAGGAAAGATCAATACAGAAGCTAGAAGCCTAGATGATCTGCCAAGGGCTTCCCCAGTGATTCAGCGGTAAAGAATCTCCTGCCAATGCAAGAGATGCCCATTCAATCCCTGGGCCAGGACCATCCCCTGGAGTAGGAAATGGCAACCCACTGCAGTATTCTAGCCAGGAAAATTCCATGGACAGAGGAACCTGGCAGGCTATAGTCCATGTGGTCACAAAGAGTCAGGCACGACTGAGTCCCTCACCTCTCACTCACTCTCTGCAAAGACAAAGGAGAGTAAGCAGCCTTGTGACTTCACTGTCAGACACAGGGTTTAGGTATGGTTTGGAGACCTGTCTGTCCATGTTTCTTCTTCCCTAGTCCACCGTTTAGGACAAGTGTTTCTGTAGTAAGGACGCCTGCAAAATAAAGTGAAAAAAGGTGAAGTTTCAAAAGTACATCTTTACTCCAAGAAGCTGTCATGTCTAATAGCTGAATGCTTTTCTCACACTCCTTGGCTGGGTGAGCTAGTTAAGCAGTTGGTGCACTGTCTTAAGAGCATCAGGGAACTGGCTGCAGTTGGGCGTCTTTTTTACTAAATATAACCTTGCATATGGTTCATGGCCTTTCTCCTTGCTCTGCAGAGAGACCAAAGATGTTCTAGACAGAGGCGGCTCCATCAGCTCTGAACTGCAGAGGATGTGAGCAGAGCCTTGGCTGACCTGAGATGAGCTTGCAGCATGAGAAATAAACTTTGATGTTGCTGCAAGCCACAGAGGTTGCCAGGTTGTTGCTATATATATAACACCTAGCCTGACAGATTCAGAGTTCCTGTCCTCCTGCCAGTGGAATCTTTCTTCAGAAAGTACAACACCATTGCCATAAGCATAATGGTACTAATGGCTGCCTTTTCTGAACACTTGAGCTAAGCCCCAAGTGTTTCACTGTCATTAAACCTCACTTGGGTTTGAGAATCAAACCCCTTTACAGATGGCTCCTAATGCTTTCACCTTATAATTCATCACTGAAGTGCACACAGTTTACTGCTCATTGAAACAACTCTATCTGATGAATCCTTTTATAAAACAATAATATTTGGAAAATAAGCCCTGCCCTTAAAGCCCTGCCCTTTTCTAGTTTAGCATTTTGACAAATAACAAAACTATAAAATTAGATTCCTAATAGTTAGAAAAATGATACTGTTACTGGTTTTATTGTTAGTGTACTACCTAACATTAAACAGATAAAATACTTTGCAAGTAGGGGAAGAACCCTAAAAGTAGTAAAAATGATAAAGACACTCTAAACCGACTCAATCAAGAGCAGACAGGCAGAGAGGCCCGGGGGGTTCATTGGCTTTATGATGTTGCTAAGGACCCAGATGCTTTCCATGCTCTGCTCTCCCATTCTTAGAATGCCAGTGATGTCTCCCCTCATGGTCACAAGGAGGCTGCCACTGCCCCAAGCACCATATCCACATATAACAGTATTTGTCAAAAAAAGAGAAAGGTACAAACATCCATTTACAAAATAAATAAGCCATGCTGCTGCTGCTGCTAAGTCGCTTCAGTCGTGTCCGACTCTGTGCGACCCCAGAGACGGCAGCCCACCAAGCTCCCCCGTCCCTGGGATTCTCCAGGCAAGAACACTGGAGTGGGTTGCCATTTCCTTCTCCAATGCATAAAAGTGAAAAGTGAAAGTGAAGTCGCTCAGTCGTGTCCGACTCTTAGTGACCCCGTGGACTGGAGCCTACCAGGCTCCTCTGTCCATGGGATTTTCCAGGCAAAAGTACTAGGGGTGGGGTGCCATTAGGGATGTAATATACAACATGGTGACTATAATTAATAATACCATATTGTATATTTGAAAAGTTGCTAAGAGAGTAGATCTTAAAAGTTCTCCTCACAAAGGGAAAAAAAACAATGCATGGCTATATGTGGTGATGGATATAAATAGGCTTAATGCAGTGATCAATTTGTAATATGTTCTTATATCAAATCCTTATGTTAGACAGCTAAAACTGCTATGTCAATTAGATTTTAATTAAAAAACAATTTTTTTAAGAAGGGAAAAAAGCAGTTTCTCCTCACGCGTCTCTTTTCCTGAGGCTAGAAAGCCATTTTCTGAAGCCCGCATGGTATGTCCCCTCCTGTGCCAGTGGGCACTTTGCCCATACCTACCCATGTGAAAGACAAAAACAGCAAGGTCCTGTCATTTTAACTCTCCATCGTGGGACTGTGTGCAGCCAAATTAGTCAGGCAATGGTAGGCTCTGCTGTAGTAACAAACACCCCTAAATCTCAGTGGCTAAACACACTCCTCTGCCAAAAGTCCATGGAGTCTGTCAGAGATGTGGGGTGCACCATCTGTAACACAAGTCCGCCTCAGGCCCTGCCGCAGGGGAAGAGGCGGCCGGAGGCCCGTATACCGGCTCCTCTTTGCTTCAACCCGGAAGTGATTTACGTTACTTCCATCAACTTCATTTTTTTAATTAATTATTTGTTTCTGTTCGGCTGTGCGTGTCTTTGCTGCTTCGCTCATGCCTTCTCTAGTTGCAGCAAGTCGGGGTTACTCTTTGCAGTTCATGGGCTTTTCTTATCGGGGTGCACAGGCTCCAGGGCATGTGAACGTCAGCAGCTCCAGTCTGTGGGCTCGGTAGTTACAGTTCCCGGACTACAGAGCACAGGCTCAGTAGCTGTGGTGCAGGGGCTTAGCTGCTCTGCAGCAGGTGGGATCTTCCCAGATCAGAGACTGAACCCGTGTCTCCTGTATTGGCAGATGGATTCTTACCCACTGTGCCACCAGGGGCATCCCTGCTTCCACCTACTTTAATCATGACCCGTTCCACGACCCTGCCTTGCCGTGTGCAAGCTGGAAGGGACGTGGGGACAAAAGAAGCCCTGTTCCCTGCCATGCTGACTTTTCCCCTCTAACAAACAAAATTCGACTGAGTAAATTTGAAGATCCAATTGGTTTTACTCAAGGATTCATGAGTTGGGCAGAATCTCATGCAGTAACTAGAAGAATTCTCCAAGAGGCTGTACAAAAATGCAAGGCTTTTACAGATAGAAAGAGGGTGGGGCAACGAAGCTATCAACAAAAGGTGGAAAATAACCAGGACTGTTTCAGGTCACCTTCCTTTGGGGGAAGGGCAAGAGTCTATGATGCAGGGAGCAGGGGTGCGTGGAGAGGGCCCAGGAGACAGATTACCTCATTGGTTCTCACCAGAAAATTCCAGACTAGCCCATTAGGAATACATTCCTGAGGAAGGTAAAAATTGCAATTAGGGCAGAGATTAAATCTAGGTTGGATCTCAGGGGCTTTAGCACAAGTGTTGCCATTTTGGGCTTGTGGTTTCCTCTGTAATGCTCCTAATCACCCCTTCCTCTCAATTCTGCCTTTGCCCCTTCTTCAGTCAATCCCAATACCTTCCTCACTGCACCCTAGTTTTTCTAGCCCATGCCACCCCTCCCTTCCTCACAGACTCAGGGATTCCAAGTCTCTCTGTAACCAGAAAAGGCAGGGGTTCCCTGGAGAGAGAGAACCAGGCGTGGCTTTCTAACAGAAAGGAAGCCATTGACAGTCTAAGCCATTTTGTGATTTAAGCCGGACCACAAGTCTCCTTGAACAGATCTCAGTAACGGTGATCTTAAGGGAACAAAAGAACGCAGGAACAAACGATATTGTCAGGCAAGAGAAGTGTCAATAGCAGAGGCTCCCAGCTGTAAAGACTCCAGTTCTGCTTCTGTGGTAAAGATTAGCCTGAAGGCTCAACCCCTAGATCACCTCGAACCTAAGGGTGAGAATGTTGACCTTCTCTGACCCTCACGACTCCCACCAATTAAAGCTTGGATTCTGTCCACCGTTCATTCTGCAGGAAACTTTGATAGTATTCTGGCCACAGGAGCCAAGAGGAAGAAAACAGAACGGGGGAAGGGTTCAGCTGCATCCTGCCCTCAGGTTTGGTGTTTGCGGTTTCTTACATGAACAAACGTGCAGTGCTATCTAGAGTGTTGGAGCTGCAGCTTCACCATCAGTCTTTCCGCCATGGAGGAAAAGTGCTACAGGATGAGCACGTTAAGGACACGCCGAGGGCATTTCCTAAAGAGATAGGCTTGCTGCTGCTGCTGCTGCTAAGTCGCTTCAGTCGTGTCCATGGTTTAAAAGAAAAAAGCCAGTGTGACGTGACTGCAAAGGGCTCCTGAGTTATTCCCAATCGCGTTTCCTGAACTACAGACTTCCGCTTCTTCTCGGTACAGTAAGTCCCCTACATGTGAGCCCTCAAGTTGTGAACTTTCATCTGGTGCCAGCAAGGAGCCAGAACCTGTGCCATCTCCATCAGGGTTTAGTCTCTCAGTCGTGTTTGACTCTTTGTGACCCTGCCAGGTTCCTCTGTCTATGGGATTCTTGAGGCAAGAATACTGGAGTGGGTTGCCATTCCTTTCTCCAGGGGATCTTCCCAACTCAGGGATCGAACCCAGGTCTCCTGCATTGAAGTCGGATTCTTTACCATCTGCGCCATCACGGAAGCCCATTAGCGTCAGGCAGGAGTAACATTGCAGCTTGCCCTCCATCTTCTGTTGCTGACAATCCTTCAGCTCTACCATCTCCCACCTCCTCTCCCTCCTCCAGTCAGTAACCCTTCTTGCCTGTTCACTCGATGCCAGCTCCTGTATGCCAGCTGTTGTACTGTACTACCATGCTTTTCTTGGTACTGTACTGTGAGATTAAAAATGTTTATTTTTTGTGTTTTTTTAATGTATTATTTGTGTGAAACGTATTATAAACCTATTACAGTATAGTTTATATAGCCCATTGTGTTAGTTTGGTATCTAAGGTAAACTTGTTGGACTTAAAAAACAACTCATTGTGCTAGGAGGGTCTGGAGATGAAAAGAACCAACAACAACCAGTTATGTGATGCTGGGCAAAAGTCGAAAGAGTTAGCCAGCCTCAGTTTCTCCATCTGTGAGAAGGGAATAATAGCAGCTCTCAACACTGTTGTCAGGCTTAAATAAGACTCAGGTACACAATAAAAATTGACTCCCTGATCAAATCTACGTACTTATATTTGCACACATGCTCTATACACATAAACTACCACAAGTATCCATGTCTGAGAGGTTTATTTAAGTCACAGTTTCATTGCTATTTTGAGCATTGGATGACTTGGTTGTTGTTTTCTTTTTTAATTACTCAAGAAAATGTGTCTAGAGCTTACTTTTCAGTGAAGTATGACGGCAGAGCCCATATGCACAAATGAATTCCTGGATTCATTTATCTGTGGGTTATTTTCCTAGCAGCCACTACAATTCCCATAACACGGGAAATCTTGTTCATGGCTCACTTCTGGGTGACTTGACAGATGCTGGTTAAATATTTAGATATTTCTCTTTAAAGAAAAAAATGAGGCCACTTAAGTTGCTGAAATGTGGTCCTACCCTTCAAAGTCACATTTAAATGTCAAGGTTGTATTTGGCTTTCAGTGTTTTCAGAAAGGTCATAGTGATTTTATACTCATATTCTTTTCAAAGTCAGTGGAGAGGGTACTTACCCGTTCATAACTTTCCTATACAGTTTCATAGCTTTGAGTGTTCACTGTCAGATTCAAGTAATGTCATTTTGTGTAAAGTAGAACTTCAAATTCTTCATCAACCAGGAAATGTAAATTGTTGAAACTACTACAGAAAACAATATGGACAGTCCTCAAAAAACTAAAAATAGAGTTGCCGTACTGCATGCGTGCTAAGCCACTTCAGTCATGCCTGACTCTTTCGACCCTACAGACTATAGCTCGTCAGGCTCCCCTGTCCGTGGGATTTCCCAGGCAAGAACACTGGAGTGGGTTGTCATGCCCTCTTTCAGGGGATCTTCTAGACCCAGGAATCAAACCTGCATTGGCAGGCTGGTTGTTTACCACTAGCGTCACCTGGGAACCCAATATGATCCAGTGATTCCACTCCTGGGCATATATCCAGACAAAACTATAATTCAAAAAGACACAGGCACCCTGTGTTCATAGCAACACTACTTATAATAGTCAAGACATGGAAGCAACATAAATGCTCATCAATGGATGAATGGATAAAGAAGATGTGGTGTATAGGCACGATGGAATACTACTCAGCCATAAAAGAATGAAATAATGCCATTTGTAGCATCACGGATGGACCTAGAGCATAACAAGTGGAGTAAGTCAGAAACAGAAAGACAAATACCACACGAGAGCGCTTATATGTGAGATCAGAAAGTTATGACCAACCTAGATAGCATATTCAAAAGCAGAGACATTACTTTGCCAACCAAGTTTCGCCTAGTCAAGGCTATGGTCTTTCCTGTGGTCATGTATGGATGTGAGAGCTGGACTGTGAAGAAGGCTGATGCTTTTGAACTGTGGTGTTGGAGAAGACTCTTGAGAGCCCCTTGGACTGCAAGGAGATCCAACCAGTCCATTCTGAAGGAGATCAGCCCTGGGATTTCTTTGGAAGGAATGATGCTAAAGCTGAAACTCCAGTATTTTGGCCACCTCATGCGAAGAGTTGACTCATTGGAGAAGACTCTGATGCTGGGAGGGATTGGGGGCAAGAGGAGAAGGGGACGACAGAGGATGAGATGGCTGGATGGCATCACTGACTTGATGGATGTGAGTCTCAGTGACCTCCCGGAGTTGGTGATGGACAGGGAGGCCTGGTGTGCTGCAGTTCATGGGGTCGCAAAGAGTCGGACACGACTGAGCGACTGATCTGATCTGATCTGAAAGTATGACACAAACGAACTTATCAATGAAAAAGAAGCAGACCCACAGACACAGAGAACAGACCTGTGGTTGCTGAGGAGGAGGGGGTGGGAAAGGATTGATTGGGAGTTGGCATCAGCACGGAGAATGGATACACAAGGTTCTACTGCAGAGCACAGAGAACTATACTCAATATTCTGTGATAGACCATAACCGAAACTGTGCCACTTTGCTACACAGCAGAAATTAACACAACATTGGAAGTCAACTCTACTTGAATAAAAGAAATTAAAGCAAACAAATTCTTCAACCACCTAAGGAAACACAATTAAAATCCAAGCAACTTTCCAATGAAGAATTGCTTGCTTTGAAGAGGCAAAGTGTCTAGTCTATGATCAGAAATGCACAAGAAGGTGAGAGGGCCAATGTCCACAGATGTGACACCAAAGTGGCAGCGTGAAAATGGCCACTCACCCTTCTCCATCAATGAAGATGCACTGCTGTGATGATGTGTTACATCCTGCGGATCTCCCCTTCTGAGAAGGAAGAGACACAAAATCTTTGAAAGCTTAGAGAGACTCAGAGTCAACTTCCCCAGTCTTGTCACTTGTCTGCTGGACCCAACTGTTGGAAGCAAGGAAAACGGCATCAGAGAAGGGACCAGGGATTCTCAGGCTGGGTTTCTGACACCCCTTCCTCCCTTGATGCGCAGAAGAGAACGGACGTCAACCCTCCATAGCTCGGAGGCATCGCAGGCAACATTTCATCACCAAGAGCACCATTTTGAAAGACTGCCTTACCAGGCTACTTCATTTCTCACTGAACGCTCAAGGCAACTCTGCTCTGCTGAACTCTTGACAATTTCTTATTTTAAAAACAAAAAACACCTTTACAGCACCCAGAAACAGCCTGAGACTGACTGGCTTCCCAGTAAAAGCTGTGATCCACTTCAGGAGTGAGGATGATGAAATTTCCACTGCTGTCACTTCTCAAATCTACCTGAATATGGACATTTTAGAAGGGTAAAACAGGGCCAGTTTCCTCATTCACATCCCTTTATTGAATAAAATAGGCTCAGACAGCAAAGAATCTGCCTGCAAGGCAGGAGACCTGGATAAGATCCCTAGATCAGGAGGAACCCCTAGAGGAGGAAATGGCCACCCACTCCAGTATCCTTGCCTGGAGAATCCCATGAACAGAGGAGCCTGGCAGGCTACAGTCCATGGAGTCAGAAAGAGTCAGACGCAGACTAAGCACACACAGGCATCAGATACAACAACGTTGTCATTTCCCACCCCCACAGGATTTGATCTAATCACTTCACTTTGGGAATAAAACTCACAGGACATAAACATATTTCTTCACCTGAATTAGATTACACTTTAAAAAAAAAAGTTTCTCGCCACTGCTGCACTGCAAACTGTCTGCTCCTCATTCATGACAGCTGTTCTGTGAGCAAAAAGCCTGCCTCAGAATGTGACTTCTTGAATAGAGATGGTGCTCAGCTGGTCCATGGTTACTCATTTTATTCAATAAATATTATTGAGCACCCTCTCTGTGACAGGCCCTGGGCTGGGCTTACAGAAAGGAATGTCACCGTCCTTACCCTCAAAAAACTCACAGGGCTGTGGGGCTGTGATAGAAAGAAGGGACAGTGAAGATACACGGTGGGGAGGCCACTTCTGTCCTGTCTTAAGGGCTTCCCAGATCCGCCTATCAATGCAGGAGACACAAGAGACAAGGATTCGATGCCTGGGTCGGGAAGATCCCCTGGAGGAGGAAACAGCAACCCACTCTCCAGTATTCTTGCCTGGGAAATCCCATGGACAGAGGAGCCTGGTGGGCTACAGTCCATGGGGTCACACGTCTCCTCTACTTCATCAGTGTCTCAGGGGAGTGTGTGCTCAGTCACTCACTCATCCCTGACTCCTTGTGACCCCATGGACTGTAGTCTGCCAGGGTCCTCTGCTGATGGGATTTTCTTAAGAGAACTCTGCCACTATAGGTGTGAGAGGAATCCTAACAAGCGAGTGAACTCTCTGTTCATTTGTTCATCCATCTCCCTGGGACAGTGTGGTATTGGAGGAAAGTGAAAAGTGAAAGTGAAATTGCTTAGTTGTGTCCAACTCTTTGCAACCCAGTGGACTGTAGCCTATGAGTTTCCACCATCCATGGGATTCTCCCGGCAAGAATACTGGAGTGGGTTGCCATTTCCTACTCCAGGCGATCTTCCTGACCCAAGGATCAAATCTGGGTCTCCCGCATTGCAAGCAGACGCTTTTACTGTCTGAGCCACCAGGGAAGCTGGTATTGGAGGAAAAGAAGAGCAAACCCAGAAGCAGACCTATACAAAAGGACAAACTGAGCTTCACAAAGGTGCAGGAATGACTCAAGGGAAGACAAATGACTTTTTCAACAAACAGTGCTGCCAACTGGATATCCATAGACAAACACACACACACACACACACACACACACACAAACAGAACCTTAGCATCAACCTCACACATTCTACTACCAAAAAAAAAAAAAATCAAATAGATCATAAACAAAAATGAAAAACATGAAAGCCCAAACTTTTTAGAAGAAAAAAGGAGAAAATTTTTCCGATCTGTGGATAGGCAAAGTACAGACAGGACATCAAAGAAGATAAGGTTGATAAACTGGACTTCATCACAGTTAACAACTTTTACTCTCTGAAAACACTGGTAAGAGAATAAAGAGATAAGCTACATATTTGAAAATCACATATCTGACAAAGAGGACTTGTATCCAGAATATATCAGTTTAGTTCAGTCACTCAATCGTGTCCAAATCTTTGGGACCCCCCACAGGCTGCAGCATGCCAGGCTTCCCTGTCCATCACCAACTCCCGGAGCTTGCTCAAACTCATGTCCATTGAGTCGGTGATGCCATCCAATCATCTCATCTTCTGTCATTCCCTTCTCCTCCTGCCTTCAATCTTTCCCAGCATCAGGGTCTTTGCAAATGAGTCCATTCTTCCCATCAGGTGGCCAAAGTATTGGAGTTTCAGCTTCAGCATCAGTCCTTCCAGTGAATATTCAGGACTGATTTCTGTTATGATGGACTGGTTGGATCTCCTTGTAGTCCAAGGGACTCTCAATAGTCTTCTACAACACCACAGTTCAAAAGCATCAATTCTTCAGCACTCAACCTTCTTTATAGTCCAACTCTCACATCCATACATGACTACTGGAAAAACCATAGCTTTGACCAGACAGACCTTTGGCGGCAAAGTAATGCCTCTGCTTTTTAATATGCTGTCTAGGTTGGTCATAGCTTTTCTTTCAAGGAGCAAGTGTCATTTAATTTTATGGCTGCAGTCACCATCTGCAGTGATTTTGGAGCCTAAGAAAATAAAGTCTCTCACTATTTCCATTGTTTTCCCATCTATTTGCCATGAAGTGATGGGACCAGATGTCATGATCTTCATTTTTTGAATAATGAGTTTTAAGCCAACTTTTTCACTCTCCTCTTTCACTTTCATCAAGAGGCTCTTTAGTTCCTCACTTTCTGCCATAATGGTGGTGTCATCTGCATTTCTGAGGTTATTGATATTTCTCCCGGCAATCTTGACTCCAGCTTGTGCTTCATCCAGCCCGGCATTTCACATGATGTACTCTGCATATAAGTTAAATAACCGGGGTGACAATATACAGCCTTGACATACTCCTTTCCCTATTTGGAACCAGTCTGTTGTTCCATGACCAGTTCTAACTGTTGCTCCCTGACCTGCATACAGACTTCTCAGGAGGCAGGTAAGGTAGTCTGGTGTTCCTATCTCTTGAAGAATTTTCCACCATTTTCTGTGATCTACACAGTCAAAAGCTTTGGCATAATCAATAAAGCAGAAGTAGATGCTTTTCTGGAATTCTCTTGCTTTTCGATGATCCAACAGATGTTGACAATTTGATCTCTGGTTCCTCTGCCTTTTCTAAATTCAGCTTGAACATCTGGAATTTCATGGTTCACATACTGTTGAAACCTGGCTTGTAGAATTTTGAGCATTACTTTGCTAGCATGTGAGATGAATACAATTGTGCAGTAGTAGTTTGAACATTCTTTGTCATTGTTTTTCTTTGGTATTAGAATGAAAACTGACCTTTTCCAGTCCTGTGGCCACTGCTGAGTTTTCCAGATTTTCTGGCATATTGAGTGCAGCACTTTCACAGCATCATCTTTTAGGATTTGGAATAGCTCAACTGAAATTCCATTACTTCCACTAGCTTTGTTCATAGTGATGCTTCCTAAGGCCCACTTGACTTTGCATTCCAGGATGTCTGGCTCTAGGTCAGTGATCACACCATCATGGTTATCTTGGTCATGAAGATCTTTCTTGTATAGTTCTTCTGGGGTATTCTTGCCACCTCTTCTTAACATCTTCTGCTTCTGTTAGGTCCATACCATTTCTGTCCATTATTGTGGTCATCTTTGCATAAAACATTCCCTTGGTATCTCTAATTTTCTTGAAGGGATCTCTAGTCTTTCCCATTCTACTATTTTCCTCTATCTCTTTACATTGATTACTGAGGAAGGCTTTCTTATCTCTCCTTGCTATTCTTTGGAACTCTGCATTCAAATGGATATATCTTTCCTTTTCTCCTTTGCCTTTAGCTTTGCTTTTAGAATATACTAAGAAATTCCAAAACTTGGCAGGAAGAAAACAAACCCAATTTTTTAAAAAGTAAAAAAGCTTGAACAGAAACTCTTTACCAAAAAGTAATATGGGTTAAAAACAAGCACAAGCACATGAACAGTGTTCATCAGTAGTCCTTGTGCAAATGCAAATTAAAATGCCCATGAGGTACCACTGCACACCCATTGCATGTCAAGTCATTTTAGTCATGTCTAACTCTTTGCGACCCCATGGACTGTAGCCTGCCAGGCTCCTCCACCCATGAGATTCTCCAGGCAAGAGTACTAGAGTGCATTGCCATTTCCTATCCAGAGGATCTTCCAGACCCAGGGATTGAGCCTATGTCTCTTTACATCTCCTGGCTTTGCAGGTGAATTCTTTTGTCACTAGCGCCACTTGGGAAGCACATCTTTGTTTTTGTTCAGCTGCTCAGTCATGTTTGACTCTTTGTGACCCCACGGACTGCAGCACGCCAGGCTTCCCTGTCCTTCACCATCTCCTGGAGCTTGCTCAAACTCATGTCCATTGAGTTGGTGATGCCATCCAACCATCTCACAAAAGCACACCTTTTAGAACAGCTAAAATTAAAAATCTGACAATATCAAGTGCTGGTGAGGATGCCAAGAAAGCAAAACACCTAACTTTTTCTTATAAAAGTAAACATAAACTTACCATATGACCATGAACCAACAATCCCACTCTTAGGTGTTACTCAAAAGAAATGTTGGTATTTGTCCACTCAAAGATCTGTATGCAAATGTCCATCTCAAGTTTTATTAATATCACTCAAAAACTGGAAACAATACACATGCCCATCCTCAGGTGACTGGGTAAACCATTTGCAGTGTATCCACACAATGGACCCCCACCAGCAATGAAAAGGAGCAAACCGCTGTTTCCTGCAATAGCATGGAGGATCTCAAAACCATCATGTTAAGTGAAAAAAGTCAGACACTGAAGACTACACACTGTCTGACTTGCTTCACATAAAACTCTACAACAAGGAGTCATAATGACAGAAAAAAGAAATGCAGTTGCCAGGGGCCAGAGGTAAAAAGGAGACTGGCTGCAAAAGGGCAGGTGACAGAGACGTTCTATACCATCATTGTAACTGTGCTCACATGACTGTATTCGTTTGTCAAAACCCATCAAATCATACACTAACTTTATTTTCCACTAATGTTAGTATATGTAAATTCAGTTCAGTTCAGTTCAGTCGCTCAGTCATGTCCGACTCTTTGTGACCCCACGAACCACAGCCTACCTGGCCTCCCTGTCCATCACCAACTCCCAGAGTCTACCCAAACCCATGTCCATTGAGTCAGTGATGCCATCCAATCATCTCATCCTCTGCCGTCCCAATCTCTTCCTGCCCTCAATCTTTCCGAGCATCAGGGTCTTTTCCAATGAGTCAACTCTTCACATCAGGTGGCCAAAGTACTGGAGTTTAAGCTTCAACATCAGTCCTTCCAATGAACACCCAGGACTGATCTCCTTTAGGATGGACTGGTTGGATCTCCTTGCAGTCCAACGGACTCTCAAGAGTCTTCTTCAATACAACAGTTCAAAAGCATCAATTCTTTGCGCTCAGCTTTCTTCACAGTCCAACTCTCACATCCATACATGACCACTGGAAAAACCATAGCCTTGACTAGATGGACCTTTGTTGGCAAAGTAATGTCTCTGCTTTTTAATATGCTATCTAGATTGGTCATAACTTTCCTTCCAAAGAGTAAGCATCTTGTAATTTCATGGCTGCAATCACCATCTGCAGTGATTCTGAAGCCCAGAAAATAAAGTCTGACACTGTTTCCCTATCTATTTGCCATGAAGTGATGGGACCAGATGCCATAATCTTAGTTTTCTGAATGTTGAGCTTTAAGCCAACTTTTTCACTCTCCACTTTCACTTTCATCAAGAGGCTGTTTAGTTCTTCTTCACTTTCTGCCATAATGGTGGTGTCATCTGCTTATCTGAGGTGATTGATATTTGTCCCAGCAATCTTGATTCCAGCTTGTATTTCTTCCAGTCCAGCTTTTCTCATGATGTATTCTGCATATAAGTTAAATAAACAGGGTGACAATATACAGCCTTGACGTACTCCTTTTCCTATTTGGAACCAGTCTGTTGTTCCATGTCCAGTTCTAACTGTTGCTTCCTGACCTGCATACAGGTTTCTCAAGAGGCAGGTCAGATGGTCTGCTATTCCCATCTCTTTCAGAATTTTCCACAGTTTATTGTGATCCACACAGTCAAAGGCTTTGGCATAGTCAATAAAGCAGAAATAGATGTTTTTCTGGAACTCTCTTGCTTTTTCCATGATCCACTGAAAAGTGGATGTTGGCAATTTGATCTCTGGTTCCTCTGCCTTTTCTAAAACCAGCTTGAACATCTGGAAGTTCACAGTTCACATATTGCTAAAGCCTGGCTTGGAGAATTTTAAGTATCACTTTACTAGTGTGTGAGATGAGTGCATTGTGTGGTAGTTTGAGCATTCTTTGGCATTGCCTTTCTTAAGGATTGGAATGAAAACTGACCTTTTCCAGTCCTGTAGCCACTGCTGAGTTTTCCAAATTTGCTGGCATATTGAGTGCAGCACTTTCACAGCGTCATCTTTCAGGATTTGAAACAGCTCAACTGGAATTCCATCACCTCCACTAGCTTTGTTCGTAGTGATGCTTCCTAAGGCCCACTTGACTTCACATTTCAGGATGTCTGGCTCTAGGTGAGTGATCACATCATTGTGATTATCTGGGTCATGAAGATCTTTTTTGTACGTAAATTACACCTCAATAAAGCTTATTTTTTAAAAAGAAATCAACAACAGGTAAAAATCCCTACTTGAAATCAAGAAAATTTGGAAAAGGCACAATAGTGGGAGAACTTGCTCTAGGAAATGTCAGCATATACTATACTGAAAGTGAAAGTCGCTCAGTCGTGTCCGACTCTTTGTGACCCCATGGACTATACAGTCCATGGAATTCTCCAGGCCAGAATACCGGAGTGGGTAGCCTTTCCCTTCTCCAGGGGATCTTCCCAGCCCAGGGATAGAACCCAGGTCTCCTGAACTGCAGCCAGATTCTTTACCAGCTGAGCCAGAAGGGAAGCCCCTACCATACCATAAGGTTTTCACAATTTTCAAAGTGTGCCGCAGGCACAGGAACAGACAACAGATCAACTGACATACAGGTGTCCCAAACAGATCAACGCACATATTTGGTAAATAATTTAGGCAGCAATTTAAACTAGTGAGGAAAGAATGGACTATTGCATAAGTGGAGCTGAAATCTGGATTTAATTCGGAAAAAGGATCACCTTAGCTCTATAATTCATGACATTCTCAAAAATAAAATCTTAATCGGTTAACTGGTCACTGACTTCATTACCCTGTTAAATATTTAGGGAATCACTTAGTGCTCTATGGCAGGGTCTTCCTGTAAACGAATTCTCCCAAACACTGATTGTAGTCACTTCTGCCTTCTAATGGAAGGTGGTGTCTTTCATCACAGTGGGAAAGGAAATATGTAAATTGTTCCCTTCCACCTACACAGACAAAGGAGAGAGAAAGAGCAAAGTGCCCACTGGCTCTTCTGAGATGCTGATGGGTGAAAGCCAAAGCAGATTTTAGCAGAGACACAGTGTTCCTTGGATGTACAGAGGAGGGGGTGGACTTAAAATGAACAAAGGGAGGACTTTTCCGGTGGTCCAGTGATTAAGAATCACTGCCTTCCACTGCAGGGGCCACAGGTTTGATCCCTGGTCGGGGGACTAAGATCCCACATGCCCCAGGGCAACTAAGCCCATGCACCACAACACAAGGAGCCACTGCGATGAGAAGCCTGTGCTCCACAACTAGAGAGTAGCCCCCTGCTCACTGCAACTAGAGCAAGCCTTTGGGCAGCAACAAAGACCCAGCACAGGCATAAATAAACTTTAAAAAAAAATTTTTTTTAATGAACAAATGAAAATTTTGAGTCCCTTCAAGGGCTTCCCAGGTGGCACTAGTACTAAAGAACCTACCTGACAATGCAGGATATGTAAAAGATGAGGGTTCGATCCCCGGGTCGGGAAGATCCCCTGGAGGAGGGCACAGCAACCCACTCCAGTGTTCCTGCCTGGAGAATTCCAGGGACAGAGGAGCCTGGTGGGCTACAGCCCATAGGGTTGCAAAGAATCAGACACAATGGAAAGAACTTCATACACATACACACTTCAAGTTGCACAGCATCCTGCAACACAAGACGAGGCTGTGTCTTGGGAAGGAAGAGACCAGAGAGGGATCCCTGGCAGAGGTCTCGCCGTAGGACTTCCAAAGGCAAGGAGCACCAGCTACTGATGTTCAGTTGTTAAGTTCAGCTGATGTTCAGTGTCAAGCCACCGAGGTCTTATAGCGTGAATGCCCCTTCTGTCACGTCAAAGTTCTCACACCTGAATGTCTTGGGTGAGTGTCTTGGGGAAACAGCAGTGGGGAGGAGAAGCTTTTCTTCCCTGTTCTTACCATTCCTTTCCTGAGCAGAAGTGCTTAATAGCTTAATAGCTCAGTCGTGCTCAACTCTTTGTGACCCCGTGGACTGTAGCCTTCCCAGCTCCTCTGTCCATGGGATTCTCTAGGCAAGAATACTGGAGTGGGTTGCCATTCCCTTCTCCAGGGGGTCTTCCACACTCAGGGATCGAATTCCTGCACTGCAGCCGTATTGTTTACCATCTAAGCCACCGGGGAAGCCCCTCCTTTCCTGAGGCAGGACCTTTGCTGGCAGAACACTCAGCCTCTCTCTGGAAAGACCCTCAGTGACTCTTGTGTCATTTGTTGGAGAGAATCAGCAGGCAGCATCACTCAGCCCACGGTGTTTATATCTGGGACACACACCGTGTGGTCTGCTCTTCTTACCGTCGGTTTTACAGGCCTGGCTCTAATTCTACGGTTTCTATTAGGAAATATGACTGTGCCCCAGGGGCTCACCCTCCTCTTTTTTTCTGATCATCAGATACTGCAGGATTCAGGCAAGGAGGAAGTGTGGCTTATCGAGCCCCCAAATCCCAACAAGAAGTTTCTGAGTAAAGTAAAAGCCCCATTCGTCTTTCAAGTGAACCGTCAACCAACAGCAGGCTCACTGAGGAAACCTTCCTTCTCTTGGATTGTCTGACTCTCATTCTAAGTCATTTGCTTTGTCACCAGGGTCCCTGGCAGACTCCTTCTAGAGCTTTCTCTCTCGGTAGCCAGCCTTCGGGATTTCCAGGGCAGAATCTGAAGCTGTGCAGGGGGACCCCAACAGAGTCAACCAGAGCTGAGCCAGGAAGACGGGACAATGTCCCACGGAGACAAGCAGGCAGTGCCTTTCTCTAAGATTGCCCCCCAAAACACCGGCTGCTTCAGCTCCGAAGGGCAGAAGCTTCCTTGTTTGGGTTTTTTGTTTGGGGAGGGTTGTGGGTTCTTTTTGTATTTTGTGTGTGTGTGTGTGGCGGGGGGGCGGGGGGGGGGGCTTTTGTTTTTATTTTGCAAAAGGAAAAAGAGATGGCTTGCTTTTGAACAAAAAAAGTCAGTCAGGCATGAGGAGGGTGGCTGGCTCCAGCCCAAGCCAAGACGATGGGAAACACCCCATGCTAAGCAAGCACACAACCTTCTCCACTGACTGGAGCCAGCACCAATTACTTACCCCCCACTTTGGCACTCTGCCCTTAAACAACACATGGCTTGGAATCATGGAATCCTCGGGTCATTGCGCCCACTCACCTCCACCTACCCGCCCCACTTCACACATGAGAAACAGACTCAAAAGGTGACATCTCTTACCCGCTCGGGGACCAGCCACACCACCCAGACCCCAGCTCCTGAGTCTCGTGGCTGCATCCCCCCCAGGTTTGTTTCATGGCTCCAGGCACCGTCTCCCCTGGAGGAGGACGCACTCCAAGCTCCTTGATGACAGAGACCTAGGGCTTTGCAGGGAGAAGAGGAGAGGATCCACGTTCGAAAAGAGACTTCTCTGCTCCAAGCCTGACCTCAGGCTGCCACTAGAGCAGACAGCTGTGGGCATGTCTCCCAGCCACCCCCAACCGGTTGCCCTGCAAGGCTCTTTGCTGGAGGGCATCAAGTAGTCTGGGCTAAACTTGGGTAACCACAAAAAATTCATGCTGGACGTTCTAATCCCCAGGACCTCAGAATGGAACTGTTTAAATATAGGATCTTTAAAGAGGTAATTAAGGGCTTCCTAAATGGTCCAGTGCTTAAGAATCTGCCTGCCAATGCAGAGGACACAGGTTTGGTCCCTGGTCTGGGAAGATCCCACAGGCCATGGAGCAACGAAGCCCGTGTGCCACAACTTCTGAGCTTGCATGCTGCAACTGCACAAGCCCTCGAGCCCTAGGGCCTGCTCATCACAACTAGGGAAATGCCCGTGCACAGCAACAAAGACCCAGGGCAGCCAAGAAACAAGAGGAGATGCGGACTGAGACCCTCCACAGTGAGAAGACCCACATCTGCGAGCCAAGGAGGGAGGCCTCAGAGGAAACCACACCTGCAAACACCTCGACCTCAGACTCCCAGCTTCCAGGATTGTGAGGCAGTCCATTGCTGTGGTTTAAGACCCACCATTCCTAGCCTGCCTGTGGTGTTTTGCTATGGCAGCCATTCCCTACTCTTCCCGTGCTTCTAGACCAGCCCCCCGACCTTGTTGTTGTTTAGGCACTCAGTCACGTCCGACTCTTTGCAGCCCCATGGACTGCAGCACGCCAGGCTTCCCTGTCCTTCACTACCTCCCAGAGTTTGCTCAAATTCATGTCCATTGAGTCAGTGATGCCATCCAACTGTCTCATCCTCTGTTGCCCGCTTCCCCTCCAGGAAGGAGATGGCTCTTTGCATCAGGTGGCCAAAGTATTAGTGCTTCAGCATCAGTCCTTCCAATGAATATTCAGGGTTGATTTCCTTTAGGATGGACTGGTTGGATCTCCTTGCAGTCCAAGGGACTCTCAAGAGTCTTCTCGTAGGTACACAATAAAATCTTGTTACGTTAAACTGAACACATGGACTTAGGCCTCATTTGTAGACTAGAATGCAGACAAATACACAGCATGTTCACACAATTGGAGCCCAAGGGAAATAAAACTAATATCAGAAATTCATTCATCTTTCTGCCCTTCTTCTTCATTCAGACCTAATGGGGTCAAATATCTTAACCTAGGCTCTCAATGGAATTCTCTGGTTCCCTCAGTAACAATAAGACACAGTTTTGGCCCCGTGACTCTGTAAGTCCTCTCTAACGCTTCCCATATGTGTGATGTTTATTTAACCTATGGACCAGGGCAACTACTTCACCAGAAGAATTTCATATTCTCCAGAAATAAAAATCTGAACTCTGAGTCTCTCTCACTCCCTCCTCCTCCCCCCATTTGTCTTCTAGCAAAGGATATAAACCATCCTTTGTTCAAGACAGTGAACTCGCCTCCCACCAGGCTTAGGAAGTTACAGAAGTCAAGAAACTAGGAAAAAAAAAAAAGACGAAGAAAGATCTCAGCTGGCAAAGGGTTTCTGGGTTTTTTTTTTCTTCTTCTTCTTTATAAAAATAAAATTACTTTCCCCCTCTGGCTTTGGAAGGCCCTCAAAATAAATCCAAGATCATTTGCTTAGCTGTGATTAAAATTCCCAGGCTGAGCGAGACTCCAGAGTTCACCAGCAGAGAGAAGGGTGGTTTGTTAGGGCCCCCGCCATCTTGCATTTCAACATGGCTGCCCGAAGTCTGGGTGGGGACCCTGGCCACTTACCACGGCCTCACAGAGCAATGCGGGGGCCACTCGTTCTTCTCTGCCATCTACAGACCTGAGGAGGGCGGCTGAGCATGGGGGTCTTTTTGTTCTCCCCCTCCATTCAGTACTTTGTATGTACAGAGCCCTGTAGATCTACTATATTTCCTCATCTCCCCAAAAAGGCTTGGAGGGATGAAGAAAAACTCAGCATAAAGGCAATTAAAAGTCCTGAGCAGGCGCTCCTTGACGTCGTTTGTGTTTCTCTCATACAGCAGCCATAACTGACTCCATCTTAGAGATGAAGATGAAGGGGAGGCCCTAGGGAGCTTCCACCCTCAGCTAGGCAAAAACACCCCAACTTGTTGGTGAGAACTTACAATGTTTATGTGGAGTTTTCATCTCAGCCTCTCAACCACCCCATTTCACATAGGAAAACACCGAGGCTCAGAAGATGGCTGAGTCCTGACAAGAAGGCAGAAACTTCAGACTGGACACTCTTTCCCTGGCATTAGCCCCAGCCCATGAGCCAACTAACAGCTCACCAACCCCCAACATTGAACCTAATTGAGCCTTGATTCACTTTCACACATTGGAGAAGGAAATGGCAACCCACTCCAGTGTTCTTGCCTGGAGAATCCCAGAGACGGGGGAGCCTGGTGGGCTGCCGTCTATGTGGTCGTGCAAAGTCGGACACGACTGAAGTGACTTAGCAGCAGCAGCAGCAGAGCCTTGATTCACACCTGAAATATTTTTTTTGCAAAATGAAAATATCTATACTGGGTTCCCTCGCACCCCTTACCTCTAAAATACACACTAACAAAAAAATTTTTTTTAACAATACAGATGTTCTATACCAACCAAGCCTCTCTCTCTCCATAACAAATCCCTGAAGACAGCCCTCCAGTTATCTTTGGAGAGGCCTGTATGTGTAATTGGCATGCTGACCGTCTCCCGTATTGACCCACTGGCTCCAGACTCGATCACCCTGCTCTGACGTCCAGACTGCCGGGACCCCGTAAGTCATCTCTTCTGTCCCCCAGGGGCCTCACAGGCAGTCCCCTGTCTTTCCGCTCCAAAGCTGGCAACCCCAGCTGGGGTCCAGAGGTAATCTCATGGCTTCCAGAAGGAGCCTTGCTGTCCAGAGGTTGACTACATGCGTCTAAAATCTAATTTCTCTCTAACCACCCAGACTCCCTGGCAGGATCATCTGCTAATACTCACCCCTCTCCCCACTTTCTCAGCCCAGAAAGTCCAATAGAATTGTGAGCCCTGGACTGGCAAAGAAGGGGACTTCCCCTGGGGGTCCAGCTGTGAGAGACCGCCTGCCAGTGCAGGGGACACGGGTTCGATCCCTGGTCCGGGAAAATCCCACACACCTCGGAGTAACTAAGCCCGTGCACCTCAACTACTGCGCCTGTGCTCTAGACCCCGGGAGCTGCAGCTACTGAAGGAAAAAAAAAAAAAAAAGAGCTTTCTAACAGATTTCCTCCAAAAGGAAATTTCCTCTTAAGAGGCTACAAAGTATGCCTGAGTCTTCTTTCTCTCACTGGGCTGAACAGCCTTGAGGAAAGGATGTTCCT
This sequence comes from Tragelaphus eurycerus, assembly GCA_935064755.1. Classification (NCBI taxonomy): domain Eukaryota; kingdom Metazoa; phylum Chordata; class Mammalia; order Artiodactyla; family Bovidae; genus Tragelaphus; species Tragelaphus eurycerus. Next base: position 45,378,583 of record CAKXYN010000009.1, read on the forward strand.
GGATGATTTCTGTGGTGTCTTTCTTGCTATTTCTTCATTTCTTCCACACTCCCTCTCTTCAAGTTGTCCAACCTCCAATTCTTAGGTCACTAACCATGACTTCCCCTTAAGAAAGGATTCCCCTTAGGAAAACTGATGCAGCCACTATGGAGAAGAGTAATTGGAATAGACAATATACTCCAGTGGTCACTGCAGCACTATGTACAATAGCCAGGACACAGAAACCCCTAAATGTCCACCAAGAGAGGAACAGATAAAGAAGATATGGCACGTATATACAATGGAATTTTACTCAGCCATAACAAAGAATGAAATAATGGCATTTGCGGCAACATGGGTAGACCTAGAGATAATCATACTTAGTGAAGTCAGTCAGACACAGAAAGACCTATATGTTATCACTTAAACGTGGAGACTAAACACGTGATACAAATGAACTTATTTACAAAACAGAAACACAGACACAGAAAACAAATTTATGGTTACCAAAGGGCAAAGGTGGGACAGATAAATTAGGAGTTCAGGGTTGGCAGATACAAACCAATATATATAAAATCTATAAACAACAAGGTCCTGTCGTGTAGCACAGGGAACTATATCCAACATCGTATAATAAACTACAGTAGAAAAGAATATGAAAAAGAATGCATACCTATGTATGCAAAACTGAACCGCTTTGTTGTACACTAGAAACTAAGACAGCATTATAAATTAGCTATGCTTCAAATTAAAAAAACAAAAATGTTTCCCCTTAAGCACTGGGATCTGGAAAGCTCAAACAGAGACATAACCTTTGACCTCTTAGCCCTCAAATGGAGCTTCTGTGCATCTCTTCACGAACTTAATGTTTAAGAGGATAACCCATATCAGTCTGTCCCTCTGCTTATGATGTATCAGCAACTGAAAAAAATGCAGTCATCAAACAAAAATAGAAACTTGATATTTGAAGGCAACCCCCAAAGTTAGCTATTTACCTCAAACGAATGCCCTCTTCCAGACTCTATTTCCTGCGGGCACGAGACTGTCTCTCTGTGTACCAGGGATCAATGACTCCTGGACTCTTAGAAGCATTCCTGTCACTGTTCATGGTCTATATTAGGACACTCCTTCTTCTATTTATCAGGTACGATAAGTCTTTCTTTACAAATCGCAAATAAACTAAAGGTCAATTTTACTAATAGGGCTCCCAGTTGGCTTAAAGCTCAACATTCAGAAAACGAAGATCATGGCATCCAGTCCCATCACTTCATGGGAAATAGATGGGGAAACAGTGCAAACAGTGTCAGACTTTATTTTTCTGGGCTCCAAAATCACTGCAGATGGTGACTACAGCCATGAAATTAAAAGACTCTTGCTCCTTGGAAAGTTATGACCAACCTAGATAGCATATTCAAAAGCAGAGACGTTACTTTGCCAAATAAGGTCCGTCTAGTCAAGGCTATGGTTTTTCCTGTGGTCATGTATGGATGTGAGAGTTGGACTGTGAAGAAGGCTGAGCGCCGAAGAATTGATGCTTTTGAACTGTGGTGTTGGAGAAGACTCTTGAGAGTCCCTTGGATGGCAAGGAGATCCAACCAGTCCATTCTGAAGGAGATCAGCCCTGGGATTTCTTTGGAAGGAATGATGCTAAAGCTGAAACTCCAGTACTTTGGCCACCTTATGTGAAGAGTTGACTCATTGGAGAAGACTCTGATGCTGGGAGGGATTGGGGGCAAGAGGAGAAGGGGATGACAGAGGATGAGATGGTTGGATGGCATCACTGACTCCATGGATGTGAGTCTCAGTGAACTCTGGGAGTTGGTGATGGACAGGGAGGCCTGGCGTGCTGCGATTCATGGGGTTGCAAAGAGTCGGACACGACTGAGCAACTGATCTAATCTGATCTTCCACAGCATCATCAAATGTTAATAGTTTAAAAGAAGTAGGGAAATGTACTGGGATGTTTAATTGGTCAGGACTATATATCATACTTGGGTTTCCCAGGTAAAGAGGGAAAGAACCTGCCTGCCAATGCAGGAGACGTAAGAGACACAGCTTCCATCCCTGGGTGTGGAAGATTCCCTGGAGGAGGGCACGACACCCCACTCCAGTCTTCTTGCCTAGAGAATCCCATGGACAGAGGAGCCTGGCGGTCTACAGTCAGTAGGGTCACAAAGAATCAGACATGACTGAGCGACTGAGCACACATGGATCATACTTAAATTAGCTGGGAGAACTTAAAATAATTGTGACAGACATATCTACAACAAAGAAAGGGCTTTAAAAAGCCTAGCACTTGTCCGTCCCTGCTCTAATGAAATGAGTGGACTCTGGTCAGCCTGTTCCAGCCTGTAACCAGAAACAGCCTCAGCTCCCTCCCTTCCTTGACTCAGCCGGCCCCCTGCCACACCAAGTTCCAGTTTCTGGACCTCTCCAGGGATGGAAAGTATGCAAGCTTCATAACACACTTATCAGGGAACTCAGAATTGTTGTGTTTATAATTTTGCATTTGTCTTTGTTTCTGACCCAAGACATCTTCCTATGGGGGCGGGAGTAGAAAGTTATTTTCTTTAGGAGCCTGGGAATTGCCATGCAGGCGTTGCAGGCTGCATCACTGGCAGGCGGGAGGTCCTCAGCCTCTCCTCTCTGTGCCCTGTGCTGTTGACGCCTCCATCCAGCAACCACAGGGCATCTACTGTGTGCTCCCCATCTCCAAGAGCAGGGGAGAAGGCAAGAGGCAGTGCACTAATGCAGACCCTAAACGGCCAAGACACAGTATCTCAGAGAACACCGTGTGAGTGGTGCCCCCCGCCACCAGGGCAGGGCACCCCGTGGACAAGGGTCAGAGAGAAGGAAGGCTCGACACCCCTTCGTGTCTGATGAATGGAACTGCACTCTTTGCTTTCCCACCTCTGGATGAGTGACGGCTATGTGGGAGGCATGCGGTTTCCAGCTGTAGGCTTGTCCCTTTGGGGTTAATTCAGGCTGCAAATTTCCATTCATGCTCCTGACCTGCCCCCTTTGGGGCCCTTGCCCGACTGGAGCTGGAATTCCCAGGATTCTTTTTCAAATATTTCCCCCAGACTTCCCTTCCAATAGCCGTTGTTATCTCTGACAGCAGGCTGGCCTCTGTCTCTCTTGGGCTGGACAGGATCAGGTCCAAATCACTCTCACCAGCCTCAGAGCAGCCTCCTGACTGATGGGGGCAGGAGGGTGGGTGAGGGGCCAGGGAGGGAATAACCCCTGCTCCACTGCCCCCAGGATCACACAGCAAGGGTCCCGCCTCTGCAAGCTGCAAGCTCCCTCTGCCTTTAGTTTGTAGTTATCCGAGAGGCAGCCAGGCTGTCTGATTAGCCTGAAAGTTTCTAGTAGCTTCTGCCCAAAAGTGCCCATTCAGGCACCACATTACCCAAACCTTGTGGACTGGCTCATAAAAAATCCATTTTTCCTGGAGAATGTCAAAAATTGGAGGAAACAGGGACTTCCCTGGTGCCTCAGGGGTAAAGAATCAACAGCTAATGCAGGAGACACAGGTTCGATCCCTGGTATAGAAGATCCCACATACTATGGGGCAACGAAGCCCCGTACAACACAACGATTGAGCCGGGGCTGTAGAGCTCAGGAGCCAAAACTACTGAAGCCCTCACACCCCAGAGCCTGTGCCCTGCAGTGAGAAGCCGCCACAGTGAGGAGCCCCTGTCCTGCAACTAGAGAGGAGCCCCTGCTCTGCAGCTAGAGAAAGCCTGCGTGCAGCAACCGAGATCCAGCACAACCGAAATACTTAACCTTAACAACTGGAGACACTTCTAGACGACCTAATGTTGCACAGCTTCACTGACAATTACAGTTAATGCATGCAGAACTTCGACTTACTTTTTAGTCTTCTACTTCTTAGGCTAACAGCTGTCCAGCTCCAGTGGCATTAAGGTCATGAAGACTTTTGCATTCATCCACTTGAACATTAAGATGAAGTCTTCATAACACAAACTACCTGTGACTCAGAAAAAAAAAAAAAGATGGGATTAATACCTTATACATAGAAGAAAGGACATAAGATCTCTTTCTCTTTCTTCACCCCTCCCTCACGTGTATTCAACAAGGAAAGCCCACACAAGGACACAGGACAAGATGGTAGTCTGCAAACCAGGAAGGGGTTCTTACACAGAATCTGTTGCCAGCTTCATCTTGGACTTCCCACCCTCTAGAACCATGTGAAATAAATGTTTGCTATTTATGTCACTGAAAAAAAAAAATTGCAAAATAGCATTTTTAAAAGAAAAGAATACATCCCTATACAGTACACTGCTTTACAACTTTGGTTTTTCCACACTGTGTTCCCCTAGCTGATCCTCACAGTTGTCCCGTTCCAGGGATCAGGTCCATCCATTATCTCTACTTTCTGTGATGTTGCCACGAATAAGAAAACTAAACCATGGTGTGGTTGAGTGACACACTCAGGACTGTATGCTTGGGTGGGAACCAGAACCCCCATCTCCTCTTCTGTTGTTATCCTGTGTTCATTCCACAAGTGATTCATGAACAGAAGCCACAGCTGGCAGATCTCAGCCCTCAGACCTACCGCCGTGTCACACACTCTAGCTCCATTCACTCTTTGTGCACAAAGATTTCACTAGAAGATGTGCAATACCACACTGTCTACAGTACAAAAGGCCTGGAAACCACCTCCTATCTAATGTCAGGAAAGAAAGTGAAAGTGAAACTCACTCAGTCCATGGAATTCTCCAGGCCAGAATACTGGAGAGGGTAGCCTCTCCCTTCTCCAGGGGATCTTCTCAATCCAGGGATCGAACCCAGGCCTGCCGCACTGGAGGCAGATTCTTTGCAGCTGAGCCACAAGGGAAGCCCTAATGTCAGGAGTTTGGTTAAATGAACTAATCAATACATGGACTATTATACAGTCATTAAAACAATACTGTAAGTATATATTTGTTAACGCGGAAAACATAATATTTCCTATGCATTTTATTTGGGCTTCTGAGGTGGCACAGTGTCTGCCAGCCAGTGCAGGAGAGTAAAGAGACTTGGGTTCCTCCCTGAATTGGGAAGATCCCCTGGAGGAGGAAATGGCAACCCACTTCAGTATTCTTGCCTGGAGAATCCCCATGGGTAGAGGAGCCTGGCGGGCTACAGCCCGTGGCGTGACACAGAGTCAGATGCGACTGAGCAAACACACACAAGCAATTCAGATCCTCCAAAATTGATCAAAAAATAGTCAATGCTCTTTTCAACTCCATGTTACATTGATCTCACATCAATATCCTTTCAGCAACCAAACATCATTCTCTTTCTTAATTACACGTATAAATAAAATGCATAGGAGATAGTGTGGAAAGATATACACTAACATGTGATAGTGTTTAGAGTTACAGATGGTCTTATTGCCTTCGTTTCAGTTACCTGTATTTTCTAATTTTTCTACAGCAAAAGTACATTTCTTGATTACTTTTCAATGATCTGAATGCCTGTTCCCCGCCCCTTCCCCAGATTCATATGCTGAAATCTTAACTCCCAGTGTGATGGTATTAGGAGGCAAGGCCTATTACGTCATGAGGGTGAAGCGCACGCAAATGAAATTGTTGGCCTTCAGTCACCCAGTCGCCTCCGACTCTTTGCAGCCTCATGGACTGCAGCACTCCAGGCCTCTCTCTCCCCATCTCCCAAAGTTTGTCCGAGTTCATGTCCATTGCATCGGTGATGATATGCAGCCATCTCATCCTCTGACGCCCTCTTCTCCTTCTGCCCTCAGTCTTTCCCAGCATCAGGGACTTTTCCAATGAGTCAGTTGTTGGCATCAGGTGATCAAAATACCAGAGTTTCAACTTCAGCATCAGTCTTCCAATAAGTATTCAGGGTTGATTTTCCTTAATATTGACTGATCTCTTTGCTATTCAAGGGACTTTCCGGAATCTTCTCCAGCACCATAGTTCAAAGGCATCAATTCTTCCAAGCTCTGCCTTCTTTATCCAGCTGTCACAACACTATGTGGCCACTGGAAAGACTATAGCCTTGACTATACGGGCCTTTGCTGCCAGAGTATTAAAATTAGTGCAGCAAATGAAATTAGTGCCCTTATAAGAGACCCTGGAGAGTTCTCGGACTCTCTCTCTGCCATGTGAGGAAACAACAAGAAAACAGCTGTCTCCAACCTGGTAGAGGGTTCTCACCAGAACCCAGAGGGCTGCCCCTCTGATCTTAGACTTCCAACCTCCAGAACTGAGAAATAGATTTCTGTTGTTTATAAGCCATGCAGTCTGTGGTATTTTGTTATAGCACCTCAAAGTAAGATATACTTTTTAACACTTTTAAGATTAGTTCATCCAGGACTTTCCTGGTAGCTCAGTGGTAAAGAATATGCCTGCCAATGTAGAAGACTTGGGTTCAACCCCTGATCTGGGAAGATTCCACATGTCTCAGAGCAACTAAGCCCATTCACCACAACTTCTGAGCCTCTGCTCCAGAGCCTGGGAGCCACAAGCACTGAAGCCTGCACACCCTAGACCCCCTGGCCACAAGAGTAGCCACTGCAATGGGAAGCCTGCCCACCACAGCTAGAGAATGGCTCCAGCTGCTCGTCACAACTAGGGAAAAGGCCGTGCAGTAACAAAGACCCAGTGTAGCCAAAAATATAAAATAAATAACCATTAAAAAAAAAAAAAGATTATTCCATCAGGAAACCTCATCTGAATAAAGAACAAACATATGTTTACACCTGAGCTAAATATATTTAACACTATAAAAGAACTTCAGCTTTTTCAGTTTATCTTATCATTAGCTCACAATATATAGCAAACTCAGTTTATTTCTTTGAGGATAGCAATAACCATTTTTCATAAGCTTATTGATATCCATTTTGAGTGAATTTCTTTACAGAAAATAGGATTAATCATAACCACAAACTGCTTTCATGTTTCTTGTGTTGGGATTTTCTCCCCCAGAAACCCTCTCAAAGGTAAATCATAGTTACTATAGTCTTTACTGGATTACATCACAAATCTGACTGCGGTCACCCAAAGTGGTGCTCCCTTAGCAACAACCAAGACTCCCAAGCCTTTTCTGTTCGTTTGTTTGATTTCCTGTCACATCTCCCTGAGTGGCTGTTCAAACCCTCTCATGTCTCTCCATTTTTCTCTTCCACTCCCACTCGAACAGATCTCATCAGATGAACCAGAATCTTCCCCACTCGAGCCTAGCAGTTTTCAAACTGAATTAGCTGAGGGGATCTTTGTTCCAAAGCCTTCTTACCATACAGCACAAAAGGCAGGTGATATACACGCAGGCTTGCCTGGGAAGGTTTTTTATGTCTCATCCTGACCCAATCTCTAAGTATTGAATTTCCCCCTTTCACCCTCTCATGTGCCTTGGTTTGGAAAATAAATGTTATAGTCTCATTCATTAACAAGGAGAAAAACTTGAAGGTGAGAGCTTGAAGGTGTTCTGGTTGGGGCCTGTTCTCTGCCCCTTTTTTTTTTTCTGTATCTTGGCCCATGCTAATCCTACTCTCATTTAAGGGTAAAATTTCTTTCTTTTTCCTGTGAGAATTCTGACTCTGTCCCTTCTTTATCATTGGAAGATCAGTGATTCTCAGAACTGTAGTCCGTGTATATTTTAAATATGCTTTTAATTGCCCATCCTCGAGTAGTTCAATTCAAACCCTCATTTCAGAGCTAGAGAAAATAAATGTGAATACAACCTTTCCTTACAGCAATAAAACAAAGACCAGGCCGGAACCAAAGTCCCTCATTCATAGATTGTTTCACCCCATGCTGGTTCTTTTCAGAGCGACGTCAGGACCAGATTCTCCCAGGTTTCCCTTCAGAGTGAAGACACAGACAACAGCGGTTGCCTTGGAAACTCTGCCCGGTGAGCTGGCATCACGGGATTTCGCTCGCCTTACTCTGTGTCTGACATGCAACCCTGATTAATTTAAGTTCTGGCTGGCTAAAGGCTTTGCCAAGGGAACACAGTGATGAGGGAAAGTGAACAAGACAAGCCAAAGTGAAATGACAATAGCAGGACATGTATTTTTTTTCACTGAAAGCCACTGAAGTAGTGACAAAAGAAATCAGTGATATGTCTTAATAAGATTCTCGATCAAATGTTGGTGACCAGAGATGCGGTTACGTGTTCACGTGCTCATGTGTTAATTCTATTTAGGATTCTGTGAGCCGATTCAAGAGTATCTTCAAGATGTGCCCCCTGCCAGCCACTGACGCCTGTTCAGCAGCAGCAGCCAGTGTGGGCTGTACTTCCCTTCAGTCTCTTTTGTGGTCCTGGATCTCTAAACAGCAGGCTGTCGTCAATGTCCATCAGATTACAGATGCTTTGTACAACCCTATATCAGCTACTGATCCAATTTTCCATTTCAAATCAATGCTTAATTAAAACAACACGACTTCTGATTGCTTTCACTAGATTAATTAAAGGAAGAAACTTATAGATCATTCTTATGCAGTGTAGATCAGGCTTCCCTGGTAGCTCAGTTGGTAGAGAATCTGCCTGCAATGTGGGAGACCCAGGATAAATCCCAAGGTTGGGAAGATTCCCCTGGAGAAGAAAATGGCAACCCACTCCAGTATTCTTGCCTGCAGAATTCCATGGACAGAGGAGCCTGGTGGGCTTATAGTCCATGGAGTCACAAAGAGTCAGGCACGACTGAGCAACCAACACTTTCACTATAGATCATTCTAGTACAGTCTCCTCATTATATAGATGAGGAAAACAAAGCTGAGAGATAGGAAGCCAAAGAAACAAACTGCTCTGTTAGATAGAGGCACAGCAGGACCTAGACTCCAAGGCTCCAGGCTTCCCAGACTGGTCCAACCCCACAGCACTATTTCTTGGCCTCAGTTACACTCTATTGAACAAAATAATTTAATGCATGAGTATTTACAAAAAAAAAAATCTGCTTCAACAAATGAAATTCTGACATAAACTCAGATTATCTAAATTTAAGATTCTGGAAAATGTTTTAACCTGAATAAAATGCTTTTGATGCCTCCTGCAATAAAGAAATAACTGTTGTTGTTTAGTTGCCAAGTCAGTCCAGTTCAGTCTCTCAGTCATGTCCAACTCTTTGTGACCCCATGGACTGCAGCACACCAGGCCACCCTGTCCATCACCAACTCCCGGAGTTTACTCAAACTCACATCCATTGAGTCAGTGATGCCAAGTCGCTAAGTCAAGTCCGACTCTTTTCCACCCAATGGACTGTGGCCCACCAGGCTCCTCTGTCCATGGGATTTCCCAGGGAAGAATATTGGAGTGGTTTCCATTCCCTCCTCCGGAGGATCTTCCCGACCCCAGGGATCAAATCCGCATTTCCTGCACTGCCAGGGGGAAGCTTTACCGTCTGAGCCACCAGGGAGTATAACAGTGTTCCTTAGTATTTCCCAAGGAATAAACAGCAGTGATCCAGGCAAGGATTCTGGGGAAGCCCTGTGAGTCAGACACTCGAGCCAGGTGATGGAAAACGTGCTTCCTCGGGGGAGGCTGACACCCCTCTTGGCAAGTTTAAAGGGAGCTGGCAAGCGCAGCCTTAAGGACTAGGGGAGGGGACTTAGTAATGAACCTGAGTCATGGAAACATCAGAAATGACTGCAAGAGAAAACATAATTAACTTCCCCGTGTAAAAATGTAAATCTCTTGGGGAAGGCTTGTGGGCGCGTAGGTGTAGACGATTTCAGAATGAATGCTGAGTAACCCAAGCCCTTGGCACTGGTCGGGGGCGGGGGCTGATGGGGAAAGACCTTGATCTTATTTTAATTAAAGAGCTTGGTTACAAGCACGGAGAGGGGAGACTCCAAGTTGAGATGGAGCAGCCTATGTGGGAGGGGGCTTCGGCTGCAGCTCTTCTTGACTTTGGTTGTGACTGGACTGGATGCAGGGAGTATTTACACGGTGAAATGCGTCCCCTTGTGGTCTGATTAAGAAAAATCCAACTCAAAAGCAGGAGAGGAGTACTATTAACCTACCCACTTTACAAATGTTAAAGGAGATGCTGAGAACAGGACGGTGGTGTTCAGGGTCATTAATGATGACCCTTATCGTGATCAAACAGACGAGTGCATAAAAGGAGTGTTCACTAACCCCATCCTCTAAGCAGCACAGCTCCAATGTGAGCGTGCGAGCAGATCACCGGGGTCTTGCTAAATTCAGAGCAGACCCGGCAGGATCTAGGAGGTAATGCCCACGAGTGAGTGCCAGGATCTCATGGGAAGGCCCCTGCCCTCTGGGTGAGCCAGGGAGGTTCCATCAGAGCCCTGCACTGCAGGGCCCACAAGCACCCTGGAGAGCAACTCCCCCTCCAAACACTAAAAACAACACTTTCCTTTTGCTTCGTCAAGCTCATGAGCCTCTCTCCTCGAGATCCTTTCCTCCCCGCTTCTTAAGAAGGCAAAGCCACTGACACCTTCCTACTACCAAATACCTTCTTGTCAAAGGAAGCAGCAATCTCAGGTTGCCATAGGCCTGTGCTTCGTGGATTTCCACATTATAATGAGTTGCAGTTTTCTTTCACGGCTTTCCCGATGGCTGGAAGCAGCAAGATGTTTCCGATGGTGTTTATTTCCACACATCCTCTTGCATATTTGAGCACGGCTTGTAAGTTTATCTGTTCGGCTTCCCCTCCAACACCAACTGCACACATGTGGCCCATTTGCATCTTACTTCAAGTGGTAGAGTTGCATTCACATCCCACTCCCAATTCCAAGAATTCATTGTATTTGGTTATAAAGAAAAAAAGATGTGAAGTATTTTTAACTTGATGTAGGAGGGGGAAAATGGAATACATAAGACAGTAGAATGATCACAGGTGGGTAATTATACATGTAAATGAGTTCATTTTGGTAATTCGCCCTTGAATTCCTATTTACATTGGTTAACATTGAATTCTAACCCTACCCGACCACTGCATTTTGGGATAGTTTCTTTTTAGTCTTATATGTCAATTCTGAAATATTAAAAGCAATTTAGAATGCTTGGGTATAAATTTTTCTCTAGCTTAGACGTTTTTCATGCTTTTCCATTTATCATTGTAATTATACAAAGTAGACAAAATTAAAATGACAGATTAAAATTCTGACTTTATTTGACAAGTATTAATTACCTCCAGCATATAAGGTCTCTCAACATGTTGGGCCTTTGGCGGGGGTGGGGGGAACTCTAGTTTTGCAGGAAAGTTTCCTACAAAAATTATTACATGAAATGAGGCAAGAACACCCTGAAGTAATTTAGGAATGATGAAGTGGAAGCAGTTACCTCTGGCTGAGAAATCAGCAAGGTCTTCCTGGAAGAAGTGGCATTTGAGCAGGACCTTGAAAGACAGTAAGAACTGTATATATAGAAAAGGCCTGGGGTGAGACAGAGTGTTGACAAAAGCTGAGTCCTGGGTAGGAAATGTAGAACTAGAGCTGGGAAGTCATCTGGGGGGCATGGAGTCTCAGATTAAGAGAACTGTGTACCGCTTGTGTTTTGGGGAAATGTGAACAGGAGAAGATTCATTTGACAATGGTGTGTTCATTGGATCAAGGGGTAAGAATTAAAGTAGGAAGACCAACTAAGCAATAACTCGGGCAAGAAACAAGGAAGCCTGATCAAGGATAAATGGCAAGGAAGAAATGGGCAGGGAGGAGAAAAGAAGTGGCTTTGGGAACGAAGACAGGGGACCTGCCAATTGATTGGAGGCGAAGCAAAGAATGGTGAAGAGGTCACGGGCCTCTGGCGTTTCGCAGCCAAGACACAAGGACAATGTCACCGAGAACTCAGGAGGCATAGGCAGGGGACAGGGGTGTGCAGGGGGGCCTTGAGAGGAAACCATCTGCATTCATTAGAGGAGACACTCGGCATGCACCTAGAGGACATAAGCGGGGGCCACAGGGCTGCAGGTCGTCGGGAATTCAGAACTGGGTGGGTCTGGGGAGACGGCTCAGGGCAGAAGTCAGAGACCCAGCGCCAGTCACTGAAGTCCTGGCAGGCCGGGAAGCATCCGAGCGAGGCGCGAGAGAAAAACAAGGTCATGGGCAGAAGGAGGGGAGGCGAAAGGAAGGAGAGCCGCCAGGAAGGGCAGCAGGGAGGATGGTCAAATGCCATTAAGGATGTAGGTTTGGTTTTTGGTCTGACAAAATTACACACACCCACACACCCAAATAAAGACATAATGAAGCCCAATACCCATTCAATGCACATATTCCCTGGTGGCTCAGCTGGTAAAGAATCTGCCTGCAATGCGGGAGACCCAGGTTCAGTCCCTCAGTTGGGAAGATCCCCTGGAGGAGGGCATGGCAACCCACTTCAGTCTTCTTGCCTGGAGAATCCCATGGACAGAGGAGCCTGGTGGGCTACAGCCCATAATTGCAAAGTGTTGGTCTCGACTGAGCGACTAACACACACACTAACCACCATTCAAAGGTGATCAGTGATCAAGCTATGCCCACGTGCCCTCTTGCTGTATAGTTACCTTACTGAAATATTTTACAGCAAATCCCTCATGGCATCATGCCCCTGCCTCTTTCATCAATTGAAAAGAGAACTTTAAAGGGGAGGACAGTTTTAAATTATTGGAAGCCTTAGGGGTTTCAGACAGTGACATTTCGTTGGAACTCCTTGGTGGCCTTCAAGAGAGCGGATTCAGTAATGCCCAGAGTGAAAGACCACAGCGGGTGGAGTGGATACAGTTCCAGGTAGGTCAAGTCCAGGGACGACTCACCAAGAAGAGACCTAAGCATGCTTGAGAGGGTGAACAAAGGCTGATGATGTGGGGAAACAGCTACGTGATGCAGCAGCATTCATTCACTCCCCTGACTTGGTAAGTGAGCATTTACCATGAGTCTGCATTTCTGCAGCACAAGGTGAAAGACGGATAAAACTGCTGCCCTTGTGCAGCTAACACTCCAATGGAGAGACAGCCATTAAACACACAAGAGTAAAATATGTTCATTGTGTTAAGTGCAGTACAGTAGCATCAATGGCACACGGGAGGTGGTTGCAAGGGAGACTCAGGATTACCTGGAGAGCTGAGAGCTTGAAACAGGCCAGCCAACAGCTCTGGGCTGAGGACGGAAGAGGCCAGGAGACACAGCAGCCAGAGGATCTCAAAGGAGGGATGAAGAAAGGGAAGGGAACTCATATCAAGGGGGCTCAATCCGCTTTAATTATAGAAAAAAAAATTGGGGAGTGGTGAGCTCATGACCTTTTAAAAATGTATTTATTTGGCTACACTGAGCAGCATGTGGGATCTAGTTCCGCGGCCAGGGATCAAACCTCTGTCCCCTGCACTGGAAGTGCGGAGTCCTAATCACTGGGCCACTAGGCAAGTCCGGAGAAGCTCATGACTCCTCAACATCTCTGGACACTAGCACTTTTAGTACCACAGCTTCCTTTCACGTGTTTTTCTGTTAAGAAGCAAGGAAGCACCCCCCAAAATGCACTCAGTGTAGAGAGGAGGCAGCAATACTCAGAAGGAAAACCCTGGGCTCCACTGACCAGCTGAGCAGGTGAATCCATTTAACTTGCGAGAGTCTCAGCTTCTGCATCTATAAAAGGGGAAGAAGGCTTTCCATGAGAAACGGTTTTCTGAGGATGAAGTGAGACAAGCTAGGTGGAGCTCCGAGCACAGCAAATGATTACACAGTAAATAACTGCTCGACGCTAAGAACAAAAAGGTTACCCAGCCCGGGTGAGGCCGATATGCTCGTCAAAAGTAAGCTATCTGTCCCCTTCAGGGAATACTGTTTGATGGCTTCATACGATTTCTCTTCAAAATTATAACACTCTTGCATTTGCTTTGGAAAATGTTATTCAATCACACATCTTATAGTTGTTCAGGCGCTCAGTCGTGTCTGACTCTTTGCAACCCCATGAACCATAGCCCACCAGGCTCCTCTGTCCGTGGGCAAGAATCCTGGAGTGGGTTGCCATGCCCTTCTCCAGGGGATCTTCCTGATCCAGGGATTAAACCCTCATCTCCTGCATTGGCAGGTGGGTTCTTTACTGCTGAGCCACCAGGGAACCCCATTTACTTTTCCACAATTTCTGATTCTCAAGTCTTCAAAATTACAAGCTTGCAGCTCCTGAGACAGGAAGGTGAAAGTGTTAAAAAGAGAACTAAATTATCCTCAGGTCTTCCAAGTTGGCTCCTGGATTCTCATTTCCCTCCTTTATTTCTGATTTCCTTTCAGCTTATATGAATTACAAGGTTGAAAGGACCCTTGAGAGATTCCTTTGTCCATCTCTCTGCCATAAAATTAAATAAAGGATCTAGAAACCATGGTAGTAATTGTTTAGGGGGAAAAAGTTATAGACTTAATTTAATTCTGTCAAGCTTCCAGAGATAGTAGGAGCTAATTCTGAATGAAATGAGGCAGTTCTCTTCGAAATCACATTTGGGCCAATAAAACTCCAGACTCCAGTACATCACTTCCTCAGATCCCCTCACTTCATGCTGCCTCCCAGATTAGTATAACATTTTAGACAAGTGTAAACACTCCAAAGAGACTAGTTATGTAATTGGCCTTGACTGCACTTGGACCATCGTGAACAGAGGCCTGGATAATAAAACATCCTATACATGGAACTTAGCTCTCACTAAACGAAATTAACCATTGGTACATCCAGAACATGTCTGGGCTTAAAGAGTAAATGTTGTCTCTCAGTTCAAAAGTGATTGCAGATCAACTTTTCTCTGCTTGTTCAGAGGCAAGCAACTGTCCAGTTATTTATCTTAATTCAGGAAGAACAAAAACAGATGTGTGTAACAGTCACTATTTATATGTAATCTTAAGTCGCATAAGGTATTTTGCTTTTTTCCTCAGGAGAGGTGAAGACCTTGACAGTCCAATCACTAAAGTCCAAAAGATAGTGTTTCATTTGATATTTATTAGATAAAAAGATCTCAGGACTTGGTCTTTTGAGTGTTGAATACAGAAGTCAATTTCTCTTCTCAAACTTTAAGTCAAACAGTAGAGAGGGAGGTTCAAAATATACAGTAATATTCCGGGAAAGCAGCTCTCTGCAAGTAATCCTGCCTTTTAGCAATTGCAGATTTCTCTGGTATAAATACTCCTACATGCATGTTAAATCACTTCAGTATTGTCTGAGTCTTTGTGACCCCATGGACTGTGGGCTGCCAGGCTCCTCTCTCCGTGAGCTTCTCCAGGAAATACTGGAGTGGGTGGCCATTTCCTTCTTCAGGGGATCTTCCCCACCCAGGGGCTGAACCCACCTCTCTAACATCTCTTCTATTGGCAGGAGGGCTCTTTACAACTAGCGCCACCTCGGTACATGGAATCAGAACCAGCCACAGCCCTGAATTTAGCTGGGTTCGCAGTCCACACCATCAATGCCCTGCTTTCCTCTGGCAGTGTAGACCTGAGTTAAGAAGACTAGGAAGTCAGGATCTTGGAGGCAAAGTCCCCACAACGGTGTGTGTTTTGATTTCATCGCTAATTCTCAAAGGCTAAATTTTAGGGATCTTGTCACGTTTGGTCCTGCTCATTCCCAATACTTGGAATATTCCTCTTGCTTGCGTCTGTGCTCCTAATACTGGCCAATTTGAAGTTACCAACAATCGAACAGCCAGTTCACAAGTTCCTGAAATTTTAACCATTGGCTGGCTGCTCCTGTGCACCATGCAGTTAGATAAAGAGGCGGCTGGTTAAAGACTTCTTTCATGCCTTCTCTCCTATCTGACAAGTAAACTAAGTTGTTAAGCCACTAAAAAGTACGAATTTCATACCAAAGGATCACATTTAAACAAGCTTGAAAATAGATGCTTCATCCTAGGTAGTCATTAAAAATAGGGTTACAAAACAACGTTTAATGATGCAGAAATGTTTATGAAATATTTTTAGTAAAAACAGTATGTCCAGAACAATTCTAAATTTGTATATAACAACAGGAATAAAACTCCAAAAAGTAGTTGTGAAATTCTGTGTGGGTTTTATTGTGTTCTTTGTGCTATTTTACTTTTCAAATTTTCTACAGTGTTCATGTATTTGTAATCAGAGAATGAACTTAATCCAGTGTCACTGTGTTTATTTTAAATATGGTGTTTCAGATTTTTTTTTCTTTTGAATTAGTTGCTCAGTTGTGTCTAACTCTTTCCGATCCCATGGGCTGTAGCTCACCAGGCTCCTCTGTCTGTGGAATTCCCCAGGCAAGAATACTGGAGTGGGTGGACATTCCCTTCTCCAGGGGATCATCCCGACGTCAAACTTGGATCTCCTGCACTGCAGGCAGATTCTTTGCCTCTGAGGCACCAGGACATCCAAACAATCTGACTAGAAGTCAGACTGACAAGAAGACTGAATCAGATCAAACTAAACAAGGCTACACCCTTTGTCGGGGGAAGGCAATGGCACCCCACCCCAGTACTTTTGCCTGGAAAATCCCATGGACAGAGGAGCCTGGTAGGCTCCAGTCCATGAGGTCGCTAAGAGTTGGACACGACTGAGCGACTTCACTTTCACTTTTCACTTTCATGCATTGGAGAAGGAAATGGCAACCCACTCCAGTATTCCTGCCTGGAGAATCCCAGGGACGGAGCCTAGTGGGCTGCCATCTATGGGATCGCACAGTCGGACACGACTGAAGCGACTTAGCAGCAGCACACCCTTTGTCATTTATTTCTGTGATGCTTTACTGTTGTCAAAGTACCATCATAAGCACTAATTTATCTGTGATGCAAAAGCAGGTTATCATAGCTCATTCTACAGATAAGAAAACAGAGGCTCAAAATGGGTAAAAGACTTGCCCAAGGTCACATGGCTAATAGAGCAGTTGAAGCGGGGGACTCTGGCCGGGGGTTAACTACCCCCAAGATTCCCTCAAAAGCTCATCATGTTGCTCATTATGGCTCCTCTCAAATAGTTCCTACTGAACACCTAGACCCAACTCTGCAAGGAGGCACTCTCATTTTGCCCATTTTTAATGCCCCAAGCCTGACTAGAATCACCCACATAAGACATACTCCGCCTAGACATGGATCCTACACAACCAATACCATTGCACCCTCGTAAGATTGGAACTTGTGAACGTAACAGGAGAGCTTGCTGAGAACAGCAGAACCCACACTCTGGGATGAAAACCATGTACAATGTTCTATACACATGCATTCACAACAATCTGTAAATAAATCCTGATACTACTTTCCAGAGGTTCTCCCTAAAGAACTGGGTAGCACCCTTTCACGAGGGTTGGCTGAAGAAACAAATTCTGGTTAGATCCTATCTGAAGCCTCTTTGTCGGGGTCCTGTGCAATTCGGGCTGGAATGTCCATTTCTCACTCCAGGATCCTCACTCCTGCTCATGGGCAGTGGTAACCAGAAACAACTGCACACAGTCACAAGGAGTAGGAACCAGGCCTGATTGTCGATTTTAGTATGTGGCTACGTAGGGCAAGTCAAACAAACAAACAGCACACCCACGAGCCATCAGGCAAAGCCTAAAAAGTCACTAAACCTGAAGTCACTAGGCTTCAGAGAAACGGGTGGTTGCTTTCAGCAGAGGCTGACCCAGAGTGTGAGGACAGGCCCTCTCCTCCAAAGTGCCATAGGGCAGCCTGCAGAGGATGAAGCTGTCCCACGTGGACCCGTCGAGTAGGCAGCGTGGGAGTCTCAGCGCTCTCTTCCCCACGGTGATAGTAAGCCCACTCTTTCAGCGACATCACAGAAGCCAAAGACACGGACTGTGCCTTACACAGAGACACGACTGTTTACTGGGATTTGCTTTCACATGTTTCAATAAAGACTGTGTGATAAATGTGTGTGAGCTCTCCACCCGCATGGTTTAAGCTAACTTCGTCTGAAGGACCCTCACTGGAAATAAAACTCCAAGCGTGGAGAATGTACAGGGAAATGCTAATCAAAGGCCCAAACTGCCACAAAGGCACTTGGGCTGTTTATTTCCTGAACCACAAGAGAGGCTTGGTTAGCAATGCCAGATAGTAGAAATTACTTTGCATTGGTGAAATGAGTTGTTTTCAAGGTATATGGATTGGCTTGAAATTGTAGTCCAGGATGAACAGGGTAAAAGGAATTAAGGAGCGAAACTGGAATGGCCCTGAAAGTGACTGGAGAATACTGTCACCCGTGCGACTAGAAAGTCAGCTGAATCTCTCGGTTAAAATAACTCTCCCATCTGTTCCAAATGAACTTTCACACAAGCGCCACTGAAACACCTACAATGACAGACCTTGGGGACCTCATCAAGCTTACTGAGGCAGGGCAACTGTTGCCAGCAGGTGTTGAGAAGAGACCTGGACAGTTCACTAACTTCAAATGATTAGAGGCTGTGGACAATCTCTCAAAAAGAACTTAGTAACTGTGAATGATCAATGACCAAGTCAATTTGACTTAGGACCTTTTGCCATGACAACTTGAGGTATTCTCGGAAATAATTTGGGAGGTTCTGAGAAGAAACTGAGTTAAGTTACTCAAACATGCTGAGTACTAATGCTGCTGCTGCTGCTGCAAAGTCGCTTCAGTTGTGTCTGACTCTGTGCGACCCCACAGACGGCAGCCCACCAGGCTCCCCCCGTCCCTGGGATTCTCCAGGCAAGAACACTGGAGTGGGTTGCCATTTCCTTCTCCAATGCATGAAAGTAAAAAGTGAAAGTGAAGTCACTCAGTCGTGTCTGACCCTCAGCGACCCCATGGACTGCAGCCTTCCAGGCTCCTCCGTCCATGGGATTTTCCAGTAAGAGTTCTGATGTTAGGTGGCCTCATTTATACTCAAAAACAGAGTGGAGGCTGGGGAAATTTGGGGTTACCTTTAGAGTCCTGAGCGGAGAAGGCAATGACCCCACTCCAGTACTCTTGCCTGGCAAGTCCCAGGGATGGAAGAGCCTGGTGGGATGCAGTCCATGGGGTCACTAAGAGTAGGACACGACTCAGCGACTTCCCTTTCACTTTTCACTTTCATGCATTGGAGAAGGAAATGGCAACCCACTCCAGTGTTCTTACCTGGAGAATCCCAGGGACGGTGGAGCCTGATGGGCTGCCGTCAATGGAGTCGCACAGAGTCGGACACGACTGAAGCAACTTAGCAGTTAAGAGTCCTGAGCAGGACCCCTCACACTGCCATGCCCAGTAAATGTGTGGTATTTATGACAGCAAGATTCTGTGCTCACTTAAACAACTGTTTCATAAAAATCAACTGTAAAGCACTTTGCTTTAATCTTTATTTTCTCCCTCATTATAAAAACAACAAGTGCTTACTAGAAGTCTTACATTATGAAAACTGAAAATTCTCCCAGAATCCCACCCTTGGGAATGATTACTACTCTCTTTGGTAACTATGCAACCAGACCATGGGGCATATGGTAGTAAAGGGCTTCCCTGATGGCTCAGCAGGTAAAGCATCCCCCTGCAATGCAGGAGACACAGGTTCATCCCTGGAGAAGGAAATGGCACCCCACTCCAGCAATCTTGCCTATGAAACCCCATGGACAGAGCAGCCTGGAGGGCTGCAGTCCACGACTGAGCGGCTAAGCAAGCACACGGGAGTAAATAAACAGGACCAAACGGAATCCAACCACCACGAGAATACATGCTAATCTACTCTTGTGCAAGGTTTCAGAGTTTTGACAAATAATTCAACGGACCAGTTTCTCCAGAAAGCTGTGTTCATTAGTTTTCAAAGAAGATTCAACCACACAGTGGATGGAAAAACCTCTAAGATTTTCTAAGCACTCAATACTGAACAGTGCTCAAACTATTAAAAGTGAAATATAGTTAATAGGACATTAAAAATAACGAATCCAGTACAGAGGAGAAAACCATTCAAAAAATTATAGCAGTTTGTTACCAAAACAACAACTCTAAAATTCCAGCAATTATCATGACTTTAAAACTGGAGTTTAGGAAACAATCACCTCTTTACCATCAAACACAGCCAGAAAAGTTCTACAGTCCTTCTCAGGTGACCAGCTGTCAGTACAAGAGGGTACAATGTACATGACCGTCTCCAATTCTTTCAGGTCTAAGTGAAGGATATGATAACAAGAATTGCTACATATGGAAGAACTCTCCATCAGCAGAGGACTGCAGAATGTGGGCCTGGGAACCAGTTCAGCTTTTACAACTGGTAAAGGACAGTTTTGATTCGACCTCCCAAAGCTTTGTTTGCAAGGCTTTCAAAACATCTTCCATCTATCGAATGGAAAAAAGAATAGAAAAAAATACATATGATTAAAATTATACACGGTTAAATATGATTTAAATGTTGATCATTAATATAATTTCTGCTGTTATACATTATACATATCTGTGTTTATTTAATGGCATTCTGTTTAAATAAGACATAAGCCTATTAATAGTAGTTCTCAACCTTTGATCCATAGCTTTTACATTTATTCACCACTATCTTGCCTGTGATGGGATGTTAACATTCAAAAACAAGGCTGTTTTTACCATGAAAATCAAATCAAATCAAATACTGATTTAAAGATATATTTCAATTTTAATAGTTTTAAAATACATACTGCTTTGATTTAGCATGGCATGTCTTTATAATTTTTCCATAAAGTTTTGGCTTAATCTGTAGTTTGGCTCCCAGTAAATCAACTTTACTAACAACTGAAATAAAATAAGCACTCTCTTATCATGAATGCTAAGATCAAAAGAGAAGACACAATTAAGAATTATTCATGGAGCAGCACTTGGTCATTGACTGGAAGTTGTGTATACAAAGACACAAAAAGTACAGAACAAAATTACCTGCTTTAGAGACTTTTCTATTTCAACTCTACTTTCAAGATTAAAAAGCTCTTTGTCTTCTGACACAATTTGCCTTTCAGATGACCCTAAAACATAACTGAAGTACAGAACAATACAAAGTTAAAATATGAGAAGGGAGTAAATATAAAGTGTACATTGATAACATTAAAACTCAAAGTATATTGAAGTATATATTAGTACCAAGTAAACACATAAAACAATTACTTTTGTTAATAGCAACCTACATAGGAAGCTGAACTACATGAAATCATGTTTTACTCCATAACAGCTTTGTCCAAGAGCTCTACATGTTTCTCAATGCTATAAATATTTCATTATAGGGAATAAAACTGGCTCTTTAGTAAGCTGGGTGGTACAACAGTAACATTTTGAAGTTTTAAAAGATCCTGAAGAAGCCAGTTTTATATAACTTTTCAAGAACATGTGCCTTTTCAAGTTTTGACTTTTAGTATGTAATCTGTAGCGTCAATTGTTGATTACCTAGATTTCAGCAACTTCAACAGTTATTCTATAACTCATGTTTTGCTCCGCTCTCTGAGGTGATGACATGCTACAATTTGAAAATATAACTGGCCTAGCAATGGAAGAAAACAAATAAATCTGGCAACCAAATAAATCTAAACAGTAGAGAAGATGCTGTTATTTCTCAAAAAAAAAAAAAAAAAAACCTTCCTTCGTTTGCATTTCTTTCGAAGTCTTTCACC
Organism: Tragelaphus eurycerus; assembly: GCA_935064755.1. Taxonomy (NCBI): domain Eukaryota; kingdom Metazoa; phylum Chordata; class Mammalia; order Artiodactyla; family Bovidae; genus Tragelaphus; species Tragelaphus eurycerus. The sequence goes on from CAKXYN010000009.1 coordinate 45,400,019, forward strand.
ACATGTAACAACTTCAGTATGTCACTTCTGTTAAATGTAAACAGTCTTCTGCTGGAAACCCAAGATTAATTGATTAAATTTCTAAAAAATGTCATCGAAGGAAAAATTATAGAAGGCAGTTAACATCTTATTTAGAAAAGAAAAATGAGATGGGAGAAAATTAAATGGCACTGATTAATTTATAATGCTGTAAATAAACACTACGGAGAGCATCCATTTCTAAAACACCCCTGGTTCCCTGTCATTTAAATTCTGCCCTATGAGGTAACTTTTCCTTAAATTCAACAGTTGGGGAAAGAACAGCTTCGATACCAGGATCCTCTATGCAGAAAATCTTCCACATATTTTCTTTTATACAGATATGGATCACTTTTAAAGTTCCATACCAACCATACTTGGTTTAAGATTTCATGTAGTTTATACTTGTACTCTCCTCCACATTATTTTCACTAATCTTGGTAAAATTCCCATGGAGATTAAGGGAGCAGTTGTTTGGGCATGCATCTTCTGTTTACATATTAAAACCAAAACAGATCTGATCTCTCTCCAGGTGAGCCTGCATGCTTTACATCAATGAACAGTATTTGCTACATTATTCTCTTGTGTTAAAGGCTGTAAAAAGTTTGCAGAGTTCACAATTTAGATCCAAACTTGTCTAGTTTCAAAGATGGTGGTAAAACTGTAGTAATCAAAAAGTAATTAAATGAAAAATTATAATAAAAAGAATACTATTCTAAATTTTTTTTAAAGAGAAAATCTAAGAAATTCAACAGAGAGACAACATACTCCAAGTAATGAAAGCGTAGGCACTTTCTTTTCTTCTTAAATTGTTCTTCTTTCTTGATATTTAAGGTTTCCTAGGCATCTCTAAGAAAACCTCTCTAACTGGTGGCTCAGCAGTAAGAACCCACCCACCAATGCAGGAGATACGAGTTCAATCCCTGGGTCAGGAAGATCCCCTGGAGACGGAAATGGCAACCCACTCCAGTATTCTTACTTGGAGAATCCCATGGACAAAAGAGCCTGGCGGGCTACAGTCTATGGGGTAACAAAGAGTCCGACACAACTGAGCTACTAAACAACAACAATCTCTGAAGTCTTGAGACTTACATCTTTTCCAGCATAAGTGAAAAGACATTGGGGTCAATTAATTTTGTTTCCAATTTTAAAAGGTTAATGAACTAAAGGGTCATTAAGATATATGTCATCAGACCCTAATTCACCTCGTCTTCAAACACCTTTTAGAAGTCTTGAAAAATGAAGGTACTTCCTTGCATCTCTCAAAACAGCAGACAGTTATTTACAATCCTCTAGGAAATAACTGGACTTTGCATTTCTACTTTTCCAGAACATCAAAGGGACTTCTTTCCCGACCATTTCTGAAATTCCTATTTCTTCAAGTTATTCTACTAGACTAAAAACTAGAGGGAAAAATAAAGTGGACAAAATATATTGATACACACAATTGCTTTTTAAAAAATCCTATTAAACTAAATTTAATTATGAAAAATAGCAAATTTTTACTCTGCAAAATGTTCTCACAGTGCTTTCTTCTACAATTTAGCATGATGGACTTTTCCAATAGCAAATAAATCAGGTCCAAAGAACAACAAAAATCACTTGCTTTAGGGTCAGAAATTATTATTTTAAAACATATTTTAACCAAACAATGTTTAGTCTCCAAGTTTTCATACCAATTTGTCTGCAAACAACTTTCTGAGAATTCAGTTATGAGCTATTCATTTTTGCCTCAAACATACCTTTCAATGGCTTCAACACTAAGGCAGAACAAGTCCCTCTTGTAGTCTAGATCCTTGGGTGTGCACCTGTACAGGTAGCCGAGGTTGAGCGAACATCCTGTGCAGTACAAAGTCTCCAGGATGCTGCAACAAAAAACGCCACCCTTTAGTAACTGGTTACCACAAAAATCCCATCGTTGAGATCCATAAACACCTAAACGTTTAAGTTGCTAAAGGACATTATCCTGACTCTACTAGGTCCTATGTATAAAAAGGAAAAAAAAAATGATAGTAAGATGCTTACATCTGAAAGGTAGTCAAGTCACCTCCAGGTCACACTGCCTTCAGTATCTAGTGACAAGACGGCATTCATACAGTGACAAAGCAGAGAGTATGCTGGATTTCCTTGGTGGTACAAAGGATAAGAATCCACCTGCCAATGCAGGGGACAAGGGCTCGATCCCTAGCCCGGGAAGATTCCACATGCCATGGAGCAACTAAGCCTGTGCACAACTACTGAAGCCCGAGCTCCTAGGGCCCATGCTCCACAACATGCCACTGCAATGAGAGCTCAAACACCGCCAGCTAGAGAGCACTCCCTGCTAGCCGGAACTAGAGAAAGCCCATGCACAGCAATGAAGACGGAGCACAGACAAAAATAAATAAAAATTTAGAAAAACAAAAAAGAAGAGAATATACTAAGAAGATGCTGCTTTTCTAGAATGTAAACACCTCAATCTGGTATTAAAAATAAACTAAAATTCTGAAATAATGCAAAAAGATTGTACATGTTCTTTAAATGTCACATTGTCCAATAAGGATCATTAATGCTCTGGGGCAAGGATAGGCAAATTTTTTTCTGTGATGAATCAGAGAACAAATATTTTAGGCTTGCAGGCCACGTGGAGTCTACTGCAACTACTTGTCTCTACCACTGTAGCATGAAAGCCACCACAGATAATATATAACTGAATGAGCTGTGTTCCAATAAAAACATATTTACAAAAACAGGTGCTTGGCCCATGAGCTATAGTTTGGCATAAAGGATGGGGTTCAGGTGATACAAGAGAGCAGAACTCAGCAACACTGGTTCAGAACAAGAGTTGATTGCCTTTTCAGTTCTCTAGAAATCTTGATCATGAAGAAAAGTCTCAGCCTGGTGCTCAGTTCAGTTCAGTTCAGTTCAGTCCAGTGGCTGAGTCATGTACAACTCTTTGCAACCCCGTGAATGGCAGCACACCAGGCCTCCCCATCCATCACCAACTCCTGGAGTTCACTCAGACTCACGTCCATCCAGTCAGTGATGCCATCCAGCCATCTCATCCTCTGTCATCCCCTTCTCCTCCTGCCCCCAATCCCTCCCAGCATCAGAGTCTTTTCCAATGAGTCAACTCTTTGCATGAGGTGGCCAAAGTACTGGAGTTTCAGTTTTAGCATCACTCCTTCCAAAGAAATCCCAGGGCTGATCTCCTTACAGTCCAAGGGACTCTCAAGAGTCTTCTCCAACACCACAGTTCAAAGACACCAATTCTTTGGTGTTCAGCTTTTTTCACAGTCCAGCTCTCTCATCCATACATGACCAATGGAAAAACCATAGCCTTGACTAGATGGACCTTTGTTGGAAAAGTAATGTCTCTGCTTTTCAATATGCTATCTAGGTTGGTCATAACTTTTCTTCCAAGAAGTTAAGCATCTTTTAATTTCATGGCTGCAGTCACCATCTGCAGTGATTTGGGAGCCCAGAAAAATAAAGTCTGACACTGTTTCCACTGTTTCCCCATCTATTTCCCATGAAGTGATAGGACCAGATGCCATGATCTTCGTTTTCTGAATGTTGAGTTTTAAGCCAACTTTTTCACTCTCCTCTTTCACCTTCAAGAGGCTTTTTAGTTCCTCTTTACTTTCTGCCATAAGGGTGGTGTCATCTGCATATCTGAGGTTATTGATATTTCTCCTGGCAATTTTGATTTCAGCTCGTGCTTCCCAGTCCAGCATTTCTCATGATGTACTCTGCATATAAGTTAAATAAGCAGGGGTGACAATATACAGCCTTGATGTACTCCTTTTCCTATTTGGAACCAGTCTGTTGTTCCATGTCCAGTTCTAACTGTTGCTTTCTGACCTGCATACAGGTTTCTCAAGAGGCAGGTCAGGTGGTCCAGTGTTTCCATCTCTTTCAGAATTTTCCACAGTTTATTGTGATCCACACAGTCAAAGGCTTTGGCATAGTCAATAAAGCAGAAATAGATGTTTTTCTGGAACTCTCTTGCTTTTTCGATGATCCAGCGGATGTTGGCAATTTGATCTCTGGTTCTTCTGCCTTTTCTAAAACCAGCTGGAACATCTGGAAGTTCATGATTCACGTATCGCTAAAGCCTGACTTGGAGAATTTTGAGCATTACTAGCGTGTGAGATGAGTGCAATCACAGCATCATCTTTCAGGATTTGAAATAGTCAGCTGTCAGGAAGCATTTAACAGGAGGCTTCCTGTGTGCTATTTTGGATCTGTCAGGAATTCTCTGCTCCTTATTAATTCCTGAATATTCAGGAATTAAGAGGAGAAGCAAGCCTCTCCAGGACTGAGGAATCCAGACATTTCCTTCATTAGCGTTTCTATATGGTGATAAGTACCCTCTTCCTTCCTGTGAACCATACGGTAAAAGTGATTGTTTACAAATCTCTCTCTTTAATATGGATTGCCTATGTTTTGTAAGACTGGAATTTTAATCTTTATCTTTGCTGAGAATAACTACTTTGTAAGACGGTATATATGCCCATACCATGTTGATTAAAATACCTTGCTCCATCAGAGCTCTGGTCCCCATGTCTTTCTTTCTCTCTCTCTCTCTTTTTCAGGCTGATCCCCTGGAGCACAGAGGCTCTGTGAGTTCACTTTCCTGCCCAGGCTTCTAAGACCCTCTCGAGAAGGCTTGTACCCCATCCAGAGGGCACCTGAGGCCTCCGTGAACAGAGCAAGCCCCGTACAGGGGCTTTACTGGCTTTCTGTGTAAACCAAGGAATATCAGCCTCTTTCTCTCCTTTACTTTCTTATCGTCGACTCTGGACCACCAAGTTCTGGTCCATTAAAGGACCTCAACAGCCAGCCTGGTGCTAGAAGGTCTTTAATGTGTATCTCACAGCTGCAAATCTTTTAACTCTTAAGAGGACAGACCTCAGGTTCAGAACCAGCCAGCCAGCAGGTATCTCAGCTAGAATTTAATAACATTTGTTTCCACTATAATTACTGTCACAGTTACTTTTGAGTAACAGCAATTGATACATTCACAGCAGTCATACAGATTCCTTTTAAAATAAACTGAAAAACTGAGAGTCAATGTAATGAAAAATATCAAGTATGCGACAGCAAAGCTGTAAGGTGACATCAGAATGACTGGAAGTGGGAAGTAGAGGACACTCTGCAGGAAGCAAAGGGACAGCAAAGCACCATCATTAGCTCCTGCTAACGGCCTATGTCCTTGGTGAGGCTGTAAACCTCCCCAGGCCTCGTTCTCTTCATCAATAAAGTGAGAGAAATGATCCAAGGCTGGGTTTTCCAAATTGTTACCACCAGCATGCCAGCAGTACAATTTCTGTTACATTTGCATGCCACCTGTCATATTATGACTTTAAATTCTCCTTAAAGAAAGTAATTTTTTAAATGAAAATATACTTTATTTGAATAGTACACTCTAACATTACCAAAAATGAAAAACCAATGTTTTAAAATGAAAAAAAAAAAATAGGGACTTCCCTGGTGGTCCAGCAGCTGAGACTGAGCTCCCAATGCAGGGGGCCCAGGTTTGATCCTTGGGGATCAGGGAACTAGATCCCATGTGCCACAACTAAGAGTTTGCACACTTTAAGAGTCCACAACCAAAGATCAAAGATCCCAAGTGCCACCATGAAGACCCTGTGTAGCCAAATAGATAAATATTAAAATAAACAAAAAATAATAAAATTTTAATATATGATTAGTAATTTCTGTTGAATTGCTTGTGTACCACTTATTCATATGCATCAGTAAGACAACTTTTGGACAACACTTCTACAAAGCAGAGCTTCCCATTCAGTTTGCTGAGGATGCTGCTTGCAATAGACGGTGGCACGTAGAGCAGGATGCTGACCCCTTCAACACCTGGAGAGATAAAACAGGGCCTGGGACAGCTGGAGCCCCTGTGCCGCCGTGCATGCAGCCTTGTCTGTTTACCTCAATGGGCCACACATGTCTGTATGTGCCACATTAGCATTATCTATGGGTGCTACGGCATGAAAAGTAGGGAGCATTTATCTAAAGCATTCTTTGGCTCAGAGATATTTTCTTTTTCTATGTTCAATGTCCTTCAAGTCCAAGCCAAACACCCAAAATGGAAGTGTTGGAACAGGCTTTGAGACGTTTAGAAACTTTTCCATATTAAATCTAAAGGCACCCACTGTCACTCAGGAAACCACCTGCCAATGCAGGAGATGTAAGAGACCTGGGCTCGATCCCTGGGTCAGGAAGGTCCCCTGGAGGAGGACACAGTAACCCACAGCAGTATTTTTGCCTGGAGAATTCCATGGACAGAGGAGCCTGGCAGGCTACAGACCATAGGATTGCAAAGAGTCAGATTCGACTGAAGTGACTAAGCATGCACAATGACTGATTTGATATTACCATGAAAAAAGGCTTCCCTGGTGGCTCTAACTGTAAAGAATCCACCTGAAATGCAGGAAACCTGGGTTTGATTCCTGGCTTGGGAAGATCCTCTGAAGAAGGGCAAGGCAACCCACTCCAGTCATGTTGCCTGGAGAATCCTCATGGAATCCTCCTCCAGAGAAGCCTGGAGGGCTACAGTCCTTGAGGTTACAAAGAGTCAGACACGACTGAGCAACTAAGCACACACACCTTGAAAAAAGTTTTATCCCAAATTTTAGTGCTGATGATCTTTTTAAAGATTTCTATTTAAAAAAATAAAAACATACATACTCATATAGATATAGCTTTACTCACCAACCATTTTCATTTTTACGTTTGGATAATATCTGTTCTTCATTCACAGAAACATTACAGGTAACACCTGGAAAGAAGTAACAACAATGTATTAATGTGGTTTGATATGCAGGTATTTAGAGAACTTCTAATTCAACTTTAATTTTAGAACTCAAAAAGCCAGAAAAAAAACAAAGGCCCAAAAGTCACTCACTCACTCACTCACTCACTCACACACACACACACACTGGTTTAAAACTAAGTGTACAGGGTCTTCTGGAAAAACACAGCAGAATAGGAGTTATTTCCTTCCTTTCCCAGAAAACACTGAAGTTAACAAAATGAATAAAATTAGGAAGAAAAAATTCAATTGATGGTAAAAGTCAGATCAGGGAAGAAAAAATTCAATTGACGGTGTAACTTGGAACAATCAGAACCTCAAATCACAGACTATCAAGTATACCTGCCAAACACAGTAAAACAGGGATTAACCCAAAGAAGAGGGTAAAAGTCTGTGCATACATCTCCAAGTCTCACAGAGCTCATTTTCCTGTATAAGTAGCAGAGGGTCCACAGGAACCCAGCCCCAAATCTTTTAGACCACAACTTGAACAGGGGTCACAGGTGAACCCTAGAAGCAACAGGAAACATTCCCAGAACATTCAAATTCAGGACACACCAAAGGTGGGGGGACATGAAGAAAGGACTTCAGAACAGACTCTTGAGTTCACCTCCTCTACAGTCTACTCCTCTACAGTGGAGTCAGTAAACTCCACTCCCATCTGCCCATCGCTCAGATAAGAAATCGGTGTCACCCTACACCCATGATCTCCTTTCCCTGCTCCCCTTCAGACACTCCTCTGAGAAGTCCTGTCCACTCTACCTCATGACCCTCACTCCAGCCCCACACCACCGCCACCTCCTCTCCCTGAGCAGCTGTACTGGCCCCTGACCAACCTCCCCACTTCCATGCTTATTCTTCCCCTCAGTGCATCCTCCAAAGAAAAACCTGAGTCCTACCACTCTCCAGCTTAAACACCGCATTCACTAGAATCGACTCTCATTTTCACTTTTAGAATAAAGATTACGATTCTCAATTATAACAGCCTACAAAGGCCCTCGTACTGTAGCAAAATCTCAACCCAAATACATACATGTGGTTCTAAAGCAGCAACCCTGGGAAAAAACCTAGACTTCTATCAACAGGGGCAGACTGGGAGGATGAACAGCATCTCCATTAAGGATGTCACTTAAGTGGCACTTCCTATTTCTTCTTAGCACAGGATACACACTAACTCACTTAGTCCTCCTAATTACCGCATGTAAGTATTATCCTCAAGTCTACAGAGAAAACTGAAGCACAGAGAGGCTATGTAGCTTGCCCCAAGACACAGCTAGTAAGTGGAAGACCAGGATTCAAACCCATGCAGTTGAGAGCCATCACCTACACTGGTGAGGTACAAGAGGCAGGGGTACAAGAGGCAGCTGCTAAAACTGTCAATTATGCCTATATGCAGGTATGCAGGTCAGGAAGCAACAGTTTGAACTGGTCATGGAACAGCAGACTGGTTCCAAATAGGAAAAGGAGTATGTCAAGGCTGCATATTGTCACCATGTTTATTTAACTTATATGCAGAGTACATCATGAGAAATGCTGGACTGGAAGAAACACAAGTTGGAATCAAGATTGCTGGGAGAAGTATCAATAACCTCAGATATGCAGATGACACGACTCTTATGGCAGAAAGTGAAGAGGGGCTAAAAAGCCTCTTGATGAAAGTGAAAGTGGAGAGTGAAAAGGTTGGCTTAAAGCTCAACATTCAGAAAACGAAGATCATGGCATCTGGTCCCATCACTACATGGGAAATAGATGGGGAAACAGTGGAAACAGTGTCAGACTTTGTTTTTCTGGGCTCCAAAATCACTGCAGATGGTGACTGCAGCCATGAAATTAAAAGACGCTTACTCCTTGGAAGGAAAGTTATGACCAACCTAGAGAGCATATTCAAAAGCAGAGACATCACTTTGCCAACAAAGGTTCACCTAGTCAAGGCTATGGTCTTTCCTGTGGTCATGTATGGATGTGAGAGCTGGACTGTGAAGAAGGCTGAGCGCCGAAGAATTGATGCTTTTGAAGTGTGGTGTTGGAGAAGACTCTTGAGAGTCCCTTGGACTGCAAGAAGATCCAACCAGTCCATTCTGAAGGAGATCAATCCTGGAATTTCTTTAGAAGGAATGATGCTAAAGCTGAAACTCCAGTATTTTGGCCACCTCATGCGAAGAGTTGACTCACTGGAGAAGACTCTGATGCTGGGAGGGATTGGGGGCAGGAGGAGAAGGGGACGATAGAGGATGAGATGGCTGGATGGCATCACTGACTTGATAGGTGTGAGTCTGGGTGACCTCCGGGAGCTGGTGATGGACAGGGAGGCTTGGCGTGCTGCGGTTCATGGGGTCGCAAAGAGTTGGACACGACTGAGCGACTGATCTGATCTGATCTGATCTGATGCCTATATGCACTAATATGGAAAAATACTCAGAATATAGATGTAGAATAAAAAGGTAAGGATGCTTAACAGTATAAACATTATCCCAAGGGTGTTTTTGAAAATTTATATGTTTAGGGAATTTCAAAAAATGTACATTTAAACATGCTCATATATGCATGGAGAGTATCTGGAAGTATGAAAGAAAATAAAGCATGTTGAACTCTGGGGCCTTGAGAGTGTCAGATCAGGGGATAAGATCTGGGGACAAGTCCTTTTTACTTTTACACCGTTCTGCATTGTTTGATTTTAATAGGTGTGAAGGATTAATCTCAATGAATTACTATGGGAAATGTATGTTCTTAGGCTTATGTTTAACAACCGAAAAGGATTCAGCAATTACTGTTAAGTGCATCCTTAAGGAAAACAGACTTCAAAAAGTTTCAGGTAACAGGTGGACACTGCTCTCCTTCTTTCTTCCCAATACATCCCAGGAAGGAAAACTTTCCACAAATGTCAATAAATCGGTGGTGAATTTCTGCCATTAAAAATATTTACAGAATTCAAATATAGCAGAAATTTAATCTTGAAAACCACATGTCCAAAAAGAACACTCATTTTTACATTAACTCAGAAAACCACTCAGTGGTAACTCAGAAAACTTACTAATTCAGAAAACTTACTCAGTGGTAACTCAGTGAACCACTTCGCTAAGTACTATGAAAACAACAAAACAAAGAAACTCTGGGGAAACATACAAGTAACTGGTAGAATCAGTATTAAAAGTTAGAACTCTGACCTTCTTCACCCTTTTACCACATTCTCCTTCCTCTCCAATTTTGTGAGGGCTGTTAGTGCTTTTATTTCAAGTCTCCTTCAATTTTTATAATAGCATTATATGATTCGTCAACTCTGAAGTTGTAACAGTTCAAACTAAAGGCGTCCGCTGATACAACTATTAGGATCTGAAAAATCAATCCTGACATCCCCTGCAGGAAGCAGGCCACTGAAAAGCTTAATTTCCTAAATAAACAATTAACAATATTACCAACAGAGCCCACTAATTTCTATGAGGAATAACACAGAGTAGCTACACCTTAAATGCTTACAACCTGGTTGGCTGACTTTTTTTCCCCTAAGTCATGCTCACGACGTTGCTGATTCATCCATTGCTCTTCTAGGATGAGGGACCCCAGAAAAGGACTTCCACGCGTAAGCCCAAGATGCAGGAATGACTCTACTCCTCCCCCTTTTCTGGAAGAGCTCAGCCTCTCAGATTTTTCTGCAAATTTTAAAGACCCTGAGTTGCTCCAAAACACCCCCGCCTCTTCCGAGGCCGCCCAGGTGCTGCACACCAGGGATGAAGGCAACCCTTAGTCCTAAGTCCCACCCCCACGCGACCCAGCCCGAACTTACAGCGCAGCAAGATGCAGTTGGTGTCTTCCTGGCTCGCCACCCAGCTCAGCGAGTCTCCCAGCGGCCGCCGGCAGCTCGAGCACAGAAACACCAGCGGCCTGTCCTCCTCCGCCGGCTCCGCAGCCTCCTCGCGCCGCTTCCTTTCAGGGCAGGCCGCCGATGCGTCTCCGCTCACGGAGCTCCACATGCTCGCCCACTTCTGCAGCAGCTGGTGGCGGCTCGAGTCTTCCGAGAGCCGCCTGCCTAACAGGGAGGAGTCACCCCACTTGCTCTTGTGGCCACACGTACAGCTAGTAGAGGAACACCCTTCACAACAATCCGAGGACCAAGCGCCCGCCATTAGCTACAAATCGCCCGCGCCGCGGAGCATCACGGGAGGAAAAAAAACCCAGCCCCTGCGCGTGCGCGGGGCGGGGCGAGGCGGGGGAGGACCAGAAGGGCGGGGCCTGATGGAGGCGGGGCAATGGGGGCGGGGCCTGAGGGAGGCGGGGTCGCAGGGCAGCCCGATAGTGCGCATGCTCGCAGTGGAGGCAGGGCCTAATTGCGGTGTCCAGGCACCTGGGTTGGGTTTCCACTTCAAGAAATTGAATACATTTGAATCAGTTCTAATGAGGTGGATGGAACTGGAGTCTATTATACAGAGTGAAGTAAGCCAGAAAGAAAAACACAAATACAGTATACTAACGCATATATATGGAATTTAGAAAGATGGTAACAATAACCCTGTTTACGAGACAGCAAAAGAGACACTGATGTATCAGATCAGATCAGATCAGATCAGTCGCTCAGTCGTGTCTGACTCTTTGCGACCCCATGAACTATAGCACGCCAGGCCTCCCTGACCATCACCAGCTCCCGGAGTTCACTCAGACTCACATCCATCGAGTCAGTGATGCCATCCAGCCATCTCATCCTCTGTCGTCCCCTTCTCCTCCTGCCCCCAATCCCTCCCAGCATCACAGTCTTCTCCAATGAGTCAACTCTTTGCATGAGGTGGCCAAAATACTGGAGTTTCAGCTTTAGCATCATTCCTTCCAAAGAAATCCCAGGGCTGATCTCCTTCAGAATGGACTGGTTGGATCTCCTTGCAGTCCAAGGGACTCTCAAGAGTCTTCTCCAACACCACAGTTCAAAAGCATCAATTCTTCGGGGCTCAGCCTTCTTCACAGTCCAGCTCTCACATCCATACATGACCACAGGAAAGACCATAGCCTTGACTAGGCGAACCTTTGTTGGCAAAGTAATGTCTCTGCTTTTGAATATGCTCTCTAGGTTGGTCATAACTTTCCTTCCAAGGAGTAAGCGTCTTTTAATTTCATGGCTGCAGTCACCATCTGCAGTGATTTTGGAGCCCAGAAAAATAAAGTCTGACGTATAGAACAGTCTTATGGACTCTGGGAGAGGGAGAGGGTGGGATGATTTGGGAGAATAGCATTGAAATATGTATAATATCATTTCTGAAACGAGTCACCAGTCCAGGTACGATGCCTGATCAGGGATGCCTGGGGCTGGGGCACTGGGACGACCCAGAGGGATGGTAGGGGAGGGAGGAAGGAGGAGGGTTCCAGATAGGAAACACATGTATACTTGTGGCAGATTCATTTTGATGAATGGCAAAAGCAATACAATATTGTAAAGTTAAGCAAAATAAAATTTAAAAAAAATAAAAAGAAATTGAAAGGCTGTAGAATATTTGCTCGCTGGACTACCTGGGGAGGAGAGTTCAGCCTCTTACAAAGGAGGGTAGGGGCGTGTTTGAGAAAGTTATGCCCACCAAACTAAATTACAAACCCCTTAGAGCGACCTTCTCCTCCTGCCTTTAATCTTTCCCGGCATCAGGGTCTTTTCAAATGAGTCAGCTCTTTGCATTAGGTGGCAAAAGGATTGAAGTTTCAGCTTCAACATCAGTCCTTCAAATGAATATTCAGGACTGAGTTCTTTTAGGATGGACTGGTTGGATCTTCTTGCAGTCCAAGGGACTCTCAAGAGTCTTCTCCAACACCACAGTTCAAAAGTATCAATTCTTTGGCGCTTTCCCTTCGGAAAAGGGGAGGACAGAGGATAAGTTGGTTGGATGGCATCACCGACTCAGTGGACATGAGTTTGAGTAAACTTCAGGAGTTGGTGGTGGACAGGGAGGCTTGACAGGCCTGGAGAATTCCCTGGAGAGAGGAGCCTGGTGGGCTACAGTCCATGGGGTCTCAAAGAGTTGGACACAACTGAGCAACTGAACTGAATTTCTAAAGACTATGCCACCCATATCCCACCCAGAGATGGGGGAGCTGGAGCATAGCCCTCCTTTCGAAGGCCTCCTTCCCTCCCTAGAGGCTACAGCCCTTCATATTTGGCGTTAAGTAAAGAAAACCATGGCTTCTCATGTGGCCGTAGTGGTAAAGAACCTGCTTGCCAGTGTAGCAGATGTAAGAGACACGGATTCAATCCCTGAGTGGGGAAGATCCCCCGGAGGAGAGCATGGCAACACACTCTAGTATTCTTGCCTAGAGAATCCCATGGACAGAAGAACCTAGCGGCCTACAGCCCATAGGATGGCAAGGAGTCTGACACGACCCAAGTGATTTAGCTCAGATTTAGCGCAGACATCTCAAGTTAATGAATTTAGTGCTTTTTCAATGGTCTCATTGAAATCAGGGAGGCCATTAATGGCTTGATGGTCAAAACATCCTTTGTTTCCTGATACTGACAGGCAACATTCTTTGTTCACAACACCTTCACAGATTCTCAATCAATAGGTGAGGATGGGCCTGAGAATTTGCTTAACAAGCTCCTGGGTGATGCAGATACTGTCAGTAGAGGCACTTCCCCTTCTGCTGGGGTTTAGTTTGTCTGCCTAATTTCCTGGAAATGGAGAAAGCCAGGGTTGCGTTTTTCTTTTGTGGATTGTTATTGCTCTAACCAATACCTTGGAGAGGGCCCCAGATCACTCAGACTAGCACTGCAAGGACAGGCTAGAGAGGCGGTGTGGGCAGCAGCAGTGATGCTGAAAAGCATGGAAGTGCCTCTGCTGTCTGGATCTGGGAGCCTCCCTTGTGGGTGGTTAGCCTTCCTCAGCTGCCCCCGAAGCCGGCCTCTGACCTTAAAGCACCACAGATTAGGACGGGAAAGCCTGGTGGGGAATGGACCTGCATTATGGACAACCTTGCAGCACATTTGGGAAGAAAGTTACCCCCGAGGCCCTGGTCTGCTCTTAGAACTCTTTGGGTGTGTCCTAGGTCAGTGCCCACTTTGCATGGTCAGATAAACTATTTACCAAAAAAAAATTTACTTCCAATTTTATTGCCTCTGGGCACTAGCATTAAGGCAAAAGCTTTGGAGTCAAAAGCCTTGAGCTGAACTGCCCTTCCTGGAGGTATAATTGTGTAGGAAACTGGAAGGTTATACTTGCCTTCCCTGAGTCTAATTCTTCATGGATTAAGTGAATTGGGTTGTTATGGGGATCATGATATAATATGCATGAAAATATGTTAGCAGACTGTGCCCATGTTCATTAGCCTCCAAGTAGAAGAAAATGCTTTGAATATTTTAGGTTTTTATTTCACCCATAGAATGAATTGCCTTCCCTCCTCTGCTTTTTTTGTGGAGGCAGGCCTGGCTTCCCAGGACTACTATTTTCAAGCTCGGTATCTCTGGTACAAGTAAGTGGGTAGAATCCTTGGAGTTCAAAGGATAATCTCTTTGATTCAGACTTTAAGTTCCTATTCAGTTCAGTTCAATCACTCAGTCATGTCTGACTCTTTGAGACCCCATGGTCTGCAGCATGCCAGGTTTCCATGTCCATCACGAACTCCCAGAATTTACTCAGACTCATGTCCATCGAGTCAGTGATGCCATACAACCATCTCATCCTCTGTCATCCCCTTCTCCTCCTGCCTTCAATCTTTCCCAGCATCAGGGTCTTTTCCAGTGAATCAGTTCTTCCCATCAGGTGGCCAAAATATTAGAGTTTCAGCTTCAGTATCAGTCCTTCCAATGAATATTCAGAACTGATTTGCTTTAGGATGGACTGGTTTGACCTCTTTGCAATCCAAGGGATTCTCAAGAGTCTTCTCCAACACCGCAGTTTAAAAGCATAAATTCTTCAGCACTCAGCTTTCTTTATAGTCCAACTCTCATATCCATACATGACTACTGGAAAAACCATAGCTTTGACTAGACAGACCTTTATTGGCAAAGTATTACCTCTGCTTTTTAATGTGCTATTTAGGTTTGTCATAGCTTTTTTCCAAGGGGCAAGTGTCTTTTAATTTCATGGCTGCAGTTCCTATTAGCAACACTAAATACTGTGGTGGGATAGCCCAGTAAAGAAGGAAAGCCGAGCAGGGCTGCCTGATGACTTTGACGGGTCCTAGGAACTTGTCTCGGAGAAGGCAATGGCACCCCACTCCAGTACTCTTGCCTGGAAAATCCCATGGACGGAGGAGCCTGGTAGGCTGCAGTCCATGGGGTCACTAAGAGTCAGACACGACTGAGTGACTTCACTTTCACTTTTCACTTTCATGCATTGGAGGAGGAAATGACAACCCACTCCAGTGTTCTTGCCTGGAGAATCCCAGGGACAGGGGAGCCTGGTGGGCTGCCGTCTATGGGGTCGCACAGAGTTGGACACGACTGAAGTGACTTAGCAGCAGCAGCAGGAACTTGTCTACCTTGTTCCTTGTCCTAGGGACACTGGTCCATGTGCCTTGCTGGGCCCATGCCTCCATTTAAATTTTCCAAAACTTTTAAAAAGTAAATAACAATAATAATATTTTATAACTGTATTGCTATAAAAATACACATAGAAATATATTTTATTTTATTTTTTTTTAAATGGATCGACTTTTATTTTATTTTACTTTTTTTTACAATATTGTATTACTTTTACTATACATCGAGATGGATCCGCCACCAGAATACCCGTGCTCCCCATCCTGAACCCTCCTCCCTCCCCCCTCCCACACCATTTGAATCAGTTCTATTGAGGTGGATGGAACAGAAATATATTTTAAAATATTTTCTTTGACCTAAAAGTTTAAAACATTTTTGTGGGGCATGCTGAAACTCCAGTACTTTGGCCACCTCATGCGAAGAGTTGACTCATTGGAAAAGACTCTGATGCTGGGAGGGATTGGGGGCAGGAGGAGAAGGAGACGACAGAGGATGAGATGGCTGGATGGCATCACCAACTTGATGGACGTGGGTTTGAGTGAACTCCAGGAGTTAGTGATGGACAGGGTGGCCTGGCATGCTGCGATTCATGGGGTCGCAAAGAGTCGGACATGACTGAGCGACTGAACTGAACTGAAAAATATAATGGACCATGTCTAGTGGCAAAGTCATCCCAAAGCAAAAGTGTTAGTCACTCAGTCTTCTCCGACTCTTTGCAACCCCATTGACTATAGCCCACTCTAGGCTCCTCTGTCCATGGGATTCGCCAGCAAAAACACTGGAGTGGGTAGCCATCCCTTCTCCAGGGAAAAGCAGAATGAATGCCTTTTAAAGTCACGAGTATGTTTGTATTATGAATATAAAGTATTTAGATACCCACAAAATCATGTTTTATGCAGGGACCAAAGAGATACTTGAGTAGGATGACCCTGGGACAAAAGAGTTGCTTGAGTAAACTGGCCTTGGACTGGGTGGATATAGTTGCTTCCTGAATAACCCTTCCAACCCTTCTCTTAGTTACACAACTAGGACATGTGGATAAGGCTGAGACCAGTGGAGCTATTCCAAATCCTGAAAGATGATGCTGTGAAAGTGCTGCACTCAATATGCCAGCAAATTTGGAAAACTCAGCAGTGGCCACAAGATTGGAAAAGGTCAGTTTTCATCCCAATCCCAAAGAAAGGCAATACCAAAGAGTGCTCAAACTACCGCACAATTGCACTCGTCTCACACGCTAGTAAAGTAATGCTCAAAATTCTCCAAGCCAGGCTTCAGCAATATGTGAACCGTGAACTTCCTGATGTTCAAGCTGGTTTTAGAAAAGGCAGAGGAACCAGAGATCAAATTGCCAACATCCGCTGGATCATGGAAAAAGCAAGAGAGTTCCAGAAAAACATCTATTTCTGCTTTATTGACTATGCCAAAGCCTTTGACTGTGTAGATCACAATAAACTGTGGAAAATTCTGAAAGAGATGGGAATACCAGATCACCTGATCTGCCTCTTGAGAAATCTGTATGCAGGTCAGGAAGCAACAGTTAGAACTGGACATGGAACAACAGACTGGTTCCAAATAGGAAAAGGAGTACGTCAAGGCTGTATATTGTCACCCTGTTTATTTAACTTATATGCAGAGTACATCATGAGAAACGCTGGACTGGAAGAAACACAAGTTGGAATCAAGATTGCTGGGAGAAATATCAATCACCTCAGATATGCAGATGACACCACCCTTATGGCAGAAAGTGAAGAGGAAATAAAAAGCCTCTTGATGAAAGTGAAAGTGGAGAGTGAAAAGGTTGGCTTAAAGCTCAACATTCAGAAAACAAAGATCATGGCATCTGGTCCCATCACTACATGGGAAATAGATGGGGAAACAGGGGAAACAGTGGAAACAGTGTCCGACTTTATTTTTCTGGGCTCCAAAATCACTGCAGATGGCGACTGCAGCCATGAAATTAAAAGACGCTTACTCCTTGGAAGGAAAGTTATGAGCAACCTAGATAGCATATTCAAAAGCAGAGACATCACTTTGCCAACAAAGGTTCACCTAGTCAAGGCTATGGTCTTTCCTGTGGTCATGTATGGATGTGAGAGCTGGGCTGTGAAGAAGGCTGAGCGCCGAAGAATTGATGCTTTTGAAGTGTGGTGTTGGAGAAGACTCTTGAGAGTCCCTTGGACTGCAAGGAGATCCAACCAGTCCATTCTGAAGGAGATCAACCCTGGGATTTCTTTGGAAGGAATGATGCTAAAGCTGAAACTCCAGTATTTTGGCCACCTCATGCAAAGAGTTGACTCATTGGAGAAGACTCTGATGCTGGGAGGGATTGGGGGCAGGAGGAGAAGGGGACGACAGAGGATGAGATGGCTGGATGGCATCACTGACTCGATGGATGTGAGTCTCAGAGAACTCCGGGAGTTGGTGATGGACAGGGAGGCCTGGTGTGCTGCGGTTCATGGGGTCGCAAAGAGTTGGACACGACTGAGCGACTGATCTGATCTGATCTGAATACTGTCAGTTCAGCATTGAGATTCTGTTTTCAGCTAAAGTTGGCCGCAAAATTGTCTACTCCCTAAGGGAGCGGCACTCAAATTCCAAAAATATGGGGAGGGTTTCTTTATAAAGGGACAGATAACAAAGATGGAGAGTGCACACAGGAGGAAACCTCAAGAGGTAGAAGGAACCCAGGTTAACAGCCTCGGAACTGACACCACCTCTCCCTCAACCCACAAGGATATGCAGGAGAGGAAGCAGAGTTGGGAAGAACAGTCCACCTTGAGAGGGTCACCCACCCATCAGGGGAGGCTGCCAGTGGAGCTGACGTCCCAGGGAGGGAGGCTGCAATTTAAACTCCTTGACCGTGTTCTCATCCTTCCCTCCAGTTCCCTGCTGGAGCTCCTCATTGCCCAGGTCCAACTGGAATAGAGAGAGCGCAAAGCATATTGAGGTGATCCATCTACGTCAGGGTGGAGGTGGATCTGGAGGGACAAAGGGAAAGAAGCCCACCCACAGATCACCTTTGTCCCTGCCTAGGGGCTTGGGAAGGCCATCCTCACCAAATATCTTCTAAGGGCATAGCAGGAAGCAAAATTCAGACTAAGGTTTTATTCTTGTGTGTGTGTGTGGCCGGTGGGGAGGGCAGCTTAGTTTCCCAGTTCCCTGGCCAGGGATCAAACCCATACCCCCTGTATTGGGAGCACAGAGTCTTAACCATTGGACCATCAGGGAAGCTCCAATAAGGTTTTCTCTTGATTCTAGCCTTAAATCCACCTTTCTCCACATACCAGTCACTTGGGACTATCTGATTCAACCCTCATTTCTGGCTGAGTTCAAAAGTCTTGGTGTAATTAACAGAAAAAATACTAGTCTAATTGAATATCTATGGCTCACACTAGGGAAAGAGAGACAAAGCATAACTCAGGGAAAGACGTGACAGGAAAAATGGGAGAAGAAATGCATGAAATCCTGATAGTTTTTTGTGTTTTGTTTTTTTTTTTTCCTTTTTTTCCTCCTCCTCCTCCTACCTAGACCCTGATAGTTTTGATGGAAAAAATTTATGACTCTAGCAATTGGGAAAATCAGAAATTAATGGCGTCCACTTACAATCAGGGACCAGATGGTAATTGCATGCACTTCCTTACACATAGAGTGACAATAAGGAGTGATTACAGGTCCTTGGAGTCAGCCAGCTGGCCCTTTTAGTATATAGAGAGCTGGTTGCAGCTGCATTTCAAGGGTGTTTGGTCCAACTGCTACCGGTAGAAAGACGTCTGGGAGCCAAATGTCAATTGCATTGCCCTCCCCAACCAGCTGTCACTGAAAGAAAGTCACGCTCCGCACTCAGCCCCCAGGGACCTTCTGCCACAATCAGAGCCTCCTTAGGGAGATAAAATACGCCATGGGAAAAGGGTAGGTAGATATTTATATATGTGTTCCAGGGGTGAAACAGTAACTCCAGGGATATCCTGCACCTTCTAAAAATCTGTCAGAGGCAAGACATTCTTTAAATAGTTCTGTTTCCCTCTCCTAGTTAATGTGTGGAATCACGATTTCCCGGTCTTTAACAGAGATGTTTAATTCTCATGCAAGTTAAAAAAGAATAAGTAGACGGACTTGTGATTTTTCAGCAAAAGCATGTGTTTGAGCTGGAGAAGAACCACAGAGATGCTTCATCTGCACATCTTACTCTGCAAATAGACAAGCTGAGATTCAGTTTGGATCAGAAGTCACGGTTCAGGTTAGTGGAAGAGATTGGTGGACATCCGGGCTATGACAGGTCCAGCGTTGTTCCCCTTTTTCTTGGGAAAGCTGTTTCCTCTCCCGAACTGCAACAGTGTGGCTGCATTGGGGCTCCCCATCTTGAAGGTCTCACCCCACTCCTGACCTATCCCAGAGGTGGGCTCACATCAGTCTTGGCCACCGCCTTCCTGGCCACACAGACAGGTTCGAGGTGAGCCAGGTGTCCAAAGGAGAGCCTGTCCAAGTCAATCCCTGGAATGTTTCAGGTCAAAGCTTGGGACAGTTCTGTCCACCCCTTCCTCTTGAATCATGAGCCCAGAACTGTCATCAGTCAGGTATCCAGCTCTGTGGAATAGTCTGCATGGCTCTGATCCTCAGGGAGAAGCAAGATGTGAGGCAGAAATCAAGAGTAACAGCAGTACCTCAGTTACCCCTGTTCCCAGTTCTGTGGGCACCCCTCTCAATGTGCTCCCAGTAAACCCCGCTGGTATTTAAGCTAGTTAGAATCAAGTGTCTGTCACTAACTCTCAAGGGTCCTAAAATACAGATTCCAATCTAGAACCTCAGTTTCTTGCTCCTAAATACAGTGGTCATTCCACTATACCAAATTGTTGAAATATAACACCATACATTTGATAAAGTCTGCTGCTGGTGCTGCTAAGTTGCTTCAGTCGTGTCCGACTCTGTGCGACCCCATAGACAGTCTACCCACTCCAGTATTCTGGCCTGGAGAATTCCATGGACTGTACAGTCCCTGGGGTCGCAAAGAGTCAGACATGACTGAGTGACTTTCACTTTCTTTTCACATTTGATAATGCCTTGAGGAATTCAAGCTATAATCTCCCAAGGGGACTAACTCTGGAGAATGACAATATAAGGGAAGAATATATTTCTAGTATACAATTCTAAAGTCAGTCTCTTGCTTTCTTTCCAAGCACTCCTTTGTTTCCCCTAGTTCTTTTCTTTTTTCTTTTTTTGGTATATAACCAGAGGAAGGTCCTGGGAAATAGTTTTTATTATGCTGCTGCTGCTGCTGCTGCTAAGTCGCTTCAGTCGTGTCCGACTCTGTGCGACCCCATAGACGGCAGCCCACCAGGCTCCCCCGTCCCTGGGATTCTCCAGGCAAGAACACTGGAGTGGGTTGCCATTTCCTTCTCCAATGCATAAAAGTGAAAAGTGAAAGTGAAGTCACTCAGTCGTGTCCGACGCTTAGCGACCCCATGGACTGCGGCCCACTAGGGTCCTCCGTCCATGGGATTTTCCAGGCAAGAGTACTGGGGTGGGGTGCCATTGCCTTCCCCGAGTTTTTATTATAAACTGCATCAAACTTACCAAACATCTAAATGCAACACAGACTGATCCAAAAGTGAAGCTTGTGACTCCTGGATCTAGAATAATATGGCAGAGACCTAAAGTATCACAGTATGGTTTATGTATCTTTCAAGAGATTTGAGGCAATGTTGCATCTATGGTAGAAGGACTGGAAGGTAACATTAAAGAAAATTCACATTGAAGAAAATATAGTAAAATAACTAAGAAAAATAAAAGGTGAGGAAAAAATAAGAGGCATAATCAATCAATCAATGCAAGAGACCCAATATCTGACTAACAGGCGGTCCAAACACACAGGAGAGACAAAAATGAAGGAGAACAAATAATTAAAGGAATAGCAACCCACTCCAGTATTCTTGCCAGGAGAATCCCATTGACAGAGGAGCCTGGTGGGCCACAGTCCATAGGGTCACAAACAGTTGGATGCGACTGAAACGACTTAACACACACTCACACACAATAATACAATTTCTCAGCTAAACATATGACTCTTTAGATGGAAAGGATATACCAACTGCCCAGCCAAAGAACAAAATAATCTCACACTATGACTTGGCATTATAAAATATCCGAACTTCAACCTTCAGAAAAGATTCCAAAGTTTCAGAGAAAAGAAAAAGTTGCAAGAATCAGAGTAGCTTTAGACTCCTCATCAACAGCTCAATTTCAGAAGCTGGAAAAGTTCAAAATTTAGAGGGTAAGTAATTTTCAGGTTGGAATCGCTTATTCACTCTAATCTTGATCCATGTATAGTGGACATTTTTAGACATAACTGAACTTTTATTATCTTTTAATAATTTTTATTTACTTATTTTCTAATTTTGGCTGCACTGGGTCTTCGTTACTCTGCGTGGGCTTTCTCTAGTTTCTACGAGTGTGAACTACTCTTCCTTGCAATGTGTGATCATCTCACTGCAATGAGTTCTCTTATTGTGGAGCAGAAGCTCTAGAGTGAGCGGGCTTTAGTAGCCGCAGCTCGCAGGGTCTAGAGCGTGGACTCAGGAGTAGTGGCACAGGGGTTCAGTTGCTTCATGGCATGTGAGATCTTCCTGGACCAGGGATGGAACCCGAGTCCCCTGCATTGGCAGGTGGATTCCTATCCACTTCGCCACCAGGGAAGTCCAACTGAACTTTTAAAATGTATCTTGAACATATCCTTTCTTATTCAAATATGTGCTGCCACAAGGAATGTGGCATGCATAGTCACAGTTAAAGAAAAGCAAATATTTAAAATTTTTAACATATTCTCTACCACACTCATTTTTTGACTGCACTGAAAACAAACAGCTCAGCTATCAGATTGATAAAATTCAAAAGTTCAACACCGTAATCTATTGCCCAGACTATTGTGCAGGAAAGCAGGCAGTTTCCTACCCAGTAAGAATACAGACTTTATAAGCTCTGTAGAAAGGAATTTGTCTACAAATATACCTTAGTTTGTAATATTTTATTTTGGAATCATGTAAATATAATAATAAATATTACATAACCATAAAACAAAATAAATATTTTAAAAGTGATCTCTACATATTGAAATATCTAATATATTTAATGGTGGCATAACTTCATAGGTAGAACTATTTTAAGTGACTTTAAAACATGAAGTTGAGGGAATTCCCTGATGACCCGGTGGTCAGGACTTGGCACTTTCACACTGGGGCCCCTGGCTTGATCTCTGTTTGGGAAATTAAAATCCCGAAAGCCACTCAGTATGACCAAAATAAATAAATAAATAAATTTGACTATATATATTTTGTTGGAGATACTCTAAGGACCAAAAAAAAAAAAAAAAAAAAAAAACAAGAAGCAAAAACAAATAAACAAAAAATCCCTGCCTCCTCACAAAAGATCGTAAATTGTTTTCAGTAATCATGTTCTTATTGATATTGATATTATTCTAAGGGCTTCCCTCATAGTTCAGTTGGTAAAGAGTCTGCCTGCAATGCAGGAAACCCCGGTTCGATTCCTGGATCGAAGGAAATGGCAGCCCACTCCAGTCTTCTTGCTTGGAGAATCGCGTGGACAGAAGAGCCTGGCGGGCTATAGTCCATGGGGTCACAAGAGTTGGACACGCCGGAGCGACTAAGCACACATTATTCTGAGACTGTGTATGCATTGTGTACTGAGTATTACTTGGGGAGAATAGGATTTAAGTTTTGGGAAAAAGAGATGCAGCTACAGAAGCTAAGCTTAAGGAAAGCCTCTGTGGTGATGATTTTGAATTTAAAAGTATCAGTATGAGAAAAGGGCTTCCCAGGTGGCGCTAGTGGTAAAGAACCCATCTGCCAATGCAGGAGCCACAAGAAATGCGGGTTTGATCCCTGGGTTGGGAAGATCCCCTGGAAGAGGGAATGGCAACTCACTTCAGATTTCTTTCCTGGAGAAGGCCATGGACAGAGGAACCTGGCAGGCTCTGTCCATACAGTCACAAAGAGTCGGACACAACTAAAGTGACTTAGCACATATGAGCAAAAGGGAAAAAAATTTAAAATAGGAAAAAAAAAACGTGTCAGTATGAACTCATGATTTTTTTTGCTTTAAAGAATAAACAATTCCTAGCTCTCTAGGTTGAATAGGCCTGAACACTGTAACCAACTCAGTAGCAATTAACACCTTTAACATCCAGATTATGATAGCTGACTATTTTCCACTAAAAAACCAGTAGTCCTTGGAGAAATGGCTGAATCCTCGATCTGGGATAAGAAATCTACAAAATGAGCCTGGAACATCTTGTCTTCCAGTAGGCAAAAAAGCTATAGAACCCAAACAAAGCAAACTTCCAATATAACCAACACGAGGAGGCTCTCACTCTCCAAATACGAGGTGAACTGTGCATCGGTGAAGACAGTAGCTGTGACGGATGGGACACACAAGAAGGCTTCATTGCACAAGCTCAGAACAAACAAAACCTCCCACTGTTCACTGCTGAACGGTGCTAGAAAGCCCGACTATTATTTTGAAAACTGGCAAAAAAAAGAAGTAAATCAAACATTTATCCCACCTTGATATGAACTGTATCTGAGGTAACCAGATAGTTCATAAACAAAGATTTTTTCCTTTTTTTGGTGTGTTTATTTAGAAGGATGGTAGCTAATAAGTGAAAAATAAATGATGGAATAAGGAAATTACGTTTTTATTCTTCAGAGGACATAGGTTCGATCCCTGGTTGGGGAACTAAAATCCTGTAAGCCTTGTGGGCAAAAAAAAAAAAAAAAAGAATTCATCATTTTTATGATATTTAATGGATCTTCCCTGGTGGCTCAGATGGTAAAGCGTCTGCCTACAATGCGGGAGATCTGGGTTCAATCACTGGGTCGGGAAGATCTCCTGGAGAAGGAAATGCAGCCCACTCCTGTATTCTTGCCTGAAAAATCCCATGGACGGAGGGACCTGGTAGGCTACAGTCCATGGGGTCGCAAAGAGTCGGACATGACTGAGCAACTTCACTTTCACTTTTCAATGGATCTCAACAATGAATATCACTGGTTGATAATACTGCACAGAAAAGACACAACCAGACATTATGTGTCTCCTGAGGGTAGGACACCACAGCACCCATGAGATATTCTTGTCAATAAAAAACTGAACCTAAATCTGATCCAGCCTCTAGGTCTAACTTCACTTTCCAGGAAATACAGGGAATGGGGAACATGACTAACACAACGTGGGCTCTAACTGGCAGACTCTTGGGAGTTGATAACTCTTTTCCCCAACAAAGAAATTTCAAATTAAAAAAAAAAAAAGAGTAGGAGGAAGACGGAGCCTACAAATTTAACAAGACTTGGGAGTCATTTCAACCAATGGCAACACATGCAACTCATTTCCTTCTGATTTGAACAAATTACTGTAAAAGAGATTATGAGGCAAACTGGAAAAGTTATAGTATTGACTGGATGTTTGATGCAATTAACTATTTTTAGGTGGGATAACAGTACCACGGTTTTACTTAAAAAAAATTTTTTTTTCCTTTAGAGATACATACTGAAATATTTACAGATGAAATGATGTATTAGAATTTGCTACACAATAGTCCAGAATGAGGGGAGTGAATGGAGCTACAGATGCTAAGTTACTTAGGACTTGATGGTTGTTGAAGTTGTGATGATTCCATGGAGTTTTAAAATACTATTCTTGCTGCTTTTGCAAAAGTTTGAAATTGCCTATGATGAAAAAAAATTTAAGTCATGAAAATTTTGAATTTTCTCTGTTATATACCCATGCTTGTTCAATATTAAAAAGTAACTTTTTACCAAAAATCTTTGACAACAACAGACACCCCAGAGAGAGGCACTGTGTTTAAGGATTTGTATACCCACAACACTGTTTGCCCCATGTGGCAGGCTGAATAATAGTCCCCTGCCTCCAAATATCTACATCTAATCCCTGGAACTCATAAATATGACTTCATATGGCAAAAAGAGACTTTGCAGATATAACTGAACTACGGATTCTGGATGGAGAGATTTCCTGGATTGTCTGGGTGGTCAAAATGACGTGGGTACCTTCATAGGTAGGAAGAGAGAGAGATGATGCAGAAAAAGAAGGTGACATGACAACAGAATCAAGAGGAGAAAGGTCTAACGGAAACACATGTCAAGGAATGAGGACAGGGACTTCCCGAGTGGTCCAGAGGCTAAGTTTCCACACTCCCAATGCAGGGGCCCAGGTCCGACCCCGCACGCCACACCTAACAGTTAGGCATGCCACAGGTGCTGTGGCTAAGACCTGGCACAGCCAAATAAATAGATATTAAATATATTTTTTTAAAAAAGGAAAGAGGACAGCCTCCAGAAGCTGGAAAAGGCAAGGACACAGATTTCTCCACAGGGTTACCAGAAGGAAACAGTCTTGGCTACATCTTGATTTTAGCCCCAGAACTCATTTTGAATTTCTGACTTCCAGGAGTGTAAGATAATTGTTATTATTTTTCAGTTACTAAGTCATGCCTGACTCTGGGACCACATGGACTGCAGCACACCAGGCTCCCCTGTCCTTCACTATATCCTGGAGTTTGCTCAAACTCATGTCCATCGAGATGCCATCCAGCCATCTCATCCTCTGTCATCCCCTTCTCCTCCTGCCCCCAATCCCTCCCAGCATCAGGGTCTTTTCCAATGAGTCAGCTCTTTGCATGAGGTGGCCAAAGTACTGGAGTTTCAGCTTCAGCATCAGTCCTCCCAATGAACACCCAGGACTGATTTCCTTTAGAATGGACTGGTTGGATCTCCTTGCAGTTCAAGGGACTCTCAAGAGTCTTCTCCAACACCACAATTCAGCCCCAGAACTCATTTTGAATTTCTGACTTCCAGGACTGTAAGATAGTAAATCTATGTTATTTTAAGCCACTAAGTCTGTGGTAATTTGTCATGGCAACCACATAACAACTGCATACCAGTCTGCAAGTTCAAGGTGTCCTGGGCAGAGCATGGAGGCTGTCCTACCTGGTTGTTATCCCCCTAAAAGAGGCTTCCAACCCCCAAGCAGAGTATTGTGAGAATCGCAGGAAACACAGAGCCGAGTGGCCAGCTCAGGCACTGCTCAGCCAGTGTTTGCGCTCCACTTTCTTCTGCTCACCTTCTGCCCTGTACTCGGTCTGCGGCCACAAGGCTAGCTAACAAGTGTGCACATCTCCTGCAAAAGAAAACACATAAGGAAAGACAACTTCACTTTTGAGTTTGGGCTTATTAATTTAAGTGAGAGGAAAAGCAAGGCCAACTGTCAAGGTCTTGGAGGTCTTTGTTAATATGAATATGTCATTGTTATCTCAGAGAGCTGACCTTGATGAGAGTATTAGTTCTTACTTATGTCAAAGGGGAAAACACGCTTTAAATCTGTTTTCCTAGCAGGGAAATTCCATGGGGTTTTTAAAAGTCAAGATTATTACCAGAGCAATCAATGAATTCATTTGAACAATCGGTGTTTTGTCTGAAGTGAAAACTTCAAGCTGATGAAATTAAAGTGTGTTCAATTGGAAAATGTATCAAGGAAGGGAAGAAGGGAGGGAAGGAGGAAGGAGAAAGAGGGGGAAGGGGGAGGGGGAGAGGGCAGGGAAGGAGGGAAGGCTGATGTTGCTATGAGTCAACATGACTGCGTCACCAGAAGCCCAGATATCTCATTAAACAGTGTCTCTGGGTGTGTCTGTGAGAGCTTTTCACATTGATGTATGGCAAAAACCATCACAATATTCTAAAGCAATTATCCTTTAATTCAGTGCAGTTCAGTTCAGTTGCTCAGTTGTGTCCAACTCTGCGACCCCATGGACTGTTGCACACCAGGCCTCCCTGTCCATCACCAACTCCCAGAGCTTACTCAAACTCATGTCCATTGAGTTGGTGATGCCATCCAACCATCTCATCCTCTGTTGTCCCCTTCTCCTCCTGCTCTCAACCTTTTCCAGCATCAGGGTCTTTTCAAATAAGCCAGTTCTTCACATCAGGTGGCCAAAGTATTGGAGTTTCAGCTTCAGCATCAGTCCTTCCAATGAATATTCAGGACTGATTTCCTTAGGATGGACTGGCTTGATCTCCTTGCAGTCCAAGAGACTCTCAAGAGTCTTCTCCAACACCATAGTTCAAAAGCATCAATTCTTCGGTGCTCAGCTTTCTTTATAGTTCAACTCTCACATCCATACATGACTACCTGGAAAAACCATAGCTTTGACTAGATGGACCTTTGTAGGTGGCCTGAATTTATCTGGGTTCACTGCCTACACTATCAATGCCCAGCTTTCCTCCAGCAGTGTAGACCTGAGTCAAGAAGACTAGGAAGTCAGGATCTTGGAGGGAAAGTCCCCATGGCGGTGTGTGTTTTGACTTCATCACTTATTCTCAAAAGCTAAATTTTAGGGAGCTCATCACATTTAGTCCTGCTCATTTCCAGTACTTGGAATGCTCCTCTGGCTTGTATCTCTGCTCTTATAAAAGTGAGCGTACAACTTGGAGTCAGGCCCTGACCAGATGAATCCTTGTCACATCTGTCATCGGCCAAGGACTGGTGAACCCTGGGGCTCTGTTTCCCAAGAACACGATCCGTGTGGGTTCTTGACCTGGAAAACAGCCTCCCCAGTCTGAACAGAGGCAGCTGACTGCTTGGTTCTTGGAAGCGAGTGCACATGAAAGCTGGGACGTGCACCCCCTTGGAGCAGGGTGTTCTTTGGGTTTAATGAAGTGGTGATGTGTCCATGAGAGAGGTTGCAAGTTCAAGGCTGACATCACTCAGGTTCTGCCCTCAGATAAGGAATCTAGGCCAGTGATTTGCTGGTTGCTTAACAGCACCAAGAGCTGCCGTAATGCAAGTCAAGCCCGGCAGTGCCAGGCTCTTGATTTGGTTCAATTAATTATTTAGGGCCCAAAGTGCTTGTCCTTTCTAGTCCTAGTCCACATCTTATCTTTCGAGGGTCCTGGGGGGAATCTGTTTTCTTGTCCGGATGCTGAGGGCCAACCAGCCCTTGCACAGGGACCTCAGGCTCCCGCCTTGTACTCTGTTTGTCTTGGAGCTGCATCAAGCCAGGCAGGATGGATCGCTCTACTTGAACTCTAAAGATGTCAGGCACATCCCCCGACCTTCCTCCCAGCCCCACAGCTCTGATAAGTGAGTAGGCCTTGAGTACGGAGACCCACAGACATACTTGGATGATTTTACACAAATCAGCGGGGCCATCTCCTGGGCGAGCTCAGAGCAGCTCCGGAAGGGCCACCGGCCAGCGACGCAGGCATGGCCAACAGAACTAACACCTCTGCCCCGTACTACAGCTACGAATACTACCTGGACTACTTGGACCTCATGCCCGTGGATGAGAAGAAGCTGAGAGCCAACAAACGTGAGTCCTGAACTGGGGAAGCCGGCCGATCCGAGGCTGGGGGTTGGCACAAATGGCTTTTCTTCATTCACTTATGAATCCCGGGATATCACGGGAAAGCCAAAATGGGACTCTGAACTCATAGATAGAAGGCAATGGAGGGTTTATCTATTATCTTCTGTAATAAGTTGGAAACTAGCCTCTTGAGAAACTAAGACACTTTAGGAGCAGACTGCACTGGTAAGACAGATTTCTTGATAGAGTTATATATGTCTGCTGCTGCTGCTGCTAAGTCGCTTCAGTCGTGTCTGACTCTGCGCGACCCCATAGACAGAAGCTCACCAGGCTCCCCTGTCCCTGGGATTCTCCAGGGAAGAATACTGGAGTGGGTTGCCATTTCCCTCTCCAATGCATGAAAGTGAAAAGTAAAAGTGAAGTCGCTCAGTCGTGTCCGACTCCCAGCGACCCCATGGACTGGAGCCCACCAGGATCCTCTGTCCATGGGACCCTCCAGGCAAAAGTACTGGGGTGGGGTGCCATTGTCTAGGGGTCCAATAACTAGTTTCTTCAAACTGTAGATTTTGAGTTTTCTGTTGTCTCCATGTAGATGTGGGAGAGAGCTACTGTGTTCATTTCTAAGATGTGTGACTAATTCTTATTAAAAATACCCAGCGATGCTTCATGTTCATGGTCTCAGGAAGGACCACCAGACAAGTTAATCGTCTTTTCTTCATCTTAACCTGCCCAGTCTTTATCTCTGAAGTAACTTGATAGTTTCTCAATAATCTTCTCCTTTTATTCCAGTTACTCAGACCAGATAACAAGTCAGATGAGGAAATAAGCATAAAAAACAAAACAAAAAGTCCCGGGAACCCATCCTTTCTGCCTATCCTGAGTCCCCCAAGTTTCAGGGACTTCACTACAATCACACATAATGTCTGTCAGAAATAAATGCGTCCTTAGAAAGAGCACAATGCTTCCCATATGAAAAGAAACAGTCTGTTACAAACCAGCTCAAAACTGAAATTCACATCACTGGTATTATTTAATAAAAGGAGGCAGAGCCCTGGCAGGGTCCTTAGGGAAAGTCCTTTAGAATGTCTGGTTAGGAAGTGTTCTGTTTCCTGTGTCATATCCACCTTCCAGAAATGAAGGACTTCTGTTTCATGTTTGCTGAGGACTTCCCTGTATTCCTGACACTGTAACAAAACTTTCAGGGCGTCAATAGATTTGGTGTGTTTTCTGATACAAGCTATATACCCATGAAATGAAAATGCAGAGTTTTTTCACATGCAACTCACGATATGGAAGACATAGAGTAATAGGGAGAAAATGGCAGATTTGAAATAAAAGCCCACTCACAGATATTATCAGAAGTTCAGGACTTCAAGATCCATGCTGACCTGGACAACATATAGATGTGCATTCAGGAAGGACTTTTTAAAATGAACACAAACTAAATAAAATTCTAGCTCAGCTTCTGACATCTCACTCATCACCTGGGATGAAAGTTGATCCCCGCTGCTTTGTGTTGGGGGGCTGTTTGCAACTTTAGAAGCTTAGAACACACGATCTCAATCTCCGCCCCCGCCCATTACCCACAGGTAACTTACATTTCTGGGGAAAATGGCTGGTGTTCTCTAAACTGTGTGTGAGGTTTGAGATGTTCTTTTTTTTTTTTTGCACTTTGAACTAGAGTCAGACATTTACAACCTGGGGAGCTAGATATGAGGTCAAATAAGTTCTTCCTCAAATTCCCAAACCCAATAACAATTATTTCAGTAAGGAATCTTGCCAGAGAGACTAGTCACTGTCCCCACCCTGGACAACCTAGATATTGAGGACTTTTGACACTCACAGGGAGAGGCCAGGCTCTGTGTCCCTCCTATGAGAAGTAAGTATCAATTGGTATTTTTATAGAAAGTATTTAAGTTATACATCTTAGGGGACTGGCTAAATGACTCTCCCATATCTGCATACAGACTATAGAAAACATGATATCTACAATTTGAAGAAACCCACCCAGCTTACTGGAACTCCAAACAAATACATTAATCTCTATTAAGAAATACATTTTAAGGGAATTCCCTGGTGGTCTAGTGGTTGGAACTGGGTGCTTTCACTGCCCAGGGTCCAGGGTTCAATTCCAGGTCAGGGATATAATAAGATCCCACAAGCCATGTGGTATGGCCAAAAGTAAACAAACAAACACATAAAGTTTTCAGATCAGATCAGTCGCTCAGTCGTGTCCGACTCTTTTCGACCCCATGAATCGCAGCATGCCAGGCCTCCCTGTCCATCACCAACTCCCGGAGGTCACTCAGACTCACATCCATCGAGTCAGTGATGCCATCCAGCCATCTCATCCTCTGTCGTCCCCTTCTCCTCCTGCCCCCAATCCCTCCCAGCATAACAGTCTTCTCCAATGAGTCAACTCTTCGCATGAGGTGGCCAAAGTACTGGAGTTTCAGCCTCAGCATCAGTCCTTCCAAAGAAATCCCAGGGCTGATCTCCTTTACAATGGACTGGTTGGATCTCCTTGCAGTCCAAGGGACTCTCAAGAGTCTTCTCCAACACCACACTTCAAAAGCATCAATTCTTCGGCGCTCAGCCTTCTTCACAGTCCAGCTCTCACATCCATACATGACCACAGGAAAGACCATAGCCTTGATTAGGCGAACCTTTGTTGACAAAGTGATGTCTCTGCTTTTGAATATGCTATCTAGGTTGGTCATAACTTTCCTTCCAAGGAGCAAGCGTCTTTTGATTTCTTGGCTGCAGTCACCATCTGCAGTGATTTTGGAGCCCATAAAAATAAAGTCTGACACTGTTTTCACTGTTTCCCCATCTATTTCCCATGAAGTGATGGGACCAGATGCCATGATCTTCATTTTCTGAATGTTGAGCTTTAAGCCAACTTTTCACTCTCCACTTTCACTTTCATCAAGAGGCTTTTTAGTGCCTCTTCACTTTCTGCCATAAGGCTGGTGTCATCTGCATATCTGAGGTTATTGATATTTCTCCCAGCAATCTTGATTCCAACTTGTATTTCTTCCAGTCCAGCGTTTCTCATGATGTACTCTGCATGTAAGTTAAATAAACAGGGTGACAATATACAGCCTTGACGTACTCCTTCTCCTATTTGGAACCAGTCTGTTGTTCCATGTCCAGTTCTAACTGTTGCTTCCTGACCTGCATACAAATTTTTCAAGAGGCAGATCAGGTGGTCTGGTATTCCCATCTCTAAAGTTTTAGGTCTCATTTATCAAGAAAAAAGGAAATCCATCTTAAAAGAATATTTTGTCTCAAAAGTATCTTAGAAAGATACAGTGTATCACAAAAGTGTCTTAGAACTAATTCTAAATTTATCACAAAGGCTGCCAAATACCATTTTATACCCAAGTCCTAGGTATCAGGAATCTTTGATATCCACAGAGAGAGGTGCTTTTTCTGGGCCCCTTTATTCCTGTTTGTGTCTCACATATCCCAGGCTTCATGTCCTGATTTGTATTTCTATTGTCTCTGGGAAAGAAATTGGGGGCTAGGCAAAACTCCCTCCCCCGCTGGGGTGTCTGCACCTTGAATAGGTTAATTGTCTTATTTTTGTTGTTGGTTTTTTCTGGGTGACCAGCCATGGACCAGTGACTCTGTTGAGTCTAGGTACATGGACTCTAAGCCTGTTGGCTGTAATTCGCATCTGAACTCTGCCGTTTACTAGCTCTGTGTCTTGGGTAAGTAAGCTAGGGAGGCCAGGCCAGATTCAGGAGGAGGGAATTAGATGGGTTTTAGTGCAAGAAGGGTTAAAAATGGGAGGCAAAGGACTTCCCTGGACATCCAGTGGTTCAGACCTTGGGCTTCCAGGGCAGAGGCCAGGGGTTCACTCCCTGGGGAACTCAGATCCTGCATGTCGTGTGGCACAGCCAAAAATAAGCAAAACAAAAAACTGGAGGCAGTCTTTTCAGTTCACCATAAACAAGAAAAATATGGCAGATGGCAAGATGTGCTCCAAAGAAAAGTCAAATGGGAAAGGTGGCTAGGAGAGCGGGGACCCAAGGGTGGAAGAAGGCTGGTGAAGGCCTCACCTGTGGCCTGTGAAGAGGTGAGAGATTAAGTCTTGACGACGTCTTGGGAAGGAACCTTTTAGGAACACCAAGGGCCAAGGCTCTGAAGCAGAGGAGTGCCTGGTAATTCCAGGAATGACAAAGAGACTGCAGTGACTATTCCTTATATTTTGGGGAGCTACTTTTGAAAACTATCTTTTTCTCTTAAAATAAAAACCACCTTATTATTTCATAAGTCAACACAACCCATCCATCAACAGGAAAAAAAAAAGAAATATGAGCTGCTGCTGCTAAGTCACTCCAGTCGTGTCCGACTCTGTGCGACCCCATAGACGGCAGCCCACCAGGCTCCCCCAACCCCTGTCCCTGGGATTCTCCAGGCAAGAAGCCTGGAGTGCGTTGCCATTTTCTTCTTCAAAGCATGAAAGTGAAAAAAAGTGAGTGTCCAACTCCTAGCAACCCCACGGACTGCAGCCCACCAGGCTCCTCCGTCCATGGGATTGTCCAGGCAAGAGGTACTAGAGTGTGTTGCCATTTCCTTCTCTGAGAAATACAAGCAATTGATATGAAAAGACAGTAACAGAAGACGCTCAAAGGGCCAAGGAACAGGAGAAAATGCTCAGTGTCATCAGGGAAATGCACTGGGAAAGAACAAGTAGGTACCATTTCACAACCACTCAATCAGTGAGAGTTAAAAGGCTGGTATTGGAAGTGCTGGGGTAGGAAGGACAGGAATTAGTACTGTTAAATGCAGCTGATAGGGTGAAACTTGAGTTCACCATTTGGGAGAGCAGCTTGGCAAGAACCAAAAAGGGTTACAGATGTTCACAAGGCATCACGCAGAACCCCCTTCCTGGTGTCCGCCTAGGAAAGTGCTTACATGTGTCCACCAGGATGCACGTATTTCAGTGTTCACTGCAGCACTAACAGTCAGAAATTGGAAATGGCCTACTATCCATCAACAGGAGACGGGATAAATGAATGATGGCTGTGTTACTACAGGCATGCTTAGATACTCAGTCATGTCTGACTCTTGTGACCCTGTGTACTATAGCCCACCAGGTTCCTCTATCCATGGCATTTTTCAGGCGAGCATACTGGAGTGGGTTGCCATTTCCTCCTCCAGGGGGTCTTCCCAACCAAGGGATCGAACCTGAGTCTCCTTCAGGACACGTTCTTCTTTTCATTGCTCTCTATTTAATCTTTTGAATAGCTTATTTTATACTTAATAGCTTAGAGAGTCACTTTATGGGGACATTTTATTACACAAGAAAGGAAATGTAATGTTTACACATATGATTCATTCATCCCAATATTTCAATCCACAAGGTCAATTTGCAGGCAGATTCTTTACCTGAATGTGTTATTACAACCACATTTAAAAATATATATAAAATGTACTTTTATTTCTTTGTTTCTAGCTTTTTGTTCGCCTTATTTCTTTTACTTTTTTTTTTTTTGGCCTCATCATGCAACATGTGGGATCTTAGATCCCCAAGTAGGGATTGAACTGGGGCCCCCTGCAGTGGAAGCTTGGAGTCCCAACCATTGGACCACCTTGCAAGATGTTAAAATGCCTTTTCTAAAGTTGGACATACCCCTCAGTAGATGACTTCACACTACCTCTCAGTGGAGGACAGAGGAGGCTGGCAGACTGCAGTCTATGGGGTTGAAGAGTCAGACCCGACTGATCAACTCAGCAACAGCAACTACTCAGAAGAATGTCGGTGCTAACATTTTGGTGCCTAGCCCACTCAGGTGGTTCTGTGTCTGTATCCTCATAGGCACACAGGCATGCACACACATGTGTTCAAGCACATACACAAACACACCTATACAGCCACATGCAATAGGACTCCTATTCTGAGTGCTGTTTGTAATAACTCCTGCCTAGAGCTGCTGAGGGGAAACAGAACTGGCGAGGGATACAGAACAGTTACATTCCTGTATATAAAAGAGGTGCTTCCCAGAGGTATTTTGAGAAGAGAAATAGAGGAGGAGCTCCAGACGCTCCAGGGGCCGAGTTCTTGCAGGCCAGCCTCGGAGGATCCCCATAAGCTGTGGGGAATCATGTAAAACAGTAAGCAGGGAAGAGACAAAGTCTGATTTGCTTGCTAAAAATATGGCACTGGTGCATGTATACATGTGAGAATCAGTAGAGTAGTGGTCACATGTGAGCAGGAAATGGCCATGCGATGAGGCTGGAGGCATAAAGTTGAAAAGGTCCTTGGGACTTCCCTGGCGGTCCAGTGACTAAGGCTTCATGCTCTGAGTTTGATCCCTGGTCAGGGAACTAGGTCCCGTATGCCACAATTAAGACCTGGTGCACCCAAATAAGTACATATTTTTTTTTTAATAAATAGATATTTTTTAAAAGATAAGATCTCAACCCTTAGGCATTGACAGCCTAGGCAGGAGCAGTTGCAATCATGAATAAGAGTGCCCTGGTGTTATAGAATACCATATGGAAATAGACGTATGTGGGACTCACAGAAGCTGATAACTTAATGTCACCCGGCTGGATAGTCACAGATCCCAGACCTCAATTCCAGCTCCCATGCCTCAGGACTCTTCCCAGGACACTTGTCATGATTAGGGGGCAGGTTCTCACCAGGATGCGGGATCCAGCAGAGCAGAAAACTTTGTCCACCTGTCTATCTGTCTCTCTTCCCGCAGTGCAGAATAGTGCTGAGCACCCAGCAGGCACACGCACCTGGTGGCTTGTACATGGCCACCTTCTTGTCATGTGCTCGCAGAACTCTTCCTTGGTGTAAATGGAGAAAGAGGGTATGTGGTCTCTTTCTCTTCTTATAAAGGCACTAATCCCATCATGAGGGCCCCACCCTCATGACCTCTTCTAAACCTAATTAGCTCTCAAGGCCCCACCTGGAAGTACTATCACCCTGGGGATTAGGGCTTCCACATGTCGGGGGTGGTAGGGACACGACCATTCAGTCTATAGTGGTACCTTTGGCTTGGTCATCAGCTGAAGCAGAGAGAGACAATTCACCATACACATTCTGTTTCCTAAATATATTTCAAATAAGATCTGGCTGTATATGCTATTTTGTACCCTGCTCTTATTGACCTCACTATCTTTTGTTTCCCCATGTTGTGAAATATTCTTTCACAAGAACTTTGTAAGTAGCTGCCTGTTGTTCTAGAAATTGGTGTCTTTGAACATATAGAACACTTCCAGGATTTTGGTCTTATAAGCAGTGGCCCCAGGGAGAGGACTTCTTCCACTGCTGTCTGTTAAGCGAAGATGTCTTGCCTACGTTTGTCCTCAGTACTTGAATTCAAATAAGTTTATTTAAAAACAGAAAGAGCCAGGAACTTCCCTTGTGGTCCGGGGGTTGAGACTCACTCCTCCTGCCAATGCAGAGGACACAGGTTCAATCTCCGGTCCAGGAAGATCCCACATGCCCTGGGGCAACTAAGCCCGTGTGCCACAGCTACTGAGCCTGTGCTCTGCAACAAGAGAAGCCACCGCAGTGAGAGGTCTGAGTATCCTAACTAGAGTAGCCCCTTGCTTGCTGCAACTAGAGAAATCTCACACCCAGCAGCAAAGACCCAGCACAGACATAAATAAATAAATTTAAAAGAGCCTAAAATGCAAAACCAGAAATCTTCCTCATCCAAACTCTGTGCTCCCATATCACTGTATCGCTTTTGTTTCTTGTGATGATCAGCAGGAAGCAGCATCAGGCTGTCTCAGGGATGCTCTTGAAAGATTGTTGTTGAATCACGCCAAGACGCCAGGATTCTTGGCCCCCGGAGGAGAAAAATTCAATCTGGGACCAGAGACGAGGCTTGATCGCTCAGAGCTTTTGTGTAATAAAGTTTTATTAAAGTATAAAGGACATAGAGAAAGCTTCTGACATAGGCATCAGAAAGGGGCAGAAGAGTACCCCCCTGCTAGTCTTCAGCTGGATGTTATATAGTCACTAGCAGTCTGTTAATGAAAGAAAGGAATGTCTTAAAATTCAGAATGGCACCAGGCCCCTCACCCATAAGATGCATTTTGGGATAATCTTGGCACCAAATGGTTCAACCTGGGCCATAAAATGGTTAACTTGAATCTTGAAGAAGGGCAGACCACCATACAAATAGTTTCATTTACATAGATTAGGGGAACAATATCTGAGTATAACATACTGGTTTGTCAAGTAGGTTCTGAGCCAAGAGGCCAACCAACTTGAAGACAGAGTTTGGGGTAAATGCATGGTACATTAGCATAGCTTAAGACAAACATTTCCATAAGAAAAAGGCATTGGTTATCTCTAGGTTTGAGAAAAGTTAACTTCAGGCAAAACCAGGTGTCATTATGGCAACATTGTATTTTAAGGGAAGATCAGATCAGATCAGATCAGTCGCTCAGTCGTGTCTGACTCTTTGCGACCCCATGAACCGCAGCACGCCAGGCCTCCCTGTCCATCACCAACTCCCGGAGGTCACTCAGACTCACATCCATCGAGTCAGTGATGCCATCCAGCCATCTCATCCTCTGTCATCCCCTTCTCCTCCTGCCCTCAATCCCTCCCAGCATCAGAGTCTTCTCCAATGAGTCAACTCTTCGCATGAGGTGGCCAAAATACTGGAGTTTCAGCTTTAGCATCATTCCTTCTAAAGAAATTCCAGGATTGATCTCCTTCAGAATGGACTGGTTGGATCTTCTTGCAGTCCAAGGGACTCTCAAGAGTCTTCTCCAACACCACACTTCAAAAGCATCAATTCTTCGGCGCTTAGCCTTCTTCACAGTCCAGCTCTCACATCCATACATGACCACAGGAAAGACCATAGCCTTGACTAGGCGAACCTTTGTTGGTAAGTAATGTCTCTGCTTTTGAATATGCTATCTAGGTTGCTCATAACTTTCCTTCCAAGGAGCAAGCGTCTTTTAATTTCATGGCTGCAGTCACCATCTGCAGTGATTTTGGAGCCCAGAAAAACAAAGTCTGACACTGTTTCCACTGTTTCCCCATCTATTTCCCATGCAGTGATGGGACCAGATGCCATGATCTTCGTTTTCTGAATGTTGAGCTTTAAGCCAACCTTTTCACTCTCCACTTTCACTTTCATCAAGAGGCTTTTTAGCCCCTCTTCACTTTCTGCCATAAGAGTGGTGTCATCTGCATATCTGAGGTTATTGATATTTCTCCCGGCAATCTTGATTCCAACTTGTGTTTCTTCCAGTCCAGCATTTCTCATGATGTACTCTGCATATAAGTTAAATAAACATGGTGACAATATGCAGCCTTGACATACTCCTTTTCCTATTTGGAACCAGTCTGTTGTTCCATGACCAGTTCTAACTGTTGCTTCCTGACCTGCATACCTCCTTTTAAATTTGTATAGAGAAGGAAAAAATATCGCTAGTTTGTTTCCTCCTGCAGCTTAAGGGAGATAAAAATGTCTGACACTTGCAGGCTATTTCCTCCCTTTGGAGACCCCTGGCCTTCCTGCCTGTTACCCTCTCACTCTGTTACTCGGGTTTGAAGGTGTAGAAAGGTAGGTGTGAGTCCAGGTGAGCTTGGATAGAGGTCAGCCACAGAAAGCAGGTGACCTCCGTTGCTGACAAATGCAACTTTTCTCTCCTTGCCAGTTTCTCTGGGTTGGATCTCCATCCCAGTCAAACAAATCACAAACCATCACTCCCCAGGGCTGTGCATGTGAAAGACAGAAAGATGCCGGGAATGCGTTAGGGGCAGACAGAGAGGCCAAGCTCTCCCAAAGACCACCTCACTAGAAGGTCACCTGGGGCAGCGGGTTGACATGCTGAAGGCCAGATTGGGTTCGACTTATGTCAAGTTGAGAAAAAGACAAAAATAGAAGAAAAAAAAATACCCAAGTTCATGTGTTAACCTAACAAGCAGGAAGGATTTTAAGATTTTTGTGTTCATGCCCAGACGGTGGAATTTATTCCATCA
The DNA here is from genome assembly GCA_935064755.1 of Tragelaphus eurycerus. Lineage (NCBI taxonomy): Eukaryota > Metazoa > Chordata > Mammalia > Artiodactyla > Bovidae > Tragelaphus > Tragelaphus eurycerus. The sequence continues at coordinate 45,438,654 of CAKXYN010000009.1, forward strand.
TGGTTGCACAGATAATTGGAAAGATCTCGGGATGCAGACACATTTTTATGAGCCTTCAACGCTGAGTTGAAGGCTGTGGGTTGCCCTTCCTCAGGGAAGGCTTGAAATCTGGTGTGTGATTCTGTTACAGGGACTTCACAAAGACTGTCACCCCTGTTATTTTCAGACATGGCTTCTGTTTCATGGAAATGTTAAGAATCTCCCTAATACTGTCAAAAAGTTGGAAAACAGAAATCTGTCTCCTGAGATCCTGCCTGAACAAACAGATTCCACATTTGATGCTGTTCCTTTTACAGAAGCTAAGCTCTGGAGAAAAAAAAAAAAGACAATCTCATATTTCCATCTTACAGTGACAATACAGATCATGTTAATACGACGAGTCTCCAAATACTGGTTGAATGCTCCCTTGCAGGGAGTATGGAGGTGGATTGATTTCCCTTGGGTAGTGCCTGGCCTTCCCTGGTATTACTTACCTCTTAGGTCAGTATGTCTTCTTCCTTTAATTACCAGTTAGAAAGAATTTGTCATAGCCCACACTGACTTCTGCTGAGGCACTGCCTCTGGCAACTTCAATAATAAGGCAGTCTGTTCATCTGCTTCTCCAACAGCTGGGAGAAGAAGAACAAAAACACATCACTAACCAATCTCTTCTGAACACAGAAAATAGACTTTAGGGTAAAGACTGATTTCTATAAATCTTCTCTTCTGGTCAGAGCGATCAAGTTCAGGTTGTTGCGGCTGTTCAGTCACTCAGTCGTGTTCAGCTCTCTGCGACCCCATGGACTTCAGCGCTCCAGGTTTCCCTGTCCTTCACTATTTCCCAGAGTTTGCTCAGACTCACATCCATTGAGTTGATGATGCCATTCATCTCTTTCAGTCAGGTTACAACTTCTTCTTTTTTTCTGGTTGTGCTGGGTCTTCGTTGCGGCACTTAGTTGCAGCATGCAACTGGGCTTCTCTTGTTGAGGATCACGGGCTAGAGCACCCAGGCTCTCTAGTTTCGGTGGGCTCAGTAGCCCTGCAAGTATGTGGGATATTAGTTCCCCAACCAGGGATCCAATGCACATCCCTTGCATGGAAAGGTGGATCCTTAACCACTGGACCACCAGGGAAGTCCCACAACTTTTATTATGATGTCTAAGCCTTCTGCAGATGGCCGGTTCCATGGGTATGATGTAAGCAGTGAAAGCGATTTTTAAACAAAGATTGAGAATGTAATCTTGGAACAAATTTCCCATCAAGCTAGCCTCATGTGGAGCTGTTGTACTTGAGTGAGTCCGTCATTCCTTAAAACCTGCTTTGTACTCGTCCTTTGGAACTGACTTTGGTGGCCCTGATACATTCTATGAAATGTCCACTGTGATACATTATGTATTTCTTTGGAAGGTGGATTTGCTTCTGGGAAACAGTTTAGAATCACCCATAGACCAATCAGGTGAATGAATTTAAGTGATTGGTACCATTTGGGTACTGAAAATAAGATATGATCTCAAAAAAAAAAAAAAGATATGATCTCAAAGTGGCAAGATTGGTGTGTGTGTGTGTGTGTGTGTCCTTGAAGGTAATTCCAAAAGAATAATTTATGTTTGATCAATTTAGGTATTTTAGAAAATTTACATGACTCTTCAGTAGAGAGGGCTTCCGTCGTAGCTCAGTCGGTAAACAATCTGCCTGCCATGCAGGAGACCTGAGTTCAATTCCTGGGTCAAGAAGATCCCCTGGAGAAGGAAATGGCAACCCACTCCAGTAATCTTGCCTAGAGAATTCCATGGACAGAGGAACCTGGCAGGCTCTAGTCCACGGTATCTCAAGACACGACTTAGCAACCAAACCACCACCACCACCACAGTAGAGAGAGGGTGATTATTTTGAAAGTCAGCATTTATTTGGAATTGTCAGTTTTGGTATGTTCATTAAAGAAGTCATTTATTGATTTTTGTCCAGATTCAATGGAGAAAATTGGTTACATTAATGGAGTACCAGATAAAACAGACTTTGATATCTCTCTCATGGAAAAGTTTGCAGGGCAGGGTGGTAGGTCAGCTCCATGAAGTCTTCAAGGACTGGCTTTGTTTCAGTCCACACTTCTGCCATCCCTGGGATGTGTCCTCACCATCATGTTCCAATCCTGGCTACAGCCATCACATCCATGTTCTGGGCAGCAAAATGGAGTAAGGGAATACAAAGGGACGCATGTGTTAGAAATCTAGCCATCTCCGCAGGATTCCTAGAAGCTGGCCTGCAAATGCTCCATTCACATCTCATTGGCCAGAACCTTGTCACATGACCATACAAACTAAAGGGGAGGCTGGGAAATATAGTCTTTATCTCAGGCAGCCATGTGTCTAGCTACAGGAGGGGTTCTATTACTATGGAAGCAGGTGAAGCATTGACAAGAACAATTACCTTTACTCATAGCTTATGTTTTACGGAGCTTGAAGGAAGCAGCGACATCACTTAACCACAAAACACTCTTAACAGAAATAATGATTTTAATTCTGTGTACAGATCATTTCACAACCATTAAATGAGGAAATCCTACCATGAGCATTGCATATGCATGTTATTTTATTTAATTTGCATAACAGCCTATATGACACACGCTATTATCCCCATTTAACCGATGAGGAGACAGATTTAGAGATGTAAAAATCTCAGATGGCTTGAGATCACAAAGCTAGGAAATAGTCAAGTCAGAATTTGAACTCAAAATCGACCTCCTCCAGGGTCTAGGCTCTTAACCCCATTATTATCCCCCAGGAAGGGAAAAATCTTGCTGTTAACTTTCTCCTGGGACTCTAGAGAAGAGGGAAGGGAAGAGGAGTTTTCCATGACTGAACCAGTTTCATTGTCAAGCCAGTCTGGTGCTCCTTGTTGTAAAGACAAGCTCAAGGGTTGTTTAAACTTTTCCCACCCTGGGGAATGACAGCTCTTGCCCTCGTAACATAATGTTCTTTCCAAGCACTTAGGCTGACCCTTCAGGAGGAAGAGGAAAAAACCCTATTTTCTTGGCTGCCTTTTTCAAAAGCACATGATGAAAGAGAGCGCCGTGCAGGAAACGGCTGGTGTCTGCTGTTCGCTCTTTTGGTCTGACAAAATTAAAATTTCACTTCTCGGAAGACTCTGTGTTCTGGAAGAGGTATCATCTCATTTCCTGCTCAGCATCTGGAGATAATGACCAAGGGCTAGGACAGACAGAGTGAGCCTGGGAGAGGGGAAAGGGCATCTCAACTGCTCAGTTTCTGATGATGTTTTCTTCGAGGCTCTGATGGAACTTATCTAGGTACCACAGACCTCAAATCCTGCATTTTTTTTTTATGAAAGAAAAAGAGCGTTAGTGTTTGCAGAAATCTGAAACTTCCTTAAACATTAGAACTCCCAAACCATATTTTCTGAGAACATATATACTCTTATACTTTGAGGGTTAGACAATAAATTGTGACTCTTTAGGACAGAGTTGAATTAAAGCAGGTTCTGGGGAATAATACACAGTGAACAGGCAAGGAACACTTCGAAAGTCAGAGGCTTCTTTTGATTGACATACACACACTACTATACATAAAATAGAAAACTAATAAAGACCTACTATATAGCAAAGGGAAATCTACTCAATACTCTGTAATGGCCTATATAGGAAAATAATTTAAGAAAGAGTGTATATCATGTCTGACTCTTTGCAACTCCATGGACTGTAGCCCACCAGGCTCCTCTGTCCTTGGAATTCTCCAGGCAAGAATTCTGGAGTGTGTAGCTGTTCCCCTTTCCAGGGGATCTTCCCAACCCAGGGATCGAACCCAGGTCTCCTGCATTGCAGGTGGATTCTTTACCAGTGGAGCCACTGGGAAGCCATGTGTATATGTATGTATGTATATAAGTATATATACATATATATATATATAGAGAGAGAGAGATGACTCACTTCGCTGTACACCTGAAACTAACACATTTGGCTATGTTAGGAACTTGCTTTGTTTGAGTTTTTATAGCTTTTTTGCTTTCTGGAAGACAAGATGTTCCAAGCTCATTTTGTAGATTTCTTATCCCAGATCGTGGATTTTTAAAAATTAAAAAAAGAAAAGCTTAGTACAGACAGCAGCAACCTCATTTCCTGTTTCCCAGGAGCCCGTACATCCCCTCTAACAGTGTGATGCTGCAGGGCAGGCCAGCCATTTCTCAGATCAGGGACAGAAAGCAGAAAGGGTGCGAGTCAGCCTGGGGGCTCTGCTGTCCTTGCCTCTCTGCAGTGTGAGCGCCAACTTGCTGATACATTTCAAGGTGGTGGAGTCCATGAGGCCTTTTGCCAGTATTGCATCTTTTCCTTATTATCTGTTTTTGACACTTTTAGGATTTAAAATCAGCTCATAAGGTTTTAGTTTCTCCCTCTAGCTGTCTTGGGTCATAGAGGGCAGAGGCAACACTTTTACTCAATAACTACTATTTACCCCACCCATCTCTAATCATTCATCCATTCAGTTAGTTATTTGTTCATTTATTTATCCATTTATTAGCACTTTTTAACCTGAATACATCATAGAAATCTCTCTTGTTTGAACAGAAGGCAGGGCAGGACTAGCACTGGTGGTATAGCAGGAGTGTCGAGGAGGATGCTGGTGGACAGATGCAGAACCCTAAAGGGGGTCAGCGATTTCTGGTGGGCGAGGTTGGCCTTGGGATCCTTAACAGCCCCCAGCAAAGCCTGACTTGCACAGGTGCTTACTACACGCCTGTTGGTTACCATTCTTCAGTGGCTTTCTTGGGTCATACACGTAGGTGCCTAGCATATCTCAGTCTGGGGCATCTTGCCCTGGGGGCAAGAGTGTGTCTGGGATAAGATACTTGCAGACACTAATTAGGAACCCAGTATGCTTCTCCGGGAGTTGGTGATGGACAGGGAGGCCTGGCATGCTGCAATTCATGGGGTCGAAAAGAGTCAGACACGACTGAGCGACTGATTTGATCTGATGCTTCCCTGGTGGCTCAGTGGTAAAGAATATGCCTGCAATGCAGGACATGTGGGCTTGATCCCTGGGTCAGGAAGATCCCCTGGAGAAGGAAACGGCAACCTTCTCCAGTATTCTTGCCTGGAGAATCCCATGGACAGAGGATCCTGGTGGGTTACAGTCCATGGGGTCACACAGAGTTGGACGCGACTTAGCTACTAAAACAATAACTCTGTGCCCAGAGCCATAGAAACAAACAAGAGAAGCAAACACATTCCTACAGTTCCCTAGAAACTTGCTGAATGTTTTGACCCAGAGCCCTGGATAAAGATACCTCCCAAACGGCCAGGTTCCACCAGGCTCTACCAGGGCCCAGAAGAGGCTGAGCATCCTACTTTATTTTCCTGCGTGTTTTCACCTCCAGCCACTGATACAGCCAGAGTGGTGGCTGCAACGGTGCTTTTTCCTCCAGCTGGCCCTGTGCCCCCAAAAGAGAGGGACCGTCTCTTTTCACCTGCAGCAGCCTGGCCGGGGGCAGCCTTGGGTAACGTCTCCACAGCCTGGCCCTCCCTGGAGCAGGTTAGCACCACTATCTGGTGCATATCATTTTTCTAAGTCTCTGATCTTGGGGTCTTTGAAGCAGTCCCCAACTGGGCTGATCACAGAAGGCTCTTGGTAGGGGCTGCAGCTCTCACAGGAGAGAAGAGGATGTCCTGCCACATGAAATTGCTCACAGCACTTTCTTCTTCCTGGGAGGAAGGAAGAAGGGAAACCCCACTCTGAGCAGCAGAAGCAGCCAAAAAATCAAGTCGGGGGTGGGGGGGGTGGGGGTGATGTGGGAACCCAATTTCATTTCCTGTTTTTCCCTCAGTCATCACCCTAAACTAGTCTCTCTGGGAAAAAGCCAGGTCCCTGCTGCCTCTTTCCTTCCCAAGGTTATCCGTATTATTTAATTGTTATTATTATTTTGGCTGTGCTGGGTCTTCGTTGTGGCACAACACTCTACTTCTGGAGCAGGCTTGGTTGCCCTGTGGCACATGGGATCTTAGTTCCCTGACCACGGATTGTACCCATGTACCCCTGCATTGGGTGTTGCTAGTGGTAAAGAACTGTCCGCCAAGGCAGGAGACGTATGAAACACGGGTTCGATCCCTGGGTTGGGAAGATCCCCTGGAGGAGGGCGTGGCACCCCACTCCAGCATCCTTGCCTGGAGAATCCCCACAGACAGAGGAGCCAGAAGGGCCACAGTCCATGGGGTCACACAAGCTGGACACGACTGAAGCGACTCAGCACACAGGCATGTACACGGTGCACTGGAAGGCAGATTCTTAACCACTGGACCACCAGGGAAGTCCCTCAGGGTGATTATTGACGGGAAAATCTTCTCACTGGTCACTTACTGAGAAGGGTCTCTCCCAGAGTCCCAGTTCCACAGCACATGGGGACCGTGGGCACGTGAGATCACACTGACGTCGATGTGTATGTCCCCACCCACAGATTCGATCGTCATCGCCTTCTGGGTGAGCCTGGCAGCTTTCGTGGTTTTTCTCTTCCTCATCCTTCTCTACATGTCTTGGTCAGGCTCTCCACAGACGAGGTAAGGACGGGGGTGTGTGGCTAAATGGGGCCACTGTGTCTGAGGTAGAATACTCTTTGGCCTGAAAGAGTATTCAAGTATGAAAAGTATTCAAGTATGAAAAGGAATAAAGCCTTTTGATTCATGCTACCTGGATGAATCTCAGAAACATTGTGCTACGTGAAGGAAGCCAGACACGAAAGGCCACACACTGTGTGACTCTGTGGATGTGAAATGTGGCAGAAGAGACAAACTCATAGACAGAAGATTTAGTGGTTGTCCAGGGCTGGGGAGAAGCAAAGGAAGAGGACTGCTCAGGGGTAGGGGGTCACTACTCAGGGAACATACTAAAGATGGCTAGATTTTACATTTTAGCTTGGTTATGTGTAGAACATACCTCCATTAAGCTGCTGCAGATAATGAAGCCAAGGTGACCCTGTGCCAATCAGGTCACCAGTTCACCAGGAAAGCGAAGACCCTCATCTACGGCCATCTTCGGTTGTCAGATGCCTACTGTGTACCTCTGTGGTTCAATTGGAGGCAATGCACGCATTCCAAGCAGTAATTAGAGCTGAGCTCATTAGATGTTCACTCTCCTGTGTTCATGCAGTTGGCCTCCCACACTCAATTTTCCTTTGGCCTAATCCACCCAAGACAGCCACCACTGTCCTAAGAATGATGCTTCCAAGGGGCTCTATACCACCGGTCTCCCTGCCATAGCTGATAAAACCAGGGATGGGCAACTAACCCAGAGAGGGTGACTGAGAGCTAGCCATTGCCTCTTGGAAATGTGTGGCTTGGCAGGATAATAGCTGGGCTCAGAAGGCACTGATGTGTCCAGAGGAAGACCTGGGGGGCGGGGGTGGGGGTGGAGGGCTGGGCCCCTATTCTGGACCAAGTCGTGGGGAGTAGGAACCAGGAGTCGGCACAGGAAGCTAGGGGCAGGGACAGGTGAGCAGAGCGGTTCTGAGAGGAAGGGAAGAGGAATCTCCAAGCCTCTGAGGGAACCAGAGGGCAGCCTCTGTGCCCGGGGGTGGGGTGGGGGCTCACGGCCGGGTCCCTGCGGATCTGAAGATGCATAGGCTTGCCTCGGGGGTGGGGGTGCTCTGTTTCTTCTAGCCCCTCCCCCACCCTCCAGGATGTCTCTTGTCACCCTCAAGAGACATCCTGATGGACCAGCGGAAGAAATCGCCTCTGTCTTCTACTCTTCTGAGGTGACCTGGAGCCAGCCCTGTGCTAAGGACCGCCAGCTTCTGTCCCAGTGGAAGGTTCCAAGGTCCAGTGGGCACGTGGGGGTCTCTCCCATCTCCTGAGCTACGATTTGACAGCAGGGTAAAAAGAGGGTGCTGTTCCCCGCCCCCCACCCCCGACCGGCCATGTGGCTTGCTAAACAAAACACTCTCCAGGGATTTCGTGACAGACAAGGAATGCTCCCTGTTGTAGCCACGCACTCCCGGAAAAAAACTCACTCAGAAGGACAACGCAGAGAGTGGAGTGCAGTTTATTACACCCGTGGGCCCAAGGCAGAGTCTCCTCTTAGCCAAGGACCCCAATCAGTTTTTGTGAAAACCTTATATACCCTAAGTGTATGTGCCCAAACCCACTTCCCCAAATTCCCTGAAACTAGACTGAACAAAGGAAAAGAAAGATACTATCAAAGTGAACCTGTGATTCATAGGTCTTAAGCCTAGTAGTGAACAGTGGACAATTATCAATGGGCCTGTGGTCACACCCCAATAAGCATATTAGAACGTATGATTCTATTCAGTTACACAGATACTTAGGGGATTCTTTTAGGCGATGGAGAGCCCTGGGGCTCTTCCTTCCCGGGGCCTGGTTTCCCATAGATACTGGGCATATAGCTCAAAGTCCACAGTCAGGCCCAAGATGGGAGTCCTGCTTTCAAAATAGAGCCTGTTCTGTCTATTTCCTCCTTCACTCAGGGAGGGCCAATGGGTCCTAAGTTAGATTTGAGAAAGAGAATAGTGAGTTGCTTCCCAAAGAGGCATTCTTCCCACGCTGAAACAAAAACTATTTAACAAAAAAGATCATGCTAGCGTTGTCTGAGGCCCTCTGGAAGGTGGCCCTGCTTCCCTGCACGTCCCTTCCTGACCCTCTTCATTCAAGTTACAGTTGTAACCACATGTGGCCTAGTTCTCTAGCTTAGACACCTATCAGTTCATGGTCTGCTCTCACCCTGATGCCACGGGGCAGTTGTCACTGTCATCTCATTTCACCGATGGGACTGCAGGCAGGCGGGCTGCCCGCTGCCACAGCACCTCAAGGGCAGGAGGGTCCATCCGGGGAAGACATGGCTCTGGCTGAGACATGGACACAAGACGAGCTGCACTCAACCACATGGGTGGACGGAGGATCGACCAGATCCCGCTCCGTCCCCCGGGTCGGAGGGGAAGCCCTGAGGTCAAGGTTACCATTGAGCACTTCCTCGTCTCTTCTATTTCTCCACCGAGGTAACCTCGGTGAGCCAAGCTGACCCCCACCCCACCCCCGGGCCTGCTCCCCTGGCAGAGGGGCTCTGGCCTGCGGAGAACCTCCTCCTTAGGCTTTGGCCAGGCAGGAAGTCCCCAGGAAGGACTCTTCCTTTGGAGGCTTGGACATCTCCCATCTGCTCTGTCCACAGGAATGCCACTCAGCAGCCCCCAACATGCTCCTGGAGTCTCGGCCTCAACCTCCTGCTCTGCATCTGGAGGCAACCCAGCACCCCAGGGGCCCCCGGGGGACTCTGCAGCCTCCACCGAGCTCGGTCGAGGAACCAGACGCCGGAGCATCCTGGCCTGTCCAGTGGCTGCAACGAGAGAGCCCCTCCACCTCGGCACCCCAGGGACCACCCTGCTCTCCTCTGTGAACTGGCCCTCGGTAGGGACCCACAGGGCACCAGCCGATGTCAGCAACACGCCCAGCGAGCCTCCCCTGCAGACAGAATCTCTCGATGGGAGAACCAATGCCCCAAACCCACGTGCCCTCTGAAAGCCTTTACATAGCGGGATGGGCAAGTGGGTCAAGAATGACTCCACCAGGGGGCACATGTATGCATTTATCCTGGGCTGGCAGCCAGGCCCAGCCAACCAAGGGAAACAGGCACAAATACTGCTCCTTTTTATTTAGTGCACTCACTGCTTATGCTTGCGTTGAAGACAGACAAATAAAATACATATGAAAGAAAATGAAAATATATTTACTAATCTTTACTATGTCACCTTTTAGTTTCAGCTACTACTTCTGCAATATTCTTTTTATAACTGACTCTCAGTTCACATGGCTGATCTGTACCTTTTTAGGGCACCCGTGAAGGGCCTGCCAGGTTCCCCTCCAGCCCTCCACAGCACCCACCCGGCCAGGCTCACTGACTGTGGTCAAAGGACCCAAGCCACACCTTCCATGCAGCCGGGTCCAGCAGGCAGGGCCTGAGCCCAAGTGGCAGAAGGGTCCCATGCTGGGTATGACTTCATGTGACCTGAGACCCCCGAAGGACCTAGTTCTCTAGGGCTTGAGCTTCCTCTAGGCAAATTGTCTGGAGCCAGCATCACACCATGAAGCCCACAAACCTCACCCCACCCCATCCCATGTGACTGAAAAATAATTCTGCCAGGTGAGGGCCAGGCTTGGCTGGCCAGACCCAGGGGCAGTGGGTTAGAAGGGAAAACGGGGGAATGGACAATGATAGGCTCCAGAGATGCACAAAGGGAGAAAGGACCACATGGCCTTTCCAACTTGAATCGAAACATAGCATTCTGGCTTCAGAATATTCTAAGAACACCACTGTGGGTATTTTGCAGGGGAAGGAATAGGAGAAGTGAACACTCCTTGCCTTCTAGATGATCAGCACGACTTGTAGGAAGGGGATAAATGCACAGAGGATTACTTCTGTCTCGGTAAGAACCTCAGTCAGTCAGTCAGTTCAGTCTCTCAGTCATGTCTGACTCTTTGCGACCCCATGAACGGCAGCACGCCAGGCTTCCCTATCCATCACCAACTCCTGGAGTCCATCCAAACCCATGTCCATTGAGTCGGTGATGCCATCCAACGATCTCATCCTCTGTTGTCCCCTCCTCCTCCTGCCCTCAATCCCTCCCAGCATCAGGGTCTTTCCCAATGAGTCAGCTCTTCACATGAGGTGGCCAAAACATTGGAGTTTCAGCTTCAACATCAGTCCTTCCAATGAACACCCAGGACTGATCTCCTTTAGGATGGACTTGTTGGATCTCCTTGCTGTTCGAGGGACTCTCAAGAGTCTTCTCCAACACCACAGTTCAAAAAGCATCAATTCTTCAGCACTCAGCTTTTTCTTTATAGTCCAACTCTCACATCAATACATGACCACTCGAAAAACCATAGCCTTGGCTAGACAGACCTTTGTTGGCAAACTAATGTCTGCTTTTGAATATGCTATCTAGGTTGGTCATAACTTTCCTTCCAAGAAGTAAGCGTCTTTTAATTTCATGGCTGCAGTGATTTTGGAGCCCAGAAAAATAAAGTCTGACACTGTTTCCAGTGTTTCCCCATCGATTTCCCATGAAGTGATGGGACCAGTTACCATGATCTTAGTTTTCTGAATGTTGAGCTTTAAGCCAACTTTTTCACTCTCCTCTTTCACTTTCATCAAGAGGCTTTTAGTTCTTCTTCACCTTCTGCCATAAGGGTGGCGTCATCTGCATATCTGAGGTTATTGATATTTCTCCCAGCAATCTTGATTCCAGCTTGTGCTTCCTCCAGCCCAGCGTTTCTCATGACGTACTCTGCATATAAGTTAAATAAGCAGGATGACAATATACAGCCTTGATGAACTCCTTTTCCTATTTGGAACCAGTCTGTTGTTCCATGTCCAGTTCTAACTGTTGCTTCCTGACCTGCATACAGGTTTCTCAAGAGGCAGGTCAGGTGGTCTGCTATTCCCATCTCTTACAGAATTTTCCACAGTTTATTGTGATCCACACAGTCAAAGGCTTTGGCATAGTCGATAAAGCAGAAATAGATGTTTTTCTGGAACTCTCTTGCTTTTTCGATGATCCAGAGGATGTTGGCAATTTGATCTCTGGTTCCTCTGCCTTTTCTAAAACCAGCTTGAACGTCTGGAAGTTCACGGTTCACGTACTGGTGAAGCCTGGCTTGGAGAATTTTGAGTATTACTTTACTAGCATGTGAGATGAGTGTACTTGTGTGGTAGTTTGAGCATTCTTTGGCATTGCCTTTCTTTGGGTTTGGAATGAAAATTGACCTTTTCCAGTCCCATGGCCACTGCTGAGTTTTCCAAATTTGCTGACATATTGAGTGCAGCACTTTCACAGCATCCTCTTTCAGGATTTGAAAGAGCTCAACTGGGATTCCATTACTGCCCCTAGCTTTGTTCGTAGTGATGCTTCCTAAGGCCCACTTGACTTCACATTCCAGGATGTCTGGCTCTAGGTGAGTGATCACACCATCGTGATTATTTGGGTTGTGAAGATCTTTTTGTACAGTTCTTCTGCCTATTCTTGCCACCTCTTCTTAATATCTTCTGCTTCTGTTAGGTAAGAACCTGAAGTCATTATTGAAAAAAAAAAACCAAAACCCCAGAGTCTAAACAACTCTGGAGGGAAACAAAGGTGTAAATGCTTCAGCTGGAACCAAGCCATTCCCAGTGCTATAAATGTCACAAGGTTAGTTGCTCAGTTGTGTCCGACTCTGCACCCCATAGACTGTAGCCCACCGGGCTCCTCTGTCCGTGGTGATTCTCCAGGCAAGAATACTGGAGTGGGTTGCCATGACCTCCTCCAGAGGATAAATGCCGTAAGGGTAAATAAACAGCCACCTTCCCGGTGACGGACTGGGAATGCTGTGTGCCAATGTGGCACGAGGGCATGTGCAGAGCTTCAAATGAACAGGACCGAATTTTGCCTGGCCTGAAATTTCATATTCAATGTTTGTCAGCTACAATATCAATTTATACAGGAATCTTAAAAGTCAAATCCTGACTTCTAAAATACAGGTTTCTGTAGAACAAAAATAGTCTGTGATTCAGTCAATAAAAACGAAACACCAAATCTAACGAAAATAGACATTTATTAACAAGTTATAAAATTCAAAGTCCTTGCTTTCAAATGGAATTTTTAAAAATATAAAGCTTAGTTTTATACTTTAAGAATTTAATACAACATCCATTTAGTAAAATAACTTTAACACAATACTGGAAAGGTTTATTTATTCAAAAAGTTACACAAAGCTTTGCTGTGACTTCTTATGAAGAGGAAACTTGAACCATTTCTCTTCATGCTCCTGTATCTCGTATACTTTTAGACATTTCAATTTACCTCAGTTTGAGATTGCGGTTACCTCAGTTTGCGGTATTTCTCTGAGGGACAACAAGCACCTCAGAGGAAGGGTCTTCCCTGACCAGGGCTGTGGGCCCAGGGCCGCCCAGGCCCACTGTAACCCTGACCTCTCTGCACACACGGTCCCTTGAACTTCTTATGTATCAGTCACCTAAAGGAAGCCAACGTTTCCCGTCAGAGCAGCAGGCCGACACGCACAGCCTGCATCTCACAGGCCTTCCATGGAAACCCCCGACTCAACCCGACTCCTGAAACCTGGAGCCGGAGGTGCCAGCCGCAGGGGTCAGGTGTCAGGGACCGTGGTCGCGATGTGCCTGCAGAGCCGGACGATGGCCTCCTCGTTGCCCCCTCCCGAGTCCTCCGTGGTGTCGAGGACCATCCGGACGTGGCTCAAGAGGGTGTCTGGCCGCTGGGCCCCCAGCCAGATGTCCTTAATGTACACAGATACCAGGAACGCGGCGGCGGCTAAGAAAGGGACAACGAGGCCGTTAGAACGCAAGCCGGTCAGCTGGGAATGAGCCGCCCATCCCACGCACGGTGACCCGGGGCTAACTGCTGGGTTCATCCTTCCTGTTCCTTTTAAAACTTCTTTTTTCTCACGTGATGACTGTGTGTTGAATATAAGTCTCTTCCTTGGTGCTAACCCACCCACGCCAAGAACCACAACTGAAGTTTGGGAGGGGTGACCCTCAGGCCACGGGCACAGGTGAGAAGGTCTGCAGGCCAGGGGAGACAGCAGGGCCCCCTGCGACCAGGTGAGCTCACCTGCCGGGCTGTGGCCCTGCCCAGTCTCCGCCCCCCTCCAGCCCTCCCTCAAGGGCAGGGCCAACCCTCCGACAGCGGAGGAGCGCCACCCCCCCACGCCCACAGCCTCCTTGATATCCTCCTACGGTCTTTCCTGGTGCCTCATCCACGCAGGCACACCTGTATCATGCTCGGTCGCTCAGTCGTGTCTGATCCTGCAACCCCATGGACTGCCACCCGCTGGGCTCCTCTGTCTGTGGGGATTCCCCAGGCGAGAATGCTGGGGCGGGTTGCCCCGCCCACCTCCGGGGGATGTTCCGCACTCAGGGATAGAACCTGCATCACTCACGTCTCCCGCACCAGCAGGCAGGTTCTTCACCACTAACACCACGGGGCAGCCCCCACACCTTTATCAAGCACCCACTAAACGCCGCAAATGTGAACTATGACTTGGGTGCCTGTATGCGCAAGTGTGTGTGCTTGGAACCAGGAGGTGCAATCTAATTCTCTGCGTGAGGTAACAGTAGGAAGTTAGAAAGCCACGCAGCATCCCCGGGGGTACACAAGGCCGTCCGGAGGGCGTTTCTCTCCACTGTTTCCCTGTCGATCAAGGTCTCACCTTAAGGCAGAGGCGGGGCCTCCCCCAACTCTCAGGACCCAGGGGCTGACTCTCCCTGCTCTGCAGACCCATGCTGAGGGCTGTCCTCCCCCCAAGGCTTCACTGACAGCAGCCGCAGGCTGTGAGAACGGGAAGTGCTCTCGGCCCCAGGCCCAACCCACGCGGTCTGCAGCCTCCGAGCCCAGCCCCCCGCGTTACCTCGTGTGTCCGCATCCTCCTCGGCATCCAGGGAGGAGAGGTGGACAGCCTCGAGCACCGGCTGGAGGGGGCTCCCCGCGGCGCCCCGGGCGGCCACCAGCCGCAGCAGGACGGCATTGAAGAGGCCGGCCAAGCGGTCCTCCGGCCCTGCCGGCTCCGCGGCACTGCAGAACCGGCTGTACAAGCGGAACAGGCTGCTCATCACCGCGCCATCACGGAGAAGCTCAGCCACCACTGCCGGCTGCGGCAGGACGTGGCTCTCGAGCCAGCCCAGGAGGCCTGCCGCGTCCGCCCTGCCAAGCGTGCTCCCTGCTGCGGAGCGCAGCACCCAGCCGGCCACCAGGGAGGCGACGGCACCCACGGGGCCCGGGTCTTCGCACTCCGGGTCGGCGCCGGGGAACTCGGGCCCCCAGTGGGTCAGGATGGACCTCAGGAGGCTGCTGCACGCCACCAGGGTGGACGCCGGCAGTTCGGGGTCGGCCGCCTCCTCCGCCTCGCCGGGTCTCCGCTTCCGGGCCCGCGTGCCTTTGGTTCGGGCTGGAGCGCTGGGCTTGTTCTTCTCCTTGAGCATCTCTGTTACCCACACACACAGAGGAAAAGAGAAAAGGCATGAGACTGCTGTTCCCCTCTCTCCGTCCCCACAGAGATGCAGAGGGTGGGGCATCCACGCAGGGGAGGGCACAGCTCAGAGCTGGGTTCCCATGGGACGCACCCAGCCTAGAGCTCGGGCAGAGTCAGTGTTTCCCGGTGACCGTCATCACCGCTATCGTAACAGCCGAGCACAGGGGAGCGGGACCCGGGGCCCCATCTCCCTCGAGCCCTATGAAGACACACAGGCCCTGTCTCTAAGCCTCCGCAGCTGTAGACATGCTGCTCAGAGGTTGGGGGAGACGCCGGCTGCTCTGGGGGGTGGGGAGGGCAGCAAGCATGCCTGGGGAGTGAGAGATGAGACAGAACCATGCAGTGGACACTCACTCAGCAGCTCCCGGACTTGGCACTTCTCCGCGGCGGCCCCTCAGGTCCTCCTGGAGCCGGACGTCTCTCTCGACGAGGCTCCACTTGTGCAGGAGAACAAGGACATCCCGGGTGGACAGCACCGTGGCGTTTACGGTCAGACGGTTCATGTCTTTGAAGGCCTGCAGCACGGTGGCCCGGTACCTCAGAACCGAGTCGAGCGCCCCAAAGAAGCCAGTCAGCTGGGCGGAGGCCAAGGTGGGCCTGTAGAGGGAGCCCACGATCCCAGGCTGGGCGAGAGCCGCCTCGTTGCCTGCAGCCCAGGACCCAGGCGGCCGGGCAGCAGACAAGCCACAGACTTGTGGTGCTGACGGCCCACCCATAGCTCTGGCAGCCCTTTCCAATAGACCAGGGCATGGAGCCCAGCACCTCCCCAGGGGAGGAGGACAGACCTCTGTCCTGGAGGCACAGAAAGTTCTCTGGAAACTGGGAGAGGGTCAGGGTGCCAGCCACCCCACTAACTCCAGGACCACTGGATCCTCTCCAACTCAGGAACTAAAGGCCAAGAAAAGCTCTGGGATAGCAACACTCATGGCCAAACCTAACGGAGGGCATTGGAAGGACATATATTCCTCCAAGTTCTAAGGAATTTAAAATTCCAAACTGTCTGCTCTAATCGTTTTCACATTTATTGATACAGTTGTTATTCTGAATTACAACCAGTTCTCAGAGACCAATGTGTCTTTGGGGGTGGTTTGGTTGCAAGGTTGTGTCCAATTCTTTGTGACCCCCATGGACTGTAGCCTGCCAGGCTCCTGTGTCCATGGAATTTCCCAGGCAAGAATGCTGGAGTGGGCTGCTATGTGTCTTTGGACAACTGTAAAATAAAGACCCTGATGCTGTGAAAAACTGAAGGCAGAAGGGGACGACAGAAGATAAGATGGTTGGATGGCATCACTGACTCAACAGATATGAGTTTGACTAAACTCTGGGAGTTGGTGATGGGACAGGGAAGCCTGGCGTGCTACAGTCCATGGGGTCACAAAGAGTCGGACATGACTGAGGGACTGAACTGAACTGAAAATAAGAAACATGGCTACCCAGCGTGGATTCAACAGCTGATTTCAGAACAACAGAAAATGAAATGCCCTATTCTTTATCAAGGTTTTCACTCTGAGATGACAATCCATTTGCTATCCATCGTCCGGTTCCAATCAGCACACCTCAGTTCCCACATCAGAAGTATGAGGACATCGTGTATTTTCTCTAACACAGTAGAATCTGACAAGCGCTGTGTTCTCCTGAGGAAACCAAGTGTGTAATTCCAAGGGGAAAACACTGAAATTTTCTAGGAAATTCATGGCTGAAAGGGAGCCTGTGCAGGCTAATACAGGTGGAGGTGAGTTTGGGAACAGCTTAACTTTCTTAGGTTTAAAATCACAGAAAACATGTTCTTTCTACAAAACATCATTTTGAGTGTTTGAATCCAAATATCCAAGTAGATGGTTTGCCTGCTAAAAATGATCTGGCATGACAGGCTGCAGGTTTTCTGAGTGTGTTAAGTTCTCCTGGTCTGGAAAGGAACCTCAAAAGTCTAACTGTTAAAGAGGAGCAGCAGAAATGGTGTCCTGAGGTCACCACAAGGACCACAGGCCTGGCCCAGAGCCCACCTGTGGAGCCAGGACCAAGGGAAGGGGCTCACCTCAGGTGCTTCGTGAGCACAAGGAGAATGTAGAGGAACTCGTCCACCAGGTGTAGGGCCAGCAGCTTTGGGGGCTCCTGGGATCCAGGCTTGCAGGGAGGCTGTGCCCCAGCCTCCACTTCTCTATTGCCCAGCGTGGTCACCCATAGTGTGTGCAGCAGGGAGATGAGGTTGGAAAGCAGCTCGGTCTCCAGAAACCTGAAGCCAAACACAGGGAGAGTCAGCTCTCTGTCACACCCTCTCCTCCCATCTCCTGGAGGGGTGGGTGGGAACCAGGGAGGAGACGGTGATGGTGGTGGCCACGCCAAGGGACTGGCTGTTTCCCCAGCCTCCAACCCTTTTATGCACTCACTCAGCCACTGCAGCCCCGGACAGGCATAGCCCCTAAGGCAAGACAGGGTGTCTGCTAAAAATCCATCCCAGGTGCAACCCTCCTTCCTCACCAGAAACTTTCTGGTGAAAGAAACTTTCTCACCAACCCTCCTTTCTCCCCTCAGTCCCATCTAAGAGATACTTAGGAGCCTCTGTGGCACGGAAGGGAGAGCCTCCCTACCCATTACTCTGAAGCACAGAGGTAATAGCCAGGAGCAGACAACCAGCCAGTGCAGCCTTTGGAGAGAAGATACTACTTTCTTTAGGAGAAAAAAATTTTTTAAATCTTTAAAAAAATGCACAAAAGAAGAAACAAAGTAAAAAAAGGCGGGGAGGCAAAGAGTCTGGATATTCCCAGAATTATTATCACAGACAGCTGTCTGAAGGAAAGATTCCTGCCACTGAGGGGCTGTCTGCTGAGACAAGTCTTCATCTTTTCACACAGCCTCAGAGGTAGGAGACTGTTAGGAATCAAAACACATCACCTTATGGACTGTACTGTGTGCCCTTCCTCCCTGCCCCACCATTTACAGGTTAAAGCCCCATCATTCACAGGTAGAAGCCCCATCCACCGCTGTGACTGTATTTGGAGGTGGGGCCTTTGGGAGGTCATTAGGTGTATATGAGGTTGTGAGGATGGAGCCCCATGACCGGATTAGCACCCGTAAGAAGCTTGCGGCTCAGCTAGTAAAGAATTCGCCTGCGATGCAGGAGACCTGAGTTCAATCCCTGGGTTGGGAAGATCCTCTAGAAAAGGGAAAGGCTACCCATTCCAGTATTCTGGCCTGGAGAATTCCATCGATTGTATAGTCCATGGGGTTGCAAAGAGTCGGACAGGAATGAGCGACTTTCACTGTCACGGTCTGTCAAGAAGCGGAAGAGACCAGAGCACTCTCGGTTCTCTTTCCCTGCCAGGACACGGCTGGCAGTGCGGACACCGGGAAAAGGGCTCTCACGCCGGCCCTCGGGAGGTGAGAAAACGAGTCCGTGCCGTTTGAGCTACCCAGTGACAGCAGCCCCGGTCACAAGACAAGATACCCACGCCAGCCCTTCATGTGGCTCCGGTACGGGCCCTTAGCAGGGAACCTCGTTAGCAGGGCACCTCGACCCTGGGCAGGAGTGGAGTGCCGAACCCACATCACTGCATGAGCGATCGCTCCCGAAACCCGAGGCTCCCTGTTTCTGCCTCAGGGAGGGCAGCGGCCTCGAAACTTTGGAGAGAACCCCACTCTCGGAGAGCAGCTTGGTCTGCGCAGGAGAGATGGAAAGGTGGTGTAGAGAACGCTGTTTTGGGGAACGCGGATTCTCCTGGAATCTCCCAGCGGACACTGGAGCTGCAGGAGCTGCCATGATCTCATGGTCTCATCCCACGCCCCTCTGCCTGATGCCCAGCATGCATGCACGCGTTCTGCCTATACCCACCCCATGCCCAAAGAGCATGTGGTCCCACGCCCCAGGCCACCCCACCCACGCCCTGCCACTCCACCCACGCCCACCATGCAGGCAAGCGCTCCCCCTCGCCCCCATGCCCAGCCCGCACGCGCGCTCTCCCTTATGACCAGCACGCATGTGCACTCTTCCCTCCCCAACCCCATGCCCAGTGCGCATGCGCTCCTCCACCCTACCCCTGCCCAACACCTCTTCCCCGGACATAAGGTGCTTACTTGCTTTCGAGGATGTTTAGGACCCACGTCAGGAGGCTGTAGTCCCGCAGCATCTCATAGGCAGACCTGGCATCCCGGGCGGCATTCTGCAGAATCTCCAGAATCCAGTTCTGTCAACCCCAAGCAAAAAGTCATTGGTCTTCCGTGGGAATAATCTGAGTTACCCAAACCAGGGAAGGCCTTAAAAAAACAGAACGATGTGTCCCCACTCCACAGGTGGTCGCTGCACGTGACATCTGCCAGGTATGCGAGAATGGGGGCCGTGGGGGACCACACGCCCCACTAACAGCCAGAGAACACAGACGGCCACAGGGAGAGCGCCCGCCCGGGGAAACCCGCCCACTCATCCCTCACAAGGGGAGGCGTGGCACGGAAACCACACGGCCTCGCAGCCTGAGCGGGACAGTGAAGACTCACTGCCAGGCCAGCCATGAACTGCTGGCGGCTCATTTCATCGCCTCCGTTTTACCACGCGGAGAGGACAGAGAGATGCGACTCTCGCTGGAACTGTTAACGGCGTTCGTCCCCCCTGCCCCCAACCCCCGCCAAGCACTACTTTTTTTTTTTGGCAAACCACACGGCATATGAGAATCTTAGTTCCTCGACCAGGGATTGAAACCGTGCCCCCTGCAGTGGAAGCGTGGGGTCCTAACCACTGGAGCACCATGGAAGCTAACTGGGTGCATTAGAGTTCTCACGTGCCATAAAAAGAAATCTACCCTACTCAAATTCCGCTTGTGCACTCACTCCTTGCCAGAGACAAGACACTGATCAGGCTAGAAACTCATCAAAACCCCATTTGCCTTTCCTAGTTAACATCTCACTCCACAAGATTTCTTGCTCCAGGGACAGAACTCGTGTGGACTCCCTGTCAGCGGTGAGGCAGGCTGTTTCAAAGCCCGAGTCCTTTCCCAGCTAAGGTCCGATGACCTGCAGTTTCTGTGTGTTACGTGACACGTTGGTGGCTTGTGCATGTTGGAAGCGCCTCAGTCGTGTTTCCAGAGCTCTCGGCTGCCCAGAGCCTCCTGGTTCCTCACCACCCACCTCCCTCCCCGATGGCCCTGGGCCCAGGCCAGGGCCGGGAAGCTAACGTTGAAGCAAGCGGTCAGGTGAGGGTCCACGGGGCGGGACTTGCAGGTGGTGGAACCCCGAGCGAAGGCCCCCAGCCCTCAGCCCCTGGGGGCGCCTACCTGGGCCGCCTCGTCGCACAGAGGGCTGCTGAAGAAGGACAGGACGATGTGGAGGACGCCCCGCCTGGCGCACAGCTCGAAGCAGTGCCTGTCCCGCATTCCCTGCCGGAGGAGCCCCAACACCCACTCCCGCTCCGTCTTCTGCTGCAAAGCCCCACAAACAAGAGACCATCGTTAAACATGTGAAGGCTCTTTTTTTTGGTCCTGAAAACTCTTCCAGCACCACTATTTTCAAGGGGTGGTGAAGACTGCAGCATGGCAGCCCCTGACCCTCCGTTCTGGGTCTGTTATTGAAAACCCTCCCTCTCTCCTCTCTGCTTCCATTTCTCTGGGTCAGGAATAAAGGACCAGGTCACATTTACATGCTCAGCTGTGCTCAGTGTAGTGTTAGTTGCTTAGTCGTGTCTGACTCTTTGCGACCCCATGCACTGTAGCCCTCCAGTCTCCTCTGTCCATGGGATTTTCGAGGCAAGAATACTGGAGTGGATTGCCATTCCCTTCTCCAGGGGATCTTCCTGACCCAGGGATCGAACCCTGGTCTCCTGCATTGCAGGAGAACTCTGTACCATTTGAGCTACAGGGAAGACCTCAACTGTGCTCATATGTGCCATAAAAGCACATCAATAGTCAGCCCTGTGATTTGCCCAGAAAATAACTGTGAGGAGGCTGTGACTCGAGGCCTCTGGAGTCTGTGAGGTCTGAGAAGTCACCCGAGAATCACAGTGTGGACAGGAAAGCGTTTTCACGGGCAGGCCCGCCTGCCCCCCACCCGACCCCCACACTCCACCCTAGCCTGTGCTTTGCAGCCGACAAGTCTTTGCAGGGACGAGTTGGCGCAGTGGCTGAGCATCCCACTTAGGAGACTGGGGTCCCCGCGGACCTCAGGGCAGGGTGCTACCTCGAAGTCCGAGCTGTAGAAGAACTGGTAGAAGCCTGGAACTTTGCTCATATTCAGGTACTCGTGGGACAGCAGGAACTTGTTGATCTTCATGTACATATGCTCCTCTGTGAACACAAGCAGACTGTCACTCAAAGGGAGAGTGAAGTTGCTCGGTCGTGTCCAACTCTTTGCTACCCCATGGACTGTAGCCTACCAGGCTCCCCCAACCATGGGATCTTCCAGGCAAGAGTACTGGAGTGGGTTGCCATTTCCTTCTCCAGGGGCTCTTTCCAACCCAGGGATCAAACCCAGGTCTCCTGCATTGCAGACAGACGCTTTACCGTCTGAGCCACCAGGGAAGCCTGACTGTCACTCAGGATGGCGCCAAAAGGACACCCCACGACCAGGTGGAGTTGGGGAGCGGGGTCCTCGGGGGGGGGAGGGTCAGACAGAAATCCCTATCCCCACGGGGCTTTCTAATTCTCATCTAGGTGATCAGTTCTCAAGAATTAAAATGCTGTAAGACACCTTAGGTCTACACGGCATAAGGGCTTCTCTCACAGCTCAGGAGATGTCCAGTCCTTTGCTGATACCACTCCCTCCGAGGCATCAGCCTAAGCTCCAATCAGCTGGTGGGCAGAGGGCGGGCTGCCACACGGAAGACAGCTCATCAGCCTCCCACTGAGGGAGCTTCCACAGCAAAGGGGGCTCAGACCTGCCCTGAGTCACTTGGCTCTGGGATGCGATAGGAGGATAGACCTCCTCCCCTGGTCTCACCCTTGGACCGTCATCTCCCATTTATCCAAAGCACCTGCAGCCTCACAGCCCATCCAAGACCGCTGCCCTGAGCCCCCACACTGACATGAGGTCTGATGTGGGACAGCTCACTGAGGGGGCACAGACTGAATGGGAGGCCAAGACTACCCCTCGTGACCTCGGCTAGGATATCTTCTCTAAAGAGCCTGTTTTTTTAGAGTCTAAATGGCTAATTACTTTCTTTCCTCCCATAATTTCTAAGGTTAAAAAAAAACATGTAACAAAAATGATACAGGAGTAGATGAAAATCTGATCTGAATTCCAACAGCAACTTGACTGCAGACTTATTGCCAGGCCTTGGACAAACTATTTGGGATCCCAGGTGGCGCTAGTGGTAAAGAATCCACCTGCAGATGCAGGAGACCTAAGAGATGCGGGTTCGATCCCTGGGTCAGGAAGATGCCCTGGAGGAGGAAATGGCAACCACTCTAGTACTCTTGCCTGGAGAGTCCCACGGACAGAGGAGCCTGGCGGGCTACAGTCCAGAGGGTCACAAAGGGACAGACGTGACTGAAGCGACTTAACCTTGGGGTTAACCTTCGGCTGGAAGGCTGTGTCCTTGTCCGAGAACAACCACGTTACCTGCAGAGTCCTGTGGTCCCTAATGGCATCAACATTCTGTAACTTTTCACTAGTGACAAAAAGAAAAGGTCCCATGACAGACTGACTCGTGCTCAGACCACCCCGACACTGGGCGGCTGTGAGGACCAAGCGGAGCCATGTTCTGCGCCCTGGTGACATGGGCACAGGGACCCACAAGCCGCCTGTCGTCCCGCCGGTGAGCTGTGCTGACACTGACCCCCAAGCTCGGAGCGCGGCTGCCAGCACTGATGGGGCCTCTGCGTCAGGCCCCCTCCAAGCGTGCATGCACATCTGTGACTCCCTCAACAGGCCCTCTGGTGGAGCTGTGATCTGCCTTTACTGCAGCTTTACACGCCTGCAGGCAGACAGGAACACACACTCGTCCCCCATCACATTCACACACACTCTCCTGCACCCTGCACTTGTGACCCTCACACACGTGCTGTGGACTGGTTACGCCAGTGGGATTAACGCCACCAAATGGGCTCGCTCAGCCTCAGAACTTCCACCTTACCCGGACCCGATTCGAGCAGTGGTACCTGGTTTCAAAATCTGCAAGGCTGCCTTGGCAATGAAGAGAGTCAGGGTGAAGGTGAGTCTCATGTTCTTGGTTCGGATCCCGTTCCTGACCACATCCAACAGGTACAGTACCTTAAAAGCAGGAAAAAGGGCGGGGTCGGGGGGAAATGTGCAGAGCAGCTATGACCAGCCTTGTCTTGGGCAGCCTAATCCACGGCTTTGCAGGTTGGCCTGCTCCTCACATCCAGGGGCTCACACCCCCCACCACCACCTCAGGGCACGGCTTCTGAGGCTTTGTGTGTCCTGGGTGACACCTGCTGTAACCTGAGTTCAGATCCAGGAACCAGTCGACAGAAATGAGAACTGCTCTGCCCTCCGTGACACAGGAAGAGTTCTTGTAAAGGGAGACCTCTCTACCACCCCGGGCTGAGGACCCAATATGACCTCTGGCACCAGCCCCTGCCCCGTCAGGAGGAGACAGGACTTCGGTTCTGTATCAGATTCTCTGGGCAACGCCTCTGAGTTCTTCAGGAAATCTTCCCACCAGGGCCCCTCAGCCCGGCTCACCTGGGGCTGCTCCCGGAAGCGCGCCCCCTCCAGCTGCGAGTAGTAGGCCGCCAGCACCGCATAGGCTGCGGCGCGCATCTGTGGGTCATAGCTGCTGAGGGCCGCGACAGTCAGGCCCAGAGCGTTTGAATCCACGAATTTTCTACAATCCACCACAAATTCTGAGGGAGATAAAACAGAGCATTAACTCACACACACACACACACACACACACACACACACACACAATGATTTCATGAAATGCATGCAACAGGGAGTTCCATTTCCTTTTGCAGTTTACCATCATCAGCAATGTGTGTGTGTGCCAGACACAGACATGCAAAGCCCCCTCCTGCTCCCTTAGGTTCTGCTGCGGCTGTCTAAAAGACTGTCCCCTCTCGTGGCAGCAACCACACGCCTTCAGTCTCTGAGACACTTGTAAATCCCAATGAGGACTCCTTCATCACTTCTCAGAAATACCCGAGGAGTTGGAGAACATCAGAGGTGTTTAGGTGTCAGAGGTGACATCAGGACCCACCACTGAGGTCCCAACAGTGAAGAAGCCTGAGGTTACGGGGAAGGGACTCAGCAGGAAATGCCAGCATAGTCAGTCGGATGAGTGATCTTGGAATGTACCATCAATAAAAGATAAAACCAGAAAAAAAATATATATATCACTGATAATATTTTCTACAAGTCAAACTCTTTTTTCTTTTCTCATCTCTCCCCAAAGTTTAAGACTTATAAAGATATGTCCAGAGTTTAAACAAGAAAAAAGCCAAAAAGAAGAAGAAGAATGATAATAGCTACTTCTTCTTAGTCCTAACAGCTGTATAGACACGTAACGGTCCTCAAATGGGTGGCTGTCCAAAAGCATAGGAACCACAAGGTGGAGGACCTGTGGGTGTGCCTGCAGTCCCTGCCTTGGGGTGACAGGGCTGAGTCACGCCAGGGACGGGGACCCACGCATCACGTGAGCTCTCTTCCTCCTCAGAAGCAGCAAGAGCTCCTGGAAGCTGCTTACGTGCGGGTCCCCCTCCCTTTCTCAGCTCTCACACTGTATTGCAGGACCAGCATTTCCACTTCCAGCCAGGAGAGAGACACGAAAGAGACTCATTTGTCCAACTGAAAAAACAGCTGAAGGCACACACTAAGGATTTTCCAGACGCTGCACATGGAGCAACAGAGGACGGTGATCCCTGAAGACGGGAGACCAGGTCACCGTCTGATCGTTCCAGCTCACACCTGGAGAGATCCCAGGCCGTGCACAGTGGGGCAAACCGAGGCAGAGCCCAGGCAGCTCTGCATTGAGGACACAGAGCTGGGGGGAGGGGGCCTGGGAGGCCAAATGGCCGGAGTTCACGAGGCCAAGCCCGAGAGAAGAGTGCTCCACTGAGAGGACGCCCGGCGGCAAGCGCACGTGAGCAAGCCACCCCAGGCTGGGAAAGAACCACCCAGAGGGCTGAGCAGAGACAACCCCAGTCTCCTACCAGCCAAGGCCAAGTCCCCGCAGCACCCAGGGACAAGGTAGCGGGCTCAGGGCATGTCACCTCACTTGTGCGGCAAAGGTCCTTCCAGACTAAATGTTGCTCTGGTTCCACCTAACAGAGCTTATAAGCAACACTGGAAAGGATCAAACCATTTCTAAGAAACTTGAATGTGTACTAGAACAAAGCTGAACAACATTTCACAAGAATACCAAAAATACCCAGGCCCAAAGAAGGTAAAACTCATAATGTCTGGCTTCCAGTAAAAATTGCCAGACAGTCAAACAAGCAGGAACATGGCCCACTGTGAAGAGAAAAACTTACTCTTTGGAAATGACTTGTAAATGACACAGATAACAGAATTAGTAGACAAACACATTATAAAGTTCACAGCACTGAATTCTACATGCTCAGGAAACTAGAGGATGGACTTCCCTGGTGGTTCAGTGGTAAAGAATCTGCCTGTTGATGCAGGAGACGTGGGTTCAATCCCTGGTCTGGGAAAATCCCACTTGCCTTGGAGCAACTGAGTCTGTGGGCCACAACTACTGAGCCTGTGACCTAGAGCCCAGGAAGTACGACTACTGAGCCTGCACGCCACGACTAGAGAAAAGGCTGTGTAGCCATGAAGACCCGGTACAGCTAAAAATATACAAATAAATAAAAAGAAGCTAGAGGAACGACTGGCTGTGTTAAGTAGAGGCATGGAAGATAAAATCCTAGTCAGGCTTCTCGAGATAAAAATTTTAAATTTCTGAAATGAAAAATGCACTGGATGAATTGTTGACAACGTAAACTAGTGCAGTCACTAAGAAGAACAGAATGGAGGTTTCTTTAAAAAATTAAAAGTAGAGCTAACATATGATTCAGTAATCCCACTCCTGGGCGTGTATCTGCAGACAACCGTAATTGGAAAAGATACACACACCCTAACGTTTACTGCAGCACTATTCACAATAACTAGGACCTGGAAGCAACCTAAATGCCCATCCACAGAGGAACGCATAAAGGAGACGTGGTGCGTCTGTACGATGGGATATTACTCAGCCATAGAAAAGAACAAAGTGCCACTTGCAGCAACATGGAGATGAACTTAAGAGATTATCATACTAACCAAGTAAGCTCAAGAGAGAGAAATAACATGATATTACCTATATGTGGAATCGGAGAAGGCAATGGCACCCCACTCCAGTACTCTTGCCTGGAAAATCCCATGGACAGAGGAGCCTGGTGGGCTGCAGTCCATGGGGTCGCTAACAGTCAGACACAACTGAGCAACTTCCCTTTCACTTTCCACTTTCATGCATTGGAGAAGGAAATGGCAACCCACTCCAGTGTTCTTGCCTGGAGAATCCCAGGGACGGAGGAGCCTGGTGGGCTGCCGTCTACGGGGTCGCACAGAGTCGGACACGACTGATGTGACTTAGCGTAGCATAGCATAGGTGGAATCTTTAAAAAAAAAATGAACTTCTTTATGGTTACCAAAGGGCCAGGGAGGAGAAATAAATCAGGAGTATGGAATTAACATACATGCATTACTATATAAGAGGGAAAAAAGGCCTACCTTATAGCCCAAAGAACTATACTCAATATTTTGTAATAACTTATAAGGGAAAAGAATAGGTATATTTTTGTATAACTGAATCACTTTGCTGTATACCTGAAGCTAACACAACATTATAAAGTAACTACACTTCAACAAAACAAACAAAAAAGAAAAATGTACTAGATAAGCTGATCAGAAGATGAGACATTGCAGAAAAAAAGATCTGTGAACTTGAAGACACAACAGAATTTAATTAGACTGAAACACAGAGAAACACAGAGAGAAAAAAATAATTCTAAAAACATGAGCATTTGTGGGACAATTTCAAGCAGGCTAATACATGTGGAAGTGGAGTCCCTGAACATGAAGAAATAGTGGCCAAAACTCTTCCAAATTTGAAAAACTACAAACCTACAGGGCCAACACAGTCCAAAAAATAAAATAAAATTATACCCAAGTTTATCAATAATCAAATTGCTTGAAACTAATGATTACCAAACAATCTTAAAAGTGGTCTCAAAACACAGAAAGGAGCAAAGATAAGAATGGCAGATTTCCTGTTAGAAACAATGCAATCTAGAATCAAGGCATCAACATCTTTAACACACAATAAGAAAAAAACTTGTCAATCTAGAACTTTACACCCCATGAAAATCTTTCAGAAAGTTAAGACGTTTTAAAAGCTGAAAGAATGGATCACCAACAGCCATGAACTTCAAGAATTCTTAAAAGAAGTGTTTTGGGAAGAAGGAAAATGATAGAATATGGAAATTAAAGAATGAAGAGAACACGAAATGATGACTATGGGATAAACAAAAATATTTAAATCCCTTTAAAAGGTAATTGACAGTTTGAAGCAAAAATAACCACACATTGTGAGATCTTTAACATATGGATGGAAAATGTATGATACTTATAGCGTGAAAGCTAGGAGGGGAAAGAGAGATACTATTCTAAGGAGTGTCTACTCTCCATGAAGTGGTGTAATGGCACTTGAAGGTAAACCACAATACACTGAATATGTATATAATAAACCCTAAAGCAACCAGCACACACACACACGCACATACACTCACAAGCACACAAACTAATTACTGCTAAAAGTCAATAAATGAAGTGGAATCAGAGCAATAATCAACATTAAATGGTACATACATTCCAATTAAAAAGCACTGCTTCCTGGCAAATAGATGGGGGAAAAAAAAGGAAACAGTGACAGACTTTATTTTTTTGGGCCCCAAAATCACTGTGGATGGTGACTGCAGCCATAAAATTAAAAGACATGCCTGAGACTGAATAAGAGTAACATGCTCACACTAGATGAAAAAACAAAACCCTGTGTCTGCTGTCTGCAAGAAACCACTTTAATCTCAAGATGCAGATATTAAGTAACAGGATGGAGCAGCGATCATTTTGAAACGCACAGAAACATCAAATCATTATGTTATGCACCAGGAACTAATAATGCTGTAGGTCAACTAGAGTTGAAAAACAACAAACAAACAAACCCAGAGGAAAAGAGATCAGATTTGTGGCTACCAGACGCAAGGGATATAATGCACAATACAATAAATTTAATTAACACTATTGTATGCTATATATGAAAGTTGGTAAGAGAGTAAATGCTGAGTTCTCAGCACAAGGAAAACATTTTAAAGTATTTCTTTAATTTTATTGTATATGAGGTGTTGGATGCTCACTCAACTGACTGCCGTAATCATTTCATGATGTTTGTTAAGTCAAATCACTGTGTTGAATATCTTAAATTTATACAGTGCTGATGTCAATTGTATCTCAGTAAAACTCGAAGGAAAAAAAAGTAAAAGGAAAAAGAATAATTAGAAGACTCTTCTGCTCTAACAGGTAACAGACTAACTTTTCTCATTTCTAATAAGTGACTACTTCTGATGGGAGGGGGGAAAATTTCCAAAAGCTTTACAAAGCATCAAACTGAGGGATAAAATTATACTATTTTGGGGAAGATGAGATATATTTGCACCCCACTCCAGTACTCTTGCCTGGAAAATCCCATGGACAGAGGAGCCTGGTAGGCTGCAATCCATGGGGGTCTCGAAGAGTCAGACATGACTGAGCAACTTCCCTTTCACTTTTCACTTTCATGCACTGGAGAAGGAAATGGCAACCCACTCCAGTGTTCTTGCCTGGAGAATCCCAGGGACGGGGGAGCCTGGTGGGCTGCCATCTATGGGGTTGCACAGAGTCGGACATGACTGAAGCAACTTAGCAGCAGCAGCAGCAGCAGCACAGATATATTTAAGATACACCTACATACCTATTGATACATAATAAAAACACATAAATAGAATAAGTTTGGGAAAGAGAACATTCTAAACATTTAATATTTACTCACTAAAAATAGCTAGTATTTAGCAGTAATCTCGGACACTTTAAAGACAAAAGGATTTTCTATATGTCCATGAGGAAAAGTCAATTTCACGTTCTGTGGTATCTGCTATTCTCTGGAAGTCTTGGCTTTGTAAAACGTATGGAAAAGAGCTGCCCCTTGAGAATTGAAAATATAAAAGGTGATCAAAAAACAGAAATACCAGTTGTTTTGTTTAAGAACCTCAAAAATAGCAATTTCCCCTGGTGACAACAAATTTGTCCTGGCTTGACCAGCACAATTATCAAGGATTAAAATGCAAAGCAGTCCATGTTTTAAGGGGTTCAGTGGCAGCGCAGCGGTGCCGTCAGAGCCTCAGGAGCTTTCCTCACACCTCCTCTCACAGCACCTCCTAGAGGTGGCCTGGCCAGGAAGGTGCGTCCCAGGGAGGGTCTACTGAGGCCCTGTCCATGGCCCTACAGAGGACCGCACAGCGGCCTCCCTGTTCTGTGAAACAGCAACTGAAGGGCTCGGCCTGGTTCTCCTGAGGACAAGCATTTGCTGTGTGAGCATTTGTCACTGCCAAAAGGCTGGCCCTGCTTCTCAGCCAAGGACTCAAAGGAGAGAAGCCCCAAGGTTAAGGAAACAGGTTCCCATTTTCAGCAAAGGGTTGACACGCAGCGCTGAGACTGGTTCTCTCAAGCCTGGCCACCACACCAAAAACCAATCACACATCCAATTTAGGATTACAAAATGTTCGGCAACACTTGGACCCCGGTGCCACCTCGGGAAACAAAAACGTGTGAAGAACTTCTGCCACACATGGCATGGATGAACCTCACAAATACAATGTGGATAAATGGAGCTTCTACAAAAGAAAAGAGAGTGTTTAATGTCATTTAAATAAACTTCAAACGTAGGACACTGGCCCCTACTGAGGGGGAAGGGGTGCTGGCCAGCAAGGGGCCTGGGGGGCTGTGAACTATGTTCTGCTCCTTGATCTGACTGGGGTTTTTTTCCCCCAACTCATACATACATAATATGACCTGTATGGGTTTCTATATGTCACACTTCAATAAAAGATTATTTAAAACATTGTTCATGGTCACTTATCCACCAGGGCAAAAGTAAATGCAATAATAACTTAAAAAAATAACAATATGAAAAAAAGATTGATGACTTAATTCAACCACAATAAGCCTTTGGCCATTATAAATGTTGTTCACAGACTTCTGTTTTATTCAACGTGTCCCTTTACTGCTAGTTTTCCCCTCCTGATGAATTCGTATGCTTCCCTTTATCAGATGATAAAAATTTGTTTAAAATAGTCTGCTTCCATTTTTGTTGTTCTGGATTATAAGCAAGTAGCCCAGAGCAAAATGTAATGACCTAGTTTTCTTGGTGTGCCTGGTTTGCATTTCTATTTGCCTATCTATTTCTATACTTTTTAAAATATTCTACTTTAATGTGAATGATCGTAGTGTAACCAGTACTTTAAACTAGCGCAAATCCTTTCTGGTAGACATGATCTGCAAATGTTATAACAATAAAATGTAAAATGGGCTGCTGTATTTCCCTAACTTGAAAGAGCATTTACTAGTTACCTCTCTTCACAAAAGGCCTTTCGGATCCTGTCCTTCCCCTACCCTCCTTTGCCCCAAAAGGGCAATATTCAAGATCCTGAGAACAACAGTCCTGATTTTACTATTTCTCTATTAAAGTATTTTCCAAGCCTTTGCCTTCTGCCTCCTAAATGCTCTACTGAAAGGCAGGGCAACAGACTAAATGACTTGCAGAAAGTCACTGAAGTTGCATCATATTTTTAGACTATGAAAAATCTATTTTCATATTTGACGAGAAACAGACTTAGCCGGCACAGCCAAAGCATGGGGGAATCAAAGAGCGTGGTAGACGTGGCTCCCCTAGTCGCTGGTAGTAGTCACCACTGGCCACCATCATCCCTTGACACTCGCACTTGCTCTCTCACAAAGAAGATTCAGCTCAGCCACAGAAGCTGGTGTCCAAGGCGGGGGTCTGCTCTGAGAACACAGCCCTCTCATTCTTCTGTGAGGAACTGCAGGGCAGTGGTGCAAGATCAGCAAATCTGGTCACAAGGAGCAACATTTGAGTATGAAAAGATGTCAAGTTTAGGAAACTCCCCAGTGGTCCACTGGTTATAGACTCAGAGCTTTCACTGCGTGGGCCCAGGGTTCAGACCCTAGGCGGGGAACTAAGATCCCACAAGCTGTATGGCCAAGGGGAAAAAAAAAGATATCAAATTTAAAAAAGGAGAACATAAGAGTGATCAGTGAGGCACGGTCTCTCAGGGCACCTAATCTATGCGGGCATGGCAACCAGGAGGTAGATGTCAGGGACCCTCTCAAGCAGCACAATGATTGGTCCCCATGATGCATCAGAAGGAGCCTAACACAGCACATGGATGAGGTTGGCGCTTGGGGCCATGTGAAGAGCGGTAACGACCACGCCTGCCCTCCCAGCCAGGAAGTGTCAGTGCAGGGGAGCCGGGACTCCCCTGGCTGGTGGTCACTGGGAGAAGGGACAAGGAGGAGGGATGGTGGACTGACAAACAGGGGGCTGGATCAGAACATCTGCAGGCAAACCAATGTGGCTGGACCTACACTCCACACCTTATGCAAAAATTAACTCAAAAGAGGCCACAGACTTAAATGCAAAGGCTACAACGATGAAACTTTCAGAAATACACATGGGAGAAATTCTTTGGGATGGAGGGATGGGCAAAGAGTTCTTAAGACTTGACACCAAAAGCTTGACCAATAAAAGGGAAAACTGATAAACTAGACTTCATCAAAACTGAAGATTTCTGCTCTTTGAAGAAGGGTGTTAAGAAGGTGAAAAGATAAGCTTACACACTGGGAGAAAATATTTGCAAACCACATATCAAACAAAGGACTCATACCTACAGTATATAAAGAACCGTCAAAACCCAACAGTAAAAACAAATAAAACCCATCAGGATAAATGGGCAAAAGACATGAATTGACATTTCACCAAAAAAGATCATAGATAGCAAGTTGTAAGATGACTTAGGAAAATGCAAATACACACCATACTGAGATAGCATTACACACTAATTGTTGACAAAATGCCCCACACCTACAGACCCGACCAGCCTGGGAATCAGACCCTGGTCTTCACCAGTGTGCACCTGGACATGTTCCTGTTCTCTCTCTCCCTGACCCATTCACCTGCGAAGATTCCCACCCTCAGGGCAGCAGACATGAAAGGCCATTTCACAAATATACTTAAATCAAGAGAAAGCCAACCATAGCAGGCTCTCACTCATTGCCAAGACAAAATCTCTCATTTCAGTGAGAACTCAGAAAAGGCTCTTGCCATTATAATTAGGAAAACATGAAAGACACACCCAGATTTTTAAATTATAATTAAAAAAAACAACCACCGTGTATTCAAAACATTAACTGTTACTTTGCTGAAAATCACTGGAAGGAAAAGGTGAGAAGGCAGTTGAAGATGCTTCAAGAATTATTTTCAAGATTCAGGTCCTAATCTGGTAATTATGCAGGATTCCCAGGTGGCATACAGTAAAGAATTTGCTGGCCAATGAGAGAGACACAGGAGACGCAGGTTCAATCCCTGATCAGGAAGATCCCCTGGAGGAGGAAATGGCAACCCACTCTAGTCTTCTTGCCTCGGGATTCCCATGGACAGAGGAGCCTGGTGGGTTACAGTTGACGGGGTTGCAAGGAATCAGACACGACTGAGCGACTAGGCACACACGCACTGGTAATTACGGTAAAGATTATGACCCTCCACCCACTCTGGAAGACTGCAGTTACCTGGCCTGGTCAGTTCACTGAAGAGATGGAGGAGGAAACAGGGGTCATAAAGGTCCCCGAGATCCACCGCGCTCCGGTCTCTAAATATTGGCTCCTGTGTGTCCTGAAACAGCCCAAGACAGACAGAAATGTTCAGGTCAGCCTCGTAAATGTGACACCACGTGGATGTTTGCCCACTAACACTTAGAGTTCAAATTATTTTGAATATTCAAGTACACTAAAAAAAATGTTTCTATATAAACAAACAAACAGGGCTTGTACATGAAATGAACACCTTTGATATTTGCTTTGTGGAAAGAAGTTATAAATGAAGTTAAGTGTGGCCAGTGCTGACAACTGATGAAGCCGGCTTATGAGTATACGGGGTTCTGTCTCTATACCTTTACAAATGGTTCCAGTTTTACTTATAAAAAGTGAACAAATCACAAGCAAAACAGCGCTCATATTTTACAGAGGCTAAAGCTGGAGGGCTCTGCCCCGGGGCCCCCGTACCTCGGGGGGCAGCAGCCTCCGATTCTGGGGGAAGTGGAGGATGGTCTTCATCATGCGGTCACGATCCAGCAGGCGGAGGATGTCCCCGACGCTTGGCTGCTGCCATAGCGATTTGCCCAGGCTCCGGCACGTCTTCTGATGCTCCACGGCCGCTGGGCCCCACAGCAGTACCCTAGAGCCGGCAGTCACAGAGGTGATGATGGTGGAGACCACTGTAGGCAGCTTTGTTGGGCAGCTGACATGCCAGGTGTAAGATGTTCTATCCCCATCATAACGTAGGGGAAGGTGGGAGTGATGGAGAGTAATGGTGGGGGTGACACTGTTGGGGATGACGGAGGCCAACGCTTGTGGAGGGGCTATGATGTGCCAGGCCCTCGTCTAAGTCTGTGTATTAATCCACTTAATCTGCAAAAGAATCCCGTAAGTGAAAGTTGCTCAGTCATGTCCGACTCTGTGCAACCCCATGGACTATACAGTCCATGGACTCCAGGTTAAAATACTGGAGTGGGTAGCCGTTCCCTTCTCCAGGGGATCTTCCCAACCCAGGGATCGAACCAGGTCTCCTGCATTGCAGGTGGATTCTTTACCAGCTGAACCACCAGGGAAGCCCAAGAATACTGGAGAGGGTAGCCTATTCCTTCTCCAGCTGATCTTCCCCACCCAGGAATTGAACCAGGGTCTCCTGCCTTGCAGGCGGATTCTTTACCAACTGAGCTATGAGGGGGGCCCAAGAATCCCATGAGGTAGGTACTATTATCATCCATATTGGGGGAAAAGAGACACAGAGAAGATCTGGGAAGTTGGTCAGCTGGTCCCCTGCCCAGCTGGTGAGTGGCAGAGTAGGAATTCAAATCTGGAGAGTCCAGGCTGGACATAGCAGCAGAATCCTGGCAGTTCGATGATGCTCTACTTATATAAACCCTTCCTGTTCCCAAATAGCTGTGAGCAGACCAGGTACGCTCACACAGCCTGAGCCACCCCCACCTCTAGGGTCCCCCATATCCACTTTTCACACCACCGGTTGCAATGGAAACTGCCCAGTGAGGTCACCTTGCCTTCCTCCTGGAAAGTGACCGAACCCATTTGCACCTGGGGACACCCTTGTGGACTTTGTGACCCGAGAAGGGTTTTCTGATGCCGAGGGGTGGATGGGTGGATGGCTTGCTCATCACCATGAGTGAAACCACTCCTGTTTTCTCTCCTCTCCCTCAGGTACCCAGGGGCTGTTTAGTACAGAAAGAATACAATTGATATACCACCAACTGCAAAGCTAGCAAGAGGGTGAGGCTGTGGGGTGGGGGGAGGGAGAGAACGTTTATTCATGACCTGGGTGCTCTGAAGATGCACAAAAGGGTTTTTTTTTTTAACTGTTTGTTGTCTTTTTTGGGGGGGGATGGGCAGTGGGGGTGGTTAATACATCTTTAATCTTCAAAAAAAGAATTCTAGAAGGGAAATATTTTTTCCCCTTCCCTGCAGAGTTCTCCTGAACTATTTTTCTTGGCCCAGTCAGCTAACTTCCTGTCTCTGTACACAGAGCTCTTCCTTTGTACTGGCCAGAGGCTGGGGTGCTGGTCTCAAACCAAGGAGACAAGAGACCAGAGCAGCGAAAGAGGACCTCAGATGCTGCCTACAAACAGCTGAGCCCTGGGCCCTGGGGAGCTGGGCTCAAAGCTGTGCTGGCCAAGGAGCAAGCAGCCCCTGGGAACCCGGGAGAGACAGACAGACACAGACAGACACAGAGAGAAAGACTGACAGAAAAGAGACAGACACGGCACACGTGCACACACACAGATGGGGAGGAGAGTGGAATAAACACCCAGCCAGCACGCTCCACTCCTTCCCCACACCCATACCCAAGTCCCTCCCACCTAAAGGCCAGCACAAAGCGAAAAGTGTTCAGAAAAATCAGCTAAACGACCCCTGAGTCGGGAGGGAGACACATACGATCGGCCAGTGGGGCGCCCGGTGCACAAAGGCCCGGCCATCGGTGGCCGTCCTCACGAGCAGAGGGCAGAGGAGGCCCGCCGGCGCTGCAGAGCGAGCAGAGGGCTCCCCCGCCTGTTCACCCCTGAGGCTGGCCCAGGTGTGTAGCGCCCTGTGCAGGGCCTTCAGGGTCTGCTGCTTGAAATCGCCAGCCTGGCACCCACCTGAAGCTGACGAGGCTGTGGTTGTTCTGTTCGTAGGCCCGGAGGAGAAGTAAGATCTTCTGGTCTGAAATCAGCTGAGGGTCAGTTTAGAAAGCCTCCTGGTGGCTCCCCTCGAGGCGTCCCAAATACTTCTGGCAATAGCGGCCCATGCCCATACCCCAAAGCCACACCCCCTGGTCCCTGCGGCCCCAGGTCACAGCACTCAGTCCCCACATTCCTGGGTCCCACCCCCGGTCCCCACACTCTCCTGGGTCCCGCCCCCGGTCCCCACACTCTCCTGGGTCCCGCCCCCAGTCCCTACACTCTCCAGGGTCCCGCCCCCGGTCCCCACACTCTTCTGGGTCCCGCCCCCGGTCCCCACACTCACCCAGGATGCTGAGTGAGGCCCCGTAGGCCCCGAGGAGCACCGCGAAGTGGCTGCTCGCACAGACAGAGGGGCACAGCCGCACCACCACCGCCATCAGGTCCACCAGCGCTTCTGGAAGAAAACACCATAGGGCTGCCCAGCAGTGCAGGGCTGCGCAGGCGCGGAGTCCCAGCAGAAGAGCAAGTGCTTCTGCGAACATAAATGCTTGAGATACCCTTCTCTGGACAACACTGGGCTGAGAGCCGCACCTACTACTTCCCTACATTTCGTTTTCTTTTTTCAAATAAAAGCACCTTGACAACCATCTCCCTCCCTGGGTCTTTGGTACCAGCCTCTCCTCAGTCTCCTCCAAACTCTGAGCCAACAGATTTAAAAACCTAAACCTTTTTCTCCATGATTATGTTACCAAAATCTCTAGTATTTCTACTCTTGCTGGAAAAGGGGAGAGCCTTTTGACTTTGTTCTAATGACTACACTAGGACAGTATGAAAAGGCAAAATGATAGGATACTGAAAGAGGAACTCCCCAAGTCGGTAGGTGCCCAATATGCTATTGGAAATCAGCGGAGAAATAACTCCAGAAAGAACGAAGGGAAGGAGCCAAAGCAAAAACAACACCCAGCTGTGGATGTGACTGGTGATAGAAGCAAGGTCTGATGTTGTAAAGAGCAATATTGCATACGAACCTGGAATGTCAGGTTCATGAATCAAGGCAAACTGGAAGTGGTCAAACAGGAGATGGCAAGAGTGACCGTCTACATTCTAGGAATCAGCGAACTCATATGGACTGGAATGGGTGAATTTAACTTAGATGACCATTGTAGCTACTACTACGGGCAGGAATCCCTCAGAAGAAATGGAGTAGCCATCATGGTTCACAAAAGAGTCCGAAATGCAGTACTTGGATGCAATCTCAAAAACGACAAAATGATCTCTGTTCGTTTCCAAGGCAAACCATTCAATATCACAGTAATCCAAGTCTATGCCCCAACCAGTAATGCTGAAGATGAAATTGAACAGTTCTATGAATACCCACAAAACCTTTTAGAACTAACACCCAAAAAAGATGTCCTTTTCATTATAGGGCACTGGAATGCAAAAGTAGGAAGTCAAGAAACACCTGGAGTAACAAGCAAATTTGGCCTTGGAATATGGTATGAAGCAGGGCAAAGACTCATAAGAGTTTTGCCAAGAGAACGCACTGGGTCATAGAAAACACCCTCTTACAACAATGCAAGAGAAGACTACATATGGACATCACCAGGTGGTCAACACCAAAATCAGACTGATTATATTCTTTGCAGCCAAAGATGGAGAAGGTCTATACAGTCAGCAAAAACAAGACCAGAAGCTGACTGTGGCTCAGATCAAGAACTCCTCATTGCCAAATTCAGACTTAAATTGAAGAAAGTAAGGAAAACCACTAGATCATTCAGGTATGACCTAAATCAAACCCCTTATGATTATACAGTGGAAGTGAGAAATAGATTTAAGGGCCTAGATCTGATAGATAGAGTGCCTGATGAACTATGGACGGAGGTTCATGACATTGTACAGGAGACAGGGATCAAGACCATCCCCATGGAAAAGAAATGCAAAAAAGCAAAATGGCTGTCTGGTGAGGCCTTACAAATAGCTATGAAAAGAAGAGAAGTGAAAAGCAAAGGAGAAAAGGAAAGATATAAGCATCTGAATGCAGAGTTCCAAAGAACAGCAAGAAGAGATAAGAAAGCCTTCTTCAGTGATCAATGCAAAGAAATAGAGGAAAACAACAGAATGGGAAAGACTAGGGATCTCTTCAAGAAAATCAGAGATACCAAAGGAACATGTCATGCAAAGATGGGCTCGATAAAGGACAGAAATGGTATGGACCTAGCAGAAGCAGAAGATATTAAGAAGAAGTGGCAAGAATACACAGAAAACTGTACTAAAAAGAGCTTCCCGACCCAGGTAATCACGATGGTGTGATCACTGACCTAGAGCCAGACATCCTGGAATGTGAAGTCAAGTGGGCCTTAGAAAGCATCACTACGAACAAAGCTAGTGGAGGTGATGAAACTCCAGTTGAGCTATTCCAAATCCTGAAAGATGATGCTGTGAAAGTGCTGCACTCAATATGCCAGCAAATTTGGAAAACTCAGCAGTGGCCACAGGACTGGAAAAGGTCAGTTTTCATTCCAATCCCAAAGAAAGGCAATGCCAAAGAGTGCTCAAACTACCGCACAATTGCACTCATCTCACACGCTAGTAAAGTAATACTCAAAATTCTCTAAGCCAGGCTTCAGCAATATGTGAACCGTGAACTTCCTGATGTTCAAGCTGGTTTTAGAAAAGGCAGAGGAACCAGAGATCAAGTTGCCAACATCCGCTGGATCATCGAAAAAGCAAGAGAGTTCCAGAAAAACATCTATTTCTGCTTTATTGACTATGCCAAAGCCTTTGACTGTGTGGATCACAATAAACTGTGGAAAATTCTGAAAGAGATGGGAATACCAGACCACCTGACCTGCCTCTTGAGAAACCTACATGCAGGTCAGGAAGCAACAGTTAGAACTGGACATGGAACAACAGACTGGTTCCAAATTGGAAAAAGAGTATGTCAAGGCTGTATATTGTCACCCTACTTATTTAACTTATATGCAGAGTACATCATGAGAAACGCTGGGCTAGAGGAAGCACAAGATGGAATCAAGACTGCCAGGAGAAATATCAATAACCTCAGATATGCAGATGACGCCACCCTTATGGCAGAAAGTGAAGAGGAACTAAAAAGACTCTTGATGAAAGTGAAAGTGGAGAGTAAAAAAGTTGGCTTAAAGCTCAACATTCAGAAAACGAAGATCATGGTAACTGGTCCCATCACTTCATGGGAAATTGATGGCGAAACAGTGGAAACAGTGTCAGACTTTATTTTTTGGGCTCCAAAATCACTGCAGATGGTGATTGCAGACATGAAATTAAAAGACGTTTACTCCTTGGAAAGATAGTTATGACCAACCTAGATAGCATATTCAAAAACAGAGACATTACTTTGCCAACAAAGGTCCGTCTAGTCAAGGCTATGGTTTTTCCAGTGGTCATGTATGGATGAGAGAGTTGGACTGTGAAGAAAGCTGAGCGCCAAAGAATTGATGCTTTTTGAACTGTGGTGTTGGAGAAGACTCTTGAGAGTCCCTTGGACTGCAAGGAGATCCAACCAGTTCATTCTGAAAGAGATCAGCCCTGGAATTTCTTTGGAAGGAATGATGCTAAAGCTGAAACTCCACTACTTTGGCTACCTCATGTGAAGAGCTGACTCATTGGAAAAGACCCCGATGCTGGGAAAGGTTGAGGGCAGGAGGAGAAGGGGACGACAGAGGATGAGATAGTTGGATGGCATCACTGACTCGATGGACATGAGTCTGAGTGAACTCTGGGAGTTGGTGATGGACAGGGAGGCGTGGCGTGCTGCCATTCATGGGGTTGCAAAGAGTCAGACACAACTGAGCGACTGAACTGAACTGAACACTAGGAACTTGGTAATGGTTCTCTCCAATTCAGCAGTTTATTACAGTTGGCTCTGCAGCGGTCTCTCACATTTAGTAGATGTCAACTTGTCTCTAAATGACAGGGTGTGACTTCAGGAGGGCAGGACCCGTCAGACCTCTGCCATCTCCCACAGCCTTGACCATGCAAAGTAGGCGCTCAGTGAACTGGAAAGGAAGGAGCCGAAGGCCCCAGCGGGGACTCATTGCCCTTGATCAACGTTTCAGTCACCACATTAAGACATCTCACACAGCTGAACAATTTCTCCCAGGTCAGACACCCCCTCCTAACTTCCCATAACTCCCAGGTTTTAACACTTGCTCATGATATGGCAGAAGACCTTAAACGTGAGTCCTGTGAGCCAGAATAGGCTCTAAAAAGAGGTGTGCGTTTGCTCTGTGAGCCTGAAGTCAGAGGAAACACTTCTAGAGCTTGAATCTGACAGAAACGAAATGTTCAGATTATTGCTGTTGTTCAGTTGCTCAGTCGTGTCTGACTCTTTGCGACCTCGTGGCCTGTAGCCTGCCAGGCTCCTCTGTCCATGGGATTTTCCAGGCAAGAACACTGGAGTGGGCTGCCAGTCCCTTCCCCAG
This sequence comes from Tragelaphus eurycerus, assembly GCA_935064755.1. Classification (NCBI taxonomy): domain Eukaryota; kingdom Metazoa; phylum Chordata; class Mammalia; order Artiodactyla; family Bovidae; genus Tragelaphus; species Tragelaphus eurycerus. The sequence continues at coordinate 45,478,625 of CAKXYN010000009.1, forward strand.
GGCATCTTCCTCCTGCATTGGCAGGCGGATTCGCCACCACTGACCACCTGGGGAAGATGTCCATGGGATCTTCCCAGTCCAGGGATCAAACCTGCGTCTCCTGCATTGGCAGATGGATCTTTTATTACTGTGCCACCCAGGACGCCCACATGAAATGTTCGAATACTGCTTGGGTAATGCTTCCTCAGCTGAGAACACATGGGCGCTTAGCTCCGGCGCACAGCTAGCTTGACGGAATCGGAAAAGAAACTGTATGTCTGGAGTGGGGTGTGGGGTGAGGAGGCACCTCTCACGGGGCTGTCTGCGGGCTCCTCCTCTGTGGCCCTCAGCAGGGTGGGCAGGAACAGGGAGTGCTGGGTGAGCATCATGTGGACCACCGGGAGCTGGGTGAGCTGCGAGCATGCGGGGCTTTCCGGGAGATACAACAGTTGCATGGCGGCACGGAGGGCTTCCAAAAACGCGCGGTCCTGATACCGAAACCTAGGAGGCAAGAACCAAAGGGGAAAGGGTGTCGGAAACAATAAGAAAATCTTTTTTTTCTCAGCATTTTATTAAGGAAATCACCTTTGAGGCCAAAGGTGAGAATTCTAGAGTGCAGTCATTCACCATCACCCCGACTACCCGTCGCACACCGAGCCGGCACAGGTCATAGGGAGCGCTTCTGAAAGCAAGGGCAGGACGGAGCTTGCCTCCCTTCTTGACGGTGCAAACGCCCAGTGAACTTCCTGTTTAGCTGAAATGCCAGGAGGCAGCCTGAATAAAGATGACCCTCAGCCCACCTGCCAAGGCAGCCTCCTTTCTTCCTTTCAGCTCCTCAAAACACCCCTCTAATGGCTGAGAAGTTCTCATCTTCAATCCCTTCAGAACCAATGAAGGGAATGATAGCATCACGCTCTGGGAATGAAGGCTTCAGTCATATGTGAATATTGTTAAGAAGCACTGGGCACCCTGTGAGCATTCTAGAAACACAAAGCAACCAAAGACTCAAAGAAACGTCGCCAGGTCACGAAGGCAAGCCTGGGTTACCACCAACCTCTGACCTGCTTTCACTTATTTTCTTCCTAGTGTTTCTCCATTTCAGATCGATGGATATAATTAGGGAAATGAAGATTAGAGCCACAATGAGACACTGTTCCATGATTACCTAAGTGCCAAAAAGAAAGTCTGACTGCATGAACTGGAGCATGTGAGGACAAAATGAGCTTCCACTCTGTGTATGACAAGAAAACCTTGGGGAACAAAAAGAAAAATCTAGTAGAACTGAAGCTCGCCCACAGTAAGAGCCAGTGAGTGCCCCCTCGCCCAGAAAAAAATCTGACACGCGGGCACAAGGAGACGTGAGACATTCACTGTCAGGACGCGAGGGAGGCGGGAAGGAGAGAGGGGAGGCTCGATCCGTCAGCAGGGGACCAGCTAAATGAATGGGGCACAGTCAGAAGACAGAATGCCCCCGGGCAGTGGGAAGGAGTGACCGGGATCATCTCACGTACCAACAAGGGTCTCAGCAAGGGTCACCGGAAAACTTCTGAGTGCACCAAAGGGACGGTAAGTTGATACATTTGTGTACAATGTCAAACACAAAAAATGCTGTGGTTTGTTGTCTAGAGATATACTGACATGCAACCGAAGTGTTAAAAACACACCCAGGGCCATGACAGAGTCAACCTCAGGACGACGACACTTGGACAAGGGAGGGAGGACAGTCCATGAGGACAGAGAAGACTGTCAGTCTTTATCAGATCTGGGTGCTACGATATTACTCTCTGCACACCTCTGGCTTTTAAAAAAATACTTCATTGTTTAAAGGCTGTTTGTCTCACCCTCGTTAGAAGCACATGTGTAACACGGGGCAGGGCGTTTCCCTCCCCAGCACTGCTGTCTCCTCCGCCCCAAACGAGAGCAGCACCAGCTCCACCACCTCCTTTCTGCAATAACAGCTCCGACCCCACCCTAGCAAAGACACTCACTATGAGCTGCACCAAGAAAACAAATTCGACTTACTTGAGTCCAGTCTTCACAAATTTCTGCCAATCACCAGGGTCAACTTCATTAAGTGAATTCTAGGAGTAAAGTAAGTGATAAATATGTGTAGAATATCTGAATTAACTTAAAATAGAGGACATGGGATTTAAACTACAGCCCTTCAGTAAATATATAATACAGTTACGGAAGCAATTCACAAAAGCAAGCAGTTCCTTCTTCCTTTGATTTTTTAAAATTGTTATTTCCACTAGTACTTCTGTCATTTTATTAGATACCTAATAGGTCACCAGTGATCGAAAGGAAATTCCCGTAACTTCCCCTTTGTCCACCACGCCAAACAGCACTGACTGATTCGCAACACACACATGGGTATAGCCACATGTGACTGCTTAAACCCGAGAGTGACCATCCACCCAGGGCAAGACCACTGCGCCCTAACAGGCCCGTCAGAGGCCCACAGCCCCTGCCGTGGAGACAGTCTCCAAACACGCTCTGTCACCCCACAAGAGTGGCTGCTCTGGCGGGGAGGGGACAGACCAGGAAGAAGCACAAGAGAGCTTTCTGGAATGATGAAAACCCTGGGTAGGACTCTGGGGCATAGGGGTGTGTACTTGCCAACGGTACGCTACACACTTGCAATCTTATATTGCACAAGATGAAGTCACATTTCGATTACAAGCAAAGGTCTATGCGGATGCTATTGATAGCGGGCTGGCTGTGCATGTGTGGGGGTGGGGCACCCAGGAGCTGTGTACTTCCTGCTCAGTAGTGCTGTGAACCTAAATCTGCTCTAAAAACTTTTAGTCTGTTAAAAAGGAGAGAGAGAGAGAGGAAAACAGCAAAGTGGAGGAGGGAGGGAGGTGTGCCCTGAGAACACAAATCTCTACAACAACACAGCCCCGCACCACCGCCTCCCCAGCTCAGCTCCTTCCAGGTCTTGGGGGAGCTCCTTCTCGCCCCTAGTTCTGCTGTGTTGGGTTCCTGTGTGTCCTAAGTTCACAGTCCTGTAACACAATGCAGTAAGTCTGAAATGCAGGTTATAAACTCCAGTACTTTGGCCACCTGATGTGAAGAGCTGAATCATTGGAAAAAACCCTCATGCTGGGAAAGATTGAAGGCGGGAGGAGAAGGGGACGACAGAGGATGAGATGGTTGGATGGCATCATCAACCCAGTGGAGATGAGTTTGAGTAAACTCCGGGAGTTGGTGATGGACAAGGAAGCCTGGCGTGCTGCAGTCCATGAGGTCGTAGGGTCAGACATGACTGAACTGAACTGAAAGTCCTTTAACAGAACTGCTCAGGCACTACAGCTTGATCTACAACCTATGAACATACTTATCACACTTAAAACCTTCCAGCTGGGGCTCTTCTCCTGAGGATTCCCTTTTAAGTCTTGGGTTCAGTGGTGACACACCAGTCAAAGGCTCTACTTTTAACACAACTTTATACCATTCAGTTCAGTCACTCAGTCACGTCCAATTCTCTGTGACCCCATGGACTGTAGCACGCCAGGCCTCCTTGTCCATCACTAACTCCCAGAGCTTGTTCAAACTCATGTCCATTGAGCGATGATGCCATCCAACTACCTCATCCTCTCTTGTCCCCTTCTCCTCCTGCTTTCAATCTTTCCCAGCATCAGGGTCTTTTCCAATGAGTCAGTTCTTCACATCAGGTGGCCAAAAGTACTGGAGTTTCACTTCAGCCTCAGTCCTTCCAATGAATATTCAGGACTGATTTCCCTTAGGATGGACTGGTTGGATCTCCTTGCAGTCCAAGGGACTCTCAAGAGTCTTCTCCAACACAACAGTTCAAAAGCATCAATTCTTTGGCGCTCAGGTTTCTTTATAGTCCAACTCTCATATCCATGCATGACCACTGGAAAAACCATAGCCTTGACTAGATGGACCTTTGTTTACACCACGAGTTGAGGAAAAACTCACACACTAGCCTTCGGGATGTTAATTATTTCTGTGCAAAAATGTAACACTAAAAATGACAGAGAGTGAAGGCCCAAAACAGCTAAATAGTTCCAAATTTTATGAAAGCTCTAAACTCACAAAACCAGGAAGCTCACTGAACCCAAAGCACTGAAAACCTGAAGAAAATGACACTAAGGCGTATCGTCATCAAATTGTTTAAGCCACATAAGAGAAAAAAATCCTCGAAGAAGCTGGGGGGAAAAGTTGTCATGTACAGCGAAACAGAGACAATAAGGAGAGCTCTCCGGACTTCTCTGATAGTGCAGTGGGTAAGAATCCGCCTGCCACCGCAGGGACCACAGGTTCGATCCCTGGTCTGGGGAGATATCTGTGCTGCAAGGCCTGTGCATGGCAGCAACTGAGCCTGCAAGTCGAGACTTCTGAGCCCTCGTGCCCTCGAGCCCATGCTCTGCAACAAGAGAAGCCACTGCAGCCAGAAGCTTGTGACCCGCGACTGGCGACTGGAGAGTGGCCCCCACTCACTGCCACTACAGAAAAAAACCTGTGTGCAGCAACAAAGATCCAGTACAGCCAATAAATAATTAATTTTTTTAAACGAGAGCGTTCTTGTCAGAAATAAAGCACACCAGAAGACAGTAAAGCAACGCCTTTAAAATGCCTGAAGGAAATGAAAAACTGTTAACCTGGAACCTTGTACCTAGGGAAACTCTTCCTAACTCATTCTGAGGCCACTACTGTGCTGGGTTGCTCAGTCGTGTCCAACTCTGCCATCCCATGGACTGTAGCCCGCCAGGCTCCTCTGTCCATGGGATCCTCCAGGCAAGGGTACTGGGGTTGGGTGCCATGCTCTCCTCCAGGGGCTCTTCCCAACCCAGGGATTGAACCCAGGTCTCCCACATTGCAGGCCACTATTACCCGATCTCAAAGCCAGAAAAGGATGTTATAAGAAAATAAAATTTTAAGCTTATACCCTTCATGGACAGATATACAAAAATTCTTAATAAAATATCAGCAAATCAAATCCAAGAGTACATAAAAATTATAATATGTCATGACTGAGTAGGTTTAACCTAGGAATGCAAGGTTGGTTTAATGTTTAAAAATCAATTAATATAATTCACCTTATTAACAGTCTAACACAAAACCAGATAACCATCTCAGGAGGTTCAACAAAAAAGCATTTTGACAAATCTCAACATTCATTTCTGACACAAGATGGCTCATCATTTCAGAGTTTGCCCTCCACCTGCCTTTCGCCTCTAAGACATGGCCCCTCTTATTCCCTGGTAAGTTGAACTCATGCCCCCAGCTTAAATGTATCTGTAAACCTCGGTTTGTCTATCTCCCTCCTTCCCTTATGAATCTAACTAGGGTCCCTAATACGAGACACCTACCAACAGTTCGTTTAACCTCAGCAGCATTTGCTTCTCCTGATCTTGGGTACCATCCTCCTGCTGGCCGCCACTGAAGGATGCAATTAGCCACTGCACACAGGCCTTCAGGAGAGTCTTTTTCCAGGCTTGCAGCTCTTTTGCCAACCCTTCTAGGACAGCTGAGACGGCGTCAGCCACGACCCAGCTGCAGCAGGAGACAAAAGTCCAGGGTTCGAGGCTTTTGGTATAATCCAACATCACAACGGGCCACAGAAGACAAACGCCCTGAGTCCCAGTCCCTACAACTAACTCCCCAAGCTCAGAAATCAGAGGCTTCGCCTGCCCCTTACTCCAATTTCAAAGATGTACCAGAACTTTATGACGAGGAGAAACACACCAGAAAAAGGATATATTGTCCAGACTCTGTCTAATCAAGCTATCTCAACCTCAGCACTATTGACGTTCGGGGCCAGATAATTCTTTCTCTGGGGGGAAGGGCCTGTCCCATGCATTACAGGATATTTAGCTGTACCCTTGGCCTCTATCCTCTGGAAGCCAAAAGCTAGACTCTCCAGTCCCATATCGTGACAATAAAAAAATGTGAGACAATGCCAACTGTCCCCTGGAGAGGCCAAAATCACCCGATTTGAGGGCCACGGCTCTAAAGGACTCAGAACCACCCACTTATGGACATGGACTCACTCCAGCCAGGATGCTGTTAAGATGGGTTCTCAGAGGAACTGCCTCCTCACTGGCTGACACAACCGCAGGGCAGCAAGTTTCAGTTTCTTAAGCACTACAGGGAAGGGGAAGCTGGGATGGAAAGGGCCATCAGACAGGGCTGAGCTTTCATACCTTGTGTGACTGGCTGGAGTCTGCAGCAAGCTGGGCAAGCGGTCCATGAGAGCATGCAGAGCCTTGGCTCTGGCAAATGGGACCAGTTGGGCCAGGATCTGCTGCGGCAGCCCGGACTCTGGGGGCCCGAGGGCGCTGAGAAGCCTGGTCTGCAGTGGCATCCACAGAGCCTTCCTCAAGACAGGAATGACAGCAGAGGAAGCTGGGGTGGAGAAGAACGGGAGAGAAGGGTTGGACGCCACGGAGCACCAGAGCCAGCTCAGTGCTCTAGGAACCTTGTGACCTGGGTGAGCTCACACTGGGGGCTCGAGGTAGGACCCAGGCGAGTTTTGATCCCATGGAATTGACAAATGCTACACATCAGTCTCCCCTGAGAGCCAGATGTTAAAACTCAGCAGCAGGCCACTGACCACCTGTCAACACTCAATCCTCGCAGGGACCATTCAGCCCTGTGGGCCCCAGCTCAGAGGTCATGATGAGATGGTGAGCACTCAAGTCCTGAACTCACTCGGGAACAGGAGAGCGGCAGGGAGAACCACAGGCTGTATGAGTGGAGGGCCTCTTACTTTGTAAGAGCATTTTTTTGTCATCGATGATATCAAGCCGTGTGGCACAGAGGCAAAGCAGTGAGCGAAATACCATTCATACATACTGGTAAAAAGGAATTAAACTGGGGTGATCAGAAAGTGCCTCGAATCTGAGACCCAATGGGGGAAGAGAGAGAGCTGAGTGCGGCTGAATGGCTCCACTCAGCAAGCTCAACCAATGTGCTGGACGGTGGGGAAAGGGGCAAAGGACCCTCACCTGAGCGAGCCCCTCTCCCCCTAGCGAGACCCAGATGGAGTCGCTCCTTCCTTGGCCCCCAGTGGCCACAGCTACTGCCCCAGCTTCCCCTGGGTAACTTGGAGTCAACTCCAGAGCTGGGGCACACCAGCAGGGAAACAGAGATAAATCAATACCTGGAATGTGAGGCTCCAGGGCTTAAGGGTGGACACATGGGGAGGAAGGGACAGGGCCCTCCCAGCTGCCCCCAGCCACCCCCTCCCATACCTTCTGCGGGGCGTGTGAAGCACCCCTGCATCCTGCCCTGCAGGTACACGTGGACGATGGGGAGGAAGTCGTCCGGGGCCTCCCGAAGGCAGAGTCCGGAGCCGGCCTGCTGGCACCAGCGCTCAAAGCGCAGCCGGTGCGGCCAGCTGTGCCGCAGGAGCAGGGCCGCTGTGGCCAGGGCCGCTGGCGTCCGCCGCGCCAGGCAGTCGTCGAGCAGGGCCAGCCCAACCGCGGGGACCAGTGCTGGCTCTCTCTGCAGAGCCCCGAGCAGCACGGCGTCCAGCTCGGCCACGGCCAGCGCAGGCAGCAGAGCCGCCAGGCCTCGCACATACTCAGAGGCCCAGAGGAGCTCCCCGCTCTGTGGCTGCTCCTGGGCGCAGCCGCTCAGCAGCTGGACCAGGGTCTTCCCGAGGGTGGTCAGTGGTCTCTCCTTCCGGGAGGGCTGGGTGGGTCGCTGGGCTGCCACGTGGGCCTCGGGCAGGCTCAGCAGGGCCAGGGTGACCTCCCGGAGCGGGGTGTCCTCCATGTAGGGGTGCAGCCCCCGCAGGGCCTTGAGTGGAGGGAGGAGGGTCTTCGGCATCAACGTGGCTGAGCTGGCCCTTGAGCTGCGCAGCTCGCGGAGGACACTCTGGGTGATGGCCTCCGAGTACCTGGCCAGCAGACCCAGCTGACCGAGGCTCCGCAGGGCCGGGGCACTGGCCACCAGCAGCGGAAGGATCCCCGAGCTGAGGCTGGCCGCCAGGAGCTTCACGAGGACTGGGCTGAGGGCATGTGGTGGGAGGGCCTGCCGCTCCAGGGCCAGGAACCAGCCCTCCAGCGTGGGGTGTCTGAGGACGGCCACCAGCACTTCCTCCAGCATCTGGAACAGAGCCACAGGGCAGAGGCCTCAGCTGCTGCCCCACCAGCGGCTGCCCTCGAGCCGGACGGACAGTGGAGGGCAGCTTTCCTCAGCCACCCCCGGCCTCAAGCTCAAGCTCCCCTGCCCTTCTTGGGGGGTGCCCACAGCACCCCAACCCAGACCCACTCAGAACTGTGACCCCACTAGGATGCACCTCCTCCTGGATGAGACCAAGGGGCCTGGATTGTAACTCAGTTGGTGCCCCTCTGTCCGAGACCAGCAGGAATCTGATGAACGGAGGCTGAGTGAACTAAATGTGCAGAGAAAACTGCTCTTCATGTTCACTCAGGCAGGCCGGGGCCACGCAGAGATGCCGACATGCGATTACAATCCGTCGTCTTCTGGTCTCTCCCTAGCAGCCCTGCCCTCCTAAGTAAATCTGGGTGAGGGATGCGAGTACCACCTGACCACAGGGGCAGGGTGGTCTCCGCTGAGAAGAGATTCTGTGGTTGAAGGAGGTGAGCAGGGCTCACACAAGCCAGAACTGAAGGTGAGCCTTCACCCACTCTCAGAAGACTAGGCCCTCAGGGAACAAACTCTGACCCCAAGACTAGTTTAAGCCACTGAGCAGAGAGCAGCTGAGCACCCTTTGCTGCATCAGAGAGGGATCTGATTCAGCCTTGCTGCACACGGTTCCTAGCCAAGGAGGCCAACCAGCCCCTGGGGACAGAAATCTATTTTTCTCCTTATTTACTCTTCAGGGAAGGGAAGAGGAGCCTATGAATTTGCCAACTGAGCTTTCCCAAGTGAAAACAGCAAAGCACAGATTAGGAGTGCTGTGCCTGATGACTGGCTAACAGGCGGTCCTGCACCAACCCCGCCCCTGCCCCAGAATCCCCCTTGGAGACCAAAGCAAGGGAGCCCGGCATTTGATTATGAAATGAGGAACATGCCTGCTTCCTAAACCCCATATAACATCTCAAATGGCAAAGGGTGAGAAAGACTTGGTCGGGCCTTAGGGTAAGCAGCTGATTGCCGAGCCACCAACAATAGAAGGAGGCTCACTTTTCTTGGGCAGAGTGGTCACTGGAAGTATTCACAATGGAGGGCCGCACTCCTGCCCAGCTTTTACTCAATACAGGCTGCAACCCTTTACAAGGAAAAGATGTAGGCTGGGTTCTCAGGATGCTCGGGGTGCACAGTGGGAGGGAAAAGTGTTCACAGAAGTGGGTGTGAGCACCCAAAGTGAACGTGCCTCCCTCGGGATGGGGGTGGGGGTGCGGGTGGTGTTTAGTATCTCCTCTAGTGGCCTCTGCTTTTCCCTGCTTCCCTGCAGTGAACAGGTGCTAGCTTCCAACCAGAATAGAGGGAAAACCAGCATCTATAACCTCCCAGGAGAAAGGCCAACAAGAAGGGGGAAGAAGGGTGGCCGAACCTTGTCGCTGGCCAGCTCCAGCGAGGCCACGGACTCCATGTCCACAAAGAGGTCGGACTCAGTCTGGGCGGCCTGGCACTTCTGCTGGTTCTGGGTGTCCAGCTGCTGGCAGTGGATGACCAGGCGCCGGAGAAGATCCAGGAGGAGCTGCAGCAGGGGTGGCCCCGCATTCCGGCCCAGCTGTGAGGCAAGACACATGACCCTCAGGCCTGGAAGGGCCAACACTCACTGACAGGTCCCTCGGAGCAGATCGGGCAACGCTGCCAGAAACCGGGATCAAAGAGGGAGAAGGGGCTCAAACGGCAACACTAACTACATCAAAGTCATGTCTCAGTAAGACACGTGAGCTATGTCGCTTCAGTTGTGCCCAACTTTTTGTGACCCTCTGGACTGTGGCCCGCCAGACTCCTCTGTCCATGCGATTCTCCAGGCAGGAATACTGGAGTGGGTTGCCATTTCCTCCTCCAGGGCATCTTCCCCACCCAGGAATCGAACCTGTGTCTCCTGCATTGGCAGACAGTTCTTGACCATTAGCGCCACCTGGGAGACCATCTTAATTAAGACATGTTACCCTAAATCTTCATGAAACACTGAGGTTTGTTTTGACCAAGATGAAGAGGAAAGGCCCTCCCCAAAATCTAAGCTAAAACTCTGGTAAAGCACCTCAGGGACAGAATGCTCAACAATGAGCCACCAAATTTAAATTCATGAAGGAAGATGGGAGGCCTGGCTGTGATGCTGACCCGGTCAGCCATCGGCAGGGCCCCATCCTGACCGATCACTGCCTGGGTGACCAAGTTCAGATGTGCTAGGCTCCCCATCTGGGATCTAGACTTCTGCTCCAGGGAGAAGGGAGCCAGACCAGCCCCCTGGGTGCCCGGACCAAAGGCCTGCCCGGGGCCCTGCGCACTGGCCACCACCCTCCCCACGTGCAGAACAAGCAGGGCGACAGCAGAGCCCCGGGATGCTCCAATCCACACTACCGCTCAGTTCGGACCTGATCGGCAGAAGCCACACTCACTGTGGGCGGTGATGCAGGGGACCAGGGGCAGCGCTGACCTGGGCGAAGTTCTCCACGGCGCTCCTGATGTACAGCAGCAGGTGCTTGGCAGCGCGCAGGGCCTGGTGCATCGGGAGGCGCAGGAGGGCGGCCCGCAGCTGCGCCTGAACCCCCTCGTCCAGCAGCGGGAGCCCGCCCAGGCCCTGGCCTTGGTCCTGACTGGCGTAGGCCGTCTGCAGCAGGGAGGAGAAGGACGGGGCCGCGGGGCCCGGCGGGGCAGGGCTGCCTGAAGTCTGCAGAGGCTGGGGGACAGCAGAGGCGAGAAGGGCAGACAGATCAGCCCAGGGGGCCAAGGGCACGGAGTGTGGCGACAGGGACGGGCGACATGCACGACAGTGAGGCACTTCACAGAAAGTCACCCACTGATGCTGAAAACCACGTGACCCCGTCAAGTCCAATGCGCTCGGTCACATGTGTTTTATCCTAGTGTGTGTTCATGTGAGGGTGCTGAGTCGGGGAGTTTATTTACATGCCCTGGAGAACCGGAGCCGCCTGGAACAAAGACAGGACTTCACTCAAATGGGAGTCACTGTGATCGATCCCTGCAAACTGGGAAGTCCTGCCCCAGGAAGGGGCCAGCTCAGCGAGCTGCAGACCTTTCGAAGGCCTCCCCTGGAAGGATAGGATGACAGGGACTGCTTGGAAGACAGATTCCTGCAACCAGCCTGTCTCAAAGGGGTTCCTTTCTTCTAACTTTATTCCCAATTGCCATCTTTATTCAGCCCACGTGGCCTGTACTGTTATACCTCCAAACACTCCGCTTCCTAAGGCCAACTCAACTAGGCTACGTGAGCCCTGAAACTCAGTAGGGCTGGAGGTGGGGTCCCTGGGCCATCAGATCAGATCAGATCAGATCATTCACTCAGTCATGTCCTACTCTTTGCGATCCCATGAATCGCAGCACGCCAGGCCTCTCTGTCCATCACCAACTCCCGGAGTTCACTGAGACTCACATCCATCGAGTCAGTGATGCCATCCAGCCATCTCATCCTCTGTCGTCCCCTTCTCCTCTTGCCCCCAATCCCTCCCAGCATCAGAGTCTTCTCCAATGAGTCAACTCTTCTCATGAGGTGGCCAAAATACTGGAGTTTCAGCTTTAGCATCATTCCTTCCAAAGAAATCCCAGGGCTGATCTCCTTCAGAATGGACTGGTTGGATCTCCTTGCAGTCCAAGGGACTCTCAAGAGTCTTCTCCAACACCACAGTTCAAAAGCATCAATTCTTCAGCGCTCAGCCTTCTTCACAGTCCAACTCTCACATCCACACATGACCACTGGAAAAACCATAGCCTTGACTAGACGAACCTTTGTTGGCAAAGTAATGTCTCTGCTTTTGAATATGCTATCTAGGTTGGTCATAACTTTCCTTCCAAAGAGTAAGCATCTTTTAATTTCATGGCTGCAGTCACCATCTGTAGTGATTTTGGAGTCCAGAAAAATAAAGTCTGACACTGTTTCCACTGTTTCCCCATCTATTTCCCATGAAGTGATGGGACCGGATGCCTTGATCTTCGTTTTCTGAATGTTGAGCTTTAAGCCAACTTTTTCACTCTCCACTTTCACTTTCATCAAGAGGGTTTTTCGTTCCTCTTCACTGGGCCATAAGCAGCATCAATCACTAACCTGCTCGAGATGCAGACTCCCAGGCCTGCAGAGACCTGCTGAACAGACTCGTCCAGTGACTGAGCATCTGGGGATCTGGATGCGCCCTCGTGGGTGAACGGCCTGTGCCCAGCTCCACAGCGTGGACGTCGACCCTGGGAGCACCAGGGCACCGCCCGACTGCTGACCCACGGGAGCTGCTGTGTGGCTCTGACCAGCTCTTGACCACAGCCTGGCAGGCAGGAGGGCGGGGACAGCCGTGACGGGCCTGGGCTCTGGCGCCTGGCTGCCTAGCAAAATCCTGAGTCCACCGCTGGCTGGTGGTGGAGTCGCTCCGTACCTCCGTTTCCCCATGTGTACAATGAGGACAGGAAGCCCTGACCTTCTCTGAGTTGTGAGGGTTAAGTGACGGAAAAGACACACACTGCCCTTAGTGGGAGGCCCTGACAAACAGCGAACACGCAATCAACCTGAGCTACTGCTACCAAGGAGTCCTGGGCTGCCTGCTTTTTTAAGTGCAGCCACAACTGAATGAAAACAGAAAAATGCACACGCCAAGTGACCTTCCTGCCCCACTCAGCAATCCTCAGTCCTCTGCGTTAGAGCCAGACCTGCAGCACCCCTTTTAACAACTTATTGACCACCGACATATTAATTCTTCTTTCATTGCCTGAATGTTATTGAGTGGAGTTATTTCAATATTCACTTATGTGACAAACGGCCAGCCACACCTGTTAATTTCTACCAAAAGCTTCTGGTCAATAATGTGCTAAGAATGCAGTCCTCACCAAAAGAAAATGGGTTTCCTTCTTTCCTTTTTTGCTTTTCCAGTTTTAGCAGAATGTAGCTGGCTGGCAGCCTTCAGGGGCCAGGTCTGACTGCTGGGCACGCCTGGTCTAGGGGGTGCTGGGGTGCCTGGACGAGGGCCACAAGGCCAGCGTGTACAGACCATGCAAAAAGGGAGAAGAAGGGATCTCCTCCCCCCAGTCACACAACCAGCGGGGATTTCAATTCTGCCCCATCACTGAGCCCTCTGAATCTCGATATGTCAGCTGATCACCACTGCGCTTCCTCTTTTAACCAAGGAAAATGAGAAGGTGAAGAAAGTTCACCCCATGAGCTGAGAAAAGCTACACAGCTGGGGTACAGACTGCCGCAGCCCACAGGCAGAGGCCTCCAGGGTTTCACAGGGAAAGGAAGGCCTGGTTTCTGCAGGGTTGCCATGGCTCACCAGGGCCTCGCGGGCTGGCTCTGGGATCCAGAGGCTGTAGTATCTGTTGAAATGGGACAGCCGGCAGCAGCAAGGCAGGCTCGGAGGCTCCAACTGGTCGTAAGACTGAAGCAGAAGACACAGGGCCAGCGGGTCTCTCTGGGTGTGGAGCAGGTCGGTGAGAACACCGGTCAGATACGCCACGATGCTCTCTCCTGCGTGGGAGGAAGGAGCTTGCTGGGACCATCAGTCACCCCAATTCCCGCACAAATTCGAAACCCAGAAAGATTCATCATGACTCTAAGGGATCACAGGACTGCAATGGAAGGCAGAGGCTACCACTGCAGACCACACCAGACTTTTACTTAAACATACAGCACATAGTCAGACTGCAGGTGTGGAGGCCTAGAAGTGGGAGAACCAGGTCCGGAAGAGGCGAGGCCAAGGCCTCCGGGATCTACTTGACGGAAACCAAGCCACTCCCTCTCTTCCTCGCACATAGCCTCCCTGCAGTGAGGTGGGGACCCCACAACTGGCTTAGCCACTTCCAGGCCTGGCCAGAGCACCCTGTGGGACTGTCCACTCTCTCCTCCCCTTCCATAGGCACTCTGGGTGCTGTATGTTGAGATGGCACAGAGATGGGAGCAGCCGTGATCTCCTGGACGACAACCACCCAGGAGAGCACCTGACCTGTCCTGGACAAGGTCAAGCAAAAGACCCTTAGTCCCTAAACCACTGATGGATTGGGACGTAGCTGTCACTGCAGCAAATCCTGAACGATCCGACTAAATGACACCTCTGTGATCAGTGAGTGCTTCCTTTGGTCTATGTTTCCTGGATGCCCAGGCAAGATGAAGGACTTGCCCTTTAGCATCAACATGTCTGTTAGTCGCTCAGTCGTGTCTGACTCTTTGTGACCCCACGGACTGTAGCCCTCCAGGATCCTCTGTCCATTCTCCAGGCAAGAACACTGGAGTGGGTGTCCATACCCTTCTCCAGGGTATTTTCCAGACCCAGGGATCGAACCCAGGTCTCCAGCAATGGCAGGCGGGTTCTTTACCATCTGGGCCACCAGGGAAGCGCTCAGCATCAAGATACTCATGAATAAAGACCAAAGAGAAAACACTGGAGTGACCGCAGCTGTCTACAGCCATGCAGACACACAATTTCAGGCTCACCTGTCAGATGACCCATTTCCCCGACAGCTGAGTCAGCCTCCAAACCCGGATTCCCACACACTGAGCTCTACCCGCTGTGCAGCTGTCCTTTCGGTAGGTCTGAACCCTTGCTGCCTTGGGTTCCAGAGCCCCTGGAAGCCCACCTCCTACCCTCCAGAGACCCAGCTGGCCTGATGCACCCAGAACACCCTGGCCACGCACAGGTACCTGCTTCGCTTTCTGTTCCAAGGAGCAACTTATTCCTGGCCTCCAGGGCGGCGGGGACCACGGCGCTGAATGGGAATGTGAGGAGGATCATGTCTTCATTCAGGACGAAGCCAACCTCCTCATCCAAGCCTTCGCTGCCCTCCACCAGCACATCCACCATGTCGAGGACATCTGGAGACAGAAACCGGGGGAGTCAGGCCCAGGTAAAGAGGCCCTGACGGTTTCTACGGCAGGAAGCCCCCAGGGAGGGCACGAAAGAGAACACTTGTGCAGAGGGGAACAAAGAAAAGCTAAACTTCTCTTGGGGGGAAAGTGCTTAATGTAATGTTTGATTCTAAACAGATACGGTATTGTCTGTAAAAATCTTCATCATCTCTGCAGGACAAAATGCAGGATTATCCACTCAGGTGATAATGGGTTGACGTTTCCTCGGGTGACACTGAGACAAGCCCACAAACTTCAACCCGGATATCCAGGGAAACAAGCCAACATCTGAGAAGCGACAAGAGTGTACAGAGGTTAACGCACAGACTAGGGCCGCAGGGTCTGGAGTCGAACCCTGACCTTGCTGTGTGCTTGCTAGGTGAGGCCGAGCAGACCGCTTAGCCTCTCTGTGCCTGAACTGCCTCGTCCAGACCTGCAACGAGGCCAGCCTGCCCACCCTGGGGTTGTTTGTGAGGTTATACAAGTTGGGTCTGTAAGGAGCTCAGAGCAGCACCTGGCACGGTGTAAACCTGTGCAGATGAAAATGGGGCAGCGAGTAAGCCCCGGATGCGTTTTCTGCTACAGGAACAGACAAGGGGATTCCCAACTCCAGAGGGGGCTGATCTCTGACGCAAAGAAAGTGGGGGACATCTGCCCTCTGCACGAGGCTTCAGTGAGCCATTCTGCTGTCTGTCCCTAACACGCCACCGTGGCTGGTTCTTCAGAAGCCCAAGGAGTGCTGGGGGATGGCACCTACCGTCGATGTGGGAGATGGGAATGCTGGCATCATCAGCGTCCTGCCGCGTCCCGGGGGCCTGCAGGGCACTGGCTTCCTGGACGAAGTCAGAAGCCTTGTCCGTGTACGAATACGGATTCGCCACCAACGTCAGGAGGACCTGAGCATTGAAGAGTCAAGTGGGAAGTGTTTAGACAGTCACAGGTGGGATGAAGTGCCCCCAGAAGTCACAGGTGAAATAAAGGGAAGAGCAAGAATCTTAACAGGCCTTAGGAAGAGCGATACTTTTGCTGCCAAGTTTAAAAAAAAACACTTTCTGTTGTAGAACTTAAAAAAATTATCTCCTTTTCACACTAGACTATTGCTTTTAATACTGCTTTTAGTATACCACTGTGGGCTTCCCGCTGGCTCAGATGGTAAAGAGACCCAGGTTCAAGCCCTGGGTTGGGAAGATACCCTGGAGAAGGAAATGGCAACCGACTGCAATATCTTTGCCTGGAAAATCCCATGGATGGAGGAGCCTGGCAGGCTACAGTTCATGAGGTCGCAAACAGTGGGACATGACTGAGCGACTTCACTTTCACTTTAGTGCGCTACTAATCCCTCCTGTGAAAATGAATGCCCCAAGGGAAGTTAAATAGCACTCAGTGATATATTCCTGTTTTACAGATGCTAAAACTAAGTACTTTCTCATGTCTCAGCAAGAATTAGGAAGTGAGCCAGGAAGAAAGGCCTCTTAATTGCCTAAGAAACGCCTTAAATACACTAAGGATCACTGAATGTATCTTCCTGAACACTCCTCTACACAGGAAATAGGCACTCACGCGTTCCAAAAACTGAATCACGGCCTCCTTGTTCTCCTCCGCCGTGTTATCCAAGTGCTCCAGCCACAGCTCCAGCTCCGGCCAGGTGTGCTCAAACACACCCGTGTCCCGCAGGATCTGTTGGGAGGCAGACAGCGGGGGTAAGTCAGGGTGGGAC
Source organism: Tragelaphus eurycerus (assembly GCA_935064755.1). Taxonomy (NCBI): domain Eukaryota; kingdom Metazoa; phylum Chordata; class Mammalia; order Artiodactyla; family Bovidae; genus Tragelaphus; species Tragelaphus eurycerus. The sequence goes on from CAKXYN010000009.1 coordinate 45,495,277, forward strand.
CCCGCTTTCTGAGGTCTCAGTTTCCTTTTGACCCCCAGGAAGTGCACATGGGGCCAAAGTTCCATCCGGCTCTCCTCCATAAGCTACAGCTCAGAACAGCACTCCCTCTGCCAGCGACGAGAGGTGGCTCTGGGCTCCATCACGGAGAACGCAGCCCCTCGCCTTGCTGTTTATTCCTTCCCTTCCACTCCTAAAACACCCAGCTGCCACTGGCAAGTCTGACTTTCAAGCTGGACTTGATCCTCAGCCTGTGTGAGATTCCTCAAGACAGGGAGCCAACCAGCTGCACCATCTCAGAGTGGCCCCTCAAGACGCAGGCCTGGGCTGGAAGCACCGCTGTTTCTAATGAGGGGAGAATGTGTTTCGAGGCGAGACTTGGTGAAGTGATAGCCCCACGTGGTCAGATGACAGGACTTGGGGTCTCGGGAGTGCGAGCCCCACACCAAGGGACAGCCTGGCAGGCCGCTCCACCCACACGCAGGGAGTGGTCGTGAGATCACACATCCAAACAGGTGTGCAGAGGCCAGAGGTCAAGACCCAGACGTTCTCGTCCTCCAGGCGGCTCATGTGAGGTTCAAGTGCCAGAGAGACAAGTGGCACTTCTATGAAAGGTGAAGTCTTTGTACCCTAAACTTTTCTCTAGTGGTTCTGATAGTTAATGCATCTGCCTGCAATGCAGGAGACCTGGGTTTGATCCCTGGGTTGGGAATGGCAACCCACTCCAGTATTCTTGCCTGGAGAATCCCTTGGACAGAGGAGCCTGGCGGGCCCAAGTCCATGGGGTCGCAGAGAATCGGACATGACTGAGTGACTGAACTACCAAACACAATGAATGTGATTTTTGTAGCAATTCTCCACCGTCACCTAACCCCCTGACAAAGCAGAACCAAGGAACTGGATTTCCTAGCACTGCAGTTAAGACCTAAAATAGCTCTGGAAAACAAGGTCAAGGGTAAGAAAGAAGAGACACCAACAAACTCATCTCCTTCTTCTAACTTTGGTGACACCTGGGCTGTGGTGATGGCCTAGGTCAAAAGGCTGAAGGGCTGGAGAGGGCTGAGTCTGGAGATGAAGGCGAGGCATTGCCTACTAAACTGGTCCCCAGAGGGTGGGCAATCTAATGTTTACTGAGCCCAGATCACATGTCATTTATTCTGTAATCCTAGCTTTGTTATCCCCATTTGCCCCAAGAAAACTAAGTTCAGAGAGGTTAAGCAGGAGGTCTGACGCCCCCTGAAGGGGCGGAACCAGGGATTAAAGTGCTGGCTTTCCCCACTTCACCAGGCCACCTCTCGGGAACACAACCAGGTGAAGACAGAATAAATTACAGCTGCCATAAAACCCTCTCTCCTTAAATTATGTCGGTCCTAATACATTCTTAACTCAGCAAAGAAAGATTATGTGAAATGCTTCCAAAACTAGGAACGGGTATAGAAAAGGCTCACCTTCACAATCAGAAGTTTGGTTGATGACTTGAGCTGCGAATGGCCACTGGTCACAAACATTTTCATCAGTAAGTAAAACACCGATCGTTTGCCTCCAATGATTTCTGCATCTGGGCCTTCCTGGAGTTTGAATGACAAAGTTATAACAGAGGTCACTGCTGCTGAGTGAACAGATACTACAGGCCCAGGCTTCTCTCCAGCCTCTCGCCTCATCTCAACCACCCCTTGGCAAGTCTGCTGGGACGTCAGACACGAGGAACCTCCGAAGTCAGCAGGCTCAGCCTCCTAGCCCCCGACAGCAGCGGCAGCAACAATAGTCACAGCAGGAAGCAGGGGACCCTTCGGGTGCTTCACAGACGCAGACTTGCTTATCCTCCCGACAAGCCTGAGCTGGGGACGACTGTCACCCCCTTTTCACACATGCGGACACTGAGACACAAGGAGGTTAACAGGCTGTTTTAATGACTGAGGTGGGACTCAAGCCCGGGAGCCCTGGCACAGATGCAGCTCCAGAGGCTGGTGGGGAACCACACCACCCGGGGCTACCTGACTCCACTTAATGCCGTAGTCCTGCAGTCCTGGCAGTGACTTCACTGGGTTGAGAGCAGGTTCTGGGCCATACTCCCCGGGTCCCATCCTGGACACCCCCAGGACCCCAGAAGTCTCCTAACCACTCAGCCTTTGTCTGGGAGTGGCGGTCAAAGAGGCGATACATAGAACACTCGTGCCAAGCCTGGTGCTAAGTCCTGAATAAGAACTATTCTCAGCTGTGACACAGGTGAACGGGAGAGAGAGGACTTAGGGGAAACACAGACCCCCTAGTGCCACAGCGTTCCTGCACCTCTCCGGGAGTTTCACCTCTAATAGTGCCAATGTACATTTCCACACTAATGGGTCCTTGCAAGAGCTCATGGAAGACCTGAGTCATTAAAGCAAGTCATCTGAACTACCGAGATACACCCTTATCGACAGTGCTTAATTTGACCTGGTCATTTTCCCTCCCTGGACAGGGTGATATAGCATCCTGAATTTAAGCACACAGATGAACATCTCTTGCATCCTGAGTCCCCTTTATCAGTCAACATTACGTTCTCCAGAAAGGGCTAGGAGACACTATCGCAGACACAGAGAGAGGCACCGGCAGCCTTTTCTCCATCAGCCTCAACCGTCTCCTGCCTTGGTGTCTATCTCCAGCTCCATCTTGAGTCGTTCCAGGACGAGGATGAAAGAGAATAAATGTATTTTGTTTCTTTCCAAAAAGGTTTTAAAAGGGCCAGAAAAATGTAAAAGTCCTGTTAGAAAAACACAAAAACTCGCAGTATGTGGCAACGATGTCTTTTCAGTAAGGACAGCTAGGCACGTTCGTTTGCAGAGTCAGAATATTCCTGGCTCACAAAGCCAGACCTGGGCTCTGCGTGGAGGTTTCACTCTAAGAGAGAACCGCGGCCGCGGACGTCTTCCTCTGGAACTGGCGGTCCGGGTTCTTATCCAGCTAGAAATTCCCAGATAGCTGCCCAGCCTGCAGGGGAACTAAGGCTGCAGGGCGGGCTCTTGGCCTCTTACCTGGGCCTTTAACCACAGAAACTTGCTGGCAGGCAGCTCCAGGGCCACCTTGAGAATGTGGTGCTGCAGAAGTGGGGGCACCTCCTCTCGCAGGCCCTCCTCTGAGATGACCCCTGTGGGCGGACAAGAGGAAAACAGATGAGAAGTCAGGGGGAGGAGAAGGCCTGGCTACTGATGCCCTGGCCACGAGGATCCGACGAGGAACTGTTGGTGGAAACAGGTGGAAGGGTGTGGGGCTCGGCCCACCCTGTGCCCACTCTCCTGCCCACGTGCCTCAGATCCCCCTGACCTGGAGTCACTTCAAACCTTTGACTCAAGAGCTGGGAGGCCGCTGGGCCCAGGAAGCCCTTCCCTGCGCTTGGTCACACTGACCACCCCTGACAGCTAGAAGCCCCCCGGCACGTGTTCCTCCATACAGTCTCCTATCAGTGCGACCCCTAGTGGCGGACAAGGGCCTTGCTCCCAGGACGGCCAGCATCTTATGCATAGCCTGTGGCCACCAGTACCCGAGGCGGGGCCCTCAGCCCCTGGCCTCATTTCTGGGTTAACCATTTACTTGGGAAGGACGCAGTGAGTAAACATTCAGTGGCCACATTCGAGCAAATCTCATCTTCTCTTGGCAAGAGAACCTTCTGCCTTCGAACCATCAAAAACTTAACTGTAGCTTTTTGAATAGGACTATTTCAACAGCTTAGATAAATTCCAAGACTGATTATTTCTGCAAGTCTTCCTCCGTCGGCCCAGTTATGAAGTCAGTTTTAGTAGACAAATTTTTCCATCAAGGAAATGTGGCCGGACAAGCACGATGTTACTTCTGTAAGATGTGGCTGGAACCTGAGTCAAATCTGAGTAACTGTGTCAAAAGCGTGTGTGCATGGGGACCTCCTTCTCAGGGGCTCTCATTTCTGCACCCCTTTTCCTTTGAAAAGAAGATTTAGAATCAACATCACATAATCTCATCTATGTGGCTTCCCAATTGTAAAGAAGAATCTCATCTATACGGCACTAGTGGTAAAGAACCCACTTGCCAATGCAGGAGACGTAAGAGATACAGGTTCGATCCCTGGGTTGGGAAGATCCTCTGGAGGAAGCCATGGTAACCCACTCCAGTGTTCTTGCCTAGAGAATCCCATGGACTGAGGAGCCTGGCGGGCTACAGTCCATGGAGTTGCAAAGAGTCGGACACGACTGAAGCGACTTAGCATGTAATCTCATCTACGGATCACCCCTGGCAGACAACTCAGCCTGGCTGGCTTCTCCCTTTTCTCTCCTGGTGCTGTTAAGTGCTCATCTGATATTTCTGTAAAGAAGATCGGCACTGATCCAGAAGAAAACAACCAGGCCAGTGGATCACACAAGCCGGCCAAACCGCCCACCAACCTTCCCAGTCCTCTGCCCTGGGGACCCGGTTCAGCTGCAGCCCCCACACCCCCACGGGCAGGCCCAGCGGAGGGGCACCTGCCATCGCTCAGGACGCACCTTTCAGGAGCTTGCTGAAGTCAAAGTTGTACTGCATGACCACGTGCGGGACCACCTTCTGGTAGAGGCAGATGACCTGGAGCAGCACGGCTTTCAGAAGAATGGTTTCTGCATCATCTGAATCAGAATTGAACAGTGTGAATCAGGAAACACCCTCATTCCCTGTCCTCAATCAGTAAGCAATCCCATCACGGTCAACTGCACGCGGAACACTGACGCTGCAGACGGATGCCCATGGAGGGAGAGTTAGGGAGTCAATGTGGTAAAGAAGTCAAGACTGCTCAAAGAGGCTGGGTCTAAATCCCCACTTCACTGCTGTGACCCTGGGCAGGGTAAAGCTACTCGGGCTCTCTGTGCTTCAGGGTCCTCGTCTGAACAAGGGGGACATGCAGCAGGGCCTACGCCCCACAGAGCCGAGAGAAGGATTAAACAGGACAGAGATACAAGACACAAGCACCACGCCTCGCCAGTGCCAAGGTCTGAGGCAACACGTCTTACTACCCGGGGGTAATGTTCTACCTGCAGAATAAAAGAGTGTCCTACGCCTGCCGCCACCCTCCACCCACCGGAAGGCCGAGCACACGGCATCCATCACGCAAGGGTTGAGAGAGATGTGCGTGGTGCTTGCATAAAGCTTGAGTACATTTCTAACAGGTGTTAAAACTCAAGGTACGACACTAGGCTCCTCCTTCTCACTAAGCCAAAAAGGACACAGGATTCTTTCAGAGTCAGAGAGGCCTTCACAAGCTCCCCAGGAGAGGAGGCTCCCAGGCTGCCTGGGCCAGCGGTGTCTGCAAACAGCTCTCACCGCTCTCGGGAGCCACGCAGGGAGCAGCGGTCTTGCTGGCCTTTTTCTTTTCTCTCTCGTCATCCTGTTCTGAATCCTGCTTCCTGAGAGACTGCCAGACCCAGATGATGGCATTCAGGTCTGGTAAAATCTGAAAGGAAACAAAAAAACAAAAAATCAGTCACATTGAGAGGAAGAGAAACAAACGGATCCCACTGATGATGAGAAGCAAAGAACAGGGAAGAGGGGCCGGCACACGCAAGTGTGTAAGGGCGAGATCCTGGCCTCTGGGAGCTCTGTTCTGGGGTGTAGGCCCCCAAACCGAGCCCGGTAAGGATCTGGTGAACACCAAGTATGTGCTCAGTCACTCACTTTGTTTCTGATTCTTTGTGACCCCACGGACTGTCGCCCGCCAGGCTCCTCCATCCGTCGGATGAAAATACAAGTACTGATCATTAAGACACCCCTAAAGACTAGCTCACCAGAGCCAGATGTTGGGAACAAAGCAATTCACCCTTAGGACCGGGTGGGGGCACTCTGCCCAGCAAGCCGGTGGATGGCTCTTCTGGACAGTCAGCCAGGCCATGGATGCCCAGCCTCCGTGCTCATCAGACCAAGCCCGGGGAAGAGGGAGCAGGCTGCCCGTCACTGTGACCCCAGCCCAGCCAGCAGCAGCAGGGAGGGGAGCGAAGTGGTGCAACAGTTCCTAAGGAGACCAGAGGTCCCAGGAGCACCCCCCAACTTCCCTTCACTTCACCCCCACCCTCTGCGCCCCCGAGCTCGTCTCCCAGCTGCTGTGCTACCAAGGAGAGGCCACACCTGGCTCCGGGCCTACCTTGCTCAGAGCTTCTCTAAAAAGCCGCACAAAGTCTTCCATCATGGCGGCCGTGTAGACGCCCGACTCCTGCCAGACCTCTTTATTCAGGCAGTGCTCGATGGTCTTTAAGGCTCTCTTCAAAATGACGGCAACAAGGGATAAAGCTGTGTGTTTCACGGATATGCTGTCCAACTGGGAAGAAAACAAAGAGTTGAGTCCACAGACGTCTTCGGATAGCCCTGGTGGACCCAAGGCATGCTGGCCTTTCCTGAGGGCCTGCTGGCCTCTGCCCGCTTGACTTCCTGCAGACCTGACAGCAGCAGATGCCGGGAGGCTGGTTACTAAAGGAGAGGAGTCTGATGGTTCTTCCTGATTTTTACTCCACTGTCTGATTTTGATAAGTCTTCTCTGACAACTGCCGGGCTCACACGGATAATCCACGTCAGTGCAGCCGAGGCCCCACCAGGACCCGACCAGACCCTGAAGAAGCACTTCTCGTCAGCTGCAGAGATGATAAGCACAGGTTCCGGGCAACTGGGTCTGAACAGCCACGTCTAAGCTCGCCACAGCCCCCACCACAGGCCTCCCACACCCGGACTCTCTACTTGTATTCGGATGACAGCCAGGAGACCTCAATCACCGCGGAGACTGAGTAAGGTTCAAGAGCCTGTGCTCTTGACCACACCAAGGGGGAAGGCGAGGCCCCTGCTAACAGCGGTGTGACCCGGGCCAGCAGGAGTGAGGACATCTCCTGGGCACCGGGGAGACACATTCCATCGCAGGCCCAGGCCAGCCCACTGCCATCAGCCCCAGCGGACCCCCAAGGACAGAGAAGCCCAGGGAGCACTGGATAGGATACTGTAGCTTAAGAGTCAAGTAGAATTAACAAGGTTTTCTGATGGCTGCTGCTAAGTCATTTCAGTCGTGTCCATCTCTGTGCGATCCCATAGATGGCAGCCCACCAGGCTCCCCCATCCCCGGGATTCTCCAGGCAAGAACACTGGAGTGGGTTGCCATTTCCCTCTCCAATGCATGAAAGTGAAAAGTGAAAGTGAAGGCACTCAGTTGTGCCCAACTCTTTGCGACCCCATGGACTGCAGCCCACCAGGCTCCTCCACCCATGGGATTTCCAGGCAAGAGTACTGGAGGGGCGTGCCATTGACCTTCAGTCTAATAACACCCCAGGCCCCCAGCATTCCAATCAGCTGGTGTCTCATTTTATATGGATATTGTACACTCAAGAAGGGCTACGTTAAAGGCCCTGAACCAATAACCACTCCCACCCCGTCATCATTTCAAAGGCAGGACCGAAATGAGTGCTCAATGTGTATATCCACTGGCTTGGAGTATGAAGCTTCGCCAACAGCCTGAGGCCTTATCTCCGAACAGCCCTCTAATTTCCCGTTTGTAAAATGAGCTCACTCTTTTCTTTCTGGTTCTAAAATCTACGCTATTAAAATTTTATAGATAAAACTGTAATGAACAGAAGGAAAATGTCATTCGACAACTCGCACACACACACTCCTAACTCCACCCCCGAGACACACCTGTCGCTGTGTCACTCACGTGAACACAGGTACAGCTGGGAAAGGGCCTCGGACGGGGAGACAGAGCCTCACCTTCCCCTTCCCTGGCCCTGGGCCTGCACAGGAGGACAGTGGCCTCGGGAGGAGAGGAGGACGTGTCCTCTACTCCAGCCCAAGGCCACCCCATGCGGGCCATGAACACCCCCAGGGGCACAACTCCTCTGTCCTGGGAGTGAGACAGCCTTTGACATCCCAGGCTGCTGGGGACAGACCGGGGTTGGCTCAAAGCAGAGAGGAAATGCAGCCAGCCATCACCTCCCACCCACAAGAGGCAGCGTCAGACATTCCCCTCTCAACTCGACTCTTGCAAGTCTCTTGGGATAAACTATTTTGTGTCTCACAAAACAGATGGACAAACTAGCTGGGTCCTAACTCTGGTTCTGGGATTTGGCCACCAGAGCAAACAAGCCATCCTGACAGGTCCCACCCAGGCCTCTTCTGTCCACTCCGCATGCCCTACCACTCTCTCTCAGCACCATCCCTAGACGGGAGCAAAAAAACCTCTCATCCCACAGTACAATCCGAGGAGTTGGGGCCACTTTACAGCAAATGCCCTGTGGACAAATGCCCTGTGGGGCACTCTGTGACCCACCGCAGTGGACCCCCTGGTCTTCTGGGTCACACCCCAACCAGCCTGCCTGAAACACGGGGACTCCACCAGCCCAGGGGAAGCCCCAAGCCCTGCACTGCTCTGAACACCTGGCCTCTGTCGGGTGGGTCTTGAGGCAACTCAGGTTTATGAGGGGCTGGCAGGACCCAGAACCCACGTGTGCATGCGTGCGTGTTAATTTGCTTCAGTCATGTCTGACTCTGTCCAACACTATGGACCATACCCAGCCAGGCTCCTCTGTCCTTGGGGATTCTTCAGGCATGATACTGGAGTGGGTTGCCATGCCCTCCTCCAGAGGATCTTCTCGACCCAAGGATTGAACCCGTGTCTACTCATGGTCTCCTGCATTAGCAGGCGGGCTCTTTACCACCAGCACCACCTGGGAAGCCCAGGATCCATGTGCTAAGAACTCACGGCAGGTTTGGCTAAGGCCATGATGCTACAGTGAACAAGGCATGGGCCCCTCACAACATGGCTTCTGCTGGGACTTAGAGCTTTATGATAAACAATGACACAGAATCTAAGGATCAAGTTTTTCCATGAACACATCCTCCCCAAACTCCTGAAACAGCTGGGCCTCAAAGTCAGTGTTCCCCAGAAAAGTTAGCACTATTTGTTCAAAGCTCAGAAGAAAGGATTTGCCAGGCAAATGTCAGGCCCACTCTGTCCAAAGATCCTCAAGTAATGAGACTTCAATGCATGACATTGGGCTGCAGCTGAGCACACGTCCCCTCCTCTGATTCTACCCCCTGCTCCCCCCGCCCGCTATCAACAAAGGCCCAGAGCCACACAGGATCCTGCAGCCCGCTCAGTGCTACAGAAAGGCAGGTATGTGCCTTGGGCCCCAGGGCCCCATCCCCAGGTGAGCGGACACATGGGAAACCTCAGAAGCGCTGACAAAAGACGACCCAATACACATAGGCTGGTGTTCTCACACAGTGGCCAGCATGGCCAGGGGGGTGAGCAGGAGGGTCTGGAGGCAGGGTCCCCACTCACATTCAGTGCCTGCGTGAACATGATCTTGTTGCACACCAGAGGCACGGTGGTCACCATTACCATGGCCAGGAGCCGAGGCAGCGGGATGAACTCTTGGGTCTGAAATGCCCGGGAGATGTCTGGCTGGGCAGCGTAGATCTGGGAAAGGGACGACAGCGAAGTTAACTTCCAAATCTGAGTCTAACAGGAGGTGTCCACGAGTGAAGCCACTCCAGGGAAACAATGACAGTAACAAAGGCCCAAGGCTCACCACAAGGAACAGGGTCTAGAATGTCGACCCCCAATTCCACTGGTTAGAGACCAGGCAGGTGATAAGATTATTGCTGGAGTCTGTTGCTGCTGCTGCTGCTAAGTTGCTTCAGTCGTGTCTGACTCTGCAACCCCATAGACGGCAGCCCACCAGGCTCCCCTGTCCCTGGGATTCTCCAGGCAAGAACGCTGGAGTGGGTTGACATTTCCTTCTCCAATGCATGAAAGCGAAAAGTGAAAGGGAAGTCGCTCAGTCGTGTCCAACTCTTAACGACCTCATGGACTGCAGCCTACCAGGCTCCTCCGTCCATGGGATTTTCCAGGCAGGAGTACTGGAGTGGGGTGCCATTGCCTTCTCCAATTACTGGGGGCAGTGACCGTCAAAGCAGAGTTTGACTGGTGGTCTAGGGAGCCTGTTAAAACCTCTGATGGCAAACAAGTCACAACAGGATGACTTACTCCCCAGTTACAGCACCTGGCAAATTATGTCGGCTTTTTAGCACTTCATAACAACCCTTTGCAGTAGGGATATTTTATATCAAGATAAAACATATTTACAGATGACAACACTGGACCTCAATGAGGGGAGCTTCCCTCGGACTACAAGGATAGAAGGCAGACTCTAGCCTTGAGACTAGGGAGTCCTAGAGACAGCAAGACTACCATCCAATCTGCAGCGGCCATGCACCTGCCCCTCCCCGTCCCACTCCAGAGAGCGGCCAGGGCAGCTCCCAACAGGGGTAGTGGCCACTGTGACACCATCACCAAAGTTGGGGGCAGAGTGCCTCCTTCTTGTCCCCAGTACACAGGCAGACCGCACACACAGGTGCTCAAGGAAAATGATGGACTAAGTTTGTTTTGCGGATAACCCGTTGCCCAAGTCAAGGCACAAAAAAATAATTCGAGGTGTGTTATCACTGCGTGCTCAGTCACTCAGTTGTGTCCGACTCTGCAACCCCAAAACTATAGCCCGCCAGGCTCCTCTTTCCATGGGATTCTCCAGGCAAGAATACTGGAGTGGGTTGCCATTTCCTTCTCCAGGGGATCTTCCCAACCCAGGGATCAAACCTGAGTTTCCTGGGTCTCCTGCATTGGCAGATGGGTTCTTTACCCACTGAGCCACCTAGGAGGCCCCATGTTACCATGAGGCAGACCATAGGCTGAGAGAAGGGGCGATGGTGAATGGAAGGACTTGTAGCAGGTGCTTCCACTGGTAAACGAGGGGAGCCTGACACCCATGATCAGATGGAAATTCACTCATATCCACAAGACAAACCACCAAGACACAGCTTATTTCAAGTTGTTCTAAGAACTTGAAATGGCAATCTTTAAATAGCTGTGCTCCTTGGCTTACATTTCGCAGTCAGGCATTTTGCTAATTCTAGCCCAATTGTGGCTAAACTCATCGAGATCACACTCGAAGTGAAATCTGGATGATGAAAATGAAATTGGCTTAACAGATTCAGCAGCATAAACCTCAGAATGCAGCTCAGTGAAAAGTAAAATGTCCCTAGAAGAAAAAGACACTGAATTAACATCATCTAGGAAATGGCAACCCACTCCAGTGTTCTTGCCTGGAGAATCCCAGGGACGGGGGAGCCTGGTGGGCTCCCGTCTATGGGGTTGCACAGAGTCGGACACGACTGAGGTGACTTAGCAGTAGCAGGACTGATGCTGAAGCTTAAAGCTCCACTACTTTGGCCACCTGATGCAAAGAGCCAACTCACTAGAAAAGACCCTGATGCTGGGAAAGATTGAGGGCAAGAGGAGAAGAGGGTGACAGAGGGTGAGATGGTTGGATGCCATCACGGACTCAATGGACATGAGTTTGAGTAAACTCTGAGAGATAGTGAAGGACAAGGAAGCCTGGCGCACTGCAGTCCACGGGGTCGCAGAGTCAGACACAACTGAGCGACTGAAAAACAACAAAAATATGTCAGAAGGATGGCTGAAAGAAGTTTCTGATCCTGCAGTTTATCAGGATGTCACCTAACCTCCCATCCTCGCCACCCCAACTTCTCACACTTCACCCACGACCCCATGAGGCAGACTTCGAAACACAGGGGTCGTCACCTTGTTTAGCAGTCTGATGTTATTTGACCAGGTGGACTTCAGCCTTGGGAGAAAGGAAAACGTCACTTCCTTGAAGTACTTGTTCAGTAGGTCCGGGCACACTTTCAGAATGTTCACCACCAGTTCAGCAACCAGCTCGTCGTCCGCTGCAGTTTTCAAACCCAGCAGGAAGTGCAGGAGAGTCAGGTTTCCTCCTCTGTCACAGAAGGACAGAAGAGAGAGGGGTAAGCGGGGGGTTTCACAACACACCGAGCACTCAGGATGACAGGGCAGGTCCTTGGAACCCGCGAGTAAACACAGCGTTTTATGTTGTGACTCAGTGATGGGCAAATTTCACTTCCGGTCAGTTTCCCTCACAGCATAGAGTGAGATATTCTCATGGTCTGTGGGGTTCCTGCTCTCCACTAAAGGGCCTGAACTTCACCCCTGTACTTCTTCAGCCTGCGGGACTCCCCCCACCAGGGATCAAATCCATGACCCCTGTGTTGGAAGCACAGAGTCTTAACCACTGGACCACCAGGGACGTCTCACTTCCCTACTTTTGAATAGCTAAAAAAAGTCTCTCCTTTGTCCTGTTTCCACCTCTCCTTCCCTCCCTCAAGTTCAACCGACTTTCAGAGAAAAGGAAGAAACCCTTTCTCTCCGAACCCACAGCATAAAAGCAATTTTAAAATTTCCTTTTGAGATTTCACTGACCTCTTTCCTCCAACTACAGGCTTCCCTGATAGCTCAGATGGTAAAGAATCCACCTGCAATGCAGGAGACCCTGGTTCAATTTCTGGGTCAGGAAGATCTCCTGGAGAAGGGAAAGGCTACCCACCTCAGTATTCTGGCCTGGAGAATTCCATGGACTGGAGAGTCCATGGGGTCACAAAGAGTTGGCCACCACTGAGTGACTTTCTCTTTCACATCCTCCAACTACACGTGAAAAAGCACATACATGAAGACGTATGTGCACGTTAAGTAAAAAATACAGAGGCATGCATTTTTAAAAAGATTACGTTGGGTCTCCCTGGTGGTTCAGTGGTAAAGAATCCGTCTGCCAATGCAGGGGATGTGGGTTTGATCCCTGCTCTGGGAAGTTCCCACATGCCATGGAGCAGCTAAGCCTGTGTACCTCAACTGCTAAGCCTGCGCACCCTAGAGCCCATGCTCCGCAGAAGAGAAGCCACCGTGATGCCAAGCCCTCGCACTGCAACCAGAGAAAGCCTGTGTGCAGCAACGAAGACTCAGCACAGCCAAAAACATAAGACATAAATAAAGTCATAAACAAAAATAAAAAGATCACACTTTTTCCCCATGAAGTGCTTGTGAAATGCCACAGTCCAGAGTGCCATAAAATTATTTCTAGAACCTAGCCAAGTGGCACAGAGTCCTTCTACAGGTCTTCTGTTTCCTCTGTTTCTAGCTTATTTCAAATTCCTACACCTTCACTTAGCAGCCAAAAGAAGCTAGTGTGGGGCGGTGGCAATCTACTGTATGAAAACACTTGGAACTTGTCACAAAGTAGGCAGTTTTCAAAGATATAAGATGATAAAAACAGGAAAACTTACAGACTTAAAACCTGCACAAACCTGGGCACCTAGCCCAGGATCTATGCAGCTAAGTGGGTTTTATCCCCAGAAACATTTTGTATCAAGCTTGTCCCTGGAAGTCATAATACCCAGGAAAAAACTCAAAACTGGCCTCACTGGTGTGTCATGTTGATAGCTTGTGGGACCATAGGTTTTGGAGCCCCTTAAAAACTCACCAAAACTAAGATGCAATATGATACTTTATAGATAATAAAGATTTTTCAAAATTTGAATTAGAGAGTAATTTTGATCAGAAAGCTATCCTTTAAAAAGCTTAACATTCTTAACAGGAAAATTTCATGAGCAAAACACATTTTGTGCTTTCAAATGCACAGAACGTTAAATCTGCAAAGCATGCCAAAAATATGGTGCACACGCACACATAATTTTAATCAACGATGTAATAAAATGAACAACATTTACAGAATTTCCAGTGTGTGCCAGATACTGCTCTAAGCAGTTACTAAACACTCTCTGAGGTGCGTGCTAATTGTATCTCTCTTTTTTATTTTTTAAACAGATGAGGCAATACTGGCAAAGAAGAGGAATAACCTGCTGAGGTCTCTGAGGCACTCCAGAAACTGTTCTCTGAACCTCCATGGCAGGGATCAGCAAGCTCTGGCCCGCCACCTGCCTTTGTCAATAAAGCTTTATTGGAACACGGTTACACCCACTTGTTTATTCATGTTGTGGCTGCTTGGGTACCACAATGGCCTACTGAGTGGCCACAGCAGGGACAGCATAGCACATCAAGCCTGACATTCTTAACTACCTGGACCTTTAGAGGAAAAGTTGGCCAACCCTGGCCTATGCTAAAATGCCTCCCTATGTGCACTGTCCTAGACTCTGGGGATTCAAAACAGACTAGCCAGGACCTCTTTGGTGGTTCAGTGGTTAAGAATCGACCTGTCAACGCAGGGGACGTGGGTTTGATCCCTGGTCCAGGAAGGTCCCACATGCCTTCCTGGGTCCGTGCACCACAACTATTGAAGCTCTCGTACTTAGGAGCCCAAGCTCCACAACAAGGCCCTGCAATGAGAAGCCCACTCACCACAACTAGAGAAAGCTGTCACACAGCAACAAAGACCAGCACAGCCAAAAATGAAATAAAAACAAAGACAAAAACAGGCTAGCCTCTGTTCTCACCGATTCTTGCCTATCAGATAATGAACAAGCAGACAAATATGCAAAGTGGTGATAAGTCGCCATCAGAAGCAAGAGCCAGGCAAAAGGCCAGTGAGAGTGGAAGGCCTATTTTCGTGAAGAGTTGCCAGGGAAGGCCTCTCTGACATGGTGACATCTGCACGGAGGCCAGCAGCACACAAGGGAGCTTGACGACCACTGGGAAGCCAGGCATTTCAATTTTCTCAAAGCTTTCCATTAACACCCCACAAACAAAACCCCTTCCTCTCTCCTAAGCACAATTATTTGCCTTTGGCCCATGGCTGAAAAATTTTACATAAACCACCACTTATTTAAACAGACCCACGACCACATGTTGATTCAATAAGCTCATGAAATGATCATCTACTTTATGGGTCTCCTTCACCAGAAAAAAGGCATTTTTCAGCATGTTTATATTAGACTGTAAAAGTCTGCTCTTACATCTCAGCAAGAAAACAAGTTTTCTCTCACTGATGACAGAAAAGCTACGATATTACCAAAACAAACTTGAAAGATTTAGAAATGACAAGGCAAGTTAATGCATAATAACTACAGAATCTAAACAAGTTCAAAGCCACAAACAGGGAGAAAAATTTTCACTAGGTTAATCCCATTATGAGGGAATCAGTCATTGCCTGACTGGTGGAAACCAAAGCAAACCAACTCTATTCTTATAATAAAATATCAAGGAAATAAAACTGAGGGTCACTCATGATGACCAGAAAATACGTCCGATATTTTTACTGTCAAATGAGAAAAAAGCAGATTGACTAACGATATACCTAACCATAGGGTATTTTGGTTTAAAAATTAACATAGATATGTATTATAGGTTTAAAGAGAATGTCCAAAAGAGCATAATCGAAACCATTAGCTGTGGACTTCATGCTTCCTTACCAATGCTATCATAATAGTGCAATATGAAATAAAAGGCAAGAAGAAAACTCTGAAAGCCGGACTCACTAGCCGGCTCTGGGGAGAGGGGGACTGTGTGGCCATCAAGAGTGTGGGCTGGGAACCAAGACCTCCCAGGTTCCAACCTGAGCTCCGCCATTTACAGGGTGAGTGACCCGACTTCTGTGGGCCCCTTTCCCTCATCTGCAAAACTGGGGTAACAACGGGAGCCACCAAGCACTGCGGGGAGGCCCCCGGGAGGGCCCCTTGTCTCTGGATTTATTCTCAGATTCACCTGGTGCACTGTTCCCAAGTGGACATAGCACCCTCCTGGGTGAGACACCTCACACCATACTGTCTGAGTCAACTCCCCTGAGACTCCGCCCTGAGTGCCCACAACGAACAGGAACCGTCTAAGTCCTGTTCCAAGTTCATCCCCAAAATGAGTTAGGTATCATCGAAAATGCTAGTTCTAACCCCTTATACTTCTATCACTTGACAGATCCCCAAGGGAAGTCATGAATGTGATGGCTTCTGAGAACTCACACTCAGGATGCACATAGGCTCCAGCCTTACCTGCCCAAGGTACCGAGAGATGCGTCGTAAAAATTAATCCCATGCTTGAGCGAACAGCAAAGATCCATCAGGAAATTATGAACAAGCTCCCGCACCATGGTCTTCCCTGCGTCTTCAGCAGAAGTCTATGAGAGTTTCAAAGACACTCAATGACCATCCAAGCTTCATTAGCCTTACTAACAACTACAGAGTGAATATTGGACAATAGCACATGCCTCACATTAAAAGAAAATCAGAAAACATTTTAAATTAAACATTTGGTAGAACTGTGGTGCTAGAGAAGACTCTTGAGAGTCCCTTGTACAGCAAGGAGATCAAACCAGTCAATCCTAAAGGAAATCAACCCTGAATATTCATTGGAAGGACTGATGTTCAAGCTCCAATACTTTAGCCACCTGATGTGAAGAGTTGACTCACTGGAAAAGACCCTGATACTGGGAAAGACAGAAGGCAAAAGAAGGGGACAAGAGAGGATGAGATGGTCGGATGGCATCACCGACTCAATGGACATGAATCTGAGCAAACTCCGGGAGGCAGTGGAGGACAGAGGAACCTGGCGTGCTGCGGTCCATGAGGTCACAAAGAGTCGGACATGAGTTAGCAACCGAACAACAGCAATGATAATTCAAAAACAAAACTGCACAAAAGGGAGAAACACCAATCAAAACATAAAAGTGTTCTGATATGTGGAATCTGAACAAGATAAACAAGTGAAACAATAATTTTTTTTAAAAACCTCACAGAGATCAGATTGGTAGCTGTCAGACATGGGGGTCAAGGGATTGGGGAGAATGGGTCAACTGTTAGGTTTTTTTGTTGGTTTGTTGGTTTTTCCGTTTAAATAACTGAATTAAAATGTTCCCTTTTAAAGTTGAACAAACAGGGGGCTGCTGGAACCACAAGAAACTACAGATAACTTTTGAGATTTTCTGTCGTCTCTGATTGTCTCCGAGCACTTTACGGTACTTCTTAGTGCAGCCCCGTGAGCCTGGCCGGGCAGACAGGATTGCATCCTTTCGACGCAGGAGCAAACTGTGGATGAGACGCTGAGGTCAGCACCGAGATGGGAGGTACAGAGCAGGTCAGTCTTGGGGCCCCAGGAGCAAAGATTCTCTGTTTACAGCACATGCTTTCTTTTTTCTAAGCTTGTTCTTGCTTTTGCATTGTGATACTGTGGCAGAAGACAGAAATGTTTGGTTGTTGCTCCATTCCTGGCACAGAGCTCCTAAAACCCTTGCAGTTTTCTGAGTGATGGGGGCGAGCGGAACGTCTCACATGGAGATCCTGAATCCCTCAGGATCTCCTAGGTGACAGAAACATCTTTTATCCTAACGAGGCAAATCTTAACAGGCCCCAGGAGAGGTTCAGGAGGGATTCTGGACACCAGACTACCAGTAACGAGAGCATCGCTTAATGCCCTGATTCTCTGTGCCCTCACCTATGCGATAGAACCGTTAGGGACTGCCCTGGTGGTCCTGTGGTTAGGACTCTGCGCTTTCACTGCTGGCGTGCAGGTTCAATCCCTGGTCATGGAATTAAGACCCCATAAGCCACAGAGTGCAGCCAGAAAGCAAAAACAAAACTCTTGAGAGGGGCAAGTTTAAACCTGTATTTTCAAACAAGCTTATGAATGACTTAGTTTCTCTTGCTCTTTTGAATAAAATTCCACAATTGGCAGTGTTCTTATGAAGCCCCTAGGGTTTCCTGGTTATGGAACGTACAAAACATGTGCAGAACAAGAACACAGGCAGGTCGTGGAGATAAAAAGGAGTACAAGAGTGGGCTCTTGAGAGGTTAACTATTACAGAGTTAACAGGAAGTCCGAGCCTTCACTACTCTGGCCAAGTTCATGTTCAGAAACGCCCTAAGAAAAATCAAAAGAAGGAAAATTCAAAGGTGCGGAGGCCTTAGTCCTCATGAGAGTGACTCTTCTTATCTAGTACTTGTTGCTTCCCAGGTGGCACTACTGGTAAAGAACCCACCTGCCAACGCAGGAGAGGCAAGAGATGGGGGTTCGATTCCTGGGTCCGGAAGACCCCCTGGAGTAGGAAACAGCAACCGACTCCAGTATTCTTGCCTGGGAAATCCAATACGGAGAGGAGCCTGACGGGCTACAGTCCATGGGGCCGCGGACATGACTGAGCGACTGAGCACGCACACAGAGCAATCCATTCTCGTCAGCGGGTAAGGAAGCTGACGCTCCCTAGATTCCGGGGTCCTAAAGCAGAAGCAACAGGCCTTGGAACTCTGATGACTGGAAAGATGTGAAGAGAATAGATGGGAGAGGAGAGGTAAGCAAGGAGGGAGAGAGCGGGAATCTACCCTCTAAGTCTACCATGCAAACACTGCAGGGAAAATGAAGATGTCCTGCAACTAAAAGGAATAAAATAGAAAAGAAAAAGACAAAAAAAGCTTAATATGATACCTCAGAGATTAGAAAAGATTTTACTCTAATTAAAAGAGTCATATTGTATCTAGGTAGATAATTAATATAACCACAGGCCAAAAGCAACAGATCGAACAGGGGGACTTATTAAGGCAGGTGTATGCATAGACCATGTTTTTGTGTGCGTATGCATGCTCAATCGTGTCGGATTCTTTATGATCCCAGGGACTGTAGCCTGTCAGACTCCTCTGTCCGTGGGATTTCCCAGGCAAGTATACTGGAGTGGATGGCCATTTCCTCCTCCAGATCTTCCCAACACAGGGATCGAACCCGCGTCTCCTGGATTACAGGTAGATTCTACACCACTTGAGCCATCAAGATAATGTGTATAGATGCTTCAGTCTCCCAGCTCTGGGTAACTCACGCTAACAGTAATGCCAAGCGAACCCCAGAGATTGTACCTCGACGCTGTCCAGGCTCACGTCAACAATCCCCTTCCAGCTGTAGAGAGATGCTATGTGGTTCAGCACTTGTCCAGTGAAGAAACGCACCTTCTGGGTTTTTGTGATATTTTTATTGTGAACTACCTGAAAACAATAGAACAAATGGCTTTCAAGGAAGCTGATTTTTAAAACATGTTGGATTTCATCATTATAAAAATAATACAGACCTGTGGCAGAACACTTAGCCAGAAAAAGAAAAAATGTAAAGAGGAAAACAAAATTGTCACCTTCCTGGACACCAACAGCTTACAATTTGGTATATTTCCTTTCAGTCTCTGCCCCTCCCCACAACACACACAAAATATATACATGTGTATATAGTAAGTGTATTGGGTTTTTATTGGGGTCTGGGTTTAACTTCTTTGAAATTATATATAGCTTTGTACCTGCTTTATTTATGTAGCATGAACTGTCTCCACATCATTAAAAATCCTTTAGAACATCATTCTGGAGGGCTGATCATCACTCTTTCCTAGGAGTGACTGTAACTCATGTACCGATTCCCCAGGTGGGTACAATCAGGCTGTTTCCATGAGCTGCAGCCTGCACTGTGTCCCTACCTACGCACTTGGAATGGTGCACAAGTTCTCAGCTCCTCCCAACCTAGCCCCCAGCCCGGATCTCTGAGGGCTTATGAATTATTTCAAATCCATTCCCTGGGTGATCCTGAGGCGACTCCCCAAACCCCCGCCTCCAGGCTGACACACATTTTCAAGACTTCTGACACACACACTGCCAGTCCTGCTTTCCTCCAGAGGGGCCGTCACAGTTCCTCCAGCGAAGCACCTGAGTCTTTGCTGGCACTGAGTATCAGGTCTGAAAAGTCAAGGCCAACCTGACAGGTAAAAAAACCTGTAATCTCATGACTTGCTCTGCTTTGAGTCCAGGGAATTTTTCAACCTCAGTACTACTGACATCTGGGGCCAAATACCTGTTGTGAGAGGCTGCCTTCTGTACTAGGACACTGAGCAGCCTATAGTGGTTGCTCGACCTTGGTCTCTGCTCACCAGATGCCAGTCACATTTATCTGGTTATGACAACCAAAACTTGCCAGATGGCCCACGAGGGACAGAATTGTGCCCAAGTTGAGAAGCACCAAATGCTATGTGCTCACGAGCCTCTTTTCACATGGGCTGCCAGCTCACAGCCTTTGGACAACTTTTTTTTATTTGGGGAGGGTCACAGGGTTTTTCTCATGGACCATGGAGGGGGCTTCTGTGTCAAAGACAGCGATCCTTTCAGCAAGTTTTCAGATTTCTGCAAGATGCTTATATAAGGCAGAATATGGAAGACGACACAAAATAACGTTTTGTGTTATTATGTAACACAACACAGCATGCTAGGTGTGTAGGTGAAGAAGGGCTATCATTTACAGCTCGCAGTCACCCCAGTGGCTTCCTGTGGAATGGGGTAGGGGGTGGGGGAAGCGGGTAGCAGTATTTTTCCTCTTGTAAGAAACGGCAGCTGTAACCTTCAGGATCGCTCACCAACACCAAGTTCTTGCTTAAGAAACAGTTTCCCATCCAACCCACACAACAACCCACATTACCTATGAGGTCACAGCTCTGAAGTCCTGCCAAAAAAAACACCGGAGCAAACACATGACAGGAATGCTGATCGCCAAACACGCACCTTTGTTTTCAGTGTGGACAAGAGAATACTGATGGTGGAGATCCTATCTTCCTTGATGCCTGAGCTAAAAATGCAAGGAATAAATTCTGAAAGTAAAAAGTTTTAAAGCATTAGATTCAAAAATACTTTGAATGGGAACAAATGAGAGACCATTACTTCTTAAAATTGTTCTTAAAATGGTACAGCAAACAATGCCATTGACTTGCCACCCCCGCCTTTTTTTTCAGGTTTTGTCTTTTTTAATTACACAAGTTCACAGTAAGGAAAACTATTTTTGTGACATAGGAAATAAATATCTAGAAGCAATACAATGAGTGAACCATTAAAGTTCAACAGTTCTTTGGTTCTATCTGCCCTTTCTTTTTTCACATTGACTTCAGCAAAGTTAATACTAACGGTTTGAAAAAGCATGTATGGTATGATTAGTTTTCCAAAGGTTCACTCTTCTCTTAGACCAGTTCAGAGATGTATTTAAAATGACAGTTTTAAGAGACAAAGATGTATAGAACAGTCTGTGGGAGAGGGAGAGGGTGGGATGATTTGGGAGAATGGCACTGAAACGTGTATAATATCATATATGAAATGAATCGCCAGTCCAAGTTCGATGCTTGGAGCTGGTGCACTGGGACAACCCAGAGGGATGGTATGGGGAGGGAGGAGGCAGGGGGGTTCGGGATGGGGAACACGTGCATACCTGTGGCAGATTCATGTTGATGTATGGCAAAACCAATACAATATTGTAAAGTAATTAACCTCCAATTAAAATAAATTTATTTAAAAAAAATAAAATACAATGACAGTTGTCACTTTATTGACTGGCTGTAGAATTGGGCTGATTTATTTGCTTTCTCTCCCCAAGGACTCAGCCTTCCACTGCTTGACGCTCTGGCATTACTAACATACTGGTGACACCAGTAAAAAGCTACAATTTCTCTTGCTCTATACATTCTTCATGAGCACATATAATTTCTTCAAAGGCAAATTCATTATTCTTAAAAAAAAAAATCAGAAAATACCAGACAGAAATTTAAAATCAACCATAACACTACTACCCAAAAGTTCATATTGAGAATGTCTGGGTTCCCAGTTGACTGTTAACCTTCTGGTATGTTCATATTGTTAAACTTTTAGTAAAATGGGATCATATTTTACCAGTTTTATAAGAGTTACACTCAGTCCTATACCCTAAAAAAATCTGGTATCAGTAAGTATATTTCTATATCCTTTTTGATAGCTACATTCCTCCTTATGACCAGTGCTCAATTTGCTCAGTCCCTTGCTGGTGGGTAGTAAGGAGTCCGATTTTCAGCTAATAGAAAAAGATGTCCCCTAACAAAACCTCTACTCAACTCCTTAATTATTCCCTTAGGATAAACGGCTGGATGTCGAGTGGCTGGCCCAGCCCAGCTGCCCTGCTGAAACTTTTAACAGAAGTGCATCCTTGCTCCTTTAGCAGTGTAGATGGATGACACCAAAATCAGTGTCCTCCACTTAATAAAAGCCAGACACTGAGAAGACACGGGGGAAGATTCTGAAGAAATGCCCGGCCCTGGAGGCAGAGGGCATCCCACGCAGGCTGGCAACAAGCAGGACCTGGGCACGACACCACAGGAAGGAGGTGTGTCCTCCACAGGGCTGCGGTCTGGGCGGCCACCTGGCCCCGGGCTGACCACCTCCAGGGACCTGTACCCGCACCTGCTCGTGAGTGGTCTCAGCAGCCTGCTCTGGAGGGGACCCAGGTCTCCCATGCTGCGGGACAGGGGGAAACGGTTGCAGGCCCCATGCTCTTCTCCTCCTACGAGTCTCAGGGCCCCAGCTGAGATGGCAGCCACTCCTCACCCACAGACAGGGCTTGACCCCAGGGGTCTCACTGGATGACGACCCTCTCTGCACTGCCATCCACGGTCCTGAGAAAAAAGCTGGTGGCCCTAACGGACGAAACCATGCCAAGCCTCGCTCTATATCCTGCTCACACCAGGCATTAAAAAAAACACAACTACTAAGAGAAGCTCGGTAGCCAGGGCTATGAATCTGCATCCTTTCTGGAGCTGTAAAGCCTCCCTTGTTCGCGTGCTGCAGTCCATGGGGGTCGCAAAGAGTCAGACACGACTGAGCAACTGAAATGAACTGAACTGAAGTTTGCGTTTCTCCTCCATTAGGCTCACTCAGCACCCAGCTAGTGCAACAGGGACCCCTCTGTCTGCACTGACCAGCAGCTTTCAAGCCACGGTGACCAAAGTCTCTCCGCACACACCCCTCACTACTGTGTGCAAGGCAGCCACAGAGGTAGCTGACCTTTGTTAACCCACTAAACGCTCAGAACAATCACAAGAAGGCCGGGCCCCAAGACAACGAGGCCCTCCTACCTTTCAACTCCAGCACTTGTGTGATCGTGCTGTCATCGCCGGCAATCAGAAAGGAAAGGGCGAACTGAATGTAGGCCAGCCGGACGTCATGTACTCCCTGGGGGCGAAGGAGATTGTGTCACACGGGTGTTCACACGCATGTGTACATGCGCGCACACACACACACACCCCTAAGGAAGCAGGAACATGAGGCTGCCCCCCCACATCCCGCTCATCCCCCTATCACAGGGTCCTCCAGGCTGGTACTGTAAGAGGGTCGACATCTAGAACCACTGGTCATCTCTTTATGGAAACCAAGGGTTTTTCTTTTGCTCTTTCCCTCTCAAGCTCCTACTCTTCTTTCAAGCCCTCTCTAAATACCAAAGCATAGGTCTCCCCTTCCCCGCCTGTAAGACACACACACTTTCAGTTTAGGGACAGCTCTGGTATAGAGCAGAAGATGCTCGGCCTGTCTACACACCATTCACTCTCAGGTCATGAGATAATAGGTCTCTGTTTTCGAAAATCCATAAATGATGGAAAGGCTGGTGCTGCTTTTGGTGAGACAGCCATGAGGTGATGTCTGGTTTTTATTAGGTATTAGACATTCGCAGCAGACACACAGATGAGGCCACATTACACACACAGCATGGCCTTCCCAGGACTGCATTCTGCACTGTCCCGCGGGGGCGGCAGCTGGACCCAGGACAGCATCCTCAACGAGGGCCCAGAGGCCGTGACCGACGGCCAGCCCCTCAGGAGCAGCCACGAGGGCCACTTAACCAGTCTCTCCTCTCAGTAGCTTTAAGGCAAACCTGTGTCTCACATTCCTGTTTTACACCCAAAGAATCCAGGGCATATGGTCACACACAGCACGTGTAAGCTGGACATGCACAAGCACAGGGGCTCAGAGCCTCCACTGCTCACCCCGATAGCACTTACTGAGTTCAGTTATTACAAACTAACTTTAATTTGAAGACAAGAGATAAGTTAACATCTTGGAGAACCACTGTCTTCAATGCCTGAAGAGACTGAGGAGTCTCCACCTTCCAGGGAGTTCCATTCACTTAGTGGTGGCAGTAGTGATGGTGAGGGGGGTGAGGAGGGTGAGGGGGTGAGGAGGGTGAGGAGGGTGAGGGGGGTGAGGGGGGTGAGGGGGGTGAGGAAGGTGAGGGGGGTGAGGAGGGTGAGGGGGTGAGGAGGGTGAGGAGGATGAGGGGGTTGAGGAGGATGAGGGGGTTGAGGAGGATGAGGAGGGTGAGGGGGGTGAGGAGGGTGATGGGGGTGAGGGTAGTGAGGAGAGTGAGGAGGGTGGGGGTGGTGAGGGTGTGAGGAGGGTGAGGAGGATGAGGGGGGTGAGGGGGGTGAGGGAGGTGAGGAGGGTGAGGAGGGTGAGGGGGGTGAGGGGGGTGAGGCTGGTGAAGAGGGTGAGGGTGGTGAGGGGGTGAGGAGCATGAGGAGGGTGAGGGGGGTGAGGGTGGTGAGGAGGATGAGGAGCGTGAGGAGGGTGAGGAGGGTGAGGGGGTGAGGGTGGTGAGGAGGGAGAAGGGGTGAGGGTGGTGAGGGGGTGAGGAGGGTGAGGAGGGTGAGGGGGGTGAGGAGGGGTGAGGGGGGTGAGGGGGGTGAGGCTGGTGAAGAGGGTGAGGGGGTGAGGAGGGTGAGGAGGGTGAAGGTGGTGAGGAGGGTGAGGAGCATGAGGAGGGTGAGGGGGTGAGGGTGGTGAGGAGGATGAGGAGCATGAAGAGGGTGAGGAGGGTGAGGGGGTGAGGGTGGTGAGGAGGGAGCAGGGGTGAGGGGGGTGAGGAGGGTGAGGAGGGTGAGGGGGTGAGGGAGGTGAGGAGGGTGAGGAGGGTGAGGGGGGTGAGGGGGGTGAGGCTGGTGAAGAGGGTGAGGGGGTGAGGAGGGTGAGGAGGGTGAAGGTGGTGAGGAGGGTGAGGAGGGTGAAGGTGGTGAGGAGGGTGAGGAGCATGAGGAGGGTGAGGGGGGTGAGGGTGGTGAGGAGGATGAGGAGGTGTGAGGAGGGGTGAGGAGGGTGAGGGGGTGAGGGTGGTGAGGAGGGAGAAGGGGGTGAGGGGGGTGAGGGGGGTGAGGAGGGTGAGGAGGGTGAGGGGGGTGAGGGGCGGTGAGGAGGGTGAGGAGCGTGAGGAGGGTGAGGAGCGTGAGGAGGGTGAGGAGTGTGAGGAGGGTGAGGAGGGTGAGGGGGTTGAGGAGGGTGAGGGGTGAGGGTGGTGAGGAGGGAGAGGGTGGTGAGGAGGGAGAGGGTGGTGAGGGTGGTGAGGAGGGTGAGGAGGGAGAGGGTGTGAGGAGGGTCGGGGGGTGAGAAGTTGAGGGGGATGAAGAGGGTGAGGAGGTGAGGAGCATGAGGAAGTGAGGGGGGAAAGGGTGGTGAGGAGAGTAAGGAGGTGAGGGGTGTGAAGATCGTGAGGAGGGTGAGGAGCATGAGGAGGGTGAGGAGCGTGAGCGGGGTGAGGAGGGTAAGGGGGGTGAGGAGCATGAGGGTGGTGAGGAGGTGAGGGGGGTGAGGAGCATGAGGAGGGTGAGGAGGTGAGGAGGGTGAGGAGGGTGAGAGTGGTGAGCGGGGTGAGGAGGGTGAGGGTGGTAAGGCGGTGAGGAGCGTGAGCGGGATGAGGAGGGTGAGGGGGGTGAGGAGCGTGAGGGTGGTGAGGAGGTGAGGGGGGTGAGGAGCATGAGGAGGGTGAGGAGATGAGGGGGGGTGAGGAGGTGAGGAGGGTGAGGAGGGTGAGGGTGGTGAGGCGGTGAGGAGGTGAGGAGCGTGAGCAGGGTGAGGAGGGTGAGGAGGGTGAGGGGGGTGAGGGGGGTGAGGAGCGTGAGGGTGGTGAGGAGGTGAGGGGGGTGAGGAGCATGAGGAGGGTGAGGGAGATGAGGGGGGTGAGGAGCATGAGGAGGGTGAGGAGGTGAGGAGGGTGAGGAGGGTGAGGGTGGTGAGGCGGTGAGGAGGGTGAGGAGCGTGAGCAGGGTGAGGAGGTGAGGAGGTGAGGGAGGTCAGGAGCCTGAGGGTGGTGAGGACGTGAGCGGGGTGAGGAGCGTGAGCGGGGTGAAGTGCGTGAGGAGGGTGAGGACGTGAGGAGGTGAGGGGGGTGAGGAGCGTGAGCAGGGTGAGGAGGTGAGGGGGGTGAGGAGCGTGAGGAGGGTGAGGACGTGAGGAGGTGAGGGGGGTGGGGACCGTGCGGGTGGTGACGGCCCGGATGAGGATGTGGATGATGAATGGCGATGGTGACGGTGAGGAGCATGGTATCAGTAACGTTTCCTGAGCACTCGTGACTGCCAGGCTCCCTGCCAGGTGCATATCGGTTTTCTCAGTTACAGTAAGAATCTGAGGTAGAGACACCCAGCACACCTATCTTATAGATGGGGAAACTGGGGTTTTAAAAACCTCACTTAAGCTTACGTGTGTGTCGCTTAGTCGCATCTGACTCTCTGCGGCCCCGTGTACTGTAGCTCGCCAGGCTCCTCTGTCCCTCGGACTCTCCAGGGAGAACACTGGAGCGGGTTGCCCCTCCCTTCTCTAGGGATCTTCCCGACCCGGGGATGACACCCAGGTCTCCCGCATTGCGGGCGGACTCTTCAGCAGCTGAGCCACCAGGGGAGCCCCTCCCTTGAGGTTACATCACTACTAAGTGAGAAAGTACTGGGACTGGGATGGTAAGAAATACCCGCACACACACACCACTTCCTGCTCGACCTCATATCTGCCTACAGAAAGGCTCCTCCTTCTCAGCGCTCCCCTGGCAGCTCCATGCCACTTTTTCTCAAGGTGCAAGGCCCATACATGGCACCGTTTAGGCCTCTGTGAGTATGAAATTAACTGTCTTATTTTATTGACTGTTTCTTCTGGAGAAAAGAATGTGCATTCAACCCCGCTCTGTAACATCCGAGTAGACGCCTTGCAAGGTCCTCGCATTTAGTGAGCTTATCTCCGTCCATAGCACAGAACACACTTCAGCAAGACCTGGGCTGCTTTATTCCAAATACACCGAGAGCCCCAAACTACTCTCTCGTTCTGGGGACCCACCTGTGGGCCTCTTCACAGTACGCGGTTTGGGTACAATGATCCCTTCAAGTCCTGAAAATAAGCTACACTCTGACTCCGTCCGTGTCAGCAGTGCTCTGGGGCCTTCATTCACCAACTCTACGTTGATACGACACCAGTGACACTCAAGTGTCATAACCTCAGGCTGGGAGGACGCAGAGGTGACTCGGATATTATCCCTGTCCTCAGTAACTGCTTCAAGCGACCACTGCTTCTAAGCCATCTGGATGCCTCATTGTTCAAACCAACGTGCCACCTGATTCAAGAACAGTTTACTGATCCTGGTCTACACACGCCTTAAACTTCAAAAGAATCCTGGCAAAATGCTAAAACTTGCCTGGTAAAATGAAATTAGGTTTCATCCTTCCCCCGTGAGTTGGAAAGGCTCCCGATGTTTGGGGTTCTCTGTCCACGGAAGTCCTGGGAATCAGGACTCTGGAGTGCTGGTCCCGAACTGCCATTCTAGGGCTTTCTATCCCATGTGAGCACAGCAGAGGCCCTCTCATTCGTGCTGCCAGCAATGGATTTTGAACTGAAACGGAAGTTAGTTCTCACCCGCTGGCATGCATCTTTTATGTCCCAGAGAACCCCAAAGTTCAGATTCCTGACACGGTGGAAAACAAGACCCCCAAGACATAGCCTTGGCTGTTCATTCTCCAGCAGCCGCTGCCAGGCCTCGTCCCCCTGACCACAGCCCCTCGCTGCCCCCAGCTGCCGCCCTGCATCTCCAGCAAATTCCATCAAAGGCAAGAAGGCCACACACGCCTGCCCCTCATTCCTATACTCTGACTTCACGGGGCTGTTATCCCAGGGAGAAAACATCCTGAACTCGAAGGCGTGCTCTGCAAAATACTGTCTGAAATAGACCAAAACATATTTGGTAAAACAGCTCTTTGGCACAGGACTTTTAACAATGCTTTCTTTGGATGATAAAAAATAGTCATAATCCTCTCTTTTCACGAGGCTTGAATAACTCCCTCCAAAATGTTAAAAACACTGAAAAGAAATATCTTCTTTAGCTTCTTCAATAACTAAATGGCTTAAAAAAAAAAAGTGGGAGAAAAGCATAAAATTCAAAGATCTGGAGAGATTTAAGAAAAGTATCAGCAGAACACCCCATGTAGCCCCTGTGTAGATCCTGATTTGAACCAGAGGGTACAGATGTTTCTGAGACAGTGGGGGAAAAGCTGAGACTGAATTGGGCATTAGACAATGGTGAGAAATTATTAACAGTGTTAAGTATGATGATGGCACCATGGTTTTGTTTTCTAAAATGCTGCTTTCTGTTCGAGATACTGAATATTTATAGTCGAAATATATGTGCGATGTGCTATAACAGGGGCATCCTAGGTGGCGCTAGTGGTAAAGAACCCGTTTGCCAACGCAGGAGAAGCAAGAGAGC
The DNA here is from genome assembly GCA_935064755.1 of Tragelaphus eurycerus. Classification (NCBI taxonomy): domain Eukaryota; kingdom Metazoa; phylum Chordata; class Mammalia; order Artiodactyla; family Bovidae; genus Tragelaphus; species Tragelaphus eurycerus. Next base: position 45,523,409 of record CAKXYN010000009.1, read on the forward strand.
TGGTTTGATCCCTGGGTGGGGAAGATCCCCTGGAGGAGGACATGGCAACCGAATCTCACGGACAGTGGAACCTTGCGGGTTATAGTCAACAGGGCTGCAAAGAGTTGGACATGACTCTTTGTCTGATTGAAGCGACTTAGCATACACACACACACACACACCCTGTAATTCGACTTAGCATACACACACACACACACACACACACCCGTAATTGACTGTCTGCCCCAAAACCTAAAGGCAGGAAAGGATGACAGCATCTGAAGTTGGATGACAGGGACATAGGAAGTCACTGTGCTGATGTCTATTTTTGAATGTTCCTGACATTTCCCATATGAAAAAAATTTTTTTTACTGTCTAGAAACTATTTCCTACAATGTATAAAGTTTCAGACTTCCCTGGTGGTCCAGTGGCTAAGACTCCACACTTCCAATGCGAGGGTCCAGGCTTCCCAGGTGGCGCTAGTGGTAAAGAACCCCCCTCGCCTGCGAGACGTGAGAGACCTGTGTTCGATCCCTGGGTTGGGAAGATCCCCTGCAGGCGGGCATGGCAACCCATTCCAGTATTCTTGCCTGGAGAATCCCACGGACAGAGAAGCCTGGCGGGCTACAGTCCATGGGGTCGCAAAGAGGTGGACAAGATGGAAGTGACTTAGCACAGCATGCACAAAGTATGTAAGACACTTGATACGGATGATTGAGCAAAGCAAAAATACTTTCATTTCTACAGTAACTCCCGTTTTCCAGATCAAGAGATAAAATGACTTGTGGAGGCCCTGAGCTGAAGCAGCCAGACCCAGACAAGGACTGGGCTTTCCCATGCTGTGCGGTGGCGGGTGGCCTGTCCACTGATGTGCACTTTACTTAAGATGGAAGGGTGGGTTGAGGCCAAGACTGAGGGAGGGAAAGGGAAGGGATTTTGACAGGTAACTACTGCCAAGCTGACGGCCAGGGAAGACCAGAGAGCCAGGTCTGCCCCTCGGGGGCGGACAGCACACACCTTCTTTTTGTCAGACACATGCTGAGATACCAGGAGCCGTCACTCACTAAGTGGAACTTCGGACACACCGATTATAGTAAATCCATGAATCACGAAGACCTGGAAGTTTTTCCTAGAGAAAACCTGTTTCATTATTCCAGAAAAACCTTCAACGCTGTTGTTACTGTGATTCACCTTCAGTCTAGTTATTACCTGGTGGCATAGAAACTTTATTTCCTAGGAAAAGCCAGAGAAAGGAGGTCACGCCTGGCTGCAGAAGTCACTTGTTCTAACGTGGCTCCTCCACTGGGGCAGACAGAGGTGGGCCTCTGTCACCTGATGCCAATGCCAAGGAAGGGGGCGTGGGGGACGGAGCCAGCAGTAAGGGTGTGTGTGTGTGTCTTAAGTCACTTCAGTCGTGTCCAACTCTTTGAGACTCCATGGACTGTAACCTGCCAGGCTCCTCTGTCCATGGGGATTCTCCAGGCAAGAACACTGGAGAAGTGTTATCAGAAGGGCTATCATGCCCTTCTCCAGGGGATCTTCCTGACCCAGGGACTGAACCCACATCTCCTGCCCTGGCAGACAGATCCTTTACCACTAGCACCACATGGGAAGCTCAGTGGGGAGGGCAGACCTTGCAAAGGGGAAGGGGTACCTCGACCAGCCACAGCTGGCACAGGGGTTGGAAGGGTGCCCGTGCTTCAGCTCATGTGTTCTAAAACTCGTGCTTTTCCCTCAAGATCCTTTCAAACTCTAGGGAAACTTCTGGAGCTCCTAGAAAACCTTTCTCCTTTAGACAACTCTCACAACCAACCGTCCACACTTCGATTCTCTTTGGCACAATCCAGCCCCTACTCATTGTTAAGACTTCTAACTGGGAGGCAGAAGGAACATATTAAAAAGCCACAAACACCAGGCTTCCCTGGTGGCTCCGTGGTAAAGAATCCGCCTGCCAAATGCAGGAGACACGGGCTCAATCCTCGATCCAGGAAGATTCCCACTTGTTACAGAGCAACTGAGTCTGTGCCACTAACTACTGAACCTGTGCTCTAGAGCCCGGGAGCTGCACCCAGAGAGCCACAGCTACTGAAATCTGTGTGCCTAGGGCCTGTGCTCCACAGGAGGAGAGGCCATGGCAGGGGGAAGCCCTCACACCACAGCTGGAGAGCAGCCCCTGCGTGCCACAACTAGAGAAAAAGCGTGCAAAGCAACGAAGACCCAGCACAGTCACAAAATAAAGCAAAGAATAAATAATAATTATTTTTTTAAAAAGTCAGAAATGTTGTTTCTGATGACCTCACTGGCGTGGCTTCTCAAGGGCTTTTCCACATAGTGGACAGATCAAGCATGGGAGTACCACCACGAGCACCACCCCATGAGGCCCAAGGAGACCACCACCACCACTCTGGGAAGACGCCCTCCAGCTGCACCATCCTCATCGGCCAGAGAGGCCCCGCCATGCTGAGCCCCAGGGAAGCTGGCCTCAGACATCCCTGTCACTCAGGCCCCACCAGGCAGCCAGGCCCCCACCATTGGCCGGGATGAGGCCACCCTTCCTCACAGGCTCAAAGTGGCTGCCAAGGCACACACCTTTCACACAGAGGCCTCCCGCTCCATCTACGTGAGGACCAAGGCCAGAGAGAGGAGGACCCAGGAACCACTGCAGCCCCCCGGAAGGAAAGGAAACACTCGGGCAGGGGGAAACACATGAGACCCTCCTCACCTTTGTATCCCTCTTGGTCACCAGGGTGTACAAGGTCTTCTTATTCAAATCGAAATGGCTGCAGACATCCCTGGCGGCCTCGGGACCCTGGGTCACCATGGCGGCCATCAGGTTCAGGCAGGCTCGAGCCATCCTGTTCAGGACAAGCGGGACCTGGTGTCGTGACGGCAGGACCACAAAGGCCCCCTTGCCTCGAGCCAGCTGCAACCAATCTGTGCAGTCTACTGGCCCCACACCAGAAACCAGGAGGAAGGAAACATGGAGACATGCCCTTTCTTTAAGAAAAAAATACCCTAACAAAATCTGCAAAGAAAGCTAAAAAACTGAGTCTGAGGACAATCCAAGAACACAAGATGAAGGTAGAGGGAAGATGGAAATGTCTCTTTCCAGTAAATCATCATGGAGCTGGACCCCACCCCTTACCCAGTGCAGGCCAGGAGAAGACTTCTGCACAGGGGACATCTCTAGATGCAAGTGCTTGGCGGCCTTTCCACCCTGCGGTAGGTCACCCAGAATCCTCGGTCACCAAGCACCTACCACACCTTATTTAAGTGCTGGGAAAACAGCAATTTATGAGACAATCGAGGCCCCACCCTCATGCACCCTGCATCCCAGTGGAGGGAGACAGTGGGTCAGGAGATGGCTATGGATATTATGGCACACGTTCAGCTGTACCATAATGGGAGAGTCAGATAGGGCCTCCCTGAGATGACACCTCCGCAAGGTTGTGAAAGTGGAGAGGGAGGGAGTTTGCGAGGACCTAGGAGATGAGCTGTTGGGGTTAAAAGGACAGGCAGCGTTCAGGAGGTCTGGGGTGTTCCCCAGGGCGGGAGCAGAAGGACCCGCAGCAGCAGAGGAGTCGGTGACAGCGAGGGGACAGTCAACAGGAGGAGAAGGGGCACTGCCATAGCCTCGGAAACAGCTCAGCTCTGCGGGCGAGTAGAGGAAAGGTCAAGTGCTCTCATGGAGAGCTGGACGCTGACCAAGTCCAAGGCTAGTCCTGGCCATATACAGGTGGCCAACTTACCTGTAACCCGAGGCATACAGGGACTCACAGATGAGCTTCATGTGGTTATTCATTAGCTTCTTCACGATGTTGGTCCCCACCACGTGAAAATGGGAAAGGTCACTGGCTGTCCGCAATAATATGGCCTCGAAAACTTGAAATACTAAAAGCATCTGCAAAAACAGAATCGAGGTGCTTACAAATCATCTCCTTTTCTTTTCCGCCTCTACAGACACTTGTCTTAGCCACAGCCACCTGCAGGTTTCAATCTTTCAACCTGTCAGATCCCGAATCAAACACAGAGATCTGCCAGGCCCTGAGCTCTGGAATTAGCCTTGCTCTAAGAGTCTAGCTAAATAGAGAACAGCTTGCTTAGAATTAAACCAAATGAAATTAAAAGAGAAATTTCTAGTAATGATTCTGCCTCACTGCTTTGGGGATATTCAGGTCTATAGCCTTACAGCAATAATCCTGAGACTTCAACAGGTTCATAAACACCTCAAATTCTATACCTCTTTGGAAGCAGAAAACAACAGACAACTCAATATACATTTGTACCTGGGACACACAGTCTTTACCTATTTCCCTTGCGTTAAAGCAAACCATGCAGAAACCAAGTGTGTTTAGACAAGAATCTATGATCCTTCCTTCTGCTATTATTCACCAGTAACAAGTTAGCACTTTCCTCTAAAGGCTTTCAAAGGTTACAATGCAAAAATGAATGCATCTCTATAGCCCAGGCACAAAGCATCATTTTCAGTAGAAAGCTGGTAATATTTTGGAGATTTATATCACATTTCTCTTCATCAAGCTTAATGTAATAGTTGTTATTTAGTCGCTCAGTTGTGTCCAACTCTTTTGCAACCCCGAGGACTGTAGCCCACCAGACTCTTCTGTCCATGGGATTTTCCAGGCTAGAATACTGGAGTAGGTTGCCATTTCTTTCTCCAGGGGATCTTTCCCACCCAGGGATCGAACCTGGGTGTCCTGCTTGGTGGGTGGACTCTACCACTGAGCCACCAGGGAAGCCCTAATCCAACAATAGCACTGACTTTTGCTTCTCCCCATCAGGCCAGGTAAGGAAGAGCATACTTCACTTTCAGGGCGCTTCTCCCCACTCAGGAGCTGGAAAATTTCCGCACACTCCACAGAAATCTTGATGTACCCCTCCACAACATCATACATGTCTTCTCGGGGAGCTTCTTAGCAGCGGAAACAAATGCCTCCAGGGCTGAAATGAGAGTCAGGGTGAGATGTTAATAAGGACGGTCTCTTTAGAAACAATCCCCGGGGGCTATGGTGACAGAGGGAGGTTGCTGGCAGGAAATAGCCAGGTGACTGGAAGCAGCCCGTGACAAGATGGAATAGAGGAGCAGGGTGGAGACAGGGAGATCGAGAGAGAGGACGTGTCCTTAAGTCATGGGGAGCATCTTTCAAAGGCACTGGCTGAGAGCAGAACCCTTCCTGATGCAGGAATCCTCCTGATGGGTTACTATCCGATGCTCCTGAGCATCCTCTGGGTCTTTATCAATGTAACCCTGCTCTCCATCCCCAACCCCCATCAACTGAAGGGGGCATAATGGATAAAGAAAATATGGTATATCTATACATAGAAATACACATAAAAGGGACTTCCAGTGGTTAAAACTTCACCTTCCAACGCCGGGGGCAGGTCTCAACCCCTGGTCAAGGAGCCAAGATCCCAGAGGCCTCCTGGCCAAAAACCACAAAACAGAAAACAGAAACAATATTGCAACAAATTCAATAAAGACTTTAAAGGGTCCACATCAGGGACTACCCTGGCGGTCTACTGGTTAAGACTCCATGCTTCCACTGCAGGGGACATGGGTTCGATCCTTAGTTGGGAAACTCAGCTGTACAGTGCAGCCATACATAAATAAATGAGTGAACAAATAGATAACTAAAGCAAAATAAAACTGTTTTAAACTGGTCCACATCATAAAAACAAAGAAATACACACAATGGAATATTATTCAGCCTTTAAAAAAGAAGGACACTGGGGACTTTTCTGGTGGTCCAGACTGAGCGACTTCACTTTCACTTTTCACTTTCATGCATTGGAGAAGGAAATGGCAACCCACTCTAGTGTTCTTGCCTGGAGAATCCCAGGGACAGGGAAGCCTGGTGGGCTGCCATCTATGGGGTCACACAGAGTCGGACACTACTGAAGTGACTTAGCAGCAGCAGTGGTTAAGACTCCAAGCTTCCACTGTAAGAGGTGCAGGTTCAATCCTAAGATCCCACATGCCACTCAGTGCAGCCAAAATTAAAAAAATTAAAAAAAGAAAGTAGGAAACTTCACCTTTTGCAACATTCTACATGAACCCTGAAGGTAGTAAATGAAACAAGTTAGGGAAAGACAAATACTGTATGTTCTCACTTACACACTCAATCTAAAAATGGCAGGGCCCATCTGATTCTTACCATTTGATCTCTACCCCAGAAAAATAACAGCCCCTTGTAAATAATGAACAAATGAATGAATGAAATGTATGTGCTTAGTCACTCAGTCATGTTCACCTCTGCGACCCTTTGGACTGTAGCCCACCAGGCTCCTCGGTCCATGGGATTTTTCAGGCAAGAATACTGGAGTGGGTTGCCATTTCCTTCCCCCAAAACTAATGAACAAATGAATGAATGAAATGTGTAATTCTGTGCTAAAGCAGGTATCATCTTCCTAGCACTAGCTAGCAGTTGCAGATATCAAATCTTAAAAAAAAAAAAAAAAAAAAATCTGTGGAAGACAAACTAGAAACTGAGGATATTCTGGCCATGAACTTAATATTCACTTGAGAGAAACCCTGTCACTGTTTCATTTTGACACAATGCCAGTATTTCCACATATTAGCCTAATTTGATTGTGCTTTGTCCTCATAATCTAAATACTTTATAATGGATTACACGAAGTTGTGCAGGGTGATCACACTTTTCAAAAAGTAAAATTATAGAATCTGCTTCGTATCAGTCACTAATCTTGGTCAACTGACAGGCCCTGCGGTGGCTTCGTGTGATAGCTTATTACGTGTTCTCGGGTCAGTGTGAGTGGTGGAGAATCAAAGCTACGCAAAACAGAGCTGACAGCCATGGCAGTAACTGCAAACAGGCTCACTGAACAGCCCCGAACTGACTTGCAATCCCATGGGCTATAGCCCTCGGTCCAATGGGATTCTCCATGGAGAATACTGGAGTGGGTTGCCATGCCCTTCTCCAGGGGATTTTCCCGACCCAGGAATAGAACGTGGGTCTCCTGCATTGCAGGCAGATTCTTTACCGATTGAGCTATGAGGGAAGCCTCCGACTCACAGTCAGGACTCCATAAATATCTGCTGTGATGAATGAGAAGTACATTTATCCACTTTCCTAACAATTGCAATAAAAAGAATTTTAGAGCTTGCAGACAGATGCTGCCTGGGCAGGGGAAGCATGTACTCGCAGGGAAACTGTCACCATCAAGTAAATCGTGGCCCTGGACTCCCCGGCACCCAGGTCTCGGTTTCCCGACTTAAAATCGGGAGGCTGGGCTCTGACTCTCGCTGCAAAAAGTAGCTGCTGCGTCAGCACACGGAGGCCCCACTCAGACAGAAGAAGCTGGGAGATCGCCTCTCAAGCTCGCGCTCCCTTCCCCTCTGCACTCACCCGGCCCCGCGCCCTGCGGGTCCCTCAGCTGAGCCTTGAAGCGCACGCCCGTGAGCTCTTCGGTGCGGGCCCGCTTGGCTGCGCCCGCCGGGGCAGCCGCGCCGTCCTGGCGGCCCGAGACCTTCCTCTTGGGGACCCCCATGGCCAAGAGGGCGGGGGGTGGGGGGGCGCCGGGATCCACGCACCCGGAGACCTGGCGGAAGCAAACGCGCTGTGACACAGCCAGCCTCTCAGGGCTCACACGTGGGGGAACAGGGGGCGGGATTGGCGGAAGGGGCGGGGCCTCGAGGGAAAAGTCGGCGGAAGGGCCTGGGCTTGTGAGCAGCACGGTCCAGCGGAAATCCGGTGAAGTCTCTCAGTCGTGTTCGACTCTTTGCTACCCGGTGGAGTATAGCCCACCAGGCTCCTCTGTCCCTGGGATTTTTTTTCCAGGCAAGAATACTGGAGTGGGTTGCCTTTTCCTTCGCCAGGGGATCTTCCCAACCCAGGGATCGAACCCAAGTCTCCCGCATTGCAGGCAGAGGCTTTAACCTCTGAGCCACCAGGGAAGCCCGGAAATCCGGTAGTAAAGGTAAAAGGTTTCCGAGTCCCGGGTTCCCGTGTGGTGCTACGGTCGCAGCTGGGTCGCTGGGGGCTCGGGAGCGAGGCGACACTCTCCGCAACACACTCCCGCTCCCCTGCTCGGCCGCGGCGAGGAGAGGGCCTTCGGCGGCCCTTCGCTAGGGTTCTTAGCAGGAAGAACCCCTAAATCCTCCGCTCCCGAAGGGCGCGAGCCCAAACCCGTGGTCGCAGCACAGTCAGATCGTTCTTGCCCTGAGGACGCTCTTCTGTGTGGCCTCTGGAACTTGATTAACACGCGGCGGGATTCGATGCTTTGCTTAAGTAGAAGTCCTGCTGGTGGGTCGGAAGGGTGGATGCCCCTGGCTAATAGATTGAAGGCGGGAGGAGAAGGGGACGACAGAGGAAGAGATGGTTGGATGGCATCACCGACTCAGTGGACATGAGTTTAAGCAAGCTCCTGGAGATGGTGAAAGACAGGGAAGCCTGACGTGCTGCAGTCCATGGGGTCCAAAGGAATCGGATAAGACTGAGTAACTGAACTTAATTGCCAGGCGGGCTTGTTGCTGGGAGGTCCTTGGTCAGGCAACTGGTCCGAAGTCGTGCGGATTCCCCTAACCCCGACCCTTAGTTTATCTCACCTCGGACAGACAGGCTTGTCTAGTGGGATGTCACCGCAGACTGACAAACTATTGGGAGGACGAGCACCATTTGGGGCCTGCAGGGTGGGAGGAGACGATCAAATGAAGTCACGTCTGTGAAAACCCCTTGTGGACAGCGCCGCGGCCGCCACATCTGAGCCCCCGGTCATTAAAATGGAAACAGCGAAGCCAGCTGTGGCTGAGCGGAGAAAATGATGCCATGTGTGCAAAACTGCTTTGACGGGGGAAAAAGGACTGTATGTCTTTGTAAGATGTTACTCGTTGACTTGAGAGCCACGTGAAATATTCTGAAATAAAATGGAGGTATCAATAAATAAGTAATAACAGGCTGGTGCATTCCTTAATACCCCTTCATCAATACGTGGTTATGTGTTCAAATCAATCATGAACCAGGTCATGAGTAATTTAGTGATTCCTGGAATCATCAGTTAGCTCGCCCTCTACTTTGAGGAAATACTCTCCTGTGTTCTGTAAGCAGATTTGTATTGAACATCTAAGGATGTGGGTTTTTTTGTGACCTGTTGAAGTTCCAGAATCTCTAATAGGAAATGTCTATGGGATTGACCGTGAGTCAAGCACAAGCAAGACTGTTGTGCTTGTGGAAATGCCTACCTTGTAGGCAGGTCAGAGCAAGTGGCCTGACCAGATAGATATGAGTTCTTGCAGCAATATTAAGAGATAGGAATATGCCCAAAATTCAGGCTGTAAAGGGTAATACTCTTGTTACTAAAGACAGACTTAATTCTGTTTAAAAAAACTTTTTATTTAATATTGGAGTATAATAGATAACAATGTTGTGATAGTTTCAGGTGGACAGCAAAGGGATTCAGCCATACATATACATGTATCCATTTTCCTCAAACTCCGCTCCCATCCGGGCTGCCACATAATACTGAGCAGAGTTCCCTGTGCTATACAGTGGGTCCTTGTCAGTTATCCATTTTAAATATAGCAGTGTGTAGATGTCCATCCCAAGCTCCCTAACCATCCTTTTCCCCCAGCATTCCCCCCACCAATCCCAGCCAGGAACCATGAGCTTGTTCTATAAGACAGACTTAATTTTGACTAATTGTCATCATGGGTTCTTTTCTGTGGTTTATTGCCAACCACCAAGTTTGTTTTCAACCAGAGTGGACCTGACCAAAGAGACAGGAGGGAGAGAGGAGGGAGCAAGAGAGAGATGTAGGAAACAGTCAAAATCTATTCAGTTTCTGCCTGTGTGGCCTTGGGCATGTTATCAGTTCAGTTCAGTTGAGTTGCTCAGTCGTGTCTGACTCTTTGCAACTCCATGAATCACAGCACACCAGGCCTCCCTGTCCATCACCAACTCCCAGAGTTCACTCAAACTCATGTCCATCAAGTTAGTGACGCCATCCAGTCATCTCATCCTCTGTCATCCCCTTCTCCTCCTGCCCCCAATCCCTCCCAGCATCAGTCTTTTCCAATGAGTCAGCTCTTCGCATGAGGTGGCCAAAGTACTGGAGTTTCAGCCTCAGCATCAGTCCTTCCAATGAACACCCAGGACTCATCTCCTTTAGAGTGGACTGGTTGGATCTCCTTGCAGTCCAAGGGAGTCTCAAGAGTCTTCTCCAACACCACAGTTCAAAAGCATCAATTCTTCAGTGCTCAGCTTTCTTCACAGTCCAACTTTCACATCCATACATGACCACTGGAAAAACCATAGCCTTGACTAGATGGACCTTTGTTGGCAAAGTAATGTCTCTGCTTTTGAATATGCTATCTAGGTTGGTCATAACTTTCCTTCCAAGGAGTAAGCGTCTTTTAATTTCATGGCTGCAGTCACCATCTGCAGTGATTTTGGAGCCCAGAAAAAGAAAGTCTGACACTGTTTCCACTGTTTCCCCATCTATTTCCCATGTAGTGATGGGACCAGATGCCATGATCTTCGTTTTCTGAGTGTTGAGCTTTAAGCCAACCTTTTCACTCTCCACTTTCACTTTCATCAAGAGGCTTTTGAGTTCCTCTTCACTTTCTGCCATAAGGGTGGTGTCATCTGCATATCTGAGGCTATTGATATTTCTCCCAGCAATCTTGATTCCAACTTGTGTTTCTTCCAGTCCAGCGTTTCTCATGATGTTCTCTGCATAGAAGTTAAATAAACAGGGTGACAATATACGGCCTTGACGTACTCCTTTTCCTATTTGGAACCAGTCTGTTGTTCCATGTCCAGTTCTAACTGTTGCTTCCTGACCTGCATCACCTGTCTACAAAAAGGGAGCGAGTGGGAGAACTTGCCAGTACTACCCAGCTGACGGGTGCTGGACCATTCACCCAGTGTTTCCTAACCTCAGTTTAAAAACCAAGAAAGAGAAGTTGTTGTTGCCCATTCCAACCTTAGCCAGAGACATACCAGATGAGGTATGGCTCAGAAGAACAGGCGGATGTGTCAGACTAAGTCAGCCTGGTGCAGTGAATCACTAGTCACTAACCCAACTTGTTCAGATATGAGGCTCACCAATCAGCCTCTGGATGGTGATATCCTTTGTATGTAATAAGCCTGCATGGAGAGAAAGGACTTTATTTGCCCCAAGAACACTCAAGTCTACTGAAAATAAGCACCACTGTTCCTAGGACATTCTCAGCTGGCACCCAGTTCAGGGCCCTTGTGCTTGCTGTTCCTGCCTCTGAAACTCTGCCTGGGCCTCACGTGGCTCATCTTCTGACTGCATGTGGGCTCTTCCTCTCCACCTCTCACTCCCTAGCTTCGTACCCTCCTCTGTTTTCGTTTGTCGCCTTTATCACCTGCTGTTGTTCAGTCGCTCAGGCATATCCAAGTCTTGGCAACCCCATGGACTGCAGCACGCCAGGCTTCCCTTTCCTTCACTATCTCCTGGAGTTTACTCAAACTCACGTCCATTGAGTCAATGATGCCATCCAACCATCTCATCCTCTGTTACCCCCTTCTCCCCACCTACTAGTAATATTAGATAATATTAGATACTTGTTTGTCAGACTTTACTAAAATGTGCATTCTATAATGATACAAAAGAAAATTTAGTGCTTCATTTTCACTACCGAGAACAGGGCTTGGCAGCTCATAGGGCTCAATAAATAATTGTCAATTAGATAAATGTCTATATAAATGAATAGAGACTTGGGTCTTGATGTCAAATCTATTCGAAAAGATAGGTTGACTAGATATGCTGTCAAAAAGCCTCAGCAGGCAGGTTTTCCAGTCCACAAGCTTATGAACTGGCACCTGGACTGTGCTGAATTAGCCAGAGTCCAGCCTCTAATCGCCCACCAGTTCATCTCCTCTGGCCATATTTCTCATTCACATCTGGTAAGTGAGTGTGTTTATTTACTCCTATTTCAATATTACAGAGTGAAACTCAAGTTCTAGAAAGGGGCAAAGGGAGATGCTCTATCAAAGACCCTGTCAAGTTCGTATGAAAGCACGTTTATCACAAACTCTCAGGATGTCAGAAGGATACCTTGTATTCATAAGATGAAGTTGTCTTAACAGTTGACCCTGCATCATTTCATTGGTTAACAGCTTGTGAATGCAATCACATTACACAGAGAGGTATGGAATTCCTTTCTTTCCTGATACAAATTTTAATATCTTTTGTATGGCAGTTACCTGAGATCAAGACTGTTCCATTATCTGTTTTTCAGTGAGAATAATGAAGCATTCTTTCAAAGACAGTTACTTGAACTCCAGTGAAAGACAGTGTCCATAGGCTAGAAGAGGCAAGTAAACCTACATAATATTTGCTATGTGCATTGCACTAGATAGCCAGCCATTATAGATTCAGAAAAGTATTACACAGCAGCCTTACCCTTAAGAGATTTGCAATGTCACTGAGAACACGACTCACCTGATAAGTTCAATCACAACAGAATTTAATGAAGAACCAAAGGTGCTATTAGATGTTGCAAGACCATATAATAATTATTAAACAAATTATTAATATTTGAGCAGTAGATACATCACACTAGTATGATCCAGGTCAAGTCATTTTGAATTTCTTACTGAAGAAAGATAAGAAAACATAAGCATCAAATTTGTTCTTTTTTCTTCTCTGAGACTAAATTGAAGAGCAGAAAATCTTCCCCTCTTGTCCAATATGGAATAAACTAGCCATAAGTGCGAGGCCAGGTGATAAAAATCATGACATAGATGACATTTGTCTTCTTAAATTTCCCCAGATCCACTCTCTGCTCACCCACCTCCCCACACATGCACACGGCAGCTTCTTCCTGCTCCCATCTTCCCAAAGCCCCAGCAGCTACAACTTTCCAGAATTTATATCCCTGGAAGTACTTATTTTTGTGTCTGACTCCCTGTGCTAAGTCCCACTTCTGCCCTACCCTTTCTCCTTAACCTGTTTCCTTACAGAAGCGTTTTCTAGCTGGTCATCAGAAAAGAGAGAAATTTGGTAAATTCACCATAAGATGGGATTCCCAGGTGGCTAGCTCAGTGGTAAAGAATCCACCTGCCAGCCTTGCAGACACTGCCACCCCAGAGCTTCCCTTGCTGTCTAGCCATGGTCAACCCCACCGTGTTCTTCGACATCACTGTTGACGGCGAGCCCTTGGGCCGTGTCTCTTTTGAGCTGTTTGCAGACAAAGTTCCAAAGACAGCAGAAAACTTTCATGCTCTGAGCACTGGAGAGAAAGGATTTGGTTATAAAGGTTCCTGCTTTCACAGAATAATTCCAACATTTATGTGCCAGGGTGGTGACTTCACACGCCATAATGGTACTGGTGACAAGTCCATCTATGGCGAGAAATTTGATGATGAGAATTTAATTCTGAAGCATACAGGTCCTGGCATCTTGTCCATGGCAAATGCTGGCCCCAACACAAATGGTCCCCAGTTTTTCATCCACACTGCCAAGACTGAGTGGTTGGATGGCAAGCATGTGGTCTTTGGCAAGGTGAAAGAGGGCATGAATATTGTGGAAGCCATGGAGCACTTTGGGTCCAGGAATGCAAGAAGATCACCATTGCTGACTGGACAAATCTAATAAATTTGACTTGTGTTTTACTTAACCACCAGACCATTCCTTCTGTAGCCCAGGAGAGCACCCCTTCACCTCATCTGCTCGAAATATCGTATAATCTTTGTGCTCTTGCTACAGTTCTTTAGGTTCCATATTTTCCTTATCCCCCTCCAAGTTTAGCTGGATTGCAAAGTACCAGGGAAGCCCCAAATTTATGATTAACAATTATCAAAAAAAAAAAAAAAAATCCACCTGCCAAAGCAGGAGATGTGACTTTCATCCCTGGGTTGGAAAGATCCCCGAGAGAAGGAAATGTCAACCCACCCCAGTATTCTTGCCTGGAGAATCCCACGGACAGAGGAGACTGGCAGGCTACAGTCCATGGGGTCGCAAAGAGTCAGACACAGATGACAGGCTAAACAACGACAACCATAAGGTGTTAGAGAATAATATCAACTTGCAGCCAATCCACAAATGGTTTACACATTAAAAGAGAACATTTGGAGATCACAGCTCCCCAGATGAATTTCTTGTAGGTGTGTTTTAGTCACTGTGGCATTGAATGGGGGCTGGGGTGGGGGTATTCTGAACATTCTGCGTGAATCTGCTTGTGAATTCCAGCCATTGTGCCATATATTGCATTTTATACTTGGGGGGGGGGGGGGGGGGAATGCCCTCGTGTTTAAAAATATACTTCCAAATCCATTTGAGGGTGAAAAAAAGTGGAGTCACTCAGTCGTATCCAATTCTCTGCAACCCCACTGACTGTAGCCTACCAGGCTCCTCTGTCCATGGAATTTTAAAGGCAAAAGTACTGGAGTGGGTTTACATTTCCTTCTCCAGGGGATCTTCCTGACCCAGGGATCAAACCTAGGTCTCTCACATTGTAGGCAGAGGCTTTACCATCTGAGCCACCAGGGAAGCCCCTGCAGTGATTCTGCTAGGACAAGTCCCACAAGAGTCATATCCACAATAAACATGTATTGATGACCAGATCTCAGACCAGACTCTTCAAAAATACTAGGTTATTGAGTTGATGGCCCTGTTCTTTGAACAGCAAAATGGAGCAAAATCCATACCCAGTTTAGAGATTAAAATGTTAATGATAAATTTCAAAGCTATTGTGAAAACTAGTTTAACCTCTTAGTCACTGGACAGAAATATGAAAAAATATAAAAAATCTGAATGTCAATGTATTCAACTTGATGGTATGAGAACTTTATACATATAAACAATACATTTTCTTCTTAAATATAATGAAATTGTCATAAAAATGGCAATCTCCTAGGCCACAAAGAAGGCGCAAATTCATTCCCCCCAAGTTAATAGCATACAGACCATGTTCTCTGACCATCAGGCAGTAAAATTTGACATTGATAATAAAAGGATAGGCTTTTTTAAATCTTACAAGCCTATGAGAGGGAAAAAATTCTAAATAATACTAGGGAATTTATGAAAGACTTGGAATGCAATAAAATGGGCACTTTACATTGCTTAATCTGTGGGACACAAGTCTTAGGGGAAATTTTATAGCTTGAAGCATATGTATCAGAAAGCAAGAAAGACTGAAAACAAATGAACTGGTAATACATACTCACATCAAGAAACTGGAAAAAGTGCAATAGAATAACCAAAAGGAGTGAGAAGGAAAAGGAAGCAAAGATAAGGAGCCAAATCAATTACAAATAGAATGAGAAAAACAATAAAGAATATTCACAAACCAAAAGCTGATTGCTTTGGTTTTAGATTAAGTAAACATACCTGTGGCAAGATCAGTGAGGATGGCAAAATAAAGGATGCAAAACAACAAAACAGGAGTAAAACATTATACAAACAAATTTTAAATAGTAAATATTTAAATATAATTACAAACATATTTAGAAACAACTATTCAAAAAACTTTCAAAACTAAAAGTAATCTCAGAATTAAAATGACTGCACAACATCTTTAAGGAGAAAATTGTAAAAGAAGATCTTACTAACTAGACCATAAAATATTCATGGAAGAATGTCTTCAGGGTGCATATTTGTTAAGTCTTTCTAAATGAAGCTATAAAAAAAACTATTGCCATTCCAGTCAAAATCAAGAAACTAAAAAAATCCACAATAAATTTGTATAGAAAAATAAATATCTGTGAGTAGCCAACTCAAAAAGACTTCTTTTTGTGGATAAAGACATGTCTTAAAGTTATAATAATCAAATTAGACTGGTAATGATGGAAAAAAAAAATAACCTAGAGTTCAGTTCAGTCGCTCAGTTGTGTCCAACTCTTTGCAACCCCATGAATCACAGCACACCAGGCCTCCCTGTCCATCACCAACTCCCAGAGTCCACCCAAACTCATGTCCATTGAGTCGGTGATGCCATCCAGCCATCTCATCCTCTGTCATCCCCTTCTCCTCCTGCCCTCAATCCCTCCCAGCATCAGGGACTTTTCCAATGAGTCAACTCTTCACGTGAGGTGGCCAAAGTACTGGAGTTTCAGCCTCAGCATCAGTCCTTCCAATGAACACCCAGGACTGATCTCCTTTAGGATGAACTGGTTGGATCTCCTTGCTGTCCAAGGGACTCTCAAGAGTCTTCTCCAACACCACAGTTCAAAAGCATCAATTCTTTGGTGCTGAGCTTTCTTCACAGTCCAACTCTCACATCCATACATGACCACTGGAAAAACCATAGCCTTGACTAGATGGACCTTCATTGGCAAAGTAATGTCTCTGCTTTTGAATATGCTATCTAGTTTGGTCCTAACTTTCTTTCCAAGGAGTAAGCATCTTTTAATTTCATGACAGCAATCACCATCTGCAGTGATTTTGGAGCCCCCCAAAATAAAGTCAGCCACTGTTTCCACTGTTTCCCCACCTATTTCCCATGAAGTGATGGGACCAGATGCCATGATCTTAGTTTTCTGAATGTTGAACTTTAGGCCAACTTTTTCACTCTCCTCTTTCACTTTCATCAAGAGGCTTTTTAGTTCCTCTTCACCTTCTACCATAAGGGTGGTGTCATCTGCATATCTGAGGTTATTGATATTTCTCCCGGCAATCTTGCAGATGTTCAAGCTCATTTTAGAAAAGGCAGAGGAACCAGAGATCAAATTGCTAACATCGGCTGGATCATTGAAAAAGCAAGAGAGTTCCAGAAAAAACATCTGCTTTATTGACTATGCCAAAGCCTTTGATTGTGTGGATCACAATAAACTGTGCAAAATTCTGAAAGAGATGGGAATACCAGACCACCTGACCTGCCTCTTGAGAGACCTATATGCCGGTCAGGAAGCAACAGTTAGAACTGGACATGGAACAACAGACTGGTTCCAAATAGGAAAAGGAGTACGTCAAGGCTGTATGTTGTCACCTTGCTTATTTAACTTATATGCAGAGTACACCATGAGAAACGCTGGGCTGGAAGAAGCACAAGCTGAAATTAAATAATCTTAGGGAATAGAATATAGACTCAAAAAGGACCTGTATCATGGAAGTATAGGTTAACAACTCTGAAACTGCTTTTGGTGTATACTGGAGTTGAATCAATAAGCAAATGGATGGGAGATAATGGGGGTCAGGTTTCTCACTGCTAAAGAGGGTAGATACTTATAAGCAAAAAGGAAAGGCTAAAATTAGGGCTTCCCTGGTAGCCCAGCTGGTAAAGACTCTTCCTGCAGTGCAGGAGACCCAGGTTCAGTTCCTGGGTCAAGAAGATCCCCTGGAGAAGGGATAGGCTACCCACTCTAGTATTCATGGTCTTCTCTGGTGGATCAGATGGTAAAGAAGCCACCTGCAATGCAGGGGACCTGGGTTCAAATCCATCTGCAATGTGAGAGACCTGCGTTTGTCTCCTGGGGTAGGGAAGACTGGAGGAGGGCATGGCAACCCACTCCAGTCTTCTTGCCTGAAGAATCCTATGGACAGAGGAGCCTGGCGGGCTACAGTCCATGGGCTCGCAAAGAGTTCTACACGACTAAATGACTAAACACAGCACAGCAAGGCCAGAATGAACCTGTGGGACTGGATAAAGCCTGGAGACATTGGCGGCCTCGTATTTAAGCTAATATAAAGAGACAAATTGATATAGAAATAAGTATAGATATTTGTTGTACCTGGTTTTGTACACATGCATATATTTCCCAACTCTTTTCACTGATAGAACTTATAAGCAGTGATACCCCAATAGCATTGAGCATACTCAATACCCACATCTTAATTTCTAATATCATTATCAAATAAAAGGAACTAGGACTCCTTGGTGAAATGGCTGTGACAGGGCACATATAAAAGGAGCCCAGAGCATCTTGTAGTACCATGAAGTAAGAAATGCTTTAAGTGGGGGGTAGGGGAGTTGGGGGCAATTATATGTCAAAGGGACCTAGGAACCAACCTGAGGTAGTTCCCACTGGAAAATTTGTGACAAAATAATTAACAATTTGAGTGAAAAAATAATCCAAACAATTGGATTACAATCTCAGGTATAAATTAATATTTCTAAGTCTATACTGATAAAAAAATGATTTAAATGGGACAGAAGATCTTCCTTACAAGGTAAGCTTCCTTACAAATATTTCCTACAAAAGTAATCCCAATAATATATGTAGATATTCCTTGATCCAAGAAGTGGAACTTAGTTCACATACTCCTCCCCCATCCTCCAGTGTAGGCTTGGTGAACAACTTCCAAAGAGTAGAGTATGGCAAAGAAAAAATGGTTGCTTCATAGTGGAGAAACATGACAACCACTACCTTAATTAAGTGATCGAGGTTAACATCACCAGCAGTAAGTGATGTTGCTACCATGCACCCTGATGTGATGAGAAGGGTATTTCACATTTAGAGGACTCTTCCCCAAATCCTGGATTTAGAAAAGGCAGAGGAACCAGAGATCAAATTGCCAACATCCGCTGGATCATGGAAAAAGCAAGAGAGTTCCAGAAAAACATCTATTTCTGCTTTATTGACTATGCCAAAGCCTTTGACTGTGTAGATCACAATAAACTGTGGAAAATTCTGAGAGAGATGGGAATACCAGACCACCTGATCTGCCTTTTGAGAAATCTGTATGCAGGTCAGGAAGCAACAGTTAGAACTGGTCATGGAACAACAGACTGGTTCCAAATAGGAAAAGGAGTACGTCAAGGCTGTATATTGTCACCATGTTTATTTAACTTATATGCAGAGTACATCATGAGAAATGCTAGACTGGAGGAAACACAAGCTGGAATCAAGATTGCCGGGAGAAATATCAATAACCTCAGATATGCAGATGATACCACCCTTATGGCAGAAAGTGAAGAGGAACTAAAAAGACTCTTGATGAAAGTGAAAGTGGAGAGTGAAAAGGTTGGCTTAAAGCTCAACATTCAGAAAACGAAGATCATGGCATCTGGTCCCATCACTACATGGAAGATAGATGGGGAAACAGTGGAAACAGTGTCAGACTTTATTTTTGGGGGCTCCAAAATCACTGCAGATGGTGACTGCAGCCATGAAATTAAAAGATGCTTACTCCTTGGAAGGAAAGTTATGACCAACCTAGATAGCATATTCAAAAGCAGAGACATCACTTTGCCAACAAAGGTTCGCCTAGTCAAGGCTATGGTCTTTCCTGTGGTTATGTATGGATGTGAGAGTTGGACTGGGAAGAAGGCTGAGCGCCCAAGAATTGATGCTTTTGAACTGTGGTGTTGGAGAAGACTCTTGCGAGTCCCTTGGACTGCAAGGAGATCCAACCGGTCCATTCTGAAGGAGATCAGCCCTGGGATTTCTTTGGAAGGAATGATGCTAAAGCTGAAACTCCAATATTTTGGCCACCTCATGCGAAGAGTTGACTCATTGGAGAAGACTCTGATGCTGGGAGGGATTGAGGGCAGGAGAAGGGGATGACAGAGGATGAGATGGCTGGATGGCATCACTGACTCGATGAATGTGAGTCTGAGTGAACTCCGAGAGCTGGTGATGGATAGGGAAGCCTGGCATGCTGCGATTCATGGGGTCGCAAAGAGTCGGACACGACTGAGCGACTGATCTGATCTGATCCCCAAATCCATGATCCCAATCATATTAAAGACGTCAGGCAAATCTAAGTGGAGGGACAGTCTAAAAAGATACATCACCCATACTCTTTAAAACTGTCAAGATCATGAAAAACAAGGAAAGACTAGGAAACTGTCAAAGATCAGATGCGATTGCAGAGACATGACAACTACACACACTTTGATGGCCTGGCCTGGATTATGGGACAGAAAAAGGGACACTAGCGGAAAAGTTAGTGAAATAACGAATAAAGTCTGGAGTTCAGTTCAGTTCATAGCAATGTACCAAAGTTGGTCTCTTAGTTTGAACAAGAGTACCAAAATATGCGTGAAAAATATGGCCATTAGATGAAACTGGGTGAGGCTGTACCAAATTCCTCTCTTCAGATTGTCTGCAAATCTAGAATTAGTCCAAGATTAAAAATGTATTCAAAAGAAAACCAAGACCTATGCATATATAGGAACTTGATAAATGGTAAAGATGGCACTCCTCGCTAACAATAGGTTTTCCACCACAACACAGGTGTCGTGGAACCCACCACTGAATCTAAGCCAAGCGGCAAAGGAAAAGACTCATATCTACTCTGTCATCAGTGGACATGTAGCTCAGGTAAGTCTGACATTCATGCCCATCTGATCTACAAATGTGGGGAGGGGGGCTGAAAAAGGAACCATAAACATTTGAGAAAGAGTCTGCTGAGATGGAAAAGGGCTCCTTCAAGGATGCCTGTGTCTTGGATAAAGTGAAAGATGAATGTGAGTGTGGTATCCCCGTTGATAGGTAGTACCACCATCAACATCTCCCTGGGGCAACGCAAGATCAACAAGTATGACGTGACCATCACTGATGTCCCAGGACACAGAGACTTTATCAAAAAGATGACGGCAGGCACATCTCCGCCAGACCATGCTGTCCTGATTGTTGCTGACGGTGTCAGCGAATCTGAAGCTAGTGTCTCCAGACCTATGAGTGTGTCCTTCTGGCTTATACACTGGGTGTGAAACAAGTAACTGTTGGTGTTAACAAAAGGGTTCCTACAGCCAGAAAGAGATACGAAGACACTGGTAAGGAAGTCAGCACCTACATTAGGAAAACTGGCTATAAGCCTGACACAGTAGTATTTGTGCCAGCTCTGGCTGGAATGGTGACATTCTGGAGCCATGGAAAGTCATCCATAAAGATGGCCGTGCCAGCAGAACCATACTGCCTGAAGCTCTGAATTGCATCCAGCTACCAACTTATCTGACTGACAAGCCCTTCTGTCTGCCCTTCCAGGATGTCTATAAAATTGATGGAACTCGTACTATCCCCGTGGAGACTGCTGTTCTCAACCCCCAGCATGGTGGTTATTTGGCTCTAGGCAGTGATACAAATGAAGTCCATTCCCTTGGAATGCACCATGAGGGAAGCTCTTCCTGGGGATTCTGTGGGCTTCAGTGTTGAGAAGGTGACTGTCAAAGATGTTTGCCGTGGCAACATTCTTATGCTACTGCTACTGCTAAGTCACTTCAGTCGTGTCCGACTCTGTGTGACCCTATAGACGGCAGCCCACTAGGCTCTGCCATCCCTGGGATTCTCCAGGCAAGAATACTGGAGTGGGTTGCCATTTCCTTCTCCAACCATTCTTATGGTGACAGTAAATATGACCTACCAGTGGAAGCAGCTGCCTTCCTGACCATCCTGAACCATTTAGGACAAACCAGTGACACCACACATCTGTGTGCAGTTGTCACACAGCTCACATTGCTTGCAGATGTGTTGAACAAAGGAGTTTTGACTGCCGTTCTGAGAAGAAGCTAGGAAGTGAGTCCATATTCTGGAAATCTTGCGAGGCTAATATGTGTGTTGAGAGATTCTCTGATCCTCCTTACTACTACTACTACTAAGTCACTTCAGTCGTGTCCAACTCTGTGCGACCCCACAGACAGCAGCCCACCAGGCTCCGCCATCCCTGGGATTCTCCAGGCAAGAACACTGGAGTGGGTTGCCATTTCCTTCTCCAATGCATGAAAGTGAAAAGTGAAAGTGAAGTTGCTCAGTCGTGTCCGACTCTTCACAACCCCATGGACTGCAGCCTAGCAGGCTCCTCCATCCATGGGATTTTCCAGGCAAGAGTACTGGAGTGGGGTGCCATTGCCTTCTCCCTGATCCTCCTTAGGGTCGTTTTACTGTTCGTGACATGGGCCAGCCAGTTGCTGTGGGTGTCATCAAAGCAGTGGGCTGCTGAAGTTGGCAAGGTCACCGAGTCAGCCTAGAAAGTTCAGGAGGCTAAAGTAATATTATCCCCAATGCCTGCACCCCCATTTTAATGGATGGTAAAAGAATGATCTCGGAACTGTTTGCCTCAATTGGCCATATAAGTGTAATAGTAAAAGACTGGTTAATGATAACAATGTTTCATTAAAAACCTTCAGAAGGGAAAGAGAATGTTTGGTGAGCTGGGGGTGGGGAGGTGGAGGTTGTTACTGTTGTTGTTTAGTTGCTAAGTTGTATCTGACTCTTTTTGCCATCCCATGGACTATAGCCTGCAGTCTCCTCTGTCCATGGGATTTTCCAGGCAATAATACTGGGGTGAGTTGCCATGTCCTCTTCCAGGGGATCTTCCCAATCCCAGGACTGAACTCATGTCTCCTGCATTGGCAGGCAGATTCTTTACCACTGAGCCAGAAGGGGGCAATTTTAAGTTATTAGCTTTTAAAATAAATACTTTTTAATGGAAACAACTCGACCAAAACTTAGGCACATAATTTTGAGACCCCTGAAAACAAAGTGTAATGAGCAAAAAGGGGGAAAAAAAGATGGCCCCAAAGATGAATGGGAAAATGATGGTATCAGATCAGATCAGATCAGTCGCTCAGTCGTGTCCGACTCTTTGCGACCCCATGAACCGCAGCACGCCAGGCCTCCCTGTCCATCACCAGCTCCCGGAGGTCACTCAGACTCGCATCCATCGAGTCAGTGATGCCATCCAGCCATCTCATCCTCTGTCGTCCCCTTCTCCTCCTGCCCTCAATCCCTCCCAGCATCAGAGTCTTCTCCAATGAGTCAACTCTTCGCATGAGGTGGCCAAAATATTGGAGTTTCAGCTTTAGCATCATTCCTTCCAAAGAAATTCCAGGATTGATCTCCTTCAGAATGGACTGGTTGGACCTTCTTGCAGTCCAAGGGACTCTCAAGAGTCTTCTCCAACACCACAGTTCAAAAGCATCAATTCTTCGGCGCTCAGCCTTCTTCACAGTCCAACTCTCACATCCATACATGACCACAGGAAAGACCATAGCCTTGACTAGGCGAACCTTTGTTGGTAAAGTAATGTCTCTGCTTTTGAATATGCTATCTAGGTTGGTCATAACTTTCCTTCCAAGGAGTAAACGTCTTTTAATTTCATGGCTGCAGTCACCATCTGCATTGATTTTGGAGCCCAGAAAAACAAAGTCTGACACTGTTTCCACTGTTTCCCCATCTATTTCCCATGCAGTGATGGGACCAGATGCCATGATCTTCGTTTTCTGAATGTGGAGCTTTAAGCCAACCTTTTCACTCTCCACTTTCACTTTCATCAAGAGGCTTTTTAGCCCCTCCTCACTTTCTGCCATAAGAGTGGTGTCATCTGCATATCTGAGGTTATGGTGCATTGCAAAGTGCGCACACAAATTCCTCCCAGCCTGGGCAGTAAGACTGCAGTTCCTTCCTCCAGACTGGGAAGGATTTCTTCACCTGTCCAGAAACGATCTGGAATTAGAGGTCTCAGCAGCTGAGTGGCACTGTTGTCTTCTTCTCCTTTAGGTATCCTCTCTGAGTATTGATTTTATTTATTTTTATTTTATTGACTTTATTTTTCTGGGCTCCAAAATCACTATAGATGGTGACTGCAGCCATGAAATTAAAAGACTCTTACTCCTTGGAAGGAAAGTTATGACCAACCTAGATAGCATATTGAAAAGCAGAGACATTACTTAGCCAACAAATGTTTGTCTAGTCAGATCAGATCAGATCAGATCAGTCGCTCAGTCATGTCCGACTCTTTGCAACCCCATGAATCACAGCACGCCAGGCCTCCCTGTCCATCACCAACTCCGGAGTTCACTGAGACTCACATCCATTGAGTCAGTGATGCCATCCAGCCATCTCATCCTCTGTCGTCCCCTTCTCCTCTTGCCCTCAATTCCTCCCAGCATCAGTCTTCTCCAATGAATCAACTCTTCGCATGAGGTGGCCAAAGTACTGGAGTTTCAGCTTTAGCATCATTCCTTCCAAAGAAATCCCAGGGCTGATCTCCTTCAGAATGGACTGGTACGATGTCCTTGCAGTCCAAGGGACTCCCAAGAGTCTTCTCCAACACCACAGTTCAAAAGCATCAATTCTTCGGTGCTCAGCCTTCTTCACATTCCAGCTCTCACATCCATACATGACTACAGGAAAAACCATAGCCTTGACTAGGTGAACACTAGTCTGACACTGTTTCCACTGTTTCCCCATCTATTTCCCATGAAGTGATGGGACCAGATGCCATCATCTTAGTTTTCTGAATGTTGAGCTTTAAGACAACTTTTTCACTCCTTTTCACTTTCATCAAGAGGCTTTTTAGTTCCTCTTCACTTTCTGCCATAAGGGTGGTGTCATCTGCATATCTGAGGTTATTGATATTTCTCCCAGCAATCTTGATTCCAACTTGTGTTTCTTCCAGTCCAGCATTTCTCATGATGTACTCTGCATATAAGTTAAATAAACATGGTGACAATATACAGCCTTGACGTACTCCTTTTCCTATTTGGAACCAGTCTGTTGTTCCATGACCAGTTCTAACTGTTGCTTCCTGACCTGCATACAAATTTCTCAAGAGGCAGATGAGGTGGTCTGGTATTCCCATCTCTTTCAGAATTTTCCATAGTTTATTGTGATCCACACAGTCAAAGGCTTTGGCATAGTCAATAAAGCAGAAATAGATGTTTTTCTGGAACTCTCTTGCTTTTTTGGTGATCCAGTGGATGTTGGCAATTTGATCTCTGGTTCTTCTGCCTTTTCTAAACCCAGCTTGAACATCAGGAAGTTCACGGTTCACATATTGCTGAAGCCTGGCTTGGAGAATTTTGAGCATTACTTTACTAGTGTGTGAGATGAGTGCACTTGTGCGGTAGTTTGAGCATTTCTTTGGCATTGCCTTTCTTTGGGATTGGAATGAAAACTGACCTTTTCCAGTCCTGTGGCCACTGCTGAGTCTTCCAAATTTGCTGGCATATTGAGTGCAGCACTTTCACAGCATCATCTTTCAGGATTTGGAATAGCTCAACTGGAATTCCATCACCTCCACTAGCTTTGTTTGTAGTGATGTTTTCTAAGGCCCACTTGACTTCACATTCCAGGATGTCTGGCTCTAGGTCAGTGATCACACCATCGTGATTATCTGGGTTGTGAAGGTCTTTTTTGTACAGTTTTTCTATGTATTCTTGCCACCTCTTCTTAATATCTTCTGCTTCTGCTAGGTCCATACCATTTCTGTCCTTTATCGAGCCCATCTTTGCATGACATGTTCCTTGGTATCTCTGATTTTCTTGAAGAGATCCCTAGTCTTTCCCATTCTGTTGTTTTCCTCTATTTCTTTGCATTGATCACTGAAGAAGGCTTTCTTATCTCTTCTTGCTATTCTTTGGAACTCTGCATTCAGATGCTTATATCTTTCCTTTTCTCCTTTGCTTTTCACTTCTCTTCTTTTCACAGCTATTTGTAAGGCCTCCCCAGACAGCCATTTTGCTTTTTTGCATTTCTTTTCCATGGGGATGGTCTTGATTCCTGTCTCCTGTACAATGTCATGAACCTCATTCCATAGTTCATCAGGCACTCTATGTATCAGATCTAGGCCCTTAATCTATTTCTCACTTCCACTGTATAATCATAAGGGATTTGATTTAGGTCATACCTGAATGGTCTAGTGGTTTTCCTACTTTCTTCAATTTCAGTCTGAATTTGGCAATAAGGAGTTTATGGTCTGAGCCACAGTCAGCTACTGGTCTTGTTTTTGCTGACTGTATAGAGCTTCTCCATCTTTGGCTGCAAAGAATATAATCAGTCTGATTTCGGTGTTGACCATCTGGTGATGTCCATGTATAGAGTCTTCTCTTGTATTGTTGGAAGAGAGTGTTTGTTATGACTAGTGCATTTTCTTGGCAAAACTCTATTAGTCTTTGCCCTGCTTCATTCCGTGTTCCAAGGCCAAATTTGCCTGTTACTCCAGGTGTTTCTTGACTTCCTACTTTTGCATTCCAGTCCCCTATAATGAAAAGGACATCTTTTTTGGGTGTTAGTTCTAAAAGGTCTTGTAGGTCTTCATAGAACCGTTCAACTTCAGCTTCTTCAGCGTTACTGGTTGGGGCATAGACTTGGATTACTGTGATATTGAATGGTTTGCCTTGGAAATGAACAGAGATCATTCTGTCGTTTTTGAGATTGCATCCAAGTACTGCATTTCGGACTCTTGCTGACCATGATGGCCACTCCATTTCTTCTGAGGGATTCCTGCCCACAGTAGTAGATATAATGGTCATCCGAGTTAAATTCACCCATTCCAGTCCATTTCAGTTCGCTGATTTCTAGAATGTCGGCATTCAGTCTGGCCATCTCGTTTGACCACTTCCAATTTGCCTTGATTCATGGACCTGACATTCCAGGTTCCTATGCAATATTGCTCTTTACAGCCTCGGACCTTGCTTCTATCACCAGTCACATCCACAGCTGGGTATTCTTTTTGTTTTGGTTCCATCCCTTCATTCTTTCTGGAGTTATTTCTCCACTGATCTCCAGTAGCATATTGGGCCCCTACTGACCTGGGGAGTTTCTCTTTAAGTATCCTATCATTTTGCCTTTTTATACTGTTCATGGGGTTCTCAAGGCAAGAATACTGAAGTGGTTTGCCATTCCCTTCTCCAGCGGACCACATCCTGTCAGATCTCTCCACCATGACCAGCCCTTCTTGGGTTGCCCCACGGGCATGGCTTAGTTTCATTGAGTTAGACAAGGCTGTGGTCCTAGTGTGATTAGATTGACTAGTTTTCTGTGAGCATGGTTTCAGTGTGTTTGCCCTCTGATGCCCTCTTGCAACAACTACCATCTTACTTGGGTTTCTCTTACCTTGGGCGTGGGGTATCTCTTCACGGCTGCCCCAGCCAAGCATAGCCATCGAATCTTACCTTGGACGAGGGGTCTCTCCTCACCACCACCCTTCCTGACCTTCAACATGGGATAGCTCCTCTAGGCCCTCCTGCGCCCGCAAAGCCACGGCTCCTTGGACCTGGGGTTGGTCCTCCCAGCCACCGCCCCTGGCCTCAGGCGTGGGATTGCTCCTCCCGGCTGCTGCCCCTGGCCGTCTAGTCAAGGCTGTGGTTTTTCCTGTAGTCATGTATGGATGTGAGAGCTGGACTGTGAAGAAGGCTGAGCACCGAAGAATTGATGCTTTTGAACTGTGGTATTAGAGAAGACTCTTGAGAGTCCCTTGGACTGCAAGGAGATCCAACCAGTCCATTCTGAAGGAGATCAGCCCTGGGATTTCTTTGGAAGGAATGATGCTAAAGCTGAAACTCCAGTACTTTGGCCACCTCATGCGAAGAGTTGATTCATTGGAGAAGACTCTGATGCTGGGAGGGATTGGGGGCAAGAGGAAACGGGGACAACAGAGGATGTGATGGCTGGATGGCATCACTGACTCGATGGATGTGAGTCTGAGTGAACTCTGGGATTTGGTGATGGACAGGGAGGCCTGGCGTGCTGTGATTTATGGGATCACAAAGAGTCGGACATGACTGAGAGACTGATCTGATCTGATCTGAACATTTTAACTATGTCAACACTGCGATTTTACTTTGTTGCTATTGAAGTAGTCCTGGATCACTAATTTCACATGTAATCATATTTCCAAAGAGGTCTGTGTGGGGCAGATCAACCTTGAAAATGCAAGAAGACCAATGGAATGCCAGGCAGGTCAAGTTGAATGGTGTACACTGGGAGTGGTGGCCAGTTCTGAACGAGTTAGAGAGGAGTGCTGTGGCAGTTCTGGGTGGGACCATGCCAGGTAGAAGCCACGACAAATGCAAAGGCACTGGGACAGCATCGTCATCAGAGGGGTCAGGAAGCAGCAAAGGGGGCGGTGTGTCTGCAAGGGAGGCAAGTCCAGAGTCGTATAAGCAAGGTTGTTGGAGAGTCATCCAGACACAGTTTATGCAGTTCTTGTTGGCAAAGTAAGGTCTCTGGAGTATTCAAATTGTCTAGATTTGCAGTTCTTAAATTGGGAACTCAGCTGCCCAGAGTGCCCCAAGAAACTCACAGATTGGACAAGTTTTATAAGTGGAGGGAAATGCATCAATTCCTGACAGCTGTTGCAAAGTGTGAACTCAAGACATTTCATGGTTTGAGCATTCGATCGTGCTGTTTCTTTTTTTCTTTTTCTTTCTGTGTGTTACTTTTCTGTCAAAGATATCAAGAGTTTTGCAAAGCTGGGATTTCAGTGGTTATTGTAATAAGAAGTAAGAGCCAAGAAAAATCTACATGAAACAGAAAATAAGGGTAGAAGTGTCAATGTGATTTCAAGGTTAGAAAGATAGCAGTATGCCTAATAGGTGCACACATCTCCATAGTAAATAATTGAGGTTATTTAAGAATAAAAAGAAAAAATATTTTTTCTTTTAAATGCTGTGCATTTCCCCTCAAATAGGTACTTAATTGTTGGAACATAAATACTTGCTAAGTTGTTCGGGTCTAACTATTTCATAAATTTGTAACAATTTGGCAACTTGACTTTTTTTTTTTTTTTACCTAGGGCCCTGGGAAAAAGTCTCTGAGTCTCTAAGGCCACCATGAGTTGAGAAAGTTTGGGACTCTCTACTCTCACCCTTAATTGGTACTCAGTTTTGTGGATTCAGAATTCCCATCAATGGACTTCAGTTTTTTTTTCTTTTTGGTAGCTTTAAGTTTGCCCAGTCAACACGACTGAGTGATTAGTACTACTTCACTTTGTGGGGAATGATCATTTACATTCAATTTTTCTTTCTTTCTTTCTGTATACCCATGTCCATAGCCATGTTGTTCATAATATCAAGAGGCAGATACAACCCAAGTGTCCATCAAAAGATAAAAAGATAAAGTGTGGTGTATACATACACTGGAATACTGCTGCTGCTGCTGCTAAGTCGCTTCAGTCGTGTCCGACTCTGTGCAACCCCATGGACGGCAGCTCACCAGGCTCCCCCGTCCCTGGGTTTCTTCAGGCAAGAACACTGGAGTGGGTTGCCATTTCCTTCTCCAATGCATGGAAGTAAAAAGTGAAAGTGAAGTTGCTCAGTCGTGTCGGACTCTTAGTGACTCCATGGACTGCAGCCTAGCAGGCTCCTCCGTCCATGGGATTTTCCAGGCAAGAGTACTGGAGTGGGGTGCCATTGCCTTCTCCGCACTGGAATACTATCCAGCCTTAAAAAGGAAGGAAATTGTATACGTACTACAATGTGGATGAACCTTGAAGACCTCATGTTAAGTGAAAGAATTTGGACACAAAAGGACAAATGCTATATGATCACAATTATATGAGGGACCTAGAGTAGTTAGATCCATAAAGACAGAAGGTAGAATGTTGATTGTCAGGGCTTGGGGAGAGCAGAGAAAGGAGAGGTCTTGTTTTATGGAGAAAGAGCTCTCGCTTTTGAAGATGAAGAATGTTAGGGAGACAGATGAAGTAATAGTTGCACAACAATGTGAATGTACCAAATGCCAGTAAATTGTACACTTAAAATGGTTAAAATGGTAAATTTTAGGTTAGATGTGTTTTACCACAATTAAAAAAAAAATGATTTATGAATTCACATGCCAGGGTTATCATTCCTAAGACATAAATTAAGATTCTCACCTACAGAGGGCGCCCTTGTCAGTGCCTAGACTTTCCCTTGTGGGGTTGCAGGAACTGTACCTTCATCTGAAAATGGTGAAGATGTTTGGTAGAAACCAACACAATAGTGTAAAGCAATTATCCATCAATTAGAAATAAATGAATTTTTAAAAATGGTGACGATGCTACATTTTATGTTATACATATTTTTATCACAGTAAAAACTAATTTTAAAAAAGCAAGATTACATAGTGTGAGGCCTTTTAGGATTGGATGAGCTGATGTCAGATTTGGCTGAATTTAATCATTGACAATGCTCCAGGAACCAAACAACCCCCCAGAAAAACACTTGCTCATACTATATTCTTCATCTACAAAGAGAAAAATATGAACAACATAGAAACAACATGCAAAAAAAAAAAAAAGAAATGAAAATATGTATTTAAGAAAACATTGGGCTTCCCTGCCATTCTGGAGGGGAGGGAAGCCCAATGTCCCAAGAACTCAGGTGTGTGACCGAGGGCTGGGCAACAGGGATGCTCCTTGGCAGAGGAGAAGAGTCAGGAAGCTGACAGAGTGGGCCAGAGGTGGGGAGGAAAGAGGGTGTTCAGAAACCAGGGTGAGGGACAGTTTACGGAAAGAAAAAAACAAAATTCTGGTGAAAAATAGCTAGCCACGTCTCCTGACAAGTCGGAAATCATTTCCATCCTTACCTAAAAAGGCAAAGAGCATTCGATTACAGAGACATCCCTAGGGGTTTGAATGGAAACCAGACACTGTATTATGCTCAAGCAACAATAACACACAAAGGCCATAAAATGGTTATGCTTATTACCATGTATGGGGCTTCTGCTCTATACTATACCACCACCCACAGCACAAGTACCAGTAGGGGCAGGGATGGGATTCCAACCTGTGACAGCTGACCATGGAGCCGCTACAAGTATCCACTGCACTACAGCCAGTGGGGCAAGCTTGGTTGTTCAGAGCTAGATAAGCTTCTTTCCAACCTCCTATGGAGCTTTCTTCTATCAGCACGCCTTCCTTTCTGATGGCGGAAAGTGAGGTAGCAAGAGTGCTTTAGTTGCTAAGTTGTGTCTGACTCTTGCAACCCCAAGGACTATAGCTGGCCAGGCTCCTCTGTCCATGGGGATTCTACAGGCAAGAACACTGGAGTGGGGTGCCAGTCCCTGGAGCAAACTGCCCTGCTCTCAGGGAGGCTCTACAGGCACTTGCTGAAGGCGGTGTGTCACCGGCAGGGGCAGCAGCCTCAGGGCTTCTACAGGAACACAGGACTCCCAGCCTTAGAGGGCAAGATGGTGTCTGCTCCCTCCCAGACGGAGTCATGCGCTCCTGTAGAAACTGAATTTACCACTTTGAACACTCCCATGGATCAGAATTTAATCATTCACAATGCTCCAAGAACCAAACCACCACCCTCCAGAAAAAAAAATTTGCTCATACTATATTCTTCATCTACAAAGAGAAAAATATGAACAACATAGAAACAGCATGCAAAAAAGAAAGAAAGAAATGAAAATATGTATTTAAGAAAACATTGGGCTTTCCTGGTGGCTCAAATGGTAAAGAATCTGCCTGTGGTACAGCAGACTCAGGTTCAATCCCTGGATCAGGAAGATGCCCTGCAGAAGGCAAGGGCTACCCATTCCAGCATTCTTGCCTGGAGACATTCCATAAACAGAGGAGCCTGGCAGACTACAGTCCATGGGGTCACAAAGAGTCAGACAGGACTGAGCAACTAAGAACACACACACACACACACACACACACACACACACACACACACACACACAAGCAAAAGCATTAAGGAATGTCAAGGAACCAGTAGAGATTTAGCCCAGTTTCCTGAAATCCTACATCTAATTTAGAGTGTGGGCTTTTAGAGCCAAAGTGGAATTTTGAGTCCAGCATTTTCCTTTTGCAAAACTTGAAAAATGAAAGACAGGGAGATCCAATGCCTCTGTGGGTGGCTGTCTGTGGGTGGCAGGGGCCAGGTACAGACTACTGCACTTGACGCTTTTGACCTTGGTCCAACCCCAGGGTTGAGCCCATATCCTTCAAGGCCTCCTTCCAAGGACTTTTGGGTCAAACATTCCCCTCGCAGCCTCTCTCCGCTACATCCCCAGCTTTCACAGTCCTCAGCAAGCATGCTATTTGCTATTGATGTGGCTCTTTGGTGCCAGCTCTATAAACAAACCACCGTTTGTTGCTTTCTAAAAATAAGCCTTTTTAGCTCTGGATGACATTCGGCCTCAGTATCCTGAGCTGAAAGGTTGGTTTCTTTGCAGCTGACAAATGGTGGCTTATGTCTTCTCAGAGCAGCTGCAGCCCATCTTTGTTGAGAGCCCCAAAGCCTTACCTTGATGGCTTAGGGAGAGGACCGGCTTGGGGCTGGCAGTTGAAGCGCCTAGCACACAAACATGCTCCAAAATAGATTTGGTACATGGGGAAGATCTCAAGGAAGGAGGAAAATAAAGTGGAAGCTTAGAGCCAGGAAGAAGGAACAGGGTGGCTTCAAAAGGAAAAAAATAAAACGGCAGGAATTAAGGTACGTAATTTACAATGTCTGCCAAAGATGCATCTTAGACACAGAACAATTATTCCGGGTACAGAGGCACTTCTCAAGCTCGTATGCAAGAAGGGGCAAGATGGCCAATGGTGCATTCCATAGAAAGCAACACTTATATTTTATTCTGTCTTAGCATCCATCTCCTAATTCCTGTGCCTTTGCAGTTTAAGAGGACTTCAGATCCTGCTGCAGTTGATCTGCATGAGTTGGGTTGTCAGTTTCTGTATCTGAGACAGGACATACTGGTAGTGCCTGGGGCAGCTTCATGGGCACGTGGCCTGTGCAGTCGCTCAGGACCCTATGTTCAAAGAGACCATGCTGGGTTTACTGCCTTGCCATCACTACCTTGAAATTTGTAATAATTTTTGAGCAAGGAGTCACGCATTTCCATTTTGCTACTGAAGCCGACGCTCCAATACTTTGGCCACCTGATGTGAAGAGCTGACTTTTTGGAAAGGACCCGGATGCTGGGAAAGATTGAAGGTGGGAGGAGAAGGGGACGACAGAGGACGAGATGGTTGGATGCCATCATTGATTCAATAGACATGAGTTTGAGCAAGCTCCGGGAGATGATGAAGGACAGGGAGCCTGACATGCTGCGGTCCTTGGGGTCACAAAGAGTAAGACACGAATGAGCGACTGAACAACAGCAGTGAGTTCTGTAGCTGGTCCCAGTCAGTACTCCAGAGCTTAGGGATCTGATGGTTTGTTTTCAGAGAGGGAAATGGGAGCAGGGGGTAACTGGCTTCCATTTTGCTGGGAGCACGTGAAGTATGAGGAAAGGAGAAAAAAATAAATAGAATTCTTTAATTTTCTCACAAGATGTTAAAATTCTTAAAGAGATCAGATTAGGACTAAGACATGATTTAACAGGGAGCAAGTGAGGGGCACAGCAGAGAGCAGGCAGGGTCTTGTCCTCCAGCCTCATCACTCACATTCTGCCGGACGAGTTGCTCCACCCTTCCTGAACGCCTTTCCAATCTGGCCACGTCCCCCTTCTCTCTGGGCCTGCAAAGCCCCAGGCCAGCATGCAGTCACAGCCTCCTTGTCACTCTCCCCTCCTGACCATCTCCCTGGACTCACCCGTGGTCTTTGTTTGCACTTAAAAAAAAAAGAAAGTGAAGTTGCTCAGTTGTGTCCGACTCTTTGCAACCCCATGGACTGTAACCTACCAGGGTCCTCTGTCCATAGGATTTTCCAGGAAAGAATACCAGAGTGGGTTGCCATTTTCTTCTCCAGGGGATCTTCCCAATCCAGGGATTGAACCCATATCTCCTGCATTGTCAGGTGGGTTCTTTACCACTGAGCCACCAGGGAAGCCTATAAATATATGCCAGTGCAGGAGACCTAAGAGACTTGGATTCGATCCCTCGGTTGGGAAGATCCCCTGGAGGAGGGCATGGCCACCCATTCCAGTATTGTTGGCTGGAGAATTCCATGGACAGAGGAGACTGTTGGGCTACAGTCCATAGGGTCGCAAACAGTCAGACACAAATGAAGCGACTTAGCATGCACGAGTCACTTTGCTGTACAGCAGTAATTAACACAATATTGTAAATTAACTGTACTTCAATAAAAAATTTAAATAAAAAGGTTTTAAATGAACAAGCAGCTTTCTGGGGAATTCCTTGGCAGTCCGGCACTTAAATCTCTGTGCCTCCACTGCAGGGGGTTTGGGTTCATTCCTGTGAATTGAGATCCCGCATGCCTTGTAGCATGGCCAAAAAAGAAAATAGCTTTATGGAGTTATAACACACATACCACACAACTTACCCATTTACAGTTCAGTGAGCTTTGGCATATTTTTTTTTAGAAGTTATGGTAACTACACAGCATAAAATCTGCCACTTTAAGTGTACAATTTAGTGGCATTAATTACATCCAGAGTGTTACATACCCATCATCACCATCTATTTCCAGAACTTTTTCATTGCCCCAAACAGAAGCCACATATCCATTAAGAAATAATTCTCTTTTCTCCTTTATCCCACCTCTCAGTAACCTCTAATTTCTTCTCTGTCTCTATAAATTGGTCTGCTATGGATATTTCATGTAAGTGGTATTCATGCAATGCTTATCATTTTCTTGTTTCACCTAGCATGCTTTTAAGCCATTTCCATGCTGTAGCATGTATCAGAGGTTCATTCCTTTTTATGACTGGGTAATATTCCACACTTTGTTCATCCATCCATGGATGCTTAGATTGCTCTCCATTTGGCTACTGTGAATAAGGCTGCTATGAACACAGATGCACAAATATCTCTTGGATTTGATTATTCTGGGTGTATTATCTCCCCTGGACCCATTGTTGACCACTGCAGTCCAGTTGCACTCAGCAGAGTCATCTGTTACCAACACACACTTGGTTGTGTCACTCACCTGCTTACAACAGTTCGCTAGCTTAAGATGCACATGCTCACAAAGCTGGGGACAAAGATGGCAACGCTCACCAAGGTCTCTGGTCCCTGAGCTCTGGCGGCTGACCTCTCCACATCACCTTGCCCTACCCTTTTCTCTCTGTTTCATCCCCTCCACACTTTTGAATGGATGGCACCCCATTCCAGTACTCTTGCCTGGAAAATTCCATGGACGGAGGAGCCTGGAAGGCTGTGTAGTCCATGGGGTCACGAAGAGTCGGACACGACTGAGTGGCTTCACTTTCACTTTTCACTTTCACGCATTGGAGAAGGAAATGGCAACCCACTCCAGTGTTCTTGCCTGGAGAATCCCAGGGACAGGGGAGCCTGGTGGGCTGCTGTCTATGGGGTCGCACAGAGTGGGACACGACTGAAGTGACTTACCTTACCTTATGTTCCATTTGGATTTCACATGTGCTCATTCATTTTCCTAAGGTGTTGTATGTGTGTGTCCTCAGTCGTGTCTGACTCTTTGCAGCCCCATGGACTGTAGCCTGCCAGGCTCCTCTGTCCATGGAATTTCCCAGGCAAGAATAGTGGAGTGGTTGCCATTTCCTATTCCAGAGGATCTTCCCGACTCAGGGACTGCATTTCTTGCATCTCCTGCATCAAAAGGCAGATTCTTTACCACTGCACCACCTGAGACTTGGTGTTCTCCTAAGAACACTCCTAAGATGTTCATCCTCCCCACATTTCCTAGCTTCTGCTTGACCAACTCTTCCTATCTTTCTCACCCCTGTAATCTTAAAAAGGGCTTCCCTGGTGCCTCAGTCTTAAAAAGGTTGCGAACACCTGCCTAGCTCAGTCCCTCCCCTCCTCCCACCCTCCCTCTGTCTTGCTCCTGCAGTCCCTTGCTGTTCATTTGGCGTTACCAGTTCAGTGTCTGTCTTCCTCACCCCTTGTTGTTGTTTACTTGCTAAATCATGTGCGACCGCATGGACTGTTGCCTGCCAGGCTCCTCTGTCCATGAGATTTCCCAGGCAAGGATACTGGAGTGGGTTGCCATTTCCTACTGCAAGGGATCTTCCCAACCCAGGGATCCAACCTGTGCCTCGTGCACTGACAGGTGGGTTCTTTATCGCCCAGCCACCAGGGAAGCCTCTTCCTCCCTGTGCCAATGACTAATGTTGACTGAGCACTTCCTCCTTCCAGGCCCAGTTCCTACCCTCCTCACCTGTATCAACTCCTTAAATCTTTACAGTAAGCCTGCCGCCTTTACAGCTAAGGAAGCCTGGGGATGCTGTCCCTGTTAGGAGCAGTGCCCACACTGGCATCCTTGCAGGACAGTGGCTCCCCAGCCCTGAGGGAGCATGGTTCCCTTCCTGGGCCAGCATTTTCAGCTCCTAGCAGAGAATCTAGCCCACATAGGTACCTAATTCCTAATCCAAACTAGATGGATCAATGGAATGCAAGGTACATGAAGGAAACTGAGTTTTGAGCAAAGGTCACTTACTGAATGGCTGCTAGGTGCTGGGCATCCTTACCCACCCCACCTCCCTCCCCCAGCCTCAGTTTCCCCAACCTTGAAAGTGCACAGGAATACTGAGGTTCAAGGATTATTGAGAAGGCTGAACGTTTTCATGCAGGCTTTAAAAATCCTGGTGCCTGGCTGACTGGGTCCCACTAAAACATGTTGATGGTTACATCTGCCGCGCTCCCCGCCCCACCCCACCCGAGACAGATGAGGAAATGGCCGGAATCTTCCATTCCCGAGCACAGAGTGGGACGCGATAACATCCAGCCCCAGGGGCCTTGCGGCCCACCTCTCAGAGGTTCCCGAAGGTAGGCCAGCGAGTCGTTGCGGGTTCCCTCTCCAGGCCTTCCCGGCACGCGGTGCGGCGCGTCTCCCCGCCCCGGGCAGTTGAGACCCAGGGGGCCCGCCTTGGGCCTCATTATCTACGTTGCCGCGTCAGGCCGGCGGCAAACTTGGCAGGCGCTCGCGCGGTGTTCAGGAACACTCTGTGCCGAGCGCGCTCCCCGCCCGGCCCGCCTCCCTCCCCGCCGGCCCGGTTGCCCCGCACAGGTTTGGGTCGGTGGACCCCCAGGTACGGCACCCGGCGCGCATCCACGGAGCCCCCGTGCCCCTGTTCTCGGTATCCCCCGAGCTCCAGCGGTGCGAAAATCCGCTCCTCGCCCACTGGCAGGGCGTCCAAACGTAGGTTACCCCGCGCGTCATCGAGAGGTTCAGAAAGATGCTGTGGCCCCATTTTAAAACAAAGCCCGTTTATTAGAGTTCGGCCTCGGTCTGGGCCGGCCCAGCGTCAGATCCTGAGCGCTGTCGACTCCCAGTACCCACAGGAAAAGTAGGCAGCTAAAAGAAACCTGTTCTGGACCATGTGATCCGTTTGGAGCACAATGCCTCCCCTTTCCGCCCCCACCTCCGCCCCGCGACGGTTCCCGTCAGGGCTGCGTCAGCTTTGGCGATCGCCAAGGCTCCGGGGTCTTAGTCTCCTCTCCTGTGAAATGGGGATAACAGTGCGTGCTTGGTGACTCTGCACGTGGAGCGCGGCCGATCGCCAAAGACGTCAGTGCTGCGGTCCCACACCTCCCAGACCCCACCTTCCCGAGGCCCCCACCCCGACCTCGGCCCCGCCCCGGGGCTCCCAGGCTCAGCGCGCGGCGCTGGCTCCAAAGTGCGTCACGGGCGCTCCTCCGGCGGCCAGGGCGAGGCTGGCACGGGGCCAGCGCGGGCCTGGCCGGGGGTGCCGGGCGGTCTCGGGGGTGAGGGTACCCGGGGTGTGCAAGGCGCTCCAGTCGCGCGCTGTTGGGGGCGCCCTCCGCGGCGGGCAGCGCGCCAGGACTCCGGCCTCCGGCAGCCTCGGGGGCACGGAGGGGCTACACTTTCCCTTCGCCCCCCGCCCTCGTTTCCTCCTGTGCGGCCCGCAGTAGAGATTTCCTCTCGGGGAAACTACGCGGATCCTTCCCGGGGCTCCTCGCCCCGCCCCAGGTCTCCGCCCCCTCCTCTTCTTTGGGGAGCCGGTGCTCGCCCGCGGCTGGGAGGAGGCGCTGGCAGCCTGGGCCGGGAGGTGGCAGGGGGCCGCGGAGACGTCGGTTACCGACTCGTCCTGCCATGTGACGCCGCCCTCCGCCCCGCGATCCCCCGTGCGCCCCGGGCCCGCGCCCGCGCTCCGTCGCGCGGCACATCATGCTGCTGCCGGGCCACGCGCGCCCACCGTCCGCCCAGCAACCCGCGCAGCATCCCGGCCTCCGCAGGCAGGTAGAGCCTCCCGGGCAGCTCCTGCGTCTTTTCTACTGCACCGTCCTGGTTTGCTCCAGAGAGATTGCGGCGCTCACCGACTTCTCCGGTAAGAAGCGACCTCCCTCGCTGAGAGCCCCCCGGCGCCGCGGGGCGCTAAGGTGAGCCCTCGGTTGGGGGCCGGCGCCCAAGAGGGCAAGGCCGGGTTGCTTGAAAGTTAGGGCGAGCTAGGAGCCCTAACTTTTTCTTGCCTGATGCAAACTCTTCGCATATAAGTAGCTGCATGTGGGATGCCGCAGAGAGGGTCCGCCAAGAAAGAAGGTTGGGTAGAATGTTTGGAGTTTGTCTCCCGATGAGTTGACCTCGTCAGTATCCCAGGGTCAGGGACCAGACTCCGAAGGATGCGTATCGGTTTAAAGCACCTTACGCTGAGTCCTGTGCACCGAGCTCAGCGCTGTTGGTACACGTGTTGTGGTCTACGTTGTACCTGGTTTGCTTTACGCGCAGTTTGGGTGTGCCCCAGCCGACCTCGCGGGTGCCCACATAAGGAGACCAGTCCAGTAGACATTTGACCTTAAGTCTTTGCCAACAGACCTGAGGGAAACCCGGGGGTGGGGTGGTGGAAGGTCCGGTGGAGATGCCATGAGAGATGAGTAGAAGGTTGCAGTACAGAGAGAGGAGACTCAGGGGTAAGACTTTACCGCCAAAAGGCACCAGAGTTGGTCCCTTCCAGCCCCCATCGCGTTAAAAAAAGAAAAGAATAACGACTTCCCCTCTCAGTAACCGATAAGGCTTTTTTTTGGAGGGGGGAGACGGAGCGGATCTCAGATAGTTCTGGGGTTGTAGGTGGGGCGCCACAAAGGGAGAGAGGTTTCTGAATTGATGGGGGCTAGAGGGACAGCATTCTTAAATTACCTTTGCGCTTGCTGAGAGTAACCAGACGTCCCTGCAAAGGTGGATCAGACCTGGGTCTCCGTCTGGCCGCCCTTCACCTTTTCCTCGCCCCTGCCCAGCCCCGGAAGCAGCTCTGAGTCCCATTCTTTGCCTTCTCCAGCATCTCCTGTCAAGGCCAGGCTTCCCGCATCTTTGCCTTGAAGGTCTTTTGCCGTGTAGTCACAGTCAACAAGGCTCCTTCCTCAGACCCTACTTGTGCAATACGCTAGTACATGGCAAGGGACACTGGCAAACCAGAAGCTGAGTTGGGTTTCTAGTTTACTTACAGAGAATGTCATTGTTAGCTGAGAGCCCTCGGGTCAGAGGTTCTTTGCTTTGAATATTTAATATCAAGGCAGTGTTTCTACCTCGCAAAGGAAGCCAAGACATGCCTATTTGGCAAGGAAACTGAGGTCCTTAAGACCGAGGGTCAGAGCGCTGTGGTAAATGTGCTGGGAAAAATGCTGAATTTCAAGTGCTGTTGACTTTTTTTTTTTTGGTAATAGAACTTTCTTGGCTGCTAGAAAAGTTCTGTCTTTGCTGATTTAAGCTATGGAAAGCAGTCTGAATTCAGCCACCAGCAGGCTGCAAATATTGTTGAGCACAGAACAGAAAGCCAACAAGCCTTTCTTTTGTGACATCACTGTAACTGAACAAATATTGCTTTAGGTACCGTTGCGGTGTAACCATGAGATTGTTCTCACAGATTACAGGCACTTAGAGCTTGTTTCTTTAATGAAACGGTTGCAATCCTTGAAGCATTCTCTAGGCTACCACCCAGGTTTGGAACTGTCTGAAGGTAACAGCTGTTTCAGAGGGTGAACTTGCGCTGTCAAACAGGGACGCTCTAAACTTGGAAGTGGATGTTTTCATACATATTTCTCTAGCTGATTAAACGATAACATAAATTTTCTTGTGCTTTTAGTGGGAACCTAGATTCCAGGGTTTGAGACTCCCTGAGCCAATATTCGGTCGATGGTGACATTGCCAGGCAACCCCCATGTTTTCTCTGGTCAACCTTGCTCTTTAGAGATCTGAAGACCAGGGAGAAAGTGTCTGGGAGCCTTTTGGGGAGAGGAAAAGAAAAATAACCTTGTCTGAAACCACAGACACACTCACGTTTAGATCTAAATTCTAGCTTGTATGGCTTTAGGGAAATATTAGAAAAGGCTCAAGGAGAAAGATAATATCTTCCAAAATTGATTCATTTGACTTGAAACTTAATGAACCTTTAGGGACCGCCCCCCCGCCCCCAGCCACATGACATACACCATTCAAGAAAATTCCTAAGCTCCAAAGATGACAGTCTGAGGGTTCAGTTGAAAGCTTCAGTTGACACAGTGGATCTTGGTCATGTGACTCCAACACACACACACACACACACACACACACACACCCACCCCTCTTCCCCAACTCCCACCTCTGTGGCCTCAAAGCCTGATTCCTGCTTTCCTGGGAACAAGAGATCCTGTTCCTGAACTTAGAGGGGTGTGTAGAAACCAGTGCCTGAAAAGAGACAGTGGACCCTCCCCTTCGGAGCCTGCAGTCATAGCTGAGCACTGGAGAGCAGCATTTGACGTCTTTGCTTGCTTGTTTTTCTAAACAAGGAAACATAAAAAAACCAGACAGACGGAGGGAACTTGGGACCCTTCAGCCTTCGTGAAGAAGGGGATGGAAGCAGGATGGTGAATCCAGGTGAAAGAAAGTGCTGAAATGAAAGGGGTCCTAGCCTTTGTCTGTACAGTATTGGGCCTCCTGGGAGATTAGCAGCACAGAGTTTTGGAAAGTTACTTAAGCCTTTCTCTTCTTTGCAACTCTTCCTTGAGCTTTTTTTTTTTTTTTTCCCTGAGGCTGTCAGCTGGTGTAGTTTTCCTGGGTCATTGGTTTTTTTGCCCCGGGGATTCCAGCATCAGATCTCACTCTTAATAAGCCAGAGGCTGCATCAGGGCCTCCTCTCCTCCCCCTTCATGCTCGTGACTTGTGCTAATCACCTCCAAGCCTGCTAGGAAACAGGCTCCCTAAACACCCCCTTCCCTCTCCTCCCTGAAGACATTGAGATGCTGCCAGCGGCCACTGGAAGGCTATCATCACTGCATTAAAAACACATCCCAGGAAGGCAAGAACAGTTCATGCAAAATTAGTGCCTCTGATCCTTAATCCCAAACTCAAATGCGCTTGGCTTTCGTCCATTTTCCTCTTTGGGATGGCGTTCTGTTCTTTTGACTGCATTCCCAACTTGAGGATTTAGCCAGAGAGGTCCAAACTGATCACTGATATATATATATATATATATATATATATATATATATATATATATATATATTCATATATAGAAATACAATGTCAGCATCATCTTTGTTCAGAGAACTAGGCAGGATGAGGGCAGAGAGGAGGAGGGGTGTCATTTTGGTTCCAACGATTAAAAAGATCCTAAAGATCCTTTCTACATGTGGTCTGGCTTTCAAGAGTGATGTTTTGGTGTGTCTCTGAACTTAGTTTGCCATGTCCCTCAGGTCTTATTCGTTTTTTTAAAAATAATATTTACTTATTTGGCTGTGTCAGATCTTAGTTTTGGCACATGGGCTCCTTCGTTGTGGTGCTTGGACTCTCGAGTTGTGGCATTTGTGCTTCGTTGACTCTCGAGTGGTGGCATATGGGCTTCGTTGCTCTGAGACATGTGGGATCCTATCAGTAGTTCCCTGACCAGGGATTGAACCCTGCATTGCAAGGCAGATCCTTAACCACTGGACCACCAAGGACGTCCCATCTTGTTTATTTATCTATATATTTTTGATGGTTTTATTCCCTGCAGAGAGCAGGCACAGTCTTCTCTCTCTGCTCTTTCCTTTTCTCCCTCTTTTTTTTTCTTCTTTTCTTTCTCCTCAAAGATGCTCAAAGTGATTGATGGACTGATAAGGGAGGGAAGGAACAGATGGAAAATTAATCACATTCCCACTTGGATTCCTAGAAAATTCCTGACTTTTGAAAAAAAGAGTCATGATCATATGTTGACACGTTTGGTTTTACCCTCGGGCACAGAATGGTAAATGTGGGAAACAGAAAGGAAGTGAGAAACAAGGGGAGTGGGGCAGCTTTTAAGGCCTTCCTTGTTCCCAGACGTCCCCAGACTGCAAAGAAAGGGCACTGTGTGATCGAAGGGCGTCTCCGGCCTGGTGTCCTACCCTGCCTGCCTCCATCGGTAGTCCACATGGGCAAGACAAGATGTGGGGCTTGTTATCAGATCATTTGCAGCCTAGCAAATAAGCCTGACCCTAACTCCTTATTTCATTGGTCAAGAATTTCAGAATGTAGGACTTCCCTGGTGGTCCAGTGGTTAGGAGTCCGCCTGCCAATGCAGGGGATGCAGGTTTGATCCTTGATCTGGGACGATTCCACATGCTTCGGGGTAACTAAGCTCATGCACCACCAACTACTCAGCCTGTGCTCTAGAACCCTCCAGCTGCAAGTACTGAAACCTGCTTCCCTTAGAGCCTGTGCTCTGCAACGAGAAGCCATTGCAATGAGAAGTCCAAGCTCCGCAAATAGAGAGTAACCCCTGCAACTAGAGAAAGCCCATGAGCAACAGTGAAGACCCAGTGCAGCCAAATTAAAAAAAAAAAAACTAAAAAAAAAAAAGAATTTCAGAAAATAGAAAAATGGTCATTCCATTGGTTGGGATCCCTGGAGTGGGAACTCTGTCCCGAAGGAGTGGTCCGTTTAGAAGAGGTTGAACCTTCCTTTCCTGCTTAGAGAAACAGTGAGTCTCAACCCTGGCTGACACACTAACATCTCTCACGTCTAAACAAATACATGGACGCTCTAGCAGCAACCCAGGGCTTCTGGTGGAATTCATCTGGGAGATCCAGGCATGGATCTCTTTTTCAAAGCCCCAAGGCAATTCTAGAGTGCAGCCAGAGTGGAGGACCACTGCTGCCCGTGTCAGAGGGGAGGGATGAACCATGCACAGTTCATCCAGGGGAACATGGGTGTGACTGGGTCTCACTTCCCTCACCCCCCGCCCCAGGGTTCATTGCCAGGGAGACCAGGATGTATGTTCCCTGCTCTCAGTCTGACGCAGTGTTCCAGCAC
This sequence comes from Tragelaphus eurycerus, assembly GCA_935064755.1. Classification (NCBI taxonomy): domain Eukaryota; kingdom Metazoa; phylum Chordata; class Mammalia; order Artiodactyla; family Bovidae; genus Tragelaphus; species Tragelaphus eurycerus. Next base: position 45,566,079 of record CAKXYN010000009.1, read on the forward strand.
ACAGGTATGCACAAACTTACACAGACGTGCACATCACACAGGTCTGCCTTTTATCATCCCTTGGTCATATCATACTTTAATTCAGGATTGTCTTCACTTTGAAAACTTTGATGGAGCCAAAAGGCAGCTCGTCACCAAAGGAAAACAAAGCAGATGTCTAAAGGAGTTGTTCAGCTGTCATAGAAGAAGGGGGATGAAAAGTAAGCATCTCAGAGCTCTAGCCTGTTTCCATGGAAAATAACTACATTCAAAAAGTGTTCTGACAGCTCTTTCTGTAGCCGAGAAGAGGAGTCTGGGCAGGCGAGTGGTCCCGTAATTGATGGCTTTGGTCTCCCAGGCGCTTTATTGGAAAAGGCAGCCTAGCAGTAGTTTCAAGGGAGGAAGAGAAAAGAAGGGAGTGAAAATTAGTTGAGCATAGTGTTTTCTGACTTCATCCTCATAGCAACCTTGTGAGTTAAGTAGAAATCTCACTTTACCCAGCCTCAGAGGGCTTGGTTAACTTGCTGGAGACCCCCAGCTCAGAAGAAGAGGCAGACCCTAACACGGGCCCAGGGGTGGGGCCAGGCTGGAGGACTTGGCCTGTGTGGGTGCTGAGTGGGGGGCAAAGCCAGAGAAAAATGCTTCAATTTGTCTGACCTTTTTAGATAGTTCTCCATTTGGGTGGACTCTGGGAGCTGGTGATGGACAAGGAGGCCTGGTGTGCTGCGGTCCATGGGGTCACAGAGAGTAGGACATGACCGAGCGACTGAACTGAACCCATCATAGCGATTTCAATCGTCCTCTGAGTAGACTGACCTTTTCTCATTTCTTCCTTCAACATCTTCTCAACACTGTTGATCCACAGTAGGTGTGGGCACAAGGCAATCAGTGGGTATAGTAGAAAGATGTTAGAACTCCTTTTCTATTCATTTCTGTCTTGAAAAAGAAGCTATGTCTTGCTTCTAATTAACATACAAATTGAGGGAGTTTCCTGGCTGTCCAGTGGTTAGGATTTGGCACTTTCGCTGCCGTGGCCTGGGTTCCATCCGTGGTCAGGGAAATAAGATCCTGTAAGCTATGCAGCCTGGCTAACGAAACAAACAAAAAACATACAACTTAGCAGTACAACAGGTCATCATTTCTTTTTAAATTTTTATTTTATTGAAATATAGTTGATTCATTACACAATTTCTAAATGCAATATTAGAGATGGGTTCTCAAAATGTTTTTGCTGTTGGGGTTCATGATTTAAAAATTTTTTGAGACCACTAGTATTTTCAGCCATCCGGACAGCACTTGCAAAATTCCTGAAAAGGCACCACCTTGGGAGCAATAACACTGAAACAGCAACTGTTCCCCTGTGGCCCAGCCCTATTGCCTCCTTGCCCACCATGCCAGTTCCCACAACTGCCAGTAAAATTTGGAGGAAGAATGTGAATCTAGTAATTATCTCGTTTCAAAAATCCATACTCTTGTCATTCAAGCTAAGTAATGAATGTGGATGCATAGGGTGAGGCACTCTGAACTTTCATGAGGCTGGTGTGTCTGTATATTTCTAGAATGCACTAGCTTCCCTGAATAACATCCGTCCTGGAGTCACCTAGGTTTTAGCACTGGGAGGAGTCTCAGATGGGAGGGTGGCTGACCAGGTGATTTTATTCTGTTTTCTTTGAGCTTCTTTCTTTCCCCTTGGGTGCATGCTCAGTTGTGTCTGACTCTTCGTGACCCCAGGGACTATAGCCTGCCACGCTCCTCTGTCCATGGAATTTCCCAGGCAAGAATACTGGAGTGGGTTGCCATTTCCTCTTCCTGACCCAGGGATTGAACCTATGTCTCCTGCACTGGCAGCCAGATTCTTTATCACTGAGCCACCGGGGAAGCCCCTCTTTCCCCTTGAGGCCTCTGATTCTGCTGCTCCTTCGTGTGGCCCCTATGTGTGCACTACCTCAGGTTAAACTCTGACCCAACAGAAGGGGTAAATTCTTTACTTGGTTTTCTTAGCACAAGTAAGAGAAGTTAGCTAAAAATATTATAGTGCATCAAATACATAAAGCACTTTATGTCACACAGTGTTTTAAAAACTTCATGTTTATTAACTCGTTTAATCCTCACAACCCTATGAAGGAAATTTCTCTATAAGTTGAAGAAATAGTAGCCAGAGAGCTTAAGTAACTTTTGGAGATTTGAATGCAGGCAGCTTCTCTAATACTAAAGCACATCAATTATAAGTTGTTTAAAACAATGTCACTTCTTAATGTTTATCTCTTAATATATCAGACCCAAATCTTTCCCAGGACTTACAGGTATTGTCCATTCCACGTTGCATCAAGAGATAGCACCATCCAGCCCCAAATAACTGATTACAAAATAGGGTCTATAATTCATTTCTTGGAAATATGGTGGAACTGGTGTTCTGGAAGTGTTTCCCCAACAAAACATCTAAAGCTGCTGAATAAAATATAGCAACATCCTTTAAATGCTTGGGTGAGTGGATAAACACAAGGAGTAGCCAGGGAACACAATGAAGAGAGACCAGAGAACTGAAGTAGTTGGCTCTGACCCTGTGGCTACACTGGGGCCTTTGATGCATTTTATAGCCAGAATTTACTGGGTACATGAGGGCAAGAGACAAGGCATTAGACCAATGTCAAGTGAGGAATTGGAATAAAGATCTCCTTATAAGGCCAGGGCCTGGAAGGGCTAAACACTCATAAAAAGGTGTGTGAGAAACAAATCGGCATTCTTGCAAACAAAGATGACAAGGGAACATCTCAGCTTGAGCTCAGGATTCAGTTCAGTTCAGTTCAGTCGCTCAGTCGTGTCCGACTCTTTGCGACCCCATGAATCACAGCACGCCAGGCCTCCCTGTCCATCACCAACTCCTGGAGTTTACCTAGACTCATGTCCATCAAGTCGGTGATGCCATCCAGCCATTGCATCCTCTGTTGTCCCCTTCTCCTCCTGCCCCAAATCCTTTCCAGCATCAGGGTCTTTTCCAATGAGTCAACTCTTCGCATAAGGTGGCCAAAGTATTAGAGTTTCAGCTTTAGCATCATTCCTTCCAATGAACATCCAGGACTAATCTCCTTTAGGATGAACTGGTTGGATCTCCTTGCAGTCCAAGGGACTCTCAAGAGTCTTCTCCAACACCACAGTTCAAAAGCATCAATTCTTCAGTGCTCAGCTTTCTTCACAGTCCAACTTTCACATCCATACATGACCACTAGAAAAACCATAGCCTTGACTAGATGGACCTTTGTTGGCAAAATAATGTCTCTGCTTTTTAATATGCTATCTAGGTTGGTCATAACTTTCCTTCCAAGGAGTAAGCGTCTTTTAATTTCATGGCTGCAGTCACCATCTGCAGTGATTTTGGAGCCCCCAAAATAAAGTCTGACACTGTTTCCACTGTTTCCCCATCTATTTCCCATGAAGTGATGGGACCAGATGCCATGATCTTAGTTTTCTGAATGTTAAGCTTTAAGCCAACTTTTTCACTCTCCTCTTTCACTTTCATCAAGAGGCTTTTGAGTTCCTCTTCACTTTCTGCCATAAGGGTGGTGTCATCTGCATATCTGAGGTTATTGATATTTCTCCCAGCAATCTTGATTCCAGCTTGTGTTTCTTCTAGCCCAGTGTTTCTCATGATGTACTCTGCGTATAAGTTAAATAAGCAGGGTGACAATATACAGCGTTGATGGACTCCTTTTCCTATTTGGAACCAGTCTGTTGTTCCATGTCCAGTTCTAACTGTTGCTTCCTGACCTGCATATAGGTTTCTCAAGAGGCTCAGGATTAGAGGAAAACTTAATCTTTGTTGAAACTATGTAACCACACACTTAGCTTTGCAAGAATCTGGGGTTTGAATTCACATTGCCTTTACCAGGAAACCCAAGCTAAGAAACTAAAAAAGTTGCTCCAGGATACTGGGAAAAAACCCACAAATATTCCCTGTATAGCAACATCAACGCAGGCCCCACAAGATTCTGGTAGATTAAATTCTTCTGATTGTGAACACACAATTGAAAATGCACTGTATGAACAAGAGTCAGCAGCAAAACCACAGAGTGTTTAATAAATAAGAGGGAATATAAAACGCAAAAAGAAATAAAAGAATCCAGAAGAAGAAGGAATGAAATGCTATCAAGAAAGAGCAGGCCTATTTTTTTTTATAGAATCAAATATATCAACTAACATGAAAAAATATATTCACTGAGGTTCAAGGCTTGATGGATAGATTAAATGTAGTTGAAGAGAGAAATAGTGAACTGGAAAATAAAGCTAGGAAAATTATCCAGAATGCAGTAAAAGAGATAAAGACATGAAAAAAAACAAAACAAAACAAAACAACCTTATAAGACATGGAAAATGGAATGAAGATTCAACACACAGGTGACCAGTATTCTAGAAAGAGAGAATAGGAAAAATGAGGGAGAGACAACACTCAAAGTGATAATATCTTAGGGTCCATTTTGAAGAGTTGATGAATGATTCAGATTCAAGCATCCCAAGCAAAATAAATTTATGTCTATCATACTAAAACTACAAAATACTAAAACAAAGTGATGGTCTTAAAACAATCAGATGGAAAGTTTTTCATTTGGAAGGGCTTTGACATGACAATGAGAGTCAGAAACCAGTGAAATATTTTCCAGGTTCTGGGGAAAAAAAGCTGTCAGTGCCGAGCTATATAACCAGCTAAACTATCTGCAAGAGTGAGTGTGAAGTAAGGACATGTTTATCACTAATAAATCCTTACTGAAAGAACTACTAGAGGATATACTTCCTGAAGAACAGTAAGTCTAGAAAGAAGGCTTATGGTATAAAAACATGACGAGCAAAGAAATGGTACAGCTTCTAATGCACTTTACCTATATTCTTTGCTCTTTCCTGCTTAGAGAATGTCATCTCCTTCTCTTGAGATTTTCTCTAAGATGTCTTGTTCTTTCATCAGCTTAGATCAAGACATAGCTTTTTGTCTTGTTGAACATTTTGACCCAGTTGAACTCTTCCACTGACTTATGGCTTTCAACCTGAGTTACCCAAGACTTCTTCCCAGTGGGCATCAGTTCTGTTGTGATTATATAGTGGAAGGTCTGTCTGAAAGGACAGGAAATGTTCTCAAGTCTTTTGGGTCTCAGATGCTATGCTAAGTTTTATATAGGCCTGCTCTAAAAGGTCAGTCTGTCCCAGGGAGGCTCCTTTCTCAGTGGTTTCACGGGCACTCATCACAAAGCAGTTTGAGGGATGAAGAATAGATTTGGCCAGTTACGTTCTTCAAATGGTACCCAAACCACAGAGCTTGGAATTGAGGGATTAGTAGCACATCCATCCTATGGGGTCACAAAGAGTTGGACGTGACTTAGCAACTGAATAACAACAATGAGTGTACCCATAGACCTACCAGACAACACTGCCCATGGGTTGATTTTCCACTTCCACACTTGCATTTCTGGACATCTGTATCCCTTGTTCACTCAGGCTCCTGATGTTGAATGTCTCCTGCATTAACTAGTTAGGGAATGAAGTGAAGTGATGATTGAGATTACTCTCAACCTGAGAGCCTAGTTTTACACACACACACAGAACCAGGCAACATTAAAATTCAGTACTCAGGCCACTGAATCTGAAATGTATGTTTGCAAACTGTCTGATTTCATGTCTGCCTCAGATGTCCCACGAATACAAATCACCTCATTTGGAGTTGGAGGAGCAGGGAGGAAGAAACCTAAGAAAGATCTCCAAAACAAATCTTTAATTCGGATGAGGATAATAGAATGTAATCCCGTTTCAAGTCTGTCAGCATTCCTTTGATGATTACAAATGAGTCCCTTTTCCCTTGCAATGTGGGGGAATAATCTGGATAAAATAACCCTTTTTGTCTGCAAGGGCCCAAGCGATGCATACTCGTGACAGCTTTCAGAGTAGTGTTTCAGAGCATGAGAAGGGCGCTCTGCTACCAAGACCTTCCCTTTTTTCTCTTGACTTAGAAGATTTTTCACTCTTTTCATGTTTGGCGGCTTCCAAAGTTCTCAGGCTTAGAAATCATAAATCAATCATAGTACTGTACTCTGGAACGAGAGAGACATGGGTCAGGGAGCCCTTTCTGTTCTCTGTTTGTTCACTGGGAGACAGGTGGGGATGAGAACGCATGATCTTATCTAGAAGGGTAATTTGTACAGCTTTTGAGGGATATGCTTAAGGGAGTGTATAAGATTAGAGTCTCCTTTCTATTAAAAAAAAAAAGTACACTGACCCAAGTTCAGGCTCACATGCCATTTTTGTTCATGTGATGGTAAAATTAACGGACAGTTTTTTCAACACCTTCCTCTGTTTTTTGAGGCTAACATACCTCCCAACGCTAAACGTACCAAATGCTTTGTGAATAAGTCAGACTGGATGTAAAGACATCCTGAGGCTGTCCAATCCACAGTCTTAGGATGGAAAGGGGTCTCCGAGGCCCCGATGCTGCAGGACCTGCTGTGTGGAGTCAGTTCTGCAGGCTGTGAATTTTACAGAACAGAGCCTGTGGTCTTCTGTGTTTTCACTTCTTTAAAGCTCACTTTAAGTGTGAACGACTCTTTCTTTTTTAAAACAAAGGGCCCCAGGATTTTCTCCCCCCAGGGTTATGTGTAAATAGTGTTATGGGTCCCTAAGCCATAAACTAGCACTTTGAGGAAGAAGGCCTGCTTTTGTCTCGGACTTCTGTGTTTCTCTCTGGCTGATCAAGGCGGGTTGTTAGGGCTTGTCAGTCTTCACCAAAGATTCCACATGGTCCTTAGAGTAGATAACTATCTTTACTCAATGCAAATTTTGCTTGTTCTAACATTGAGTCTAAACCAGTGATTCTCAATATTATGCTTAACAAAAGAAGACAAAGACAAATGCTATGTATTACTTATATGTGGAATTGAAAAAATAATACAACTGAATATATATACAGGACAGAAACAGACTCATAGACATATGAGCTAGTGGTTACCCAAGTTCAGAGAGGAGGTGAGAGGGATAGATTAGGGACATGGATTAACAGATACAAACTACTATATATAAAATAGATAAGCAGCAAGCATTTACTCTGTAATAGTGGGAGAAGGCGATGGCACCCCACTCCAGTACTCCTGCTTGGAAAATCCCATGGATGGAGGAGCCTGGTAGGCTGCAGTCTATGGGGTCACTATGAGTCGGACACGACTGAGCAACTTCACTTTCACTTTTCACTTTCATGCACTGGAGAAGGAAATGGCAACCCACTCCAGTGTTCTTGCCTGGAGAATCCCAGGGACAGGAAGCCTGGTGGGCTGCCGTCTATGGGGTCGCACAGAGTCGGACACAATTGAAGCGACTTAGCAGCAGCAGCAGTGGGAATTATGGGCTTCCCTGGTGGTGGCTCAGACGGTAAAGCATCTGCCTGCAGTTTGGGAGACCCGGGTTTGATGCCTGGGTTGGGAAGATCCCCTGGAGAAGGAAATGGCAACCCCCTCCAGTACTCCTGCCTGGAAAATTCCATGGACTGAGGAGCCTGGTGGGCTACAGTGGGCTGCAGTCCATGGGGCCACCAAAAGTCAGACACGACTGAACATGCACACGTGCACACATGCACGCACTCACTGGGAAATATACCCATTATCTTGTAATAACCTGTAATGGATTATATCTGCAAAAACACTAAATCACTGTGCTGCACATCTGAAACTAACACAACCTTGTACATCAACTATGTTTCAATAAGCAATAAAGTAATAAAATAAACCAATGATTCTCAACCCAGAAAAAATCTGTTCCCTGAGGAATATTTGACAATGTCTGGAGGCAATTGAATTTGTTACAACTAGGGATGCTATTGGCACCTAATGAGTAGAAGCCAGGGATGCTGCTAAACCTCCTACAGTGCAGAGGGCAGCCCCCACAGCAGGAAATGACCTGGTTCTCCGTCCTCACGCTGAGGTTGAGGAATACTGGGCCAGACCAGCCAACATGCCATGGTTTTATTTTCTACATGTTTGGAGTCTCAAGAAGGTGTGACATATTTTTAAACACTGAAGTTGAGTGTGGAAAACCTAGAGACAGCTCCACGATTCTCTTCTCAGGGCCACCTTGCCTTATACAACCACCCAAAACTCTCAGTTCCTCGAAGCCAAGGACATGGCAGTCCAGGCACAGCTGTGTGTCCTCACACTCCCGTCTAGGGGACTTATATTCATGTTCCTTCCACCCTCACCTCCTTACAGAACTTGCCTGTGCTGAAAAATTGATGCTTTCAAATTGTGGTGCTGGAGAAGACTCCTGAGAGTCCCTTGGACAGCAAGGAGATCAAACCAGTCAATCCGAAAGGAAATCAGTTCTGACTACTCACTGGAAGGACTGATGCTGAAGCTGCAGTATTTTGGCCACCTGATATGAACAGTCACCTCACTGGAAAACACCCTGATGCTGGGAAAGATTCAGAGCAGGAAGAGAAGGGGGTGACAGAGGATGAGATGGTTGGGTGGCATCATCAACTCAATGGAAATGAGTGAGCAAACAGGGAGACAGTGGAGGACAGGGAAGCCTGGCGTGTTGCAGTCCATGGGATCACAAAAAGCTGAACATGACTTAGTGACTAAACAACAACTGGCCTTTTTGTCCTCCTTATTCCAAGCTCAGATACTCACCATCATTAACATCAATCTAAAATATCCCTCTAGATGGAGAGGTGTTGAGACTTGAAGTCAGTTGCTCGCTCACAGGGCAAGGTTGTTTTTGCAACACTTCTCAATTATTTCACAACATCAGCAAGGCCGTTGTGGGCATGGGGTGGGCGGGGGAGCAATTTGATTTTTAAAAGGAAGACAGCAAGTCTTGAAAACCATGAGCAGATTTGGTTCCTCCCACTGCCTTCCCCTACTTTCCTCCTTCTCTGTTCCTGTTTCTGTTCCTCTTGCACCTTCTCTGACCCCCGCCCCCACCTTTGTACCCACAGACAGAAAGCACATAGATCAGCTGATATTTCTATGCAAGGTCATGTCCTCCTCTATGTGTTGTTGTTCAGTCACCAAGTTGTGCCCAGTTCTTTGTGACCCATGGACTGCAGCACGCCAGGCCTATCTGTCCTTCACCATCTCTTGGAGTATGCCCAAGTTCACGTCCATTGAATCGGTGGAGGAGGGAATGGCAAACCACTCCAGTATTCTTGCCATGAGAACGCCTTCTCTGTACTGCATGTTATATAAAGACTTTCGTTCAAAGATGGATCTGAGAGTGTTGATTGCATGAGTGAATCATCTAGCGCTACTTCAGGGCGACCCTGGTCCACTCTTCTGTGCCGAATGTCATCACCTTATCAGGCCACATTTGCGGTTTCAGTGGTCATGGGACTTACCGAGCCCACACTGAGTAGGAGAATCAAGTGGATTCCTCTGAAATGATAACTACCCACCTCCAGGGGCCACCAGCCCGGAGGACAGCTACCCATGTCAGAGCTTGCGTTCCTGTCACCCTTCTTTCAAACAGGTTGCAGCTCTAATTAAAATATTTCTTTCCTTCTGCCAAATGCAGAGAAAATATAGTATTGTTTCCAAAAGAGCAGGCAGGGGCACCGGCGGGAATGGGTGTGCAATATTTGTACAGTTTTGTGACTCAGTACATCTGAATCTCCAAGCATTTTAAGAGCTTTGTCCAAAAAAAAAAGGTCTATTGTGTGCCTCTTGGCACTGAAGAAAATAGCAGGCCTGTCAGAACTCTGTTTCAGATTTAATTTTAAAGTGGGTGATGTAAGAATGTTGTCCAACAGGAGGGCTTCGCTCCTTTTTCTCATTTCTGCCCATTTTGGTGTGAGAGAACTTGAGTTCTCTGAATCCATTCATATTAAGAAATCAAAGCCTCTTCCCTTGACATCGTTTTAATGAAAAGGCATCACATTCCAAAGCATAGTATGTCTCTAAAATACATATGACCTCTTAGAATAAAAGTAAAAATATATTTGACTATATTTGTTATTTTCCCCTCTCTACGTGCACGCTTCAGTCATGCCCAACTCTTTGCGACCCCATGGACCGTAGCCCATCAGGCTCCTCTGACTACGGGATTCTCCAGGCAAAAATACTGGAGTGGGTTGCCATGTCTTCCTCCAGGGGATCTTTTTGACCCAGGGATCGAACCTGAGTCTTCTGCCGCTCCCGCTTTGGCAGCTAGGTTCTTTACCACTGGGGAAGCCTTATGTGTGTATATATAGACACGTATACAGAGCATCTTCTTACATTATCTTCTCTCTTTTTTTAATACACTTAAATTTTTTTTCATTTTTAATTGAAATACCGTTGATTTACAACATTTCAGGTATACAGCAAAATGATTCATATATATACATATGCTATGCTATGCTATGCTATGCTAAGTCACTTCAGTCGTGTCTGACTCTGTGTGACCCCATAGATGGCAGCCCACCTGGCTTCCCTGTCCCTGGGATTCTCCAGGCAAGAACACTGGAGTGGGTTGATATATACATATATATGTATGTATATATTCTTTTCAGATTCTTTTCCATTATAGGTTATTACAAGATACTAAGTATAGTTCCCTGTAGTAAGCCCTTGCTGTTTATCTCTTTTATATATAGTAGTGTGTATCTGTTAATCTCAAACTCCCAATTTATCCCTCTCTTCTCCTTTCCCCCTTTGGTAACCATAGGCTTGTTCTGTTTGTCTGTCTCCGTTTTATCAGGACACATTTGAAAATGTAGACACAGACATTACTGATTTTCCCAAATGCTCCTTGCACTTGGTATGTACTTCTGGGTACTGTGCTCATCATCAGTCGTGGGTACAAATGTAAAAATAAGCAGAAAAGGGGCTTCTCTAGTGAGCTAGTGGTGGAGAATCTGCCTGCCAATGCAGGTGACAGGGTTTCAATCCCTGGTCTTGGAAGATCCCACATGCCACAGAACAACTGGGCCTGTGTGCCACAGCTGTTGAGCCTGTGCTCTATAGCGCCCAGGAGCCACAACTACTGAACCTATGTGCCACGGCCACCGAAGCCTGAGTGCCCTGGAGCCTGTGTTCTGCAACCAGAGAAGCCACCGGAATAAGAAGCAAACACATTGCAATAGCAGTGAAGACCCAGCACAGCCAAAGATAAATAAATAAATTATTTTAAAAATAAGCAGAAAAAAAGCTTTTTTGCAAGACTGTGCTTTCCTGGTTGTTTCTTTCCCCAGTTTTAAACATTGGACCGTGATTTTTCTCACCCCATTGACATTTTAATATAGAGTACACGTCTAACTGAACTGAACACGTTTATCATCTATGTCTCTGTGTTAATATTAACAAACATTATATACTGTGCTTTTTTAAAAAAGAACCAAAGCATGGTATTCAACCCTTGGATTCAGCTGAACTGTGAATACTGAGTATGTTGTAAGCTTCTGGGCTGGGAAAATTTTTTACGATGTTGCAAACACCAGTCTACCTTAAGGGAGTGACTTTTCACCCAAACCAGTCTTTTGCGATGTGCACACAGCACCACCGGTCCTTGGCGAAACAGCCTCTGTTTCTTTCTTCCTGGTTTCTGCAAAGCTCCCTTAAACACCTGGACAGTCACTGAATTCAAAGTTTGTATTTTTTCCATAATGGGAAATTTAACATGTAGACCTCCTACACAAGACGGACTGCACCATCCATGTTGCATACGTGATCCAAGATAGACCACGGATGAGAAGACTGGTCCCCGGAAGAGCTTTGGAAATCGAAGATAAATCTACCATGACTCCCCATGGCCCCAGGTTGCTACTGCAAGGAAATTTGGCCAAAGGGAGTGTCTTAGTTATTTGCTCTTGTGTGTGTAACTGAACGCACACGCACATACACTTACAAACACATCCTCACACAAGTGAGGGGCCTTTCATCCTCAGAATGCAGTCAGACAGTGACGTGTGACCTAAGGTCAAACTACAGCCTTCCGTGGAACCTTCTGGACTGTGACTTGCTACAGCCTTAGTGTCTTTCTTGGAGTACTGGTTGTAGCAGCTGAAGAGCGACTCGAACATGGCGGCCGGCCCGCGCAGGATGGTGACGTAGATGGTGCTGGGCGGCATGAGGCCCTGCAGCTCCACGCGGTCGAAGCACAGGTGGCTGGCCAGCACTTGCGGCGGCCGCGTGGCCAGGTGCACAAAGTGCGCAGAGAAGTTTCACGGGTGGCAGAACTGGTGCTCACAGCTTGGGTGCGGCAGGGCCACCGTCAGGTTGTGGCGCTCGGAGAAACGGAACAGGATGTTCTGCACCGTCGTGCCCGTCGTGCCCGCAGTCTTTGTCTGACTACAATGTGGGAGACCCGGGTTCGATCCCTGGGTCAGGAAGATCCCCTGGAGAAGAAAATGGCAACCCACTCCAGTATTCTTGCCTGGAAAATCCCATGGACGGAGGAGCCTGTCATGTATGGATGTGAGAGTTGGACTATAAAGAAAGCTGAGCACTGAAGAATTGATGCTTTTGAACTGTGGTGTTGGAGAAGACTTTTGAGAGTTCCTTGGACTGCAAGGAGGTCTAACCAGTCCATCCTAGAGGAAATCAGTCCTGGGTGTTTATTGGAAGGACAGATGTGGAAGCTGAAACTCCAATACTTTGGCCACCTGATGCGAAGAACTGACTCCTTGGAAAAGACCCTGATGCTGGGGAAGATTGAGGGCAGGAGGAGAAGGGGATGACAGAGGATGAGATGGCTGGATGCCATCACTGACTTGAACATGAGTTTTAGTAAACTCTGGGAGTTGGTGATGGACAGGGAGGCCTGGTGTGTTGCTGTTCATGGGGTCGCAAAGAGTCTGACACGACTGAATGACTGAACTGAACTGAATCTGCCTTTCTACAAGATTCAAATCAATCATTTTATGGCCCGGATGACTCCCCTGGTGCCAAGATTATCTCAAAATACATCTTGTGGGTGAGGGGCCTGGTGTCATTCTCTGATTTTTGAGACATTTCCTTTCTTTCATTAACAGACTGCTAGTAACTTCTCCCTTGGAGAAGGAAATGGCAACCCACTCCAGTATCCTTGCCTGGAGAATCCCATGGATGGAGGAGTCTGGTAGGCTACAGTCCACCGGGTCGCAAAGAGTTGGACACGACTGAGCGTCTTTTTACTTTACTTACTTACTTAGTGTCTTTCTTGAGAGTACACACCATTCATCTTCATTACCAACTTATGTATTTTCTTTCTGTGGCAAAAGTAAATTATTAGGCAGCATATAAGCAGTCTGATACACTGAGAGTCTTAAGAAGATCAAATGTTAGTGATTCAGCCTCACAAATTGGGTTAACATTGCAGGCCTAAGTACTTGGTTGTAAATTTACATCATTATTGTTATCATTCCAGCAAACTGAGGTATGGACGTTACCTGTACATATCTGCTTTTTCTCGGGTTGTGGGGAAGAGTGAATTTGCTGGAATCACTGAAGCCTGAGAATCAGGGGAAACAGCTAAGCATTTCTCACTGCAGGGCATTCGGGGCCCAGGGCCGACTCCACTGCATACTAAATCCTTCCTCAATTGGACTTTAATTATCACCAGGGAATTAAAATTTTGAAAGGACAATATGCAGACCTTAGAAACCGAGCTATCCAATAGAAATATGATGTAATCCATGGAGGTGATATTAAATATTCTTTCGTTGCTGTTCAGTTGGTAAGTCATGTCTTGACTCTTTGCAACCCCATGGACTGCAGCATGCCAGGCTTCCCTGTCCTTTACTATCTCCCAGAGTTCGCTCAAACTCATGTCCATCGAGTCGGTGATGCCATCCAACCATCTCATCCTCTGTCATCCCCTTCTCTTCTTGCCTTCAATCTTTCCCCAGCATCAGTCTTTTCCAGTGAGCTGACTCCTCACATCAGGTGGCCAAAGTATTGGAGTTTCAGCTTCAGCATCAGTCCTTTCAGTGAATATTCAGGTAGCCACACTAGGAAAAGTAAAAGAGGTGAAATGAATTTTTATAGGAAATTTTATTTAACCCAGTGTTCCCAAAGTATGATCCTTTCCAACTTAATCAGCAGTTTTTATTGTTTTTTTTAATTAAAAAATATTTTTATGAGGCTTCAAAGCTAACATTTTTATTTTAAGCTTTTAAAAATTAATTATTAATGAGATAGTTTGTTCTCTTTTGCTTATGAGGACTTGACAACCTGGGGTGTATTTTACACTTACAGCTCATCTCAACTCAGCCTGGCCTCATCTCAAGGGCTCAGTAGCCACGTGTGACCTGGGGCCACCATTCCAAGCAGCACAGTGTTAGAAGGTTGAGCAGGGCATGGAAATTTTACAAGTCCACAGCAGGGCAGCTCTGAGGTCTGGGATCAGCACGCCACCTTAGTTCTCAGTGAGGACACCTTCCTTTTACAGAGCCGCATCAGGCTGCATCATGAGGGGCCAGAGGCGGCCACCCTAGTCCCCCTGGGAACTTGGCCTCCCCAGCTCACCTGCTTTCCACGTGGAGGATAATGGGTGTCCTCCTGCTTTCTCCAACCCATTTCCCAGAGGACCATCCTAGACTTCAGTCCTTGGGAAGGGAGAGAGAGCTGCCGGGAGTCACCCAACTGTGGCAGAACCTCCCAGCAGTACCAGAAATTGATCAGCCCTAATCGCCTTCATCTCTTTCTGCCACGAGGATGTCAGGCTGTCCTCTGCACACCCGCTGCATTGGGGCATCAGAGCTCAGAGGTGTATCTTCCTCCTGGAACCTCATTTCTCCTGGAAGCTGCTCTCTGTTTACCTCAGCCCACAGCAGAGAGAACCCAGGCTGGAATTTGCCACGAGGTCTCTCAGCTTATTAGATACAGGACCAAGACTGGACCCAGGAGAACTCTGCTCCTGTTTAGGGTCACTGTGCTGGATCTCAGGATCAGCCCTCAAAAGGAACAGACATGAAAGGTTCAGAAAGACCCCAGCTCAGAACTCTTCCCTCATCTGACAATACCATGGGCTGAACTGGCTCTTTATTATTCCCCTGGGCCTCCTGCTAGAATCACCTTGGGGGTTCTTTCAAATATACTAATGTCTGGAGCTCCTTCCCAGGCTAACTGAATTGGAATTTCTGGGCTGGGACCTGGGCATTGATATTTTTAAATCTTCCGAAGTGGTTCTGCCCTTCAGTCAAGGTTGAGACTTGCTGGAAAGCATTGCACACTCTTAAATCTACCCATATATTAATTCAGTATTTATTATTTTTCCAGGCACAGAAAATTTGTAATATTAGTACAAAGACTTCCTTTATAGCCTTCATCCAGATTCCCTGAATGTTTCCATTTTATCAGATTCCCCTTATTCTTTTCTAAGTTGCAGATAAGATATCCTTTCCTCCCATGTACTTCCCTGTGTTCCTTAAGAACAAGGACACTGTCTTACATAATCAAGAACAATGATCAAAATCAGGATCAAAATAGGAACTTGCTACCCTATTGCTTTCTGATCTACAGACCTCATTCAGATTTCACCATTTGTTCCAAAAATGTATTCGGAGCACAAGAAGATCCCAGATCATGTGTTATTTTAAGTTATCATGTCCCTTTAGTCTTCTTGCAACCTAGAACTGCTCCCCAGTCTGTATCTTTCATGACACTGGCATTCTTGAAGATTATGAGATGGTCATTTTATAGAGCATCCCTTAGACTGGATTTGTCTGATTTTTTTTTCTTATGTGTTTGTGCAGGATGTTCCAGCAATGAAGCTGTGTTTTTTTTCAGTGCATTGCATGGTGAGGAATTGGATATTGGTAACCCTGTTACTCTGAAGTGACTTTGATGTTTGGTGAAGATGACTTTTAGATGAAAGGTGCCATCATCAGCCATCCTCACACAGATTGAATTACTGTAGGTAGAAATATGTCTAGAAAAGTTCTTTGGCCCTTGAACTCAGGAGAAACAGTCTTAAAGCAGAAGTTGTTGTGACATTATTCAGTCATGTCCAACTCTTTGTGACCCATGGACTGTAACACGCCAGGCTCCTCTGTCCTGCACTTTCTCCTGGAGTTTGCTCAAACTCATGTCCACTGAGTCGGTGATGCCATCCAACCATCTCATTCTCTGTTGCCCCCTTCTCCTCCTGCCTTCAATCTTTCCCAGCATCAGGGTCTTTTCAAATGAGTCAGCTCTTCGCATCCAGTGGCCAAAGTATTAGAACTTCAGCTTCAGCCACAGTCCTTCCAATGAATATTTGGGGTTGATTTCCTTAGGAGTGATTGGTTTGATCTCCTTGCAGTCTGAGGGACTCTGGAGGGTCTTCTCTAGTGTCACAGTTCAAAAGCATCAATTCTTCAGTGCTCAGCCTTCTTTATTATCAAACTCTCACATCTGTACAGAGGGGAAAGGAAAAAGGTTCTAGAACCTGGAGCTTTGGCAAAGGGAACTAGTCCAGGAAAGGCACTGCCAGTATTGCTTCTGGTGTTGAAATGAAGTGACAGGAAAGCATTTGTTCTGGAACGAACTTTAGATTAGGGAGGGAGGCAAGGAAGAGAGCTTCTGCTTACCTGTGCCTTTGGTGAGGACTAAAATGTTCCTTTTCAATCCTCCATCTAAAACAGAGAAACTGTTTCTAAGGTTTGATGCACCTCACAGATCCATCTGTTTTTTCCTTTGAGATTGATGGCTTCCAGTTTAGCCCCAGACATAATTCCTATTAAGATGTTGACCAGTTTGACACTTCTGGCAACTCAACCTGTTTATTAATTACTGCTTATCTCCAGATCAGTTGTGGTTCTTACCACTTCAAAGAACGCTAGAACTTCAGTTGGTGGAAGGCATCCATTTTGCTTCTGGCTCAGAAGACCTTGTGACTCCACAGACGAAGCCTGTTATTTAATAAATGATCAAAATTCGGTTTTCCTTCTGTGTGCATGTAGGGAACCATATATTATTGGCTGAGTTAGGGAAGGGATGGTATTTATTTCTGGCCATCTGGTATACCAAGCCTCGCTGGGCAGCAAGCAGCTTCCTTCTTGAGCTGCTGTCACGATTTCTGCTCATGCTTGTCTTTGGCTGGTTATCAGAATGCGTCATTCCCTTTTTTTTGTTCTCTCTCCTTACTTCATATGTTTACCTTCACCTGGGCTGTTGGGGAAACGTCATGTTGTCATGGAGATGGTGGCCACAACAAATTTGAGTTCCCCAAACTCACGTTGTCCCTGGGTCACTTCCTCATACCTTTGAACCAAACAGCAACTAATGAAGGTAATGATAATAAAGATAAATGTTTATCCTCGGCTGACTCTGGACGTCTCCCCTGAAAAGATACTAGAGTCTTTATGCGGTACCTGTGCCCTTATTTGGAGATAGAGTCTTTAGAGAAGTAATCTTTACCAAAGTCTTTACAGAAGTAATGAGGTTGTTATACAATGATGCCTAATCCAACAGTTAGGATTATAAGTTTTCTTTCCCCTCTGTATGGATGTGAGAGTTGGCCCGTAAAGATGGCTGAGCACCGAAGAATTGTTGCTTTTGAACTGTGCTGCTGGAGAAGACTCTCGAGAGTCCGGTGGACTGCAAGGAGATCAAACCAGTCAATCCTAAAGAAAATCAGCCCTGAATATTCATTGGGAGGACTGTTGCTGAAACTGAAGCTCCAGTACTTTGGCCACCTGATGTGAAGAGCCAATATTTGATAAGTGTTCTTATAAACAGGGGAGGTTTGGACGCAGAGACACAGGGTGAGAAGGCCACGTGAGGATCAGAGTTATGCTGCCACAAGCCAGGAAACAACCAGAGCTGGGGGAGAGGCCTGGAACACAGCCTTCCCTGGAGCTCTCAGAGGGAGTGTGGCCCCATCCACCCCTTGATTTTGGACTTCCGGCCTCCAGAACTGTGAGCCAATGCATTTCTGTCCTTTTCAGCCGCCAGTCTGTGGTACCTTGTTACAGAAGCCACGGGAAATGAGTGCAGGAGAGTTCTGAGCCCTACACACATGGTAGCTCAGATAATCTTGACAACGGTCCCCTGAGATGTGTCATTACTGCTACCTTCATTTTATAGGTGCCCATCTGAGGCTCAGAGAGGTCGGACCATTTCCTCAAGGTCCCCAGAGCTGGTAACACCCGCTTTCCTCAGCCCCGTGATACCCGCCTCTGGCTGTTGTGTTACTTCTCGCATCTCCTTGGCAGCCATGCTGGGCCTCTTCCTCCTTCCCTCCTGTCTTCCCTCCCTCTCCGTCTCCCCTAAAGAGTCTTCTCTGTCCTCCCATCTCCTCAAGGTCTGCACCCCCGGTGCCCCTGCCCACAGTTCTTCTCACACTAACCGTCCCCTCGGGTTTGCGGATCGATTCCCGGTCCCTCTCCGGAGCTTCTGACTCTGGACACTCTGCTGGGACACCCCATGGGCACTCAGACCAGAATCACAGACCCTACTTTCAATGCTGAATTTCCCGGGAGGATGGCCCCACCGGTTCAGAACCCGAGAGGGATCCCTTAGTCTCTCGTTTCTGTGTACCTCGTGCCCATCCAATTCTAGGGCTAAATCACTGTCATTTCAGTCTCCACCAGCTACATAATTGGCAGGCCCCAGTGCAAAGTGAAAATGGGAGCTCTTGTCCAGAAATCAAAGAGGAAGTGGCTGTTAAACATGCTAATATTCAGGGCTTTCTTATCACTGTGCTTATTTGCTCTTCAATGTTGTTCTAAGTGAGAAAGGTGGACCCTTTAAACTAGGAGCATGGATTTTATCATCGTCTTCATATTAGGTGATGCTAGTTTTAAATACAAATATAAGAACATCGAATAGGTGTATGGAATTACAGAAATGACGCATTCTTGTTTTGTGTATATACTGCCCATTTGTGTGTGTACTGCTCTCTACTTTGTCTTACTGATGTAAGCAGTGGTTGAAAGGAACAGAAGCTGTAGGAATCTCTGTCTTTCCCTTTCCTGCTATGCCATCATTTGCAGCATGAGTATCTGGCTAATGCGTGGCACTAACAAGAATAAGAAGATATGCTGGGTTTCTGGGTTGTCCAGATTTCCTACGATGTCCCAGCCAGCTTCCCTCATTCAAAGCACATTTCTGTTCTAAGGGAGAGTGTGGTGCTGTCAGCATGTCTGCCTACCCAGCTTTAGACGCAACATGCTTTCCTGATGCTCACTTTGAGTTTTGCTGGTGGAATTTCACTTCTGTGGAATTCTCTGCTCAGGACATCTCAAACACTTCATGACATTGTGATGGCAAGGGACTGTGGGCGTCTCCTCCGCCCATGGCCATGGCCTCTTGTCCCACTGGGCTTCATTTACAAAACACATGTTCAAGGATTAAATGATTAAGACTGTCAAGGTGATCACAGCAGAGCATTAAACCAAGAGCCTGGCCCTTCTGAGTGTGGAGCTAGCTCTGTGCACCAGCTGAGGTCACACACTGGTGCTGTAGACTCTGATCTCCATCCCTCTGACCCTGTGCCCCTGCCACTGTCTTAGCTCAGGCCTTCGTTCTGGCCCCCCATATGATGGCGGTCACCCAGATTTCTTCCTGGGTCTCTCCAGTCCCTCCAACATGGACTGCTGGATTCAGGATTTCTCGGAATTGCAAATCTTACCAACATCACTTGCCTACCTTCAACCTTAAATGGCTCCCATCTGACTTCAGGTTAACTTCAAACTCCTTAGGGAAGCCCTGCTAACTTCTCCAGCCTTCGCTCCTGACCTCATACCCCGTCCACCGACCATGCCAAAGGTCTAGAAGTTTCCTTTGAGCCCCTGTACGTGTGGCCCTTACTGCCTGAGGCTCATTTTCACCTGGTTACCCCCTGTGCATTCTTCAGGCACCATCTCCCATCTGGAAGCCTTCCTGCTTCCTTCTTGGGTAAGTCACATGTTCCTTATTACTGCCCCCCTCCCACCAGACACCCTTCGTGCTCTTCTACCACAGGAGTTAAAATCACTCTGGGTAGTTTCCCTGGTCCAGTGGTTAAGACTCCACGCTTCTGCTACAAGGGATATGGGTTCGAACCCTGGCCTGGGAACTCAGATACCAGATGCTGTGTGGTGAGGCCAAAAAAATTTAAGTTAAATAAATCACTCTGAACATAATATTATAACCAAGTATATATAGAGATGGAGAAGGAAATGGCAACCCACTCCAGTATTCTTGCCTGGAGAATCCCAGGGACAGAGTCGGACACGCAAGAGTCAGACACAACTTAGCGGCTAAACCACCATCACCACCACCAGATATAGAGAAGTGAGCGATTCCTCCTTTATTCAATGTCTTGGATTCTGGCAGGGGTCCTGAAGTGCCCTTGAACCTGGAGTAGAGACTCAGGTCGAGAATCGGAGTGGGGACTCATCTCCATCTCACCGCCAGTGGGCCAAGAGATCTGCTGTGTCAGCGAAAGTGGACAACTCCCCTGACACATCAGAGAGCTGTCATGAGGATAATCATGGCAAGTGAAGTGAAAGTTGCTCAGTCATGTCCGACTCTTTGTGACCTCATGGACTATATATACAGTCCATGGAATTCTCCAGGCCAGAATACTGGAGTGGGTAGACTTTCCCTTCTCCATGGCAAGGCTTTCATTAAAGGTTGAACATTTCATTTTAAAAAGGAGGAATGGCTAATTTTATTTTTTTAAGTAATTAATTAGTTTTTGGCTGCCTTGGGTCGTGGCTGCTGTGCAGTGGATTTTCCGTTGTGGCACGTGGGCTTAACAGCTCTGAGGCATGTAAGATCTTAGTTCCCTGACCAGGGATTGAACCCATGTCCTCCACACTGGAAGGCAGACTCCCAGCCACTGGACTACCAAGGAGGTCCCTGTGTGTGTGTGCTTGGTCGCTCCATCGCGTCCGATTCTTTGTGACTCCATGGACTGTAGCCCTCCAGGTTCCTCTGTCGCTGGAATTTCCCAGGCAAGAATGCTGGACTGGGTTGCCATTTCCTCCTCCAGGGGGTCTTTGCAACCCAGGGATCCACCCTGAGTCTCCTGTGTTTCCTGCATTGGCAGGTAGATTCTTTACCACTGAGCCACGTGGGTGTTCAGCACAGACAAAGCTCTTGCTCTGAAGGCAATCCCTGAAAGTAGTTCTGCCTGTTTGAATTATATATAAAGGCTAGCGCTCTGTCCCTAATATAGAAATACACTGGTTCTCATTATTTGAAGTAATATGTTCTATTTTAGTTTTTAAAATTTTTAATGAAGTATGGTTGCTTTACAATATTGTGTTCATTTCTGCTGTACAGCAAAGTGATTCAGTTATATATGTATATCAATATATTTGTCATATACTTTCCTTTATGGTTTATCACAGAACACGGAATACAGTTCCACGTGCTGTGCTATAGGACCTTGTTGTTTATCCGTTCTGAATATACTGGTTTGCATCTGTTACTCTCAAGCTCCCAACTCATCTCTCTCCCATCCTCCTTCCCCTTGGTGACGACCAGTCTCTTCTTTATGTCTCTGATCCTCTTCCTGTTTCAAAGATAGTTTCATTTGTGTCTTATTTTAGATTCTACATATAAGTGATATCATCTGGTGTCTATCTGTCTCTTTCTGAATTATTTCACTCAGTATGAGAGTCTCTAGGTCCATCCATGTTCCTGCAAATACTTCATTCTTTTTTTTAAAATTTTATTTATTTTTATTTTTTTAATTTTATTTAATTTAATTTTTTTTTAACTTTACAATATTGTGTTGGTGGATACAATATTGAATCCTGTGGTGGATTCATGTTAATATTTGGCAAAACCAAATATTTCATTCTTATTAATGATTGAGTAATATTTCATTGTGTATGTATATATATATGTATATATATACGTTATACCACATCTTCTTTATCCATTCATCTGTTGTTTCCGTGTTTTCAGTTCAGTTCAGCTCAGTCGCCCAGTTGTGTCCGACTCTTTGCGACCCCATGGACTGTAGCACATTAGGCCTCCCTGTCCATCACCAACTCCCGGAGCCTACTCAAACTCATGTCCACTAAGTTGGTGATGCCATCCAACCATCTCATCCTCTGTCGTCCCCTTCTCCTCCCACCCTCAATCTTTCCCAGCATCAAGATCTTTTCAAATGAGCCTGTTCTTTGCATCAGCTAGCCAAAGTATTGGAGTTTCAGCTTCAGCATCAGTCCTTCCAATGAATATTCAGGACTGGTTTCCTTTAGGATTGACTGGTTGTTATCTCCTTGCAGTCCAAGGGACTCTCAAGAGTCTTCTCCAACACCACAGTTCAAAAGCATCAATTCTTTGACACTCAGTTTTCTTTATAGTCCAACTCTCACATCCATGCATGACCACTGGAAAAACTATAGCTTTGAGTAAATGAACTTTTGTTGGCAAAGCAATGTCTCTGCTTTTTAGTATGCTGTCTAGGTTGGTCATAGCTTTTCTTTCAAGGAGCAAGTGTCTTTTAATTTCATGGCTGCAGTCACCATCTGCAGTGATTTTGGAGCCCAAGAAAATAAAGTCTCTCACAGTTTCCACTGTTTCCCCATTTATTTGTCATAAAGTGATGGGACCAGAGGCCATGATCTTAGTTTTTTGAATGTTGAGTTTTAAACTAACTTTTTCACTTTCCTCTTTCACTTTCCTCAAGAGGCTTTTTAGTTCTTCTTCACTTTCTGCCATAAGGGTGGTGTCATCTGTATATCTGAGGTCATTGGTAATTCTCCTGGCAGTCTTGATTCCAGCTTGTGCTTCATCCAGCCCGGCATTTCACATGATGTACTCTGCATATAAGTTAAATAAGCAGGGTGACAATATACAGCCTTGACGTACTCCTTTCCCAATTTGGAACCAGTCTGTTGTTGCATGTCCAGTTCTAACTGTTGCTTCTTGACCTGCATACAGATTTCTCAGGAGGCAGATCATCAGGTGGTCTGGTATTCCCATCTCTTTCCACAGTTTGTTGTGATCCACAATCAAAGGCTTTGGCATAGTCAGTAAAGCAGAAGTAGATGTTCTTCTGGAACTCTTTTGCTTTTTTCGATGATTCAGTGTATATTGGAGTCCAGTATCATAGCTATTGTGAATAGTGCTGCTGTAGACAGTGGTGCATGTATCTTTTTGAACTGTAATTTTGTCTGCCTCTTTATGACTCCATGGACTGTAGCCCACCAAACTCCTCAGTCTATGGGATTCTTCAGGGCAGAGTACTGGAGCGGGTTGCCATTTCCTCCTTCAGGGGATCTTCTAGACCTAGGGATCAAACCTGGGTCTCCTACACAGCAGGTGGATTCTTTACCTTTTCAGCTACTAGGCAAGAATCCCCTCCTACAGTATAAGAGGGTTCCCTTTTCTCAACATAGTATATTCTATTAAGACCTGTTTTACAGCACTAAATTAACAAATACTGAGACATTGTTTGTAGGGGGTTTTGTGCATGTTTCTGCTTAAAGACACCTTATTTAAAATATATTGTTGTTTCGTTAACATTGAACTCGCCCAGCAGCACTGTGCTTCGTGCTTGGATGAAGCCCCTCTAACTGATGTATTGGGTTGGCCAAAAAGTTCATTTCTGTACCATCTTACAGAAAAGCCCAAATATTTTCTTTGTGAGGCCCATGTCAGCTCGTTGTATTTAATAACACGATACAGCACTGTACCATGCTTGGGTCTACTTGACACAACAAAATCACCATCACAGAGCACAAAAATGTGAAAAACATGGTGCTAAGTGCTTTCAAACTGTGGTGCTGGAGAAGACTCTTGTGAGTCCCTTGGACTGCAAGGAGAGCAAACCAGTCCATCCTAAAGAAAATCAACCCTGAATATTCATCGGAAGGACTGATGCTGAAACTGAAGCTCCAATCCTTTGGCCACCTGATGCGAAGAGCTGACTCATTGGAAAAGACCCTGATGCTGGGAAGGACTGAGGGCAAGAGGAGAGGGGGTCAACAGGGGATGAGACGGTTGGATGGCATCAGTGACTCAATGGACAGAAGCTTGAGCAAACTCCGGGAGATAGTGAAGGACAGGGAAGCCTGACATGCTGCAGTTCATGGGGTTGCAGGGAGCTGGACATGACTTAGTGACTGAACCTCAACAAGACAGACCATGTATTTTGGTATGTGTTTGTGGTGTGTGATCTGACACTAGAAGGTAGAGCATCCCCCTGGTTCCACTTTGGCTGGGAGCATGCACAGTGGGTGACTCAAATCTTACCCAAGAACGGTGGGACAGCCCAGGAGAACTGACTTGGACGTTTACAAATAACATGTTAGTGAGTCTCTGAGTTTGCAGAAACATGGTCGGCAAACCTGAGGGTTGGCTTTATATAATGATGAACCAGGGTCAGATTTTCCTCCGCTTAACCTTCCAGAAGGTGGCCAGGAGCCAATCAGTAGAAAAAAGACTCCAGTGTGGTGGTGAATCAAGTAGACATGGTGTGATGTAAGCACTCAACTGTCACCCAGACGGTTATGTATAAAAGAAGGCAACAGACTCAGAATAGCAAGTGTCAGCTGAGGGCCATCAGAAGTAACAGGTGTCAGCGAGAGAAGGGTTCAGTTCAGTCACTCTGCTGCTACTGCTGCTAAGTCACTTCAGTCGTGTCCGACCCTGTGCAACCCCATAGACGGCAGCCCACCAGGCTCCCCCATCCCTGGGATTCTCCAGGCAAGAACACTGGAGTGGGTTGCCATTTCCTTCTCCAATGCATGAAAGTGAAAAGTGAAAGTGAAATCGCTCAGTCGTGTCTGACTCTTGGCAACCCCTTGGACTACAGCCTACCAGGCTCTTCCATCCATGGGATTTTCCAGGCAAGAGTACTGGAGTGGGGTGCCATTGCCTTCTCCGAGTTCAGTCA
The DNA here is from genome assembly GCA_935064755.1 of Tragelaphus eurycerus. Taxonomy (NCBI): domain Eukaryota; kingdom Metazoa; phylum Chordata; class Mammalia; order Artiodactyla; family Bovidae; genus Tragelaphus; species Tragelaphus eurycerus. The sequence goes on from CAKXYN010000009.1 coordinate 45,590,805, forward strand.
CTCAGTCATGTCCAACTCTTTGTGACTCCATGGACTGCAGTACGCCAGGCCTCCCTGTCCATCACCAACTCCCAGAGCCTACTCAAACTCATGTCCATTGTGTTGGTGATGCCATCCAACCATCTCATCCTCTGGCATTCCCTTCTCCTTTCACCTTCAATCTTTCCCAGCATCAGGGTCTTTTTCCAATGAGTCAGTTCTTCGCATCAGGTGGCCAAAGTATTGGAGCTTCAGCTTCAGCATCAGTCCTTCCAATGAATTTTCAGGACTGATTTCCTTTAGGATGGACTGGTTGGATCTCTTTGCAGTCCAAGGGACTCTCAAGAGTCTTCTCCAACACCACAGTTCAAAAGTCTTAATTCTTTGGTGCTCAGCTTTCTTTATAGCCCAACTCTAACATCCATACATGACCACTGTATGAGAACGGTATGGAAGAGTAAATAAGGAGCTCATAGCAGAACGAAGAAAAGTGTGAGTCCTTGGGGCCACTGGCATTCCCATCTCTTTCAGAATTTTCCACAGTTTATTGTGATCCACACCGTCAAAGGCTTTGGCGTAGTCAGTAAAGCAGAAATAAATGTTTTTCTGGAACTCTCTTGCTTTTTTGATGATCCAGGGGATGTTGGCAATTTGATCTCTGGTTCCCCTGCCTTTTCTAAAACCAGCTTGAACATCTGAAATATCACGGTTCACATATTGCTGAAGCCTGCCTTGGAGAATTTTGAGAATTACTTTACTAGCGTGTGAGATGAGTGCAGTTGTGTGGTAGTTTGAGCATTCTTTGGCATTACCTTTCTTTGGGATTGGAATGAAAACTGACCTTTTCCAGTCCTGTGGCCACTGCTGAGTTTTCCAAATGTGATGGCATAAAGAGCTTCTTGATGAAAGTGAAAGAGGAGAGTGAAAAAGTTGGCTTAAAGTTCAACATTCAGAAAACTAAGATCAAGGCATCTAGTCGCATCACTTCAAGGGAAATAGATGGGGAAACAGTGGAAACAGTGGCTGGCTTTATTTTTCTGGGCTCCAAAATCACTGCAGATGGTGATTGCAGCCTTGAAATTAAAAGATGCTTGCTCCTTGGAAAGAAAGTTATGACCAACCTAGACAGCATATTAACAAGCAGGGACATTACTTTGCCAACAAAGTCCGTCTAGTCAAGGCTATGGTTTTTCCAGTAGTCATGTATGGATGTGAGAGTTGGACTATAAAGAAAGCTAAGCACTGAAGAATTGATGCTTTTGAACTGTGGTGTTGGAGAAGACTCTTGAGAGTCCCTTGGACTGCAAGGAGATCCATCCAGTCCAACCTAAAGGAGATCAGCCCTGGGTGTTCATTGGAGGGACTGATGTTGAAGCTGAAACTCCAATACTTTGGCGACCTGATATGGAGAGCTGACTCATTTGAAAAGACACTGATGCTGGGAAAGATTGAGGGTGGGAGGAGAAGGGGATGACGGAGGATGAGATGGTTGGATGGCATCACTGACACAATGGACATGGGTTTGGGTAGACTCTGGGAGTTGGTGATGGGCAGGGAGGCCTGGTGAGCTGTGGTTCATGGGGTCACAAAGAGTTGGACACGACTGAGCAACTGAAGTGAACTGAACTGGGACCGCTGAGTGAAGCTGAGCCCATTGGGGGTTTTCGCCAGGGGAGAGTGTGCCAGAGAGTCAATTAAGGATGAATGTCATGATTAAGGTCCAATCAGACTGATTATCGTGCGGGCGCCTGTATTTCTTTACATTTGCCAGCCTCGCCCGTTTCTGCAAAATACAAAGGAAGAAATGCTACTACTTCCCCTAATACTGGGGTGAAACCAAAGAAGGGGGAAACTAAATGACCTGCCCCCAAATCCTCTGTTAAACCCACCAGGAGGCTGTAATAGATACAGTCGGTCAGCCCGCGGACTCCCTAGGGACAGACTCTTGGAGACATCTGTTACAAATTTTAGAAACTTTTCTGCTCTTGTTTTGTTAACTGTCGAGGGAGCAAAACATATTCAGTCATGGCTGGTGAGGGCCTACTCTGTAGTACAGGGGGGAGAAAAGGTACAGTCGGTGGCTCAGATGGTAAAGAATCTGCCCACCGTGCAGGAGGCCTGGATTCAATCCCTGGGTCACAAAGATTCCATGGAGAAGGGATTGACTACCCACTTGTCTGGAGAATCCCATGGATAGAGGAGCCTAGAAGGCTACAGTCCATGGGGTCGCAAAGAGTCGGACACCACTGAGCAGGTAACACTTGCATTTTCTGTTTGTAGAACATATATTGTTAACCTTAAAAATGCATTCCAGTATACAGCAGGTGCAGACAAATACTGCTTCAGTCCACTTATACAGTTACTTCCTTGGTGGCTCAGACAGTAAAGACTCTACTTGCAATGCAGGAGACCTGGGTTCAATCCCTGAGTTGGGAAGAGCCCCTGGAGGAGGGCATGGCAACCCACTCCTGTATTCTTGCCTGGAGAATCCCATGGACAGAGGAGCCTGGTGGGCTGTAGTCCATGGGGTTGCAAAGAGTCGGACAAGACTGAGTGACTAACACTTTCACTAGAATAGTCAAACTGGTAGTCAGAAAGTACATTCGTAGATGCCCGGGACTGGTGAGCAGGGAGATGGGATGGAGGGAGGTGGGGAGGGGGCATGGGTAGTTAAGTGTTTAATGGGGACAGAGTTTCAGTTGAAGAAGGTGAAAACTTCAGGAGTTGGATGATGGTGATGGTTGCACAACAATGTGAACATACCTATTGCCACTGAACTGTACAATTAAATATGGTTATAATAGTATGTTTTATAATACATGACTTTTATCACAATAAAAAAGATTTTTTTTAAAAGTGCAGCAAATCTGCTCTTTCCCTAAATCCAGTCCAGTCATTTTAACCTTCTAGACAACTTTCTGAGGTTTATAGTGCTGCTAACCAGTCATCATCATCTTTAAAGTTAAAAGAAAAAGTTTTATTGTTATGAGCAGTGAAATAACTATATAATTTTCCAATTAACTGGAGAAAGCTCGCAAGGCATGCCCTGAAGTCCTCATTTCTACCTTGAGTGTATCACGTCTGCCTTGATCATCCTACACATAACCGTCTGGAGCTCAAAGGCTGTTTGAGGGGCTCGAGGGGGAGGCGGCACCGGCCCGCCCCCATATGCTTGTGTTGGACTGTGTTGGGCCCTTTGGTTGGTTGGCTTCCCTGAGTGTTTCTGAGAGGCTTTTGTTGTACATGGGGATACAGCCACTAATTTGGCCAATTCCAAGCAGGAAAGATCAAGTGTAGATTTCATATCTGAGTTTTAAGTGCCGGTAAAAAGTTGCATTAAGTTATCAAATGCACCTCCATCCTGCCTTAATCGCCAAGTGGTTCTGTAGTTTAGGAGTTACTCTGCATCCCAAAGAAAAGAAAAAGCTTTCCATGTAAATGCTTTGGGCAAATGGGGATTGATCCAGTTACTTTTAAACAACTCAAATCCAGATGGTGTTGGCTGAATACCTTTCTGGGCTGGGTACCTGGTTACTGAATAAAGTGTTCGTTTTTGTAGGAGGTGAAATCTTTGGTTAGAAAGGCACAGCGAGGCCCCTGCAGATTGTTCGAAAGTAGAAGAGTGTTGCCATACAACTGTAATTCAAGTGTGACACAGCCTATTCAGAGCAATTTGTAATCAGTTGATTGCTATCTTTCTCTGTCTGTAAATGTGTATATCCATAGGCACAGACATATAATGTATGTGTGGTGTTCTGGTTTAATCGCTCAGTTGTGTCTGACTCTTCTGTGACCACGTGGACCGTAGCCTGCCGGGCTCCTCTGCCCATGGGAATTCCCAGGCAAGAATACTGGAGTGGGTTGCCATTTCCTTCTCCAGGGGATCTTCCCGACCCAGGGATTGACCCTGTGTCTCCTGCTTGGCAGTCAGATTCTTTACCAGTGAGCCATCTGTGAAACCCATAACATATGCATCTGCTGTGCTATGCTTAGTCTCTCAGTCACGTCCGATTCTTTGTGACCCCATGGACTGGAGCCAGCCAGGCTCCTCTGTCCATGAGGATTCTCTAAGCAAGAATACTGGAGTGGCTTGCCATGCCCTCCTCCAGGGGATCTTCCAACCCAGTGATCAAACCCAGGTTTCCTGCATTGCAGGTGGATTCTGTACCATCTGAGCCACAAGGGAAGCCCAAGAACATTGGAGTGGATAGCCTATTCCTTCTCCAGGGGAGCTTCCTGACCCAGCAGTTCAACCAGGGTCTCCTGCATTGCAGGCAGATTCTTTACCAGCTGAGCTATCAGGGAAGCCCAAAAGAAGCATATTTGTATATATATATATAGAAATTTTTATTGTGTCATAAACGGTGGAGAAAGTCCTTCTTCTGGGCCTTATAAGGATCACACTAACATAGCCATGGAAATTACTTGAAGCTAAAGGATTGGTTACACATATGGGTCCCGTAGGAGGGAGGAATAGTACACCACGGGCTTCCCAGGTGGCTTAGTGATAAAGAATCCGCCTGCCAATGCAGGATTTGCAGGAGGCTTGGGTTCAACCCCTGGGTTGGGAAGATCCCCTGGAGTATAAAATGGCAACCCATCCCAGGATTCTTGCCTGGAAAATCCCATGGACAGAGGAGCCTGGTGGGCTACAGTCCACGGGGTTGTGAAAGAGTTAGACACAGCTGAGCACACAGCACGCACACGTGGTACACCGCACACACATGGTACACCACGCGCAGGAGGCCATGTGGTAGGAGCATCCAGGGAACAGCTCAGCCAAGCAGGTGGGAGTCGACAGGACCTGTGGGCAAGTGTCTTCACTGGAGGTCAAGGTGCAGTACATAACAAAAGCCACAAGAGGTTTTGTTGGTATGTTTGAATGACACTAGGTCAACACTTCATGGCAAATAGATGGGGAAACAGTGACAGACTTTATCTTTTTGGGGTCCAAAACTACTGCAGATGGTGACTGCAGCCATGAAATTAAAAGACGTTTGCCCCTTGGAAGAAAAGCTATGACCAACCTAGACAGCATATTAAAAAGCAGGGACACTACTTTACCAACAAAGGTCTGTCTTCAAAGCTATGGTTTTTCCAGTGGTCATGTATGGATGTGAGAGCTGGACTATAAAGAAAGATGAGCACCAAAGAATTGATGCTTTTGAACTGTGGTGTTGGAGAAGACTCTTGAGATTCCCTTGGACTGCAACGAGATCCAACTAGTCCGTCACCAAAGAAACCAGTCCTGAATATTCATTGGAAGGACTGATGTTGAAGCTGAAACTCCAGTACTTTGGCCACCTGATGCGAAGAGCTGACTCATTTGAAAAGACCCTGATGCTGGGAAAGATTGAAGGTGGGAGGACAAGGGGACGACAGAGTATGAGATGGTTGGATGGCATCACTGACACGATGGACATGAGTTTGAGTAAACTCCAGGAGTTGGTGATGGACAGGGATATCTGGTGTGCTGCAGTCCATGAGGTCACAAAGAATTGGATGCGACTGAGTGATTGAGCTGAACTGAACTGAGGCCAAACTCAGGAGAGCATGTGGTAGGGACTGGTCTTATCACACCAGTGCACCTGGTTGCCAGGGTGGGATGCTCACAGCCTGTTTGTGGGCTTGTTGAGGCCCATTCCATTAGGAATACAGATCTTCAAAACTGCCATCACAATTACCTAGCAAGATCTATGAGGACTGGGTGATGTCAGCACTGTGAGGATTAATCAGAATCTACTACTCAGGCATTCTCCTCTGGTCTTGCTCTGCTGGGCTTACTCACTGATTTTAAATCTATCCATTGCCTTCTGACTATGTGTCAGACTCTTTCTAGGTTCTGGGAATACAGCAATTACTAAAACAATGTTCCCACGTACATGCAGAAGGGGCGAAACTGACAGCATGTCTGCATGTAGTGGAAGGCAGCGAATGAAGGCTGGAGGGGCAGGTGGTGCCTGCCTCTCAGAGCACCCAGGGAAGCCTGTCTGATAAGGTTACCTTTGCACAGAGGGCAAGATGAAGGGAGGGAGGGGGAAAGCAGGTGTTAGAAGGAAGAAGCCTTCTGGTGAACAGAACAGCCAAAGCAAAAGTCCTGAGGTGGGAGTGTACATTTTTGAGAAACAAAAAGACCACAGTGGCCAGAGCTGAGGGAGAGAGTTATAAGGATGAAGTCAGGGATGTCCCTGGTGGTTCAACGGCTAAGACTCCATGCTACCAACGCAGGAGGCCAGGATTCGATCCCTGGTCAGGGAACTGGATTCCACATGCCACAGCTAAGAGTTTACATGTCACAGCTAAAGATCCCGTGTGCCACAACGAAGACCCGGCACAGCCAAACAAATGATGGATGAAGTCAGGTAGGTAGTGGAGGGGGGCCTCCATCTCACAAGGACTTTAGATTTTTTTGTTTGAGTGGAGTTGAAAGTTGTATAATGGATTGACGTATGAAGACAAATGCTTGGGCATAAGGACCTGATCCATATGTATAAATACACAGCTGGGCTTCACACAGAAAAACCCACTTCATATGTATGAATATACATGGGGATAGTATGGGCTTTGGTGAATCAGAGGGCCAGTGAGCAGAGAGAAAAGGAGATATAGGGAGAAAAACTAACAAAATAAGAGATCATTGAATGAGTGAGTGCTGGAAACCAGAATTAAATACGAGAACTCAAAGCCCAGGGGAAGTGGGTAAATGGAAGCTGGGTGCCATGTGGCACTCATGGAAAATGAAAAAGTGTTCATTCCTCAGGGCGGAAAAGTCACAGAGAGCTGGGGGCCGTCACTTTTCTTGTCAAACGCTAGCAACTAATTTCCATCTTGTCCATTATTATTGATCAAAATTTGAGAATATTTTTAATCACATACACTTTGGGGTTTCTTTATATGCTCTTGAAACAATGACAAGCATGGAAAATTTTGTAGGTTATGTGCCTTTAGAAATAGTCTTTTTATTTTTTGGCTTCCTGTGGTCATGTATGGATGTGAGAGCTGGACTGTGAAGAAGGCTGAGCGCCCAAGAATTGATGATTTTGAACTGTGGTGTTGGAGAAGACTCTTGAGAGTCCCTTGGACTGCAAGGAGATCCAACCAGTCCATTCTGAAGGAGATCAGCCCTCGGATTTCTTTGGAAGAAATGATGCTAAAGCTGAAACTCCAGTATTTTGGCCACCTCATGCGAAGAGTTGACTCATTGGAGAAGACTCTGATGTTGGGAGGGATTGGGGGCAGGAAGAGAAGGGGACGACAGAGGATGAGATGGCTGGATGGCATCACTGACTCGATGGATATGAGTTTGAGTGACCTCCGGGAGTTGGTGATGGACAGGGAGGCCTGGTGTGCTGTGATTCATGGGGTGGCAAAGAGTCGGACACAAATAAGCGACTGATCTGATCTGATCTTGGCTCAGTGGTAAAGAATCCGCCTACCACTGCAGGAGACATGGGTTTGATCCCTGCTCTGGTAAAATCTCACATGCCTCAGAGCAACTAAGCCTCTGTGTCACAACTACTGAGCCTGTGCTCTAGAGTCTGTACTCTGCAACAAGAGAAGCTACTGCGATTGCCCAAGCACCACCACTACTAGAGAGCAGCCCGTGCTCCCAACAGTGGAGAAAAGCCCACGACCAGCAGTGAAGACCCAGCACAGCCATCAAAAAATAGAACTTAAAAAAAATTCATATTTTTATTTGGTTTTAAGAAAATCAAGTATTGAAGATTGAAGGTGGGAGGAGAAGGGGACGACAGAGGATGAGATGGCTGGATGGCATCACCGACTCGATGGATATGAGTTTGAGCAAACTCCGGGAGTTGGTGATGGACAGGGAGGCCTGGCGTGCTGCAGTCCATGGGGTCGCAAAGAGTCGGACACGACTGAGCGACTGAACTGAACTGAACTGAAGAAAATCAAGTAGCTTTATTGTCAAAGAGAATGTAATGGTTTGAGTTTGCTGGAAAAAAGTGGTAGAAAACTGGATTTTCTAAATTTGTAGGTTCAAACGAATATATCAGAAGCCAGCAAATGTTTCCAAATTAGCACTCAGCCAGTTCTTTCTGGAAGTGTTGTGCTTGTGTGTATAAAAAAGCTTCCATAGCACCCTCAAACCTGGGGACAAATGATTAATGGTATAACCCTCATCATGCATATGAGTCTGTTCTTGGGCAGGTTTATAGAATGTGGAAACAGGCATCATCTACTCTGCTACCAGATGCCTTAATCTTAAATCCAAACCAAGGCTAAGCTTGGAAGCAGCGGATTTCGGGCTGCTTGTCCTTGCCTGTTTTGGGGCTCCCTTTTCCATAGAGATTGGACTTCCAGTCTTTTCTTCCTTGTACACTCATGCTGTCCTCAGGGAATGAAACTGGCATGCCCAGTCACTGTGCAAGCTGCTCTTGCCATGCTAAGTCGCTTCAGTCGTGTCTGGCTCTGTGCAACCCTATGGATTATAGCCCACGAGGCTCCTCTGTCCATGGGATTCTCCAGGCAAGAATCCTGGAGCGGGTTGCCATGCCCTCCTCCAGGGGATCTTTCCGACCTAGGGATCGAACCCTTTTATGTCTAACCTGCGCTGGCAGGTAGATTCTTTACCACTAGCACCACCTGGGAAGCCCATAAAGTAGGTATCAATTCAGTTCAGTCCCTCAGTCGTGTCCGACTCCTTGCGACCCCATGGACTGCATGCCAGACTTCCCTGTCCATCACTGCATTACAGAGGAGAAATTGAGATGGAAAGGAGTTAGGTTTAACATGCCTGAAAAGCACTGGACCTGAGGGGTCTCAGAGCCCGAATTCCCTACCTCCCAGCCTGTGGCCTCCACATCTGTGCTTTGGCACTTTTATCCAGGGCCAGCACTCTCTGGGGCACTGCAGCACTCTGCCCACAGTCCCATCTGCTTCCCACACTCAGCAGCACCGGGAAACTTGCCTGCTTAATGAGCATTCCATAAAAGCCCATTTAGTCTCTGCTGCGCACTTTCGCTGAAAGTTTTTTAAAAAGTTTCAAAAAGTCAGTGGCATTGTGAAGAGTGGTGATTAGTTGGCTAATCAATGAGACCTCTAATCCTTTTTATCTCCTTAGTATTTTAATTCTGGGGCTTCCCAGGTGGCACAGAGGTAAGAATCCACCTGCCAATGCAAGAGATGCAGGTTCGATCCCTAGGTTGGGAGGATCCCCTGGAGGAGGAAATGGCAGCCCACTTCAGTATTCTTGCCTGGAGAATCCCTTGGACAGAGGAGCCTGGTGGGCTGCTGTGCCTGGGGCTGCAAAGAGTCAGACACGACTGAGCGACTAAGCACAGCACGCAGTGCGTTTTATCCTTTAACTGACTTCAATGATAGCAAGGTCTTAGCTCAGAGAAAGTGCTATCCGCTCAGTCGTGTCTGACGCTTTGCAACCTCATGGACTGTAGCCCGAACTCTTCTCTGTCCATAGAATTCTCCAGGCAAGAACACTGGAGTGGGTAGCCATTCGCTTCTCCAAGGGATCTTCCCGACCCAGGGATTGAACCCAGGTCTCCCGCACTGCAGGCAGATTCTTTCCTGTCTGAGTCACCAGGGAAGCCCTTAGCTCAATGATTCTCCTAAATGAGGATTGAAATTCATGTGGAATGTTGTCAACAGCACCATCACAAATCAATGAGATAAACACTAAAACCCTAAAAGTTTTAGTATACTCCTCAAAGACTTAGCAGCTTCCTACTTAACACAAGTCCCAGGTGACAGAATGCCAGAGCATTAGTCAGGGTAGGTTAGCTGCTGAAACCCACAACACAACTGCCAAATCTTGCTGGGATAATGAGGATAAAGCCCTCTTTCCTGCTCATGCCGTGGTCTAGTGGGACTGGACAAGCGGGGAGGCTATGCTCCATGGGGTCAGTCAGGCATCCGGTTCCTTCTGTCTTGGGCTTTCCCCATCTTCTGGGTCTTCAGAGTTCTCTCTTTTTAAACTTTTTTTTTTTTAAGCATTTGTTTCTTTATTTGTCTGTGCTGGGCCTCAGTCATGGCACTCCGGATCTTCCCTGCGTCATGTGGGCTCACTCGTTGCATCTGGAAGCCTCGGTGGTTGTGGCACACCGGCTTAGTTGCTCCGCAGCATGTGGGATCTTAGTTCCCTAACCAAGAATCGAACTCATATCCCCTGCATTGGAAAGTGGATTCTTAAGCACTGGACCACTAGGGAGGTCCCTGTCCTTGTCTGCTGTCTTCCACGTGTGACGGCAGACGGGACAGAGGGAGTAGAGGGTCACATGAGGAGTCTCCAGCGCCCCGCCATCAAGTCACCAGCATCACTTGTGCTCTCTTGCTATTAGTCGGGACTTTCCGCTGGCCCACTGTATTGTCAGGAGACCTGGAAAACCTGCTTCTCCCCATCAGGAAGAACTGTATTGTCTCTGCCCTGCCTAGACTCTCACTTCACTTCTGTGCTCCGTTGTTTTGTTTTGGGACCAGGATCTGAGTGCCTGACTTAAGAGCAGCATAGCTACCTTGGTCGTCCCTGTCTTTGTGATTCCGTCTCAGACATCCAGGAGACGTTCGATCTCTAGTTCTCCTAATTAAACTCCGGAGTCAACTTTTTTGAGCCAAACCTGGCACTGAAGAAGAGACTTAAAGGCTAGACTTGCTTTTTGATCTTAATGCTCTTGGGGGTGCAGTGCCCAGCCCTGAGCCCTTTATCCACTGGGGGCCTTTGCTGCATCCTCAGACTCACTGACTCATTGCTCTAAAGCCGCGTGGGCCGCCCCTTCTCCTGCTCCAGCCAATTCTCTAAACACCCTTGCCTACAGAAAAGAAAATACCCTTTTCTGGAAAAGAACTTCAAACGTGTAGAAACACCTTCGAATATTTGTGAATAAAAGGGTGTAGTCTCTTATCTAAAGCATTAAGGGACTGCAGGGTGCTGCTTTATTGTAAGAAAATGAGGGGTGGGAAGAACAAGGACAATACAATTGAATTCCGTTCTCGTCCCAGAAGTAAGGTTGTGAAATTGGCCCCCGGTGATTAGGGGACTTGAGCACGCGGCTGTGTAGCCAGGGAGGGATGTATTTACATCCTGAGCTTGGACTGACTCAGGCAACCTCAGCTCTTAGGAAACTTGGACTTTAGTGGAGGGCTTCTGGCTTCAGGGGGGAAAAAAGAGGAAGAATCTGGAGCATGTTTAGTCTTCTAAATACTGTGTGTTCTCAGTCACTAAGTCATGTCTGAATCTTTGTGACCCCATGGACTGTAGCCTGCCAGGCTCCTCTGTCCATGGGATTTCCCAGGCAAGAATCCTGGAGTGGGTTGTCATTTCCTCGCCAGGGGATCTTCCTGACCCAGGGTTGGACCCGAGTCTCCTGCATCGTCAGAAGGATTCTTTACCACTGAGCCACTAAATATTAGTGGCTTCTTAAACCTTATTTATTTAAAAGAAGTAAAAAGAGAACGAACAAGAAGGAAAGAGGGGAAGGAAAGAAGTGAGGAAAATTTTCTTTTCCTTCTGAGCTCAGCAAGTGACATTGCTGACATTTCTGGACATTGCGTGATGGCTGCTACTGGGGCTGTGTGCTTGTTTTTGAGTTGACCATCCAACCACTGGGGCTCAGAGCAGAGAGGGCTGGCTAGGCTTGTGACTTGCATCCAATCAATGAGAGCACTGAGTAAATCCACGTTCTTCAAGATTTACCGTGTGGGAGGGACTCACTCCCCTGGTGGTCCAGTGGTTAGGACTTCGCCTTCTGCTGCAGGGGATGTGGTTTCAACCCCTGGTTGGATTCCTGAGAGCACATATGTTTTGTGGCCAAAGAGCCAAAATATAAAACAGAGACAATATTGTAACAGATTCAATAAATAATTAAAAAATGGTCTACACACACACAGAAAAAAATCTTAAAAAGATTTACTTTATGATAGTAATACCTTATTGTCAGGCAGTGGTTTATGGGTGATGGAAGATACAGTCCCCACCAATTCTGAGAGATGATGGTCACAGTCACACACCGTAATCCCAGGTTGAACCCTGGCCTCAGGGCTTTTAATCCTCTGTGCTCCTCCCACTTCCTCCCTGTCCATCCCCCTGCTTCAGGATGAGCATGTTCCAGCTGTATGGGATTCTGAAATGCCTTCTGAAACCATCCAAGTTAGATGCACCTCTTAGCTCTGACCACGTAGCTCTGACCACTACAGATGCAGTGGACATTCCCTTCAGAATCATGCGCTTAACAGTAATCCTCAGATGCTAACGGGGGGGACTGGTCAAATATGTGGGTGAGATTCCACCTGTATGTCCGTCCTCACATCCCAGTGCACAGAGGGGTCTCTGTGATTCGGAGAAGTCCTGAAGGGCAAGAACAGTCTTCCTCGGTTTAACCCATATGTTCCAAGATTAATTTTGGGTGCGTGCTCGCTCAGTTGTGTCTGACTCTTGCAGTCCCACGGAATGCAGCCGGCCAGGCTCCTCTGTCCATGGGATTTCCCAGGCAGGAATACTGGCATGGGTTGCCATTTCCTTCTCCAGGGAATCTTCCTGACCCAGGGATCGAACCTGCGTCTCCTGCATCTCCTGCATTGGCAGGTGGGCTCTTTACCACTGCACCACCTGGGAAGCCTTAATTTGGATAGACCCTTCTTTCCCCCCAGCAGAACCCCTGCTCCTTCCATAGAACACATTGTCTCCATGCTCCCCTCACCGCCCCACCCACCCCGGCTCCCTGATTCTTTGGTCCTTCAGGGCTCCCTACATTATTTGTGTATAAATGGGCTTTTTCCTTGGAAATGCACTGGGCATGATGATTCCAAGAATGTCTTCCCACGGTCTTTCTGAAGATGGAGAAGAGCTTCTGTTCCTCTTAGGGGTTTCTTTCCCACGAACCTCTCACCCACCTTTAGAAACAGGAAAACATCAAAGCCTTTATCTAAAGTCCTCTAAGATTTGCCTAGCCGAAGCCTCTCTGGATGTGCCTTTGTGGAAGGTGCGAGCCGTGGCTGGGGCTATAGGAATTTCTGCTGATACACAGTGGAGGGTTCACCAGGGAGGAGAGCCGACACCTTCCCACTGCTCCCTCTCCCCCAGTTTAAACAAGGGTCAATGGAGCATTTCCAGGCCATTCCAGATTCCAAGGAGCGATTTCTTAACAGAGTGTGCACTTTTGCCTTCTTTGAGAGTAGTAAATATTTGCCCACAAATAGGCAAGACAATGAAAACGCTGGCTGAGAGTATTAACACATAAAGCGTTTTTGACTGACCCAATGTGATAGGGCATTCGATCCAGAGAGAACTCTTAACAAAAGCTGCATCTTTAAAAAGGATCCCATCGGGGAAGGCGATGGCACCCCACCCCAGTACTTTTGCCTGGAAAATCCCATGGACGCAGGATCCTGGTAGGCTCCAGTCCATGGGGTCGCTAAGAGTCGGACACGACTGAGCGACTTCACTTTTACTTTTCACTTTCATGCATTGGGGAAGGAAATGGCAACCCACTCCACTGTTCTGGCCTAGAGAATCCCAGGGATGGGGGAGCCTGGTGGGCTTCCTTCTATGGGGTCGCACAGAGTCGGACACGACTGAAGCGACTTAGCAGTACTTAGCAGCATCTGGGGACTTATCTGGCAGTCCAGTGGTTAAAACTCTGTGCTTCTCATTCAGGGGGCACACATTTGATCCCTGGTCAGAAAACTAATATCCCACATGCCATGTGGAGGGGCAAAAAAAAAAAAGAAACAAAACAAATTAATAAAATTAGATTGTTATATTATTTTTTTTTAAAGGATCCCAGCCAAGAAACCGAGGCATGGGGGAAGCTAAGTGCTACAGTCTAAATGTGTGTGTATTCCCCAGCCCCCTGCCCCCACCTCCACCTCAACATATTGAAATCCTAACTCCCAAAGGGACCGTATTAAGAGGCGGGGCCAAGGGTGGAGCTTAAGTCATGAGGGCGGAGCCGTCGTTTAGTCGCTAAGTTGTGTCTGAGTCTTTAGCACCACATGGACTGCAGCATGCCAGGCCTCCCTGTGCCTCACTGTCTCCCAGAGTTTGCCAAAGTTTATGTGCATTGAGGCGGTGACGCTATCCAACCATCTCATCCTCTGCCGCCCTTTTCTCCTTTTGCCTTCAATCTTTCCCAGCCTTTGTGAATAGGATTCACTAATCCCATGAATCTCTTACAGAAGAGACCCATAGAGTTCCCCTGGCCCTTCCACAGTGAGAAGAGGCCATCTGTGAACCAGGATGAGGGCTCTCACCAGAACGTGACCGTGTTGGTCCCTTGATCTTAGACTTCCAGCCCCCAGAACTGTGAGAAATGAATTCCATTGTTCATAAGCCAACCTGTCTGTGGGTTTCATTAGTGCATCTTGAATAGCATGCGTGCTAAGTAGCTTCAGTAGTATCTGACTCTTTGTGACCCTATGGGCCCCGCCAGTCTCCTCTGTCCATGGGGAATCTCCAGGCTAGAATGCTGGAGTGGGTTGCCATTTCCTCCTCTAAGGGATCTTCCTAACCCAGAGATCGAAACTGCATCTCCTGCATCTCCTACATTGGTAGGTGGGTCCTTTATACCCCTAGGGCCACCTTGGAGGCCCATCCTGAATGAAGGTACTCAGTAATGTGATGACTCAGCCCAACACACTGGAAAGAGCAGGCATGCTCAGTGGGGAAGGTGATTGCACGCTGGAAGGGGCTTTCGATTGGGAGCAGGTCGTCAGCCTTGGCAGTGGACTCTTGCTCCCCCACAGTTCCTACCTTTATCCTGTGAGATGTCTGATCCAAAGGGCATCTTCCCAGCTCCTGGGGTCCTCTTTCCGAAGAACCTCTTCCTACACTGACTTCTTAAACCCTCCGCCACGGCCATGTCCATCACTTGTAACTGCTCCACCTTGAAATCTGATCAAGCAACTTTGGGCCATGGGGTCCTCCATCTCCGGCTTGCTGGTATGACTGCCCCCACTGACACTGTGGATCTCAGCAGACCTCTGTTCCCCTGGTCCTCTCCTGCAACTGTCTCTTTCCCTGTATTTATTTATTTCTTTAAAATGTACTTATTGGTTTATTTCTGGCTACACTGAATCTTCAGTGTTCCAAGCGGGCTTTTCTCGAGTTGTGGTGAGTGGGGGCTGCTCTCAGCTTCCTATTGTGGTGACCTCTTGTTGCAGAATACAGGCTCCAGGTGCTCGGATTTCAGTAGTTCCAACACATGGGCTTTGTTGACCCGCAGCATGTGCGATCTTCCCGGACCAGGGATCGAACCCATGTCCCCTGCATTGGCAGACAGATTCTTAACCACTGGACCTGCAGGGAAATCCCACCTTACCTATATTTAGCTTGGAGCCCACCGTTCATTATTTCAAGCTCTCTCTTGCTAACACCCCCTTTCAAATCTGTCTGATCCTAACCCACAGTGAGAAATGTAATTGAAATATTACCTCGGACTCCTGTGCCTTTGTATTTATACACACACACACGTGAACATACATAAGTTCTCTCCCAGCCTCAACCCAGTTGTAATTATTGAAAAATCTCTCCCTGGTCATCAGTTCTTAAGACTAAGCCTTATTTCTCTCCTCATCTTCACCAAGTCATTATAAGGGTCATCTGTACAAACTCTTAGTTTCCAATGGCTGCTCTCATTTTCACCCAGCATAAACTTATTCTCTTACAGTTCTGGAGGCCAGAAGTCTAAAATCAAGGTGTTGGCAAATCTGTGTTCTTTGGGGGGAATTCAGGGGACCATCTGTTTCCTTGTCTTTCCCAGTTTCTAGATGCTGCCTGTGTTTTTGGCTCATGGCTGCTCTGTTCCAACCTCTAGTTCTGTGGCCACACCTCCTTCCTCTGACTCTGATCTTCTTGCCTCCGTCTTATAAGGACCTTGAAATTATATTGGTGTCTCCCAGTTCATCCAAGGTGTCTTGCCATCTCAAGATCTTTAAATTAATCATAACTGCAAAATCCCTTTTGTGATGTAAAGTAACATATTTATAGATTCTGGGGACTGGTCCCTGTGGACATTTGTGGGGGATTCTTCTACCCACAATGTCTACCAGGAGAGCCATTTGCTTATTTTTTATTTATTCCTTTGGCTGTGTGGGGTCTTGGTTGTAGCACGCAGGATCTTTTGTTGTGGCCTACGGATTCTCCAGTTGCGGCTCGTGGGCTCAGTAGTTGTGGTGCCTAGAGTTAGTTGCATTGTGGCATGTAGGATCTTAGTTCTCCAACCAGGGATTGAACCCACGTCCTCTGCATTGCAGGGCAGTTTCTTAACCACTGGACCACCAGGGAAGTCTCCAGTTTCTTAATTTCTGCTCACATTCAACCTTTTCTAAACAGGCTCCCGTTACCCACTCACCATCCCAGATGCCCCTCAAAGTGGTCCTTGACGACCCCCATGTTGCTGAAAGCAGTGGTAGTTCTAACTGTCCTTCTTTTGATCTCTTAGCAGCTTCTGACACAGCCAATCAGAATGGGGCACAGAAAGCACCTCTGGGGGCCCTAATGTGGGCAGGCTGATGGCCGGTCCTCACAAGCGTTTCCTAGACTTCCATTTATTAACTTTCATAAGGGAATCTCTGACTCAAGAACTGTTAGACCATCAGCGCAGGGTTCTCCTTTCAGGTGGATAATGTCATGCAGAGTCTCAAATTACAGACTACAGATTTGCATCACGGTAAGCACAGAGCTGGGTTTCCCAGGTGGCTCAGAGGCAAAGAGTCCACCTGCCAGTGCAGGAGATGTGGGTTCAATCAATCCCTGGGGCAGGAAGATCCCCTGGAGAAGGAAATGGCAGCCCACTCCAGTATTCTTGCCTGGAAAATTCCATGGACAGAGGAGCCTGGCAGACTGCCGTCCATGGAGTGGCAAAGAGTGGGACGACTTAGCGACTGAACAACAAGCAAAGTTAGAGACAGAGGCAGAGGACAGTTTTAAGGGCTTTTCCTAGACTTTCTTTATTAGTATAAGGTATTGGTCATGAAGCTGCAGGTAAAGGTTTTTTAAACAAACATTTATCTACCAACAAAAACTTGCCCAGATCCTAAGTGTGCAGCCAGTGAACTTAGACACAGTGAAATGCGTAGTCACTCTTCAAGTAGAGAAGGAGCTTTGGCAGCTCACATACACTCCCCCTTCATGGCCCCTCCCTGTCACCTAACCCTCTCTTCCATAAGGTCATTCTAGCCTGGGGATGCATGGGTGGTTTTTACACTTTTTCCTTTTTTTCTTTTTAAACTGCATACAAATATTTTATATTATCTTATTTTAAAGTTTTAAAAATTCTTTTGACCACACTGAACAGCATGTGGGATCTCACTTCCCTCACCAGGGCTCAGACCTGATCCCCCTGCATTGGAAGGGCAGAGTCTGCACCAGTGGACCACCAAGGAAGTCCAGATTTTTTTTCCCTTTTATATAGACTTTCTTTCTGAGAAGGTTTAGATTCACAGCAAAATTTAGCAGAAAGCTCAGGAATTTCACCCACAGCTTCCCCCACTATCCCACACACCCCGCACCAGCGGTGCACTGCCACAGCCAGGGAACCTGCTGTGACACCAGATGGCCACCCAGAGTCCATAGTTCACACCGAGTTTCTCTCTTGATGCGGTGCCGCCTTTGATGGTTTCATCGCCCTACAGTTCCTCTGTGCTCCACCTATTCATCCCTCTCTCCCCCGCAAACCTCTGGCAACCACTTATATTTTCACTGTCTCCATAGTTTCACCTTTTCCTGAATGCCATTTGGTTGGAATCATGCAGTATGGAGCCTTTTCAAATTGGCTTCTTCCACCTAATCATACACCTCTTATTTCCTCCATGGCTTTTGTGGCTTCATAGCTCATTTCATTTGTTGTTGTTCAGTCACTAAGTCATGTCTGATTCTCTGTGACCCCAGAGACTGCAGCACACCAAACTCCTCTGTCCTCCACTGTCTCCCAGAGTTTGCTCAAGCTTCTGTGCATTGAATCAGCGATGCCATCCAACCATCTCATTGTCTGCCGCCCTCTTCTCCTACCCTCAGTCTTTTCCAGCATCAGGGTATCAGGGTCTTTTCCAATGAGTCGATCTTCACATCAGGTGGCCCAAAGTATTGGAGCTTCAGCTTCAGTGTCAGTCCTTCCAGTGAATATTCAGGGATGCTTTCCTTTAGGATTGACTGGTTTGATCTCCTTGCAGTCCAAGGAATGAATAATATTCCATTGCTGGATTTAGGCCTAGGTTTCCGAAGAAGGAGTTAGACTGAGTCTAGAGCAAGTTTTACTGCTGAACTTGTAGAGTGTTGGAACTGATGTATCGGGAAGGAGGCTCCCTCTCTCCTCAAAGTGCAAAAGGGCCGGAAAGACCTCCAGTTGATCAATTCTGTGCATCGAGCTTCTGTCTCCAGAACATCACTCTCAGGATATGAAGATGGTAGCAGGGAGGCTCTGGCCATTGCTGTGCATCCGGCTGTATTTTGATGCAAACAGTCCCACAGAGATCAAGTTTGTTTCCTGAAGACAAACTATTAACACAGGACAAATTGGGTGATGAAAGGTGATAGTTGGAACACAGCAGAAGTTTCTTTCTCACTCACATGACAGTCTGTGCAGCAGGCAGCAATTCACTTCATCAATCTGGGAATCAGGCCCCTTTGGTCTTGTGGCTCCATCTGTCCCAGGGCCTTAACATCACTTAGCCAGAGTAACACATGGCCTTTTGAACAGACCATAAACACTAAGCTGAGGTCATGCTCCCAAAACTGATTTAAGATTTCAGCCAGCTGAGCATCCCCATGAAGGATAGGGTATGATGGACAAGAACATTTTATTGACAAAGCCGAGGGGATCCAAGGATGAGAGTACAAGCCTGGGAAGCTTCAGGGTGGGTAGCAGCCTGCGGGCAGCCTCAGAGCCACCCTGAGCTCCCTGGATCCTAAGACCCCACAGAGAATCTTGCATAAATCATGGCATCATCAGGGCCCACCTGTGCACCCTACAGGATGACCCTGACCTGGGGCCCCAGGACCACTAAGGGATCTCTGCCTGGTCCCTCTCAGTGCCCCAAGGGGTTCACCTTATAAGCAACAACATTCCAACAAACAGGATTCTGACTCACAATGAATGCGTGCATGCTAAGTCACTTCAGTCATGTCCAACTCTTTGTGATCCTGTGAACTGCAGCCCACTAGGCTCCTCTGTCCATGGGATTCTCCAGACAAAGATACGGAGTGGGTTGCCGTGCCCTCCTCCAGGGGATCTTCCTGACCAGGGCTCAGACCT
Organism: Tragelaphus eurycerus; assembly: GCA_935064755.1. NCBI lineage: Eukaryota > Metazoa > Chordata > Mammalia > Artiodactyla > Bovidae > Tragelaphus > Tragelaphus eurycerus. Next base: position 45,610,007 of record CAKXYN010000009.1, read on the forward strand.
ACATGTCTTACATCTACTGCATTGGCAAGCAGGTTCTTTACCACTAATGTCACCTGGGAAGCCCTGATTCACAGGCCTTCTGCTTAATGGCAGTTTTGCTGCTCAAAGCTAGACTTTACTTCTCTAACTGAAGTTAATTCGGGGTGGCTGATTCCTTGGCCGATCTTATGATGATGGTCATGGGTGGGAAGGAAAAAAAGGACTTACAGCCGGACACCTAAGGTCTGGATGCACAGTGCTGGTGAGGGCGCCCAGTCTTCACTTTCACACTGGGCAGGTGTGCTTTGGCAGGTGAGGCCCATCTAGGGCAGAGCATCTGAGTCCCTTCTCGGTGACCGTCAGGGGAGCCCAGGGAGCTGGACTGGGCGCCTTTTGTCAAGCATTACGGTTCAGAGAGGATTTTGAAACCCAAGCAGGAATAGCTCGAGCACGGCCCATCACTGTGGGGACTGTTGCGCTTGGAGGCTGCCTTCCTCCACACCCCCTCCTCCCCTTGAAGGCTGACGCTGCCAAACCGTCTCCCACACACCTCCCCAGAAAGTCCCTGGCTTCCCTCCCAGCCGCCTCGCGATTGACCTCATGAGGTGTGAGAAGGAGGAAAGGAATCTGCATCTCAGATGACCCTTCCTTCCTCCTTTCTGAGAACACGTCCAGGCCGCTGGTGCCTGTCAGGCCATCCACAGCTCCTCCGAACCCAAGGCCTTTTCAACTCAGCCAGCCTCGCTGGAGGTGTGGCAACAGGGAGCCAGTATAAGTCTCCTGGGGCTGCTGTAACAAACGACTGTGAACTCGGATGACTGAAAACAGTAGAAATGTATTCCCTCATAGTTCTGGAAGCCAGAAGTCTAGATCAGGTGTCAGCAGGGTTGTGCTGTCTTCAAAGTTTCTCAGGAAGAATCTTTTCTGGGACTTCCCTGGTTGTTCAGGGGTTAAGACTCTGAGCTTCCATTGCAGGTGACACAGGTTCGATCCCTGGTCAGGGAACTAAAACCCCGCAGACTGTGCAGCACAGCCAAGCACACACACACATATTTTTTTTTAACTAAAAAAAAAAAAAGAATCTTTCCTACTGTCTTCCAGCTCCCATTGGCTCCTGACCACCCTGGAGGTTCTTGGCTTGCAGAGACATCACTGTAGTCTTTACATGACTGCTGCCCTGCGTCTCTCTCTCTTCTCATCAGGACACCAATCATATAGGATTCAGGGACCTTCTCACTCCTGATCTCAGTTTCACTAATTACATCTGCCATGAACCTGTGTCCAAATAAGGTCACATCCTGAGGTTCCTGGTGAAGGTCAATTTGGGGGGAGACACTGCTGGACCCATAACGGAGCCCTACCATACCCTCTTCCCTCCCTTCAGAGGAGTCCCTTACACTAGGCAGGATGCCTGCCTTGCTTTCTTCTCCAGGACGGAGGCACACCCAGGACTGGTTTTCTAGAATAAAATGGGCATCCCCTCGCTCCAAGAAGGCCTGGCCCAGCTAGTGGGATATCAGAGAAGCCAAGTCTCCCTCAGGACAGGCATTTACATGCCCCAGGGACACCCACTCGCCATTTCTTCCTACATTATAGAGATGCTTCAGGACTTCTTGCCTCCTGGCCAGCCCTTCAGTGCTTCCTGGAGGGAACACACTCTCGGAGCCTTGACACGGGCCAGCCCAGACCAAGGGCTCCAGCCCAGACAGAAAAGCCGGCATCTGCTTCCTTTCGGCCCCCAGCTCTGTCTGATGTCCTGTCCCGGTGAGCAAGGGAAGAAGCCCCGCCCACAGCGGATGAAGCCCCGCCCACACCTTCTGCACTGCCCAGCCCCCGCCCCGGGGGAGCTGAGGTCCTCCCGCTCCGAAATCCATGAAGGAGTGGTGAACCCCTATACCCCTTGTAACCCAGCTGAATATTTTCCAGGTTACCTAACCAAACTCCTGCAAAACCACACCGCCTATGCCTGTGACGGGGACCATTTGAATCTGCAGTGTCCTCGGCATTCCACGATAAGTGTCCAGTCGGCATTTTATGGGCAAGATTACCAAAAGTGTAGTCCGCAGCAGCCTGCCTCCCAGAGGGAAGACAGCCTAACCTGTGTGGTGCCCACCACACTGCAGGTATTGCCTTTCCTAAGATGTTCTAAGATGACAAAATGGTTTCTATCTCTCTGCATCTGCCTCTCTGTCCCTCTCTGTGTGTGTATACTTGTGATTCCACAGTTCACTCCAAGCAAACCTGATCCCTGAAAATCTCCACGTAGACAAGTCACGAATTTGGCAAGTGAGCTAGTCTTTGCTTCTGAGTCTATATAGAATGCCTACTTATTGGAGCCCTCCCTTAATACACTTGCAGAATGAATTTAGTCAAAGGCAGGCTGCTCCTTGCATCAAAGCTAAGTCATACCATTATGCTGGGTTGCAACCTGGAGGCTTAACATCTCTCATTAGCCCCTCCACCCCCCACCCCACCCCCAGGAGACAAGGAAAGGCCATGCCTGCTTTAGTAGAAACCGCAAGGCAGACATCAGAGGTCGTGGTCAGATTCTTAGAGAATGCACTCAAGGAAGAGGAATATCAGTAATTATCTTTGTTATTTTTTATGGTTTGCTTCTCCAGTTGTAGATAATCATGTTATTCTGGTTTGGATCTATGTTGAGCAGTCTCTGCTGGTTTACTGTTTGGCTCTATGTTGAGCAGTCTTTGCTGGTTTACTCTTGATAGTACCAGGAATTGGGGGTAGAGGTGCAGAGCTGACTCATTCTTTTTTCGATTGGCATTGGGGAAATACTTGGTCTACGAGGAGGTCAAAACGAATGCGTTCTGTAACAGCGTACAGAAAACCTGAAAGAACTCCTCTGCCCAACCCCAGTATCGATGATGACTTTCAACTATTCTAGCTTTTAGTTACCCAAACAACCTCCATCCGGCTTTCCTGGCCCCCTCAACATCTATAACTAGTTGGCCAAAGTTATGGAGTCAGTTGGATTTGGATTTTTTTTTTAATGCCTCCGAAGTTCCCTATGAATCCTTTGACATCAAGGCGGTTAGAGTAGCTGGTGAATTAGATGTCAGCTTGATTTTTGTCTGTTGTGAGAAATGAGAGTAATGGTAAATTTCTGAAGAGGACTGGGGAGAAATAGAATCAGCTTCAACACGGCATAGCTCTCCCTAAGGTTGGAAGAGGAGAAGCAAACCTAATGTGATAACGTAAGGTTTTTTCTGTTGTCTGGACTATTTACTGCTTCATGCCAAGCACTGTAGTATCTGGGTGGTCACGTGATTGGTGAAGACGCCCACCAAGAAACCACATAAATGTGTTTGAATGAATCCCCTGGTTTCCATGCCCTGAGGAGAGACAACATGTTTCATCTGGAGACGAGCAGTTCCTTTCCTTGCATGCCCCACCTTCCTTCCAACCCTTCCCCGTACCCTGAAAATGTCCCCATTCCTAAGTCCAGCAGCCCATGCCCACCTGCCTGTGCCAGGCTTTCCCCTGGGCTTTCAAAGAACAGTGACCAGTGCCACCAGGGCGGAAGTGCCTACTTTGTGGAGGTATGAACTCCTGGCACACACGGGCACCAACCTCATCCTCCGATCCCGGCGCCTGCCTCTGCCAGGCAACCCTGAGGGAAGAGGATGTTCCCGTAACCAGGAGGACGACTCAGCATTTGTAAACACAGTCCGGATGTTGTTCAGAGGGCTCATTTGCCAGAAGCATCCCTGCGCGCTGCTCTTTTTCCTCCAGAGGTTAAGAGATTCTTTCCTCTTTTAGCCTGTGTTTTGAGAGCTGATGCAAGGGGCTTCCTCAGAGGGTGGTTGCCCAATGTAGGAGAGAACGGGGTGACACCTGCCCGTCCCACCTCATCCCGAGACTAAATGGCTACAGGAAGTCCCCTCCCTGCAACTCTCAGCTCTGACACACTTTGGAAAGAGCGCTGCCTTGGGTCCCATGGTTGTAACACAAGAAGCCATGCAATGGCTGATGATTCCCTCAGCCAAGGAATATGCACCATCCTTTGGGGATCCTTGGGGGGTTTCCCTGGGCATTTTTCCTGATTTTATGCACAACTGTGAGGCCCCTAAGGTGACAGAGAATACCCGGTAGGGCCAGCATCCTTCACGAAGATATTCCATGGGCGACTGTGCGAACACGATGACTCCAGACAGGTTTGTGAATTGGCACTAAATTCAGTCCAACAGGAATAAGTAGATTCTTAGGAATGTTTTTCCTATTCTTGGCGTGGAGGACCTCTGTGTTCATGACCAGGGGGTCCTGACCCATGTGGGAACTGAGAGGGCAGCAGTGGGACGGGGGCCTACCTGCGACCCAGTGGTGGGTGGTCCCCGAGCTTGCCCAGAGCAGACTCACTCAGAAAGGTGTGATTAGCCTGGGAAAAGTCAGGAGACGCTCGAAGGAAAACGTTTAAAGCCCAAGGCTCAACAGAAAGCCTGAGTGTTCCGCTGGGTGGGAAACCGCTCAGAAGTGGGTGGGTCCTATGTCCTTGAGGTTGGTAAGGGTAAGGATCAACTTTTTAATTTTCATGTGTTGACCTGCATTTGGGTCGGGGTTTCCAAAAACTGAAAGTGAAAGTGTTAGTCACTCAGTCATGTCTGTCTCTTTGAGATCCCATGGACTGTGGCCCTCCAGACTCCTCTGTCCATGGGATTCTCCAGGCAAGAATGCTGGATTAGGTAGCCATTCCCTTCCCCAGGCGATCTTCCCAACCCAGGGATCAAACCTGGGTTTCCTGCCTTGCAGGTGGATTCTTTTATCGTCTGAGTCACCAGGGAAGCCCAGGAGTCTTTCAAATGCTAACCTTTCCTGTGACCCGGGTTGGGTGTTTCTAAGGATGCGTAGCTGTGCTTGTTTCACACAGCAGTGGTGGGTAGGGGTGGACATCTGCGTTTCTTCCAGTCCACACACCATGGTACCTTGATATAGCTTATGTCCCCAGGAGCCTCCACGATGTCACTCTTTTGCCAGAACTTCAGTAGTGGTGCCAGGCAAGGCTAATTGGAGACTGGTTTTCTGTGGGAGGCCTGGCGCTGTTGGAGCAGATATTCTTTTGTGAGGAGCAATGGGCAGACCAGGAGCCGATCCAATCAGCCCCGTGTGGGTGCTTCCGTCTTAGACTCAGCTGATACCAGCGTGAAGGCTTTAAACGGGAGCCCCAGGCCAGGCGAGCAGGTGCCCGTCCCTCCAGAGCAGCCCAGGTGTGGGGTCCCGCAGACACTGTGTGTGGTTCTCAAGCCTGTCCCTTTTCTACCCTCTCCTTTTAGAAGGTGCTGGACGAGTGTCAGAACCAGCGGGCCTGCCACCTCCTGGTCAATAGCCGTGTTTTTGGACCTGACCTTTGTCCAGGAAGCAGTAAATACCTCCTGGTCTCCTTTAAATGCCAACCTAGTAAGTAACTGCCGAGGGGGACAGAGTGTGTGGGGGTGTGGGCTCTCGGTTTCATTCCTAGCCTGATGAAAATGCTCTACCAGTGGACCAGTTGGCATTTGTCCAGCTTTGAAATGCTTATTAATAGACATGCCGGGGTCCCAGCCTCGTGTGTGCCCACACTTACCTGTGTACATTCTTGCAAGCCCCTGAGTTTTCTTCTTTTTAATTCTTTTGTTTATTTAGTTATTTGGCTGTGCTGCGGTCTTCATTACTGCATGCGGGCTTTTTCTTGCTGCATGCAGGCTCTCTCTGGTTGAGGGGAACAGGGCGCCGGCTTCTCATCGCAGTGGCTTCTCTTGTTGCAGAGCATGGGCTCAGGCTTCAGGAGCTGTGGCACGTGGGCTCAGCAGTTACAGCCTGTAGGCTTCAGAGCACAGGCTCAGCAGTCATGGCACCTGGGCTTAGTTACTGTGTGACATGTGGGACCCTCCCAGACCAGGGATCAAACCCGTGTCCCCTGCATTGGCAGCCAGATTCTTAGCCACTGGACCACCAGGGAAGCCCACCCCTGAGTTTTTAAAAAAATCCTTCCTAGTATGTAAAACTCAGTGGTATTGATGCTAAAGGTACTGGGCAACAAGAGACTGCAATTGCTTTTCCCAAAAATGGGGAGCTGGTTCTCCTTTTCAGAGGAGGGCTTGTTATGAGGCTCCCCCACCCCTTTGGCTGCGGGGCAGCTTGTTCTTCTGGGGTGGCCAGTGGCACAACTACCGCCTGAGCCCACAGTGACAGATCCTTACAAGCTGGCTTCCTCCCACTCTTGTCCTCAGTGGGCCATCCTGAAGCAGCATCTTTCCTGAGAGAAAAAAGAGGGCTTGGTGAGAGCAACCTTTTCTATCCTTTTTTTTTTTTTTCCTGGCCATTGTATGCAGCCTGTGAGATCTCAGTTCTCCAACCAGCGATTGAACCCGCGCCGCCCCCCCCCCCCCCCCCCCCCCCCCCTGCCACCCCCGCACTGGGAGCTTGGAGTGTTAACCACTGGACCTCCAGGGAAGTCTCCAGCCTCTTCCATGCTGATTCTTGCACCTTTCTCCACTGACTTCCCCCTTTCTAATGCACACCAGTTTTGTGGTTAACCCATTGCAGTCCCAAAATAATTGCTGTTCCATGAGAAGGTCACACCTCCAGGCATGGAGGGCCTGAGAGAAGCGTAGGTAATTATAGGTTCCTGGTAATACTTTAAAAACTTGTTGGAAAGACAGCAGTATGCTAGCAAAGACATTTAGCCAACGGTCAGGGATGAAATTTTGGAAAATTCTGCACTGCCACCACAATGCAATAATTCATTCAAAGACACACCCAGACTCACACTCATATGTGCCCCCCCCCACTATCACACACTCACAATGCACACACCTGGACTCTCACACATGCATACTATCACACCCATATTATACACATACGCATTGTCATTCATGTAGCCATACACTTACTCGCAAGTACACACAATCACAAACTCCCACAAGTAGGCCCAAACTTTGCAGAACAGTATACCCCGCCCCCCGGAACTCTCATCAACTCCTCCCCCACTCAGTAGACTCAGGAAATTCACTTCTAGATGCCCACGCTCTTAGAGGCACCTGATCTCAGAAATGACCACACCAGGGACTCCCCTGGTGGTCCAGTGGTTAAGACTGCACGTTCCCAGTGCAGGGAGATCAATCCCTCATGTGGCAACTAAAGATCCCTCATGCTCTAACAAAGTCCCAGCACAGCCAAAAAAAAAAAAAAAAAGAGCTCCCTCACCCCCCAAAAAGACGACACCCTTGGCTACACCCTTGTCTGCCTAAGCTGCGCCTTCTTTTCCACTTCTGCGAATTTGTTGCGATAGTGTCTCGCATTTTCTGTCTGTTGAAAAACTGCTCATGATTAGAGGCTGGGCAGGACCAGCATCTGAAAGAAGTGAAAAGGCCCTTGTGAGATCAGCAGGCCCCAGGAAAGCTGGTGCGGGGCCACAGCCTTGTTTCTCCAGCGGGCAGTGAGGCCTTTCTGCCCACTTCATTTCATCAGACCCTCACTAAGCACTGCTGTGCACAGGTGTGGCCAGGTCCTGCTTATGAAGAGAACTCACATCTGGCAGAGGGTTCATTATGGTTGTTCTGTCTTGGGTGATTTCCATTGTCCCATGATCCAGAAAACATTTATTGAGATCTTTACATACTTGATCGCGTCTTAGATTCTAGGCCAAACATCTCCTTTCCCCGGAAACATTCTCTCTCTTAAAAAAATATCTAAAGAAGACCCCTGTGCCCTTGATACTGTGCAGGAAGCTCAAAGGAGGAACTGATGGACCTCAGTTCAAGGAAGACTTTCCCAGCAAGTGATGAAGAACTCCTGGGGTCAGGTCAGGGCACAGGAAGCTCACTCCTTAGAGAAGCCTGTGGCCGGAGGTGCAGGGGCCTGGAGGGAGCAGAAAGAAGCAGCAGGCAGAGAGCTGGGGCAGGATTCAGGGCCCTAATGGCCAGGGAGAAGGCGGAGTCTTCCTGTAGGGCAGCATTTAAGCAGGGAGAGTCCTCGGATAGGGTTGTAAAGCCCCCTCTGGATGCCTCATGTGTAACAGACTAGAGGGGTGAGCCCTGTGTCTTAGTCCTTCTGAGTTGCTATCACAAAATGCCATCAATGAGGTGGCTTACAATCAACAGAAATTTCTTCCTCTCAATTCTGGGTGCTAGGAAGGCCAGGATCAAGGTGCAGATTTGGTATCTTCTGACGACCTGCTTGTCATAGACAGCCATCCTTTGTACTCTAACCACACTTGGCAGAAGGGCAAGGAATCTCTCTGGGGTCCCATTTGTAAGGGCACTAACCCCAATCATGAGGGTGCACCCTTATGACCTAAGCACCTTCCAAAGGCTCCACCTCCTGATGCCTACTCCCATTTCCTAATCACACGGGCATTAGGATTTCAGCAAGGGAATTTTAGGGGGACACAAGGGTTCAGACCAGAGCATCTTGTGTGACCTGGATGGACATTGGTGACCTGGGGCACTGAAGTTTGCTGGAGTTCCTATGGGCTGTTATGAAATGGTGGTGGCAGTGAGGTTGTCCCCACACCCTCCTCCCTCTTTTCCTGCAACACTCACCTCCAGAGGCTCTTCTCCATGGCCCCAGTTCCAGTCCCTGCATAACACTCTGAGTGTCCAGAGGCCCCACTGCTGAGCCCAGGGCGCATGGAGCCAGCCTTACAACAGGAGCCAGTTCACGCCTCTCGGCCCGTCCTTACCTGTGTGCAGTGACGGCCACCTTGGTGGAAGTGTTTATATCAGGGAAATCGGCTGAGGCTACAAATCAGGGCACATTTGTGTGTTTGTTGTGTGGAGAGTATTTTACCAGCAGTCCTCACTGGAATCTTCTTGATTGTGTGCCATGCTTCACCTCGTCCTTAAATCTCATCCCTTTGGAGAATTTTCAGTTGCAGCAGGTCTTTGAATTTAGAGTTCATGTTCTTGTCTGCTTTGGGGCTGTCTCTGATCTTGGGCAGCAGAAGGAAGTGTTCTGAGCCTCCATAACTCAATGGTAAAATAAAGATGATACACAATACACTTTCTTTGCAGAGCTGCTGTAAAGAATAAAAATATAGTGCCGTGTGTAAAATGCTTAGCACAGTACCTGTCAAGGAGTTGAGTTCAGGGACTGGCAGCTGTTATCCCAAGGGGCAGATTAAAGTAAGTCTTTAAAAATTTTTTATTGTATTTATTTTATTTTTGACTGCATGGGGTCTTCATTGCTGTGTGGGGGTTTTCTCTAGTTGCAGTGAGAGGGACTACTTTCTAGGTCAGTGGGCTTCGTATTGTGGTAACTTCTCTTGTGGCAGAGCATGGGATCTAGAGCATCCAGGCTTCAGTGGTTGAAGCTCTCAGGCTGTAAAGCATGGGCACCATAGTTTCGATGCACGGATTTAGTTGCCCTATGGCGTGGAATCTTCCTGGACCAGAGATCAAACTCATATCTCCTGCATTGGCAGGCAGATTCTTAACCACTGGACCACCAGGGAAGTCCCTAAGTAATTCTTGCTAAAGATACAAATGACTGCAAGGCAGTGACATACCCATGATTGGGGGTGGGGAGAGTGTGCTCTGCCCTAGGGAATAGCAGGGTGCATTGTCTGTTGAGGACTTAAAAACACAATGCACGTGTGTGTGCTCAGTCGCTTCAGTTGTGTCTGACTCTGTGACACTATAGACTCTAGCCTGCCAGGCTCCTCTGCCCATGGGATTCTCCAGGCAAGAATACTGGAGTGGGTTGCCATGCCCTTCTCCAGGGAATCTTCCCAACTCAGGGATCAAACCTGCATCTCCTGAGTCTCCTGCATTGCAGGTGGATTCTGTACCACTGGAGAAGCCCCTAAAAACACAATAAAAGAGGCTAAATAGCTGTCTTCATGTTAACATTGTCATGCACTGGCAGCTGTAAATAATGTCAATAATAACATATTCCTATCAAGGTAAAGCACTGATGCTGAAAGCTTGGTTTCTGTGCACTGGTGTTGAATCGAATCTCAGAGGCCGAGTTTTGAGTGAAGTAGAAAAAGGATAGCTTTATCACTTTGCCAGGGAGGGGGGACACAGCAGGCTGTTGCCTCAGAAAACTGCATGTCCCAACCCATGGGGATTTGGTGAGGAGTTTTATAGTAGTAGTTCAAGGGTGGGCTTGCTGATAGGATTAGGGTGTGTGCAGGGCCTGTACTCCTTTAATCGGGCCTCAGGTGGTGGTCTATGGAATGAAGAATGCTAACACGTTCCAAAAGCTCTGAAGGATTGGAGAAGACTCTTGAGAGTCCCTTGAACTGCAAGGAGATCCAACCAGTCAATCCTAAAGGACATCAACCCTGAATATTCATTGGAAGGACTGATGTTGAAGCTGAAACTCCAATCCTTTGGCCACCTGATGCGAAGAACTGACTTATTGGAAAAGACCCTGATGCTGGGAAAGATTGAAGGCGGGAAGAGAAGGGGACAACAGAGGATGAGAGGGTTGGATGGCATCACCAACTCCATGGACATGAGTTTGAGTAAACTATGGGAGTTGGTGATGAACAGGGAGGCCTGGTGTACCAAGGTCTGTGGAGTCAGAAAGAGTCGGACACGACTGAGCAACTGAACTGAGCTGAACACCTCCCATTCATTGGGGGTTTTAGTTTTGTAAAGAACTCAAAGATATTGCTCTATGTATCCCCTGAGAAGGAACCAGGACCCTCCCCCAAGGCTGCATTATTGTTTCTTGGCTGCTCTTCTCTAGTTTCTGCATTTCCTCTCTTCTCTGATTAGCAACTGTTCTAATCTGCCCTTTGCAGTTCACAGAATATCATGGAGGCTAGAGTCTATTCCCTGCAAACAAGAAACAGGGGCCAGAAAGCCTAACATGCCCAGGAGTCCCACAGGGCCCTGCTCGATTTTGTCGCTCCCCCTACCCATCTCTGAAAGGCGGCTGCTGGTGTGCATATGTGTCTGTGTATCGTTAAAGAGGAATGAATCGCACACATCGACCTCTAATTAGGAGGGAGAATTTGCTGCCTTTAAGCCTGGGTGGTTGTACCTCCACCCAGGCTCCTGGGTAAAGCATCCAAAGCCACATGGATGTTGGCAACACATTTCTGCAAAGGCCACCCACACCTTTTCTCTTCTGATACCATCGAGCACTCTGACTCAGCTCTGACACAAGTCCTAGCTCTCCAAGAAAAGCAGCAATTATGTTACTAGTATCATTGTTTTTAGAACCCAGAGATGTCACTCTTTGGTGACAGTGAATTAGTACATTCCCAAGGAACCGAGAGACGCAGCAGCATACGGTGGTAACCCCAAGCTTGTAACGTGACACTCACAGGTCCCTCCATTCCAGGAGTCATTTTGCCGGTAATCTGGGGACAGAAACCACTGGAGGCTTACGTGGGGGTGTTGTGTTACTCTGGGTGAGTTTTTGGCTTATACCGAGGCTGGTACCTTTAATCAATGGATCTTAAAAACCAGACATATGGAAACTACTAAATACTACACTCCATGAAATCGCAGGAGTCGGACATGACTTAGCAACTAAACCATCACCACCACCAAATGCATTTCATGACATGCCTTAAAAAAGCTCTTCTAATTTTAAAAAGTTCTGATAAAAAAAGAAACCATTCCTGTTCAAAAGTTTCCAGAATACTGAGATAAGGCTTGGTTTTTGTCCTGCCTTCTCCCTCCTCCTTTTTTGGCGAGGCCTGCCAATGCAGGGCATTCTTAGCATTTTTGGTATTCTTCTAGTTAGAAGGGTGCTTGGGCTCATTTGGTGTGTCTACCCGGGCCCTCTGTTCTGCATCAAAGGCCGTCTCTCACACTGGACCTTTGAAGTCAGGCAATATTTCGGTGTTGGTGGGATTTAGTGTTTGCTCATCAAAACTCTGAAGAACTCACAGCAGTGCGGATATGACTCACCGAAATCAGACCTTCCAATGTCAAGGTCAGACACCGTGTTCTTTTTATTAAGAAAAAGAAAACAAGACTTTTCTTGGCTCTAAGTTTAAACCGCTTTATTAAGATTTCAGTGTTGGGTAAAGGACTTCCGAAACATTTGCTTAGTCATCACTTGACTTTTTCCTCCTCCGATGGGTCCTCACAGGTATGTGCAAATCCTAGACAGGATGGGGATTCTGGGAACATCTGTAACTTGCTTTCCGCTCTACATCTCTCATTCATGAATCTTCTCATCAACGTGTTCTAAGGAACCCTTGCCCAAGTTTTCCAGCACCGGAGCTGATGGTAATCTCGAGATACTAAACTTTTTCCTTCAAGCACTTCAAAAGCTTGGCCTCACTACCCCTTCTGTGTTTTTAGGCATGGGGATTTACAAGTTACCGAAAGGTGGACTTTCTCCTAGGAAATTATTTTCTTTCATGTGTTAAGATTGGGACTTAAGCATCGGTAATTCCAGGATATGAAGGTCCCACTGGCCACCTTTGCCCTGATGTTTACTGCTCTCGCCTTCTCCTTCAGGGAATTTCAGAATGGTTTGATCGCAACCCAGAGCAAGAAAAACATTTTGCCTTTTGGCCCAACATAACCACACACAACTCAAAGGAATCCGTTATTAAACAGTGTTTATCTTTACTTTGTATGATGCACTTTGATGTTTTCTGAACTATTCTTTTTTTTTTTTTTTTTTTAATTTCTAATCGTGACTCACTAAATTGATTTCATGATGGGCCTCAGATGACAACTGGAAAACTTTGATTGGGGGGATCAGCCTGCACCTCCAATCCAGGAAAGAAAAGTGGAATAAAAACATGAGTGGGAGAGAGAAATAAAAGGGTGGGTGTGGGGGTGACGAGAGGTGTGGACTAGTTCTCCTTGTTCTTCCTCCCCATCCTGGAATTCAGCTCTTGTTTGCTAGTGACACCAGTGCTTGCTGGCTGTGAGGTGTGCCCCTGGTTGCCATTTCAGAATAGAAACAAACTAGGATTGGGGTGATAAAGTGGGGCTAACATTTTTTCATAATTTTCTTATAAAAACATTAGGATGGGGGCGGGAGAGAACCACACATGCAAAGAAATAACCACGGTCCCCTTCAGGTTTTCCTTTGCTTTTATTTTGCAAAGTCCAAAATAAGTGGGAGGCTAAGAAAAGATATTTACCACATGTAAGAGATGAAAGTTCAAAAGTTAGCATCCAGCATCTATGAATCCTTCCTACAAACAATTTTCTAAAAATCCAAAGCATAACATGCAAAGGATAAGAAGAGGTGGTTCACAGAAGGGCTGTTTTGATTATTAAATTCACTGAGACATACCAAGATGCTAGAACAAGGCCCAAGTTCAGAGAAAGGGCTCAGTAAATATTAGCTGTTGTTATTTTAAAAATATCTTTGTTGGGACTTCCCTAGTGGTCCGTTGGCTGAGACCCCACACTCCCAATGCAGGTGGCCTGGGGTTCGATTCCTGGTCAGGGAACTAAACCCCACATGTCACAGCTAAGAGTTTGCATGTTGCAACTGAAGATCCCACATGCCAACGAAGACAGAAGATCCTCCAACTAAGACCCAGCACAGCCACATAAATAAGACAGAAATGTCTTTGCTGAAGTTAATTTACACAGCACAGTGTTCACTTGTTTTAAGGGTCCAGCTCAACTATTTTTAGTAGCTGTACTGAGCCGTGCAACTAGCACATCAGTCCAGCTACAGAACATTTCCATCATCTCCAAACACTTCCCGGTGTCTGTTTGTCATTGAAACTTCGTGTCCCCAACCCTCAGCCTCAGAAAACCGCCAACCTTCGCTCTCTCTCTACAGGTTTGCCTTTTCTGACTATCTCACAGAAATGGAATCACATATTAGGTAGTCTTTTGCGTCTGTGGTGTTATTATTTTTAGTACTAGTATTATAATAATAGTATTATTATTTAATATTATTTTAAGTACTATTATTACTTAAAAATACTGCTGCTGCTAAGTCGCTTCAGACATGTCCGACTCTGTGCAACCCCATAGATGGCAGCCCATCAGACTCCCCCGTCCCTGGGATTCTCCGGGCAAGAACACTACTACTTAAAAAAATCCATTCATTAGTAAAAATTTAAATTAATTGAATTTTGGGGGAGTACACTCCACAAAAAAACCCAATAAACTCTATTTTCTCCAGGATGCAGTTATAATGTCACCTCTGTATAATGTTGCAAAGAGAATTTCACTGTGGTACTTAGATTAAACAAATAAACTTTTAGTAAATTCTTTGGGGACTCACCAACCATGAGCTGGACTCTTCCTCTCCTGGAACCCCCACCAGCCCGAGGGCCCGTTGTTCCCAAATTGCCGAACTTGGAACCAGTTCTTCACACCTCCAAAGAGGGATTCTTTATCTTTTCATATTCTTTTCCATTAGGGTCTATCACAGGCTGTTGGCTGTAGTTCCCTGTGCTGTGAGATAGGACCTTGTGTTTCAAGGAGGGATTGTTCACAGACATGGTGCCATGTTTTTTGTTCCTTTCCTAGAAAAGGAAATAATTTGCTTGTCCATAGTTTCTCTGTCTCTTGGTAGATACACAAATGGGATGTGAGAATGGTGTGAAGTTGGGTGGTGAGGTTTAGCTGGACTCCCTCTGAGATTATTCTCGGTCTTTACCCGTATGGGGGCTTCCCAGGTGACACTAACGGTAAAGAACCCCCCTGGCCAATACAGGAGACTCAAGAGACGTGGGTTCAATTCCCGGACCAGGAAGATCCCTGGAGGAGGAAACGGCAACCCCCTCCAGGATTCTTGCCTGGGAAATTCCATGGACAGAGGAGCCTGGTGGGCTACAGTCCACGGGGTCAAGAAGAGTTAGATACGACTGAGGGACTGCGCACACAGCTGTGTGGGTCCCAAGATGACATTTGAGAAAAGGCTCTCTTGAACCAAGAAATCTGTGTCTTCAGGTGGGGAGGGAGAGAAACTCCCTTTATGGCCAGGCTTGTCCTAGGACTGGCCCAGCACGCCCTCCCTCTCCACCGTGACGTCTCTCCTCCTCCGTTTGGTCCTCGGCGTAATCCCTGGGTCTCTACCCTGGTTCACTCATTGTTCCCCTCACCCCGCCGCAGAAGGCTCACAGGGTCAGAGAGCCCCTAGCAGGCAGGGCCATGCCATCTGTCCCCTTCCGGGGGTGCAGCCCCGTAGAGGATGGGAGCTGCCCAGGATGCGGGCGATGCTCACGGAGTCCTTCTGGGGAAGCTGATGGTGCCGCTGATTTTGGTTTCTGCTTCAGATGAGTTAAAAAACAAAACTGTGTGTGAAGACCACGAGCTGAAACTGCACTGCCATGAGTCCAAGTTTCTCAACATCTACTCTGCGACCTACGGCAGGAGGACCCAGGAAAGGGACGTCTGCTCCTCGGAAGCCGAGTGGCTCCCCCCTTTGGTAAGTGTCTTATGTGGGTGCTATCAGGGTGCTGTTGGGGAGACTGGGGCTCTGGTCCCCACTGGCTGGTACCCTGGCTAGAGGGAAAGTCAAGGGCGAGGGGAACCACTCACCAGGGTCTGCCTCCTTCTGCCCCCCACCATTGCATAACCAGTCTGTCTTTGAGTTAGTCTGCACCTTGTCATTATTGAGTGCCTGCTGTATGCAAGGCCCATTCCAGGCTTGGGAGAGTCGTTAGTGACCGACAGTCTACCTGGAGCTGACCTTTGCGCAGTGGACGAGGATGCAATATGAAAACAGATAATGCACGAGCGAATACATCACATTTCAGGTGCTGATAAGCACTAAGGGTACAAGCATGTGAGGAAAGGAGAGAGGGCAGGCCGGCAGGTGGGGGTTGCTGCAGGGAGGCACAGGGTAAAGGGGTGATGGGCATGCTGAGCAGAGATGCAAGGAGGAGAGCTTACAGACCCTGGGGAAGGTGTCCAGGTGGAGAGAAGAGCCTGTGCAAGACTCTGAGCCTGTAGGCTGAAGAAGAGCTCAACGAGTCATTCTGAGAAATCTGCAGTGTGGAGCTAAGACGTCGTCTGAAAGACCATCCTTCAAGTGAAACTGAAGGGGTTAGTCACTCAACTGTGTCCGACTCTTTGCGACCCCATGGACTGTAGCCCACCAGGCTCCTCTGTCCATGGGATCCTTCAGGCAAGAATACTGGAGTGGGTTGCCATGCCCTCCTCCAGGGGATCTCCCCTCCAGGGACCGAACCCAGGTCTCCTGCATTGTAGGAAGATTCTTTACCATCTGAGCCACGAGGGAAACATTCCACCCTTCAAAGTCACCTTCTATTATCATTAGGGTTCTCCAGAGAAACAGAACCAGTAGGTGATAGATAGTTAGATAGATAGATAGACTGCTTTTAAAGAACTGACTCATGCAGTTGTGGGGCCTGGCAAGTTTGAATCTGCAGGGCAGGTTGGCAGTCTGAAAATGCAGGTAAGAGTTGATATTCAGTCTTGAGTCTGAATTCCACAGGACAGCAGACTGGAAATATTGGTAGAGTTTTGTATTTCAGCCTGGAGAAAAGCTTTTTCAGATGACCTGTCTTTGCTCTTAAAGCCTTCCATGGGTCGGTTGAGGTCCACTCAAGTTATGGAGGGTGACCTGCTTTACTCAAAGTCTGCTGATTTAATGTTAGTCATATCTTTTTAAAGTTTAAGTGCAGTTGATTTACAGTGTTTCAGGTGTACAGCAAAGTGATTCAGTTTTATATACACGTGTGCTCAGTCACTCAGTTGTGTCTGACTCTTTGCAACCCCATAGGCTGTGGCCCACCAGGCTCCTCCGTCCATGGAATTCTCCAGGCAAGAATACTGGAGTGGGTTGCCATTTCCTCCTCCAGGGTATCTCCCCACCCAAGAATCAAGTCTGCGTCTCTTGCGTCTCCTGCACTGGCAGGTGGATTCTTTACCTTTTGCCACATTTTACAGATTCTTTTCCATTGTAGGTTATTACAAGATATTGAATATAATTCCCTGTGCTATACAGTAGGTCCTTGTTGTTCATCTGTTTTAGATGTAATGTGTCTGTTAACTCCAAATCCCTAATCTATCCCATCTCCTTACTCCTGTGATAATCGTAACTTTATTCTCTATGTCTAATGTTAGTCATATCTTAAACATGCCTTCGAAACAACATCTAGACTGGTGTCTGACCAAACCCCTGGGCACCGTAGTCTGGCTGAAATGACACAAGAAGTGAACGATCTCAGTCCCCAATCTGCGGTGGTGAAACAGCCCCGCCTAGACCCACCGTGTTACCAGGGAGAACAGACTTGATTGGGAAACAGCAAAAAAGGTGCACTTCACTCAACAAATCTGAAATGAGCTCCTTGATGTGTTAAATTGCTAGAGTGGATCCCTGGATCACATGTGAAATGAAACATTAATTTTAAAAAGAAGTTCATGTGTAAGTGATATCTTGGATCTGGGGGGATGGGTGGGGGAAGGAAAGAAAGTGACCCAGCCACACAGGCAGACTCTCAGGCAAGACTAGAGAGAGAACCAAAAACCAGTTCACAAGGAACATGTGTCCCATGTCTCCGAGGCCCCTCGCCCAGCATTCAGGGAAGGAAGGCCCTTGGTTGGGAGGGTGGAGGTGTCTGAAAGACAGCTCAGCAGATAGCAGAAGCAGCCTGAAGTGGGCATCTGGCCTCTCTTAATTAGCCCCCATTTTAAGAGGCTTGGCTGCCACGTGGGTAGAGAGACACTCATGAGGGTGGTTCCCCCTGTCTGTCCGTGCCCAGGGCCCCAGCAAGTGACCTGTGAGTTTGGAAACTCCAATTTCCCTCTCATATAACATCTGCAAGCGTTCATGTCTCTACCCCGTCTTCCCTTGTTCCTGCCTCTACCCCGTCCTCCCTTGTTCCTGCTGCTTTGTTGGATCAAGGGACCATTGCCTGGTCATCTCAGGAGGCCCCCTGTCCCTAGACATGGCTTTCCTCCCAGGGTGGCCAGAGGCAGCCTTCTAAAGGGCCAGTCTGATCACTGACCCCTTGCACGTCCTTCAGGGGCTCCCTATGTCCTCTAGTTTGCTTAGCTGAACAAGGCACCCCGGATGACCCGACCTCTATCTACAGAAAGGAATTACACTTCTTAACCTCGGTGTGGGGTCACTTAATATTGATCAGGGGTTCTTCTGAGCAGAAGTTGGTAGATCCACATGCAGGCTGATTGACATATTCTGGAAGTTGCTGCCTTACGTTCCTGGGAAGTTGGATTCAGGAGTTAGGTTAAAAGTGAAAAGTCATCAGCCAAAGAAAACATTAACAGACACCGTGGCTAAAAGGCAGGTTCCCATGGAGAGTTCAAGGAATCCTCGGGTCAGTCGTGAATAAGCCTTGTTGATTTGGGAAAAGTCTGTGAATGGGACACTGAGCCCTTTGGTTGGCTGGTCAGTTTTAAAAGCTTGAATCCCTGGCTGAGTCACATGGCAAAACCCCTGCCCTCTCCCCTCACCACCCCAACAAGTGCATTCATGACCCAACACCCAGTGTCAGAGACCCACAGGGCCTGAGCTCTTCCATGTGAACGGGTCCAGGGGAAAACAAAAGGGTACTTGAAAGTGCCCATTCATCTCACCATCTTGGGTCCCTGTCCACTCACCATCTCAAATGCCCACTGATTTTTTTTTTTTTTAGCAGCAAAAGCATTTTGTATCAGGATCTAGCCAATCAACAGTGTTGTAGTAGTTTCAGGGAAACAGCAGAGGGGCTCAGCCATACATGTACATGGATCCGTTCTCCCCTGAACCTTCTCCCACCTAGGCGGGAAGTGCCCATTCATCTTGTCCCCCAGCTCCCTGTGGAGGCCTCGACTCGATGCTTGCCTTTCGGGTTAGCAAGGGACTGTGCGTGTGTGCGGAGCCAGGAAACCTTGGCTGCCTGGGCCGATGAACTTTCTTAATTTTACTGAACGCTAAGAAATTCTCTACTCCAGGTAAACTGTCTGTGAATGCTTTAAACCGCACTTGGCATGTTTGTCCCACAGAATCGTCAGTTTCCCATCTGGTGTAAGCACACTTTAATGTCCCCCACTTTAGAAAGCTGGACTCCCTCTTTTGATCCCATGCCCCTTCCGCTGCGTCTGCAAGTCTTGTGGGCACTCCCCGCTCTCAAGATCCCAAATCCAGCCCGTTTGCTCCCAGCCCACTCTGGACTTCTCTCATCTAGACCATCTGGGCCTCCTCCCTACTCCTGGATTCCGTTCCCTCCCTTAGCCGCTTCTTTGTTAGCAGTTGGAGGGAGCTTATCTAAGGCAACTCAGATCACAGCTCCCATCCCACTGGAAGCCCCGCACTCTGTCTTCTGTAATTAGAATAAATCCAGTCCCCAGCTGTGGTCCCGCCTCTGGAGCCCTCCACACTCATTCACACCGCAGTGCTTTTGCACAAGCTCTGCCTTTGGGCTGGGATGTTCTCACCCAACATCTTTGCGTGGCCAGCTTCGTTTCATCATTCGGGAGTCCACTCGGACATCATCTCAGAGCTTTTCCGAGGCACCCCGCCACCATGGCACCTCGCCCTGGTCTCCGCCTCAAGCTGTCCTTGTCTGATGGTCTTCACAGTCTGGAGTCACTTAGGTGCTTGTGGTCTCTCTGCCCAGGAGCAGGCCAGCACTGCAGAGGGGCTGTGCCATGAGGATCCCCAGCCAGTAGAGCAGGGCCTGGCCCAGAGTAGGTGCCTGAGTGAATCCTGAGCCCCATGAATGAATCAGAACCACCCCCACCCTGTTCCTAAGTGAGGCGCCTCCACTGGACTCAGCAAGTGGATGGTTGCCGGCTTGGTATGTGGGCCTGGTGTTGTCATAGCTTCCAACCTCTCGGGAGATGCTGAAAATCTGATCTTTTTTTTAAATGTAAAGTTTTCCAACTTTTAAAACACTGTGCGAGCCAAATAAAACATGCCTACAGGCCCCATCCGGTCCACAGGCCGCCGGCGTGAGAGCTCTGCTCCCGGTTCCCAGTTATTACTGTGGCTCAGCCTTAGCGCTTTGAAGAACGAGAAAGGGCTGTTTATTTTTGGCCCTGGAACCTGGCATGAACTTGGAAGGATGACTGCCTGAAGGCCAAGTGGTCAGGGCTCACCATGGGCTTCTGCAAGGGGATGTGTGCGCTTTTCCTCTTGCAATAGAAGCTACAGTCTGGGGCAGTCCCACAGGCTCAGAGTCTGGGTACCCCGTGCAGCTCGTCACACGCGGTCAGGAAGCAGAGCAGAGCAAGGCTTTAGCTCTCTGTTACTTGGCAAGAGGATGAGGCGGTTACGGAGCATCACCGACTCAGTGGACGTGAACTTGAACAAACTCTGGGAGACAGTGAAGGACAGGGAGGCCTGGCGTGCTGCAGCGTTACTAACCACTGCACGCCAGAGGCTATTGCAATGTAATGAAATACTCCCAAGTTTAATGGCTCAAAACAAAAATGAACAGTTAGCACCTCACAGTTTCTAAGGGGCAGCGGTTCCAGGGTAGCCTGGTTGGGAAGTTCTTGCTTAGGGTCTCGTGAGGCCTCGCAGAGTTGCAGCCAGGCTATTGGCTTGGGGTGCAGTCATCTGAGGGCTGAGCATCCAAGGAGGCTCCCTTACGTGATGGACAGGTTGGTGCTGGTTGTTCATGGGTGGCCTTGGTTCTCCCAACTTGGGTCTCTTGAGCATCCTTGCAACATGGCAGCCGGCTTCTTCTAGAGCCCGAGAGGCAGAGGAGCAAATGGAAGCCACACCCTGTCACCTCTCCACAGTCTGCTGTCACAGAAACCAGCTGATTCCTCGAGGGAGGAGGCTACATGTGGATGTGAGTTCCGTGGAGGGCCATCCGGAAGGCTGTTATGGGCTGAATTGTGTCCCCCTAAAATCCCCTTGTCGACATCCTAACCC
The DNA here is from genome assembly GCA_935064755.1 of Tragelaphus eurycerus. Classification (NCBI taxonomy): domain Eukaryota; kingdom Metazoa; phylum Chordata; class Mammalia; order Artiodactyla; family Bovidae; genus Tragelaphus; species Tragelaphus eurycerus. Next base: position 45,630,725 of record CAKXYN010000009.1, read on the forward strand.
CCAGTACCTCAGAATGTGACCGTTTGAGGAGACGCGCCTTTAGAGCAGTGACTAATTTGAGGTAATAGAGGAGGGCCCTCATCCAGTGTGACCGCTGTCCTCACAGGAGGGGGACTCAGGACACGGGCGCACACAGGCAGGACACTGTGAGGGAGGGCACAGGGAGAGGCCGGCCACTTGCAAGAAGGGGGTCCTCAAAAGGGGCCAACCCGCTGGACATCTCCAACTTCCTGCCTCCGAACTGAGAGGACACAAAATTCTATTGTTTAAGGCACCCAGTGTGTGTTCTCTGTTACCGCAGCCCCAGGAACTAACACAAAGGCCGATCCTCACAGCTTTCAAGCAAAAAAATTAGAAAGAGCAGCAAGGCTGATGACCATGCCAGCTGTCAAAAAAGTGATGCTTTTGAACCGTGGTGTTGGAGAAGACTCCTGAGAGTCACTTGGACTTCAGGGAGATCCAACCAGTCCTGGGTGTTCATTGGAAGGACTGATGCTGAAGCTGAAACTCCAATACTTTGGCCACCTCATGCGAAGAGCTGACTCATTTGAAAAGACCCTGGTGCTGGGAAAGATTGAGGGCAGGAGAAGAAGGGGACCTCAAGGGATGAGATGGTTGGATGTCATCACTGACACAATGGACATGAGTTTGAGTAAGCTCCAGGAGTTGGTGATGTACAGGGAAGCCTGGTACACTGCAGTACCTGGGGTCTCAGAGAGTCAGACACGACTGAGTGACTGAACTGAACTGAACTGAACTGTCATACAAGTTTAAACACAAATCTGGTGTCTCTGGTGTCTTTTGACACTTGAAGGTGATGACCCAAAGACATTTCTGAAAGATCTTCAGGCAAGTCAGATTCTTCAGAACTTAGAGCTCCTTTTGGGACTCCCCTGGAGATTCAGTGGTTAAGACTCTGAGCTTCCAAAGCAGGGGCCACGGGTTTGATTCCTGGTCAGGGAACTAGGATCCCATGTGTCACGTGGTGCAGCCATATTTTTTTTAAAAAAGAAGTTATGGCTCCTCTATTGGAAAAGAAACCGAAAGAAAATAGAAAAGTGACTGATCAGCGCTGGTCTCCGAGAAACCCCAGTGGAGCAGCATCTGACACAAGAAAGGATACGCCTTCCCACAGACCTGGGCATGGACTCTGGAAAGCAGGCTTCCAGAAAGCTCCCTGGGTGTCCACCACGGCACGTCATTTCCTGCAGCAGTTACACTTTCTGGGTGGGCTCCAGAGGTGCTATTTCCTTAATAAGAGAGTGAGAAAAACCACACAGTGGATCTCAAAGGCTGGACTAAGGCCACCCCAAGGCCAAGTGTGGGCAGGCCTAGACTTTTCAGCCAAAGATCAAGGTGCCAGGGGCTCCCACTGCCAAGACAGTCTCGTAAGAGCAACCCGCCTAATTATCTAAATAAATACAGGTTGTAAAGAGCGATTAACTGCAGTTTCAGTGTGAAACGGTAGCCAAAAATATAAAAATTAAATAGTTGAGTATCTTGTTATCACATGTATTGGGGCGGAGGGTAGTTTGCCAGGCAGAGAGGTGCAAACAAAATCAGGCTGGGAGGGAAGTAACCACTTAAAAAAAAAAAAAAAGAATCCTGCTAATGGTTCAGAGCTCAGTGTCAACAAGGAAATGGTCAGAGCTACATAGGACCTGAATTACCTTGGGCCTCTTCCTAAAAATACACCATGGGTTCTTTCACTCTCACCAAGATAAATTCTTTTACTCCCAGGGTAACTATGAGTGCAGAAGCCTGTCTCCGTAAATCATGCTGGTCACAGGACCTCCTGGGTCCAAAAGGATTGTGGTTTTACAAATAGAGTCTTCCCCACACTCTTCCTCTGTTAGCCTTAAGGAATATGATCAGGCACACATCCTAAGAAAATATAAAGTTGATGGGGCTCTCATACAGTCCTGGCAAGAATGTGAATTGATACAACCCTTCTGAACGGCTTTCCAGTGTGAATCAAAAACTTTAATATTTCAAATACCCTTTGACAAAGCAATCTACTTCCAAGAGTTAGAAACCGTCATGCTTGTGTGCAAGTATTTAGCCCTAAGGATGTTTCACGCACAATTCTTTATGGCATTAAACAATGGAAACCATCAGAACGTCTACCAATAGTGTATTGTAAATAGAGCTGGTACATTTATAAAGTGAGAAACTATACAACTCTTTAAAATGATGCTTCTGTTAAAAAATTTTCATAAATATGCTAATAAATGAGGAAAAGTAGCATACAGAGTCATATGTATATGATCCATTGAGGGGGAAGGACATTTAAATATAGAAAAGTGACTAGAAGGATGCTCTTTAAAGGTTAGCCATTGTTTTTCTTGAGTAGTGGAATTTACTGAGGATTTTTATTTTCCTGGTTTAGCAGTATTTGTGGTTTTCAAGTTTTCGGCTATAAACATGTTTTTGAAACAGAAAAAAAATAGTAGCTTACAGAAAAAACAATAATAGTTGTTGGACTTCCAAGAATAACTTCATAATTCTTTTGTTACTTCTTTTCAATATAGGTGGCTTATACAGAAGTCATACAGCTCATTCTCAATCTTGAGATGTAGGGTTCTTTCCAATTAATAAATGTGCTAATAATAGATAAATTTCCAATTGATAAATGTCCAAATAAGGCTCCTAAAGACAGCAAAAATATTCATAATCAACCCTGTGTACCCACAAAGCGATGAAAAATAGTAATAAAAATGAACTACAGGGGTCTGCTGCTGCTGCTGAGTCACTTCAGTCGTGTCCGACTCTGTGTGACCCCATAGACGGCAGCCCACCAGGCTCCCCCGTCCCTGGGATTCTCCAGGCAAGAACACTGGAGTGGGTTGCCATTTCCTTCTCCAGTGCAGGAAAGTGAAAAGTGAGAGTGAAGTCACTCAGTCGTGTCTGACTCTTAGCGACCCCATGGACTGCAGCCCACCAGGCTCCTCCGTCCATGGGACTTTCCAGGCAAGAGTACTAGGAGAGATAAATTAGGAGTTTGGGATTAACAGATACACACTACTATACATATAGCAGGTAAACAACAAGGACCTACTGTATAGCACAGGAAACTACATTCAATGCCTTGTAATAACCTGTAATGGCAAAGAATCTGAAAAAGAACATATACGTATAACTGAATCACTTGGCTATACACTTGAAACTAACACAACATTGTAAATTAATCCTACTTCAATAAAAAATTTTAAGTACTGGAAGAAAATTCAAAGGATATATCTTTACTCCTAGATAAACTTCCCATAGCTCCTGGGGCAAATTGAGGTATACAAAAGGCTCATTTATCATTACATTTGCACAAAAATTTACATTTCTGAAAAAAATTACCCCAGAGACACTCATATTTAAAAGCTGTCTTCTATCCAGATATGAATTTTGTTTTTCTTTTTAAGAAAGTTCATTTTGTACACTTTCATTTCAAACCAATGTAAACTCACAAAAACTTGGAAAGTATCTTAAAATCAATAGGGGGGAAAAATTCTTTCTCATCAGCCAAAAATAGCGCCCTGAGAATCTTAGTGATTCTCCTTCCAGTATTTGTGTGTGTGTGTGTTTATTTGCAGATTAAGCTGTAGTATATAGTATATCTCATCATTCCATATGCCTGTTTTCACTTGAAAGAACCAAAGAAGGCATTTAGTTTAGGCTATAAATTATCTAGGAGAAGGCAATGGCACCCCACTCCAGTACTTCTGCCTGGAAAATCCCATGGGTGGAGGAGCCTGGTAGGCTGCAGTCCATGGGGTCGCTGAGGGTCGGACATGACTGAGGGACTTCACTTTCACTTTTCACTTTCATGCATTGGAGAAGGAAATGGCAACCCACTCCAGTGTTCTTGCCTGGAGAATCCCAGGGACTGGGGGAGCCTGGTGGGCTGCCGTCTATGGGGTCACACAGAGTCAGACACGACTGAAGTGACTTAGCAGCAGCAGCAGCATAAATTATCTAAGTCCCAAAGGCCTTTTGTAGAAGTACCGCTTTCCCATCTAAGGTAGTGGCCCGATGTCAGTCACGGCAGCTGACGAACACCGGATGCTGCCATCAGGCCCTCTAAATGTAACCTTCGTGCAGTAGTCATGCCAACCAGTAAATCAGCACTGCTCTCCATATCGTCACTGTCCCACTGAGGAAACAGGCTCAGCGAGGGAGCTCATTCAGCCTCAGTGACAGCTGGTGAAAACAGTTCACATTTACGTGGGCTGTGACTCCCGCAGTTGCTTTGCACAAGTCTCACAGAAAGATGGTAAAAATGATGTGCCTCGAGCTCTGGGGGAGGAACACAGAGTCTCAGTGAGTTGAACAGATAGTAGGTTCTGGACAAACAGCAGAGAAACCCCAGTGCCCTCCAGGAGCTCCCCATCCAGTGAGAAATCCAGGCACAAAAGCGGCTAAGGGAATACAATGCGACTCAGCGGGAGCGTCACGAGCGCCCACTGCAGACCCAGCTCCAGGCAGCAGCCCGCTCAGTGGGGCAGCCCGTGTCCTGGAAACCCCTACCCTCGCCCCTCGGGCTTGGTGCTGGTAGCCTTTCTCTGCTGTTCCTCCTCAGGGCCCTCCACCATCCCAAGGTGTTCATTTCCCATTCACGCCTTTGTGAAGTCTCTTTATCAAGCCCACTTTACGTGGTCTGATTTGAGCCCTGGGTGGGCTGCCAGAACACTGTTCAGACTGTTAGTCTTTACTCTTCACAGAGACATGCCTGATGCTCTGGCACTTCAAAACATCTCCTTCCATCCTCAATGGCTGCCTGACTTGCTCTGTTTACTTTTCTATCATTTATGAGAACCCCACCAAATTCAGTCCAGCAAGATGCATCCTTTAGACTGAAGTATTCAGACGCAGTCAGAGCACAGATGCAGGCTGCTAAGTAGAACTGACCCAGGGGCCAAGAAGACAATGACAGCTTCCGACGGCCCCTCCAGGCAGCTCTTCTCAGCGTAGATTCGAACTCATAGGTTACCCTCCCAGAACACATTCCAAAGCCAGGTGTACGGGATGTTTGCATTTCCTGGTGTCCGGCCAGTCCACCAGTCCATTCATTGAATACATCATTGTTGGCTGCCTACTGTGTGCCCTGCACTCCAGTGATCAGGCATCGTGGGACTGGACTTGGCAAATAAACCAGAACCTTCATGATATTCAGATCAAGTGCCTTCATAATAATGTTCCTCATCATTTGTTGAGATATACATATTACATACTTTTAGGTATATAACATGGAGAAGGAAATGGCAACCCACTCCAGTGTTCTTGCTTGGAGAATCCAACGGACAGAGGAGCCTGGTGGGCTACAGTCCATGGGGTAACAAAAGAGTTGGACATGACTTAGCAACTAAACCAAACAAGCTATGTTGCAAAAATATGTACATATATATTCTTACATATGCACATATATATACACACACATTTATACATATATATTTATATGGTCCATATAAGCATGCTCCATATATTATTATATGTGAGAATATAAAATCAGATCAGATCAGTCGCTCAGTCGTGTCCAACTCTTTGCAACCCCATGAACTGCAGCACGCCAGGCCTCCCTGTCCATCACCAACTCCTGGAGGTCACTCAGACTCACATCCATCGAGTCAGTGATGCCATCCAGCCATCTCATCCTCTGTCGTCCCCTTCTCCTCCTGCCCCCAATCCCTCCCAGCATCAGAGTCTTCTCCAATGAGTCAACTCTTCGCATGAGGTGGCCAAAATACTGGAGTTTCAGCTTTAGCATCATTCCTTCCAAAGAAATCCCAGGGCTGATCTCCTTCAGAATGGACTGGTTGGATCTCCTTGCAGTCCAAGGGACTCTCAAGAGTCTTCTCCAACACCACAGTTCAAAAGCATCAATTCTTCGGCACTCAGCCTTCTTCACAGTCCAACTCTCACATCCATACATGACCACAGGAAAGACCATAGCCTTGACTAGGCGAACCTTTGTTGGCAAAGTGATGTCTCTGCTTTTGAATATGCTATCTAGGTTGGTCATAACTTTCCTTCCAAGGAGCAAGCGTCTTTTAATTTCATGGCTGCAGTCACCATCTGCAGTGATTTTGGAGCCCAGAAAAAGAAAGTCTGACACTGTTTCCACTGTTTCTCCATCTATTTCCCATGTAGTGATGGGACCAGATGCCATGATCTTTGTTTTCTGAATGTTGAGCTTTAAGCCAACCTTTTCACTCTCCACTTTCACTTTCATCAAGAGGCTTTTTAGTTCCTCTTCACTTTCTGCCATAAGGGTGGTGTCATCTGCATATCTGAGGTTATTGATATTTCTCCCAGCAATCTTGATTCCAACTTGTGTTTCTTCCAGTCCAGCATTTCTCATGATGTACTCTGCATATAAGTTAAATAAACATGGTGACAATATGCAGCCTTGACGTACTCCTTTTCCTATTTGGAACCAGTCTGTTGTTCCATGACCAGTTCTAACTGTTGCTTCCTGACCTGTATACAGATTTCTCAAGAGGCAGATCAGGTGGTCTGGTATTCCCATCTCTTTCAGGATTTTCCATAGTTTATTGTGATCTACACAGTCAAAGGCTTTGGCATAGTCAATAAAGCAGAAATAGATGTATCTAATTTATATGTTTCATATATATGTGTGTATATTTATTTAATTGTCATTTCCTTAAGATCATTGTCTTCCCACCTCTCTGGTGTTTACCACAGATTCTTGCTTACAACAGATCTCTAAAATATTAATAGAGAGAGATGGAACTTCTCTGAGATGTGAGCTTCCCCACCTTTATCTAGCTGCATATTGTTATATAAACAACTTATGATACTAATAATATATCATATTCTCTGTGTATTTTCTATGAAATATAAGATGTATAATAAACAACCTATCTCATGAGACACACGAGTGCTGAGAACACAGCCTCAGCAGAATGTTTGCTGTTACCGTAACAGACGTGAACTTTGCAAAGTCTCTAGAATTCTCTCCCTCTCTGTTCCCTGCTGTTCAAGCCCTTAATTCCTCCCAACATGTATGATTAAAAATGTTTCCAAACCAGCCTCCCTCCCTTTGGTTCCTTGTCTCTCCCTGGGCACCCAATAGCGATGTCCCCAAAGGACGCATGCATCAGGGCGTTTCTTGGGCCCCCTGACACTTGCAGAATAGAGCTCAAAGTCTCTAGCTCAGTGTTCAGAAGAAGTTGGACCTTGGTCTCTTTGACTTTTCCTCGTCAAGTATTGCCAACTTCCCTGCCCACACCTGCTATTCCAGCTCAGGCTCAGCCCCAGACGCCTGCTAAGTGCTTCTGGCTCGTTGACTTTGGCGTTTATGCCTTTCTCTCTTGGCCTGCCAGTACCCAGTTCATGCTCCTTCTCCAAGGACCAAGTCCACTCCTCCGTAAGACCTGTCTTGGCCACTGTGGTCCCCAGCAATCTCTGCCTCCTCCGACCCCGTCATGTCCTGTCTAAACCATCACTGCTGGTACTCACCCTGTGTTTCACGTTGCTAGACGGCAGATCACCTGTATGGGCTCTGTCTTCCAGCCCCATTGCACATCCTGTGGATGCAAGGCAGGCTTCTCTCGGTGGTTTTCTTCTGACTGCACATGGCACAGTGCCTCATTCTCCATACGTGTTCAGTTAATATTTAGTAACTGTGAAGACCTTGTGCCAGGGTGCTGAAAAAGCTGTCCAAATGTTTCTTCATCCATCTGCCCATTGTTCATTCACTCATTCATCAGCTATTGGATCTCCACAGCTGGTCAGGCCGGAAAAACTAGATGATGAACAAAATAGAAATAGTCCCTGTCCTCACAGTGCTTATGTTCACACAGGAGAGAAGGATTCTCAAAATCAATCAGTAACTAAACTGTTTCAAAGAGCAGTAACCAATAACTAAACTAATGGAGTAAAAGAAAGAATCTTTATTCAGTGTTCTGCATGTTTTGCCTGCTGTGTATGCAAGACCAGTTACATGACTGGGCACAGTGTAAAATGTAAATGTAGGCCCTTGTTCAAAAATATATAAGGATTTCTGATTGGCTCCTTTGTAGTGACGTGGGTGCACCTAGAGTCTGTCATTCAGAGTGAAGTCAAAAAGAGAAAAACAGATATCGCATACTAATGCATATATACAGAACCTAGGAAAATGGTACAGATGAACCTATTTGTAGGGCAGGAATAGAGACATGGATGCAAAGAACTGAAGTGTGGACACCGAGCGGGGAAACGAGAGGGGCGATGAACTGGAAGAGAAGCGTTGACAGATGCACACTGCTGTGTGTTAGTGGGAAGCTGCTGTACAGCGCAGAGGACTCAGCCTGCTGCTCGGTGATGGCCTAGAAGGCTGGGATGGGGGTGTGGCCGAGAGGAACGCTCAAGAGGGAGCGGGTGGATGTATACCTATAGCTGACTCACGTTGTTGTACAGCGGAAACTAACAACAGCATTATATAAAGCAATTATATTCCAATACAAACTAAAAAGAAAACAAAATTTTAGTAAATCACTAATATTATAATATATAACACAATATAATGTATAGATAGGTTTTCGGACCATGACAGCAGAGTATTAGAGTAAGCTGATTAAAGTAAGCCCTTCCAGCACTGCCTGTATAGTATTCAGCCTACTGTGGGGTGCTTTAATGAGACGGAAAATAATCGAATAATCACAGCTGATCTCCATGAACTGTGAAGTCTGGCTCAGAAAATAAGCGAAGCCATACATGGATTCTAACCTAAAAGTTTTTGATGTCTCCTGCCTCTCAGATTGTCTGTCTTACTCGGCTGTGCACGTGTTATCCAGGAGATGTTACGGGAAGCAGAGGTGCAAAGTCCTCGTCAACAACCACCATTTCGGAAGCCCCTGTCTGCCAGGAGTGAAAAAATACCTCTCGGTCTTCTACGCATGTGGTAAGGATACACCCTCCACCAGCTGTTTGGAGAACAGGAGGGGGTGTGGAGCAACAAGTCATGGCATCTGCCCAACATACCCTGACACTGAGTTGTCGTCTCTCATACTCGTGAGCCTTCCTCCTGTCCTTTATCCTTGTTTATAATGTCCATGTCATAAGTGATAGAATTTTCTTCGGTCAAAGGTGCTTTTAGCTGCACTTCCCTGTGGTTCAGTGGTTAGGACTCTGCCCTTCCACTGCAGGGGGCATGGGTTCAATCCCTAGAAGGGAAACTAAGATCCTGCATGCCATGTGGCCAAAAGAAAAAAAGAAAAGTGCTTTTAGTAATCAGATTGGCAGCAAGAGGGGAGGGAGGGAGAAGAATAAGGAAATGGGATAAAGTGGATGTCACTGAGAAAAACGATTTTAATCTGAGTTCTCAGGAGGTTCTAGAATTTATGGATATGTCATGTAAGTTCACGGAGTATTGCTTGACTCCTAGTTAATCTTCCAGTCTTGCGTTTGGGCCCTAAAATAACTAATTCTCTGGACTGCCAATAGGCATTTTATCGATGTACCCCTGGGGTTAAGCCAACAGATCAAATGCTTACCTACAGCCTTTAAATATGTTACATGACAGCCTTACTTTGTTTTCCTAGTGTCTTCCAATCATAAAATGAAATTCTCGGTTCAATTGATTCCAATTTTATAAAGCGACATTTATAAATCAAGTGTTAATTACCCTCTGAGGGCACCATGGATTTGTAGTTTGTAATCCTGAAATGTGGACTGCTGAGGTTTTTTTTTTTTTTTTTTTCAAATAAGTATAGAAGCAAAGGAAAAGCAAAGAACGTCATAACTGAAGGAACCAATACTTGTGCTCATGAAAACCTCTTTCTCCCTGCCAGATACCCCTAGCCTTGTCTTCTTTTTTTTAACAGCTTTATTGAGCTATAAATCACAAACTATACAGTTGACCCCTTAATCATACAAATCAGTGGTCTCAATAGAGTCACAGAATTGTGCAACTCCTATTGCAATTAACTCAAGAACATTCTTGGGAATTCCCCAGCGGTCCAGTGGTTAAGATTCCAAGCTTCTACTGAAGGCGTAGAAGTTTGATCCCTGGTCAGGGAACGAAGATCACATATGCACAGTCAGTAAAATAAATGAAATTTTTTAAAAAATTTAAGAAAAGTCTCATCACCTGCCAAAGAAACCCTGGACCCTTTACAGTCACCCCCCAATCCACCCCTCACCCCCCAGTCCCACCCCAAGCAACCACCACTTTTCATCTTACAGATTTACTTCTTCTGGACGTTTCGTATGAATGGAATTGGACAACATGTGATTCTGTGTGACTGGCTTCTTTAACTAATGTTCTCAAGGTGCATCTATGTTGGAGTACATGCCAGTACATCATTCCTTTTTATAGCTCAATAATATTTTTTTGCAACCCCAACCTTTTATATCCTGAGCTAAATATGTCCTCTGCAACATCAGAGCTGGAATAGGTACAGTGAAGTAACTACAGAAATGTAGTCCCAAAATAATAGCGCCCACATTCACGTTCCAGGAGGCATGGTTTGATTTGCCTTCCAGTCTTTACTGGTGCCCGTGTGAAGCAGCTCTGGGTAGCCTGGAACCTATTCTGGTTGAGTTTCCTCAAGAAACTCAAGAAGTCACATGTGCGTTCTAAATCGCTTCAGTTGTGTCCGACTCTGTGTGACCCCATGGACTGCAGCCTTGCCAGGCTCCTCTGTCCATGGGATTCTCCAAGGCAAGAATGCTGGAGTGGGTTGCCCTGCCCTCCTCCAGGGGATCTTCCGCACTCAGGGATGGAGCCTGTGTCTCTTATGTCTCCTGCATTAGCAGGCGGGTTCTTTACCACTAGCGCCACCTGGGAAACCCCAAGAAGCTGCACAGATCAGTCTGAAGTTCCAGTAACTGCAGGTCTCTCTAGCTGAGTGTGGAAGGAAGGGCAGGACAGTAACCTGCAAATAAGGTGGATTTCCTGGTGTGCCTTCACGGGCGAGGTGAGGGCCATGCCCAGGCTGAGGCTCCTTTTAGCTAAGACAGGGTGGGCTTTCAGGACCTGAGGAGTCACACGTCCCAGCCCAAGCTTCCTCTCCTTCATTCACTCGTTCAGCACGTTGTAGGCATATTTTAGTTAAAAAAGAAAAGACGCTGTTATGAATTATCAGTGGAGGAAGAGAGATGTGCTTAATGGCTCAGTTGTGTCAGACTCTTTGCGACCCCATGGACTGTAGCCTGCCAGGCTCCTCTGTCCATGGATTCTCCAGGCAAGAAGTGGATTGCCATGCCTTCCTCCAGGGGAAAGGATTGAACCCAGGTCTCCCACATAGCAGGCAGATTCTTTACCGTCTGAGCCATGAGAGAAGCCCTGGGGGAAGAGAGATAAGCATTAAACAAATCACCAAAGAAATCTGTCTTTACCCACTGTGATGAATGATGCTTCAGCAAAGGGCAGGATGGGACTTCCCTGGTGGTCCAGTGGCTAGGATTCAGCTCCCGGTGCGGGGAGCCCGAGGTTAGATCCCTGGTCAGGGAGAATCCACATGCCGCAAGTAAGACCCAATGCAGCCAAATAAGTGTTTTGTTTTGTTTTGCTTAAAGGAAAGGCCAGGATGCTGTGCAGAAGGATAATGGTAGAGTGGCCCTTTTAGTATGTAGGGAAGGTTGAGAAATCTTCCACAGAGAACCTTCCTTGGGGGTGAATTTGCCCCTGTGCTCTGAGGGGTGAGCAGGTGTGAGCTGGCAGATGCTCAGTGGGAGAGGAGGGGTGAGTGGGTGAGGACGGAGGTGGGTGAGATGGTACAGGAGGGGGCCAGGATCAGGTCCTGTGAGGCCTGGGAGGAGGTGCCAGTGGGAGACTCATTCGGTAATGATGTTTAGACTCTTAAAGGACCACTCCGGCTGAAAGGTAGAGGGTGGGCTGGAGTGGGACGGACGCAGAGACCAGTTAGACTGGAAGTGGGCTAGAAGACATGGTAAACATTGGGCGGATTGGAGAGGTTTGGGGAAAGTAGGAACATGATTTGAGACGCTGTAGGCACCTGGCCTATTTGGAAAGACTGGGGTCCAGAGCAGGCGGCGAGGGCCAGAGGATGTGTCTGTCTCATCATGGGGGTGGGTGCAGACGCCCTGGGAATGGATGGAGGGACAGCTTGGAGTTCCAACCGCGTGACTCTTGTCTTCTCAAAGAAGTGTGAGCCGAGGCTATGAGGATGGGACAGGGCGGGGAGGGGAGAGGGGATAGAGGAGGTGAAAGTCTGAAGTGAGGGCCGTGGGGGCCGGAGGACAGGCTGACTTCAGGAAGGACAGTGGTGATGTGAGCTGGGTGTGCTGAGGGCATGTGGGGTTAGTGGTCCAAGTTCTCAGGGACGCTGGTTGGTGGGTATGTCCAGCTGGATGCGTGAGGGCTGGCGGGGGGACAAGGGCTCCTTGGATGAGGTCAGAGGATGGCAGGGGAGGCATCTGAGTGAGTTCATTGGAGGATAGGAGGACGAGGTCAGAGACGGAGCTTTGCGTCTTGGTTTCGGACATGGGACCATGGACAGTTCCCCCCTTGTCTTCCGTGTGGTTCCCCAGGAGTTATTCTAAAGGGAAGGGGGTGACTCTCACTCTCTGAGCAACTCAGGGTCCCCAACCTCTCCTCCCCGCTCCCCTATCCAAACAGATGCCTTCTCAGGCAACTTCTCATCACTTCTAATCACCTTCTAAGTGGTTGACATTTTAAAATCATTTCTCCCCTTGACAGATAGGTCGTCACTGTGAAACTTGAATCATTAGAAAGTGATTTGCAATGTCTGTGTACTTTTTTTAGATCACTGAATGGGGCGTGGAATGGGGGCATTTTATGTTAAAAAAAAATATTCCCACTGATGTGGAAGTTCATACAGAGAAGAAGGATGTCAGGAATTAATTTCTAAGTGGATCTGTCGTACTCCTTTGGATATGAGCGAAGAAACCAATTTGAGCTGGTTTAAGCCAGAAGCGAGTTGGGTTGGGGAGGTAGCCTATGGGTAGAAAGCCATCTTCAGAAGCCAGACCAGGAAAGAAAGCCTCAGGGTGGGACTAAACTGGAAACTTCACGAGCATGGAGTCTCTCTGTCTGTCTGTCTCTCCTTCTCTCTCTCTCCCGCTATGGCCTTTCTCTGAGCCTGGGCTAGATGGGATACAGTCATCCCCACAACCCAGATGATTCTTACGTTACACTTTTCTGTCCTAACAATTTATAAAGACTGCCAATATGGCAACTTCCTTCCAAATTCCTACCAGAGAGCTGTTTCTTTGGCTGGGCTGGGGTCAGGTAGCCCCCTCCTGTGATCTGCCTTGGCCAGAGACCATGTGACATGATATGATTATAAACTTGGCTGCCAGAGGGCAGCCCAGCCAACCTCCCACCCTAATCAAGATGCTATTACGTAAGAGGCTCAGGGAAGTGAAGGAAAGTCGCTCAGTCAGGTCTGACTCTTTGCAACCCCAGGGACTATACAGTCCACGGAATTCTCCAGGCCAGTATCCTGGAGTGGGTAGTCCTTCCTTTCTCCAGGGGATCTTCCCAACCCAGGGATCAAACCCAGGTCTCCCACATGGCAGGCAGATCCTTTTCCAGGGAAGCCCAAGAATACTGGAGTGGGTAGCTATCCCTTCTCCAGCGGATCTCCCTGACCTAGGAATCAAACCGGGGGTCTCCTGCATTGCAGGCGGATTCTTTACCAACTGAGCTATCAGGGGAGCCTAAGGCTCAGGGAAGGTCCACCCCACTGATGTCTGTTCCAATACCTGGCTTCTAACTGCGGTCTCCACTCGGGCTTTGCTGTCCTGCCCAGCAATCTTGAGGTGCCCACCCAGGAGGTTACCCCACCCCGTGGGTTGGGGTGGGGGTGAGCACTGTGGTCCCTGCCCTCATGGGATGGAATGTGGTGATTCCAGACCCCGGTGATGTAGCAGACCAGGAGGGGTTCCCAGGGGAGTGGGTCAAGTGAGACCAGATGAGTAAGAGTCAGCTAAGTGAAGGGCAGGCAAATACTGGGAGGTGAGCACAGGGCCTCAGGGCCTCGGAGATGGAAAACTGAGGATTGGCTTGTAGCTGAGGGCACCTGGTGGCTCAGACGGTAAAAGAATCCGCCTGCAGTGCAGGAGACCTGGGTTCAGTCAATCCCTGGGTTGGGAAGATCCCCTGGAGAAGGCAGTGATAACTCTCTCCAGCATTCTTGCCTGGGAAATCCCACAGACAGAGGAGCCTGGTAGGCTACAATCCAGGGGTCACAGAGAGCTGGACATGACTTAGCAACTTAACACTAAGGGCAGAGGGGAGCCTTTGGAGGGTTTTCTCTGGGAACGTAAGTAATTTGCATTTTAATAAGAACACGCCTCCTATTTTTTGGCTTCAGTTAATCCTGCCTCTCCCTCCCTCACTGCTCTTTGGCTGGGCTAGAGTTTCAGCCTCTCCATGTACCCTCAGGGGAGTGATCCAGGCTGCAGGCCTTTTGCGCTTTGAACTGTAGGCAGCGGGTCTGGCTGATGTCAGGCCCTTGGTCATTGATCGCGCCGGGAGATGTTTCGCTTGAGCACTCTTCTTTAATGCATGAGGTCCTGGCTCTCAATTTTTATCCAATTTTGTTATTAGCCACACTTCTTGGGTGGGATTAGGTTTTAGACTTTCTTCCTAATAGGAGGAAGCAGACCCAGAGAACTCGATCAGCTTACCCTCTCTCCTTCTCGGAGAGGGCTTCTCCCTGGGCCCAAAGCCAGTGATCCTGAGGGTCACCGAGACAGAGAAGCATCCCGCATCCCTGGCCTGACAGTTCTGAAAGGGACAGGAAACACGCGGACCTCATGAGGAGTCTGCGGCTCCTCCCAGAAGATGGGCACCAAGAGGATGTGGGGACAAGAGGGATGATGGTGCCAGAATGCGGAGTACCTCCTTCAGTAGGTGCTGGCATTGGAGGACAGGAGGGATAGAAAGTGCCGGGACTGCGGATAGGAGGAATGGGTGGTGCAAGTTTGGGACAGGCAGGATGAGGGGATGCCAGGATTCGGAGATACCCACTCAACGTGGGTACCTAGTGAAAAACAACAGCAGTAAAGCAGAGGTCTCTTGTCTCTTATGTGAAAAATCACTTGGGGCTCTCATTTCAACCCGTGGAGGCTGCTTTATTAAAGCTGCTCTGGTCCAGGCTTGACACAGACTTATTCAGGGAGAAAATAAATTCGGGAAGGGGGCCTGCCTAAATTTAGCGAACCATTGGAGCCCATTAAAATCGTCATCTCTGGTTTTATGTAACAGACTTGAGAGGGATGATCTGAGTGGGAATCGCTTTGTGTCTTGGTGGTGGTGGTTGTTCAGTCACTCAGTCGTGTCCGACTCTTTGGGACCCCGTGGACTGCAGCACGCCAGGCTTCCCTGTCCTTCACCATCTCCAGAGCTTGCTCACACTCACTGGGTTGGTGATGCCATCCAACCGTCTCATCTTCTCCTTTATCCAGTTGCCAGAGGCTGAATGTCCCCGTGTCACAGAAAAGAGCAAGGGCATGTATGAGTGAGACTAGGAATTGAAGCTTCACTCTTTACTAGGTGGTGGTGCATCTCTGAGCCTCAGTTTCCCATCTGCAGGAATGGGGGTGTTACACGTCTTCACTAAGAGGACTCAGTCACTAAGAGGACTGCACAAGAGGCACGATTTAAATGCGGAGCACAGGAGCCCACACTTAGTGGGAGCTCCATGAAAAGTGGTTTGCTGGCTCCCCCAGTGGTTCAGACAGTAAAGACTTCACCTGCAATACAGGAAACCCAGGTTTGATCCCTGGATCTGGAAGATCCCCTGGAGGAGAGCATGGCAACTCGCTCCAGTATTCTTGCCTGGAGAATTCCATGGCCAGAGGAGCCTGGTGGGCTGCAGTCCGTGGGATTACAAAGAGTCAGACAGGACTGAGCAACTAACACTTTTCACCTCAAATGAAGAGGGCTGGGTTTGTGTGGCGGTAGTAATTCACACCCAGTGTCTGTCCTTATTCTGAATCAGTTTGAAACAGGAGATATGAGAATCTGACAGGTGTGTTCATAACTGTTGTTATTTTAAAGGTCCGAAAAGATTCTCCCACGTGCAAGCCATTTTCCAGCAGTAAATGGGCAAGTTCCCTGTAGCTATAGCATGTGGAAAAAGTGAAAGGCACTCAGTCATGTCTGACTCTTTGTGACCCCATAGACTATACAGTCCATGAAGTTCTCCAGGCTAGAATACTGGAGTGGGTAGCCTTTCCCTTCTCCAGGGGATCTTCCCAACCCAGGGATTGTACCCAGATCTACATTGCAAGTGGATTCTTTACCAGCTGAGCCACAAGGGAAGCCCAATCTGTAGCATATACAGGTGACTCACGTTTTATTCTGCAAAACTCATCCCACAATGCCCTTCATTTCCGAGCAGTCCGTCTTTCCTGCATTGAAAAGCCTCTGGCGTTTTCAGGGATCCCAGCTCTCCTCCCACTGTATCTTGAGAACAAGCCAAGAGATGAGACATGGGAAAGAAGCACCACTCCTGCAGAGAAAGCTCACGCCTGCCGAGGGATCAGGGTGCAGAAGTGATGGAGAGCCTGTTTCATCAGAAAGCACCCGGGGCAGCACAGCTCAGCTCTCTGGGGTACCACCAGGGGTCCTGGGACCAGCAGTGGGCTTGTTGGCCAAGGGGCATTCCTGGGGAAGGGCTGGACAGTGTCCACCACCTCCAGTAATGTCACCGTGCTGCCCTGAAAAGTGACCCCTGCTGCTGACGCTCACAAAGGCACCAGGCCTCCTGCTCGTGGAATATTCACGATGTAGGAACGTCCTGGGACATCCCCCAGAAGACTTCTGTTAAGCACGCTGAGAAAGGAAATGAGGTTTTCTTGCTGCTGGAAATGTCTTACCAGCACTTTTGCAAAAAAAAAAAAAATCAGCACAGTTGAACTTGCCCAGTTTGTATTGGCTTCATTTCTATTTCCCATTGCCACTTCTCCCAGATCCCAGCTGGGCCGAAGAACAAATAAAAATAAACAGTTTTCTGCAGCAAAAACACTTGGCTGCCTCTCCCTTCTCCCAGCTGGGCTGTAGTGAGGGGGTCTTCAGAGCTTGTGCTTTGCCCTCCTGTTTTGACTCCTGCCACCATCACGTCTGCCTTGCCTGGAGGGTCTTGAGATCCGGATACTTTACTCTTAGAGTCAGTTTGGAAGACTCCTGAACCATCTTCCATAGGAGTCTGTTACACTGCCCTGTCTCTTTTTCTTTTTGTCATCCTTATAATACAGAGAGCAGCCATTCTAGCACGGAGCCTTCAAATTCTCTGTAGGCTTATTAAGAAAGCGATGAGTTGTTAAGAGCTGTGGGCAGAAAGCAGAATTGCAGCTGGGAGAGGTCAGTGGTGGGTTTTGAGTTGGTTCCATTCATTTTGTTTCACTGTATCTCAGGGCAGTTGATGTTCAGCATTAATGTTCTTGAGGTGTGATTTACATACCTTAAAATTCACCCAGTTCACGTAGAAATATTTCAGTGATTTCTGGTAAACGTTCAGAGCTGTTCAGCCTTCACCAGGATTCCCAGGTGGCTCAGTGGTAAAGAATTCGCCTGCCAAGGTAGGAGACGTGGGTTCGATCCCTGGGTCAGAAAGATCCCACGAAGAAGGAAATGACAACCCACTCCAACATTCTTACCTGGGAAATCCCATGGACGGAGGGGCCTGAGGCCACAAAGAGTTGGACACGACTGAGCATCTACACAAGTGCAGCTTTAACCACACTGCAGTTTTAAAACATCTCCATGGTCCCTCAGAGTTCCCTCGTGGGCACATGTGGTCAGTCCCATCCCCACCTCCGTCTCGTGTATGCTCAGTCGCTCAGTCTTGTCCTACTCTTTTGCAACTCCCTGGCCTGTAGCTCGCCAGGCCCTTAGGCAAGAATACCAGAGTGGGTTGCCATTTCCTCCTCCAGGAGATCTTCCCGACCCAGGGATGGGGCCCGTGTCTTCCTTGTCTCCTGCAGTACAGGCAGATTCTTACCACTGAGTCAATGGGAACCACTAATTTACTTTCTGTCCCTATAAACTTGACTATCTGGAGATTTCATACGAATGGAATCATACCATATGTGGTCTTGTCTGCCTTCCTTCACTGAGCGTAATGTTTTTGAGGTTTATCCATGTTGTAGCAGTCGGCCTTCTGTATCTGTGGGTTCCACATCCGTGGATTCAACCAACCACAGAACTGAACATATTTGAAAAAAAATTCCTGGAAGTTCCAAAAAGCAAAACTTGAATTTACTCCACATTGACAACTATTTACAATAATACATTTACATTGTATTTGTGACTATTTACATTGTATTAACTATTATCAACATTCAGAAAACTAAGATCATGGCCATCTGGTCCCATCACTTCATGGAAAATAGATGGGGAAACAGTGGAAACAGTGTCAGACTTTATTTTTTGGGGCTCCAAAATCACTGCAGATGGTGATTGCAGCCATGAAATTAAAAGATGCTTACTCCTTGGAAGGAAAGTTATGACCAACCTAGATAGCATATTCAAAAGCAGAGACATTACTTTGCCAACAAAGGTCTGTCTAGTCAAGGCTATGGTTTTTCCAGTGGTCATGTATGGATGTGAGAGTTGGACTGAGAAGAAGGCTGAGCGCCGAAGAATTGATGCTTTTGAACTGTGGTGTTGGACAAGACTCTTGAGAGTCCCTTGGACTGCAAGGAGATCCAACCAGTCCATCCTAAAGGAGATCAGTCCTGGGTGTTCATTAGAAGGACTGATGCTGAAGCTGAAACTCCAATACTTTGGCCACCTCTTGCGAAGAGTTGATTCATTGGAAAAGACCCTGATGTTGAGAGGTATTGGGGGCAGGAGAAGAAGGGGACGACAGAGGATGAGATGGCTGGATGGTATCACCGACTCAATGGACATGAGTTTGGGTGGACTCTGGGAGTTGGTGATGGACAGGGAGGCCTGGCATGCTGCGGGTTCATGGGGTCACAAAGAGTCAGACACGACTGAGCAACTTCACTTTCACTTATGACTATTTACATTGTATTAAGTATTGTCAGTAACCTAGAGATGGTTTAAAGTATACGATAGGATATTGGGTGGGTTACATGGAAATCAGATGCCATTTTATATGAGGGAATTGAGCGCCTGTGTGTTCTGGTATCCAAGGTGGGTCCTGGAAGCAAACCAAGAAGACCCCAGTGATTGGACACCACTCCTTGCTATTGCTAAATATATTCTATTGGATAGATATACCACATTGTTAAGTCTTGTCTGGCTCATTTGCAGCCCCTTGGACTATAGCTCACCAGGTGTCTCTGTCCATGGGATTTCCCAGGCAAGAATACTGGAGTGGGTTGCCATTTCCTTCTCCAGGGGATCCTCCCGAAGGCAGGGATCAAACCTGCAGCTCTTACATTGCATTCTTTACCACTGTGCCACCAGGGAAGCCAACTAAATACTGTTCTATGGGATAGATATACCATATCTTCTTTATTTGTTTTCCATGATTTTTTTTTTTTTAAATACTGCAAGATAGACCTTTCTGGGACATTTGATGATCATGTGGGTACCACTGGTGTATCTGTGTGAGTGTGTTGGACAAGCAGAGTGAATGATATATGTACTGATTTGAAAATTGATCTTTTAAAATCTTATATACAGGACATTTTAAAGATCTTTAAAGTGTCCAAAGTATCTAAAATATCTCTTTTTGGTTTTCAGTTCCCAAGAATATACTCACCGCAATTGATCCATCAGTTGCTAATCTAAAACCTTCTGTGAAGCAGAAAGATGGCGACTATGGTAATGTTTATGGCTTACTATCAAGATTTCTCGTTAAGTGAAGGTGAACAGCCCCACGTGACCACAGGTGGATGACCATGGTTAGGATACAAAGGGTCCTTCAGGTGTGTGAGCCACCAGCTCTGAGAATGGCAGAGCTGTGGCAGATGGTTACTCGTGGTGGTCAATCTGTGGTGTTTTGAATTATAAGTAGGGTAAATCCTCCTGTTCCCCTTTATTTCCTAAAGGAAAAAATCACCTTGAAAAAGGAGATCTGCTCAGAAGTAAATCTGGGGTTCCTCGATTATCTGATGGGCTTGTTGGAAAGACGATCCCATTTGGGAACCTGAAGGGTTAGACCCAGGCTTGGCCTGCAGACCTCCATCCATACATGCCCTTCTGCCTGAGGCTTTCCCTTGGCTTTAGTAAATAAGGGAATGAACATTTTGGGTTTGTCTTTAAAATCAAATATAGAATGGAATTTAGACTCTTGGGGCTCCTAATAGAAACTACAGAGGCCCCCAAGACAGTCTGTGTAAGATGTTGTACTTTGTGGGTTGAGAGCTGGTCTTGTGTTACTTAAATTCCATTTATGAAGTCTTTTCCCTCTAAGTATAAAAGTAAAGTATGCTTGATATGGAACACACAGGAAAATATCAAGAAAATAGAACTCCTCCCTAGTCTTAAAGCCTAGGATGACTATTGTTAATATTCTAGTTCTGCCCCTCCAACTCTCCACCCGACTCTGCCTCTCTCATCCTCTCTGCTCTTTCTCCTACCAGGTTCCAATGAATATCCTGGCCCCCCAGCAGTGGAGGCCTGAAAACCCTATCTAATGTCCCCAGGGGTCCCGAGAGCCCATAAGCTGCCCCATTAGGGGCCCCCTAAGCTCCATCATACCAACCTAACCAGGCATCTGAAACCAGATCTGCTCTGCATTTTGCTATCATTTCCAAAGACGTTTCCAGCCAACCTCCCTCCATAATCCAAGGCCTTCTTATCTGTGGTCAATAGAGCAGACAGCAGTTCTATAGTTTAGTGGGACATTATTAAATCTCCCAGAGGTATGATGAGTGCCATTGCGTTTAGAATGGAAAAAGAAATGTCTTCCTTTCTGCAGTAGTGAATGACTGAAGCTGGAACCAACACATTTTAGAATTTCTAAATCCCTTTCATGACTTAATATTTTCAGAGACTGTCTGCTAAAATGCTCTTTCTGGCTTGCTGCTGCTGCTGCTGCTAAGTCGCTTCAGTTATGTCCAACTCTGCAACCGCATAGACGGCAGCCCACCAGGCTCCCCCATCCTTGGGATTCTCCAGGCAGGAACACTGGAGTGGGTTGCCATTTCCTTCTCCAATGCATGAAAGTGAAAAGTGAAAGTGAAGTCACTCAGTTATATCCGACTCTTAGCAATCCCATGGACTATAGCCTACCAGGCTCCTCCGTCCATGGGATTTTCCAGGCAAGAGTTCTGGAGTGGGATGCCATTGCCTTCTCTGCTTTCTGGCTTAGTCATCCCTAATTTTGTCAAAGGCCCACTTATTGGATTTCTGTGACTTTCTATTTATGATGGCAGTCCTGGTTTAGGAACAAAATGAAAACTGGGAACAATTGTGATTAATCAGCCTTGCAATTTTTTTTTTTTTTTTTTTTTTTTAATGAAACAGGTGTAGACCTTGACCCAAGGGAACCGAGGGTTCTGAGGAAAGATGGTGTGATTGTCAGCCACTCGTTGGCAGCATTTGCTTACATTAGAGGTAGGTAATTGAAAACTTCCTAGATGGATTTACTGAATTCTTATTCACAAATGCTCTGTTTAATTGTAACACTTGGATGGCTAAAGAAAGCAGGAGCTTCCCTGCTGGTCCAGTGGCTAAGACTCTGCACTCCCAGTGCAGGGGGCCTGTTGGATCCCTGGTCAAGGAACTAGATCCCACATGCTGCAACAACAACAAAAGGTCCCGCGTGCCTCAACTAAGACCCAGCACAGCCAAATAAAATATTATAGAAAACAGACTTTAAATTTGACATAGCAACTGCAGTCTTCTACAGTCCAGAAGCACAGAGATCTGAACTTAGGTACTGGTCCCACTGGCGATCAACAAGAGAACCACAAACGCTTAAGTCACACTCTCCAGCAACTGGTCTCCAGGGGAATTTTCCGCTTTGCAAAGTAGGAAGCTGAGGAATGCATTTTCTGGCTCGAAAACTTGGGAAGGGCACAGGATTATTGAATTCCACCCTTGGCTGGAAGAACACTTCCAGCCGAAAGATGAAAGATGACTTACTGAAAGCCGATGACTTCGAAAGCCGAAAGATGACTTACTGAACAAAACAGGTCGTGGTCTGTGGAGGCAGAGACCCTTTCTGAGTCACCAGCGTTACTGCTTGCAGTTGCCAAGGTTTCCCTGGATAATCTTCCCCTCAAGGATCAATCAGACTCCATCCTCCTTAATTAGCGGAGCCCGAATGGCTCGTCTGCAAGGGCATGGTGCACACTGTCT
Source organism: Tragelaphus eurycerus (assembly GCA_935064755.1). Lineage (NCBI taxonomy): Eukaryota > Metazoa > Chordata > Mammalia > Artiodactyla > Bovidae > Tragelaphus > Tragelaphus eurycerus. The sequence continues at coordinate 45,652,935 of CAKXYN010000009.1, forward strand.
TTCCTCATCAGCTTCTCTGCTTACCTCCCTACCGACCGTATTTTGGAATGTTGACTCTGCAAGTTTCGGCAATGCCTGCCTGACTCTGTTCAGGGAGCCAAAACTTCCGAAGACTTTTGTAAAACACATGGTAACAGAATGCATTATGGCATGACTTATTCGAGCCCTTGCCAGAGCTGGGGCTATTTGGAGTATGCCTTCCGTAGAGGATAAGAAAGGCTTGAGGAAACACCTAAATCCAGGAGCTGGTATTACAGCTTGGCACCTTCTTACTGATATTCTCCCCGTGTGGTGGTTGTGTGGTTGTTGAGAATCCTCTCCTTTCTAACCACCATCCCATTTCTGTTCCTGATAATTGTCAAACTTAAGAGATGTAAGGGCTTTTATTGTTGGAAATATCCCATATTTCCAGAGTCCTTAGAGAGCCCCTTGGTGGAAAGGCAACATGAAAATCCTTCACACAGAGGAGTGGTGACAAGGCTTATGTGCTGTGGCCACTCTAGGCTGTGTCATTCTCCTCAATAACTGCCTTGTTCAGCTTAGGCGGCCTTTACAAGTGACCGTGGACTAGGTGACTTAAATGACAGAAATGTATTTTCTTCCTGGCTTGAAGGCCATGATCAAGGTTCCAGCAGGCCTGGTGCATAGTGAGGGCTGTCTTCATGGCTTGTAGACAACCCTCCCCGTAACCTCACACAGCAGGGAGGGAAAGAGAGAAAGAAAACACTAGGTGTCTCTTCTTTTTTTTTTTAACTGAACTATAGTTGATTTAATGTATTGTGTTAATTTCTGCTGTAATCAAAGTGATTTAGTTATACATATATTAATATACATACTCATTCTTTTTCATGTTCATTTCCATTATGGTTTATCACAAGCTATAGTAGTGTAATTAATGTAGTTCCCTGTGCTATACACTAGCATCTTGTTTATCCATCCTCTATATGATAGTGTGCATTTGCTAATCCCAAACTCCCAGTCCAACCCTCCCGCACCCTTCCCCTCCCCCTTGGCAACCACAGGCCCATTCTCTATGTCTGTGAGTCTGTTCTGTAGATAAATTCATTTGTGTCATATTTTAGATTCCATTTGGTGTCTCTTCTTATAAGGACACTAATCCTGTTGGATCAGGGCCCCACCCGTATGACCCCATTGAAACTTAATTACCTCCTTATAGGTTCTGTCTCCAAACATAGTCACATTGGGGGTTAAGGCTTCAGTGCGTGAATTTCAGAGGTTACAGTACATAGTAGTGACCCTGAGTGACTCATCCCCTCTTCTGCACACGAGGAAGCTGAGACTCAGGGGACCTGAGCCTTGTGCCTGAGGACACTGAGTGGCCAGCAGCAGGGCAGGATCTGACTCAACAGATAAAAAACCTGCCCTCCAGCTTCTCCAAGAGAGACATGTGCCCTTCAGAATTTTGAAGACTGGAAACCTAATATCCGCGAGAGATCTGAATTAGCTTCTCTCCATCCCCATCTCTCCTGTTGCACACTTATTACTCCAAGAGGTCATTTTCGCTGTTGATCAGTCACTCAATCGTGTCCAACTCTTTGCGACCCCATGGACTGCAGCACACCAGGCTTCCCTGTCCTTCGCTAGCTCCTGGAGTTTGCTCAAACTCATGTCCATTGAGTCAGTGATGTGATCTAACCATCTCATCCTCTGCTGCCCCCTTCTCCTTCTGCCCTCGATCGTTTGAAGTATCAGGGTCTTTTCCAATGAGTCAGCTCTTTGCATCAGGTGGCCAGAGTATCAGAGCTTCAGCTTCAGCATCAGCATCAGAAGTCATTGGAGAGATTTACTTATTAGCCACCCATCTCTCCACTGGACATTAAGGTTTCAACTGCAGATGTGTCATCCTAGTCATTGCCATGTCCTAGTGACTGAGACAGAGCTGGCACCGAGTAGATGCACAGTTAACAGTTAATTAGTGACCAGATGATGAGTCCTCCTCTGGTCTCTTGAGCCATCCTGTACCTTATCATCACCCGGTATTTGCTGTTTGTAAGTATCCAATTTTTAAGGAACGTACAGACTCGGTGGGTTATTGGGTTTTATCGAGGGATGTTTAGGCACGTTCTGAGGCCAAGCCAAAATTTCATGTCAAAGAGAAAGAGACTCTGAATGTGCTGTGTCAGGTGTTAATGAAACGGAACTGCCACTAGAAGATCATTCGTCAAATCACAGAGGCTCACAAAGTCTTAGGGGGACAGAGGCCTCTGACCCTGCCTGTGAATTTCCTGGGCATGTTACTCTCTGGGTGGTTCTTCTGAATGGTCCCCAGCTCACAGCATCCTCCTCACTGGTTAGGCCAGCACACTGCAGTGAAGGGCAGGACCTTAGGCTGAGCCGTTTCAACACAAGCATCTCAGGATCATCACTAGAGCATCATCACTAGAAGGTGGTGCCCAGCCAGCTCTCAGTGGCATCTTCATCCTTGATGTAGGGATGTGATCAGAAGGCTGGACTCGGCTCCCTGGACACCCACTGAGAGGAGGAGGCCCTCCTACTGGAGAGATCCCAACAGAAGCTACCAAGAGTGAGCTGGGAGGATTCTGGCAAAATCACCAAATAGACAACGGACTGAGCAAATCAAAAGGACATGTCCTCAGGTCAGGCTACGGATAGCTTGGCCACCTTAGTGCCACCAAGTGCACGTGGGGGACCGACAGACCAGAACCCAGAGTCAAGGGGCTTATCCCGGGATGTGGAGACACAGAGGCTGGTGGAATGGACACAGTAATATCCAAGGGTTCCCAATGAACGATTTCTCTTTGAGCCATTTAAATGGTCTGTGAGACATCTTCATAGGAGTGTTTGAATTTGTGTGTGCTCAATCGCTCAGTCATGTCCAACTCTTTGTGACCCCATGGACTACACTAGGTTCCTCTGTCCGTGGAATTTTCCAGGCAAGAATACTGGAGTGGGTTGCCATTCCCTTCTCCAGGGGCTCTTCCTGACCCAAGGATCAAGCCCACGTCTCCTGTGTCTCCTGCATTGGCAGGAAAATTCTTTACCACAGTGCCCCTGGGGAAGCCCACGTTTGAATTTACCCTCTTCTCAATAATATAGACATATTTATTGAATTCATTCTAGAATTTAGATCATGGGTCTGAAGAAGCTCTTAGAAAATTTTCGAAGTTAGGGAAATAGAAAGGGATGGATGTGTGTGTCTCTCTCTGTGTGAGTGTATGTGTGTGTCTCTGTGTGTGTGAGTCTGTGTGTGTGTGTTGGAGATTTGGGGAAGTGACTTTGTTAGCTGGCTCAGCTGAAGATTGTGTCAAAGGATATTTATTTAGTCTTGCTCAGAACTTGATGCCTTCCATTCCATCTACTGAGCATTTTATTAATATTTCCTGCCCTTTGCAGCCTAGTATTTCTGATCCTGCCTTGGACTTGGGCCTGTGTGTGTCCTCGGCCTCTGGCAGAGCTCACTGTGGACTTTCGGGGCGCATGGGGGTAACTGGGGCCATGGATGAGAAAGCATCATTTCTCCTGCATGGGGAGGGCGTCATTGTCTCACGTGAAAGGAGCCCTAGGATATCAGACAGACCCACAATGAAACAGAAGTATCATAACACATTCCAAAGTTGGAGTTACATGATCCCCTGTCAGGGAGAAGGATGGGAAATCAGCACCGCCTTGTCACGGAGGTGTGGGTTCCGAAGTGTTCCCACGGCCTCTAATCTTTGCTTCCATGACAGAAAGTTACTATCACATCCCTAAGTGCTGTCAGACCAGGCCCAGCAGGCCTTGTTTTTTCACCTGATGGTAGCAGGGCCCCCTAGGATGGAACTCTTGCCCCGTCACTTGGTGTCTCTTTTAGACACAGTAAGTTTGCGCTGGAGCTGTGTTGGCTGCAGACCAGGGTTCTAAGAACCAAGGGACCGTAAAGGCCACGGGCCGCCTTGGTGAGACTCCCCAGGGCTTGCTGCCACTGATGAAATTCAAGTCATTCTCTGGACCTGTGAGGAACTACGGCCAAATGAGAGTAAGACTGACAATAGCAGTGTGAGGATTCTGTTTAACAAGGAGTCTAATGCCTTCATTTTAACAGAATATATAATAGGAAAGGTGAAATGTTGTTGCTGACCCACGAAAAGACGCCGGGATTCTTGGCCTCTGGAGGAGAAGAATTCAATCCGGGGCCAGAGATGAGGCTTGATCACTCAGAGCTTTTGTATGATAAAGTTTTATTAAAGTATAAAGGAGATAGAGAAAGCTTCTGGCATAGGCATTAGAAGGGGGCAGAAAGAGTACCCCCCCTGCTAGTCTTCAGCTGGATGCTATATAGTCACTATCAGTCTGTTAATGAAACAAAGGAATGGCTTAAAACTCAGAATGGCACCAGGCCCCTCATCCATAAGATATATTTTGGGATAATCTTGGCACCAGATGATTCATCCTGGGCCATAAAATGATTGACTTAAATCTTGTAGAAGGGAGATTACCATACAAATAGTTTTATTTACATAGATTAGGAGAACAGTGTCTGAGTATAACATAATGGTTTGTCAAGTAGGTTCTGAGCCATTAGGCGGAATCGACTTGAAGACAAGAGTCTGGGGTAAATGCATAGTATATTAACATAGCTTAAGACAAACATTTCCATAAGAAAAATGCATTGGTTAACTCAAGGTTTGAGAATAGTTAACTTCAGGTGGAACCAGGTATCATTATTGCAACACAGTATTTTAAGAGAAACCTCCTTTTTAAATTTGTATAGAGAAGGGGGAAAAAAAAATATATATATATATATTATATATATCACTAGTTTGTTTCCTCCTGCCGCTTAAGAGAGATAAAATTGTCTTACACTTGCAGCCTATTTCCTCCATTTGGAGACCCCTGGCCTTCCTACTCTCCCAAAGGGATTCCCTGGTAGCGCTAGTGGGAAAGAACCCAGCTGTCAATGCAGGAGACTTAAGAGATGTGGGTTCTTAGATCTCCCAGGAGCCTGGGTCGGAAAGATCCCCTGGAGGAGGGCATGGCAACCCATCCCATGGGTATTCTTACCTGGAGCATCCCATGGACAGAGGAGCCTACGGCCCATTGGGTCACATAGAGTCAGACACGACTGAAGCAAGTTAGCATGCACACACGTGATAGGCAAAGGGGTCACAAAAGCTTACAGTGGTCCAGTTGATTTTAGAAAACAGACGGCGTCCTCTTAGTGTAAAGCCTGGGGCTCTGGAGAGAGCTCTGACCTGAGGTTGGGTCCCAGCTGGGTGGTGGCTTTGGGCAAGTGAGAACAGGAGGAACTGGGCCAGTTCCCAGCCACGGCTCCATCAGCTAACATCTGTGATTCTGTGACTGCAGACCCGTTGGCTCAGTTGACTAGGAAACCTCGATTCCAGTTGGCTGGCCCAAGAGTTGCTGTGTTTTCCATCTTTGATCATTGGATCTCAGCAGACTCGGTTTAATGGCCTGAAGAGTGATCACTTGGCAGGAGGTTCACGGGAGCCAGAGGTGCCTATGGTCTAATGAATGAGAAGCTCTGGTGGCACCAGAATCCAGATCCCCAGCCCCACCCACCCCCACCCCCAGAGCAGAGGGAGAGAGGAAGAAAGGCAGCTAACATGGAGCCCCCAACGCCAGGCCACCAAGCCTAGTGCTGTAGATCCACGGCCCCTCCCTTCCAGCACTCAGCAGAGAGCTGTGTCACCCTCAGTTAGGACTGGGCGCTGGGGACTGGGCGAAGAACAAGGCCATTCAGCCGCAGTGCTCAGGGAGCTTATTCTTTGGGGTGAGAAAGGATAAAATACACTCACTTAGTGACGTTCGAGAGGCTATAAGACCTAATGACAGGGGGACTGAGTCCAGGCTGGGCATGGGGCACAGAGGCCTGGATGGCGGGGGGGGGGGGGGGGGGGTGGAGAACATTCCAGGCAGAAGGAATGGCACGTGCAAAAGCACCAAGGTGCCAAGTCATCTGGCCCCCGTGAGGGCTGCAGAGAGGCCAGTGGCCGGAAAGCAGAAAGCAGGGGCTCGAGTCTTTGGAGTTGAACTTGAGGAGGCTGGTTGCACTGGCCAGGTTCTAGCAAGCTTCATAGGTGATGGTCAGGGTTTGCTTTTTATCTTATAGGCAGAGAGAAAGGGTTATAGGTTTTAAATAGGACAAGAATGCGATCTGAAGTGCATTTTAAAAAAGATTACAATGCCAATGGGGAAAATGGATGAGGAGGGCAGGAAAGGAGAGGGAAGACCAGCTGGGGGCGGGAAAGGTGGAGAAGTGTTATCCTTCCTGTTTTTCAGATAAATTCACTAGATCCAAAGACACCTTAATGATAGGAAGATACAGGTCATTCACTATGTACATGCTGTCTAATGCCTAATATCAACAATACATGGAACCTGTATGTATATATAGATACACCTAGTGCAGACCCAGTTTTAAAAGTGGGCATGTGACATGAGCCAGCATTTTGACAAGAGAGACTAGGTAAGCATCTGAAGAGATGGATACGTAATTGGGAACCGGGGAAATAAATACAAGTCAAGCCACAGTGAGATATAGTTTTGTACCCATACGATTGGGAAAAAGCTAGAATCCTGTCCATACCTAGTGCTGGAGAAGACGAGGAGTCACACGATTTCTCAGGCACTGCAGCCGCTCCGGAAGCCACCCTGGCCACATTTCCCCAAAGTCACACGTCTTACGACTCATTCAGTTGCCCTCCTAGGTCAGCACCCCAAACACTTGCATGTGTTGACCCAGGGACATTTGCAGGAGTGGTCGCGGCTGTAGGGCCCACAGAAGGAAGCTGGCAGCCCCTGGATGCCCACTGCCTGGTGACTGCGTGAACGAACCAGTGCCTTTGAGGCAGGGGAGTAGCACGCAGCCATATACTGTTGGGTTCAAAGCAAACGCCAAAGCCCAGACACTAAGCTGTAATGTTACACCCTTTTCATAAAGCTGTTAGGAATACACGGAGATGCAGAAAGCTGTATTAAAAAGGCAAGCAGGGGAGGAATGACCATGGAATGTAGGAGGTAGTTACCTTGATATGGAGGGAGGCTGGGGGGAGGGGAACCCACAGATATTGTTAAGGTCCAACTCCCACTCAGGGGGCTTATTCACAGCACAGGTGCTGGTGTCAAAATTTAAATTGCTTAATTAAATGAATAAATACAAAGGAAGGCCATGTATTGACCCATAAAGAGAATGTGTCATATTCTAAGGATTCCCTGGTGGCTCTGTGGTAAAGAACCTGCCTGCCAAGCAGGAGATGTGGGTTTGATCCCTGGGTCAGGAAGATCCCCTGGAGAAGGAACTGGCAACCCACTCCAGTATTCTTGCCTGGAGTATCCCCTGGACATAGGAGCCTGAAGGGCTACAGTTCATGGGATTGAGACTAGTCAGACACAACTTAGCTACTAAACAACAACATGGTTAGTTTAATTCTTTAAAAAAGAAATAGGGTTGGGGAAGGAGAGAGAGAGAAAGGAAGGAAGGGGGAACAGTAACTAACCCACCTGTCTGGAGCAGAGGCAGGCCTCTGTCCTGGCCTGAGCCCCTTCTTCGCCCATGAGACCATTGCTGGGAATGATGGTCTTGTGGGCAAGGAGAGAAGGGGGCTGTGGGTGATCACTGTTTCCCAGAAGCTTGACCATACCGGGTATTTCTGCCTGGAACTGGCCTGTCCTGAACAGGGCTGGCTGGAAAAGGTCACAAATGGGTGGGAGTCCGTTTCTCCATTGGCAGCAGTCCTTGCAGGCGCGGCAGGAGGTGATGTTGTAGGCCTGGCTGTCAGAGGGCTCAAGGTTGACGCTTTCGCAGGAGAAGGGGAAGCTGAATTATGGCTGCACCAAAAGCCCATATCAGAACCATGAGGACAGGAGGGCTGGGAGAAGACAAAGACCCGGAGGTTTGGTGGAGCAGTGGCAGGGAGGTGGGGGGCAGGAGGCAGTAGGGACAAGAAAGGAGGAGGATTTGAAGGAAAGGAAGGTGACAGTGGAGTCAGAAGCAATGAGTCCACTCCCAGCAGAGGCTTTGACATGCAAGGGGAGAAGGAGAAAGGATTTGCCCCCTCAGATCAGGGCCTTGGGTCTTAGCATCATTTTGTGTAATATTCTGGCTTAATGGCTTCACGACTGTGTCCCAAATGCCAGCATCTCCCAATCCCAGTTCTACCACCACTTGCAGAAATAGAACACAAAATATGTGCCTCCAGTCGACCAAATCTTCAAATCTTGGGGCTTCCCTGGTGGCTCAGACAGTAAAGAACCTGCTTGCAGTGCAGGAGATGTGGGTTCCATCCCTGGGATGGGAAGATACCCCGGAGAAGGAAATGGCATCCCACTCCAGTATTCTTGCCTGGAGGATTCCATGGACAGAGGAGCCTGGTGGGCTGCAGTCCATGGGGTCGCAAAGAGTCAGGACTGAGCGACTAACAACACTTCCAGGATCAAAATAACCTTAACTCTTGGGGAAAATATGTTGTTGTTATTTTTATAATGTTTTAATATTTTAATTTAAAATTTACTAGTTTTAATGTTATAATATATTGTCTGCATTGCAGACACAGCTCACTGCTCCTTTCCCCGCCAAAATCAGCTTCATGTTCAGACTTCTCTGACTTAGGGAAAGTGATGAGACTGTGCTCAGAGGGCTGATGGCAACAAAGAACATTTGAGGCTGATGACTTCACCAGTGACTTGAACCGCGAGTGAAGGAAGCCAACCGGGCAAGTTTCACGTTTCAAGAAGATAACGTGTCCCACTTAGAGCTCTCCCGTCAGATCACAGGGGCTGGATTTCTTGACTGGACATGAGATGTAACAGCCGTTGAGATCTGAACCTCCAGTCTGCGTCTCTGGGAAGAACCGAGGCAGCAGAGACAGCAGTCGTTATTCAAGTGGAGTGAACAGGGGGCCGTGTGCCTGGAGGAGGATGGTTCTGTGGCGACATAGGAGCACGTGCCAGTGGTTCTAGATGTTCGTCTCACAAGCTGCTCACAGCTCAGGAGCCGGGTTCCTGTCCTGGCTCCACCTAACGAAGCCAACCAACCTCAGACGGTGGCTCCCCGTGCCACCCCCTGACCTCAGTCTGAGTCTCTATGTTGGGGACTCACAAAGTACAGCCCACAGGCTGGTTTTGTAAATAGAGTTTTATTAGAACACAGCCATATCTGTATCATCTTTCATGTTACAACGGCACAGCTGAGAAGTTGCCACACAGATCCTGTGGCCCATGAAGCCTAAAATAGGTCCTATCTGACCCTTTACAGGGAAAAAAAATGTCAACTCCTGATCTATATTATAGGAAAGTTAACTGGATTGTTACTTCCCCAAATGGGAACGCTAGCACCTCAGGGGATACAGAGCTGAAGAGGAATAGTCCTTTCCACATAGGGCTAATGTAAGGATTAAACTTTAGGATTTAGGCCAGGGTACATAGTACAAATTAGCATTACTTCTATTCCTATTATACAATCATTTGGATGTTGAACTTTCATTCCCAGAACCTTTATTTATTTTATAATCTGAAAGAAATTAAGCTGTGTAACATTTAATATCTTAGGACTTACACTCATACTTTATATGTAATTCATTTTTCAGAGTTCACTACAATGAGTAATAGCTAACAGCTTCTTAAACATTTGTTGTCATTGAGTATTCTGAGAGCATCATAGAAAGTAACTCAACTTTATGATAGAAAGGGGCTTTGGCTCCATTTTACAGGTGAAAAAAACTGAGGCAGAGAGAGGCGATGTAACTTGCCAAAAGTCACACAACTAGTGAGTGGCAGGTCTGCATATGAACTCAGGAAGGTTCAGCTTCTCAGGTCCTCATAAACATACATATATTGACTATACATGCTCCAAACCTCTTTTTTGTTTGTTTTAATTAGTAGGGATATATGCACTTAGGTGTGGACGGTCTCAGAGATTCTGTCCAGAATTGGGATTCTGCATTACCCTCCTGCCTGGACACATAACTGTTTCTATGGGACTTAGGCCTGCTGAGGACTGGCAGCTGCTCCAGGTCCTGATGTGCTGTCTTGCCTTTGCAGCCCATCCCGAGAGAGCCGCCCTGCTGTTCGTGTCCAGCGTCTGCGTTGGTCTGGCACTCACGCTGTGTGCTTTGGTCATCAGAGTGTCCTGCACCAAGGACTTCCAGGAGCTGCAGCTGGCGAGGGAGCACCTCGTGCCAGGAAGCAACAAGGCCGAGGAGGACAGCCAGGATGAGGAGGGGGAGGAGGACTCCTCTGACTCCGACTTTCCAGGGGAACTGTCGGGGTTTTGTAGGACTACATATCCTGTCTACAGTTCCATAGAGGCTGCAGAGCTGGCAGAAAGGATTGAGCGCAGGGAGCAGATCATCCAGGAAATATGGATGAACAGTGGCTTGGACACTTCACTCCCAAGAAACATGGGCCAGTTCTACTGAGAGCCAGATACATCCTGATGTGAGCACACTTCCTGAAGAGGGAAGGTTCCAAAAGCCCCTCCAGCTCCGTTCCACTTGTACCTTCTGTGAAGGAGAACTTGTCATGCCGTCAAATACTGGGGAAGCCAGAAAGTTCTTAAAGGGACATTTCAAACTGTTTACAGCACATGCCAAAATAAATTTGGAGGGAAGAAGCTTTTGTCTTCTATTATTTGTCCAAATTCATGTGTATATACTAACAGAACTAGAGTTCACATTTATCGAGCACTTACAATGCCCAGCATGGTTCTAGCTGCTTTTCATGCACTAAGTTATTTAATACTCATGACAACTTCATGCGATGATGCTGTCATTCCCATTTTACAGATGGATATTTAGAAGATCTCTGTCTATCCATCAAGAAATTATACTAATATTCAAGATGGCAAGCATGAGTTGAGGGACCTCAGGCTCACTGGTGGTATTATGTTTAGAGACAGGGTTGGCAAAAAAAAAATTTAAGCTAAAGATAATAAATATTTTAGGCATTTCTCATCAGATAGTGTCTACCACCAGTACTCACCGCTGCCACTGGACCTCAAAAGCAACCACAGCTAATACATAATGGATGAACACAGCTGTGTTTCAATAAAACTTTATTTGTGGAAACTGAAATTTGACATTAATGAAGTTTCATATGTCATATACTCTTAATCAATTATTTTAAAATGTAAAAGCCATTCTTAGCTCATGGACTGTACAAAAACAGGCAGTAGATTGGATTTGGTCTTGATTTTATAAATAAATTATGGTTTACATGGCTCAGTGGTAAAGAATCTGTCTGCCAATGCAGGAGACAATCCATGGGGGGGGTGGGGGTTGGTCATAAAAGAGTTGGGCACAGTTTAGTGACTAAAACAATAAGCCATGGTTTACAATGTGGCTTCATTCGTGGCTCAAATGATAAACAATCTGCCTGCAATGCAGGAGACCCAGGTTTGATCCCTGGGTTGGGAAGATCCCCTGAAGAAGAGAAAGGCTACCCGCTCCAGCATTCTGGCCTGGAGAATCCCATGGACAGAGGAGCCTGGCAGGCTACAGTCCATCAAGTCACAAAGAGTCAGACAAGACTGAGTGACTCATGAATGAAGCACAAGCTGGACTCAAGATTGCCAGGAGAAATATCAATAACCTCAGATATGCAGATGACACCACCCTTATGGCAGAAAGCGAAAAACAAAAGAGCCTCTTGATGAAAGTGAAAGAGGAGAGTGAAAAAGTTGGCTTAAAGCTCAACATTCAGAAAACGAAGATCATGGCGTCTGGTCCCATCACTTCATGGCAAATAGATGGGGAAACAGTGGCTAACTTTATTTTTGGGGCTTAAGGATCACTGCAGTTGGTGATTGCAGCTATGAAATTAAAAAACGCTTACTCCTTGGAAGAAAAGCTATGACCAGCCTAGACAGCATATTAAAAAGCAGAGACATTACTTTGCCAACAAAGGCCCATTTAGTCAAAGCTATGGTTTTTCCAGTAGTCATGTATGGATGTGAGAGTTGGACCATAAAGAAAGCTGAGTGATGAAGAATTGATGCTTTTGAACTGTGGTGTTGGAGAAGACTCTTGAAAGTCCCTTGGACTGCAAGGAGATCCAACCAGTCTATCCTAAAGGAAATCAGTCTTGAATATTCATTGGAAGGACTGATGCTGAAGCTGAAACTCCAACACTTTGGCTACCTGAGGCAAAGAACTGACTCATTTGAAAAGACCCTGATCCTGGGAAAGATTGAAGGCAGGAGGAGAAGGGGACAGTAGAGGATGAGATGGTTGGATGGTATCACCGACTCAGTGGACATGAGTTTGAGTAAATTTCAGGAGTTGATGATGGACAGGAAGGCCTGGCGTGCTGCGGTTCATGGAGTCGCAAAGAGTCAGACACAACTGAGCGACTGAAGTGAACTGAACTCAACTGAGAACAAGAAAAGAATTTTTTTTTCTTTCTTGTCCAAGAGGTACTTAGAGCATAAAAATGATGGTGTCAGATCTTCTCATATGCTGAATACCAGTGAGGTCTCCCTCCTTATCTTACTTCATCATCACATCAACCCTGCAAGCAGGTATAAATCGTTGAGGAGGCTAAAGGTTGACAGGTTAAGTAATGGGGCCAAGTCACATGGTACAAAGTGCTGGAGCTGACTCAGTGGTAAGGTGAGGAGGAAATCCTAGCTGTTCCCTCAGTATCCCAGGTATCAACAGATAGGATGGAAGGCATTTCCCTCAGTCCCCAGATCCTGGGAGTGGAAGGCCCCTCTGAGCCACACAGAGGAGGTGGATGTGGGAGGAAGGGCTTGTCTCTCATCAACCAGCCTAGCTGCCCGTATGGGGGAGCGGCTGCATTTTGCTTTGCTTTGTTTTTTGTTATTCATTTTGCTTTAGTTCATTCTAGCTGCTATTACAAAAATACCATAGACTGAATGGCTTATAAACAACAGAAATTTATTTCTGTTTTGGAGGCTGAAAGTCCAAGATCAGGGGGCCAGCAAATTCAGTGTCTGGTGAGAGCCTGGGTTCCTGGCTCATAGCTGGCCATCTTCTTGCTGGGTGCCGACATGGCAGAGGGGGCTGGGAATTCTCTGAGGTCTCCTTTGGTTCCTGCTCAGTTGCTCAGTCATATCCAACTCTTCATGACCCCATGGACTGTAGCCAGCCAGGCTCCTGTCCATGGGACTTTTCCAGGCAAAAATACTAGAGTGAGTTGCCATTTCCTTCTTCAGGCAACCTTCCTGTCCCACGGATTGATCCTGCGTCTCCTGCATTGGCAGGCAGATTCTTTACCCAGCAAGCTGGAGGTCTCCTTTATAAGGGTGCTGGTCTTATCCATGAGGGCTTTGCCATCATGACCTAATCACTTCTCAAAGGTCCCACCTCCAAATACCATCACATTAGGTATTAGGTTTTAACATGAGTTTTAAGGTACACAAACTTTTAGTCTACACCAAAGTTGAAATTCATGTGAGTAAAATTAACCACTTTAAGGCACGCAGTTCAGTGGCTTTTAATATATTCACAATGTGGTAGGACCACCACTTTTACCTAATTCTGAAGTGAAGTTGCTCAGTCGGGTACAACTCTTTGCCCCTCCTCCCCCCATGGACTGTAGCCTGCCAGGCTCCTCCCATGGGATTTTCCAGGCAAGAATTCTGGAGTGGGTCACCACTTCCTTCTCCAGAGGATCTTCCTGACTCAGGGATCGAAACCCAGTTGCCCACATTGCAGGCAGACTCTACCATCTGAGCCACCAGGGAAGCCTCTTCTGCTGCTGCTAAGTCGCTTCAGTCATGTCTGACTGTGCAACCCCATAGACAGTAGCCCACCAGACTCCTCTGTCCATGGGATTCTCCAGGCAAGAACAGTGGAGTGGGTTGCCATTTCCTCCTCCAATGCATGAAAGTGAAAAGTCAAAGTGAAATCACTCAGTCGTGTTGGACTCCTAGCGACTCCATGAACTGCAGCCCACCAGGCTTCTCCATCCATGGGATTTTCCAGGCAAGAGTACCGGAGTGGGGTGCCATTGCCTTCTCCTAATTCCAAAACACTTTCAATACCAGAAAATAAAACCCCAGCCCCAGTAGACAGTCACTCCCATCCCCTTCTTCCTCTAGCCCCTGACAGCTACCAGTCTGTGTCTGTGCATTTAATTATTCTGGGTAGTTCATATAAAGGGAATCACACATGTAAATGGCATCTTTGGTCACTGGCTTCCTTCATTTAGCATAATGTTCTCAAGTGCATTTGTGCTGTGGCATGAATCAGTAGTTTCTTCCTTTTATGGCTGAATAATACTCCACTACATGTATAAACCAGGCTTTCCTCGTGCCTCAGACAAGGAATCTGCAATGCAGGGGACCTGGTTCAATCCCTGAGTTGGGAAGATCCCCTGGAGAAGGGAATGGCTCCCCACTCCAATATTCTTTGCTGGAGAATTCCATGGACAGAGGAGCCTGGCAGGCTAAATTCCATGGGGTTGCAAAGAGCAGGACACGACTGAGCAACTAACACTTTCATATATGGGTAGAACACACTGAGTTTATTAATTCATCCATTGGTAGACGTCTGGGTTGCTTCCGCTTTGGGCTACTGTGAGTAGTGCTGCTGTAAACATTCACCTATAGCATTTTAATAGCAGTGAGACTACAAAGGGGCTTGCCCAGCAGTCCAGTGATTAAAACTCCAATGCCTCCCAATGCACGGGGTGCAAGTTCGATCCCTAATTGGGAACTAAGATTTCATATACTGCTCACAGTGCAGCCAGAAAGAGAAGAGACTACATGTAAAAACACAATTGCAGATATAGTTGACTAGGCATTAGGTGGATTCCATTCGACTAAAGGAACAGGGGCTGAAGGTGAGTCAGATTGACACTTTTGCTTCTGTCAATTTCAGAATGTGCATCTCTTACACTTACCTGAGAAGGTGGGAGGGTAGGACTCGGTCCACAGAGGTGTCATATGCACAGGCTAGGGTGGTGTAGGCAGAGGCTGAAACCCCTCAGCACCTCCAGGGACCCGAGTCGTCCGTCTATAACATAGAGGATTGGGAGAAGTTGACAGGGCGGGATGACTCGCTTTCAATCTGTCATTAGAGATAAATCTCTTCCAGGTCATAGCAGAGAATGAACATATGGCTCCATTGTTTAAATTCTTCATGAGAATTTTGTTCTAATCAAAGAGAACCCTTGTCCTTTTATTTCCTGAGCTCAGCAAGAGGCACTTCAGTGCTGTCTCGGCTCCCAGAACAGCCTCCCCCATGGTCTCTAGTCCTAATTCCCAAGAAGCATCTTCTCTGGCTCCGTGAACGTAACCACCTTCATCTGATGGCTCTGTGAGCCTAAAGAGAACATGCCAGCTGAAGGTTTTCACTTTTCCAGCCAGAGAAGGAGCTGCGCCAACACTGACCTCAGTCTCAAAGCTCTTGTGAATGCCACCATGTTCTTCTCTTATCTGTGTCTCCCCCCAACCTGCACATGCATGCACATCCTCCCAGGACCCCCAAAGAGGCAGCTGGGAAACAGGCCAGCCAAGGCGAAGGACAGTCTTTGGCTTGCGCAAATGCAATAAGTTGTTTGTTTGCATTTTCCGAGCCCACGAGAAGAATGCCACGGTCTTCTCAAGGAAGGAGGCTGAGGAGTCCTGCTGAGACTGTTTGGATGGGCACCAAGCCCAGGAAGAAAAGGACCAACGCAGCTTTGAATCAGGGGTTGCCAGTGGAGTGTGGTGGCTGGCGGAAGCTCCCAGGTGGAATTCCGGCCAGAGAGTGCAGGGCACACTTAGACTACTGCTTCCAAGCTTTGTGCAAGTCAGGGCCACAGCCACCCCACGGTCTCCAGGCAGTGGGGTCCCAGAAGTCCTGCGAAAAGAGGCCAGCTCGGTGGGAAGTTTGCCCATATCACTGCCTCAGTTACTTGCTGCAAAACACTGACTTTGAAAATGTGAGCCTCCTGCTGTAAAATTCAGTCCTTCTGGGTTCACAAAGCTTGTTAGCTGGGCCCGTCTTGCTCTGTCGATGCTGGGGCACTTGCTGCTTCATGGAGGAGTGCACAGCCAGAGGAAGTGAAGTTGCTCAGTCGTGTGTAACTCTTTGTGATCCCAGGGACTGTAGCCTACCAGTCTCCTCCGTCCATGGCGTTTTCCAGGCAAGAGTACTGGAGTGGATTGCCATTTTTTTCTCCAGGGGATCTTCCCCACCCGGGGATCGAACCCAGGTCTCCCATATTGCAGGCAGATGCTTTACCCTCTGAGCCACCAGGGAAGCCCACACACAGCCAGGGACCAAGCAATTCCTGGGAGGCCCTGTGAGCGGTCCCACTGCCAACCCCACAAATGGGCCAGGCGTGATGCTGTGCCCACCCAGAATCCTGCACCAGGCCTGGTACCACCCCAGCTGCTGCAAGGGCGGCTGCGAGTGGCCCACAGCTGTCCTCTTTTGCAGAGAATTGCCACTCAACAATTCTGTCAAAGGTCCGTCTAGTCAAGGCTATGTTTTTTTCCAGTGGTCATGTACAGATGTGAGAGTTGGACTGTGAAGAAAGCTGAGCGCTGAAGAATTGATGCTTTTGAACTGTGGTATTGGAGAAGACTCTTGAGAGTCCCTTGGACTGCAAGGACATCCAACCAGTCCATTCTGAAGGAGATCAGCCCTGGGATTTCTTTGGAAGGAATGATGCTAAAGCTGAAACTCCAGTACTTTGGCCACCTCATGCGAAGAGTTGACTCATTGGAAAAGACTCTGATGCTGGGAGGGATTGGGGGCAGGAGGAGAAGGGGATGACAGAGGATGAGATGGCTGGATGTCATCACTGACTCGATGGACGTGAGTCTGAGTGAACTCTGGGAGTTGGTAATAGACAGGGAGGCCTGGTGCGCTGTGATTCATGGGGTTGTAAAGAGTTGGACATGACTCAGCGACTGAACTGAACTGAACTGAATTCTGTCTTAGGGCTTCCCCGGTGACTCAGACTGTAAAGAATTTGCCTGTGATGCAGGAGACCCTGGTTCAGTCCCTGGGTTGGGAAGATGCCCTGGAGGAGGAAATGGCAACCCAGTGCAGTATTCTTGCCTGAAGAATCCCATGGACAAAGGAGCCTGGCAGGCTACAGTCTATGGGGTTGCAAAGTGACATGACTGAGTGAGCACATTTTTGTCTTAGCCTGCTTGGGCTGCTGTAATAAAATCCCACAGATTACGTAGCCTATAAAATTTAGAAATTTCCTCCTCACAGTCTAGGGGCTGGAAGTCCAAGCTCGAGGTGTCAGCATGGTATGGGGAGGGCCCTCTTCTTGGTTGCAGACTTCCCGCTATGTTCTCACATGATGGAAGGGACACGGGGAACTTTGTAGGGTCTCTACTATAAGGGCGCTAATCTCCTTCATGAGGGCACCATGTTTTTGATCTAGAAAGCTCTAGAGGGATTTCCCTGGTGGTCCAGTGGTTGAGATTCCAAGCTTCCAATGCAGAGGGCGTGGGTTCGATTCTTTGTCAGGGAACTAAAATCCCACTTGCCATGTGGTGTGACAAAAACAAAAAGGGAACAAAACCTCCTGGAGGCCTTGCCTCTGGGGCTTAGGCGGTGAACGTGAACTTGGAGGGGCACAAACACTCAGACCACAGCAGTTTTCTTAGAAGTATTTCTCCTAAGAGCACTGCTTCAATAAGCCACTCGTTCAGAAATCTTGGGAAACTGGACTTCCCTGGTGGGACAGTGTATAGCAGTCCACTTGCCAACATGGGGGACACGTGTTGATCCCTGGTCCGGGAACATTTCACATGCTGAGGAGCAATTAAGTCGGTGTGCCACAGCTGTTGAGCCCTCAAAATGCAGCTACAGAATCTCGAACACCTAGAGCCCATGCTCTGCAACAAGCAAAGCCATTACAAGGAGCAGCCCGTGAGCTGCAGCTGGAGAACAGCCCTCACTTCCTGCAACTGGAGAAAAGCCCGTGAACCAACAAAGCCCCAGCACAGCCAAAAGGAAATAATTAAAAAAACAAAACAAAACTACATTTAAAAAAGAACCATCATAAATGAAAGCTTTTCTTTTCATTAATTTCATCAAATTCATCAATTTCATCAATTATTTCTTCCTCCTGAGTTTCAGCATCCAGCATGGCCAAAACTTCATCAGTTACACTGTCCCCTGAGGATCGGACAGAACTCAAGGGCAAACTGAGAACAAGCTGCTGAAGAGGACAAGGCAGCCTCCAGCCCTGCCACAGAGGGGAGTTTGGAGGAGGAATGACTATCCGCAGAGCTCCCAGGAAAGCGTCAAGGCCTGACCTTCTTTGGATTCTTCAGCCAACTCCATTGTGAAGTCTCCCACACTTGGACCTGAAAGGCCGGGCCCAGTGTTGGCAGGATAGTCATAAACCCGGAACTGTGGTCAGCTTGGTTTTAAGAAGCCCATTGTAAGCCTGACCACCAGTGCAGAATTGGCCAAACTCCATCCCATGACTGGCCCGTAGCCTCAGAGATTAAATCCTAAATAAACACTCCAGCTAAATGCCCTGTCGACTGGAAGCCATACTGGTCTATAGCTGGAAATAAAGCAAGAAAGAGGCATGATAATATCAGCCAGATAAGGGAAAATGCAGGAAGCCAGCTAATAATTATCCAAGGCCATCACATTCTTTGTAGGAATTTCAAGTCAACAGGCACCTCCCTGCGGGGGCAGCGCTGGGCTCCCTTGAGAATGAATGAGCCGGTGTCTAAACACAATGCTGATCGTCCAACACAGAGCCAGCAGCCACATGCGCCTAGCTAATAGTACACCGAAAGCAGTTAATAGCATTTAAAAGTCAGCTCCTCAGTCACACTAGTGACTCAGTGGCCACGTGGCCAGTGGCTCCTGTCTTGGATGGTGCAGGGAGCTCTGCTGGGCGATGCTAAGCCAGAGTGTTCAGTCAGACAGAGAGAGCCAGGCCCAGCTCACTACAATGAAATGGAGCGGGTATTTCATTACCAACCGAGGGTGTCATCGGATCAACATCCCAGGTGCAGAATGTGTACGCGTGGCTGAGTCTCTTCGCTGTTCCCCTGAAACTATCATGACATTGTTCATCGGCTATATCCCAATACAAAATAAAAAGTTAAAAAATATATATATATGTATAATATTTGCTGACTCAATAAATAAATAAAAATAAATCTGGGCACAGAAACGTGGGACAAAGTTGCCACCTACTCCCACTGGGCTCACCTTTCTGGGGACACCCCCACACGTCCCTAGTTCCCAAGCCCTGTGGGCTCTGTCCTTATGGCGGGCCTTGGTGACATCAAGTCTTTGTGCATCCCGATCCCTGCAGAACCGCAGCCCCAGCCGTCGGGTCTGCCTTTCCTGCCCAAGAGAGGGGGGAGCAGTCCACAGGGGCCTTTTGCCCTGGCCACCTGTCCTGCAGCAGCAGCTGCTGTACATTCCCCTTCTTTTGCCTCCTGAGAAGCACACAGCTTCCGAGACGAGCCAGCCCCTGCATTCTTCCTGACCCAATGGGCTAGCGGCACCCCCCAGAAAGGGTCCAGAGAGAGACCTCAGGCCAAGCCTTCCTCACCTCGAGGCCCTGTCTCCCTACCCCCTCAGGCAACAGCAGCTGACCCACCAGGCCCACCCCTCCCTCTTTCTTCTTCCTTTTCACTTTCAGGATCGTCCATCTCTCGGCTGAATCTGGGAACAGAGTCTGCCAAGGCCTTCTCTTTATGCTTTGGGGATTTCAGCTTCACAACCCAGAGTGTAGGAATGATGTTAAATGCTCAAATAAGATGGCCCTGGGAACCCAGAGAGAATGGTTCTACCTGATGGGCTGGAGAGGCTGATGGGAGGCGGTGCTCAACGGGGCCCTCAGGAATGAGCAGAATTGTCAAAGGTGGTCGTACAGGAACATGAGCGGGGCTGGGGAAAGCCGCAGCAGTGGGCCAGGAGGCGCATGTTTGGGAATGGGGAGCAGTGAGGCCTCAGGCTACCAGGGTACAGAACCCTAGGTGCTGGACTCCAGACAACAGGGTTGGCTGTAGAGATGGCATTGCCCACTTGGGCCAGCAGCCTTCCATCCTTCAGAAGCAAACGTCAGTGTTGAGAGCATGTTTGTTGTTTAGTCACTAAGTCGTGTCTGACCCCGTGGACTGTAGCCCGCCAGGGTCCTCTGTCCATGGGATTTCCCATGCAAGAATACTGGAGTGGGTTGCCATTTCCTTCCCCAGGGGGATCTTCCCGACCCAGGAATCGAACCCGTGTCTCCTGCGCCGGCAGGAGGATTCTTTACCACTGAACCATCAGGGAAGCCCTGAGATCAGGCTTTCAACCCACTCATAGCCAGTAATCAGCTGGGCCTGGCCTCCAACCACGTAGGCCTTGAGCTCTTGGAATAGTAATTTCTCCTCATTTTAAGGTTGCTGATCACTATCCAGCTAGCCTTTTTTTAATATAATTTTCTTTATTTATTTATTTTATTATTTATTTACTGGCCGTGCTGGGTCTTCTTTGCTTCGAGGACTTTTCTCTAGTTGCGGCGAGTGGGAGCGGTCCTCCAGTTGTGGTGTGTGGGCTTCCCGTTGGGGTGGCTTCTCTTGTTCTGGAGGATAAGCTCTGCGACTCGTGGGCTCAGGCTCAATAGTTGTGGCACTTGGGCTTAGCGGCTATCCAGCAGGTAGGGTCTTCCCCGATCAGGGATCAAATCCGCGTCTCTCGCATTGACAAGTGGATTCCTTACCACTGAGCCACCAGGGAAGCCCCCAGTTAGTCTCAGTGTCTTAGGAATTACCAAATTACAACTGAATTTTCTGTTGGAGAAATTAAACAGCTTTTAATAGAAAGCTCTTCCAGGGCCTGACTCTCGAGGATGCTTTAAGACACAGTGAAATTCTCCAATGATGCAAATGTATGTGGAGGACCAAAGGATATCTGGCACAGCCTTTCTTTGGAAGGTTTCCAGTCTTTGCTTAAAGACTGCTCAGGGCCTAATTGCATGTCTTTCCAATGGGTCCAACAGAAAACCCAGATGGGGATATATCTGGAGGTGAAAATGCAGCCTTCCTGCTTGTAAGCAAATTGCCTGGGGTATTATGAGCTCAGACTCCAGGACTCGGCAGAACAAAGACAGGAAAGCTGGTCACTTCCGATCGGGGGTGCATATTAATTCCCTGGACTTTCTCTGTTCCAACTCATGACTCCATGGATCGAGTTCTTTCAAGAAAAGAAAAATAGACCTTGTCATTTCCTATTGTTTCAGAGACAAAATCCAGCCTGGGAAAGATTACGGCAAGAGGAAGGGGACTCGTGTTCAGATGACTAAACAGCAACCTGACCTGGAAAATGCTCCATTAGTTTCCAAGGAAGGGAGGGAGCAGCAATTAGAGGCAAGTGTCGAATCATGACATGAACTCCCTTAAGGAGAAGAAAGCAGAATGTTCCTGACCCACTGACAATGAACCAGCAAGAGAATGTGTTACGAATTGATGAAGAATTTGCAAACCCAGTGAGTTGCCTCCCAGTTCTGAGAGCCTGAACTTCCTTCCTTAGAATATGACCTCTGATTGTAAAGCCTCCGGACCCTGGGAAGGTGAGGCGTGTGCTGTCAGCAGAAGGGCGTATCCACAGGCTGGCCATGCTGTCTGCCACCAAGGTTTCTGTTCAATCAGACTCGCCTACATCACTTAGCTCAGGCACGTGGAAAACTTCTAAGAAGAAGGAAGATGTCTTGGGAAGAATTTCAACCATCCTAAAAAATTTGAATAAAGGCTCATTGTTGTTGTTCAGTCACTCAGTTGTGTTCGACTCTTTGGACCCCGTGGACTGCAACACACCAGGCTTCCCTGTCCTTCACCTTCTCCTGGAGTTTGCTCAAACTTATGTCCATTGAGTTGGTGGTGCCATCCAACCATCTGATCCTCTGCCACCCTCTTCTCCTTTCACCTTCAATCTTTCCCAGCATCAGGGTCTCTTCCAATGAGTTAGCTCTTTGCAACAAGTGGCAAAGTATTGGAGCTTCAGCTTCAGCATCTGTCCTTCCAATGAATATTCAGTTTACTTCCTTTAGGATTGACTGGTTATTTTTCAATGAGGTAGATCTGTATGCACCCACATGAAAAATTATTGAAGTCATGCTATTCAGTGAAAAGGGCAAATTGGAGAATAACGCATAGGTTATATCATTACGTAAAAGAAAAGAATTCCACATAAAACTCTATTTTTCTTCTGTGTATGCATAGACACCTATAGGTCTGGGGATTCCCTGGTGATCCAGTGGTTAGGCCTCCATACTTCCATTGCTGGGGGTCTGGGTTGGATGCTTGCTTGGAGAACTAAGATCCCACAAGCTTGTTGCAAAGCCAAAAAAAAAAAAAAAGACCAAAAAAACTATAGGTCTGCCTGTCACATTTGTAGGTTTGGAGAGAAGAAATGAGTGTTACATACCACACAGCCAAGTGTTAACATCTTATAGACATCAGGCTCAAAATAAAAAATTATATAAGACATGTTCTTGCCTACTTTGACAAACATACCTTTATAACAACCCTGAAGACCAGGTTTAAACTTGGAATCCCCAGACTTCAGAGTCTGGTGCTGATGTGGTGGTGTGCGGTGGAGGGGCTGGCTGGGTCCTGACCCACGTGTCTCGTCCTGCTTCCCCTCGGTCCCTCCTCGGGAGGTCCCTCACATACTTAAGTGTGGACCACCGGGCTCCTGAGCCCATGCTGTGTGCCAACTATGGCCCCCCAGACAGCCTGAAAGTATGTGATCTGCTGTTAGGAAGTCAGGATGGTTGACAAGACACTGGGGCAGAGGACAGGGCGGAGAGGCTGGAAGAGAGCCCAGAGCAGGTGGGCTGGGGCAAAGAAGAAGGATTCTGTGTAGAGGCAAACAAAAAACCCAAATGCGAGGGAATCTGGGCTGCAGAATACGAGCAGGTAGATGATGGGACTTGGGAAGCCCAGGTGGAGGCCAGGCCAGGCCTCTAGCTGCCTGCCCATCAGAAACCCAAGCGAGGGAATTCCCTGGCGGTCCAGTGGTTAAGACTCTTTGAGCTCCCTGCCGAGGGCTGAGTTTGATCCCTGGTCAGGGAACTGAGATCCCACTTGCCCCGCGGCACAGCTGAAAAAAGAGAAAGCAACCCAGGGGAGCTTGAGATAAGAATGCAATCTCGATGTATAGTAAAAGCAATACACTATTGTAAAGTTAAGCAAAATAAAAAATAAAAAAAAAAAAAAGGAAGAAGAAGAAAAAAAAAAGAATGCAGATCCCTGGGAGCCCCTCTCCCTGGGAACTCAGTGGCTTTTTGGGTGGGGATTTGGAATCTATCTTCTTAGATGACGCAGACAGCCCTGGGGATGGGGAGGGTGGCGGGCAGTAGATGGTCTTGGCCGATGACCAGGGTCGGTCCTCAGGGACAGGCTGAGGGCAGGAAGCCGAGCAGGTGAAGACAGCTCCACTCCACGCCTCCAGAAATCCCACACCCTCCTGTAAGCCTCTCTGAAAGCCCACACTGACCCAGAGTAGGCAGCCCACAGCCCTGCCTACAGGGCTGGTGAGATACTCCCATCAGTGGGGTTTTGTGAGCTCCTCTCGTAGTGATTTCAACAAGGGTGACCCCTCATCCTGCTTTGCTGGAGACCAAGGGATTTTCTGCAATTCAGGAGTCTCAGTGATAAAACCAGGATTGCTGTCCTGGCCAATCACCCATGGGTGGACACACATGGGTGGTCCCCCTAATTCCCACCTTTCTTCTGACCAGGCCGTGCCGAATCCTGAGTCCTGAAAAGATAGACATTTCACATCGCAAGGAATGACCACTGGGTTCTAAATCTCGTTTTACTTCAGTCCGTGTCCTGAAGAAATATTATAGCGTTTGCTCCTTTTCATTTTATAAGACATGTTGAAAATTGCCTTTCATTTCTAAATCCCTCTTTTCAGCTACTTTTAATATTCCTTTTCAAAGCAACAAAGAAAAAGAAAAGGCCATTGGGACTATAAACTTCACATACTTGGACTGGACCCAAAGGAGAATATTTATTTCAACAAAATTCATTCAGGGTCTTGAAAGTCAAGTGTGTGAATATAAAATACACCTTTTCAGTCTAAAAATAATGCCCCTTTCTAAGCTTGGATGGCTGAACCATGACATGTCAGGTTGACATATTCCATGCTCCCAGGAACGTGACCCCAGAAAGCAAGGAAGGAGAATGTGGTGCTTAGGGAGGCGGGGTTTGGGGACCTGCGAGGCTGCCCTGGCTGGCTGGCCAACTTGGCTTCTGGGAGGGTACAGTCCAGTGACCTCACCCGGGTGCCGCTGCCTTCTCATCCTCTTGTGACTCTTCTTGCTCAGGAGGTCTGTTTAAAGTCCTTTCACAAACAAGCATCATTTATTTCAGCTTCAGCCACTCATCTTGATTCCAGCATGAAAGTGTGTCTGGATCTTACGCAAGGTGTGTAGGTGGGGCCGGGAGGATCCATCAGCGCCTTCAAATTCCAGCCCCATCAACTCGAGGACAGAGCACTGTGTGCCTGACACCCCCTCCCAACACACACACAAAGGCTACACGGCCCTAGAGCTGCAAAAACCTGGGCTCAGTTGTTCTTCCTGTCAGAATCGTTAGCTGTTGAAGGACAAAGAGAACGGTGTGCGTGTGCATCTGCATGTATATATGCATGCATGTGCATGCGTGTCTGTGAGTCAGTGTGCGTGTCTGTCTGTGAGTCTGCGTGCGTGCCTGTGAGTCTGTGTGTGTGTCTGTGAGTCTGCATGGGTGCGTGTCTTTGAGTCTGCGTGCGTGCGTGTCTGCGAGGCTGCGTGCGTGCGTGTCTGCGAGGCTGTGTGTGTGCCTGTGAGTCTGCGTGCATGCGTGTCTGTGAGTCTGCGTGTGTGCCTGTCTGCGAGGCTGCGTGCGTGCGTGTCTGCGAGGCTGCGTGCGTGCGTGTCTGCGAGGCTGCGTGCGTGCCTGTCTGCGAGGCTGCGTGCGTGCCTGTCTGCGAGGCTGCGTGCGTGCCTGTCTGCGAGGCTGCGTGCGTGCGTGTCTGCGAGGCTGCGTGCGTGTGTGTCTGCGAGGCTGCGTGCATGCGTGTCTGCGAGGCTGTGTGCGCGTGTGTCTGTGAGGCTATGTGCATGTGAGTGTGTCTTAGCTCCCTCAGTCCTTAACATCATGTTGCCAAGTGGCCAGGGTGTCAGATGTTGTTTCCACTTTGCAGGTCTGCGTGTATAAGTTTGAATAGCAGCCAACTGGTGACAAAGTCTGCAGTCTGGGTGCTGGTTTCTGCTGACCTGGGATCAAATCCCATCTAGTCCACTCAGTTTCTATGTGACCCTGGGTGGCTTGCTTGACCCCTCTGTGCCTCCTCTGGAAAGTGGAAATCGCAGTCGTACAACCACAGAGCGTGGTGGCAGGAGCTAAATGAGGTTAGGAGTGCTAAGTGATTGCAGAGGGCCCTGATGTCAGAGTGCCTGGGAAATGGAGCCCTTGTTACCTGAGGATTCTCCAGATATTCTGGCCCTGGCAGGTAACCCCCACCCCCACCCTAATAGATATATATCGTTATACATTTGCCCAAACCTATGGACTATACAACACAGAGTGAACCTTAAAGTAAACTATGGACTTTGGTAGTAAACATGTCAGTGTAGCTGCAGTAACAAATGTGCCACTCTGGCGTGGGGTCTCATTACTGGGAAAGGCCTTGCATGGCAGGTGGGGGAACAGGTAGTTGCGAGGCCTCTCTATATTTTCCATTCCATTTTGTTGTGAATCTAATATGGTTCTAAAAAATAAAATCTACTTAAAAAGGAAAAAATACAGATAAATAAAGACGACTTTGGGCTTCCCAGGTGGCTTGGATGGTAAAGAAGCTGACTGCTATTCAGGAGACCTGGATTCGATTCTTGGCTCAGGAAGATCTCCTGGAGAAGGGAATGGCAACCTACTCCAGTATTCTTGCCTCAAGAATCCCAAGGACAGAGGAGCCTGGTGGGCTACAGTCCATGGGGTCACAAATAGACACAACTGAGTGACTTACAAACCACCCCCCCACACACACAAATGCACAAAGGCTACTTTAAAAAAGAAAAAAAAAGGACCCAGACAATCTCTTGAGAAATAAGCAAATGTCCTAGTTTATGAAATTCCTTTCATTTATTCATTCAATAAATATTTCTTGAATTTGCTGTCTCTTCTTTAGTGAGGTGTCTGTTCAGATTTTTCTCCCTACTTTTAGTCGGCAAAATAAAGTTGTTTTCTCATTGCTGAGTTTTAAGAGCTCTTTATATATTTCGTAGGTTAGTGCTTGTTCAGATAAGGACTTTTGGAAAAATATGAGGGTTTACCCTGTGCTGACTGCTGTTCTAGGGAGTGAACAAAACAGAAAGCAGCCTGCCTGCCTGGAACTTATGTCCTAAGTAACCCACTGCAGGACACCTTGTGATAAATGCTGTGGGGACGAATGAAACAGCGTAACCCGGGAGGGAGAGAACACGGGGTGCTATTTATAAGAACGGTCAGAGAAGTCCTCTCTAATAAGGCAGCGTGTGAGGACAAACCAGAAGGAAGTGAACAAGCCACGAAGCTGAGGGAGCAGAAGGGCTCCAGGGAGAGGCAGGGTGAGTGCAAAGGCCCTGGGGAAGAAGAGCAGGAGGTCAGGGTAGGGGAGTTGGACTGGGAGAGGGCAGCGGCTGGTCACTAACAGCCCTGCAGGCGCCTGGGAAGGACTTTGCCTTTGGAGTGTGCATCCATTTCCTGTAACTGTTGTAACAAGTTCCACAAACTCAGCAGCTTAAAACAACAGAATTTAGACTCTGACGGTTCTGAACCCTGCAAGTCAGACACCCAGGAGGGTGTTAGGAGGGCTGTGCCCTCTGCAGGCTCCAGGAGAAGCTCCTGGCTGCTCCTCCCCCTCTCCGGGGACTCCTTGTGGTCCTTGGCTGGTGGCCGCATCACTCCAGTCCCTGCCTTCATCTCCACGTGGCCTCCCTTCTCTCCATGTCCCCTTTTCTGTGTCTCTCATCAGGACATTTGTCACTGGGTGTGGGTCCCTCCTGCATAAACCCAGATGATCTTGTTCTGAATTTTGTTATATCTGCCGAGACTGTTTCCAGTGGCATGGTGGTCTGACAGCAGCCACTTCCAGGAGGCTGTGTGCACTAGAGCCCGCCTAGAGTAGGTTCAAGAGAAAATGGGAGGGAACGGCAGGTGTGGGCAGTGCTTTTAACAGGCTTTGTTAGAAAGGGAAGTGAGGAAGAGAGGCAACAGCTAGAGTAGGTTGGGAGGTCAAGGGAGAGTTTTTAATTTTTAATTTTTTTGACAGAGCAGCGTGGTTTGTGGAATCTTAGTTCCCAGACCAGGGATGGAACCTGGGCCCTTGGCAGTGAAAGAGCAGGGTCTTAACCACTGGACTGCCGGGGAATTCCCAACAGTGGACTTTTTAATATGATTTTTTATGAAGAAGAGAAGGAGGCATACACAGAGCGATGGTGATATGAAGATGGAGGAAGAAATTGAGATGCTGGCAGCCACCAAAATTTATGAGAGGCACGGAGGGACTCTCTTTAGTAGGGACCATCTCAGGCAAACTGGCACACATGGCCACCCTATCTTATTTTCTCTTTTTGGTGACACCATGTGTCCTGTGGTCTCCTAGTTCCCTGACCAGGGATCGAACCTACACCCCCTGCATTGGAAGCACAGACTCCTCACCACCGGACTGCAAGGGAGGACCCTACGCAAGGGAAGGCTCTCTCCAACAGCCCTCAGCAAGCACAAACCTGCTGACACCTTGATTTTGGGCTCCAGGACACAAATTTTGAACTTCTGGTTTCCAAAATGTGAGATAATAAATTTTTGTTGTTTAAGCCACCAATTCTGTGACTACCCCCACTCTGGTATTCTTGCCTGGAGAATCACATGGACCGAGGAGCCTGGCGGACTACAGTTCACGGGGTCACAAAGAGTTTGACACGAGTGAGTGACCCTCCGCTTCACTTTCACTGTGGTCGTCTGTGACAGCAGCCACAAGAAACAAACATACTAAGTACAGCCTTAAAGCATACATCTATACACACTTGTGACTGTATCTGTAGGAAAAAATCACCAGAAGTGGAATTATGAGGTCAAAGGATATGTATACTTCAGAATCTGGTATATATTTACCAGGGATTCCCTTGTGACTTAGACAGTAAAGAATCTCCCTGCAATGCAGGAGATCCAGGTTCTACCCCTGGGTCGGGAAGATCCCTGGAGAAGGAAATGGCAACCCACTCCAATATTCTTGCCTGGCCAATTCCACGGACAGAGGAGCCTGGCGGGCTACAGTCCACTGGGGTCGAAAAGAGTCAGACATGACTGAGTGACTAACACACACAGATATATTGACCAAAATGCCCTGCACCAGCATGGCTCTAATTTCAACTGATGACTACAACAAGAATGCCTATTGCCGCATGGAGGGTGGCTTCCCAAGCCCCACCTGGCCTCCTGCACACACATTTCATTGACATGTGAAGTTGTAAGTCTACCTCTGGCTTGTCGGAATGTGAGCGGAAGTGAGGTGCCCACCTCCAGGGAAAGTGAGGAGACACTGTGCATTCTCCACTTTCTCTTTTCATCTCCACCAGCCAGAAGTCCCTTCAAGATCCTGGGAAAGCCAGTAGAGCCCACTAGATGGGAGGAACCCATCGCTGAGTCACTGAACCACCACCGGAGAAATACTGTCCACCCACCAGAAATATCCGCAGGACTCTTACACAGCGAGCAATGTATTTCTATTGGACCCAGCCTCTGGAAGGCTGCCTTTTGTCATGTTACCCTAACTAATACGCTGTGATACTATTTTTTAAATACAAACATCAGATCTCCTGTGTCTCTTGCATTGGCAGGCGGGTTCTTTACTACTAGAGCCATCTGGGAAGCCCTAAAGAGAAGAGATACTTCTGATGCCAAATTCATTACGTGGAAAGAGATTGAAGATAGGTCGGCCCCATAGACTGTAGCCCGCTAGCCTCCTCAGTCCATGGGATTCCCTAGGCAGGAATACTGGGGTGGATTGTCATTCCCTTCTCCAGAGAAACTTTCCAACCTAGAGATTGAACCCCTGTCTCCTACCTTGCAGGCAGATTCTTTACCATTTGAGCTACAGAGAAGTCCCCTGGAAGATAGGGACTATTCCATAGTGAGAGATCAGTGGGATGGGTGATGCTGTGGGGGGTATGAGGCTGTGGAGGAGGGGTCCCCACCCGTCCTGGGTGGGGAACAAAGCCCAGGGTGGCCTCGGGGGAGCCCGGACGGTCTGTCCACTGCAGTAGGGGCGGGCGGAGGGGTGTCTGTTTTCTCTGTGAACTGGGGGGTAAGACACGACAGGGTGGAGGGCAGGAAGCTGCTGAGAGAGGAGGTGTGACACAGCTGCAGAGGGGGAGAACCTAAGGACCCGGGGCACCCCCAGTGACCATGATTCTGGGGTTCTCTCTGCCATGCTGCTGGAATGTTGGTTTTAATGACAGTTGGGGGTTTTGCCAAACGAATGGGGCCCCAGGGAGAGTGTGGGTGCTGGCTGGACCTGCCGGGGTGGTTTCATGCACCCTGAGGTCTGTGGGGGGCGGTGCTCAGATCTGGGGGTGCTGAGGGGGGCTAACAGAGCTGTCTGAAGACCCCAAGGGGTGATGAGGTGTCAGAGGCAGGGCTCTGAGGGAGAAAGGAGGGTTACGATCTAGAACGACCTGGGGGAACATCAACCTGTTGCCATCTGGAAATCGGGGTGTGGGGGAGAAACTGGCCCCCCTTCACAGCCATGCAGAGAGCATGCTCATGAAATAAAGAGCCAGGCTTTCTTTCTCTTTTATTCTGTTTTCTTTCTCTTTTTATTTGAGCTTATATGAAAGAATCCACAAATACTCCTTTAACCCACGCGTGATTGCCAACATTGTTTTTTTCAGGAACTCTGTAAACACTAGTTATAGCTTTTAATCTTGATTACTCTGATGAACATATTATTGCTTATGTTTTATTCTGCACATTACAGATTTTGTGTATTCTGACTCAGGCTTTCGATGCGATGTAAGGAAGGAGACAGCCTCCCTGGTGGCTCGCATGGTGAAGCATTGGCCTGCAGTGCGGGAGACCTGGGATCGAGCCCTGGGGGGGGAAGATCCCCTAGAGAAGGAAATGGCAACCCACTCCAGTACTCTTGCCTGGAAAATTCCATGGGCGGAGGAGCCTGGTGGGCTACGGTCCATGGGGTCGCAAAGAGCCGGACACGACTGAGGACTTCACTTTCACACAGAAGGAGATGTTGAAGGGGAGGCTGAGTGTACGAGGGATTTTGCGACTGTTCCGCAGGCTCTCAAGAGCCTAATGGAAGGATGTCGGGTCAGCATGAGAGAAGGCTACATACTCTGTGGCTCCTTGGGACCATCAAAAATGGGAACAAAGGACATGACGGGACCACCCAGGATGGTCCCCAAACAGATTACGGGGCCCTGGACACTCCACATTCTAGTGAAGTTCCTCATTCGACAACTGCCTTTTTTTTTTTTAATTGGAGAATCATTGCCTTACAATATTGTGTTGGTTTCTGCCATACAGCAATATGAATCAGCCACAAGTATGCATATGTTCCCTCCCCTTTGAGCCTCCCTCCCACCTCCCACCTCATCCCACCCCTCTAGGTTGGCACAGAGCCCTGGGTTTGAGCTCCCCGCGTCATATAGCAAATTCCCACCCGCTGTCTACTTTACACATGGTAACCTGTACGCTTCCATGAGACCCTTCCAAACCGTCCCTCCCTCTGCTGCCCCCGCTGTGGCCACAGTCTGTCTACATCTGCGTCTCCACCGCTGCCCTGCAAACAGGAGCCTCTGTACCATCTTTCTAAAGTCCACATATATGCATCGATGTGCCATATTTATTTTTCTTTTTTTGACTTACTTCACTGTATATAATAGGCTCTAGGTTCATCTTCCCCATTCAGTTCAAGTTGTGTCCGACTCTATGTCACCCCATGAACCACAGCACACCAGGCCTCCCTGGTGGAGACCATGTCTACCACCAACTCCTGGAGTTCACTCAAACTCATGTCCATGGAGTTGGTGATACCATCCAACCATCTCATCCTCTGTTGTTCCCTTCTCCTCCCACCTTCAATCTTTCTCAGCATCAGGGTCTTTTCCAAGGAGTCAGTTCTTCACATCAGGGGGCCAAAGGATTGGAGTTTCAGCTTCAGCATCAGTCATTCTAATGAATATTCAGGACTGATTTCCTTTAGGATGGACTGGTTGGATCTCCTTACAGTCCAAGGGACTCTCAAGAGTCTTCTCCAATACCACAGTTCAAAAGCATCAATTCTTTGGCACTCAGCTTTCTTCACAGTCCAACTCTTGCATCCATACATGACTACTGGAAAAAACATAGCCTTGACTAGATGACCTTTGTTGGCAAAGTAATGTCTCTGCTTTTTAATATGCTGTCTAGGTTGGTCATAGCTTTTCTTCCAAGGAGCAAGCATCTTTTAATTTTATGGCTGCAATCACCATCTGCAGTGATTCTGGAGCCCAGGAAAATAAAGTCTCTCACTGTTTCCCCATCTATTTCCCATGAAGTGATGGGACCAGATGCCATGATCTTAGTTTTATGAATGTTGAGTTTTAAGCCAACCTTTTCACTCTCCTCTTTCACTTTCATCAAGGGGCTCTTTAGTTTTTCTTCACTTTCCCATTAGAACTGTTTCAAATGTGTTCCGTTTTATGGCTGAGTAATATTCCATCATATGTACCATAACTTCTTTATCCGTTCATCTGTTGATGGACATCTAGGTTGCTCCCATGTCCTAGCTAGTGTAAATAGTGCTGCAATGAATATTGTGGTACCTGTGTCTTTTTCAATTATGGTTTCTTCAGGGTATATGCCCAGTACTGGGATTGCTGGGTCATATTGTAGTTTTAGTCCTAGTTGTTGGTTTTTTTTTTTTTTTTTTTTTCTGACAATTTTCTATTAAAATTTGACCTGTAGCAGGCACTACAAGAGAGACCCCAGCTGGACCCAAACCTGACAAACATCTTTCCTGGGGAGCCTGTGTTCTGAGATTGAGGCTATGATATGCCAGGTCCATCCCTCTGTCCAGGAGAACTCAATTATCCTTTGGTTCTGGTGGGTTTGACTGTCCTGAAATTGCACCTCCTGAAACTGTGAACAAATAACTGAGATTCTGAAACTCTTTCTCTGTGCCATGTTAAGTGCTTTTAAAGGGAGTATTTATTTTCATCTTCATGACAGCCCTATGGAATTAGGTGTATTATCATTCCCATTTTAAGATGAGGACCTTGAGGCAGACAAAGGTAAAGCAGCCTGTTTGGATTTGAGAGCCAGCAAGTGGTGGTGTCAGGATTTGAACATGGAGCCCATGGTCTCCACCCAGGCTCCTCTGTCTGCTACCATCACAAGCAAGCCCCAGAAAAGCCTAATCCGAAATGTCTATAGATCAGGGGTGCTGCTCAATCACCCCAGCTCTAGAGTTAAAAGATTTTTCTTTCTATTCCAAACTTACTCCCCATCTGCCCTCTATAGTCACCCACTCCGTGATCAGGTCTCACTGTCCCTTCTCTCTCAGTTAAACGGCCAAATGCCGCTTGCCGTGGTGACTTGCCATTTCAAAACTGCCAAGGGAATTCCCTGGAAACCCAGTGGTTAGAACTCCACGTTTCCACTTCAGGGGGCCCAGGTTCAAACCCTGGCTAGGATCCTGCAATCTGTGAAGTGTGACCAAAACAAACACAACAACCAAAAAAAAACTTCTGGCAGAAAACGCTCAGTGCAGGAAAAAGAAGTTGCCAGAGTAGATGCTGATTCAGGAGCAATAAGCCATTCCCACATTTGTCTATCTGACAATGCCTTGCTGCAGCATCTGGCTCGGGGCTTCTTTTGAGCATGGAACTCTGGGAAGACTCTTTGAAGTGTTCCTCTGTTTTCCTTTGTCAGGCGCGTGCCCTTCCGTCTTTCAACACTCAAGCACAATGCATTGGCTCAGTGGATCTCAATTTTCCAGAGCCAGAGGCAACCTCATCAATTCCTACTCTGATTTCTCTTGTTTACGTTGGTAAGCATTGCAGGAATGAGGCCATCAGGCCGTGAGAGGAAGATGACACGGGTTGTGTTGCTATACCAATTAGACTGGGCTCACCTACAAGTAACTTCGTCCTGAAAATAGTGACTTAATCTATACAGAAGAACACAAATATCCATTCCTGCATGGTATGATGGCCCATGATGTTACAGACCCAGGCTCCTTCTATCTCACTGCTTTAACGCACGTGGCTTTCTTTTCCAAGGTCATCTCATAGTCCAATATGACTGCTGGAGCTCCAGCCATTACCTCTGCATTCTGGGTGACAGAAAAGAGAAGAGGAAGAAGTCACTTTCAAAGAGACAGGGATATCTCCACCCCTTCACTTTAATTTCTTTAACCAAAGCTTTATTATCTGGCTACCCCTGGATGTAGAAAATACTAGGGGATATAGTGTTTTACTTAGCAGCAGTGTATCCAGTTAAAAAAAAAAAATAGTGCTCTTTTGCTAGGAGAAAAGGAAAGAATTGCTATTTGGAGGCACATAGCACATTTTGTTATAGTTCAGTTCAGTTCAGTTCAGTCGCTCAGTTGTGTCTGACTCTTTGCGACCCCATGAATCGCAGCATGCCAGGCCTCCCTGTCCATCATCAACTCCCGGAGTTCACCCAAACTCATGTGCATCAAGTCAGTGATGCCATCCAGCCATCTCATCCTCTGTCATCCCCTTCTCCTCCTGCCCCCAATCCCTCCCAGCATCAGGGTCTTTTCCAGTGAATCAACTCTTTGCATGAGGTGGCCAAAGTACTGGAGTTTCAGCTTCAGCATCAGTCCTTCCAATGAACACCCAGGACTGATCTCCTTTAGGATGAACTGGTTGAATCTCCTTGCAGTCCAAGGGACTCTCAAGAGTCTTCTCCAACACCACACTTCAAAAGCATCAATTCTTCAGCGCTCAGCTTTCTTCACAGTCCAACTCTCACATCCATACATGACCACTGGAAAAACCATAACCTTGACTAGACGAACTTTTGTTGGCAAAGTAATGTCTCTGCTTTTGAATATGCTATCTAGGTTGGTCATAACTTTCCTTCCAAGGAGTAAGCATCTTTTAATTTCATGGCTGCAGTCACCATCTGCAGTGATTTTGGAGCCCAAAAAAATAAAGTCTGACACTGTTTCCACTGTTTCCCCATCTATTTCCTATGAAGTGATGGGACCAGATGCCATGATCTTAGTTTTCTGAATGTTGAGCTTTAAGCCAACTTTTTCACTCTCCTCTTTCACTTTCATCAAGAGGCTTTTTAGTGCCTCTTCACTTTCAGCCATATGGGTGGTGTCATCTGCATATCTGAGGTTATTGATATTTCTCCCGGCAATCTTGATTCCAACTTGTGTTTCTTCCAGTCCAGCATTTCTCATGATGTACTCTGCATGTAAGTTAAATAAGCAGGGTGACAATATACAGCCTTGACATGCTCCCTTTCCTATTTGGAACCAGTCTGTTGTTCCATGTCCAGTTCTAACTGTTGCTTCCTGACCTGCATACAAATTTCTCAAGAGGCAGGTCAGGTGGTCTGGAATTCCCATCTCTTTCAGAATTCTCCACAGTTTATTGCAATCCACACAGTCAAAGGCTTTGGCATAGTCAATAAAGCAGAAATAGATGTTTTTCTAGAACTCTCTTGCTTTTTTGATGATCCAGTGGATGTTGGCAATTTGATCTCTGGCTCCTCTGCTTTTTCTAAAACCAGCTTGAACATCTGGAAGTTCATGGTTCATGTATTGTTGAAGCTTGGCTTGGAGAATTTTGAGCATTACTTTACTAGTGTGTGAGATGAATGCAATTGTGCGGTAGTTTGAGCATTTCTTTGGCATTGCCTTTCTTTGGGATTGGAATGAAAACTGACCTTTTCCAATCTTGTGGCCACTGCTGAGTTTTCCAAATTTGCTGACATACTGAGTGCAGCACTTTAACAGCATCATCTTCTGAGGTTGGGGCGGTGGCCAAGAGGTGCTACCCCACGTCCAAGGTCAGGGGCGGCAGCTGCGAGGAGCAACTCCACGTCCAAGGAATGGTGGCTGATAGGGTGCAGGAGGGCCGAGAGGAGCTACTCCATGTTCAAGGTCAGGAGGGGCAACCTCATCCAAGGTAAGGAGCAGCGGCTGCACTTTGCTGAAGCAGCCGTGCAGAGATACCTCACGTCCAAGGTAAGATAAACCCAAGTAAAATGGTAGGTTATTGCAAGGGGGCATCAGAGGGCAGACACACTGAAACCATAATCACAGGAAACTAGCCAATCTGATCACATGGACCACAGCCTTGTCTAACTCAATGAAACTAAGCCATGCCCTGTGGGGCCACCCAAGACGGACAGGTCATGGTGGAGAGGTCTGACAGAATGTGGTCCACTGGAGAAGGGAATGGCAAACCACTTCAGTATTCTTGCCTTGAGAACCCCATGAACAGTATGAAAAGGCAAAATGATAGGATACTGAAAGGGGAACTCCCCAGGTCAGTAGGTGCCCAATATGCTACTGGAGATCAGTGGAGAAATAACTCCAGAAAGAATGAAGGGATGGAACCAAAACAAAAACAATACCCAGCTGTGGATGTGACTGGTGATAGAAGCAAGGTCCAATGCTGTAAAGAGCAATAATTCATAGACCTGGAATGTTAGGTCCATGAATCAAGGCAAATTGGAAGTGGTCAAACAGGAGATGGCAAGAGTGAACGTCGACATTCTAGGAATCAGCGAACTAAAATGGACCAGAATGGGTGAATTTAACTCAGATGACCATTATATCTACTACTGTGGGCAGGAATCCCTCAGAAGAAATGGAGTGGCCATCATGGTCAACAGAAGAGTCCGAAATGCAGTACTTGGATGCAATCTCAAAAACGACAGAATGATCTCTTTTCGTTTCCAAGGCAAACCATTCAATGTCACAGTAATTCAAGTCTATGCCCCAACCAGTAACGCTGAAGAAGCTGAAGTTGAACGGTTCTATGAAGACCTACAAGACCTTTTAGAACACCCAAAAAAGATGTCCTTTTCATTATAGGGGACTGGAATGCAAAAGTAGGAAGTCAAGAAACACCTGGAATAACAGGCAAATTTGGCCTTGGAATACGGAATGAAGCAGGGCAAAGGCTAATAGAGTTTTGCCAAGAGAATGCACTGGTCATAGCAAACACCCTCTTCCAACAACACAAGAGAAGATTCTACACATGGACATCACCAGATGGTCAACACTGAAATCAGATTGATTATATTCTTTGCAGCCAAAGATGGAGAAGCTCTATACAGTCAGCAAAAACAAGACCGGGAGCTGACTGTGGCAACTCCTTATTGCCAAATTCAGACTTAAATTGCAGAAAGTAGGGAAAACCACTAGACCATTCAGTTATGACCTAAATCAAATCCCTTATGATTATACAGTGGAAGTGGGAAATAGATTTAAGGGATTAGATCTGATACAGTGCCTGATGAACTACGGACAGAGGTTCATGACATTGTACAGGAGACAGGGATCAAGACCATCCCCATGGAAAAGAAATGCAAAAAAGCAAAATGGCTGTCTGGGGAGGCCTTACAAATAGCCATGAAAAGAAGAGAAGTGAAAAGCAAAGGAGAAAAGGAAAGATATAAGCATCCGAATGCAGAGTTCCAAAGAATAGCAAGGAGAGATAAGAAAGCCTTCCTCAGTGATCAATGCAAAGAAACAGAGGAAAACAACAGAATGGGAAAGGCTAGAGATCTCTTCAAGAAAATTAGAGCTACCAATGGAACATTTCATGCAAACATGGGCTTGATAAAGGACAGAAATGGTATGGACCTAACAGAAGCAGAGGATATTAAGAAGAGGTGGCAAGAATACACAGAAGAACTGTACAAAAAAGAGCTTCACGACCCAGATAATCACAATGGTGTGATCACTGACCTAGAGCCAGACATCCTGGAACGTGAAGTCAAGTGGGCCTTAGGAAGCATCACTACGAACAAAGCTAGTGGAGGTGATGGAATTCCAGTTGATTTATTTCAAATCCTGAAAGGTGATGCTGTGAAAGTGCTGCACTCAATATGCCAGCAAATTTGGAAAACTCAGCAGTGGCCACAGGACTGGAAAAGATCAGTTTTCATTCCAATCCCAAAGAAACGCACTGCCAAAGAATGCTCAAACTACCACACAATTGTTATAGTTACTGTCCTGTATTAAGAAAGACTCTTTCCCTGGTGGCTTAGGTGGTAAAAAATCTGCCTGCAGTGCAGGAGACCCAGGTTCAGTCCCTGGGTTGGGAAGATTCCCTGGAGAAGGAAATGGCAACCCATTCCAGTATTCTTGCCTCCGAATCCCATAGACAGAGGAGCCTGGTGGGCTACAGTCCATGGGGTCAAAAAGAGTTGGACACGACTGAATGACTAACACACATTATAAAGAAGAAGATGAAGGTCATGGGTTCAGGAAGAACTAAGACGCATACATGTGCCTGGTGCTGGGCTCTGGACAAGCTATGCTAGAAATCATGTGCAAGCAAAGTGCTCAGAGGTGGTTGATCTAAGGGTGATTTATGCTTCCCCCGGAGCAGCCTGGAGGTGGGACACACAGGGGGCTGCTATTTAAATGGTAAAAATAAGACATTAAATTTGTCTCCCAGCCAATTCAAGTGGGAGTCCACTCTATTTCATCATGCCAGGGATGAGGGCCAGCACTATAGGGTCCCTGTCAGTCTCTATTTATTCTGACATCCAGCTAATCACTGCAGGATCCTTGACAATGTCAGAGAGTCAAGTTCAGGACTTGGCCCATCTCTCATGAATTCAGACCAGTTATTAGAAACAGTCACACATAGGGCTTCCCTGGTGGCTCAATGTGGTAAAGAATCCACCTGCCCATGCAGGAGACATGGGTTTGATCCTTGGTTGGGGAAGATTCCACATGCCATGGAGCAATTAAACCCATGTGCCACAACTACTGAGCTGCTACTCTAGAGCCTGGGAACTGCAACCCCTGAGTGCATGTACCTCAACTCCAAAAGCTCAAGTGCCCTAGAGCCCATGCTCAGCAACAAGAGAAGCCACTGCAATGAGAGGCCTGGGTATGCAACTGGAGAAAAGCAGCAATGAAGACCCAGCATAGCCAAAAACAAATAAATAAATAAAAATCTTAAAAAAGAAGTGTCCTTGCATAATCCAGCTTCCCCAAACTCAATAAGCCACCCATGTAGGAGGAGTCTCAGATGGGACAAGTTAAGGGTCCCCACTGGCCCAGATGTTGCCACTGTGACAATGACAAAAAGTGTCCTTCCTCTAGATGGGTGGAGTCCCTGATACATGGCTCAGTCATAGGGCAGTGTTGGTGGAAAATAAGAAAAATTGCGTTCTCTAAGGAGATGCAGCTGCAAGCTGAGTCTCAGCTCCCACACAGCCAGGAGCATTTGTGCAGTGCACAATCTGAGCCGCTGTGAACGGCAGCCCCAGTAAAGAGGATGGCGACTAGGGGCTGGCATCATGTTTCCTGGCCACCCAGAGAACCATAACCGGTTATTTCCCAAGTGTGAGAAGTACCTCGTACTCCAGCCCCACCGAGTGTGTCCTTCCTCCACCCTGCCACCTGAAATAACCAAATTCTTTTAAAGGTATGTGAAACGACATCTTTAAGACATTGCATGTCAGGTGAGGAGGGGCAGTGCTTCCCTAACTCCCCTGCCTTGTGGGCAGAGTAGGAAAGGGGCAACCTGGGGGTGGGGGCCCCAGTGGGCCACCTGAGTTGAAGACACAGAGATGAGGGTCTAGGGAGACCAAAGGGACCACAGCTGCAGGACCAGGGTGTCGGGGATAAGAGGCGGGCACAGGCAGGGAGAACCCGGAGGTGAGCAGAGGCCCCCTTGAGAATGTGGTTGAGAGCTCGTCACACGTGCTTGTGAGGGAACCACCCGAAGCCAGGACCAGAAAACCACGGGAGAGGCCTAGAAGGAACCACATCCAGAGCTCTACGAGGACTAGAGGTGCCCATTCCCCCAGCCAGACTGGAAAACATCACGACCCTCGGGGCGGCTGGCCGGGCACTCGAAGATGATGAATAATTAGCTCCAGAGAGAGGGTGGAGCTGTGACTTTGGGAGGTTCTGCCCCACAGGTGATTGCAAAAGGAAATGGCAATCCACTCCAGTGTTCTTGCCTGGCGAATCCCAGGGACTGAGAAGCCTGGTGGGCTGCCATCTATGGGGTCGCACAGAGTCGGACACGACTGAAGCGACTTAGCAGCAGCAACCCCACGTGTGACCTGTGGTTCTGTTTATCACCCTGGGCTGGCTGTGTGATGACCTCCCCACAGTCAGCCCAGCTCCATCTGTTCAGGGAGCGCCTGGTTCCCCCACGCCAAGGACTGGAGCCGCAGAGAACCAGCCAGTCCCTCTGACCTCACCCGGCCACCCACGTTCTTGCTGGGAGGCGGCTTGGTCTCCAGCTATTGAAACTCACTCTCAAGACAGCAAGGTCTCGGGCTCATGCGTAACTGGGCTGTTTGTATCCAAGGAAGTGCCATGTTTCCCACAGCTTTATATAAACTTCCTCTTACTGAACGCATCTGGGTTCACAGGCTGCGGAACTTTTCTTTGAGTTTCTAAACTTAGCAGCTTTTCTCCCCACTCTGTTCCCCAAATATGGGTTCAGCTAGAGCCTGCGCTCTGGGAAGCCCAAGGTCTGGCCACTGTACCCAACTCAGCCTCGTGACTGGGGTGCAGTGAGGTGGGCAGGGCTGGGCAATGAGTCGGGGGTCAGATGTAGGGGGTAGCTGCCAAGAAGGGCCACCCCTGGAGGCAGGGGGTACCCATGTGGCAACCCCCTCATGCATCCTGTCTTGATGGAAGAAGAAGTGGCACCTTCAGACCCTGGCAGGGGCAGGCAGCCCACCTGAAGCCAAGTTGCATGCCAGGATCTCAGCCACGCCCTTAGGCACGTTGCTGTTAGGTCGCTAAGTTGTCTGTTTGCGACCCCACAGACTGCAGCATGCCAGGCCTCCCTGTCCTTCACTGTCTCCCGGAGTTTGCTCAAACATGTCCATTGAGTCAGTGATGCCATCCAACCATCTTATCCTGTGTCATCCCCTTCTCTTCCTGCCTTCAATCTTTCCCAGCATCAGGGTCTTTTCCAATGAGCCATCTCTTCGCATCAGGTGGCCAAAGTATTGGAGTTTCAGCTTCAGCATCAGTCCTTCCAATGCATGAGTCCTTCCTAGGCATGAGCTGTTCTCTAAACTGCCTGTTCTTGCCTAAATGTAATCCTCTTGTGTTAAAACATAGGTTTTATTATTACTTGGGGCCAGCAAAGCCAGCAGATGAGGAGACAATGGCCCCTGAAAAGACGCAGCTTGTTACTCACAGTTCCCAAGAGGAGAGGGGAGCACACGGCCCCACGCAGAACCACCTGGGGAAGCACCAGGGTCTATCAGGAGATGGAAGGAGTGCGCCGGAGAAGTGAGAAACAGCATTAACTGTGGTCTAACTAGAAGGAATGGGCAAAGCAGGGTAAGCAGGCTTGGGACTGGTTATTGCGAATAATTCCAGGCAACTCCAGAGGCCAGGGCTGTCTGGTACCCAGACTAGGGCAGAGGGATAAGTGCCCCTGAGTGTGAGAGCCCTTTGAGAGCTCAGCAGAGGGAGTGATTGGGGTGGACTCAGGATTCATTGCTTTGTACCCAACAGCTCTGCTCCCAGAACTGTTTGCTGTCTCTAGAAATCAGCTAACCCAAGAAGTCCCTCCAGGGCCAGCAAAAGCCCACGGTCAAAGCATTGGAAACCACATGGATGTCTCATATCTCAATTTTGACCAGGATGGGCATGGATCGAGCCCTTGGACCCTGTATTGCTCAGCCATTTGGCTGCCCAGGGGCTTCCCTGGTGGCTCAGCTGGTAAAGAACCCGTCTGCAATGTGGGAGACTTGGGTTTGACCCCTGGGTTGGGAAGATCCCCTGGAGACAGGAAAGGCTACCTACTCCAATATTCTGGCCTGGAGAATTCCATGGACTGGTTCCCTTGTGGTTCAGCTGGTAAAGAATCCACCTGCAATGCAGGAGACCCGGGTTTGATCCCTGGGTTGGGAAGATCCCCTGGAGAAAGGAAAGGCTACCCACTCCAGTATTCTGGCCTGGAGAATTCCATGGACTGGTTTCCTGGTGGCACAGAGGGTAAAGCATCTGCCTGCAATGCGGGAGACTCGGGTTTGATCCCTGGGTCAGGAAGATCACCCACCTGGAAAAGGAAATGGCAACCCAATCCAGTACTCTTGCCTGGAAAATTCCATGGATGGAGGAGCCTGGTGGGCTACAGTCCATGGGGCCGCAAAGAGTCGGATACGACTGGGCGACTTCGCTTTCTTTCACTTTTGGCTGCCCGGTCCTGTCCTCTTCCTTTCATTGCTTGTGCAATAATGCAATCCTTCATTTGACACATTTGATGTTTTAGGACCTTGTGTCTTGAATTAATGGCTAAGTTTTTATACCATCACCACTATTTATTTATGTCTTCTGTCAAACATATCATCTCAAGTAATCCTTCAACAACCTTGAGGTTAGAGACGGCAGATAAGATTGGTTAGGTAATCTTATTTATAATATCCATTCTCCCTTTCTTCCTTACCAGCAGAACTCCAATTGCATTCTAGGTAGTAATGCACTTGGCTGAAGTACTGACTACTCTGTACTGCTTAATAGGTAGTAACAAGGATGCAACAACCAGTTCTAGCCAACGTGATGTGAAGGAAAGAGGTCCTGGGGACTTTTTCAGGAGGGAGCAGACACAAGTGGCACCCACTCTGTAGCCTCCTGCCTTTTGCCCCTCCTCTGTCCTCCTGCCTGATATATAAGTCGGGTGCTTAAAGACATGAGAGCCAACTTTCAGGCATAAAAGCAGAAAGCTTCAAGCCCTGGATGATGGAGTAAGAAGGCAGAAGGAGCCT
Organism: Tragelaphus eurycerus; assembly: GCA_935064755.1. NCBI lineage: Eukaryota > Metazoa > Chordata > Mammalia > Artiodactyla > Bovidae > Tragelaphus > Tragelaphus eurycerus. The sequence continues at coordinate 45,694,849 of CAKXYN010000009.1, forward strand.
GGGTCCTCAGCTGCACCAATCCCAAACTGTCTGCCTCCAACCTCCTGTTATATGAGAAAAACTGTACCTCTATTTTAATGAAATTACTGTGACTATGTCTTTGGTGCATACGTGTGTGTGCTCAGCCATTCCGAATCTTCGAGACCCCATGGACTGAAGCCCACCAGGCTCCTCTGCCCATGGAATTTCCTAGACAAGAATATTGGAGTGGGTGGCCATTTCCTTCTCCAAGGGGTCTCTCCCCCTCAGAGATGGAACCCACGTCTCGTGCGTCGTCCTAATGGATGAAATAGACAATGTTTTAACTTTCTTTTGTGAAGGAAACTGAAGCTTATAATGTTAATAAAATTACCCAAGGCCTGGCAGCTCTTAAATGACAGCTCCTCTAGCCTCTATGGACTGAACTGTGTCTTCCCAAAATTCATGTGGTGAAGCCTGAACCTTGAGCATCTTAGAATGTGACTGCATTTGGAGACAAGGTTAAATGAGGTCATTGTTGTGTGCTGGTCTCAGCTGCTAACAACCATTGTTGTGGCTGGACCAGCCATTGTGCTTATGATTGCAAGACACACTGCAGCAATAACCATCAGGAAACTGGGAAAAAAAAAAAAAAAACTATTATTTGCAGGACCCAGAAATTACATGGTTTCCCCTGGGGGCAGACAGCGAGGCTGTGGTAGAAAGAGTGTGAACACAGGTCCAGGGTTCTGCTTATACTGTGGTCAAGGGTGGGGGCCTAGGGTTTCATGGGCTCACTATTGCTGAGAGTTCAAAACATAAAAGTGGGAACTTGAAGAGAAGAGAAAAAACAAGCTCTTTAGAAAGATCTCTAAAACAAAAGAGCCTCAGTGGGGGAAGATGGCTTTGGCTCTTTATCTAGTCCTGTGGCTGGCAGTGTATTTATTCAATCAAAGCTTAAGTCAGGCACTCACATTACAAGAAAGAGAAAACCTAGTTTCCAGGGCTTACGGCTCACACCAGTCATAAGTGGAGAGGTGTTAGTCACTCTGTCCAACCCTGCAGTTCCATGGATTGTAGCCCACCAACCTCCTCTGTCCATGGGGTTTTCTAAGCAAGAATACTGGAGTGGGTTGCCATTCCCTTCTCCAGGGGATCTTCCCGATCTAGGGATCGAACCCGATCTCCTGCACTGTGGGCAGATTCTTTATCATCTGAGCCACCAGGGAAGCCCTAAATCATAAGGGTGGGGCCCTAATCCAATAAGACTGCTGTGTTTATTTTTATTCAGTAACATTGAGCTCATTGTGACCCTATGGACTGCAGCACGCCCGGCTTCCCAGTCCTTCACTATCTCCTGGAGTTTGCTTAAACTCATGTCAATTTGGTTGGTGATGCCATTCAACCCTTCTCTTCCTGTCTTCAATCTTTCCCAGCATCAGGGTCTTTTCCAGTGAGTCGGCTCTTCGTCCTTATAGGGAGAGGAAGAGACACCTTCCTTATAAGATACCTTATAGGGAGAGGAAGTGTGTGTAGACAGCAGAACAACCTTAAGGACCCAGAGAGAAGGTGGCGGGTGCAAGCCAAGCCACAGAGGCCTCGGAAGACACCAAACCTGCCAGCACCTTGATCTTGGACTCTGGGTCTTCGTTTTCCCCTCAGCTACTTGCATGTTTGGGGTTGACCCTACTTCCTTGTCTCCCCTTAGCTCCCCTACCTCATCCTCCATACTCAGCCTCCCCCGAGAGAGGGGGCTCCATCCCTGTCACGTTTTGGAAGAGTATCTGAAAGCAGGATGAAGTGTGGAAGGATGAGCATCATCTATACAGTGTGGTTTGTGGTTTACAGCCAGAATCACATGGGACTTGAATTTTGTCAAATGCCTTGTAGGCATCTACGGATATGATCCTGTGATTTTCCTCTTAGCTCTGTTAATATGATAGATTTCTTACTATTACACCATCTTTGCCCTTCTGGAAAAAATCCTACTGGGACATGAAATGTCATACTTAATGTACTTTTAATTCAATTTCCTTATATTTTTATTTTTTAAACTTGTATTAATATTTATTAGTGATATAGGACTCTCTTTGTCAGTTGCAATTAGTAATATTATATTAGCTTCATAAAAGTAACTTAGAAGTTTACATTCTTTTTCAATTTGCTGCAAACTTATGCAAATCTGCAATTAATTGGTCTTTAAAGGTTTCATAGAGTCCTCTGATGAGTCTGTGCCTGTAAATTTAGAATTTTCTGTCTTTCTTCTATTGAAGTTGTCTGTATACATATTCTATCTCTATTTGGGTACATTTTATTTTCCTAAAAATGTATCTTTTTCATCTAGGTTTTCAAATTTATTTGCCTAAACTAGTAGGCCACAGGACTGGAAAAGGTCAGTTTTCATTCCAATCCCAAAGAAAGGCAATGCCAAAGAATGCTCAAACTACTGCACAATTGCACTCATCTCACACACTAGTAAAGTAATGCTCAAAATTCTCCAAGCCAGGCTTCAGCAATATGTGAACCGTGAACTTCCTGATGTTCAAGCTGGTTTTAGAAAAGGCAGAGGAACCAGAGATCAAACTGCCAACATCCCCTGGATCATTGAAAAAGCAAGAGAGTTCCAGAAAAACATCTATTTCTACTTTATTGACTATGCCAAAGCCTTTGACTGTGTGGATCACAATAAACTGGAAAATTCTGAAAGAGATGGGAATACCAGACCATCTGACCTATCTCTTGAGAAACCTATATGCAGGTCAGGAAGCAACAGTTAGAACTGGACATGGAACTACAGACTGGTTCCAAATAGGAAAAGGAGTACGTCAAGGCTGTATATTGTCACCCTGCTTATTTAACTTACATGCAGAGTACATCATGAGAAACGCTGGGTTGGAAGAAGCACAAGCTGGAATCAAGATTGTGGGGAGAAATATCAATAACCTCAGATATGCAGATGACACCATCCTTATGGCAGAAAGTGAACAGGAACTAAAAAGCCTCTTGATGAAAGTGAAAGAGGAGAGTGAAAAAGTTGGCTTAAAACTCAACATTCAGAAAATTAAGATCATGGCATCTGGTCCCATCACTACATGGGAAATAGATGGGGAAACAGTGGAAACAGTGTCAGACTTTATTTTTTGGGGCTCCAAAATCACTGCAGATAGTGATTGCAGCCATGAAATTAAGAGATGCTTAGTCCTTGGAAGGAAAGGATAGCATATTCAACCTAGATAGCATATTCAAAAGCAGAGATACTACTTTGGCAACAAAGGTCCGTCTAGTCAAGGCTATGGTTATTCCAGTGGTCATGTATGGATGTGAGAGTTGGACTGTGAAGAAAGCTGAGTGCCGAAGAATTGATGCTTTTGAACTGTGGTGTTGGAGAAGACTCTTGAGAGTCCCTTGGACTGCAAGGAGATCCAACCAGTCCATCCTAAAGGAGATCAGTGATCAGTCCTGAGTGTTCATTGGAAGGTCTGATGCTGAAGCTGAATCTCCAGTATTTTGGCCACTTCATGCGAAGAGTTGACTCATTGGAAAAGACCCTGATGCTGGGAAAGATTGGGGTCAGGAGGAGAAGGGGATGACAGAGGACGAGATGGCTGGATGGCATCACCGACTCGATGAACATGAGTTTGGGTGAACTCCAGGAGTTGGTGATGGACAGGGAGGCCTGGTGTGCTGTGATTCATGGGGTTGCAAAGAGTTGGACATGACTGAGCGACTGTACTGAACTGAAACTAGTAAAAAATATAAGCTGAATTTAAAAAATTCTTCTCTTCAATTATTTTCCTCTTATCATTTCTTACATTGTGTATTTGTGGTTTTCCTCTTCTAAATTATATGAGCTAATGTTTTTCCAATGTTGTTGATTTTTTTAAACTACTGTTTTTTGATGTATTAATAACATAACTCATTACATTTCTAGTTTGAACTTCATTAATTCCTTCCTTCTGCTTTGTTTTACTCTCTTGGTCTTTTTCTAGTTCCTTGCTTAGCCGTTTAATTGATTTATTTCCATTTTTATGGTTTCTGATACTTATTTCTGTATATTTTTATAGATCCTGCTTCAGCAGACTCATAATAAATTGTCATGTTCTTTTTCATTATCCATTATTTTCTAGAAGTTGTGCAACTTTATTTTGAAAAATCAGTGTCTCACAAGTAGCTTATAGTGTTAGTAAGTGTTAGTCGCCCAGTTGTGCCCGACTCTTTGCGACTCCATGGACTGCAGCCCATTGGGCTCTTCTGTCCATGAGATTTTTCATGAGGCAAGGATACTGGAGTGAGTTGCCATTTCCTTCTCCAGGGGATCTTCCAGACCCAGGGATTGACCCTGGGTCTCCTGCACTGAAGGCAGATTCTTTACCAACTGAGCTACCAGGGAAGCACAGGAGGAGGGCCTTTTGCTGGTTTTGATATTAATGTGAATTTCTAGGAGGTTTGTGTTTTGTTTTGTTTTGTTTTGTTTGCACTGTGATCGGACAGTGCTACCTGAATTTTATACTTCAGGAAATTTAATATTTTCTTTGTGAATCCTCTATGTGCAAATCTGTTAGATGCAGTGCAAGTTACAGGTGAAGTAAAATGATATCTGCGAGTTTTTTGGAAAGATCTCAGAATGGGTACCCTGGGAGGACAGAGGGAACACGATCAGCAAAACATTGATCACTTTTGAAATTGAATGGTGTGTACTTGGGGGTTCATCATGATTTTTATTTTCTGCACTTTCATGATAAATTTCCATTTTTCTGGTAAAAAAAAAAAGTTAACATCCTCTCCCCGGGTGGTAGTATTAGAATTGTTTTTAATTTCCTTCTTTACTTGTTTCCTACTTTACCCCAATGTTTTAAAAACTGAGCACATACTAATCGCAGTTAGAAGTCCCCTGGTACAGGCATTCCAAGGCAAACCATTCAATGTCACAGTAATCCAAGTCTATGCCCCAACCAGTAACGCTGAAGAAGCTGAAGTTGAACGGTTCTATGAAGACCTACAAGACCTTTTAGAACTAACACCCAAAAAAGATGTCCTTTTCATTATAGGGGACTGGAATGCAGAAGTAGGAAGTCAAGAAACACCTGGAGTAACAGGCAAATTTGGCCTTGGAATACGGAATGAAGCAGGGCAAAGACTAATAGAGTTTTGCCAAGAAAATGCACTGGTCATAGCAAATACCCTCTTCCAACAACACAAGAGAAGACTCTATACATGGACATCACCAGATGGTCAACACCGAAATCAGATCGATTATATTCTTTGCAGCCAAAGATGGAGAAGCTCTATACAATCAGCAAAAACAAGACCAGGAGCTGACTGTGGCTCGGACCATGAACTCCTTATTGCCAAATTCAGACTTAAATTGAAGAAAGTAGGGAAAACCACTAGACCATTCAGTTATTACCTAAATCAAATCCCTTATGATTATACAGTGGAAGTGAGAAATAGATTTGAGGGCCTAGATCTGATAGATAGAGTGCCTGATGAACTATGGAATGAGGTTCGTGACATTGTACAGGAGACAGGGATCAAGACCATCCCCATGGAAAAGAAATGCAAAAAAGCAAAATGGCTGTCTGGGGAGGCCTTGCAAATAGCTGCGAAAAGAAGAGAAGCGAAAAGCAAAGGAGAAAAGGAAAGATATAAACATCTGAATGCAGAGTTCCAAAGAATAGCAAGAAGAGGTAAGAAAGCCTTATTCAGCGATCAATGCAAAGAAATAGAGGAAAACAACAGAATGGGAAAGACTAAGGATCTATTCAAGAAAATCAGAGATACCAAAGGAACATTTCATGCAAAAATGGGCTCAATAAAGGACAGAAATGGAATGGACCTAAGGGAAGCAGAAGATATTAAGAAGAGGTGGCAAGAATACACAGAAGAACTGTACAAAAAAGAGCTTCACGACCCAGATAATCATGATGGTGTGATCACTGACCTAGAGCCAGACATCCTGGAATGTGAAGTCAAGTGGGCCTTAGAAAGCATCACTACGAACAAACCAGGCTTCAGCAATATGTGAACCGTGAACTTCCTGATGTTCAAGCTGGATTTAGAAAAGGCAGAGGAACCAGAGATCAAATTGCCAACATTCGCTGGATCATCGAAAAAGCAAGAGAGTTCCAGAAAAACATCTATTTCTGCTTTATTGACTATGCCAAAGCCTTTGACTGTGTAGATCACAATAAACTGTGGAAAATTCTGAGAGAGATGGGAATACCAGACCACCTGATCTGCCTCTTGAGAAATCTGTATGCAGATCAGGAAGCAACAGTTAGAACTGGTCATGGAACAACAGACTGGTTCCAAATAGGAAAAGGAGTACGTCAAGGCTGTATATTGTCACTCTGTTTATTTAACTTATATGCAGAGTACATCATGAGAAATGCTGGACTGGAAGAAACACAAGCTGGAATCAAGATTGTGGGGAGAAATATCAACAACCTCAGATAAGCAGATGATACCACCCTTATGGCAGAAAGTGAAGAGGAACTCAAAAGCCTCTTGATGAAAGTGAAAGTGGAGAGTGAAAAGGTTGGCTTAAAGCTCAACATTCAGAAAACGAAGATCATGACATCTGGTCCCATCACTACACGGGAAATAGATGGAGAAACAGTGGAAACAGTGTCAGACTTTATTTTTCTGGGCTCCAAAATCACTGCAGATGGTGAGTGCAGCCATGAAATTAAAAGACGCTTACTCCTTGGAAGGAAAGTTATGACCAACCTAGATAGCATATTCAAAAGCAGAGACATCACTTTGCCAACAAAGGTTCGCCTAGTCAAGGCTATGGTCTTTCCTGTGGTCATGTATGGATGTGAGAGCTGGACTGTGAAGAAGGCTGAGTGCCGAAGAATTGATGCTTTTGAACTGTGGTGTTGGAGAAGACTCTTGAGAGTCCCTTGGACTGCAAGGAGATCCAACCAGTCCATTCTGAAGGAGATCAGCCCTGGGATTTCTTTGGAAGGAATGATGCTAAAGCTGAAACTCCAGTATTTTGGCCACCTCATGCGAAGAGTTGACTCATTGGAGAAGACTCTGATGCTGGGAGGGATTGGGGGCAGGAGGAGAAGGGGACGACAGAGGATGAGATGGCTGGATGGCATCACTGACTCGATGAATGTGAGTCTGAGTGACCTCCGAGAGCTGGTGATGGACAGGGAGGCCTGGCATGCTGCAGTTCATGGGGTCGCGGAGAGTCGGACATGACTGAGCAACTGATCTCTCTCTCTGTACAGGCATTTAAAGTAAAGACAGGGACTCCCCTGGTGGTCCAGTGGTTAAGAACCCACTGCAGAGGGCACAGGTTGGATCCCTGAACTTTTTCTTGAAGTGAGTAAAAATGAAATACAACATGTCGGCTTAGAAAAATTACATGGTAAAAGTAACAAAAAAAGAAATAAAGTTAGCCTGATAATTGGGTTCTGACTAGAAGATGCTCTGGGTTCCCCAGGCCTCGACGTAGGGCTTGCCCTCACGAGACCAGGTCTGTTGGTTCTCACAGGTGACCGGAAGTGGCCACTTGGCCTCAGGGAGGATGGTGCAGAGACAGCAGATGGGTGAGCTGGCCTTGGGAAGACAGCTCCAGTTTCATTGGAGTGAGAAAAGCTCTGTAGGAACGTTACTTGCAGCCCATTTGACACTGCTGGTCAAAGTCGGCGTCTCAGTCTCCAGACCTTCTCGTGGGGAAGGGTGCCACCCCCCTTCTGGAAGGTACATCCCTGGGGTGGGGGTAGGGTGGGCCTCTACACACCTCAGCTCCACACACACAGCAGGACACTTACTGGAGACATGCCTTCCTATTTGAAAAACGTTCTACAAAGGTTTGGGGAGATTTTCTATTTGAGAAACAGAGGACTGGAGGGAGGCCTCAGAGAACAGATAGAACCTGCTGTCCCATTTCAACTGTGCTGATGGAAACAGTCCATTGGTGGCTCAGATGGTAAAGAATCTGCCTGCAATGCACGTAGATGCAGGTTCAATCCCTGGGATGGGAAGGTTGCCTGGAGAAGGAAATGGCAACCCACTCCAGTGTTCTTACCTGGAGAATCCCATGGACAGAGGAACCTGGTGGGTTACAGTCCATGGGGTTGCAAAGAGTTGGACACGACTAAATGACTTTCACTTTTTCAATGGTCAATTTGTACCATTTATTTTTTGACATGCTTGTCAATTTTTGACTTCCTTTCAGTTCAGTTCAGTCATTCAGTTGTATCCAACTCTTTGCAATCCCATGGACTGCAGTACGCTGGCTTCCCTGTCCATTGCCAACTCCTGGAGTTTACTCAGACTCATGTCCATCAAGCCAGTGATGTCATCCAACCATCTCATCCTCTGTCGTCCCCTTCTCCTCCCACCCTCAATCTTTCCCAGCATCAGGATGTTTTCAAATGAGTCAGCTCTTCGCATCAGGTGGCCAAAGTATTGGAGTTTCAGCTTCAACATCAGTCCTTCCAATGAACACCCAGGACTGATTGCCTTTAGGATGGACTGGTTGGATCTCCTTGCAGTTCCTTTAGCGTAAAGGTAATAAAATCCCAAATTCAATGACTTAAATTAGATTTACCTTCCAAGGAAAAATCAACAGCCATGCCACCTGAAAACTCCTCAGATCAATACTAAGTTACCTCTAGAAATGCCAAGCATTTTCAGACCTGGAAATAGTTGCAAGAAAATGCGGACATCTGTTCAGGTGAGCTGAGTTCAGTTTGTGAGGGTCTAACAGTTAAACGCCTCTTGCCTGGAAAATCCCATGGATGGAGGAGCCTGGTAGGCTGCAGTCCATGGGGTTGCGAAGAGTCAGATATGACTGAGCGATTTCACTTTCACTTTCATGCATTGGAGAAGGAAATGGCAACCCACTCCAGTGTTCTTGCCTGGAGAATCCCAGGGACGGGGGAGCCGTCTATGGGGTCGCACAGAGTCGGACACGACTGAAGCGACTTAGCAGCAGCAGCAACAGCTAAACTCAGAGCAGCTCTCAGTTTTGGGGGTCTAACTTACAGTTTTACCTCCCTTAGCAGTTTTACCCCCATCTCTTTTATTTTACAATCATAAGTGATTTAGTTTCAATATAAGATTCTGACAGCAGGAACTTTTCTTGGTGTGGCTTTGTTGTTGTTCAGTCACCAAATCATGTTCAGCTCTGTGACTCCATGGACTCTAGCATGCCAGGTTCCTCTGTCTTCCACCATCTCCCAAAGTTTGCTCAAATTCATGTCTATTGAGTCAATGATGCCATCCAACCACCTCATCCTCTGTCATCCCCTTCTCCTCCTGCCCTCAATCTTTCCCAGCATCAGGGTCTTTCCCAATGAGTCAGTTCTTTACATCAGGTGGCCAAAGTATTAGAGTTTCAGCTTCAGCATCAGTCCTTCCAATGAATATCCAGAATTGATTTCTTTTAGGATTGAGTGGTTTGATCTTCTTGACGTCCTTTAAATGACTCTCAAGTGTCTACTCCAACACCACAGTTCGAAAGCATCAGTTCTTCAGTGCTTAGCCTTCTTTATGGCCCAGCTCTCACATCCTTACACGACCACTGGAAAAACCATAGCTTTGACTTGCACAGCTTGCAGGATCCTAGTTCCCTGACCAGGGACTGAACCCGGGCTCTTGGCAGTGAAAGCACAGAGCCCTAACCACTGGGCATCCAGGGAATTCCCAGCAGGAGCGCATTTTTTATTTTGCTAGTTTACTACTGAAACACACAGTTTCTCAGAGCCTAGAGGACCTGGTCCAGCACAGTGTAAACAGGGGAGGGGTCAGGGCCAAGGCAGGTACACAGCTGTGGTTATGCGGCTGCTGAGCAAGGCCGGTTGCAGGATCAGGGGTTTCAGTGATGAAACTGCAAATGAGGTTTTTGGTGCTTTGCATTCTGCCTTTAGTGATGATGCTGGCTCACAGCATCTTGGAATCCTGCCCTGTGACTGGAATAGCAAGACAGCTGTGGCTCTTATTTCTTTATTCTAAACGTAGAGTTCAATCTATTCAAAGGAATGATAAACTGAGACTCAGCCTGTGGGAATTTATTCATCTGCTAACCTCTGCCATGAGAGCATGGCCCAGAATCCTAAGGGCAGAGTCCTGTGACCGGCGTGTGCTAAGCCTACCAGCAGGCTGGAGTCCCTCCTCCAGCTGGGACGAAACCCCAGACCCATTTTTAATCACTTGGGGCAGTGGTTTCAGAATCAAGCCAAGTGTGTATTTGTTTAAAGCATCTCAAGGATGGGCTCACTTGGGCTTCCCTGGTGGTCCAGTGGTTAAGACTCCACTCTGAGCTTCCACTGCAGGGGGCTGGGTTCAATCCTTGGTTGGGCCACTAAGACCCTGCATGCCTTGTGGCCAAAAAAAAAAGGGGGGGGCTCAATTCTCTCTCCCCCTTTTCCGTGGTTGGTGAACCAAAGCAGACTTAGGACCAGTGGTTCCATCACTGTTGGCCTCAGACGCTAAAACAATTGATGGCTGCCATCTGCCTGTTCTGGAGAAGGCACCCCTGTTTGGCGCCCTTCCCAGATGTGTGTTCTGTGGATCTTCCCTCCCTGAAGTTCACTAGCACATTGTTTAGCATCTAGGTATACATAGACTATTCCAATAGTCATGTATGGATGTGAGTTGGAACATAAAGAAAGCTGAGCGCTGAAGAACTGATGCTTTTGAACTGTGGTGTTGGAGAAGACTCTTGAGAGTCCCTTGGACTGCAAGGAGATCCAACCAGTCCATTCTGAAGGAGATCAGCCCTAGTGTTCACCGGAAGGACTGATGCTGAAGCTGAAACTCCAATACTTTGGCCACCTGAGGTGAAGAACCAATTCATTGGAAAAGACCTTGATGCTGGGGAAAATTGAAAAAGGGAGGAGAAGGGGACAACAGAGGATGAGACGGTTGGATGGCATCACTGACTCGATGGACATGAGTTTGAGCAAACTCCAGAAGATAGTGGAGGACAGGGAAGCCTGGTGTGCTACAGTCCATGGGGTTGCAAAGACAGGGAAGACTTAGTGACTGTCTAACAACAAAACACTGTGCCCTAAGATTGTGGCAGCTGATTCCAAGCTTGATGGCACTTTCTTTCACAGAGCAGTTGGCAAGGAACAAGGTAATTCTGTGACAGAAATACTGCCTGGGGTTTCAGTTTGCCAGCTGAAGGGGCATGAGCATTCCTGGTCTCCTTGAAACAAGAAACAACCGTGTGAGAAGACACGTTACATAGCATGAGATCACAGACTCAGTCTGGCCCCTAACAGACAGCAGACACTGCGTTTCCTTGATATTGATCCACAGATGGATGGGATTTAAAAATAAAAAAGTCACATCAAGGCTTAATGCTTAAGCTGATTCACAGCCTGCTGTTTGGCAAGATGACTTCCGCTAAGTTGATTTTTTTGGAAGTCCTGGGCGTGGCGCTTGACTCTCTACCCTTGAAGTGAAAGTGAAAGTCGCTCAGTCGTGTCCGACTCTTTGTGACCCCATGAACTATAAAGTCCATGGAATTCTCCAGGCCAGAATACTGGAGTGGGCAGCCTATCCCTGAGCTATCAGGGAAGCCCCTCTACCTTTACTAGCAACATGACCAAAAATGACCCATCTGAGGTCACCAGCAGCTTCCTCAGGGGTTGACTTGAAGGGATCAGCCTACAGAAGCACAGAGCGAGCCGGGATGGCCCACCTCATTTCCTTAAAGACAGACGACCACGAAGGGGCGGCTGCAGTGCTTTTAAGGGGCGACTACTTCAGGACGGACAGACCTCAGGGTGGGGGTGTGGTGGGGGCTTCCCTGGTGGCTCGGCTGGTAAAGATCTACCTAGTGCAGGAGACCCCGCTTCAATGCTTGGGTATAGAAGATCCGCTGGAGAAGGGACAGGCTACCCACTCCGGTATTCTTGAGCTTCCCTTGTGGCTCAGCTGGTAAAGAATCTTCCTGCAATGCAGAAGACCTGGGTTCGATCCCTGGGTTGGGAAGATCCCCTGGAGGAGGGAAAAGTTACCCCCTCCAATATTCTGGCCTGGAGAATTCCATGGACAGAGGAGCCTGGTGGGCTACAGTCTGTGGAGTCGCAGAGTTGGACATGACTGAGTGATTTTCTCTTCCACACTTCAGGATGGATAGAGCTCAGGGGCTTATGAGGCAGAGAGGTTATTGTTCGTTTCATGTCAGTATCCAATAAAAGTAGAGTGGTGTGATTTTTTTTTAATAGTTTTATTTACTTATTGCTGTGCTGGGTCTCCGTAGCTGCTCTGGCTTTTCTCTAGTTGAGGTCCGCGGGCTCTAGGGAGCGTGGCCTCCAGCATTTGGGCATGTGAGCCCAGCAGATGCCACTCCTGGGCTCTAGAGCAACAGGCGAAACGGCCGTGTCCCCCGGGCCCAGTGGTCCTGCAGCACGCGGGGCCTCCCGAATCAGGGCTGAACCGTGTCTCCTGCATTGGCAGCGGATTCTTTACCACTGGGCCACCAGGGAAGTGCAGGATGAGCAATGATGTGGAAATAGTGATTCTTAAGAAGAGCTACTGTGATCATGTGGCTTAACGTTCATTTGTAAGTTGAGTGTGGCTGTCATGCCCGCACATCAACTAGACATTGACAAGAGCGGGTGCTTCTCAAGTGAAGTCACAGGATCTTACTGCAAACTTTATATCATCTAAGGACACAAGCTCTCCATGGAGACGTTTAAGATCATAATGAATGTTATGTCTAAAAGTAACATTCTTAAGTATACGTCAATAAAAATTAAAAGAATGGAAGTCAACAAGAAAACCGATGCAAACTTGATTTTACAAAATTTGACAATCAAGAGTAAGGTACAGTCAAGGCGTACGGTCAAGTTACAAGCCACTTTAGAAGATGCAGTCTCAAGAACAGCAGAAATGTGAGTAGGTAGTCAGCTCTGGGAGGAAATGACAACCCACAAGAGTCTGAGCGAGCCTCACTGGCGTATGGAGAAGGGCAGGGGCAGACCTGGCCAGTCCCCGCCTAACACTACGGGACCAGGCCTGGGAACCGAGGGTCCTGGCTCCTGCCCTGGGCTCCAGCACAGCAGTGGGGACAAGGATGACCAGAGCAGGGAGCATCCGTGTCACTTCGCTCCTCCTTGGAGTGAGCACGATGCCTTTCCTCCCACTGGGAGAAGAGTCCTCTATGGGCCAAATGAAGCAGGACCAGATGTGTGGGCTACCCCTGGCGGCACAGCCTGAAAGGAGTCCTAGAGCTGCCGAAGCGTCCGGACTTGGAGAGATGAGTTGGGAGAATTTAAAACTCAAAAGGTGAACCAGAAAGCCAGGCGGGATGGCGAGTGAGCCAGGGCATCCTGTGGCCGCATGGCCGCCAAGCCAACACAGCTCGCCTGCGGCAGTCTCGGTGCCAAGCTCAGCACGCTGGGAGCTGCAGGCTGAGCCCACGAGGACACCCGTCTGTCACCAGGGTCTGCGTTCGCTTTCGGAAAAAGCCCAGAAATGACACAGGGATCTGTCCCGTTTCGAGGCTAGCCTGCTCTGGCCTCACAGGTGCGGCCTTCACACCTGGAAGACAAGGCCAGCCAGGTTATCATCCGGGGCAGAACTTCACCTTTGACGCTGGGAGACTACATTTAGACCCTCTGACGGATCACGGCCGCCTCTGAAACTAGACTCAGCATCGGGCGGCCTCTAGTGGCCACTGATGGCCAAGTGTCATAGTGGACCCCTGACTCACTGTGGAGGAAAAGGCACCTTCAACATCCTGAGAATGCAAAACCAAACAGTCAGGGAGGAAAAATGAAACTATACCTCCAGTATCTAGCCAAAGAAAAGCCTCAAATAGTAGACAGATTATAAAAATAATTTAGCCAGATTCTTTTTGAGGATGTGTTTATTATGTTCCAAAACCTTGAATAACTCACTTTTATTTTAAAAATTCAAACTGAAAGGAAAACTAGAGATTTCAACAACGTTCACAAAGGGTGGTAGCTGTCTTGTTTTAAGCTATGGTTATTATTATTTTACCTAAAGAAAGGTGAGCTAATATTTTGGAAAGCTTTGTCAACGGGCAAACTTCATCTGGGTCTCCACTTTATGTCTTTTACTCCATGAAAATGTCTTTTCAAAGCAGTGTTATCCGCCCACGGAGAATTTAAACAGGAGTCATCATCATTTTCTTCCAGTTTCTGGAAACACATGGGTTTCGCTCAGGAGGGCATTCCAGGAAAGTGTTCTATAGAATCCACGACCAACCTCCCCGCCTCCCCAGAGAAGCAGGACACCTCCAGACTCTAATGCAGGGGGGCACTGGCAGGGCCCCACAGCCTTGGTGAGGCTGCAGCTCAGAAGGTCCCCCCGCCATGTCCTGCAGGATGCACGGCCCCCAGTACCCCCAGGCCTGGGTGAGGTATGGGGGAGCGGCGTGAACACCCCAAGTGTCCGCTCTGTTGAAACCCATCGGTCCCGCAGTACCTTGAGTTCCTCCTGTCTTCTGTGATAGTAGAGCATCAGCTGTTTCTGCTCCTCGCTGCTAATGATGGGCTCTCGAGCTGGAGCTCCCTGGCCCCTCTGAAAAGATGAGAGGACAGTGCATTGTGGGTTAAGGCCTTCTATGGATGACCCGGGAGGGTACAGCTCACGTCTTAGAACTGCCTTTGCTGCTGCGGTTGTTGTTCTGTGCTCCACTGGGTCTGACTCTTTGTGACCCCGTGAACTGTAGCCACCAGGCTCCTCTGTCCATGGGATTCTCTCCAAGCAAGAATACTGGAGTGGGTTGCCATTTCCTACTCCAGGGATCTTCTCGACCCAGGGATGGAATCCCCTGTCTGTTGGGTCTCCTGCACTGGCAGGCAGACTGTTTACCACTGTGCCACCTGGGAAGCCCAAAGCCCAAACTGTTCTTTGTGGACAGCTAAACAAGGTCATGTTGAAGCTGAAACTCCAATACTTTGGGCACCTGATGCGAAGAGCTGACTCATTTGAAAAGACCCTGATGCTGGGAAAGATTGAAGATGGGAGAAGGGGACGACAGAGGATGAGATGGTTGGACGGCATCACCGACTCAATGGACATGAGCTTGAGTAAACTCCAGGAGTTGGTGATGGACAGGGAGGCCTGGCGTGCTGCAGTCCATGGGGTCACAAGGAGTCGGACATGACTGAGCGACTGAACTGAACTGATCTGAAACATCAGATGCATCTCATGATGCATCTCTCATCATCCAAAGTGAATCGTCAAGGGAGTCTCACTCACTCTTGCTCTGGGCCCTCACAGTGGAGGCTGGGGAGTGCGTGTTGGTTGCAGCCATTCCCAAGCCAGCCACTGCAGGTCTAGTGGGGAAGGCGTAGCGATAATCATGGAGGCCACCCTGTTTCCCCCAAACTTTAGAGAAACGGTTTAGGAGAGAGCACGGAACACAGCAGCCTGCAGGCACACGGCTCTACACCAGGTCTTCACAGGTCTCCAACACCAGGTCTTCACAGGTCTCCAGCCTTCCGCCTCGCTCACAGACCATCAGCACTCTGAAAAACTTGAGACCAGTGCTCGGGGCTATACTTTTCATCTCTAAAAACATTCTGAGTTACTTCTAGGCCCTATTTTTAAAGTTGAAATCATCTTGGTACACTCTCCTTTCCCCCCAATTAAAAGGAACTCCAAGACTTCCCTGGTCATCCAGAGGTTAAGAATCCTCCTGCCAGGGCAAGGTGCACAGGTCAAAGCCCTGTCTTGGAATATTCCACACTGACGAGCAACTGAGCCCATGCACCGCAAATACCGAGCCTGAGCGCCTGGAGCCCTGCTCTGCAATGAGAGGAGCCCACGCGGCACGATGGAGGGGCCCCTGCTCAGGACCGAGCCTGAGCGCCTGGAGCCCTGCTCTGCAACCAGAGGAGCCAACGCGGCACGATGGAGGGGCCCCTGCTCAGTACCGAGCCTGAGCGCCTGGAGCCCTGCTCTGCAATGAGAGGAGCCCACGCGGCACGATGGAGGGGACCCTGCTCAGGACCGAGCCTGAGCGCCTGGAGCCCTGCTCTGCAACCAGAGGAGCCCACACAGCACGATGGAGGGGCCCCTGCTCAGTACCGAGCCTGAGCGCCTGGAGCCCTGCTCTGCAACGAGAGGAGCCCACACAGCACGATGGAGGGGCCCCTGCTCAGGACCGAGCCTGAGCGCCTGGAGCCCTGCTCTGCAACGAGAGGAGCCCACGCGGCACGATGGAGGGGCCCCTGCTCAGTACCGAGCCTGAGCGCCTGGAGCCCTGCTCTGCAACGAGAGGAGCCCACACAGCACGATGGAGGGGCCCCTGCTCAGTACCGAGCCTGAGCGCCTGGAGCCCTGCTCTGCAACCAGAGGAGCCCACGCGGCACGATGAGGAGGGGCCCTGCTCAGGACCGAGCCTGAGCGCCTGGAGCCCTGCTCTGCAACGAGAGGAGCCCACACGGCATGATGAGGAGGGGCCCTGCTCAGTACTGAGCCTGAGCACCTGGAGCCCTGCTCTGCAACCAGAGGAGCCCACATAGCACGATGAGGAGGGGCCCCTGCTCAGGACTGAGCCTGAGCGCCTGGAGCCCTGCTCTGCAACCAGAGGGGACCACGCGGCACGATGAGGAGGGGCCCTGCTCAGTACCGAGCCTGAGCGCCTGGAGCCCTGCTCTGCAACGAGAGGAGCCCACACGGCACGATGAGGAGGGGCCCCTGCTCAGTACCGAGCCTGAGCGCCTGGAGCCCTGCTCTGCAACCAGAGGAGCCCACGCGGCACGATGAGGAGGGGACCTGCTCAGTACCGAGCCTGAGCGCCTGGAGCCCTGCTCTGCAACGAGAGGAGCCCACACGGCACGATGAGGAGGGGCCCTGCTCAGGACCGAGCCTGAGCGCCTGGGGCCCTGCTCTGCAACCAGAGGAGCCCACGCGGCACGATGAGGAGGGGCCCTGCTCAGGACCGAGCCTGAGCGCCTGGAGCCCTGCTCTGCAACCAGAGGAGCCCACGCAGCACGATGGAGGGGCCCCTGCTCAGTACCGAGCCTGAGCGCCTGGAGCCCTGCTCTGCAACGAGAGGACCCCACGCAGCACGATGGAGGGGCCCCTGCTCAGTACCGAGCCTGAGCGCCTGGAGCCCTGCTCTGCAACCAGAGGAGCCCACGGGGCACGATGAGGAGGGGACCTGCTCAGTACCGAGCCTGAGCGCCTGGAGCCCTGCTCTGCAACGAGAGGAGCCCACACGGCAGGATGAGGAGGGGCCCTGCTCAGGACCGAGCCTGAGGGCCTGGAGCCCTGCTCTGCAACCAGAGGAGCCCACGCGGCACGATGAGGAGGGGCCCTGCTCAGTACCGAGCCTGAGCGCCTGGAGCCCTGCTCTGCAACCAGAGGAGCCCACACGGCACGATGAGGAGGGGCCCCTGCTCAGTACTGAGCCTGAGCGCCTGGAGCCCTGCTCTGCAACCAGAGGAGCCCACACGGCACGATGAGGAGGGGCCCCTGCTCAGTACCGAGCCTGAGCGCCTGGAGCCCTGCTCTGCAACCAGAGGAGCCCACACGGCACGATGAGGAGGGGCCCTGCTCAGTACCGAACCTGAGCGCCTGGAGCCCTGCTCTGCAACGAGAGGACCCCACACGGCACGATGAGGAGAGGCCCTGCTCAGTACTGAGCCTGAGCGCCTGGAGCCCTGCTCTGCAACGAGAGGAGCCCACGCGGCACGATGGAGGGGCCCCTTCTCAGGACCGAGCCTGAGCGCCTGGAGCCCTGCTCTGCAACCAGAGGAGCCCACGCGGCACGATGGAGGGGCCCCTGCTCAGGACCGAGCCTGAGCGCCTGGAGCCCTGCTCTGCAACCAGAGGAGCCCACGCGGCACGATGAGGAGGGGCCCTGCTCAGTACCGAGCCTGAGCGCCTGGAGCCCTGCTCTGCAACGAGAGGAGCCCACGCGGCACGATGGAGGGGCCCCTGCTCAGTACCGAGCCTGAGCGCCTGGAGCCCTGCTCTGCAACGAGAGGAGCCCACGCGGCACGATGGAGGGGCCCCTGCTCAGGACCGAGCCTGAGCGCCTGGGGCCCTGCTCTGCAACCAGAGGAGCCCACACGGCACGATGAGGAGGGGCCCTGCTCAGGACCGAGCCTGAGCGCCTGGAGCCCTGCTCTGCAACGAGAGGAGCCCACGCGGCACGATGGAGGGGCCCCTGCTCAGTACCGAGCCTGAGCGCCTGGAGCCCTGCTCTGCAATGAGAGGAGCCCACGCGGCACGATGAGGAGGGGCCCTGCTCAGTACCGAGCCTGAGCGCCTGGAGCCCTGCTCTGCAACCAGAGGAGCCCACACGGCACGATGAGGAGGGGCCCCTGCTCAGTACCGAGCCTGAGCGCCTGGAGCCCTGCTCTGCAACGAGAGGAGCCCACACGGCACGATGAGGAGGGGCCCTGCTCAGTACTGAGCCTGAGCACCTGGAGCCCTGCTCTGCAACGAGAGGAGCCCATGCAGCACGATGGAGGGGCCCCTGCTCAGGACCGAGCCTGAGCGCCTGGGGCCCTGCTCTGCAACCAGAGGAGCCCACGCGGCACGATGAGGAGGGGCCCTGCTCAGGACCGAGCCTGAGCGCCTGGAGCCCTGCTCTGCAACCAGAGGAGCCCACGCAGCACGATGGAGGGGCCCCTGCTCAGTACCGAGTCTGAGAGCCTGGAGCCCTGCTCTGCAACGAGAGGACCCCACGCAGCACGATGGAGGGGCCCCTGCTCAGTACCGAGCCTGAGCGCCTGGAGCCCTGCTCTGCAACGAGAGGAGCCCACGCGGCACGATGAGGAGGGTCCCTGCTCAGTACCGAGCCTGAGCGCCTGGAGCCCTGCTCTGCAACCAGGGGAGCCCACACGGCACGATGAGGAGGGGCCCTGCTCAGGACCGAGCCTGAGCGCCTGGAGCCCTGCTCTGCAAGGAGAGGAGCCCACGCGGCACGATGGAGGGGCCCCTGCTCAGTACCGAGCCTGAGCGCCTGGAGCCCTGCTCTGCAACCAGAGGAGCCCACGCGGCACGATGGAGGGGCCCCTGCTCAGTACCGAGCCTGAGCGCCTGGAGCCCTGCTCTGCAACCAGAGGAGCCCACGCGGCACGATGAGCAGGGGCCCTGCTCAGTACTGAGCCTGAGCGCCTGGAGCCCTGCTCTGCAACGAGAGGAGCCCACATGGCACGATGAGGAGGGGCCCCTGCTCAGTACCGAGCCTGAGCGCCTGGAGCCCTGCTCTGCAACCAGAGGAGCTCACACGGCACGATGAGGAGGGGCCCTGCTCAGGACCGAGCCTGAGGGCCTGGAGCCCTGCTCTGCAACCAGAGGAGCCCACGCGGCACAATGAGGAGGGGCCCTGCTCAGGACCGAGCCTGAGCGCCTGGAGCCCTGCTCTGCAACCAGAGGAGCCCACGCGGCACGATGAGGAGGGGCCCTGCTCAGGACCAAGCCTGAGTGCCTGGAGCCCTGCTCTGCCACGAGAGGAGCCCACGCGGCACGATGGAGGGGCCCCTGCTCAGTACCGAGCCTGAGCGCCTGGAGCCCTGCTCTGCAATGAGAGGAGCCCACGCGGCACGATGGAGGGGCCCCTGCTCAGTACCGAGCCTGAGCGCCTGGAGCCCTGCTCTGCAACCAGAGGAGCCCACACGGCACGATGAGGGAGGGGCCCTGCTCAGTACCGAGCCTGAGCGCCTGGAGCCCTGCTCTGCAACCAGAGGAGCCCACACGGCACGATGAGGAGGGGCCCCTGCTCAGTACTGAGCCTGAGCGCCTGGAGCCCTGCTCTGCAACCAGAGGAGCCCACACGGCACGATGAGGAGGGGCCCTGCTCAGGACCGAGCCTGAGCGCCTGGAGCCCTGCTCTGCAAGGAGAGGAGCCCACGCGGCACGATGGAGGGGCCCCTGCTCAGTACCGAGCCTGAGCGCCTGGAGCCCTGCTCTGCAACCAGAGGAGCCCACACGGCACGATGAGGAGGGTCCCTGCTCAGTACCGAGCCTGAGCGCCTGGAGCCCTGCTCTGCAACCAGAGGAGCCCACACGGCACGATGAGGAGGGGCCCTGCTCAGGACCGAGCCTGAGCGCCTGGAGCCCTGCTCTGCAAGGAGAGGAGCCCACGCGGCACGATGGAGGGGCCCCTGCTCAGTACCGAGCCTGAGCGCCTGGAGCCCTGCTCTGCAACCAGAGGAGCCCACGCGGCACGATGGAGGGGCCCCTGCTCAGTACCGAGCCTGAGCGCCTGGAGCCCTGCTCTGCAACCAGAGGAGCCCACGCGGCACGATGAGCAGGGGCCCTGCTCAGTACTGAGCCTGAGCGCCTGGAGCCCTGCTCTGCAACGAGAGGAGCCCACATGGCACGATGAGGAGGGGCCCCTGCTCAGTACCGAGCCTGAGCGCCTGGAGCCCTGCTCTGCAACCAGAGGAGCTCACACGGCACGATGAGGAGGGGCCCTGCTCAGGACCGAGCCTGAGGGCCTGGAGCCCTGCTCTGCAACCAGAGGAGCCCACGCGGCACAATGAGGAGGGGCCCTGCTCAGGACCGAGCCTGAGCGCCTGGAGCCCTGCTCTGCAACCAGAGGAGCCCACGCGGCACGATGAGGAGGGGCCCTGCTCAGGACCAAGCCTGAGTGCCTGGAGCCCTGCTCTGCCACGAGAGGAGCCCACGCGGCACGATGGAGGGGCCCCTGCTCAGTACCGAGCCTGAGCGCCTGGAGCCCTGCTCTGCAACCAGAGGAGCCCACACGGCACGATGAGGAGGGTCCCTGCTCAGTACCGAGCCTGAGCGCCTGGAGCCCTGCTCTGCAACCAGAGGAGCCCACACGGCACGATGAGGAGGGGCCCTGCTCAGGACCGAGCCTGAGCGCCTGGAGCCCTGCTCTGCAAGGAGAGGAGCCCACGCGGCACGATGGAGGGTCCCTGCTCAGTACCGAGCCTGAGCGCCTGGAGCCCTGCTCTGCAACCAGAGGAGCCCACACGGCACGATGAGGAGGGGCCCTGCTCAGGACCGAGCCTGAGCGCCTGGAGCCCTGCTCTGCAAGGAGAGGAGCCCACGCGGCACGATGGAGGGGCCCCTGCTCAGTACTGAGCCTGAGCGCCTGGAGCCCTGCTCTGCAACCAGAGGAGCCCACACGGCACGATGAGGAGGGGCCCTGCTCAGGACCGAGCCTGAGCGCCTGGAGCCCTGCTCTGCAAGGAGAGGAGCCCACGCGGCACGATGGAGGGGCCCCTGCTCAGTACCGAGCCTGAGCGCCTGGAGCCCTGCTCTGCAACCAGAGGAGCCCACACGGCACGATGAGGAGGGTCCCTGCTCAGTACCGAGCCTGAGCGCCTGGAGCCCTGCTCTGCAACCAGAGGAGCCCACACGGCACGATGAGGAGGGGCCCTGCTCAGGACCGAGCCTGAGCGCCTGGAGCCCTGCTCTGCAAGGAGAGGAGCCCACGCGGCACGATGGAGGGGCCCCTGCTCAGTACCGAGCCTGAGCGCCTGGAGCCCTGCTCTGCAACCAGAGGAGCCCACGCGGCACGATGGAGGGGCCCCTGCTCAGTACCGAGCCTGAGCGCCTGGAGCCCTGCTCTGCAACCAGAGGAGCCCACGCGGCACGATGAGCAGGGGCCCTGCTCAGTACTGAGCCTGAGCGCCTGGAGCCCTGCTCTGCAACGAGAGGAGCCCACATGGCACGATGAGGAGGGGCCCCTGCTCAGTACCGAGCCTGAGCGCCTGGAGCCCTGCTCTGCAACCAGAGGAGCTCACACGGCACGATGAGGAGGGGCCCTGCTCAGGACCGAGCCTGAGGGCCTGGAGCCCTGCTCTGCAACCAGAGGAGCCCACGCGGCACAATGAGGAGGGGCCCTGCTCAGGACCGAGCCTGAGCGCCTGGAGCCCTGCTCTGCAACCAGAGGAGCCCACGCGGCACGATGAGGAGGGGCCCTGCTCAGGACCAAGCCTGAGTGCCTGGAGCCCTGCTCTGCCACGAGAGGAGCCCACGCGGCACGATGGAGGGGCCCCTGCTCAGTACCGAGCCTGAGCGCCTGGAGCCCTGCTCTGCAATGAGAGGAGCCCACGCGGCACGATGGAGGGGCCCCTGCTCAGTACCGAGCCTGAGCGCCTGGAGCCCTGCTCTGCAACCAGAGGAGCCCACACGGCACGATGAGGAGGGGCCCTGCTCAGTACCGAGCCTGAGCGCCTGGAGCCCTGCTCTGCAACCAGAGGAGCCCACACGGCACGATGAGGAGGGGCCCCTGCTCAGTACTGAGCCTGAGCGCCTGGAGCCCTGCTCTGCAACCAGAGGAGCCCACACGGCACGATGAGGAGGGGCCCCTGCTCAGTACCGAGCCTGAGCGCCTGGAGCCCTGCTCTGCAACCAGAGGAGCCCACGCAGCACGATGAGGAGGGGCCCTGCTCAGTACCGAGCCTGAGCGCCTGGAGCCCTGCTCTGCAACGAGAGGAGCCCACACGGCACGATGAGGAGGGGCCCTGCTCAGTACTGAGCCTGAGCGCCTGGAGCCCTGCTCTGCAACGAGAGGAGCCCACACAGCACGATGGAGGGGCCCCTTCTCAGGACCGAGCCTGAGCGCCTGGAGCCCTGCTCTGCAACGAGAGGAGCCCACGCGGCACGATGGAGGGGCCCCTGCTCAGGACCGAGCCTGAGCGCCTGGAGCCCTGCTCTGCAACCAGAGGAGCCCACGCGGCACGATGAGGAGGGGCCCCTGCTCAGGACCGAGCCTGAGCGCCTGGAGCCCTGCTCTGCAACGAGAGGAGCCCACGCGGCACGATGGAGGGGCCCCTGCTCAGTACCGAGCCTGAGCGCCTGGAGCCCTGCTCTGCAACGAGAGGAGCCCACGCGGCACGACGGAGGGGCCCCTGCTCAGTACCGAGCCTGAGCGCCTGGAGCCCTGCTCTGCAACCAGAGGAGCCCACGCGGCACGATGAGGAGGGGCCCTGCTCAGTACCGAGCCTGAGCGCCTGGAGCCCTGCTCTGCAACGAGAGGAGCCCATGCGGCACGATGGAGGGGCCCCTGCTCAGTACCGAGCCTGAGCGCCTGGAGCCCTGCTCTGCAACCAGAGGAGCCCACGCGGCACGATGAGGAGGGGCCCTGCTCAGTACCGAGCCTGAGCGCCTGGAGCCCTGCTCTGCAACGAGAGGAGCCCACGCGGCACGATGGAGGGGCCCCTGCTCAGTACCGAGCCTGCGCGCCTGGAGCCCTGCTCTGCAACCAGAGGAGCCCACGCGGCACGATGAGGAGGGGCCCTGCTCAGTACCGAGCCTGAGCGCCTGGAGCCCTGCTCTGCAACGAGAGGAGCCCACGCGGCACGATGGAGGGGCCCCTGCTCAGTACCGAGCCTGAGCGCCTGGAGCCCTGCTCTGCAACCAGAGGAGCCCACGCGGCACGATGAGGAGGGGCCCTGCTCAGTACCGAGCCTGAGCGCCTGGAGCCCTGCTCTGCAACCAGAGGAGCCCACACGGCACGATGAGGAGGGGCCCCTGCTCAGTACCGAGCCTGAGCGCCTGGAGCCCTGCTCTGCAACGAGAGGAGCCCACACGGCAGGATGAGGAGGGGCCCCTGCTCAGTACCGAGCCTGAGCGCCTGGAGCCCTGCTCTGCAACCAGAGGAGCCCACGCGGCACGATGAGGAGGGGCCCTGCTCAGTACCGAGCCTGAGCGCCTGGAGCCCTGCTCTGCAACGAGAGGAGCCCACGCGGCACGATGAGGAGGGTCCCTGCTCAGTACCGAGCCTGAGCGCCTGGAGCCCTGCTCTGCAACCAGAGGAGCCCACGTGGCACAATGAGGAGGGGCCCCTGCTCAGCCCAAGTGGAGAAAGCCCTTGCGCAGCAATGAAGACACCACCCCGCCAAAAGGAAATAATACATTTTTTAAACTGAGAAAAAACAAACTCCAGGTACTGTCAACTGATCCCCCTTTCCTTCCAGTTTTCGTTGCTCCGTAAAGAGGACAGTTTTAAGTTTGGACCCAACAGGATTAGAGTGCCTGCATTGGGAGTTTAAATCTTTCAGGTTTACTGTAAATTATTACCAGCGTGAAAGTAAGTTAAAAAAAAACCAACAGTGACACATAAGTCAAAGCGCTTACCTGCTGAATCTTGACGATGATTTTGGTTTTTTCATTCTTCCCCACGTAGTCCGAAAGCTTCTTGGTACGTCTCAGATCCTTGGCTGCCCACCACAGCTGTGCCTCTGATTCTTTGATGACGTTGAGCCCTGCCTGGGGGCCATGGTTGAGAACAGGCTTTAAGGCTTCTGGGGCATGGGCATGGGCACGGGCATGGTCAGTGCCCCTCCTGGCGAGGGACAGGCTTCCGGCACCCTGCCCTCTCGCCCCCTGGGAGCACCGGCTTCCCTGCCCACTCACCACCCTCGCTCACCTGGGCACCTTCCCTGTCAGTCTCCACTCGCGCCCTGACTCGGGTAACTTCCTGCTCTGGGAAGTGGGGGTATCCCATCTCACTGGCACCCTCATCCATGCATGATGTAAGGTCCCTCTGAGATGGATTTTTAGACTATGGCCAGGGAGGAAAACGGGGATCCTGCTGGGTGCTCGAATACAAAAGTCCCCGACTCACGACGATTTCATCTGTGACTTATTGACCACGTGATGGTGTGAAAGGGATACACGTTCAGTAGAAACCATACTTCAAATTTGGAATTTTCATCTCTTCTTGGCCTAGTGGTAAGAGTGTGACATTTTCTTGGGATGCTGGGCCGTGGCGGCAAGCTTATGATCACCAGAGTAACCAACCGACACACTGACAACCGTTCTGTACCAGACAGCGGTCCTGTTTTTCACTTTTGGTACAGTATTTAGTAAATCACATTATAAAATAGGCTCTGTGGTGGATGATTTTTTTCTAACTATTGGCTAATGTAAGTATTCTGGAGCACATTTCAGGCAGGTGAGGCTAAGCTATGATATTGAAGGCACTAAATGCATTTTCAATTTATTAATCTAATATTTTCAACTTATGTTAGGCTTGTTGGGACATAACCCATCATAAGCTGAGGAGGATCTATGTGGGGCTGTCAGTTTGCTTCTGCATCCCCTGCCTATGTAAGATGGCTCAGAGGAAAAGATACTGCCCCACAGGGTAAGGAATAAATGAGAAAAACAGGCGAAAGTAGAGCATAAAGCTAGGAAGATATTCAGGAGCAAGAGGGAAGACTAAAACTCAAAACTCCATCAATGGGACCAAGACATCTGGCAGAAACAGGCAAAAATGAGGTTCCTGGCTTCCCATTCCCCAAAGCAAATGGGAAGTTCTCAGCTCCTCCCTCCTCTGCCTCTCTGTGTGTGCGCCAAGCCCTCAACCAGGAGCAGATCTCTGCGGCCCTCCCCTGAATTCACAACTCTGCTCTGAAGCCGAGCCTCGCAAGATGGAAAGCTGTGTATGAAGCAAAAACTACATCAGGACAAATATGAGGTCAAATGGGAGCGGATTCTGCCCTGGGGCGGGGGTAGGCATGAACTCACATTATAGAGACCCCAAGAGCCACCCACATACCTGAGTCCCCGACAAATCTTCTTTATTTTCAAATTCCATCCGGATGGGATCGTACGGCGGCAACCCCATGGGATAAACTATCATCACGGCACCTCGAAGCTGGTCCAAGGCGTCATTCACCATCTCCATGGTCATGCAGACATTGGCTTCCACTTGTTTCTGAAAGTGGTTGTGGGCACTGTTATCTATGATGCGGCCAATCAACTCAACAGATGTCAATCAGGTTTGTCATCTTGTACAAGCCCCACGCCAGCAAACAGAATCAGACAGTGCTGCCACCAAGTGACTCTGATCTATCTGTGGGGCTGAGCCATAGCCGCTACAGCCTCGGTGATAACGCACAATATGAGCGGCATTGCGGGGTGAAGCGCAGAGAACACTCTGAGGGTAGGAATCCCGGGATCTTAGCTTCCCGACCAGGGATGGAACCTACGCCCCCTGCAGTGAAAGCGTAGAGTCTTAGCCACGAGACTGCCAGGGAAGTCTGGGCTGGGACCTCACGCTTTAGCTCGTGCTGTCTGCATGAGCGCTGGGTAGCCAGCATTAGAGCCGAACTGAACTGCAGGCACCCCCAGCTGACGTCTGAACACTGTAAATAAAGTGGTAGCTGTGGAAACGAGGGGAGCAGTTGGGATTCAAAAGGCATCGTGGGAGCGGGTGGTACGGGACCAGACAAGGCAGTTGGGTGACAGAGAGGCAGTGACAAAGGGGACCCTGATACACCGGCGGCTGTGTTAATAGAAATGAAAGGTCTGCAGGAAGGGCCAGCTCCTGGGTACAGGACACACGGCAGAGGAATCCCTGAGTTCAGGCCTAGAAAACTTGAGTTTGAAGGGCTGGCTGGACTTCCAGGTGAAAGAAACCCAGGTTGCAAGTAAACAACGGTTCTGGGGTAGAGGACAGAGACTGGAGAATTATCTGCAGAGAGTGGAAGCTGGTATTTGGCAGAGAAGATAAAATGACAAGGAAGAAAGAACAGAAAGAGAAGAGAGCTGAGGCTAACACACTTGGTGAAACACTGGATTTAAGCAGCAAGATGAAGAGAAAACAGCAACTAGAAGCTGCGAGGGAGCCAAGACATAGGAGACCCGTGGACGTGGTGCAAAGTCAGGCGTGACTTAGGAGTCAGATGGGAGAAGCTTCTGGATTTGCAGCTCAGGGGCCCCCGGGGGCCTCAAGGTGGCCATGTCTGTGGGGGGGAAGAAAACAGTGGCCAGCTTCTCAGAAACCCGGGAGGATGGGGCCTGAGGTTCTGGGGCCTCTCATGCCTTACCTACTCCCAGGGCGGCTTATGAAACTGTTTCCAAGTCGGAAACCCCCATCACATGTATCAGGCCTCCCCAGGAGGGGCCCGCGCCCACAGGCGGTGTGAGGGTCCACCAGCCCTGGGGTCACCGAGGGCAGTGGTCCCGACCAGAGGACACCACCCCCCCCCACCAATATGCCCAGACAGGGGCACCAGGGGGTCACTTTCTACAAAAGCTCCACTGATACCAAGGGCAGTGGTCCCGACCAGGCGCCACGGCATGGGACAGACAAAGTCAAGGTGCGGCCTCAGATGACAGATTCCCCGAGGTCCTGGGCTCCCACTCTCGGCTGAGGGTGGGTCCCGGGGAGGAGTGCACAGATGTTGCTGCCCACCCTCAAGGGGCCCCAGCTTGGATGCCCCACCACCTTCCACACTCCCCCGGAGGAACCTGAGTGATGGAGGCGGAGGCTCGGGGCCCAGGGGCTGGACGGTGGGGCTGCTGGGATCTGAGCGCCCACCTACCTGCCACGTGTTCTGACCCATGGGGCTAGCTGCCCCTCACCTGGCAGGTCTGGGGAGGTGGGAGCCAGGCCGGCTACATGTGGGGGCAGCGGGGAAGGGCCCTGGGTGAGAATCAAGCCCTGGTCGCACAAGCTCCGCCACTTTGGGCAAACTGCTGCAGAAAAGCGACTGGAGACCTGTGAAAGCTGTCTCTAAACTATGAAATGACAACATAAAAATACACACAGGCAAACGGAAGAAGTGACATAAACACATAGGAAGGATTTCCACAGAAGGAGGTGTGGGGGAGTGGAATGGGCGGAGCAGGGCCCAGGCCACTGCTCTCCTAACCTGTTCTGGAATGAGCCAACTTGACTACATGTTACTAGTTATTATCTATCCTTCTGGGCTTCCCTGGTGGCTCAGATGGCAAACAGTCTGCCTGCAACGCGGGAGACCCAGGTTCGATCCGTGGGTTGGAAAGATCCCCAGGAGAAGGAAATGGCAACCCACTTCAGCATTCTTGCCTGGAGAATCCCATGGATAGAGGAGCCTGGCGAGCTACAGCCCAAGGGCCACAAAGATTTGGACACGACTGAGTGACTTACACATTCATCCTTTAAAAAAAAAAAAGTCTCTGAAGCCAAATGCATTTTGTAAACCCTGGGTCAAACCGAAGCCTTTCCTATATTGACAGGCAGAAAAGCATGCTCCCCTGAATCACTTTAAGGATTCGCTGGCTTAGGAATCACAATGATACCCAGAGCACTAGGCAGAACAGGAGAAACAGTAGTTATCCAGGAAGAAGACCCGCGGTGGAGGGAGGGTGGGGCAACGAGCATCAGCAACATGTAAATAAAAGCCACTTGGTTGCTGAAAAATCCTTAAATTCCTGTCCTCCAGACTCACAGCCTATGCCTGTCAACGGTCTGACTTATGTTTCTCCTTCAGTGAAGTATTTTGTGTGTAAGTACTTCAGATGATTACAAAGAGCTAACCCATAATACACACGTGTTGTGTCAATCAGATCCTGCAGATCCAGTGAGCGGCCACAAGGCTCGCATCTGCCCTATTCGTCTTTCTTTAGTTCTTAATGGACACAAACTACGACCCGTAAAATAGATAAGCAGCAAGGATTTACTGAATAGCACGTGGACTTATATTCAGTATCTTGTAATAACTTATAATCGGAAGGAAAAAAACCACTACGTGGTATATCCGAGAGTAACACAACATGGTAAATCAACTACAGTTCAACTAAGAAGGAAAAAGCCTGAGGAAGCAAAAGCATATGAGCACCAATTCATGTCTGAACCACATCCACACAAGCCAATAACCATTTCTGTCTGATCTGAAGAAACTGAGAAGATTGCGGGAAAGAAAAAAAAACAAGCTAAGGCCCACTCTAAACATGTTGGTTTCCTTTGCCTCTGGAAGGAAGTGGGAGTGGGGCGGGGGGGTGTGCTGTGGGAGAGGAGGAGAGAGACAGACAGAAAGAAAAAAGAGAGAGAAGAAAGAATGAAAAAAAGCTGGCTGGCAGATAACTCTGGAAACCATTAACTGGAATTTGTACTTCAAAAGACCAGTTTTAGAACATCATTTAAAAAGCTAACCTTAGATATTATTGCTTTGGCTTCTTCTATAGTCTTCTTTATAACTTGCTTCATTTTTTCATTTGGAGCTAAAAATAAAAAGGGAAGGGGAGAGAAACAGCCATCTTTAGGATTCTTCTTAACCCCTTCTGTCTGAGTCGGGAGGAAGTGAGATGAGAGAAACTACAAGAATGGATCTAGGCAAAGGACACAGGAAAGCTGGGTGTCAGGAGCTAGTTAGATCTCTCAAACTTGGTACTCTGCTGGTACTTTGTCATTGAAAATACTAGAAATACAAAACTGTACTAAAAGTGATTAACACAATCTTGACTTAAAGATGAATAATGAACTGGTAATGTTCTGTTAACTGTTTTTACAAGTACCATGATTTATTTCTTTGATGTAATTCCAGCTAAAAAGCAAAAAAAAATCTCTCCAAATTGAGAATGGATTTAGGGTATGAAAAGATGTGGAAGACAACCAACTATTATTATTTTCTAGGTTAAAGTTCAAAATAAATACCATTAATAGAAATTTCTTTTATCCTCAATATTAATTTTTTTTTTCTGAGCATGCAAAGGCTTTCTTTTGCATGGACACTTTATTTCTTTTGCTTTTAAGAGTGTTTTAAGGGTATAATAGGTACTTATATAGTGTTTGTTAACTGATCAATTATAATCTTTTAAAGGGAGCTTTTTATGCAGGTTAAAAGGGGTATGGTATCAAAATAGGTTATCATCCCTTTTCCCCTCCAATCCCACACAAACAAGGGGACTAATTTCTTCAGTGTTCTCCCTGTCCTAAACGGCTTTGTACAAGAGAGGCCTGTCGTCAATTCAAGTGGAGACCGCTGGGCTGACATTCATTTCCTCTTTCCACACAGAATCGCTAAATACTCTGATGTACAAACCGTAGCAAAACATGCCCTGTGATACATTTTCAACGATTATCCCCTCTGACTGTTAGATTGAAGGATATGAAAATGCCAATTTTCAATCATTTGTTGCCTATAAAGTTGATAATTTCTTATGGTTCATCTACTGCATTTAAAAGCCAGTTGAAACTTAGTAAGAACAAGAAGACAGATGCCTTCTTTTCCATCTAATTCATCCTGGATTAGTGTTTTGCTGCTGCTGCTGCTAAGTCACTTCAGTCGTGTCCGACTCTGTGCGACCCCAGAGACGGCAGCCCACCGTCTCCGTTGTCCCTGGGATTCTCCAGGCAAGAACACTGGAGTGGGTTGCCATTTCCTTCTCCAATGCATGAAAGTGAAAAGTGAAAGTGAAGTCGCTCAGTCGTGTCTGACTCTTCTCGACCCCATGGACTGCAGCCCACCAGGCTCCTCCATCCATGGGGTTTTCCAGGCAAGAGTACTGGAGTAGGGTGCCATCGCTTTCTCCGAGCGTTTTGCTACAAGGAGTTAATAAGGGCTTTCCTGGTGACTCAGACGCTAACGAATCTGCCTGCAATGCAGGAAACCCAGGGTTCAATCCCTGGGTTGGGAAGATACCCTGGAGAAGGAAATGGCAACCCACTCCAGTATTCTTGCCTGGAGAATCCCATGGACAGAGGAGCCTGGCAGGCTACAGCCCATGGGTCGAAAAAGACTTCGACATAACTTAGCAACTAAACAAAAACAAGGAGTTACATGGTACAGTATTTTGTAAGTTTGAATAGACATACTGAGGTCAGTTTTTAACTTGAAGACTGTTTTCACGCTGACTGTTACATTCAGGCATGCGCAGAGAAGAAAAATGCTGGATTACCTTGTCCATTCCTCCGTCCAATGTCATCTTTTTTAAATACTGAGCCTCCACTGGGGATACACTTTTCACCCCATTCATCCTTTAATTTCAATTCTTCAATCTGTTCATCAGTCAGTCCTTGCATATTAGGAGGCAGAAATACGCCATGATCTGCTAATTCTTCCATTTCTTAAAAACAAGAGGAAATTAGACAATATGCATCACAGTCATTATCATAACACCTTACACTTCACTGGAATGGAAGCTTCCTAGAGGTCAGGGGCCTGTTGACTATTTTATTTAGCAGACACTTAGATGTCACTTGCTATGGCATACCTGTCCCTGACCTCTGACAAATGCTCACCGATGCATCCTAGATCAACAGAAGCAGAGAGTCTGGGGGCTCACCCACTGGTCACAGGCTGCAGTTTCTGTGCTCCAATCCTCTGTGCTATGTTATACCTCCTGGCATCCAGGAGGCATAAATTCAAATCCACTGACAAGTTGAATACATACCCACATAGGGTATTATGGTTTTGCAAGTGCGTTCGCATAGATTATCTCAATTTCTCCTTGTGAGGTAGGCCATCCTCATCTTCCCCAATCGCAGCAGAATCACCAGAGGCTTGCTCAGGTCACACTGCTACTACTGCAGCCCTTCCGTGGTGAAAGAGACAGGAAAAGACCTTGATTTTCTAGTATCATGTTCACTATTCAGATGCATGCTTTATATTTCTCCTATTCCATATGTATTCACCCCAAAATGAATCCACATTTTAACCTTGCAAAATTGCCTTTCTTTTCTTCCCCTTCCCTCTCTCTCTCTCCCTTCTTTCACATGAAAGAGGTATGTGGGGTCTTTGTAGCACTTTGAGAAGACACCAGGTGGCCTGTAATAACATAAAACTATGGAACAAATACTATAGAACAAATCACCAACTTGACGGACATGAGTTTGAGCAAGCTCTGGGAGTTGGTGATGGACAGGGAAGCCTGGCGTGCTGCAGTCCATGGGGTTGCAGAGTCAGACACGACTGAGCGACTGAACTGAACTGATTGAACAAATGGTCTAACTTAATGGGCTATTTGTGGGATACTTATTGTCTCTCTTTCCCAACCCGACTCTATGTATCTGGGGGCGAGGGGAAGGGGAGACAAGGAGCTGGCCTCATTCGTCCTTGTCTTTGGGCATAGCTTGCCTGAACCAAGGCCCATAATAAGGACTATAGACAGGTGACGCTGTGTGCTAGCCTCTCAGTGGTGTCAGACTCTTGGTGACCCCATGGACTGTAGCCCGCCAGGCTCCTCTGTCCCTGGGATTCTTCAGGCAAGGATACTGGAGTGGGTTGCCATTTCCTTTTCCAGGGGATCTTCCTGACCCAGGGACTGAACCCAGGTCTCCTGCATTGCAGGCAGATGGTTTACCATCTGAGCTACTACGAAAAGAATCCGCCTGCCAGATGCGGGTTGGATCCCTGGGTTGGGAAGATTCCCCTGGAAGAAATGGCACCCCACTCCAGTATTCTTGCCTGGAAAATTCCATAGGCAGAGGAGCCTGGAGGGCCACAGTCCATGGGGATGCAGAGTCAGACACGACTGAGCAGGTGGCACAGATTAAATGAATGGGTTTCCCATTCACTAATGAGACTCTGAACAATCAGCACCACATTTCAACTGATAATTTCACAGAAAAAGCTGAGGCCCTTTTCCCCCCAGATGCTTTGATTTTAAAATAACACTTAATTAAGCCTGGTCTGGAGTCGGTAAATTTTACTAAGAAACTATACATACGACCCATAAAGTTCTTAAGGAATGGATAGTTTATGATCCTTAAGGAGTACTCTATGGTACAAAAATCACCTGTGACAATTACAGAAACAATCACATCATGGATCACACCTGGACTAACACACTGTCAAGTACTGTGCTGCCTAAGGCAACAGTTAGGAGCTTCAGGAGGCTCTGAGCGCCAAGTCCTTTCAGTTGTGTCAGACCCTTTGCGACCCCATGGAGGGTAGCCCATCAGGTATCCTCTGTCCATGGGATTCTCCAGGGAAGATTACTGGAGTAGGTTGCCATGTCCTCCTCCAGGGCTCTTCCCAACTCAGGGACCGAACCCTGTGGCTTTTCTGTCTTCTGCATTGGCAGGCACATTACCGCTAGAATTTACATTTAAATGAATTGAAATAAAGAATGCAGTATCTTGGCGGTGTTCAATAGCCACCTGTGATACCGGCCACCCACTCCAGTGTATTCTTGCCTGGAGAATCCCGTGGACAGACCACGGAGTCGCAAACAGTCGGACACGACTTATAGCAACTACCACTGCTAGATGGCACCGCCAGGGAACATCTCTGGCGCGGTGGAAAGTTGCATTGGCCGTCGCCGCTCCGGGGTGGGGGTGGGGTGGGGGGCAGTGATCAAAACACTGTAACAGGAGGATAGGCTGTTTCCTAGACCAGGGAACACGGAGGGAGGCAAGAACGCCGAGGCTCTCTTACTGTCTCTCGCCCTTGAAAACCATCCCAAAGCTGGGTGGCTCCCCCCGCCAGCAGCACCCCCCCCCCCCACCCCGGAGACTGCTCTATCTTCAAAGTCTCAAAAGAGAACACTCACTCTTAAAAATCGGCCCGGGGATCGTCCCGCCTCTCACACTTGTGGAGATCCCCTACACCTGCTCTGGGGTCCAGGCTCATGCTCTCTCCCGTGCCACCTCCCGTCCCTCCTCCCCCTCCTCGGTTTCGGGACTTAAGTCTGTTTGTTTTGCTTACTGCTGCTGCTAAGTCACTTCAGTCGTGTCCGACTCTGTGTGACCCCATAGATGGCAGCGCACCAGGCTCCCCCGTCCGTGGGATTCTCCAGGCAAGAACACTGGAGTGGGTTGCCATTTCCTTCTCCAATGCATGAAAGTGAAAAGTGAAAGGTAAGTCGCTCAGTCGCGCGCGACTCTTAGCGACCCCATGGACTGCAGCCCACCAGACTTCTCCATCCATAGGATTTTCCAGGCAAGAGTACTGGAGTGGGGTGCCATTGCCTTCAGAGCCCTAATTCCGACTCCCCAGGCCGTGGAGCGGTTCGTCCCGTCTGCTCCGAGCACCCTTTCACGCTGTGCAGTCAGTTCAGTCGCTTAGTCGTGTCGGACTCTTTCCGACCCCATGGACTGCAGCACGCCAGGCTTCCCTGTCCATCACCAACTCCCGGAGTTTACGCAAACTCATCTCCACTGAGTCGGTGATGCCATCCAACCATCTCATCCTCTGTCATCCCCTTCTCCTCCCGCCTTCAATCTTTTATCAGGGTCTTTTCCAGTGAGTCAGTTCTTTGCCTCAGGTAGTAATGGAGTTTTAGCTTCAGCATCAGTCCTTCCACTAAATATTCAGGACTGATTTCCCAAGCGGTGCAGTAGCTCCTGGAAGCATCTCTGGGGAAACCCGTGGTCCCCATCTCAAGCCCGGCAGCTGCGCGTCTTCGCAAAGTCTTCACAGCCTGACCGAGCCCTAGCCTGCCCGAGGAGGCCTGGCGGGTCCCGCCCAATTTCGCCCCGTCCCCGCAGGCCCGTTTCTCTCCTCCCCTCCCAGGCCCCAAGCCGTCGGGCCGCACCTGAGCAGAGGCGCTGCACCTTGAGCCGCGCGTTGTAGACCCGGGCCACCTGCGCCGTGAGCTCCTCCAGCTCCGAGCTCCCCGGCGCCTGCAGCAGGAACTGGCTCTCGTCGCCCCGCTTCACGTGCAGCAGAACCATGGCGGCTGCGGGAGCCCCGCCGGAAGGCCCGGGACAAGCGGCCTGAGGTCACCCACCCCAGCGGGCGGACAGCGAAGATCACCGACTAACGGTTGCCGGGAGGCCGGAACCCTGGGTTCGAGCGCTCGCGGTGCTGGGACGGGGGAGGGGAACTAGGGAAAACGGCTCCGCTCCCGGAAGTGGCTGTTGCCAGGAGCAACAGAGAAACAAGGTCTGGGAGCCGGGAGGGGGGACGGGGATGGGGGGAAACGGCACCCGCTCTCGGAAGTGGCTGTTGCCAGGAGTAACAGAGAAACGCGGTCTGAGGGCGGGGGTTGGGGCCCACGGCTCAAGGGCAGACCCTGAGGCTGGGGAAGCTACGGTGCGCGGGGACCCGGGCCTCCCTCCACTACCGGGACAGTAGGTGCAGCCGAGCAAAGAGTCCGGGAGGGGCTCCCGGACCGGCCCACGCACCGGCCGAGCCGACTTCGCCGAGACCTCGCTCCCGGAAGTGGCTGTTGCCGTGGCAACCCTCAAACCGACCACCCGGCTGAGGGGAGTTCTGGCCGCCGGGTCGGCTCGCCGGGGGCCCGAGATTCCATCCAGGGAGTTGGGAGGGGAGGCGCAGGGAGGTTGCTCGACTGGGACTGGGAGGGGGTGGTGGGCACCCAGAGGCGCCGAGCCCCCATGGCAGTGTTCCCACCGCCGCTCCAGGCCTCGCCAGCCTTTCCGCCTTC
The DNA here is from genome assembly GCA_935064755.1 of Tragelaphus eurycerus. Lineage (NCBI taxonomy): Eukaryota > Metazoa > Chordata > Mammalia > Artiodactyla > Bovidae > Tragelaphus > Tragelaphus eurycerus. Next base: position 45,729,796 of record CAKXYN010000009.1, read on the forward strand.
CGCAGTCTCCACTTCCGGAAACGCCTCCGGCTGCTTCCTGTCTGGAGCGCTGAAGAGAGAGGCCGTCGGCTGTTGGTTCTTTGGTCTTCAGGACTGAGGAATCGGGGAACGTGCCCGTACCTCTCCATGCGGGGTGATTCGGATCCCCACGTCTAGTGTATCTGGCGTGGCTGACGCCGGAACGACGCTCCGCAAACTGTCGTCTTGCACTGTCCAGCAAAATTCTTACTCAAGGCAGTCGTGGGCGGCGCTGTTTATTCCCAAACAGGGCGGCAGGTTCAGGGTCACTGCTCTCATGGAGCTTATATTATACTTACTTATATTATATACTTACTTATATATACTTACTTATATATACTTACTTATATATAATATAAGTATACTTATATTATATACTTACTTATATTATATACTTACTTATATATATTATATACTTACTTAAATTATATACTTACTTACTTATATACTTACTTATATACTTAAGTATATTATAATATACTTACTTATATTCAGTAAGTAAGTGACAAAAAGAAAGCAAACATTAAAAAAGTAAAAAAATAAACAGGGTGATTGACTTTTTAGATAGGCTGGTCAAGGAATGTCTTAAAAGGGGTGGGTAACATTTGCACTGAGTCCTTGCTCACAAGGCGCTTGCAAAGCTATCCAAGTAGTGCAAGGCCCCCACCCCTGGTTGTCTCATTGGAAGGGCCGTTGCCGAATACGAATTGATTTGAATTTTACAAGCGCCTGGCACTCCGTATACCTGAAACTTTTGACTCCCTGCATTGAATCTGTATCCCTGAAGTTCCCGGGGAAAGGGAAGAAAAGTGGGAGACTGTAAGCCTAGGAATGCGTCCAGGCAACCCAGAGCCTCATGTGAAGACTGCTAGAATGATGCTGGATAGAAGGGGGACGGCGCCCAGGGGGAAGATAGGTGTGTTTTCGTCTCTAGTCCTGTCAGGGCAGGGATCACCCAGACCTTGGAACATGCAGTACTGGTCAAGACTGGCAAATGTCTTTTACCCAGAGGGAGAAAGGGGTCTACTGGGTTCACCTACCTCCTGACTGCTGGCTGTAAGATCCTCCTCCGATTTTCTCCTGAATCCAACTAAGTATCCATTAGGCCACTCCTGCTTAAAACTTGCTTTATATACAGCCTTCTAGGTAGTGAGAACCATTTATCCACACACTCATGTATTACAGACAGGGTCTCGGGGTATAATTTTTAATAAACGTAAAAGGAATGAATAGAAAACCCATGTTTGTACTGGTCATCCAGTTCTGTTTAAGTAAGTACTTACTAAGTTTACATTGTTGTTATTGTTTAGGTTGTGTCCTATGTGTCTTATAACCCCATGGACTGTACCCCACCAGCCTCTGTCCAAGGGATTCTCCAGGCAACTGGAATGGGTTGCCATTTCCTTCTCCAAGGGATCTTCCCACCCCAGGGATTGAACAGAGTCTCTGTCTTGGCAGGCAGATTCTTTACCACTGGGCCACCATGGAAGCCCATTAACTACATTGTCACAGGTCGAACACTTGCACCATCGTTAATCTTTATCAGCACTGCTATTTGCCTTTGTATTCTTATAATGCATTCCTTTCTGTGTTTTCTTAAGGTCCTTTTCTTCTCAAACAGGCCGTGTCATACAAATTTTGTGTGTAGCTTTTCCTCATTGTAGTTTAAGTGATCATAAATCATGCCAAAGCCTATTGTATTGTCACCCAAGTGGGTTCTGAATTTGAAGACAAATATGACATCTGTGTGTTCCTATGTACTTTGGCTTATCTAAATATTTTAGGTACTGTTTCCTTTCTAGGGTAAAGGGCATCTTATAAGCATTTGTATCTGCTGAAGCAATCCATTAGTAGTGATAAACACTCCGGTACAGATCATTAATGGGGCATTCATGTTGACTGCTAGATATCAGGCAACCAGAGAGGAAAAGAAAATTTTTACTGTACTGAAAAAAAATTGTTTTAATACCAGTAACACACATATGTGGGACTTCTCCCATGGCTCAGCAGGTAAAGAATCCAGCTGCAATGCAGGAGATCCAGGAGATGTGGATTTGATCCTGGGTCAGGAAGATTCTCCTGGAGAAAGAAATGGCAACCCACTCTAGTACTCTTGCCTGGAAAATCCTATGGCCTGGTGGGCTACAGTCCATAGGGTCACAGAGTTGTAAACAACTGAGGGACTGAGCATACATACATAACACACATATGTATCCCTAACAAATTTAGAGAACGTTGTTTGGTATGTTTTAAATTTGATATAATGTTGGAGAAGACTCTTGAGAGTCCCTTGGACTGCAAGAAGATCCAACCAGTTCATTCTGAAGGAGATCAATCCTGGAATTTCTTTGGAAGGAATGATGCTAAAGCTGAAACTCCAGTATTTTGGCCACCTCATGTGAAGAGTTGACTCATTGGAGAAGACTCTGATGCTGGGAGGGATTGAGGGCAGGAGGAGAAGGGGACGACAGAGGATGAGATGGCTGGATGGCATCACTGACTTGATGGGTGTGAGTCTGAGTGACCTCCGGGAGCTGGTGATGGACAGGGAGGCCTGGCGTGCTGCGGTTCATGGGGTCGGAAAGAGTCAGACACGACTGAGCAACTGATCTGATCTGAATGTCATACGAAGATGACATTAGTTGAAAACGAAGATCATGGCATCTGGTCCCATCACTTCATGGGAAATAGATGGGGAAACAGTGAAAACAGGTTCAGACTTTATTTTTGGGGCTCCAAAATCACTGCAGATGGTGACTGCAGCCATGAAATTAAAAGACGCTTACTCCTTGGAAGGAAAGTTATGACCGACCTAGATAGCATATTCAAAAGCAGAGACATTACTTTGCCAACAAAGGTCTGTCTAGTCAAGGCTATGGTCTTTCCTGTGGTCATGTATGGATGTGAGAGCTGGACTGTGAAGAAGGCTGAGTGCCGAAGAATTGATGCTTTTGAACTGTGGTGTTGGAGAAGACTCTTGAGAGTCCCTTGGACTGCAAGGAGATCCAACCAGTCCATTCTGAAGGAGATCAGCCCTGGGATTTTTGGAAGGAATGATGCTAAAGCTGAAACTCCAGTACTTTGGCCACTTCACTCGAAGAGTTGACTCACTGGAAAAGACTCTGATGCTGGGAGGGATTGGGGACAGGAGGAGAAGGGGACGACAGAGGATGAGATGGCTGGATGGCATCACCGACTTGATGGACATTGAGTCTGAATGAACTCCAGGAGTTGGTGATGGACAGGGAGGCCTGGCGTGCTGCGATTCATGGGGTTGCAGAGTCAGACACGACTGAGAGACTGAACTGAACTGAAAGGAACTGAATGTCATACTGTATTATTTTGCACCTTGCTTTATGGCTCCATACTGAAATTTACTAGTGTTTCACTTATTTTCACTACTACATAGTAGTCCACCAGAAATATGTCACTCCATTCCCTTCTTGACGGTTAGTTTCTTTCTAGTTTTCACCATTACAAACAATGTGCATTCCTACTCCACTTGTCCTAGAATTTCTCTCCAAGTCAAATTTGTTGTGATAGAATATATGAACCTTACTGGACACTATTTATATATTTTTTAAGTTAATCATTTTTTGGCTGTGCTGGGTCTTTGTTGCTCCTTGAAAGCTTTCTCTAGTTGTGGTGCATTGTCTCCTCACGGTGTGGCTTCTTTAGTTGCACAGCATGGGCTCTAACACTCAGGCTCAGCAGTTGGGGTGCATGGGCTTAGTTGCTCAGCAGCCTGTGGGATCTTCCTAGACCAGGGATTGAATCCATGTCCCCCTGCATTGGCAGGTGGATTCTTAGCCACTGGACCACCAAAGAAGTCCTACTGGATGTTATTTAATTGTTCTCTAGAATTGATGTGCCAATTTGCCCTCTCGCCAACAATGTATGAGTTCCCATTTTTCCATGTTTAATATCTTGATGTGGTCAGACTTTTTTCCTAACGTTAATAAAGTGGCATTTTGCTTTATACATGAGTTTGGTTTTCCTGTGTCAGTCACTCATGCTGGTAATTGTGGACCTGCAGGGCTTAGGATCTGACTATAAATCATGTGGAGAGGCTGAAAGATAAGCTATAGACAGAGAAATATATTTACAAAGCACATATTCAACAGAGGTGGAATCTCTAGAATATATAAAGAGCCCTCAAAACATGACAGTTTAAAAACAATCTATTTAGAAAATGGGCAAAAGACACATATTTCACACACAAAAAGGCATCAGATGGCAAATAAGCACATGAAAACATGTTCACCATCATTAACTCTTAGGGTAAAGACAAAGCCACGATGCAATTCAGGCAAAGATAAGAAAAATTGGGTCACTCTTAGGTTGTTGATAAGAATGGAAAATGGTTCAGTCATTCTAGCAGAAAATTTGGAAGCTTTTAAAAAATCCAAGCATGCAACCACTCTATGACCCAGCATGTACCCCTGGTCATTTATCCCAGAGAAATGAAAACTTACATTCACATAAAAACCTGAGATGAGTGTTCAAAGCAACTTCACTTATAATAGTCCCAAACTGGGAACACCCCAAATGTCCTTCAGTGGATGAATAAATGGTTAAACCAATTGTGATATATCTATACCATGGGATACTATATAATAATAAAAAGGAACAAACTATTGAATCTCCAGAGAACTGTGCTGAGTAAAAAAGTCAATCCCAAAAGGTTACACACACATGATTCCATTTATGTAACATTCTTGAAGTAGCAAAATTATAGTGAATATGGAGAACAGAATCTATTATGGAGAATAGATTAGTGGTTCCCAGAAGTTAAGGACACAGGAGAAGGGCATGGGATGGGAGAGAAGGGGAAAAGGCAACAAGGCAGGACCTTCAGGGGATGGAATCATCTTTTATATCAGTGTTAAAGCCCTGGCTGTGGTACTGCACTAGAGTTCTGCAAATGTTACCACTGGGTAAAGGATACCTGGGATCTTTCTGTATTATTTCTTACAACTGCATGTTGTTGTTTAGTTGCTATGCTGTGCCCATGCACTGTAGCCTGCCAGGCTCCTCTGTCCAGGGGATTTCCCAGGCAAGAATACTGGCATGGGTAGCCATTTCCTTCTCCAGGGGATCTTCACGACCCAGGGATCAAACCTGTTGTCTCCTGCATTGGCAGGTAGGTTCTTTACTGTCTGAGCTACCATGGAAGCCCATACAAATCTACAGTTACCTTAAAATAAAAAGTTTTTACAAAGCCTATTATTCTGTATCTGTAACTTCTTAATTAGAGATTAATGAACATAACTGAATTAAGAATCCAGGTTATTGTTTTAAATAGCAATCTGAAAAAAAGGCAATGCTCACAGGAACAGCAGCCTCAGTCTCTTACTTTGGGTCTTTTAAGGTGGTCTCTTGTCTGGCTATTCGTTAGCCTGTTTCCCCTCTGCTCCCCTCACCCCCCAGCTATTTCTCTTGCTGTGGGTCAGAAAATCATCATTCATGCCTCCTGTGTTATTTTCAAGCCAGCAAGATTTTGAATGAGGGCCTCTCTTATAGAATAAGCACATGATTTCTTAATGACAATTAGTAATTTGAGAATAGCTTCCAACTTTCAGCATAAGTATCACATAGAGACAGAGGCTGAGATGGTTGGATGGCATCACCGACTCAGTGGACACAAGTTTGAGCAAGCTCTAGGAGACGGTGAAGGACAGGAAAGCCTGGTGTGCTGCAATGCATAAGGTCACCAAGAGTTAGACATGACTGAGTGACTGAACAACAATCACACAGAGAAATACAATGGATGAGAATAACATCTTGAATTAAAATACCTGACTTGGAAAAAAAAAAACTGATTTGACAGTAAGAATTAATCCTCAAACGTCGCCAAACTCATCTATGTAAAGTTAAAAGAAAATAGCTGAGAAAAGTTCTTCCCTTTTGAGCAAAGCAGTCAGTATGGTAAAGACAGGTATATTTATTTCATATGACAGCAAATTTCACAGGGTATGTTCAGTGTTTATATGCCACTGACTTTAATACTGTACTCCTATAAAGTATATAGTTATAAATACTGTGTGCCACATAAGCAATAAAATTCTTACATATAAACAGCAATCTACTATAGAGAACAAAGAATTCACAAAGAGATCCTTAGTGTCTAGTTTCTGCTCTGCTTTTAACAGAACTGGTCCATATTTTAATAATATGTAGAATAATGGCTAGTTATTTGCAGTGTACCTTTAACTGTCTGTCATAACTTTGTGCACTTTTTCAGCAACTTGCCAAGTATCAGCAGAATTTCCTGATAAAAGCTGAGCTGCTGCTTGATATGTGTATTTTAGACAGTAGTTTCTATTCAATAGGAAACATTGCTCACAGAACTGCAGTCGCACTAAAGTTTATAATGAGTTATTTTCCTAACGGAGAGCAAATACCATATACACTAATCACAGAGATGTTAAAGCCACAGTTTCAACAAGTTAATTCACATTTTGAAGCACATTGCTTATAGTAATACTGCTGTTTAAAATATACTACTGCTGAAATGATTAGACCCCCCCCCCCAAAAAGCACAATATAAAACTCACGAGAGTTATTTCTAACAGCAATTCCTGGCTGTTAATAGAGAGAGAATTACTTTTATAAATATAGTATTCTGATAACATTTGAGCATTTAGAAAAGTGCTTTTTCCTAATAGTTTTGCTTTATGTGGTTAAGTGCGATGCAGCTTGCTGTGCTTTTTTACATCTTATGTATTCTTAGCCGTGAACTCCATTTTCTGATATTCCCCCAATGCACATGTTTAAAGGTTAAATGTGGACAGCAGAATTCAGGTGACATTTACAACTCTTTGTATAAAAGGAACGCTAATATAATGGGTAAAGGTGATTTCAAACTGACAACAAAACAACTATTGCTCCAGGAATTTTCTGACTGGGATTCCTCAATGATATCAAAATATTACATTCTCTATAAATCATGAACGTCTTCATAAAATTAATCAAAAGCAGGATCAGCTGCATACTGGCAGTGCAGGAGACAAAATCCACAGCTAATTTGAGGTGTAGCCTCTAAGAACGTAAAGTAGTTTCATAGATGGGGCGAGAGAACACACAGTAGGTTCCAGTTCAGCGCCCCCCAGGGTGGGGGCTGCCCGGCTCACCAGCTAGAGGAGCGAGGAGGGCCCTCCTCGGACACCTCCGTGGACCGTGAACTCCCATTTACTTCTCACTGAATTTGGTGGCACGTGCCTTCCTGCTATCTGTGGCCAGCGTGCTGTTTTGAAAGGACAGGAGGGTCGGTCCACACAATATGCTGCTTCTGGCTGCAAGAAGCTCCTCCCCCAGAAAAGCAGGCAGAGGTGTGGGACCAGAGTGACAAGGGGGTGTGTGGTGTGTGTGTCAGACGGGGTGGGTGTACAACGGGGGCAAATTCTGGTTCCATTGTGAGATTACTCTAGATTTGGAAAGAAAGATAATGGAAATGTCCAAATTTCATTTTCAGCCATCCATTTGATTATATGGAAAAGAGAACTCTGTTACAACTTTTAGGTAAAAATTTGGTCTGACTTATACCCTAGAATTTAAGTGATGTATTTTATCAGTATGTAAGTGTATACATTTGTGTGTTTGTGTGTGTATACACTTTTTTTTTTAAGCAATGTCTTTCTAAATTCTGTTCCAGTATACCTTTGACGGCTCTTTGGTAAATACTTATAGATACCAATTGTTGACAAGTAGGAAAGGGCTGGCAGCAATGTCGTCTAGAAGTTGTTTGGGCTTTGTGAGATGCTTTAAAGGAGACTGATGAGGAATTTCTGAATGAGGACTGTTTTCTAAAATAGCTTCGAGCACTTTTTATGGCTTCTACTCTCTCTTATTTATCCAAACAGAAACACACCAAAATTCCAGTTAATAATGAGAAAGATTTTTCCTTAATTCTGATATACACATATTCCAACTCTGTACACATTAAATAGTGGTATTTCATGACAACATCAGTGCACTTAACAATTACTTATTGCACATCATGAATAACGAATGCCCACATCTTTTGGCTCTACCCTGCCAAAACTAAAGGGACTCTCTACTGTGTGACGTTATCTTTCTGTCAAGTCTAGCGTGGGTGATGCCTTAGAGGCCAGGGCTGTGAAAGGGTCTGCGGGAGGGGTAGTGCCAGGTGGGAGCAGAGGGACAGGCGGTGGGGGTGGTCTTCTTGCTGGCAACACACAGAGAGACACATTGGTACTTCTACCCCAGTCATCACCAAGCGTCACCTTGGAGCCAGGAGATGAGCTCAGCTGCTTACCCAGGAAAACGTCTGGACGAGTGGACCCTGACTTCCCTGTCACACCAAAGTCCTCTTCTTCCTCGAAGGTTACCCATCCTTTGGGGTTGCTGACTGTAAGTGCAGACGGGCCCTGTGGATCAAAACCGTCCTTAAACCCATCCAGGGAGGACGAAGCCTTGCTACTGTTCTGATCCAGATGCCTCAGCGAAGAGAATGGACTCGGAGCAACAGGCTCTTCTTTGGAGAACCATGAAGTGGCCTCTGATTCTTGAGACTCAGCTCGAAAGGGGTTTCCAGGAGCTGCGGTCCTGTCGGTGAAAGGATTTGTGCTGCTTGAGCTTGGGATGAATGGGTTTGGGGAGCATCGCGTGTTTTCCTGGGATTTACTCCGGGCTGGAATTGGAGGCATTGTCGGCATGCAGCTTACAGAACTCAGAGTGTTCGTGTTACTTGGGGTTGCAGAAGGCAATGGCGTCAACCCCCTTGGGTTTGGGGTGTGAACAGATGGCTGAGCCTTTGATACAGCAAGCAGGTTCAATGACAAGTCTTCAAATGGGTCACTCTTTAATGGCGAGTCCAGTCTGATGGCGGAGACTCCGTTTGTTTTCACCTGGGAAAGAGAAAGCCCACTGAATAATCAGAACAAACAAAAAGCAATACAGTTACTTTGAATGCCCCCTCTGCTTCCTGTCTCAATTATTTTTCATTCTGAAGGGGTCAAGTATATATACTCAAAAAATAAAAAAAGGAGCTTTGTGTAGTCTGTTACTCTGGTGGTTAAACAAGTACCATGAAATATTTAAAAAAAAAAAAAAAACTCTCTGCTAAATAAGTTTTTATAAATACAACTTATTTCATCCATGTAAGTATTGATATGTAAAATGGAGAACCGCACTGAATTAGCAGATGAGTTTGGTTCATGCCCAGTTCTATCAGATAATCAAATGAACTTAAGAAACTCACATTCAATTCAAAGTTTATGCTAAATCACTATGAATAAACTTCCAACACCCATCTGTGATGATGATGTGGTTTCATTGTTTTTTGAAATATATTTTCATTGAGAGTTAATGTTACTATGGAAATTCAACTTTATGGATAATAATTTTATTAGTATATCTATATTCATAAGCTGAAGACAATGCATCATTTCCATTTCCACTTGTAGAATAAAATTTTCAAAGCATTCTTTGCCTTTTAACGTCAGCTCTCCTTTGTAGAATAAATTCTGAATGTGAAAATATTTTTTAATTGACCTTCCTCATCTTTAGATGGCGTGGTGGTGGGGAGGAATCCCGTTTCTATTTGGGATAGTAATTCTTCAACCAAAATAAAGCTATGCGTGGCAGAGCTGGCTGTGAATGGTTACTGGCAGGAGGAGGGGTCAGACCTACTTCACAGTCATGAAAAGTCTGCCCTGTGTGCCCAGTTTACAAAGAAGCCAGCTGGAGTGGAGTCCAGCTGTGGTACCGGGCACAGGCTACTTTCCTAAGGGAAACATTGAACTGAAGCCTGGCTGTACGAGAAAAGTAGCTAGCTTTATCAGGAACTCCATTTTAATATAAAAAAAAAAAAACCTCTATATAATTAAAACTAGGTGGGTGACTTGGATATTTATGCCAAATTAAAGGTAAGAAAAGCACAGGAGAGGGAGAATTTTACTTAGCTAGAGACTTTAAATGTACAAAATGGAGCATGACCCAAAATGAATTTGGATCATTGTTAAAGCAAGTAAACTAAACATTCATGATATGTTGAAAAAAGAGCAGCAGTCTCAATAAAACATTGTTTTGCTGTTCTTGTTTTAGTCACTAATTCATATCTGACTCTGTGACCCCACGAGACAACTACAAATTATAGCCCACTAGGCTCCTCTGTCCATGGGATTTACCAGGTAAGAAAACTGGAGTGGGTTGCCATTCCCTTCTCCAGGGAGTTTTCCTGACCCAGGATCGAACCTGTGTCTTCTTCTTTAGCAGACAGATTCTTTATCACTGATCTGCCTGGGAAACTTCAATAAAACATAATTGCATCTTCTTAAACAGTAACTTGGTGCTTAAGAATGCTGCTGCTGCTAAGTCGCTTCAGTCGTGTCCAACTCTGTGCGACCCCATAGACTGCAGCCCACCAGGCTCCCCCGTCTCTGGGATTCTCCAGGCAAGAACACTGAAGTGGGTTGCCATTTCCTTCTCCAATGCATAAAAGTGAAAAGTGAAAGTGAAGTCGCTCAGTTGTGTCCGACTCTTAGCAACCCCATGGACAGCGGCCTACCAGGCTCCTCCGTCCATGGGATTTTCCAGGCAAGAGTACTGGGGTAGGGTGCCATTGCCTTCCCCGGGTGCTTAAGAATAGGAAAGGCTAATTCCCCTCCTTTCCAGTGGTTAGGGCTCTCTGCTTTCACTGCCAGGGCCTGGGTTCAAGCCCTGGTCAGGGAACAGAGACCCCACAAGCCACATGGAGTGGCAAAAAAAGAAGAAGGAAGGTACTCACTTGCAAAAGGAAATGGTGTGGATAACTTCTTACGTGAATCACTCTCCAGGATCTATTTTATTCAACTAATCTATAGTATACTTTAAGTAAACAAGTTTTATTTGTCTTCAAACTTAATATGACAATAAATTTGTACCAAATTAAAAAGCAGACATGCCATAAATTCTGAACTGTATTCTAAGTGTATTACAGTACTTGAGAGACAAATTTACTATAGACTCTGTAAAATTACAATTAGCTACACATTACCAGTAATGACTGGGTTATTTACGATTCATATGACAAAACCGAAGTACTTGAGTGGGTCTGCGCCCCGATTCTCCCATGGTAGACAAAGAGTCCATGACACACACATTATAGGTAGGAAGTTTATGCTTTGTACAGCTTAGAATAATAGTCTTTTGCCAAATAAATGTTGCACATTTAAATATCTTTATTTTTATATATTAACAAATTTTTATTTCAAAATAAGTAATTTAATAGAAACATGATCATTTTGCCTATTAAGATTTGAAATTATGAGAGCCACATCATCATTCATTACATTAGAATGAATTTCTATATATCTAAGCAGTATTTATGATGACTTGGCATTAATGATGATGGTATTTTTTACAGAGAAGGGTGTTGGAAAGGCCCTTAAATAATCCTGCTATAATGTTAATTTTCATCTTTGTAAATCATCAATTCTTCTTTAATCAAAAAAAAATCTACTAGTGCTACTAGTTATAATCTACATGCTACTAGTTTTTTTTTTTTTTTAATTTCCCAAAAGAAATCTAGGGAAAAAATTGAATTTTGTACTTACATAATTATGCCATTGTTAAAACCCAGAACCAATTTGGTTTTGCCAAATACACTTTCATATATCTAAAGCTTACCTTCTTAAAGTTATATTTTTTAGTCTTGTTAATTTTTGTAAAGAAAAAAAAAAGGCAAAATGGGAAAGCATTAGCAAGAATAACTAAAATGATTCCTAGGAATTCAAAATACTAAGAAAAAAAGCAGGTTTTATGGTATGATAACAGAATTTATTAATGTGGACAGGTGGTTTTTAAAAATGGGTGAAAATTTAGATGTATGAAGCAAAAGATTCATACATCTAATGTGCTAAGACAGATGAGAAGCACATATAAGATTGAGAAATAATCCGATACCTGTTACCCTGATGGTTGCTCCTGCTTTGAGAAATGAAACACAGACATCAAGGGAAAGAGTTAGGAGGACAATCTGAGACCAACCAGCAACCCTAACAATTCAGTCTTCAAAACACTTTCAGTTTTATATTATGTACAAAATCCAAGAGCAGTGAGATCTGCAGGTCACAGTATAAGATCAAGAGACAATAAATGTATTGTTGTAATAGGGCTCAGGATTTAATTTTATCTGAGGATTATTACTAAGTAGTTCAAAGTAGTCATTCCAAAAATCATATTCCAAATACATTACTGGAGCACTGAAGTATTTGCAGCAGGCTACGGATGAAATGTTTGTGTCCCCTCAGATTCATATGCTGAACCCCAACCTCCTTATGTGATGGTATTTGGAGATGTGGCCTCTGGGAGGTGACTAGGGTAGATGAGGTCGTGAGAGCGGGCCCTCTTGATGGAACTAGCACCCTTTGGAGGAGACACACCAGAGGGCTTGCTCTTTCTTCCCCTGTGCAAGCACCAAGGAAAGGCCATGTGGGCACAGGAGAAGAGGCCCCAGCAGAACCCAACCACGTTGGCATCCTGATATCAGGCTTCTAGCCTCCAGAACTTGAGAAGACAAATTTCTACTGCTTGAGTCACCCAGTTCATGGTATTTTGTTACGGCAGCCCAAGAAGGTTAGGACACAGCCTTAAGAGAGTCTATGGGTTTATCATGATTAGAGAAATTGTACAAAATGGCACCACTTTGCAGAAAAGTGAAAAGTGGTATTTATTTTAACATGGTCAGGATCCAGGCTTGTTCTATTAATCTAGCACTCAAATTTTCTGAAGGGTGATACTAAAGATGAAATCACAATCTTTCTATAATATAGTAGCAGTACTTAAAGAAATTACAGTATTCTTAAGAAACAGTTTAAACAAATCTTCCCCAATATTTAAAGCTTACCTTATTTTAAAATACCAAAACTCACTTAGACAGTTTCGAGAGACACTATTTCTACAATAAATTACTTTAAAAATAATATATTTATATTATATAAAATGTGTTACTACAAAACATGAGACTCCTGAAGTTAACCTTTCCTGATGAACCTGGTGCATTAGTTTTGGAAGAGTTGGATAAAAACTGGGGGTGGTTTTTTTTTAAATTGGGAGGGGATTTTTTTTAATTTATCCAAGATTTTTTTTTTTTTTTTTTTTTTTTTGTGTTTCCCCTCCCCCCTCTTTTTTTTTTTTCCCCGGGACAAACCTCTCCCCCCTCCCCTCCGCCCGCGCCGCTGCCCCCCCGCCCGCCCCCCCCGCCATCTCTTCTTTTTTTTTTTTTCTTTCCTCCCTCCCCTTTCACCCTCCTCTCTTATATTTTTTTTTTTTTTTTTTTTTTTTTTTTTCTTCTTTTTTTTTTTTTTTTTTTTTTTCTTCTCTCCTCATCATATAAAAATTAAAATATTATTTTATTTTTTTTTTTTTTTTTTTTATTTTTAATATATAATATTTTTTATTATTTTATTTTTATTTTTTTTTTTTTTTATATATTAAATAATATAATTTATTAATATTTAATAATGATAATTTGTTGTTTTTTTTTTTTTTTTTTTTTTTTTTTTTTTTTTTTTTTTTTTAATGGTTTACTAACTTTATTTTTTTTTTTTTTTTGCAGGGGAAAATGGACAAAGGAAAGGAGCAATAAGGGTGGGAGGAAATGGGAAGAAAGAAGGGGAGTGATGGTAGGGAGGAGTATATGTAATTTCTTTTTTTTTTTTTTTTTTTTATTTTTGCAGGGGAAAATGGACAAAGGAAAGGATCAATGAGGGTGGGAGGGAAATGGGAAGAAAGAAGGGGAGTGATGGTGGGGAGAAGTATATGTAATTTCTTAACCAATGGCTTTCTGTTTTTAATCACAAAGAACACTTAAAAAAATCATGGTGAGTTCATCTTATATTAGGAGGTTTGTTCTCGAAATGAAAAGTCCAGAAAACAAAAAGTCCAGTTTGGGTGTCCTCATCTTTAGGCACATCTTGGTATTTTGTATTGGTAAATCTATCTTTACCACAATATATTATTTAGGACAGGATCACATTTGTCACCTCTTCCTCCCTACTACCCAAAGTGGTACCAAACCCACAAAATAGTCAATACCTCTACAGAGTGAGCAAATAAGTCTTTTTTTTTTTTTTTAAACTCTCCTGAGTGAACTGAATTTTTTGAGGCTCATAAGTAAATATGTTTTCCTCTTTACTTTGTCTATTACAGCCAGATTATATGAGTGGGGTGTTAAAGTCTCCCACTATTATTGTATTGCTCTAGAGAATGTCCTTTAGTTTTTGTTGGAGAAATGGTTTAGTGATGCAAAATTCTCTCAACTTTTGCTTATCTGTGAAGCTTTTGATTTCTCCTTCATATTTGAATGAGATCCTTGCTGGATACAATAATCTAGGCTGTAAGTTATTTTCCTTCATCACTTTAATTACGTCTTGCCATTCCCTCCTGGCTTGGAGAGTTTCTATTGAAAGATCAGCTGTTATCCTTATGGGAATTCCCTTGTGAGTTATTTGATGTTTTTCCCTTGCTGCTTTTAATATTTGTTCTTTATATTTAATCTTTGTTAATTTGACTAATATGTGTCTTGGGGTGTTTCGCCTTGGGTTTATCCTGTTAGGGACTCTCTGGATTTCTTGAACTTGAGTGGTTATTTCCTTCTCCATTTTAGGGAAGTTTTCAACTATTATCTCCTCAAGTATTTCCTCATGATCTTTCTTTTTATCTTCTTCTTCTGGAACTCCTATGATTCGAATGTTGTAGCGTTTGATGTTATCCTGGAGGTTTCTGAAATTGTCCTCATTTCTTTTGATACGTTTTTCTTTTTTCTCGTCTGATTCATTTATTTCTAGGATTCTATCTTCTAGTTCACTAATCCTATCTTCTGCCTCTGTTATTCTACTATTTGTTGCCTCCAGGGTGTTTTGGATCTCATTTATTGCATTATTCATTATGTGTTGACTCTTTTTTATTTCTTCTAGGCCCTTGTTAAACCTTTCTTGCATCTTCTCAATCCTTGTCTCCAGACTCTTTAACTGTGATTCTATTTTGATTTCGAGATTTTGAATTAATTTCGCTATCATTATTCGGAATTCTTTATCAGGTAGATTCCCTATCTCTTCCTCTTTGGTTTGGTTTGGTGGAGATCTATCCTGTTCCTTTAGCTGCTGGGTATTCTTTTGTCTCTTCATTTTGTTAAAATTGCCAAATTTAGAGTGTCCTTACTATATTCTGGTAGTTTGTTGAATTCTCTTTATTGAGGCGGTTTACAGGTCTTTTCAATATCTGATCTCTGCCTTGTTACAGAGGGGGCGGAGATGAACACCCAAATCTAAACCGGCCAGGTTCAGGCACTCAGATAATCCTCAGAAGCACAGACTTGGTTGAGTCTGCGTTTTATGCCCTTCCCAGATCCGAGTAGCGCAGGTGATGAAATGTTCAGCGAGCGCAGGTGCTGCGACTTATCGCCTCTCCGCCGCTCAGTTTTCTGGGTATACAAACAGCGCACTTTCTCAGGCAGATGTTGACCATCCAGAGCCCCAAGAAGCGTGAGTCAGCACAGAGACCTACTCACAGTTCCGTTAGACAGTGTCCCTCTAGGGCTATAATTGCCCGCCTCTGGCCCTGGCTGCCTGTCACGGGAGTGGGACGGCCTGCAGCCGGCCAACTCTGTGCAGCCCTTTGTTCCGTAGGTAGTCCTGGTGGTGTCTTAAGTTAGGGCTGGCTTTTGATGTAGTAGATAACCGACAGTCTGGTTATTTCGCTCAGATAGCGCCCGAGATAGCCAGGCCAAATCCTTTCTCAAAGCAATGCAGGCCTCGCCGCTCCTCCTAGCCCAGCCCCCACTTGCCAATAGCAAATGCTGGTGTCCGCGCCAGTTCTCCGCAAAGGACTTACCGCAGGGTCTTTTTTTTTTTGGAAGTTTTTTTTCTTTCTTCGGTTTTTTTTTTTTTTTTTGGAGGACTTTAATTAAAAAAGGACTTCCGCGGGCTCTTTTTTATTTTTTCCTTTTTTGGAGAATTTTCCCCCTCTCCTAAAAATTAAAACCATAGAGCCATTATAGAAGAATTTTTAAGACTTTAGATGTTCATTATTTTTTGAATAGGGATTATTTTTATGGTTCAAAATTAAAAAGGCACAAAAGGTAAAATGCCTCCCTGTCTTTCTGTAAGCTCCCAGGAGGAAACTAAGCTCTTTGTGACCTTCCACAAAAGCAGTCTACACATGAACAAGACCTTCACTCCCCAGAAAAGTGTGTCTGTATATATAATGTGTAGAGGGATTTGATATCAATGACTGAGGCAAAAGAAAGGCTTATAATAAACACCTTTCACAGTTTTGATGAGCAGAATATGAGTCAAGAATACAATCTACTAAACCACACACAAAGCACAGGCTTGCTGTGCTTCGTCAGCAAATCACCATACCCATTCCAATGAAAATCAGAAAGCAAAACAGGGGAAATGACCTAAGAAAACGATAGACGGCAGTCACGGAATATTTATCCTATACTCTTGGTGTCATAAGATGACTTTCTGCTGAGAACTGCAATCTTCTTTGACAGTGTGTTCTTTCTGAAGTTGTTCAGAGTACCACACCTACTTTCAATACTGAAAACATTTTATAGAGTTTTAGGAATGAGGGTTCACCTTTACTGTGAAAATCATGATCACATTCTGTCCTAAAACTGTAGTAATACAAAGCTTTAAGATGGCTTCTTTGAAAGTTTCTTGCCCTCCAATTACACTAAAAAATAATAATAATAAGTACTACACCTTATAAGAAAATGAAAAGAAAAAATCATCATGCACTAAAAGTAGACTGGCAAAGAGAAAATAATGGACATTTATTGTTTGAAGGGCTTCTATAATTACTATATATCTTCAGCATCGTCAACTATATAATACTTTTTGGTGTTCGTTAGCTTAAGAGAACATTATTCTCAATTATATATCTGTCTTAGCTTTTTAAAAATGTGACCAATAGTCTAATAAGTAAGTGCTAATTGCTAACTATTCATATTGTTTCAAGATTCATATTTACTTTATAATCTGTTTTTCACTATGAAGAAGCATAAGGAACTGCTAACTTCTGCCAATTAGCTGGACATACTCACATATCTGTAAAAATAAATGCAAACTATTATTATAAACATGCTTAAGGGACATCACCAGTGTAATATTTCTGTATTTTAGACTATTCCAAAATAAAAACAGACTTAAAACTTCAGTTCCTTGGCCTTGATGGCATTTTCAAGTTAAAACTTTTGGATAAAATTCAATGTGAGGCTAGACAACAGAAATATAAAGATAAACCTTATACTAAAGATAAACCTTATTTTAATGATTTTACTGAGATGTATATAATAAAAACTAAGTAAAACAGCCTCCAAGTAAAACAATTCAACTCGCATGAATATTCTTGTGCTGAAACAACTTTGTGTATACACACCAGAAGGCTTTCCAATGTGAGATCACTCTGGGATAACAAAAGTCCCTGTGATGCCATGATTTCCACCCACCAAGGCAATGGCACTATTTTCTATGTGATACTCATGAGAACATTATTTTGTTGGCTTTTACTTTGGTGAATAAGCCTGCTGCCGCATCCCTGAAACATCTAAATGGATCCAGTAGTGTCTGAAACTGTTAGAGATCCCCAAGGAAGCCCAGTGCTGGCTCCATCACAGAAAAGAGCTAACTGCAGCATCAGGAGAAAGGGGATTATTGGAAATTTACTGCCAATGGCCAGGGATTGACCTGACTGCCTTTCTGTCCAGGAGGTAAAGGCCAAAACTAATCTAATAGCTGTGACCAAAAAGAAACTAAGTTATTACTGTCCATTCTAATTAAGTATCCAAAGTAAATTACACACAGAAAAACCAAAAAATTACCTGCACTTTAAACAAAGTAAAACAGCCTGGGAGCCGCTTGGAAGTTTTAGGGAAAAGAGCCTTTAGGGAAAGAGCCCTAATCTAGGGTCACTCTCTGAGAACCCGTGATCCAGACAACAGGTTGGACAAACAAACAAAAAACCCAAACCCTCAAACAGCCAAACATGTGTTTGTTGTGTGATGAGTCTGAAGGGTCAAATGACATTCACTGGTTGAAGTCATATCTAAACATGTTATTACCAACAAATGACAAAATTAAAAAAAAAATCAAATCTTAGGTGTTTTTTCAAAAGCTAATAATTAAAATAAGTATGTTCAAAGACTACAGCAAGGGCATCAAATATGCCTCAGTAAAAAAAAAAGGTGGGGGGCGAACAAAACAAAATATAAGCAAAAGCACACACACACACACACACACACACACACACACACACACACACACACACCCCCAGATGATCTTTCTCCCCACTGGAAGGCCTTACCTGAGGCTGCGCCGGAGGCTCAGAAGGCAAGCTGTGGGAAGACCTGCTCCGAGGGGGTGGCTGCGGGGGCGTTTCCAGGCTGGGCTGCGGGGCAGCCTGGGGCAGAGGTGCGGCCACCGGGATGAGAGGCTCTTGCATCTTCTGAACAGGTGGCGCAAGAGAAAGCGGCACAGGAAGGGCGGCCTGAGGCTTCAGGGGTTCGGGAAGAAGAGCTGGCCCTAAAGAAAGTCATTTCCAGATGTTAGGGATTCTCTAGAAAACTGAGTTTATCTTTCCTTTCGGGAAATAGTAGGAGATTCTAGTCCCTGTCCCAGCCCCCAGTAGCCTCCTTTATTATGGCATACAGAAAGACAGGAAAAAAAGAGAGAGAGAGAGAGAGAGAGAGAGAGAGAGAGAGAGAGAGAGAAGGCTATCTCAATTTGAGTAAGCTGTACAAAGTGAGAGACTGCAGGAAGCACAAAGAAGAGAAGTGCAGGGGAGGGCACAGAACGGCGCTGCCTGCGGACCACGCTCTACCTTTCAGTGCTTCTGAGGCTTTGCTTTGGCTTTCTGGAGTCAGTCTCCCAGCAGCCGCCCGTGCGTGGCTCTGGGGGGCACTGATGACTCCAGCACGGGGCGGAATAATCTGAAGACGGGAAACGAAAACCACTGAGACATTTACCTTATCTGCAACGGATAAGATTTGGTGAAAATATTTTGTCTGTGCATCTTGTATCATTTCCTCGGCCTCTTGTCATTCTAATGCCTCTATTTATTGCCATATAATCATAAGTTTCATTTTTTTTATTACAGATTAACTTTTATTGGTGCATAGTTACTTTACAATGTTGTGTTGGTCTCTACTCTTCAGCAAAATGAATCAGGCATACATATATATATCCCTTCCCTTTTGGATTTCCATCCCATTCAGGTCATCACAGTGCGTTAAGCAGAACTCTCTGCTATTTTATACAGAGTATCAGTAATATATATATGTGTCAACCCGAATCTCCCAATTCCCCCCTGCCCCTTGGTATCCACACATTGGTTCTCTGTGTCTGTGTCTCTATTAACTGGTTTGCAAATAAGATCATCTATAGTATTTATCTACATTCCACATATATGGGTTAATACACAAAACTGCTTCTCTCTTTCTAACTTACTTCACTCTGTATGATACTCTCTAGGTCCATCCACGTCTCTACAAATGACCCAATTTTGTTCCTTAAGCTTCAAAAATGTTTTTATTTTTCACTGTTTACTATGTGTCAGGCACTGTGTTAACTAAGCACTGGGTATGAATTTACATTTTAATGTCCCAAATGGCCCTGGGGGGTAAGGTATTATTTTATCATCTCTAATTTACATGAAAATGAAGAAATGTATACAACTGTCCCAAAGTCATAGAGTTAGAAAATAAAGCCAGGAGCCGAACTCAGGGCTCCTGAGTTTGTTTTCCTTATCCTGCATCGTACTCCTTAGTGGGACGATTTTACAGGTCATGAGGAGGTGGAGCAGGATATACACTGTGGAACTAAGAGGCTTACCAAAAACTACACTGAGGCTGTTTTTCTTTATTAAACACAGAGGTTAAAAACTCTGGAATGGCTAACTCAATCTGCTGAAATACATAGGCTGGAAGATACACTAGAGAAATAACGTCCTTTTCAATCTTCACGTGTTTGCTGAAGGCTTTAAGCACTCAGTACATTTTTCTTATTTTTTTATAAATTGGAGGATAATTGCTTTACAATATTTGTTGGCCTCTGCCACACATCAATATGAATCAGCCACATGGAGGCCCCCTCCCTCCTGAATGCCCCACAGGTATACACATGTCCCCTCCCTCTTGAACCCCCTCCCAGGCTTCTAAGTTGTCACACAGCACAGGGTTGAGCTCCCGATTCCCACTTGCTATCTATTTTACATATGGCAATACACGTTTCCATATACTCTCTCAATTAGTCCCACCCTTTCCTGCCCGGGCTGTGTCCACAAGTCTGCTGTCTCTGTCTGCAGCTCCACTGCTGCCCTGCAAACAGGTTCATCAGTACCATCTTTCTAGATTCCATGCATAAGCAAAAGTTACAAATGTAATCGCACAAAATCCTGACTTTCCTTCCCTATTCTTACAATATTCAGTAAGCAAAGTACTTTGTGGGAAGTGGTAGAGTCGGTGAATAACAACTTATCCTTTTTTAAAAAAACAGGGGAGTGGATAATGGCTATTTTAGGTGTATTCCACAGACATTTAACTTTGGAGCATAATATTATATATAGAAAAAGTCCTTCAGGTTGGCTACAAGACAAAAAAACAAAATATCTCTGTCTTAGAAATCTTATGAGAATTTCTTGGACTCTTGAAGTAGTTTCATTAGCAGAAATGTCTTCATTTCCAGGTATAGTCATAGTTCCCAGGATTCAGCTAGTGGCCTCCCAATAAGCCCAGGCTCCACCAGACTGACACTGGTTTCTCTTTCCTTTCTTTTTTTTTTCTTTGAATTACTTGTTCTATCCCAGAGAAAATTTTCATGTGGGTGAATAATAGAATAATTCTGTGTTTCTGAACAAAACAGAGATAAACACGCAGAAAACCACAGACTTACAATGCAGGGTGAAACCCTGCAATGCCATCTGCTCTCCTGCGGTTAAACCTTTAGAACTAGTTTTAGTTGACAGACTATCATCAATGGGGTTCCTGAAATCTAATTTTAAAATCCTTCTGGACTTCCCTGGCGGTCCAGAGGTTAATACTTGTGCTTCCACTGCAGGGAGTGCGGGTTCAATCCCTGTTGGGGGAACTAAGATCCTCATGCCTCAAGGTGTGGCAAAGATAAATAAAAAGGAAATAAAAGTAAAATAAAACCTTTCTGATTGAAGAATGACTTTACTTCATTACTCAGATAATGTCATAAAAAGTTGCCCTAGTACATCACTTCCCCATATATTTCAAGATTCTAAGGTATTTATTTAGTGACTGTAATCACTTAACTATATCACTTTTATTCAAATAATGAAGGATGCTTTTACTTCTGAAGAGGATATTAGAATACCATTTGAGTTGAAGGTGGGGGTGCCCTGGTGGCTCAGTGGTAAAGAATCTGCCTCTCAATGCAGGAGAAGTGGGTTTGATCCCTAGGTTGGGGAGATCCCCTGGAGAAGGAAATTGCAACCCACTCCAGTAATCTAACCAGGGAAATTTAATACACATAGGAGCCTGATGGGGTACAGTCCATGGGGTTGCAAAGAATCGGACACAACTCAGCAAGCACACACACACACACACACACACAACTCAGAGAGTAAAACACACACACACAAAGGTACCTTGAAGAGCATCAAGTCTAATTCCCCCAGTTTAGAATTGAGGAAATTGGAGTCTTAATGGGCCTGTGATTTCTTCAGGGTAACACATTTGATTAGTAGCAAGTTGGGACCCAGGACCTAGACCTCCTGGCTCGCAAGCAAGGCGCTGCCTACCGGTCTGGCTGCACTGTGTCCAGCAAGTCCTGGGCCTGGCAGTCCGGCTTGAGGTGGAAGTTGGCTGCGTCCTGGAACAAAGGCATCACACCACATCACACCGTGTTTGTTTTTAAAGAAAGAAACAAGAAACCATGCACTTATACCACACTGTCTATTCATGGTCCAGCTTTAAGGTTAAGTAGCTGAATTCGAATGTTTACCTAGATTATCTCTCCGTGTTGTTCCTGGGCTTTTGGGTGCTTTGAAGCAGGAAGGAAAAAAAGATTATCCGTAAGTAAACAATCAAGCCATATTATATAATATTAGCTAGCTGTTCTGTTTCATTACCAGCAGAAATGAGGGCACAAGGTGGAAAAAGAAAAACAAAACAAACTATTCTGCTTTAGAAATGCTGGAGGGTATTATCAGCCCTTTAGAAAATACCCCCAAAAGAGAAAAATTTAGACTACTGAGAGTAACATTTATGGGACAAGTTGGCAGTTGGTCTGCTACGTCATCTGGAAGGTAACTTTCCCAAGAGAGCTCTTTCCTGTGAACCCTGAAAACACACAGTCAGTTTGGGGGAATGGTCACAAGTTTGGGGGAATGGGCCCCACTGCTTCCCAGAGCTTGGTGGACTCATGGCTCCAGGACCAACAGACTCGCACTTTCCGAGTCACACAAGACACCAAACAGCACTGTTTCAGGGCTTCATGCTGTAGATGTCAGTACGGATAGGGACTCTTACAATGAGATCTTTTGGATTTCTAAAGAAAAACCCTATCATTAAGGTAGAAGGTGGGCACTGCTTATTACAATATCTGCCTTATGCAAGACAGTGTTAAAATACTGCTCAAACTCATTCAAAATGTAGGAGAAGACTGAAATGTAATAAACTACTTTTGGGGCCAAAAGGAGTAGGAGACCCTATTAAGGTCAGCATCTCAGATTTCTTCTTTTTGGAAGGAAATTCATGTGTAATTGTTATATGAAACCCATCAGACTTTTAATAACTGTAATCTTAATGAATGGCTTCCAGTTTTAATAGCCTTTTAAGCAAATTTACTCAGCATATTTATGTTATCCGAAGTTGATTAAAGAATACTATATCCTTGGACTGAATTAACAAGGTTTAATTATTAAATTTTTAAAACTTCGGAGTTAGTATAGTACATTTCTAAACATTTGACTTATTCTGAAGAGATTTTTGAAGACATTCCTCTTAAAATAATATTGCACATTAATTTCACATCTTAAGTGTATATGAAATATATATATACAGAACAGCTCAAAACAACATTAAGAATTGCAGAGAAAGTAAATGGACAACCACCAGAAACTACACAACACAGAATGAAAAGAGAAAAAATACGAAGTTACAAGATATACAGGGTGGGGTGGGTAGTTTACAGTTGAACCGAGAAAAGATTTGGTATGTCTTTAAACACTGGAGGGGCTGACATTTAGGAATAAAACGAGAGATCCATTTCTAGGATGCAAACATCTTGTTACCTTCCATCTCTCGCCTAGCTACCCCCGGACTGGGAGGGGCTCCAACACCTTTTTAGAGAGAGAACAGAAGCTGTGTATTGTTCAGGGCCCAGAGAACAGAGAGAAAGGCAGGCACACAAAATAGTTTCTGAGTTAAATGTTCTTTTGCAAAAAAAGTTTTTTCACTGCTTCAAATTTCTTCAAAGATACCTGTATAAACCAAAGTGCCTCTAGATGCCTGGCCCAAACCTGATCCTGGCCCTTTCTTCAGTTAGAATCGAAAGGAGAAAATAGTTTTCTTTTTATATCTGAAATCATGGGAGGATTCCCTGGAGAAAGAAATGGCAACCCACTCCAGCATTCTTGCCTGGAGAATCCCATTGACAGAGGAGACTGGTGGGCTACGGACCATGGGTTCCAAAGAGTCGGATACAACTGAGTGACTAACACTTTCACTTCTTCACTAGTGGTAGGGAATTTGAAAATAATGAAAGTCTTTGCTTTTTAATCATCTCATTCTTTATATTCAGAATTAAACCACTAATAAAAGCTTCAATATTTGCCAGTCATAAAGGAAAAAAAAATCTGGAAGTTCCAATTTCATTTTAAATCTCTATGAGACTATGTTAGTCCCTTAGAAGGTAATTTTCAATGCATTATTAAAAAAAAAAAGAACTCTAAAAGTACTATAAATTACTTTCAGATTATTGCCTTCAAACAGTTATTGGTTTATAGGGTTAAAAAAATATGCTGCAAAGACTGCCTACAAAAGAATTATGAAGAGAAGAAATTTTTAAAAACTACGTCATATTTCTAAGTAAGTCACTGAGTAGCTAATATGTATAGCTTTTCACAAATTTCTTTAAAATTTTTATTTTTCTACAGATTGGTTTCCTAATTAAAGGGGAAGGTAAATAAAATCTTCCATGAAGCTATAAATCAACGCACAAGTCTGAAATGGGAAAAAAATCAATGTCTTCTTTAAGTTAGTGGAAAAGTTATCCTCCAGTAGTACCTTACATAAGCTTGGTGCTGAAAGAACTTTGCTACCCTAATTACCCAAAGTCGTTAAAGTCTGCACACGGTGTAGTCACTCTGTGACAGCTTGTGAGTCGGTCGGCGACATGCTCAGGCAGCTGGAGCAGGGAGAGACAGGCTGCCTGTGCACATGAGCCCTAACGACACTAGAACTGGGTGAGGAACAGCTCTTCTGCGGACTGAGACATTCTGCCTCAGCCTTTCTTGAGAACTAGATTAAATAAACTTGTCAAATGTACGCCTCTAGTTGAGCTTTCTGAGAGTCTTCATGTAAAACAAGTAAACTACAAAAGTGACCCATGTGTTAAGAATTTCTTTATCGAAATATATAACAGAGACTTGTTCTTCTATTTTAAAAATGAGGCATGAATGTTATGACAAGTTATGATAAAGCCATGCAAAATGAAAGCTATATTTCAGATAATTATGATAACTTTAAATTGCATTCCTAGGACATTTTGCTAATTCACAGGCTACTGGCAAGACATACTAGAGTTCTAATATAATCCAATATAATCAAATCCTTGGGAAACCACCTATCTTCATTGTGTTTGACTCACTTAATCTTTATAACCGAATTGACTATATTTATTAATAAAAAGTATATCAGGCCTTAAGTAATTCAACTCTGTTTATCAGGGAAATGGAAGGTCTGCTTAATTCTAATAATATTCACTAATAAAATCAAGCTCTAATCTTTTACCAGAAATATAATGAAAGTTTGGACTTATTTTTAAGTTGGCATATAAATGTCATTCATTTTGGCTTTCATCAAAGCAACCTAAAATGTCACTAAGTTACAGGGCTCAAACTCCAAAAAAATTAATAAACCAAGATCCATACATTATAACAAATATAAATGGTTACCTCCAAACTCTTTTCTAGCAGGTGCAGGACTCCTAGCCCCTTATAGTTCATAAGAGAATATGCAGCAGAAAGGAAATGACATTAAATAAGGAATTGAAATGTCAAAGATTTACTATAGTTTCCAAGATGTCAAATATCATGTAGAGACTACATATTCATATCTTGGTGCTATAAAAAAGTTATTATGTAACGCAAATACCTCTAACAGAAACAACACTACACTTATTTTAAAAGAACATTTAAACAAATACATAAAACTGTAAACAGAAAGATGTATGTTCTTCAGTTCTAATCATGCACTAAAATTTTTTTTCATTTTTAGATAATCATGCATTTTACAGAAATCAGTACAACCACATCAAATTAGCAAAAACAAAACAAATGTTTCCTGCATGCTTGTAAGAGGCCAGCTCTGAAAACATGTTACAGGAATCTAGCTGTTCTGTCACGCCTATGCCGTTTGTTAGAGAAAAGCTAAAGGAAGTAGCACCAGTGACAGAAAACTGATAAAATCTAAAAGCGAGCGTTTCAAAAACATGCAAAACATTTTTCAGCAGAGTGGTGAAATCCAGCAGAGATAGAAATACAAGGATTTGTCACCTGAAGGCGGAGGCGGTCGTTGTGGGGGAGCTGGACGTGCAGGAGGAGCAACCGGGCGGGGAGGGGGAGGCCGCTTGGGTTCCAGGGTCTGAGAAGAATCTTTCTGCGGCAGCTGTGTTGCCGGCAGAGTGTCAACAGGAGAATCTACCAGAAAAAAGTACCTTAGGTAAGAGGATCAGGTTCCAAGGGATGAGCACACAGGTACTTTCTATAGGCGTATGATAAATTATTTAGCAAAATAGTTTGTACTATAGAGGAATGACATACATTTTTACTATCAATAACACAAGCAGCTGTGCCATTACCTTACCCTTTGGTACTTCAGGAGCAATCAGGTTACTCTCTGGACTTCTTACCCAGGCCCCAGGTACTGATAGGGGATTTACTGAGCGGCCCTAACAAGATGGCATGAAGTATCATGTGAGTTAGGTCATTTGCAATCCAATCTGCTGGCCAGGAGAGAGAAGAAAAAGCAAAGGGAGCCTCTTCTCTCTCTGTCTTGACTTATCCTGAATTTACTGAAGGAAGCCCATCCTCTGAGGGCTTCCCTCGTGGCTCAGTGCTAAAGAATCCGCCCGCCAATGCAGGAGATGCGAGTTTGATCCCTGAATCGGGAAGATCTCCTGGAGAAGGAAATGGCAACCCACTCCCGTATTCTTGCCTGGGAAATCCCATAGACAGAGGAGCCTGGCAGGCTATAATCCATGAGGTCACAAAAGAGTCAGATACGACTCAGTGACTATTTAACGATGGTCCTCTAAGAGTAGCATGAGGGAGCTTGAGAAACTGCTGAAATAAAAGGTATTTTTCAAGGGTACTGGTTAGTGTGGAACACCTGACTTTGGAGGAGTCATGACTATCAAGTTGAATTCAAAATACTTGTTTTGTCTCTTTCTGCTTCCTATTATAATGCAGGTAATGTACAGATAGTTAAGCCCAATGAGTTATGGGTTCTGACCATAATGCTTAAAAATCGTCAGTGATAAGCCATGGACAAACCTGCCACATGGAAAAAGGATGAAGTAAAGTTCTCATCTAGTGATAGCAATGACCTTCCTCTTCACTTAGGGTGGAACCATCTACAAAGTTTCCTCTTTTGTATGCACAGAAAACATGCTACACTTTAGCCTATGGATGTGAAAGTCAAGCAAAAATAGTTCTCCAAAGGAGAGCCAAAGGCATCGGAGGTTTAACCATCTAAATCAAACATATCAGCCCAGGAAGTCATACAAAACTTGAAATAAAACACATACTTTGTGAAGCAGGGGGCCCGGGCGTTCTGGACGGAGCTCGACTTGGTCTCACTGGGAGGGAAGGCACAGGCCCCTCCGATATGGTAGGTGACTGGCAGGGACTGGTCCGGGGTGAAGAACCGGGGGACGTGCCAAGGCCAGGACTGGAAGATGGCTGGAGATGCTGAGGAAGGATCTCCTCTACCTCAGCACTATAGTCATCCACGTCACCTGAGAAAACGCAAGGTCGGCCACCTTACCAGACGTGAACTTTCTCAGAGATTTCTGCCCCCTCCCCAGTCCAGGCTTAAGGGGTTAAATATATAAAATAAACACCTTAACATGATGATACTGCAAACATGTATAAGTTAAGCATGTGGGCATGTATAAAGAGTTTATATGTATACAATTAGAATTAGTGCAAATGCTCTCGTACCATAGAAAAAGTAATTAAAGATAGTCCCCTGGGCTTCCTGGGTGGCCCAGTGGTGAAGAATCTGTCTGCCAATGCAGATGGACATGGGTTCAATCCCTGGTCTGGGAAGATCCCACATGCCACAAATACTGAAACCTGTGCACCAGAGAGAGAGTAGCCCCTCCTCACCACAGCTAGAGAAAGCCTGTCTGCAGCAACCAAGACCCACCACAGCCATTAATTAATTAAATTACTTAAGAAAAGACAGTCACAGGGGACACAGTAATAGGTATGGCTGATTAATGCCGATATTGGCGATATTGGCAGAAACCAGCACAATACTATTAAGCAATTATCTTTCAATTAAAAATAAACATGTTTAATAATAATAATTTTTTTAAAAAAGTATCTTGTCTCAGAGCAACAGGAGGCCCAGTGGCGGCTAACATCTGGGGCTGGGTTGACTCCACAGCTGTCAATGCGCCCTGAGCAGCGCTCTCAGTGCTGGCTGAGTCGCACGCTCACTGCCCTCCCTCCAAACCTGCCTGCTAGGTCTATGGACCTGCCCGTCACGCAGACACAGTCACACACCCTTCCCCCTGGAAGTCTCCTCACTACTTGGTGCCCTGGGCGCCCCTACCTGACACGTAATCCTCTGTGCTTTAATTAAATAGGCGGGAGTTGGTTCTCCCCAAGGTCTCCTCACCTCTGTTTTCCACAGGGTCGGGAAGTGGCATCAGGGAGCCCCATGCCACCTGATTCCAATTCCAAAACAGTAATCTTCCAACCCTGAACAAAAAGGCCTCTTTATTTCTGGAAGCTGTGCTTTCCAGAATTTATATAACACCCTCAACCCATGTTTGCCGCCATAATCTCCCACCTCCATCCTTTTGGTCACTTGAACCCATCATCGAGGACCAAGGAGAGAGCAAGATGCTAAGCTGGACCCCGCCATCTTTCTGGGTGACACTGAAGCCACTGTGGATAACACACCAACAACCTGACACTTTTCCCTGCTGACGCGCTTCTCTACTCCACACTCATGCCCCTCGGAACCGCAGTGCCTCTGAAACAATAAACTCAAACACTCCCCTCTGACCACCTTCCAGCCTCAGCCTTGCCCTTGGCTACTCTCTCCCCTCTTCTGCCTTCACCAGGACCCAGGCCTTCGATCCCTCTTCTTTGGGCCCCTACTGGATTTTGTAGCTGTCCCTGCAGCTGTCTTCACATCCTCTGGTTCCTTGCTGCGGCTGGTCCCCTCCTGCACTATTCTTCTGTCACCCCTGCGTCAATTCTGCAGTCTAATCTCTCCATGACCACAGACGGGCTGCTGGGTGCTGCAGACAGACAACCGTGTGGTCCTGAAGACTGCACGTGTTAACTCGTGGTTTCAGCCTCATCTGGGCTTCCATGGCGTCCTGAGCAACCCACAGTTTCCCGGCTGGCTCCCCATCTGACTGCTTCTCAGGAGCTTTGTCTTGAACCTTCTCAACCCTCCTGAAACCGTGTGCTGCCCGCCTCCTTAAACTTCACAGAGAAAAGCAAAGTCCTAAGGTGGGAACCCCTTTCTTCAACAACCTGCCCCCCAGCTGTAGCCTAACCATATCTATGGGTGGGAAGGGTGGGGTTCTGCCCACCGCAGGTTGCCCTGCCCCTCCCCAGCAGCGTCAGCCCTTTCCATCAGGATTAAGCTCCTCAAGTGTCTCCACTTCAAAACAACACTTCAGGGAGCAACTGCCTTCATCTCTCTTTCTCCCGCCTCAGGCACACTTCTGTCGAGAGTTGTCTACAGACACTTTCTGCACTTCCTCGTCTTCCATCCACACCCCGATTTACCACCATCTGGCTTCTTCACTCCACTGAAACTCCTCTCCTGAATGTCACCAACAGCTTCCTCCCCTGGTTCCAAGCCCAAAGGGCAAGCTGTGGCGCTCACTTCTTCTCGCCCTGCGACAGAGGACGCTATAGATCATTTTTCCTTATCATCTTTTCTTCACTTGGTCTTTAAGCACTATATTCTCCTGGCTCTCTGACATTTCTAGTCGTTTCTTCTGCTTTTCCTTTTATGGGCGGCCTTCTTCTGCCTGTCCTTCAAAGTCTGTGTTTCAGTTCCATCCCAGGAAGTCCTCTCCCATCTCTATCAGGTTTCTGGCCAAGCAAATCCAAACGCAGGGCCTCACCTGTCATCAAAGCTCCAGGCTCTCTGCTGAGTGCCAGGCCCACATGACCACAGCTTACTTCTGGACCTGATGCACCCCACAGATGCCACAACTTCCACACATTCAAAACCAAACTCAGGATTCCCTGCTGGTCCAGTGGCTAAGACTCCATGCTCCCAATGCAGGGGGCCCAGGTTCAATCCCTGGTCAGGGAACCAGATCCCACATGTCACAACTAAGGGTCTGCATGCTAAAGATCCTGCATGCTGCAACTAAGACTCAGTGCAGCCAAATAAATAAATACTTCAAACAAACAGAAAAGAAATTCACCTTCCATCCACACCCACTCCTCTTCCTGCTCTTTCTTCCCTTCCTCTTGCACAAGCACAATTGCATCATCTACTTAGATCCTTCTGTCCCCTTAGGTCTCTGCACATTCCTTCTTCCTGGTTCATGTCTCTCTATCCACTTTAATCTGATTCTCACTCAGTCTTCAGATTTTTAATTTCAATTTCTCTGGGTACATTCTCCTAACTGTCCAACTCTAAGTCAGGCGACTGTCCCAAGAACTATATCAGCACCGTTCATGAGTGTGTTGATGTCACTGTCTGCTTACTTGTATGTAACACCCACTGAGCTGGGTGTTGCCTTCAGGGACGGCAAGGATGCCATCTGTTGAATTTCCAGCACTTAGCATGTAACTAGCACATAAAAGGTACTGCATAAACGTGTGGACTAAGCAAACAGATTAACAGAAATATGAAAACAAGCTGATCTTCTAAGGTGTTCAACTCTTAAACGTGTTACCTAGAGGTACAAGATATCACAATATGATATATTGCCCTTTTATAAACTAAGGTATGCATTTTAGTGGAAAATATGTTAAAATAATATAGCAGATACAGCATTAAAAAGCAAATACATTTCTTAATCACATTTAAGGAAATTATTATATTAAGATAACCTGGCCCAACTCTTAAACTTGAGATGATTATATCTACATGAGTGGGTTCAATTTCAAATGTGTTCCCAGCCACTTAAAGAATTTTTTAAAATGACTTTGAAATATATCCTCTTTGGTTGTAAATATTTTGAACTCATTTTTGCACAGAGCTCCTACTCTTCTCTTTAACTACAATCAGTGGAACCAAACCACACACCAAAAATACCACTTCGTGCTTTTATCACACAAGGACATGAACTAACTATTGTAAAGGTCTTGATCTTTCTATGGCAGAAGGGCATACACATCTGAAGTCTGTGTAACAAGCAAAAAACACACAATACAATGTAAACCAAATCTGATTAATACTTCTCTGAGTGTTACAAGAAGAAAGAGAAGGGATAGATTTGGAGACTGAGACTTTGCCGATGGGAAGGAAACCTGTCTAGGACAGAAGTCAATGTGTTCCATGAGCAGACCTTCCATATCGAAGTCGGCCGTGACCTCCGCGTCTTCACCTAGGAGGGTGGAGCTGGTTGATGATGGCAAGGGGATGTTGATTTTCTCTAAGCTCATTTCTTCTTCCAAAGTTTTAATCCAGTCTGGACTTTTTAAAGTAATTGTTATTGTCCTACCCAGTAACTGGTTGAGTAAAAGAGATACAAAATTAAAAATTCATTGGCATGAAAATTAAGTATCTTGGAATAAAGTGTCTGTTTAAGTTATAACAATAGTATAGGCTTAACTCAGTTAGATTCATTCAACACAATCATTTCACATATACTGTATTGTCACCTAGTTTCAAATGTCCCCAGTCCTCCCTTTAAAAACCTGTTAGGGAGTTTCCTGGTGGCCTAGTGGTTAGGACTCCAGGCCTTCACTGTCATTGCTGTTGTTCAGCTGCTAAGTCATATGCATCTCTTTGCAACCCTATGGACTGCAGCATGCCAGGCTCCTCTGTCCTTCACTGTCTCTCGGAGTTTGCTCAAACTCATGACCCTTGAGTTGGTGATGCCATCACTGCCATGGTCCAGGTTTAATCCTTGACCTCAGAACTGAGATTTGGCCACACAGTGTGGCCAAAACAAAACAGCCTACTGCTGCTAATCTCAGGTCTTCTTTTCTAGGATGCACACAAATTTAAGTTTTCTGTGCTGCAGTAAATATCTTTTCTGGCCAGATCTAAATTCACTGACAACTCTGCTACATAAATTTATACTTCCTTTGATTTTGATCCACAGATTAACTGTTTCCACATGAGACAATCAAAGAAAGGACAGTATAAAATTCTTAAAATACTTTCCTGTTCATTTAGACTTTTCAGCATTTCAAATGTCACAAGCATACTTAAAAGAATCTAAGATCATTTTAAATCCTCAACAAAAATTAACCATTCTGAAAACACAAAGACTGGTAGCTGTGAAACTGGCACACTGCTGTTCCTAAAAAGTTGAGGAGCTTTTAGACAAAAGTATAGTCTAAAATAATCAATGTTTTATAATCAAGTTACATTGTCCTGTCATATTAAAAATACTTTCCTTAAATGCTACTGACATCAGAATTCTTTCATGGCACGGTCTGGAAAGGCTGACAGCTGCCGGCCTGAATAGTACAGTCGTGTTTAATAGGAATTTAGAGTCCATGCTGAGGTTTGAAGTCAGAACTAGGATTTTGGACCATTTATTTTTTTAAGTCAATAGGCTTCATGGATCATTTATTTTTTTAAGTCAACAACCTTTGTTATGCATTCACCAAAGAATACTAACAAGTCTTCTTAAGCCTCAATCACTACAATGGCCACTTAAGACGCACTTCATCAAGAATATTCACTTGGCAGAGATCAGAACAAAATGAAAAGGAAGAAATTTAGATGCTGGAAAAAAAATGCTCAAGCAGGTTACTTCTTCCAGATTGTCCCCTGAAATGGAAGCGTTCCTATTGATCTACTTGTATCTAGAAGATCTAGGCTGAAACAACTGTAATAACAAAGACAGAGGAGAGGTTTGGAAACATCTGACTTTCAAAATGTTCTCCAGAAACATTATTTTTTCAGAATTTTGAAAATCTTTTAAGGGAGCTAAGGGTGGGTACTTTCTAAAAGTGTAACACAGACTTGAGGGTGAGGGACAGAGCTGAAAAAGAAGGGGGAAAAAAACTAAACAAGGAAAATGACCAGGGGAAAGACAAAAGAAATATTCAAAAAAGGAGTAAGAGCTGACAAGGGATGTCAAATTGAGAGCTGCTCTTAAATATTAATGACACCATGGGAGAAGGAAAAGCTTAAGATATTAAAGGCAGAATTAAATTTAAAAATCAGTAATTTCTATATGGCGAAAACAACAAAGTCACAAGACGAACTAGGAAGAACATGTACAGCACATTATGAAAAGGAATTAACATCAAGGGAGCTTCAAAAGATGAATACCCTGGGGGGAACACAGGCTGAGGTCATAAACAGCTTGCCAGAGAAGTATGAAACGACCAGTTAACTGAAAAATTCTGCATTGAAATCTTAACAGAGAAGTGACATACTACTTCTAGTTTTTCAGACTGTCAAAGTTATGTTGGATGTTAGGTAATTCGAGGCATCATGCAACTAGATATTCAAAACACGTTTAGATAATTTGCTGCATGTATCTTAAAAATACAGTCCTCAGACACTAAATCACTGAATGGTTTAGATTCAACAAATGCTACTTTACCTCTTTCCCATTCAGGTTCAGAACATTCAAGGCAGAGCTTCCCTCTAAAAACGTAACCCACATTTTATCTTCCACAAATCTTTAAGGAAGAGAAAAACAAACAATAAAAAGATGTAATGAATACCTCAGATATAACCAGCCCAAAGACTCGTCCAATGATTACTGATCAGCAAGGACTTACAGAGGCCAGGAAGCAAAAATACAAGCCTGAGAGCGGCAGGGCCAGCAGTGACCTGGAGAGGGTCTCTTTCCCTAAAAGCATTCAAATTCCTTTAGACACTGGGTTGGCCAAAAAGTTCGTTCGCACCCCCCCTCCCAAGGTATGGAGAAATCCAAACAATGTTTTTTGTCAACCCAATACAGTGTTACTAAAACTGTCTGTCAGAAGGAATGGGCCTATGGAACTCCAAATGTGTGTTGTACTTTTTTCCTATCTTTATTCAATAGGATGGAAGCATTCTAGACTTTCCTCCCAATTAATATAAGTAGCCTGCCCCATCTACATTTCCAGGAAATCTCTTATTTACATATAATGTACATATGATGACTTCAGTCATTCCCTAACAGTTGGCTTATTCTAGAGCTGAAGTTGATGATCAGTTTAGCCTACAGGTGACAGGGGACAGTATTCCTGTCCTTCTTTACTTTCAGTGTCTCCCCTGTCTGTTCTACCTTGGTGGTCTTAAGGTGGAACAATCAGAATATTCTAGGTTAGGAGGTACCACAAGGTTTTATAATGT
The DNA here is from genome assembly GCA_935064755.1 of Tragelaphus eurycerus. NCBI lineage: Eukaryota > Metazoa > Chordata > Mammalia > Artiodactyla > Bovidae > Tragelaphus > Tragelaphus eurycerus. The sequence goes on from CAKXYN010000009.1 coordinate 45,763,757, forward strand.
CACCATAACATTACCCTTGTTTTGTTACCAGTACTTGTTCTATTACCAATACTTTTTCCAATAATAACAAGCATTTTGGGGAAAGCTTTTGGTTGCAATTTAATACTGTCAGGGGAGTGGGTAATTTTCCTCGGTTCTGTCTCGACACAAAAAAAATTTGAGGCGATGGATGTTAAAGCCCTTGGCGCATCACAGATCTCAGACAGTGTTACAGCTCCCATAGTTTTATTTAGAAAATAAAGGAAGATACAACCTCGAGGCATGAGGGCATGCCAACGCAAAGACGGGATGAGAAAAGAGAGAGCGAGTGTGCACGCGTGGGAGAGGCCCCAGCCCTCTGGCTCCTCTTTTTATATGTTTTTCCTCCCCCTGGGCCTGCCCTACGTAAACGGGGCCAGCCAGGAGTGCCGCTTGTTCTACCTGAGGTCCTCACTCCGGTCCTCAGACCTTCCTCGGTCCTATTTTTAAGGGCTTTTCCCTTGTCTTTTAATCACCACCATTCTGGACTCCTTTTTCCTATTCTTAACTATCTAATAACACCAAACTCTTTAGAGACTAGAAAAAAGGCAGGAAGGTCCTATCCCTGCGTCAGTCGTTCATTCCTTATGTACACTCTGGGTTCTCTCTCACCCAGAGAGAGAGAGAGAGCTCTCTCTTTTCTCGTCCTGTCTTTTGCATTGGCATGCCTTCATGCCTCAAGGATGTATCTTCCTTTATTTTCTAAATAAAACCGAGGGAGCTGTAACACTATCCAAGAGCTGTGATGCGCCAAGTGTTTTAATATCCGTCGTCTCAAATTTTTGTTGTGACGAGATAGAACCAAGGAAAATTACCCACTACCCTGACAATGTTAAATTGCAACCAAAAGCTTTCCCCAAAATGCCTGTTATCATTGGAAAAAGTATTGTAAACTCTGAGCAAGAGTTCACACTTGCTCACAAGAACACTTATTTGCTCTGTGCTGCCCACTCACACAGTCCATGTGATGCTCCCAGTGGTTTGGCATTTCTGTACTTGGCAACATTTACTGTCATTGGAAAATTTCACCATGTACTTGCTGGAGTCTTAAGATCTCTAGAGATTTTTTGTTTCATTTTAAACCTGTGGGGTAGATCTTTGTCAAACAATTTGAGGTAAGTCTAAATATAATTTATTCTCTATTTGCCCATTTACTCTCAGAAAGGAGAGTAGGTTTCTCAGGCAAGCTTCTCACCCTGCAAGAAACCAAGCCATCTTCATTCTGTGGGCTGTTCTGGTAAACACCTAAGGAAGCCATTACACACACGCTTATCTTTCTTAGATTCCGAATAGGAACTGAATCCTCAATTCTTCCTCTGTCTGCCAGAGCACCCAGTATAGAGACTTGCCCACTAAACAGCTATAAAACATCCCTCAATAAACACATGAAACAGCACAGAAAGGAATTTAATAGTACCTCTTCCCTATGAAATTCAAACACATGTTATTCAGTTTGTCAAAACTGCTGTACACTGGGAAGAGAACATTTTTTTCAACAACGCAAGAGGCATCTGGTTCTGCAAAAGGCAGATGGTTAAGTCAATGCTGGAAACCAAGACAGGGAAGGATAACTCCTAACTGTTTGCCTGGCAGCACTGGTCCTCCATCAGATGGAAATCAAATCACTTAAAATTACTGAGAACATCTCATGTCTTAAATGGAGGGCAGAAAAGTCATTCTGCTTTACTTCTCTCACTCCTCAAAAAACTAAAATACTAATATCACACACTCACTTTCCCACAGGGCTTCCATGTTACAGTGTATAGAAATCTTGAGAGAACATATCTAAATGTACACGTATTTTTGTCATCAGATGTTCATGTAAAGTTTCACTACTCAACTTTAAATTTTCTAAGTAGAGAGTCCAGTTTCAAAACCCATGGGTTCATTGAATAATATTTCTATAGCATGATTTTCTTTTAGTTTGAAGATACAAATATTCATGGTGATTTATTTGCTAAATAGTGTCTGGCTATTGCAACCCTGGACTTAGCCTGCCAGGCTCCTCTGTCCATGGGATTTTCCAGGCAAGAACACTGGAGAGGGTTGCCATTTCCTTGTCCAGGGGATCTTCCCAACCCAGAGATTGAAGCCACGTCTCTGGCGCTGCAAGCAGATTCTTTACTGACTGAGCTACCAGGGAATTTCCACATATACTCACATACTAGTCAAATACTAAGTAAGGTAACTTTTAATACAGAAGAGATTGTGACTCATGAGTTGCTTTTTTTTTTTTTTAAATTACTCACCTTATCAGTATAACTTCACCAAAATTTGTAAACTGCTGTAAAAGCTCATCAATCAAAGTATCATTGAAAAAATTATTTTCTGGTAAAGAGCTTTTGATTGAGACCAACACTGTACCATCTGGTGGACCCTGAACTGCGATTACTTCTTTATAAACGTTTTGCCTCTCTTCAGCTTCAACTTCAAATATATCAATATCGATCAGGGCAACAACAGGCCTTCAGCATAAAGGAAAGGAGACATGTTAGGAACAATACAGAAATGATGTATTTCAAATAAATTTCAAGCACTATTAGAAATACGGAGATTGCTTAAACCTATGGTCAGAAGTCTTCAGCTCGGCCCTTCCGTAGTGCAGCAAAGTGCCAGGAGTCCATGTGTAGAGGATTTTGCTTTCATCTTGAAAACTAGCATTTAGGAGATCTAAATCTTCAGCTGCAGTCAGAATAAAACAGAACACAGGAGAAGTCACCTGTGTATGACAGACCACAAGAGCGCCTTCATTCCACTAGCTTCAGCTGCCTGAGGGTGGGACACCAGACACACTTGCTAATGGGCATGAAGTCTAGACTCCGTTAAGTCTGGGTTTTTTGGTAAGGTCATCGTATTATGCTTTACTTAGTTAAAACTAAGATGAGCCTTTACTTCTGAGACTTCATGACCAGAGTTTTACAAATAATTGAACAGACAAAATATTTGCAAAACCACTTGAGTTATTCCAGTTAGAAATCTTACTTAGTATTCAGTTGTTAATTGCATACAAATGTTTTTCCTTGCTTTTCTCTATATGACACTATTTCACTGAAAGAAAATAGACTGAAAAATCAAAGTATTTATTATAAGCAGGTCTGAGAATTTTTTTAAGTTTTATATTTAAACTGTATTTATTTTATTCTAGATAACATAGACTGAGAAAAAAGATGTAGTCCTCTTGGCCTTATTTGGTATTTATATCATTCCCCTCTTCCTTGTAAAATCTACATTGACTTATTTAAATGAAGATGTCCACCTGATCTATCAAAAGGCCACTTCCGTCTTCTCCAGAGGACACGGTCTGTCCATGCAGGGGTGCGGCACTTTTCACTAGTATCGTAGTCATCAGAAAACAAGTCGTATTTATACGTTGGAGCAAAGGTCACTTTTCCTTCTAAAAATCCTCTAAAAATCTAAAATAAACATACATAAAGGAAGTTATTTCAAAAAGGCAAAAACATTCTGTTTTCATTCAGGCAGTCATGCACTAAATGTCTATTATGTGCTAGAGACTCATGAAATCTATGTGCCTCTCAGGAACTGAATGGAACAGAGCTTAAGGCAAAATGACTTAGGACGCGGGCTTTATCATCTCACTCACTTGATGCCTGAGTAAACAAAGTACAAAAACTTGAACGATGAAATTCCACCAGACTTTTGAGCAGTATCAAACATTAAGAACTGTATGGGATTTTGGAAATAGCATTGTGTGATGTCTTATTCTCAAGAGGAACTGGGGCCTAAGAAGGTTACATGGTATCCATCAGAATTTAAGTCTGATGATCAGAAAGGTACCATATCAAGTGGCCTCAATCACCTCTTCCTAAAACTTTTTTTAAAATAAATTCTTCCAGGGACTTCCCTGGCAGTCCAGTGGTTAAGAGCCTGCGCTTCCAATGCAGGGCAAGGTGCAGGTTCAATCCCTGGTCAGGGAACTGAGATCCCACATACCACACAGCACGGCCATAAATAAATAACAAAAAACGGAAGTAGATGACCAGAGATCTTAAGAGCCAAAGAGCAGTAGCCTTGATGAGTAACATCTTAAATTTGCTACTACTGAAAGAAAAAAGTATATTCTTCTACTTCAAAGTGAATTTTATAGAAATATGATATACTTTTCCTCCTGGTTATAAGTTTTCCTTTTCTTTTCCTTTTTTTTTTTAAAAAAAGAAGGCAATTTTCTATCTGTTAAACTATAGATATATATACTTAGTAAAGGCTTCCTGGGTGGTGCTAGTGTAAAGAACCCATCAGCCAATACAGGAAACATAACAGACCCAGGTTTGACCTCTGGGTCTGGAAAATCCCCAGGAAGAGGGCATGATAACCCACTCAAGCATTCTTGCCTGGAGAATCCCATGGACAGAGGAGCCCGGTGGGCCACAATCCATAGCGTCACAACGAGAAGGACATGACTGAAGTGACTTAGCACATACTTATTAAGTATAGACTCCAAGAGATTGTTAAAAAAAAAAAGAAAACACAAACTTTAGGGAAAGCATGTTTTCATAATCAGACATCCCCTTCTTCCCAATGCAAGTATCTTAGGTATGTATATACCTGTCCAGCATTTTTCTGATTGATAAGCTGATCTCCTGCGATAAGAGAATCCCAGTTTTGCTGTCTGATAAGCTCTTTCACTTCCTCATTAGGGAGATCAATTCGGTAGTTGAAATCGCCACACCAAAACACATAGTCATGGGAGAAGAGCAGCCTTCCCTGGAAGCAGAGAGACAGAATTCCAAACAATCAATTCATAAAATGTTTTACAATTTTTTCTTTACTTTACCCCTGCCAGGTTCGATTTATTTAACTTCACAGTAATAACACAAGGAGTTATCTCTTTGCTGACATTTCTAGGAGTGATTTCAACTTTTCAAAAACTGATATAGAATATGGGGTGAACTGAAATATGTTCCAAAGCTTCCTTTTCAAAAACAAGTAGCAAGAGTTTACCATTGGAAAACTCAACTTCCGCGCTATTTCTACAAAATCGTCATTTCGTTCTTTGACTTGGGATTGTCCCGCAGCGAAGTGGCTGCAGACAAAGCAGAGGCTTGTGGTGTGGAACAGCATTCGTATTGCAACTGCTCCCTTATTTCCAGTTGCGCCTCCCATTCCAGTTTTCACAGTATCAACCGCAACATCCCTTTAAAAGAAGAATTCGAAATCCAAGATCAGAAATTTCAACAGTTCTGCGTGTGTAAGAAATGAGGAATGTCTATTACATAATTACAACACTATACATCATGGGCAATTTGTAGGGAAGCCTGTGAAATAGTGGAGAGAAACTATTAGCAATTCTTTAATCAAGAACATATTTAAACAAGAGTTACCATATGATAACAGGGATTCCACTCCTGGGGATATATCCAGAGAAAACTATAGTGTGAAAAAACATATGCACCCCAATGTTCACTGCAGCACGATTCACAATATCAAGACATGGAAACAACCTAGATGTCCGCTGACAGATGAATGAATAAAGATGTGGTACTTAAATACAATGGAATACTACTTAGTGATACACATGAACTTATTTACAAGACAGAAACAGACACACAGACATAGAAAACAAACTTAAGGTTACCAAAGGGAAGGCGCGAGTGAGAGGGCATATAGAATGGATAACCAACAAAGACCTACTATATAGCACAGAGAACTATACTTATTTTTTTGTAATAACCTATAAGGGAAAAGAATCTGAAAAAGATATATATATATATACACACACACACAAATGTATAACTGAATCACTTTGTTGTACACTTGAAACTAACACTATTTAAATCAACTATCACCCATCATGCATGTTCATGCACAGTCGTGTCTGACTCTCTGCGACCCCATGGACTGTAGCCCGCCAGGGTCCTGTGTCCATGGAATTTCCCAAAAAAGAATACTGGAGTGGGTTATCATTTCCTTCTCCAGAGGATCTTCGTGACCCAGGGACTGAACCCCTGTCTCCTGTGTTTCCTGCATTAGCAGGTGGATTCTTTACCACTGAGCCACCTGGGAAGTCCATATAAATCAACTACACTTCAATTAAAAAAAAAAAGAACACTCAGAAACAAGAACCATGCGTCAGTGTGTCTCTGAAGCCAAAAATATGCCAGGCCTTTTGGTTATCTGGTGTTAGGAGGCAGCCTTAGGAGAGCCATCTGTCTACTCACCTGATGAAGGGAGCGTGCTGTGGTCTGATAAAAACAAACAGACAGACACCCACCAACTGCTCAGAGGCCAGCAGCACATACTTGTTGTCTCTGGAGATGGTCTTCTGAAGTTCCACAGCCCAGAGCTTCTGATTTGTTGTGCTACCAGAAAATATTAACAAGGGAATCTTCAAAAAGACGGTGACAGTAATACAGCCTATTTCTGTAGGACAGTTATCAATTATACCTTTATGTGCACAAATTTAATAAAATTAGTGACATCACGAAATCCACACCAACAGTGAAATCTTTATGCGGGCTGGGTGTTTTTGTTTCCTTTAAAAAAGGAAACAGAAAACTGAGCCAAAAGAACATCACACATCAAAAGTCTATCCTATGACTCCCTTACAAAGAAAATTTGAGCTTTCTTATTAAATAAGTGCTCACTGTGTGAGTAATCTCAAGCTTGTATACTTTATTTTCTCCTTATTTATTCATTAGGATAACAGAGAAGAACATGCTTCCAGATACAATTTTCCCCTTTTTCTTAGTTCTATGGATTATAACATCTCTTTAAAAACTTATTATGGAAAATATTAAACATATTCATAAAAGATAAGCACAAAATAAACCACCATATACCCATTAACCAGCTTCAACAATTATCCACATTTTGCCAATCTTTCTTTTTCCATAACTCCCCACCCCTTTCTCTAATCTTAGAATATTTTACAACAAATCTGAGAAAAAATTATCCATTTCACCCAAAAATGCTTTACTAAGCATCACTAATGCAACAGGATTTTTATTTTTCTGTAATCAAAAGGTCATTATCACACTTAAATATTAGCACTTCCTCAATATCATATAATACTGATCTCATATTTACATTTCGCTGTTATCTAAAAAAAAAGTTTCTTATAGCTGGTTTCTTTAAAACAAGGTCCAAATAAGGTCTACACACTGCATGTGCTTGTTGCCTCCTCAAGTCTTTCTCAGTCTTTCACTGTCTCTCAGCTTGTCCCATCCTCTTTTTTAATGCTCTTTCTTTGCAGCCAAAGATGGAGAAGCTCTATACAATCAGCAAAAACAAGACCAGGAGCTGACTGTGGCTCAGACCATGAACTCCTTATTGCCAAATTCAGACTGAAATTGAAGAAAGTAGGAAAACCACTAGACCATTAAGGTATGACCTAAATCAAATCCCTTAGATTATACAGTGGAAGTGAGAAATAGATTTAAGGGCCTAGATCTGATAGATAGAGTGCCTGATGAACTATGGAATGAGGTTCGTGACATTGTACAGGAGACAGGGATCAAGACCATCCCCATGGAAAAGAAATGCAAAAAAAGCAAAATGGCTGTCTGGGGAGACCTTATAAATAGCTATGAAAAGAAGAGAAGCGAAAAGCAAAGGAGAAAAAGAAAGATATAAACATCTGAATGCAGAGTTCCAAAGAATAGCAAGAAGAGATAAGAAAGCCTTCTTCAGCGATCAATGCAAAGAAATAGAGGAAAACAACAGAATGGGAAAGACTAGGGATCTCTTCAAGAAAATAAGAGATACCAAAGGAACATTTCATGCTAAGATGGGCTCGATCAAGGACAGAAATGGTATGGACCTAACGGAAGCAGAAGATATTAAGAAGAGGTGGCAAGAATACACAGAAGAACTGTACAAAAAAGAACTTCACGACCCAGATAATCATGATGGTGTGATCACTGACCTAGAGCCAGACATCTTGGAATGTGAAGTCAAGTGGGCCTTAGAAAACATCACTAGGAACAAAGCTAGTGGAGGTGATGGAATTCCAGTGGAGCTATTCCAAATCCTGAAAGATGATGCTGTGAAAGTGCTGCACTCAATATGCCAGCAAATTTGGAAAACTCAGCAGTGGCCACAAGATTGGAAAAGGTCAGTTTTCATCCCAATCCCAAAGAAAGGCAACGCCAAAGAATGCTCAAACTACTGCACAATTGCACTCATCTCACACGCTAGTAAAGTAATGCTCAAAATTCTCCAAGCCAGGCTTCAGCAACATGTGAACCGTGAACTTCCTGATGTTCAAGCTGGTTTTAGAAAAGGCAGAGGAACCAGAGATCAAATTGCCAACATCCGCTGCATCATGGAAAAAGCAAGAGAGTTCCAGAAAAACATCTATTTCTGCTTTATTGACTATGCCAAAGCCTTTGACTGTGTAGATCACAATAAACTGTGGAGAATTCTGAAAGAGATGGTAATACCAGACCACCTGATCTGCCTCTTGAGAAATCTGTATGCAGGACTGGAAGCAACAGTTAAAACTGGTCATGGAACAACAGACTGGTTCCAAATAGGAAAAGGAATACGTCAAGGCTGTATATTGTCACCCTGTTTATTTAACTTATATGCAGAGTACATCATGAGAAATGCTGGACTGGAAGAAACAGAAGTTGGAATCAAGATTGCTGGAGAAATATCAATAACCTCAGATATGCAGATGACACCACCCTTATGGCAGAAAGTGAAGAGGAATTAAAAAGCCTCTTGATGAAAGTGAAAGTGGAGAGTGAAAAGGTTGGCTTAAAGCTCAACATTCAGAAAACGAAGATCATGGCATCTGGTCCCATCACTACATGGGAAATAGATGGAGAAACAGTGGAAACAGTGTCAGACTTTATTTTTCTGGGCTCCAAAATCACTACAGATGGTGAGTGCAGCCATGAAATTAAAAGACGCTTACTCCTTGGAAGGAAAGTTATGACCAACCTAGACAGCATATTCAAAAGCAGAGACATCACTCTGCCAACAAAGGTTCACCTAGTCAACGCTATGGTCTTTCCTGTGGTCATGTATGGATGTGAGAGCTGGACTGTGAAGAAGGCTGAGCGCCGAAGAATTGATGCTTTTGAACTGTGGTGCTGGAGAAGACTCTTGAGAGTCCCTTGGACTGCAAGAAGATCCAACCAGTCCATTCTGAAGGAGATCAATCCTGGAATTTCTTTGGAAGGAATGATGCTAAAGCTGAAACTCCAGTATTTTGGCCACCTCATGCGAAGAGTTGACTCATTGGAGAAGACTCTGATGCTGGGAGGGATTGGGGGCAGGAGGAGAAGGGGACGACAGAGGATGAGATGGCTGGATGGCATCACTGACTCGATGGATGTGAGTCTGAGTGACCTCCGGGAGTTGGTGATGGACAGGGAGGCCTGGCGTGCTGCGGTTCATGGGGTCGCAAAGAGTCGGACACGACTGAGCGACTGATCTGATCTGATGTTTTAAGAAGCTGGGTTATTTGTCTGCAGGATGTTTAACAGTCCAGATTTGCCTGATGTGTCTTCATGATACTTGGCACTTCTGTCAGCTTTGTTTTAAACTGGTAACTAAAGAAGCATGATTTTATTCAATTTTATTGATTTGTTTTGGCAAAAATAACCTCATGGTGGTATAGTCAGCCTTGCATCACAGCAGGAAGCATGTAATCTCTGAGATATTATATCTAATAGGCTGTTCAGACTGTGATAATTAACTCTTGATAAAGAAGTTCCTCCACTGATCCTTCTATAAGGTTTTAACATCAACTGATGATCCTTGCCTAGATCCATTATCAAGAGGCGTTGCAAGCTAAGTTGCTTCAATCATGTCTGACTCTCTGCTACCCAGTGGACCATAATCTGCCAGGCTACTCTGTCCATGGGATTCTCCAGGCATGAATACTGGAGTGGGCTGCCATTTCCTTCTCCATCAACAGAGGTTACAACATGTAGATTTCATAATTTCAGCATTCCATGGGCATTTATAATGAATTGGAATTCTTCTGTAAAGAGCTTTTATTAACTATCCAGTTATTAGGAAACATGTTTATACAAAGAAGGTAGAAAAAAATGCTTGTCTTTCTCTTTATACATTTTCAGAGTAATAAATTTATGCCCAAGATGCATCCCACTCTTTATGACTCCATGGACTGCAGCTCTCCAGGCTCCTCTGTTCATGGAAATTCCCAGGCAAAAATACTGGAATGGGTAGCCATTCCCTTCTCCAAGGGATCTTCTCAAACCAGGGATCAAACCTGGGTCTCCTGCATTGCAGGCAGATTCTTTACCATCTGAGCCAACAGGGAAACCCCAAGAACCTCCAAAAGCAAGCAAAAATAGCCATTTCACCTAAGAACATCCTGATGAAGCAGTAAACATTACTAGTTTTGTCAAAGCTCAATCCTAGAAGCCCATCTTTTTATATTCTGTGTAATGAATGGAAAAATACAAACCAACCACCTTTGCTGCACACTGAACACACACATGATGGTTGTTCCAGAAAAAAGCACTCAAGTCTGAGGTCAGAGCTGAAATGCCACTTTTTTTATAGAATACAGTTTTTACTTGGAAGAACTAGTGACACACACACTATGATTATTCAGATTTAGATTATCTGGCAAACATGTTTTCAACCATGCCTGTGTTTTCAAAGGACATGACCTATGGTGTATATTTCTAATAATAAAATTTACATTTTGAAAGAAAAGGGGGAATTTTGATAAACCTGTATTTGCTACTGTGATCTTGACAGCTTCCCAATAGTTGAAGAATTTGCTGAAGAGATTAAATTAATTTGGTAATGAAATTAACCAATATTATGTTTTGATATTATATAATGACATGTATCAAAATCTGAAAGAGCTACATAATTCTGAAAGAGCTACATAATTAGTTTACTACTACTATGTTCCAAATGCCTAATGAATGACATGTCAAAATCATGCATGGGTAAAAGACAGACCAAAGTTTTAGTATAACTGGGCACAAAAAGTTCATCACTATGGTTTCAGATTCCACACTATAACTAGCCATTAAAAATGACTATTTGCTGAGTATTATCAGAGAAGAAAAAATCTAAAAAGGCTACTAAAATATTTTGGTTTCCAACTACGTATTTATGTGATTTTCTTCATATATTTCAATTAAAACAACACACTGCAACAGACTAGTGCAGAGGTAGATGTGAGAACCCAGCCATCTTAAACCAGACTAAAGAGACTGCAAGCTATCAATTGATGCCATCCTTCTTAGTAAATTTTTGTTTTGGAAAATAGCTACTTTTCAGAAAAAAAATGTGTTACTTATGTTAACATGTAATGAGTTATTATTTTTAAATGAACTGAATGCTTAAAAATTTTTGTCTCTAATTTCTAATGTGATATGTATCAAGAGATAAAACCACATAAATAAAAGTTCTTTAAGATTTTCAACATTTTTAAGAGTGTACAAAGACCTGAAATCAAAAAGTTTGAGAACTATTATTTGAATTACAGTTTAAAAAGCATCTTCACATATATTATCTTTATCTATGCTTGTAATAAGTACTTAGTTACCTGCCCCCCATGTTCATCAACTAGAAAGTTTCCCTGTGTGTTACCTGGCTGGCTTACCTTGCATTCACAATGTTTCCAGCATTCAACTCTACCATTTCCTCAAAACCAATTGCAAATATATCCATTGGTTTACTTCTTTTATCTAAAATTAAGCATCCAAGAAAGGCTTTTAAAAGATGGCTTTAGTTAAATGGCAACTTTCCTACCCCAGCAGAACTAAGATGAATATCAGATCTCATACAAGTCCATTTTTGTGTTCCAAGTTTAACCAAAAGCAAATTAAAGGCCAAAAAAAGGCAAAATTTTGTCCCATGAGGGGGACAAAATTACTTTCAATTTCTATTTAGGTGACCTAAGTCTGCTTTTCTTGAAGACTACTATTCTTGAAGATAAGTCCTTTCAGAAATCATTTTTTAAAAACTGTTGTAATGGTTTGAACCATGGACAGCAGAGGAACAAGCTGCTTCTCAAAGGCTAAGAGATGAATCCAAATGGATAAATAATTACTTAAAAGTTTTTTTAATTATTTATTTTTAATTGGAGGATAACTGCTTTACAATGTTGTATTGGTTTCTGCTGTACAACAACGTGAATCAACCCTAAGTATACATAAATTCCCTCCTTTTTTAGCCACCAAGAAATTTTTCAGAAAGAGCACAAACAATAAGGTGGGCAAGTAACCAACTCAAATTAGAGCAAACAATTGAGAGTGAATTTTACATTTTAATTTGGAAATTCCTAGGTGGAAGCAATCTAGGAAAATGGGAAGTCAGGGCTTCAGACCAACCCCTCTCTTCTAGCCATTAGCTCTCCCATGGCTTACCAAAAGAGAACAGAGCTGCTTTAGATAAGCAAGCTCAGGGTAGCCTGGGTGGCCCAAGCATTCAGAAATGGGACAAATAGCTAGAGAAAGAGCTTATAAATACTATGAACAAATACTGAGGAATAAAAAATTTAAAGTGTTTATTGACTGCTATTATGTGCAAGGCTTACATGTGAATCTTCTTCTCTTTTACTACAGACACCTTAGGAGACAGATTACATCTGCCTGTTATTTACAGACAGGAAACTGAGGCTCTGGAAAATCTAAGCAACTTGCCCAAGTTCACACACGAAGTGCAGTGCAGCACAACTCCAGATCCAAACTGCCAGATGTCCATCCCTAAATCCTGGCTCTGTCACTGCCAGCTGCGTGACGTTGGGCATGTCACTTCTCTTCCTGTGTCTCAGTTTCCTCATCTGGGAAACTGAAATACTAAGAGTGGCTTATGTATTAGGTCTGTTATAATGATTAAATGAATAGATGTCAAGTACTCATAATAGTGTTAGATATTATTTTATTATTGTTATTACTATTAATACTACAGCTACAATTTCAAGTTAGGTTCAATGTAAAATGAAAAGGAGCATTTTAGTAAAAGTTTAGGGAAATTTCCAGGGTTTAAAGTGTGACTGATTAAAGGCAACTAAAAAAGAAAAATCTGTATCTCACAGTATTTCCTATACATATCCCCTTTATAAATAACACTTGGTAAATGTGTACCATTTTAAAAAGGAATTCAAGTCAAAGCAAACAGTCCTCAAATCCATGATTCTAGTTAAAAATCTTAATACAAGCATCCTCAGCTTAAGCACTGGCTATTAAGAGCTTGGTGGTAGAGTACCCAAACTTGGTGATGAGTTTTTACAAGGATGAATCAGTATTGTTCTGTTAAAGGGACAATAAATGTCAAAATGAGTTTTGTAAACCTACTCATGACCCTATTTCTTAGCAAATAAAGGACTATATTTGAAAAACGAAATACATTAGGTTTAAAAAAGTCTCCATCACAAAATAAATTTGCTATGCATCAGTTTAAAGAATAAAAACAGGAGAAAAAAGAATCACATCTTAAAGAAATAAATACACAAACCCACACACAAAAGAGTTACCTACTCATGTTACCTACTCATGTATGGATTACATTTTCTGAGAATCAAATAACAAAGAAAAAGATTTCTCACTTTACCATGGGTTCCTATGAAGTACTAGAGAAAGGTCTATGAATACCAAAGACCTAAGATTTGAAGAGATTTGATCTCTAAGAAGAATGTTGGTCTTCAAATGTATATATAGAAGTTTCTTTTATAAAGTAAGCATATTGTGAAGTGCCGCATTTGTTTTCTAGGTTAATACATCAGAGTCAGGGTTAATTAATCCATATTGTAAGAAGCCAACCTTGAAACTCCTGGATGCCAGCTAACTTGGGGGCATCAAGAAGCCAGTCCGTAAGGGTCTGATTCTTAAAAGCTATGCTGCGGAACTGCTTCCCGCCATTCACGTTCCACGTGCCCACACATACTCGAATTTTCTTGGGCTTTGAATACTTGTAGAAATTCTCACACATGCTCTTTAGTACTTTAGAAGATGCTGGTAAAAACAAAATACAACAAAATTTTGGCTGCGTGAAAACATTTACAAAAATTGATCTTGATAACTGAGAGATAATGGCTAGAAAGTACAATGAGCATCATCAGCACAAACAAGCATCAAATACATGCACAGGCACAAAAGAGATAAGCCTTGAACACAGAGCCCAACACAATGCAAGTAACCGACACACTTTTAAAGTATCAACTACGTGAAGTACAACAGCCCAAGTAAAAAAAAACTATTACAAAATTAATGCAGCAACATAAAACATGCAAAACAGTTCCATCTCAGTGAAATAGTACATCACTTTATGATACACAAAATCAGAGACTGCAAATTTTAAGGAATATAGCAACTGACTTTCAGACAACTTTCATTCGGAAGCTAGTAAAAATGTTAGTTTTCCCCAAAGAAAGATGTTCAAGAACCATGACATACAGGACTCTAGCTACTGACAGGGAGCTTGATGAAAAACAGCTCCCTGACACAAACACAAATCATGGACAATAATGAGATGCTAGAGAATGAAGCCATTACTAAAAGCCTCCCAGATGACAGGCGACACCAAGTCTTCACCAATATTCTACAAGACCCCAGACAACCTGCCCTGCCTTTGTACCCTCAGCTGCCATCCCAGCCCTGCTCGCTCACTGCTCTGACCCTGGACCCCCTGTGCACTGGCTGCTTCCACTGCTCGCAACACCCTTCCCTCACCGCCTGCAGGCATCAACTCTGTCGTGAGGCTTTTCCTGATCAGCTTACTAAAATGTGCATTCTGTCTCTTACTATCCATATCACCTCCCTGCTTTACTTTTCTCTATGGTGTTTATTTATTACCATGTACAAACTATGCATTTTATTTATTTATCCTGTTAACTGTCACCCCTCACTGAAAATGGAAGTTCCATGAGGGCAGAAATGTTGGTTGATCTCATTTTCATTTTTTGTGCAGGGGAACCAGAATGAATGGAGCTTCCCTGGTAGCTCAGATGGTAAAAGAATCTGCATGCAATGCAGGAGACCTGGGTTTGATCCCTGGGTCAAGAAGATCCCCTGGAAAAGGGAATGGCTACCCCCTTCAGTATGCAAATATATATCCAGAAGTGGATATGCTTGATAATATGATAGTTCTGTGGCTCAGACAGTAAAGAATCTGCCTGCAATGTAGGAGACCTGGGTACAATCCCTAGGTCATGAAAATCCCCTGGAGTAGGAAATGGCAACTCACTCTAGTATTCTTGCCTGGAGAATTCCATGGACAGAGGAGTCTGGAGGGCTACAGTCCATGGGGCACAGAGTAGAACATGACTGAGTGACTAACACACACAGAATGAATATCCTTTCATTTTATTTATTTACTGGGATGTGTGAGTGTATGTGCTCAGTCATGTCTGACTCTTTTCAACTGTAGCCCACCAGGCTCCTCTGCCCACGGAATTTTCCAGGCAGAATACTGGAGCGCATTGCCACTTCCTCCTCCAGGGGATCTTCCCCACCTAGGGATCGAACCCGCGTCTCTTGTGCCCCCTGCAATGGCAGGTGGATTCTTTACTGCTGCAGCACATGGGAAGCCCCGATAGTCACTTTATAATGTTGTGTCAGTTTCTGCTCTACAGAGAAGGGAATTGGCTACACGTATACATACATCCCCTCTTTTTTGGATTTCCTTCCCATTTGAGTCACCACAGATCATTAAGTCAAGTTCCCTGTGCTATATAGCAGTTTTGGTCTATTTTATTTGCTCTAATATCTCCAGACAAGAAGAGAGCCTGGTACATACTGAGTGTTCAGTAAATAATGGTTAAATGAATAAACATGAAATACATTTTGAATCCTCAATCTCTCTTCTCCACCTACTTTTTGGCTTCCACCTAACTTTCTGCCTTCTAAACCACATTTCATTTAGATTAAGTCAAATCCTGGCACTTAAAGTGAATAGAAACTTCCTAGGACTTCAATCTATTAATAATGATAGAGAATATGCCCTTAAAAGGGTGGTTAACTGCCAAGAGGAGACGGAAATCAAAATGATCTTCACCTCTCACCAGGTGATCTTATTTTATTATGATATTAATTATTATTTTTGGAATGGATACCAAGGTACAGCAAGCAAGCTTGTGAAAGAATGAGTGAAAAAGGCAAATAACATTTTTGGATTAGAATGAAAATAGTTTGACTTGTGAATCCTACAGAACAACTGCAGACTCAGGTGAAAAGCATATCCTCACTGTTCTAGGGGCACATGTATACATCTCTAAGTCTGTTATTTGATTACTTGCACCGAGGTATCTGGTGGGAATGAAAGCAGATTGTTTTTCTGGCCTGTTGATATGGTTAACTGAATGTTGGCTGAACCTGGATAAAGAATCCTTCTCTATTACTACGGATCAACACTGGTCTTTCTAATCGAAGTCACTGCCATTGTTACTACTATGAAAACAGCTTCTACAATCCTTTCTACATGAAAACACAAGCTCTATAATTATTTAACGGCTTAAAATATGCAGCAAGACATACAATGAATTGTGTGAAGAAAAACACGTCACCACGTTGAGTAAGCTACTAAAGTCAGTTTATAAATGGGAATAAAAAGTTTTAAAAATTCCTAGTTTATTCTTTTTAAAAAAACTGGTTGGCCCCTTAATGTGCAGAAAGAAATGTGTCTCTGTTCAAACAGATGTCCATCCCTAAATATCTTATAATTTCAGAAAATGGATTTCATGATGTTAATTCAAAAATAAATAAAAGTGCTCTCTTTATCCATCTTCTCAAAAAACTCACCTATAGTGTCTTAAAACACTCAGAAAAATAGCTAAGTGAAACAAAAATCTTAAGTGATACCAAATCTTAAGGGAAGGGAAGAAAAGATGCTTTTTCAGCAAAGTTTATGACAAGAGTTTCTTTTGCCACAGACTCAAGTTTAAAGATAAAATCATAAACCTTGTCCAGAGAATGAAGGTATGAGATTTTTAAGAACTGCAATGACAAGAAAAACAAGACCTTTAGATCTTACACACTTGGTTCTTCTAACTTTGCTAGCAATCTTAATGCTTTTTAAAAGATTTCAGATCATATTTTAGTGCAGGTCGGAAGACTGCAGTTTCAGAAAATATTTCACACACCATATGAGAAAATGAGTCAATGTCTTTTTTAAAATGTTATGTGTCTGACAAGTCTATTGAGTAGTTGTAAATATCACAGGTAGTGTTTCCCATTAATCTGTAAGAGTCACATCTAGGTTTTTTCCAGGACTTCCCTGGTGGCTCAGTGATAAAGAATCCTCCTGACAATGCAGGAGATGCAGGTTCAACCTCCGAGCTGGGAAATCCCCTGGAGGAGGAAATGGCAACACACTTCAATATTCTTGCCTGAGAAATTCCACGGACAGAAGAAAATGGTGGACTATGGTCCATGGGGTCGCAAAGGAGTCTGACATGACTTAGTGACTAAACAACATATAACACTAATAATGTTTGTTCACTGAAATGTAAAAGTAAAATTAAAACTAGATAACCCATATTTAATTGAAATTAAGCACTTGCTACAAGAAGACAAAGAACTTGGCATAGCTCCTTCTAAATGAAGTACTCTGTTTTCTCAAACTTAAAATTCTTTTTCTCAGATTAAAACAAAGCATCAATTTATCCTGTCAGAATCAGAGGGCAAAATAAAGTTTCCATTTATTTGTGGCTCTATTTATATACAACATCCACTTTTTAAAAAAAAATTGAGAAAAAGTTGCATTTATTGACAGGCTGATTTTCTATACTGTACCTGACTGTAATGTCTGTTCAGAAACTACGGATGCATCAAGAAGAAAACAAAGACTCATTAGTAACACAGTAAGTTACAGTTGAAGTCTAGAGTGTTATAACAAAACCTTCTCAGACAGCTTCATTTTTTCTTTTGAATAAGTTTGATGACAGTTTTTTTTCTGATGGCTGAAGGATACCAAAGATAAAATAATTGACAATAACTGATGTAAACCCACTGTATCTAAGAAAAATCCTACCGGGACATAGTGATGTGCAGTTTCACAATCAGAAGGTTCTAGGCCTGCTTTCCAGGCCGGTCCCATATGTATGTCTGTTGAGTGTGCAAGTGCACATACTTTTGAGGGAGAATATGAACCCGAAAACCTAAGAGGCTGGAGGACACTGAAATATTGCAGTTACTGCCCTAATGCACACCCAGGAGTATTCTTTTGGGACTCACCAGCTGACAGGTACGATCAGTTCAGTTATTAAAAAAACACATACATTCCAACAGAATGACCATGCTATGCAAGATGGTGCAAATTCCCACAGGCACAGGGTTTATGGCAAAAATATTTGGGTTTGGGCACAACATTCAAACACTTCAGCAATGATGTGCCAAGATAGGAACCTGCTATAAAAACAGCAGCAGAACCCTACACATGTTAAATGGTCAAGGAATGGACAAATACATCTAACATATGGTACTTTATCTTGAAAAAGACTTGAGGTTTGCTTATAGAAATGAGCAGGAAGAGGCCTGTGCTTGTGAGCAATTGTGAATGCTGGAAGAAGGGTTCTCCGAAACTGGATAGTAAGTTGTGACACCAGATATGGGAGGATCTGGCTCATCACACAGTTGGTGAACAGGAGGGACAGGTCTATGCACATGTATATGTGTGTTTTATATATTTCTATCCACCTCAGTTCTGCTGAGTGCAGCTTTCTGCATTTCGCTAGCACTACTACTACCAGTGAAATATGCATGAATTACTACAGAATTGGCGTTATACTCACAATTTTTCCTGACATAGCATCCCTGTTGGAATAAATTCTCATTCTTAGAATAAGAGCTGTAACAGAACTGATTGTACTGTTTTTTAAGGGTACGTTTTTCACATAGTAAAATGTGCAGGAAACTAAAAAACTAATGATCAAGTCTGGGAATTATTCAGGTCCCTCACTTCTCTTTCCTTCAATAGCTTACTTTCAGTGGTTGCTGATTAATGCCTCCATATCAAAGCAAGCACGGGTGGAAAGAGGTGATAAGGCGCAAATGAGTCAGTGTCTACTGCTGGAAGAAAGCCTGAAGTTAAAAGCAGTAGCTATGATCAGATTCTGGTGTTCAGAGCCTTAGTAGATTTCAGTCCCCCAGCCTACTCACAGATCCCTGAGGAGCTGACTGTAATTAACTACCTTTAGCACCATGCAGAACTCTGAAAGAATCCATGATACCAAGTGATAACCCATGAGGAGGTTATTTGAGGAACAATTTCTCCTAGTTGAACAGGGAAAACTGAAAGGGTTCTTTTGGGGGATAACAGAAGTAAAAAAAAATGTTCAGAGTGCTGGAAAACTAAAATAGAAAAAAAAACCCCAAAATTAAGGGAGTCTAATTTAATAAATTATACAATATATACTGAGTTTTCCCATGATCCTGCTTAATATGCTCACTGACATGAGCTCAAATTGTTTGGTTTTAAAGAAACACCGTGAAAAATCAACAGTTATTCTGAAAGCCTGACATGTATTTTATGTCGAATATTAAAACTGGGGATGACAGTGTCCAATAATAAGCAACATTTTAAAATTATTAATATGATTTAAAGCTTATTCAAACAGAAGCACTTAAAAAGTAAGATCAAGTTATAGAAACATCTGGGGTTGTGATAAGTAAAATAACCAGAACAGGTATTGTTTTTTTCAATAAAGCAATGCTTTCTACATAATTAGGTTACTGAATACTGAAAGTACTAGTTGAATATTTTATGAAATCTTGCCTTAAATAAAGTTAGCAATATTTAAATAATTTCCCCCCTCAATCATAATCTATAAAAGAAAACATGCATGGGCTTCAGTTTACAGCTTAATAATTCTGTTAATGCTATAAATATTTTAGGAGAATCAAACTTCCTTTGGAGAATGGAATTTTAGAAAATTACATTGATAGAAATTCCTTCAAAAAACTATTTTAATCAACTCAAACTAGAAAGTATATATGTAAATAAGTTTACATTCACCTCTTGGACTTTTAGAAGGAATATAGACAACATAAAGTAAAATATAAAGTAAGTACGCCTACCACGCAAACTTCCAGTAGTTAAAAGGGCTCGAGCTTTGTCAGCTAAATCACTATTTAGAGTATTTCCCAGGAGCAAAACATCAATTGCTTCTTGCTTGGAGCTGTCAAAGAAGTTATTCTGAATTGTTCTACTAACTGAACGAGCACCATCTTTTAACTTTCCAGCCTGTTGAGGAAAAAAGCATGGACTTTCACTCTACATTGTTTCCACTCAATAGGTATTCTGAAACTTTAGATAAGTTGTATATGACTTCACTGAAGTAAAAGGACCTCATCATTCCATTCTGAATATCAAACCGTCACATTAAAATGTCACATTAAGGTGTCACTGTTTCCTTTCCTCTTGGATAACAGCACTGCAGAGACACACAAGAGGCTCGTGCCACAGCTGCATCCACTGATGACATCTAGAGCAGTAAACGTGTGTAACTGTTTACTGGAGAGGAAACAGACTGAAATGTGCTTACTCAAGACAAGGAGATCACTTCTCCCCTTGTGACTGTCAGGCCTGGGGTGGACGGGGCGGGTGGGGAGAAGCAGGAGACAGAGGAGGACACGCTGCACGTCCACACTCTCAGAAAAACTCCAAAGCACACGAACAGCAGAGAATAAAACTGAGACTGCTCCCCAGTAACTGACATTAGTTAGAAACAAAACTGAGCATGAGAGTGAAGGTCTAGCCTGTAACACAGAAACTACAGTTTTCTATTTTAGCTCATTTTGCCTATGTAAATATAAAAATATAAAATGAATGCCAGTTCCTACAGTGAGAGAGCTGATTATAACTTCTAGTGAACGTTTATTTCACTCAGGTGTATTAGTTACCATAAAGATACTTTACTCTTACAGATTTTGATGACTGTTTAAAAAAAACAGTTAAAAAAAAACACTTTAGTTTGCAATATGTAATTTTTATTCCTCAAAGAAATAACAAGGATTTGAGGCTTAAAAATGTTATTTCCTTCCATAAAACAAATGTAAATGACATTATTTTAAAAAAGAGACTCACCATTCACATTATCAGGCAATTAATCAAAAGGAACCCAGAGAAAGGAAAAGAAAGAGCAGTTCAGATGTTAGATTTTAGGTCAATTCAGACTAGTTTATTTAATACATAAAATTTCATATCTAGTTTGTTAGAAAAGATCACTGAAAATATATATAACCTCTATACATAGACAGTCAACTGCAGAAACAAAGAGGCAGTTTTTTAAGCAATAGTTGTAGAGATCAGGCTTAAAAGCAAGAATTATGTTGTTTATTTAAAAAAGAATACATGAAAGTTTAACAACATCAGGTTTTTCAAAATAGGGACCATTTAAGAAGTAAATATTTGTAAATGTCAATACAAATTATTTCTGAGTTGAACAAAAGGAACTTTGCAGCTAAGGCCAATACTTCTGAACAGAGGTGTGGCATTTTATGAGACACAGAAGAGGAAGAGGTGAAAAACAAGACTTTGAGGTGATGAAATTCAGCTGCTATGCTGAAGAGACTAAACAAGAAATATACAAGTAGTAAATGTCTCTGTTTCTATTCCTGGGGTAATCTGAGAAACTGTAGGGTTGTGGTACATTAATAAATTCAGCTGAATCCAGAAGCCATAAAAGGTCAATATTTAAGGATATAATGAAAAATATTTCAGGTATGTACCCAAAGTCCCTCAGTAAGGGACAAACACTAAAGCAGAAGCAGTCTGTAGATAAATACAAACAAATAAAAGTAATGATGACATAAAGATATATAATTACGTCCACACCTCACATTTGCAAAGGCACATTTTGATAGCCTCCTTGTCAAGGTAAGATAACGAAAAGAATAAAAACTTCAGCCCTAATAGCATTGGGTTCATAGGTGGTACTGCATAAACTACCCATTGATTTATTTGTCCATCCAGCACTTGTCACACATCTATCCAACTGTATGTACTGTGGCAAGTACTGCGGACACAAAGGCAAATAAGGTAAGACCCTTTATTGGTAAGAGTAATATTGGGGAGGGGGGAACTTTTGTTTTAATTATGGTTGTGCTGCGCAGCCTGTGGGATCTTAGTTCCCCAACTAAGGATCGAATCCACGCCCCCTGCACTAGAAGCGTGGAATCTTAACCACTGGGCCACCAAAGACGGCCCTAATTAATAAACAAAACATATTTGGCAGCAGTCTGGTGGTTAAGACTCTGCACTTTCAGTGCAGGGGCCTGGCTTTGATCCCTGATTCAAGGAACTAAGATCCACATGCTGCCCTGTGTGACCAAAAAAAAAAAAAAGAAAAGAAAAGAAAAGGCTTAAAAAAAAACATATTTCTAATTAAAATAAATAAAATAAACAGTATAAAAATTAAAACACATATGCAAGTGAAAAATCACTAAAAAAACCGGAAGTAATACATATGTAAGCCTAGCAGATTATCACTAAACAACTAAATATGTCATACATATATAATATACCTCTCAAACCTAGGGAAATAACTATCCATTCAATCATTAGTATCCACTAGAGAAGGAGGTAATAAAGAGGACATAAAAACATGATGAAACAGAATTCTAAAACAGATACCTTAAAAAAAAACTACTAACTTAAAAGAGTTCATTTAAAGCTTTATTAAAGAAGAAAAAAAGAGGATCTTTTATAATCTAGATCTACCTTAGCCTTTCCTTCAAGGGCTCCAGTTCCTGCATAAATCTTACTGATTGAATCACCATTCACAGACCACATTGATCGAAAAACTTCTTGAAAGCGAGTCACCAACTGAGGCTTTTCAGCTAAACCAAGAGCTTCCAACTGTTTAGTCAGCATCTAAAATAGCAGAAAAGAAACTTTTATAAGTATATAAATACATCCATTACGATGTGACCTTTTAAGAACTACCAGAATCAAACCAAAAATTTATAGTTATAGGATGTTGTGGGTCTGGATTCTGAAAATTCAAGTTTACTAGGCTTTGTTATTTCCCCCCATGCCAATTTCTAAAGTAACTATCACATCAATGCAACCTACAGTATTCAACCCTTGTAGTAACAAGAACTTTTTCTGATTAAATGATATTAAGCTTTTTAAAATGTCCCAAACCTTTAGGGAATTCCCTGGCAGTCCAGTGGTGAGGACTCCCTGCTTTCACTGCCGAGGGCCTGAGTTTAATTCCTGGTTGGGGATCTAAGATCCCACAAGCCATGGGGCCAAAATAAGAAAAACAAAAAAAGTTCCTATAAATCAGACTAGTTTATCTTGTTCACCTAAAAGAATTATTATGCAAGAGCACCCACTAGAGCAGAGGAATATATGTACTTTATTTAAAAATATATAGAAATAACTAAGTTTCTTTAATTTTTGCATCTGGTTCTATGTTTGGGTAATTAAGGTCAGGAGATTATGAGAAAAGCAGAGCTGCTCTTGAATTGATATCAACATTTTTAAATAAGTCATATTTCTGAATAAAGTCATGACAGCTCTGAATGCACTGAATTCATATCAGTAAAGTGCATAAGGGAGAACTAGGGGGAACACAGTATTCGAAGAATGCAAGGATCCTGGGGCTACCACAATTCTTTCATCACAGTATATGTGTTTAGAAGTCTTTACTCTGAATGACTCTTAGCCTTAAAGTCTGGCAAAGTCAAAGCAATGTATAATCCTTACCCAGTCTATTTCTCTTATTTGGAATCCAGTCATAGTCTATGCCCCTGTAGTTTTACTTAACTCCTTCCCACTTGAGTTTCCTTTTATCTTATCTATAAAGATATTATGGAGATTATCCATAATTACACAGGAATCAAAAACTAAAATAATATTAAAAACTCTATACTGGGTCTAATCCTATTGCCTAGACTTACACCAGGGCTGTTCTTTTGCTGGCATGTAGAATAAAGCAAACAAGCCTCCAGGTTCTCCTTTATTTTCTTCAAAGAACTGGGCAAAACTGGTCTTCACTACTAGCAGTTTGCTTTTACTTACACTTGCAGTATATTTTGTAACCAGTCAAGCTACTAGGGGAGTAAGTACTCTCACACCTAATATTAATAACAAACAGTGGGTAGTCCACTAAGACAGATTCTGAAAACGAATTCTGAAAACTAACACTTGTTCTGCGTTCAGTGAAGATGTTCAAGTGTTTTACAAGCTTACTCTAACTAAATGTCTTTAGCCGCTTAAGAGAACTCAACATAAACCCAAGATATCTCACAAAACTCAATCCACAGTAATCAAATGTCTGCTTTCACTTTTCTTCTGTCATATTTTCTAAATTATAATGATAATCCTCAACAACAGATTTCAAAAAAGGCAAAGCAGTAAAATCTAGTTACATCAAAAAAACATTTTTCTAGTAGGAAATTCTATACATGGTACTCTCCTTTTGAGACTGAATGAATCTTAGCTGCAGAGTAGCTAATTAATCAATATTCTAGCCAAATTTAAGATCATTTGCTAGAGGAAATAAGAATCTTTTACTTTCTATTCCTGGTTTTACAGTACTGGAGAACTATGCTAAGCTCCTACGGAACTAAATGAAGACCCACCAGAGTCTTATGACCCTGACAGCTGCATAAGAGGCAGGATTGGGAAATCTAAGCACTGCTACACAGTTTGTCACATAGCTGAGATTATGCCTAAATTAGACTGAGTTTGATAGGTAAGTACTAAAGACAAAATTTTAAACAAAGAGTGTGTTAGAGAAGTTGGCTCTCATTCAGTTTTATTCTAACAATGACATTTTTCAACTGATCCTGGTTTTGGTAGCAATTGTAAAAAAATGCTATGTAAACTGTACTGGTTTAGATTGTTAAAAATATAATTCTATAGGGTTGTACATGTGAAAATGCTGCTGCTGCTGCTAAGTCGCTTCAGTCGTGTCCGACTCTGTGCGACCCCATAGACGGAAGCTCACCAGGCTCCCCCGTCCCTGGGATTCTCCAGGCAAGAACACTGGAGTGGGTTGCCATTTCCTTCTCCAATGCATGAAAGTGAAAAGTGAAAGTGAAGTCGCTCAGTCGTGTCTGACTCCCAGCGACCCCATGGACTGGAGCCTACCAGGATCCTCCATCCATGGGATTTTCCAGGCAAAAGTACTGGAGTGGGGTGCCACTGCCTTCCCCGACATGTGAAAATAGATCCTCCTTAATTCCAAAAGGACTTTTAAAAAGACAGTATCAAGGGTTTCCCTGGTGGCTCAGTGCTAGAGAATCCACCTGCCAACGTAGGAAGCATGGATTTAATCCCTGGTCTGGGAGGAGCTCACATGCTGCAGAGCAACTGAGCTGGTGGGCCACAACTGAGCCTGTGCTCCAGAGCCCGGAAGCCACGACTGCTGATGCCCGAGCACGCTGGAACCCATGTTCCACAACAAGAGGCCACCGCAATGAGAAGCCCAGCACTGCAACAGCAGAGTGGCCCCTGCTTGCCACAACTAGAAAAAGAGCCCATGCAGCAATGAAAACACAGCACAGCCAAAAATAGATAAATAAAATTATTTTTTTTAATGAAAATACTGAGAATAAAATATATATATATTATATATATATTTTGCTTATCCAAAAGACAGGCAGGCGAGACAATTACTAAAACAGTATAAATAGCAGGCTTTTTTTTTTGGAGGCAAAGTTAATGAACAATAAAAGGAAACAGAAGCTATATAAAGAAAGTATTTAGAACAGACAAAGGAAACATTTAAATGAAAAGGGACATTACTTGAAAAAAAAAACTAGAAGAGAAGTAAAACTTTATTTGTGAAAATGAAGCATAACTTCATTTTGTGAAAAATAATTAATGACAAACATTAATATCACAAAAGCACTGAAAAAGGAATTTGATGTTAAGTTACATACACATACATATACATATTTTTTACCTCTAAACCAAGAAATGCCTGCACACTATTTGTTCTGTCAAGACAATCCAAGCAGTTTGTTCGAACTGTACCACTCTGGCACCTGAAAACAAATTCAGTGGAACTAAATGGGCAATTTAAAACAAAAATAACAAAAGCTAAAACAAACTGAGAAAAATTAAGCTTATTAAAATGTAGCATCTACTTTCTCCCCACTTCAATTCTCTAGTAAAATTCTCAAACACACAAAAAAAGATGAAAGAATTTTACAGTGATCATCCATATACCCACCATCCAGATTCTGTAAGCGCTAACATTTTGCCGTCCACTCTCTATTACCTATCTCTCCAGTCAACCACATCCACTTATTTGTAATGAGGCCAGTAGTCAGGAGCTAAACACACATTCAGATTTATAACCACACAGTTCTATAGCATAACAGACAATAACCAATGTTTTTTATTTGCATTAAATAATCTTTACTGAGGCCAAGAAATATTATATTAATTTTACGAGAGAAACGGAACAGGCTCCGAGAGAGCAGCATGAGATGTGGAGCTAGATGAACTCGAGATCTAACACTTTCTACTTACGTGACGTGAGGAAGATGACAGCTTTCAGCCCCCCACTTCCTCCAGTGTGACCCATCCCTACAGTCGTTATTGATAATTGCAAAGACTAAGTGCACTACCTGCCCCACACACAGCTCATGCCCAGTTACGTCCGCTACTATTAGAAAGGAAGAACAACAAGCTTAAAATCAACTATAATAAAGAAATTAAATAACTACAGAAAAGTTCCAATTTAAAGAAAGGAAAAACAGAGAAGTCAAACCTTTGAACTTCACTTCCATCAAAATGAAAAATTCCATAATCCAGAAACTTCTGGACTTGAGGTTTAAGAACACTATGTAATTTTTCTGCCTTTCCTCCTTTAACCATTTGATGATAGTCAAAATTCACCATCTGGATATCAGCGGCATGTTCAGAAGCTTTCAGATGACTCTGAAAATAAAAAGGAAATATTCATGTAATTCTTCTTTGGTTGTTTTTTTTGGCTGCAAATCGCAGATCCGGCAGGCAGGATCCCCCATCTCCCCTATCCTCAATCAGGGATCAAACCCATGCCCCTTGCAGTGAAACTGCAGATTCTTAACCACTCACTGGACCGCCAAGGAAAGTCAAAGTGTTAGTCACTCAGTTGTGTCTGACTCTTTGCGGCCCCATGGACTATAGCCCGCCAGGCTCCCCTGTCTATGGAATTCTCCAGGTAAGAATACTGAAGTGGGTAGCCATTCCCTTCTCCAGGGGAACTTTCCAACCCAGGGATTGAACCAGGTCTCCTGCACTGCAGGTGAACTCTTTACCATCTAAGCCACCATGAAAATATTCATTTAAATGTTAACCAAATATGATTGTATCAACACAATGTTATAAATGGAACTTTAATTTTAAATGAAAATCTAAGCAGGTCCTTGAAATCTTACTAATTTCACAAAGCTTTTTTCACTGCCACTGGCAGTCAAATGAAAAATTACTTGCTAATATCTTACAGCATCCTTTTCCTAAAACCTCCTATACCATTCCACATAGATTAGTTAGGTCTTACATAATTAATATCAGGGAACTTAACATTCTTATTTGGTTTAGAAAATGAAAAGTTATTTCCAACAACGAGCATTTCATTTTTTACCATAAAAATATAATGACTATTTATATCTATTATAGAATCTCAAAACAAAGTAATTGATTTCTAAGGAAAAGCTCATAAAATTTGAAGAATTCATTTTTATACCTTCATTCAATATATACAAATGTTTTAAAAGCTTACAATAAAAAGTCACTCTCTAAAGTATAACTTGTTTATTAATGATATTCAAACAAAATAGACAAATAATTAATCCTGGGCTTCATTAACTTTCTTCATTAACATGAGAAAATGTTTTCTAGCCATTTTGTTTAAGGTTATAATCTTATGTAACATTATAATTTATATCAATTCATTATTGATCCAATGAATATTTATGAAAAGTATGTTTTCTTTAGAAGTCAGACATTTCTTTAGGTTCTTACTTATGTGAAATTCTCAAATTTTCTTTCATCGGTACAAGAAGTCTTGTGTGTATACAAATGCTTTATTCACAATTTCATAGATTTAAAACAGTGACTATGGTTTGTAGGAACTAGCCAAAGCAATGAACAGATGAAGGGGGAAACTGCCTGGTATCTTTCTGCCAATGACTGATGAACATTTTTTAGGAGAGTATTCTTCTGCTTCTTCACTACATAAATAAGCAGATTAGAAAACAGGGTCAATGCCTTGAAAGCTTTCTATAATACCAATTTCAGCAAGATTACCCTAAATTGTTGCCTAACTGCCTTCAAAGAACTAATGGTTCCAACAAGTATTCAATCTTCTTCCAGGAAGAACTTATTCCTGGACGAATTTGACTATTATTTTTAAAATACCATTCTAGGTGTTCATGGGACAGAATAGAAGGGAAAAAATGATCACTTACCTGGAAAGCCTTACTTAGCATATGTTCACCTTCCTTAGATCCAAGCAGATTTACTATTATTTGTTTACCATACAAATTCTTAAGCGTCCTAAAATGCCTGTTAAAGGTAGAAAGGAAGTAAGCATATGTCAAGTGATAAGTCAAAAACTTTTTTCAATAAACAGGAACCCACTTTTAACCAGGACCTACACAGCAGTATTTTAAACTCATAGGACTGGCAAAACTATACACAAATCCATTTCACGTGGAATCAAAACTTTGAATTTGTGAAGTCAGTTAATGCAATTTTCTCTCTGACTTATCAACTTATCATCTATTTGCCATGACTTCATGGCAAATAGATGGGAAAACAATGGAAACAGTGACAGACTTTGACTGCAGCCATGAAATTAAAAGATGCTTACTCCTTGGAAGAAAAGTTATGACCAACCTAGACAGTATATTAAAAAGCAAACATTACTTTGCCAACAAAGGTCCATCTAGTCAAAGCTTTGGTTTTTCCATTAGTCTCTTGAGAGTCCCTTGGACTGCAAGGAGATCCAACCAGTCCATCCTAAAGGAGATCAGTCCTAAATATTCGTTGGAAGGACTGATGCTGAATAAAACTCCTAATACTTTGGCCACCTGATGCAAAGAACTGACTCATTGGAAAAGATCCTGATGCGGGGAATGATTGAAGGTGGGAGAAGAAGGGGACAACAGAAGATGAGATGGTTTGATGGCATCACCGACTCGATGGACATGAGTCTGAATAAGCTCTGGGAGTTAGTGATGGACAGGGAGGCCTGGCGTGCTGTAGTCCATGTAGTCGCAAAGAGCTGGACACGACTGAGCAACTGAAGTGCACTGAGCTGATGCTAGGGCTTTCAGAGTCATCTGGGCCCTTCTACACCCTGAGGCTAATGCTGGGTGGACATGGAAACCAGGAGCCATGCAGCTACGTTGGCAAGGCAGTGAGGGCAGAAGGCACTGGGCTGCACCTCACATGTGAGGACACTGCCTACTCCATCAGGATTCAGAGCTCCTGAACAGCTCCAGCCTTAAGATAAATAGGCCCCACTCAGGATCTTTTAGTCTCTTCAGCTTCTAATCAGTCCAGAGGCTAGAGAGCAATGTCATCCACAGGAAATATAACGTGAGTCATGGGTATAATTTAAAATTTTCCAGAAGGCAAATTAAAAAGGTAAAAACCAAAAGGTCAAATTAATTTACATATATTTTATTTAATCCAACTAAAATATCATTTCTGCATGTAATTGATATATAAAACAAATATTGGCATTTTGCATTTTTTTTGCACTAGGTCTGAAATCCAGTACCTATTATATACCTACAACATATCTCAATCTGGACTGCTGCTGCTGCTGCTAAGTCGCTTCAGTCATGTCCGACTCTGTGCGACCCCATAGACAGCAGCCCACCAGGATCCCCCGTCCCTGGGATTCTCCAGGCAAGAACACTGGAGTGGGTTGCCATTTCCTTCTCCAGTGCATGAAAGTGAAAAAGTGAAAGTGAAGTCGCTCAGTTGTGTCCGACTCTTAGCGACCCCATGGACTACAGCCTACCAGGCTCCTCCATCCATGGGATTTTCTAGGCAAGAGTACTGGAATGGGGTGCCATTGCCTTCTCCTCAATCTGGACTAGTCAATTTCAAATGCCCAAGAGCTAGCTTCACATGGCTAATAGCCACCATATTGGATAACACACCCATCAGAGGTAGTTTTAAGGCCAAGACATCAAGACCCACACACTGCCACCATTCCTAGAATTCATAAGAGTGTCACTGTCTTCCACTTAAATCAGAGTCAAGAAGAAATTTTAATTAAGAGCCCAAAGTTGAAATGAAGCAGTAAATACAACTAATCTCACTGCTTAGCAACATCAAAACTCACAGCAATATATAAAAGTCATTAGTCTTACCTGTCAAAAGCAGGTGCATTGGCTTCAAATCCCCTTGACATACGAACACGATGGGATCCCACCTAAGATAAGAAAAATATGCTTAATCATACCAAAAGCCAACATGCAGACAAAAGAAATAGCATTGTTTACTCTATGTAATAATTCATTTGCTATGCACACAGTAGTAAGCTGAATAATTGTCATTTGTGATATTCTCTAAAAAAATAAGTTCTAGGGGTTTCTCCTTTTTATCTTTTAAAACACAACCTCATTAAAAAAAAACCTAGAAGTTAGAGCATTATACAACACTGGTAAACTAACAGGAATTTGTATTTATGTAAGATATTTTTAAGAGTGCTTTCATATACATTACCTTGTCTTATATGTGCCCTTTGTAAGTCAACAGATAGTCATTTGCGCAACAGAAGAACAAACCCAGCCAAGTGAAGAAACCTGTCCTCTTATAGCAACATCATTCATTCTGAAAAATGATTCCTGTGACAATACAGGCCTCCTGACCAAAACATCTACTCTTTCAGACTGCCTACAAGTGCAATGGCCACATATTTTTTTTCTCTGTTATGCTGAATACCCTATCCACTCCACTCTCACTCAAAGATCCCATAGATTAAAAATAACCATTCCTGGAAAAAGACTTTCCAAGTCAATCTCTCAGGCATACAACTAAAACAAGAGCATATTTTAAAATTTGGGTTATAAGAATTAAACAAGATGGAAAATAACTACTTACTGTGTGTTGCTACAGTTTTTTCTTTTCTCATATAGGAAAAGTGGGAGAGAGATGAGGCAGAATCAAAAGATATAAAAGATGCCAAGAAGAAACACAACAGTGAGACCAGATTATTTCCCTGAGTTTCACTTGTAAATATCTCCCTGAGACTGTGGGCCCAAGGTTCCTCAGAATTGATCCTGGCTCATCTGTGAATAACGTGATTTTAAAGGCGGCATGAAGGAGAAGTGCCAGATCAGTCATGCAGTTGGACAAATAAAACCAGAAAATAAGCTCTAAATGCTCATCCATGTTCCAAACTGAATCAACAGTATTATCATTCATTCAGCATTCCCTCTCCTGCCGAGATGACTGAATGACTGTCCTGAGAAATCAGTGGACTCTCTTTAGAGCTTTTCCTCCTTAGTAAGAAACTGATTAGCCAAATGTCACATCTTTATTTCATTTTATTTCTAGTACACAATCAGATCAGATCAGATCAGATCAGTTGCTCAGTGAGTCCGACTCTTTGCGACCCCATGAACCGCAGCACGCCAGGCCTCCCTGTCCATCACCAGCTCTCGGAGGTCACTCAGATTCACATTCATCGAGTCAGGGATGCCATCCAGCCATCTCATCCTCTGTCGTCCCCTTCTCCTCCTGCCCCCAATCCCTCCCAGCATCAGAGTCTTCTCCAATGAGTCAACTCTTCGTATGAGGTGACCAAAATACTGGAGTTTCAGCTTTAGCATCAGTCCTTCCAAAGAAATCCCAGGGCTGATCTCCTTCAGAATGGACTGGTTGGATCTCCTTGCAGTCCAAGGGACTCTCAAGAGTCTTCTCCAACACCACAGTTCAAAAGCATCAATTCTTTGGGGCTTAGCCTTCTTCACAGTCCAGCTCTCACATCCATACATGACCACAGGAAAGACCATAGCCTTGACTAGGCGAACCTTTGTTGGCAAAGTGATGTCTCTGCTTTTGAATATGCTATCTAGGTTGGTCATAACTTTCCTTCCAAGGAGTAAGCGTCTTTTAATTTCATGGCTGCAGTCACCATCTGTAGTGATTTTGGAGCCCAGAAAAATAAAGTCTGACACTGTTTCCACTGTTTCTCCATCTATTTCCCATGTAGTGATGGGACCAGATGCCATGATCTTCGTTTTCTGAATGTTGAGCTTTAAGCCAACCTTTTCACTCTCCACTTTCACTTTCATCAAGAGGCTTTTGAGTTCCTCTTCACTTTCTGCCATAAGGGTGGTATCATCTGCTTATCTGAGGTTATTGATATTTCTCCCGGCAATCTTGATTCCAACTTGTGTTTCTTCCAGTCCAGCATTTTTCATGATGTACTCTGCATATAAGTTAAATAAACATGGTGACAATATACAGCCTTGACGTACTCCTTTTCCTATTTGGAACCAGTCTGTTGTTCCATGACCAGTTCTAACTGTTGCTTCCTGACCTGCATACAGATTTCTCAAGAGGCAGATCAGGTGGTCTGGTATTCCCATCTCTTTCAGAATTTTCCACAGTTTATTGTGATCTACACAGTCAAAGGCTTTGGCATAGTCAATAAAGCAGAAATAGATGTTTTTCTGGAACTCTCTTGCTTTTTCCATGACCCAGCAGATGTTGGCAATTTGAACTCTGGTTCCTCTGCCTTTTCTAAAACCAGCTTGAACATCAGGAAGTTCACAGTTCACATATTGCTGAAGCCTGGCTTGGAGAATTTTGAGCATTACTTTACTAGCGTGTGAGATGAGTGCAATTGTGCAGTAGTTTGAGCATTCTTTGGCACTGCCTTTCTTTGGGATTGGGATGAAAACTGACCTTTTCCAATCTTGTGGCCACTGTTGAGTTTTCCAAATTTGCTGGCATATTGAGTGCAGCACTTTCACAGCATCATCTTTCAGGATTTGGAATAGCTCCACTGGAATTCCATCACCTCCACTAGCTTTGTTCGTAGTAATGCTTTCTAAGGCCCACTTGACTTAACATTCCAGGATGTCTGGCTCTAGGTCAGTGATCACACCATCATGATTATCTGGGTCGTGAAGCTCTTTTTTGTACAGTTCTTCTGTGTATTCTTGCCACCTCTTCTTAATATCTTCTGCTTCTGTTAGGTCCATACCATTTCTGTCCTTTATCGAGCCCATTTTTGCATGAAATGTTCCTTTGGTATCTCTGATTTTCTTGAATAGATCCTTAGTCTTTCCCATTCTGTTGTTTTCCTCTATTTCTTTGCATTGATCGCTGAAGAAGGCTTTCTTATCTCTTCTTGCTATTCTTTGGAACTCTGCATTCAGATGTTTATATCTTTCCTTTTCTCCTTTGCTTTTCACTTCTCTTCTTCTCACAGCTATTTGCAAGGCCTCCCCATAAAGTCTTAAGCTTTGAAAGATGTGTGCTCCAAGACACATTTGTGCATTTTAGGCAGCAGAAACGTCAGACAAAGTTCATACTTTTTCTTTGGAGTCATCTCAGGTAGTTGCCCTCTAACTCTCTAAAAAGCCAAGACTTTGCATTTTGTTTATTCATTAACATTCATCTTGCACTAGTACTCTTAACTGTCAAGAAGGTGAAAAAAAAATACAAGCTTTCTCATATTTTTTTTTTTTTGGTAATGGCTGTAGTTGTTTGTATTACCTGCTCCCCAACACATATATAAAACTACCTACAATTCACAACTCTTACAGCAATATGTTGGTTAGACGAGACTAGGTTAGACTTAAAGAAAAACTTCTCTAAGAGCTATGTAAATGTAATAAAATTTTCCATTTACCTAATTTTTTTAAAAAGTTGCATCAAAGATATTTTTAGAAACCATTTCATGGGTGGAGAAAGTGAAAGTGTTAGTC
Source organism: Tragelaphus eurycerus (assembly GCA_935064755.1). Taxonomy (NCBI): domain Eukaryota; kingdom Metazoa; phylum Chordata; class Mammalia; order Artiodactyla; family Bovidae; genus Tragelaphus; species Tragelaphus eurycerus. The sequence goes on from CAKXYN010000009.1 coordinate 45,797,581, forward strand.
ACTCAGTCATGTCCAACTCTTTGCGACCCCAAGGACTGCAGCCCACCAGGCTCCTCTGCCCACGGAATTCTCCAGGCAAGAATACTAGAATGGTACGGGACATTATCTTCTAGCAATATTACTGCTCTGTGTTCACGTATTTCTGTAACTTGAATTCAACCAAAAGTTCAGTGTGCCATACCATGCTGGGCATAAATCTCATGATGCTTACCATCTTTTAAGACTAATATAAGCAATTAATATCAATAATATAGTATCAAAGGAACACTACGCATTATAAATGCTAAATAACTTCAAAGAAAGGAAATCATAAATAAAATTAATGAGTTGCCAGTAATTAAACTGTCACTCTTATCTGTGTAACACTTTATGACAACTCTTATTATGCCTCAAGCTAATTGATACTGATATTTGCCTTTTGAACTGTGGTGTTGGAGAAGACTCTTGAGAGTCCCTTGGACTGCAAGGAGATCCAACCGGTCCATTCTGAAGGAGATCAGCCCTGGGATTTCTTTGGAAGGAATGATGCTAAAGCTCAAACTCCAGTATTTTGGCCACCTCATGCGAAGAGTTGACTCATTGGAGAAGACTCTGATGCTGGGAGGGATTGAGGGCAGGAGGAGAAGGGGACGACGGAGGATGAGATGGCTGGATGGCGTCACTGACTCGATGGATGTGAGTCTGAGTGACCTCCGAGAGCTGGTGATGGATAGGGAGGCCTGGCGTGCTGCAGTTCATGGGGTCGCAAAGAGTCGGACACGACTGAGCGACTGATCTGATCTGATCTGATCTGATAAAAGGACTGTCTCCCCAGACAGACTGCAAGCTCTCTCTGAAGCATCACTATAGAAACTGAATTTCTCATAGGATACAAGATTATCTATCCGAATGTGTACCGAATGGTATAAATGAGATGAACTCAAGAATTTCATGAAGAGATCAGTGTGGAGGAGTGACTACAATCCACTCCATGAAATCTGAGTTGGCTACTGAGGAACATCAAACCTTCATTCTGGGAGCAGAGAATTCCTATTAGAAAATAGCCAGGCATGAAGTCTGACAGGCAGAGGAAGCCAGAACATCATGAAATGGGTACCTAGATCTGATAAGCATAACAGAACAAAAGTGGAAAGGAGCTTCCCTGGTGGCTCAGATGGTAAAGAATCTGCCTGCAATGCAGGAAACCTGGGTTCAATCCGTGGGTCAGGAAGATCCCCTGGAGAAGGGCATGGCAACTCATTCCAGTATTCTTGACTGGGGAATCCCATGGACAGCGAGGCCTGGCAAGCTACAGTCCATGCAGTCGCACAGTGTCAGATGACATCTGAACAACTAATACTTTCACTTTCAGTTCTTTTCATTACGAACTTCCAGGAAAAAAAAACAAACAAACAACAACTGCCAGAAAGATGGGAGGAGACCAGTTAGAAATCTGTAAGAATCTTTCAGGCAAGAAAAAACTATGAAGACCTTATTAAACAAGATGACAAAAGTGGGAATGAAAAGAAAAGTCCAAGGCCTCAGACAGCGCTGGGACTAAGCATACAGGGCTGCCTTGGTTGGCTCAGGGTTGGCTGCTGGAGCAGAGGGTCTAGATACACTGCAAAAGCAGCTGAGCAGGGTCCACTACACCAAGCTCTCTAATCTGGGTGGCGTGGTACCTGGTTGAAATGCAGATTCCTTGGCCCTACTCCAACAAATTCTACTTCAGTTGATGGGAAGTTGAGTCCATGAATCTGCATTTTAAAATCACTGTCAAAGATTCCCTTAAAATATTCTCAAGAACCTGAGAAGAATGTATCATGGAGGAAAAGAGGTAGAACAAGGGACAACTGCCAAGCAAGGACTCGCTGTCCGTGACCACTGAAGTGAAACAGCTCACTAAGTGACTAACTTGAAGGAGCCCTGAAAATAAATTCCAACCCTAAGAACACTCAGGACACCCAACAACTGCTCGAAGTCAAAAATGAAATTAGGGCCTTGGTATTTTTATTTCAAAAAGTCAGCATCTATTATTTTCATTCCTCTATTAACTGCTCTTTTAGAGTGGGGGTGGAAATGATAAAAGATACTCATGAACTAATCCATCTCGGTCAAAGAAAGGTTGGCTTTAAAAACTACTAAGCTAAATACCTCGGAAGCACTGACTCAACCCTCAACCCAACCCAAGATGACAGGCCAGCTCAGTGATGATTTGGCGGAACTGCTGGACTGTCTTGAGGTCTCAAAAATTACTATCTCTAACAAGAAAGGCACAATTTTCAAATCTACAGTTGTCGGCCCATAATCAAATGACATTATCCAGTCAGATTATCTGTGTGGACAGGCCACAGAACAAAGAAGGAAGTTGAAAGGAAGTCCCGTCCAAGCAGGATCCCACCATGTAACTACTCAGGACCCAATATTACTGAATAATCAAACACTGTAATTCTGAACTTCTTAAGAAAATAACACAGAAAGCAGTAAAACAGAGGGCCTATAAATAGACTAGAAGAATCTCTCACACTAGCCTGTCTCTAAACCAAAAGCATTTACCTCCCATCAAAGCAGGGTTTTAGAAATTTCTTAGAGCAAATATTCCAAACACCCTTCTCTGGTCACAAAAACAGAAATGGGGCAGGGCTGGTATTCTTTCCTAAGGGAGACACAGGAAGAAATATATCTATTTAAGTTACGCCAAAATGCCAAAGATGAAACCCACATGACTCAAACTGGTGTTGACAAGAACTCAAGAATTTTAGCAAAGCAGCACCAGTATTAATCCTTGTTAATTCTTAGCCTATCTTGAATAAACTCCCTTACTGAAAAGTTTCAAGTGGTGTGCAATTTTTCTCCACAATAACCATCCTAGAATGTAAGAGAGACCCAGCTGTGAACTAAACGAAGGCAAAATTTTCTTTTTCCTGTACATTTTTTTCAATAGTATAGATTGAGGCACAGAATTTACTAGGCAATATATATCAGAAGCCCAAAATGAATGTAACTTATACTTTAGAGACTAAACATGTTTGAATAAAAATAAAATGCAAAATCACACTAGTATGGGCAATCCAATATTGTGAACTAACGTGAAAAAAACATTTTACATTTTAAAGATTAGACATTTACTAAACAAAAGGAAAGTTTGGGCAGTGGGGGGAAGATCAGAAAGCAAAACAGAGAACAATGTTCAAGATGACAAGTTTCAAGTCATTACAAACTGCAAAGTAAAATTTCTTCAGCAGATATGTTCCTTTTTTTTTTTTTTTGGCCACACTGCTGGGCTTGCAGAATCTTAGTTCCCCTACCAGGGATCTAACCTGGACCCTCAGTGAAAGTATGGAGTCCTAACCACTGACTGCCCTGCCAGGGAATTCCTAGATATATTCTTAATAACAACAAACGTGCTCAGACATTCGGCTGTGTCCGACTCTTTGCAACCTCATGGACTGGGATTCTCCCCACAAGAATACTGGAGTAGGGTGTCATTTCAGCTAACCCTTACCTAGTTCTGGCCGGTCAGAGCTAGGTAAGGGTTGTAAGAAACTAAGAAGTAGGAACTACTAATATTACCATGTCACAGATAAGAAAATGGAGACAAAGGGGTTACATCACTTGCCTGAGATCACACAGCCTAGCAGTATAAGGATTCAAATTGAGAGGCTTAGTTTCAGAAGCTTTAACTACTACATTTTTCTGCCTACAGATACTAAATTGTTATATACGGATAGTAAATACAGAAACACTTTGAAAATCAATGCACCATGAAAACATTGAAATTTTAATATGAAATATGGGAGCTGAACTCCTATGGATATTTGAAAGAACACTGAAGGAAAGAATAACTAGGACAATTCCAGGATTTGTAAACAATTTCTGTATACAATTTATTTATAAATCCAGGTAACATTATTAGACTGAGTAACACAATTATCCGAGGAACTAATAAGCTAACCCGAAAGTTTAAAAAAATATGAAAAGTTCTGAAGAGAAAAAGAAAGAAAACTAAACGTTAGAACACATACCTGCAATCCTGGTTGCTCCCAGAACAATGGGACAGATCCCCGGATTTGTATGAAGGAAGAAACAGAGTCATCTAAGTACACAACCTACAGAGAAAAATACTGGGTAAAACACTTCCACAAAGCTGTTACCTCCACATCAGAAGACAAATCTACTAACAGTTTTATCTCTTGACCAGTCTCTCATGAACAAATTATCCTAACAAAATAGTCAAAATAGGCCATAAATAAGCCCAATTTTTTCCAACTAGTGATAGTTCTACAAACATTAACCAATAGTGAAAATATAAGCATAAGCATTACAACTTAAAAAAAAGGAATTCCTTTTGAATTAATTTAGTTGGTTTTTTTTTTAGCTTTTTCTAATTTTTAAAAACTAATCTGAAGACTTAAACTGGATTGAGGGCAAGGCCTGAATTTACAATTATATAGTTATAGCCAAAAATAATGTAACTTCTCATTTCAGATGGTACTCAACCTACCTTTAAGAGTTGAGTTTGACTTAATTTCATTAAAACCCACTTTTCTTAAGTTGTCTAGCTCTATAACTGAAGATTTTCAATTCAATACTAAAACATAGGGCACTGATGATGTCATGCTGATTAGTAACAAATTGTTACTTACTTGAAGAGCCATACCTAAATAAGCTTGTTTTTGAGGATCCTTTCTTAAGGCTCACAAGTAGCCGAGAGCAACCATAAAATGGCATTACAGATGTCAAAATGAGTTCTGAATCAAATAAAAATCTGCTTTGCAATTGTTCTTTGTGATTAAGCAAGATAAATACTATATACCTGTTCTGTTTCTACAAAATTGGCGACGTGACCATCATCATTTGTTCCCCGGACGTTAAACCTGGTCCCAGCTCGTTCACAGCTTAGTCTGGAAATGAGGCAAGCCTTTGCCTGTTTATGAGCAGCATAAATTGTTCTGATTTCTACTCCCCCACACATGAGGCGTAATAACCAGTCGTCACAATTCACACCGTAGTGCTTGAGATGCAAGTGCAAAGACTGGTTCCTAACAGAAGAAGAAAGGACTGCATTAGCATGATAAGCACTTCCCAACACGCTCCAGTATTCTTGCCTGGAAAATTCCATGAACATAGGAGCTTGATGGACTGCAGTCCACTGGGTCACAAAGAGTTGTATGTGACTGAGCAATGAGCACATACACGCAGGATACTACACAACACAGCATGCATTCTAAGACAGCGCCCCTGGGACTTCAGAGTTGCCAAAGGGAAATCAACCCACTTACATTCACTGTGCCAGGGACTGGGGGATAGGGCTAGACAGGGAGACCCTAGGACATGTGATCAGTGAGCCATGCAAAAACAGCACATATTCTACGTTTTTAGAATTTGGGACCCATTTGTTATGTCTTTCTTCATACTGTATTTACCACTTGTTCCAAAAGAGTTTCCACACACAACTCCAGGGAATTCATATATATATATATATATATGGATTTTCTTAAGGCTTGACTTTTATAAGGCTCCATTTTAATTAAATTTAAATAGTTACATGAGCTAGTAGCTACCATATTAATGCCTGTCTAGGGTTTTCCCAGAGCTCCAAATACTTCTATACTCTAGGTAACACAGAGGGCCTACTTTCCAATCTTTTTCAGGGCAGAGAGTTCTGTTTAAATGAACATACAGAAACCTGATGATCAGAAAACAGATTAAAAGTGGAGTGGTCATGGCTAAAGTTGGGATGGGGGCTGGGGACCTGCCACACTGGCCATCTTCACATCCCTCTGCCTGCTGCAGGGGCTCTGCTGGAACCAGTGCTGCTGCTAAGGCGCTTCAGTCGTGTCCGACTCTGTGAGACCACATAGACAGCAGCCCACCAGGCTCCCCCGTCCCTGGGATTCTCCAGGCAAGAACACTGGAGTGGGTCGCCATTTCCTTCTCCAATGCATGAAAGTGAAAGGTGAAAGTGAAGTCGCTCAGTCGTATCCGACTCTTCGCGACCCCATGGACTGAAGCCTACCAGGCTCCTCTGTCCATGGGATTTTCCAGGCAAGAGCACTGGAGTGGGTTGCCATTTCCTTCTCCAAAGGAAGGCTGGAGGCTGGAAACACAGGCTTCCAAAACGCCTCACCAAACCACCACCAAGTAAAATATGCTGCTGTGCAGAAAAACTTCCTTTCTGGGACTTGCAGATAATAAAAGCGCCTTACAAAAGGGAAGTTGCTAGAATATTGAAGCTTGGTTCTCTGAGTTTTCAAACTATCAGTTTAAGAGGAAATCTTAAGTGCTTTGCACTATCTTGTTTTTTAAAGAGGTATAAAAACAATGTGACAGCATTTTCTTGAAGGCTTTGAGTTGTTAAGAATCTACATCAATGCTGTTGGAGCAGTCTCCCCAGTCCCCACCACTTCAGGCTACGCTGCAGGGGACAGAAAACAGGTGGTGGCCACTTGCAATCCTGGTAAACCAGAGATAACCCCAGCCTCTCTTATCCATTGAAGAAAGCATACTGGAAAGTCAGTGAGTAGTAGTAGGCTTACTCCTGGGATAACATTAAATCCGATGAATATTACTAATTTAAAAATGTGACTTCAGCTTCCACACTTTACTTAATATCTACCTTGATCTGATCTGGCAAAGCTCAAACTGGCTGTGACCCAGTTCATCCAGACACCACAGCTGAGGCCCAGATCACAGCAGAGGTAGGACAGACTGACTGTCCCTCATTTAAATAGCAGTGGGAGCCGTCTGTTTGTTCAGATAGAATTTCTCCCTCTGCTGTCAGTTTTCGTTTTTCTTCACAGTCAACGCCTTGCTGTTTTAATTCTATTTAAGTTTACACTCGACTCTCAACTGGCAGCAGCCTCAAATCCCCAGTGGAGTAAAACTACATGGGCTTTTGGGATAGGTGTTTGCCACTCTCTGGCTGCAGAACTTACTTGGCTGTATCTTGGGAAATATTTCTACAAAGCTGCAAGGGTTTGCATAATGAATTCTAAAAGCTTTTCTTTTTCTATGCAAAGTGAAGCTCCAGACTCTAATCCTTAGCAAAGCTTTAAAGACTATAAATTGAGCAAAACTCACCTTTAGCATTTCAGCCTTCTCTTTGCTCAGCCTGTTTCCAGCTCATAAACCTCCTCAATCTGTTATCTAAATTGGCCCCCACCTCTACCCATAACTGAATGAAAAGATAAAAGAATTATTCCCACAGATTAAACTTCATGATATTCTTAACTGCTGGCCATTTAGCCAATGCATCTGCACTTGCCTCGACTTCTGATTACGGCAGAGAAACTTTTCTCTCTCAATCTAAGAAATGTGGAGTTAGAAAGAGCAGAGGGAAGAAAGGTAAGGAGAGCTGCCCTAAGACCAGCTGCAACGCCATTGGCTTCTTCAGAAACATCAGTGTCTCTTCCATCAGAGAAGTGCAGAGATGACATGAGCAGATGGGACTGCCGACTTCTCTCTTCTTCGCCCTCCCTTCCCCACCGCCATCCTCTCGCCCTCCGCTAGGCTCCAAGTCTCCAGATACAGCGCTCCAAAGCCCCTTTTCCCTCTGCCCTCTTGGCTCCCCCATGCCACTCTGGGCCAAGACACTTCTGTGGGAGCTACAAGCTACCAAGTTATTGCTCTAAATGTAGTTTCCAGTCCTAGCGTTGCTGATTTTGAGCCCTCTGATCCCCAGGGACTTTCTCCAGGACCATTCAGGCAGACAGTGAAAGTGGGAGAGAGAGAGTGTAACTGGGGGTTACAATGGGGAACCACCCCCCTCCCCGAGTCTGAATTACTGAGGGAAGCTGTGAGCACAATCCTGGACTTTGGCCTTATAACGTAAGTAAACAACTGAAATACAATTTGTCCATTGTGTTAAGGAAAAAAGTCAACAGAAATGCTGACTGTGGACAAGAGAACGACTATACTGGAAATCTGGTCTGTTCCAATAAAGCAATACCAATTACAGTCACGTGGGTCCTGCTGCCCCATTAATGCACACTTACCATACAGCACCTTCATGCATAATCCCGAAATACGTCGCAGTTACATACTTAAGTCTCATTTTATTACAGTACTCAACTTGATCCCAGCATACTACTTCCCTGTAGTCGGCTGCTCTTGAATCAAAAAAAATCATCTACTTACAACCTTCCAATTAAAAACAATAATGTAGGCTTAGAAAGGCAAATGTTGCCAGAGATGAGATCTCAAATTAAGAACCATACATATAACACAATTCTATTAATTCCTTCCTGATTTAAAAATAAATATTTTAAATATATGTCTGCAATGGAAGGTCCGTCTAGATCAGGAAGAGTAAATGGGTTTCACGTCACAGGACTACTTTAATAAAATGATGGCAGATATCTGCTATGTTCCACTGAGGATCCCGCAACAGTAAAGAGTGGTGTGCTCAACTGGCCGTGCCCACCGTTGCCAGCTCTAGAAATAACTGTTATGCCTTCCATGTTCCAGCTCACCCAGTGGCTGCACTACACGTGATCACAAGGGGAAACGTAATACAAACTCACCAGAAAAATCTATTGTCAGTTGTGTGTTCTTGCAAGCTACGGTGGGCATTAAGACTCAGATCCAAACTGACTCCGGATGCAGACCATGCAAAATAAAAGTTTCCTGAATTTAAAACTTTTCGCACTTCCGAAATGCGATCCTCGTCCGAAGAATCAACTCGCAGTGATATAAATTCAGTGGAAGTAACTCGGAAAACTTCAGAATCTTGAATTTTTCCAACAGACATACATCCAGTGACTAGGACCAGATAATGTAACATAATATCACCTGCAAAAACCAAAGACTTAATGGGATGGGAAGTCCCAATATTCTACAAGCTATTCAAAATTTCTTCCAACTTTCTTCTAATGTCTCTGTCTTTTAAAATCTGACAGTGTGGTTATTTTAAATTTGTCACAGACACATTTAAGATTTTGGCAGAAGTTGGGGGAAAAAATCCTTGTTTAAATATATCTAGTGTGATGAAGCATTTAAACATTAACAGAATAATCTTACATTTATGAAATTATTCCTCTACTTAATCTAAAAGTATGTGAGATTTATCAAATTTTAAAAATGTAGGTGTTATCTTCCCTACCTTTCCTTTATGATTGTAAGAAGTTCAGACAAGACAATGAATTGAGAGTTCTTCATGAACAGTAAGGTTGAAAAAATGGCATTTAAATGTGAACTGCTGCTGCTGTTGCTGCTATGTGAAGAAAAAGTCTTTGGTAACAATTTATAAAGTGATTTGGCTGACAGAAACTTTCATAGCGATTTTTTTCATCTAATTTTGACAAAAATCGTGTGCAGTGAGTATGAAGGTGAAATTCAGCAGTGGTATACTTTGAGTATGTGGGGGCTTGACATAGGCAGAAATGCTCTGCACCTTGGCTTCTCCACTACTTATTATATCAACCAACTTCATGTGTTAACACATGCAACATGAGATATCCTCCCTTTAGAAAATAAGATTAAGGGACTTCCCTGGCGGTCCAGTGGTTAAGACTCTGCTTCCAATGCAGGGATCCAAGTTTGATCCTTGGTCAGGGAACTAAGATCCCACCTGCCGCGAGGGGTGGCCAAAAAATAAATAAAAAAAGAAAATGAGATTAAAACAAATCTCACTGGACTGTGAGGATGATCCAGGACAATACTAGTTAAGTGCTCCCAGGTGGCACAGTGGTAAAGACTCTGCCTGCCAATGCAGGAGATGCAAGAGAATCAGGTTTGACCCCTGAGTCGGGAAGATCCCCTGGAAGAGGAAATGGCAAGCCACTCCAGTATTCTTGCCTGAAACCCTATGGACATTAGAGCCTGGTGGGCTACAGTCCACGTGGTCACAGAGTCGGACATAACTGAGTGAGCACGCACACACACACAGTGCTTTACGTGTGACAGAGTCATAACAAATGGCATATCTCCATTTGACAAGACCAATGCTTCTCAGAGTACGTTCCATGAACTAGTTCAGTTACCAGTTCAGTGAGAACAGGTGCTTGCTCCGGAACAGAAAATTGCATCACTAAGTTCTCTATTTGGTTTAGCTGACTTCTTTCTTTCCTCCACAGTAAGACTTTATCAATGAAGGAAGCCATGTGTTGATTCGCATAACGGCGCCAGCTTCTTTTCTCATCCAGACCACTAACAAAACAGTTCATGGAGTGTAACCTGTCCGTGGGCCACATTCTGAGCCACACTGTTGTAGAATTGGTGATCACAAATGTTACTTTGCAGCCCATGGTGACACTGAATGGCAGATAGGCTCAAGCTGAGATGTTTTGCGTATAAAACAGGTATCTTTTCCACTACAAACTAGGGGAAACTGTGTGTGGTTCTAAGACATATTTCCTTAAGTGCACTGAAGCAAAAAAAAAAAAAAAAAAAGGCAATGCCCTTATTTTTCTCTTCTAACAATGTTACTGATCTCTTAAAGTGTTCAGACAGGATGCTGTCTCTGGAATTTAGAATCATGAGAGCATGAGCATGTAGCATGGCTTTTCAGGTAACAATCATCTCAAGGTTAAGAGGCTTCTATACTCACAGATCAAATACAGAGTCTATGAAATAGTGTCCATCAAATCTTCAAAGTTACAAAAACTGAAATAAAAAAAAGATTGAATGATATTGAATACTTACCAAGATTTAATCGTAAAACACCTAAAAGTCCATAAGCATCTAGAACTTTGGAGTATGTACCCTTGATTGCCTCTTTTTCTGCTGATGCTACAAAAAAAAAAAAAAAAAAGCTTTAGTATAAGAAAAAGGACCTGAAACACCAGATTCGCTTTAGCTATAAGCCAGAGTTTCAACCAAAAATCTAAAGTCTGAATCTAAGTCTGATATTCTTAACACAAATGTACTGCATAAAATCTTTTTTCGAACCAGTAACTTTAATAGTTTTTCCCAAAGAAGTAACAAGTTATTCCAGCACCATCAATTCATGAATCCATTCTCGCCTAATGATCCTGAAGTACTTATTACCTTTAATAATATTCCTATCTTTTGGCGGTCGCTTTTGAATTTTCTTCGCTGTCCCCCTGATCTGTTTAGCTAATCTTAATACCAGAAACACACTGCGTCCTGATATCCCTACAGGACGACACCCAAGCCCTCAACAAGGACTATTCGAGACTTTAGCCTCAACCTGCCCTTCCTGCTTCAGTCCTCATTCCTCCCCTTCCCTCCGTAGTCCATGCACCTTATGCCCCAGTCACATGAGACGCTCACTGTTGCCCAAACACACTTTCTACATCTCTGTGCCTTTGCACAGATCTGGCTTTCTGCCTGGAAGGCTTGATCCAACTTTTGCCTCTGGCCAAAACTGAACTCACCTTAGAAAAACAGAGACACAAAGTCACTTTGTGAAAACCTTTATTTCTCTAAGCACACGTCTTTCACAGAGCTCCCTCTTCATGTTGCCAAAACATTTAAAATATATTCATCACTTGTCTTTCTCATTAGCCAACCTGTTCCCTGAAGGTGGAACTCTGTCTTATTCATTCTTTAATCACTGACACTTAGAACAGAGCTTGACGCATGGAAGACTACTAACGCTTAAATTATGAAAGTTAATGTTAATGCTTGACCACATGAGTCAAGCACAGGGTCAGGGAAATTGTCAGTCTGGCCTTTGTCTGGATTTATTTCTTCTGCTATGAAGTTAATGTCATCCACTAATGAATACAACCTACAGAACAATTTCCCTAAGACAGGCTGTGATGGTCATTCTATTGAGAAAAAACAAAAACAAATCCTGAAGCTTTAAAGGAAAACCTTCCGAGTTCTTAGCAAACACACATACTGAAAACTGGACACAGAACCAAAGAAACATAAACCACAGCTAGTATCTCAATGTACGACTGCAAATATGACCTTCTAAGGCCTACAAATCTGGAAAGACAGGAGCCTCTTTCTCGTTCCATCCTTTCCTTTCCAGTTCTTTCCTTCTTCACTGCCCTCCCTAATCCACAGCCTACCCCACAGCTCCCAGTTCACCTCTCAAATGACTGGCTCACTCCTTACTTACCTCTTATCTCTTGCACTTTTCCCTTCTCTCCTTTCTCAAAGATTTGCACATAAAATACAGTATATTACAAAGTCTAACAAATATTCTAATAAATTACATTCTGATACAGAATCACAGTATTGAATATGTTTTGACAATATGCATGTATTCCACCTTACAAACGCTTGTAAGCAGATTCTTACAGTCTTCTCTGTTGATCTCTATTGCCAACAAAACGGCCATAGTCTCAGTCTACTGCTTTGCCTAACATCCCATAGTATTTTGCATTAAAGCTCTTTCCTTTGTCTCGAAGCTCGTCTCCAGGGTTCTCCAGACAGCTCATCTTCCCTGCCTGCCTCACCTCTTTTCAGACCACTGACTCCTAGACTTCTTCCTGGTTACTCTACTTCTGCTGTCAAATGAGCTGTGCTCTGCTAGTTGGCAACAGAGGCTAAGACTGAATGGTGGTCCAGTGGCTAAGACTCCTAAGCTCCCAACGCAGAGGGCCGGTGTTCGATTCCTGCTCAGAGAACTAGATCCCACGTGGGGCCACCAAAAGTTCACGTGCCGCACCTAAAGATCTGGAATGCTGCAACTAAGACCCCATGCAGCCAAATAAATAAATATTAAAAAAAGACTGAGTCATTCAATCAGTTACCTGATGATGTCTCAGTTCTTTAGCATGCTCTTTACTGCAGTGGGCCTTTATCTTTATCAAACCACCTGTATGAAGTTAGGGAGTGAGGATGATTTCACCAAGCCATTAAAGTTATAGGGATGTGAATTTCATTCTTCATTCCTAGAGTTCCTATCATTATTATTTGTTACACTATATATTTATAGAAGTTACTCCTAACATTCAATGACAAGGAACAGAATTAGAAAATGCTGCTGCTGCTAAGTCACTTCAGTCGTGTCCAACTCTGTGCGACCCCATAGACGGCAGCCCACCAGGCTCCCCCGTCCCTGGGATTCTCCAGGCAAGAACACTGGAGTGGGTTGCCATTTCCTTCTCTAATGCGTGAAAGTGAAAAGTGAAAGGGAAGTCACTCAGTTGTGTCCAACTCTTCGTGACCTCATGGACTGCAGCCTACCAGGCTCCTTTGTCCATGTGATTTACCAGGCAAGACTACTGGGGTGGGGTGCCATCACCTTCTCCAAGTTAGAAAATATCACAACACAATTTTTAATTTTAAAGTAATACAGGAAAAAAAAAAAAATAAAGTAATACAGGAACCCCTTCTCCCACATCTTGCCTTGTTATAAGTACAAAATGTACAAAAGCAAACCTTAGAGAGGCTTGTTATTTCTCTGATGATAGAAGGCATGGTTTCCAGGGCAAATTCTATTCTAGAGTTTACACGTTATATGCATTTCAAACACTACCACTTGTAGAGTAATACAGAAATTACCAGATATATCTATCAAATACCAGTAATAGGGTTAAAAAGAAAATATATTTTTAGTGTTAAGCTGTCACTTTCCCTCTGGAGAAGGAAATGCCCACCCACTTCAGTATTTTTGCCTGGAAAGTCCCATGGACACAGGAGCCTGGTAGGCTACAGTTCATGAGGTCGCGAAGAGTCAGACATGCCTAAGCAACTAAGCATACACCTTCCCCTGGAAAAGACAAAGCCATTTTATAACTTAAATACCATGCAACAAAATCTTCTCTCTTCTAATAATGCATGATAACTACCTTTTCAATAACTGTGCTCCAAATATATGAATCTACCATGTTTTTCAGGCCTAATGAAGACCCATCTATTAGACTGTCACCTGATTCAAACATGTGAACAAATATCACACTATTTAGTTATTTGTGCTTTTGTATTACATTCTGAGACTCAGGGAATAGAACACACACACAAACATACACAATTTAAATTAAAGTGTATATTCTTAACTAAAATAATGCTAAAGGAAAGAAAAACGATTCAAAGAATAGATGAGATGTCATTTTCCCTGCCGATAATTTTTTGGTTTCTTCTCAAAATATTAAATGAAATTTTAAATTATTTTTTAGAGTGACAAATATTTGACAGGAGGGAACAGGCTTAGAGAAGTTACTACTTTACTACCCTGGCTACACTCCAACAGTCAGAGAAGGCGGCTTCATAAGGGAAGGGGCTCTGTCTAGTCCACTGGCCTGTCCCGGGTGAGCTAGCTCAGTGCTTGGCACCCAGGAGGAGTTCAGTAATTTATGTTCAGTGAACTGGTGAAGGCGAATTCAGTACCATATGAACATTCACCTCTAGATCCTTCCAATTTTATAAAAGAAAACCTAGTGTTTCCTTCTTAAATATCTTTTACTCTAAAGGACAGTAGATGATTACCTGTTGTTTCATTTATGCTTCAAAGGTGTGAGGTAGAATGGAAGGAGGTCCTTCGTAGGCTGTGAGTCCAGGGAGAGTAAGAAGGTGTCCCTGCTTATGGAGTGGAAGCCACAGGTGGGGAAACAAAGACTCCATTTGAGGGGAGGGGCAGCGGGCAGGAGGTGATGAAGTCTGAGCAGAGTGAGGAGGGTGGTGACTACCCAGGGATGGTGGGAATGGCCTGCGAAGGGATGCTGGAGCTTGAGAGAGTAGAGAGGGCACAGTGTGTTGGATGGAGGCTCCAAGCAGGGTGCTGGAGCCCCAGTGGGGCGAGGAAGCCACCCATGGGGTGGAGGAGGCTGCAGTGGCAACAGGAGAGTGGTTGGTTATACACAGGGGGACGACCAAGAACCATGGAGCAGGTTTCTCACTGTCGGAGAAGGGCAGTACAAACACAGAGAGAAAACCAGAAAGGACACTGTGGTGCTGATCAGAACTGGAGTTACCACTGTGAACTCAGTTTTCTAGAGAGACAGACAAAGACAGAAATGGGTGGGCATAATTATCCTTTCATATACATAGACCCACTTGTGCTCAGTCGTGTCCTACTCTTTGCGATCCATGAACTATAGCCCACAAGGCTCCGTTGTCCACAGGATTTTCTGTTAAGAGTACTGGAGTAGGTTGACATTTCCTCCTCCAGGGGATTTTCCTGGGATCGAATCCTCACTTCCTGCGTCTCCTGCCCTGCAGGCGGATTATTCACCACTGAGCCAGGGGGAGACCCTTGCATATACATACACGCTTATACATTTTCCTTCACTCTGTCAATTGACAGGACCTGTGATCAGCAATACTCAGTAAAAGACAACACAGCCAGCACTCAGATCTTGCTTTCTAATACATTCTCCACTAAAAGGAACTAGGACTCCATGGAGAAATGGTTGATTCCAGGAGAACGGCAGGGACAAGACGAGGCTAGAACAAATTTTTGTGCCAGAAAGTAAATGAGTGTTCAAAGAACAATGAAGGCACATCACAAAAATACAGAAGGCAGCCTAAAGGGGCTTCTTCTACTGGCAAAATTTGGGACAATTTGAGCATCGAGACTTGAGTAACAGATTATAAATCCCTGAATAAACCCATAAACTTAAAGTTTGAAGAGCAATGGGATCATACACAGTCTCAAAGTACCTCACCTTCAAACACTTATTAATTATAAAGGATAAAAGAGCTGGCCAGTGACACCTGGCAGATACCACATCAACACAAGTTATCAAAGTGAACACCAACAGTAAATGGGACAAGTTAACACTGTGTCAGCTGACAGGATACAATGAAAAGCACACTGCTCTGTAATATTCCTGCCAACACCACATGACTCTGAACAGGAAGAACAATCAGACAAATTTTGAGTGAGGGACATTTCTACCAAACAACTGGCCCTCGCCTTCAAAAACCATAACACTTTACGGTCATAAATGTCAAAGACTGGGAAACTTCTCCACATCTAAGGATACTAAAGAGACATGATAACTAAATACACAATTACACAATTCAACTGGATCTTTTTGGTATGAAAGATACTGTTCAGACAACTAATGAACTAAAATAGAGTCTGAGGATTAGACAGCAGGTACAAATGTTCATTTTTTGACGGTTATCTGGTAGTTATGCAGAAGAATGCCTTTCTAGGAAATATTATAATAAAGCATTTAGGGGAAACAGATAAACCCTGTTTACCTCATGTTAGCAACTTAGTAATGTCAAATAGTTCAGAAAAAAAAAGTTCTTTTGTGCTGAACTTCAACTTTTCCATATATGTAACATTATTTAATGTTTTTTTTTTTAATTTTAATGTAGCCAGCAAAAATAGCTGTTAGAAATACATGTGCATATTCCTAAATTAAGAAGTTTGTATCTCTAAATGGCACTAAGATAATTACTTATAATATAATCTTATTTCCTCCCCCATATGTGTATTTTTTTAACTGAGGGGATAAAAAGATTCCCATATTTTATGAAACTCCATGAAATAATGAGAAACATATAATTAGGAGGGACCTGACTAAATTATTGTTTCATTTCTCTGATAATTTAATTTCTAGAAAACAATGAGAATCTCTACTATAAAGAGATCACTTAAAATAGGAAAGCCATAATGCTTTAAAATAAACATGTATAACCTTTAGATTAAACGCAGCATTTGTCACGACTTTACTCAGTCCATCCCCATCTTTCTTGTCCCCTTAACACTCTACCCTCGCATCCCAGCTTCAGTCAAAACCAGAATGTGCTCGCCTCCTACAGGCTCCGTGTTCTTCACCCCCTTCCCTTTCCTTGTTCACAGCCTTCTTTCCATCCTGAATATTTGTTAGTCATTGATCTGTCTGGCTGTGCTGGGTCTTCGTTGCTGTGAAGGCTTGCCTCTAGTCGGGGCGAGTGGGGCCACTCTGCAGTTGCAGTGCGCAGGCTTCTATCGAGGTGACTTCTCTTGCTGTGGAGCACAGGCTTTAGGTGCACTGGCTCAGTAGCTGCGACCCGCAGGCTCCAAAGCACAGGCTCAGCAGACGTGGCGCACAGGCTTAGCTGCTCCTCAGCATGTGGGATCTTCCCAGATCAGGGCTCAAAACTGGTCTCCCACGCTGGTAGGCAGTCTTTACAACTGAGCCACCAGGGAAGCCCTTTCAATATCTAACCAAAAATGCTGCTTTCTTCCTAAAGTTTTCCCTGAATACTCTGGCTGGAAGGAAATCTCTTGTCTACTAATAGCAATAGAAACTGCTGCTGCTGCTGCTGCTAAGTCGCTTCAGTCGTGTCCGACTCTGTGCGACCCCATAGACGGAAGCTCACCAGGCTCCCCTGTCCCTGGGATTCTCCAGGCAAGAACACTGGAGTGGGTTGCCATTTCCTTCTCCAATGCATGAAAGTGAAAAGTCAAAGTGAAGTCGCTCAGTCGTGTCGGACTCTTAGCGACCCCACGGACTGGAGCCTACCAGGCTCCTCCGTCCATGGGATTTTCCAGGCAAAAGTACTGGGGTGGGGTGCCATTGCCTTCCCCGAGCAATAGAAACTAGGTTTTACTTATTTATATCTCAACACGATACCCACCTAATCCAGAACCTCTAAACACTGCAGCTGTTGACTAGATTTTCATCTAACAGGAAAAAAAAAAAAATTGAGAGGAACATTTCCTCTGAACTATCTGAAGCACTGTTTCCTGGGCTGCAGACCTCATTTTGAACCCAATAAAACTTAACTTGCAGAAAAAAAAAAAAAGAGGTTTGGGCATAAAAGGGAATGGTTTGTTAGTTTTAAAAAAATATGCAAAGAAGATAAACATTACATCTTACCACTGATAGCATTTGAAAACCTTCATCATTGAAGTTTAACAATTCCTCACAGTAAAGGAGGCAATTTTCGAATGTGATGTCTGTGGTGAGGGGTGAAGTAGAGGTGGGGAAGATGGGCACCGTTAGATGACTGCAAACCAGGATCCACGCTGTGGAGCACAGGAAACGGCAGCGGGGGCGGAGAGCTTGGAGGACACAGAGTGAAAGGAGGAGCAGAGCTCAAAGTGCAGAAAGCCTGGTGGTGCGGAAGCTCAGGCCGCTCATTCTCCAGTAAGTGCTGCCTTGCTGATAACAAGGTTCTCCACTGTGTTTTCCATGGGGGAACGGACTGATTTTGGAAGAGAGGTATTTTTTTCTCCCCTTTCCTCTTCATGTTGTTGCTATTAAACAAAAGAAATGCTAGGAAAGTCAAGTCTTCCTTTTTACAAGTGACTGGTTTCTAACCACCAGTAGGTATGAATGAATAGCCAAGAAGCCCATTGTTTTCCAAGTCCTTCTGAGCCAATCAGGATCTTGAGCAGTTCAGCTGAAGTAAGGCCCCACCTCTTCAGCTCACACTTTAAGCACGGAAGGTAAGTCAGAGCCCGGCTTCTGAAGTTACTTACTGCTATTACACTTCAGATGTCAACAGTATGTAACTCCATTCTTATTTTCCTTATTTTAAAAAGAAAAACTTGGGACTTCCCTGGTGGTCCAGTGGTTAAGACTCTGTGCTTCCAATGCAGCAGCGCACGGTTCAATCTTGGGTGGGGGAACTAAGATTCCACAAGCCATGTGGCCATAAATAAATAATTTTTTTTTTTTTTTAAAGGCAAAACTTTTCTTCTCATGTTTGAAACTATCTTTCATTCATGCTTTAAATCTTAGTCTTCACTCTAAATACAAATGTGCATTTCCAGAGAACACTGAGCTACCTTCAGTATAAATTCATAATTTTAGTTACATTTTTAAATATAATCTCATATCATTAGGGTTGATTATCTGACGGCCCTAGGATTCTATTCCTACTGAATATATGAACAGGAATCAGGTCAGAGAAAAGAATTTAAAGCAAAATAAAATATGTGCTATAAACACGTACTCTCTGAAAAATATTTAAGGATGAAATATATTGCTAATATTCTGTCATAAATCTTTCGCTTATTTCTCATAGATAAAATGGTCCTTTTCATGCGGATGGGGCCTCCCAGGTGACTTGGTGGCTGTGGCCTCGTAGCGGTGGCACGTGGACTTAGTTGTCCCACCGCATGTGGGATCTTCCTGGACTGGGGATGGAACTTGTGTCCCCTGCATTGGCAGGCGAATTCTTTATCACTGAGCCACCAGGGGAGCCCCCTGTCAAAGTTATAGCTGGAAGATCATAAGCTTGCCTTCACCTGCCATCGGAGAAGTAGTTAGTAAGTATTTAAAACTACCAAAGCCATGAGGTAGTGATATCCTACAACTTTAGTCATTATTTTAGCTCTGAAGGTGTTTCACAGTTTTGAATTGAACAAATTAATGTCTGAAGGTAGGCCTAATCTACATTTCCTATTGAAGCTACAGGAAAGTAATGAAAATAGAAGCTATAAACCTATATACAGCTTTACAGACTCTTTGATCTCTTTACAGACTGCAGAAAACACTCAGTGTATAAATATATCAATTGTTCTCTATCAAAATTTAACCTATCAATTGTTCTCTATCACAATATTCAACACCTTTTCTGTTTGACCGGCTTACTTTTATGGTACTATGTCATGTGACGTGACTGGCATTACTCAGCATTGCTGGTGTTATACCTCTCTTTTCAAATGAAAATTTATGGCAAATAATGAAACATAGTATCAGGTACACAAAAAAACAAAAATTGTATACTAACACATATATATGGGATCTAGAAAGATAGTACTGATGAACCTATTTGCAGAGCAGCAATGGAGACACAGACATTGAGAACAGACTGGTGGACACGGCTGTGGGGAGGAAGGAGAGGTTGAGATATGTGGAGAGAGTAACATGGAACATATGTTACCATGTGCAAAATAGAGAGCCAACGGGAATTTGCTGTATGACTCAGGGAACTGAAACTGGGGCTCAGTACCAACCCAGAAGGGTGGCAGGGGGAGGGAGGTGGGAGAGATACTCAAGTGGGAGTGGACACGGGTAAACCTATGGCTCATTCAGGCTGATGTTTGGTAGAAACCAACACAATACTGTAAAGCAATTATCTTTCAATTGAAAATAAATAAATTTTTTTTAAAAAGATCAGGTACAGACATTCAGATGAAAACAATCATATACCTATTTCTTGACTTTCCTGAGTTATGAGTCTAAATAGAGGCTTAATAAACAGGATAATTGTGACATGGTGGTCACACCTGCCTTGCTAACTCCACCATTTGAATGCAAAGAAGCAAAATTACATCTTATTATCTAAGATGATCAGATAATTTAAAATGTCATTTCTTGAACCTGCAAGGACTTCCTTTTTCCTTTTGCGGGGATGGCATCTACAGGCATTCAGGATGGTGCAACGGATGACATACCATCGTAGGCTGTCCTATAATACAGCCTCTAACAAAACCAGGCTGTCCCAAACCCCTGGTAATACAATTGTTTACCTTTATACCAAGGAGGTTGGGAAAGCACCAAAATCTACATGTGGTGTGTGCCCCGGCTAACTTAGAGGTGTTTGCACTGTGAAACCTAAAGTTCTCACGAGATTGTCTAAAATGAAGAAACTTGTCAGCCAAGCCTATGGTAGTTCCATGTGTGCTAAATGTGTCCGTGACAGGATCAAGCACGCTTTCCTTAAAGAGGAGCAGATCGTTGTCAAAGTGTTGAAAGCACAAGCACAGAGTCACAAAACTAAATAAAACATAAAGCATTTTTGAGTAATAAAAAAAAAATGTCATTTCTTTAAAAACTTACATGGTATTTCTGAATTAAATTTAAATGTAGATTCCTTTAACTTCTGATGAATTACAATACTTCAAGCTAAATAATTACACTACTCAGTGAAGATCCTGCCACCCAAGGTCAACATTCTGCTGTGGCTCAAGCCTTCCAGGTGGGAACAGACGTCGTTCCTTAGCTGATTCAGAAGACCAAGCTGAAGAAAGCCGGTAAGAATATGAAAACAAGATGACAAATCGGCATACCCTGCCTAGAATCACAATTTGCCTGAGGTTGCATGCACCGCAGTTTGTGGTTGGCTTATTTGCATGCAGAGAGCCTCAAGTCAGAGGATCCTCGAGGTCTGCAGGCCAAGCTACTCATTTTCAAAAGAAAAAGACTAGAGGTTAAGTGATTCATCCAAGATCATGTAAGCAGCTGGCAGGAAAGCCTCTTTCCATCATACCTAAAGAAAAAAATTATTTGAAAAGAAAATGGTTGTCTTTGTACTATTAAATAACTAAACTTTCAGCTGAAAGATAACCCACTGTCCAAATTAAGTGTTCTATATAAATTATACACCCCAATCTTAGTAACATTTCAAAATAACCTTTCAGTCACTGGTACAATAAGTCTGTACTGAATGCCTATTCCAGGAATAAAAAAGGTCAGTGCCCTAATACCTTCCACTGGGAAGACAGGCATTATATAATCACACAAGTGCAAAATTATATTAAGTACAATGATGGAGTTCCAATAGACTGCAACAAGAGAACCTAATTTAAAACTGTTTGTTGGAGGCAGGCCTGCCTGCCTGCCTGTGGAAGTGACCTTTTAGTTGGTATCTGAAGAATAAACATGAAGTTAGACACGTGAAGAGTAGAGATAAGAGTGTTCCAGGAACATCCATATACCCTAAGACCAGAAATTTCATTCCTAAGAATATCCAACAGAAATATTAAAGTATGTGCAACGAAAGACATGTAAAAGGATGTTCATACTAGAGTCATCTGTAATAGAAAAAATTGAAAATAAAGCCAATGTCAACAGAACACCAGAACATTCATAAAATGGAATACTACATAGCAATGAAAATGGATAAACTACTGCTATACAGTACCACAAGCAAGATCTCCCATATTTAACACTGAATAAAAGAAGCTGGGTGCAAGAGCATACTTACTGAATGATTTCATTTATGTTAAGTTGGAAACCAGACAGAACTAATCTGTGATGCAAGCAATTGTGCAGTTATGATCCTTCCATATCATGATGGAGATAATAATTGGAAAGGAGAGCCAGCAATAATGTTCTAGTTCTCAACCTGATAGTGGTAACATTAATATGTTCACTCTGTAATAAGTCATCAAGTCAAACATTTATGGTTTATGTACTTTTCCACATGTGTGAACAAGTTTATTTTTAAAAATAAATCTTGAGCAGAAGCAACAGCATATGTGAAGACCCTGAGACCAGAAAGAATTTGAGACATTCAGAACTTAAAAAAGGGCCAATGTGGCTGGAACACAGAAACCAATAGATAGCAAGTGTAAGAGTGAAGAGGGAGGCAGGGACTCCATTTCATTGCAGGTCATTTTAAAGACTTTGGATTTTAAGTTCAGTGGCCAACCACTGAAGGGTATTAAGCAGGCGAATAATAAGATCTAAATTGTGTATTTAGGACTTCCCTCGTGGTCCAGTGGCTAAGAATCCACCTGCCAATGCAGGGCTCAAGAGTTCCCTGTGCTAGGAAGATTCCAAGCGCCAGAGGGCAACTAAACCCATGCACCATGACCACTGGGCCTGCACACCTAGAGCCCGTGCCCCGCAACAAAATAGGCCCTGATTGCTATAACTAGAGGAAACCCGGGCGCAGCAACAAAGACCCAGAGCAGCCAAAATAAACAAGCTTTTAAAACATTAAAAAAGTAAATTGCTTATTTAAAAACACTGAAGAGCTGGGTGGGGAGAGTGGAAGCAGGGAGACCAGTTAAGGAGGCAATTACAATGGTCCATAACAAAGAATGCAGTGGCATTACTGATGCAAAACTAGCTGAAATGGGAAACTGCATGGATTCTCAATGAAATTAGGAGATTGAGTTGATTGGATGTGGTAATGGAGTGAATGTGTAAAACCAGAGTGAAGGAGGGGTAAGAGGGTGATTCTTAAGTTCTGGTTTAAACAGCCAGATGGATGGAGGGCAACTCCCCAAGTAAAGAAGACTGAAGGAAGAGCATGTTTGAAGGAACGCAGTGTCAAGGTAACCATCAACCCGGTACCTGCATCAACCCTTCCTTAGTATGTAGCACCCTGCTGGTGGTGGCTTTATGGGAACTCAGACAACTACAGAAAGTTGTCTTCTGTTGCTGATCATCTGTCCAACCCAAGCAGCCCTGCTGGCCCTACAGACAGAGCACGTGGTTCAGGAATGGACACAAAAATTAAAAAAGGGGGAAGTGCATTTTTCATTTTTAGGTTCTAACCCATTTTCTCAGTCTAAAAAAGTTGTATCTCAACTGTGCCATCCACAATCAGTAATTACTCTACCCAGCTCTGTATCAATCCCACACAGTGTTGTAACATCTACACATCTGGTAGCTACATTTCTACCCCACTCTCCAACGTCATTTCCCTAGCGCTGACCAAGACAGACCACTAATGAGCACTAATGTACCAGCAGCTAGGAATTTACTTAATAATATGATTCATCCTGCCTATGCTTAGAATATGAACCACAGGATATTAAAAGATTTTGTTTATCTATATTTCAGTAAGGTAGTCAACAGACTACAGTAATCCTATGGTCTGTTGCTGTTGTTTAGTTGCTAAGCTGTGTCCACAACTCTTTGGTGACCCCATGGACTATAGCCTACCAGGCTCCTGTCCACAGGATTTTGCAGGCAAGAATACTGGAATGGGTTGTCATTTCCTTCTCAGGGGATCTTCCAGATCTAGGGATCGAACCCGCGTCTGCTGCTTGGCAGGCGGATTCTTTACCGCTAAGCCACCTGGGAACCCCATTCTACGGGCTTCAGAGCAGTTCAGTGGCACAGTAGTGTCTGGCTCAGTGCAACCCCATGGCCTGCAGGGCGCCAGACTGCTCCTGTTACAGTGCATGGGCTGGTCTCTAGAGTGGCTGGCTCTCCAGTCTCAGTGCACAGGCTTACTTGCCCTACTGCATGTGGGATTTTAGTTCCCTGACCAGGAATCAAACCCTCATCCCCTGCACTGGCAGACAAATTCTTAACCACTGGACTCCCAGGGAAGTCCCTCTTTTTACTTTTAACTGACTTAAGTTATCTCAGAATCATCTAGGAGTGTAAAGGGCACATACATTCTTTCAACCTGAAATGTGGGAGTAATTAAATAGTGTCCAGTTAACGAGGGAGAGTTAATGCATCTCTCCAAATGCACTCACAGTAACTCTATTAGTTCAGTGGCTACGAAATGTATGCCAACATGAATGCTCTGCTCATACTGTATAACATTACAGAGGGTAACGATGGCTTACATTACAGGCAAACAGGCAAAAGCTATTTTAGTGGAAAAAGATAAAACACAAATTCTTATTAACAACTGTTAAAAATCTCAAGCAACTCTGTCACCATCAAAACATGATACACAATTTTTTAAGATAAACCTCCTTCTGGCACTCTGCTTACAAAGCTAACCCCAACTGCACGAATCCA
This sequence comes from Tragelaphus eurycerus, assembly GCA_935064755.1. Lineage (NCBI taxonomy): Eukaryota > Metazoa > Chordata > Mammalia > Artiodactyla > Bovidae > Tragelaphus > Tragelaphus eurycerus. Next base: position 45,821,808 of record CAKXYN010000009.1, read on the forward strand.
TTCCACTCTTTCTGCATCTTTAAAGTTTAGAGTTTAAACATAACTAAGTAACAAAATGGGCTTCCCTGGAGGCTCAGGTGGCAAATAATCTGCCTGCAATTCAGGAGACCTGGGTTTGATCCCTGGGCCAGGAAGATTCTCCCCTTGAAGGAAATGGCAACCCACTCCAGTATTCTTGCCTGGAAAATTCCACAGAGGAGCCTGGAGGGCTATAGTACATAGGGTCACAAAGAATCGTACACAACTAAGCAAATAACACACACACATATACACAAGTAACAAAACTGACTCAGTCTTTATAACCTCAGAATTTCTGAAAATACTGGCACTAGATATAAAGAAAAGCAACACTAATCTAAATCGCTATTCATTTAATTAGCTCATTTTGTTTTGGCTTTTGAAAACCTAAAAAGTCTTTACATCACCTTTCTTTGTGATGGAGTACAGAATTCTAGATGGACAGGTTTGGGGTTTTGTTTTTCTTTTTTTTTTTCATTAGTGTTCTGTTTTTTCCATTTCAGCTCATTAAAGACCTAGCTCTTTCTCCTCTGGGTTGGACTGTTTCTTTTTTTGAATCATGCTGCATAGCATGTGGGATCTTAGCTGCTCATCCAGGGATCGAATCCACATCCCCGGCACTGGAAGTGTGGAGTCTTAACCACTGGACCACCAGGGAAGTCCCAGGTTGAACTGCTTCTAAAGAAAAGTCTATCATGATTCGTATCTTCATTCCTCTACACATAATGTCTTTTTTCTTTCTTGGATTATTTTTAGAATTTTTCTGTCACTGGTTTTAAGCAATTTGACCCTGTGTAGTTCTTTCTCTTCATGTTTCTTCTGCTTATGATTCATTTAGCTTCTAGGATCTGTGGATTTATAGTTTTCATCAACTTTGGAAAATTATCAGCCACAATTTCTTCAAATATTTCCCGGCTCCACCCCTCCCTTCTAGGATTCCAACTATATATACATGCGTGTGTGCTCAGTCACTTCATTCATATCTGATTCTTTGCGACCCCATGGACTGTAGCCTGCCATGCTCCTCTGTCCATGTGATTCTCCAGGCAAGAATACTGGAGTGGGTTGCTAATCCCTCCTCCAGGGGATCTTCCTGACCCAGGGATTAAACTTGCACCTCTTGTGTCTTCTGCATTGGCAGGCAGGTTCTTAACCAGCTGAGCCATCAGGGAAGCCCATGTGTATATATCGGGCCACCTGAGATTTTCCCACAGCCCTCTGATGTTGTTTATTTAAGTCTTTTTTCCCATATTTCATTTTGAGTTGTCTATTATTGCATCTTCAAATTTGTCACTCATTTATTCTGCAGAGTCTAATCTATTAATCCCTATCAGTGTATTTTTTTCATTTCAGACATTGCTGTTTTCATTTCTGGAAGTCTGATTTGGGTCTTTCACATTTTTTATACCTCTCCTTAACATGCTTATTCTTTCTTGTGTTCCTGAACATACGGAATATATTTATAATAGCTGTTTTAATGTTCTTATTAATTTGAGCATCTGTTTCTACAGATTGACTTTTCTCCTTGTTATGTGGCATATTTTCTTGCTTCTTTGCATGCATGGTAATTTTTAATTGAATGCCAGACATTGTGAAATTTAGAGGGTTGAATGCTGGATATATGTATATACATTTTATGTTCCTGTGAACAGTGCTAAACTGTGTTCTGTGATACAGTTGAGCTATTTGCAAATTATTTGCAGTCTGATCCCTTTAGGTGTTGCTTTGAAGCCTGTTGGGCAGGACCAGAGCAGCATGTGGTTGAGAGCTACTTGGCCCCACTAATGAAGCATATGTACCCCTCTCTGGGTGCTCAAACCAAACAGCTTTCTCCATTCTGGCTGTTTGGACCATGATCTATTCCCAGACCTGGGTGAGCTCCAGGAATTTTTCTGCTGGCTCCTTTTGGGTGCTTCTTTCCTGGTCTTGGTAGCTTCCTCTCACACTGGTACCAAACAGAACTCAGCTGAGGGACCACATGGAACCCACCATGCATCTCAGGAGCTCTGTGCAGATATCCTTATGCTGGTACTCAGTCCTGAGAAGTCTAGATGCCCCAGTTTCCCCAAAGTCCCTACTCTGTCTCAATTCGGGGAGACTGCCAGGCTTTGTCTGGGTTCCTCCTGATGGTACTGCAGCCTGGAAACTCTCAAGGCAGCAACCCACAAACAAGGCTCACCTCATTTGTTTCCCTTCTCTCAGGGTTCAGTGTCTTGTGCTGCCTATGGTTCAAAAGCTGACAACTGTTTCACATTTTTTGTTTGTTTTGTTGTTATTATATAAAGTGGGAGGACAAATCCAGATCCTGTTATACCATTAAGCTAAATTTTAAGGACAATTTAGAACATCTGAGACATAGGATTTCTCTGGTAGTCCAGCGGCTAAAACTGAACTCCCAATGCAGGGGACCCAGGTTCAATCCCTGGTCGGGAAACTAGATTCCACATGCTACAACTAAGACCTGGTGTAGTCAAATAAATAAATAAATATTCTTTTAAAAGGTTACATAATTAGGTTTTACTATTCAGTGAGACAGAAATTTTGCCTTCACCCTTAATTTTCTTATAGCAAACTTAAGTGGCAAAAAATGAAAGCACTTAGGACCTACTATTGTTGTTTAGTTGCTCAGTGGTACCTGACTCTTTGCAAACTCATGTACTATAGCCCTCCAGGCTCCTAAGTCCATGGGATTTCCCATGCAAGAATACTGGAGTGGGCTGCCATTTCCTTCTCCAAGAGATCTTCCTGACCCAGCAATCAAACATGTGTCTCCTGTACTGGAAGGCGGGTTCTTTACCACTGAGCCACCTGGGAAGCCCAGGAACTACTATGAGCCCTATGTTATAATAACAGGGTAACCTAGGTTTCATCAGTATGTGAACCAAGAACTTCCAGATGTGCAAGCTGGATTTAGAAAAGGCAGAGGAACCAGAGATCAAACTGCCAACATCCACTGGACCATAGGAAAGGTAAGAGAATTCCAGAAAAACATCTACTTCTGCTTTATTGACTGCTAAAGTCTTTGACTATGTGGATCACAACAAACTGTGGAAAATTCTTAAAGAGATGGGAATACCAGATCACCTCATCTGCCTCCTGAGAAATCTGTATAGAGGTCAAGAAACAACAGTTAAGAACTGGACAGGGAACAACGGACTGGTTCCAAGTTGGGAAAGGAGTATATCAGGGTTGTATATAGTAACCCTGCTTATTTAACTTATATGCAGAATACATCATGTGAAATGCCGCACTGAATGAAGTACAGCTGGAATACAGACTGCAGGGAGAAATATCAATAATCTCAGATATGCAGATGATACCACCCTTATGGCAGAAAGCAAAGAGGAACTAAAGGGCTTCTTGATGAAGGTAAAAAGATAGTGAAAAAGCTGGCTTAAAACTCAACATTTACAAAACTAAGATTATGACATCTGGTCTCAGCACTTCATGGCAAATAGATGGGGAAACAATGGAAACAGTGACAGACTTTATTTTCTTGGGCTCCAAAATCACTGCTGATGGTGACTGCAGCCATGAAATTAAGATGCTTGCTCCTTGGAAGAAAAGCTATGACAAACCTAGACAGCACTTTAAAAAGCAGAGACGTTACTTTGCCGAAAAAGGTCCGTCTAGTCAAAGCTATGGTTTTTCCAATGGTCATGTATGGATGTGAGAGTTAGACTATAAAGAAAGCTGAGCGCCAAAGAACTGATGCTTTTGAACTGTGAGAAGACTCTTGAGAGTCCCTTGGACAGCAAGGAGACCAAAGCAGTCGATGGTAAAGGAAATCAGTCTTGAATGTTTACTGAAAGGACTGATGCTGAAGCTGAAGCTCCAATACTTTGGCCACCTGATGCGAAGAACTGACTCATTGGAAAAGACCCTAACAATGGGAAAGACTGAAGGCAGGAAGAGAAGGGGACAACAGAGGACGGAACAGTTGGATGGCATCACTGACTTGATAGACATGAGTTTGAGCAAATTCCGGGAGTTGGTGAAGGACAGGGAGGCCTGGTGTGCTGCAGTCCATGGGGTCGCAAAGAGTCAGACACGACTGAGCCACTGAACAACCCTGCTGCCCAGAATGAAGGAGTAAGGGTAATTTTCTTTTTTTAAACATTGATATTTAAAAGTTGCTATTTACTTTCTTTTTTATTAAATATGAACATTCCAAAAATTATTTACAGAAAAAAAGTGAAATTTTGCAACCCTAACATAAAGTCATATCTAACAAGTCTAAAATTCATTTTTCTGTGCAGCAAACGTCAACTATAAAAAAGTCACTTCTTTCAGCTTGAAATTTTTTTCTTAAAAAAAGATAAAACACTATAACGTATCTAAAGGGCAATCATGGTGACTGGTAGCATGTGGCAATTAAAAAAAAAAGAAAAAACTATGGATACTGCTTGTCATTACCACCTACCACACTTGTCATCCAAAATTCTAAAAGCTGACATTTAACTTGGCCTGGCAAAGAAACCTGGTTTTTAATGACCTAATGCTAAATCAAACCATGTTTTTTCCCTTATATAGTAATAATTTGTAGGCAAAACACAGAAAATTTAACACTTCCCTCGTTAGGAAATGCTGCCCATTTCACTCAACTTTAAAATTCTATAGGCATTCTTGTCTTTTTGCTATTCATTCCTCAACCCCCCAAACAATAACCACCACCCTAAGAGCAGCCCAAATAATAATTACAGTGAAAAAGCAAATGCTAAGACTATGTCATTGGAGCAGTTATTTAATCTCTCCAAGCCTCAGTTTCCACTTTTGGAAACGGAGATAAAAGTACAACCCACAGAATTTAATGAAATAAAACAAGTCTAGTGCCACAGTCTAAACTCTATGCTGAGAAGGTCCAGGACACTTCAGCAAGCTCCCAGGAGAGATGAAGGATATTTTAAATGGAAGGAAACATGGAAATACTCACTACATGTTAAGAACTGCCCAAACTGTTAGACTGGGTGATTTAGAGTTTTTAACATTTGATTGCAGTACATTCCTTTATGACATCATATCTTTGGGCAGCTGGGTTTTCAGTGGTTTCTCTGATTAAAAAAATGAAACAAAACAAAACACTTCGACTCCGAAGTCAATGCAGAACAGGCAATGAGGGTGGTGCTATTCAGTTCAATCTGGTGCCAAGGTTTGAAAAGCTGTTCAGTGCTTAGCAGGCACCCTCAAACTTTAAGTAAATAATTGTGGTTATTCATGAACAAAGTAAACTATTTTCAATTTCTTGGCATCATTTTTTCCAAACAGCTACTAAAGTTGCTGGGATGTAAATGTTTATTATTAGGACCTAACTACTTAATGAACATAACAGTGACTTAAGGGTGCTGTTAAAAACTTAATGAGACCCCAAGATGCCATGAGACAAGAGAGTTTAGGCACCTTTGGCTTAATGTTGGACTAGCAGAGTAACTTTCAGTAAATGGCAATTATGACTCCTTCACAGCATGCAGTTTCACTTCATGTTCTGTGACAGAGATCTCGACAATACTGTCCTAAAGTTTTATGGCTCATGTTTCCATGATAAGATAAGATAAAAGAAGAAAAAAAAAAATGAGGTAGACAAAAAACTTAGACTAACAGCCTGAGGTAAAACTAGGTCCAGAGTTAAGGCCTGAAAATAATCTTGCCACTAGGCAGATAAAAGCAATTAATCCTTCCTACCACACCAGCATGCGATACCAAAGAACAGAAGCTCTCCTTTTAAGAGTTAGGAATTTATATCAACAATTTACATCCCCATCTTTTAAACAGGTGATTCATAAATTCTATTTGGAGCATTATCTTCCATTTCCTCTGGGCTGACCTTCTCTTTACTCCATCTTCTATTTAGGATACATTTATAAAGCAAATTATTTCCCTTTACAGAAACATGAGATGGGCTGAAAAACAATGAGATAGCCTGTGCATTTTATGCATCTATGTCTGACTGGCTACTTGTCCTTCCCTCGTGATGGTCTTTTCATGTGTCTGACTGTAAAAAGAGGAGAAAAACTGAACTCTACACAAAACTGATAGATGTCTTCTTTTATCTCTTACTACATTACATTAGTTCCAAGAAGAAATATGTAGTGTTAGAACTTGTTGACCATCACACTTGCTGCTTATGCTGTTTCAGCACAGTATACTAGTCACAGTTGCTACCCTGGTAACTGCTCCACAGACACCAAATTTTCAGTTCAACTGAATATTTTTCTGAACTAGTAATTTTCAAAAATGACTAACATTAAAAGTGAGCATGCTACTAAAAAGCATATTAACTATTATCTAAGAATGTTTCAGAAGGTTGTTAAATACATGCAATGAAAGAAATAACAAAATTTTTTTCTACCTAAAGAAAAATAATTTTAAAACAAACTGTTAATTGTACTTATGAAGTTATAAACAACATTCATCACAGATTTTAACTGGCATTTCAGAAAAACCTTAATGATGTGGTTAATAGTTAATGCTAATAGTTAAAACTTTCAACAGAATTTTTCAGTAACAAATCCAAACAACATGTTAATATATGTGTTTTAAATCAGCAATTTGGTCAACTAGCAGTTCTTTAAAAGATACAGAATCAATTTTATACGAAAAGGTACAACACTTTCAACAAAGAATACTATAATATAGTTTAGGTAAGTCTTCCTTCATGCCACTTATTTAATAATCATTTATTCTGCAATACAGGTAAGACACTGAACTAAACACTAGGGATACAAACATTACAATGAGATATGGGCCTTTCCCTCAAGGAATGCAGCACTGAGACACAGAAACTTCAACAGTTTCCTGTTTTGTGATGTTCCTGTAGACTGAAAGTGCTACGGGAACATCGGCACTTGGTTCAGGCTAAGAATTTTAAGAAAATTAATTACTGACACCATGTACATGTGTGTGCTCAGTTGTGTCCAACTCTTTGCGACCCCATGGACTGTAGCCCACCAGACTCCTCTGTCCATGGGATTTTCCAGGCAAGAGTACTGGAGTGGGGTGCCATACTGACCCCACAGTAGACAACGACAGCATTAAAATTCTGGAAACATGGTCATTTTTGGATAAAATCTGCAAGCCAGAAAAGTTATGCCATAATCTATCATAAGAAAGCCTACATAAACCATGCTCAGAAACAGTCTTCCCAATCTAATTATATCAGAACCTCTGGGGGCTGGAGTCCAGGCATCACTATTTGTAGATTATAATGTGCATCCAGAGCTGAAAGACACTGGTTCACTAACTGATTAAGTCATAGTATCAGGATTGATTTAACATCTTTATCAACATTAAGACAGGACTGGACTTAATGGATACCCAGGCCCTAAGAGGATCCAGGAACTGATTTTCACTTGCACCCTATTTTTTAACGTATGCCAGTAATTGGAAAGACGACATTTCATGGTGGGTATCTCATGGCACTTCTGGCCTATGCCAAGAAAAGTAAGTGACTGCCAATCTTTAACGATAGCACTCATCTCACACGCTAGTAAAGTAATGCTCAAAATTCTCCAAGCCAGGCTTCAGCAATATGTGAACCGTGAACTTCCTGATGTTCAAGCTGGTTTTAGAAAAGGCAGAGGAACCAGAGATCAAATTGCCAACATCCGCTGGATCATGGAAAAAGCAAGAGAGTTCCAGAAAAACATCTATTTCTGCTTTATTGACTATGCCAAAGCCTTTGACTGTGTGGATCACAATAAACTATGGAAAATTCTGAAAGAGATGGGAATACCAGACCACCTGATCTGCCTCTTGAGAAATCTGTATGCAGGTCAGGAAGCAACAGTTAGAACTGGTCATGGAACAACAGACTGGTTCCAAATAGGAAAAGGAGTACGTCAAGGCTGCATATTGTCACCATGTTTATTTAACTTATATGCAGAGTACATCATGAGAAATGCTGGACTGGAAGAAACACAAGTTGGAATCAAGATTGCCGGGAGAAATATCAATAACCTCAGATATGCAGATGACACCACCCTTATGGCAGAAAGTGAAGAGGGGCTAAAAAGCCTCTTGATGAAAGTGAAAGTGGAGAGTGAAAAGGTTGGCTTAAAGCTCAACATTCAGAAAACGAAGACCATGGCATCTGGTCCCATCACTGCATGGGAAATAGATGGGGAAACAGTGGAAACAGTGTCAGACTTTGTTTTTCTGGGCTCCAAAATCACTGCAGATGGTGACTGCAGCCATGAAATTAAAAGACGCTTGCTCCTTGGAAGGAAAGTTATGACCAACCTAGATAGCATATTCAAAAGCAGAGACATTACTTTACCAACAAAGGTTCGCCTAGTCAAGGCTATGGTTTTTCCTGTGGTCATGTATGGATGTGAGAGCTGGACTGTGAAGAAGGCTGAGCACCGAAGAATTGATGCTTTTGAACTGTGGTGTTGGAGAAGACTCTTGAGAGTCCCTTGGACTGCAAGAAGATCCAACCAGTCCATTCTGAAGGAGATCAATCCTGGAATTTCTTTAGAAGGAATGATGCTAAAGCTGAAACTCCAGTATTTTGGCCACCTCATGCGAAGAGTTGACTCATTGGAGAAGACTCTGATGCTGGGAGGGATTGAGGGCAGGAGGAGAAGGGGACGACAGAGGATGAGATGGCTGGATGGCATCACTGAGTCGATGGATGCGAGTCTGAGTGACCTCCGAGAGCTGGTGATGGACAGGGAGGCCTGGCGTGCTGCGGTTCATGGGGTCGCAAAGAGTTGGACACGACTGAGCGACTGATCTGATCTGATCTGATGGCCTAAGATGTCTAACTGTTTAAACTTTAGAGCTGGACAACTGGAGCCAATAGAAGTCACACACTTTGGGTACCAGAAGACTGAGTCCTGCTAGGATCACTTCCACCACTGGATACAAGCATACAGAGAGCAATGAAGGCAGCACAAAACAAAGCATTCACCTTGTGATAAAGACTAAAGTCCACAAGATTCAGGGGAGGAAGAGGCAAGAATAAGGAGGAGGGGGTGGGTGGGGCAGATTCTTCTGAAGGAAGAAGACCCCTGAAGCTGGAACTGATTGGTTTTGACTGGAAAGACAGAAAAAAGCATTCCATCATTCCAGGAAGAAAGGATGATGAGGGCTGGAAAAAGAACAATACTTTGGGAGGGTGCTAAGGTAACACCAGTCTCCCTTAAAGGAGGTCAACAGTGAATTATGGGGTGGGGCCAAATGATGGAAGGCCTCAACTGACAGGCTGAGAAGTTTGAACTTACTGAAAAATGGGGTAACACTTTGGTTAAATATCAAAAATGATTTTAGAAGATTCTTCTGGTAGATTAACATGCAAGATGCACTGAAATTCAAAGGGCTGAGATAGATGAAGATAAATAGAACAAGTCAGTATTTTCCCAGCACAATTCCCTGGGCACATTTTTTGTATTCAAAAAAAAGTGAAGGTTTTAAAAATGAACATTCTACAGCACAGTACACATCTTGGTAGCATTCAGACTAGAATGTCAATTTTACAAGTCAAATGATTTATAAAAAGGTCTGTTAGCTCTTAAATATTAATATTTTAAAATAGAAAAGCTAATGACATACTCAGAAAATTAAATATCCATTTATGTGAGCTCTATAGAAAGAGGCAACATTCAAAGTTTTCTTCTCCTGAAAACAATTACTTATACAGTCTAAAGCTAATGAAAATAAAGAGAGTTAATAAGTAGTAAAGACAATGTTTTTAATATTCTTTTTCTTAACATGAACGCTAACTTCAAAAATGGGCTTCCCGGATGACGCAGTGGTAAAGAATAAGCCTGCCAATGCAGGAGACACAAGACATGCAGGTTTAATTCCTGGGTGGGGAAGATCCCCTGGAGTAGGAAATGGCAACCCACTCCAATATTTTTCCCTGGAGAATTACAAGGACAGAAGAGCCTGGGGGGCTCTAGTCCAAGGGGTCACAGTCATTCACAACTGAGCACAGTGCCAGCAATGCCAAAATGGATGGCTGGGGAGTTACTTTTTTTTTTTTTAAAACCATTATTTGGCATAAAAGAGGACTGCTGGAGGTTTGGGATTAAGATTATCCTTAGGCTTCCTGACCTATAGGTAATAAATACTTTGCAGCCAGAAATTTGACTTCCTAGTATTACTAACAATCACCATTAAAGAAACATTTAGAATTTAGACAAATTAGGAAACCACCAAAACACAGCAGCTGAAAAGTGTTTCATATGCTAAGACAAACCTTTTCCCCATAGATAGTCTTTGATCTAGATAGAATTCATCAGTATGAGATTTGTAGTACAAAGAAACATACTTTGCAAATTAACACTGTAGCAAGCGACAATTTGGTTGATTTAAGTATAAATAACAATGTAAATGAACTAAGTCCTGACTGATCGTAACACATGCTACTAATTGTTTCTTAGAAAACATATAACCTCTTCCTGTTCACTAAAACCATGTTACTGTATTTACCAAAAAATACTATTTCTTATACACTGTTCTTTGCTTAAGATTTTCCATTATGTCACTATGTCCACAATCAGGGTAAAATTTTATTACTTTTGAGTATTAAGATCAGGTTTAACTGATCATAATATTCTGCATGTTAATATTCTGTATATAGATATTACGGTCTTCAGCCTTTCCCTACCAAATCTGGAGAAACTTTAATGCTCATGGGTTTATAGTTGTAAGTATGCCTTTCAAATGTTATTTTTAACTTTTAAAAATACAATATCCAAATTGATCCTACATAGCAAAAACATAATATAGAACAAGTAGTTATCACAAGAAAGTCTCTAACAATAATCACATTTGAAATAATCCCAAACTGAAGTTACCTGTCAAAATCTTATACTAAGAAATGTAACATTCAAATTAATATTTTTATTTTTAATCTCATCCATCTGCCCACAAAATAACCCAAACCTTACTAATCTACTATTTTTCCTGTGCTGCAGTATCCTTTTCTTTAAAATAAACTATCAAAATAATTTCTTAACCAATATGAAATCAAGCACCTACCTTACATGAAATTTTAAAGGTTGTTTAAAATTTTCTTAATGAAAATATAAGAGCCTCATCATAAGATATTCCAAAAATATTAAACAAATATTCTTATAGTCCATGACTATACCTGAGCTATAAGAAATTCTGTTCATTCGGCAAAAATGTCAGGCAAGCTGTTTTACAGGTTTACATGATATGCTATACACTGCAACCGTATTTTTTTGGAAAGAAAGATTTACTTTTAGAAGCAGCAGCAGAACCCAAGAAAGCAAAAATCTGTACCCAAACTGGCATCTCTCCCCACCTTCATCAAAAAACCTGCAGCAGGCAAAGAAAACTTTGAAAAACAGTAAGGTCTAGTTAAAAGGAAATAAAAGCATGACCTGTGAGGTGAAATACAATGAGGGGGTTATCAGAATCTTTTGAAAAAAAAAAAAAAAAAGGTTGAATCTGAATTATTGTAAGCAAACAGATCCTGATCAGCTGGGTTGAGAGAGACTTACAGAGCACCGCTACAGCCCCAGACTCGAACATGAGACATTCTTCCTTATGCCTGGTTTCCACTATGAGGCTGAAAGGTGGGGGATCCAATTTGTGATAGATTCGAAATCCTTTGCTGAACGCCATTCTCCTTTTTTCGGAGGCAGCCCTGTGAAAACCAAGCAAAGCAAATGAAGCTAATGTTTCCTTCTGCAGCAAGGACTGCAAGCCATCCTGAAGTCCCTCCCTGCCAGGTTTTGATGGGGGGGGGGTGGAAAAAAGGCGGAGAGGGTGCGGAGAGAGCTCGGGGACAGAATGGTTTATTCTAAAAGATAAGTCGTCACTTAATTTTTTACCGAAAAGCAAGAGGGAAAGCTGTCTCACAGCAAGGCAAGACAGGGTTCTCTTATCACTCCAAGTTCCAAGAACGGTTTGGTTAAGATGAGTTTCCCCTTTCTGTTTACCAAAAAGGAAAAAAAAAACCATGAGCCTATTTTCGCTCGGGAGTGGTTTATCAGCTTTCTGCTTCGGAATTTGTCACTGCTGTTTGAAAGGGAAAACGATTCGGAAACTTCAAACCGATCCCCTGGGCTGGGGGGCGCGGGGGAGGAGACGAAGGTGGGAAGGAAGGTGAACAGGCTGATTCAAAGCTCCTTAGGAGTGAGAGAAGTGAAAGGATTATCCGACACCACAGGAGCTCCCGGGGCGGGGAGCGGCGGTGAAGAGAAGCCGCACAAGCCCAAGCCCGGGGCACCGCCGGCTGACGGGTCTGGGGGCCGGTAAATATCAATAGCCACCCGGGGTGGGGATAAAAGTCACGACTCGGGACTGGACCGGGGCTCCTCGGGAGTCCCGGGCCGTCGACAGCCTGGAAAGCGGCTCCTTCTCAGGCAGGGACGCAAGCGCCTGAGCAGCCCCATCCCTCCATTATACGCCAGAAGAGACGACCCAGCGCCCAGACGGACTCGCTGCCTTTCCCGCAGGCAGGCGCGCTGACAGCCGCTGTCACCTCAGTCCCTCCTCCGCCCGGCACGGCGCCCCGCATAAAACCGGCGGTCCCCCACCCACCCTGCCTGCCCTCCCGTACCCGGGCTGCCGGCGGTAGCCGCTCACAGCTGCCGCCCGGGCTGCGGAGGCGGAGACTGCTCCAGGAAGCGCCGGCCCGCGAGCCCCGCAGCCGGTGGGTCTGGCCGCGGCCGCTCCCCGCCCCCCACAGGCCGGCTGTCTCACCTCTTCCTCCGGCTCCTCCTCCTCCTCCTTCCGCGGCAGCCGCCGCCGCAACCGTCACTTCCGCTCCGGCGCGTCCATCTCTTCCGCATTGCGCCTCTGCCGAGGGGCGGAAGGCCCGCCCCCTTAGCGGGGAAGGGGCGGGGCGTCGTGCAGGCCCCGCCCCACTCTCTAACTGCCCCCGCGGGTCGCTTAGCCGCTAGCCGCCCGCCGCCTCCGTGCGCAGCGACCTTCCCTTCGGGCGGCGTGTTTCCCCAGGCGGCGGCTGCAGGTCCCACCGCTGAGGATGCCGGGAGAGCGAGGATGCAGCCTCCCCCGCCTGCCCTCGCGTGCTCTCCTCAGAGCTTACCGACCCTCCCCTAGGGTCCCGGGGAGGGACTCTGAGGAAAAACTTAAGGGGCTTGCCCTAGAAGGGTGTCAGGACCCGACCCCCCACCCGTACCGGCCTAATTGGCTCGGGGTTAGGCCTGGGGACGGCAGCACGCCGAGCAAGCGGGCCGCGCCTGAAGAGCTGTCCATGGTGTCTCACGGCGTCTGGGTAGGTAGCAGGAGAAGAGCTGGTTGCCCGCTTTGGAACAGCTCTGTTCGCTGCGGTTTTCTTGTGTGTTCTGGAGCTCTCAGGAGCACCGTAAAAGAGTTGTGTGCTGTCTGAAATCACAAGCCAGGATCTCGAGACTTCAACACGGCCGTACTGAGGCCCAGGCAGTAGCTCTGGGTCGTCACAGGATGGCGAGTAGCTCTCGCCAACCGTGTAATTTCACAGCTCAGGGCATCTTATTTCACCCTATCCTCATTTTTCAACAAAGCATGCTTCCTGGATAATATCAGTTTGTCCTATGGACTTCTCAGTCCATTTCCACTTTATAGACCTAAACTTGGGAATGAAGTCAAAACCCACAGGGTCAAAAGGAATTGGAATAAACTCAAAAGAACTCGGCACCTCAGAAAATCATTTCCTCTTGCTTTCCTCTTTCTTTGCCCCTTCCCCTTCTTGCTTTTATTAACAACAAAAGCAGAATTTAAATTTAGTGTATTGCACAAGATCATTTTCCCCTCCAGGCCCTGTCATGTGACTTAACATTTTTTCATCCATTTTAGAGAAGCTGAAATCATCCAGGTTTCAGGATACCAAAGTAGATATAATTCATAAGCAAAGAAACCACTTCTTTTATGGAAGGAAATATGCAAAGACACTTGAGTTTAGTTTGAGAACCGGAGGGGATTTCTTTTGTTTAGTACCATCTCCTTGGAAAAACTGTTTTTGCTCTTTGTAGTGCTTTCTAACTGGAGAAGGCAATGGCACCCCAGTCCAGTACTCTTGCCTGGAAAATCCCATGGACAGAGGAGACTGGTAGGCTGCAGTCCATGGGGTCGCTAAAAGTGGGACACGACTGAGCAACTTCACTTTCACTTTTCACTTTCATGCATTGGAGAAGGAAATGACAGCCCACTCCAGTGTTCTTACCTGGAGAATCCCAGGGACTGGGGAGCCTGGTGGGCTGCTGTCTATGGGGTCGCACAGAGTAGGACACAACTGAAACGACTTAGCAGCAGCAGCAGGTATATTACTTGTATAGCCCCAAAGGAATAGCAGATAGATAGGCACCAGAAAAACTTACGGAAGATTATGGCTTCAGGGAATGTGTTGATGTAATTGAGTATGATGCTGGCATGTTGTTCTTTTTCTTTATGACAGCTGAGACCCAGAAAAGTTAACTTGTTAAAAATTACTCAGTGTGATGATAAAAATTTTTTTTAAAAAAGAACAAACAAAAAAAATTACTCACTGTGAAATAGGGTTGGGACCACCGACCAAACTTGCCCACTTCATATCAGTGCTAGGCTCTTTTCAGTGATCTGCCTATTTCTGGTTCCTTTGGATTTCAACTAAGGAAATTTAGGTCAACATTTCTTGGTTCTGGGTCTGAATTGCTACTTTTTTCTTTGAATTAGACTGGACTCCTTTTCAAGAGTTGTCAGAAGGCCACAGCTTTACCAAATCCTTTGAAAACAGATCATTGTAGTCATGAAATAAGCACATGCTCAGGGTTTAAAAACATACTTGTGTTAGTCGCTCAGTCGTGTCTGACTCTGCAATTCCACGGTCTGTCCATAGAATTCTCCAGGCAAGAATACTGGAGTGGGTAGTCATTCTCCAGATCTTCCCAATGGAACCCGGGTCTGCCTACATTGCAGGCAGATTCTTTAAAAACATAAGTGCCATTTTATCAGTGACTTTTAAAAATGGTCACTCCTTGTTTATCTTCTCTCTTTTATTTGTACTTCTGTATTACAACACTTGAAAATAGCTGGCCAAATTGTCACCATATTTGAAGTTTGGAATGGGCTGACTTTAAAATACAGATTAAATGGTATACACAGACTTCTCAGTGAAGTCCTAAGGGCCTAGGGAGATGGGCTGACAAAATCTTGACCCTTGAAAATGAACAGCGAGGCCTGTGGTTGAATGAAAAATACTACCTCCTAAAGATATCCACATCCCCCAGAATATGTGAATATTAATTTATGGGGTAAACAAGTCTCTGTAGATATGTTTGTGTTAAGGATTTTGAAGTTACTTTGGATTATCTGGGTATTCCCTAAATGCAATCACAAATGTCCTTATAAGGCAGCAGAGGGAGACTTTACACACATACATGCACACACACACACACACAGACAGTATGAAGACAGAAGTAGCGACTGTAGCAATGTGGTCACTAGCCAAGGGATGTCAGCGGCCACCAGAAGGCAGGGAAGATTCTTCCCTGGAGTCCTAGAAGGGAGCACGGTTCTGCAAATATCTTCATTTCAAGCCTCTGGACTCCAGAACTGTGAGGAAATGAATTTCTGCTGTTTTAAACTACACAGTTTGTGGTAATTTGTTACAGCAGCCACAGACAACTAATATAAGACAATGTAACTTTCCATCAGGAGAGAAACTGAGATCGGTAAAACAACCTGATAGATGTTTAAGATAATAGCTCCCATAGCTTCAATGAATTGAAGGCAAACACTATGATTTTTAGGGATTCCCCTGGTGGTCCAGTGGTTAAGAATCTGCATTTCCAGTGCAGGGGGCATGGGTTCCATCCCTGGTCAGGGAACTAAGATCCCACATGCCAAAAAAAAACCAACATGATTTTTAAATGTTGGGTTTTGACCAAATTATTCTCCCATGGACAATTCCCTGTATCAGGTTGAGATATACATTTGTTGTTTCTTTAGAAATGATTGATTATCCCAATAACATAAAAAATATACCATATGTTACAAGGCTATGAATTTTGACCTATTCACCATGTATATTAATAGTAACCTAATTTTCCTGGATTTCCTTATCAAAGATGCTAGAAAGCATTTGGTAAATTTGGGGAATGTTAACAGCCTGATTCTGTTATCTTTAATAGCTTCTTTCAGGTTACAGAGACAGATACCGATCTTCGTATCAAGATCTGCAAAGATCCATTAGAAAGGCATGGATGACTCCTTGTTAAAGAGAAAACAATGATCTTGAAGAGCAACACAATGGTAAGTTACAAATAGCATTAGTTAGCTATTCGCTTTGAACAAGTTCATAGTAATCGGTGAAGGATAAGATTTTAAATTGGAAAAACAAATTTTGTCAGTTGAAAATATATGTTTGAGAGCAGAATCACTGAGGATAAAATCAAAAACATCAGACTGAAGAACTGTTCACAGATACCAGAGTTAAGGATATTGCAACTGGAGGATACAGGGAACTTGTATGTGACAAACAGGCAACTTGTGACACTTGTTTTCATTCAGAAAAAAAGAGACCCACTCAAGGGAGCTCAGTGGTTTATGTTAATGATATACAAGGATTCTTGTGGAAATCAAAGGACCAGAGCCATACCAGGACTTGGCCTTCCCAAGATCAGAGTGGTAGGATGTTCATTGTTCAGTCTGGCTCTTGGTCCCTACACAGCAAGCACTGTTGGTCAAACTGCTTTTGTGAAGTAGCTTAAAATGCTTTCTATAGGATTTATCAAATCTTTTATCCTTTATCATGTATTTTGAATTATCAAGCATGGGGAATAAGGTACATTTTCCTAAATATCTTTTCAAAATTTACTTTATTAAGTCAATTTACAATGTTGTGTTAATTTCTGCTGTACAGCAAAGTGATTCAGTTATATGTACTTTTTTTCATATTTTTTCCATTACGGTTTATCATATCATATTGAATATATTAATAGTTTCCTGTGCTATATAGTAGGACCTTTTCTTTATCCATTCTGTGTGTTAAGTTGCTTCAGTCATGTCCAACTCTTTGCAACCCCATGGACTATATGTAGCTCACCAGGCTGAGCTAGTCCATGGGATGGGTTCTCCAGGCAGGAATACTAGAGTGGGTTGCCATGCCCTACTGCAGGGGATCTTCCTGACCCAGGGATTGAATCCACATCTCTTTAAGTCTCCTGCATTGGCAGGCAGGGTCTTTATCACTAGTGCCACCTGGGAAGCCAATATATATAGCAGGACCTTGTTCTTTATCCATTATAAAGAATAGATTTTTACAACTGCTAATCCTAAACTCTCAACCCAACTCTACCAAACCATGGACCACAAGCCTGTGCTCTGTGAGTCTGTGTCTGTCTCATAGCTGAGTTCATTTGTGCCAGATTTCAGATTCCACAGATAAGTGATATCATATGGTCAGTATTTGTCTCTTTCCGACTTTGTTGTTGTTTAGTCACTAAGTCATGTCTGAACGCTATGAACTACAGCACACCAGGCTGTCCTTCACTATCTCCTAGAGTTTGCTCAAACTTATGTCCACTGAGTCAGTAATGCCATCCAGCCATCTCATCCTCTGTTGCCCCCTTCTCCATGTGCCTTCAATTTTTTCCAGCATCAAGGTCTTTCCCAAAGAGTCTGCTCTTCACATCAAGTGGCCAAAGTATTGGAACTTCAGCTTCAGCATCAGTTCTTCCAATGAATATTCAGGGTTGATTTCCTTTAGGATTGACTAGTTTGATCTCTTTGCAGTCCAAGGAACTTTCTGACTTACTTCACTGCTATAAATATTGGGATGCATATCTTTTTTAATTTCAGTTTTGTCCCTATATGCCGAGGAATGGGATTGCTGGATCAAATGGCAACTCTCTTTTTAGTTTTTTAAGGAAACTCCATACTGTTCTCCATAGTGCTGCACCAATTTGCATTCCCACCAACAGTGTAGAAGGGTTCGCTTTCTTCCACATCTTCTCCAACATGTTACGTGTAGATTTTTAAAATGATGGCCATTCTGACCAGTGTGAATTGATACCTCACTGTAGTTTTTATTTGCATTTCTCTAATAGTGACATTAAGCATCTATTCATGTGCCTGTTGGCCATCTGTATGTCTTCTTTGGAGGAATGTCTATTTAGGCCTTCTGCCCATTTTTTGATTGGGTTTTTGTTTACATATTTTGGAAATTAAGTCCTTGTCAGTCATGTCATTTGCAAATATCCCAATTTGTAGGTGTCTTTTTCTTTTATGGTTTCCTTTGCTGTATAAAAACTTGTAAATTTGATTAGGTCCCATTTATTTTTGCTTTTATTTCTATTACCTTGGGAGACTGACCTAAGAAATCACTGGTATGAATTGTGGTAGAGAATGTTTTGCTCTACCCAGACCACCTGATCTGCCTCTTGAGTAATTTGTATACAGGTCAGGAAGCAACAGTTAGAACTGGACATGGAACAACAGACTGATTCCAAATAGGAAAAGGAATACATCAAGGCTGTATATTGTCACCCTGTTTATTTAACTTCTATGCAGAGTACATCATGAGAAATGCTGGACTGGAAGAAACACAAGCTGGAATCAAGATTGCCCGGAGAAATATCAATAACCTCAGATATGCAGATGACACCACCCTTATGGCAGAAAGTGAAGAGGGGCTAAAAAGCCTCTTGATGAGAGTGAAAGTGGAGAGTCAAAAAGTTGGCTTAAAGCTCAACATTCAGAAAACGAAGATCATGGCATCCAGTCCCATCACTTCATGGGAAATAGATGGGGAAACAGTGGAAACAGTGTCAGACTTTATTTTTCTGGGCTCCAAAATCACTGCAGATGGTGACTGCAGCCATGAAGTTAAAAGACGCTTGCTCCTTGGAAGGAAAGTTATGACCAACCTAGATAGCATATTCAAAAGCAGAGACATTACTTTGCCAACAAAGGTCCGTCTAGTCAAGGCTATGGTTTTTCCTGTGGTCATGTATGGATGTGAGAGTTGGACTGTGAAGAAGGCTGAGCGCCAAAGAATTGATGCTTTTGAACTGTGGTGTTGGAGAAGACTCTTGAGAGTCCCTTGGACTGCAAGGAGATCCAACCAGTCCATTCTGAAGGAGATCAGCCTTGGGATTTCTTTGGAAGGAATGATGCTAAAGCTGAAACTCCAGTACTTTGGCCACCTCATGCCAAGAGTTGACTCATTGGAAAAGACTCTGATGCTGGAACTAGGGGCAAGAGAAGGGGACGACAGAGGATGAGATGGCTGGATGGCATCACTGACTCAATGGACGTGAATCTCAGTGACCTCCGGGCATTGGTGATGGGCAGGGAGGCCTGGTGTGCTGCGATTCATGTGGTCGCAAAGAGTCGGACATGACTGAGCGACTGATCTGATCTGTTTTGCCTACATTCCCTTCTAAGAATTTTATGGTGTTGTATCATATATTTCGGTCTCATTTTCCTAAAGATCATTTAAAGTAACAGCCCCTGAACTGGTGGACCACAGTATACATTCTGAGAAACGCTATGCTAGGCATTTT
This sequence comes from Tragelaphus eurycerus, assembly GCA_935064755.1. NCBI lineage: Eukaryota > Metazoa > Chordata > Mammalia > Artiodactyla > Bovidae > Tragelaphus > Tragelaphus eurycerus. The sequence goes on from CAKXYN010000009.1 coordinate 45,841,286, forward strand.
CCTCGTACTGGATGAGTCTAACCTCTGAGCCTCTGTGAGAGTTAGGGCTTATGGGGTTGGGAGGAAGCCAGTACAAATAACTGGGGCTCAGAGGTCCAGAAGCAGGCCAGTGACAAGTCAACACTGCATATCAATACTGATTCCATGTAAGTTTTTAGCCTGTCTGCCTTTGCTGAGCAATCTGCAGTCTCTCAGAAACTATGAACCCAACGCCCATAGAAAGTTCTTGTTTTCATTTACTTGAAACAACAAAGTGTTCTTTGTCATAATCAAGGAATGGCAACACTCCCTTTACTACATGGATATTAGTGTTAGAAATGAGCCGTCATTGTAACCATAAAAAGATACAATGTAGCAACTGATATTTTCATATTTTATCTTGCATGTCTAAAACATATGACTATTTTTAGGATGTCATAATTTCAAGGGAAATTCTCATTTAAAATTAGGCATTTGTCCAAATGCCCTGAATTATACATGTTTATAGAGGGTAAAATATTTATAATAAATCATACCCCACAAACCTATCTTTAAAACAACCAGGGAACTCTGTATTTTAGTATATTCTCATGAGGAAGTCACTTAAGATTCCTGAAAATTCTGGGCCATTTCTGGGTGATGAGATCATCACTGCAGACAACTCTTGTTCAAGTCAACTGCAGCCTTGTGAGAGATGACACGGAACATACCTGTTTTCCTGAAACTAGGAAGCTGGTGTGGTCAACGTGAAACCATGCTCCTTTAGATCTCCAAAGAGTGGTCATGCTCCTCAAGAACTGTCCTCTACCCATTACTGAGCTGGTGGGGATACAAGGGCAGGCCAGCTCCAGGAAACACAAAACTCCTCAGGACCATGACTTTGTACTGAGGAACCCATCAGCCTTGCTGAAACTTCTTTAGAACTCCATTGACGTCTGACACCTTCCTTAATTCCTTCCCGCTCACCCTCAGAGGTCACACTTGCTCACAATCTCTTGGCTCTAAAGCTCTCTCAGCCTCCTCCCTCTCCCTTCTTCACTCCCATCATCATTTCCACCCCCCAATCTCTTGTATATCCAATGCCATCTCAGGGACTGCTCCCCAGAGGACCTGAACTAACATGCTGGGGGACTTACCCCCCACCTTTCTTTGGCCAAGGGCTGCTCCCAGAGCAGGTGGACCCTCTAGCCTGTAGCACAGGCTGAGAAAGCCCTCCAGCACGGCTGCAGGTGTTTGCACCATGACGTCAATAAGGATGTGGCTCACCAGCATCACCTGGTACACAACAGTAGTTATCGGTCTTTATGACTGTGGTTTATAGGGTCTCAATAACTTTCCTTTTCGAAAACCCTCATCTATTTTGCAAGTATTCTGGAAGATTGCACCAAAAGAAAAAACTGAAAAGACAAAAACCTCAAGCTTTATTAAAATGTCACCCTCTGAATTTAAACATTTGACAATATCCTTCCTAAGAAAGAATGTCCTTTACCTACTTCAGGAATAAAAAACTTCTGGTTGAGATATGAGAACTACTAGTTTAATGCACAGTTCTATGCTAAATTCACCTTACACCGAACTCACTCCTGAAAGTATAAGAGCCTGATGGATTTTATAGGATGAAGAATCTGAGTTTAACTTCAAGTCCTTAAAAGCAGATATAGGAAAAGTAATCAGTCCAATAGGTTTCGAAAAACAAATTTAAGGCACAAATGATGTGCATGTCATATACATATATACATGTTTATATATTTTAGTACACTGAAGTTAAGAATAAGCCTTCTATTTTAATTCTATTTAGTAGGCCACTGAGTTGTAACAAAATTTATCAAGAATGAATCTGCAGGGATAAGCAGTGTTCCTACAATAAAGATAAAATTGACAAGAGCAATAAAGAGTGCATGACACTGTTCTAAATAGTATTTGACTTGACCAAGGATACTCATGCTAATGATATCACTATATTAGTCATTTGAAATGCTCTAAAATTAGTTGCCAGCCAAATACAACAATGGTTCTATTTAAAAATTAATTTAATGCTTGGCTAAAGCCTAATTACATATGTAACTATCCAACAGTAGCTCTTAATTTCCAAAAAGTTCCTCTTTTGAAAATCACAAAATCATTTACAACATGGTATAAATATTATAGGGCTTCCCTGGTGGTTCAGTCAGTAAAGAATCTGCCTGCGATGTGGGAGACCTGGGTTTGATCCCTGGGTTGGGAAGATCCCCTGGAGGCGGGCATGGCAGTTCACTCCAGTATTTTTGCCTAGAGAATCCCCAAGGACAGAGGAGCCTGGTAGGCTACAGTCCATGGGGTCTCAAAGAGTCAGACATGACTGATCAACTAAGCACAGTACATAAATATTACAGAAGACCATGGATATTAAACTGCCTGGGTGTGGGGAATCAGCAAAATGTGTTGTTTATTGCATATATAACTTACATATGTGGGATTTTAAATATAATGCTAGACTACTAAAATACAAATGCATGTATTTAAGCTGGTCAGGGAGTAAAATCATGAATGAGACAGGACAGTCAGCCCAAAACCATGCAGTTAGGTTGTGGGTCTATTATTTCCAGAAATGAAATGTGTGTGTTCTCTTCAGAAACCTATGTTGCATATATTATTTAGAGCTCACATTAAACCAACAGTTGACTGTAATGCTAACTCAAGGAAGAAAAGTTCACCATTCACCAATGACTAAGTCCACATTCAACTCTCAATTTTAAGGCAGCACAGCTTCAGTGACAGCAACTGCTAACCAAAAGTGATGAATAGTCACTTGCCAGCCCTTTTGTTGCAACAGTGTAGTAATTTCCCTAAGACAGTTTGCTACTGAATAATTTTTCTGCTGTTAAAAGGCTTACTCTGTAGAAAAACACCACAAATTTCCAGTGTGAAACTCACTCCATGGTTGTATAAATATACGTATGCATAACTATACAATATACACTGCACACATCCTTTACAGAGAACAATTAACTAAGAGGGTTAATTTAATTGACCATATAAAATACTTCTGTAAACAAAGTATGGCAGGCAGTAAGGAAACCATTCATAGACTTCCTAGAAATTGAATTCCTTTCATTCTGAAGAAATTGCATTTAAGGACACAGTATTGAATATTAATAACATTCTTTGTATTAAAATGAGTCAATATTTTACAGTTTAAGAAACTTTACATATATACAAAATTTTTACACTGGGAATGGTATTAGAGCAAATAGGCTTTTTTATAGTCTCATAGATCTATTTTCCTTCAATCAAAGACTTAAATTCTTTCACATTGTGGTCACTTGCAACAGACATAGCATGATCCAGAGCTCGAACACTTGCAAGGAGTTTTACTATCTGTTTTATGTTTTCTCTAAAAAAGAGAAAAATGAAACTGAGATAAGCAAGTTATAGCATGTGAAAAAAATTATCCATATTAAAAAAAAAAGCTTTCCTGTTTAGATGACTAGCCAGAAAAAGGACTCATTAAAAAAAAAAAAAAATAACACCCCACATCTCGTTCAGATCCATGATTTTCATTAATATCTAGAAAGGAAAGAAAGTAATCTATTGCCTAACTACTTCAGAGCCCAGCCACCCATTCCTTCCCAAACCCAAGTCCTAGCTAACTCTTTCAGAATATACCAGGAACACAAATTGCATTTGTGAGTATTCATCACCAATCTATCAAGATCCAGTATAACTTCCATTTCTCTAAAATCCAATAATAAACTATAATCTGGCTTCCTTTATCACCCAGCTATAAGTCATTCTCAGCAATCCTCAAATTTTAGCATACATCAGAATTAGCTAGAGGAGTGCTGAAACACAGACCACCAGGCCCCTCCCTCGGAATTCTGTTCAGCAAGTCTGGGGTGAGGCCTGAGAATCTGCGACTCTAACAAAGCTCCCAGGTGATGCTGCTGCTGCTGGTCCAGGAAGTACGTCTGACATTAGTTTGAATCAGTGACATTGTCAGTTGTCTCTTCTCTACAAACCTGTAGTAAGCACCTTTCTGGGAAGGATTATAATTTGTAAGATGTTGTGACCCACATGGAGCCTACTTTATGTGCACTGCACAGAGCAGGTATTTAAATAGCTGCTAAATCTTTTCTGTAGAAAAGTGAATACTGTTTGTTTATATTTAAACTCCCCAAAACACTGCAACCAACACCAAAATGATATAAAACTTAACATGGAACACAAACATCCCCAAATTGGGATATAACCTTCGATATACTTGGGGTTTCAGTGGCTATTTTTTCTTGGGTTTATATCTGTAAAATGAACCTCGAAAGACCAAGATGCATGACATTCTAAGAGTCTACAGTCTCCTCAATTTTTCAAAGGAGAAGACAGAGAAAATGATTCATTCATTCCCCTTACAGCTGGTGCTTACTAGAAGTCTTCCCTTAATATTTTCATGAATAAATAACATACTGAAAAAGGATTACGTAAGAGTTGCAAAAGTGAAAAAATACAATGCACATTTTTGGTAGGTTTATCAATATGAAGCCAATGTACAATTTAAAGTAAAATATAAACATGTCTCTACCAAAAGCATCTTAATAATACTAGACCCAACAACTAAGACTCTAGATCACTGTTTCATTCAGTAATTATAAATAATTACCTTGCATTTCTTTTTTCTACATCAGAGCACCCAATACTGTTTCTGTAAATTGTATCTGCTAAGTGTACAAGGTATCGACAGAAGTTTTCTAACTGAGAAATAGTTCTTTCTCCTTTAAGATTCACGAACCACTGCTTGGGGAAACAATTAATTACCTATGGAGAAGAAAGATGTAGAACAGTTAAAACAAAAACAAAGTGTCTAAAAGCCCAGTCTAGACAACAGGTATAATGTATTTAACTGGAAGATATGCTATTGAGCTACTTATTAACTAATTACTTAGAAGGGATATTCTTTTCAACCAGATTTTCTACATAAGCTATACAAATATACTTGGATATACTCTAATTTTAAACTTCAACAGACACCCAAAGTAAAAGATAATTTCTCCAAAATTTAAGTACATTGGGGACATAATATTGATAACGAACTGCCTCACTTTCCAGTCTTCCAAGCCCTACATGAATTGAACTGACCTTTTGTCAGCAGTTTTTGATGTAATAATATGTATAGCATAAATACCAAATTACAGCCCCTCCCCCGCAGAATGGTTCAGTCAGCAGGCATCCACGCCAGCCCAGCACAGGGTGGAGAGAGCATCACGTCAGAGGGACAGCCTACGGCAGGCACCTAAGCAGGACCAGCATGGCATGGCAGCAATTCTGCATGGGGAACAGAAACCTGAGCAAAGGGAAGCCTGTTCCCACTTGTGAGAAAGTGGCCAGTGGGCAGACAAGGCACCCCACCGAAGAACCTGGGGATGCTTGCAGAAACAATGGATTCGAACTCGGCCAAGCAAGTACCAGGTATGCCTGGAACATCGTGCCAGGAAACAAAGAAATGCTCCCCTAACTTAGAAACAAGGTCACAGAGGTCAACCTGAAGGAGCCCATACTAATCAAGTCTAGGACAATTCTTGCCAAGATGCAAAATGTGAATATAGCCATGAGAGAATATCAGAAAAACCCAAACTGAAGGACATTCTACAAAAAACTGGCCTATCGTTTTCAGGGGTGTCAAGGTATGAAGGTCAAGGAAACCTTCAAATGACAACTGAATGCAAAGGATGATCTGGAAATTTCTTTTGCCAGTTTCTTTGGATATTATTGAGACAGCTGATAAAACTTGAAAAGAGCCCTAAGAATTAGGTGACAATATATAAATGTAATTTCCTAATGTTGATGTTTATACTGTAACATACAACAAAATCTATGTTTACAGGAAACAAGACACAAAAATATTTGATGGTGAGGGAGTAAGTCAGAGAATTACTCTGACATGGTACAGGTCAAAAAGCTATAGTGTACTTGAAGATTTTAATTGTATTATTGTTTAAAAATTAAAAAACTATCAAAATTATGTATATAACACATGCATATAAATTCATGTATATAAAGTAAAACAAAATTAACTAAAATTACTTCTTAAATGAGAAAAGAAACCATTTCTTTAGTAACACTTAGAATAGCATTCATTCAACTGTTAAAAAACTATCTCCAAGTTAAAACTTTTATTAGTACCTACAAAAATAAATATTAATATAGATAGATTGACAGAAGGATAAATATACACATATAACAGCACAAATTTTTACATAAAAAATGCTAAGGGGATTTGGGACTACCTGGGAGGCAAGCTGACTGTCAACATTACAGCAAATTCAATAATCAAAGGGGTTTTCATAAATTTCTCAAATCTCTTCAAACAAAACAATTCATTTTAACGTATATGCTTTAAAAACTACAATATGTGTCATTTAACTCACATTTTGGGCTTTTTTGATGCTGTCATCTCCATATTCTGAATTCTGAAAAGCCATGAGAATGTATCTATTTAATAAACCATCTATTGATAATTCCTGAAGAGTTTTGTTTGAGAAAATGCCATACCATTGAAGAAAATTCCCTAAGAGCTAGAAAGAAGAGAAAAATTATTTTTCCCAGTTCCAGTAAGATATAATTGACATGTAACATTGCACAAGTTTAACAATTTAAACATATAGTGATAGTTAAAATATATATTGTGAAATGATTACCACTAGTTAACATCCCTCCCTTCACAGAGTTACACATCTTTTTTCTATTCTCTTAGCAATTTTCAAATATACAGTACACTACAGTTAATTACAGTCATCATGTTGTACTTTATATCCTCAGAACCTACCTTACAACTGGATGTTTGTACCTTTTGATTACTTTATTACTCCATCTCCCCATTTAGACAGCATATTAAAAAGCAAAGACATTACTTTGCCAACAAAGGTCCATCTAGTCAAGGCTATGGTTTTTCCAGTAGTCGTGTATGGATGTGAGAGTTGGACTATAAAGAAAGCTGAGCACCGAAGAATTGATGCTTTTGAACTGTGGTGTTGGAGAAGACTCTTGAGAATCCCTTGGACTGCAAGGAGATCCAACCAGTCCATCCTAAAGGAAATCAGTCCTGAATATTCAGTGGAGGAACTGATGCTAAAGCTCCAATAAAAACTTTGGCCATCTGATGCAAAGAGCTGACTCATTGGAAAAGATCCTGATGCTGGGAAAGATTGACGGCAGAAGAAGGGGACAACAGAGATAAAATGGTTGGATGGCATCACCGACTCAATGGACATGAGTTTGAGTTAAACTCCAGGAGTTGGTGATGGACAGGGAGGCCTGGTGTGCTGCAGTCCGTGGGTTCGCAGAGTCAGACTCGACTGAATGAACTGAACTGAACCCCACCTGTTGCAACCACAAATTAGATCTCTGTTACTAGAAGTTTGTTTTTTTGAGAAGGGAGAAAAAGTACTGAGAGGCAATGTAAAGCGATTAAATTAAGTACATACAAAGTAAATTACTTACACACTAAAACACCTTATGAAATACCACGGACCATGTCTTGCCCAAGTACTAAGAAGCAGTTTTGAAGGGCCTGAATATTTCCTAGAATGACTGAGATTTACTAAACTTTAAATAGCCACACAGAGTTAGTATAGTTACTGTAGTGGACAATGCAGGTATGAACAGTTTCCATCATAACAAGTACTGGCAGAGAAGTGATTATTCTTAGATAAATGTCCTCCCTTGAAAATCATGAAAAATGTCATAGTCCTATGACTATGCCAATGAGCCACCTGGAAAGCATGCAATGTGGTAGTCAGAAAGAAACTTTCCATCTTTTGGCAAAGAATCCACCTGTAATGCGGGAGACTTGGGTTCAATCCCTGGATTAGGAAAATCCCCTGGAGAAGGAAATGGAAACCCACTCCAGTATTCTTGCCTGGAAAATCTCATGGACAGAGGAGCCCAGCAGGCTACAGTCCATGGAGTCGCAGAGTCAGACACCACAGAGACTTGCATGTTTACCAGACCTCATGAACCAGGACGCTGGAAGCTACTTAAGCTCAACACCCATACAAAAATGGAGGCCCCCACCCATTCTACCATAAATACTTCTATGTTCTCAGTATCTCTCATCCTAGGAAATACAACATTATCCAACAAATCAAGCAGGCCACAGCCGACACATCACTCCCAGCCTCTCCCTCAAGCTGTCTCACCCCGCCCCCACCCCTGCTGTCCCCTTCTCTCGGTCCCCGCTGCCATGCCCCTAACGGAGGCTGCCGTCATCTCTTTATGGCTCTGGGACAGCTCTGCTCAAGCAGGGTCTGTGACAGAACTCAATCCTACAGAAAATGCTCTGCGTAACTCTTTAGTTTTCCCAAGGATGGGACAAACTAGTACCATTCCAGATACATACACGATAGAGGCCTGAGGGCACCAGAACCAAGTGTTTGTTCCCAGAACCGCAGTTGAGAAGAACTGCTGAAGAGTCAGACTGGCCTGAAGGAGACTCCCATCTCTACCAGTTAACAAAGGAGTAAGCCTGAGTAGGTGATTCTGCACCCCACTGTCCCATCAGTGGAGTTAAGCTCACAGGACTGTTGTGAGGATTAAAGAGAATGTAATCTGAATAAAGGGTGTGTTACAGCGCTTGGAACACAGTAAATATGTGGTAAGCACTAATTCCCATCTTCATTATTACCATCTTTATCTACTTCAAATCATTATCTCCACACAGCAACTGCAATATCTAAAAAATGGCAATATTTTGCAAGTTACCTCCCTACTTAAAAACCCTTCCACGACCCATATAAGGGGAGATGATTTTCAACAAAGGTACAAAAGCAAAAGAATTTAATAAAAGATAATCTTTTCAACAAAGTGTGCTGAGGCAAATGAACCTGAACAACCAGGCCTCATGCCATATATAAAAATTAACTCAAAATGGATCACAGACTTAAATGTAGAACTTAGCCATGAAATATCTTTCTAGAAGAAAGGCTAGAGAAAAAACCTAGTGGCCTTGTGTTACACAAAGATTTTTCAGATGTGACATGTAAAGCACAATCCATAACAGGGTAAAGTAGTAATTGGACTTCATCAGAATGAAGAACTTCTGAGAGAATGAAGACAAGCTACAGACTCAGGGGAAAAAGTTTGCAAATCATGTATGTAAAGTATTTGTATCAAGAATACAACACTCAAAGCTCAATAATAAGAAAACTCAATTTTTAAAAATGGGCCTAAGATTTGCAGAGACACTTCACTAAAGAACGTATGAGTGTTAGTTGCTCAGTTGTGTCCAACTCTTTGCAACCCCATGGACTGTCACCCACCAGGCTCCTCTGTCCTTGTAGAGTTCTCCAGGCAAGAATACTGGAATGGGTTGCTATGCCCTTCTCCAGAGGATCTTCCCAACCCAGGAATCAAACCCGGATCTCCTGCACTGCAGGTAGTTTCTTTACCATCTGAGCCACATACAGATGCTAAGTAAGCACATGAAAACATGCTCAGCGTCATCAGTCATTAGGGAAACGCAAACCGTAACAAGACCTAAACATACACTTGGAGAATGGCTTAAAAAATAAAAACCCTGAAAGATACTGAGGTGTGTGAGAAAGAACTAGAACACTAATACTGTTGGTTTAGAAAACAGCTTTTAGATATTTACCTAATAATCTAGATATTTATCAAACAGAAATAAAAACTTATATACCCAGAAAAACCTGTATGCTGACAGGTTTATTCATAATTACTCCAAACTAAACTATCTAATGGATAAAAAACCCACACCAAAAAATGGTATATCCAGAAGAATCTGAGAAAGGATATGTATAACTGAATCACTCTACTATACAACACTGTCAAGTCAACTGTATTTCAATAAAAAATTTTTAAATGCTATATTCACCATTTGAAAACAGGAATGAACATAAAATAACACTAAATCATGAATGCATTATGTTACATGAATGCAGCCAGATTCAAAAGGCTAACTAGTATATTGGAGAAGGAAATGGCAACCCACTCCAGTGTTCTTGCCTGGAGAATCCCAGGGACAGGGGAGCCTGGTGAGCTTCCGTCTGTGGGGTCGCACAGAGTCGGACACGACTGAAGCGACTTAGCAGACTTAGCAACTAGTATATAATTCCATTCCTAAGACATTCTTACAAAGAAAACTATAAGACAATAAAAAGGGCTTAGGAATTGAGGGATTTGGGTTATAATCTTGATTAGAGGAGTCTCCTATAATGTTTCCACGTAAATTATAGCTTCTGTATCATCTGGATTGCTGATCTCTTCCCTAACTCTAGCCACCCTGGACTTCTCTCAGTTCTAGTGTATCTTTCTCTCCCTCACCTCAGGGCCAACGAACAACCTAAATATCACTTCTCAGGATGGAAGGGAATCTTCTATGCCCCTTGTCATATGCTCCAGTACAACTCTGAAATTTATTTTTTCAAAACTCCTCCTACCTGAGGTTACTTATTTGCTACCGTCAATTGTGCTGGGTTATAAACACCATGATGGCTCTACTTCTATCTTATTCAGTGCTATATTCTCCCAACTTAGAAGAGTACCTGGTACTCTATTTGCTGAATAAATCAACTGTGGTTTAGTAAGGCATTTTGTTGGGTAGTCTGGATCTTATTGGGACTCAGAATTCATTTTCTCCTCTGGAAACATCAAACCTATGAAGTTATTTAATCAAATATTAAAATACTTTTCTGAAATATATTGTATGAAAGTCAAACAAAATCCGAAGCTTTCAGATAGCTTGTGGACACTTACCTTAACTGAAGACCAAAACTGTCGTTGAAAAAACAAGTAAGGCCCAGAATTTTTATTTTCCAAGACACTAAGGAAAAAAAGAGAAACACATCACGATCAAAAGTTGTGTGTTAAGTTCCATCTTATTTCTAGATTTCTGTTAAGTAAGAGGTGAACAAAGGAAGCAATGAATTTTTCTGATTTTCAATTGTATTCCAGAAGATAGTAATTTTAAAAGGTAATGGCAATGTATTCTGAGATAACAGAGCGCTATTTGTTTTATTCTGCTTAAGGGAAGTGGTTTCCACAATGACCTCCTCAATTTGGGCTACAGGTTTAGACTACTTACGTAAAGTTTACATTACAAGCTATGCTTAGTTTTCCCAAAACTTAAGACGCTTTCTCTGAAAGACAACAGAGAATATTATCATCTTTAACATTTTTAGGAATGACTTACTTTTTGGGATACAAGGGCATGAATACATCATCATCTAAAGTTCTCCTCATTCTCAATAGAAGTGCTTTTAGGTATACCTGAAGAGTTAAAAATAGATCATGCATTATAATAAGGGTTATGGTAAAAGTTTAGGAAATAAAAATAAGCCACATTCCAAAGCACCTAATTAACTGAGTATTCAATTTTGAGTGAACAGCTCAAATTTATTTTCTCACCAAAGGTCTTCTTATTTCACGCCTCATCAATTACCAAGTAATAAAGTCATTTAGAAATCTTCCAGCCCCTTAATCTACTAAATAAAGGTTTAAAATCAGACCTGTAAGTCTGGTTCTTCTCAAAATGAGGTCAGTGAAAGTAAAACAATGATAAAGAGTACTTTCCTATGTCTATATTGCTCGTAAGAAAGTTCAGTGGGGGCAGCGGCAATTTAAAGTTGGGAAACTAATTATATAATAACAACACTTGATTGTTTTACATGCTATTACATGTTTTGGGATTTAAATTATCAATTGGTACACATCCCAGTATTTTTCTGCTTCTCTTCCCCCCCCCAAAATAAAGTTCTTTAAGGGATGTCTGATTGTGAATGGGGATAGGGTGGTAAGAAGGATGAAAACAGTATAGATAAGAAGCTATCTAGACTCTTTTAAAACTAGAAACCACTATCTCAGATTTTCCTATATAAAGGACCAGATACCTCAAGTGGGAGAATCAGATTATCTGACTATAACCCACTCGTTTTCTAAACTTGCTCGTTTTCAAAGGGAGAGAAGATATATAAAAAATTTTAAACTTTTCATAAATAATAACTAAATTACCTGTGTATTTTTATTTTCTGCATTCACCACTGAAGGATATCCATTTATTAATTTTAGAGTAATGCCAACCATTCTTGAAGTCTGTGTTGTAGAAAAGGGGTCCCACATATTTTCAGCAATCACTATTAAGAAAAAAAAAAGGCAGAAAGTACTGAGATATAGAAGTAAACTGCAGCTGACTTAAATCTGATGTCAAGCAGTCCTCAGTTTAGAAATGCCGATCGTGACTCTTCCTGTAGAGCATGAGCTTCAGTTGTCTTTGTCCAATTAACCACAGGAATGTTGAAGAGTAGGCAAAGGTGAAGAGGAGACACAGATTCCTATTATTTTCTGCTTCTTGGTGAAAATAAAGATTGGGGAAAATAGTATTTTTATATCCCAGGAGATTCAGTCCCAGCGTCAAGACTCTCTAACTGAACCTAAACTTTTTTATATTTTAAATAGCTCCCTACGTCAATGATTTCTAAACTTTTGTGAGAAATTGATGAAAGAAATGAAACTGCTCCCTGGAAAAATGCATATCGTTCCCAGAACTATGTATTCAGTTTTGCTTTAGGCAGTCTGTAAGAGTCTAAAATCTCCCTACTGCCCCCAATTCCAGGCCCTCCCCAAGGTGGTCTTCAAAGTCCCAAGGTAAGAGACAGGTACCCTTTAGCCATCTCTGGGTCTGATTGTAACTTCATTATTAATAATGTAATTTCTATGAGAACATATGCTCTGATTAAAAACTTCTAACAATAGATATGAAAAACCCAATGTGTCTGAATGTTCAATTCTGTAATCTCTACCTGTTAGTTTAGGAAGAATCACCTTTTCCACAATGGTAGGCAACAGTGCGACATCGACATCGTCCTTTTCTTGCTCTCGCTCTTCACAACCGTAAAACAGCAATGATTCAAACCACAGCATGTTCTCAAAGTCACGACATTTTGCCTAGAAAATATTTAAAAGGTTACCCAAACATTTAAAAAAGTGGCTAGTTCTGCTTCTAGCCACAAACAGAGTAACCGGAACTGGATTCAGCCTTCAGCCATAAACTAAATATGCGACAAAATATAGGAAACATCTATTCTTAGACAGTGGACCACCAGAGGCAGCACAGGACTATGGCCCCTGAAAGAAGGGAGTCAAGGGAGGTGACTCCTGGTCAGGGGAGCAGAGCAGGGTAGGGAACCACCAAGCAGAGCAGTGCTGCTGAGTCAGGAGCCAGAAAGGGAGCTCAGGGAGGCTGAAACAGCTGGCGGCTGCAGGACAGAGGGAGGAGCTGTGAAGATGGAGGGCTGGCAGGGGCGCACCGCCGCACTGGGAGCCTCTGCTGTGCACTGGGACACACAGCCCAGTGCGCAGCGCCACGGGGCTGGGCAAGCAGGAGCTGGGAGCCAAAGAGTCCCCAGAGCTCACGTTTTTCTCCTGTTGTTTCCAGGGCTTCCACCTCAGCCTTCTTTTTGGTATAGTTTACATACTCAACCCAGCCCATCTCTTTCCTGCCCAGGGCTCCACCCTTATGTTGGTAACTTACAAAACTGTTATCTAAAACATGACCACTAGATGTACATAGACAATTCGACAATTACCTAGACAATTACCTCCCTTAGATAACAGGCAGTTTCTACTGATTGCACCTCTTAAATCTACCAGTTTATCTCATCCTCCTGATTTCCATCACCACTGACTTAGTTCAGGACCCCACTTCACATCTTCTTCACTGAGCTTTCCCATGACGTTCTACAGTTTTCTGGGATCAAAGGACCAAGTTCTTATTCATTCATGTTCCCATCTCCATGTCAATACTTGTAATTTTAGTTGAGAAAGATACTGTATACAAATTGAGAAGCAATAGATGGTGCTCTTAAAAAGGGAGAGAACATAAAAGCAAAGATTGGTAAGATTACACCCAGTGATACTCTGTATCACTTATAGCCCTGAGCATGACAGACCTCCTGGGAAAAATACTTTATTCAAGCTTCATCTCTTCCCCAAGCATCATGGTATCCTGCTTTCCAACAGTGAGAGAAGCCACTCACCTCAAGCGGAGTCCAAGTGAGAAGCTGCAGCCTTATGAGGGGGTTGAGCAGCTTTGGCAAACAAAGGCCGATGTAGGCATGCTTATAGGATGTGTAGTACTTTGAACGCCAGGCTTCAAACTGGGATTTAATATAGTCAATTGAATAGAAACTTTCAAGGACATCTTCAAAAACTTTGCTGGACTCTTTTGAAATGCGATCTAAAACCAACAAAAACAACAAAGAAACCCCACAGAGAAATGTTAACTTAGTATGCAGTAGAAAAAACACAGTTCAATTATTTTCAGCATTTTCTCTGTAGCCTGAGTAAGTAATAAGATAGGCTCGTTAACAAAGGAACAGTCCATGGGGTCGCAAAAAGCTGGACAAGACTGAGCGACTGAAATGAATTATCAACTGAAACTTAAAGGAAAGGAAAGAGAGATAAATTTAGCCTCCAAATGTCTATCACAGAAACTACAGTGCAGGCAGTTGCCATTCTGCATAGTTCTAATATGTACCAATATCTGCTACCATAGTCTAAATAATACCCGATCCCCAAAACTCAGTTCAAATTTCAGTTACCATGGAACAGTAAGTGTGAGTAACTGCATAAAGTACAAACACTGTATCCAGCTCTTCAGCCCACAGATCACCATTTAAATAACAAATGTGCATGATCAGCAATGACCAATCATATCTGTTTTTCCAAAGTTGCTTGGTGACTGCAATAACTAACAGACAAGAATCTGCAATGGATGCTAGGATCTTTGAGTGAAGTTATTTGATGCTCTATATGACTCTGAACAGTGGGCTCTTTATAATGAAGAGATCTAGTTATGACAATCTACTTCTTAAGATCTACCTAAACACCACTGATAGAAGGCAACCTAACATTTGACATCTACTGTTATATAATAAGAAAGAGCATCTTGTATGAAGTATTCTCACCAAAAAGGTTTAACCTGAATCTAATTAAGACTCCAGACTTAAATTCCAGTTTACAAGAAATACAGTGACTGGAACAAGGAATACCACGAGGAAACAGACAAATTTAGAATGTAGGACATTTTATAAGACAAATGGCCTTCAGAAAGCAAATGCCTTGAACAGATAGTAGGAGTGTGTGTATTATAAGGTACTCATGATATTCATTAATTCTAGATTAAAAAGGTGCGATGACCAAGTGCAATGCAGGAGCCCTGTGTGGATCCAGGTTTGGAAAACACAGAGTAAGCCACAAAAACAGTCCTGAGAATTTGGGAAGTACTGAATACAGATATGATGCTAAGACATTTCAGTTAATTTTTCTCAAGGGTGGTAATAGTGTTACAATAAGGTAGAAAAGCATCCTTTTTCAGGGGGGAGACATTAAATATGTTAAAGTTTTTAGAGGCAAGTTCCATGATGTCTGTAAGTTAATTTCAAATGGTTCAGTGAAACACACACATATCCAAAGCAAACTTGGCCAACTGATGGTAAGAACTGCTGGATTTGGGTGACAGGTAGATGGTGATCACTGTGCTATTCTTTCCAAGTTCCTATATGTTTAGAAATGTTCACTATAAAAAAGCGGGAGCAACAAAATAAGCTTCTCCAACTATGTTCCAAAGTTAATAAATGACAGATAACTGCAGCCAACGGTGGGAAATAAAGACTTTTACCTGGGGTTCCTTCTGGAAATGCCTTCATGTAACAGTGCTAACTATTCCCTGTGGTTGAATGATTCAGGACTCCCCAAATCAGGAACTCCCTTTAGGGCTGAGAAAGGCTCCCTACTGCCAACCTTTACCTTTCCAGACCAGACAGGCTGCATTAGGGCGGCCCTTGGGATCTGAAACTTGGGATCCTGTCACTTTTAAAATTCTACGATTCTGAAGAGTAATATTATTTATAATGCAAGTAACTAAGTAAACCCCATAACAAAGTGTTACCACTAATTGTGAGAATTCATCATGCTAGTCAGTAATAAAAACAGGTAAAAACAGGTGCAAGCAAGCAACAAGTGCCAGGTTCTAAAGCAGAGGCCACAAAACCTCAAATTATTTCATGGTAACAACTACAGCCAAGCAAAAAGCACAATGACAATGAATCTCATTTCCAAATTAAAGTCTAACCTTTTTCCAGATTGAAATTTGTGATATCCGTAGAAGTTTCTTCATCATCACTGGAAAGGCCTTCAAGGTGATCTGCCATCTTACCAGTCTGCTCTCTGGCTTGTCTACGACGAGTCCTAAATAACAAGCAGTGAGTTTCCAAACCAGATAAAGGAGACTCCCCCCTTCACAAACCGACCAACGGGAAGCACCTGGAGATTACCTCCTGGCCTCCCGTTCTGCAATCCGACGTTTGGCATGCTCTTGATACAGTGCCCGATCTCGTCCAAAGGAGTCAAGATTTGGTGCCATCAGAGCTTTATCTGGAAAACAACAATGGTTAAAATTAAAAGCCTTCCTCCAACAATCTTGAGGAAAGAGTTTGCACAGAATAAGCCATAATGACAGACTGCTTTCTAATCTCAACAGCGGGATTCTGCAATAACTGATAAACCAGATAGTTTGCTAATTTAGAGCACATCTCCATATTAATCCATGTTTCCACAAAAAGGAACAGAGAAATAGAGAGTCTGACAACACTACCCCAATGCAAAGTGGCTGAATCCCTGTTCTTATGTCTAAGTAACAAAACTAGTTTATGCTATCATGATGACAAAGTAAGTTAAAAACCTAAGTTATTTGTGTAAAGGGAAAAAAAACACATTACTTTTTTAGGAATGAACTTAAGCATCATATTGTTCAATGATATGAAATGACAGCAAAGAGGTCTAATTAGGAAGTATGAAAAAACACCTTTGTTGTAGGAATTTAATGATTTATTCTATTTTGTTCTAATTTTTCTTTGTAGAAATTTATTCTCTAGTACTATTTTAAAAACAAGGGCAGAATCAACAATATAGACTAAAAATCCTATCTGAATAGGACCAAGTTGTGCTTTCTCAACCACTACTTTCAAAGCACAATTCCCTTATTTCTTTTTTTTCCATTTTCCATCTCTTTTTAATTTCTAGGACAAATTTTCTAACTTAGCTTTTGACATTCCTATTTATATTTATATATCAGTTACCATTTTTTAGTTTCCAAGGTATGGCTATTCTTCTTAGAATATTTCTTTTTTATAGCGTCTTCTACTTGTGCTACATGTAGGATCTCTTCTGCCGTCTCCCAAGGACAGCAATTATGTTTTAAATTTTCTCCTGCCACCTGCATTTGTATCCTCAGTCTCTTTGGTCCTACTGCTTGTGTTGGTCTCCGATGATCATTAACTACACAGGAATGAGACTGGAAATTTCGTGGATGCAGGTGGGAGCTGTCTAACAGAGGCGTCTCCATCAGATCACTGGGTAAAAGTCAACCTTTTCTTGGGGCCCCAGATAATAGTGTCTCATGGTCTTTTCTCTGGACCCACTCTTTGTCCAGAGAAGAATCCTGGAGACTCTCTTGCCTAGGGTAGAAGCAGAAATGGGGGAAACATCTCTCTGTGATGCTTTATTTCTACATTCAAGTTCAACACTATGGAGACATCCTGTAATACGCAGGATAGTAATGGGAAGCAAAAACCCCAGAGGGAGTGTGGTGGGTGGGGGGCAGAATCATGTGCAAAATGAAAGACATCAACTGAAGTTTTTTCCTGATACCAAAGATGTGGCACAGCAACAGGGAAAATAAAACCAAAAAAAGTGTTGGTGTCTACTTCAGTGTATCCTAACCACCCTAGATTCTACTACTTTGTGTACACACCCGTGGCAGATTCATGCTGATGTATGGCAAAACCTATATAATATTGTAATTAGCCTCTAATTAAAATAAATAAATTTAAAAAAAAAGTTGACTCTTTTACTGCTTAGTAAACAAGATGCTCCAGCTCTACCTCAACTGGGACTCCACTACGTATCACAGATAAATTAGCTAAAAAGTCCCAAACTACAGGAATGATTCCTGCCTCTTTAAGAGGCAGCCATCATTAAAGAAGTATTCTAAAGAAAATTATAATGTTAACTTAGTATAATACTTAAAATATATTTAGAGACTTTTAAAAATATATATTGAAGGAGACAGAGCAGACAACTCAACTGATAGCTTCCTTCTTTCTGAAAGAACTATATGCAGTAACTGTGGTAAAGCACTTGCAAATCTAAACAGAAGCATTTCAGGCTGTATTTTTGTTTCTTAAAAAAAAAAGATATCAGAAAAAGAAATCGATACTTCAGTATCCCATGCAATCTTCCTCAAATCTTTGGCAATAATGAATACTCCCTTTAGGACAATACTTTTCACTTTCTCAGTACCTTTCATTTCTTTCCAACAGTCAATCTATTGATAATTAACACCCATCATTCAACCCTTACTCTGAATTCCATGTAAGTAAATACCTCCAAATTATAAAGAACAGATTATAGCTAGGAAAAGGTATTTGATGAAATGCACAGCTCACACAACCATTTAACTTAAAAGGAAATTACTTCCCATCGTAGATATAATGATTACCTGTAATCTGCCCCAGAAATCTGGTTCTGTCTGGATCAAAAGTGATTTGAGAGGCATGCATTAGTTATTTAGGTGCCCCAGATGGCACTAATCCAAATTTAAATGTGTATGGCAAAAACAGAAGGTCAAAGCCATTCATATGGCTTACGTTGAGTCTGACTCATCTGAGGGCCATGTCACTGTCTCTTTGTGATGCTCCAAAACCCACTCGGCACACAGGAGAATGCTTTCCAGGGATTCAATGCCTCTCTAATTTAGAGGACACACTCTATGACAAAGCATTGTTTTCAGAAAGAATAAGAACAGGCACTTTGCACTTGGAACACCTGGAGTGGCTGTTTAACATGCAGATTACTGGACACCATCCAAGACCTGGCAAGAATTTCTGGAGATAGGACCAAGAAATCTGCATTTTAAATTAATATCATGGGTAATTCTGATGTATACATCCATTTAAGAACTGCCGACACAGGCACCAAAGAGATGACAAAAAAAGCCAGGAGAAATCCAACATAGGAAAAGTCCTATTATAGTACTCAAGAATATAGAGGGCAATGAAAAAGTAGAATTAAAATGTTTTTTATTATGTCTGGCTAAAGAGTTTCAGCTAAACTCTTATTAAGAGGTTTCTAATTCATTTTGGTTTTCCATAACCCACATCACAATGAAAGGAATATAAATTTAAAATTTCCAGATTTTTACACTAAAATTTCAAGAAGTGTTGGCATCAACTGACTTACTAAAAAAAAAAAAAAACCCCAAAAACAAACAACCTAGTTATATAAGGCAAAATAGGAAAAAAAAATTTTCAATACAAAAAATTTTGCTTTATGCAAGGGGTGAAGCTCAAAACTCCCCTAATCTTGGAATTGTATCATTTGTTATGTAATAAAACCCTCTCTCCCATCCAAAATTTCCCAACCTCTAACTCAAAACCTTATGATCAACAACAGCATTTGTGTTAGCATTTGTGTTGATGTTAAAATGGGGGCGGAAATCACTTAGGGACAAGTAGCTACTGGTTTTAAGATAAAATAGTGATGATGTTCTTACTAAACTTTGAAGAATGGAAAAATATGCTCAAAGAAGAATAAGATAGAATATTAGTACATGATTTGCGCTCCTTTGTGAAGCTGTATTTTCTTAAACACAATCTAAGCACATGCTATTAATAATTTTAGATCTACCTGACACAAGAGCAAGGAAATTCGTTTCTTTAAAAAAAAAAAAAAAGCCCTGAGATGTCTACGTTTCAATTAGGATGCACTAAGTAAACAAGGTTGTTTAATGAATAATAAAAACCTTCAAGATGGACTGACTTGAATGGCTTGAAAACTCCGAAGATTCATCTTTAATATCATCTTGTCGTCTTTGGACAAGGCGGGAAGCTCGCTGTTTGTACAGCTGATGTATTGCTGATTCAAGTTCATTAATCAGTGGCACCTGTAAAAATACAACACACTCCGTAACACCAAACTCCTCAGATGCTTATTTATTTGAGGGTTCCATATTATTTCCGGATTTCTGAAGGAGTACCCTCTGGACAGAATAATCATGAATTTCCAATGAAATACAAATAGTAATTCAGTTCTACGACGTCTGGGAAGTAACACATCTTCTTTTATTCCGTATATGGAACTATAATGTCCAGTGCCTAGTTGTTGGAGCAAAAGTTTAGTTAGGAAACTTAAACACTTTAACAATAGTAAAAAGAGTGAGTAAAGAAATGTCAGAAATTTTAGTGCTTTTCTTTTAAAGTACGTGAATCCATTTTTAGTGTTCTAGCAGCATGATCTACCTTGCAATTTTTGTAGCTTAAAATAAACTAATATTGCTGTGTAAGACCAAAAAAATGGCTCTGAGTAGGTAAAGAGTTTGCTAACTGCCCAATTTTGGACATTTAAATTGCTCTATCATTCACAAGGACCAAGTACTTTACAGTAATGTTATACTACTTTGTGGCTTTATTACACATTTAAAATGTGAACTGCATTCATTTATATTAATAAAGTGAATAAAATTTCTAGCTGTCATTAACCTGTCTAAAAATCAATCTATTTGAAACTCAGAAAGTTCTTCTGTTCCCATCGAATATTTAATTTTTTCCATATTTTTAAATAAAATTGCTTGCATAAATTGTTGCTTTACAAAGTCAACAGATTTTTCCAGGTTAACAGCCACAGCTAAGCATTCAATTGGTTCATACAGAATACAAAAAGCTTACGGAATAAGACCTAACTTAAAAGGAAAAACCAGAAAACATTTTCTTTTTATAAATACCTTATGCTATATAATCAAATGCTATGAAACTTTCACAAAACACTAACAACCACTAGACATACCTGAGGAAACCAGAAATTCTAGTTTCCTGATGGTTAGTGCGAATAAAAAAACACACTATTTAGAGTTGGGCAACACTGGCACCAAGTGTTATAGCAGCTTCCTGAACTGAACAGACTGCAAATGGAAAATAAAAAGAAGCAGGTGGAATAAAAGCAATTTCATACACTTGAATGATTCCATTGCAAAAGCAACAAATGTTCACAGAAAGGTCAAACTGATTCTTTCATATGCTACACCATGGGCAACAGCATCTCCAGACCTTGATGATATCAGCTGAGCCCACAGACTCTAACTCGAAGATTAAGTATAATCCATTTTTCAAGCAATTATTGTCATATTGTTGTGACTTACACTCACCCACCCCCTCATTTTTTGCAAACCGTACAGGACTAAGGACAAATGAACCTATGGGCCTACAATGCACTCCTTTAGTGCTGGAGGTTATTAACACTCTTCTTACTGCTAAGAGCTAGATGCCTGAGGCTGCATCAGACAGAACCTTATTCAATTTACAGTTAAAATTCTGAAATGTAATTTTTGTTTAGGTAATTAAAATGCCTTTTAACAAAGCCCTGAGAAAATTCTGAGAATAAAAGTCCTAAAGCACATTTTCACCTCTCTTTCATGTTTCTTAACAATACTGATTTTATGATTTATTACAAGAGTGCACTGTGACGATTTCTTTACCCTCTCCAAACTCAAAACTGCTACTGACTACCATTATTTCAAGACCAAATTTAAGGCAAAGAACACAAGAAGGAAGATGACTCCAGGAAAACAAAACAATGGAAAGTTAAAATAATCTGCAAAAATAAAAATCTAAGATCGAAATCACTTAAACCTTTATAATGAAAGAGAAAAAAACAAAAGAAAGCTTATCTTTTTATGGTCTTACCCTGACACAGTATTTCCAGAATGACAATTTATGACACTTTTAACTCAGCAGCAGGCTCCGTAAAATCAAATGGATATGGAAATGTCAAAACAAAATAGTTATCTTCAAAAGGGAATTACCTACTTCTCTTTTAATTAAAATGTAGCCACTATATAACAGATATGGTTTAAGATCTGCTTCAAAAACATTTACCTAAGTGACTCTGTAAAAACCTCAGCATAGACTGAGGTATACTTCCCTAGGAACAGAGTAACCAGGAGAAAGCATACTGCTAAATGTTTTCAAGATAATAAGCAACTGAAAACAATATGAACTAGATGTTCTACTAGTCTCTAACTCAAGAGTGGTACAATCTAGTTGATCGTATTACTGTCAATATTCTTTAAGAACTCAGTTCGCAATCACAATGTGTAAGTTTACTCAAGTAAGTTGCAAAGCAAAGACCGAGATATTTCCAAGAAAAACTCCATAGGGACAAATTTTACTTACAAAGTATGGTTTAAGACAAAGATCCTTTCTCTAATCACAAAAGCTTACTGGGCCAGCTCCCACCACCATACCCCCTGGGTTCACAAGGACTTTGTTAGTAGGACACACCGCCAGCTCTGACCTTTCTGTCCACTTCCCCTCAGCTCCTCTGCACAGAGTCGAACTTATGTTTCCTTCTCACTCTCGTACTTATCACCCTAAGCCACAGACCTGCCACAAGGGCAATTACAGCCCAGAATGTAGCTGCTTCTCCAGAAATCAGATGATCAGGACAAGAACACAAATCCTCCAGAGAAGACTTCATGGATCTGACCAGACTGGCTGGAATCACTAAGACTCATTAGGAAGACACAGTTTGGCACTGTTCTTTAGCCAGTCTTTGGCATTAAGATACTGATCAAGAGATAATAAAAAGTTAAAATACTCATTTAAACATACTATATGCCTACAAATTCTATGCTAATTCATATGGCCAAGGATAAGAGAGAATGTGCCTTCTAATCCTGTATCCCATGAAAGTTTAGAGACAGGATACTCAAAAGTACTATGATTTTAATTCTTTTTAAAGACAAGGCTGTGAAGTCCACAAATGTCTTTTTTAACCAGTACATCAAACAATAAATTTGTCTTAAAGAAAAATCAATTAAAAGTTGCTTTAAAGAGAATTGTGTGCAGCTAACAAAAAATGCAAACAAGTGGTACAACAGAACGCAAATAACTGCCAATTGACTATCATACCAAAAAGAAAAAAACTTGGAAATGAGACCTTAAAACAAATTATGGTCAATGAATGGTTTCTGAAATGGATAAAGCACAGGCTTATTCAGATGAAAACTATTACTAGCAATGGCAATCAACTTTATCTAGGGTAAAAAATAAAAACTAATAAAATTTTACAACTTTATGCTATACATATTTGGAATTACCTATACAAACAGTTTAAAGATAAGTTTAGATCTGAACCATAAGAAAGAAAATTTCATCAGTGAGTCCCTTATATTCTAATAACCCAGGACAGGCTGGTAATCCATCATTAAGTTATGGCAGGATCTGCCAAAATCTTTAAATGTGCTTTGATTTATCTTTTTAGTTTTTAACAAAGGCACTAAATTGCCCCTAAGACAGAATGCTGCTAATGAAGTGGAGAAAATGAAGCATGACTTTTCATCACTTCTAAAGCTAAAGTCAGTGGATATTCTCTGAGAAATATAGAAATCTAGACCTCCCTAAGTTTTGCCTTATTCAAAGAGATTAATATTTTTGCATTCTTACCTTTTCACTGAAACACTCAAGCAAGTCTTGGACATACCCTCGCATTTCTTGCAAAAATTTATACCGTTCACCAATACCCCCAGAAGACCCTTCTAATCTCTCAATGGCCCTGGTGGAGTCCGCTCGGCTTTGCAGGTGTTTCTCGTGCTGCTGTCGGTTTGTTTTGTGCAGTTCTTTCATGGAGTCCAACCTTAGGAACAGAAAAGGATAAATATCACACATTTACATCTGGAAGTCTATGCTGTCAGGACACTTGCAATATTTATAATAATGCATTTCGTTCCGCTACTAGAATATAAAAATGCCTGGAGTTGATCTTTTCATCTGTATTCCTGTTTTGCTCAAGAAAATGGCAGTCTACAGACTTCTTATATAAAGTTATTTGGTGGGCTAACCAAAACCTCACTGTTTTGCCTTTCCCCCCATATCCTGACTACACTTTTTTCAGAGTCCAAGAGGAGAAAACTGAGAACTGTCTTCAACCAGATCATGGAGTGGTATTAAAAAAAAAAAACTTCGAGGCTTCCACAGAAGGAATCCAAGTAGGTAGCAGAACAAAGTATGAAGTCATCTTCTGGTTAGATTTTGAAGATAGGCCAGTCAATCTTCTTTGTCGATATTCTGTATCTGCTACCCCAGACTACATGTTGCCTGAGGGAATGGAAAGCTAGAAGACAGGTCTTTAAGAAGTTGATCTGCCCTACCTGTCTTTAAGCTGTTTCTTTACCAAATCAATAGTAACGGGAGTCATCTCATTACTGGGAGTTTTGAAAGGGACTGTATTATCTGTTTTTTGAGATTTGGCATCGGATGATCCATAGGCTGAATAACTATACGGAATGCCATAGGATGAACCATAAGGCATTGTCTGGTAGGTGTTCTGGTAGTACATGTTCACTTCCGTGGGCTGACTTGCTTGAACCTAGGTGAGAAATGGGATATATATTAACACCAGTAGCTGAAACTACAAAAAGAATAAAAAACTAACAGGAAATAATAAACCCATTTTTTAAAACAGTATGTAATTAAACTAAGTAATTGCAGAGCTTTTCAAAATCAAAAGTAGGACTGGATGAAATTTCTCTTATGGGATTACTGGATTCATTTCCAATAACTTTCAGGAAAACAATGAAGAGATTTTGAGTTAGTAGGGACATTAAATTGTGTCAAAACACTAACAAAAAGAAACTTTGTATGACATTTCCATTGAACTACTTACTTCTATAGAACAAGTTGTTATAACTACTTTGGAAGATATTTTTCATCTACAGTAAGATTTTTGCACTATTGAGAAATCCATCTTCTACAAAATAATTTTTAAAATCAGGAATAAAAAAGTTGTGCAAGAAAGAAACATTTAATCTATACAGTGGACAACTTTTTTTTTTTTTGGCAATGTTTTTTATTTCAATAAAATAAGCTAGAAATCTTAATTTACTTTTTCAGGTTTGAAGCTTAGCTGTTTAGCTCTCACCTGCGGGATATTGATTCCTTTCCTTATCTGCTCCTGCTCCCATCGGCTGAGCTCTTCATCCTGCTCCCCAGTTACTAGAGCGTCATCATCACTCCCCTCGATACCTATGGCCGTAAGCCGGGAGAAAATAAGTCCAAAAAGCAGCAAGGGAAGAGATGCTACCCTGATATTTCACAAAATCAAGCAAGAATATTGGCATGAACTCAACTTTACTAAAATTAAAGTGTCTGTTATGATCTGTCTCATATCTGACCCTTCTGCTTTACTTGTCTTAATACACAGTTATTCCTTAAGCAAGAGGCAGTATCAATTTAACAGTTAAAACCTTAGATAGGCTTCCTAACCTCTGTTAGTTTGACATCAATTCAACAAAGAGAAGAATGAAACCTAATGCCTGCTCAGAATGAAGAGCCAATTAAATGTATTTATAACATGTTGGGTGCTTAACACAATACCCGTCACACAGTCTTCAATAAACAGCTATCAAAATCATGCTACACTTCCCCCAAAATTCCAGTAAGACACTTAATATTCAAGCAAGAACAGTTCTCCAACATTGAAAGTGAAGTGAAAGTCGCTCAGTCGTCTCCTACACTTTGCAACCCCATGAGCCACAGAATTCTCCATGCCAGAATACTGGAGTGGGTGGCCTTTCCCTTCTCCAAGGGACTGTCCCAACCCAGGGACTGAACTAAGGTCTCCTGCATTGCAGACGGATCCATTACCAGCTGAGCCACCAGGGAAGCCCAAGAATACTGGAGTGGATGGCCTATCCCTTCCCCAGGGGATCTTGCTGACCCAGGAATCAAACCAGGCTCTCTTGCATTGCAGGCAAGTACTTTACCAACTGAGCTATGAGGGAATCGTCAACATTAAACATAGTTTAAATAAATATGATACGTTTTACTTGATTGTAGTATCAAATAAAATTTAGTAACAATAGGCTTACTGTTGCACTAAATAAAGTTACCTATTTCCTCTGCAATTTTCTGTCTCTGTGACTTTTCTTTCACAGAAAAAACTATGCGGCGTTTCTCATCATCATCTTCATCATCGCTGGCATCGTTCTCATCTTCTCTAACAAGGCGGCCTTTCCCAGGCTCACTATCATGAGGAGTGAAATCTCCCAATTCCCGGGCCATCTGACGCTTTTTCCTTGCCGCATGTATAAAAGCTGCATCTGGAATTTCTCCTGGAAACAAACAGTAAGGATTAGAACCCATGCTATATTAGGAAGAAAGGTTCTATTTTCTTGAAACTATGAAAGATAAAATAATCTCTCTAAGACAGCTGTGCATAAATGATGTTCTAACATCCCTTGCTGGCATCCCTGCCCCTCTCCCCAAACTCTGCCTGCCGTACGACTGATTTATTTTTTTAACTTAGTTTAAAGAGAAACTGAAAGAAGCTAAGGAAACAATATATACAGGAAGGCAGGGAGGGGAAAATTCATGAAAACAGTTTTATTTAATGGTTTTTATTTTTCATTTTTAAGAACTAAACAAAAGTAATAAAGTCATATTTATTACTAAACTGGAGAACAAAAACAAAAAAGGGATCTACACTCTTACAACCCTAAAACACAAACACACTATTAGATTTAGAGTGTATTTCACCTGCAAATAGTTTTCAGTTCACCTGAAAACACATTGAATATATAATCCTGTATCTAATTTTTCTTCATATTAAAATATAAGCTTTTCCATGTTGTTGTTTTGCATAAACAATTTTTAGTGGTTTACAACATTCAATAGATAAAGCATAATCTACTACATAAGCAGATTAATTAACACTTTCACCTCCAGTAAAAATTAATGCCTTGCTACTTTTCTAATTTGTTATTTAAGTAGCTATGGGATATCTCATCAGGTAAACGCACCGTAACTTAACTCACTAAGCTATTCCTCTCTTACTAGACATTTTTTCTAAATGTTTCTCATTGCAGTTAATGCTACAATAAAAACATTATTTCCGTGGGATACATTTATAGCTATGGAATTAGAGGTTAAAGAGTAAGTATATCTGAAATCTCCTGATTCATAATATCAAACAGCTTCCCATAAAGACTGTACCAATTAGAATGCTATTAGATCTATGTATGTAATTTTTCACAACTTTACAAACCCAGAGCAAACATTTTGACTTTTTAAAAAATTATTATCAGTTTCTTGGCTGTGTTGCACGGCTTGTGGAAGTTTTCAGACCAGTGATCAAACCTTGGTCACAGCAGTGAAAGCTCTAAGGAGTTCCCACAGAGTAAGCATTTATAAATTTTATAATGAGTTAAATGGTTCAGATCAGATCAGTCGCTCAGTCGTGTCCGACTCTTTGCGACCCCATGAACCGCAGCACGCCAGGCCTCCCTGTCCATCACCAGCTCCCGGAGGTCACTCAGACTCGCATCCATCGAGTCAGTGATGCCATCCAGCCATCTCATCCTCTGTCGTCCCCTTCTCCTCCTGCCCTCAATCCCTCCCAGCATCAGAGTCTTCTCCAATGAGTCAACTCTTCGCATGAGGTGGCCAAAATACTGGAGTTTCAGCTTTAGCATCATTCCTTCCAAAGAAATTCCAGGATTGATCTCCTTCAGAATGGACTGGTTGGATCTTCTTGCAGTCCAAGGGACTCTCAAGAGTCTTCTCCAACACCACAGTTCAAAAGCATCAATTCTTCCGCGCTCAGCCTTCTTCACAGTCCAGCTCTCACATCCATACATGACCACAGGAAAGACCATAGCCTTGACTAGGCGAACCTTTGTTGGTAAAGTAATGTCTCTGCTTTTGAATATGCTATCTAGGTTGGTCATAACTTTCCTTCCAAGGAGCAAGCGTTAAATGGTTACTCTTCATAATTTAAATCTGGTGACTAAGTATTTATTCAAAAGCTAATTAGCCAGTGAATAGATCTGCAAACTATTTCCATTAAAATGTAAAAAGAAACCTGAATATAAAGCTAGCAGCAGTTTTGCTTTTGGTAGCAGTTCCAGAGAAAGTTAAAAATCTTAATCTGAAATATATTTTAAAAAAAAGGACTTTTGTACTATTTATCCATTTACCTGAACCCCTCATTTGTTTTGATAATAAAACTGCCTGTCTGAGAGTGAACTTGAGAAGTTTCTAGTTCTCCTTCTTTCTGTATTTGCAAAAGGAAAACAGCCTGGCTCCAAACAGATGCCGTAAGAAACACCACTTAGCTAACTCCTTCCTTAACGACCATCATTACAGATGGCTCATTCCTGAGGGAGCACTTCAGTTCTGAGGAACATCTGCAAGTACATACCTGGACGGAGAACATTTAAAGAAGATAAAGCATTTGAAAAGGCTCCACCAGCCTTTGGCTTTTCTTCTTCCTTCTCACTTTCCATATCCATTTCATCTTCCCCGTGTTCACTGATGATAACTCCATCTTCTAGACTGGTGTCTTTAACATGACCTGCTTTGTCCAAAGGTGGTTCATCTACAGTTTTGAAAAAAAAAAAAATCTAAAACAAAATCCATATATTAAGGAGGCACTTTTAATGCAATTATAGGCTCAATTCATTAAAGCATCAACTATTCTAATTGTTTATAAAAATCCTCAAACTGCTAACATGTGACATGATCACAGCAGCCAGCGAGGAGGCAGAAACAATACAGAGGGTAGAGGGACGCATGGCTCTGCCCAATCCCTGCCTTTAGTTAACTTTATTAACTTTATTGAAAGTTTACCACTTTACCAAAACTAACTTCCTCCTCTAAACTCTCATAGGTAACTATTCTCGCCTCTTGGGAGCATTATTCACTTTGCTGCTGCTGCTAAGTCGCTTCAGTCGTGTCCGACTCTGTGCGACCTTGGTGATGGAAGCTCACCAGGCTCCCCTGTCTCTGGGATTCTCCAGGCAAGAACACTGGAGTGGGTTGCCATTTCCTTCTCCAATGCATGAAAGTGAAAAATGAAAGTGAAGTCGCTCAGTCATGTCCGACTCTTAGCGACCCCATGGACTGGAGCCTACCAGGCTCCTCTGTCCATGGGATTTTCCAGGCAAAAGTACTGGGGTGGGGTGCCATTGCCTTCCCCGATTATTCACTTTATGTGTCAGTATTTCATTAAACTCTAAATCCATCTGTGTTAGTCTCTCAGTCATGTCCAACTCTGTGAGACCCCCATGGATTAGAGCCCCTGAGGCTCCTCTGTCCATGAGATTCTCCAGGCAAGAATACTGGAGTGGGTTGCCATTTCCTTCTCCAGGGGATCTTCTGGATCCAGGGATCAAACCTGGTCTCCTGCACTGCAGATTCTTTAACGTCTGAATCACCAGGGAAGCCCATTTGAGGCAGCTTTTTATCAAGAACAAGATAGAAACTTCTCTGTAATGAACACTTTATGGGATATCGTCTTAAGTTATAACCATCATCTGAAGGGTGGAGACCCAAAAGTCACAGTTACACTGTGTAAACCCCTGACACTGTTGCCATGACTGAATGTTTGGAACTATGGATTTGTGACTAAACCTGGTTTTTCTGGCAACCTGGAACTGGGACACAGAGACAAGTTAGAAACTAGTTAGCACTAAAAACCACCGCATGCAAACCAGGAAGGGAGCTGTGGAGTCGCTACACTCCATCACGTGGACAGAGAAGAGAGCTCTCTCTTCTGCAGGCCATTCTGGAGGCCAGCTTCAAGACTACTTTCTTGCCACAGGGTTCCAGGTGGCACCACTGTCACAGTGGTTTATACCAAATGGTTTACTTTACTTATAACTAAATAGTCCTATTACACCTTCCATCCCAGGCAAAATGCAGAAAAACGGGCATTTTTCACCCTCAATCACTGAACCTGGCAATACACATACGAGGCGCTAAGAATATAATCAAAGAGTGAAACAAAAAGTTCATTCTAAATATGAAAGATACACTTGTTGTTTCCCTAGCATGTGTCCCTCCCCAAAACTGCTTCGAACGTTCTCAAACCATCTCCTACTCCTCTAAAGAAGAACCCTGGAGATAAGATCCTACCCCCTTCACCCCCCCGCCCCACAACTTTACTTAGAAGATTTAGGTCACTCTGCTTCAGATCTCTTAAATTATTTAATTCACCACTCTACCTCATTGCCACAGACTCCCTCTGAAGTGCATTCTGAGGCTGAGATTTTAAAACTCAATTTATCAGATGCATAAAGATACTGGGAATCAAGAACTACCCATTTGCTTTTGCTCTCAGTTAACACTAAATCAACGGCTTTTAACAGACAAAACAGAATTGCGAAAAGGTTTACTTGATCCAATATGGCCAGATGATTTCTGCAGACTTTAAAAGACTCAGTGTTGTAATAAGAAAGTTATTTGCTTGTGACAGAGCAAATACAAAGTCCAGAACATGGTGACAGGTGAATTTTTGTTAGTCCTGTATTATCCTTCCAGACAGCTTTATAAAAAGAGACGCTGAATAACCTTTCCTGAGGCTCCTCTTGGGCCTCAATGTCTTCTCTACTTTAGGAAACCTGATGCCACAAATATTCTACTCTGACTGTGGGCACGTTCTCCATCTCCTCTATTCTGTCTACAAAGCGACACAGGCTTCTCTTTAGCAAAAGAACTTCGACATGATCCCAACTATTTCTCTAGCTATTGTCATCTACTCTCTCTGCCAAATGTTCCAAAGCAGCCATGTGGACCTGCTACCTCCCACCTCCTCACCAGTTTGCCAGTTTCGACCTTGGCAAACAGCCTTTGATATCTCCCATTCCAAGCTCACCAACTAAACCAGAGGCTGCAGCCACAGCTAACTGATACAGTATCACTGAGCAATTTAGCAAAGGATGTTCCTTCCTCTAAACAGGCAGAGCTTGGCAAGTAAATTAGTCTCTTTTGCCAGGTGCCTGCCCCGCCCCCCCCCCAAAACCCAGCCACCACACCAACAGCCCTTCCTTTTCTTGACCTTCCTGATACTATTTCATACAAATGACACTCATCAACACTCATCATCTTCAAACTTTCCTATCTGTTCTTTGGACTTTATGACTCTTTGTATCTCTTGAGTAAACCGTCCTCTCTATGTGTACGCTTATTACAGGTGAAGTCTTTGGTCCTCAGGAATATTTCCTTTATGCTGCAGCCTCAATTCCATTTACCCCTGGCTTCAATTATCACCTCAATGAACACCAAAACAAAATCTACATCTCCAACTATTTACTGGCTATTTCTACTCAAATTCAAGTTCAAAGGTGAACTCATCAATTTGGAATATCCCAAAGGTAGGTTTTCTAAGTTGATACTACCCATGTTTTCCAGTTAATGCACCTCTGCCTATCTAAGGAGGGTTGAGGGTAGGAAAAGTTTGGGATTGTGAGCTGATTAATGAAACAGGAACAGCGACCTCTACCTTTGGGGAGGATATTAATTGAATTATCTGCTGAGTAGGAAATCAGTTAATATGAAAACAAGGTAGCCACATAAACTTTGCACTTGCTTCAATTTTTAAACCCAACAGTAAATGGTCTTTTCTCAGTTCTCACTTTTCCTGAGCTTTCTTCTTCCATTTCATCATACACAGTTGGTTCTTAAGAGATCTGGAAAAAATGAAGCAGCTTCCTAGACTCCAAAATAATCAGTTCCCCTAAAAATACTCCTCCTCCCACCTGCATTCCCTATTTCTGTATATCATACATAATTATCCTCTCAGTCACCTGGCACAAAAACTCAAATCTATTTCTTTTAGATCCAATAGCTGAAGCATACATTACGTCTACCAATTCTTCCTTTGGAATACTTCTCAAATAATCTTTTTCTATTTCTTTCCCCACACCCACAGCAAACATTTTAAATTCACCTACAATTTCCCACTGAGTCTGGAAAAACCTCAGTCTTGCTCAACTGAGACCTTTTTAAACCCACTATTACTGGATCAAAGCTGGCCCTTGCATTTAAACTGCTCTAATATTTCCTTGTGCCAATCCATGCTGCATGCTAACACCTGGTTAAGATTTCAAAAGGCATTTATCATGTCACCATCCTGGCAGGCCCCTGAAACGGCAACTCTAAACCCCATACTAGATACTAAACATCCTTCACAATCTGTCAACAACGTACCTTTCACCTAAATCTCTGCATCCCCCACAAATCATCTATTCAGCCTGTCACATGTACTTGCTCTTTTCCAAAACGGCAAGTCTTTGAATAATAGCCCCACACCTCCCCTATTTTCTTTGCAATTTAAAAGATCAAAAATCCGGCTTCAAATTCCACTTTATCTATGAAGCATTCCTTCATCCATCTCTAAAAAGAAAAGTGCAGTTAAGCTTTAAGTCACTCACTAGACATTTTGCCAAATTCGGGATCCAGTTATACACTGAAGTGATGTTGTCTCCAAAATTAGATTGCAAACTTGAGATATAATGACATACGTTCCCACATCAAGCCTATAGTGGAGAACTGGGCAATAATAATTCTATCTTTAATTCCACAAAATAAAAAGATCTCCCTAAAGCATTTGCATGAGAATAACTAGACCACAGCATATTATCATGAAACCACTTTCCTAAGGACAAATAAATGCTTAAAAGTTTAACTTAGGCTGTGAGAGGACATAAGAGATGTTTTGTACAATGTAGGTAGGTGCCACACACCCAGGAGTGTGCATTCATGTATCTGATAAGGCTGCTAAATGGGAACATTATCAACATCAGACTTAGGGGGTAACTAAAAGCTCTTGAAAGTGAAAGTGAAAGTGAAAAGTGAAAGTGAAGTCGCTCAGTCGTATCCGACTCTTAGCGACCCCATGGACTGCAGCCCACCAGGCTCCTCCATCCATGGGATTTTCCAGGCAAAAGTACTGGGGTGGGGTGCCATTGCCTACCCCGCGCATTGGAGAAGGAAATGGCAACCCACTCCAGTGTTCTTGCCTGGAGAATCCCAGGGACAGGGGAGCCTGGTGAGCTTCCGTCTCTGGGGTCACACAGAGTCGGACACTACTGAAGCGACTTAGCAAAAGCTCTTGAAGAACTAAAATGACCATGTAAATAAAACCAAAGGAACCCAAAACTTGTCTCTACAAAATATAAGTACAGAATACAAGTACAGGAATTTGCACAGTACTCCTTCAAACTGAAACAAACTCAGGTTTAAGTGGGAAACCTCTCTCTGTTCAACAGCACTTGGAACACTAGTCAGAAAACTGGAAGAATTTAGTCACTGCAGCAGAAACATTCCAGTGCCAATGGTTGTTTTTCTAAATAATGCATTCACAATGCAGTCATGTTGGAATTAAATAAAACTGCAACATTACTCAACTTGAGCCCTTGACAATGACAGAATCAAGTGAACAAGTTCACTATATATACTCCAAATCTATTCAATCCCTGTGAGAATTTCATTTTGTCACTTCAAAAGAATCAAATTAGTACTTACTGTCGGCAGATGAGTTGAGTTCTGTCTTAATCTTAGATTTTTCAAGATCTTCTTTATATTCTTTCTTAAGCAATTTTACTATCTTTTTGCTGTAACTTGATTTCTTCACTTTGAAAACTTCTTCATTTTCTTTAAAAAATAAACAAAATCTGTAGCAACTATTTTCAGACAATATTTTCCATTCTAACTTTTGAATTCTTCTAAATAAACTCAAACATTCCAAATCATTATATAATTTGAAATTACTTAAAATCCGTAATAGGCTTCCAAAAACGGAATCAACTTCATAATCTGGAATAAAATGCCAATCTGAGACTTTTTAAAGGCATAACACATGTAACTGCACAAAGTTCTGTGTTCTACTGTCTTTCTTAAATCATTTATTTCAGGAGAGGAAAAGAGATCTTCAAAAAAGCACCTAATTATCAAATTCTTAAGGTATCTTAAATAAAATATCCAAAATCAAAAGGTGCTAGTTTACAGACCTGTCAAGACTGAGTAACTCTATAACCCATCACATAGGGACACAGTTATTTCAAGACCAAGCTGAGAGCTAATCAACTTATCAAAAATAAATTTCGATGGCGTATCCATCATCTTTGATTTGAAAACTTTAAACGTCGAATGCAAACACTTTACCAAGCTGTCCCTACATCAGCGAAAACGAAAATGTGACTGTACTCCTGGCAAACTTCAGAAACTGCCTATTACTGGAAACAAGAAAGCATCGCGCATCAAGATGCAAGTCAGATTTCCAAAAGTCTTAAAATCTTTTTTCATAACATAGACTTAACTGGATTATACAAACATACACTCAACAATTGGGGAAGTAAAATGATAGAAGGCTCATCTACGATCAGAAATCTAAATCCACTGTAGCCTGGCCCCTCACACCAGATTGGATATGCTATGCTATGCTAAGTCACTTCAGTCGTGTCCGACTCTGTGTGACCCCACGGACGGCAGCCCACCAGGCTTCCCCATCCCTGGGATTCTTCAGGCAGGAACACTGGAGCGGGTTGCCATTTCCTTCTCCAATGCATGAAAGTGAAAAGAGAAAGGGAAGTCGCTCAGTCCTGTCCGACTCTTAGCGACCCCATGGACTGCAGCCTACCAGGCTGGCTCCTCCATCCGTGGGATTTTCCAGGCAAAAGTACTGGAGTGGGGTGCCATCGCCTTCTCCGCCAGATTGGATAAACCGCCTTCAATTACCATTACACCGTCTCTTTTCACGGTCCAAATGTCAATGCGAGTTAAGGTCGCACATTTGTACCCCTATTTGCTTTTACAGGGAAACTGAGAATCGGAAACAGGATCGGCGATCGCCTAGGGCTGGCCCAAAGTGACTCAGAACCAGAGCTTCAGCTCTGGGCTTCTCTTTCCAGACCTAGCACTCCTCTTGACACACTCAGCCTTCCTGGTCAAGGATGTCTGACCAGGACGAGCATGCCAAGAGGCGTGGGCACGGGGACCTACGGAAGGCCCGGAGAACGTGCCCAGGGCAGTCCAGGGAGCCATCTAATAAGCAGTGTGGTTCTCCCTAAAACACAGCGGCTAGGAACGAGGCAGGACAAGGAGACACTGAATTTCCAGGTGAAAAAAAACTCAGAATGACTGATCTTAGGTCCCCAGCCCCTCGGAACAGGAGATGCTCGGGAGGCCGGCGAGGAGGCGGCGGTAGTTAAGAGAAGGCCCGCGGCGGCGCGGGAACACGTCCCCCACCCCCCCTCGCCTGCGCAGAAGGCCGGAGGCGGGGGAAAACGTGCAGCGGGTCGGGGCGGGAAGAAGCGACTGGGTTCCCGGGGCGGGGGGCGGGGATGCTGAGGCTGGGAGCGCCCTGGGAACGCAGGGACCCGCGGTGGAGGCCTAGCTAGGATAGAGATCCCGGGGTCCGGGGGCCCCCAGAGGCGCGGCGGTTTACCTTCTTCCTCGTCTTGGAAGCTGAGCAGGCTGGCCCGGGGCACCTCTTTGTTCTCGCGCGGCCTCTTGCGTGGCTTCAGCCCGTTGCCGGGCTCCGCGCCGCCGGGGAGGCAGCCCCCGGACTCCGTCCCCGAGGTAAGCGCGGCCGGCGGCGGCGGCCCCGGGCCCAGCAGGGACTCGCCCGCGGGGGTCCTGTCGCCTCCGCCGCCGCCGGGGCCCGGGCCCGGCTCCTCGCCTGTGCCAGGCGGCGGCGGCAGCAACGGCGGGGGCTCCTGTTCCTCATCGCGCTCTCGCTCCTCCTCCTCCGAGTCATTCCGCTTGCGCACGTTCACCCGCCGGGCCTTTCGGAACATTGCCCCGCGTCCCGCACGGCGCTCTCACAGACACACCAGCCGGCTCCCAACTCGGCCGCCCCGGCAGCGCCTAGCTCGCGACGGCGCACGCGCGATCTCCCCGGGAGTGCAGCCCGGCTCCTCGTTTCCCTTTCCCAGCTACCGAGCACCGAGGGGAGCGCGCAGGCGCTCACGCGCTCAAACATTGGACAGAATTCCGCGCCTCTCGCGAGAACGTCAGTT
Source organism: Tragelaphus eurycerus (assembly GCA_935064755.1). Classification (NCBI taxonomy): domain Eukaryota; kingdom Metazoa; phylum Chordata; class Mammalia; order Artiodactyla; family Bovidae; genus Tragelaphus; species Tragelaphus eurycerus. Next base: position 45,877,161 of record CAKXYN010000009.1, read on the forward strand.
TTGTTTTGTTCCCCCGCCACCCCACCCCGACCCCACCCGCGGCGTCCCCCTGTCGGCCCGGAGGACTATTGGCACGGAACTCTGCGAGCCCGGAGCCGTCCGCCCGGTCACAAAGACAATCATAGAGACGAGAGGAAAGAGTCAGCCCCGGGTGCTGCAGTGCGTCTCCCTCACTGACGTAGTCACGCGAGGAAACCTCCCGACTAGCGCTGGGAGGAGCAGATAGTGAAGGAGGAGACAGGGGAAAGGCGGAGAAGTAGTGGGGAGGGAAGGAGGAGATCCAAGGTGGAGCGGCAGGAGGTAGGGAGGAGCAGGAAGTGGAATCCCAAGGGTGCGATATTTTTTCTTGAGACTGAATTGAGTGAAGTGAAATGAAGGTCGCTCAGTCCTGTCCGACTCTCTGCGACCCCTTGGACTATACAGTTCGTGAAATTCTCTAGGCCAGATTACTGAGCCGTGATATATGAATATGCCTAACCTTATTAGTACTTCGTATTTCTACACCTTCATGATTTAAGAGCACTTTAAAAAAGACGGAATGTCATATAGGATAAAATGTTATTTGGCCTTTTTTTTTTTTTTTTAAGCACCTTTCCCTCTATTACAATGAAAGCAAAAGTGTCCTTGGTTTTTTCAAAAGAAGGCCAGGTTTGCTAGCAGTTTCTCAGCTTGGATGATTTCAGAAACAAGTGTAGGAAAAAATCGACATAGTGAGACACATTTCAGACGTATGTCACGTATGCCCTTTAAACTGGCAAGGGCACATTTGACTCTGAAGTTGAGTTCACATGCTTTCTCATTGTGTCACCGAATGTAGGGCCTTCTCCTTCGCCTATGTGCCTATATGTGAATTTTCTTGTTTCAGAATTCAAAAGGTTACAAGAGGTATTCACATCCATTTCTAGGCACTTTCCAGTTCGCTGGCAATGTTAAAAGTTTTATGATCCTCCAGAGGAATTCGCAATTAAATGCACCCATTCCTGTCTATTTTAGTTCACTGATTCCTAAAATGTTGGTGTTTACTCTTAACCCTCTCCTGCTTGAGTAAATCTAATTTACCTTGATTCATGGACCTAACATTATAGCTTACTATGCAATATTGTTCTTTACAGTATCAGACTTTACTTTCACCACTAGACACATCCACAACTTAGCTACATTTCCACTTTGGCCCAGCCTCTTCATTCTTTTTGGAGTTATTTCTCTGCTCTTCCACAGTAGCCTATTGGACACCTACTGACTTGGGGAGCTTATCCTTCAGTGTCATATTTTTTTTTGTCTTTTCATACTGTTCATGGGGTTTTCGAGGCAGGGATACTGGAAGTGGTTTGCCATCCCCTTCTCCAGTGGACTGTTTTCTCAGAACTCTTCATCATGAGCTGTCAAGTCTTGGGTGGCCCTCAGGTGGGCATCAGCATGGTATGGCTGATAGCATCCTTGAGAACCACAAGACTGTTATCTGTGTGATGATTTTGGTTAGCTTTGTGTGATCCTGGTTTTCTGGAGGGTGTGGGATTATAGTTCTTGCTTCCTGGTGGGAGGGACTGGTTGTGGGAAAATCTGGGTATTGCTCTGGTGGTTAGGGCCATGCTCAGTAAAGCTTTAATCCAATTGTCTGCTGATATTTGGATCTATACTATGTTAGTTATGCATCTACAGGCACTATGGTAGAACTAGCAACCTTCAAAAAGGACTTATGCCAACACATGCTGCCCAGGATTGCTGCTGCCAGTGACCCTGTCCCCGAGGCAGGCTACTGCCAACCCATACCTCTGCAGGAGCTCTTCAACGCTGACAGGCAGATCTATCTCAGTCTCTAGTGGGATCACAGGAATTTAATTCACACCATTATATTTATTACTGTGGGCAAAAATGCCTTAGAAGAAATGGAGTAGCCCTCATAGTCAATAGAAGAGTCCGAAATGTAGTACTTGGATGCAATTTCAGAAACAACAGAATGATCTCAGTTCATTTCCAAGGCAAACCATTCAGTATCACAGTAATCCAAGTCTGTACCCCAACCACTGAGGCTGAAGAAGCTGAAGTTGATTCTTTCTATGAAGACCTACAAGACCTTCTAGAACTAACACTAAAAAGAGATCCTTTTCATCATAGGGGATTGGAATGCAAAAGTAGGAAGTCAAGAGATACCTGGAGTAACAGGCAAGTTTGGCCTTGGAGTACAAAATGGAGCAGGGCAAAGGCCAAGAGAACACACTGATCATAGCAAACACCCTTTTCCAACACAAGCAACAACTCTGCACATGGATATCATCAGATGGTCAATACCAAAAGCAGATTAATTATATTCTTTGTAGCCAAAGATGGATAAGCTCTATACAGTCTGCAAAAACAAGACTGGGAGCTGACTATGGCTCAGATCATGAGCTCCTTATTGCAAATTTAGACTTAAACTGAAGAAGGTAGGGAAAGCCACTAGACCATTCAGGTATGACCTAAATCAAATCCCTTATGATTATATATGCTGCTGCTCAGTCGCTTCAGTCGTGTCCGACTCTGTGCGACCCCAGAGACGGCAGGCCACCAGGCTCCCCCGTCCCTGGGATTCTCCAGGCAAGAACACTGGAGTGGGTTGCCATTTCCTTCTCCAATGCATAAAAGTGAAAAGTGAAAGTGAAGTCGCTCAGTCGTGTCCGACTCTTAGCGACCCTATGGACTGCGGCCCACCAGGGTCCTCCATCCATGGGATTTTCCAGGCAAGAGTACTGGGGTGGGGTGCCATTGCCTTCAAAATCCTCTGAATCTATTCATTATCTTTACTATGATTATATAGTAAAGATAATGAATAGATTCAGAGGATTAAGTCTTATAGAGTGCCTAAAGAATTATGGATGGAGGTTCGTAACATTATACAGGAGGTAGTGACCAAAACCATCCCAAATAAAAATGCCATAAGGCAAGTGGTTGTCTAAAGAAGCCTTACAAATAGCAGGAGAAAAGAAGAGAAGTGAAAGGCAAAGGAGAAAGGAAAAGTATACCCAACTAAATGCAGAGTTCCAGAGAATAGCAAGGAGAGATAAGATTGCTTTACGTGAACAGTGCAAAGAAATAGAGGAAAATAATAGAATGGGAAAGACTCAATACGCCAGGAAATTTGGAAAACTCAGCAGTGGCCACAGGACTGAAAAAGTCAGCTTTTATTCCAATCCCAAAGAAAGGCAATGACAAAGAATGTTCAGATTACTGTGCGGTTGCACTCATTTCACATTCTAGCAAAGTAATGCTCAAAATCCATCAAGTTAGGCTTCAGCGGTATGTGAACCAAGAACTTCCAGATGTAAAAGCTGAATTTAGACAAGGCAGAGATCAAATTGCCGATATCTATTGGGTCATAGAAAAAGTAAGAGAGTTCCAAAAAAGAAAAAAACATCTACTTCCATTTCATTGACTACACTGAAACCTTTGACTATGTGTATCACAACAAACTGGAAAATTCTTAAAGAGGTGGGAATATCAGACAACTTCATCTGTCTCCTGAGAAACCTATATGTAGGACAAGAAGCAACAGTTGGAACCAGACATAGAACAATGAACTGATTCAAAATTGGGAAAGGAGTACATCAAGGCTATATATTGTCATCCTGCTTATTTAATTTATATGCAGAGTACATCATACAAAATGCTCGCAAGTTGGAATCAAGGTTGCCAGGAGATATATAAATAACCTCAGATACGCAGATGACACCACCCTTATGGCAGAAAGCAAAGAGCATCTAAAGAGCTTCTTGATGAAGGTGAAAGAGGAGAGTGGAAAAGCTGGCTTAAAACTCAATATTCAAAAAACAAAGAGCAGGGCATCTAGTCCCACACTTCATGGCAAATAGATTGGGGAAAAGTGGAAACAGTGACAGATTTTATTTTCTTGGGCTCTAAAATCACTGCAGATGTTGATGGCAGCCATGAAGTTAAGACACTTGCTCCTTGGAAGAAAAGCTATGACAAACCTAGACAGCATATTACAAACAGAGACATCACTTTGTCAACGAAGGTCTGGATAGTCAAACCTATGGTTTTTCCAATAGTCGTGTACAGATGTGAGAGTTGGACCATAAAGAAGGATGAGTGTTGAAGAATTGATGCTTTTGAATTGTAGTGCTGGAGAAGACTCTTCTTCAGAGTCCCTTGGTCTGCAAGGAGACCAAACCAGTCACTCCTAAAGGAAATCAACCCTGAATATTCATTGGAAGGACTGATGCTGAAGCTGAAGCTCCAATACTTTATCCACCTGATTTGAAGAGCCGACTCATTGGAAAAGACCCTGATGCTGGGAAAGATTGAGAACGGGAGAAGGGGGCAGCAGAGGATGAGATGTTTGGATGGCATTACTGACTCAATGGCCATGAGTTTAAGCAAATTATCGGAGATAGTGAAGGACAGGGAAGCTTGACATGCTTCAGTTCATGGAGTCACAAACAGTCGGACACATCTTAGTGATGGAACAACAAGAGATATTCTTTGAACATAAAAATGAAGATGTGTATTTTATGAATTACCTTTTAATACAATGTGTAAATTACTTTTTTAGTCTAACATTACATTGGACATAAGTTCATATCTGTTCATAAAGTGTTGTCCCTTTTACCAACCTGCGTAGTGATCCATTGTTCAAATGTACCATAATTTATTAATATTTAAGTAGTTTCATAAGAATTTGTATTAATGTTTTTTCCAGTCTTGCTATGATAATCAATACTGTGATGAAAAGCTTTGAAAAATGGTCATAAGTAGGATGAATTGGTATTGAAATTACTAGATCCACAGGTGTGCATTTGTAATTTTGCCAATTCTAAGCTGCTCTCTATAGCAGCATGCCAGTTAAAAAAAATTTGTTTTTTTATGTAATTGTTGTTCAGTTGCTAAGTCACGTCCAACTCTTTTGCAACCCCATGGGCTATAGCCTGCCAAACTCCTCTGTCCATGGGATTTCAGGCAAGAATACTGAAATGGGTTGCCATTTCCTTCTCCAGGGGACCTTCCTGATCCAAAGATCAAACCCACATCTCCTAATTACAGGTGGATTCTTTACCACTAATCCACCAGGGAAATACAAATGAAGTCACCTGACATATAATATTATATTAGTTTCACATGTACAACAGAATGATACAATGTTTACATATATTGAAAAATGATCACAAGAGTTTCAGTTCAGTTCAGTCACTCAGTCGTGTCCGTGTCCGACTCTTTGCGACCCCATGAATCGCAGCACTCCAGGCCTCCCTGTCCATCACCAACTCCTGGAGTTCACCATGCATAGCTACAAAGTTTTTGTCTTGCCATGAGAACTTTTAAGATCCATTCTCTTAGCAACTTTCAAATATGTAATATAGTATTTTTTGTAATATAGCATTATTTACCAAATCAAGTTATATTTTATCACTACATTCCCATGACTTCTATACTTTTTAACCCCATTCATTTCATTTCGCCCACTCCCAACCATGCCAGTTTGTACTCCTACCACAATGTCTGTTTGCCTACACCATTCTGTCAAAATTTCACTTGAGATTTAAGTTGCAGATTGAAGCAAAAGATCCCAAGCTCAAGATTTCATACACAACTGGCTCTTTTCACTGGTTTTCTTTGATTGCATTTGAAATCTGCCCACCCGTGACTCGCTTTTGAAAGCTAGAAAGATGATCTAGGCTGAGTGTGTCCTCTGTAACATTTTCTTCCAGTTAGTAGAGAAAGTTAATAACATCTGGCTTCCATTCCACTCGCATTACTCTAAGTTCTTATATTCTGGCTGTTCAGCATTAAGTTCTGATTCCGGCAGAGTGTTTCGTTGGTGAAATTGAACTCCAGTTCTCATCACAAAAGCTTCAAATTGTGCCTGGTCAGCCTGTAGACACCAGTGCCAGGGCCAAGAGACAGATTTGCAGTAACATGATTAGGATAGAGGTAAGAAAGATAAGGTTCAGAGCAGACTGTGTTAATATCTTGGCCTGAAACTTCAAAACGGTCTTCCAGTATGAAAGTGATGATTAAATATGGATAGAGAGGAGAACATTGGTTGTTTTAAAGCAAGCTAACAAATGAAAAGCCACGATGTATTTATAACTTTTATAATCTACCTATTCAGATAATTGAAGGGCAAAGTTAAAGATTCAGAAGTTATCTTGCTGCTAACACAAGTCAAAGGCCCTTCTAGAGATTACAGACCTTGTGGAAATTAAATTCCTGAAACAGAATAGCTGCTTTCATCGCCTGTCAGCCAGTATATGATCTGAAACTAATTATTTTATACACTGCTCTGTGCACTGAGTATTAAACTGACTGTTTACAGCATAGCATCACTGTTTAATGTTGGAGTGTTTTTAGACAAACACCGCATTCGTAGAATGCTTGCATCCATCATTTTGTTTGAATCAGTTCAGTGCTTTTTTAGAAAAATAAATTTTGTTGTATTTTTTGATCATGTGGACCATTTTGAGATTCTTTCTTGAATTTTTTTTTTTTTATAATATTGCTTCTATTTTATGCTTCATTTTTTTAGCTGTGAGCCCTGTGGGATCTTAGCTCCTCGACCAGGGATCGAACCCACACCCCCTCATCAGAAGGCAAAGTCTTAATTGGACTGCCAGGGAGGTCCCCAGTGATTCTTTTTTTCTTAATTAGAGGGTAATTACACTACTGTGACAGTTTTTGCCATTCATCAACATGAGTCAACATTAGTTATACCTATGTCCCCTCCCTCTTGAAACCCCCACCCCTTCCCATCCCTCTCCTCTAGGTTGTCACACAGCACTGGCTTTGGGTTCCCTGTGTCATACCTCGAGTGCCCACTGGCTACCTTTTTTACATATGGTAATGTATGTTTCCATGCTATTTCTTCATATCATCCAACCGTCTCCTTCCCCAACTATGTCACAAAATGTCGGTGTCGCCTTTGGTACCCTGCCAGTAGGATCGTCAGTGCTGTCTTTCTGGATTCCATGTATATGCATTCATACATGATACTTGTCCTTCTCTTTCTGACTTCCTTCCCTCTGTGTAATAGGCTCTAAGTTTCCCTCTGTGTAACAGACTCTAGGTTCATCCACCTCATTTGGACTCAAACGCATTCCTTTTTATAGCTGAGCAATATTCCATTGTGTATATGTGCCATAGCCAGTGCTGTTTAAAGTTACCTTTCCAAGCAATAATTCCAATTGGTTTTTTTTCCTACTAAATTGTGACTTTGCATGGAATAACTGACCCATGATTTCAGACAAAATAGGCAAACCACTTTTGTTTGTTTCGTTTGCCAACTCAGTATTAGACTCTGTAATGTGAGATGATGATTACCAAGTGTAGCTCTGTGAGCCCGTGGAGTTTTCCCTAATCAGTTGCCTAATGAGAAGCACACGAACAGTCTGCTCATGTGTAGTAGCCAGATGTCTCTTATCAGGGGAGAGAAAATGGTGCTTTTTTCTGAGGTCATCTTCTTCCTTCCATATTAAGATACTAAAATCTCTTTCCTTAAATGAAATAAAGATGGTATATTTTGTTTATTTTCATACTCTTATTTGACAAACGGAAAAGTAGTGAAAGCTATAAGTCCCCTCAAATTGTTTATTGTATCTAAAAATTTTACTTGGCATGCAAAATCTAATAGTCTAGGAATTCCTGGTCTACAAATTTTGCCTTTCTTCCTAAATAACTCAATAATTCTATTCTGGAGAGCAAAAAGCTGGAGAAAACATTTAATTATTTCATTAAATTTCTTGTCCTTGATTTAGCGAAGACAGTTTTGCATTCAGATCAGATCAGTCGCTCAGTCGTGTCCAACTCTTTGCGACCCCATGAACTGCAGCACGCCAGGCCTCCCTATCCATCACCAGCTCTTGGAGGTCACTCAGACTCATCCATTGAGTCAGTGATGCCATCCAGCCATCTCATCCTCTGTCGTCCCCTTCTCCTCCTGCCCCCAATCCCTCCCAGCATCAGAGTCTTCTCCAATGAGTCAACTCTTCGCATGAGATGGCCAAAAACTGGAGTTTCAGCTTTAGCATCATTCCTTCCAAAGAAATCCCAGGGCTGATCTCCTTCAGAATGGACTGGTTGGATCTCCTTGCAGTCCAAGGGACTCTCAAGAGTCTTCTCCAACACCACAGTTCAAAAGCATCAATTCTTCGGCGCTCAGCCTTCTTGACAGTCCAGCTCTCACATCCATACATGACCACAGTAAAAACCATAGCCTTGACTAGGCGAACCTTTGTTGGCAAAGTGATGTCTCTGCTTTTGAATATGCTATCTAGGATGGTCATAACTTTCCTTCCAAGGAGCAAGCGTCTTTTAATTTCATGGCTGCAGTCACCATCTGCAGTGATTTTCTTAAAGTAAAATGTAAGCTTCCTGGGGGAGGAGATTTTGTTTTTTGTTTTTTGTTTTTTTTCACTGCTAGCTTCACAGTCCTTCCCAGGTGGCTCAGTGGTGAGGAATCCACTGGCAATGCAGGAGAGGCAGGTTCCATCTCTGGGTTGGGAAGATCCTCTGGAGAAGGAAATGGCAACCCACTCCAGTGTTATTCTTGCCTTTTCATACTGTTCATGGGGTTCTCAAGGCAAGAATACTGAAGTGGTTTGCCATTCCCTTCTCCAATACTTTGGCCACCTGATGAAAAAAGCTGACTCATTGGAAAAGACCCTGGTGCTGGGAAAATTTGAGGGCAGAAAGAGAAGGGAGAACAGAGGATGAGGTGGTTGGATGGCATCATCAACACAATGGACATGAGTTTGAGCAAACTCCGGGAGATAGTGAAGGACAGGGAACCCTGGCATGCTGCAGTCCACGGGCTCACAGAGAGTCGGCCACAACTCAGTGACTGAATAGTAACAAATCATTTTATCTGATTTAGTGTTTTATATCTTCCGGTGTTAGTATGTCAACAAGTACAATTCATAATCATAGTACCGTGTGACATTTATATTACATTCACAATAAACACTTTATAAACACATCTAAGGACTATACAACCAATACAGAAGCAAAAATAGCTATGCATCCTTTCTAAGAGAATTCACCTCTATTAGCTCAAAATCGTTCAGACATTGTTGTCTTTCCTTCTTGGGGAAAAGGTCAAAAGCAGATGCCTTATCAAAGACAACAGAGTTACAAGTATCTCTTTTGGGAATAAAGATGAAGGAATGTGTCTTTTTTCTGTACTATTTAATTTAACTCCAAGGCAGCAAAATTGTACAAGAAACACACGGTAACATTATAATATGATTACAGAGGGAGGCATCAAATCAGGCTTTGAATTTTTCAGATCTTTTAAAATATTCTATTTGCTTGTTTATTTTTGGTTGCGCTGGGTCTCCACTGCTGCCTGTGGACTTTCTCTAGTTGCAGTGAGTGGGGTCTACACTGTAGCCGCAGTTCATGGGCGTCTCATTGTGGTGGCTTCTCATACTGTGGATCACAGGCCTAGAGTGTTCAGGCATGCAGGATCTTCCTAGACCAGGGATCAGACCTGTCTCTCCTGCACTGGCAGGCAGATTCTCAATCACTGGACCACCACAGAAGTCCCCAAGCTCCAAATTTTTGAAAAAATGAAGTGGACTTTTAAAAATAACCTTTGAAAATATTAGTTGCTTATTCCTGCCTGATGCTTTGCTTCCCTGTGGACTGTAGCCCGCCAGGCTCATCTGTCCATGGGATTCTCCAGGCAAGAATACTGGTGTGGGTAGCCATTCCCTTCTCCAGGGGATCTTCCCAACCCAAGGAATGAACCAGGTATCCTGCACTGCAGGCGAATCGTTTACCATCTGAGCCACCAGGGAAGTCCCTTATCTCATTACAAAAGTGCTACCTGCATTACTACACTTTAGAAATTGTGAAAATGCAGAACAATACAAAGAAGGAAATAATAATTGTTATTAATCTTAACACTTAATTTTTGGAGCATTTCTTTCCAGAATTATTTTATGAACATCCACTCTCTCATTCTTCATGTTTTCAACATTCCAGTGCAACTTCTACTTGGAGTTCATTCTCTAACCTCCTCCCTCTAATCCTATCATAAGGATTGCATCTTGGAGTTTGCAACTTGCTCTTCTCCAAGTTACTAGGGAGTTACTTGGCATCTTCCTTGGTAAAACTTCCAACTCATTCCAACTTCTCAATGGAGAAGGAAATGGCACCCCACTCCAGTACTCTTGCCTGGAGAATCCCATGGAGGGAGGAGCCTGGTAAGCTGCAGTCCATGGGGTCGCAAAGAGTCGGACTGAGCGACTTGACTTTCACTTTGGTAAAACTTCACTTATATCTTCTAGTTTGTCTATCCTAACTCCTGTCCAGAACCCATCACTTTTCACTGCCCATTCTCTTCCTCCTGCCTTTGTTTCCTGCCTCATCCAGATTGGATTTCATGAGGACAGGATTATAGTCACTCCCTTCCAACAAGTTCAGCTTCCTGCCCCACTCCTGCTTTGTTGTTGTTGCTGTTTAGTCCTGTCCAACTCTTTGCCACCTCATGGGCTACAGCAGGCCAGGATTCCTTGTCCTTCATCATCTCCTGGAGTTTGCTCAAACTCATTGAGCTGGTGACTCAATCCAACCATCTCATCCTCTGTCGTCCCCTCCTCTTCCTGCCTTCAATCTTTCCCAGCATCAGGGTCTCTTCCAATGAGTTGACTCTTTCCATCAGGTGGCCAAAGTATTGGAGTTTTAGCTTCAGCATCAGTCCTCCCAGTGAATATTCAGAGTTGATTTCCTGTAGGATTGAATGGTTTGTTGTACTCATTCAGAAAAACCCTAGCCATAGCTGTGGCCTTCTCTGTATCTGTCCCTGGTTAGTTAACTTTCCAGATTTCCTCTTAAATTAACTGCAGACATCAAATGGACACTAAATACATTATTTTTTTTTATTATTATTTGTATGTGGGTCTCCGTCTGAATCAGGCAGATGAAGTAGTCAAATAATGCATAAGTTTATATAGGATTTTAATAATATAATCAGTGAGCTCAAATATATAGATTAGTAAAATTATGTTCTCTCCAAACAGAAACTATTTAATTACCCATGGCATCTGTGAAACATTTATAAATATCAATCATTAACCTGGGTAAACAAACAACTGAACAAATTCCTCAAAATAGATTTTTACAGGGAACGTTCTCCAACCAGAGAAAAAAGTTAAATGATGAGCCAAATCCAGGAAGCTGAACGACCCCTCCAATACAAAAAAAAAAAGTCTTAACTATTTGGGAATTAATGAACAGTCATCTAAATCTCTAAATCAAAGGGGAAATAAGACATATATTATCTAAGATCTCTAGACATTAATAGAAGTGTCATTACCCTATAAAAATATATGGTACATACCTGAAGGGGTACTCATGGAATAATGTATAACTTTAGCCCAGAGTAAACCCATACACCTATGGACACCTTATCTTTGACAAAGGAGGCAAGAATATACAGTGGAGAAAAGACAATCTCTCTAACAAGTGGTGCTGGGAAAACTGGTCAATCACTTGTAAAAGAATGAAACCACAACACTTTCTAACACCATACACAAAAATAAACTCAAAATGGATTAAGATCTAAACGTAAGACCAGAAACTGTAAAATTCCTAGAGGAAAACATAGGCAAAACACTCTCCGACATAAATCATAGCAGGATCCTCTATGACCCACTGCCCAGAGTATTGGAAATAAAAGCAAAAATAAACAAATGGGACCTAATTAAACTTAAAAGCTTTTGCACAACAAAGGAAACTATAAGCAAGATGAAAAGACAGCCTTCAGAATGGTAGAAAATAATAGCAAATGAAGAAACTGACAAAGAATTAATCTCAAAAATATACAAGCAACTCCTGTAGCTCAATTCCAGAAAAATAAATGACCCAATCAAAAAATGGGCCAAAGAACTAAACAGACATTTCTCCAAAGAAGACATACACATGGCTAACAAACACATGAAAAGATGCTCAACCTCACTCATTATGAGAGAAATGCAAATCAAAACCACAATCAGGTACCATTTCATGCCAGTCAGAATGGCTGTGATCCAAAAGTTTACAAGCAATAAATGCTGGAGAGGGTGTGGAGAAAAGGGAACCCTCTTACACTGTTGGTGGGAATGCAAACTAGTACAGCCACTCTGGAGAACAGTGTGGAGATTCCTTAAAAAACTGGAAATAGAACTGCCATATGACCCCGCAATCCCACTGCTGGGCATGTACACCAAGGAAACCAGAATTGAAAGAGACACATGTACCCCAATGTTCATCGCAGCACTGTTTACAATAGCCAGGACATGGAAGCAACCTAGATGTCCATCAGCAGATGAATGGATAAGAAAGCTGTGATACATATACACAATGGAGTATTACTCAGCCATTAAAAAGAATACATTTGAATCAGTTCTAATGAGGTGGATGAAACTGGAGCCTATTATACAGAGTGAAGTAAGCCAGAAAGAAAAACACCAATACAGTATACTAACGCATATATATAGAATTTAGAAAGATGGTAATGATAACCCTATATGCGAGATAGCAAAAGAGACACAGATGTATAGAACAGTCTTTTGGACTCTGTGGGAGAGGGCGAGGGTGGGATGATTTGAGAGAATAGCACTGAAACACGTATATTATCATATGTGAAATGGATCGCCAGTCCAGGTTCGATGCATGAGACAGGGCACTCAGGGCTGGTGCACTGGGATGACCCAGAGGGATGGGATGGGGAAGGAGGTGGGAGGGGGGTTCAGGATGGGGAACACATGTACACCAATGGCTGATTCATGTCAGTGTATGGCAAAACCACTACAATATTGTAAAGTAATTAGCCTCCAATTAAAATAAATAAATTCATATTTTAAGAAAGGAAAAAAATAAACTAAGTTTATAATTACACAAGTGAAAAGAGAAATATTAAGCCTCAGAAAAACAAAGAAAAAAAGCAGCAAAACAATTCAAAGAATGTGTAGAGTAGAAATAGTCAAAGATAAAATGATTACTAATAAAAAATAAATTAGAAAATAATAAAATAAACCCCCAAACATAGGGATTACCAAGAAAAACTCAAACTTAATTAAGGAACATACATATCCCCCAAAACTTTAACTATAACTAGACATAAGGAAGAGCCAAATTAATTGTGAGAAAATGTTGTATGGTACCCAGTGACAATACATTGGAAATTCTACAGAAAATGTATATTTTGGCAAAATACAATTTCACAACTGATTTAAGAAGAATATAATGCTTTCAAATTGTCGTGATGAAGAAGACTCCTGAGAGTCCCATGGACAGCAAGGAGATCAAACCAGTCAATCCCAAAGGAAATCAACCCTGAATATCCATTGAAATATTGGACACTAAAGCTCTAATGTTTTGGCCACCTGATGTGAAGAGCTGACGCATTGGAAAAGACCCTGATGCTGGGAAAGATTGAAGGCAGGAGGAGAAGGGGATGATGAAGGATGAGATGGCTGGATGGCATCACCGACTCAATGGACATGAGTTTGAGCAGGCTCCAGGTGATGGTGAAGGACAGGAAAGCCTGGAGTGCTGCAGTCCCTGGGGTCACAAAGAGTCGGACACGACTTAGCGACAGAACAACAACAACAACAACGGCTCTTAACAACAATAAGCAAAGAAGAAGTGGGAAAGTTTTGAAAGAGGTAAATAGATTTTGAGTTAATGATATGGGAATAATCATGTGTTTTTATCCTTGCCTTTTCCCATCACTCCAGTGAAACAAAGGCAACGTTTTAAAACATGTAAACATATGGCAATGAAGAGATCATGAGAGAGCCATCTGTACCGTTGGGATTTCAACAAATTTATCTGTCCCGTATTTTTAATATTCCCTTGGTAAGTTTACTTTCCCATAGAAAGAAAGAAAAGAAAGCGAAGTTGCTCAGTCGTCCAAATCTTTGCGACCCCATGGACTGTAGCCCACCAGGCTCCTCCGTCCATGGGATTTTCCAGGCAAGAATACTGGAGTGGGTTGCCATTTCCTTCTCCAGGGGATCTTCCTGACCCAGGGATTGAACCCGGGTCTCCTGCATTGCAGGCAGATGCTTTACTGTCTGAGCCACCAGCTTTCCCACATCATGAGATTATGATACACCTCTTCTCAAATCCTTCATTCTACCCCCAGCTAATAACTAGCTAATTCCTTACTGACAATAGAGAAGCATCGGAAGGAACCACATCTACACACCCACTTGAATCTGTACTTCTCTTGGCTCCACTCAGGAAACTGAAAAAAGTGACCTTCTTCCTATCAAATATGAATGTATCATTGTGTTCAGAATTTTTTTCTTTTTTTTTTTTTGTATTTGGAACATGAGTTGGTTTTTAATTATGAAAACATAATAACACATTTACAGGAGACTTGGAAAATGCAGAGGAAGGTTGCATTTAGTTCCACTATATACTAGTTACTTTTTTCTTGTTCACTTGTTGAAGCATTGTTTTGGGTTGCCTCCGGTCTTTGTTGCTCTGTGCAGTCGTGGTGGGTGGGGGCTGTCTCGCGTGCGGTGCTCGGGCTTCTGGTTGCGGTGGCTTCTCTGGTTGGGGACCAGAGGCTTCAGTAGTTGCAGCGCAGTGTTGCAACTGCTTTGTTGTTGCAACAGTTGTTGCAACAGCCCCAGCTGTTGCAGGGCTCAGCAGTTGTGACTCCTGGGCTCTAGAGCTCCGGTTCAGTAGCTGTGGCACGCAGGCTTAGTTGCTCTGCAGCATGTGAGATCCTCCAGGATCAGGGATCAAACCTGTGTGCCCTACATTGACAGGCAGATTCTTTACCATTGAGCCACCAGAGAAGGACCCAAAAGTATTTCTTGTAAGAATTACTTAAAACATATGTGAAAGAGCCCTGAAGCTATTATAAGTCACCAAATGGAAGATATGCACATTAAGATACTCAAAATTTGTAGTAGACCCAGATAATCATGATGGTGTGATCACTGACCTAGAGCCAGACATCCTGGAATGTGAAGTCAAGTGGGCCTTACAAAACATCACTACGAACAAAGCTAGTGGAAGTGATGGAATTCCAGTTGAGCTATTCCAAATCCTGAAAGATGATGCTGTGAAAGTGCTGCACTCAATATGCCAGCAAATTTGGAAAACTCAGCAGTGGCCACAAGATTGGAAAAGGTCAGTTTTCATCCCAAACCCAAAGAAAGGCAGTGCCAAAGAATGCTCAAACTACTGCACAATTGCACTCATCTCACACGCTAGTAAAGTAATGCTCAAAATTCTCCAAGCCAGGCTTCAGCAACATGTGAACCATGAACTTCCTGATGTTCAAGCTGGTTTTAGAAAAGGCAGAGGAACCAGAGATCAAATTGCCAACATCCGCTGCATCATGGAAAAAGCAAGAGAGTTCCAGAAAAACATCTATTTCTGCTTTATTGACTATGCCAAAGCCTTTGACTGTGTAGATCACAATAAACTGTGGAAAATTCTGAAAGAGATGGGAATACCAGACCACCTGATCTGCCTCTTGAGAAATCTGTATGCAGGTCAGGAAGCAACAGTTAGAACTGGTCATGGAACAACAGACTGGTTCCAAATAGGAAAAGGAATATGTCAAAGCTGTATATTGTCACCCTGTTTATTTAGCTTCTATGCAGAGAACATCATGAGAAATGCTGGACTGGAAGAAACACAAGTTGGAATCAAAATTGCCAGGAGAAATATCAATAACCTCAGATATGCAGATGACACCACCCTTATGGCAGAAAGTGAAAAGGAACTCAAAAGCTTCTTGATAAAAGTGAAAGTGGAGAGTGAAAAGGTTGGCTTAAAGCTCAACATTCAGAAAACGAAGATCATAGCATCTGGTCCCATCACTACATGGGAAATAGATGGAGAAACAGTGGAAACAGTGTCAGACTTTATTTTTCTGGGCTCCAAAATCACTGCAGATGGTGACTGCAGCCATGAAATTAAAAGACGCTTGCTCCTTGGAAGGAAAGTTATGACCACCCTAGATAGCATATTCAAAAGCAGAGACATTACTTTGCCAACAAAGGTTCGCCTAGTCAAGGCTATGGTTTTTCCTGTGGTCATGTATGGATGTGAGAGCTGGACTGTGAAGAAGGCTGAGCGCTGAAGAATTGATGCTTTTGAACTGTGGTGTTGGAGAAGACTCTTGAGAGTCCGTTGGACTGCAAGGGAATCCAACCAGTCCATTCTGAAGGAGATCAGCCCTGGGATTTCTTTGGAAGGAATGATGCTAAAGCTGAAACTCCAGTATTTTGGCCACCTCATGTGAAGAGTTGACTCATTGGAGAAGACTCTGATGCTGGGAGGGATTGGGGCAGGAGGAGAAGCGGATGACAGAGGATGAGATGGCTGGATGGCATCACTGACTCGATGGATGTGAGTCTGAGTGACCTCCGGGAGTTGGTGATGGACAGGGAGGCCTGGCGTGCTGCAATTCATGGGGTCGCAAAGAGTTGGACACAACTTAGCGACTGATCTGATCTGATCTGAATTTGTAGTATCCGTAAATTTTATACTTCATTAATAAAATTATTAAAATCCCATTTGTTACATTTTCAGTAACTAATGACAGTAAATATATTTAATATTAATCTTTTCATCTGTATCTTTCTTGCCATTCTTTCTCTCTTTTGTTTCCTTATTTATCTTTTTCTACCACTTTAATCTTACCTCTCACATACAATGTCAGTAATAAGGTCATCACATCTTTCTATTAAAATTGGTATCTTGGTCTTAGTTCTGGTCTAATTTAAGCACTGACATTATAGATGCATGCTAGTTAGCCTGAATGGCCAAATCTCTCACCAGTTAAGCAAATGGAAACATTTCAGGTTATTTCAGCTACCTGGTGTTAAGGCTAAGAGAAAAATATGTGTTATTTCACAGTAGAACTATTTCTTATCATTATGGTATCATGCATTCAATACGTTCCAACTTTCTGCATTCTGGGTTTAGATGTTTGTACCATAATTGCCACAAATTCTTTATATTTCACTTTAGTGTTGAGTTGGGTCTCTGTGAGGAAAGATTTTCTGTGTCCAATGATGAGTCGGTTTAATTTTTAAAAATGGATACTATCTATAGAATAGATAACTGATGAGAACCCACCGTCCAGCACAGGGAACTCTCCTCCGCGCTCGCTAGTGACCTAAATGGGAGGAAATCCAAAAGAGAGAGGGTACATGTATCCGTGTGGTGATTCGCTTTGCTGAGAGCAGAAGCTGACACAGCTTTGTAAAGCAACTATCCTCCAGGGAAAATTAATGAAAAATATTGCCTTGGTTCTTTGTATGAACACACATAAAAGCATTTTATGTTAACCCCATCATACAGAGTGTCTTCACTTTCCAGTCTTGAACTTCCAAATGGACTGAGCCCTAAAAATCCTTCTGTTAATTATCTATCAGTAATCTGCATGTATTTACCCATGCGAGTAGTGTTATTGCATTCCCAGGCTAGCCCCTAATGTAGTCAAACACAGTTTCAGTGGTATTAATCTAAGCTCTGATTTCTGGAGCAGGAGGAGGAGGAGGGGGAGGAACAGTGGGGAAGCGGTGTAGCCAGGCCAAAGGTAGGAGGTGGCAAGGCAAGAGAGGGAGAGAAGGGCTAGAGGGGGAGAGCGTTCCCCGGATTTAGGCCTCGTTCTAAGCAACGAAAACCCCAAATGCAATTGGCTTTTGTGACTTTCCTCTCGGACTCTGATGTTCTCATTCAGCCCTAAGGTTCCACCATATCCGCCAGGCTTCAACCCTCCCCACCCCCACCACCCCCCACTCCCTGCCACTGAACACACTCACAAGACTTCCCTTTCTCAGTGTGAATGTGCTTTACAAGATGTTTGGAAAATACCAATCTAAGAGGATCTAATCACTTTGAGGGGTTCCTTGTCCTCAAACCACTGAAGTCTGTCATTCTCTACGTAGGGGAATTCCAGCCTATGTAAGAACATGAAGGAGGGGATGGATAAAAAAGGCAATGTTTTGAAGGCAGATGCTTTTTTTTTTTTTTTAAGATTTGTTTTTTGATGTGGACTTTTTTTTTTTTTTTTTTAAAGGGCTTCCTTGGTGACTCAGATGGCAGATGGTAAAGAATCTGCCAGGAGACCCAAGTTTGATCCCTGGGTCGAGAAGATCCCCTGGAGAAAGAAATGGCTACATATTCCAGTGTTCTTGCCTAGAGAAGTCCATGGCTAGAGGAGCCTGGTGGGCTACAGTCCACTGGTTTCAGAGAGTGAGACAAGAATGAGTGACTAACACTTTCAGTTCTCTTTCATATTTTGAAAGTCTTTATTGAATTTGTTACACATTGCTTCTGTTTTATATTTTTTTTTTGGCCACAAGTCATGTGGGATCTTAGTTCCCTGACCAGGGATCGAACCGGCACCCTCTGCATTGAAAGGCAAGCGCCAACCGCTGCATCACCAGGGAAATCCTGGAAGACTCCTTTCTTTAGGGTTCATCCCCTCCGCTGAGCTCCACTAAGCAGTCCTTGGGGTGCGCCGATCTGACATTTCCCTACCCTCCCTTAGTAGCAAAAACCTAGCCTCTAGCTGGCCCCCAACTTATGCTCCTAGACTGAATCAAGTAGGTTTTTAAATTATTTTTACTTGTTTTCCCAGGGCCTGGCATGGGTGGAGCAGAGGGCTGGCTCTGTGTGAAAGGAGGCTGAAAGAGAAGTGAAGTGGAGGCTAGGAATACCCATGACCTTGTTCACAGATCCCTTGTTAAGATGATCCAGCAGATGCCAAAGTCCCCGGAGGATGGGCACAGCTATGATGTTAGTAAATGAAGGTGACCACGTAGCTTTTATTGTTTAGAACTGGGAAGGTTTTAAGGTGGGAAAAGTAGGGGAAGTTGTTGCCCACGCTGGCAGAGTTTGCAACACTGTATGATTTTAAGGCAGACTCCCTGTTGAAGAGTGCCATGTCTAAGAAGGAGAGATACATACAGGTTTGCCAGCCTTGCTGTAACGTGGGCTTCTCTCTGGATTCACTCTCCCCACCGTCGTGGATGAGCAAACTCTGTTCAGGGGAGGGATGCCTGGCCTCCGTGCTGACCCGAAGCCTCTTCAGACCGCAAATAGCCAGGTACTCAGTGGGCAGAGTGTTGGTACTGCACAGGGAAAGCTTCAGGTCCCGGACCAGCGTGAAGTTCAGCAGGAGCCCCAGTGCAGACGTGTCTGTGAACCAGATGGTCAGACGGTCACTGTAGCTCGTTTGCTCAATGGCAAGAGGCAGCACGGTTTTACAGCTGCACATCAGGTTGGCCAAACTGTAGTCACAGTCCTGGATGTCTGCTGAGCAGCTGCACTTCCGAATGATGTTTTCCTTGGTGAAAATAAGCGTGCTGTTCCTCTGAGCCCTGGTGAAGCAGTTGAGTGCAAAGACGCCCAGCGCACCGATCAGAAAGAAGCTGTGCCCAGAAGGAAGTGCCATTCTCGTCTCAGCGCGGGCCAGCCAGGTTCCCCTTCATGAGCCGATTCATTGAAACTCACCTGAAAGAACATAAGCAGTTTTGTTATCACAGCCTCTCCTTAGAAATGAGCAGCCTCTGGGAAAAAAAGGAATCCCCGAAATAACACATCGTAAACTTTCTCACTTGCAGTTTCAGCAAAGGCAGGCGATGCTAGGAGCCCAAGTCCAGGGCATGCTCTTTTCTAAGAGTCTGGGGTGGGGGTGCGGGGAGGACAGCAACCAGGCCCCTGAAATCTGAAAAAGTGAGCTGGAAAACTCCCGGTGATGTCTGTTGGTGGTGAGACGAACACACCAACAAGCAAGCAAAGAGTAGATGCGGGGGGAGGAGACCTACTGCATCCTGTCTGTGGACGGAGAATTGGAGTGATTGGAGGGTACTGTCTGTCTTACCCACTTAAGCACGCACATTCCCTCCTCCCCCTCAATATCTGACTTCCTGGAATTCAGGAGACAAGCGGTTTCTTGTTGGAATCAGCTACCCACGTGCTGTCTGTTAACGCAGCATGCATACCGATGGTGAAACAGTTAATGGTAAACCTCAATGTCTAACTAGACAAACACGCTCCCCTCCCTCTTATCACTCTGTTTATACGACCGTTCATATTTTCCTGGTCTCCGAGACCAGGATTGTAGTCCACATTAACTGTGTCAAGGAAGACAAGGAAAAGACCCATTGCACAGCAATTCGTCACAGGATCTTGATTTACCAACTCCTTTCCCCCAAACAAAACTTATTGATTGATTTAAACTTTTTTATTTTTCAGTTGCTTGCACTGGGTCTTTGCTGCCACATGGGCTCTCTCTAGTGTGGCTAGCAGCGGATTCTCCTCCTTCCAGTGCTCAGGCTTCCCGTTGCCGCGGCTTCACTTGTTGCCAAGCACAGGCTCGAGTTCGCAGGCTCCGTAGTTGTGGCACGTGGGTTTGCTTGCTCAGCGTCATGTGGGATCTTCCCAGATCAGGGATGGAACCCATGCCCCGTACATTTGCAGGTGAGTCCTATCCACCGTACCCGTAGGGAAGTCCTATGAACTGAAATCCAAATGTGAAACAGTATGTAAACACTGTTAAATGGTCAAATTAGGTAGGAACGCATGCTGAATTGAAAGAGCAACCCTGATGTCCAACTTGGGTGAAAATGCCCTATGGGTATCTGGCGTATAATTGATGTGTGTGTGGTCTTCTTTTATGGTGTGATTGAAATGACACACGTTGTGAAATAGGACACCAGATTCCAGTTTTTCAAAAATAAGTAAATTCCTCCTGACTTAGCTGATGACCAAAGAGAGAAAACAATATAATCCAGGATATCTATCCATATGGCGGTGGGCATGGCAAGATGCTGGGAATGAGACCTCTGAACGGGATCTGGTGATGGCCCCCGCAGGAGGAGTGCTAAGGAGACACGGATGGAAAGTCAGCGCCCAGGGGGTTAAACATGTGTCCAGAGAAGATGGTGACAGCGGGAAAGGAGCAGGCTGACCCGAACCGCTACAAGAGGGTAGCACAGGTCATTGCAAAACCCAAGGGGGACAGAGCTAAGAGTGCTAGGGCAGGTACACAGGCAGCACAAGGCCATCAGCAGGAGCTGGAGTGAGGGTAAGGAGATGACAAATCGTCTCAGCCAAGTAAACCTGAACAGGAGGTGAGACGTTGGTTCGCAGCAGTCATGACGCCATCCATCCATTCATCCAACAAATGCTCCTGGGGAGTTTCCTAGGTGCAGGCACTTTGCTAGCCCTGGGGATACAGCGCAGAATGAGAAAATGAACAAAGAGCTCTATGGGACTTGATTCTGCTTCCAGTGCCCAAGGTGGGCCAGGCCTGCGGGTGAGGACCAGAGGCTGGGAGAGTGAAGGGGGCAAAGGCAGGAGTCAGGTAAGGCCAAGCAGAAGATACAAAAAAACAAAACCTGGATCCTGCCCCGAGGGTGCCTATGCAAAAGAAGGCTGAACTGAGGCAGTCAGACCTTGGAAGGAAAGTTATGACCAGCCTAGTCAGTCAGTCAGTGAATTTGCTCAGGCGTGTCCAACTCTGCAATCCAGTGGACTGTAGCCTACCAGGCTCCTCCATCCATGGAATTTTCCAGGCAAGAGTACTGGAGTGAGTTGCCATTTCCTTCTTCATGGGATCTTCCCTACCTGGGGATCGACTGAGCTACCAGGGAAACTAGTAGACAGCATATTAAAAAACAGAGATATTACTTTGTCAACAAAGGTCCGTCTAGTCAAGGCTATGGTTTTTCCAGTAGACATGTATGGATGTGAGAGTTGGACTATGAAGAAAGCTGAGTGCAGAAGAATTGATGCTTTTGAACTGTGGAGTTGGAGAAGACTCTTGAGAGTCCCTTGGACTGCAAGGAGATCCAACCAGTCCATTCTGAAGGAGATCAGCCCTGGGTGTTCATTGGAAGGACTGATGTTGAAGCTGAAACTCCAATACTTTGGCCACCTGATGCGAAGAACTGACTCATTTGAAAAGACTGATCCTGGGAGGGATTGGGGGCAGGAGGACAGGGGGACGGCAGAGGATGAGATGACTGGATGGCATCACCAACTCAATGGACATGAGTTTGAGTGAACTCCGGGAGTTGGTGATGGACAGGGAGGCTTGGCGTGCTGCGATTCATGGGGTCGCAAAGAGTCGAACATGACTGAGCGACTGAACTGAACTGAACTCCTGAAGATACACACAGATGTAGGATCATAGCAGAGAGGCAAGCTAAGAGTCCATTCAGGAAACTGGATAAGATGTTTGATAGTGTTTTGTGTTTATTTTGCAGTTGGCACAGAGTTTGAGTTTTACTTTTTGAAAAAGTATAAGTAGTGTTTTTCTCCTTTCTAAAAGTGGATTTTTCAAACAATTTTTAAAATTAATTTTTACTGAAGTTTAGTTGATTTACAATGTTGGGTTAGTTTCTGCTGTGCAGAAAAGTGATTCAGTTATGCACATACATATATCCACTCTTTTTTAAGATTTTATTCCCATATAGGTCATTACAGAGTATTGAGAAGAGTTCCCTGTACTATACAGTAGGTCCTTATTAACTATATGTTTTATATATAATACTGTATAAATGTCCATCCCAATATCCCAAATTATCCCTCGCTCCGTTATGCCTTAGTAATCATGAGTTTGTTTTGTACATCTGTGACTCTATTTCTGCTTTGTAAATGGGTTCCTTTATACCATTTTTTTTTAGATTCCACATATAAGCAATATCATATATTTGTCTTTCTCTAACTCACTTCACCAGTCTCTGAAAGTGAAAGTCACTCAGTCATGTCCTACTCTTTGCTACCCCATGGACTATACAGTCCATGGAATTCTCCAGGCCAGAATACTGGAGTGGGTAGCCTTTCCCTTCTCCAGGCAATCTTCCCAACCCAGGGATCGAACCCAGGTCTCCCGCATTGCAGGTGGATTCTTTACCGCTTAGCCACCAGGGAAGCCCAAGAATACTGGAATGGGTAGCCTATCCCTTCTCCTGCAGATCTTCCTGACCTAGGAATCAAACCAGTGTCTCCTGAATTGCAGGAGGATTCTTTACCAGCTGAACTACGAGGGAAGCCCCACACCAGTCTCTAGGTCCATCCACGTTGCTGCAACTGGCATTATTTCATTTTTTTTTATGGCTGAGTAATATCTTTAATACACAGATTCAACATATTCTTGATAACTGTGTGCCTTCTGCCATTTTAACTTAGTGGATATTCAGAGTGTTCTTGTTTGCACGCACCTTACCCATGCATCCATATCGGAGTATGTTTTACTTGTTTTACTGCAAGTTCTTAGACCTGTTTTCTGCCTGTTTACATCGTTTAGTAGTATCTATATTTCACAGGGTTTTCTTAAAGGATTTATTCATTAGTTCATTTTGTAGCAAAAGAAAGAATTTAAGAAATGTGTAGAGCCATAATTCTCCCTGAACCAGAGGCTTAACGGTTTTACATTGTGTTGCAATGTGATGGTAAGTACTCCACTTAGTAAGGAACAGTGCATAACTTATTAATTACAAGACAATTTTAGATGATTATCTGTCCTAGATTCCACTGAAGGTTTCTAGGACTTCATGTCCCAGAAACCTCGTCATCCCTGGACTAGGAATGCTGACACCAGTACCACTGGCCTGCTTTGCTCCCAGCCTTGGAGGGAAAGGAAGGGAGGGGCATCTATCCATCAGCTGAAACCTGGCAACAAAGTATTGATATCATTCTCTTAAGTGTTGATACTGATCAGAGGCACAGGTGGAAAAAGACAGGGGTAAGACACTTTGGCCACCTGATGCGAAGAACTGACTCACTTGAAAAGTCCCTGATGCTGGGAGGGATTGGGGGCAGGAGGAGAAGGGGACGACAGAGGATGAGATGGCTGGATGGCATCACCGACTCAGTGGACATGGGTTTGGGTGAACTCCGGGAGTTGGTGAAGGACAGGGAGGCCTGGCGTGCTGCAGTCCATGGGGTCGCAGAGTCAGACACGACTGAGTGACTGAACTGAACTGAAGACAGGAAAAGAACATGAATTTCCCGGAACGAGTTGGGCTGGAGATCCCCAAAGGGATTTGTGAGCAACTTCCCAGCAGTCAAAGACATGGCCAGACCTCAGCAGGAGCCTTGCCTTCTGGATGTCAGGGAGACTGAAGGCCAGACCAAGGAGGCCAGATGGAGCCTCATGAAGGGGCACAGAGTGGGCCAAGTGTCCCTGGTAACGGGTTTACGTGGTTTCCTTAAAGATGCTGTATGGACATTGTTCTCCTTCAGTCTTACCGTGGGTTTCTTTCTTTAGGTTTCTTGACTGTGGATTGTGAGCACCCAACTTTCACTATGTATGAATATCTGTTCGTTATGTGCTCAGTCGCTCAGTCATGTCCGACTCTTTGCAACCCCGTGGACTGTAGCCTGCCAGGCTCCTCTGTCCTTGGGATTCTCCAGGCAAGAATACTGGGGTGGGTTGCCATTCCCTTCTCCAGGGGATCTTCCCAACCTCGGGATCGAACCCTCGCCTCTGGCATTGCAGGCAGACTCTTTTCCACTATTCATTTGGGGGTAAATTGCAGACTGGTGTAGGCAGAATGGGTGCACGCCTGTCACACTGCCCTGCCCCGCCCCACCTGCTTTAATATTTATTTATTCGGCTGCACCAGGTCTTAGTTGCCGCCTGTGGGATCTAGTTCCCTGACCAGGGATTGAACCTGGTCCCCCTGCATGGGAAGTGCAGTCTCAGCCACTGGACCTGCAGACAGGTCCCTACCCCCGCTGCTTGGTCTGCCTCTACCCATAGCTGGGGTGGCACTGTGGGAAGGATGCTTTTCTCTGGAGGCTGCTGAACTTGTAGAAGGGAACCATGGATCTGTTGGCAACTGCCAAGTGTCCAGAAGGGGTGAGCTTGAGAGTGAAGCCAACCCAGTGAAAAACAGAGATAAGAAGTGGAAAGATTTTCCTAACAATCTTTTTTTTTTCCCCAGCACCCAGATCAAGCCATGCCCGACATTCTTTCTTTTTTTTTAAAAAAAAGATTTATTTTGTTTTTGGTTGCACTAGGTCTTCATTGCTGCACAGTGGCTTTCTCTGGTTGCAGAGGGCGGGGGCTACTCTCTGGCTGTGGCACACAGGCTTCTCATTTCAAAGTCTTCTCAAAGGCTTCTCTTGTTGAGGAGCACAGGCTCTAGGTGCGTGGACTCAGTAGCTGTAGCTCAAGGGCTCCAGAGCACTGACGCAATAGTTGTGGCACATGGGGTAGTGACATTCTCTCTTGAATTTTTAAAAAAGATGTGAGCCACACTTTTTCCATATTCAAGCCAGTCTGAATTGGGATTGCTCTACTAAGCAGCTGAAGGAGTCTTGGTGCACTGACATTTGATAAACTATACTTTTTTCATTCACTCAGTAAACATTTGTTGAGCACTTGCTTTGTGCCTGGACTGTGCTAGAAGTGGAGGAAAGAAAGCCAATAGGAGCTCTGTCAAGGAGTTACACTCTAGTCAAGGACACACTGAACCAATAGTCACAGTGTCAAGTGATAATAATCATAACCACAATTTGTATGGGATATTCAGTCTGCACTAGGACTCCCTGGGAGTGCCTAAGTTCACAGGGGAGGTAATATCTGATTAGAGGAATATTTCTTGAATGGGAAAGATAAAAGGAAAATTATCTATGTAATTAGCATAGGGTGATCAGAATTTTTACAATCAAAAAGTAGGATAGAGAGATGGACAGTTTATGAAGATGGCAGGAGTAGCCATCAGTTCAGTTCAGTTCAGTCGTTCAGCCATGTCCAGCTCTTTGTGACCCCATGGACTGCAGCACACCAGGCTTCCCTGTCCTTCGCCATCTCTCAGAGCTTGCTCAAACCCATGTCCATCTAGTCGGTGATGCCATCCAACCATCTCATCCTCTGTCGTCCCCTTCTCCTCCTGCCTTCAATCTTTCCCAGCATCAGGGGCTTTTCCAATGAGTCAGTTCTTTGCATCAGGTGGCCAATGTATTGGAACTTCAGCATCAGTCCTTCTAATGAACACTCAGGACTGATTTCCTTTAGGATGGACTGGTTGGATCTCCTTTCAGCCCAAGGGACTCTCAAGAGTCTTCTCCAACACCATAATTCAAAAGCATCAATTCTTTGGTGTTCAGCTTTCTTTATGGTCCACCCTCACATGCATATTTGACTACTGGAAAAACCATGGTTTTGACTACACGGCAGTAGGAAACCAGAGCAGCAGTAGGAAAGGGCTGTGAGGGGTCCTATGGGGCTGGAATCCTCTGACTTGCTCTGACACATCATTTTCTCAGTGTCCCAGCCTTTCCTGTGCTCACCCCATCACTGAGATTTGCCTGCTGTGTCCTGATATGAACCCCCTCCACAACCCTAGGGGCAGGGACACGGGGAGGGGCAGGGGGCATGGGCTCTATCTGTGCCCATCTTTCTATGCCGTGCTAGAATCTGCCCACAAATGAACAAATGCATAGTGAGACCAGGATAAAGGTTAATTGCTTCCTTACATTGCAGTCTAATGCCATTAAAGGCATAAGGAGGATTTGCTCGGCTCCACACAGTCATTCAGGGACTCAGGCTCTTTTTTTTTTTTTTTTTTAATGCTAACTTCTAGGGCCCGCAGGTCCTCCGCAGCATTTTCTGCCCACATTTCACGGGCCAGAACTGAGCCACCTGACTGCAAGCAGCTTGGAAATGATGCCCTGCAGTGTGCCAGGAAGGAAGAGGAGAGCATGGGTATTGGTGGGCACTAAAAGTTACTGACCACACCTAGGTTGTAAGACACCAAGAATGACTTTATGCAACCACGACAAAAGCTCAGGTGGTGTCAATCCTCCTAAACCTTTCAGGCAAGAGGCTGAAAACCATGTATGATCATTAACTCTTTGATCATGGAATCACTGAACATGTCCAGAAACCAGAGCTCCTATTCAGACTTAGTGCAAATATCATTTTTATATTGCAGTTGGAGAAATCCTGAGTGCAATTAATGTGAACAGCTAGCTGCACAAAAGCAAAGACTCCTGAATTGAGCAGATACAGACATCAGTAACTTCAAAACAAATTCCACACAGATTCCTTCCCAATCTAGGATTACACCCAAAATTTAGATAATGTTTATACTTGGCTCCAAAAGGAACGTTTCAAACTGGACTAGTTTTGTTTATAAGAAGATATTACTAGTAAGGAGATAGTGTGTCAGTGGGAGGATAGCATTTGGACCATTTTCCTGAAAACAGATTTGAAATGTCACAAATAATGATGTTTTGAATTCTATAGTCAACACAAAAGACAAGAAAAATGACTGTGGGAATATAGAGTAATGTTCTCCAGTTCCTTGTAGCAATTAAAACTGAAGAGTGATCTCAAATTTTAATTCAGAAGTAAGTTTAATTTAAAATTAGGAGTGATTTTTTTTTAGCGGAAAGGCAATTTAAGGAAAAGACTCAATTTAAGAAACTAGAGAAATAAGAGAACCAGACACTGATGAGATGCTCCAGTAAGAAGCAGATGGTCTAAAATATAAATCTAAACGGCAACACAGGGTAGAAAGGCAGAAGAAATCCAGTGTCTGGATGTCCAAAAAAAACCACCTGGATGCAGGACTTGAGGAGTTAGGCAAGGATGTGTCCCCCAAATGCCATCCCTGGAGGGTGTCCCTAAGGAGACAATTTGGAATCTTGGGTGTGTCCCATAAAGGGAGACACGTGTCCACACTCTGGAGTGTATCAAAAGGGTGCCCACTGCTTGCAAACACAGACAGTGGCAAGATGGCCTCACTTACCACAGTGGCCTAATGGGTTACCCAAGGAACATTGCATGTACTATGGGAACAAACAGCTGGGAAACTAACTGTAAAGTGAGCTGACTGGTGGGTGCTAATTAAAGACACAGCTCGAGTGTTGGGCAGGAATGTGAAAGCCTCCCAAAGAAGGTGCTGTCTGGACTGAGAAGAGAGAGGCTGGGATAAGGAAAGCTGAGATGCTGAAGACAGAAAAGCAATTTCAGCAAAATCTCAGTCTAGAGTACTTGGTGTGTCTTTGGGTCATGAGGCTAGGAAACAGGCTGGGACTGTGTCTAAGGGGTCTGGTCTCCAAACTCTTCTGATCTTCACTCCTTTAATAAGAACCCTTCCCAACAGATACAGTTTTTAGTTTATAAAGGTTTTAGAAATAGCGCACTTACATTATTTACATTGTAAACAATATACAAAAAGAATGGACTTTTAAATGTTTGAGATGAATAATGAAAATGGCTTCCCTGGTGGCCCAGCCAGTAAAGAATCTGCCTGCAATGCAGGAGACCTGAGTTTGATCCCTGAGTCAGGAAGATCCCCTGGAGAACAACATTGCTACCCACTCCAGTATTCTTGCCTGGAGAATTCCACAGATAAAGGAACCTAGTGGGCTACAGTCCACGGGGTCACAAAGAGTCGGATATGATTGAGTGCTTAACATTTTCACTTCACTGGCTTGTGTATATACGCACCTTCTTTGGAGGTCCCTGCAGGCATCAAAAGTGATGAGCTGAGGGTTTGTGATCAGGGGCAGCCTGGGTAGATCTGTGTTCATGGAGGTGCCAGGTGGAGACTGAATTATGAGAGCAGAGACCAGATGACAAAGAGTTCTAAGTAAAAAAACACATTTCACTTGCATTTTCTTTGAAGGTTTATCTCTCTCCATTTGCTGACTCCTTCTAACTCCAGGCTCTCCAGATAAATTTATTTCAATATCTGGAATCCTTGAGGGGGTAGAGAGAACCAAGAGGGTGGGATTGAGGAGGTGGGGAGGAGGTCGAGGCTCCTGCCCTGCTGTCCCTTGCTGTCCCTTCATCTTAATTCCTCTCCATCCACTCTTTCCAGGTTTAGTTCAGTCACTCAGTCGTATCCAACTCTTTGCAATCCCATGGACTGCAGTATGCCAGGCCTCCCTATCCATCACCAACTCCCAGAGTTTACTCAAACTCAGGTGCCCGGTGCTAAAAACCGACTCTCATATAAGGGTCAAAAATCATTTTTGTTGTTGTTCAGTCCCTAAGCTGTGTCCTACTCTTTGCAACCCCACGGACTGCAGCACTCCAGGTAAGCCTTAATATAGATTTAAATAAACACATTCTTGCCCAAGGGGATCGATTGTGCTTTAAGCCTTATCCCTACCTTGCTCCTTGTTAGAGGGAGAGCAAGGGATAAAGAGAAGCATGGGAGAAGTGTGGGGTGAGACTCTTGTCTAGAACCCAGTGGCCATCTGATCTCAGGCCCTCTTCCCACTTGTTCGTGGCTGTGATATCACTCTGCCCATGGAGGCCAGAGGGGAAGTATTGGCTACTCTGTGTTATATGGATGAAATTCTCACAGAGGTGCTGGATGAAGGCTTTAGGTGAAAAACCTTGAGAAGGATTTTTCGGGAAAAAAAAAAAAAAAAAAAAGGATTTTCAGCATTTTCTTTTTCTTTGGCTCTGGTCCATAAGTGCACTATAGGAAGCAAGTTAGAGATAAACACTATGTAAACACTACCTAAGATGATATTGGAAAGAAGAATGATATGCTTGCTGCTGCTAAGCCGCTTCAGTCGTGTCCGACTCTGTGCGACCCCACAGACGGCAGCCCACCAGGCTCCCCCGTCCCTAGGATTCTCCAGGCAAGAACACTGGAGTGGGTTGCCATTTCCTTCTCCAATGCATAAAAGTGAAAAGTCAAAGTGAAGTCGCTTAGTCCTATCTGACTCTTAGCGACCCCATGGACTGCAGCCTACCAGACTCCTCCATCCATGGGAGTAGGGTTTAATATCTCAACGCTTACTATGTTGAAGGTAATCTGGGTTTTTCCCCCGTGTTTTCTTACTGGGATAAGTGTTGCCTTTTCTTTCTTCTTCACATTCCACCAAGGCACACACCCTGTCTGTGGGACAAGCCACTCAGTTTTCACATGCCCTCCCGGTGATTCTGAAGTCACCACCTTGTGCAGTCTCTGTTGACAAAAATCACTTCCCTTCCACGGAGGTTTACATAGCTCATCATGAGGGCCAGGAAACTGGGCTCACTATGACTCTGAGGGGACCGGCTTCTCCTTAGAATTGTACAGTCGGACCTCAACTATTTGCTGTCATCTGATGGCTTCCCTCATCCAGGGAAAGAGAAAGTACAAGTTTATGTCTCCCTAAGTTGGAATTCAGGCAGAATCAGCATCAAGCATTCAAGTCTTTGGGAGATGCAATTGAAAGTATTTTCATGATTATTAAACTCACTGGATATTTTGGATCCAAAGAGTCTTTTCTTAATAATTTCTCTTAAAATAGCATGGGGATGAAACCACACAGGGTTTAACCACACAAGGTTAAAATAAGAGTAAAGCAAGATGCATGTTGTAATATTAATATATATCTATTAGTGCTATTCACTATTACAACTGCTCATAAGAACTGTAATATTAATACACAGAGTACTTTAGTACTATTCATAGACTATGACTTTTGTAGTGTCAGGATTATATTAATAGTAATAATAGGAATATATATATTTGGGATATTAGAGCATTCCAAAAGCCACCTCCGCAAACCTCAAAAGCAATGGTTCATTTAACACACTGCTTGCATTGAAAATGTGAATGGAGAACAGGCTCTGAATAATGATGATGTGCGGGGGTCTGGAGGAGGGGCCGTGGAGGGAAGGGTCAGCACTCGTCTCTCCTTTCTCATAGTGCTGCTGTTCAGTGGCTAAGTTGTGTCTGACTCTGAGACCCCATGGACTGCAGCACGCCATGCTCCTCTGTCCTTCACTGTCTCCCTGAGTTTGCTCACATTTATGTCCACTGAGTCAGTGATACTATCTAACCATCTCATCTTCTACTGCCCTCTTCTCCTTTTGCCTTTAATATTTCCCAGCATCAAGATCTTTTTGAATGAGTTGGCTCTTCACATCGGGTGGCCAAAGTATTGGAGCTTCAGCTTCAGTATCAGTCCTTCCAATGTATATTCAAGATTGATTTCCTTTAGGATTGACTGGTTTGATCCTCTTTCAGTCCAAGGGACTTTCAAGAGTCTTCTTCAGCACCACAGTTTGAAAGCATCAATTCCTCAGTGCTCAGTCTTCTTAACACAGACTAGTTAAAGCAGTGGGCTGAGTCCAGAGGAGCTGTAGGCATATATGGCCTAGACAGCTCTCAAGAGCTCTGAGATGTGGGGCTTAGAGGTGGGAGGCAGAGACATTCTCCCCACTTCTGCACTGAGTGTAGCCCAGGTCTGGCACAGTGAGGGGTGAGGGCCAGGCAGCATCATTTGGCCCCACCTGGAGGACACACTGGGATGCTCCTAAACGCTGCTCTCTGGGAAGTGAATCAACAGGAAGCCGCTTGGCAGCAGCATGGGACAGTTGACATCCAACGGTGCCAGAGGCACATGAAAGGACCATTTGGGAGCACAGGTAAGGCAATCCTGGGGACCCTGAGAAATGATTAGAGGAGACTTTATTGTGTAGACATGGTGGTATGGAAGGAGGCAAGGACCTGTATCAGGAAGGTGGGAACACAAACGAATCAATTATAAGCAATTAGTGTTAATTTAGCCTTATATGTGCCCACTGGTTGGTGAAGCCAGGATCTCTTCAAGTATCTTTTGGATTGCTGCTTTCAGATAAATGTGTTTAATGATAAAAATGAACTAATGTTCTCAAAAGCTTCTAGTCTGAGACAATTAAGAGCTAACTGAAAACAGGCATTTTATATTTTGAAAGCACTGAGCTTAACTGAATGTTGATATCACCCACAGTTGGCCCATTGGATGCTGGACCCATTTCTGTTGGTATGTTGTGTAAGTTGGATCTCTGATGTGACAAAGCCCTGGTCTTCTGGTTGACCTTGGTTTCCCAGTCCCTGGTGCCTGACACTTGGAGGCCCTCCATAAACACTTGTATTATTCAAGTGCATCCCTACGACAGCTAAGTCAGAGTGCTTGTATTCCTCCTTTGCTTCCTCTTTTACTTTTGCCTCCTAGAATTGTGGAGTGTAGCATATGATCAAATCAGCAAGCAAAATCCATTTCAGTGTGAATTTCAGCGCATGGCCCAGCCATGACAGAGGAAGCATGATGAACTTTTGTGTATTAGTCAAAGAGTGGGTGTATTTGAGCTCAATATCCTATGTCTTGCCTCTGAATCTCCTTGAAAACCATCGAATGACATCTGGCATAAGTCCCAACAGGCAACCCCAACCTCTTGCAACTTTACCAGTGAACATCCTCTAAGTTTGCAGTTGCCTTGGACCATTTATGTGAATCTGATGGAGACACAGGACGAAACACAGTCACCCAAGATGGGGACCATGAGCCCCAAATCAGGGCCCCAGATTGCTATCCTTCCACCTCACTCCACAGACTAAAGGGAAACATGAGTAGAATCAGCATTGAGTACATATTGATCTCATAGATATTTGTGGGCATCAGAAACTATTGCCTGAATTGCTTTTGGTTGAAGGCTTATAAGAACCCTGCTGCAAACTTCCCAACAATCTAACATTTAAGCATCTAGTCTTATAAAACTAACATGGGAAGAGCTTTGCTCAAATTACTGAGCCTGTATTACATGAGCGTGAGGTTGCCAAGGAAAATAAGTCAGAGCAAACCCTTTGCTAGGAGATGAGAAACAAAAAATGCTGGTAGACCTTTAATATTTTAATTACCTGCTTCAGAACAATGAAAAGGGATTCAGGTCTTCCAGTTAACAGTTGTACATTATTACAGCCTCATAAAGTATCTTAAACTGTTTCCTTAAAATGTAAGCCTTAAGCTTTTTCCTTTCATCTGCATTCACTGATTAGATTTCAGAAAAGTTAAGGGTTAAATTTTTCCTTTAGTGGTTTTAGTTACAAATATTGGAACCAAAGGCAATTTGAAATTTGTTGCTTTCTTGGAAGATTTTTAAGAGTTTTTACATGTCTACAACTAAAGGTAATGTGAGATTCTGGAACAGAAAAAGGACATTGAGTATCTAAAATCTGAATAAAATATGGATATTAGTTAGTAATAATAATGCATCAATATTGGTTCATTAATGGTGACAAATATATACTATAGCAATATAAGACGCTAATAAAAGGGGAGACTGGTTGCTGGGTACATGGGAACTCTGTGCTAGCATCACAATTTCCCTGTACGTCTAAAACAATTCTAAAATGAGACTTTCATGTGAAAAGAATGACTCCTGATCTCATTGATGACTCACAGAAGATTATTTTTGTGACAAGAGCAAGGCTCCGGTGGATAAACTGGGCAACACAATTTGGGTCAAACAGAACATCCATGAAGTGGTGACTAGGCATCACTCCAAAGGACTCCTATAGAGCTCCTGGCCTTGGAGAAGATCCTGGCTTCCTTACTGACCTGGGAGACCAGGCATTTCAGAGACGCAAATGAGAAGTGGTCCTTTAATGGGAAATCAGTCACAATTGGAAAGAAGAGGCATCGGGGAAAACTGTTAGAACAAGTCCTGACGTATGTGCGTAGGTGTGTGTGTGACGCTACCTCATACTGCTTATGTTGCCCCGTGTCAGAAGTGTTTTCTATTTCTCATCTGTTAAGTACCCATCAGGATTCCCAGGTGGCCCAGTGGTAAAGTATCTGCCTGCCAATGCAGGAGATGCAGGAGTTACGGGTTCTGTCCCTGGGCTGGAAAGATCCCCTGGAGAAGGAAATGGCCGCCCACTCCAGGATTCTTGTCTGGGAAATCCCATGGACAGAAGAGCCTGATGGGCTGCAGTACACGGGGTGGTAAAGAGTTGGACACAACTGAGTGCAAGTGTGTGTGTGCACGCGCACACACACACACACGAAACCACCCTCATCTCTTAAACTGTCTTCACATCTTTCACGAATCTTTGGTAGACTAGATTCACAGATGACGGTTCTTGCCTGCCTCCAACCTCTTATAGGTCTACCTCAGTTAACCAGAAAGGAAAAACCAAGCTTGTATAAGCAAATCTATAGTCACACAGAAAGTCAGTGCTTGTTTATGTCAGATTTTTAAGCCACTCTAATCAGGCTGTCCTTAGGGTGACCGCATTGGAACGATTGTCATCAGGTTCCCAATGACTCCCATTCCCCAATGTGTCAAAGCCAATGGTTAATTTCCTCGTCTCATTTTGCCTGACCGCTCACTAGCATTTGATATGGTTGCCCACTCCTCCTTCCTGAGCAAAGACCCTTCTGTTCTTCCTTTCCATTGCACATCCCTGTCTTCTTGCCACCTCAGTGGTCACTCCTCAGTGTCAGGCTAGCATCTTATCTCCTTCCATGATGTTGTTGCATACCCCTTGCTCAGCAACTGGCTCTCTTCTCTGTATATCCACTCCCTTGGAGATTGCATGCTGACCCCTGCATTTCAGTATTATCTATATGCTGATCATTATCCAGCTCCCAAATCCTCCCTTGAACTTCACGCTCATGTATCCAGCATCTTACTTGATAGCTCTACCTGAATATCTAACAGACACCTCAAATTTAACTCATCAAATGTACACTACTTGACTCCTAAGAAAGTTCAGACTGCTAGATGAAGAAGAGATGTTATTGCATTAACATTTTACTGCGCAGAACTTTGGGCTTCCTGGGTGGTGCCGTGGTAAAGAATCTGCCTGCCCGTGCAGGGGACGCAGGAGACATGGGTTTGATCCCTGGGTTGGGAAGATCCCCTGGAGAAGGAAATGGCAACCCACCCCAGTATCTTGCTTGGAGAATCCCATGGACAGAGGAGCCTGGTGGGCTACAGTCCATGCGATCACAAAGAGTTTAACATGGCTGAGTGACTGACACACACACACACAAACCTTTACTGCCCCTCAGCCCTGTGTTCCCAGGGCTAAACTAGCTAAATATAGGAAATGGTCATTGATAAGAGGCAATGTACTTTCAAATAAGAAATGTGGGAGTTACATGTGTGTTGAAAAATGGCTAAAATTAGGAACTACATGTTTCCTTAATATTAATAATAATATTTAATAAATGCTTCTTTTGGTGCCAGGTACTGTTTGAAGTATTATTGCGTGTCTTATATCATTTAATCCTTGCAATAATCTTAAAAGTAGATATTATGACCCTATTTTCATTATCAGAAACATAGAGAGGTTTCATAGCATGGTCACAGTCACAGAGCTATAAGGAAACAGCTAAGACTTGAACCCAGACAGCCACCTATACTCTAGGGAGTCATGATGGAAATGACAGTCCTATTTCCCATCCTAGGGTTGAGTTCCTACTCGCATGATGTCCCGTACCTCGGATTCCATTACTAGATCCTGTGGCCTTTAACCCCAAGTGTGTATAGAAACCTCAAGCTAAATGAATGGGAAACAAAAGGAAAGAAGAGAGTTTCATTTTGCACAAGCATCAGAACACTTTTTTTAAAGAAGACACTTGTAAATTAGATCTTTAAGGACAACATTGGTTGAATGCTACTTCTTTTGACATGGTCAGGGAACATGGGACAAAGACTTCTAGAGAGTGAGCCAATAGGCAGTCTTAACTAAAATATACAGCTTTCTAATTGACACAAGTTCTTGTGAGAGTTAATTAAGCAATGGTTGCAAACCCCTCAAGCCTTTCCTATAAATGGCTTGGTATGCCTGTATGCCGGAGAAGGCAATGGCACCCTACTCCAGTATTTTTGCCTGGAAAATCCCATGGAGGGAGGAGCCTGGTAGGCTGCAGTCCATGGGGTCGCTAAGAGTCGGACACAACTGAGCGACTTCGCTTTCACTTTTCACTTTCATGCATTGGAGAAGGAAATGGCAACCCACTCCAGTGTTCTTGCCTGGAGAATCCCAGGGACGGGGGAGCCTGGTGGGCTTCTGTCTATGGGGTCGCACAGAGTCGGACACGACTGAAGCGACTTAGCATAGCATAGCATGCCTGTATGTGTGGTAAGTCGCTTCTGTTGTGTCTGACTCTCTGTGGTGCTATGGGCCATGGCCCGCCAGGGTCCTCTGTCCATGGGATTCTCCAGGCAAGAAGAGTGGAGTGGGTGGCCATGTCCTCCTCTAGGAGATCTTCCCTGACCCAGGGATTGAACCCATGTGTGTTACATCTCCTGCATTGACAGGTGGGTTCTTTACCAACAGTGCCACCTGGGAAGCCCTAATGACTTGGTATACACTTAGCTAATCTGATCACTGGTGCTCCAACTCAGCACATCTGGCCTCTGATCACACAGCCATGGGAAACTGCGTGATTGTCTCTTCTGACCTCAGACACAGAGACATGATGCACTGCACCTCATTTGTTTTTTCTGTCCACACCACATGGCTTGTGGGATCTTAGTTCCTCAACCAGGGGTTGAAGCCAGGCCCCTGGCAGTGAGAAGGCCACTGAATCATCAGGAAATTCTGCGGACCCTGAATTTTAAAGGTAGATAGTATACTAGGCAATGGCAAGCCACTCCAGTACTCTTGCCTAGAAAATCCCATGGATGGAGGAGGCTGGTAGGCTGCAGTCCATGGGGTCGCTACGAGTCAGATGCGACTGAGTGACTTCACTTTCACTTTTCACTTTCACACAATGGAGAAGGCAATGGCAACCCACTCCAGTGTTCTTGCCTGGAGAATCCCAGGGACGGGGGAGCCTGGTGAGCTGCCGTCTGTGGGGTCGCACAGAGTCGGACACGACTGAGGCGACTTAACAGCAGCAACAGCAGCAGTATACTAGGTTTAAGTAATTAAAATACCGAGGTGAAAAAGAAAATTAAGAGATCCAAACCAGCTGTTGAGAAGTATTCATGTCCATAGGTGCTTTGTCGGACCTGTTCTTTTCAGAAAATGCCCAATTTCTGTTAAAAATATGATGTGAAGTCTTTTATCCCTTTCAAACATTTTAAAATAATGCATTACATTGAATTATTTGGTATAAAAATAAAAGTAAAAAAACTTCCCAAAGATCACTCTTTTCATCAAAAAAATTTTCAAGCAAAAGATGTCTGATATTTCTGGTACTTTTTAAGGACAAGCTTTTATGAATATTATGCTCAGTTCTTTTGAAACATTTCCTTTCCTCAATATGCACCAACACACATATTGCTAAGAAACTCCCCCAAAACATATTTATGAAACAATGAAATATATGTAGAACTATGTAAGGATTGTGACTAAGACATCCCTATAAGCCTGTTGCTTTTGCTATAGTATTTATCATGTTTGTTTCACTTTTGAATACAGGGACCAATTTTTTTAAAAAGTTAACCAATCTAAATGTTGATGCTCATTTAAATTTGATTTCTTCTTGTCTTCCTATGTTTTCTAATGAAGAGTGTGTAAATAAACAGTAAATATAATACCATTAGATAAATATAACATTATTAGATAAAAACAAAGAAACAATAAAAACCAATGTTTTGAGAGTTCCCAGTTTTGCTTGTGATCCCAATAAGGAAAAGAGATATAACACATACTTCTTTCACTGAGTTCTTATTTAGTGTTAAAGACCAACAGGAAATATATCTGGATTTTTTTGTCGTTCTGTTTTTTTTTTAATTTTCGCCAGATCTTAAAAATAGAAACAAGAAGCCCAGATTCCACGGAGATATCTGTTACATAATATTAACCTAAGTGAATCTATCTATTTAGGGAATAACGAGAAGACCATTTCATTCTTTGCTTGATGTTCTGAAAACATTTCCCTTGAAAGGAAAGAGAATCTCAGTAGAAAGCAATTCACGTGCCCGGAAGCTTAAAGGAGAGTTTCACGGTGAAAGTGACTCATAAGTGTACGTTATATTCAGGAAACGCAAACACTGCAGAAGGTGGTGCTGATGGTGGCTCTTCAAACATTACAGAACTTTCCTGCCATGCAGCAGAAATCTGAAGCTGTTAAAAACTGTTAAGCTAGATAGGCTTTTCAAAAAACAACAGAGAAATGACTTACATCTCCGAGCTCCACTAAGAGGTTGTCTCCTGCACTCCCGGGCTGATCCTTCACTCAGGCTTGACAGCTGGTGTGATCTGCCGGCAGGAAGGACGGAATGCCTCTTCTTGCACTTGCTCTTCTTTTCCGTTTTCAGAAGGCCAGTGGCCCTGGTCATTTCCATGGCAACCAGAAGCACGCTGCCAGCCCTCCAGTTTCATGAACCACACAGCAGAAGAGAACCCGTCTTGGTCACTGCTGGCCACTCTTTGGGAGTTCCAAAGTGGAAAGCTTCCAGAAGAGTCAAAGGAGACTGCTGCTCTATGCTGACCTAAAGGGCTGACGGTGATACAAGGAATTCTACTTTAGCAGGAAATTGAATGGATTAAACGTAGAGCGTGGAAGACTCCTTGATGCTTTTACTATCATGATCATGCTTTGTTCCACTCTTTTTGGCCCAGTGAATCATTACTTATGGCAAACACCCGAACTAGTATAAAAATTGTCCCAGTGTAATTGTTCCAAAGAGAAAATGAACTCATTTTAGCTCCAAAGACATAGTCCTGCCGAGAGATTATTACACTGTGTGAAGTAAGTCAGACAGAGAAAGACAAAGATCATATGATATCACTTATCTGTGGAATCTAAAATATGATGCAATTTTAGTATATGTGCTGCCAAAGCTAGCGCTAAAATGTGATACAAATGAACTTATTTACAAAACAGAAACAGACTCAGACACATAGAAAACAAACTTATGGTGACCAGGGACTTCCCTGGCGGTCCAGTGGCTAGGACTCTGAGCATCCCATGAACAGAGGGGTATGGGTTTGATCCCGGGTGGGGGAACTAAGATTCCACACTCCGTGCTGCATGCCCCCTCCCCAAAATAGCATCATGCGAACTTATGGTTACTACAAGGGGAAGGGGAGGGGGAGGAATACATTAGAAGTTTGTAATTAGCAGGTATAAACTATTGTATGTAAAGCAGATAAACAACAAGGTCCTGCTGTGTAACACAGGGAGCTATACTCTATATCTTTTAACAACCTATAATAGAAAAGAATATGAGAAAGAATATATATACACTTATCTGTGTATATCACTTTGCTATACACCAGAAACTAACACAACATTGTAAATCAACCAAACTTCAGCAAAAAACAAAACAAAACAAAGATATAGTCCTGCTCTCTCTCTTCAGTTCGGTCGCTCATTCATGTCCGACTCTTTGCGACTCCATGGACTGTAGCATGCCAGCCTCCCTGTCCATCACCAACTCCTGGAGTTTACTCAGACTCATGTCCATTGAGTCGGTGATGCTATCCAGCCATCTCATCCTCTGTTGTCCCCTTTTCCTCCCACCTTCAATCCCTCCCAGCATCAGGGTCTTTTCCAATGAGTCAGCTCTTTGCATCAGGTGGCCAAAGTATTGGAGCTTCAGCTTTAGCATCAGTCCTTCCAATGAACATTCAGGACTGATTTCCTTTAGGATGGACTGGTTGGATCTCCTTGGAGATCCAAGGGACTCTCAAGAGTCTTCTCCAACTCCACAGTTCAAAAGCATCCATTCTTTGGCGCTGGATCATGGAAAAAGCAAGAGAGTTCCAGAAAAACATCTATTTCTGCTTTATTGACTATGCCAAAGCCTTTGACTGTGTAGATCACAATAAACTGGAAAATTCTGAAAGAGATGGGAATACCAGACCACCTGATCTGCCTCTTGAGAAATCTGTATGCAGGTCAGGAAGCAACAGTTAGAACTGGACATGGAACAGCAGACTGGTTCCAAATAGGAAAAGGAGTACGTCAAGGCTGTATATTGTCACCCTGTTTATTTAGCTTCTATGCAGAGAACATCATGAGAAACTCTGGACTGGAAGAAACACAAGTTGGAATCAAGATTGCTGGGAGAAATATCAATAACCTCAGATATGCAGATGACACCACCCTTATGGCAGAAAGTGAAGAGGGGCTAAAAAGCCTCTTGATGAAGGTGAAAGTGGAGAGTGAAAAGGTTGGCTTAAAGCTCAACATTCAGAAAACGAAGATCATGGCATCTGGTCCCATCACTACATGGGAAATAGATGGGGAAAC
Source organism: Tragelaphus eurycerus (assembly GCA_935064755.1). Taxonomy (NCBI): domain Eukaryota; kingdom Metazoa; phylum Chordata; class Mammalia; order Artiodactyla; family Bovidae; genus Tragelaphus; species Tragelaphus eurycerus. The sequence continues at coordinate 45,917,073 of CAKXYN010000009.1, forward strand.
AGTGGAAACAGTGTCAGACTTTATTTTTCTGGGCTCCAAAATCACTGCAGATGGTGACTGCAGCCATGAAATTAAAAGACGCTTGCTCCTTGGAAGGAAAGTTATGACCAACCTAGATAGCATATTCAAAAGCAGAGACATTACTGCCAACAAAGGTTCACCTAGTCAAGGCTATGGTTTTTCCTGTGGTCATGTATGGATGTGAGAGCTGGACTGTGAAGAAGGCTGAGTGCCGAAGAATTGATGCTTTTGAACTGTGGTGTTGGAGAAGACTCTTGAAAGTCCCTTGGACTGCAAGGAGATCCAACCGGTCCATTCTGAAGGAGATCAGCCCTGGGATTTCTTTGGAAGGAATGATGCTGAAGCTGAAACTCCAGTATTTTGGCCACCTCATGCGAAGACTTGACTCATTGGAGAAGACTCTGATGCTGGGAGGGATTGGGGGCAGGAGGAGAAGGGGACGACAGAGGATGAGATGGCTGCATGGCATCACTGACTCGATGGACTTGAGTCTGAGTGACCTCCGGGAGTTGGTGATGGACAGGGAGGCCTGGCATGCTGCGATTCATGGGGTCGCAAAGAGTCAGACACGACTGAACGACCGATCTGATCTGATCTGACTCTTACATCTATACATGACCACTGGAAAAACCATAGCTTTGACTAGACAGACCTTTGTTGGCAAAGTAACATCTCTGCTTTTTAATAAGCTGTCTAGGTTGGTCATAACTTTTCTTCCAAGGAGCAAGCTCTGTCTTAAGTTTATTTTAAAAATGTTAAAAACAAATTAACATGTAAAATATTCTGTTACATTAACTGATGAGGGCTCATTATGGGAGGAACCAGATGGACGGTGGTGATGGAGAAAAGTTTTGCTACTTAAAAGCATTAGACGACTAGAGCAATTGAATTTATCATTCCCTGGATACAGATTAGCCAATATGCTAAAGAAGAGAGCACCTCCCTAGGGAAGTTTATTCATTTCTTTATCATTTATCCAGTGAGCTCTTTCTACACTCCTGCACTGTGCCAGAAGCTTAAAAGAACAATAGAGATGAATGTCATCGTTCTTGTCTTCCAAGAAGTTGCAATATGAAAAGGGTAGTTATATAGGTTGATTGTGGGAAATGTTTGAGGGGTGGGCACAAAGAAAATATGCAGGAGAGTTGGAAAAAATAAGACTACATTTTGACGGGAAGACTGGAGAAATGTCTGTGGAGAAGTGCTTGATGTGGGTCTGAAAGGGTGGCTGGATATGAGTAGAACAATGTTCTGGAAAGGACAGTGTCTCATGGGACGATTCTTGGATTCCGACGGATAATGTTGCCTCCTTTCTCAACTCATACAATCCGGATACACATGCCCTCGAGCTTCTCAGGTGGTCCACAGTATCAAGCTACTCAAGGAATTAAGGGAACTGCTGCATGCCATGACGGTTCTGAGGCCAAGTATGGGAAGAGCAGAAAGTGGGCTGTGGCCCAGTTCCGGGAAATCCCCACCCCTTCTCCGAAATAGTTGGAACAGTCCTCAATGAAATTAAGTAGCAACGCTATCTTTTGAGGCCATCTCTCCTGAGATGGCCCACACTCTGTGGCGTGTGTTTCTCTCTAAGTAAATCCACTTCTTACCTGTTAAAAAAAAAAAAACATAACAAAACCAAAGAAGAAAATTGCTGAAGCAAGGTTTGGGGGCCAGAAAGCAACTGGTCTCTACAGCTCTTTGAAAGCCAGAGATTCATAATCAGAACAAAGGAATTAAGAATAACAAGAATCCATTATGGTTGGCGTTTAGTTTCAATAAAGCAGGCATGTAAATTCTACCACATGAGGAGGGTGGAATGTGAACTTTAGTTCAAAATTTCGATTCTGCTACCTTCTGGAACTGTGGTGATGGAGAAGACTCTCGAGAGTCCCTTGGACTGCAAGGAGATCCAACCAGTCCATTCTAAAGGAGGTCAGCGCTGGGATTTCTTTGGAAGGAATGATGCTAAAGCTGAAACTCCAGTACTTTGGCCATCTCATGCGAAGAGTTGACTCATTGGAAAAGACCCTGATGCTGGGAGGGATTGGGGGCAGGAGGAGAAGGGGACGATAGAGGATGAGATGGTTGGATGGCATCACTGACTCGATGGATGTGAATCTGAGTGAAGTCCGGGAGTTGGTGATGGACAGGGAGGCCTGGTGTGCTGCCATTATTCATGGGGTCGCAAAGAGTCGGACATGACTGAGCGACTGAAGTGAACTGAACTAGAACATTATTACTTTAAATGTTTTTAGTTATTGCAGTACGTTGATTTGCAACACTGAGTTAGTTTCAGGTGTATAACAGTGATTCAGTTATTGTTTACAGATTATATTCCATTATAGGTTATGAAAGATATTGAACATTATTATTTAAACTTTATGAGCCTCAGCTTCCTTGCCTATAAAGTGAAAGCTAGAGATAGGATTAAATGAGATGATATATGTGGCAAGGATGCCTTGAATGGAATAAGGGAAGGATGACTATCCCTATACCAGCTTTCCCAGCTTTCAGAACAATTGTGGCTAATATTGAGTTGGCCAAAAAGTTCATTTGAGTTTTTCTGTAACTGCTTACAATGGCCTGTCACATTCAGCCTCCGTTCCTACACTTTTCTCTCTTCCTTGCCTCAGCTACAGAGATTAGAAAACCAAAACACTCAACTTGCAGAGTCCTCAACTACCATAGCAGCTGGAACTCCATGCATGAATTTAGTTTTATTGATTCAGAACTGAGTCACATGGAGAGGACCACGAGCATTTGTTTGGGATTTGAATTCAGCGGGGAGCAAGAGAAGAGTTCTGAGCATCTCTGGTGCTGGCCTGGGTCTCGGCACAACTGGCCTAGTCTGGGAGCGAGTGCTGGGAGGGTGTTTTCTGATCGACTTACTTCCTGGTTGTCATGGATGCCTTGAACTCATGACTGGCACTGGTTTCCTGTCGGAGGAAGCGGCCTCTAAATTCAGCCACTGTCTGTTTACAGAAGAGGCAGCAGCTGCCTCGATGGCCCAGCTCTATGGTGGCTTCCTGAGTCCGGCTGAAGTCTTTTCAGCCCTCCCCAGTGGTTTAAGACTTTCTGTATAACTTAAAGAACTCCTTGCTGTTTAAGCCAGATGAAGTGGACTCTGTTGTCTGTGATCGACATGACCCCTGAAATGGTACACTAGTTCTGGGCAATACAAAATGAATGGAAGTTTGCTGTTACTGCCTCTTCTGCTGCTTCTTCCTGCTTGAACACAGACACAGACTGGGGGGTGGGGTGTGTGTGTGTGTATGTGTGTGTGTGTAAATCCTATCACTAAAGAGGGCAGAGAAGAAGCCTGAATGAGCCTCATGTCCCAAAGACACTGCTGAATCTCTCAGCAGCCCTGTACCTCCCAGTCTTCAAATCAGAGTTAATATCACCCACTCACAGTTATTTTAATGACTAACTAGGATAAACTACATAGAGTATTGGGCCTAAACCATGCACAAAGGAGGCATTCAATCATGGTAGCTATTATGATCATTACTTGTTGGCACCTTCTCTGTGTATGTCATGGATGCCTTCCGGGACCTCTTGTCAATTGGGCCATTAGGGTGAAGGCACAGGCGGGGTGGGGTATACTCCTCCCTGGAAACCTGAAGGGCAAAAAAAAAAAAAAAAACAAAACCAACTGCCAATATAACATGTGGCTGGATCTCTGTGTGTGGCATGTTAAACATTTACCCTAGGTTATATATCTCTCCATCTTTCTGAAATACTTCCTTTGCTCTTTGTGTTAATGGGGTCACATGGTTTAAGTTGATTTCACGAAGATGAATGTTGGGAAGCATAATGAACCATTCCCCTGCCTGTTCTGTTCATCTGTGGAGTCAAGGGTGGTGGACAAGTGTTTGTTTTCTGTGGGCTTTAATTCTATTTTTGGCCTTGACTAATTTTGTCCCTTTCCTTCTTTTTCATCACAAGAGCTGTGCAGGCTTCTGCTGGCGGATTCAAACAATACCCAGTGTGTTAAGTAAAAGTGGAAATCTCCACCGATCTCTCCAGCACCTCCTGAAGGAACAGAGCTCATGTAAGTCTGCAGTGAAGCAAATCTTGCTTTGTTTTCAGACTTCAGCAACTGCCTTGATTGCTCATTAATATGCTGGCTCCTTAAACTCATGATGAAATCTCAAACCCACTGTCTCCAACAGACTTTCTCTGTGCGCTCTCATCTGAAGTCTTTAGTGCCACTGTCTTGCCGTTGTTCAGTCGCCCAGCCGTGTCCGACTCTCTTCGACCCCATGGGCTGCAGCACACCAGGCCTCCCTGTCCCTTACCATTTCTCAGAGTTCACCCAAGTTCACGTCTATTGACTCGGTGATGCCATCCAACCATCTCATCCTCTGTTGCTCTTTTCTTCTGCCTTCAACTTCCCCAGCATCAGGTCTTTTCCAGTGAGTCGACTGTTCACATCAGGCAGTCAAAGGATTGGAGCTCCAGCCTCAGTATCCACCGTCTTAACCACCTCCAAATCATTATCAGTATCATCTAATCCCGTTTATTCTGTCCCAGGTAACTTCAGGAACCATGTCAGTCTCCTCCTTTCCTTCTCAACTCCGTCTATGGCAACATAAGCAACCATATTACTTGATTTCCTGCAGGACACAGACCCTCCTGTCCTCACCTCGTAGCACTGAGTGTCCTCTAGGCTTTGTCATCAGTATAGGGCTCTGTTCCACCTTCAAGATGTTTCCTTTCCTTGGTGCTGTCACACGGCTTGTGGGATCTTAGTTCCCAGACCAGGAATTGAACCAGGGCCCTCAGCCCTGAAAGTGCAGAGTCTTAACCTCTGGACCACCAGGGAAGTCCCAAGATGCTTCCCCTTTATTCTTTCCTCCTTTGCTCCTGCTCTGCTCATACCCTCACAGACACCCCTCTATGTGGGGTACCTTGGATTTACTTTGTCATATCCACCCCTCATTCTCTGATCAGCTGCATCTGTGCTGCCTCCCCCACCACTCTGATGACCCTCCCACCCAAACTCTGCAGGACGCCCCATACCAGCCCACCTCTGGATTACCAGCAGATCCTTTTAGGGCGACGGCACTCTTGAGGAAATGCCGAGAATTACAAGTCCATAGTGCTTGGCATCAGAGGATGCCCACCCTTCTTTTAGTCTGCTCTTGCCAGTAGTTTTGGCAGGTCCTCTCTGCTTATACCGATCGCTCATTCCTAACACAGCATCCTCATTCCTATAAGAGCACCCGCTGTCTTTCTTCCTTGAGAGGAGCCAGGACCTGGTCTGAGTTTTCTTATCATTCTGCTCATACCAGCACACACATTCTTACACCATGAACATCTTGGATCGGGCACCTCCCACACACCACCTCAGACTTTTCTTCCAGCCTCCACTTGCCTTTTGTTCCAGCCACCACTGTGGTGACCAGTTCTCCCAGGGGTCCAGCGGGTAGCACATGCAGACGATCTGCCAGCCCCTCCTGCCTCCCAGCCTAGCACTTACCTCTTTTCACTATGGCTTGGGACCCTGCAGGCACCCCTCAGGTTCCTCACAAGTACACCCCAGAGTGCTGGGGTGTTCCGGCCTCCCGGAGTGTTTTTTGATTAGTGGCAGATGCCAGCTGATGAATAAATGCTTCCTCCCTTCTCACCTTAGACTGGCCATCCCAAGATGCACATTATACGGATTCTCAAGAGGTCCATGGGATCAAGCGACCCAATAAGGCACTGTGTGCAGCTTCGCACTGCTTCACGCTTTTACCCCTCCTTCTTCAGATTATAGTCCCCAAGAGAGTACATGGAGACACTTTTTCTGATGTCTGCTCTCTGGGGAAATCAGTCAGAGACACATCCTTTATTCTTCTTTCCAAATTCTTTTCTCTCTAAGCTCAAATTCTTGTTTCTTTAGGCTAAAAACCAGCCGTCTCATTTCTTGAGAGAACTTTCTTCTATAATGATGTCTCCCCTCTTCCAATAATCAAAATCTTAATAATTTTAAGAAATGTGCCCTGAGAGCTTAAAAAAATCACACTGTTGTATCACTCACTTATGATTGCCTTCAAAAAAATGGAAAGAATATCCAAAACCTTACAGTGATGTTTTCAGACACTTTGGTTTCATAAAGTACAGTTGACCCTTACACAACATGGTTTGAACAGCATGGGTACACTTACACATGGAATTTTTTTTTACTAATATTAGTAAATAATATAGCCCTACATGATCCATGGTTGATGGAATCTACGAATGTGGAATTACAGATATGGAGGAACTGCAGATACCAAGGGTCCACTTAAATTATATTAAGATTTTCTACTTCAAGGAGTGTTGGTGCCTCTAAACCCCATTGTTCAAGGGTCAACTGGACTAAAGTAATTTGTCATTGTACTTCAGCTTAATGGCAACATTATCCATGAAGCTTGCCTGGAGCTACGAAGAAGGAGAGTTTCTACCACTTGATGACAGTAACACTGTTCAGAGATTAGTAGAGAATAACAAAGCCACGATGTGATACAGATGTTGGACAGCTGGCCAGGCTTGCTCTCCAAATAAATGACTCAAGCCTGCCCAGAAGTTTCACAGCAGATATGATTCCAGTGTGTGTCCTGGCGACACTGAAAAATCACTACCTGCCTTCCATCATGGGGCCGTTGACAAATGCCAAGAACCACGACTACCAAAACTACAGATGCCAGGATCTATTGTACTTTCTATCTCTAAATCTCTGCTGTCTGGACTCTGAAATTTGAATGTGTACAATATCTTCAGCTTGAAACGAATAAGCCTTCACCTGACTTGCTCACTCGCGGTGTCACTCAACCATGACTCCACCGTCAAATAGAGAGACTTTCACTCTCCAGGTCCTGCTGGGACTTTATTTTCACATCTAGTGACTCTTTCTAAACTTCACTCTTACTTACCCTCCCTGCTGCACCTGACCACTAACCAACCTGTCTTTGCGCCTCCATGATTGTCATGAGTCTGTAATTTTTCTCTGGGGTTTAGTTCATCATTCGAATTATATCTTTCTCTTCTTTCAACTTCTCTTTCTCCTTCCTTTGAGTACAACCCAAAGTCCATCCTTGATCTTCTTTTACATTTCTTCTTCATGAATCGCAGTCCCTTGTTTCAATTTTACTAAGGTCATTCGGAGAACAAATCGTCAGCACAGACTATTAGAAACAGGAGGGCTGTCATCTTGATAATCTCCCCTCACTTGAATGCCTCCAGAAATGAAGTAAACCCTTCATTTAAGTACCTCCTTACACAGCAGTTTTGTTTTGTTTTCATTTCTGAGAGCTCTATTATGTAAAATAGTTTAGTATGAATGGCTGAATCTATCTCGTAATTTTGAGACATTGACTGTTTTTCTATCCTCCAAAATAACATTGAAAAAAATTCCACCTTCTTTGTGATAGCCTTTAGCAATACTCTGTCAGCTTATATTAAGCTCCTCTTAGTCACCAGACTGGGGAAGGCAATGGCACCCCACTCCAGTACTCCTGCCTGGAAAATCCCATGGACGGAGGAGCCTGGTGGGCTGTCCATTGGGTCGCTGAGGGTCGGACACGACTGAGCGACTTCACTTTCACTTTTCACTTTCACTCATTGGAGAAGGAAATGGCAACCCACTCCAGTGTTCTTGTCTGGAGAATCCCAGGGATGGGGGAGCCTGGTGGGCTGCCGTCCATGGGGTCACGAAGAGTCGGACACAACTGAAGTGATTTAGCAGTAGCAGCAGCAGCAGTCACCAGACCCAGAATCTCAGAAATACTTTTGATTCTTCCTTCTCCTTTAATTCATGCAAGAAACAGTTACTGATTACTCAAGTTTTGTTTTGAAGTTTCTTCAGCAGAAATTCCATGTTTCATTCCATTCTTCCAGGTAGAAGAATTAAGTATTGTAAAAATGATAATTTCAATTAACTTATAGAGCTAATGCAATAGTGATAAAACACCACTGGGCTTTCTTTCAAAGGAATAAATACAAGTTTTTTGAAGTTAACTGAGATAATAAAGAATATTTCAAAAATGAAGAATGATAAGGAGAGATTAGTTATATGAGCCATTAAAACAAAGTCTACTGTCTTTAAGGTTATGCTCAAAGTCCTTCAAGCTAGGCTCCAGCAGTATTTGAACTGAGAACTTCCAGATGTACGAGCTGGATTTAGAAAAGGCAGAGGAGCCAGAGATCAAATTGCCAACATCTGCTGGATCATAGAGAAAGCAAAGGCTTTCCAGAAAAACATCTACTTCTGCTTCATTGCCTACACTAAAGCATTTGACTGTGTAGATCACAACAAACTGTGGAAAGTTCCTAAAGACATTGGAAGCCCTTCTCTTGAAGAGCAGGGAATGCTGCCTTGCCTGTCTCCTGAGAAACGTGTATGCCTTCTTCTCCTCCTGCCCTCTTTTCTGTCTCCCCAGCATCAGGGACTTTTCCAAAGAGTCAGCTGTTCGCATCAGATGACCAAAATACAGGAGTTTCAGCTTCAGCATGAGTCCTTCCTATGAGTATTCAGGGTTGATTTCTCTTTAGATTGACGGTTGGATCTCCTTGCTATCCAAGGGACTCTCAAGAATCTTCTCCAGCACCACAGTTTGAAGGCATCAGTTCTTCGGCGCTCAGCCTTCTTGAAGGTCCAACTCTCACAACCCTATGTGACCGCTGGGAAGACCATAGCCTTGACTAGACGGACCTTTGTTGGCAGAGTAATGTCTCTGCTTTTCAACATATTGTCTAGGTCTGTCATAGCTTTCCTGCCAAGAAGCAAACATCTTCTGATTTCATGGCTGCAGTCTCCATCCGCAGTGATTTCAGAGCCCAACAAGAGGAAATCAGTCACTACTTCCACTTTCCCCCCTCTATTTTCCATGAGTAATGAGGGCTGGATGTCACAATCTTAGTCTTTTTTTAATATTTAGTTTTAATCAGACTCACTCTCCTCCTTCACATTCATGAAGAAGCTCTTTAGTTCCTCTTCACTTTCTGCCATTAGAATGGTATCATCCTCCTATCTGAAGTTGTTGATGTTTCCCCGCCTATCTTGATTCCAGCTTATAAGTCATCCAGCCCAGCATTTCTCAGCATACAAATCAAACAAACAGGGTGCCAGCAGACAGCCCTGTCGTACTCCTTTCTCGATCTTGAATCCATCGGTTGTTCCATACAGGGTTTTAACTGTCGCTTCTTGATCTGCATACAGGTTCCTCAGGAGACAGGTAAAATGGTCTGATATTCCAACCTCTTTAAGAGCTTTCCACAGTTTATTATGATCCACACAGTCAAAGGCTTTGGCATAGTCAATAAGACAGAGGTAGATGTTTGTCTAGAATTCCCTAGTTTTCTCTATGATCCTGCAAATGTTAGCAATTTCATCTCTGGTTCCTCTGCTTTTTTCTAAACCTAGCTGGGACATCTGGAATTTCTTGGTTCATATAATGCTGAAGCCTAGAAGGAAATGGCAACCCACTCCAGTGTTCTTGCCTGGAGAATCCCAGGGACGGGGGAGCCTGGTGGGCTGCTGTCTCTGGGGTCGCACAGAGTCGGACACAACTGAAGCAACTTAGCAGCAGCAGCACTAGTTATATGAAATTTTCCAGGCAAGAATACTGGAGCGGATAGCCATTTACTTCTCCAGGGATCTTGCTGACCCAGGGGTTGAACCTGGATCTCTTGTGTCTCCTCCCCTGGCAGGCAGATTCTTTACCACTAGCACCACCTGGGAAGCCCCTAGCAAGGGTTATAGTGGAGAGTTCTGGCAAAACATGATCCACTGGAGGAGGGAATGGCAAAGCACCCCAGTACACTCACCGTGAGAACCTCCTGAACTGTATAAGAGGATAAACAAATTAGAATGATTGTTTATTAAATACAAAAATATGATATATAAAAGATGGGAATACATATCAATGAGGATATTAAAGATTATTCAGCAATATTTCTGGAGTCACTGGCAAGGAATCTGGAAGAAATTTTCAAATGTATTGAATGAAGCTCATATGAGATTAGTGAAAGTGAAATGTAAAATCATAGAAAAATAAGAATAGAAAAGTTTGATTAACTCTCTGGAACACTGAGAAACTTTTCAGATGTGAAGTCATTGATGGTGCAGCCACATTGGAAAACAGTCTGAAAATTCCCTGAAGGATTAAATACAGAGTTGCCATATGACCCAACAATTTCACTGTTAGGTATATATCCAAGAAAAATGAAAACATACATTCACACAAAATCCTATACACAAAGATTTGTAACAGCATTATGCATAATACCCTATAACTGAAGACAACCTACAATTTCTTTGCACATCAACTAACAAATATTAATAGATAAATAAAATGTGGTATATTTATACTGGAATATTATTTGGCAACAAAAAAGGAATGAAGTACTGATACATGCTGCAACATGGGTAAACCTTAAAAACATTACCTAAGTGAAATAAGCTGGTCTGAAAGAACTATATATGCTATAATTCTATTTATATAAAATGTCTAGAGTAAACAAATCTTTGGAGACAGAAGGATTTGTCATTGCCTATGCTTAGGGGGTGGTGGTTTAGTCTCTAAGTCGTGCCCAACACTTGTGACCCCATGGACTGTAGCCTGCCAGGTTCCTCTGTTCATGGGATTCTTCAGGCAAGAGTACTGGAGTGGGCTGCCATTTCTTTCTCCAGGGAATCTTCCCAATCCAGGAATCGAACCCAGGTCTCCTGCATTGCAGGCAAGATTTTTTATTGACTGAGCAGGGGCTTGGGGTTAAATAGCGAGTGATTGCTAATGGATGTGGGTTTCTTTAGGAGGTGATGTAAAGTTTCTAAAGTTGGCAATGGTGATGCAATCACAAGTCTGTGAATATATTAATACTAAAACCACCAAATTTTGCCCTTTAAATGAGCGTATTTCCACCTGTCAATGCAGGAGACACAGGAGACACAAGTTTGATCCCTGAGTCGGGAAGATCGTCTGGAGTAGGAAATGGCAACAAACTTGTGTCTCCTGCATTGGCAGGTGGAAATACAGCATGGCCAAAAATAAATCAATAAAATTTTTTTTAAAAGAAAGGACTTAGGGAGTTCCCTGGTAGTCCAGTGGTTAAAGACTCTGTGCTCTCAATGCAGGGGCCCTGGGTTCGATCCCTGGTCAGGAAACTAGATCCCACATGCCACAACTAAGGCCCAGTGTACCCAAATAAATAAAGATGAAATTTAAAAAAAAAAATAAAATAAAATAAAAGAAAGGACTTAGGATAAGATTACGTGCTTTGGAGGGTAGTAAGTTGATATTAGTATTTTCTGACTTTTTCAATTGCTTTTTCAAGCAGTTTAATTGAGATATAGTTCATATACTATACAATCTGCCCTCTGTTCCCTTGAGTCCAACTCTTTGAGATTCCATGAACTGTAGCCCACCAGCCTCCTCTGTCCATGGAATTTTCCAGGAAAGAAGAGTATTTTACAGTTAAGCACATGATTTGGAAAGAAGAATTCAGATGTTGCTGTTTTGCTGATCCAGGCTGTTAATACTCTGCTGGTCTTTCTTGTGGGCCCCCCTTCCTTCACTAGGAATCATAAAGCGTTATCTTTGGCACAAAGATGCTACACTCCTAATACTCCTTGTTCTCCTGGCAAATCAATTCAATATTCCTTAGCTTTCCAAAGCAGAAATCCTTTGCTTCTCCAATTTGTTTTGCTGTTGCGAGGCACTGACCTGCTGCGTTAATTTCACTGCTTTACAATACCCATTGCCTAAACCAAGATGCTTTTCTCCCACACAGAACCCCTGTTAGTAATTGTGTCTAAATGGGTCTCCAAGGAGCTGCTGCAGCTGTGTAGTCACTAAGTCGTGTCTGACTCTTTGTGACCCTAGGGACTGTAGCCTGCCAAGCTCCTCTGTCGGTGAGTTTTCCCAGGCAAGAATACTGGAGTATTACCATTAATACTGGTTACCATTTCCAGTAACCAGTATATATATTACCATTAATATGGGTTACCATTTCCTCCTCCAGGGGATCTTCCCTACCTAGAGATTGAGCCTGAGTCTCCTGTGTCCCCTGCATTTGGAAGTGGATTCTGTACCACTGTGCCACCTGGGAAGCCCCCAAGCAGCTGCACTGATGTTTATTCAAACTGTAACAGCAAGGGAACATGCTCTTGATATATCTTGACCTTGTCTAGCAGCTACAGTAAGGTCACAGTCTTTCCCATCATACTTGCATAAAATTTTGCTTAAACTACTTAACAAATTTTAAAAAGACTTGGAATTGTCTTTCAATGAATTGTCCACAAGAAATTATTTGTCAACATCCATTCTCTTAAGACCTGCTTGTATTGTAATATTTTAAATTCTGGTTATACTCATGATTTGGCTTAGTTTGGAATTTCCCTTTCTTCAAGGCAATATAATCAGGGAACAGCATTCCATTCATTAACAGTCAGCAGCCTCCATGCACAGTGGTTCCATCTTTGTTGGGACCAATAACAGAGACTCATTCATTCAAGCCAGAATCACCTCTTACTGGAAGCAGATTCAAAATTGGAATATAATAATGGAAGGAACCCTTTATGGTGTCTTTATGCTGTGAATATAATGATACTTTAGAGATGCCACAGAAGTGGATGGCTGGGCATTTAGAAGGTCATCAGGGTTCAGGATCTAGTCTAATTCTGAGGCACCAGAAATTCCATTTTTGGGGGACTGGTTATATTACTACAGCCTCAGAAGACTGAAGTATGAACCTGTGGGCATTTGACTGCCTGGAGTAGGGTACAGCTAATAAGGGGCAGGGTAAAAAAGGGGAAAAGGCTGGACAGCATTAGTCTGTTTATTAATGTACAGAGAGCGCAGGGAGTGAAATCTATGTCTATGAGGGAGGGGACTCTTAGGAAACCTAGAAGACCAATTGGCCCAGATGTTTAAACCAACCAGTATGATGTAATGGGGAGGTTCGTATGTCTCAGATGAGGGAACTTGCTGGGCCTACTTCCTGAATCCCCACTAGGCCTGTGCCTTCAACTATGCTGGGGATTTGCTGAAAGGCAAGTGGCTGGAATCCATAAACAGCTAGATGGACCAGAGACTGGGCTCCTTTTTCTTAGAAGAAAACTATGACAAACCTAGGCAGCATATTCAAAAGCAGAGATAATACTTTGCCAACAAAGATCTGTCTAGTCAAAGCTATGGTTTTTCCAGAAATCATGCATGGAAGTGAGAGTTGGACTGTAAAAAAGCCAAGCACTGAAGAATTGATGCTTTTGAACCATGGTGTTGATGAAGATTCTTGAGAATCCCTTGGACTGCAGGGAGATCCAACCAGTCTGTCCTAAAGGACATCAGTCCTGAATATTCATTGGAAGGACTGATGCTGAAGCTGAAACTCAAATACTTTGGCCACCTGATGTGAAGAACTGACTCATTTGAAAAGATCCTGATGCTGGGAAAGATTGAAGGCGGGAGGAGAAGGGGATGGCAGAGGATGAGATGGTTGGATGTCATCACCAACTCAATGGACATGAGTCTGAACAAGCTCCAGGAGGTGGTGAAGGGCAGGGAAGGCTGGTGTGCTGCAGTCCGTGGGGTCTCAAAGAGTCGGGCACGACTGAGCGACTGAACAACCCAAGAGAGAGTGCTTGTGCACTCAAAGTGGAGGGCTGTACCAGCTTAGCGGCGCCATCTTCACTTACATCCCACATATTCAGTTAGTCTGGTGCCTCAGTCATTAACTACCCACTTCCTGCTATTTTTTGTACCGTTGGGACCACGAGCATCACCTCTGTTTCTGCTTCCAACGTTTGCGGCTCAGTCTGTAACCTTCGCCATCAGATCAGATCAGATCAGATCAGTCGCTCAGTCGTGTCCGACTCTTTGCGACCCCATGAACTGCAGCACGCCAGGCCTCCCTGTCCATCACCAGCTCCCGGAGGTCACTCAGACTCGCATCCATCGAGTCAGTGATGCCATCCAGCCATCTCATCCTCTGTCGTCCCCTTCTCCTCCTGCCCTCAATCCCTCCCAGCATCAGAGTCTTCTCCAATGAGTCAACTCTTCACATGAGGTGGCCAAAATACTGGAGTTTCAGCTTTAGCATCATTCCTTCCAAAGAAATTCCAGGATTGATCTCCTCCAGAATGCACTGGTTGGATCTTCTTGCAGCCCAAGGGACTCTCAAGAGTCTTCTCCAACACCACAGTTCAAAAGCATCAATTCTTCGGCACTCAGCCTTCTTCACAGTCCAGCTCTCACATCCATACATGACCACAGGAAAGACCATAGCCTTGACTAGGCGAACCTTTGTTGGTAAAGTAATGTCTCTGCTTTTGAATATGCTATCTAGGTTGGTCATAACTTTCCTTCCAAGGAGCAAGCGTCTTTTAATTTCATGGCTGCAGTCACCATCTGCAGTGATTTTGGAGCCCAGAAAAACAAAGTCTGACACTGTTTCCACTGTTTCCCCATCTATTTCCCATGCAGTGATGGGACCAGATGCCATGATCTTCGTTTTCTGAATGTTGAGCTTTAAGCCAACCTTTTCACTCTCCACTTTCACTTTCATCAAGAGGCTTTTTAGCCCCTCTTCACTTTCTGCCATAAGAGTGGTGTCATCTGCATATCTGAGGTTATTGATATTTCTCCCGGCAATCTTGATTCCAACTTGTGTTTCCTCCAGTCCAGCATTTCTCATGATGTACTCTGCATATAAGTTAAATAAACATGGTGACAATATGCAGCCTTGACGTACTCCTTTTCCTATTTGGAACCAGTCTGTTGTTCCATGACCAGTTGTAACTGTTGCTTCCTGACCTGCATACAGATTTCTCAAGAGGCAGATCAGGTGGTCTGGTATTCCCATCTCTTTCAGAATTTTCCATAGTTTATTGTGACCCACACAGTCAAAGGCTTTGGCATAGTCAATAAAGCAGAAATAGATGTTTTTCTGGAACTCTCTTGCTTTTTCCATGATCCAGCGGATGTTGGCAATTTGATCTCTGGGTCCTCTGCCTTTTCTAAAACCAGCTTGAACATCAGGAAGTTCACGGTTCACATATTGCTGAAGCCTGGCTTGGAGAATTTTGAGCATTACTTTACTAGCGTGTGAGATGAGTGCAATTGTTCGGTAGTTTGAGCACTCCTTGGCATTGCCTTTCTTTGGGACTGGGATGAAAACTGACCTTTTCCAATCTTGTGGCCACTGCTGAGTTTTCCAAATTTGCTGGCATATTGAGTGTAGCACTTTCACAGCATCATCATTCAGGACTTGGAATAGCTCCACTGGAATTCCATCACCTCCACTAGCTTTGTTCGTAGTGATGCTTTCTAAGGCCCATTTGACTTCACATTCCAAGATGTCTGGCTCTAGGTCAGTGATCACATCATCATGATTATCTAGGTCTTGAAGCTCTTTTTTGTACAGTTCTTCTGTGTATTCTTGCAACCTATGGATTTCCGGCCAAGTACGCCACCTAGTGGTGACACTGGACTCTGGCGGAATCAGACCTTAAACTGCAGTCAAAGGTTTATCAGCAACACCTTAAGGAACTCTGTTTTAGAGGGTGTACTCACACTCATTTGACCTCATGTCTTCTAGAAGTCTCAAACTGTGGGCAAAAAGTTAATGTCTGTTATAGATGCTATTGGCCTCCCAGGTGGCGCTGGTGGTAAAGAACCCGCATGTCAAAGCAGGAGACATAAGAGATGTGGGTTAGATCCTTGGGTCAGAAAGTTCCCCGGGAGGAGTGCATGGCAGCCCACTCCAGTATTCTTGCCTGGAGAATCCCATGGACAGAGGAGCCTGGCGGGCTACAGTCCATGGGGTCGCCACGACTGAAGTGATTTAGCACACGGTACAGATGTTATTAAGCAATAAGAGGTTGATTTTGTTATAAACCAGACACTGATATGAAACGGGACAGGAAAATGAGTTTCTTGTCTTTTTCTGTCACACCACCAACTTGTGGGATCTTAGCTTCCTAATCAGATCAAACCTGCGCCTGCTACAGTGGAAAAGTGGAGTCCTAAGCACTGGACCACCAGGGACGTCCCCAGCTTCTTGCGTTGATAGGAGGGGAAAGGATGCCAGCTACTCAAGATGATGGATCAAAAGGTCAACTGCCATATTCAACTCTGTGCTAATTCTCATGTTTCTCCTAACCTGTAGCCCTCGAATGGTGATCTGGGTGTCTATCATAAACCCTTAAAGGGTACTGGGGAGGAAATAGCAAACCCTGGATATTTCAGATCATAGAACTATCATCTGTGTGACTTGCCCCAAATAATGTTTTTTTATAAACTCATGGAAGTCTCTGGATTTAGGTGGCAAATCAGTGCTGCTATTTGGTCAGTTAGAAATGCAATTTAGGGTTATGGTTCACAGAATTTTTCTAAAAATCAATTTTTCAGTATTTTAAATACCACTTGCAAAAGCGAGAAATAGTAAAAATGTGTTCAACTGGCTGACAAAATTAAGATGACTATAATCTTCTAATAAAATGCATGGTATAGTAGTAAAATTACTGCTGAAAAAAAAAAACCCTTATCATGGCAAAACCACAAAGCATTATATCTGCATAATGACATTTGTTTGGGCAGGTGAGTCATTATTCTGTACACGGCAGTCTTTCTATGTTTTATGAGCATGTAGTAAAATTACTGGGCTTCTCTGGTGGCTCAATGGTAAAGAATCCACCTGCAATGCAGGAGATGTGGGTTTGAAACTTGGGCTGGGGAAATCCCCTGGAGGAGGCAGTGGCAACCCACTTCAGTGTTCTTGCCTGGGAAATCCCATGGCCAGAAGGGCCTGGTGGGCTACAGTCCATGGGGTTGCAAAGAGTTGGACATGACTGAGCACACACACACACCCCTTACCTTGACTGCATGTTAAAGGGGGTGCTCACATTCACTTGGTCTTTCTGATGCACCTCACATTTTGGAATGTATAAGTAGACAGAGAGAAGTGAAAAATATCCCCCCTGGAGCTTATTCTTGGAGGGGGCTGTTTGAGGGTAAGTTGCCGGGGTACACACAGACAAAATGATGACATAAAATGGTTAGTAGAGAGGTTCAACTCATGTATATATGCTTGTGTTGCTTTTGATAGGAGTGGATCAGATCAGATCAGATCAGTCGCTCAGTCGTGTCCGACTCTTTGCGACCCCATGAACCGCAGCACGCCAGGCCTCCCTGTCCATCACCAGCTCCCGGAGGTCACTCAGACTCACACCCATCAAGTCAGTGATGCCATCCAGCCATCTCATCCTCTGTCGTCCCCTTCTCCTCCTGCCCTCAATCCCTCCCAGCATCAGAGTCTTTTCCAATGAGTCAACTCTTCACATGAGGTGGCCAAAATACTGGAGTTTCAGCTTTAGCATCATTCCTTCCAAAGAAATTCCAGGGCTGATCTCCTTCAGAATGGACTGGTTGGATCTCCTTGCAGTCCAAGGGACTCTCAAGAGTCTTCTCCAACACCACAGTTCAAAAGCATCAATTCTTCGGCACTCAGCCTTCTTCACAGTCCAGCTCTCACATCCATACATGACCACAGGAAAGACCATAGCCTTGACTAGGCGAACCTTTGTTGGTAAAGTAATGTCTCTGCTTTTGAATATGCTATCTAGGTTGGTCATAACTCTCCTTCCAAGGAGCCGGGGTGCACACAGACAAAATGATGACATAAAATGGTTAGTGGAGAGGTTCAACTCATGTATATATGCTTGTGTTGCTTTTGATAGGAGTGGATCATGAACTCTTAATTTGTCCTCCTCCATTTTTTTATTGCTTTTTCTTCTTCTTTGCTACCCTCCACTATTGACTATCAAGCGTGCGCGTGCACACACACACAGACACACACACACACACACATTTTCCCTTAGTTACTAAAATTGCTGAACTTTGTTAGGTCAATCTGATCATGCATTGTCCCTTGTAACTATGTGTAGCTACTTCTACAACAACAGTGAACAATAAGAACAAAAATCTATATAGCACTTCATAAGTGTCAAGCAGTTTTCAACACTTGTAAGCATGTTACTCATGGAATCCTCTCAACATATATATATATATATACGGTGGAGGCTACTAAGTATCCTTATTTTTCAGATGTGGAAACTAAAAAACAGAGAGTAACTTGCCCAGGCTCTCACAGCGAGTGCTCCTATAGCTGAGACTGGAAGTGAGGGGGCCAGCCCCAGTGGTAGTAGATCAGTCACTCAGTCGTGTCTGACTCCCACGACCCGATGGGCTGCAGCCCGCCAGGCCCCTCTGTCCATGGGATTCTCCAGGCAAGAATCTTGGAGTGGGTTGCCACTCCCTCCTCCAGGGAATCTTCCTGACCCAGGAAGCAAGCAGATGGATTCTTTATCGACTGAGCCACCAGGGAGCCCTTCCCTAATCTGAAGTTAGATTTTTTTTTGGTCTAGCATATCTTTATCCCTCATTCCTTTATTCATCACCACTAGTCTCGTATTTGGATTTATCTTTTGTTAATAGAATATAGCAAAAATTTTAACCTAAACTGTTTGTGTGTGATGATTTGAACCATTCATATTATTATTGGTATATTTAAATTTGTTTTTATCATTTTCCTCCATAATGGATTTCTTTATTTTTATCCCAATCATATCGTCTATTTTTACTATATGTATTCTAGAGTTTGCTTTCCTGAGGTCTAAAGGGCACACCTGATAATGCTCATCATCCCCAATTTGGATGACATAAATTTTAAGCTTTTACTCTGAGTTTTAGATCATCAGTTTTGTGGAGCCCTATCCAAGGGCTTCCCTGGTGGCACTAATTGTGAAGAACCCACGTGCCAATGCAGGTAAATGTAAGAGATCCAAGTTTGAGGTGTGGGTTTGATCGCTGGGTTGGGAAGATCCCCTGGACGAGGGCATGGCAACCCACTCCAGTATTCTTGCTTGGAGAATTCCATGGACAGGGGAGCCTGGCGAGCCAGTCCTTGGGGTCACAAAGAGTTGGACATGACTTAAGTGACTCTCATGCATGCGTTCCAAGGTCATAGGTGTAAAGCTTTGTACACAGCCCATGGAGCCCTGTCCCAATGTCTCTTTGGAACAGACCGAGTCGCTAGCAACTGTTGCTATGAGCCCCCTAACCTAAACCAGCTAGCTCCCTGACCTCATATTAGGTAAAAATTACCCACCCTATAGCATACTAACCAGTCAGCTGATGCCATTCTTCCAGCAGGGATTTTTACTGTCTTGAGGCTATAAAAATTGACCACTAGCCCACAAAGGCGTCGGCTCTGCCTTGAGTTGGCCCCTGTTCTAGCAGTGTCTCCTGCTCTAATAAACTCTATTCTCTCCTTCTGCCTTGTGTCTGGAAATTCTTTTCCAACCTGTGCACAGACTAAAACAAGTTTGTCTCTCTCTCTCTTTCTTTTTTTTTTTGGCTGAGCTGTGTCAAATGTGGGACCTTAGTTCCGTCCCCAGGGATGGAACCCATGCCCCCTGTAGTGGAAGCGTGGAGTCCTAAGCACTGGACTGACCGTGAATTCTGGTTTGTCTCTATTTTGAAAGTCATTTCTTAATGGCATCAGGAAGTGTTGCTATATGAACATATATGTAATCTGAGTCCATGGGGCTGGATTAGGTGAAGCTTTTGAGAAAGGAGTCATAATATGGACACAAACAGGTAAAAGCATCATGAAATGAAGAGGAAGACAGCACACTGGTCATGAACTGAAGTTGCCTTTATTCTCTCCTCATCCCCTTTCTTGTCTAACTCAGGCTTCTGGTGATTTGCATAGGAAAGAAGTGCCCAATTATGTGTTTTTTTTTTCAATTCACTGAAGTACACGTTTTAGGGTAGAAAGACGATCAAATGTTTTCTTGAGAAAATTTAAATGTGATTCAGCATAAAAGTGAAATGGTGCTATCAATATTTTATCCCCCGTGAGCTCAAGAAAATGAACAGAATGTTGCTTTTTCTGGCGCTAGATGGCAGTCTTTCTCTGCAAACCAAACCGGATGGACAGGCTCTCTGACAAGCTGGCTGACGTCCCCAGGAGGTGCCTAAGCTCTCTTAGCAGCTTTCCTGACTGAAGAAGCCAAATTAGAAGTGGTTCAGTTCAGTTCAGTTCAGTTGCTCAGTTATGTCTGACTCTTTGCAACTCCATGGACTGCAGGACACCAGGCCTCCCTGTCCATCACCAACTCCCGGAGTTCACTCAAACTCATGTTCATGGAGTCTGTGATGCCATCCAACCATCTCATCCTCTGTTGTCCCCTTCTCCTTCCACCTTCAATCTTTCCCAGCATCAGGGTCTTTTCCAAGGAGTCAGTTCTTCTCATCAGGTGGCCAAAGTATTGGAGTTTCAGCTTCAGCATCAGTCCTTCCAATGAATATTCAGGACTGATTTCCTTTAAGATTGACTGGTTGGATCTCCTTGCAGTCCAAGGAACTCTCAAGAGTCTTCTCCAACACCACAGTTCAAAAGCATCTTCCATTTAATGAGGAAGGAATGATACTGACAGTCCCCCGAGACTTGTGGCTGAGTTAGAATTAGGGGAGGGAAGAGAGTGGGTGAAAGAAAAGACAGGGTATAGTTAATTACAGCAAACACTTCAGTGAAGGCAGCAGGAAGCAAATGCCTTTCTGAGGAAGTATCTTTGGACCTAACTTTGGATTTGAGAATGAATCTTGCTTGCCTTCTTTTCGATATTCTATATTCACAGGCTTTCTTCCTCCAGTTGTCTTGGAAAAAACCTGAATAATAGACTGTGCAGCTTTAGGTTTTAATAGGACTCAGGTAGGAATAAATTCACCTTACAAGATGCTTACTGTATGTCCTTGTGCCTCCTAATTAAAAAAAAAAAAAAATCCCCAGAACATTTCTCTTAGTACTGCCACTTTTCATCAATAAACATTTATGAAGATAATTCTTATTTTAAAAATTGTGCTGGCACTTTGGTAGATACAAAAAAGTACTTGATAGGCCCTGAGGAAATACTATTACCCATGTCTCCTGCATTACAGGCAGATTCTTTACTGTCTAAGCCACCAGGGAAAGCCAGGTGTATGTTTACTGGGAGGTGAGAATTCTACCATTGAACCACCTATGCTGTATAAGCATACTGAATCATCAAAAATGGAGCAACCAGCCACCTTTTTGTAGGGGGCTGTGTTTTCATGTTTTTGCAACTTAAAATGTATTTTCTACTTAAGGTGTCTTATTACACGGCTATTAGTTGACTCTCGAGAGTCCCTTGGACTGCAAGGACATCCAGCCAGTCCGTCCGAAAGGAAATCAGTCCTGAATATTCACTGGAAGGACTGATGCTGAAGCTCAAACTCCAATACTTTGGCCACCTGATGCGAAGAGCTGACTCATTTGAAAAGACCCTGATGCTGGGAAAGATTGAAGGCAAACGGAATAGGGGGCAGCAGAGGATGACATGTTTGGATGGCATCACGGACTCTATGGACATGAGTTTGAGTAAACTCTGGGAGATGGTGATGGACAGGGAAGCGGGCGTCGCAAAAAGTCAGACACGACTGAGCAACTGAACTGAACTGAGTTTTCCAATTAACCCATAATATACATTATATATTTTTGTCATTTTCCTTTATTATTAAAGTAATCTATGATTATTTTTGGGCTCCCCTTGTGGCTTAGCTGGTAAAGAATCTGTCTGCCATGCAGGAGACCTGGGTTTGATCCCTGGGTTGGGAAGATCCCCTGGAGAAGAGAGCGGCTACCCACTGCGGTATTCTGGCCTGGAGAATTCCATAGACTGTATAGTCCATGGGGTCACAAAGAACTGGACATGACTGAGCGACTTTCACTTCACTTTATGATTAATTTTTAAAAATTAAAATATTGTAATCCTCCCAAATTCCATCCACAGACATAGCCACTGTTCATATTTTTGATGTCAATATTTTCCTCTGTTAATTACAAAAAATTGTCTTAATTATTAATTATCATGCGCATTTCCCTTCATCAGCTTAAATCCTTCAAACATGTGGACTTTGGGGAGAGACTGCCTCATGTGGTTTCTGGAACTAACATTGAACTTGGTCTTTTCATCCGCAAAGTGGGAGTAATGCGAGTCGTTCCAACACAGAATTAATTATCTATAAACGAGACAGTGCAGGTAATGTGTCTGGCACGTAAGAGACGCACAGTAAGGACTCCCTGGTGGTCCGGTGGCTAAGACTCCGAGCTCCCAGTGCAGGGGGCCTGGGTTCAACCTCTGGTCAGGGAGCTAGATCCCGCACGCCACAAGGAGGACCAAAGTTCCCACGTGCTGCAGCTAAGACCTGGAGCAACCAAGTAAATAAATACCAACAAAGAAATGCCCAGTACATGTTAGCTTTGACGCTGTTATGACCATTATCACATACAGTTTTCTCCTATTACAAAATCATGATAAAATGTTTAGCAAACTCAAAGGACTATAAATAAGAACATAAAAATCACGTATAGTCTCACAACACAGAGATGGTCATTGTTAATCTATTCTTTTTTAATAGTTTTCTTAAAAAAATCCAAATAGGGATCCTGATGTATGGTTTTGTTTGCTGCTGTCTATTTCACCAAAAGGACCCTGATTTTATTGGCTGCAAAATGGTTTATTGTATGGAAGTTTCAGAAGTATTGTAATTAACTATTTCCCTATGTTTGAGGGCCTTACAACTGTTTACTACTATAAACCATGATGTGATGAATATTATAGATATAAAGCCTTGTTTGCATTTGGCTTATTTATCTAGATTAGTGTCATAGAAGTAGAATTATTGAGTTGATGTATATGAACTGTTTTTTAATTCTTGATGCACACTGGCTAAATTCTTTTTAGAACATTTCAACTGATTTATATTTCCTCCAGCTTCAGTGCCTGTTACTTTAAGTACTCTCGTATTTTGAATTTTGGCTAATTTGAAAAGTACAGTTTTGTCTTAATTGGCATTACTTTGGTGGATGATGGGGTAAGACTTTTTTTCATATTATCATCCATTCTGTGAAAAATCTTTTTCCTTTGTCCATTGTCTTATTGTGGTTTTACTTTTTAAAAGTCAATTTATGTCAGCTTTTTATATAATACTTGCATGCATGCTAAGTTGCTTTAGTCGTGTCTGACTCTTTACAACCCTAGGGACTATAGCTCTCCAGTCTCCTCTGTCCATAGGATTCTCCAGGCAAGAATACTGGAGTGGGTTGCCATTTTCTCCTCCAGGGGATCTTCCCAACCCAGGGATTTAACCCAGGTCTCTTACATCTCCTGTATCCATAGGCAGGTTTTTTTTTTTTTTAAACCACTAGCACCATCTGGAAAGCCCATGCAATATATAGACTAGTTCATTTCCATATTCATTTTTTGAAATTTGCAGTTTACTTTTTAATCAGGCTTACAGTGAAATTTTCTTGAGGGAAAGAAAATTTCAATTTGTGTGCAATCAGACCTGTTTAATTTGTGTGTATTTGAGGGGGTGGATTTCTTCTTTTGATTTTATGCTGGAAAACATCGTTCCTTACCCACAGATCAAGTTAAATTTTCTTCCACAATTAAAAAATAATCTGTGGGATGAAACTTTCAGTCTGTGTGACTCTCTTGTTCCTCCAACTAACTCTGGTCCTTTGGCTTTTTTAATCCATTGATAATTCTTGCCTCAGTCAATTATTTCATTGATGATTGCAGCATATAGTTAATTCTTTAAAAATTAACAATTTTAATCCACCTGGGCTTCCCCAATGGTTCAGCTGTAAAGAATCTGCAAAACAGTATGACAGGAAATGTTAAACTGAGTTTATTCCTTCCGAGTGTGGGTATTTACTTTTTATTAGTTTTTTTTTTCACTGAAAAAGTAACATGTGAGATAAAAATGCAAACAGTAAAAAAGGAAACATAATGAAAGTAAGTACTCCTCCTACAGTCTTGGTGGGAATGTAAATTGAAATAGCCACTTTATGGAGAACAGTGCGAAGGTTCCTTAAAAAGCTTAAAATAAAGTTACCATATGATCCAGCAGTTCCACTCCTGGGCATGTATCCGGAGAAAACCATAATTCAAAAAGATACACATCCGCCAATGTTCATGGCAGCACTATTTACAATAGCCAGGACATGGAAGCCAAATGTCCATCAACAGAGGAATGGATAAAGAAGATGAGGTATATATCGTTACTAGGTCATGTCTGAGTCTTTTGCAACCCCATGGACTGTCACCCACCAGCCTCCTCCGTCCATGGGTTACCAAAGGGGAAGGGAGGGAAGGGATGAATTAATTAGTGGTTTGGGATTAGCAGATACAAGTATAAAATAGATAAACACAAAAGTCCTACTGAACTATAGCCAGGGAACTATATCCAGTATCTCAATATATAATGGAAAAGAATAAATATATACATTTAACTGAATCATTTTGCTGTACATCTGAAACTAACACAATATTGTAAGTCAGATATAGTCCAATCAAGAAAAAAAAAGTTTTCTCCTCTTCTTACTCTGGGCTTTTCAGTTCCTCTCTTCAGAGTCAATCCATGCTTCCTATTTCTTGTATAACTCTCCAGGGTTATTCTAATATACAAATTCACGTGTGCCCGTATGCATCTTTGTGTGTATGTCCATGTTGCATAATGGAAACACGCTAGCTGTTGTGTCCATGGATTTTCTTTTCTTTTTTAATTGAAGGATAATTGCTTTACAAAGGTATATCTAGTCAAGGCTATGGTTTTTCCAGTGGTCATGTATGGATGTGAGAGTTGGACCATAAAGAAAGCTGAGCGCCAAAGAACTGATGCTTTTGAACTGTGGTGTTGGAGAAGACTTTTGACAGTCCCCTGGACTGCAAGGAGATCAAACCAGTCCATTCTAAAGAAAATCAACGCTGAGTATTCATTAGAAGGACTGAGGTTGAAGCTGAAGCTCCAATACTTTGGCCACCTGATGAGAAGAGCTGACTCATGAGAAAGGACCCTGATGCTGGGAAAGATTGAGGGCAGAAGAAGGGGATGACAGAGGATCAGATGCTTGGATGGCCTCACTGACTCGATGCACATGAGTTTGAACAAACTCTGGGAGATGGTGAAGGACAGGGAGGCCTGGTGCGCTGCTGTCCATGAGGTCACAAAGAGTCAGATGCGACTGAGCGACTGCACAACAATAACTGCTTTACTATGTCCTGGATTCTTAGCATTTCTTAAGTCCATTTCTTACGAGTACACAAAGGGCCACCTCAGTCTTTTTCTAAATTACTGCAAGAGTTATATGTGAAAGACGTATGGTTTATTTGGGGCTTCCTGGTAACTTAATGATAAATCTGTCTGCCAATGCAAGAGACTTGGCTTTGATCCTTGGGTTGGGAAGATCCTCTCTAGAAGGAAATGGCAGCCCTCTCTAGTATTCTTGCCTGGGAAATTCCATTGACAGAGGAGCAGACTGCAGCCCATGGGGTTGCAAAGAATTGGAGACAACTGAACGACTCAACCAGGGAAGGCAATGGCACCCCACCCCAGTACTCTTGCCTGGAAAATCCCATGGACGGAGGAGCCTGGTAGGCTGCAGTCCATGGGGTCGCTAAGAGTTGGACACGACTGAACGACTTCACTTTCACTTTTCACTTTCATGCATTGGAGAAGGAAATGGCAACCCACTGCAGTATTCTTGCCTGGAGAATCCCAGGGACGGGGGAGCCTGGTGGGCTGCCATCTATGGAGTCGCACAGAGTCGGACACGACTGAAGCGACTTAGCAGCAGCAGCAGCAGAACGACTCAACAACAACAATAGTTTATGTGACCGATTTCTAACTTCAAAATCGACATTCATGAGCTGGATTGGGAAGGTGTGAGAATAGACATGCTGTCACCAGCGGCCCCTGGGGCATTTCCAACCCCTGTTTGTAGGTAAGCTTGTTGATGGCATTGGTTTGCTTCTTCTCTGCTGCATTCCTGGTGTCTATCACTGGGGTATAAATTAATCCCTTGTGCTCTCATAATCTATGTTTTAGCTCTAACACTTTGGCCACATGATGCAAAGAGCCAACTCATTGGAAAAGACTCCTACGCTAGGAAACATTGAAGGCAGGAGGAGAAGGGGACGACAGAGCTAAATAGCAATCAGCTAAACTGCTAATGCCAGCAGTTGGATGGCATCACCAACTCAATGGACGTCAGTTTGAGCAAACTCCGGGAGATGGTGAGGGACAGGGAAGCCTGGAATACTGCAGTGCATGGGGTTGCAAAGAGTCGGACACAACAGAGCAACTGAACATCAGCAAGATGGAGACTAGTACATTTAGAATGGATAAACAACAAAGTCCTCCTGTATAGCACAGGGAGCTACATTCAAAATCCTGTGATAAACCAAAATAGAAAAGAATATAAAGAAGAATGTCTATATGTGTGTAACTGAATCACTTTGCTATATAGCAGAGATGGGCACAACATGGCAAATTGACTATAGTCCAATAAAAATTTATTTAAAAAGCAGTCTTTGCCCTAGCTGTTATGAGTCTCAGAATTGGAGACCTCAGAAGGAGCTGAAAGGCCATTTAATGCTTGCTCTTCCTTTCGCCCATGGGGCCCAGGCCTGTGTGATGACGGCCTGTGTGCCGTCACCTGCTGTCTCGCCGCCTCCTCTGGGGCTGCAGTCCTAAACGTCATGGAGCCACGCCAAGCGGCTTTGTTTAGCTCAGTACAGGGAGGCACTGACCCCACCAGGCCTGGAGCTGCCCTAGTGCTGTGTCCTCACTGAACTGACAGACAGCCACCAGGCCCGCAAACCTGCTGCCTCAAGGCTGAAAGGCAAAGGCCCAACCAGGTGGCCCCTGGAGGCCCCTGCAGCTTTGAGACCTGGGACTCAGCAGGCCTGGTCACCCGGGCCTGTGGCACATCAGTGTTCTCCTGCTTTTGTGAGAGAACTATAAATTCTAACGCTCTCCATACATCTCTGAGGTAAGGTTTCAGATTTAATATAGGTATTTATTTTTATTTACTTATTTGGCCATGCCGGGTCTTAGTTGCAGCAGGCAGGGTCTTCACGGGAGCATGGGGGTCTTCATTTGTGGCATGCAGGATCTAGTTCCCTGACCAGGGATCAGACTGGAGCCCCCAGCATTGGGAGCTTGGAGTCTTAATCGCTGGATCACCGGGGAAGTCCCTCAGATTTAAATCGAAGAAGCAACCCGACTACTTAAATTGACAGGAGGGTGTCAACGTGGTTATCAGATCTTTAACCGAAGAGCTGAGAGCTGAGACTAAGAAGGGGCACAAAGAATGAGAAAAGAGGAGGCTACGTGCATTCTAGATAAATGGGGCACTCACCGACACTTGCGCTTCTGTTCCCAGCTCTGAAGCTGAAGTAGGAAAGCTGGGCAAAGCCAAATGCCCCTTGGCAGATGGTGCTGGGCTCCGGACCTCCGTGTCCTAACGAGCCTGGCAGAGCTGGGGCCTGGTATGGGGAGACTGCCCTTTCTCCGGCTCTGATTTCTCCCAAGAGAGTTGTGCAGCTCTCTAGTATTTTATTTTTGTCACCAACCTTATGGTGCCAACGCTGTTAATGTGGTTACGGGTAGCAAACAATCACAAATAAACACTCACATCCATTTTTTCCTTAGGAACTGTAGCCGTCAGCCACACACTCGCACCGTAAACTGAGCCCAGCCAGTTAAATACAACTGTAAATTTTTTTTTAATATATTCATACAAAACCACACATCTTCGCAGAATATTATTATTATTCTCTTTGTAATTTTACGGCTGTTGAAATATGGGAAAATATTTTGAAACTCCAGAAATCAGTTGTTTCAAAAATTTAAAATATTCCCATGCTTATTCAAAGGATTTGCAAGGGTGCTAAATGAAGGTTACAAAGACCCGCATTTTGCAGCTCTAAAGACCACAGTCCTATCCTATTCATGCAAATTCTCTCCCTCTTACAGTTGAAAATGCAGGAAATCTGTTGCAACATCGTGCCATAGCATGTTTTCCCAGGGCAAACAATTCTGTCAATTGTTTACCACATTCAACGTACACTAATCATCCACAGTTCAAGGTCAGATTGCATTTTGTAACTTGGTCTTTAATGCAACAAATTTGTGTTTCAGTCGATTTCAAAATCACCTCTGGTTTTAACAGACATATTTTTTTGCACATGGTTATGGTATAGTCATTTCACACGCTAGTAAAGTAATGCTCAAAATTCTCCAAGCCAGGCTTCAGCAATATGTGAACCGTGAACTTCCTGATGTTCAAGCTGGTTTTAGAAAAGGCAGAGGAACCAGAGATCAAATTGCCAACATCCGATGGATCATGGAAAAAGCAAGAGAGTTCCAGAAAAACATCTATTTTTGCTTTATTAACTATGTCAAAGTCTTTGACTGTGTAGATCACAATAAACTGTGGAAAATTCTGAAAGAGATGGGAATACCAGACCACCTGATCTGCCTCTTGAGAAATCTGTATGCAGGTCAGGAAGCAACAGTTAGAACTGGTCATGGAACAACAGACTGGTTCCAAATAGGAAAAGGAGTACATCAAGGCTGTATATTGTCACCATGTTTATTTAACTTATATGCAGAGTACATCATGAGAAATGCTGGACTGGAAGAAACACAAGTTGGAATCAAGATTGCTGGCAGAAATATCAATAACCTCAGATATGCGGATGACACCACCCTTATGGCAGAAAGTGAAGAGGGGCTAAAAAGCCTCTTGATGAAAGTGAAAGTGGAGAGTCAAAAAGTTGGATTAAAGCTCAACATTCAGAAAATGAAGATCATGGCATCTGGTCCCATCACTACATGGGAAATAGATGGATAAACAGTGGAAACAGTGTCAGACTTTCTTTTCTGGGCTCCAAAATCCCTACAGATGGTGACTGCAGCCATGAAATTAAAAGACGCTTACTCCTTGGAAGGAAAGTTGTGACCAACCTAGATAGCATATTCAAAAGCAGAGACATTACTTTGCCAACAAAGGTTCACCTAGTCAAGGCTATGGTTTTTCCTGTGGTCATGTATGGATGTGAGAGCTGGACTGTAAAGAAGGCTGAGCGCCGAAGAATTGATGCTTTTGAACTGTGGTATTGGAGAAGACTCTTGAGAGTCCCTTGGACTGCAAGGAGATCCAACCAGTCCATTCTGAAGGAGATCAATCCTGGGATTTCTCTGGAAGGAATGATGCTGAAGCTGAAACTCCAGTATTTTGGCCACCTGATGCGAAGAGTTGACTCATTGGAGAAGACTCTGATGCTGGGAGGGATTGGGGGCAGGAGGAGAAGGGGACGACAGAGGATGAGATGGCTGGATGGCATCACTGACTCGATGAATGTGAGTCTGAGTGACCTCCGGGAGTTGGTGATGGACAGGGAAGCCTGACGTGCTGTGGTTCATGGGGTCGCAGAGTCGGACATGACTGAGCGACTGATCTGATCTGATCTGATGGTATAGTCACTCCATCATGTCGGACTCTTTGCGACCCCATGGATGGTAGCCTGCCAGTTTCCTCTGTTTGTGGGACTCTATAGGCAAGAATACTGGAGTGGGTTGCCATTGCCTTCCCTACGGGATCTTCCTGACCCAGGGATTGAACCCGTGTCTCCTGCATTGCAAGCAGATTCATATATACATATAGCATAAGATTCAAGTAATAATAGACATGGAGAGATGGTATAATTTTAAAAAATAATTTTTATTGACGTATAGTTTATTTACCATATTGTGTTAATTTCAGGTGTACAGCAATAGCACAAATTTTTAAAGCCATCAAACTGTAAATAAAATGAAAATACAGTGTAAATAGATTTCAAATTAATTTGCTATAATATGATGGTAATTTGATATAATGTGACTTTGATTTACTTTAGTCACTAGAAATTACATTTTATTAGCATCTGTTTCAATATGGGAGGACTATCAGTTTAATCGTAATTTTTTTAAAAAGAAACTTTATGAAAAGATTCTGAGTTTTTAATATATTAAATGTTTACCTAGAATCATTTGCAATGATCATTACTCAAACATGGCCTAATATTTGTACTGGATGCTAAGGCATGAAAGTCAATAACAAAGTATATTATATTTAATTCAGATGATTAATACAGTCATAATGACGGCTCAGCAGGTAAAGAATCCACCAACAATGCAGGAGACCTGTGTTCAATCCAGTTATTTTCCCACCGACTCTTTCTTAGCCAGAAATAGGTTGGGGGCCATTATCACGTGTTGAAAATTGAAAATGCCCCTCAAACTTTATTGAGGAGGTTAGGAAGATCCCCTTGAGGAGGAAATGGTAACCCACTCCAGTATTCTTGTCTGAAAAATCTCACAACAGAAGACTCTGACGAGCTACAGTCCATGGGGTTGAAAAGAGCTGGGTATGGCTGAGCCGCTGAGCACACGTGCGTACAATGTTGCTATATTTCCTGAAAAAGAAGGGGTGCAAATTAATTGAAACTGTGTGAGAATAACACAAAATCCTTCTTAATAAAGCAAATATTTTATTTTATCTCATTAAAAATTTTTTTTATTTTATATTGGGGTAGAGTTGATTGGAAACAGTGTGATAGTCTCAAGTGTATAGCAAAATGCTTCAGTTTTGCGTATACATGTATCTACTCTTTTTTCTTTTAGGTTGTTGCAGAATAGTGAGCAGAGTTCCCTGTGCTACACAGTAGGTCCTTGCTGGTTATCCATTTTAAATAGAGCAGTGTGTGCATGTTTGTCCCAAACTCCCTACCTATCCCTTCCCCCAACACTCCTCCATCTCCCCGCCAATAACGATAAATTCTTTCTTTAAGTCTGTGATAAACTATACATTTAAAAAAGCAGAACCCTAAACCTGAAGAATAAATTTTCTCTATTTAAATAAGGTAAGAGAAACATTTTCACTTTTTGAAAACTGTTTACCTGAAAGATAAACTTTCTTTATTTAAATAAAGTGAAAAAAGCATTTTCATTCTTACTTGAAAACTTTACTTGGTTAATGGTGACTTTTCTTCATTAGGATTTCACAAGGTACAAGGCAAAAACCAAAGAGAGACTTGCATCAATAAGCCTGTTTATCAACAAACTGATAATTATAGTGCATTGTTTGTGTCTTAAGGTTTAGGAAAAGAAAGAGATTTGCCACCTTGAGCAAGCAAATGATAGTGTTTTTACTGATTACCTCTAATGGCAAAGAATTTTTTTCGTTATGGTTCATGTTCATGGTCTGCCCCAAATGATGTGATAAGTCCTGGGGTTTTGGTCTCTTTTTCACTGATGTGCCGTGAAGATGGGCGCACACATTACAGATCCAAACTGCTGCTTGGTCGAGCTCTAGGTAAATGCTGTGGGTCTCTGTGGCTCCCGGCCCACTCAGCTTTTCTGCAGAGTCACAGCACCCCTGCCTCACATGGGTCCAGCAGCTTTCTGACTCTCCCCGACAGCCGCAACGTGGATCCACCATCTCCTGGGGAGACTGGCTGTGTCATGGAACAAGCACAGCCTTTGGAGGCAGACCGGCTTTAGCTCCCCCCGCTCTGCCATCAACAGCCTGGGCAATTTTATCTCGCTGAGCCTCATTGCCGTCCTACGAGCCAGGGCTAAGGAGGACTGACTACTCATCTGGAGAGGTTGGAGGAATTGCATGAGATAATGTAAGTAAACAGAAGCTTGCCACGCACTCAGGATACACAATATAAATACCATCCGATGTACACTTGCAGACTTCAAGTGGGTTTAGCTTGGCTCCTGTGACCTTAAGCAATTCACATGACTTCTCTGAACCTCAGTGTTTTCATCTGTAAAATGAGTCCATAGGGTTCAGCTGGGCTTTCTGGATGGGGCTAGTGGTAAAGAATCTGCCAGTGCAGGAGAGGTAAGAAACCTGGGTTTGAGTCGGGCCTGAGTCAGGATCCCCTGGAAGAGGGCATTGCTACTTACTGCAATACTCTTGCCTGGAGAATCCCATGGATGGAGGAGCCTGGCGGGCTATGGTCCAAAGAGTCACAGAATCAAACATGACCGGAGCGACTTAGTATGCACACGTGCACTAATACTCACATGTTATAAGGTTAATACACACTCAAAGAGTATACTATAGGATCAATATTCGCATATTACAAAGCCATATGCAAATATTATTCTAATATAGTAATACTCAAGTATTATAACACCTTACTCAAATATCATGCCATTATATTCACAAACATATTATAATTACAATACTATCATTTGAGCTCTCTTATAGTTACCTCTGTGTTTTGTGGTTTGCTGTTTCCTTCCAAGTTCTGACCCTGTGAACACGCATCTCCTGGATGGAGCAGAAGTTCCCCGTGGACAGGACAGCCGAGCACCGAGGCCAGGCACCAAGTGCTTTCAGTGGACTAGCTCCTCACGTCCATGTTCTGCTCTCACTGATCCACGGCAGGGCAATTTTGCCTTCTCTCTCAAGGCTTTCCTGAAAGTCCACTCCAGGCTACACAGTCTCCCCATTTCCTGATCCCTGAGATTCACAGAGGCAACACCGTCAGATTCTGTAACACACTACAGGAAAGGACCAAAGATTCAGTGTCAGGCGTCAGATGTGGAGAAACCATGGTGGAGGGCTGCATTTCAAGAAAATCTTTGAAACTTGGGTCCTTGGTTCTTGAGAGTTCACTGACCACAGAATCCTGCAAATACGCCTATACATAAGTAACCTTTTAAAGCTCAGGTTGGTTTCTCTACATGCTATCGTCTCTCTCTCAAAACCAGGGGAAATTTGATCATGTATATATAGATTAGTAGTCACACACATGAGGCATTATCTTTCATAAAGGAAGACATGAAAAATGTTCAGATTTCACCAGTAGTCCAAAATGGAAATGACAATTTGTACAATTAGCCAATGTGTTTTAAAATAAAAATTTGCTGTGTCCATGCTGCTGCTGCTGCTGCTAAGTCACTTCAGTTGTGTCCCACTCTGTGCAACCCCATAGACGGCAGCCCACCAGGGTCCCCTGCCCCTGGGATTCTCCAGGCAAGATTACTGGAGTGGGTTGCCATTTCCTTCTCCAGTGCATGAAAGTGAAAAGTGAAAGTGAAGTCACTCAGTTGTGTCCGACTCTTAGCAAACCCATGGACTGCAGCCCACCAGGCTTCTCCGTCCATGGGATTTTCTAGGCAAGAGTACTGGAGTGGGGGCCATTGCCTTCTCCGGCTGTGTCCATGAGGCCTTGGCAAAATGCTACTTCCACATGCAGCCAGTTACAATGGAAATTGGTTCAAAGCATTTGAAAATCAGGCCGCCATTCAGATCTAAGATCTAACAACGTGAATAAAACTGTTCATATTTTTTGATCCAGTAATCAGACTTCTTGGAATCCTTCTTAGGCAAGGAATTCAAAAGAAGTTGAACATTATGTGTTTAAAAATGTTTGCTGTAGTCTTTATTGTCAAGATTCAACATTTGGAAACAAGCTAATAATAACTACCACTTGTATGGGCTCTGCAGCATAGAAACAACTTTCATATACATCATCTCCTTTGATTTTTCAGTGGTGCTGGGAGATAGAATGCTGTTATCCTCAAGTCATAGATGAAGAAACTCACGTTCAGACTCATTAAGGTATAGAGATCACACTGCTGGAAAAAGGTAGGCCAGGGCTGGAGCCACCTCGCCTATAGTTTTATATCCCTTTGTGTGCATGCATGGCTTCAGTCATGTCTGACTCTTTGTGACTCTATAGACTGCAGCTCTCCAAGCTCCTCTGTCCATGGGATTCTCCAGGCAAGAATACTTGAGTGGGTTGCCATGCCTTCTTGATCCAGGAATCGAACCTTGTCTCTTATTTCTCCTGCATTAGCAGGCTGGTTCTTTACTACTAGCACCAACTGGGTATATCCCTTTATATATATCGCCAAGTGACAGCTGGACTATAAAGAAAGCTGAGCACAGAAGAATTGATGCTTTTGAACTGTGGTGTTGGAGAAGACTCTTGAGAGTCCCGTGTACTGCAAGGAAATCCAACCAGTCAATCCTAAAGGAAATCAGTCATGAATATTCATTGGAAAGAATGATGCTGAAGCTGAAACTCCAACACTTTGGCCACCTAATGTGAAGAACTGACTCATTTGAAAAGACCCTGATGCTGGGAAAGATTGAAGGAGGGAGGAGAAGGGGACGACAGAGGATGAGATGGTTGGATGGCATCACTGACTCAATGGACATGAGTTTGAGCAAGCTCTGGGAGTTGGTGATGGACAGGGAGGCCTTGTGTGCTGCAGTCCATGGGGTCGCAGAGTCGGACATGACTGAGCAACTGAACTGAATGGAACTGAAGAGAAGGTATGAAGGACCAGCATTTTTAAAATTCCACAGGGACCCTGGGGTAGGGGAAAGATGCATGGTGTGAAAGCCACCTCCTGACCATGGCTCCAGTCTCACCTTCTGCCTGTGGCTGGTACTCGGTGATTTTCTTGTGCTGATGGATATGAGGAATGACTTTCTCCCTACTTTTTTACCCCTTTCTTGACAAGGAACGCTCTGTCATGTGATACATCTTAGTCTAGCTAGTTTTCTACCTTTTTTAGACAATACGTTTTGTGCCTGGCAGTGTCACGTGTAGTCTCCTTAGCAAACTGATTTTTGAAGACATTTGGTACTTAGTTTTCCCTTGGAACGATGGGCACCCACATAGGATCCATCAGGATGCCATCACATGAACCTAGGATCTTGGGTTAAGCTTAGTATTCTCTGTCTGGGTCTCAGTAAGACAGACAGATATTAAATAAATATTTAATAAATTAAATATTAAAAGGTAATGGAGAAAGATTTATGAAAATACTGCCTAGACTAAAGGGATATAAACATTAGATTCATTACTTGGGCCTAACTATTTATTTGCTTTTCTTTTTTTAAAGGAAAGTGTATTAGGTAGTGCCTTCAAAATAAGAGACATTCAGTAAGTATATGTTGCTCTTGTTTAGTCACCAAGTCGTGTCTGATTTTTGGACGGTAGCCCTCCAGACTCTTCTGTCCACAGGATTTCCCAGGCAAGAATCCTGGAGTGGGTTGCCGTTTCCTTCTCCAGGGGATCTTTCTGACCCAGGGATTGACCCCCAAGTCTCCTGTATTGGCAAGTGGATTCTTTACCACTGAGCTATCTGGGCAGCCCAAGTCCATGTTACAGCTGAATAAATGAGTGACTCAGTGAGTCAAAGCATGATCTCTCCTGACACATTGTCTGCACTTGGTCACTTGCTACCTGTGTGACAGTGAACAAGTTACTTAAGCTCAGTTTCCTCATCCGAAAAACAAAGATGATGAACATGATGGCAGCAGTACCTTCTTACAAAGCTGCTCTGAGGAGGGAAGGCATTGCTGTTGTTGCTGTTCAGTTGCTAAGTCAGATCAGATCAGATCAGTCCCTCAGTCATGTCCGACTCTTTGCGACCCCATGAACTGCAGCACGCCAGGCCTCCCTGTCCATCACCGACTCCCGGAGGTCACTCAGACTCAAGTCCATCGAGTCAGTGATGCCATCCAGCCATCTCATCCTCTGTCGTCCCCCTTCTCCTCTTGCCCCCAATCCCTCCCAGCATCAGAGTCTTTTCCAATGAGTCAACTCTTCGCATCAGGTGGCCAAAGTACTAGAGTTTCAGCTTTAGCATCATTCCTTCCAAAGAAATCCCAGGGCTGATCTCCTTCAGAATGGACTGGTTGGATCTCCTTGCAGTCCAAGGGACTCTCAAGAGTCTTCTCCAATACCACAGCTCAAAAGCATCAATTCTTCAGCACTCAGCCTTCTTCACAGTCCAGCTCTCACATCCATACATGACCACAGGAAAAACCATAGCCTTAACTAGGCAGACCTTTGTTGGCAAAGTAATGTCTCTGCTTTTGAATATGCTATCTAGGTTGGTCATAACTTTCCTTCCAAGGAGTAAGCGTCTTTTAATTTCATGGCTGCAGTCACCATCTGTAGTGATTTTGGAGCCCAGAAAAAGAAAGTCTGACACTGTTTCCACTGTTTTCCCATCTATTTCCCATGAAGTTATGGGACGAGATGCCATGATCTTCGTTTTCTGAATGTTGAGCTTTAAGCCAACCTTTTCACTCTCCACTTCACCTTCATCAAGAGGCTTTTGAGTTCCTCTTCACTTTCTGCCATAAGAGTCGTGTCATCTGCATATCTGAGGTTATTGATATTTCTCCCAGCAATCTTGATTCCAGCTTATGTTTCTTCCAGTCCAGCGTTTCTCGTGATGTACTCTGCATATAAGTTAAATAAACAGGGTGACAATATATAGCCTTGACATACTCCTTTTCCTATTTGGAACCAGTCTGTTGTTCCATGTCCAGTTCTAACTGTTGCTTCCTGACCTGCATACAAATTTCTCAAGAGGCAGATCAGGTGGTCTGGTATTCCCATCTCTTTCAGAATTTTTCACAGTCTATTGTGATCCACACAGTCAAAGGCTTTGGCATAGTCAATAAAGCAGAAATAGATGTTTTTTCTGGAACTCTCTTGCTTTTTCCATGATCCAGCAGATGTTGGCAATTTGATCTCTGGTTCCTCTGCCTTTTCTAAAACCAGCTTGAACATCAGGAAGTTCACGGTTCACATATTGCTGAAGCCTGGCTTGGAGAATTTTGAGCATTACTTTACTAGCGTGTGAGATGAGTGCAATTGTGCGGTAGTTTGAGCATTCTTTGGCATTGCCTTTCTTTGGGATTGGGATGAAAACTGACCTTTTCCAGTCCTGTGGCCACTGCTAAGTCATGTCAAGTTATGTCATGCTCAAACTCATGTGCATTGAGTCAGTGATGTCACACAACCATCTCATTCTGTCACTCCCTTCTCCTGCCTTCAGTCTTCCCCAGCATCAGGGTATTCATACATGCAAAGCTATTAGATTAGCGTCTGTCATAGAATATATGCTATATAAGTGTGAACTACATTATTATTATTCTTTACCTTCAGCAAAAAAGTTCTAGAGCAGTATTAACATCATCCCCTTTCCTACAGTGTCAAAGAGAATAGAAACATCAATATATCTTTTTATTGTATATCCTTAGGTCAATTCTAAAAGAAGATCTTAGCATATAAAGGTCAGTTTATTAAAATGCAAAAATTATAAGAATTCAAGGATAGTTTGAAATTATGAAATATGACATCAAATTCACTATATTAATAGATCACAGGGCAAAATCTCTATAATTATGACCTTGGTGGCCAAAAGAGCTTTATATAAAAATTTAACAGCCATTTTTAATTTAAAAATTTTAATTAGGAATAGATGCTTCACATAGTGGGGAAAAAAACATTTTCCTATTGTCAGAGATAAGACAATATTGACCACTATGGAAACTATTAATTTATGTTTTCTTGAAGTACTAGCCAATGCAATAAGAAAAGAGAAGACAAGAGAAACAAACAAACAAAAAAAACCCCTATCCATATGGGGAAGGAATTATTTGCAAATCATATTATTATATATTTCTAAAGTTCATACAAATCAGTTGAAAAGCTGTTAGAAACAAGATAAGTAACTAGAGTGCCTGGTTACAAAATTAGGTATACAAAATTTAATAAGTTTTCTATAAGTAAATACAGTGGGATGAAATTGATCACTTCAGAGTCTGATAGGCTATGCTACTTTTGCCTCAGCAAACCAGGCTTCATTCTGCCTCTGAGCAGTGGGCTGTGACAGGATGAGTTTCTGTTGGGTCAACTGAAGTGATGCCTGGGACAACAAGACAAATCTCCGCCCAAAGACACCTTTTTGTTGCTTCTGATTACCTGCTGGCAGGAACTAAGTTTGCCTGTTATATATGTGCCACACGTGTCAAGTCAGAGTCTTTGAAGTTTTTCAGATAAAGAGGATTAGTCATAGTTCTAGGGAGACACAAAGACTAAGCCAAAGCAGCAGTTCATATGGCTTCATGCATCTGTTCACACATTTCCTTGATGTAGTATGGGTATTTTATGCACTGTTTGCCTTGAAATGGTCACAGATTTAATCAGTTCTTTATTGTGCTAGACTTCTTGTATCCACAAAGAAAGATGATGTCCATCAGTATCTTAATAGCGCAGCTAACACAGAGTTAGTACAATCCAATCAGGAAGTTATTTCTCAGATCATTACATCTATACATAAACTCCAAACACCATATATAGCTTTTAAGTTTATTTTCTGATCTCCAGCTGTCAAAGCTGACTTATAGCTTTATTATTTATTATGATTAACTCTATAAAAGCGTTTACTTTTTTTCCTCTAAAATGTGTTCTAAGGCTGAGGCTGTTTCGATAACATTTTTGAAGTTATGTAATCTATTCTTATTTACTCAACACTGTCAAACACACTTTTCAAAGATGTTTTCTCATTTTCAAATGCTAACTAGCTGGGGCACATAAAACTTGGTAAATGGTATAAAGCTTTGTTCATAAATCTCAAATGCTAATATTGCATGTCCACTTCATCCATAGTATTGCACGCTTTGTTGCTTCAGTCATGTCCAGCTCTTTGTGGTGGACATGTCCCTTTCATTTCCTGAGATGGTAGGCGGATTCTTTACCACTAGTCACACTTGGGAAGCCACGGTATTAGAGGAAACCTGGCTTCTCTGGTGGCTCTGTGGTAAAGAATCTGCCTGCAATGCAGGAAACACAGAGACTTGGGTCTGATCCCTGGGTCAGGAAGATCCTTCAGAGGAGAGCACCGTAACCCACTCCTGTTTTCTTGCCTGGAGAATCCATGGACAGAAGAGCCTGGTGGGCTATAGTCCATAGAGTCTCAAAGAGTCAGACACGACTAAAGTGACTGAGCACACATGCACATATATAACATACATGCTGAAAAAACAGAGGTGCTTGCATATGTTTGTTAAGCTTCCCTGCTAGCTCAGTCGGTATAGAATCTGCCTGCACTGCAGGAGACCCGGGTTCGATCCCTGGGTCTGGAAGATCCCCTAAAGGAGGAAATGGCAACCTGCTCCAGTATTCTTGCCCAGAGAATTCCATGGACAGAGAAGCCTGGCGGGCTACAGTCCATGGGTTGCAAGAGTCAGATACAACTTAAAGACTACACCATGAGGATTTTAATTTAGAAAATGTTAATCATTTAGAAAAGACCTAAAGACTTACTTTAAAAATCAGCTTAAAGACTTCTGATTATTTATTATTTTGACAATAGATACTTGGTAAATATGTAAAAGGCAAAGTAATTATAAAATACAACCCCATTCAGCTTTGTGCTCCCTGTGTATATATCATCACATAAACAAAGGGAAATGAGACTTAACTTTAAAGTTTCATTTCTTTGTTTCATTATAGGAACCACACCAAAAAAGTGATTCTTTAAATAGCAATGTCCTTTAGGATAACTAAAATATTTAATTTGCAAAAATTAAAAATGCACACATATTCTTAATATTTGGGGTGTTAATTTTTTGGGGTAAAAAATTTCTGGCAGATATATCTTTGTTTTCCTGATTTCTACCTCCTTGTTTATTGGTTTGTATCAACTTTGAAATCCATTATAAAATAAAAATATACAGCATAAATATTTAACATTTATACATGTTTAATTTTGAAGCCCTTTCTTTCAAAAAAGATGAAAGATGAGACACCTACCATGGCCAGGTGTATGTGTCCTGGGTTATAATAAAATTCCTGTCCTTATGGAGCTTCTATTCTGATTCTGGCAGAGATAAGAAACTGATAACTTAAAATTTTTTAAAATCTATCAGTGCTGATAGACTCTTGTAAAAGAAAAGAGAAAAGAAATCTCAGGTCAATACATGTAATCTGGCTAAACTAAATCCTGGCCCAGGGATTGAACTATAGCAAATCCTTCTTGGAAACAGGTAAGGTACATATCCTTCAATTATCCACCATTTGGGCATTCTAGGTACTTCCCTGGTGGCTCAGATGTTAAAGAATCCGCCTGCAATACTGGAGACCTGGGTTTGATCCCTGGGTTGGGAAGATTCCCTGGAGAAGGGAAGGGCAATCTACTCCAGTATTCTTGCCTGGGGAAGGAATCCCATGGACAGAGGGCCTTGGTGGGCTACCATCCATGGGGTTGCAAAGAGTTGGACATGACTGAGCAAAAAACACTTTCACTTTCATTCTGGGATGAGTCATTTGGTGGGAGCAATGGGCTGTTAGAATTTGCCAACAGTTTCACATAGTCAAGGGCCATCCTGGGAAAAATATTTTCTTTGATGTCATAGAAGCCCACCTTCAGATCTCACCTCTTACTATGACATCAGGCCAGTTACTTGATTCCTCTGAACTCAATTCTTCACCAGGTAAGTGGATATATTAAACCTCCCTCAAAGGAATATCATTCAGATTAAAGAAATAATCAGTGGAGTGTGCTTAGCAGGTGGGAATCATCTTATCCAAGGTCCCCATTTAGCGGCAGAACTGGGATTAGAACCCGCTTCACTCTGTCTTGTTCGAATTTAGTAACCACTGGTGATTTTACCCACCTGATAAGAGCACATCTAGTCATCCTTTAAGAGGACCTGAGTCCCATGCTGTGCTTCTCAAGGACCCCACTGTGTCTCAGCTTCCTCTTGTATAAGATGAGGAAGTTGGATGATGTGGTCTTTGGGGATCTCTCTCCACCATGCCCCTCTGTGTCTCCAAGTAGGGTGGCCAGCTGTCCTGGTCTGTCTGGGGCTGAGAGGTTTCCCTGGACATTGGACTTCTAGTGCTGAAACTGGCTGCAGGCAAACAGGAATGAGTTGACTCCAAACTCAGGCTTCCTCTCTCCTTGGTTTCCACCATCACCCTTTCTGCACACTTAACAGAACATAATCCTACCAAGGAATTTGAGTATAAAGTTAGCAGCCATGGGGCCTCTCTACCTCTCCACTCATCCTTTCTTCACCCTTAGCAGTTTCCTAGCTGAAAGCTGGTTTGGGATTGACAGTGTTAGTCACTCAGTCATGTCCAGCTCTTTGTGACCCCATAGACTGTAGCCTGCTGGGCTCCTCCATCCATGAAATTCTCCAGACAAGAGTACTGGAGTGGTTGTCATTCCCTTCTCCAGGGAATCTACTCGACCCAGGGATTGAACCCCGGTCTCCTGCAATGCAGGCCAGATTCTTTACTGTCTGAGCCACCAGGCAAACACAAAACCCTTTTCCATCATCTTCTGCTATGGTTTTAGTTTTGGTAGCTAGAAGCTCTGAAGTGGTTGACCAGTTATCTCAGCTGACTGAGGTTTGGTCCAAGAGCCTTTCTCTTCTGCCAAGTTGAAGTCTTTGCTTACCTTGGTGGCAAGAAACCAGTATTTCCAGAAGGCCACCACCAGGCCTCATCAGAAATGCTCCCTAGTGAATGTACACGCAAGTTTTGTGTCCTGCTGTTCTCTCTCTCCTTTATTTTTATTCTCCTCATTATTATTATCATTACGACTAAAAAGCAGTCACCTCTACGGGAACCACAACAGAAAGGGAGCACTCAGAGCATGATGTTTTGATTTCTTCCCGGAGGCTGCACACCTCTGGGCTCATCCCTAATGGGGACGCCAGCTCTGCCAGCCCCAGCTGAGATATCACTTAACGGTGCCAGCCTTCAGGGGCAGGATCGGCTCAACATGTTTACAAGATGTGTAGCTATTAGCAACATCTTACAGCTCACGCTAATTAACGGAGAGTGCGGCTGAGGCAGCCTGGCTCTAAATAGGGCCAAATTGCATCAGTGTTTGGGCTTTAAATTGATACCAAAGAATCACTCATCACAGGTGTGTTTTGAGTAGCTCCTTCCCCAGCAGGTTGGTTGGTTGCTACGCTTCAGCTGCAGTAGATCCCAAAGTGACCCTAATGCCAGGGTTACGAGTTTATTAAGATCATTTAAATTGGTTAAGCCTATCTACTATTTCAGCTGAGTGAAAAGGGCTCTGCATGTGCACCAAGCCCCACACCAGGAGCCACCCGGTCACTAGATTCCGCCTCGTCCTGGTTGGGGGCATAGATTTGTGTTGTATTCTCAGGCTTATAATGGAGGGACCACTCCCCACTCTAAGACACACACGCCCCTGTTATTGCAGCCAGAGCACAATGTTTCCATGACATTTATAATGAACTCTCTCCATGCTGAATGTTTTTAATCAGACCTATAGATGAGTTTTATTTCTCACTAAAATCATCCTTTTGTATTATGAGTCGCTCTTTTGCCAGCCAATGACCTCAATGACGGTTCGTTCAGCTTCTGTCTATTTAAAGCTTTAAAGATTTCGTTTGGTTAAGGAAAAAAGCTTGGAATTTTGAGGCCACTAAAATTGCCACTCTCCTGGATTCTACTGTCCTGGATACCTAGCTATTTATTGCCCCAGGGTAGAAAGGTACTGGGTTTTATCATGTCCGTTTCATGAAGGGTAAACTAGCACCCCTATGATCCTCCCAGAGTTTAAAACAGTTATCAAGATAAAAGTCAGTATCTCCCAACTTCCAGCCTGAAATCCTATGTTATTTGTGAGATATTCCCACCAGGGTCAAGTCACAGCAGCATTTTTGCCTCATTCTACAGCCTTCTCATCTCACAGAGGAGATTGTAATAGCTATTGGGAAATTCACTGGGCACCATCTAAGATCCCTTTCAAAATACAGAACATACCAGTAACAGTGGCACCCTTGAGCAGAGGGAGAAGGTTGGTCAGAAACATGGTCAGTTGATAAAATTTCACTTTTTATTTTATCCTCTACAGTGTATTTCCAAAAGTTTTTTTTAAAAAATAATTTCTTATTTTTCAATAATACAAAAAAACAAAAAAAAGTTTTGTTTTTCAGGCTGTGAGTCAAAGATTCCCTAGCTGCTTGGTTGTATTTGTCTCTGAATAGACTCAGAAGGGGTTACAGACTTAGGGCTGCTTCTAGGGGTGGTGGGCAACTTTATGGTGGAGGTGATGGTGGTTTAGTTGCTAAGTCCTGTCCGACTTTTGTGACCCCCATGGACTGTAGCCCACTAGGGTCCTCTGTCCATGGGATTTCCTAGGCAGGAGTACTAGAGTATGTTGCCATTTCCTTCTCCAGAAGATCTTCCCAACCCAGGGATAGAACCAGGGTCCTCTGCATCGCAGGCAGATTCTTTACTGACTGAGCCACCAAGGAAGCCCCATTGTATGGTGAGAGGGACAAAGGGCTACACACAAACTAGAAGGTAGGAAGTGACCCACGGTAATCTTTTCTCCCCTCAGTTTTATTGAAATATAATTGACAAACAGCTCTGAATTAATTAAAGGTGTATTGAAGAATGACGTGACATACTCCATGGCTATCTGAATGGAAACCCTGTACCCACGTTGGTTAAGCTCTTTTATTTTGGGGGTGCTTTGAGTGGAGGGTGGGAAAAAGGGTTGCAATTTGCAGAGAGGAAGATGGCTTTGACACTGTCCCACGCAGGGCTCACACGGGCGCTATGAGGAGAGGTGGTGGTTTAGTTGCTAAGTCGTGGAGCCCGTGGAGTGTAGCCTGTCAGGCCCCTCTATCCATGGGATTTCCCAGACAGGAATACTGGAGTAGGTTGACATTTCCTTCTCCAGAGGGTCTTCCCATCCCAGGGGTAGAACCGGAGTCTCTTGCCTTGCAGGCAGTCTCCTGGATAGCGAGCAGATTCTTTGTTGCTGAGCCACCAGGAAAGTCCTCTGTGAGGACTGCTTTCTGCTAATTACACTTAGGTGAGTGCTCATGCTCCTTGGAGGAAAGACCAGCCGCATCAGTGCAAAATAACAATCAAAAACACGGCTCCTAATGTTGCTGATGACTTTTCTCTTGAAATTCAAGGGGAAAGCCTCACCTTTCAGTGGCCTATAAACTGCCTCTTATAAAGCCTGAAGGTTCCACTGAACCCAGCAGAGGCTGACAAAGCTGCCCCGAGGCTGGCTCTTCCACACAACACCGTCCCCCCTCTCTCTCCTGATCATTAAAGAAAATTTTCCTTTTAGCACGTCTTTTAACTCCATGTAATTATTCCTATTTGGATTCTCAAACCTACCCCCCTGTCTGCCATGCCTAATAGAGGGCCGAAAAAATAGATCTCTGAGAGCTCCACATGCCTCCACGTGGCGGGTCTGAGAACAGCCCTCTTCTCTGCCATGACGGCTGCCACTGGGATGGGCAAACAGCAAGAGATGGACAGCTAATTTCCTCCTGCTAACCTGATTCCGTCTCCTCGCCTTCACGTCTCACATCCCCGTAATGCTTCCGACAACAGCAAGCCCGCAGTTAGAAGCAACTACTTTTATGAGACATTGTTTTGCAAAAGCAAATACCCTCAATGCGTTGATTTAGAAGGTTTCAGGGAGGCAGGGGATGGGGGACGGGGGAGCCACGATGGGGCCGCTTGCG
Organism: Tragelaphus eurycerus; assembly: GCA_935064755.1. NCBI lineage: Eukaryota > Metazoa > Chordata > Mammalia > Artiodactyla > Bovidae > Tragelaphus > Tragelaphus eurycerus. The sequence goes on from CAKXYN010000009.1 coordinate 45,961,359, forward strand.
CGATGCCAGGCTAACTACTTTTGAAAGAGGGCCATATGTTGCCTTTACAACATCCCTTTGGTGTTTAATTTGATGAAACAATGCGCCGTAATCAGCGCTGAGGACAGCAGCGGTGGCGGATGGAGAGGGACTCGGGTGGTGCGGCTCTGATTTCAGTATCACCACGCTAATCCCATCATGCGCTTGAGTTGGCTTGTTTTGGGCTACCTTAAAAAAGTTATTTCTTTAATGGTCAAATTGCCTTGAGGTCTGGAAGACTGAATGTATCATAAAACTCATTAAATAACTAGCCTGGCAACACCTACTGCTGGGTAGTGTTCTGGCGTTTGGGGGATCCTAGCGGCAAACTCCAGTCTGCATTTACACACCTCCTTGCCAAAGCCTCAAGCGGCAACTTGAGAGTGTAGAGAGAAGTGTATTGTAAGTGGGCGTCCTTCAAACGTTAACTTGTATTTGAATCATCCCAGCATCTTTTCAAAACAGATTCGGATTCAGCAGGTGGAATGGGGCCTGAGCTTCTTCCTTCCTAGCAAAGTCACGCTGATGCCTCTGGTCCAAGGACTTCACTTAGAAGAGCAGAACACAGGGGGATCTTGAGAATATCCAGTGCCACCCCCACATTATAGATGTAGAAGCCATGGGAAACTCAACCAAGGTGCAGCTACTATGGAAAACAATATGGAGGTTCCTCCAAAGACTGAAAGCAGAACTACCACATGATCCAGCAATCTAACACTAATCTGAAAAGGTTCGTGCACTCCAGTGTTCACAGCAGCACTATCCACAACCGCCAGCACGCGGAAGAAAACCAAGTGCCTATCCGGAGGTGATTGGATTAAGAGATGTGGTACATACACACAACGGAGAGTCACTTGGCCATAAAAAAATAAAATAAGAATTCGCCATTTGCAGCAGCGTGGATAGGCCTAAAGAATATTATGCTTAGTGAACTGTCAGAGAAAGACAAATATTGTATATCACTCACATGTGGACAGTGAAGAATAATACAACTGAATGTATGTGCAAAACGGAAGCACACTCATATAGAAAACAAGCTTGTGGTCACCAAAGGGCCAGTGAGGGGCAAATTAGGGACAGGGGATGAAGAGATCCAGTCCGTTATGTATACTATAGACAAGCAACAGGGATACACCATACAGCACAGGGAGTTATAGTCATTATCTTGTAATAACATGCAATGGAGTACAATCTGCAAAAATATGGAATCACTACGCTGTGCACCTGAAATTAACACAGTATTGTAAATCAACTATACTTCAATAAAAAGTTAACTAAAACAGTCTATACAAGCAGAAAAAAATAACTAAGGTCATACAGCTGTGGAGTAGCTGAAACAAAATTCAAAGCCGTGTCCTCTGACCGCATAGCCTATTTGTTTTTTATTTTGATCTTCAACCCTACACTGTATTTCTTCTTAAATGGGATCGACTATAGAGGCCCCGTGTTTAGCTAAAGAGTGAAGCGGTGGCTGCTGCATGCATCTGCTGTGAGCTGAAGGGCGAAATGATGAAATCATCTTGGGGCTCTAGCTTCCTCTTTCTGTATCTCTTTCTCTAAAACATCATCTCTGCCAAAATGGAGTGCTGATAATACTTGAATTTTAAGACTCTGTTTCGTCAAGGCAAGATTTAGTCCGAGTGATGAGCAGCTGATAGCCTAACCTGAGCCTTGAAGGGTAGCTGTTTTAGCTTCTGGCCTGTCTTGTTGAATTGGTGCTTGTGATGAAGCTGGTCTGGCAGCCTTCCCAGAAGGGAAATGGCAAAGGAGAAAGCAAAAACCTCTCAGAGGCTTTTCTAGGGGACCCGAGGTTATCTTAAGGGAACCTGTGTAAGGTAAAGCAAGGACATTTGTCATAAATCCTGTTGTAATAGGCATTTCTGTTTGCCATTCATTTTCCCCTTGGGCACTAGTTTAGGTACAGTTTTCTCAAATCAATAAATCTTTTATGTGAAAAATGTATTTTCGATGTCAAGATTTTAAAAGATGTTAAGAAAAAAGAGAATGCTACTGCTAAGTCACTTCAGTCGTGTCCGACTCTGTGCGACCCCATAGACAGCAGCCCAACCAGGCTTCCCTGTCCCTGGGATTCTCAAGGCAAGAACACTGGAGTGGGTTGCCATTTCCTTCTCCAAAAAAAGAGAATAGATGTGTTTTAAAAATAGAAGTTTTGTTTGACTTCACAAGTAACAAAACAACAATCACCACCTCAGGATTTAACTGGGAAAAACAGTAGACACTAATTCTAAAAATAGCTCTTACAGTTCCACAAACACACCTAGAAGACAAAAAGTGGCCAGTGTCGATTAGAAAATCCACTGAACTTACCCAAATATCTCGTTTTATACAAATAAAATTATGTACCCAAAAGATCATTGGCTTTTCAGGTGGCACAGTTGGTAAAGAACCCACCTGCCAATGCAGGAGATGCAAGACGTGGGTTCGATCCAGGGGTTGGGAAGATCCTTTGCAGAAGAAAATGGCAACCCACTTCAGTCTTCTTGCCTGGAAAATCCCATGGACAGAGGAGCCTGGCGGGCTACAGTCCATGGGGTCGCCAAGGGTGGGACATGACTGAGCACCCATGCACGCACCTAAAATATAAACCAAGTTATAACATTTATAGTATTTCCTTTAAAATGAATGTGCTGGGGGCTTTCCTAATGGTCTGTGTGTGCATGCTAAGCTGCTTCAGTTGTGTCCATCTCTTTGTGTGTCCAGCTCCCTGGCGGTCTAGTGGTTAAGAATTTGCCTGCCAATGCAGGGGACACGGGTTTGATCTCTGGTTCGGGAACTTAGATTCCACATGCTGCGGAGCTACTCAGCCCATGCATGACAAATCCTGAAGCCCACGCACCTGAGAGCCTGTGCTCCATAACAAGAGAAGCCACCTCAGTGAGAAGCCTCGGCACCACGACTAGCGTAAGCCCGTGTAGCAGTGAAGACCCAGCAGAGCCCAAACTAGAAATCAGTAAAATGAATGTGTTGAAGACAACATTATTAGACTGGGGGTCAGGGGCCCTGATTTTTAACCCCATGTTGGAGAAGACTCTTGTGAGTCCCTTGGACTGCAAGGAGATCCAACCAGTCCATCCTAAAGAAAATCAGTCCTGAATATTCATTGGAAGAACTGATGCTGAAGCTGAAACTTACAATCCTGTAGCCACCTGATGTGAAGAGCTGACTCATTGGAAAAGACCCTGATCCTGGGAAAGATCGAAAGTGGGAGGAGAAGGGGATGACAGAGGATGAGATGGTTGGATGTCATCACTGACTCTATGGACATGAGTTTGAGCAAGCTCCGGGAGTTGGTGATGGACAGAGAAGCCTGGTGTGCCGCAGTCCATGGGGTCACAAAGAGTTGGACGTGACTGAGCAACTGAACTGAACTGAATTTGAACCTGAGTTTCGTCATCTGTGAAATAAGGGAGGCATCCATCCAGACCTGACATTTGATGAATTTAAGTTTTACCAGGTAGTCTAGCAACCAAAAGTGGTTTACCAATCAGGCAAGATTATTAAGCTAAAACTATGACCCTGTGTTTTCCAATGGGCTTTTCAGATGCCTCTGGACACTAGGACTTTTCTGCTTTAGCCAGTTGAGATTACTCTGAAATCTCATCAGGGTAGAGATAGATCCAGACATAGATATTGATTTTACATGTCTAATTTTAATTGCTGGACCAGGTGACCCGGCACTGTGTTAGGTGTAACTTATTCATCACAAGAACAATCTGAAATAGTGTTCTTCCCATATTGCAGGGGCAGGGTGGCTCTGAGAGGGGTCACTTTGCCACCCTGCGAGACTGTACATGTTGGTCAATGGCACCTCTTTCTGCAGAAACCTGAAGCCCTACCCGCTCACCTCCAACTAATTATGCAGCTTTCTTTAGCACCAGGTCTCCTTTTTAGAATAGGAAGGATTTGTATTTTAATACCTACCACTTGCTATTAGAAAAAACTTCTGCCAGCAACTTTTGTTCTCATCAGCACTAAGGCAGCCCTAAATTCATTTTTCTTCAATCTTTGCATGGAGCTTGGAGCAGCTTTGGCCTTGCTCACCCCTGGGTTCTTTTTAATCCTAGTGGATTGTAAAGAGAAGCTTACCCCAAATAGGTAGCTGATTACCGGAGCCCTTGAATTTTCCAATAGCTTTTCATGGTAACGGAGTCATTCTGCTATAAAATTCACAGTTGCTGCTACTGCTAAGTCGCTTCAGTTGTGTCCGACCCTGTGTGACCCCGTAGACGGCAGCCCACCAGGCTCCTCCATCCCTGGGATTATCCAGGCAAGAACACTGGAGTGGGTGGCCGTTTCCTTCTCCAATGCATGAAAGTGAAAAGTGAAAGTGAAATAGCTCAGTCGTGTCCGACTCCTAGCGACCCCCATGGACTGCAGCCCACCAGGCCCCTCCGTCCATGGGATTTTCCAGGCAAGAGTACTGGAGGGGGGTGCCATTGCCTTCTCTGATAAAATTCACGGAGAAATGCCATTTCTCTAAGCATATTTCTCTAAAAATATTATTTCGTTAACTATATGCTTGGAAACGAACAGAGATCATTCTGTCGTTTTTGAGATTGCATCCAAGTACTGCATTTCGGACTCTTTTGTTGACCATGATGGCCACTCCATTTCTTCTGAGGGATTCCTGCCCATAGTAGTAGATATAATGGTCATCTGAGTTAAATTCACCCATTCCAGTCCATTTGAGTTCACCGATTCCTAGAATGTCAACATTCACTCTGGCCATCTCTTATTTGACCACTTCCAATTTGCCTTGATTCATGGACCTGACATTCCAGGTTCCTATGCAATATTGCTCTTTACAGCATCGGACCTTGCTTCTATCACCAGACACATCCACAGCTGGGTATTCTTTTTGCTTTGGCTCCGTCCCTTCATTCTTTCTGCAGTTATTTCTCCACTGATCTCTAGTAGCATATTGGGCCCCTACTGACTTAGGGAGTTCCTCTTTCAGTATCCTATCATTTTGCCTTTTCATACTGTTCATGGGGTTCTCAAGGCAAGAATACTGAAGTGGTTTGCCATTCCCTTCTCTAGCAGACAGAATGATCTCTGTTCGTTTCCAAGGCAAACCATTCAATGTCACAGTAATCCAAGTCTATGCCCCAACCAGTAACGCTGAAGAAGCTGAAGTTGAACGGTTCTATGAAGACCTACAAGACCTTTTAGAACTAACACCCAAAAAAAGGTGTCCTTTTCATTATAGGGGACTGGAATGCAAAAGTAGGAAGTCAAGAAACACCTGGAGTAACAGGCAAATTTGGCCTTGGAATACGGAATGAAGCAGGGCAAAGACTAATAGAGTTTTGCCAAGAAAATGCACTAGTCATAACAAATACCCTCTTCCAACAACACAAAAGAAGACTCTAAACATGGACATCACCAGATGGTCAACACCAAAATCAGATCGATTATATTCTTTGCAGCCAAAGATGGAGAAGCTCTGTACAGTCAGCAAAAACAAGACCAGGAGCTGACTGTGGCTCAGACCATGAACTCCTTATTGCCAAATTCAGTCTGAAGTTGAAGAAAGTAGGGAAAACCACTAGACCATTCAGGTATGACCTAAATCAAATCCCTTATGATTATACAGTGGAAGTGAGAAATAGATTTAAGGGCCTAGATCTGATAGATAGAGTGCCTAATGAATTATGGAATGAGGTTCGTGACATTGTACAGGGGACAGGGATCAAGACCATCCCCATGGAAAAGAAATGCAAAAAAGCAAAATGGCTGTCTGGGGAGGCCTTACAAATGGCTGTGAAAAAAAGAGAAGCGAAAAGCAAAGGAGAAAAAGAAAGATATAAGCATCTGAATGCAGAGTTCCAAAGAATAGCAAGAAGAGATAAGAACACCTTCTTCAGAGATCAATGCAAAGAAATAGAGGAAAACAACAGACTGGGAAAAACTAGGGATCTCTTCAAGAAAATCAGAGATACCAAAGGAACATTTCATGCAAAGATGGGCTCAATAAAGGACAGAAATGATATGGACCTAACAGAAGCAGAAGATATTAAGAAGAGGTGGCAAGAATACACAGAAGAACTGTACAAAAAAGATCTTCACAACCCAGATAATCATGATGGTGTGATCACTGACCTAGAGCCAGACATCCTGGAATGTGAAGTCAAGTGGGCCTTAGAAAGCATCACTACGAACAAAGCTAGTGGAGGTGATGGAATTCCAGTGGAGCTATTCCAAATCCTGAAAGATGATGCTGTGAAAGTGCTGAACTCAATATGCCAGCAAGTTTGGAAAACTCAGCAGTGGCCACAGGACTGGAAAAGATCAGTTTTCATTCCAATCCCAAAGAAAGGTAATGCCAAAGAATGCTCAAACTACTGCACAATTGCACTCATTTCACACGCTAGTAAAGTAATGCTCCAAATTCTCCAAGCCAGGCTTCAGCAATATGTGAACCGTGAACTTCCTGGTGTTCAGGCTGGTTTTAGAAAAGGCAGAGGAACCAGAGATCAAATTGCCAACATCCGCTGGATCATGGAAAAAGCAAGAGAGTTCCAGAAAAACATCTATTTCTGCTTTATTGACTATGCCAAAGCCTTTAACTGTTTGGATCACAATAGACTGTGGAAAATTCTGAAAGAGATGGGAATACCAGACCACCTGTTCTGCCTCTTGAGAAATTTGTATGCAGGTCAGGAAGCAACAGTTAGAACTGGACATGGAACAACAGACTGGTTCCAAATAGGAAAAGGAGTACGTCAAGGCTGTATATTGTCACCCTGTTTATTTAACTTCTATGCAGAGTACATCATGAGAAACGTTGGACTGGAAGAAACACAAGCTGGAATCAAGATTGCTGGGAGAAATATCAATCACCTCAGCTATGCAGATGACACCACCCTTATGGCAGAAAGTGAAGAGGAACTCAAAAGCCTCTTGATGAAGGTGAAAGTGGAGAGTGAAAAAGTGGGCTTAAAGCTCAACATTCAGAAAACGAAGATCATGGCATCTGGTTCCATCACTTCATGGCAAAGAGATAGGGAAACAGTGGAAACAGTGTCAGACTTTCTTTTTCTGGGCTCCAAAATCACTGCAGATGGTGACTGCAGCCATGAAATTAAAAGACACTTACTCCTTGGAAGGAAAGTTATGACCAACCTAGATCACATATTCAAAAGCAGAGACATCACTTTGCCAACAAAGGTTCGCCTAGTCAAGGTTATGGTTTTTCCTGTGGTCATGTATGGATGTGAGAGTTGGACTGTGAAGAAGGCTGAGTGCCAAAGAATTGATGCTTTTGAACTGTGGTGTTGGAGAAGACTCTTGAGAGTCCCTTGGACTGCAAGGAGATCCAACCAGTCCATTCTGAAGGCGATCAGCCCTGGGATTCCTTTGGAAGGAATGATACTAAAGCTGAAACTCCAGTACTTTGGCCATCTGATGGGAAGAGTTGACTCATTGGAGAAGACTCTGATGCTGTGAGGGATTGAGGGCAAGAGGAGAATGGGACGTCAGAGGATGAGATGGCTGGATGGCATCACTAATTCGATGGATGTGAGTCTGAGTGACCTCCGGGAGTTGGTGATGGACAGGGAGGCCTGGTGTGCTGTGATTCATGGGGTCGCAAAGAGTCGGACACGACTGAGCAACTGATCTGATCTGAACTATATGCATTTTCTCAGCCCAAAGTTATTCATAACTCATTGCCTATATCTTCAAAATGCCCTAAAATGTCATGATGAAATGGTAAAAAAAAAAAAAAAATCTTAGGTTTGCTGGGAAAAGGAATGCCTGCTGTATATAGGGAAATGTTGGCCAAGTTCTGGGAGGAGTGAGGAGAGAGAGGAAATTCAAAGAGACCCTCCAGGGCTGGTCTCGTGTAGTGTCCTGTAGAGTTTGTTGTAGAGTTGTTTGAAACTTGTCCCCAGATTTAAAGGACCAATGCTGACTTCAGAGCTCATGTATGCAGTATATTCTATACTTGGACAAAGTCATTAAAAATAATTCAACCACATGACGGCTGAAGACTGTCTGCTTACTCTTTAGCAGCCTAATGCTTTTGCTCTCTTCACATTTCCAAAGGCCAAATGTCATTGACCTTGCACATTTGTGAGTTAACAGTTACTTACTGTTTGGAACGCAATGCTGCAAAATAACAGTAGGATTTAAGCATGAAGGGTAAAGGTGTTAAGGGATGTTTGAATTTACTCATAATTGCAATGGCACCCCACTCCAGTACTCTTGCCTGGAAAACCCCATGGGTGGAGGAGCCTGGTAGGCTGCAGTCCATGGGGTCACAAAGAGTGGGACACGACTGAGCAACTTCATTTTCACTTTTCACTTTCATTCATTGGAGAAGGAAATGGCAACCCACTCCAGTGTTCTTGCCTGGAGAATCCCAGGGACGGGGGGGGGGGGGGGGGGGGGTTTGGGGGGTTAGGGGGGCCTGGTGGGCTGCTGTCTATCGGGTCGCACAGATTCGGACACGACTGAAGCAACTTAGCAGCAGCAGCTGCTTACAAAGTTGCCAAAAGATCTGAGTTTTTAAAAATTATTTTTAGAGTATGTAGAAATGTGATGATGAACTTACTAAAATATGAAATCCCAACTCCTAGTGTTATAAGGAATTGGCCTTCCTGGGATTGTATCTGTTCAAGAAGGAAAGAGTTATTAAGTCAGAAATGTTACCTCAACCTTGACTTTGAAAAATTCTTAGTCTATTACCTTTGTTTCTCCTATAAAGTGATAGAAATATATGATACTAATTTTGTCTGCTGTTGTCTTGTGGTTATAATAAATCAAAGAATTATACTTAACCCAATCCAGACTAAAAATGATCACAAACTGATGATAAATCATATGGTAAGAATATTCACCTTATTACCTGTAATGCATTCTCCCTCAATATATTAGTTTCATGTATTAAAAAAGTTGAAACCTGCACAGAAAAATAAAATGGGTTTTGTCTAATTTACACATAATTGCCTTAAGAAAAAGGTTCAAAAATCTAAATGACCCATTTTAAAAGACCAATGCGATCACAAGGGAGGTATTGTAACTACTCTTAAACAACAGGTACTAAAATGAATAGAACCAAAAGTTTTTGATCTCCTCCCCTCCATCTTTTAACATCACACATCTTCAATTAATTCTATTAGATTTTCAGCCGCTTGCTGAGAACCAGGGTGCCTGAGCAGCACAAAATATTTCCTACCAAACAGTGATCCAGCTTCATTTGATGACTTAAGCAAAAAAAGCCAACAATATTCCACGAGACTATTACATACTATTTTATTCTTTTCTTCTGTCTCTCTCTCTCTCTCTCTTTTTTTAATGTTTCACTTGCAGGAGCCGGGAGGGGAGGGGAGGGGAAAAGGCTAAAACAAACTAATTTTTGGTCATTTTCTTCCTTTTGCAAACAGTTTGAAGACTAACCAATTTGTACTTACAAATCTGGGGCATTAGCAGGTGGGGACCCTAAATCCGCATGCATACAAGTAGTAACTGTTTGTATGCCAAGCTGTTTGTAAGCCTGATTTGACAGGAGAGAGCTATTCATTCTTTTGTCAACTGTCCGCCTAAAAACGTTAACCTGCCCGGGTCCCGGGGTATGGGAGCGCTAAATCTTCCGTCCTACAACTGTATAATGAACAGACTGTTTCATTAGTGGGACAATTCACTCGACAAATCCAGCCCAAACAACTTATTTCACAATTTGTGAGCAGAATTAAATTTAAGGGGAGCCGCGAGAGGGGGGCTGGGAGGGGAGGCGCGGAGTAGGTGAGCCACACACAATGTACCCAGGGGGCTGGATGCTGGGACAAGCGTCGCAGGCAATTTGGCCGGCAGTTGGGGGCTGAGGCTCGCAAAGCCATGGCATGCAGATCAGCGGATTAGGGGGGGCAAAGCATTAGGTCAAGTGTCTTGAGGGGGGCTGATAAACACCCCAAACCTGACAACAGATTTTCCTTTCTTCTCGCACCACTTGTTAAGTGTCAGAGCAAATCTTTTGAATGGCAGTCGAGTTTACTTAGAGGCCCTTTCTTTAAGAAGACACTCTATCCATTTTCTGAAGCCCATTCCAGGCTGCCTCGGGAATAAATTTGCCCCGCATCTCGCACACAAAAAAACGTCTTTTTCCTCCACATCTTGACTATGAGCCTTTGTCTCAAGGTGTGTGAACCAGAACAAAAATCCACATCGAGAGCCCCTAAGGTTTCAGAGCCTCGGGATTTAGCTTTAATACAAATTAAACACTTTGAAGATTATACAATCGCATACTTTTTTTTTTTTTTTTGGTCTCACAAAAAAACCTCATTTTTAACATTAGCTATGTATAGATTCTGCTAAATGGGAAAATTTTAAGTGGTGAACGGCCAGAGAATAACTGGATCTTAATAATATCCTATAAATACATTGCTATTAATTCAAACCAAGTAAACTGCCAACATGCTCTATTTCTTATGTCTTAAGAATCCCCAAGGGGAGAAGCCATGCTTCTTGTATTAAGTCCTATCTCTGTGTTAACTCAAAGTGCATGATAGAAAATCTGCCTTGCAACATCAAATATTTTCTAACTAGGTTTGAGAACTTTGAGATGTTCTCAAACGTTTAAATAGGCGCAAATGTTTGAAGAGTCTTTGTTGTAGCTTGGTTTTACTTTATGGTTTTATCTTTGATTTCTTGTGGCAGTTAAGTTTTAAAAGGATCAAATAGGAAAGTCCTCTGAAAATGAGGATGGTATTTAATTTGGAACTCTTTAGCGTCATAATTTTGGAAATATTTCCCTTTTAATAAATGTTTTGGCTATATCTTTATGATAACTTAAAAAAAATTTAGTTAATGGAAAATATATTAATAAAATATTGACAATTCTTTGAAAAGTGAATACTTGTAGTTTCTGTTGCTAGCTCTACCCACTCGAAAAAGAATCTTCAATCAGGCAAACTAGTAATCAAGCCCAAATTCTTATTTACCCACCCAGAAAACTTTGCCCATTAGACCTATTACACTTTGAGTACATAACTACTACATCTTTAGTTAATGAGGATTTCAAAGCTACGTTTAAGACTTACAAGGATATTCCATAATCACTGCTGGATTCCTGTTATAGTAAGAGTATATCCTTCAATCTCTTTTTTCATCTTTTTTTTTTTTTTTTCCGGAAAGAAAAACTTGGTATTTGTCATAGTGCTGAATGCGACTGCCATTCAGGATAGTTTTGAGCTTACTGTGGACCTTGATGATTTACTATGTTCCCTGGAACAGTTTCGTCCTCTTCCACCTTGAAAGATGGTGGCATTTCTTGAGACAAGTTAACGTAGTATTTGCTTTCCCTGCACAGGTCCTAAGCTAACCAAAAAAATCCTGGTTAGCAGGCTGTTCCAGTGGCCCACTGAGTCCTGTGATGGCAGGAACTCTGTGAATAATAATGGGGACATGCAATTGCACTCAGACTCGCGAGAATTCAGTCTAATCACCCAGAAATTCTGCTTCGTCACAGTCCTTTCTCCTGCCATAAACTGCCTAGGCACTCCCTTTGCTTCCACATCATTTAAGCCTTTCTGACCACCCTCCAGTCCATCCACAGGGCCTCCACTGATCGGAGTCCTGAGGTTTCCCTGGACTCTCCAAGAGGCTCCTGCGGCTGTTCTTTCCACCTCCTTCCAGGACCAGATGATGAAATCCAAATCCACTCTTGTAGAAGGTTCTGACAACACAGGACAAAATAAGGAGCAAAGTAAACATTGCCATAAATTCTCTGCCTAGAGCTATCCACTGCCAATTGACTGGAGACCATTCTTCCAGATATCTCGCTATTATTTGTACATGTCATTAAATATAAATGACACCATGTCATGCATGTCATTTTATAAACTGCTTCTTTTTGCCCAAAAATATGTCATGGAGATTTTTTTTCATATCACCGATTTTATGTCTGCATGTTTCTTTCTAAAGGCAGCATTAGTCCCTCATGCCACTGCTGCTAAGTCACTTCAGTCGTGTCCGACTCTGTGCGACCCCATAGACGGCAGCCCATTAGTCCCTCATAGACACTACTTAATTATCTAAGTAGGCCCTTCCGTTGGACATTGAGGGCTTGTCCATTTTTTCCATTTTGTAGAGAAGGCTGAAATGAGCAGTGCATGCAAATAATAATTTTGCGTACTTCTCTGATCAGCTCTTAAAGACTTAAAAGAGGAATTATTGGGTCAAAGGATATACATGTTTTTATATAGGTAGTCAAGCTGTCCACTGAGAATTGATTACGTGACACAAATCCTGTGCTTGTGTGCTAAGTCGTCCCAATTGTGTCTGACTCTTTGCAGCCATGTAGACTGTAGCTCTCTAGGCTCCTCTGTCCTAGGGATTCTCCAGGCAACAATACTGGAGTGGGCTGCCATGATCACCTTCGCGGGATCTTCCATACCCCGGAATTGAGCCCGAGTCTCTTAAGTCTCCTGCATTGGCAGGCGGGGGTCTTCACCACGAGCCCCTCCAGGGAAGCCCGATACAAGTCCTGCCAGCTGACTGAGGACGGGGCACATGGTGGCTGAGAAGCCATATTTACCATCACTGATTCAGTCTCATGTGGCTTGCAGCTCAGAACTGTGGTTTATCCTGTGTTTTCTCTAGGTTGTCATCAGAGTAATTTACCATGCAGCTCGACTCCCTTCTCTTTCTTTTTCCTACTTAAATACACATGACATTTTAGGGACCAATTTCCTAATGTTTACAAAAGTCTCTTGAATAATTTAAATGAACAGATGATGTAAGAGGAAAAATGTAATCCTTGTATAGTTCATGTTCTATGACTTAGTTGACCTGTGTATTGTCTCTCCATTGCTTTCTCTAGTTTTGTGAGCTTCCTTTGTCATTTTACACGAGAGGGGGAACCTTAGCACATGTCTCTTCTTGCCATAGCAGAGATTCACTGTATTTTACTTTTAGTAAACATTTATTGAAATTGTAAAACTAACACGATCAAATTCTGTAAAGACTGAAAAACAGAAAAACAAAGCATATCATCATTTCCCCAAATTGTGAAGCTGTCAACTAGAAGATGACAGTCTTTTTAGCCTGTTAGTGAATTAGCCGCTTCTTTGTGGCTTGAATGTGACATTTTCACTTAAACCGAAGAGGGATGTACGCACTTTTAGAACGCTGACTTCTCAAAATGCAGATGTTTTAGTTTCTCGAAACACAAATGTTTTTCTTTATAAAATAGGATCTGTGCTTGTCCTTAGTCACTCAGCCGCATCCGACTCTTTGGGACCCTTTGGACTGCAGTCCACCAGGCTCCTCTGTCCATGGGATTTTTCAGGCAAGAATACTGGACTGGATTGCCATTTCCTCCTCCACGGGATCTTCCCAACCCAGGGATCAAACCTGTGTCTCCTGCATTACAGGTGGATTCTTTACTGCTGAGCCATCAGGAAAGCCCAAAATAAGATCATCTGTTTGGCTTTTAAGAATAACAATTTCTATTGGTGCTGTAAATATGATATTTCATTTAAAAAGAAGAAAACACAGAAAGAAAAAAGGAAGTACTGACCAAATTTTCATGATCTCACCACTGAGTAAATAAGTGCACCCTGTACAGAATGAACTAACGGCCACCGGCCTTGTAGCCTTCCGTGCGTGTGCGCATGCTCAGTCATGTCCGACTCTTTGCAATCCGCTTGACTGCAGCCTGCTTGGCTTCTCTGTCTGTGGAATTTTCCAGGCAAGAATAATGGGTTGCCATTTCCTTCTCCAGGGGATCTTCCCGACCCAGAGATCAAACCCCTGTCTCTTGACTCTCCTGCATTAGCAAGTGGGTTCTTTCCCACTGTGGCACCTGGGAAGCCCTTCTTGTATCCTGGTATCCTATTAAGACAGATTTCCGAAGGTCTGGATAGTTTTTCACGATGGTAGAGGAGAGATGAGCACAGGCCGCATTCCGGTTGTGATGTCAAGATCCACTGGTCTTCATGGTCCAAGGCCTCTCATTCCTGTGTCCCCTCGTGAGTCCCATCTACTGTCCACTTTGATCCTGGGCATGCCCTGGAATTTTGCTTCTTTGATATCTGTGCCTGGAGTCTTACTTTTGTGTATTTTGACATCCTTCATTTCCAACAGCTGTGGGATAAACACTTGCAGGCAGCGAGTGGTTTCATTCTGCAAGCTGCCAAAAGTTTCATGCTTGCCAAAAGTTTCATGTTTTCTTACCCTGTATAGAAAGCCTTTAAAAATGCTTAGTTTTCTTTTCTCTTATTTCTAACAGTCTTCCCCTCTGTTTCAGGAGACATGGCTGGTGAATCTGGATGTCATGTTGGGACATTGTTTTTTCATGGGGTTTAATTCTTTTCTAAAAAAGTTGATTGTACACTACTTTCTTCTCTCTTTATAATCAGTGGAGTTGACTCATATTTGTAATTCCTACACTCATCAAATTATGTCAACAGAGCATTTGTTCAACATCTTTGATGCTAATCAAGTGGTATCTTAGAATTATTAAAATAGCGACTTTTCAATGGAAAATGGCATCAGGGATGTAAATGCTATTGAATCCTTGGAGTGTGAGCTCCATGAAGACGTGGACTTATTGTCCGCTTTGTTCACTGCAGCATCCTCAGCAGTGACGGGCACATACTAGGCACTCAGTAAATATTTGTAGAATGAATGAATGAGGGAATCCAATAATAACGAGTTACATATGTTGAATAATTCAGTGGAGTGGTGATTCAAATACTTTTTCTCATTCTCTCATTGACTTTTAAGCGAATGAAAGCTCTGTGACTCTGTCAAGTGTCTCTGTCAAGAGATTCAGATGTTCTGAGTCTGAGTCTCTGTTTTCTTATCCATAAGATAAAGACTTAACTGAAAATTCCCTTCCAAGCCAACATCTTTATCATGGCAGGTGATACACACGTATCAGTGATGTTCTAACTTGTGCACCTCTTGCCAAACAGAACCACAGAAAAGATAGTTCCCAATGGAAATGCTCCCAAAATAATTGAGAACAGAGTTACTGAAGAATAAATGTATAATTGCCAGATAACATTCTTGACTGATAATACTCATTTGAATGCATAGATTTCTTCTTTCGTTCCTTTCATCAGTCTCATTGTTACATCAAGCTCTTAACTGAAGGGCACTCTGAATAAATGAATTTGAAAATGACTCAAATGAATAAAAAAGGCATTTTCCCATTTTTTTTTTTTTTTTTGTATTTAAAGTACAATCCTTTTTTTGTGCTTTCAAACCTAAGGAAATAATCTATGGTGTCAGTGGTGTAGAGTTCTGTTGATCAGTACCATTTTACTTGTATTAGTCAGTGCTCTGAAAAAGAAATTGAACTCAATATGCCAACAAATTTGGAAAACTCAGCAGTGGCCACAGGACTGGAAAAGGTCAGTTTTCATTCCAATCCCAAAGAAAGGCAATGTCAAAGAATGCTCAAACTACCGCATAATTGCACTCATTTCACACGCTAGTAAAATAATGCTCAAAATTCTCCAAGCCAGGCTTCAACAGTACATGAACCATGAACTTCCAGATCTTCAAGCTGGATTTAAAAAAGGCAGAGGAACCAGAGATCAAATTGTCAACATCTGTTGGATCATTGGAAAAGCAAGAGAGTTCCATAAAAACATCTACTTCTGCTTTATTGACTATGCCAAAGCCTTTGACTGTGTGGACCACAACAAACTGGAAAATTCTTCAGGAGATGGGAATACCAGACCACCTGACCTGCCTCTTGATAAACCTGTATGCAGGTTAGGAAGCAACAGTTAGAACTGAACATGGAAAAACAGACTGGTCCCAAATAGGAAAAGGAGTACGTCAAGGCTGTATATTGTCACCCTGCTTATTTAACTTCTATGCAGAGTACATCATGAGAAACACTGGGCTGGATGAAGCACAAGCTGGAATCAAGATTGCTGGGAGAAATATCAATAACCTCTGATATGCAGATGACACCACCCTTATGGGCGAAAGTGAAGAAGAACTAAAGAGCCTTTTGATGAAAGTGAAAGAGGAGAGTGAAAAGGTGGCTTAAAGCTCAACATTCAGAAAATGAAGATCATGGCATCTGTTCCCATCACTTCGTGGTAAATAGATGGGGAAACAGTGGAAACAGTGGCAGAATTTATTTTCTTGGGCTCCAAAATCACTGCAGATCGTGACTGCAGCCATGAAATTAAAAGATGCTTACTCCTTGGAAGGAAAGTTATGACCAACCTAGACAGCATATTAAAAAGCAGAGACATTACTTTGCCAACAAAGATCCATCCAGTCAAGGCTATGGTTTTTCCAGTGGTCATGTGTGGATGTGAGAGTTGGACTATAAAAAAAGCTGAGTGCTTAAGAATTGATGATTTTGAACTGTGGAGTTGGAGAAGACTCTTGAGAGTCCCTTGGACTGCAAGGAGATCCAACCAGTCCATCCTAAAGGAAATCAGTCCTGAATGTTCATTGGAAGGACTGATGCCAAAGCTGAAACTCCAATACTTTGGCCACCTGATGTGAAGAACTGACTCATTTGAAAAGACTCTGATGCTGGGAAAGATTGAAAGTGGGAGGAGAAGGGGACGACAGAGGCTAAGATGGTGGGATGGCATCACTGACTCAATAGACCTGAGTCTGAGTCAGCTCCAGGGGTTGGTGATGGACAGGGAGGCCTGGTATGCTGCAGTCCATGGGGTCACAAAGAGTCAGACACAACTGAGTGACTTAACTGAACTGAATATAATCTCATAGGTAGCTGGGTATGTTCTAGAATGAATTTATTTTGTCTATTTTAAAATAAGTTAAAATGCTAGAATTTGTATTGCTTTTCACAGGGTATTCTCTATTTTAACGGTTCTCAATTTTAAATTGGAAAGACTGATGCTGAAGCTGAAGCTCCAATGCTTTGGCCACCTAATGTGAAGAGCCAACTCATTGGAAAAGACCCTGATACTAGGAAAGATTGAAGGCAGGAGGAGAAGTGGATGACAGAGGATGAAAAGGTCGAATGGCATCACCAACTCAATGGACATGAGTTTGAGCAAACTCCAGGAGATGCTGGAGGACAGGAAAGCCTGGAGTGCTGCAGTCCATGGAATCGCAAAGAGTTGGACAGGACTGAGCAGCAACAACAAATTTAAATGTTTTCTGTTTGCTCAGATATTTGCACGTCATTAAATTTTTCTCACTAGTTTTTAAAAATTAATACATTAAAGCAAAATGTCTGACCAGTAAATCTGTTGACTCTATGATGTAATTTCTTTACAGTCAATTAGTCCTATATGTGAAATATCCCAGTATATGTCTAGGTGACTTTCTTAGTTATATGCCTGGTTCCAATACATTAGCTTGGTTGGTATCATTGTACTGAACTGTAGGGGAGACTGTAAAGACCCATCCACATAATATATATGGATACATCCTAGAGAAGAAAAGGATGGTGTGAGGCAGAAAACCCTGTGATTCTGTAAAAAAAAAAAAAAAAAAGGTAAAAATATCTTATGGGCCCAACATAGATATTTCCCTTTAGGGATAGTTTTTAAAATAATTTTATTTTTTATTTATTTTGGCTGTGCTGGGTTTTCGTTGCCATGCAGGCTTTTCTCTAGTTGCGGTGAGCGGGAGTGCTCTCTGGTTGTGGAGCAAGGATTTCTCATGGCAGTGTCTTCTCTTGCTGCAGAGCGTGGGGTCTAGTATTCTAGGACTTCAGTAGTTCCAGTTCCCAGGGCTCCAGAGCGCAGGCTCAGCACAGGCTCACAGGTCTAGCCGCTCTGCGGTATGTGGGATCTTCCTGGACCAGGGATCAAACTGGTGTCCCCTGCATTGGCAGTCAGAGTCTTCACCACTGAGCCATCAGGGAAGCCTTAAAATGTAGGGATAATTTAATGTTTTGATGTTTTCTTTTACTTTTTAAAAAGATATTTATTTGGTTGCACTGGGTCTTAGTTGCAGCATAAGAACCCTTAGTTGCAGAATGTGGGGTCTAGTTCTCAGACTAGGGATCCAACCTGAACCCTCTGCATTGGGAGCATGGAGTCTTAGCCACTGGACCACCAAGGAAATCCCTAATCTCTTAAATTTGTTTTATAGAGTTTTTTTTAAGGAATATGGAAATAGGAAACTAGACACAGAAATAGAAAGGAAGGGAGGGAGGAAGGAAATCAGCTAATAGTTAGTAACAAGGCTGAGCCTTCTGAGTGGGGTATGTCATGGTGACCAAGGCTTTCCAACTCTAAGTAACTCAGAGGAGTCCCATGATCCCTTCCTTCCTTCCAGTCTTCTCCCCCTTTCACCTCCCTTCTTTCCTTTCAACTTTTTCTTCTCCTCTCAGCTTCCTTCTTCCCT
This sequence comes from Tragelaphus eurycerus, assembly GCA_935064755.1. Lineage (NCBI taxonomy): Eukaryota > Metazoa > Chordata > Mammalia > Artiodactyla > Bovidae > Tragelaphus > Tragelaphus eurycerus. The sequence goes on from CAKXYN010000009.1 coordinate 45,979,704, forward strand.
CCTTTCCCTGAATATCTCCCCACCATTTTCTATGATATGCCTGTCATGGGAGACACCTCGGTGACATCACAGATATGATCCCTCATACGTGTAGCTGAACCTCTCCTTAGGTAAGACAGAGACAAAGCAGCAAGTCACCCAGACTGATGGGATTATCCATCCTGATAAAAGCTGAGACAGGGGAGGGGATAATCGAGGTGCACACTTAGACTAATGGGTCAGCAAAGAACTCCCTAAGAATAAAATGAAATGTTTACACTGAGACTTGAAGGATGAGATGAAGTTATCTAGGAGGAAGGTGTGTGTAGGGGGGGAAAGGTGTTGAGCTCAGGCAGAATGAAGAGCAGGCACAAAGACCCTGAGATAAAAAAGGCTGAGTGTTAGAGGAGCTGAAAGGTGGTCACAGTGGCCAGGAGGATGGGAGTAGGACTGGAAATGATCAGGGGGTGGAGATGAGCATTTCATGTTTTTGGTTCAGTGGCTGAATCTAAGTCCTGTCCAATTCTTTGTGACCCCATGAACTGCTATATGTCAGGCTTCCCTGTCCTTCACTAACTTCCTTTGTTCAAATTCATGTCCACTGAGTCAGTGATGCTCTCTAACCATCGCATCCTCTGCCACCCCCTCTTCCGTTTGCCTTCTATCTTTCCCAGCATCAAGGTCTTTTTTAATGAGTCAGCTCTTCATTTCAGGTGGCCAAAGTATTGGAGTTTCAGCTTCAGCATTAGTCCTTCCAATGAATATCCCAGACTGGTTTCCTTTAGGATTGACTGGTTGGATCTCCTTGCTGTCCAAGGGACTCTCAGGAGTCTTATCCAACACCACAGTTCAAAAGCATCAATTCTTCTGTGCTCAGCTTTCTTTATAGTCCAACTCTCACATCCATACATGACTACTGGAAAAACCTTAGCTTTGACTAGATGGACGTTTGTTCGCAAAGTGATGCTTCTGCTTTTTAATAAACTGTCTAGGTTGGTCATACCTTTTTCTTCCAAGCAGCATAGGAAGAGCCTTGTGGGCTGTGTCAGTCCTTTTGAATGCTCTCTAGAATACCCACCTGGAATCCACTGAAGGGCACTGACGGGAGGTTAATATGCTTTGAGTCTTAAGGAGATTTTTAATAGTTTGAAGATTTTCTGGCCATGCTGTAGGGAATGGATTGCGGTGATCTGAATGAAGGAGTGCCACAGTGCACCTAGCCAAAGTTTAGCCATACAGGATAACACAGGATAACACAGGAGACAACGGTTGGAATCCCAGCTGCTGGCCTTGGGCAAGGGAATGTGATTTTTGGTGTCTCCGTTGCTTTATTTGTAAAAGGGGCATGATAACAGTATCAAGCCGAGGGCTGTTGAAAATTAATGATGTGTAACATGAGATCGCAAGAGTCAGACATAACTTAGTGACAAAATAACAATAACATTTGGCATATAAGTACTCAATGAATATCTGCTATCCCGGCAGGAGGGCATGGCCGCCTGATCCTGTATTCTTGTCTGGGAAATCTCATGGACCAAAGAACTACAGTTCATAGAGTCGCACAGAGTTGGACATGACTGAGTGACTGAGCATGCCTGCAAACGTCTGCTATCCTGATGACCTATACCTGAACTTCGCTGTCAGACACAGGCTGTCAAAAAGGTAAAATCAAAAGACATTTTAAATGTTTTCTAGGAAAAGTAGCCCATGGAGAATCCTTTAATAAAACAAGCAAGCAAAACAAACAAAAACTCCCTGTATCTTTCTAGCTGGAAAAACCTTTTCGTATACGAGGTTGCTTAGCATGGGGGACAGTCTTGGTGCCTGAGGAGTCCTCAGGGCAGTGAACCAGCCACATCTTCTTATTTTAATTCATCCAGCAAATTTCCAAGTACCTCCTATCTGCAGGGTAGTGGTGTCGCTTGAGATGATTTTGACTGCAAGACACAGAAAAGCCCTGCTCACTTAAACCACAAAGCACTCTATTTCTTTAGACAGTGAGAGATCCAAAGGCAGGGTGGTTCGGGCTCTTTCTCTGTCTTTCTGGATTCCTTTGTCTCTGCCCCTTTCTAGTGTTGGCTTAAGACTCACATCAAGATGGTGGCTTTCATTCCCTGTGTTTCGTCCAAACAAACAACATCCCTCCTACTTAGAGGAACAGTCTCTTTTTAAACGCAAGGAAATCTTTTCCTGAAGCTGCTCAGCAGATCCCCCCTCCCGTCTCAGTGATCGCAGAATTGACCCATGACGATGTGGGAGCCAGTTGTTGATGTGGGGAATGACCGCATCAGGGTAGACACACTCCTCATGGCCCACACACCAGGGGACAGAGTGGAGAAGGGGAGACCCCTGAATATAAGCAGCATGGTGTCGGGAAGGAGGAAGAAAGAAGTGCCTGAGCTTAGGACCCCAGCAGTACCTACTGCATAGTTTAGGGCAAACCACGCTCTTCAAAACCTCATACTCAAGGATATGAGGTATAGTGTTTGCGTGTTTGTGTGTGTGTGTGTGTGTGTGTGTGTGCACGCGCACTCGGTTGTGTCTGACTCTTTGTGATCCTATAGACTGTAGCCCACCAGGCTCCTCTGTCCATGGGATTTCCCTGTCAAGAATACTGGAGCAGGTTGCCACTTCCTCCTCCAGGGGATCTTCCTGACCCAGGGATCAAACCTGCATCTCCTACAGTGACAGATGGGTTTTTGTTTTTTTTTTTTACCACTGCTCCACCCGGAAAACCCGGGAGGTGGAGACATACACAGAATATGAACATTGATCAGAATGTAATAATTACTGAAATAGAGTTTGGAGCAAAGGGCATGGGATTGTGGAAGAGAAATTGACTAATTCTTTTCTGGCTGGTATGAGGGCTGGTGATAGCTGACAAGCCCATTGAAGAATTGAATAACAGTTAGAAGAAATACAGCTTTCTTGGCAGAAAAAGAATTTTTATTTTATAAAGTCCCTAAAACCAAGATTGTTTTTTCCAATTTATTAAAAAGACTTTAAAAATTGTGGTAAAATGCACATAACATAAAATATATCCTCTTAACCATTTTTAAGTGTGTAGTTCAGTATTGCTGAGTCTATTCACATTGTTATGCAACTAACCCCCAGAACTTTTTCATTTTGCAAAACTGAAACTCTGTGCATTAAACAACTTCCCCTTTCCTCCTCCCTTCAGCTCCTGGCGGCCACCATTCTTTCTGTTTCTATTAGTTTGACTATTCTAGATACTTCGTAAAAGTGGAATCACACAATACGTGTACTTTGATATCTGGCTTATTTCACTTAGCATAATGTCCTCAAGATTCTTTCATGTTGTAGCCTGTCCCAAAATTTCCTTCTTTTTTAAGACTGAATAACATTACATTATACTTATATGTCACATTCTATTTATCAAGTCATGCACAGTCAGACACTTGTGTTTCTTCCCTGCCTTGGCTATTGTGAATGATGCTATTGGAAACCGGGGTATACAAATATTTCGTCAAGACTCTGCTGTGTGTTCTTATTGTAAGGAGAATAGTTGAGGATGGATGTATGATTTATGTTTTAAAGCCTTGCTACCCACTCTGATACGTGGTCTCATAGGAGCATCAGCGGCACCTGGGCGATGGTTAAGTATCCTGGCTGTAGCCCTACTTGCTAAGTCACTTCAGTCATGTCCGACTCTGTGTGACCCCAAAGATGGCAGCCACCAGGCTCCCCCATCCCTGGGATTCTCCAGGCAAGAACACTGGAGTGGGTTGCCATTTCCTTCTCCAAAGCATGAAAGCCTATACTAGATCAATCATAAACTTTGATTCATGACACATTTTAATCAAAGGGCCCAGAATGGCTAGCATATTATTTATTGACTTATCTAAAATTCAACAGAAGAATATGAAATGGTGATTAAAAGAATCCCACAGTGCACTCTCTCCCAACATGGTAAGAATCTATTAATGTAAAAACTATAATGGAAAAGAATATGGAAAAGAATGTATATGTGTATATAGCCCTACTTACTGAACCAGATCAAGTCCTAGGGAATCCCCAAGTGCCTCAGATCAAGTTTGAGAAGGCCTGCTCTGTGTGTGTGCTAAGTCGCTCTAGTCGTGTCTGACTCTGTGTGACCCCATGAACTGTAGCCTGTGGGGCTCCTCTGTCCATGGGATTCTCCAGGCAAGAATACTGCAGTGGGCTGCCGTTTCCTCCTCTGGGGGATCTTCCTTGACCCAGGGACTGAACCCGGGTCTCTCATTTCCTGCAATTGCAGGTGGGTTCTTTACCGCGTGGGCCACCCGGGAAGCCCCTGCTCTGCGTGTACAATGCTTCTTCCCAGGAATTTATGACCAGGTATATCTTACTCTCTTAAGTTGTACCTCCATTCAAAAATTTTCTCTTCCCTCCCCTTTGGGCTATCGATATATACAAATCATTTGCTTTCAGAATCTTGATATTTAAACACTGCAGCTGCAGGGATCATTTTTTTCTTTCCTTTTCCCATTTACTCTTTCACCTGCTTCTAAAAGAGGCAGAAATTAGATCAGCAGGAATTAGAAAGGAAGACCCACAGTAGAGGTGACTGCTAATTAAGTCCCATCTTGAAGATTATTAGTTTAATACAGCAACAAAGCAAACCCACAGAAAGAGAGCATATTTTAGTTTTGGTTGAGAAGGGTAGGACCCAGGAAAACAGGAGTATGTGAAAAGAATTGCTAAGTGACTGATAAATAGGCTTAAGTTATTTAAACTGGCACCGATGGCAGCTTAAACAGTATGTTTTGCATCATCTAAATTTCTAAATACCTGGAGTATATTTGTAAACATGGCAATCTAACATGTTATTGAACAGCACATTCATATTCAAATGAGCATAAATGAGGATTTAACAGCTGACTGCACAGTGTGAATGATAGTAACTAATTGTCAAGTCGGAAAGTTGCACAGATAATAGTACCAATGTGGTCGGCAGCAGCCACCATGATATGACTTACAGTAGCAAACGCGTGAATTTTCAGCTGGTGGCCTGAGTCCCTAGACAAAAAAGGATGAGTCCGGATTAAGGGCAAATGGGCCAAAAGGACGGGCAGAAGGGAAAAGAGGAGGGATGGGGAAGAATCAGAACTAGGTTTGGGAGGCAGTGTGAAACTTTTCTTTCCTCCCATGCAGGCCTTCACCTCTTTTTTATAACAGTCATCAATGGAGCTCCCTGGCCATTCAGCGCCCTCCCTCTTCTAGGAAGCAATTGTTCAGAGGTGTGGCTCATTTCAGGCATTAATCTCCGCTGAATGGAGGCTGTGTTACCCATTCTGTCTCCGCCCAGAGCCTGCAGGCAGCTGGTCAGTGGAAAGTAACAATGACCACAGGAGAAGAAAGGGGCAAATGCATTGCTGCAGATGCTGCGTCCCCAGCAGTGACCTTGGTCATTTCCCTCCCAGGGTGGCTCTGCCCCTCGCAGCCGGAACCTGGCTCTGCGAGTTGGCTGGGGGGCAAGGTGATGGCTACCTGCAGATTCATCCCCTCCTAACAACGCTTAGATCCATTTGGCTGAGTCTGAAGAGGACCAAGGAGGGCTGGAGACTGAGACCCAGGTGTACGAGGCTGCTAAAGGCAAAATACGAAAACAGAACCCATCATTTTCACGGCTTTTGGAGTAGTGATGATCTGCTGGGTTCTCAGTGCATCTGGCTGTCTGGTCGGTGATCTAAGCCGAAGTGCTGGGCATTCATTCATCGGAAGTGGCTGTTTCTTCCGGCCAGCCCTCGCCTCCCACATCCTCTGTTGCCTGGGCTCCAGCTGTGCAAGGGACAGGACTCTTTGACCTGAAGCATTCGTGCAACAGTGGGAGGAGGAGAAATGTAACAAATAATCCTACTTTCTGTCCACTCCTAGTGCCTTCAACCCCCACCCCTAACTCCCTGGTGGAAAATGTATATCGTTATCCTCACCCCCCATCCCATCTTCATCTTTCTCCATTCTCACGCTATCTCCTACTCCATCTTTCTCTTATCTACCTACCTATCATCAGTCAATCATCTATCTGTGTATCCATGTACTTAGATATCTATCCATTATCAATCATCTACATATGTATGTGTTTATCAACCATCTGTTTATCATTTATCTGTTTAGCTATCTAAATAACTTGGCCAACAAAGGTCTGTCTAATCAAAGCTATGGTTTTTCCAGTAGTCATGCATGGATGTGAGAGTTGGACTGTGAAGAAAGCTGAGCGCGGAAGAATTGATGCTTTTGAACTGCAGTGTCGGAGAAGACTCTTGAGAGTTCCTTGGACTGCAAGGAGATGCAACCAGTTCATCCTATAGGAGATTGGTCCTGGATGTTCATTGGAAGGAATGATGCTAAAGCTGAAACTCCAATACTTTGGCTACCTGATGCGAAGAACTGACTCATTGGAAAAGACCCTGATGCTGGGAAAGATTGAAAGCAGGAGGAGAAAGGAACAACAGAAGATGAGATGGTGGGATGGCATCACTGACTCAATGGTCATGAGTTTGAGCAAGCTCCAGGAGTTGGTGATGGACAGGGAGGCCTGGTGTGCTGCAGTCCATGGGGTCGCAAAGAGTTGGACATGATTGAGCGACTGAACTGAACTGATTTCAGATTATCTATTTTTCTATCTATCTAATATAGAAATGCAGATTCAGTCAAGTGTTGCTTATCATGTCCCTGATTAAGCCCTTCATGATTCCCCATTGACAATGAAAAGCTCAAACTTTTTACGAGAATACTGTGTCTTTCGAAACCTGAACCACCTTGGATTTTCAGCCTCTTCTTTCCCTTTCCCTCCCTCCTTCCTCCCTTCCTTCCCCTGGAGTCACAGACATAGGACATCCTGATACCCCCTCCCACTCTCTTCCTACCCACTGTCCTTCATCCCATCTTTCCCTGCCTCTGCCCCACCTCCCTCACCTCCAGGGACTGGGCGCCGAGCCACACTGGATCTTTTGTCTTTCCCCCAGCCCCTGGTCCCTTCCTTTCTCTCAGCCTCTGTCTTTGAGGGTTCCTCTCTAGCATGCTTGTCCCTGAACCCATATCCTGGCCATCAGCGGTTGCCTTTTTCAGTTCAGTTCAGTTCAGTTCAGTTGCTCAGTCATGTCTGACTCTTTGCGATCCCATGAACTGCAGCATGCCAGGCCTCCCTGTCCATCACCAACTCCTAGAGTTCACTCAAACTCACATCCATCGAGTCGGTGAGGCCATCCAGCCATCTCATCCTCTGTCGTCCCCTTCTCCTCCTGCCCCCAATCCCTCCCAGCATCAGAGTTTTTTCCAATGAGTCAACTCTTCTCTTAAGGTGGCCAAAGTATTGGAGTTTCAGCTTTAGCATCAGTCCTTCCAAAGAACACCCAGGACTGATGATCTCCTTTAGAATGGACTGGTTGGACCTCCTTGCAGTCCAAGGGACTCTCACGAGTTTCCTCCAACACCGTAGTTCAAAAGCATCAATTCTTTGGCGCTCAGCTTTCTTCACAGTCCAACTCTCACATGCATACATGACCACTGGAAAAACCATAGCCTTGACTAGACGGACCTTTGTTGGCAAAGTAATGTCTCTGCTTTTGAATAGGCTGTCTAGGTTGGTCATAACCCTCCTTCCAAGGAGTAAGCATCTTTTAATTTCATGGCTGCAATCACCATCTGCAGTGATTTTGGAGCCCAGAAAAATAAAGTCTGACACTGTTTCCACTGTTTCCCCATCTATTTCCCATGAAGTGATGGGACCAGATGCCATGATCTTAGTTTTCTGAGTGTTGAGCTGAGCTCTCTTTGTCAAGGGCAAACATGGCTGCACCTCTTACCAGACTGAGGCTTCCTTTCTCATTGTATCTTAGTGCCTAGAATGGTTTCCAGCTTAATAATACATGCATGTGAGGGAGACGGGGGGAAAAGCCCTGACTCTCACTTCTACAGCAATACTCAACTGACTCTGTGTTTCTATATTAGATAGATCGATAGAAAAATAGATGATAAATAGACAGATGGTAAACAGATGACTGATAGATACATACATACAGAGGTGATCGGTTGATAAAGTTAAGACCTTGGACCCCGGATCCAGGCTACCCTGTCAGTCCTACTTTGGCTACTCACCAGCCGTGCAACCCTGGGCTCATTTTCTCAATCTCTGAGCCTCATTTGGATGTCTGACAATGGGCTATGAACGTAGGTTACCTGGGAGCAGGTCCACTCCTGACCGGGTGGAGGAGAGGAGGGGTTTGGGTTGCAGAACCAAGGCATCCTAACCCAGCATCACCTGCTTGAACACTCAGTTTAGCAAAGTTCGTTTCCCAAGGTGGGTTACTTTGGGACTTAGAGGGGACCTTTACCTGATTCTCCTCCAGATGCAAATCTAGGGAAGGACATGCTGGGAGAAGAGACTCCAAGGGGATAGTTGTTAGGGCTTGGTGCAGCTGAGGTTCCTTGACATGGGACATGGGATGAGAGACCTTACTTTGGGACAGAAAGAAGGCCTGTGGTGAGTCTACCTTTGAACACAGCAGATCGCTGTGTTAACTCAGAAACCAAAGGACTTGGGTGGGGCTGACCCTGGGTTGGGAACTGGGGGCGATGAGATTGGCGGTGATGTGAGGCAGAGGAGTTTCTTTCCTCTTTTCCCTAAACTCATGGCCCACATTTCATAGATAATTTTGGTTCCTAGGTTATAAAAGGTCAATTCTTAATCCCAGGATTAAAAATGTTCACTTCAGGATTTTTGCACTGATGCTCGATTGATGAAAACAAGCATCATTGTGACGAATAGAGGGCCAGCCCCCTTAATATTCACTCAGTTAACAGTGATTATAGGATTTGATTTTGCTCTTTTCTATATCAAATAGAATTGTTTTTCTGTTTGCTTTTAACATTTCTCTCTTTTCTTGAAAAATAAAAACCTTTATTTTCTAGAGCATTCTTACATCCACAGAGATAGAATTGATTTCTATTGCAGCTTTTAAATGATTCCAAGTTCACAGAAAGTGTCTCCAATCTACACACTTGTATTTGTGCTATGGTAAAATTCCATTCAGTTTTACTTTATAAATTTTTACACAGAAGAATAAAAATGATTTTTAAAAATCAGTAATTCATCAAAAGCTTGTTTGGCAACAATGCAGCTATTGAGTCAGAAATGTGGGAGGCTTCATTTTTACAGAATGAAGACAGATTATTATTCAGATTAGAATGCTTCAGGAATTTAACCAAAATTACAAACAAAATATTAGCAAATAGACTACAGCAATGCATACAAAGAAGAATATAACTTGACAAAATGAGGTTAATCCACAGTATGGAAAATTTGTTGATCTTTGAGGAATCAATGTCATGAAGAAGAAAAACCTTGTGACCATTTTAATAAATGCAGAGAAAACATTTGATGAAACTCAATACCCATTTTATTCTATTAAAAAAATAGTAACAACAAAAAGCTCTCAGCAAAGTGGAAAATCAAGGAAACTTCCTCTCTAATAAGGGTTATCTATCAAACACTTAGAACTAATATCACACTTAATGGTAAGATATTGGGTGCTTTTCCTCTACAGTCAAGGCAAGGATATTCACTCTCATCACTTCTACAGTGCAGTTGAAGGGCAACCAGTGCAGTAAAATAAGAACAAGAAATCAATGGCATACGGTGTACTGGGACAGCCCTGAGGGACGGGATGGGGAGGGAGTTGGGAGGCGGGGTTCAAGATGCAGGACACATGTACACCCATGGCTGTTTCATATCAATGTATAGCAAAAACCACTACGATATTGTAAAGTAATTAGCCTCCAATTAAAATAAATTAATTAAAAAAGAAATCAATGGCATAAATATCACAAAGAAAGAAGGAAAATTATCTTTATTCACAGCTGACATTGTGTACATGAAACATCCAAAGGAATTTACAATTAGCCTTTTTCAGTAAAGTTGCATGATAAAAGGTGAAAGGATAAAGATTAAATTGTATTTCTCTATACAGGCAACAGATAATGGGGAAAAATTAAAATCAGATCAGATCAGATCAGATCAGTTGCTCAGTCGTGTCCGACTCTTTGCGACCCCATGAATCGCAGCATGCCAGGCCTCCCTGTCCCTCACCAACTCCCAGAGGTCACTCAGACTCACATCCATCGAGTCAGTGATGCCATCCAGCCATCTCATCCTCTGTTGTCCCCTTCTCCTCCTGCCCTCAATCCCTCCCAGCATCAGAGTCTTCTCCAATGAGTCAACTCTTCGCATGAGGTGGCCAAAGTACTGGAGTTTCAGCTTTAGCATCATTCCTTCCAAAGAAATCCCAGGGCTGATCTCCTTCAGAATGGACTAGTTGGATCTCCTTACAGTCCAAGGGACTCTCAAGAGTCTTCTCCAACACCACAGTTCAAAAGCATCAATTCTTCGGCGCTCAGCCTTCTCCACAGTCCAGCTCTCACATCCATACATGACCACAGGAAAGACCATAGCCTTGACTAGGCGAACCTTTGTTGGTAAAGTGAGGTCTCTGCTTTTGAATATGCTATCTAGGTTGTTCATAACTTTCCTTCCAAGGAGTAAGCGTCTTTTAATTTCATGGCTGCAGTCACCATCTGTAGTGATTTTGGAGCCCAGAAAAAGAAAGTCTGACACTGTTTCCACTGTTTCCCCATCTATTTACCATGAAGTGATGGGACCAGATGCCATGATCTTCGTTTTCTGAATGTTGAGCTTTAAGCCAACTTTTTCACTCTCCACTTTCACCAAGAGGCTTTTTAGCCCCTCTTCACTTTCTGCCATAAGAGTGGTGTCATCTGCATATCTGAGGTTATTGATATTTCTCCCAGCAATCTTGATTCCAACTTGTGTTTCTTCCAGTCCAGCGTTTCTCATGATGTACTCTGCATATAAGTTAAATAAACATGGTGACAATATACAGCCTTGACGTACTCCTTTTCCTCTTTGGAACTCCTTTCCTCTGTTGTTCCATGACCAGTTCTAACTGTTGCTTCCTGACCTGCATACAAATTTCTCAAGAGGCAGATCAGGTGGTCTGGTATTTCCATCTCTTTCAGAATTTTCCACAGTTTATTGTGATCCACACAGTCAAAGGCTTTGGCCTAGTCAATAAAGCAGAAATAGATGTTTTTCTGGAACTCTCTTGCTTTTTCCATAATCCAGCGGATGTTGGCAATTTGATCTCTGGTTCCTCTGCCTTTTCTAAAACCAGCTTGAACATCAGGAAGTTCACGGTTCACATATTGCTGAAGCCTGGCTTGGAGAATTTGGAGCATTACTTTACTAGTGTGTGAGATGAGTGCAATTGTGTGGTAGTTTGAGCATTCTTTGGCATTGCCTTTCTTTGGGATTGGGATGAAAACTGACCTTTTCCAATCTTGTGGCCACTGCTGAGTTTTCCAAATTTGCTGGCATATTGAGTGCAGCACTTTCACAGCATCATCTTTCAGGATTTGGAATAGCTCAACTAGAATTCCATCACCTCCACTAGCTTTGTTCGTAGTGATGCTTTCTAAGGCCCACTTGACTTCACATTCCAGGATGTCTGGCTCTAGGTCAGTGATCACGCCATCATGATTATCTGGGTTGTGAAGATCTTTTTTGTACAGTTCTTCTGTGTATTCTTGCCACCTCTTCTTAATATCTTCTGCTTCTGTTAGGTCCATACCATTTCTGTCCTTTATCGAGCCCATCTTTGCATGAAATGTTCCTTTGGTATCTCTGATTTTCTTGAAGAGATCCCTAGTCTTTCCCAGTCTGTTGTTTTCCTCTATTTCTTTGCATTGATCTCTGAAGAAGGCGTTCTTATCTGTTCTTGCTATTCTTTGGAAGTCTGCATTCAGATCTTTCCTTTTCTCTTTTGCTTTTCGCTTCTCTTCTTTTCACAGCTATTTATAAGGCCTCCCCAGACAGCCATTTTGCTTTTTTGCATTTCTTTTCCATGGGGATGGTCTTGATCCCTGTCTCCTGTACAATGTCACGAACCTCATTCCATAGTTCATCAGGCACTCTATCTATCAGATCTAGGCCCTTAATCTATTTCTCACTTCCACTGTATAATCATAAGGGATTTGATTTAGGTCATACCTGAATGGTCTAGTGGTTTTCCCTGCAGCCAAAGATGGAGAAGCTCTATACAATCAGCAAAAACAAGACCAGGAGCTGACTGTGGCTCAGACCATGAACTCCTTATTGCCAAATTCAGACTTAAATCGAAGAAAATGAAAATACACTACCTAAAGTAACCTAAGGATCAAATACCAGGAATAGATTTAAGTTTAACTAAAGATATTCAAACCTCTATGCAGAAACTTATAAATGTTACTGAGACAAATTAGAGAAGTCTTAAATAAATGAGGAAATATATCATGTTCATGAATTGGAAGATTTAGTATGTTAAATGTCAGCTTTCCTCATATTTATCTATAGAGTCAGTGCAAACCCAACCAAAATCCCAGCAGGAATTTTTCTAGAACTGAATAAGCTGATTCTAAAATATTTACAGAGGATCCCAAATGCCAAAACAATTATGAAAAAGAAGAACAAAGTTGGAGGAGTTCTGCTAATTTTAAGACTTATTAAAAAGCTATCATAATCAAGAAAATGTACTATTGTTATAAGGATGAAAAATAGATTAATGGAGCAGGATAAAGAGCCCAGAAATAGACCCACAGTGGTTCCTAAGTGACATATAGACCCATGATCAATTGATTTTTGACAAAAGTGTCAAAGCAATCCAATGTGGAAAGGCAAACAAATCACATGTCAGGAAATGTTAGAAACAAACGGTGGAAAACTAGATATTGGCAGAGGGAAAAAACAAAACTCGACTCCTGCCTCACACTGCACATATAAATTAATTTGAAGTGGAACGTTTTAAAACATACAAAAATATCTTCACTTTGTGGGCAGGCAAAGATTTCTTAGAAAGTCACAGAAGGCACTACCAACAAAAGCAAACATTTGTACACTGGACTTTACCGAAATTAAAAATGTCTCATCAAAAGAAACATCATCAAGAGAGTGAAAAGTCAAGCTGCAGGTTGGGATAAAATATTAAAGAAGGACATGTCTAAAACGGACTTCATCTAGGCTAAATAAAGAGCTCCTACAAACCAATAATAAAAATCCCAATTAATAAAAAGTGGACAAAAGTCTTGAAACAAGCACTTTTAAAGGGAGATACCTTAGTAGCCAAGAAATACATGAAACTGTGTTCAGCATCACTAGGTAACAGTGGAGTATGAATTAAAACCACAATGAGATATTGCAACACACTCATTAGAGTGTCTAAAATTCCAAGACTGACAATATATAGTGCCGACAACCATACGTCATTGGTGAAAACACCAAACAGTAAACATTTAGTTCAACAGAAAATCCACTTCTAGATTCACACCCAAGAGAAATGGATACAGATTTAATAAAAAATGTGTCCAAGAATGTTCATTATAGCTTTATTCATTAATAATTGGGAACATCAACCAGAGAGTGTATAAACAAATTATGGAATACTTTTATAATGAAATATGACTCACCAATCAAAAGGCACAAATTCTTGATGCCTGCTGAATGGATGAATCAAAAATAATAGTTCAACGCAAGAAGTCAAACACAAATGAATACATACTTTATGACTTTATTAGTATGAAGTTCAAGAGCAGGCAAAACTAGCTTATGGTGATAGAAATTAGAATAGGGTTTGGTGATTGGAAAGAGGCATGGGGGAATTTTCCAGAATGGTGGAAATGTTTTCTATCTTGCACTGGGTGATAGTTGTAGGGGTTCGGGTTCACATTTGTCAAAATTCAAAGAGCAGTAGACCTAAGATGTGGGTATTTAGCATTATCAAGGAGTGCTGTCAGCATAGAAGAAAGGAAGAGAGGCTGAGAGGGAGAGAGTAAGGGAGAGAAGTCTATTTCAGGAGGATTGGCTCTTACATTAACCAAGTAACAGAAAACTAAAACAGTCCTTTCACCTCATAGGTTATAAGCATAAAGAACAAACTCTGAAGTCTCTACCCTACGACTTTTTGTTCCTGAATGACTTAAAGTTTCTTTTAAAAAGTTAACTAGGGAATTATGATTCTCAGTGGGGTAGAAACTCACCAAACTTGAGTCTAAGTTCATGTCAGGCAAGACTTTCTAGCCTTTGGGACAGCCTCCCCACATGCCAGGTCCCTGGTGGAACTCTAATAAGTTGGCAGTGCTGCAAAGAGACATTTGCTACAATCAGCTTCCTTAACTTGAAAGCCCCAGTGGCTGAAGTTAATTGTGTTGGCACCCCCATGGCCTCCCTGCCTTTGATGGGGTTCTTTTTTGTCCCAGCTATGCCACAATAGATATTTACCAGGCCTTTCCCAGCAAGAAATAAAATTGCAAACATATTGGACGTGTCCTTTTGTTTATAAGGAAAGACTGCTTATGACTGAACTCTGTGCTAGCCGTGAGTATTAAGTTGCAGTTGCTGCTGATGTGGCTGTGAGGGGAAGCAAGTGGGTTGGGTAACCTCTTCAGAGAAATTGACATCAGAATTGGGTAAAAATGTTGGGTGACTCTAGGCAATGTGTCAATCAACAGTTCTTATTATTAATCCTGGACACTTGATATTTCTTTACAAAAGAGACAAAAAAGGAAAAATACAATTTTCAGCAACTCTTTGTACCCACCAAGGTAAAGATAAAATCCACATTGATAAAAAAAAAAAAAAAAACAAACCCACATTAATCCACGTAAACAAAAGCTGATACTTCTGAAAAATTCAAGGGTTGGGGAACAGGTACATGCTTATCTTTAGGGCATCAGGCATCTTGTGACTTGAGGATGAAGACCACCTGCTGAAGATGGTTTGTCAGAATGACAGATGAGCCTGCCTCCTTGATAACATTATTAGCCTACCTGCATCTGGTCTGCTCGTTCCAATAAGAAAATTAAAATAAGAAAATTTTACCTTTTAAGGCTTAGTCAAGTTTTATGTCACTCAATACAAAACCCATTTCTTATTGAAAAAGATTCTTTTACAAAGAGATAACCAGGAGGCAGATATGGCATATTTATTTTTTAAAAGGCATCAAAAGTGGAAGACGGTAACCTTATCTGCAGTTCTTCTCCCCTTCATGTACCCATGCCCTTTGCCATGCCACCTGGCTATTCCTCTCACTCCACAGCACCCAGTGTTTTCTTGACTCACTGATACAAGGCTTCAGATCAGATCAGTCGCTCAGTCGTGTCCGACTCTTTGCGACCCCATGAACCGCAGCACGCCAGGCCTCCCTGTCCATCACCAGCTCCCGGAGGTCACTCAGACTCGCATCCATCGAGTCAGTGATGTCATCCAGCCATCTCATCCTCTGTCGTCCCCTTCTCCTCCTGCCCTCAATCCCTCCCAGCATCAGAGTCTTCTCCAATGAGTCAACTCTTCGCATGAGGTGGCCAAAATACTGGAGTTTCAGCTTTAGCATCATTCCTTCCAAAGAAATTCCAGGATTGATCTCCTCCAGAATGCACTGGTTGGATCTTCTTGCAGTCCAAGGGACTCTCAAGAGTCTTCTCCAACACCATAGTTCAAAAGCATCAATTCTTCGGCGCTCAGCCTTCTTCACAGTCCAGCTCTCACACCCATACATGACCACAGGAAAGACCATAGCCTTGACTAGGCGAACCTTTGTTGGTAAAGTAATGTCTCTGCTTTTGAATATGCTATCTAGGTTGGTCATAACTTTCCTTCCAAGGAGCAAGCGTCTTTTAATTTCATGGCTGCAGTCACCATCTGCAGTGATTTTGGAGCCCAGAAAAACAAAGTCTGACACTGTTTCCACTGTTTCCCCATCTATTTCCCATGCAGTGATGGGACCAGATGCCATGATCTTCGTTTTCTGAATGTTGAGCTTTAAGCCAACCTTTTCACTCTCCACTTTCACTTTCATCAAGAGGCTTTTTAGCCCCTCTTCACTTTCTGCCATAAGAGTCGTGTCATCTGCATATCTGAGGTTATTGATATTTCTCCCAGCAATCTTGATTCCAACTTGTGTTTCTTCCAGTCCAGCATTTCTCATGATGTACTCTGCATATAAGTTAAATAAACATGGTGACAATATGCAGCCTTGACGTACTCCTTTTCCTATTTGGAACCAGTCTGTTGTTCCATAAGAGTGGTGTCATCTGCATATCTGAGGTTACTGATATTTCTCCCGGCAATCTTGATTCCAACTTGTGTTTCTTCCAGTCCAGCATTTCTCATGATGTACTCTGCATATAAGTTAAATAAACATGGTGACAATATGGAGCCTTGACGTACTCCTTTTCCTATTTGGAACCAGTCTGTTGTTCCATGACCAGTTCTAACTGTTGCTTCCTGACCTGCATACAGATTTCTCAAGAGGCAGATCAGGTGGTCTGGTATTCCCATCTCTTTCAGAATTTTCCATAGTTTATTGTGATCCACACAGTCAAAGGCTTTGGCATAGTCAATAAAGCAGAAATAGATGTTTTTCTGGAACTCTCTTGCTTTTTCCATGATCCAGCGGATGTTGGCAATTTGATCTCTGGTTCCTCTGCCTTTTCTAAAACCAGCTTGAACATCAGGAAGTTCACGGTTCACATATTGCTGAAGCCTGGCTTGGAGAATTTTGAGCATTACTTTACTAGCGTGTGAGATGAGTGCAATTGTTCGGTAGTTTGAGCATTCCTTGGCATTGCCTTTCTTTGGGATTGGGAGGAAAACTGACCTTTTCCAGTCCTGTGGCCACTGCTGAGTTTTCCAAATTTGCTGGCATATTGAGTGTAGCACTTTCACAGCATCATCATTCAGGACTTGGAATAGTTCCACTGGAATTCCATCACCTCCACTAGCTTTGTTCGTAGTGATGCTTTCTAAGGCCCATTTGACTTCACATTCCAAGATGTCTGGCTCTAGGTCAGTGATCACATCATCATGATTGTCAAGGTCTTGAAGCTCTTTTTTGTACAGTTCTTCTGTGTATTCTTGCCACCTCTTCTTAATATCTTCTGCTTCTGTTAGGTCCACACCATTTCTGTCCTTTATCGAGCCCATCTTTGCATGAAATATTCCTTTGGTATCTCTGATTTTCTTGAAGAGATCCCTAGTCTTTCCCATTCTGTTGTTTATATGCAGATATGCAGATGACACCACTCTTATGGCAGAAAGTGAAGAGGGGCTAAAAAGCCTATTGATGAAAGTGAAAGTGGAGAGTGAAAAGGTTGGCTTAAAGCTCAACATTCAGAAAACGAAGATCATGGCATCTGGCCTCATCACTGCATGGGAAATAGATGGGGAAACAGTGGAAACAGTGTCAGACTTTGTTTTTCTGGGCTCCAAAATCACTGCAG
The DNA here is from genome assembly GCA_935064755.1 of Tragelaphus eurycerus. NCBI lineage: Eukaryota > Metazoa > Chordata > Mammalia > Artiodactyla > Bovidae > Tragelaphus > Tragelaphus eurycerus. The sequence continues at coordinate 45,997,011 of CAKXYN010000009.1, forward strand.
ATGGTGACTGCAGCCATGAAATTAAAAGACGCTTACTCCTTGGAAGGAAAGTTATGACCAACCTAGATAGCATATTCAAAAGCAGAGACATTACTTTACCAACAAAGGTTCGCCTAGTCAAGGCTATGGTCTTTCCTATGGTCATGTATGGATGTGAGAGCTGGACTGTGAGGAAGGCTGAACGCCGAAGAACTGATGCTTTTGAACTGTGGTGTTGGAGAAGACTCTTGAGAGTCCCTTGGACTGCAAGAAGATCCAACCAGTCCATTCTGAAGGAGATGAATCCTGGAATTTCTTTAGAAGGAATGATGCTAAAGCTGAAACTCCAGTATTTTGGCCACCTCATGCGAAGAGTTGACTCATTGGAGAAGACTCTGATGCTGGGAGAGATTGAGGGCAGGAGGAGAAGGGGACGACAGAGGATGAGATGGCTGGATGGCATCACTGACTCGATGGATGCGAGTCTGAGTGACCTCCGGGAGCTGGTGATGGACAGGGAGGCCTGGCGTGCTGCGGTTCATGGGGTCGCAAAGAGTCGGACACGACTGAGCGACTGATCTGATCTGATCTGTTGTTCCATGACCAGTTCTAACTGTTGCTTCCTGACCTGCATACAGATTTCTCAAGAGGCAGATCAGGTGGTCTGGTATTCCCATCTCTTTCAGAATTTTCCATAGTTTATTGTGATCCACACAGTCAAAGGCTTTGGCATAGTCAATAAAGCAGAAATAGATGTTTTTCTGGAACTCTCTTGCTTTTTCCATGATCTAGCGGATGTTGGCAATTTGATCTCTGGTTCCTCTGCCTTTTCTAAAACCAGCTTGAACATCAGGAAGTTCACGGTTCACATATTGCTGAAGCCTGGCTTGGAGAATTTTGAGCATTACTTTACTAGCGTGTGAGATGAGTGCAATTGTTCGGTAGTTTGAGCACTCCTTGGCATTGCCTTTCTTTGGGATTGGGATGAAAACTGACCTTTTCCAATCTTGTGGCCACTGCTGAGTTTTCCAAATTTGCTGGCATATTGAGTGTAGCACTTTCACAGCATCATCATTCAGGACTTGGAATAGCTCCACTGGAATTCCATCACCTCCACTAGCTTTGTTCGTAGTGATGCTTTCTAAGGCCCATTTGACTTCACATTCCAAGATGTCTGGCTCTAGGTCAGTGATCACATCATCATGATTATCTAGGTCTTGAAGCTCTTTTTTGTACAGTTCTTCTGTGTATTCTTGCCACCTCTTCTTAATATCTTCTGCTTCTGTTAGGTCCACACCATCTCTGTCCTTTATCGTGCCCATCTTTGCATGAAATGTTCCTTTGGTATCTCTGATTTTCTTGAAGAGATCCCTAGTCTTTCTCATTCTGTTGTTTTCCTCTATTTCTTTGCATTGATCACTGAAGAAGGCTTTCTTATCTCTTCTTGCTATTCTTTGGAACTCTGCATTCAGATGTTTATATCTTTCCTTTTCTCCTTTGCTTTTCGCTTCTCTTCTTTTCACAGCTATTTGTAAGGCCTCCCCAGACAGCCATTTTGTTTTTTTGCATTTCTTTTCCATGGGGATGGTCTTGATCCCTGTCTCCTGTACAATGTCACGAACCTCATTCCATAGTTCATCAGGCACTCTATCTATCAGATCTAGGCCCTTAAATCTGTTTCTCACTTCCACTGTATAATCATAAGGGATTTGATTTAGGTCATACCTGAATGGTATAGTAGTTTTCCCTACTTTCTTCAATTTCAGTCTGAATTTGGCAATAAGGAGTTCATGGTCCGAGCCACAGTCAGCTCCTGGTCTTGTTTTTGCTGATTGTATAGAGCTTCTCCATCTTTGGCTGCAAAGAATATAATCGATCTGATTTTGGTGTTGACCATCTGGTGATGTCCATGTATAGAGTCTTCTCTTGTGTTGTTGGAAGAGGGTATTTGCTATGACCAGTGCATTTTCTTGGCAAAACTCTATTAGTCTTTGCCCTGCTTCATTCCGTATTCCAAGGCCAAATTTGCCTGTTACTCCAGGTGTTTCTTGACTTCCTACTTTTGCATTCCAGTCCCCTATAATGAAAAGGACATCTTTTTTGGGTGTTAGTTCTAAAAGGTCTTGTAGGTCTTCATAGAACCTTTCAACTTCAGCTTCTTCGGCGTTACTGGTTGGGGCATAGATTTGGATTACTGTGACATTGAATGGTTTGCCTTGGAAACGAACAGACATCATTCTGTCGTTTTTGAGATTGCATCCAAGTACTGCATTTCGGACTCTTTTGTTGACCATGATGGCCACTCCATTTCTTCTGAGGGATTCCTGCCCACAGTAGTAGATATAATGGTCATCCGAGTTAAATTCACCCATTCCAGTCCATCTTAGTTCGCTAATTCCTAGAATGTCGACATTCACTCTTGCCATCTCTTGTTTGACCACTTCCAATTTGCCTTGATTCATGGACCTGACATTCCAGGTTCCTATGCAATATTGCTCTTTACAGCATCGGACTTTGCTTCTATCGCCAGACACATCCACAGCTGGGTATTCTTTTTGTTTTGGCTCCATCCTTTCATTCTTTCTGGAGTTATTTCTCCACTGATCTCCAGTAGCATATTGGGCCCCTACTGACCTGGGGAGTTTCTCTTTCAGTATCCTATCATTTTGTCTTTTCATACTGTTCATGGGGTTCTCAAGGCAAGAATACTGAAGTGGTTTGCCATTCCCTTCTCCAGCGGACCACACCCTGTCATATCTCTCCACCATGACCCGCCCATCCCAGGTTGCCCCTCGGGCATGGCTTAATCTCATTGAGTTAGACAAGGGTGTGGTCCTTGTGTGATTAGATTGACTAGTTATCTGTGAGAATGCTTGACCGTGGACTTTCTCAGGTCTGAAATGCTGCTGCTGCTGCTGCTAAGTCGCTTCAGTTGTGTCCGACTCTGTGTGACCCCAGAGACGGCAGCCCACTAGGCTCCCCCGTCCCTGGGATTCTCTAGGCAAAAACACTGGAGTGGGTTACCATTTCCTTCTCCAATGCATGAAAGTGAAAAGTGAAAGTGAAGTCGCTCAGTCATGTAGTCATGTCCAGCTCTTCCCGACTCCATGGACTGCAGCCTACCAGGCTCCTCTGTCCATGGGATTTTCCAGGCAAGAGTACTGAAATGCAGGTGGGTGTAAATGAGCAGAGGCTTTAAATGTGGTTGTGGGTGGGGCTTGTTCTACTCTGCGAATGCACCCCTGGAGGCAGTTGCCCTGAAGTGATGAGAGAGAAAAGGAGTTGACCTGACCCAATCTTCAGCTGAGAGCTGATCCCACTGCCCTGGCCTGAAGAAGAGCCACCAGCAGAGCCCAGCCCAGATCAACCAAACCTCAGAAAACCTGCCCACTGTGAGCACATGATTAGCTGTGTGTAGTAAGCCATTGAGTTCTGGGATGTTCTATTTTGCAGTAATATTGTGGCTGATGAAGTAATACTACCCCTACAATTTTGTAGCCTAATCTTTCAGTTGACGATATACTGTAAACACAAATGTGCTTCTACAACTTGAGTTTTAAAAGATGTATAATAGTCCATAGTATAGAATATCTAATTTTTTCATCAGTCCCCTGTAATTGGAGCAAGTGAAAGTGAAGTCTCTCAGTCGTGTCCAACTCTTTGCGACCCTATGGACTGTAGCGTACCAGGCTCCTCAGTCCACAGAATTTACCAGGCAAGTTACTGGAGTGGGTTGCCATTTCTTTCTCCAGGGAATCTTCCCGACCCAGGGATCAAACCCAGGTCTCTTGGATTGCAGGCAGACGCTTTACCGTCTGAGCCACCAGGGAAGTGGGTGTAATTGGAGAGCTGTGTCCAATTATTAGGGTTGCTGCTGCTGCTAAGTTGCTTCAGTCGTGTCCGACTCCGTGTGACCCCATAGACGGCAGCCCACCAGGCTCCCCTGTCCCTGGGTTCTCCAGGCAAGAACACTGGAGTGGGTTGCCATTTCCTTCTCCAATGCATAAAAGTGAAAAGTGAAAGTGAAGTCGCTCAGCCGTGTCTGACTCTAGCGACCTCATGGACCACAGCCTACCAGGCTCCTCCGTCCATGGGATCCTCCAGGCAAGAGTATTGGAGTGGGGTGCCATTGCCTTCTCCCAATTATTAGGGTTAGCTGTGTCCAATTATTAGGGTTTTGCTAAGAAATAAAGCTGTCACAAACATCCTTGTATAAGTTGCTATACGTGTTCTTATGTTCCCTAGCATAAACATTTAAAGAATAAATTCCTAGAAGTGGAATTGCTAAGTTAGAACAGATGCACATGATAAGGCTTTTCATATATGTTACCACATGGTCCCACTAGAAAGACTAGAGCAAGTTGTGTTTCTACCAGTAAGGAATGGAAGTTCTCATTTCCCCAATCTTTCCAGGATTAAATATTATCATGCTTATCATTTTTTTTACCAAATTTTGATAGTTGGATGATAGCGACTCTTTATTTTCTAGTGTTATATGTACCTTTTCTTATTAGAAAAGAAGTGCAGGTTAAATATGGAAATATAGGTGTGTGAAAATAATCAAATACAAATCACCGAAAAGGCCGTTTCCTGTGAAAAGTGAAAGTGAAGTCAGTTGTGTCTGACTCTCAGTGATCCCATGGACTGCAGCCTACAAGGCTCCTCCATCCATGGAATTTTCCAGGCAAGATACTGGAGTGGGGTGCCATTGCCTTCTCCAAATGAAACTCAATGCTAACATTTTGTATAAATCCTCAAATAGTTTATATATGAAATATATACACTCATGATTTCTTGTTGTTTAGCCGCTAAGTCATGTCTGATTCTTTTGCGATCCATGGACTATAGCCCACCAGGCTCCTCTGTCCATGGGATTTCCCAGGCAAGAATACTGAAGCGAGTTGTCATTTCCTTCTCTGGGGAATCTTACTGACCCAGGGATGGAATCTACATCTCTCTCATTGGCAGGTGAATTCCTTACCACTGAGCCACCAGGGAAGCCCACTCATGATATTTACATGTTTTTGCAGGTATGGTTCACCTCTCTGTAATGGAAGTAAACTTGATCTTGAACTACTTATCTAACTTGGGAGAAGAAAACACTTAAATTTGCTACCTATTATGGACTGGATATTTGTGTCTCCCCCAGCCCCCCACCTCCAGTTCATAGGTCAAAGGCTCGACTGCCTGTGTGGTTGTATTTGGAGTAAGGAAGCATTAAGGTTAAGTGAAGTGGTAAGGATGGGGCCCTGGTCTGACTGGACTGATGTCTTCATAAGAAGAGATACCAGAGAGCTGCTCTCTCTCCTCAAATGCACAGGAAAGAGGTCATATGAGTGCATAGCAGGATGGCAGCCCTCTGCAAGCCAGGGGAAGAGGCCTCAGAATGAAACCCACCTTGCCAGACCTTGATCTTGGATTTCCCAACCTCCAGAACTATGAGAAATAAATTTCTGTTGTTTAAGCCACCTGGTCTCTGGTTATTTGTTATGGCAACTTGAGCTAATATAATACGTAAATCATCATTTGATAATTTCAGGTTTAAAGACTTTCTTTTGATTACTCTTTCAGATAAATGGAGGCTTCCCTTGTGGCTCAGCTGGTTAAGAATCTGGCTGCAATGTGGGAGACCTGGGTTTGATCCCTGGGTTGGGAAGATCCCCTGGAGAAGGGAAAGGCTACCCACTCCAGGATTTCTGGCCTAGAGAATTCCATGGACTGGATAGTCCATGGGGTCACAAAGAGTCGGACACGACTGAGAGGCTTTCACTTTCAGATACATAGTTTTCCAGGATTTCTCCCTACTTTCTTTTTCTTCCTCATTTTCCCACAGGAGTAACTGATGGTCAGAGATAGCTCCCAGTCTCACAGCATAGGACTGACCCCATCTACTCTTTCTCCACCTTCTGTCTTCCTGGACTTCTCTAAGTCCCAGATCATCTCTTCTGCTCATAGGCATTTCAGCTGGGTCTACGGAGCTGTGGGCTTCCCAGGTGGCTCAATGGAAAAGCACCTGCCTGCCAGTGCAGGAGATATGGATTTGATCCCTGCGTTGGGAAGATCCCCTGGAGAAGGAAAAGGCAACTCACTCCAGTATCCTTGCCTGGAAAATGCCATGGACTGAGGAACCTGGTGGGCTATACAGTCCACGGGGTCATAAAGAGCCAGACATGACTTACTGACTAAAAGACAAACACAAGGGAATTGTGTCTGCGACAGTCTTGGGCGCCCACTGGCTGACTCTTGCTGCTGACTTCTGTGGTTGCTGGGAAAGTCCCTGCTTCCAAGGTTCCCACAATCAAAAGTCACCCTGTCATGGTCTCTACTCTTGTCTTGCCCCCTAATAGTCTTGGCACTTCTGCAAGCCCGCAGGGATGGATGGGACTTCTGAACACCTTGCTTACGTGCTACACTCAGGGGTGTGAATGAAGGATTAGCTCAGGTCCTCACTTTTGCTCCTCCTTTCTCAGACCCTGCTAATCACCTGCCTGGGAATCACACTGCCCCAACATTCCCCTTTCTCCCGAGGTACCCAGATTCCCCTGAGTCTGTCTGAGTACTCCTGCCATTGCCCACTCGGCAGGATGTGGGTGCCAAGTGCTTCTTGAGGCTCCTCCTCTCATCCCCTCGGAATTCTTTTAAGGTTCTAGAAGGGCTTTTCTTCTTCCTATGGGCTGTGAATTTCCCTTATGTCATAACCCACACATTGTGACCTATTCTTTGGCCTTTCTTCAAAGCTTTAATTTCTGTTACATAAAGCACGGCTTTGGGAATGCTAAGAACCCCATTTGCTTTCTCCTTTGAAAACTTGGCTTTCAAGACTACGGTTTGTTCTTCTCCAGCTGGGTCACCAAGGATCTTTAAAAATTTACTTTGAAACATCCACTAAACTGCTGATGTCTCTTCTGAGCAGTATTCATTTTCTTTGCAAAGCAGTGCATCTTTCAGTTTCAGTAAATAGATGATCACCCAGCAAGTAGGGACAAATCATGCCTTAATATTAAAGAAATGTAATTCCCGTGACCTGTGGAAAATCCCAGGGACAGGGGAGCCTGGTGAGCTTCCGTCTATGGGGTCGCACAGAGTCGCACACGACTGAAGCGACTTAGCAGCAGCAGCAGCATGAGAAATAGAATGGGTTGGTCAAAAAGTTCACTTGGTTTCCCCATACCATCTTAGAAAATGCCTGAACGAAATTTTTGCCCAACCCAATATATGGACGACACTAACCTTTTTTTTTTTTTTTAGAAAAAGACTGCATCTTCTTCAGGAAGTTCAATATTCCATTATACATTCAAACAAGCTTGTTTCTCTGTGTTGCTTTTCTCAGACTTTAATTCTGAGTCCACGTCCTGCTACCCATGAGCTGGGGGCTGCTTCCCAAACTGGGACATCCCAGGTCAGGGTTGGTGCTGGGGCCTCTTTATCAGACTGTGATGGTTTGCCATCAATCTTTGATGTTCTTAGGCTTGCAGATCCATCCTCCAATCTTCTGCCTTCACAGGGCATACTCCCTGTCTCTTCATGAAGTCTTCCCTCTGTGCATATCTGTTTATGTGTGTGTGTTGCTGCTGTTCAGCCTGTTAGTTGTGCCAACTCTTTGTGACCCCATGGACTGCAGCATGCCAGGCTCCTCTGTCCTCCATTATCTCCTGGAGTTCACTCAAATTCATGCCTACTGAGTCAGTGATGCTATCTAACCATGTCATCTTCTGCCGCTTCCTTCTCCTCCTGCCCTCAATCTTTCCCAGCTTCAGGGTCTTTTTCAATGAGTTGACTATTCACATCAGGTGGCCAAAGTATTGAAGCTTCAGCATCAGTCCTTCCAATGAATATTCAGGATTGATTTCCTTTAGGACTGACTGGTTGGATCTCCTTGCTGTCCAAAGGACTCTCAAGAGTCTTCTCCAGCACAATTCAAAATCATCAGTTCTTCAGCACTCAATCTTCTTTATGGTCCAACTCTTACACCCATACATAAGGTGAAAAGTGTGAAAGTGAAAGTCACTTAGTCATGTCCAACTCTATGCAACCCCATGGACTATACAGTCCATGGAATTCTCCAGGCCAGAACACTGGAGTAGGTAGCTGTTTCCTTCTCCAGGGGATCTTCCCACCCCAGGGATTGAATCCAGGTTTCCCGCACTGCAGGTGGATTCTTTACCAGCTGAGCCACCAGGGAAGCCCAATGGGAAAAACCATAGCTTTGAGTATCTGTACCTTTGTTGGCAAAATGATGTCTCTGCTTTTTAATGTGTTGTCTAGGTTTGTCCTAGCTTTCCTTCCAAGGAGCAAGTGTCTTTTTGTTTCATGGCTGCGGTCACTGTCCACAGTGATTTTGGAGTCCTGTGTGTGTGTATCTGTATCTAAATTCTCCTTTTTTATAAGGATGTCAGGCATATTGGATGAAGACTCACCCTAACTAATGATTCCATTTTAACTTGATTATCTTTATAAAGATGCTGTTTCCAAATAAGGTTACATCTTGAGGTCCTGAGGGTTAAGACTTCCACATATCTTTCTGGGAGGGGGACACAATTCAACTCATAACAGTTGGTCATCGGAGTGGCACAGTTACATTTAACAGAGGCTTATGCACCACCAATAGGAGGATACGAGCCTTTTAATTTGGAGGGAATCTGTTGTCCCCTCTCCCACCCCCAGGCCAGGCTGTATTCCCCTCAATCTCTTCCTTTGGGAGCTGTTTTCTTCAGAGTATCACAGGACAAGGCCAGACCTCAAAGCTCTATTGATAGTCAAGAGATTCATACTCCCTCATCGCTATAGAAGCCTCATAGAAACAGCGCTAAATTGTATTCCTTTTATTTATTTTTTAAAGAAGCTTTATTTATTGGCTGCACTAGGTCTTCATTGCTGCCCAAGGGCTTTCTCTTTCCACTGGAGAGTGGAGGCCACCCTCTAGTTGTGGCACACGGGCTTCTCATTGCGATGGCTCCTCTGATTGCAGCGCATGGGCTCAGCTGCCCTGCAGCGTGTGGGATCTTAGCTTCTGGACCAGGGATTGAACCCGTGTCCCCTGAACTGGCAGGTGGATTCTTAACCACTGGACCACGAGGTAAGTCCTTAAATCGTTGCTTTTAAAGAAGTGTAGTCTAAAGCAGAACGAGTATGTCTAGGGAAAGCCCATGGACCTGAAACCAGTGGCCAGTGGCCATTGTTTTTCAACCAGAGAGGAAGCTGATGATACATTTTACACCATAGAAAATTTTCCAGAAATCAGGCCAGGAAAACTTAAGTGGGAGTATTGTGTGCCGCTTGTTATAAATGCTTCTTGTTCTTGTTAATCCCAGTTTTAATTTCTAGCCTTATTAAAGACTTAGGGCTTTATCTCCACATCTTCCCCCTGGAAAACCAGATGCATGTAATGATCTTTGTTTCTGTAATTTTCCCAGTGGTCACAGTGTCTGTGCTGTTTAATCTTTTTTATTTCCATGTGGATTAATGAGCGCTAGGTGACTCCATCTTTGTCCTCCTGACGAGTCCCATAGACAAGATCTTGTGGATTTGGCATCATTTTTCGAGCTAGATTTTTACCATGAAGACAAATACTGAAGTGGAGGGGGCCAAATACCCATTTGTTGAAAAGGGTCAGAACAGAATCCAGTGTCACCATGCCAACATCTCCTTATGAATGCATCTATGTTCCACCCATGGACCTTGTCTGGACACCTGTTCCAATGACAAATATCCACAATATCACAGAATATCAGGGAAAGAACAGTGATTGGAGAAGTAGAGTCTGAGCCAAAATTGACCTCAGAGATGATTTAATCCAGCCTACTGGCAACCCACTCCAGTATTCCTGCCTGGAAAATCCTATGGACAGAGGAGCCTGGCGGGCTACAGTCCATGGGGTTGCAGAGTCAGACACGACTGAACATGCACATATGCATCTTTAACAAAATAAAGCTTGTAGAGATGTGGATGGACCTAGAGTCTGTTATACAGAATGAAATAAATCATAAAGAGAAAAACAAATATTGTATATTAACACACATATGTGGAATCTAGAGAAACGGCATTTTGTTGTTGCTCAGTCGTGTCTGACTCTTTGCGACCCCATGGACTGCGGCATGCCCGGCTTCCCTGTCTTGAACTTATTTACAGGACAGGAAGAGAGACGCAGACATAGAGAATGTACACGTGGACACGGTGGGGAAAGGGAGAGGGGAGTGATTTGGGAGATTGAGACTGTCGTATATACACCACCATGTGTAACATAGCTAGCCAGTGCGAAGCTGCTCTCTAGCCCAGGGAGCTCAGCTTTGTGATGACCTAGAGGGGTGGGTGGGGTGGTCCAAGAGGAAGGGGATATGTGCATACACAGAGCTGATTCACGTCATTGTATGGCAGAGACTAACAACATTATAGAGCAATTATACTCCTCCTCCCCATCGAAATGCCAACACAGGTCAGAATAAGACACCAGAGGGGTTGTGTGGTTTTCTGTAGGGCACACAATGAGTTTCGGAAAGAAGAGATTCATCCTTAATCTAATGCCCCATTGACTGAGGCCTAATGACATATTTACAACCAAGGGTAAATATTTGTTTTTCATCTGCTTGAGGAACATGTGAAAAGTTGTTGTTGTTAGTCCCTGAGTCGTGTGCGACTCTTTGTGACCCCATGGACTGTAGCCCACTAGGCTCCTCTGTCCATGGGATTCTCCAGGCAAGAATACTGGAGTGGGTTGCCCTTTCCTTCTCCAATGTGCAGGGTTAGGGGACTGAAATTTCAGATATCCGCCAGGGACATGTTTTTATGCCACGTGAAGAGCAGAAATCTTGGTTAATATATACTTTCATGGGAAGGAGGGCTTAACATCAATATTATTCATCATCCCTAATGAAATATTGTATATACTTGAATGAGAAAAAAAGAAAAAAATATTCTTCTTTCCCATAAAAAACGTATATTTGAGAATGTTTCAAAGAATGTAAATAATATGTGATGTATTTTGGAGAGGACTTCAGGCACTTAAACAGAGAAGTAGCACACAAAAAAATAAACTTTTAAAATACACCATTTCACTACTATATACAAAATAGATAATAAGGAGCTAGTGTATGGCACAGGAACTCTACTCAACACTCTGTAGTAGCCTGTATAGGAAAAGAACGTAAAAAAGAGTGAACATGTGTATATGTATGAAGCTCCTCCAGTGACTCAGTGGTAAAGAATCCATCTGCCAATGCAAGAGACACGGGTTCCATCCCTGGATCAGGAAGATCCTTTGGAGAAGGGAATGGTATTCTCTCTCGTATTCATGTCTGGGAAATCTCAAGTACAGAGGAGCCTGATGGACAATAGTCCACAGGATCTCAAAAGAGACAGACACTACTTAGTAACCAGAACAATAGCAGCAATATGAATCTGTATAACTGAATCACTTTGCTGTATATCTGAAACTGACAACATTGCAAATCTACTATATGCCAATAAAAATTAAAAATGAAGTATGTGATTAGTAAAAGGCAGGGTAAATAAATGTAAAGTAAAGTGAAATTGCTTAGTCATGTCCGACTCTGCGACCCCTTGGACTGTAGCCCACCAGGCTCCTCTGTCCATGGGATTTTCCAGGCAAGAATACTGGAGTGGGTTACCATTCCCTTCTCCAGGGGATCTTCCTGATCAAGAGATCGAACCTGCGTCTCTTGCATCTCCTGCACTGGGAGGCAGATTCTTTACCATTGCACCACTTGGGAAACAAAGGGGAAAACTAAAATATTAACCAGACCAATCCATTCCAAAGCTATTAGGTGCTGGAGGAAAAAGGTGAGGCCCATATGAAGAGGGAGCAACTTGCCTTTACGCCTGTGTAATACCAAGAGAAATGCCACACGCAATATACATAGCACCCTCACTCACTCACCAAACATTAACTGAGGACCTACTATACGCCAAAAACTGCTGGAGGGGGAGCTGGAGTGGGCAGAACAAATAAAATAATTTCAGTGATCTCACACTCTCAAGAGATAATCACGCACGTGAGTCACTAACTAGGATACAGTGGGATAAATGTTAAAACAAGGGAAGCCAATCAGGATGGGCTTCAGAGAGGAGGTGATAGTTGATAGAGGTTCTGAGGGATGAATGCACTTTGCCAGATGCAGAAGAAGAAAGGCTATTTTAGGCAGAGGATGTAGGAAGAGGTAGAGAATTGGGGAGTAATTCAGTGAAATGAGACTTGACAGTGCCTGATATGTACCTGAGGATACATAAGGGAAGTCTGGATGCTTGCACTGGAGTCAAGGTCCTGGGTACATACTAGGCTGCGTGCATACTAAGTCGCTTTAGTCGTGTCCGACTCTTTGTCAGACTATAGACCGTAGCCTGCCAGGCTCCTCTGTCTGTGGGATTGTTCAGGCAAGAATACTGGAGTGGGTTGTCATGCCCTCCTTCAGGGGATATTCCCCACCCAGGGATCAAGACTGCATCTCCTGCATTGCAGACAGGATCTTTACCACTGAGCCCCTGGGGAAGCCCACATACTAGGTTACTAGTTGCTGCTGCTTCTGCTGCTAAGTCGCTTCAATCATGTCCGACTCTGTGTGACCCCATAGACGGCAGCCCATCAGGCTCTGCCGTCCCTGGGATTCTCCAGGCAAGAACACTGGAGTGGGTTGTCATTTCCTTCTCCAATGCATGAAAGTGAAAAGTGAAAGTGAAGTCGCTCAGTTGTGTCCGACCCTCAGCGACCCCATGGACTGTAGCCTACCAGGCTCCTCCACCCATGGGATTTCCCAGGCAAGAGTACTGGAGTGGGGTGCCATTGCCTTCTCCCAATATGAGTTATTTGAATCTAAAAAGAAGCACTATGATGCAGCAACTGTGGAAAGCAGTGTGGGGAGTCTTCCAAAAATAAAACACAGATCCAGCAATTCCACTTCAAAAGAATTTAAAGCAGGGACTTAAAGAGATGTTTGTACACCAATGTTTATAAAACAGATATTTGCGCACCAGTGTTCAGAGCGGCATCATTCCCAATAGCCAAAAGATGGAAGCAACTCAAGGATTCATCAGTGAATGAATGGATGAACAAAATGTCATCTAGCCATATAATGGAATATTATCCAGACTTAATAAGGAATTGTGCTCCATGCTACAATATGGATGAAACTTGAAAACAGTTAAAGAAGGCAAAACAAAAGAACGGGACTTCCCTGGTGGTCCAATGGTTAGGAATCCATCTGCCAATGCAGGGGACACAGATTTGATCCCTGATCCAGGAAGATGCCACATGCTGTGGGGTAATTAAGCCCAAGCACCCCAACGATTGAGTCGGTGCTCTAGAGCCAGTGAGCTGCAACTGCTGAGCCTGCGTGCCTAGAGCCCATGCTTCACAACAAGAAAAGCCATCACAATGAGAAGCCCTCATATTGCAACTAGAGAGTAGCCCCTACTCAACACGACTAGAGAAAGCCCACACACAAAGATCCAGCACAGCCAAACAAATAATTAATAATGATAGCAATAAAAATTATCTTCCAAACCCAGGGATTGAACCCAGGTTTCCCGCGTTGCAGGCAGATTCTTAACCAGCTGAGCCACAAGGGAAGCCCAGGAATACTGGAGTGGGTAGCCTATCCTTTCTCCAGGGGATCTTCCCGACCCAGGAATCGAACCAGGGTCTCCTGCATTGCAGGCGGATTCTTTACCAACTGAGCTATCAAAGAAGCCCAATTATAAAAACACAAAAGGACAAATACTGTAGAGGAGACAAATTCATAGACACAGAAAGTAGAATGGTGGTTGCCAGAGGCTGGCGGGGATTCAAGAATGGGAGTGGCTGTTAAACAAGCACAGTTTCCCTTTGAGATGATGACAAAGTTCGGGAGATGGATGGTGGTGATAGCAGCTCAAGGATGTGAATGTAATTTGTGCTACTGAGATGTAACCTTAAAAATGGCCACAACGGTAAATTTTGTTATGTGTATTTTATCACAGTAAATGTAAGGAGAAGGGGGAGCGGAAGAAGAGGAGATGAAGGGAGACTAGGAAGGAGAAGGAGAGAGGGGTGAGAGAGAAAGGGAAGAGAAATATCCCAGTGAGGCACTTGCTTTGCAGAAACTTTGGTATCAGCCCTTTCTCATTTAACAGATGGAAAAAAAAGTCCGTGATTTCTGCTGGGGACCTGCATGAGTCTCACTCTGGTTGAAGACCCTGAATTGTGATTCTTTGCTGATCCTAAATAAACCTCTTTTGCTGGAAAAAAGAAAAGAAAAAGAATCCAGGAATTTGGAAATACTCTGCTAGGCAGGCCTAGCGGGAGAGACACAAACACACAGAAGTCACTCAGTCGTGTCTGACTCTTTGCGACCCCATGGATTGTAGCCCACCAGCCTTCTCAGTCGATGGGATTTTCCAGGCATGAATACTGGAGTGGGTTGCCGTTTCCTTCTTCATGGGGGAGAGAAGGCACTCCTAAATAAGCGTGGTGAGAATGTTTCCCTGATGGCTCAGCGGGTAAAGAATCCGCCTGCCAATTCAGGAGATGCCAGTTCAATCCCTGGGTGGGGAAGATTCTCTGGAGGAGGAAACGGCAACCCACTCCAATATTATTGCCTGAAAAATCCCAGGGACAGAGGAGCCTGGCGGTCTACAGTCCATGGAGTGGTAAAGAGTCAGACATGACTGAGCAACTAAACACACACGCAATCCCTGCAGAGAGCTAGTGGGTGGTACTATTAAAATATTTAAGTGTGTATAAATATATCCTTTGGCCCAGCATTTGTGTCATTTAGCCTGACTAATACCATCCCTGCCTGCTCCTTTCTGGTCTCGCCATCCTTTCTGCTACTTCTGGATTTTAGTGGGAAAGAGGCTTCAAAGAGTAGGAATGACCGTGGGTGCTCAACCCTCATATCCACGGAAGTGGACTCTGCAGGTGGCGGCGGCGGGGCGCCCACCTTCCTATGCCTTTTATAAAGGGACTTGAACATCCCTGGTATTTGCGAGGCAATGGCACCCCACCCCAGTACTTTTGCCTGGAAAATCCCATGGACGGAAGAGCCTGGTAGGCTCTAGTCCATGGGGTCGCTAAGAGTCGGACACGACTGAGCAGCTTCACTTTCACTTTTCGCTTTCATGCATTGGAGAAGGAAATGGCAACCCACTCCAGTGTTCTTGCCTGAAGAATCTCAGGGACAGGGGAGCCTGGTGGGCTGCCGTCTATGGGGTCGCACAGAGTCAGACACGACTGAAGCGACTTAGCAGCAGCAGCAGCAGAGATCTTGGATCCAATGCCCTGTGGACACTGAGGAATGACTCTATATGAAAGTTGACATTGCTTCCTCTGGAGTAGCTGAACGACATGAGATGCCTGCTTAGAAAAGTTTTTACGAATCCTTCATCAGGAGGATTTTCAGGAAAGGTGACAGTAAACCTTGTTAAGGTGACTTTTTATACACCAATTAAATGCTCTGATTCAAGGACTGCAAGGCATGAAGGGAGCTGGAGACAGCCTTGCGTGTTCTGATCTGAGCCGCTCATCAGCGCCTAATAACTCCTTTGCCACATGTGGATACAAATGACCAATCTCAGGCTTTTTCAAGCCCCTCTCCCCTAGATTTTCCCTCCCTGAGGAAATATGTAAATGTCACCCGTGGCTGCCTCTACAGCCTACAAGTTTATGTTTCTATTTTATGCTCCAGAGGGAGAAAAAGCTCAGGGTCAGTGAAAAAAGTAATTTTTCTTGTTGCTAATAAGCTATGTAGGCACAAAAGGTTAGTTTCTGAATTTATTTCAAAGATTCTCTGATTCAAAGTAAGAGATTTGGTAAGCTATAATAGATAATTGTGAGAAATGAGAAATTAAAGGGAGTTTGGCAATCTCTACGTATTTCTAGTTTAAAAACAATTTGGTCTCTGCATCATTAAAACTAAACTTTCACCTGCTTCAAATTTCCTTCTTTGTTCCAAAAGCTATTGTTTGTTTGAACAGAGAGGAAGGGAAGCTGGCAGAGGCTTTTTATATGGTGCAAATGAGAGCAAAAATCAGCAGGGCCACAAGTGTTAATGAGAGAATGGTTGCTGATCAAAAGGGTAGATTCGGACACAGAAACTTTACTTTGGATGTAGAAAGTTTTCCAGTTGGTTATTGGGGGTCACAGTAAAAAGAACTACTTTTCAAACATAAATATTGAATGACTCAAGATATTTTAAATTACTGTGACCATACTTTGTAGATTGTGTGTTATGACTTATACCTTACATCGAAGCAATCAACTTGCACTCAGAATTTTTAGATCTTATGTATTACTGCACATATATTTTAGAAAATAAAAACATAAGTATATAGTGTTTAAGTTAATACATACAAAAACACATTTCTTTCAAAAGGTAGGTGAATACTATACTTTCTTCTTCCATGGACTCGTTGAAGTATGCTTCTTAGTCTTCTTTTTATGAATTTACCATACTAAGATCATGGCATCCGGGACCATCACTTCATGGCAAATAGACAGGGAAAAAGTGGAAGCAGTGATTTTTATCTTCCTGGGTTCCAAAATCACTGCAGATGGTGACTGTAACCATGAAATTAAAAGACACTTGATCCTTTGAGGAAAAGCTAGGACAAACCTGATGCTGCTGCTGCTAAGTCGCTCAGTCGTGTCCGACTCTTAGTGACCCCATGGACTGCAGCCTACCAGGCTCCTCCATCCATGAGATTTGCCAGTACTGGAGTGGGTTGCCATTGCCTTCTCCAGGACAAACCTAGATAGAGTATTAAAAAGCAGAGATATCACTTTGCTAACAAAGGTCCATCTATTCAAAGCTGTGGTTTTTCCAGTAGTCTTGTATGGATGTGAGAGTTGGACCATAAAGAAAGTTGAGCACTGAAGAACTGATGTTTTTGGCCTGTGGTGTTGGAGAAGACTCTCAAGAGTCCCTTGGACTGCAAGGAGATCAAACCAGTCTTGGAAGAACTGATGCTGAAGGTGAAGCTCCATTACTTTGGCCACCTGATGTGAAGAGTGAACTTATTGGAAAGGACCCTGATGCTGGGAAAGATTGAAGGCGGGAGGAGAAGGGGACAAAGAGGATGAGATGGTTGGATGGCATCATCAACTCAATGGACATGAGTTTGAGTGAGCTCCAGGAGTTGGTGAAGGACAGGGAAGCCTGGTGTGCTGCAGTCCATGGGGTTGCAAAGAGTCAGAATCAACTTAGTGACTGAACAACAACCACCGCAGGGAACCACATGGCCTGCGATAACCAATAACAATGACTGTGTGCTTGAGAATGTAACTGAGGGGCTGTGACTGAGGATTTAAAAAAAAAAAAAAAAAAAAAACAGCTTTATGGATATATAATTTGCATACTGCACAATTCACACATTTAAAGTGTACAATACAATGTTTTTGGCACATTACATGATTAATTTTTAAAATTTACATATATCACAAAATTTGCCATTTTAACCATTTTTAAGTGACATTATTTAGGTACAATTCAGCGACATTAATTACCTTCATGATGTGTAACTATCACCACTATCTATTCCCAAATTTTTTTTGTCATTCTAAACAGAGGCTCCTGTAATCATTAATAATAACTTTATATTCCCCCTCCTTCCAGCCTGGTAAATTTTAATCTTCTTTCTGTCCCTAGGAACTTGCCTCTTCTCTACATATATAAGCAAAACCAGACAATCATACATTTGTTCTTTTTTCTCCTTCTTGAGAATGTAATATTGAGAGGTCGAGATAGGGTGGTCCGCGTGAGGCAGTCCATCCAGGTGATGCAAGAGAGTGTCTTCTGATGAATCCATCAGACACTTATCTCACATTTCCTCTGTGATGCCCACAAGTAAAGATTGGTTTAAACATACCAACATAGTCCTGCGAGGGAGGATTAGGGGGTGAGTCTTGTATCCACACCCGAATCAAGGGTTAAGACGGAGCAGAGATCCCCTTCCACAGGGCTGAGTGGCAACTCTAATTCATACCAACTCTTCATTTGGGAACATGAGTTCCCCCCAGACTGACTTGATGACAGACCGGGGGCTTAAGACAAGAATTAACGATGGATGGCAAAACCTGGGGATGGAAGTTTGAAAAGAAACAGAGTATTACATAGTCTGAAAGTATCTCCCTACAGACTGTTTATTAATTGCAGTGGGAATCAGAGTAATTACAGTGGAGAAACATGCAGATGCCACTCTACCCAGGTGATCTATGCTGACATCACATGGGAGAAACTGGTATCATGTGTCCCCCGACATGATACATTGTAAAGGACACACAGCGCTTATGCAGTGCTTCTGCCAGAAATGCAGAACCCGACCCTACTCAGCTCAAACCCAAATCACAGAATACTCTACAAAGCAGCTGATCTGCACTCTTCAAGAATATCGACGTCATGAAAGCTACAGGAAGACCGAGAAACTTTTTCAGGTTAACAGACACAATACACAATCAGGATTGGAGTCTGGACTGGGGGAAATATGCCACTAGGAATATTTTTGGGATTCCCAGGTGGCGCTGGTGGTAAAGAACCTGTCTGCCAATGCAGGAGATGTAAGAGATGTGGGTTCGATCCTTGGGTCAGGAAGATCCCCTGCAGGAGGGCATAGCAACCCACTCTAGTGTTCTTGTGTGAGAATCCCTATGGACAGAGGAGCTTGGCAGACTACAGTCCATAGGGTTGCAGACAGAAGGACACAACTGAAGCAGCTTAGCACACAAGAACATTTTTAGGGTGATTAGCAAACAAAAGAACTGTTTGGCCAACCTAATATTATGCTATGCTATGCTAAGTCACTTCAGTCGTGTCCGACTCTGTGTGATCCCATAGACGGCAGCCCACCAGGCTACCCCGTCCTGGGATTCTCCAGGCAAGAACACTGGAATGGGTTGCCATTTCCTTCTCCAATGCATGAAAGTGAAAAGTGAAAGTGAAGTCGCTCAGTCGTGTCTGACTCTTAGCGACCCCATGGACTGCAGCCAACCAGACTTCTCCATCCATGGGATTTTCCAGGCAAGAGTACTGGAGTGGGGTGCCATTGCCTTCTCCAACCCAATATTATGTCAGTGTTCAATTTTCTGAATTTGATATTTATGTACTTATGTCAGATAATCTCCATGATATTAGGAACACACATCAAAGGGGTTGACACCTGCAATTATCTCCGTTTAGGAAAAAAGGTGGGGAAGGGAAACAGGTGATGGGTGAATGAAGGGTGGGAAGAAATAATGATAAAGGAAATCTGAGAAAACGTTAAGAATATGTCAGTCTAGGAATTTGTGTACTATTCTTTCAACTTTTCTGTAATTTTGGAATTATTTCAAAGTAAACAATACAAAAAAAAAAAAAAGAAGAAGGAGAACAGGATGAAGCATGCAAGCAGCCTATATGTATGGCCTCCTCTCTCCCATGCTGCTCCTATCCAGGACAAGATGGAAACCAAATACCAAGGAGGAGGTGGACATGGAGAGGAACAAAAGCACAAGGTGGAGAAACAAAAAAGAAACCAGCCAAGTCCATCTGGCAGCCGTGGCTCCCGGCCTGAAGCAGGGCTGAGCCGGGGATGAGACAAAGGTTAACATCACAGCTGGAGCTGTGATCAGTACGTGATGCGGACATTCTAACAACTGAGATGAGACGGCATTTGCCCCTTAAGGTAACTGTCCAATTCCTGGGGCTGGCAGGAATGTTTATTCAAGGACAGAGGAAGATTACTACCCCTGAATATTCAGTTGAGGGAATAGGGGAGAAGCCAGAAATAAAGTGTCAACCTGTCTTGTGAGCACTTTCCCACTGCTGGCCCAGGAGAAGGAAGTTATTTTGGGGGGAGGTCACTGTCTCTCCTAGGGCTTCCCAGGTGGCCCTCCTGGTGAAGAGCCCACCTGCCAATGCAGGAGACATAAGAGATGCGAGTCTGATCCCTGGGTCAGGAAGATCCCTTGGAGGAGGGCATGGCAGTCCGATCCAGAAGTCTTACCTGGAGAATTCCATGGACAGAGGAGCCTGGTGGGCTACAGTCGATGGGCTCACAAACAGTCAGACATGACTGAAGCAATTAGCACGCGCACATGCACACTCTCTTAATGCTCACCACAAAATGACTTCTAGAAGCCCACATGTAAGAGCATTCTCTATTTGTTGTAAACTGCTATGAAACTGTGCTGGAAAAATCCTTTAACTCTTCAGTTACCAGGGGACATCTGACAGCTGGTGGGGGCAGAGGAAAGAGGGGGCCAAGAGGAGGACTGAGGAGAGGACAGACGATGGACAAGTTCTGCCCCTTATACTCTGCACTAGACCTGACCTACACTCCAGATACCACACCGTGGCTGGACCCAAGTCACTTCAGCCAGAGGACTCCTGATTAAAGCTCATATAGTGTGATTCCCTGGGTGAGAAGGTCCTGGCAATGCAAATGTGCCTGCCTGCTCAGTCACCACTCGTTTACTCTTTGTGATTCCATGGGCTGTAGCCCACCAGGCTCCTCTGTCCATGGGATTCTCCAGGTGAGAATACTGGAGTGGGCTGTCATGCCCTCTTCCACGAGATCTTCTCCGCTTAGGGATCGAACCCGCATCTCCTGTGTCTCCTGCACTGCAGGCAGATTCTTTATCCACTGAGCTATCTGGGAAGCTTGGGAATGCAAACATCTTCCCCCAATCTCTCATCTTGTTATTGGATTTCACTTTTTGTGATTACAGCCTAACACTCAGTACAACCCCAGGGGTCATTCAAGAGATAGAAGCAGATGGACAAGGGCTAGCAGCTCTGGGAGAGGCCACTGCCCGACCTCTGCTTGGCCAGGGGACCTTGGATTTACCACTACATCACCAGGATTGGTCTCAGAGAAACCACAATTATCTCATCTGTGAAAGGAATATTGTCCCAACAGCATCTATAGTCCTTCTTGGTTCCACGAGTCTTTGATAATCTCCAAAGAAATCCTCAGAGAGTTTAAAGAAGCCCAAATCACCTTACATTATTCAGGGTGCAAGCAAGAAACAGTGTGTCACACACACACATTATAGTATCTGAGATCAGATCAGATCAGTCGCCCAGTCGTGTCCGACTCTTTGCGACCCCATGAATGGCAACATGCCAGGCCTCCCTGTCCATCACCAACTCCCGGAGGTCACTCAGACTCACATCCATCGAGTCAGTGATGCCATCCAGCCATCTCATCCTCTGTCATCCGCTTCTCCTCCTGCCCCCAATCCCTCCCAGCATCAGAGTCTTTTCCAATAAGTCAACTCTTGGCATGAGGTGGCCAAAATACTGGAGTCTC
Source organism: Tragelaphus eurycerus (assembly GCA_935064755.1). Lineage (NCBI taxonomy): Eukaryota > Metazoa > Chordata > Mammalia > Artiodactyla > Bovidae > Tragelaphus > Tragelaphus eurycerus. The sequence goes on from CAKXYN010000009.1 coordinate 46,018,263, forward strand.
AGCTTTAGCATCATTCCTTCCAAAGAAATCCCAGGGCTGATCTCCTTCAGAATGGACTGGTTGGATCTCCTTGCAGTCCAAGGGACTCTCAAGAGTCTTCTCCAACACCACAGTTCAAAAGCATCAATTCTTCGGTGCTCAGCCTTCTTCACAGTCCAGCTCTCACATCCATACATGACCACAGGAAAGACCATAGCCTTGACTAGGCGAACCTTTGTTGGTTCGTAAGTAATGTCTCTGCTTTTGAATATGCTATCTAGGTTGGTCATAACTTTCCTTCCAAGGAGTAAGCGTCTTTTAATTTCATGGCTGCAGTCACCATCTGCAGTGATTTTGGAGCCCAGAAAAAGAAAGTCTGACACTGTTTCCCCATCTATTTCCCATGCAGTGATGGGACCAGATGCCATGATCTTTGTTTTCTGAATGTTGAGCTTTAAGCCAACCTTTTCACTCTCCACTTTCACTTTCATCAAGAGGCTTTTTAGTTCCTCTTCACTTTCTGCCATAAGGGTGGTGTCATCTGCATATCTGAGGCTATTGATATTTCTCCTGGAAATCTTGATTCCAACTTGTGTTTCTTCCAGTCCAGCATTTCTCATGATGTACTCTGCATAGAAGTTAAATAAACAGGGTGACAATATACAGCCTTGACCTACTCCTTTTCCTCTTTGGAACCAGTCTGTTGTTCCATGACCAGTTCTAACTGTTGCTTCCTGACCTGCATACAAATTTCTCAAGAGGCAGATCAGGTGGTCTGGTATTCCCATCTCTCTCAGAATTTTCCAGAGTTTATTGTGATCTACACAGTCAAAGGCTTTGGCATAGTCAATAAAGCAGAAATAGATGCTTTTCTGGAACTCTCTTGCTTTTTCCATGATCTAGCGGATGTTGGCAATTTGATCTCTGGTTCCTCTGCCTTTTCTAAAACCAGCTTGAACATCAGGAAGTTCACAGTTCACATATTGCTGAAGCCTGGCTTGGAGAATTTTGAGCATTACTTTACTAGCGTGTGAGATGAGTGCAATTGTGTGGTAGTTTGAGCATTCTTTGGCATTGCCTTTCTTTGGGATTGGGATGAAAACTGACCTTTTCCAGTCCTGTGGCCACTGCTGAGTTTTCCAAATTTGCTGGCATATTGAGTGCAGCACTTTCACAGCATCATCTTTCAAGGGACAACTTACAAAGATGTGAAACTAAAGGGCTTCCCTTATAGCTCAGCTGGTAAAGCATCTGTCTGCAATGCAGGAGACCTGGGTTCGATTCCTGGGTTGGGAAGATTCCCTGGAGAAGGAAATGGCAACCCACTGCAGTATTCTTGCCTGGAGCATCCCATGGACAGAGGAGCCTGGCGGGCTACAGTCTGTGGGGTCACAAGAGTCAGAAACGACTTAGCGACTAAACCACCACCACCAGCAGCCTCCTCTCTTTCTCTTACAAAGATGTGGGCTGGGAGAAGGGCAACCACAAGGAATGATGTGGCATTTCTGGGCTAATAAGCAGCGGTGAATGCTGGTATCACTTGCATGCCTGAGAGCTGGGAGCTTGAGGCAGAGAGGGCTGGGTGCAGAGGGCCCTGGCCAGGTCAGCCTGCAGCGCACCCTAGAGGGGGATCTGGAGGGCGCAGGGCCTGGCCTCACGGCCTGAGTGCGCGGTCTCAGGACCACTGGAAGTCCATTTGTGTTTCCACACGACCCTCCCAGCTCAGCCTTCTCCGCCCAGAGCCACGGAGAGGGATGGGGAGCAGACCTGGGGGTGCCAACAGAAGATATCCAGGACGGGCCCCCCCAACCTCCGGTTTTCCCTCTTGTCTTTCGTCGGGTTGAAGAAGGTGCTTCCCTCTCACCCGCTCTCTATAGCAAACAAGCCCGCCCCACCCTCAGTGAGTGAGCCAGCAAGGGAGCCCTGTTGTTTGTTCTCGTTCCCCTCTACTGCAGCAGGGCCCTGATAAAACCTTGCCTGAAGGAAAAAATGTGCGCCTCCAACACAAGGGGTGGGGGGTGGGGGGGTGCAGTGCACACAAAGTCCCCCAGTGACCCATGGTGGGGTGACATGGATTCAGTCAAACTCCTACCTGAAACTGAAAAAATTAACTGCTTCCTTCTGTGTATCCTCCTATGTCCTTGCTTATTTTATGCCAGCCTCAGTGAGGCTGAGCTCTTTACTAGAGGGTCACCTGAGCCTTCACACTGGAAGGATCGAGACCTTGATGATCGTTTTTCCATTGTTCCAGCCTATTGGAGAAGGAAGTGCTCAGAAGTATCCCAGTGAATCCCCTGGGTCCGCACATAGAACTCCATTCCCCTAGTAGGTTACTTGTTGCTTGGCTTTGGGATCAATCACCTTGGTCAATACAGTGATCCTTCCTCTGACGGTTGGTTAGGCAGCATGCAGTTCCCCTCAAAACTCATAACTCATGAGTCATGACTTATCTCCTTGACCAAGTCATTTCCTCCACTCCTGAAACCTCCACTCCTGAAACTGTATCAGTCAGGGTTCTTCCAGAGAAAAAGAATTCCTTTTAAAAAATTTTTTGGCAAAGAATCAGCGTACTTGGGGGCTTGCCAGGTGGCTCAGTGGTAAAGAATCTGCCTGCCAATGCAGGAGCCACAGGAGATGCAAGTTCAATTCCTGGGTGGGGAAGATCCCCTGGAGGTGGAAATGGCAACCCACTCCAGTATTCTTGCCTGAGAAATCCCATGGACAGAGAAGCCTAGAGGGCTACAGTCTATGGGGTTGCAGCAGAGTTGGATGAGACTGAACATGCATGTGAGAGTTAATTCTTACTACTAAGTCACTTCAGTCGTGTCTGACTCTGTGCAACCCCATAGATGGAAGCCCCCAGGCTCCCCCGTCCCTGGGATTCTCCAGGCAAGAACACTGGAGTGGGTTGCCATTTTCTTCTCCAGTGCATGAAAGTGAAAAGTGAAAGTGAAGTCGCTCAGTCGTGTCCGACTCTTTGCGACCCCATGGACTGCAGCCCACCAGGCTCCTTTGTCCATGGGATTTTCCAGGCAAGAGTACTGGAGTGGGGTGCCATTGCCTTCTCCAGTTAATTCTTAGGCAGGTTGATAAGGAGTCCAGGGCCCTAAAGAAGGAGATAGGGGTCCAGAGCTCTCAAGGAGAAGAAAAGGACAAACTTTTTTTTTCTACATTGCTTTGTCTTAGTCACATTACTTTCTTTAAGCCCAGAGCTAATGATTACACAACAAAACAACTCATTTTAAACTCTGTACTAAGGATTATATAATAACAATGTATCTTGTCAAAGGACATGTTTCTCCTTCTTAACAAGAACCTTCTGATTAATCTTGTTATCTTAAGATGTATCTTGTGGAAGTGGGTCTGATTAGACCTTTCTATTGTTGTAATCTTGTTAATTTGAAGCTGTGGTACATATACACAATGGAGTATTACTCAGCCATTAAAAAGAAAACATTTGAATCAGTTCTAATGAGATGGATGGAACTGGAGCCTATTTTACAGAGTGAAGTAAGCCAGAAAGAAAAGCACCAATACAGTATACTAAGGCATATATATGGAATTTAGAAAGATGGTAACAATAACCCTGTGTATGAGACAGCAAAAGAGACACTGATGTATAGAACAGTCTTTTGGACTCTGGGAGAGGAAGAGGGTGGGATGATTTTGGAGAATGGCATTGAAATATGTATAATATCATATATGAAACGAGTCGCCAGTCCAGGTTTGATGCACGATACTGGATGCTTGGGGCTGGTGCACTGGGACGACCCAGAGGGATGGTATGGGGAGGGAGGAGGGAGGAGGGTTCAGGATGGGGAACACAGGTATACCTGTGGCAGATTCATTTTGATATATGGCAAAACCAATACAATATTGTAAAGTTAAATAAAATAAAAAAAAAAAAAAAAAGATGTATCTTGTGGGAGTGGGTCTGATTAGACCTTTCTATTATTGTAATCTTGTTAATTTAAGATGTAAGTTGTGGGAGTGGGTCTGGTAAAAGTATATAAGGCCTTGATAAGACTAGTGAGAGGGCACTCTCTGCCCCTGTCCACGTCTGTGTCAGCAGCTCTCTCTGTCCCTTTTTATACTTTACTAAAACTCTGCTACACCAAAGCTCTTGAGTGATAAAGCGATCCGACATTGTCCACCATAAGCTATCACATGCATGCAGCTTCCCTGAGTGAGGAGATTGGCTAGGTGATTTTTAAGTGATATTTGATCCAAACCAAGGAGTAATAACCACCATAATAACAGCAGACATTTACTGAGGACTGACTAGGTTCCAGAATCTATGGGAAGTATTTTTATACAGATTATCTTATGTAATCCTCATGATATCCTTAGGAAATTAGACTACTGATGTGTTTAAGAGGCTTAAAGCCTTTAAATAACCTGGCCCAAGTTTCCAAAACTAGCAAGTAGTAGACCTGGGGTTTGAACCCAGGCAGTTTGACTCAGCCCATACTTTTGACTACTAATACAGTGCTTTTTAAACCCAAGCTAACAATCAGAAACTAGGGAGATTCTTGATAAACTTGCAGAACGGTGGTGAGATGTGTGTACCACAGGGAGCACCAAACTGCATCAAGACTCAGGCTTTGAGCCTTCCACTGGCACCAACACAGAGTAATGATAGACTTAAAAAGCTGCCACGCTCATGAAATGACAACGTCTCCATCAGCCAGAACCCCCAACGTGAAAGCGGGACTGAAGCTACCCACCTGCTGGACTATGGGCCTGGAAACAGAGGAGGCAGGGAGCTTGTTTCCTACACAGCGGTTGAAGCTAAGCATGGCTGATGCAAGGCAGGGAACAGAGCCAAGGACGGGAAGCAGCTCCCTCCTTATAGAGGATAAAAAATGCTTCTATCAACTGCTGCCTAGACTGCAGATACACACCTATTAAGATGAGGAAAAGCAAACAACAAGCTTGCAGCCCAGAAAGATCTGGCCAACTTACCAAATGACTCAGTGACCGGGTCTGCACCATTCCCAGCTATTTCCTTAGGATAAACTCTCTCACAACCCACTATAAGATGCAGTTTTGAACTGGAGACTCTGAGTGCGATTAGAGAAAACACTGGTAGGCTGCAGTCCATGGCGTAGCTGAGGGTCGGACATGACTGAGCAACTTCACTTTCACTTTTCACTTTCATGCACTGGAGAAGGATATGGCAACCCACTCCAGTGTTCTTGCCTGGAACATCCCATGGATGGAGGAGCCTGGTGGGCTGCAGTCCATGGGGTCGCTGAGTTGTACACGGCTGAGCTACTTCACTTTCACTTTTCACTTTCATGCACTGGAGAAGGATATGGCAACCCACTCCAGTGTTCTTGCCTGGAGAATCCCGGGGACGGGGGAGCCTGGTGGGCTGCAGTCCATGGGGTCATTGAGCGTCAGACACGACTGAGCGACTTGCCTTTCACTTTCATGCATTGGAGAAGGAAATGGCAACCCACTCCAGTGTTCTTGCCTGGAGAATCCCGGGGACGGGGGAGCCTGGTGGGCTGCCGTGTCTGGGGTCGCACAGAGTCGGACACGACTGAAGTGACTTAGCAGCAGCAGCAGAGAAAACAACCCCCACCCCTCCCCACCCACCCCAGAAAGGGAGTGGTGGGTACAAAGCGAGGCAGCTACAATAGAATGAAACAAAAATTAACTAACTCTTGAAGTTACACCAAATCAACAAAAACAGCAATCAGGAGATGAGATCACTTTGGAGAAAATGAAAGTAACAGTGTAATCTGAAAATGATTTTTAAAATTACAATGTTGAATTCTTCTAAGAGTTAAAGGCAGAAGTAACAGAGATTAAACAAGCAAACAAAAAAAACTAAGGAGATAAGCCAGGCAGAGATGAGAAAAGAACAGATGGGTATGAAAAGAAACATTTAGAAATCCTGAAAACAAGGCAGTTTATCACTAAAATGTACAAAGCCTGATAGAATTGATTAAAGTTTAAATTGGAAGGCTAAAGGGAGAGTTGATAGACTGGAAGACCGTTATGGAGGAGCTCACCTAGAATGATGAGTGGTAAGTTATCTGATGATCAACAACATGAGCAAGAATTTGACCTCAGTGTTCTCGGACTGCATTTTTTAAAAAATAGCTAGATATTGGTTATAGCCCTAAAACAGAATGAGGCAGAAATGTTGAAAATATGAGAAATAAGAAGTTACCATGGGTAAAAGCTAAACAAACTGCCATATTAAGGTTCTCCAGAGAGACAGAACCAGTAGGGTGTAAATGGGCAAAAGGATGTATTATTTGGAGAAGGCAATGGCACCCCACTCCAGTACTCTTGTCTGGAGAATCCCATGGATGGAGGAGCCTGGTGGGCTGCAGTCCATGGGGTCATTGAGCGTCGGACACGACTGAGCGACTTGCCTTTCACTTTCATGCATTGGAGAAGGAAATGGCAACCCACTCCAGTGTTCTTGCCTGGAGAATCCCAGGGACGGGGGAGCCTGTGGGCTGCCGTCTACGGGGTCGCACAGAGTTGGACACGCCTGAAGTGACTTAGCAGCATCAGCAGCAGCAGCACACATAAGATTATGGAAGCTGGTAAGTCTGAAGAGGGGCAAGTTGGAGATACAGGAGACCCAGCAGTATATTTTCAATCTGAACGCTGGCAGGCTTGGGGTCCAGGAAGAGCTAACATTTCCACTTGAATCCAAAGACAGGAAAAAGCCAATATCTCAGTTCCAAGACCATTAGGCAGGAAGAATTCTTTCCTACTTGGAGAGACTCAGATTTTTGGTCTATTAATAACTTCAACTGGTTTAGCGAGGCCCACCCACACTAGGGAGGGCAATCTGCTTTAAGTCCACCAACTCAAATGTTAACCTCATCCAGAAACACTCACATAGACAGACCTGGAATAATGTGTGACAAAATATCTAGGAATTCTGTTGCCTGGTTACACTGACCTATAAAATGAACTATCATACATGCTCTTGAGTAAACTGACCAAGCACAGAATCCTGGTCAGCCAGGGAAATACAGGGAGCAATTGTCCTTTCTTTTTGGAAAGAGATGTGAATGACAAGGATCTCTGCAGATGTCTGTCTGGATGTCTCAGTGCTGTTGTGGAAAAAATGGACCTTGAAACCAGAGAGACCTGGGTGAGACTGTCTCTTCCCAGTAGCTGTACAACCTTGGACATGTTACTCAAGTCCTCTGAGCCTCAGTTGCCTCATCTCTGAAAAGAGAGCAATAGTAGTGTCTATCTCAAAGGGATATTGGGAAGATTTTGAAAGAAGATGTAAAATCCTTAGCAAAATATTCAGTCTACAAGAGCTCTGCCACCGTCAGCACTGGGGATGTAGATGGCAGCCCCGTCTCTGATCATGGCCAGATCCATCTTCATCACAACCAGTGAAGATTGTGCAACGGATGAGCCAGGGCATGCGATCTGATGGACTTGCAACTAAATCCTGATCTGCCTCCTGTGTCCTAGCTTCAAGAGTTTGAGTTCCCCCTTTACATGCTCAGCATTTGCTTCTCATCTATAACCAGAGGGTGACATGTCTATCTCTAGAGCAGAGGTTTCTGAACTGGATACCACTTTCCCCTCAGGAGACATTTGGCAATGTCTGGAGATGCTTTTTGAGTGTTGCAGTGGAGTTGGGGTTGCTACTGGTACCTGATGGGTGAAGCCTAGGGGTGCTACTCAACATCCTACAGCCCCCCTCACACACAACAAAGAATGCTCCGGCCCCAGTTGTCAACTGTGCTGAAATTGAAAAACACTTAAAGAAAAAACATAAATGAGATTATCTTTATAAAAGTCTTGACCTAAGAAGTAAAAATAAAGGTAGTCATCATTAGCATTCTCATCGTCACATGAAGTGGGCAGGTAGACAGTGGTGGGTTTCTGCCCTGCTTCCTCTCCTTCTCCAACCTTCTCCTATGGCTGGGCATTCGCTAGGAGAGGAAGTGTGACTGCTGGCAGGCAGCACGTCCCCTGCTCAGCACCTCCTATAAAGAGAGCCTGGGGCTGCAGGTTCTATGTTCCAAGTTCTGGAATGCGGCTTCCAGGCAGCCATATCTGGAAGGATTCCTGGCTTTCTCTGTAGACCCCCAGCCTCCTGCAGCAACTCAGCTGATCTAGGGAGACCCTCAGGCCAGTCAAGATGCTGCAACTCACCCCAGCCCCCAGACGGCCCTCTTCTCCAAGGACTCCCACCCGCCTCTGAGATGCCTTTGGTGGTGGGGTGGGGGTTGGCTCCTGGGCACAGACCTCAGCCTCAGCCTCAGCCCTTTCCTGGAGCCTTAAAGTGGCTGTTTCCTTATGATCCTGTATGTGCTTGTTGTGTGTTCAGGCATCAAAGGGGGAGCCAGCTAGGGAGAAGGTGCCAAAGAGGGCCGTCCAGGCTTCCTGCAGGACTGCCATGCCCACGCTCCGGACTCAGCCTCCTGAAACTTCCCGGAAGTTCTTCCTCCTGCCTGTCTGCAAGGGAGGCCAGGGGGAAAGACGCAGCTACATACCCTCGGACAAAAAATGCAAACCGAGCCAGGGTGCCCCTCCAACATGCATGGGAGCCCTCCCAGGGAGCCCAGTGTCCTCAGGCTGTCCTCAGCTGGATTCCAGCTGAGTGCCATTGAGGACCGCAGACCTCAGGGACAGCAGACCACACTCACAGCCCTCAAGTGCAGCATGGCTGCTTCTCATCTGTTTAGCCACAGTTGAGAAAAGTCTAATCGCAAAACCTTCCCCCGCCTCCACCACCCCTCCGCCCAGACTGCAGATTTCGCCTTTGAAGTCATTCCCAACGATAACACTGTAAGTGGAACAAAGCCCGCTCTTCTCAGGCGGGATATATTTCCTCCTGTAGAACCACAACTGGGATTGCCAGTATAGAGCCAGCCGTCCTTCTCAGAATTTGCTTTCCTGGCCTGTGATGGGTTGAACTTTTTTTTTTTTTTTACCACGAGAGAACCATAAACACAGAGATACCAAAGAGTTAATTCGCGGTTTTTTAAACCTTCCTTCCCAATGCCCGCTCTCATTCCTGCATAAAATCCTCATGTCCAGACATCAAATCAGTAAGCCCTGTTGCCTGTCAGAGAATACAATGTCAGGCCATTAGTATGTTAATAAGTCCGGAGGGCGACAGGTGGCCTACTAGACAGCTCAATTAAGCTGCTCATTAAACACACGCTAACGAACAGCCAGCCAGGGCCTGAGCAGCACCATTCTGTAATGACATGATGTCAGAGTGAACAAATGAGGAAAAATAACAAAAACATTACAGCAGGGACAGACGCCACTAATAAGGACCCCTCACACTACATCAGCCCGCAAATCAATGAGCCACAGGGATCAAAAAACTCAACCCAACATTCTCAGGAGACTGAATGGAGCAAGATTTTTTTGGTCAGTGCTTAAAAATCAACCCCCCCCCCCCACCGAAACTGAAAATTATTGCAGAATATCCCAAATGAACCACTAAAAAAAAAAATCAAAAAGAGAGCCAAAGTTTGACACAGAGCTAATAGCAAAGTCTGAGAAATTTGTGTTGTTGAGTTTGAATCAAAATCATTTTTTAATGGGATCATCATTTACATTTGATTGACATTTTTTTTTTCCCTAAACCCACACATTCGAATCATTTGCCTGTTCTGCTCGGCCAGCTTAAGGGTGGAGCGGAATGGAGAAGAGCATGGGGCCAAGTTTCTTAGGTGAGGATTCTACTTGTTATCATTTGAAAAGAAGACATTTCCAGAGGTTGCTAGAGGTTTCTCTCACTTTCAAGTAAGGGGCTTCCTGAATAATGAAAAATCAAATCGCCACCAGGCATGGCTCTGACACTGGAAACACATATTGCTAAACTAATAGGCTGGTTTACCATTAGAAGGTCATGACCTTGGCTCTTATCTTTGTCAAGTTAGCAGCTGACACCTCCTCTGTGTGTAGACTTTCTTCAGGCCTCACGGAGGTAGCGCTCCTCTCGAGGGCAGGGATGGTGAGCTGAAGGCAGGCAGGAAACTCCTAACCAGAGCTGCCAGGTTTGCTTCTGTGAACTGGAGCAGAGATCTCGGGAAGCAAAGTCTTTTCCCCATCTGTGGAACTTCCTCTGCCCGAATCTACAGTCCCATCCTACAATGGGCCAGCAAGGCTCGGACTTGTGTGTCTCTCAGTAGGTCGCTTTACCTCCCTGACTCTATTTAGCTCTCTTATTCATAAATGAAATTAGACTGGCAGGTCCTTAGTATAAGATAACTGCAAGATGCTCATGGAATTGGCCATTTGGTCGGAAAGACAAAGCCAGTATACTACCTGAAGATAATCTGAATTCAAGAACAAAGTACAGGGTGTTCCCTAGAGGTACACTAAGAATTTAAAAGATGGAAGACACCAGGGGTTTGTAAGGCTCTCTGTCAATTCCCCCCACATCAGTTGGGCCTGATTATACTGAGATGATGCGGGGTTCTGCTGGCTTCTCAGACAAGAGCAGGACCAGGAAGTAGAAAGGTGGGAGTTATTCCAGGGTGATGCCTATTTTTCACACACATACACTACTATCAATAAAAACAAGCTAGAGTACACCCCAAATGTGTGTGTGCGTGCTCAGTTGCTTCAGTCGTGTCTGACTCTTTGCGACCCTATGGTCTGTAGCCCGCCAGGCTCCTCTATCCATGGGATTTCCCAGGCAAGAACACTGCAGTGGGTTGCCATGCCCTCCTCCAGGGGATCTTTCCAACCCAGGGATAGAACCTGAGTCTCCTGTGTCTCAAGCATTTCCAGTAGATTCTTTACCCACTGAGCCACGCAGGAAGCCCAACACCCCAAATATGTGTATTTAATTTAGAAATAAGCATCTATTACTGTATTAGCATATTATTAACATATTAAAACATACAGCAGAACAAGGTAGTTTTGAATGATGAGATTTAAACAAACCCCAGAAGTCTAAACGTTTTTTCTCTACATTTCATAAGATCAGATTGGGCAACTCCTGGGGATGCATACACCCCGGTAATGGAGACCACTCTTCCAGGTATGAGAAGGGAGGGGAAAGGATGTCAAAGAAAGAGTTTGGAGGCTGCATGCACGCGCGCGTGTGCGTGCGTGCGTGTGTGTGTGTGTGAGTGAGAGAGAGTTGTGTGGGAGTGATGGGGAAGCAGCAAACAAGTGGGGGGGGGGGGGATGTGTCAAAGCCTCAGGAGACAATGTGTGTGAAGACAGAGATGTGGGGCTTGGTGAGTGAGGCTGGGGAACACAGCCGTCCAGCTTTTTGTCTCAGTGCTGAGGTTGGTCCTTAGGCTGGGAGGTCTGAGAGCAATCCATCAGACATTTGCTGAGGTTCCCTCTTTGCTCAAGGAACTGTGGGGGATACATAAATGAGAGTTTTTCATGCCTGCCCTCAGAGAGTTTACAATCAAGTCATTCATTCAGCTAATATTTATTTCAAAACTGCTCTTTGCCTGTCTCTTCTGTAGGTACCAGGAGTAATAGCAGATGACCCAAGCTTGGTCCCGGCCCTATGCACTTACGGTCAGGTGGGAGAGACAGGGCTATCACCTGACTCCATTTACATCAGACTGTGATGGATGTTGCTGCAGAGGGGGGACCACGACTTATAGCAACATGGGTGAGATTGTGGCAACTTCTGTCTGGGAGAATCATCTGGGTACCAATAGGAGCTCAGGCAAGTGCCGTCACACAGACCTTTCTGCAGCAGTGGGAATGTTCTCTGTCTGAGCTGTCTGATGTGGTAGCCACATGTGGCTAGAGTTAACTGAGAAGCTGAATTTTTAATTTTAATAAATTGACATTTAAACAGTCATACATGGCCTCTTGTTGTTTAGTCAGTAAGTCGTGTCCTACTCTCTTGTGACTGTAGCCTGCCAGGCTCCTCTGTCCATGGAATTCTCCGGACAAGAATACTGGAGTGGGTTGCCATTTCTTCCTCCAGGGGATCGTCTTAACCCAGGGGGCAAACTTGCATCTCCTGCTTGGCAGGCAGATTCTTTACCACCGAGCCACCAGGAGAGCCCCCACACATGGCTAATGTGGACAGCACAGTGGCAGAAGGTCATGGGGTGAAATTATTGCAGGTGAGTTTCATGTGGATGTACATCTTTCTTAAAACTGGTACTTCCCCTTTGTGCAGGGTAGTGAGAGCCGAGATGTTGGGAAAATAGTTTTCCCACAGTAATGCTAAATCCCCAGTGACAGTTACAGGGCCATACACAGGGGGTGTGCTGACTAATGCTGGCATGGACGTATTGATTGGGAAGAAATGCAGAAGTTTCAATTCAGAACATCTTTTCCCTCTCTTCTCTCCTGATCTGGGTTGAAGTCTTACCGCCTCTGGCAGTAGTATCAGGAGGTCACATCGTCATCTTGGAAAGCGTGGAGAGCTCTAAAAGCAGTACCAGCTTGTCCACCAGGGGGCAGTGCGTGCTCCTCAAGAGCACACAGATGAAGGTCTCTTGGACCTTTAAACTGCTTGTTTTCCAGAATGTAGAGAGAACTACCTAAGTCCAACTTCAGGTCTTCTTTCCTCTCTTCTCTACTGGGTTGAGATTGAGCTGTGACCTACTCTTTGTGGGAGACCCGGGTTCGATCTCTGGGTCAGGAAGATCCCCTGGAGAATGGAATGGATACCAATCCAGTATTCTTCCTTTTTTTTTTTAAAGATTTTTTTAAAAAAACCCAAACATTTTGTACCAGAGTATAGTCAATTAACAATGTTGTAACAGTTTCATGTGAACAGTGAAGGGACTCAGTCATACCTATACAGGTATCCATTCTCTGCCAAGCCCCACTCCCATCCCGCCTGGCACATAACATTGGGTAGAGGTCCACGTCCTATACAGTAAGTTTCTATTGATGATCCACTCTAAACACAGCAGTGTGTACATGAAGTTCCCCAAGTCCCTGCTCCAGTATTCTAGCCTGGAGAATACCATGGACAGAGGATCCTGGAGGGCTACAGCCCATGGGGTCTCAAAGAGTCAGACATGACTTAGTGACCAAATCACAACAACAACAATGCCAATTCTATCTCAATAGAACTAGAGAAAAAGAAAATACAATTCTAATAAAAATCATTCACAGAACAAATGAAAGTGCTTGGAAAGAGCTGAAATGAAAATGTCAAGGACAATACTCAGAATGTGTAGTGAAAATAAAAAGAAAATATAGGAGAGAAGAGATGAAATTATAGGATACACCAGAATGCCTAACCCAAATTTGGAAAGCAGATGCAGAGACAAAGAGAGAAAATTTCCCAAAGAAATGATTCATGAAAACTCAGATATCAAGACCCTGAATTTCCCAATTATATTCAGCACCACAGATGAACACTGATTCACCAAGACACATCACTTCAGTTTCATCACACTGAAATGCTGAGTGTTTCCAGGGAGGAAAAAGAAAACACACTTTCTGCAAAGGGCCAAGAATCAGAATGGCATTGGACTTTGCAACAATGAGATGATAGAAGATAGTGGATAAATGCTTCAGAATCCTGAAGAAAAAATATTTCCAAAGGCAAAATTCTATACCCTGCAAAACTATTAATTAAATGTGAGTGTGTAATAAATATGTTTTCAGATATGCAAGACCTTACTGAAGAAGCTGGGCTTCCCTGGTGGCCCAGTGGTAAAGAGTCTGCCTGCCAATGCAGGAGAAGGAGGTTAAATTCCTGGTCAGGAAGATTCCCCAGAGAAGGAAATGGCAACCTACTCCAGCCTGGAAATCTCATGGACAGGGGAGCCTGGTGGGCTACAGTCCATGGGGTCACAAAGAATTGGACACAACTTAGCGACTGAACAACAACAAATTGAAGAAGCTACTGGAGATATTTTTATTTTAAAAGAAGTAAATTTTTTTAAATTTTAAAAAGAAGATGATGTGGAATCTGGGAAACAGGGACTCCTTCACAAAAGAGAAGTAAAGTTACCTCTAATACATAGTAGACAGAGTTGCTTAGTAGACAGAAAGGGTAACCAATCCAGAAGGTTCTTGAAGAAATTTCTTCAAAAAGATGGACTTAGTGTGTGAGCACATTGAAAGGAGGGAAGAGTTGAGGGATAAATTATTAAAACAGACCAAAAATATAAGGCAATGGTTAACTTCAGGCATAAGCATAAGTTGTTGAGGAACACAAAAACATAATACAGTTCCACTATTGATGGCATTTACAGAATTATAATAAAGTAAAAGCTTAATATTAGTCTCCAAAATTTCAATGAAACTATAGAGGGAGAATGGAGAAAAGGCACCTGTGTGTGTGTATGTGAGTGTAGGTGTATACCTTTGCTTTATATAAAAGAGTAAGGGACATCAGCCCCCTATAACCGAAAAAACAAGAAATGGCAATACCCTTATGGCTTAGATGGTGAAGAATCTGTCTGCAATGCAGGAGACCTGGATTTGATCCCTGGGTTGGGAAGATCCTTGGAGAACGGAATGGCTATCGACTCCAGTATTCTTGCCTGGAGAATTCCATGGACAGAAGAGCCTCGAGGGCTACAGTTCACGGGGTTGTAAAGAGTTGGACATGACTGAACGACTTAACACTTCAATACATGTTATATAGGATGTAAATATCAAAAGAAACTGTTAAATTGAAAATGACTGCCTAGGAGTAGGAATTGGCAGAGGAGAAATGAGTCATAAAATGTATCTACTCAAAATATTTGGGTCCAGAACACACTAGCAGTGGTTTTCTGTAGGTGTTGGGATTATAGTTGTGATTTTTTCAAATGCTTTTTTTTTACCCATGTATTCCAAATTTTCTGCAAAGAACCCATATTCCTTTTATTATTTATTTCCTCAGTAATTTGACCGATACTGAATGATTCTATGAGCCTGCCTCTATTCTGGGTGCTGGAATACAATGACCAGTGACAAAGCTAGTCCTTCCTTTGGGGAGCTGTGGTGACAGTGAGCCTTGGGGACACAGCAGGTTTTCTGGAGAGCCTGAGTCTGCATGAGCACGCTGGTCCTGGGAGGGCCTCACACCCACCTCCCTGCGGTGAGGAGCAGCCCTGGTGAGGCGCCTCCTGCAGTTAACTCCCTGCGCGGCAGCGTTCCAGCTGTGTGACTTTAGGCAAGCCCCTTCGTCTCTCTGTGCCTCGGTTTCCTCATTTATAAAATAGGTAGAATGATAATCATACCTAGTTCTCAGGGGAGTATTTGCGCTCTGCACGTGTGCGTGCTCAGCCGTGTCTGTTTGTGACCCCATGGACTGTAACCCACCGGGCCCCTCTGTCCACGGAATTTTCCAGGCAGGAATACTGGAGTGGGTTGCCACTCCATTCTCCAGGGATCTTCTTGACCCAGGGATTGAACCTGGGTCTCCTACATTGCAAGTGGATTCTTTACCCACTGAGCCACAGAACATTTATGAGAAGAATACTTCTGTGGTTCCCCGGGCCATCATCTTAATCTTGGTATACCTTTGCGAGCCTCCTGTTAATGGAAGAATTTAGGCAAAGGATAGTTTGGATCACTTTATAATGATGGTAATGATTTTATGCAGATTAAGATGCTGGAAGTCTGGGATAAGGCAAGACAAAAGGGATAAGATAAGACAGTAGCCAGTGATCTGAAAGAGTAGTCTTCACATTTTGATTTTTCTAAAAAGCTCACCAGTTTATTATTTTTTTAATATATTTTTTTTTTCTTTTTACAGCTCGGTTACAGCTCAGAGTTTTATTTGGCAAACAAAGGATAGTATACCCTTGAGGTGTGAGGGCAGGCAGACCCCAAAAGAGAGGCCTCAATCTGTCTTGGCTTCCTCTTTTTATATGTTTCGTCTCCTCCACCGCCCTCTCCCTGACCTCGCCCCATTCCGAGTCTGCTCTATGCAAATTGGGCTAGCCAATTTGTTTGTTTCGCCTGAGGTTCTCACTCTGGTCCGTGGATTTTCTTTTGTTCCATTTTTTCAACTTTTCCCTTTCTTTGCCTTTTAGCCACCACCATTCTGGACTCCTGTTTCCTATTCTAACTACCTAACATTCCCCCCTCAGGAGATGGGAGGCCCAGTTCTTTGGGAATAGGGGTGTTGAGGTCTCTTTGGCTACTTCCTGATGAAGGGGCATTGGGCCTCCCCCTCTTGCTAGTCTCAAGCCTCAGTAAAAGATTTTTTAATGTGACCTATTTTTTAAAGTCCTTATTGAATTTGATATAGCATTGCTTCTGTTTTATGTCTTGGTTTTCTGGCTGGGAGGTCTGTGGGATCCTAGCTCTCCAACCGGGAACTGAACTCCCACCTCTTGCGCTGGAAGGTGGAGCCTTAACCACCGACCGCCGAGGAAGTCCCTAGAGAGACCTTTCAAGTTACTTGAACTTCATGTGAGATTTATTGAATCTGACACCAGATGAGTCCACGCACCTCTCCTGGGCCGGTCCCCTGGAGCAATCTGAGACAGCTCATGGATAGTTATACTCCGGGCAGAAACTTGGGACTTCAGGCCTGGTTTCCTGAGACAAGCTGTTGCATCTTGTCTCTGTCTCTCCTTTCAAAAGTGAATGTCATATGCTGTGTATCCTTCTCTGTCTAATATCACTCATATATGGAATCTAAAAAAATGATACAAATGAACTTATTTACGAAACAGAAGTAGACTGACGGATATGGAAAACAACCTCTGGTTATCAAAGTGGAAACTGAAAGTCGCTCAGTCGTGTCTGACTCTGCGACACCGTGGATGTAGCCCTCCAGGCTCCTCTGTCCATGGGATTCTCCAGGCAAGAATATTGGAGCGGGTTGCCATGCCCTCCTCCAGGGATCTTCCCAACCCAGGGATGGAACCCATGTCTCCTGCACTGCAGGTGGATTCTTTACTGTTTTAGCCACCAGGGAAGCCCACAAAGTGGGAAGTTTGGGGTTCAATTAGGAACTTGGGATTAACAGATACACACAACTGCATGGAAAATAGGTCAACAGCCTGAAAAGGAATACACATACATATATATGCATGACAGAATCACTTTGCTGTATACCTGAAACACTGTAAATCAACTATACTTCAATTTTTTAAAAAGAATGTCCCCTCTAAATGCCCACTGACAGATGAATGGGTAAAGAAGATGTGGCACATATACAATGAAATGTTGGTGGCGGTGGTTTAATCACTAAGTTGTGACCGCCTCCTGCAACAGTATGGACTGTAGCCCGCCAGGCTCCTCTGTCCATGGGATTTCTCAGACAAGAACACTGGAGTGGGTTCCCATTTTTCTCTTCAGGGGAATCTTCTAGACCGGGTCTAGGGGTCGAACCTGTGTCTCCTGCATTGGCAGGTGGATTCTTTACCGCCAAGCCACCTGGGATGCCGGGGAAGCCGGGTGAGACCCTGCGGGGAAAACTCTGGACCCCTTTGCAGGCCCACAGAGAGCACTCTGGCTGCATGAAAGCACCTGCCTCCTTCTGAAAAAGGATTAGGTGTGACAAAGTGCTTGAGCCCTCAGCTCTTTTGAAAAGAAACTCAGTCTTAAGTGTTAAGCTCGGATTCCGGGAAACCAGGCCCATGGCCTCCGCAGCTGCTCGGGTGGATTTGCACCGGCCCTTGAGGTGGGGGTGGGGGCAGACCAGATGTTTTAAGGGGATTAGTGCCTGAAAGAAAAGTCCAGTCTTCCTGTGTGTCACCCACTGCTCAGGGGCAACTTTTCCATCTAGTGCCACCAGAATTGGAGGGAATGGGAAGCAATAGTTTGCAACTCCTGATTGCATCCAATACCCCAAGCATCAAGTGTCCTATCTGATTAACCCTCTTATCTCTGCTAACAGCTGAATTGTGTCCCCCCAAATTCCTGGGTTGAAATCCTAACCCCCAGGACCTCAGAATGTGACTGTATTTGGACATAGGGCCTTTAAAGACGTAATTAACTTAAGATGAGGTCATTAGGGTGGGTCCCTAATCCAGTGTGGCTGGTGTCCTTGGAGGGAAGGGAATTAGGACAAAGATGTACGCAGAGGTAAGATGACAGGACAGAGGAACAGGCAGGCAGGCGACTATAAGCCAAGGCGAGAGGCCTCGGAAGAAGCCAGCCCTGCCGACACCTTCATCTTGGACTTCTAGCTTTCAGGACTGAGGCAATGAATTTCTGTGGTTTAAGTCATTCAGTTGGACAGATGATTCTAATGCATAGTGTAGTTTGAGAATCAATTCAGCAGAGAAAGTGCTCACAGGGCATAGCTCCTGATGGAGAATGATTTTCATATGTGAAATATCATTTATGTGAAGTCACTTGACAGCCCTGTCCCTCCTCCACAACTGGTATGGTCTGGAGTCTGTGAAGGGACATCAGGAACTCAAGAGGGCCTCTGCTGGCCTTCAGAGCCTTCTACCAGAGCCAGGTTCATCTCATCACAGGGGCGGAGCCACCACAGGCCTGAGAATGGGTTCCCAGTGAGCGGGAACCCCCAGCTGGCTTGTGTGCTTGAGGGCAACATTGCAGATGACATTCCATTGCCTGCCAGCCCCTTCCTTCTCCCCCTGCCTCTGGCCGCCCACCTCCACTGGCATGGGTTCACCTCCCTGCTGGAGTCAACCCTAGCTTCTAGTAGGATCTGTGCTGCCCACCTTCCAGGCAGCATATACATCTCCCTTGAAAACTGCTGTCTTCCCTTGGAGAACCTCAGTGGAAGTGCTGCATACCCTGGTCATGACCCTCCCAACATGCCTCTGAATCATTAACAAAATTACCAGGTGGTAGGCCAAGCTCCGCAGATGGGCCTGGGCACAGCTTCTTCGGCTCAGAGCTTGCAGTTGGCTACTTACTTAGGATTTAGAAAATTACCTGTTGCTCGGGCCCTGACTGACTAAACCTCACAGCCTAATGGTAAAGGGGTTCTGCTCCGCTGAAGTCCTTTAGATTGGAAAGGACCCTTTGGGTTCTAATTTCAACCCTGAGGGGTATTTTCTCAACAGTAAACGCTGTCCTACCTGTCTTATGGCATTGTAAGTAACTGTATTAGTGGCCCACGCCTTTGTAACAAAACACCCTAAAACTTAGCTGCTTCACACAATGACAAACGCTTCTCACCTCGCAGTGCCAGTGGACCGGGAATCCTGGAGCAGCTTAGCAGGATGGGTCGGGCTCAGAGTTTCTCACCTGATTGCAGCAAGATGTCAGCTGGGGCTGCAGAGTTGTCTGAAGACTAGACTGGGGCTTGAGGACCTGCTTCCAAGGGGGCCCCTCACATGCCTGGCAGATGATGCTGGGGTTGGTGGGACATCTCAGTTCCTCCCTTTTGGGCTGCCCACAAGCTACCTGAGTGTCCTTGGAGTGTGGCAGCTGGCTCCTGCCAGAGATGGTGAAGGGAGAAACCTCAAGAACTTTTATGACCTGACCTCAGATATCACACTGAACTATTCTGGATACACATTGGGGCTTCCCCAGTGGCTCCGTGGTAAAGAACCCACTTACCAGTGCAGGAGACACAGGTTCAATCCCTGGATCAGGAAGCTCCTCTGGAGAAGGAAATGGCACCTGGTCCAGTACTCCTGCCTGGAAAATCCTACAGACAGAGAAGCCTGGTGGGCTACAATCCATGGGGTCGCAAAGAGTTGGACAGACTGAGCGACTGAGCATACACGCGCACACGTCAACCTGATTCATATGGGAGGCCAACACAAGAGTGTGAACACTAGGTGGTGAGAGGCCCTGGCAGTGACCACACCACTGAGATGGGCAAGTGAGAGAACTTGCCATCAGCCAGGACACACAGTCAAGTGATGATGGTGTGGCTGCCAAAGGCTGCGCTGGGTGGTGAATGCTTCTGGCCCAGTGGTGAAGAGCTTTACTTCCTCCAGTTGGCAATCAGTGTTTGTGACTGTTTGCATCTGGAGAGAATCCAGGAGAGCAGTGAGTTTCTGACAGGAACAGCCAGACAGCGCAGAGAAGGCACAGTGTGTCCATCCTGTATCCAGCTACCAGAAAAGTAATCCATGACCACATACCTGGCTCTGGCCCCAACTGGGTCAAATTGTACCATTCCTGCAACAGTTATGCCCATTTGCTCACCAAAGAAACCTGCCTCTAGGTTTGCAGAGGCAGAGGGATGGGAAGCAAGGGACATTTTCTGTTAATTTCTACTTCTTTCCTTCTTGAATGTTTATGGAAACAGGCCAATGTCTCACATGTACCCTCATCCCCAGTTCAGTTCAGTTCAGCCACTCAGTCATGTCTGACTCTTTGTGACCCCACGGACTGCAGCATGCCAGGCCTCCCTGTCCATCACCAACTCCCAGAGTTCACTGAGACTAAGGGACTCACAAGAGTCTTCTCCAACACCACAGTTCAAAAGGATCAATTCTTCGGCACTCAACTTTCTTTATAGTCCAATTCTCAAATCCATACATGACTACTGGAAAAACCATAGCCTTGACTAGATGGACCTTTGTTGGCAAAGTAAATCTCTGATTTTTAATACTCTGTCTAGGTTGGTCATAACTTTCCTTCCAAGGAGTAATCATCTTTTAATTTCATGGCTGCAATCACCATCTGCAGTGATTTTGGAGTCCAAAAAAATAAAGTCAACCACTGTTTTCACTGTTTCCCCATCTATTTCCCATGAAGTGATGGGACCGGAAGCCATGATCTTAGTTTTCTGAATGTTGAGCTTTAAGCCAACTTTTTCACTCTCTTCTTTCACTTTCTGCCATAAGGGTGGTGTCATCTGCATATCTGAGGTTATTGATATTTCTCCCAGCAATCTTGATTCCAGCTGTGCTTCCTCCAGCCCAGCGTTCCTCATGATGTACTACGCATATAAGTTAAAGAAGCAGGGTGACAATATACAGCCTTGATGTACTCCTTTTCCCATTTGGAACCAGTCTGTTGTTCCACGTTCAGTTCTAACTGTTGCTTCCTGACCTGCATATAGGTTTCCAAGAGGCAGATCAGGTGGTCTCATATTCCCATATGTTGAAGAATTTTCCACAGTTTGTTGTTATCCACACAGTCAAAGGCTTTGGCATAGTCAGTAGAGCAGAAATAGATGTTTTTCTGGAACTCTCTTCCTTTTTTGATGATCCAGTGGAGGTTGGCAATTTGATCTCTGGTTCCTCTGCCTTTTCTAAAACCAGCTTGAACATCTGGGAGTTCACGGTTCACATATTGCTGAAGCCTGGCTTGGAGAATTTGAAGCATTACTTTACTAGCGTGTGAGATGAGTGCAATTGTGTGGTAGTTTGAACATTCTTTGGCATTGCCTTTCTTTGGGATTGGGATGAAAACTGACCTTTTCCAGTCCTGTGGCCATTGCTGAGTTTTCCAAATTTGCTGACATATTGAGTACAGCACTTTCACAGCATCATCTTTGAGGATTTGAAATAGCTCAGCTGAAATTCCATCACCTCCACTAGCTTTGTTCGTAGTGATGCTTTCTAAGGCCCACTTGACTTCACATTCCAGGATGTATGGCTCTAGGTGAGTGATCACACCATCGTGATTATCTGGGTCGTGAAGAACTTTTTTGTACATTTCTTCTGTGTATTCTTGCCACCTCTTCTTAATATCTTCTGCTTCTGTTAGGTTCATACCATTTCTGTCCTTTATCGAGCCTATCTTTGCATGAAATGTTCCCTTGGTATCTCTAATTTTCTTGAAGAGATCTCTAGTCTTTCCCATTCTATTGTTTTCCTCTATTTCTTTGCATTGATTGCTGAGGAAGGCTTTCTTATCTCTTCTTGGTATTCTTTGGAACTCTGCATTCAAATGGGAATATCTTTCCTTTTCTCCTTTGCTTTTGGCTTCTCTTCTTTTCACAGCTATTTGTAAGGCCTCCTCAGACAGCCATTTTCCTTTTTTGCATTTCTTTTTCTTGGGGATGGGCTTGATCCCTGTCTCCTGTACAATGTCACGAACCTCCATCTATAGTTCATCAGGCACTCTATCAGATCTACTTCCTTAAATCTATTTCTCACTTCCACTGTATAATAAGGGATTTGATTTAGGTCATACCTGAATGGTCTAGTGGTTTTCCCCACTTTCTTCAATTTAAGTCTGAATTTGGCAATAAGGAGTTCATGGTCTGAGCCACAGTCAGCTCCTGGTCTTTAATTATCCCCAAACATGCCAAATACCTAAGGTCGCAGGCATAATCTGTTAGATTTAGAGATGAGCCCCAATACTTTCTGCTCGCAGTGAATTTTATGTCCCAATCAAACAGACTTGTTGAATTCCTAACTCTCAGTATCTCAGAAAGTGACCTTATTTGGAACTAAAGTCATTGCAGATGGAATTAATTGAGCTGAAGTCATACTAGAGTAGGGTGGAATCTTAATCCAACTGGTGTCCTTATAAGAAGACAATCAAAAAAGAATAAAGCAAAGGTGAAAAAAAGAAGACAACCAGGTGAAGGGAGACAAAGACAGACACGGGGGGAAGGGAGACCATATGAAGACGGAGACAGAGCTTGGAGTGATGCAGCCATGGGCCAGGGAGTGTCTGAGTCTACCAGAAAAGGCAAGGAAGAATTCTCCAGTAGAGACTTTTGAGGGACTATGACCCTGCGTGTGTGCTCAGTCATGGCCGGCTCTTTCTGACCCCATGGACTGTAGCCTGCCAGGTTTCTCTGCCTGTGGGGATTCTCCAGGCAAGAATACTGGATTGGGTTGCCATTCCCCTCTCCAGAGGATCTTCCCCACTCAGGGATTGAACCCAAGTCTCCTGCATTGCAGGCAGACTCCTTACCATCTGAGCCACTAGGGAAGCCTCTACTATGACACTATCAATATCTTAATTCCAGATTTCTAGCCTCCAGAACTCTCAGATAATAGATTTTTTTGTTGTTTTAACTCATCCAGTTTGTGGCACTCTGTTACAAGATCTCTAGGAGACCAGTACTCCACCATTACAGTAAAATTGTTCCTTTCCATTATTAATAGAATGAACTTGAGTTCCCTGATTATGATGCTTAGCTTTTCTGCTATTGCTGCTCTTATGATTACTATCATTATTGCTATGATAAAACACTGATCAGACAAGATTGGGCATATTCAGAGTGATATGAGTGTAGACGATAAGTTACTTATCAATCAGGGAAATGAAACAATTATCGCAGCCACCAGAGTGGGTTTTCACACTAATAATGTAAAACTGCTTAGGAGATAGCATGCAAGACCTATACAGATAGAAAACAATTATGGGAACTTCCCTGGTGGTCCAGTGGCTAAGATTCTGTGTTCCCTAGGCAGCAGGCTGAGGTTCAATCCTTGGTCATAGGACTAGATACCACATGCAGCAACTAAGAGTTAGCCTGCAGAAACCAAGAAAAGAGGTCCCGAATGCCACAGTGAAGACCTGGCACAGCCAAATAAATAATAAATATAAAGAAAGACTCTGATGCTGGAAGGGATTGGGCACAGGAGGAGAAGGGGACGACAGAGGATGAGATGGCTGGATGGCATCACTGACTCGATGGATGTGCGTCTGAGTGACCTCCGGGAGTTGGTGATGGACAGGGAGGCCTGGCATGCTGAGATTCATGGGGTCGCAAAGAGTCGGACACGACTGAGTGACTGATCTGATCTGATCTGATAAAGAAAGATGAGTGCTGAAGAATGGATGCTTTTGAACTGTGGTGTTGGAGAAGACTCTTGAGAGTCCCTTAGACTGCAAGGAGATCCAACCAGTTCATCCTAAACGAGACCAGTCCTGACTGTTCATTGGAAGGACTGATGCTGAAGCTGAAACTCCAATCCTTTGGCCACCTGATGCAAAGAGTTGACTCATTGGAAGAGACTCTGATGCTGGGAAAGACTGAGGGCAGGAGGAGAAGGGGACGACAGAGGATGAGATGGTTAGATGGCATCACCGACGCGGTGGACATGAGTTTGGGGTAAACTCCGGGAGTTGGTGATGGACAGGGAGGCCTGGCGTGCTGCAGTCCATGGGGTGGCGGAGTCTGAGCGAATGAACTGAACTGAAAAAAACACAATTATGTGACATTTTGAGGAACTAAAACAACTGTGGAAACAGCCTCTTGCAAAGACGTGTGGCTATTAGCTAGGGAGCTGGCGGTTGCATCTGGCAGTCAAGAATTACAGACAGAGCCTGGGATGAGAGCCAGGAGGCACCTTCACAAGAGGGAGGCCTGGTTCTCCGTCCAGCAGTGGCCCCAGGCCTGGCTAAGTTGCTCAGCCTTTCATGTCTGCACCTCCTAAGCCACAAAATAGTGATAATGATTTATCCCTCGTGAGGCTGTTGTAAGGCTGACGTGGGACAGGGCCTTAGCTCCTTGCCACATACAGAGTAAGCTCTCAAATTATGTTGGCTCTTACTGCCACTCACTAAAGCCACTAGATATTAGTCCCAGCAAACTTCAGTGGTCGTCCAGGATCTCAGCGCAAGACAGGACGCACGGCTGCCAGCCAAGCTCGGGCATGAAGGGTGAAGGGTCGCGTACTCAGCATTGAAGTGTGGAAATGGACACCTTCACTAACTGGCTCCTCCCCTCGCTGACTTTGATCAGGACATTCAGTCCTTCTAAAGTCGAAATATGGAGAAAACAATCAAGGAGTGTAATGTCTAGCCTATAGGATTATTTTGAAAATTTAATAAGAAATTATTATTAATTATTGCTCTGTCATGTCTTACTTTTTGTGACCCCATGGACTGTAGACTGCCAGGATCCATGGGATTATTCTGCAAGAATACTGGCGTGGGTTGCTATTTCCTACTCTGGAATAAAATAAAGGCCCTGGAAATAGTTTTTGAGTATAAACAATAAACTTGTGGCATTAACTATATATGTAATATGTAATTAAAATATATATTATGATGTATGTATACACACACGTATATTTATAATATATATTTATATTTATATATTTATATAAACTGTATATATTTATACAAATATAATATATATTATTACTTAATATATGTATATTGAATACTAATATATGTGTATACACATGTGTTTGACACATATCATAGAGGCTTATATTGTAACAATAGATTGGAAAATTGTGTTATGTTAATTGCATCAATTTCTTTTCCATGGGGATGGTCTTGATCCCTGTCTCCTGTACAATGTCATGAACCTCATTCCATAGTTCATCAGGCACTCTATCTATCAGATCTAGGCCCTTAAATCTATTTCTCACTTCCACTGTATAATCATAAGGGATTTGATTTAGGTCATACCTGAATGGTCTAGTAGTTTTCTCTACTTTCTTCAATTTCAGTCTGAATTTGGCAATAAGGAGTTCATGGTCCCAGCCACAGTCATCTCCTGGTCTTGTTTTTGCTGATTGTATAGAGCTTCTCCATCTTTGGCTGCAAAGAATATAATCAATCTGATTTCGGTGTTGACCATCTGGTGATGTCCATGTATAGAGTCTTCTCTTGTGTTGTTGGAAGAGGGTATTTGCTATGACCAGTGCATTTTCTTGGCAAAACTCTATTAGTCTTTGCCCTGCTTCATTCCATATTCCAAGGCCAAATTTGCCTGTTACTCCAGGTGTTTCTTGACTTCCTACTTTTGCATTCCAGTCCCCTATAATGAAAAGGACATCTTTTTTGGGCGTTAGTTCTAAAAGGTCTTGTAGGTCTTCATAGAACCTTTCAACTTCAGCTTCTTCGGCGTTACTGGTTGGGGCATAGATTTGGATTATTGTGACATTGAATGGTTTGCCTTGGAAACGAACAGACATCATTCTGTCATTTCTGAGATTGCATCCAAGTACTGCATTTCGGACTCTTTTGTTGACCATGATGGCCACTCCATTTCTTCTGAGGGATTCCTGCCCACAGTAGTAGATATAATGGTCATCCGAGTTAAATTCACCCATTCCAGTTCATTTTAGTTCGCTAATTCCTAGAATGTCAACATTCACTCTTGCCATCTCTTGTTTGACCACTTCCAATTTGCCTTGATTCATGGACCTGACATTCCAGGTTCCTATGCAATATTGCTCTTTACAGCATCGGACTTTGCTTCTATCACCAGACACATCCACAGCTGGGTATTCTTTTTGTTTTGGCTCCATCCTTTCATTCTTTCTGGAGTTATTTCTCCACTGATCTCCAGTAGCATATTGGGCCCCTACTGACCTGGGGAGTTTCTCTTTCAGTATCCTATCATTTTGTCTTTTCATACTGTTCATGGGGTTCTCAAGGCAAGAATACTGAAGTGGTTTGCCATTCCCTTCTCCAGCGGACCACACCCTATCATATCTCTCCACCATGACCCGCCCATCCCAGGTTGCCCCTGGGGCATGGCTTAATCTCATTGAGTTAGACAAGGGTGTGGTCCTTGTGTGATTAGATTGACTAGTTATCTGTGAGAATGGTTTTAGTGTATTTGCCCACCCCACTCCAGTACTTTTGCCAAGAAAATCCCATGGATGGAGGAGCCTGGTAGGCTGCAGTCCATGGGGTCGCTAGAGTCGGACACGACTGAGCAACTTCCCTTTCACTTTTCACTTTCATGCATTGGAGAAGGAAATGGCAACCCACTTCAGTGTTCTTGCCTGGAGAATCCCAGGGACGGGAAAGCCTGGTGGGCTGCCGTCTATGGGGTCACACAGAGTCGGACACGACTGAAGTGACCCAGCAGCAGCAGCAGCCCTCTTTCAAGACCTACTGTCTTACTTGGGTTTCTCTTACCTTGGGCGTGGGGTATCTCATCCCGGCTGCTCCTGGCTGCTCCCAGCCAGCAAAGCACAGCCATCGCACCTTACCTTGGACGAGGGGTCTCTCCTCACCGCCGCCCTTCCTGACCTCGGTCGTGGGGTAGCTCTTCTCGGCCGTGCTTAGTGCGCTGGCCCTCACCGCCGTCCTTCCTCGGTCGTGGGGTAGCTCCTCTCGGCCGCGCTCTTAGTGCGCGACGCAGCCGGCGGGGCGCTCTTAAATGGCGCGCCGGTGAGGGCAGGAGGAGAAGGGGACGACAGAGGATGAGATGGCTGGATGGCATCACTGACTCGATGGATGCGAGTCTGAGTGACCTCCGGGAGCTGGTGATGGACAGGGAGGCCTGGCGTGCTGCGGTTCATGGGGTCGCAAAGAGTCGGACACGACTGAGCGACTGATCTGATCTGATCTGATCTGATCTGAATTGCATCAATGGTATCATAATAAGTTAGAATCTGATTAATTAAAAATGCAAAAATAGATTAAGTATGGCAGCCAAAATAAAAGAGAACTTTATGATCGATGACTTCATTTTCATGGAGTGAAAGATACTTTTTTTTTTTTTAATGTAAGGAGCATTGTGTTATCAACCAGGAGATTTTTACCCCTAATATACATTTGACAATACCTGAGAACATCTTTGGTTGTCACACCTTGAGGAGGAAATGTTACTGGCATCTATGGGCAGAGGCCAGGGGTGCTGCAAAATGTTGCCACACAAGGACACCTCCACGCCAAGGATGAGCTGCGGTGTGCATTCTCATCACGTTTGGCTCTTTGCAGCCACATGACTGTAGCCCACCAGGTTCCTCTGTCTATGGAATTTTCCCGGCAAGATTACTGGAGTGCGGTGCCATTTCCTACCCCAGGAGATCATCCCACACCTCTTGCATCTCCTGCCCTGGCAGGTGTATTCTTTACCACTGTGCCACCTGGGAAGCCCACACCAAGAATGACCAGGGCCAAATGTCAATGTCAGTCCAGGACCAGGATTGAGAAACTGGCTGTAGAGACGAACCCAGCTGTCACAATGGGCCCAGAAACTGGAGTCAGAGCTGCACTCATTTGTGTGTGTGTGTGGCATGGCTTGATGTGAGAGTGTGGGAAAAGTTAGTGGAATATGGACAGGCTTTGTATATAGTAGCAAGATTCGAGGTTAGAAACTGCTGGGAGCAGTTGGGAAAGTAAACTAAAATCTGAGTTCAGAACTGCCACCTCTGTGTCCTTGGAGAGTTGGAAGATTCTCAGCAGATGAGTTCCCCCAAAGAACTCCTCCAGCTTTCTAAAGGAAGAAACTGTGAGTGACTTCAGACCTTTGGATGAAGTCCGACAGACCTTTGGACTGTTGAATGAATTCTGTTGTCATGACTTCAGAACACCACAGGGCACTCAGAGAGGATGAGGTGGCTGGGTGGACCACCAAGATGCTCTGGTGTTTTTTAGATGGCGCATCCCAGGGCTGGGGTAGAAGCTAGAGATTTCGCCCTGCCCTTTCATCTCAGCTGCTTCCCTTACCAACATGGGATCCTCCCATACTTCTGCCCAATTTGGTTCATCAAACCTTCCGGAATGAATGAATTTAGTTGCTCAGTTGTGTCTGACTCTTTGCGACCCCATGGATTGTAGCCTGCCAGGCCCCTCTGTCCATGGAATTCCCCAGGCAAGAATACTGGAGTGGATTGCCATTCCCTTCGCCAGGGGATCTTCTCAACCCAGGGATCGAACCTGGGTCTCCTGCATTACAAGCAGATTCTTTACCGATTGAACCACTAGGACATCAAAGCTAAACAAGGCTTTGCCGCAGAGAAATCTCCTGGCTGAGGGGCTGAATCTTGGTCACCTTCATGTTCTCAGCACTTTGGTGCTAGAGAAAGAGACTTTAATTTAAAAAGAAGCCTTGGGGAATGATGCTACAATGATTGATCTCTCAAGGCAAGGCTTAGGTTATTCCTTTGGCAGTGAGATGATGGTACAATAATGGAAAGATAGTTGACTGCAATTCATGTTCTAAGAAGGCTCAGTTTTTCCCTAACTGCTTATTTCTATGGAACCCTCAGGACTCAGAGGTTCATCTGTAGACTTAAATGGATGTGTGTATTAATTCCCCAGTTACTGTAACAAAGCACCACACACTGGGTAGCTTAAACAGCAGAAACGTATTCTCTCAC
The DNA here is from genome assembly GCA_935064755.1 of Tragelaphus eurycerus. Classification (NCBI taxonomy): domain Eukaryota; kingdom Metazoa; phylum Chordata; class Mammalia; order Artiodactyla; family Bovidae; genus Tragelaphus; species Tragelaphus eurycerus. The sequence goes on from CAKXYN010000009.1 coordinate 46,047,023, forward strand.
AGTTCTGGAGGCTGGAAGTCCAAGGTCAAGGTGTTGGCACAGCTGGTTCTTTCCGAGCCTTTGAGATACTCGCTGTCCCCAGCCTCTCCTCCAGCTAGCTGCCTTTGGCGTCCCATGGCTTGTAGGAGCATCACCTTGGTCTCTGCCTTCATCTTCAGATGATATCTCTCTGTGTGCCTGTTTGTCCAGCACCCAATTTTCCCCTTTTTATAAGGATATCAGTCACGCTGAATCTCATCTTAACTTGATCATCTACAGAGACCCTATTTCCAAGTAAGATCACGTTCCCGGGTGCTCGGGGTTAGACTTCGGCATTTTTTGGAGGTATGTAATTCAATCTGTAACAGATGGCTTATAAAGACTCGCCTGGTTTCCTGCCATTATGGCTGTGGAGTCCCGAGCCTAGGACTGATTCCGTGCAGTGCTATCTGTTTGTCCAGAGAATGCTTCCCAGGAGGAAGGTCTAGTGGTTTCAGGCAGGGAAACCCAATTCCAGCTCAGCAGCCACTGGAATCTTCAAGTTGATTGGTGGCAATCCTTCCCAAGGGGTTGTTACCACTGTTTATTGCCACCCTCAGTGTTTCAGAATCACTTTGGTACCAGTTGGAATGAATGGAAAACGTGTTAAACTTAAAAAGCAAAGCGCACAATGCTATCGTATTGCACAAGCAAGCGTGCAGCGGGCCAGGGGGCAACTACTGTTTCAAGATGATTGAAGAATTTGATCCAAGGACTGGCTGTACAACTGCCTGCTTTGAAAGGCACCTCACAGATGGGTTTCATCATTGAGAAATGCATTTGTTCTTTGTTGGTGTGTGAAAAATAACGTGATTCAAAGCTTAGGGTTGGATGTCTTTCTGAAAGTGATTGCCTTCTATCATGCACACATACTAGTATGTTTTTGCAGGAATGACATGCAGGTGGAAAGGTGGGGATCTTACTGCAGTCTTTAGGAAGGAGTGCACATCCATCAAAAAAATAAAAAATAAAAATTACAGCGTTTGTAAGCAGACATCGCAAAAAGAAAACAATAGCCAAATAGAGCATCTTGGAAGCCTTGCTTTGTGTTTAGAAAACTAGCCACAGAGAATCAAGGGTGTGGCATACTCTTGATGCTGAGAGCATCACAGAGGCTGGAAAGCCATAGGCTTGACGAATTTTCAGGTTCTGAGACATTCAGTATGGAGCAACCTTTTTTTAAAAAAATTGATTAATGTATTTATTTAGTGAGTTATTTATTTGGGGGGCCATTCTGTGCTTCGTTGCCACACGGGCTTTTCTCTCGTTGCAGGGACTGAGGGCTGCTCTCCAGTTGTGATGTGCGGGCTTCTCACTGCAGTGGCTTCTCTTGTTGCGGAGCACAGGCTCTAGGGTGCACGAGCTTCAGTGGTTACAGCACGTGGGCTCAGCAGTTGTAGCTCCCGGCTCTAGAGCAAGGCTTAGTAGTTATGGTGCATGGGCTTAGTTGCTCCATGGCGTGTGGGATCTTCCCTGGGCAGGGATTAAACCCATGTCTCCTGCCTTGCCAGGTGGGCTCTTTACCACTCAGCCACCAGGGAAGCCCAGAGCAAGCTTTTATTGTAGTTAGTTATTCCACACTCACCATTTTCCAAAGCCTGTAGTACATGACCAGCTTCACACAATATTTCAGTGTCTCCATTAGCCAGTTGGACCATAAAGTAAACTGAGTGCTTAAGAATTGATGCTTTTGAACTGTGGTGTTGGAGAAGACTCTTGAGAGTCCCTTGGACTGCAAGGAGATCCAGCCAGTCCATCCTAAAGGAAATCAGTCCTGAATATTCATTGGAAGGACTGATGCTGAAGCTGAAACTCCAATACTTTGACCATCTGATGCGAAGAACTGACTCCTTAGAAAAGACCTTGATGCTTGAAAAGATTGAAGGTAGGAGGAGAAGGGGACAACAGAAAATGAGATGGTTGGATGGCATCATCGACTCAGACATGAGTTTGAGCAAGCTCTGGGAGTTGGTGATGGACAGGGAGGCCTGGTGTCCTGCAGTCCATGGGGTCACAAAGAGTTGGACATGACTGAGCGACTGAACTGAACTGATCATCCAGTGAAAAGAAATTATTTACTTTAGAAAGGAAGAAGTAAACTTGTCCAAGAATCACACAATTAGGACTTCCTACTGATACCTGGAAAGTGAGACATTTTCCAAAGCCCAGTGACTCTTAACCCCATCCTATTTGGCTGGTTTTGGATCCCAAGACATCACACGGTTTTTCAATGTTCACAGGATTACTGACTTTTTCATAGAACTAAAAGGAAACCTGTGTGATGTTTCCTCTCTTGAAACACCTACATACAAGAAGGCTCTGCAGGTTTTTCTGGGATGGGGACCACATGGGTTCCAGTTTTCAAACACCTTCCTTCGATCTACACAAGTTCCTGAAACCACAGTTTGTGACTGAATGTGTTCACAGGGGCCTCGCCTGAATCCCTGTCAGCAACAAGACACAGGACCCACTGGGTTACTGACTCACAGCTGATAAGAGCTGAAAGGGTGCTGGTGACTCAGTTACCCAGAGCAGAGGTCCTCCAAAGCCAGTGAGCAGGGGAATGACTGGCAGGGCTATGAAGCAGACTCCTGGGCCTCACTCTGGACTTGCCATTTCCACAGGACTTGGGCAGGTCTGAGATTTTGCTTCTATATCAAGTCCCCAGGTGATGCTGCCCTGCTGCCTGGGGACCACACTTGGTTCCCAGCAACAAAGAGCCCAGGGAAGGGTGCTGGTCTAATGCCTCCTAAGGATCTCCCACCAAAGGTCTCACCAGAGTCACCGAGCCCACTCTAAGACTGCCAGCCCAGGTTTCCCATTTCTGCCTGGGAGCCAGGCTAGTGTGAGGGATGCTGGAAAATGACACAGTGACAGGCTACCTTACCTGGATGACTTAAAAACAGCCACACTCACCTCTGGTTAATTGCCATCTGGCTCAACATCTGATTCAGTCAGCTCAGTTCAGTTGCTCAGTCATGTCCGACTCTGCGACCCCACGGACTGCAGCATACCAGGCTTCCCTGTCCTTCACTATCTCCCAGAGTTTACCCAAACTCATGTCCATTAAGTCAATATGCCATCCAACCATGTCATCCTCTGTCGTCCCCTTCTTCTGCCTTCAATCTTTCCCAGCATCAGGGTCTTTTCCAATGAGTCAGTTCTTCGCATCAGGTGGCCAAACTGTTGGAGTTTCAGCTTCACCATCAGTTCTTCCAGTAAATATTTAGGACTGATTTCCTTTAGGATGTACTGGTTGGATCTCCTTGCAGGCCAAGGGACTTTCAAGACTCCTCTCCAACACCACAGTTCAAAAGCATCAGTTCTTTGGTGCTCAACTTTCTTTATAGTCCAACTCTCACACCCATACATGACCATTGGAAAAACCATAGCTTTGACTAGACAGACCTTTGTTGGCAAAGGAACGTCTCTTCTTTTTAATATGCTGTCTAGGTTGATGATAGCTTTTCTTCCAAGGAGCAAGTGTCTTTTAATTTCATGGCCGAAGTCATCATCTGCAGTGATTTTGGAGCCCCCCAAAATAAAGTCTGTCACTGTTTCCACTGTTTCCCCATCTATTTGCCATGAAGTGATGCTCATGTGCCATGATCTTAGTTTTCAGCATCTGATTAGGAGAATGTAATAGAGACAGGCCCTCTGGGTCTCTATGACTATCAGAGGTCATCAGAGGGTAGGATATAAGGTGGGATGTCTGTGGCTGAGTCAGGTCACCTGCTACAGGGAGAGGAGTCCTCTAACTTCTCCTTGAAAATGGGGTTTCAAATACTGTTTGAGAACCATATTACTTAAAGACATGCAAAACATGGAGACAGAGCTTCTCTGGTTGAAGTGGGAAGAGGGCGAGTGAGGACCCTGGAGGCAGGAGAAGGTTACAAAAAAGACACTCTGCCACTCCCAGCAACTTGGCACTGCCCTTCTCTCGATCTGCCAGGGCTGAGCCTTGCAGTACCCTTAGGGACTACCCAAATTCCTCAGAACACAGTTTGGAAACCACTTAGTGGCTCTTTTCCTTCTCGTTCATCCATGCATCTTCCAAAGACTTCCCAAGCTCCTCGCTTGGAGGGGTATTCGAGGTGCTATGAGTCACGAAAATGCCCACATCATCCTTTCCATCTTCAGTAGAGCAGAGGCTGTCTATCTAGAAAAGGCTGGATCAGAGCTTTGTTGGAGAATTGCTGAACAGTGCAATGATGAGTATGTCTCGGGGGGCAATAACAGGAAGTAGTTGTTCTGTGTGGGTTTGAGGAACAGCAGCTCTCTCGGAGATGGGGACGCTTAACCAGAGAGGAGTAAGTCTGGGCCCTGGGAGAAACCTACATGAGTGAGTGTGTACATGTGCACACACAGGGGAGGGGCGACCTTTCAGACCACCAAACTTCTGCACGTAGCAGACCCTCAGGAGTAAGGCTGGGACTGCTCTCTTGGCCTGCTCGTAAGACCACCCCTTCTGCTACATTATAAGGAGGTGGGAGAGCCTCACAGTTGAGAGTAGACTCCAGGCTGCACTAACGAAGTTCAAACCCTGGCTCCACTCTTTCTGCCTGGGTGAATTTGGACAAGTTCCTCAGCATCTCTGACCTCATCTGTTCACCCATGAAAATAAGACTGACGGTGTTGACAGCGCTGGCTTCATGGGTTTATTGAGAAGATTCGATGAATTAATATGTTTCAAGTACTTTGAAAAGACCTTGGTGTGTGACAAGGACTATTATAAATATTTGATATTTTTATTTTATTACAAAAGGTTTTTGGTACTTACACATTAAACTCTCAATAACTATGTTATTTTTATTTTTAGGGGGCGGGGCAAGGAAAGCATTGGAAGCTGGCTACTTAGAGGTCTGAATGTAACTTTTTTCAAAACTTAAAAATCTTTTGTAATGGCAGGTGGCACCTTCAAGGCCAGATGTGAGCACTGCTGGATGGTATAAGAACGGGGTAGCTCTGAAGAGAAGCAGACAGGTTTAGGGCCCAAGACTGATCCCTGATCTCTAGTTTTCTGCTCTCTCCACCTCTTTCACCAATTCAAGAATTGGTGCTTGAGGTGGGGACCTCTGGGAAGGCGGTGCTGGGGGGATGGCAGCAGGCAGCCCTGCCTGGCTGGGTGTTGGGAGTCCCCGCTAGGTCCGCATCCTCAGGACCAACCCATCCATCATGGGCTCCATGCAGGACGCGGAGAGCGCGGGGCTCCTGGGTGGGCTGTGGCTTGGCCCTGAGCACTCAGGTGACATGGGGGTGGCAATGCTTGTAAATTCAAGCAATCAGAGGACAGAGTTCTGGAAGTTTCCAGCCCAAGCTAGAAACCACTGTGGCTTCTGGCTGATAGACATCCAGACCCAGGTGGTAGGGTGATTTGGGGATGGCAGCCCGCCTGTCCTATGGAGTGTCATATGCACAAATGGATGGTGGGGGTGGGGGACTCAGGGCTGGACCAGCGTCCTGGTGGACCTGATGTGAAATTTTTGTCCAGTAACAAGGCTTTTGAATGGTTTGCTGGGATTATTTCTGCATTGAAAGTTTCTAATTACACTTTTAAAAAAAGCAAACTGAAAATAAAGTTTAAAAAACAAAGTCGTTTTTCAGTCACTCAGTTGTGTCCAATTCTTTGCAACCCCATGGACTGCAGGACGTCAGGCTTCCCTGTCCTTCACTATCTCCAGGAGTTTGCTCAAACTCATGTCCATTGAGTTGATGATGCCATCCAGCAATCTCACCCTCTTTTGCCCCCTTCTTCTACTGCCCTCAATCTTTCCCAGCATCAGGATCTTTTCCAATGAGTCAGAAAAGAATTAGTGCTAAAACTGAGGGTCAAGTGGGAGATGAGGAGGCGGCCTTCAGAAGCTCTGGTCACCAGGACAGCAGAGCTAGTGTTGGGGCTGCCTAATGCGCGCATGCGATGGGCTCGGGGCTGTGCTCAGGGCTTCACCTGTGTCTGCCCCAAGCTAGCCTTCCCAGGAGACCAGAAACAAAGGCTCACGGGCCAGCAGTCTATCAAGGATAAGCTCCCAAGGGAAGTGGGTAAGGAGGGGAGAAGGCAGGACAAGGCAGGAGAGGAAACCAAGCAAGGATATGATCTCACACAAGACTGTTCAGAGGCTGCTTCCACCTGATCCTATGGGGGGCTGCAGGGTGTCAGTTACACCTCAGAGTTGTCCCCAGTGGAGGCAGGGAAGCTGGGCCTTGCTTAATCACACATCATCAGTGAGAGGATAAAAGCCTCCTTGAAGTCAAAGTGTCAATTGTTCAGTCGTGTCCAACTCTTGCAACGCTATGGACTGCAGCCCATCAGGCTCCTCCGTCCATGGAATTTTCCAAGCAAGAATACTGGAGTGGGTTGGCCATTCCCTTCTCTAGAGGAGCTTCCCAACCCAGGAACTGAACCCAGGTCTCCTGCACTGCAGGCAGTTTCTTTACTATCTGAGCCACCAGGGAAGCCCAAGAGCCACCTTGGGGGACTAGCAATTCCCCGACACTTCAGCACTACAGTTTTGAGCAAAGTGGGCCTCCAGTAGCCACAGGAGGCCACAGGCACTGGCTGTGGGAAGCAACACTGTCTTTAGGGGGAAGAGTGGGAAAATGAGAAACGAGGATCCAAGGAAATCCCAGAGGGGAAGGGCTCAAATAGCCCAGTCCTTCTGCAGCGGTGGGACTTTGCCCCAGAAGATAAGAACTAGACATCATGATGTTGGCCTCCACCAACACTCTGTCAACAAGTGCCAACTGAGGCCAAGAGGTACCTGGTTGTCTCTTGAGTTAGATTCGACTCCTCCTTTTCCATTTACTCCCCATGTGAGCCTGGTCATCTCTCTGATCTCATTTTCCATGTCTGTCAAATTGAGATCATAATAGACTGCATGACAACTCTCACTATGCGGATGTGATGTAGGCACAGTGTGCCAGGTTAGGCACAGTGAGAGAGGGGCTGGCCAGGGCACAGGCAGGGGCTGACAGAATGAACAGGACACCAGCGCAGGGCAGTCAAGTCCAGGCAGAGAGGCTGAGGCACCAAACGCAGAAGGGGGAAAGGCTTTTGGACCCATAGGTGGGAGATGAGGCAGTTAGCATCAAGAGTCCTGGGAGAAAAAAACCCAGATGGTTGGGTCCAGGCTCTTTGCTCTTGGGCCCATTTCATTTTGCTTGCTGGGTCGACCCCATTTCCCTTTTTAAAAAACATCTTTATGCTTTTTCCCAAAAGTATTCTATTAATTTATTTTGTAAATGTTTTGATCATTGGATTAAAAGGAAATAACGTAACACTGAAAATATTTTGGTAATGAAAACTCACAAATAAATATCACATGTCAGCTAAATGTCAAATGAAAAACATCTTTATTGAGATGTTTAATTTGCACACTATAAAATTCCTGCATTTAAAGTAGACAAGTCAATGGTTTTAGTATATTGGCAGAGTTGGATAATCATCACTTCTAACTTGCTCAGTTGCTCAGTCATGTTCAACTCTTTGTGACCCCATGACCTGCAGCACATCAGGCTTCCCTGTCCTTCACTGTCTCCAGGAGTTTGCTCAAATTCACATCCACTGAGTTGGTGATGCTATCCAACCATTTCATCCTCTATCGCCCACTTCTCCTGCCTTCAATCCTTTACCAGCATCAGGGTCTTTTCCAGTGAGTCAGCTCTTGAAATTAGGTGGCCAAATATTGGAGCTTCAGCTTCAGCATCAGTCCTTCCAATGAATATTCAGGGTTGATTTCCTTTAAGATTGATTGGCTTGATCTCCTTGCAGTTCAAGGGACTCTCAAGAGTCTTATCCAATATCACAGTTTGAAAGCATCAGTTCTTTGGTGTCAGCCTTCTTTATGCTCCAACTCTCACATCCATAAATGACTACTGAAAAAACCATAGCTTTGACTAGACAGACCTTTGTTGGCAAAGTAATGTCTCTGCTTGCCAATTCAAACTAAGTTTAGGATATTTGCATCATTCCCCCTAAAGAAATCCCACGGCAGTCACTTCCCATTCCTGTTTCCCACTAACACCTGGCAAGCACTAATCTATTTTCTTTTTTATAGCTTTGCCCATTCTGGACATCTCATATAAACGGAATCACACAATGTGTTGCCTGTTGTGACTAGCTGCTTACACTTCATGTGTGTGTGCTCAGTCACGTCTGACTCTGTGGCCCACCAGTCTCCTCTGTCCACGGCATTTTCCAAGCAAGAACACTGGAGTGAGTCACCATTTCCTGTCCCATTCTTATACTTAGCATAATGTGTCAGTGATGCCTAACGCGGCTCCCGCTTTCAAGGTTCTCCCATGTTGCAGTATGTATCAATACCATATTCTTTTTATTGCTGAATAATATTTTTCTGTATGTATTGTATATGTTACTTTTATTTATTCATTCTTTAGTTGATGGATATTTGGGTTGTTTCCACTTTTTAGCTAATATGAACAATGTTGCCAGGAACATTCATAGAATGTTTTGTTTGGATGTAAATTTTCATTTCTTTTAGGTATATACCAAGGAGTGGAGTTATTGGATCATATAGACCATTGTTTTTAAGCTTTTGAGGAACTGTCAAACTTCTTTCCAAAGCAACTTCATCATTTTACATTCTCAGCTGCAGTGTAGAAAGGTTCCAATTTCTCCAAATACTCACAAACACTTGTATTTAGATATCTTTTTTATTCTAAGCCATTCTAGTAGGTGCAAGGCAGTACCTCACTGTGCTTTGGATTTGCATTTCCTTCATGGATGATAATAATGAGCATCCTTTTGTGTGCTTATGGGCCATTTGTACATGAACATTTGTACATGTTCTCTGAAGCAATATCTATTCAAATCCTTAGTCCACTTTTAATTGGACTGTCCTCTTATTATTGAGTTATAAATCCTCAAACTACTGCGCTACTCATCTCACACACTAGTAAAGTAAAGCTCAAAATTCTCCAAGCCAGGCTTCAGCAATACATGAAGCGTGAATTCCCAGATGTTTAAGCTGGTTTTAGAAAAGGCAGAGGATCAGATCAGATCAGATCAGTCGCTCAGTCGTGTCCGACTCTTTGCGACCCCATGAACTGCAGCACACCAGGCCTCCCTGTCCATCACCAACTCCCAGAGGTCACTCAGACTCACATCCATCGAGTCAGTGATGCCATCCAGCCATCTCATCCTCTGTCGTCCCCTTCTCTTCCTGGCCACAATCCCTCCCAGCATCAGAGTCTTCTCCAATGAGTCAACTCTTCGCATGAGGTGGCCAAAAATACTGGAGTTTCAGCTTTAGCATCATTCCTTCCAAAGAAATCCCAGGGCTGATCTCCTTCAGAATGGACTGGTTGGATGGATCTCCTTTCAGTCCAAGGGACTCTCAAGAGTCTTCTCCAACACCACAGTTCAAAAGCATCAATTCTTCGGCGCTCAGCCTTCTTCACAGTCCAGCTCTCGCATCCATACATGACCACAGGAAAGACCATAGCCTTGACTAGGCGAACCTTTGTTGGCAAACTAATGTCTCTGCTTTTGAATATGCTATCTAGGTTGGTCATAACTTTCCTTCCAAGGAGTAAGCGTCTTTTAATTTCATGGCTGCAGTCACCATCTGCAGTGATTTTGGAGCCCAGAAAAACAAAGTCTGACACTGTTTCCACTGTTTCCCCATCTATTTCCATGTAGTGATGGGACCAGATGCCATGATCTTCGTTTTCTGAATGTTGAGCTTTAAGCCAACCTTTTCACTCTCCACTTTCACTTTCATCAAGAGGCTTTTTAGTTCCTCTTCACTTTCTGCCATAAGGGTGGTGTCATCTGCATATCTGAGGTTATTGATATTTCTCCCAGCAATCTTGATTCCAACTTGTGTTTCTTCCAGTCCAGCATTTCTCATGATGTACTCTGCATATAAGTTAAATAAACATGGTGACAATATACAGCCTTGACATACTCCAGGCAGAGGAACCAGAGATCAAATTGCCAACATCCACAGGATCATCAAAAAAGCAAGAGAGTTCCAGAAAAACATCTACTTCTGCTTAATTGACTACGCCAAAGTCTTTGACTGTGTGGATCACAAAAAACTGTGGAAAATTCTTCAACAAATGAGAATACCAGACCACCTGGCATGCCTCCTAAGAAACCTATATGCAGGTCAGGAAGCAACAGTTAGAACTGGACATGGAACAACAGACTGGTTCCAAATAGGAAAAGGAGTACGTCAAGGCTGTATATTGTCACCCTGCTTATTTAACTATATGTATAGTACATTGTGGGAGAAGGCAATGGCACCCCACTCCAGTACTCTTGCCTGGAAAATCCCATGGACAGAGGAGCCTGGTAGGCTGCAGTCCATGGGGTCGCTAGAGTTGAACACGGCTGAGCGACTTCACTTTCACTTTTCACTGTCATGCATTGGAGAAGGAAATGGCAACCCACTCCAGTGTTCTTGCCTGGAGAACCCCAGGGACGGTGGAGCCTGGTGGGCTGCCGTCTATCAGGTCGCACAGAGTCGGACACGACTGAAGTGACTTAGCAGCAGTAGCAGCAGCATAGTACATCGTGAGAAATGCTGGGCTGGATGAAGCACAAGCTTGAATCAAGATTGCTGAGAGAAATATCAATAACTTCAGATATGCAGATGGTACCACCCTTATGGCAGAAAGTGAAGAACTAAAGAGCTTCTTGATGAAAGTGAAAGAGGAGAGTGAAAAAGGTGGCTTAAAGCTCAACATTCAGAAAACTAAGATCATGGCATCTCCCATCACTTCATGGCAAATAAATGGGGAAACAGTGGACACAGTGGCTGACTTTATTCTTCTGGGCTCCAAAATCACTGCAGATGGTGACTGCAGCCATGAAATTAAAAGATGCTTACTCCTAAGGCCAACCTAGACAGCATATTAAAAAGCAGAGACATTATTTTGCCAACAAAGGTCTGTCTAGTCAAGGCTATAGCTTTTCCAGTAGTCATATATGGATATGAGAGTTGAACTATAAAGAAAGCTGAGTGCCAAAGAATGAATGACTTTTGAGCTGTGGTGTTGGGGAAGACTCTTGAGAGTCCCTTGGACTGCAAGGAGATCCAACCAGTCCATCCTAAAGGAAATCAGTCCTGAATATTCATTGGAAGGACTGATGCTGAAGCTGAAACTCCAATGCTTTGGCCACCTGATGTGAAGAACTGACTCATTTGAAAAGACCCTGATGCTGGGAAAGATTGAGGGTGGGAGGAGAAGGGGATGACAGAGGACGAGATGGTTGAACGACATCACGGACTCGATGGACGTGCGTTTGGATAAACTCTGGGAATTGATGATGGACAGGGAGGCCTGGCGTGCTGCAGTCCATGGGGTCGCAAAAAGTCAGACATGACTGAGTGACTGAACTGAACTGAAGAGTTCTTTATGCCTTCTGGATACTTCCCTTATCAGTTAAATGATTTGCACATATTCTCTCCCAATCTGGGGGCTGTCTCTTCACTTTCTTAAAGGCAACATCTGTCACACAAAAGTTTTAAATTTTGATGTAGTCCAACATGTCTATTTTTTCCTTCTGTTGTTTGTGCTTTTGGTGTCATGTTTAAGAAGTCATCGTCTAATCCAAGGCCACAAGGATTTACCCCTGTATTTTCTTCTAAGAGTTCTCTATTTTATCTCATATTTAGGTTGATAAATCCATTTTGAATTGAATGTTATGTATGGTGTGAGGCAGGGTCCAGCTTCATTCTTTTGCACGTAGAACTCCCTTGTTGTTGCATGTAGGCATGCTCATTGATTCAGTGGTTTATACATGTTCTTTTCACCAGTGAAAGCCTTGTTTTTATTGTGGTAGAAAACATGGCATTGGAAGCAAAACTCTGAATGTATGTCCTTTCCATTTCACAAAAGAAAATTTGTGAAGCTGAAAATATTTACCATTTGACATCTACCTTTGGAGACCTCTCCCCTTTATTATTTCTTGTTTTTGTCCAAAGGTGTTTGAAGCATCTCCCTTCTTCATATCTCTAGGGCCAGTGTAACCAGATAAAGAAGCAGCACAAAGCTACAAAAATAGCAGAAAATAAAAAAACAATTGAGAATCAATTTTCTTTATCTATACAACTATCCACCTGAGAGACCAATGTTCCTGGGTGATTTGGCTTCCTGTAGGGACAACTCTGAGCTTCCCAGGTGGCTTAGTGGTAAAGAATTCGCCTGCCAAGTATCAATCTCTGGGCTGGGAAGAAGAGAAATGGCAACCCACTGCTGTATTCTTGCCTGGGAAATCCCATAGGCAGAGGAACCTGGTGGGACAGTCCACGGGGTCACAAAGAGTCCGACACGACTTAGCGAATGAAACAACAGAACAAGTGGCAGCTTTTGCTCACCAGAGCTTTCTGACCCAGACAACTTGTCACCTGGGGCTGGATTCCCTTTGGAACCCATTTATCTTTTCATTTTGCCTTTCCAATTGAGTCCAGAGATTCAGACTGAAACGCACGTTATCAAACTTTGATCTGGACTTGGCACAACAAAGAATTCCCTGCGTGCCTGCATTTGTTAGAAATTATAAGTTCATCTGTGTGAAACCGAGGCCTCCAAATTAAAGTGGCTTGAAAAAGACCTGAGACTACCTCTCTCTCATGTGTCCAGAGGTGGTGGGATGTCTCTGTTTTCTTGGTCATGGGGGCTGCTTTGCCTCCTTATCACAAATTCATAGAGTGTGAGGCATTCAGCCATTTCATCTGCATTCCAGTCAGCAGGAAATAAAGGAGAGCAAAGAAGGGAATTTTCTTTCCTTTAAGGACTCTTTCTGGAACTTGTACACCATTTCTACCTTCAGCCCTTAGCTGGAACTTAGTCACAAGATCACACTTGGCTGTGAGCAACTCTGTTAAATATGGTGGTGTTTTTCCAGGCTGATACGTACCCAGCTATGAATTGCCATCTCCATTGCAAAGGGAGGGCTTCCCTGGTGGCTCAGACGGTAAAGTGTCTGCCCGCTACGTGGGAGACACAGGTTCGATCCCTGGGTTGGGATGATCCCCTGGAGAAGGAAATGGCAACCCACTCTAATACTCTTGCCTGGAAAATTCCATGCATGGAGGAGCTTGGTAGACTACAGTTCATGGGGTCGCAGAGTCGGACACAACTGAACGACTTCACTGTTTTTTCACTTGCAAAGGAACCAGGATAGAAGGGACGTTGCAGGGTGTCTAGACTTCTCTATCAGAACCCAAGGGCAATATTTCCCAAGACTCAAGGAATCTGCTCCCAACTGCAATTCTACAAACGATCAGTCAGCCCTGTTGGGAGCTGGCTGGGGCAGTGTGTGCTGCTGCTGTCTTGCTCAATTTAACCTTCCTTCATTCCTGCATTTTCATTTCATATATTTGGATTTAGTACGGAGCGGGAGACTAGAGTTCTAGACACTGAAGGAAAGGAAACCTTCCTTTTTGAAGCAGTGATTTTTGCTGCTTGAAATAGGGTTGTACTCTCCACTTTGAAACGAAAATGCTGACATTGTTTTCCAGAACAATTGCACCATCACCGTCCAGACTAAGGGACCCACAAAAGTGTCAATTCACTGCATGTTAGCTTTTTCTTTCTTTTTTTTTTTTTTAATATATGAAACTAATCGTAAGAAGTAGTTGCTGTGAAAACTGCAGGCTCCCTAAGGCTGCCCTTCCAATGACCCATACTGTGACCTGGACAGACCACCTTCTTTCCAAGAGAGGAAAAGTTTTGTTCCTAGATCTGGCTTTACCCCGGTGACCAGGAGGATTAATTAGATGCCAGTAAAACAGCCGACAGACACACTAAACCAACAGACAATAATGAGCACACACACCAGGAAACATCCGTCCAAGGGGTTCACTTGGTCCTCGGAAGTGACCAAGGACCTTCCAAGGACCTTGTCTTTGCCCTAAGATGTAATACCTGCTCCGTGGCTTGGCTCTCCGTACTCCATAAAGGGAACACTTGTAAGCTAAGAAGCTGCCCGTTTTTAGGATCAATATGGTACTCACAGGAGCTGGTTAGGAAACACAATGCCAGGGACAGAATTTGCAGTGGGGGCTTGTGTGGGATTAGGCTGTTTCCTCAAGATTTACGTCCCAGTGCACAGCCGGCGCTGAAACCTGCGTGGCCCACCCTGTGGCTCTAGATGAGGCGAATGGCGGTCTCTTTGGGTTTTGGTTTTTTCAAAGTAAAATCTTCCTAGTGTGCAAAAAGGAACCATTAACACCGAACCACATGCAGATGCAGAGAAAAAGTGAAAGTCAGCAAAAGGAAAACAAATTTCTGACATTTTACTTGGGAGGTTCCTGTAAGAGTCTCGGAGAAGCCGTCAGGCTTGGGATATCTGCAGCAGTGTAAGGGTCAGAACTTAACTTTCCAAAGCCAATTTCTTCTTTGCCTTCCTGCCTTCTTCACTCAGCAACTGTTTGGGTTCTGTTTTCGCTTTTCTTCTTTCATTCTGTTCTCTAGGGCAAAGCAGAAAGCAAATGAAATCTCATTTGTGCTGAGAACTTACATCAAATTGGTTTTACTTCCAAGTGATTCCCCTCCAATTTTATTTTAAAACATGTTTGAAAAGAAACTTAGATTTTATTTCTGGTCCAAAATATGGCTATCTCAGATATTGTTATGGAAACCTTCAGGGCATCACAGAAGGATGAGCTTGAAGCTTAAAAATATGGTGACTTTAACAGACAGGGAAAGACAAGGATCATACAGTATTGCTTATATTTGAAATCTAAAAACAAACAAACAAACAAACAAAAACAACACAGAAAGAAACTTATTTATCCTTATAAAATAAATTAACAAACTTAGTTACAAAGCAGAAATCAAGTCACAGATGTAGAAAACAAACTTATGGCTACCAAGGGGGAAGGGAGGGAGGGATAAACTGGGAGATTGAGATTGACATATACATGCTGCTGCTGCTAAGTATAAAAATAGATAACTAATAAGGACCTACTGTATAGCACAAGGAACTCTGCTCAGTGCTCTGTAATGGCCTATATGGGAAAAGAGTCTAAAAAGAGTGGATATATGCACACATAAAACTGATTTGCTTTGCTGTACAGCAGAAACTAACACAACATTATAGATCACCTATCAGATCAGATCAGTCGCTCAGTCATGTCCGACTCTTTGCGATCCCATGAACTGCAGCACGCCAGGCCTCCCTGTCCATCACCAACTCCCAGAGGTCACTCAGACTCACATTCATCGAGTCAGTGATGCCATCCAGCCATCTCATCCTCTGTCGTCCCCTTCTCCTCTTGCCCCCAATCCCTCCCAGCATCGGAGTCTTCTCCAATGAGTCAACTCTTCGCCTATACTCCAATTTAAAAAAAGAGATGAAATTCTTTAGTTCAGGAAACACACACATATGAAATAAAGTGACTTAGAAGGGAGGGCAAAATATTACTCAGTAACTGTTTTTGAAAGTGTTATACTGAGGACAGGAGAGACAGTAAAAAAAAACAGCAGTATCTGAGACAAAGATGAGAGGTGGGGAAACGTGGTTCTATGGGGGAAACAATTTAGTGAATTTAAATCAGGTGCCAAAAAATTCGTTCTGGGGAAATAAAATCCATTTTTCTGATGTGTGCTCTGGAGGAAATGATTCAAAGCAAGACAATCTCTATTTCCAAATCCCTTCTGGAAATAGGTTCTCCCCCAAGGACACAACACCAGTGCTATTAATCTTGACTTAGTGAATGAAAGTATTATACGGACTTCAATCCAGACCTTCAAGCCTTAAAGAGCTCTGAAGAGCCTGGATAAAGCAACCCCGTTTTTCACTTTGGCAATTCCACAGAGGTAACTCACTCTAATTTCCCTTTCATCTCTATGGGAGGGACTCGAGACTTGAAAAGCAAACAGGTTTCCTTTTCTAATTCCTGGAGAGAAGTCTTCTGTTGCTTTATGCTGCAAGGCTGAAGGTGGGTGACCCATCTTCATCTGTTACCCTGGAAGACGTAGAGAAGCAGAAGTAAGTCCGGAATAATAGGCGACCGGTAGATTCCTCCCATGTTGGAGAAAAGTTATTGCCCTTCCGAATGCCAGTTTGTTTTTTGATTTTCCACAGTCCAGCCCTGTATTTAGCACAGAACGCCACAACACTGATAATAACCCCCCAACACACACGAGGACAAAGCCAGAAAGCCTGGGCGTTTTGTTCTGTCAGGCAAATTATGATCTAAGTTTTCTGCCAACAGCAGTTTTCCCGGATTGTTTACGGCAACCCCAGCATGTGTGTGGAGATTCTAAAATGCAATAGAATTTTCTGAGATTAAAAAAGAGACTGCGTTCTTCCTTAAAAAAAAAAAAAAAAAAGAGAGAGAGTGCGTGCTTATTATTAACAGTAAAAGTAAACTGTTTCATACAGAAACACTTCCCATTGTGGAAAATAAAAGAAAAAGTGTTGTGGAAAAGGATACCAGGTTATCTAAGCTGAAGGAAAGATTTGAAGCTTCCCTGGGTGTCTTTTTAAGGACCAGAAAGAAAGGATATTATGAAAATAAACAACTAAACCAAGATGTAGGAACGAGGTTTTAGTCCCGTTTATCCCGCTGGATCCATGCAAGGTCGTTACTTTTCAAACAAATGCCCAGGAGGAAAATAGCTCCAGTAGGTCAAGTTTTACATAAAGTAAGAAAACAGGACACACATCAGCATTTTTTTCCCTTAAGACATTACCAAAAGACACCAACTTATCTAAAAATGGTATGAAAGTTGAATGATATTTTTAATTGATGCCACGTGTTTTGTTTTTCACTGTGTCCAAATCCTGGGCTAGGCAAAGAAAAATAGAACTTGGAGCCTCAAGTAATTTTTTTCTTTTTTTGCTTTGATGATAGTTGTCACATGCGTGTGAAAATATGATAGGAAAGGGGAAAAAAATTGGGAAAATCTGGCATTTTTAGTTACGGAAAGAAACTCTGAAACTGTTAACATTTCTATGAGAGTAATATAAACCAGATAGCTAAATCACTAAATGCTGATCACATCATGGGGAAAAAGAAAATCAGTTTTAATGAAAAGTCATTTAAATTAAAAGATGCTACTTCTCATTCGTTAAATGTGGTTTGGCCATGTGTATATTTTTTTCACCCAAATAAAGGAATTTCTCAAATATCTGGCCCACAATGATGCAAGGAATACCAAAACATAGAGATTGTATGACAACACAAAAAAATAGCTTTTGTCTGATTTTGTTAAACTCTAAAAGGCTTATTTCTTGTGTGAATTAATCAAAGGGCCTACAGTGCTCTCTTTCCACCCACCAAAAATATCTGTGAATTAAATTCCGTAAATAGGGGGGCTCCTCAAAAGCTGAAGTGTTGCTATGCTCCCCTCCCCCACATGAAATAGTCACGTATGAGTTTCCAGAAGAGCCTGTGTGTGCATTTTTCAGCAAGCAGAGTCTTCTCTGGGTGGACTCAGAAAACAGCCCCTTTCCAGCGACTTTATGAGATGTGCCAGAGGCCAACACATGTGACCAAGAGGTCTCTGAAGTTGTAGCCTTTTGTATTTACACTTTTGAAATATCTCTATTGTGATGCAAATCTTGATTTTCAATCAAAATTGGCTGGAGCAAAAAAAAAAAAATCTTTCTCTGGAAACCAAGGTAGGAAGTAAGTAAGCCTACAATTTTCTCCCTCCTGGCTTCCTATTAAGTCAGAAAACAATGATACAAAACACAAGCATCATTTTAGCAAATGCTGATGGAAAACTCTACTGTGTCAACCAAGGCTTCTAACTGACTAGTATTGGTCTCCAAAGATAGCGAGTTTATGCACTTTAAATGACTAAAGTCTTTTTCTCCCCCACCCCTTTTCCTAATTTGGGTGCCGACATAAATAGCACCTAAGAACATTTTTTTGCTTTTGTTGACTGTTCAAAATCAAATCCATTTTAGAGAGTTGGCCTTTCTGGGCCTGGATCCTTTCTTTCAGTCTAAACAAATAAAATAAAATGGAAACAAAAGGATAAGTGTCCTCATTACCAAGAAGGCCTCCCCCTTTAATTTATTTTTAAAGCTGAATGTTGAAATACCGAATCCTGTACTTCGCAGAAAGTCGGAAGACTTTTAAGACTGAGGGTCTGGTCTCCTCATGGAACCTGTTCACGCCTGTGCCTCTTACTATACCCTTCGAGATGGAGTTGTGAGGAAGCATTTCTCCTGCCAAAATACACACACAGCCTGGGATTAAAAGGGCTGAAACCTACCAGCAAGTTCTTACCGCCCTCCCACAATCATTAGACCAAATCCACCATCATTCTAGATTCATTTTTCCCTTATTCATCTGTCCAACTAATTCCTGCCGCATTCACCAGGCTTATATCTTAATCTTTTCTGTTACATAGAGAATACATAATGAAAAGCTGCATTTTCTGGGTACATGCACACATTTGGAGCGGATGAACCATATGTGAAGTGACATACAATGCTGAATGCAGGCTGAATGGTGTCCAGCGCTAAAAACACTGCGAAGGCAGGAACAAAAAGCAGCGGAACAAGAGCCAGAGCGGGCCGGTCTCCACTAGAACACCAGGGGATTCGCCGCTAAAACATGGGTATAATTTCACTGTTTTCACTCACACAAGCTGTGGGAAAGGAGTCACCATCTGATGTTTGATTGTGTGGGATATGTTTTTGGCAGTGGCCTTGTATTCCGCATTGACAAAAAAGAAAGAAAGGAAAAAGGGGGCAAAAGAGAGGGTGGGAAGTGTGGGTGCGGGGGGGGGGGGAGGAGTTAGGAAAAAAGAAAAAAAAGAATAGAGCTACATTTGCTGTTTTTAATTTGCCGTCTGGGGGCCAGGCACAGCTGACGGAGCTCTGACCAGTGGTCACCTGCAAAGTAGGGCCAGGGCCTGGCTAGTGGCCCCACCGCCTGCACCCTCCCTGGGCCCCTTTATGCTGATGCTAACCACCAGGGGACTTTTATCTGCCCACCCCTGTCATCTGGTTAACTTATTCCTGAGCAGTGGGATTGATGTTTGCCTGATTTAATAAAGCCTTTTATCTGAGACAGTGACTGGGGAAACACGCCCAGGAAAGCAGGCTCCTGCCCACCGACCCTGACATAGCACTGGAAGCGGAGAGGCCTGGGCTTCACAAGGAAGCACTTCCGGGAGTCTCAAAGGGCCCTGGGCAGTGCTTCCGGGTTGCCAGCTCAACCGCCAGGTGTCTACAGGAGTCTCTCAGGAGGACCTCAGTTTCAAGGTTTCTCCTGTGGGGTTTTGTGGCTGGAGGCAGGCAGGGGCCCCTACCCCAAACAGAGAATTTAGGAAGAAAGGCATGTCCTTTGTTCTCTCCTCAGTCCCCTTCTCATCCAGGAAATGCCAGGCGGAGCAAATAAAAAAGGATGCCCAGTTGAATCTGGACTGCAGATAAAGAACGGATACTAAAAAGTGGTGTGAGGTTTGTCAGCAACCCACATTTAACTGGATGTCCTGTATTTTATCTGGCAACCCTATCCCTTCCCCTTTGGGGCCCCGAAGCTGGCCACTCCCTCCTACTCCCCACCCCCGCCCCCTCACCTGTCAGGGAGGCAGCCTCCTCGGCCTGCATCCCACAGTATTAAGAGGATAATGAGAAAATAGATGGGTAGCTGCTTTCCAGAAAGATGGCTAATTAGCCTGGCTGGTGAACATGTGGTTCCCATACCCCAGCTGTGCAAAAAGACTCTCCTCTAACTTCCAGCTTAAACTAGGAGACAACACCAGGGCTGCTGGACAGATAGAGGTTGTCCTTACTTCCTGCTCTCCACGGCATCTCCTCCAGTGGATTTGGGCATCATTTTATTGCGACCACGTTTTTAAACCAAACTCCCAGAGGCAGATCCCACGCTTAATGGGAGATTTGGGGATAAAGCCACTTCTTCCCCAGTTGAGAATATGCATCCTCTTCACCTGCCCTGCCCCTACCCCTGTCAAGTCCGCCACCTGCAGCAGCAGTCGTGGCTACAGCTTCCGTTCGCCCAGGTATTAGATTGCTATTTTGGTCACTGGTGTTTGTTTGTTTCTTATTTATTTATTCGGCTGTGGTGTGCAGTATGTGTGACCTAGGATCGAACCGGTGTCCTCTGTATTGGATGCTTGGAGTCTTAACCACTGGATCACCAGGGAAGTCCCTCGTGTCTGTTAATAGGCTGCTTCCAAGATTTGCCCTGAGATGAGCGCTCTGCTCTGAGGCTCCCCTTTATGAGACTGTGCGGGAAGGAGCTCTCCTCTGCAAGTGGTGGATGGGCAGGACGGGGAAGGCAAATCTCTTGGCTGGCCATGGCCTGGGTTGTACTTTGTCTGCCGGTGGGCAGGTGGAAGCAGGTACAGGCTCCCTGTGGTAACCTGGTCCAAGCTCTGATCCCCAGAAGTGCAGCTGGAAAGATTTCCAAAGGAGTGCCGCTCTTTTGAATCCTTCAGGGGCTGGAGGCAAGAATGGCTGCGTGTATTGGCCAGGATGAGAAGTGTGGTTTTCCCCATGGCGGAATCGCTCTCAGTTCCAAACATGATACAGGGCATAATGGCCGTTGGTAATCACCACATTAGCATCATGGAGCAATATATCTACAATAAATTAAGACTGCTTTGCAATTAGTACCGATGATCACAGCTGTGGAGACAAATGGCATATGTGCTAATTAAATAATTTGTCACTTGACTGTTAAACAAACAATTCAGGCTCTTTACATTACAAATTGCCATCTCCAGAGCACCACCATGGGCCGTTAACCCCAGGAAGGAATGGTGTGCCATACCCACCGTGATGGGGGAGCCTGGCCTCAATGGCAGGATAAAAAGGGACAGAGGAAAACTCAAGTGGACTAAAACTCTTGGAAAGAAGAAAACTTTGGAAATTTTCTTGGAAAACATGTCCCAGGGGGACAGAACCCTCAGTGCCACTCAGGAAATGTTTGGAAAATAGCCCATCCCAGTGTTAAGATTTCTCAGGTCTGTCAGATGCCTCCTACTGAACTAAGTCATTGGATTGGTGGGAGCCAATAAACATGGTGTCACACCGTGTCTTGACTTGGTCTTGGTCTTTGGCCGCAACCGCTCCCCAATGGCAACACATTTTTCATGGTTCCTCTGTTTTCCCCATCAGCCTTCCTTCCCCCACCTCCAACCCATGTGCTAATCCTTAAAACTGAGTTGCGGAGTATGCCTTTAGTGGGACCACTGCTGGCCCATAAAGTGGCTACGTGGGGGCTATGGGGGATCCATCCCCGTGCAGAGTGTAGGCAAGCAAGCTGCACACTGGATTTCAGTCTCTGCTTACCTCCTTGGTCCAGGACTCTTGTGCAGTGAACAACCTGCCCAACCATATATGCAATCCTATTCTCTGCTGCCTCTGAAAGCAGAAGTTTTGGGTAATTTCAAACCCCAGACAATCCCCAAACCAATGGTCATTATTATTTTTTCTTCCTTGTTCTTTTATCAGATTTGTTAACTAGGAGAACTTGATTATGCCTTCTTATTCCTAACTTTGCTCTTATACAAGCAGCAGTTTGGTCAGACAAGAAGAGAAAGAAAGCAGTGAGGATTTTGTGTCATCATCCATTGATCAAATCTTTCCTCAGGTGCCACATTTCCAAGGAGCGTTCAGCACTAGGGTGGTATTGAGTGTAAGGAATCATGTGATGTAACCATTTGGGGCAAAATACTCTGGTATGTAAGTTTCTTGCAAAGTGACTCCATTGCAGTACATTTCTACAAGGCAGGAAAGAAACTAAAATGAAGTTGGAAAAGTGGAGTCTTTTGCAGGAAGTTGAATCCTTGAATAATTTCAGATTAGGGCTTAATAGCTATTTTGAGGTAGAACATGGGAAGAACAGAGAGGAACCCACACTGTGTTCAATTGTTTTAAGAATCTGTTTGGACAAAAAAAAAAAAAAAAAGACTGTAGTAGAGCCAAGTTTGTTAGCAAATGATGACTTATGTACCAAAAGCCATTCCATTTCTTTGATAAGGTGAAATCTAGCTTTATCCCCAAAGGATTTGGGCACAGAGAATCTCAGCTAGCATCACATAGGACAAAGCTGGGCACATGGAAAGTGCTCAGTAAAAACTAGCTCTTGTGAATGGATAAAGGAGATGTGGTACACGTATATGATGGAGTACTACTCAGCCACTAAAAAGAATGAAATAATGCCATTTCCAGCAACATGAATGGACCTAGAGATTGTCCTATTCAGTGAAGTAAGTCAGAGAAAGAGGAATATTGAATGACAGCGTTTATATGTGGAACCTAAAAAGAAATGATACAAATGAGCTTACAAAACAACAGAAAGAGAGCCACAGATTTAGAGAACAAACTTATAGTTGCCAGGGGAGAGGACGCGGGGAAGGGATAGTTAGGGAGTTTGGGATGGACGTGGATACACTGCTGTATTTAAAAGGGATAACCAACAAGGACCTACTGTATAGGAGACGGAACGCTGCTCAGTGTTATGTGTCAGGCTAGATGGGAGGAGAGTTTGGGAGAGAATGGACATATGTATGTGTATGGCTGGGTCCCTTTGCTGTCCACCTGAAACTATCCCAATAGTGTTAATTGGCTATTCCCCAGTACAAAATAAAAAGTTTTAGAAGTAACTAGCTCTTGTTATTGTCATTATTATAATCGCTGTTATCAATTATAACTGAATTTTGTGTCACTGAGTGTCTTCTCCGGCATTTGTTAACATTGCATATCAGGCATGTGCAGAGTGGGGGAGGCAGATTCCCATGAAGCAATGTTGTTTATTTTTTTAATAAATTTTTTCAAGAAAATTTTTGTTAGTGTATAGTTGCTTTACGATGGTGTGTCAGTTTCTGCTGTACAGCAAAGTGAATCAGCCATATGTATACAAACATCCCCCTTTTTGGATTTCCTTCCCATTTAGGTCCCCACAGAGCGCTGACTAGAGTGTCCTGTGCTGTACAGCAGGTTTTCAGTAGTTATCCATTTTATATATGGTCGTATATATGTGTCAATCCCAATCTCCCAATCCATCCCACCCTCACCTGCCCCCTTGGTATCTATACATTTGTTCTCTACATCTGTGTCTCTATTTCTGCTTTGCAAATAAATTCATCTGTACTGTTTTTCTCAGTGGACACAAGTTTGAGTAAACTCTCAGTGGACGCAAGTTTGACGGGGAGGCCTGGTGTGCTGCAGACTGAGCGACTGAACTGAACTGTACCGTTTTTCTAGATGCCACATATTATGTGTTTATATGCGACATTTGTTTTTCTCTTCCTGACTTCCTTCACTCTCTGTGACAGTTTCCGGGTCTATCTATGTCTCTGCAAATGGCACAGTTTTGTTCCTTTTCGTGGCTGAGTAATATTCCCTTGTGTTTATGTGCTACATCTTCTTTATCTATTCCTCTGTTGATGGGCCATGGTTTTAAAAGAACTATTTCCTGAAGACTGTTCACACATCAGGAAATGTAGGGGAGTTCAGGAAAACTCAAGAGGCCTTTGAAGCATCACCAGGACACAAGATGCTTTTCCTACAGCCACAAGAGACATTATTCTTTGCACTGCTTTCTTGGCAGCCTCCCACTTTCTGGGACTTTCATCTGCCCAAATAGGACTGAGATGTGCGTAGGGAAGCACCCAAACCAGCCAGCACCCTGCAAGTAGTGGCGAAACCTTAGAGGTTCAAGACAATCCAGAGACTAACTCATTCAGCCTCTTACTTCTCCAGAGAGAAGAAATGGAAGTAAGTGTGAGAAAACAGCGACCCTAAATCATGCTGCTCTGACCCTCCTCTGTGTGTGTGTGCTGTGCCTCTTCCTCCCACCTCCCACTCCATTTGCTGACAGACGAAGTCCAAAGAGTGTCCTTTCCTCCTGGTATTAATCAGGACTCAGATATTTCACCAACCATTGCCTTCTTTCTGGTATAAGGTATTTTTGGTCATGTAATCTTTGTGTCTCTTAAAGGAGATCTGTGGTGAGAAACCTATTGGGGCAGGGTCTTGTGTAACCCCAGTGAGAACAATGCAGGAGTCTGAAAAGGTCATTAGGAAAATAAAAGCTTAGATTCCTGAATAGATTCTTGACTGTCCAAGGGCATGCAATCTGGGACACAGAGGGCACCAGCTAGCCCCTCACCCACTGGCCAACCCAATTAGACTACATTCTATCTTTTATGAAAAGTTACTAAATTTTGTATCATTCTAGGCTCTCATTCACTTTGAGAATAAAATTAAAATTTTTACTCTTAAATGTCACTTAGTCATAGTGAGTCCCTAAAGCATAGACAGTAAGTGTATGTTTAACTTAAGGATATATTAAATTTTTTATTATATGTTTCTAGAATCTTGAAAAATATTGTCAGCACTGTAAAAAGATAACTCATTTTTACCAGTATATATTCTCTCATTTGAAAATCAAATAGTACTTAAATGAATTACAAGGAATGAACACAATGTTCTGTTCCCACTTCTGGAATCTCACTTTCATGGCCCTGCAAGGAATTTCAACTATTTCATCTGGGGTTTTCTTCTTCTGGAATTTACTTCCATATTTCCAGATGATATGCTTCTAGGAGATTTCCTTGGTTATATTTTTCAACACTTTCTTAAATTATATTTTTAATTCAGTTATTCTATTTTAATTTTCAAAAACTCTCATTCTCTGACTGATCTATTTTTATATCTTTCTGTTCTTGTTTCCTGAATGAATATCTTCTTTTGTATTTCTGGAAAAGTCACAGTTTTATTACAACAGTGTCTACTTAGTAAGAAAAATACTGAATTGTCTCTTTTTCCTCTGGGCTTATCTTTGTTCATTTTGTCTTCATTTTTCCCTTTGGAGCTTTCCTCAGATTTAAGAGGGATGCCCTAGACAGCCCCCTGGATCTCTGGATACATAATGAGGCAGAAGCCAGCTTTTATATCAAGAGCAGTTGTTAAAGTTTTCCAGCAAGGATCACCACCTGACAGAGCTATGTAATTATTTCTTTGTTTTGCATTTCCTCCTGGTCTTGAGTAAATGCCATGAAAAGAGAAGCTGGTTTGGAAGAAGAGTGGAGAAGACTCTTGAGAGTTCGTTGGGGTGCAAGGAGATCAAACCAGTCAATCTTAGAGGAAATCAACCCTGAATATTCATTGGAAGGATTGATGCTGAAGCTGAAGCTCCAATACTTTGACCACATGATGCAAAGAGCTGACTCACTGGAAAAGGCCTTGACGCTGGGAAAGATTAAGGGCAGGAGGAGAAGGGGGCAACAGAGGATGAGATGGTTGGATGACATCAGCAACTCAACGGACATGAGTTTGAGCAAGCTCCGGGAGATGGTGAAGAACAGGGAAGCCTGGCACGCTGTAGTCCATTCGGTCGCAAAGAGTTGGACGTGAGAACTGAATGACAGTCTACTCCCAGGTGGTCTCATCTGGAATGAAGAATGCTGTCATCTTCCATTGGTTGGGGGGGGTTTCATTCTCTAAAGAGCTGGAAGATACATTGCTGTGCGTGTGCCTTGAGAAGGAACCAGAACCCTGCGCCAAGGCCGCACTATTGTTTCTTGGCTGCTTCTCCCTTGTCTCAGCATCACCCCACATTCCCCTTCTCTGATCAGCAACTCTCCAAACCTGCCCTTTGGAATTCAGGGAAGGTATGGAGGTTGGAAACTATTCCCTGCAAACAAGAAACAGAGTGCTTGGAGAGGCTTCTGTGCCCAGGAGCCCCACACGTTGCTTCTCATTTCCAATTGGACCAGAAATGTTAAGAATGAGTAGATCAGTGTCAGGCAGGGGTAGGAGGAGAGAGGAGAGGAAGTGGTCTGAAAAGAGGCACAGAGAAGTTGCCCTTCCAGTGCCTTAAAGATCATCCTTGGATACTCTTCAAATTGGGCATCACTAACCACTCACATATCATCAGATCAGATCAGATCAGTCGCTCAGTCGTGTCCGACTCTTTGCGACCCCATGAACCGCAGCACGCCAGGCCTCCCTGTCCATCACCAGCTCCCGGAGGTCACTCAGACTCGCATCCATCGAGTCAGTGATGCCATCCAGCCGTCTCATCCTCTGTCGTCCCCTTCTCCTCCTGCCCTCAATCCCTCCCAGCATCAGAGTCTTCTCCAATGAGTCAACTCTTCCCATGAGGTGGCCAAAATACTGGAGTTTCAGCTTTAGCATCATTCCTTCCAAAGAAATTCCAGGATTGATCTCCTTCAGAATGGACTGGTTGGATCTTCTTGCAGTCCAAGGGACTCTCAAGAGTCTTCTCCAACACCACACTTCAAAAGCATCAATTCTTCGGCGCTCAGCCTTCTTCACAGTCCAGCTCTCACATCCATACATGACCACAGGAAAGACCATAGCCTTGACTAGGCAAACCTTTGTTGGTAAAGTAATGTCTCTGCTTTTGAATATGCTATCTAGGTTGGTCATAACTTTCCTTCCAAGGAGCAAGCGTCTTTTAATTTCATGGCTGCAGTCACCATCTGCAGTGATTTTGGAGCCCAGAAAAACAAAGTCTGACACTGTTTCCACTGTTTCCCCATCTATTTCCCATGCAGTGATGGGACCAGATGCCATGATCTTCGTTTTCTGAATGTTGAGCTTTAAGCCAACCTTTTCACTCTCCACTTTCACTTTCATCAAGAGGCTTTTTAGCCCCTCTTCACTTTCTGCCATAAGAGTCGTGTCATCTGCATATCTGAGGTTATTGATATTTCTCCCAGCAATCTTGATTCCAACTTGTGTTTCTTCCAGTCCAGCATTTCTCATGATGTACTCTGCATATAAGTTAAATAAACATGGTGACAATATGCAGCCTTGACATACTCCTTTTCCTATTTGGAACCAGTCTGTTGTTCCATGACCAGTTCTAACTGTTGCTTCTTAACCTGCATACAGATTTCTCAGAAGGCAGGTAAAGTGGTATGGTATTCCCATATCTTGAAGAATTTTCCACAGTATGTTGTGATCTACACAGTCAAAGGCTTTGGCATAATCAATAAAGCAGAAGTAGATGTTTTTCTGGAACTCTCTTGCTTTTTCCATGATCCAGCGGATGTTGGCAATTTGATCTCTGGTTCCTCTGCCTTTTCTAAAACCAGCTTGAACATCAGGAAGTTCACGGTTCACATATTGCTGAAGCCTGGCTTGGAGAATTTTGAGCATTACTTTACTAGCGTGTGAGATGAGTGCAATTGTTCGGTAGTTTGAGCACTCCTTGGCATTGCCTTTCTTTGGGATTGGGATGAAAACTGACCTTTTCCAATCTTGTGGCCACTGCTGAGTTTTCCAAATTTGCTGGCATATTGAGTGTAGCACTTTCACAGCATCATCACATATCATAAGATCAGTTTAACATGTCTTGACTAGCATTTTAAAAAATAGACTGCATCATAGATAGCTAGGTGAGTTTGGTGAAATTTTATTTCAGGAGCAAATGTATATATGTGTGAATATAAATTTCAGTTCTGTTCAGTCGCTCAGTCGTGTCTGACTCTTTGAGACTCCATGGATTGCAGCACTCCAGGCCTCCCTGTCCATCACCAACTCCCGAGTTTACCCAAACTCATGTCCATTGAATCAGTGGACATGACCATCTCATCCTCTGTCATCCCCTTCTCCTCCTGCCTTCAATCTTTCCCAGCATCAGGGTCTTTTCAAATAAGTCAGCTCTTTGTATCAGGTGGCCAAAATATTGGAGTTTCAGCTTCAACATCAGTCCTTCCAATGAACACTCAGGACTGATTTCCTTTAAGATGGACTGGTTGGATCTCCTTGCAGTCCAAGGGACTCTCAAGAGTCTTCTCCAACAGCATAGTTCAAAAGCATCAATTCTTCTGCACTCAGCTTTCTTTATAGTCCAACACTCACATCCATACACGACCACTGGAAAAACCATAGCCTTGGCTAGATGGACCTTTGTTGACAAAGTAATGTCTCTGCTTTTTAATATGCTGTCTAGGTTGGTCATAATTTTCCTTCCAAGGAGTAAGCATCTTTTAATTTCATGGCTTAATCTAAACTAAAATTTTAAAAAGTTTGAAAAGCACTGCTCTCGAATGAACCTTCCTCCAAATCTAGGATCTTCCTCTTTAGGGTATGTACCTCTCTGCCACCTGTCACCCACCTCCTCTTCTCTAGGACTGCTATTCAGTACATACTGCCTCACTAGGAGGCCACTGATGGCATCAGCTGCTGAAATCCAGCTTAGGTCCTTTTGTTCAGTTTGGGAAATTACGTAAATCAGCCCACCTTGTCTTTTTTATTTTGAAAAGTCTAAAGACACCAAAAAGTCCACTGAATAACATGTAAACATCCAGAATTCACAATAGTTAACATTTTTTCAAATTTGTTTTCAGTTTTTTTTTTTTAAGGAAGACTGTTCTCACTGCTCCCATCCCATTCCTCTTCCAACTTTCATATTTGCTTGTATACTTCTTGGTCCTTTTTTTAAAAAATTGAGGTATTGTGGCTTTACAATATTACATTCATCTCTGCTGAACAGTGAAGTGAATCAGCTATATGTATACATATATCCCGTCCCTCCTGACCTCCCTCCCACCTCCCCCATCCCATCCCTCTATGTCTTCACAGACACATCTCCAAAGAAGACACACAGATGGACAAGAGGTGCATGAAAAGATGCTCAACAGAGTTAATTATTAGAGAAATGCAAATCAAAATTACAATAAGGTGTTGCCTCACACAGGTCAGAATGGCCATCATCAAAAAGAAATCTACAATAAATGCAGCAAAGGATGGTGAAAAGTGAACCCTCTGTTGGTGGGAATATAAATTGATATAGTCCCTGTGGAGAACAGTATGGAGGAGAACAGTATGGAGGTTCCTTAAAAATCTTGTTTAGTTTTAATGCTTTCATATGCATCTGGGAACATAAAGTGTTATTTAGTTGGGGGCTTTGAGTTTTTATCAGTGTGTGAATGTATCAGTCTGGGTCTTGTTTTCTTTACTGAGAACTAAAGTCTTGAGATCGCAGGCGAAGTTCTCAAACCAAAGGAACAGCACCCAAACTTCAGGAAAATAATCTGCCCACCGATTGTGCTTAAGGGAGCCATCTTCTGTTTTTGAAACTTGCCGATGAAGCATCTGCTTGCATCTGCAGAATATTTCCTTCTTATCCCCTTTGATTTCAAGGTTGCTCCCAGTAACCCAGGCAGGGAAAGGAACAGTTGAATTGTACTCGACTCCACCTGAGGGATGGAGAAGGCAGTGGCACCCCACTCCAGTACTACTGCCTGGAAAATCACATGGACGGGGGAGCCTGGTAGGCTACAGTCCATGGGGTTGCTAAGAGTCGGACACGACTGAGTGACTTCACTTTCACGCATTGGAGAAGGAAATGGCAACCCACTCCAGTGTTCTTGCCTGGAGAATCCCAGGGACAGGTGGGCATCCGTCTATGGGGTCACACAGAATCAGACACGACTGAAGAGACTTAGCAGTAGCAGCCACCTGAGGGAACGTGGGCATCCTCCCGGCCTGGGGGTTTGCACCGTCCCAGTCCTTACCCTGAGCATCTCACTGGGAAAATCTGGAGCCTGAAAGGCTAAAGATCACTTTTGGCAAAGAAGGAAGGGTAGCTTTAGGATGAGATCACCTAAGTCTGAGTTTCTTTCACAACCTAGACTGAGAACTCTCCTATAATGCCAAGACAACTGCACAGGTATTTTTCAGGCATTCTTTTTTTCAGCCTGCCAACATCTGTTGAGCACCTACTTTGTGCTCTGAAGCAGTGTGACCAGGTGGTTAAGGGAACAGGATTTGACCTCAAGACCTGAACTCTAGCTCTGGCTGTGTGTCTTTGGGCAAGTGACATACCTCTCTGAACCTCAGTTCCTTTACCACTATAAGGAGAGTTATCACAGTACCTACTTAAGAACGGCTTTAAGGACCAAGTGAGTTGATGAGTGTGTAAAGAGGGCTGTGCACAGAGGGAGACTTCAATAACTATTAGCTGTTTTTGTTTTAAGATTGTTGCTTTTAATCAGACATTGCACTGGCCACCTGCTGTCCCCAAGCTTTTTGGCTCCAGGGAGCAGTTTCATGGAAGACAATTTGTCATGGAAGAGGGGGATGGTTTGGGGATGATTCAAATGCATTACATTTATTGTGCACTTTATTTCCAATCTAATGCCACTGCTGATTTGATCAGGAGGTACTAGTCCCTGGCCAGGAGGTTGGGGACCCCTGCACTACGTCATGGAGAAACGGAAATGAATAAAACCCGTTCCTGCCCTTGAGCTTCATAGACAAGTAGGCTGCCTCTAGACTCCTTTCTTCCTTAATATCTCATGACATTTTTTTGAAAAAAGCAGGAAGTACAAACTACCTCCATAGGCCATCAAAGTGACTCTTGGAGTTTTTCGGAGGAAGTGGGTGGGAGCGCACAAGGATTCATATTAAAGTGGCTGAGCATCACCTTGGGCAAAGACAAGGACCAGCAGAGGAAAAGTCTACAACCTCTTCCCTAGGGACTCCGGCTGTGCTGGGGCTCTAAACAGCAGAGACTTTCTCAGGATCCAAGACAACATTTCAATCCTGAATCTGGGCACTTGTGATTTTCCTTAGTGACAAACTCTATTGCTCCTCGTGGGGAAAGGGGGTAAAAAGACAATTGCCACTTACTCCTACATTTGATTAGAACTTTGGCAAAATTGAGAACACTACATTTTCTCCAGACTTCCACTTGCTCCCACTCGGACCTTGTCTAAATATTGCATTATTATTCTTTAAAAGGATATTTTTCAAAGATAGAATTGCTGACTTTAAGACTTAATTAAGAAGTCCGTTTTCTTGGTTGTTGTAGTAATCCTACATTTTAAAGTGCATTTTCATTTGCAACTGCGCCCAACCTCAAAATCTACAGCACATATGTCCATCCGGGAAGGCGGCACAGCAATCACAAGACAAGGAGAATGGCGAAGCATCGGTTACAATGCATCGCTATGCAAAGAAAATGCATGGCATTATAAGTCTTCTTTATGAGTTTTATACTTAATTTTACAACTTACTATTTTAAATAAACCAGTGCCAGAATTTGCCTGTTGGGAAGTCTGTTTTGTAAATAAAATGGGCCCAAATATTTATGTCAATGGTAGAGAATCTGAATCAAACAAAAAAAAAGTTCAGGTGCAGGGGTTGGCGAGGTGGGGGGCAGGTGGGAACATCTTCCCTAAATTTTGAATCAAATCTTTGGTCCAGATCCCAGCTGTACACACAGCTTCCTTGGCAGTCAGACACCTTCCTGTGAGGGTACTGGGAGGGGAGGGATCTTTGAATGATACTCATGGGTCACTTTCAGATGGGATCAGAACCCAGGGCACAGAAGGAAGGGAGAGAGCCAAATAATAATAATAATATTCTGATGGAAACAGCCACTAAATTCTTGATTTCCTAGTGTTACTTTACTTACAAGGTTTTCATTTTTGAAAAGAAAACTTAAAAAAAAATCGTTATAAAAAGCTGAAGGGGGCTTTCTTGGTGGCTCCGTGGTAAAGAATCCACCTGCCAATGCCGGAGACACGGGTTCCAACCCTGGTCGGGGAAGATCCCACGTCCCGCGGAACAACTACGCCTGTGCACCACAGTCATTGAGCCTGTGCTCTAGAGCCTGGGAACCGTAACTGCTGGGCCCATATGCTGCAATTACTGAAGCCTAGGTGCCCTAGAGCCCGGCTCCCCAGCAGGAGAAGCCACCACGGTGAGGAGTCCTGGCAAAGCAACTAGAGAGGAGCCCTCACTCACTGCAACTAGAGAAATGCCCTCTGAGCAACAAAGACCCAGCACAGCCAAAGTTAAGTGGATGAACAGATGAAATCATTTTTAAAAAGCTGGAAAATAGAGGCCATTCATCGTAATGCAATCGAAATACGACCATTTTAATGTTTCTGTATTCCCTCTAATTTGTTGGCCCACATGCATTTATACTTTTATAGTTATAATCATATGGTGCATAACAACTTGTGGTCTCCTTTCCCCCTGAGCATTGCCAGGCAGCTCCAGAGTCTTCCAAGCAGTTATCTTACAGGTGCATAATACTTTATTGAGTGGATTTATCATCACTGAACCACTTCCTTATCAGTGGGCATGCTAAAGGAGGAAAATAATTCCCTTCTACCTTTCTGAGTTGTTAGCTGAGGCTTCTGTAAGGAAAGACAGAATGACAAGAGAAAAGCAAATAGAAGTTCATTCATGAGTCTACCTCATGATTCTTGAGAGATACGAGGGAAAAATGAGTCACTCCCCGGGTGGCTTAGAATTCAGGATTAAATGACACCTTAATAAGGATAAAGGAGGAGGGAGGGCAGCCTTTTAGGGGACAGTAAGTGGTTTTTAGGAAAGATGAAAGGGCTCTTAAAAGACAGGGTGCTGCTGCTGCTGCTGCTAAGTCACTTCAGTCGTGTTCGACTCTGTGCGACCCCACAGACGGCAGCCCACCAGGCTCCCCCGTCCCTGGGATTCTCCAGGCAAGAACACTGGAGTGGGTTGCCATTTCCTTCTCCAATGCACGAAAGTGAAAAGTGAAAGTGAAGTCAGTCGTGTCAGACTCTCTGGGATTTTCCAGGCAAGAGTACTGGAGTGGGGTGCCATTGCCTTCTCCGAAAAGACAGGGTAGAGAGTAGGATATTTGTGAGTTTGGGTGTGGTCCTGACTTCCAGTCTCTCCTGTGGTGAGTCAGTTATCTCTGGTTGATGAAAACCCAAAGGAAAAGTCTGATATGTTGTGTTCCTTTTGGAGGATCTGTCCAGATAAAAAGAGTGAGTTCAGAGAAAGCTTCTTCCTGCATTTGCTGTTTATCAAGTGCTGCTAAAACAAAGTGCCCCTCAAATCCAGTCCCCTTACTCTGATTATGATTTATCTCTCTCCAAAACTGTATTCCCTTTCTTGTCCTCTCTGACCTCAATCGTGTGCTTCCGGTCATGGGTGCCCAGTCACTTCAGTCGTGTCTGAGGCTATGCAAACCTGTGGACTGTAGCTCATCAGGCTCCTCTGTCCATGGGATTGTCCAGGCAAGAATACTGGAGTGGGTTGCCATTTCCTCCTCCAGGAGATCTTCCCGACCCAGGGATCAAACCTGTATCTCTCACGTCTCCTGCATTGGCAGGCGGGTTCTTTACCACTAGCGCCACCTGCAATCGTGTACTAACTGAACACTAATCAGCCAGAGCCAGGTGACTAAAATTGCTCTTGCCAATAACATGGTTAAAGTACTAAAACTGTTAGTGTAGATCTCATCATGAAAGTACACACTCAGGTTGTTTCTCCAGGACAAGAAGAGCTCGCAGACCCCCGAGCCGTGGGCCACCTGACCTGAGAATTCTAAACTGGGGACAACCCGACTCCCAAATTACGATTAAAAAATGGCACAGGCAATGACTAATCCCAGCTTTTGTGCTTCTCCTTTGGTTAAAAAAAAAAGAAAGAAGAAAGCTCAGAGACCCAGTGGGAGTGGATCTGAAGCTTGCCCACCTTTCCCTTGCTGAGTGTCTGGCAACAAACACTGTACTTTCCTTCACCACAGCCCTGCATCAGTAGATGGGCATTGCTGTATGTGGGGTGAGCGGAACCAAGTTTGGTTCAGTAACACCTACAGCTCAAAATAATCAGTAAACCAAAGCGGTATATTTTAGGGTGACATGTCCTGAACTCCTAGTCATCTTTGGAGGTGGCACATTCTGCTATCATGCAGCACCAAGATTTCTTCTAGTTTTCCCCAATTACAAATAAATACACTGAGGGTTATATATGTATGCACATATATATGTAGCTACATAGAGTTGGCCAAAGTGTTTGAGCTTTCCATAACATCTTATGGAAAAACCCAAATGAAAATTTTGGCCAATCCAAAATCTATGTAGACATATATGTTTGTGTGTATTCATGTATGATTTGCATATATTTTAATATATATATATACACACACACACTTTTCAAGTAATGGGAAGTTTCTTAGCTTTCAGTGCTGTTTAGTTGCTCAACTAACAACTCTTTGTGACCCCATGACTGTAGTTGGCCGGGCTCCTCTGTCCATGGGATTTCCCATCACAAGAATACTGGAGTGCGTGCCATTTCTTGCTCTGGAGGATATTCCTGACCCAGATTGGACCTGTGTCTCCTGCAAGTCTGCATCGCAGGCAGATTCTTTATTGTTGAGCCACTAGGGAAGCCCAGGTTTCAACAGTCATCATTCCACAATTAGCTCTTACATGGATTTGCTCGTTTAACCTTTTTTTTTAAATTTTATTTTTATTTTTGCCTCCCTGGGCCTGCCTTGCTGTGCTCAGGCCTTCTCTCGCTGCGATGCACAAGTTTCTCTTGTTGGGGGGCACAGGCTTCAGTAGTTGCAGCTGGTGGACTCCAGGGCGCAGGCTCGGTAGCTGCGGCTCACAGGCTTACTTGCTCCACAGTATGTGGAGTCTTCCTGGACCAGGGACTGAACTCATCATATCCCCTGCCCTTGCAGGCAGATTCTTTACCACTGGCCCACCAGGGAAGTCCTGCTCATTTAATTTTGACAACCACCATAAAGATATAACCAACATCCTCTTCAGAGCTAAGAGGACAGAGGTTTAAGTAACACGCTGACAGTCAGCAGCAGGGACGCGATGCCTCAAACCCCAGTCTGACTGCTGAGCCCTCTCTCCTTGACCTCAGCGCTACGCAGCCTCTCACTGTCCATTGTGTGAGATTCTGTAGTGCAGTCAAACAGAAGTGTGGCGGAAAATTCACACCTTCCTCCTGCCATCGCCCACACACACACACACACACACACACACACACACAGTGTTTACACTCATACTCCTGAATTTCTTCCCTACAACTGGGCTGTGACAGGACTTTGAAGTCAGCCGAATGCAGGGGGAGGAAGCCGGGTCTGTATTTTCATTTTTTGTTCCAATTTGTGAATTAGAAGTCCCCATTTTCCCATCCTGGTCACGGAGTAGTTCCAAATGGTCCCTGAGCAGAAGAAGGGAGAGATTTACCGGGCTGAATCCTGGTCCAAGTCAGAGAGAGAAAAGTATTCTTTAGAAAGACATCTGATGATTATTTTGAGAGACTTTCTGGTAATCCCCAGCAAATCTGCATGTTAATAGGAATCATTTACTCAAAGCAGGGGTCCAAGAAAATAGCTTTACATAATAACAGTAGCTTGATTTGATTACTTCAATTTGGTTCTTGCTATAGAATTAAAGGTAAAGCCAAGCTTTTGGAAGTTTTACAGGATAATAAACAAAGCGGGGATAGTAAATTAAGACGAACTCTGGTTTCAACCTGCACATCTTTATTACTTCTAATGAGCAGGGAGATGTATACAGGCTCGGAGAGTAAAACCCATTGATAATCTCCTTAGCATTCTGGATAATTGATCAGTTTCTTTCCCACACTGAGGGCTCTAAGCCTGTCTAATATTCTTTAAGGTTTCTTGGCAGCTTCTCCATAAAAGAAGCTATTTTCTTTCTCATAAAACCGATGTAGTTTTGTTCACTTGCTTCCCAAAATGCTGATCGACATTTCCAGTAGCACTTGGCCACTTTGAGTCACAGCAGCATTTTTTTTAAAATGATGTTATACTCACAGAAGAGTGGACTTCCCAGGTGGCACTAGTGGTAAAGAACCTGCCTGCCAGTGCAGGAGATGGAAGAGAAGCAAGTTCTGTCCCTGGACTGGGAAGATCCCCTGGAGGAGGGCATGGCAACCCGCTGCAGTATTCTTGCCTGGAGAATCCCATGGACAGAGGAGCCTGAAGGGCTATGGTCCATAGGGTTGCAAAGAGTTGGACACGACTGAAGCGACTTAGCATGCAGGAATGCACAGAGATTTGCAAAAATAGTCCAGGGGGTCCTGTATGCTTCATACTCAGTTTCCCTTTAGCATTTGACATAATCTTAGAACGATTATCAGAATTTAAAACATTAATCTCCGCATGATATTATTCTCTAAGGTACAGAACTTATCATATCATCTGTTTTTCACTTACGTCCTTCTTCAGTCCCAAGGTCTGGTTCAGGGTACCATGTTACATTTAATCATCGTGTCTTCCTAGCCTTCTCCAATCTATGATAGTTCCATACTCTTTCCTTGATTTCATGACCTCAACCCTTTTGAAGAGTACGTCAGTCATTTGATAGAATGCCCCTATTTTAGTCTGGGCGGCTCTAACAAAGTACCATAAATTGGGTGGTTTACACAACAGACCTCTATTTCTCACACAGATCTGGAGGCTAGAAGTTCTTGGTGAGGACCCACTTATGGTTAACAGTCACCCACCTTCCTCTTATATCCTCATATGTTGAGAGGGATATCATCTCTTTCATAGCCCTTCTTAGAGGGCACGAATCTCATTCATGAGGGCACCACCCTCATGACCTAATCACCTCAAAGGTCCCACCTCCAAATGCCATCACATGGTGGGGCTAGGGATTTGATGTATCACCATCAGTTCAGTCACTCAGTTGTGTCCGACTCTTTGAAACCCTATGGACTGCAGCATACCAGGCCTCCCTGTCCATCACCAACTCCTGGAGTTTGCTCAAACTCATGTCCATTGAGTTAGTGATGCCATCCAACAATCTCATCCTCTGTCGTCCCCTTCTTCTCCAGCCTTCAATCTTTCCCAGCATCAGGGCTTTTTCCAGTGAGTCGGTTCTTCACATCAAGTGGACAAAGTAATGGAGTTTTAGCTTCAGCATCAGTCCTTCCAATGAATATTCAGGACTGATTTCCTTTAGGATGGACTGGTTGCATCTCCTTGCAGTCCATGGGACTCTCAAGTGTCTTCTCCAACACCACAGTTCAAAAGCATCAATTCTTCAGTGCTCAGCTTTCTTTATAGTCCAACTCTCACATCCATATATGACCACTGAAAAAACCATAGCTCTGACTAGATAGACCTTTGTTGGCAAAGTAATGCCTCTGCTTTATGTAGATTTGTCATAACTTTTCTTCCAAGGAGCAAGCATCTTTTAATTTCATGGCTGCAATGACCATCTGCAGTGATTTTGGAGCTGAGAAAAATAAAGTCAGCCACTGTTTCCACTGTTTCCCCATCTACATCAACATCAGGGAGACACAAACATTCAATCCGTAGCATGCCTCCATTTGGGTTTGTATGATGTGCTTTCACGATTAGACTGGGGTTACGCATCATTGGGAGGAAAACTCAAGGTGACTGATGTGTCCTTCTCAGATTGCCGTGTCCACCGCAATGACCTGGCTAAGCTGCTATCTGTCAGGTTTTTCATTGTAAACTTACTACTTCTTCCTTTGTGATTATTAAATACTTTGAGACTATGTAAATAACCTATTTCTGCTTAAACATTCACAGCAGTGCTTTCTGTCCTCCAAAGCAATAAACTCAGCTAAATGTCAAAATGATGTCAGTGGGAACTTTGGGCTCTGTGGAGGGCGTAGGAGCCTCATAGCCATTCACTCCTCCTGGAAACCCAACATTCCAGGAAAGGGCTAATAGAGTTCATGACTTCCTCGACCAGTTGTCTGGTAACTGGACACTGTGATTTGGGGTCTTCCGAGCTAGGAGTGGAAACTTGCTTCCTATTGTAGCATGACTTAGTTTTCTCCCCAGAGTCACAGCTGTGTTTGATGTGACTTAAGAAAAAAATATGATTAAATAATACAAATGAACTTATTTACAAAACAGAAGCAGACTCACAGACTTAGAGAACAACTTCTGCTTGGCTGGGGAAAGGATGGGAGGAAGGGATAATTAGGGAGCTTGGGATAGACATGTACACACTGCTGTATTTAAAACAGAAAACCAACAAGTGCCTACTGTATAGCATAGGGAACTCTGCTCTATGTTCTGTGGCAGCCTGCATGGGAGGTGAGTTTGGGGGAGAATGGATACATGTATATGTATGGCTGAGTCCCTTTCCTGTTCACCCGAAACTATCATAACATTGTTAACTGGATGAACTATAATATAAAATAAAAAGAACTTATGAAAATACTAACATACAATTGCTGGTGGAGGGAGAGATGTGAGCCTAAGTAATGAAATAAAGTGTATTCAAAGGCTGATCGATAAATGCTATGCTTTGGCAGTCACAGATACCGATGTCATCAGATGTCCCAAAGAATCAACTGGAAAATCAATCTGCAAATCAGAAAAATGGTGTTTGGGAATTTCTCCTCTGTGAGGAGAGCTTTCTCCTTTTTTGGTTGCCTTTTGTTCAGTTCAGTCGATCAGTCATGTCCAACTCTTTGCGACCCCACAGACTGCAGCACACCAGGCTTCCCTGTCCATCACCAACTCCTGGAGCTTGCTCAAACTCATGTCCATAGAGTCAGTGGTGCCATCCAACCATCTCATCCTCTCTTGCCCTCTTCTCCTTCTGCCTTCAATCTTTTCCATCATCAGGATCTTTTCCTATGAGCCAGTTCTTCACATTAGGCGGCCAAGGTATTAGAGTTTAAGCTTCAACATTAGTCTTTCCAATGAATATTCAGGACTGATTTCCTTTAGGATGGACTGGTTGGATCTCCTTGCAGTCCAAGGGAGTCTCAAGAGTCTTCCTCAACACCACAGTTCAAATGCATCAGTTCTTCAGTGCTCAGCTTTCTTTATAGTCCAACTCTCACATCCATACATGACTGCTGGAAAAACCATAGCTTTGACTAGACACCTTTGTCAGCAAAGCAATGTCTCTGCTTTTTAATACGCAGTCTAGGTTTATAATAGCTTTTCTTCCAAAAAGCAAGTGTTTTTTAATTTCATGGCTGCACTCGCCATCTGCAGTGATTTTGGAGCCCAAGAAAATAAAGTCTGTCACTGTTTCCATTGTTTCCCCATCTATTTGCCATGAAGTGATGAGACTGGATGCCATGATCTTAGTTTTTCGAATGTTGAGTTTTAAGTCAGCTTTTTCATTCTCCTCTTTCACTTTCATCAAGAGGCTCTTTAGTTGTTCTTCGCTTTCTGCCATAAGGGTGGAGTCATCTGCATATCTGAGGTTATTGATACTTCTCCTGGCAATCTTGATTCCAGCATGTGCTTCATCCAACCCAGCATTTCTCATGATGTACTCTGCATATAAGTTAAATAAGCAGGGTGACAGTATACAGCCTTGATGTACTCCTTTCCCAATTTGGAACCAGTCTATTGTTCGATGTCCGGTTCTAACTTTGCTTCTTGACCTGCATACAGATTTCTCAAGAGGCAGGTCATGTGGTCTGGTATTCCCATATGTTGAAGAATTTTCCACAGTCTGTTGTGATCCACACAGTCAAAGGCTAGATGTAGTCAGTAAAGCAGAAATAGATGTTTTTCTGGAACTCTCTTGCTTTTTTGATGATCCAAAAGATGTTGGCAATTCGATCTCTGGTTCTTCTGCCTTTTCTAAAACAAGTTTTAACATCTGGAAGTTCATGATTCACATACTGTTGAAGCCTGGCTTGGAGAATTTTGAGCACTACTTGGCTAGCGTGTGAGCTGAGTGCAACTGTGTGGTAGTTTGAACAATCTTTGGCATTGCATTTCTTTGGGATTGGAATGAAAACTGATTTTTTCCAGTCTTTTGGCCACTGCTGAGTTTTCCAAATTTGCTATGAATATTGAGTGCAGCACTTTCACTGCATCAGCTTTTAGGATTTGAAATAGCTCAACTGGAATTCCATCATCTACACCAGCTTTGTGTATAGAGATGTTTCCTAAGGCCCACTTGTCTTCATATTTGAAGATGTCTGATTCTAGGTGAGTGATCACACCATCCTGCTTATCTGGGTCATAAGGATCTTTTTTGTATAGTTCTTCTGTGTATTCTTGCCACCTCTTCTTAATATCTTCTGCTTCTGTAAAAGTATGTCTTTTGTAAAATAAGGATATTCTCACTCGATTAGAATTAGAAATGAAGGATGAGGAAAATTATTAGAGAACGAACAAACAAATGGGGAAAATGGGAGCCCAG
Organism: Tragelaphus eurycerus; assembly: GCA_935064755.1. Taxonomy (NCBI): domain Eukaryota; kingdom Metazoa; phylum Chordata; class Mammalia; order Artiodactyla; family Bovidae; genus Tragelaphus; species Tragelaphus eurycerus. The sequence goes on from CAKXYN010000009.1 coordinate 46,086,920, forward strand.
TGCCCCAGTGGAGATCCAACTGGTGGCTGATGGAGCCAGGCCTGGGAAGCTCCTTGTTTGAAATGCAGATAAAGAAAGAAGGAAATAAGAAAGATGTCTTCCCTCTCTCTGTGTCCTCTTTGTTTCTATTTTGTGATAATAAAATGATCTTTCTCAGGGTTCTGCAAAAGGAGGATACTAGTGTTTTGTTGTTTAGTCTCAGAATTGATTCTTGCACATCTGTTTATATGGCTTTATCCTTATTTGCCAGGGGTACCCAACTAGCATCATGATGAGGTGAAGAAGGAAGAAGAAGAGGAAAAAGAGGAGGATCCAGTCTAGAAAAATAAATAGATATTTGTACAGAAGGTAGCAACACACACACACACACACACACACACACACCATACCATATGCCATGGAATCTTTCCAGGCAAGAAAATTGGAGTGGGTTGTCATTTCCTTCTCCAGGGATCTTCCCAACCCAGGGACTGAACCTACGTCTCTTTGTCTTCTGCATTGGCAGGTGAATTCTTTACCACTGCACCACCTGGGAAGCCTCATGTACATATATTGGATTGGCCAAAAAGTTTGTTCAGGTTTTTCTGTACCATTTCATGGGGAAAATCTGAACACATTTTTCAGCTAACCTAATGTATACATTGTATATACATCCTTATCTTGCTAGAACCTTTTTACATTCTCTCTCTCTCTGATCAGATCAGATCAGTCGCTCAGTTGTGTCCGACTCTTTGCGACCCCATGAATCGCAGCACGCCAGGCCTCCCGGTCCATCACCAGCTCCCGGAGGTCACTCAGACTCACACCCATCAAGTCAGTGATGCCATCCAGCCATCTCATCCTCTGTCGTCCCCTTCTCCTCCTGCCCTCAATCCCTCCCCGCATCAGAGTCTTCTCCAATGAGTCAACTCTTCGCATGAGGTGGCCAAAATACTGGAGTTTCAGCTTTAGCATCATTCCTTCCAAAGAAATTCCAGGATTGATCTCCTTCAGAATGGACTGGTTGGATCTTCTTGCAGTCCAAGGGACTCTCAAGAGTCTTCTCCAACACCGCAGTTCAAAAGCATCAATTCTTCGGCACTCAGCCTTCTTCACCGTCCAGCTCTCACATCCATACATGACCACAGGAAAGACCATAGCCTTGACTAGGTGAACCTTTGTTGGTAAAGTAATGTCTCTGCTTTTGAATATGCTATCTAGGTTGGTCATAACTTTCCTTCCAAGGAGTAAGCGTCTTTTAATTTCATGGCTACAGTCACCATCTGCAGTGATTTTGGAGCCCAGAAAAATAAAGTCCTTTTATTTGTACCAGACCAGGAGAAGGCAATGGCGCCCCACTCTAGTACTCTTGCCTGGAAAATCCTATGGACGGGGGAGCCTGGTAGGCTGCAGTCCATGGGGTCGCTAAGAGTTGGACACGACTGAGCGACTTCACTTTCACTTTTCACTTTCATGGGTTGGAGAGGGAAATGGCAACCCACTCCAGTGTTCTTGCCTGGAGAATCCCAGGGACGGGGGAGCCTGGTGGGCTGCAGTCTATGGGGTTGCACAGAGTCAGACACGACTGAAACGACTTAGCAGCAGCAGTAGCAGCAGTGATACAGCACATAAAGTATCTGTGCCTCTGTTTGGATACAAAACATGCAATCCAGGAGATCTGGGTGAGGCCTATGGTATTGAGCATGTTCCTAGCCAGCCAGTTAGATCTATACGACCTTCATGACCAGCAAAGATCTGATCAGTGGGGTCCGTCTGTGACTTCCCAGCCATGTGGCCATAGTCAAATAAATATTTGATTTCTACGTGTTGTCTTCATGCTGAAGATCTCACATTATGCCTAAGTCCTTGACTGATGGGTTCAATAAATGTGGCTGCTTTTGAATAAATAAAAGGTATAGTTTTTCTTCTGAAAATATGAAAGAATAGATCCAGCTGCTATATGAAGAAATAGATGATAATGAGAGTCAGCAGCATAAAAACGGAAAAAAAAAAAAAAATAGAAAAACCATTCCATAAGACAAAAATCTGGCTATTCACATATGAATAAATAAGTTTAAAATTCTAATGAAAAGCCATCAGCTAAAGTTGAACCTGTGTTTATGCTGCTGCTGCTGCTAAGTCGCTTCAGTCATGTCCGACTCTGTGCGACCCCATAGATGGAAGCCCACCAGGCTCCCCGGTCCCTGGGATTCTCCAGGCAAGAACATTGGAGTGGGTTGCCATTTCCTTCTCCAAGGCATGAAAGTGAAAAGTGAAAGTGAAGTCGCTCAGTCGTATCCGACTCTTAGCGACCCCATGGACTGCAGCCTACCAGGCTCCTCCGTCCATGGGATTTTCCAGGCAAGAGTACTGGGGTGGGGTGCCATTGCCAGGAACCTCCCAGGTAGTCCAGTGGTTAAGACTTTACCTTTCAATGCAGGCGGTGTGGGTTCCACCCCTGGTTGGGGAGCTAGGATCCCACATACTTTGCAGCCAGAACCCCAAACAGGAAGCAGAAACAATATTGTAACTAATTCATTGAAGTCTCTAAAAGTGGTTCATAAAAAAAAAAAAACACAAAAACTTAAAAGGGCAGGACATGTACAAACTTTTAAAAGTTGTTTTTGCCTAAAATTGTTAGTTTTCAAACAAATTTTGGCACCATCTGAAGTTAAGTGTTGGAGAAGGAAATGGCAACCCACTCCAATATTCTTGCTTGCAAAATCCCAAGGACAAAGGTTAGTAATTTAGAAGTGTAATTAATGTGAAACTCCTTTAGCTTTTATTATGCAGATAATCAGGTATTGTTTGGGGTTCCCCACAAAGTCCATGTAAATATCCCTGCTAACCAAAAGGCAGTAGGAACTCTCCATTTATTGGAGCAAAGTGGTGGATGATTTTTTTTTCCCCCAGATAGGCTGGCTGAGAGCACATGGCTAGATGAGGTCTCCAGCAGCATCTGACCCTGTCCCCCATCACACACGCACATCTGTGTCCCCCACTTTGCAGGCACCGACACAGACGTCTCCACAGCAGCTGGTGGGCTGGACCCAACCGGCCAGTGTGGGACAAACAGAACGTGTGATTGATGAGAACAGACCCTGGGTCTGCGAGGCAAGCAGTTCCTTGCACAGAGCAAAGGATAAGGGTGGACAGTCAGTTTGGGGGCAAGAAGCCATATCCCACTAACATGCGACGCCTTTTCTTTTCCTACACAGCCTGGTACTGTCTGGGTTATAAAGCTGCTCAGTGTTCTTCACTGCAATGTACAAGGCCCAGTCCTGTCCTCTGAGAACAACTCAAATATGAATTTTGAGAGCAGTGGGCATTATTCACCCACCGACTCTAAACAGATTCCCAGTCGATGAGGGGAGGAAGGAACAGAGAGAGAGATTTTGATGCTTTTTGTTTGTTTGCTTTGAATTTGGTAGCTGGCTCTTCTTGCTTAACCGGGAATATTGAAAACCGAGACTTACAGTCTCTCTCCTGGGTGAAGGCCACAAGGTCCAAGAAGTCACGTGGGTCAGGTGGCCAGGATGCACTGTGATTTGGATGTAGAAGAAGCAGGGCTGGAGAAGGAATGCATTTCACTCGTTTCACCCATGTTTATGGTCCTTCATGAGCTATACGGGCTTCCCTGATGGCTCAGATGGCAAAGAATCTGCCTGCAAATGCAGGAGACCTGGGTTCAGTCCCTGGGATGGGAAGATCCCATGGAGAAGTGAATGGCTACCCAGTCCAGTACTCTTGCCTGGAAGACCCCACGGACAGAGGAGCCTGGCAGGCTATAGTTCGTAGAATCATAGAGTCGGACACCACTGAGCACACATGAGCTATTTGAGGGGACTTCCTTGGTGGTCCAGGAGTTAAGAATCTGCCTTCCAATGCAGGGGACTCGGGTGTGATCCTTGGTCAGGGAACTAAGATCCCACACGCCCCAGGACTGCTAAGCCTGGGAGTGCTGCAACTAGAGAAAGCCCGCATGCGTCGACCGAGACCCAGCCGAGCCAAAAAAAAAATCCAAGATGAGCTTTTTTTGCACAAAGGCCTATTTTGTTCTGATTAGAGTCTCTTTATTAAAGTAATCGTTTAATTTCCAACTAGGAACCCAAGTTACTTCACAAGGTATAAAGATTAAGATAAACAGATCGGTAGGTGTGCAAGGTTAACAGAAACGCTTAATTGAAGCTGTGCCAAAGAAAGTGTCTCCCAAAATAATACTAACGTTTCTTGTTAGACAGAAGTGAAAATGCAAAAAATAGATAGCCACTTTCAATTTAAGTGAATTTTTGGCCCATATTTCTGCGATCCTATGTGACAACTGTTTCATTTTCTCATGTTCGCATGCATCTTCCCAGATGGGGCAGTGGTAAAGAATCTGCGTGCAGTGCAGGAGACTCAGGAGATGTGGGCTCAGTCTCTGGGTCGGGAAGATCCCCTGGAGGAGGAAATGGCAACCCACTCCACTACTCTTGCCTGGAGAATCCCATGGACAGAGGAGCCTGGTGGGCTACAGTCCATGGGGTCACAAAGAGTTGCACATGACTGAGTGGCTAAACACACAATGTAGAAAACACACAGAGTTTTCACTGGATTTTTACTTACAAAAGTAATATTGTAACATCATTTCAGTCATTCGTTAGATATGATATTGTTCTTTTCCATGGCCCAAAAAACTTAGCAACTTTATCATTCTCAGCAGCAGATAATATTCCATCATATCAGCATTTCATGTTTTGTTTATCCATTGCCTATTGCTAAATTTTTAGATTATTATATTCAGTTTTTCACTGTCATAAATAAAACTGCTATAAATTATCGATACATTCATGATTTCTTCTTTTAAATTACTTCACTGAAATAAATTCCAAAGAATGAGATGACAGGGTCAAAGAGTACAAGCATTTTTATGACCTTTGACCTGCATTGATTGCCAAATGCCCTCCAAAGGCATTGTACTAGTTTCTAAAGAATGAAATATCTGCTTCCCCCATGGTCTTATTAGCACTGAGTTATAGGACTTTCTTGTATTTTATTTCTCCAGTCTCAATGGATTGAGATTAAATACTATACACATGAGAGTATTATTATAAGTATTAATAGCTGCAAAATTTATTGATTACTTAATAACACTTAGGATATAAAGAAAGGAAAAGAAAACAGAAAAAGCAAGCCAAATCAAATACTTGCTTAGTAGTGCTGAATGCCTTTGCACATTAAATATCTGTGAACACTCCAAGCTTCAGTACTGAGAACAAAGGAATCGGCCCTGAAAGAGTTAGAATCACTTAGGTACCCCAGAGTCAGATAACACAAATTTAATTTTATGAATACCTTCATATACTCACAAAGCTTGAAACTTTGCGAAAAAATTAAGGGAAATGAACACTAACTTATTTTATCAATGCCTAACGTACTAATTTTAAGCAGCAAAGAATTTTACTCTCTGTGACCTCTTGCAAAGACTTGCAATTATTTCACAGTGGCTTTTCTGTTTGGTTTTGTTTTTCCACTCTGTCTCAAGTGATCTTGAATACGGAGAGGAAAGATAAACGGGTGAAAGTAAAATAAGAAGGGCTAGAGTCTCTGGTTCCTTTTATAAATTTTGCAGCAGCCCTGGCCCTGTTTTATGAAATACTGTGCAAACACAGAAATGGGTAACTCATTTGTCAATGCACTTTGCAGATGCCGTGGTTAAAAGAAAAATCCCTAAACATCTAATTCTTTGTGACCAGCCCAACTCAAAGACAGTTCCTTCTTAAAAGTGTGCCTTAGGATTTCTGTGACAGAGGGGCTTAGAGTAGTGCATGCGTGCTCAGTCCCTTCGGTCGGTGCCCAACTCTCTGCGACGCTCTGGTCTGCAGCCTGCCAGACTCCTCTGTTTATGGGATTCTCCAGGCAAGAATACTGGAGTGGGTTGCCATGCCGGCCTCCAGGGGATCTTCCCAACCCAGGGATCGAACCTGCGTCCCTTACATCTACCCGCACTGACAGGCAGGTTCTTTACCACTGGTGCCACCTGGGAAACCTGGCTCAGAGTAGACACACTATTAAATATACTGTTGTTATTGTAGAGAGAAATCTGCTTCAGCTGGGTGGGCATCCCTTCCTAGCCCCACCATATCACAGCCTGGGTACTTGGTGTTTGTAGCTAGGAGGACAGGAGAACAAGGACATGTAGACTCAATAATTTAAGGCCCCACCCATACTAGTCATGGAACGGTATAAAGCAGGAAGCATAGAGGGTAACTCAGATCCACCCCTACCTTTCATCAGGGCTACCCAGGAGGAAGGACTGGAACTGAGCCCAGGGCCATCAGAACAGAAAGGGACTGGCGTTTATATTCACTATTAGAGCTCAGGGTGGACGGCTCAGCACAAGCTCATGGCTGGACCTGGACATGCTGAGTCCAGTGTGGCTGTGAATTTCCACCCCCATCCCCCCACCCTGTCTTGCTTGCTGCTGAACTGTGCCGTGGGTGGTGACCCCTCAGTGAGAGAGTCTTTCCAGGCACCCTGAGGCTGGGTTAGGGGACAAGTAGGAAGGTCAAGTACTGGGAAGGGTGAACTAGAGAGGCGTGGTTATTTGCCAGAGTGGACCCTTCACTAGGAGAGAGGAATTGTGTGAGCGAGGCCCCTCGGGCTGGGAAAGAGCTTGTTCAAGGAGAGGATCCATCAGTGTCGGGGGCCGATTCAGAACATGGCAGCCCACTGATTTCCATGCCTTAAATTACACATAGTGGCTCATCGCCGGGAACCCTGCCTTACCAGGGTAGTGAACATCAAGCTGAAGTACCTTTATTTAGCTCTCAAGAAACTTCCTGACCAGGTCCGCCTGTGAATGGCCGCGGGGAGGAAGAAATGAACACAGCCCCTCAGGAGGTTGATGGGAACCAGTAAGTGTTTGACTTCATCCCCTCCCCTTTTAGTATAAACTGAATCTAAATTCTAACTCTCAGGCAAGACAGTCCTTTGGGGCATGAGCCCACTGTCTTCTTGCTGGCTAGCTGGCTTCTTGCTTCTAGCTGGTTTTCTGAATAGAGTTGTTATTCCTTGTCCCCATGATTTGTCTCTTGATTACTGGCTGTAGCTTAATCACCCTCATTTGCACAGTCCCTTCCAAGGCTTGGAAAAGGCCCTACCACCAATTCACATGGTCGTGATTTTGTAAAATTTGCATCTTTTCGGTGTTTTCACCACAATCCACAGAGATCACTGTCTTTTTTTTTCTCTGACCCTTTCTCACTCCCCTGCATCTGTCGGTGTTAGAGTGGCTGAGAACATTTGGGGGAGATGGCTAAGGGGCCCTTGACTTGGAGGGTAGGTGTGGGTCAGTGGGATTGACTCGTTTGCTTGGCCGTCACTTCTCTACAGTGACGTTACCAGCCCCCAGGATATGGCAATACCTTCTAGGGAAACCCCTGCTGCCAAGTCCCCAAGTGTGGAGTCTCCAAGCAGAGTGACAAGAGAGGGCAGAGTCAGAGATCACTTCATGATACAGATGCAGCCTTGGTCCCCAGAATCTCGTTGGTGGTGGAGGAGAGACAAGGTTTTTTTTGGTTTCTTTAAATCCTTATTTGTTTATTGTTTGGCTGGGCTGGGTCTTTGTTGCTGCACACCGGCTTTCTCCAGTTGCGGTGAGTGGGGTCTACTCTCTAGGTGCGGTATGCAGGCTTCTCGTTGCGGTGGCTTCGACTGCCGTGGGGCACAGGCTCCAGAGCGTGGGCTCAGTAGTTGCAGCACACGTGGGATCTTAGTTCCTGGACCAGGGATGGAATCCACATCCCGGAGTACTTTTAACCACTGGACCACGGGGGGACGTCCCGAGACAAGGTCTGTGGAAAAGCATCGCAGAGGGGTGCCCTAACTTTGTATTCGTGTTTTACCCAGTCTTCTAATCTGTACAAGCTAGATTGGCTTGGTCTGCTCAGGGCTTATCCTGGAGGGTCTGAGGGGGAAGGCTGCATCCAGAATGCCATCTTTGTGCTTCATCCCAAAATACTGTCATGGAGACACATCCCTGGACCGCAGGGACTCTGGCTCTGGTCTCCTAGCAGGAGACATTCCCAGGGGAGCAGCAGCTGCTTGGTCCCTTGGGGACACTGGGACCCAAGAGCCTGATACCTGCGAGCTGTGGTCTGCCTGGTCGCCTTCCTTCCTGGCTACATGGCTGCTTTGGGCCAACAGCTGCCCATGCGCGGCCCTCTCCCGAGAATCTGTGTTGCCATTCACCACAGGCCTCCTTTTGGAAAGGCAAAGAAGGTTGCATTATATTAGGTAAAGCTTATCTTTCGCATCTGCCAAGGTCCAAGAGTTTCCCCTCTCTCTCTCCGCCCCCAGCTCCCAGCCCCTCTCTCCTCCCTTCTTCCTTTACCCTCTCTGGTGGGTTTTCAATAGTGTGTGCTTTTTTTTTTTTTTTTGTCTTTCTCTTTTCTTTCTAGTCAAGACAGGGTTGTCTCTCTGGGTGGAAAAAGGCAGTGTGTTTGTGGAGTGCAGCTGCATTTCAAAGGTACTTTGTTGGCCAGTTATGAATTTGCCTTTGCTAATGTGGGGAAACAGGGAAATGCTTTAGCTTCCCTCCTCCTCCCCCCAAACTGAAATTGATGTTATTTCTTTGCCAGTGGTACCCAAGGAAATGTTTTGTTTCATTTCCTCCCCTTTCAGGCTGAGCCCTATTTATGTTCGGAGCTGGGGCCCTGCCACTAAGAATCATTGTTGTTACCACCAGGGTCTGAGGCTGGCCAAATTCAGCAGCTGTGGTTTCATGCCTACCCTCACCAAGGTTTATTTCCTTGACAACATGTTCTTGTTTGGACCAACTTTCTTAGTCTTTCTCTCGCTGCTTTTTTTTCTCCTTCTTTGCGAAACCTCCTTTACAGTTTTGCGAGGCTTAAAATTAGAAAAGAAAAACCGCGTATGTGTGTGCCTCTGTGTGTGTATCTGTGCATGTGTGTGTGTATGTGTGTGTGTGTGTGTGCTTTAGGGGCAATGGGCAGAGGACTGGAAAGGAGATAAAGACCCTGAGAGTTGAAGAAAGGGTACAGGGGGCCGGAGCAAGGGGCGAGCGGTGGGAAGTTTTCCCCATAAATAACGGCATTAAATTTGTGATCAATTTGACGGCCACCACTCTCCTTCAACCCCCACCCCTGCCGAAACTGAGACTCACCCTCGGCCGCCTCACCCACCCTAGCCTTTCAAATGGAATACCTAGGTGGCCCATGGGACCCCTGACCCCTGTATCCTGTCCCTTTCTTCCTGCCCTGCTACTTTTTCCCTCCGATAAAAGGAGAGAGTGAGAGATAATTAACAAAAAACATGGCCCCAGGACAATGAAACAACTGGCCTTGGCCGGCCAGAAATTTATCCTGGTTTTCTAGGTGAACTTTCTTCCATCAATCTTTCCTTTAACCTCCATGTTAGTGGAAGCAATAGGAACACCCCTCCCTCCCCTGAGCAAATGCTTTCTTTTGACAGGAAACAAAAAAAGGGGGCTCAGCGAAGGCCGAGGTGAAATCTGGGTGGTATGGGGCACTGCACAATGGGGCCGCTGTGTTTTACAACAGGGGAGGGGCGGGCGTGACTGGTCTGATGATGGAAACAGTTTCCCCCTCCCCGATTCAGGCCTACAAACGCATCTTCTGTTCCACACGGAGACGGACAGAAAAGAGAAAAGCTACAAAGAAAAAGGGAGGGGGTGGAATTCAAACAAAACGCGTGAGGCTGAAAAATCTTCCTGCTCCTGCACGCCCCGAGAAAGGAAACGCATCAGAGAGGCTTCGGGACTCCTCAGGGCCACGTCTGAATAGCTCTGGCTGGACTCTGATTTATCGACGGAGCTTGAGCGACACGTTAGAGAAAGGCTCGGGGGCCCTTTGTCTTCGGCACAGAGGACAATGGGCCACAAGGGCCTGGATCTCTTGGGACGCTCTCGGGGCATGCCTTCCTCTTGCCCTCTCCTCTCTACAGACGCCAGCGGCAGTAAAAGCGATTCGTGGTGTGTCCGGAAGAGCTGGTGACAAGGCCGGGCCACTTGAGGTCTCCTTAAGAGGGTATTATGGTCAGGGAAAATATTTGCGCTGTGAAGATGGCACACTCCATTTTGTTAATGGCTCTTATCCATGTGGGATAATCGCTACCCGCCTCCCCCACCCTGCTGCCCGGCTGTCGGGGGTGCAGCTGTGGCGAATTCATGGCGCCCTAGGAGAAAGCCCCTTCTCTGCCGCAACCAAGATAGAAATATAGTGTTCACCTCCTTGAGCCAAGGTGAAGGTGAGCACGAGGGCAGCCTGAGTTGTAAATTACCATTAAAACACAACCATGCAGAGCCTTCTCTGCCTGGGCTGGGACCCCGTCCAATAAATGATGGCTGGGCCAAGAGGGGGACCCCGGAGAGACTGGGTGCTGAGGAGTCCCTTTCCCTCCGGGCTGGGAGTGGAAACGGCTGAAGGACCAGGAGTCTGGAAGAATAGGCTGGAGAGTCCATGAGGTTCATGGGTTGCCTTGGAGAGGTGAGATGGAGACCGTGCCATCTCACATGGTTGCTAGGTCAATTAAGTTGGACCCTTTGTGGCCCAATACCTACCTCTTCCCGCACACCTTCATCTGCCACGCTCCAGCCTTAGTCATCATCCAAGGGAAAGGAGAGAGGAAGGGAGAGGGGAAAAGGAAAGAAAAAGAGAGAGAGCCAGATAGAGGAGGGAGGAACACAGGGAGGGAGGAAGAAAGAAGGAAGGAAGGCAAAAGACAGATGCTTGGAGAGAAAAAAGAAAAGAGAGAATGAATGATAATGGAAAGGTGGCAAAATGCTAACAGTTGGTCAATCTGGGTGAAAGACAGAAACTGATGAAAGAAATGTTCACATATTGAGATGTAAGAAGGTCATCCTGGCTTCAGTTCAATTCAGTCACTCAGTCGTGTCCGACTCTATGCGACCCCATGAACCACAGCACGCCAGGCCTTCCTGTACATCACCAACTCCCAGAGTTTACCCAAACTCATGTCCATGGAGTCAGTGATGCCATCTAACTATCTCATTCTCTGTCGTCCCCTTCTTCTCCTGCCTTCAATCTTTCCCAGCATTGGGGTCTTTTCCAATGAGTCAGCTCTTCGCATCAGGTGGCCAAAATATTGGAGTTTCAGCTTCAACATCAGTCCTTCCAATGAAAACCCAGGACTGATCTCCTTTAGGATGGACTGGTTGGATCTCCTTGCAGTCCAACGGACTCCCAAGAGTCTTCTCCAATTCCACAGTTCAAAAGCATCAATTCTTCTGCATTCAGCTTTCTTTATAGTCCAACTCTCACATCCATACATGACATTCTGGCTTATACATGCATTAATTTGAGTTTCATGCTAACTAAACCAGCCTCTTTGTGGTCTAATCAAACATACATGTACATCTTCCCTAATTATTAAAGAAGAGGGCACACTGACCAGAGGTTTTAAAAAAAAAATGTCCATGTTAAAAACAAAGACTAAATGCCTCCCTTCCTGGGACACCAAGGCTGACGCTCCTTCAGTGATAAAGACTCCCTCCCCTGGTGTCAAGGCCATGCTGACTCAACTGTGTACATGCTGATCTGTTAATGTTTTTAAACCCTGAAGGAATGTATCCCCGACTTGTTTGATATTCCTTCCCTGACAAGATAGAAAAGCAGACTTCTTGGAGCAGCTTCTCAGAGTTATCTGAGAGACTGTCTTCTGGGTTATAGTCCTCTGTTTGCTCAAATAAAAGTCTTTTCTACCCATATTATAGATTGTTAATTGATCATTTTTGTCGACAGAAGAAAGGAAGGAGAAGAGAGACAGACAGAGAGAGAGACAGAGAAGGAGGGAGGGGAGGAAGGAAGACAGGAAAGGCCACCATTCTTAGGGAGAAATGATGGAGGACCGGTTTTACTAAAAATGGGTTCCTCATCCTTGTTCTGAAGACGTGAGCTCTGTGTCTATAACATGCTAATACCAAACGGATGCTGGGCATCAACAAATAATGGCGTCACCATGTACATGTCAGACTCATTATAACCAGCACCTGTATTATATTGTTTATCCAAATGAATTCCAGAGTAATGGATAACATTTTTTCCTCTGTTAAAGCAGAAAGTTCTCAAGACTGTCATCACCCTTCCTCAATTACATTGCATACATCCTTGGTTTTAAACAGAAGATACCGAATTGAACTCTGTTGGCTCAGGGTCAAGTGAAATAGAGTGAAAGTGTCCTGTAATCTGTATAAGACAAGGCAGGCACAGACCAGTTTTCCTTCCAGTTCCCTGGTGGCTCAGACTGTAAAGCATCTGTCTACAATGCGGGAGACCCAGGTTCGATCCCTGGGTCGGTAAGATCCCCTGGGGAAGGAAATGGCAATCCACTCCAGTACTCTTGCCTGGAAAATCCCATGGACAGAGGAGCTTGGTAGGCCACAGTCCATGGGGTCGCAAAGAGTCGGACACGACTGAGCGACTTCACGTTCACTCACTCACTGTGTCCCCAGGCCAGGCTAGTTTGGAAGCTCTGGTGTCTGCCGTCACTTTTGCAAGCTACCTTCACTTTGCTTTGCTGTCCCTGTTGGCTTGTGAAACCAGATTACCATGCCCGTTGACAAGATCCTTGAGTGACTGTCAAGACTCCGGCTTTGTGACCCTGGACAAATCATGTAACATCTCTGTGCCTCAGTTTCTTCCCCTGCAACATGGAAATGGACATAGTACTTACTTTGGCGTATTGTTGAGAAGATAAAATAACACATCAAGTGCTCAGAGCAGGGACAGAAGTATAGTAAATACACATTAAAATATTAGCTACTATTAAAGTGATACTCTAGCATAACTAGGAAGGAAGGAATTGTCTGATGAGTAATGGGCACAGATTTCAGCGCCTGCATTTTGTAAAATAAGAAGGTCTTTAGTATTTGCTGGCTTGCTTCTGACTTCTTGGCATGGTTCTCTTCCATATGGTTACCTAGGTAGTTGCCTTCAGAAAATTCAAAACCAGCGTCTCAGCCCTCCGGGGCTGGACTAGTCTCATCAGTTGAGGCTGTTTTCTAAAGTGCACCAGCTCAGACCTGTACCCCGACCCCGTGCTCCACCTGCACTCACCCCCACATTTGTGTTTCTCCACGAGTGGTAGGAATAACAACTATGACGACGACTGTCCCTCCTTTAGCACCCGCCCTGCACCAGGCACGATGCTCAATGCTTTATGTACATCCTGACTTCTGTAGCCGCACCGGTGGGTTTTCTCTGAGAGTGCATGGATACTGGAGACACACTTATCTCCCCTGGGAGGTCGACATGCTGGGGATCACCCAGCCGGTTATGAGCGCCCACGTCTCCTGACTCTCATTAGGCGCCGTGTCATCTTCTTGGTCGGCCTCCTGGTTTCACTTGTAGTCTCACTTGTGCTGTGTGCTAAGTTGCCTCAGTCACGTTTGACTCTTTGCAACCCCTGCCAGGCTCCTCTGTTCATGGGATTCTTCAGGCAACAATACTGGAGTGGGTAGCTATTTCCTTCTCCAGGGGATCTTCCCGACCCAGGGATCGAACCTGTGGTTCTTACGTCTCCTGCACTGGCAGGCAGGTTCTTTACCAACAGCGCCACTTGGGGAAAGTCTCTTCAGTCGTTTCCAGCAGTCTCGCTTGAAGTATGTCTTCTCTGAGCACTTTGGTAAAGCAAAGCAGAAGGCACATGGGGATGGCTCAGGATTGGGAGGGGCTGGCTGGAAAGCTGGAGCTCAAAAGTAAGGGGATCATTATCCCAACACAGAACACAGACTCCCCTGCCTTGGGGCATCTGGAAGGATAATTCTCAGAGGAGCAGAGGAGGGTGACCCAAGTGACCTTCACTCTTCCTCAAGCTTATTTTTTAATTGACTAAATAATTTGGTTTTACTGATAATGCGTGATTGCTCTAAATTAATCTCAAGTGCCAGAAAGAAGCACTAGTAAAAGCTCCATAGATTCATTCATTTTTTCTACATGGTAGTCTGTCTTTTAACTTTGTTTTCTGCTCCTTCTGCCATATAAAAGCAAGGCTGATGGAAATGTCCTGGAGATAGCACCACTTCAGCAGTGATAAATAAGCTTAGTCTTGATTCATGAATATGCATCTTCTGAGCAGAGAGCATGGAGGGCAAGTGTCATTCCAAGCAAATAGAAGATCAGGTTGGGTTCCAAGTTGATTATAAAATAAACTGAGACTATTTTCTTCCTGTCATTGAAAGTCAGATGAAATTTATCATTCGAGTCCTTGTACAGGGATGCTGCTGCTGCTAAGTCGCTTCAGTCATGTTTGACTCTGTGCGACCCCAGAGACTGCAGCCCACCAGGCTCCCCCCGTCCCTGGGATTCTCCAGGCAAGAACACTGGAGTGGGTTGCCATTTCCTTCTCCAATGGCTGAAAGTGAAAAGTGAAAGTGAAGTTGCTCAGTCGTGTCCGACTCTTAGCAACCCCATGGACTGCAGCCTACCAGGCTCCTCCATCCATGGGATTTTCCAGGCAAGAGTACTGGAGTAGGGTGCCATTGCCCTCTCCGGTACAGGGATGCTAGGTCCCCTTCTGTTCCCATCCTCTTCCCTATCCGTCCCCCCTCCCATTCCACGTGGAGGTGGCAGCAGCAACATGCCTGGTGTCCAAGATGCTGGGCACCTTGGGTGGGGTGGGTGGTGGGTGTGGTAAGCAGGGAAAGTTGCCCAAGTGGTGTAGAGACTGGTTACACTAAACCAGTATGTTAAATGAGCAAATAAGCAAATACATTGAGGATGGTGGGAAGCTGGTTTCTCACGATCAGAGAATGGATTTACAAAGATGTTAATGGAGAAAGCTAGAAATAACTCTGGGGTATTGGAGGAGAATTAGAACTACATTTTAAAATAATTTTAGTATGTATATTTACATATTTTACTCATGTACATATAACACAAACATACTTTATATGTATATTATATACACACACATATTGAAAGGGAAACAGTTAAGATATATATGTACCTTTGCACAGGTATATACTTAATGATTCTTCCCCCGAGATAATGACACCTCAGTAACAATAAACTCACTAAGTACCCAGATCCTAGTTGGTAAATGCTCCTACACCAAAAAGGAACAAAATCTCTATGGGGAAGGAGTGATACAGGGCTGGGACAGAGAAGGTGTAAAGTGAACCTGGAACACCTTATTGTCCCACAAAGTAATTAAATGCTCAAAAAAGGATGAAAACAGAAGTCAGCTTGAGCCCAGCTCCCAGTTGGCCAAAGCTAGGACAACTGAGGTTCAAAATAAACAATGAGATTATCACATCAGTATCCACTGAATAAAATACATTCACTGATATAAATAAATGAGCAATAAACAACTGAAGAAGAGAAAGATTTTTCTTTACAATGGAATGCCAACTAACAAATGTAGAAGGAGCAAATCATCTGTCTGGCAAGGGGATTATATCTAGAACATATAAAATGTTATTACAACTTAATAATCAAAAAGACAAATAACTCAATTAAAAAATATTTCTAAACTTATGACCAACAAGGGATTCATCTCCAAAATTTACAAACATCTCATGCAGCTTGATATTAAAAAAAAACAAACCCAATCAAAAATGGGCAGCAGACATACATTTCTCCAAAGAGCACACACAAGTGACTAAGCACATGAGAAGACGCTCAACACTGTTAATTACTGCTGCTGCTACTGCTGCTAAGTCACTTCAGTTGTGTCCGACTCTGTGCGACCCCATAGACGGCAGCCCACCAGGCTCCCCCGTTCCTGGGATTCTCCAGGCAAGAGCACTGGAGTGGGTTGCCATTTCCTTCTCCAATGCGTGAAAGTGAAAAGTGACAGGGAAGTCACTCAGTCGTGTCTGACTCTTCAAGACCCCATGGACTGCAGCCTACCAGGCTCCTCCGTCCATGTGATTTTCCAGGCAAGAGTACTGGAGTGGGGTGCCAGTGCTAATTACTAGAGAAATGCAAATCAAAACTGCAATGAGATATCACGTCACACCACTCAGAATGGCCATCATCAAAAAAAAAAAAAAACTACAGACAATAAATGCTGGAGATGGTATAGAGAAAAGGGAAACAACCCTCTTACCCTTTTGGTGGAATGTAAACTGGTACATCAATTACTGAGAACAGTATGCTGCTGCTGCTGCTCAGTCGCTTCAGTCGTGTCCGACTCTGTGCGACCCCATAGAAGGCAGCCCACCAGGCTCCCCCGTCCCTGGGATTCTCTAGGCAAGAACACTGGAGTGGGTTGCCATTTCCTTCTCCAATGCATGAAAATGAAAAGTGAAAGCGAAGCCACCCAGATCGCTGTCTGACTCGCAGCGATCCCAGGGACTGGAGCCTAAGAGGCTCCTCTGTCCATGGGATTTTCTAGGCAAGAGCACTGAAGGAGAACAGTATAGAGGATCCTTACAAATGAAAAATAGAGCTACCATATGATCTAGCAATCCCACTCCTGGACATATAAAAGAGAAAACTTTAATTCAAATATAGATGCATGCACCCTAATGTTCCCTGCTGTGCTGTTTACAATAGCCAAGACACTGGAAGCAACTTAAATGTCCATCAGCAGATGGACAAAGAAGAAGTGGTGCATATATATGATGGAATATTACTCAGCCACTAAGAACAATAAAATAATGCCATTTGCAGCAACATGGATGAACCTGGAGATTATCATACTAAGTGAAGAAAGTCAAAGACAAATATCATCAGAGGATATCACTTAAATGTACCTAGAATCTGGAAAAAAAAAAAAAGATACAAATGACTTTATTTCCAAAACAGAAACAGACTCACAGACTTAGAGAACAAACTTTTGGTTACCAAGGAGAAGTGGAGGGGGAGGGATAGACTGGGAGCTTGGGCTTGACATATACACACTACTATATTTAAGATAGATAACCAACAAGGACCTGAGGTATAACGCAGGGAACTCTGCTCGATGTTCTGTAATAACTAAAACAGAAAAGGAATGCATATGTGTAACTAAATCGCTTTGCTGCACACGGGAACCTAGCACAACATTGTCAATCAACTATGCACCAATGTAAACTAAAAAGATAAAGGACCAGAGTAGATATTTGTTATGAGTTGAACTATGACTCTCCAAAAATAAAATTTGAAATTCTACCCCCCAGGACCTCAAAAATGTGACCTTACTTGGCTTGTTACATCTGTAACAAGGTTGTTACAGATGCAATCAGTTAAGATGAGGTCAAACAGGAGTAGGCATCGGATGCCTGCTCAGTTGCTCAGCCGTGTCTGACTCTTTGCAACCCCATGGGCTGTAGCCCACCAGGCTTCCCTGCTCCCCTGGAATTATCCAGGCAAGAATACTGGAGTGGGTTACCATCTCCTCCTCCAGGGGACCTTCCTGACCCAGGGGTTGAACTCTCATCTCCTGTGTCTCCAAACAGGAGTATGGTGGGTCTTAATCCATCTGAGTGGCGTCCTTATAGGAAGACAGCCATACGAAGACACAGGCACAGGAGAAGACCATGTGAAGACGGAGACAGAGATGAGAGTGACAAGACAAGGGATGCCAGGAGTTGCCAGTCATCGCCAGAGCTCACAGAAAGCTCAGACTCTCCCTCAGAGTTCTCAGCAGGAACCAAGCTTCCCAACCCCTGACTCAAGCCCGCTGTCACACTTGACTCTCACGAGCACTCTATGGGATGGACACACTTACAGTCTTTGCTTCATAGATGCATAAAAGGCGGCTCAGAGAAGCTAAGAAACTTGGCCAAGGTCACACAGCTAATGAGTGAGGGAAGTGAGATTCAAAGGCAAGTCAGCTTGGTCTGGAACTCAAGTTCATTGCCACTACCACCCAGCTCTTGATGCAGCAGTTCAAGAAATTATTTGCTTCTGTAGAATAGTTTGTTGATTATTAACCATGCACCCAGAGCCTGCTAGGATCAAAGAATCCTATGATGGCCCCAGCCCTAAATAGAGACCTAACTCTCTAGTTGAAGAGATTAGGCAAGGGTCCAAAGGATTCCACTGCTCCTTTCCCACCATTCCCTGCAACGACGTCTCTGAAATACTCAGTCTGGGCAGCCCTTCCCAGTTACATCTGTAGCTTTCCCCTTCTTCGTCCCCCCTTGTTGGAAGGTCTTTAGAGTTCTCAGGCTGGAAGGAGAGGGAGTGGTAACTCCATGATTTTCACAAAGTGGTTGATTCTGTGGCAATGATGAGCCATGAAAGTGATAGTGAATTCTCTGTCATGTCCAACTCTTTGTTATCCCATGGACTGTAGCCTACCAGGCTCCTCCATCCATGAGATTCTCCAGGCAAGAGTACTGGAGTGGGTTGCCATGCCCTCCTCCAGGGGATCTTCCCGACCTAGGGATCGAACCCAGCTCTCTCACACTGCAGGCAGATTCTTTACCAACTGAGCCACCAGGGAAGCCCAAAGTAGTATGAAGGTTGGACTCTTCCTGGAGCAGATGTATTCTTGGAAAAGGCTTCTTGGAGCTGTGGGAGTGGTTTGGCAGGATTAATAAAAGATACAGCCAAAGTGTGGGTAAAGAAAGATGGTGTCAGAATCCTTCTTGGGAAGGGAACAAGGAAAGAGGTGAGAATGCAAAGAAGAGGAGGGACCAAAGAGTTCAGATACTATAACCACTCAGGCTTTTTTGAACTGTAGTGCTGAAGAAGACTCTTGAGAATCCTTTGAATAGCAAGGAAATCAAATCAGTCAATCCTAAATGAAATCAACCCTAAATATTCATAAGAAGGCCTGATGCTGAAGCTAAAGCTCTAATACTTTGGTCACCTAATGCAAACTGCCAGCTCCTTGGAAAAGACCCTGATTCTGGGAAAGACTGGGTGCAGGAGGAGAAAGGGCTGACACAGGATGAGATGCTTGGATGGCATCATTGATTCAATGGATATGAGTTTGAGCAAGCTCCAGGACATAGTAAAGGACAAGGAAGCCTGGCATGCTGTAGCCCATGGGGTCATAAAGAGTTGGACAGAACTTACTGACTGAACAACACAACTGCCCAGGCAAGGGGACCCTGGGTTTTCCAATGAGCATGTAGATGAAACCCTCAGATTCCCTAGGTCAAAGACCAGGTCCGCTCCATATGCACTTTTGGTGCCTCACACCTGCCTCCACTTTATCACACACATGGGTTTTTGCTCTTTTATTCACTTCTTTCCATCTAATCTCCCCCCTGTTTTAGAATAATATATTCCAAACAACAGGAGAAAAAAAAATCTCAGAAAATAAAATAACAAACATCTGTGGACTTGACATGGAAATGTAAAAGAATAGTTACCTTTTGGGCTTCCCTGATGGCTCAGTGGTTAAAGAATCAGCCTGCCAATGAAAGAGACACGGGTTCCATCCCTGACCCAGGAAGATCCCACGTACCGCAGAGCAACTAAGTCCATGAGCCACAAAACTGAGCCTGGAAGCTGAAACTACCAAGCCTAAGTGCCACGAGTACTGAAGTCCGTGTGCCCCAGAGCCTGCGCTCTGCAACGAGAGAGGCCACCACGGTGAGAAGCCTGAGCACCCCAACTAGGGAGCAGCCCCCACTTGCCACTACCAGAGGAAGGCCAGCACAGCAATGAAGACCCAGCACAGCCAAAAAGAAATATAAATAAATACCTAAAATTATTTTTTAAATGGTAACATTTTGTCTCATTGCTGGAGATCTTTTCAAGACAGGGAAGATTCTAGATTCCGTGGGTGCATCTTTGGAACCCCTCTTTGGTCTTGTTCTTGCTCCCTCCCCACCACTCCTCCAACCTGCAGGCTGTTGTGTGTCCTCACTACTTTGGTGATATTCTTCTGTTGTCTCCTGATATTCATTTCTGCTAATGTGATGTCTATTCTCAGCCTAAGTTTTTTGTTTTCACTTTTTTTTTTTTTTTACTATTTTATTTGCTTATTTATCTTTGGTTGTTCTGGGTCTTGGTTACTGCGCAAGCCTTTCTCTAGTTGCAGAGAGCGCGGGCTACTCTGTAGCTGGAGTGCCTGGGTTTCTCAACGTGGTGACCTCTCCTGTTGTGGAGCACGGGCTCTAGGGTGTTTGGGCTTCAGTAGTTGTAGCATGTGAGTTCAATAGTTGTGGCTCCCTGGCTCTGAAGCGCAGACTCAACAGTTTTGACGCACAGGCTTAGTTATCCCACTGCATGTAGGATCTTCCTGGATCAGGGATCAAACCTATGTGTCTCCTGCTTTGGCAGGCAGATTCTTTCTCACTGAGCCACCAGGGAAGCCCTGTCCTCAGTCCAAGTTTTATTCCTATTCATCTTCTTTCTAAAATCTTGTAAGACTCTTCTCTTTATCTGTCTCGTTACATTACACCTAAGCAGGGATTTACTGATGGATGGGCCTTGGTACAGCATTCACTGTGCACTTACTAGCTGAGGATTTCCGTCTCTCTTTAACTGTGAACATTCTCTCCTGTATTCTTCTGAAACACCCATGACATACCTATTGGAGCCTCTCAATCCATTTTTCAGATGGCTGAATTGCTCTCACATATTTTTATTATTTTTATCTCTCTGAGATGCATTCTCCTCTGACTTCCTGCAATTTCAGTTTGAAGTTGTGGATTAAGAATAATATGGGAGGCTTTCCTTGAAGTTGTTGATTAAGAATAATATGGGAGGCTTTCCTTTTCCGATAAGTGGCCTGAGGTGACCTCAAAAAATGGTGTGCTACTCACTTGACCCAGAAAAATCCACAAAATCATGCAAATCAAGAGGTTCAAATCTTCATATTCACTTTAAGAACATTCATGAAACTGCCCAGGCCACTAAGTGTATGCATATCAGAAGAGTCACCAAGTATCTGAAAGATGTCACCTTAAAAAGCAAAGTGTGCCATCCCATTGTTACAGTGGTAGAGTTGGTAGGTGTGGCCCCACAGGCCACACAGTGGGGCTGGGCCCAGGGTTGGTGGCCCAAAAAGAGTGTTGAATTTTTACTGCACATATTCAAAAATGCAAAGAGTAACGCTGAACTTAAGGGCTTAGATGTAGATTCTCTTGTCATCGGGCACATCCAGGTGAACAAAGCCCCCAGGATGTGATGCAGGACTTAACAGAGCTCATGGTTGGAGCAACCCATACAGAGCTCTCCCTGCCATGTTGAGATGATCCTTAGTGAAAAAGAACAGATTGTTCCAAAACCAGAAGACGAGGTTGCATGCAAGAAAAAGATATCCAAGAAGAAACTGAAGAAACAAAAACTTCTGGCCTGGAAATAAATGCAGCAAAAAACAAATGCAAGTAAAACTAAAAAAAAAAAAAAAAAGAACACAGGAGATGGTTTAATCCACTTGAAGTGTTTGGTGGCAATTGTTACATAGCAATTGCTACAATTTATATAGTCAGATAAAGCATTTTTCACAGAAAACAAGGATAAATAATAATCACATCAGAGACCTAAGACTATTTCACTTATACTAAACCAAACAACATCTTAACAAGGTGTATAAAAGGAAAGGAAAGATAAATATAAGGAAAAATATAAACTGAAATATATCTATAGCTGAATGAAAATCCCAGAAAATAAAAAGAATTAGGCAAATAATTTTAGAAATCATAGAGAGTAAGACAAAACTGACACATATATTTGTGTCTGTGTGTTTAGTTGCTAAGTCATGCCCAACTCTTTGCAACTCCACGGACTGTAGTCAACCAGGCTCCTCTGTCTATGGGATTTCCCAGGCAAGAATACTAGAGCGGGTAGCTATTCCCTTGTTCAGGGGATCTTCTACACCCAGGGATCGAATCCAGGTCTCCTGCATGTTTTTTTTACCATCTGAGCCACCAGGGAAGCCCCACTGCTTGCACAGTTGGTTCCTTGATCCTTTCTTTTTTTTTTTGATAGATCTGTAAATCTCCCTGATTCTACTCTGTCAATGGACTCTCAAAAGTCACTTCCCTTTGGTTTGGAATTTGAAAGACCAGTTGGTATCTGATCATCTTGAGGGATGCTAGTCCCGGAGACACGTTTATTTGCCCAGCTTAGACAGCCACACTCTGGAGAGGTTTGCTGTTCATAGGTCGGTAGGGAGAAAACGAGGGACAGAGAAGAGGGAAGTCTTAACTCATGTTCACATCTGAACAGATTTTTTTAAATCGCAAGTAACATCCATTCAGTTTCTCTAATCAGCTTCAAAGGCCTTGCAAGGCTCCCTCTACCATTGTGGGGCTGGTAATTCTGTGTCACAACTAATTACCACTTAATAGCCATCGTGGGTGCAAAGTCTCCAGTTTAAAAGCCAAGTTGATTTCTTCCCACATTCAGACCTCAGCTGCCCCTGAATGGTGGAGATTACAAGAGGTAATACCGGCTTTATTTCTACCTGCTGTAGTCCATCAGCTCCATCTCCAGCTGAGTGAGCCGCCCCCCTCCTCCTTGGACAAAGATTACTTGTCATTAAAATGCTCAGGCTCACGTCGGCTCTCTTTTTACAATCTGGATGTTGCCTACACTTTGAGAAAGGTTTTTGAAGGCAGATTAGCAGGATTAGGAAAGGTTCACATATGTTCAGCCTCACTCTTGGTATTCAAGACATCACAACCCTGCACCACCCAGGAAGCTCAAGAAAACGGAGTGAGCCCAGGCTGGCATGGGGAGGGGAAGAGAAAAGGGAAGGTGGGGGGAAGGAAGCAGGGCAACTCTCCCCCAACAATGCAAAGCTGGTGTCAGATGCAAACCTGGGAATATTGAATATTAGCAAATTCCCAGGCAGTTCACTAGAATTTTAGAATTTAGCTCTGTTTTTCCTTCACTTTTGGTGTAGTTTTTTTTTTCTTTCCTTGAGAACCTGGTAGTGGAGGGGAGCGGAGGTGTTAGAGGCAGAAGTCAGCGTTGTGGCCTTTATGCAGGTTCTAAGAGCTATGCCTAAACTATTGCTGTTCCTTGGCATCCCCTGTCCACTTTTTCTCACCTTATCTGCTTTCCTGAAAACACTGAATGAAACAGGAGTCATGGCTCCTGTGAGAAAGCCCATCCCTGAGTTGGGCTATTTCATTGAGTTGTTCTTGCTATTGTTTCGTCACTCAGTCGTGTCTCTTTGTGACCCTATGGACTGCAGCACACCAGGCTTTCCTGTCCTTCACTATCTCCAGGAGTTTGCCCAAACTCATGTCCATTGAGTCGATGATGCCATCCAGCCATTTCAATCTCTGTGGATCCTTCTCCTGCTTTCAATCTTTCCCAGCATCAGGGTCTTTTCCAATGAGTTGGCTCTTCACATGAGGCAGCCAAAGTACTGAAGCTTCAGCTTCTGCATCAGTCCTTCCAATGAATATTCAGGGTCGATGTCCTTTAGGATTGACTGGTTTAATCTCCAAGGGACTCTGAAACTCTGTTTAATCTGATCTTATCACTCATCTACTCCTTTGGCATATCACACTGGGTACCAAGAGGAGGCAGAAAGGGTATAAGAAATAGCTGGGTAGTTTTAGAATCTCCCGAAATGTCCCCATAAAGTAGAACTAATCTAGCAGAGCTGAAGAGCCATGGAGAGGATCTACAACAACGCTGATGCAATCCCCCCAAACACCAAAAGTAACAGGTCTGGACAGAGCTGCCAAAGGTCAAGAACTGTGTGGTAGCAGTGAGGCAGGAGGTAGATGGGCCCCCCAGGGTAAAGCAATTGGAGATTCCTTCCCTAAAGTCGGGCTTCCCTGGTAGCTCGGTTGGTAAAAAGCAGCCTGCAATGCAGGAGACCCTGGTTCGATTCCTGGGTTGGGAAGATCCCCTGCAGAAGGGAAAGGCTACCCACTCTAGTATTCTTGGGCTTCCCTTGTGGCTCAGCTGGTAAAAAATCTGTCTGCAATGCTGGAGACCTGGGTTGGGAAGATCCCCAGGAGAAGGGAAAGGCTATCTACTCCAGTATTCTGGCCTAGAGAATTCCAGCAATTGTACAGTCCATGGGGTTGGACATGGCTGAGCAACTTTCCCTTTCCCTATGGACTGAAGCAGAGAATAACAGGGCAATTAAGGGAGGAGGCTGGCCCCGCCCAGACCAATATGTTTTCATTCCCCAACCACACATACTCAGAAAAGCTCCATGGAGTTCAAAGGGGAGTGGTACTAAGCCCAGGCTACTCAGATGCCTTTTTGGTAATATCCACGTTGGCTAAGACATGCGTGCACACACATGGAAGGATCCTGAGATATACCAAATACGAAAACTGACTGCAAACCAGGCAAATCAAAATGATTGACCAAAGAAACCCAAAATAAATGCCCAAAAGAAGTGCTTCAAACTTCCACGAGGGCATGACCCAGGGACTCTTTCTCTCTCCCTAAGTCCACCCATGAGTCTACCCACATATACAGTGCATTTTTTCCTCTTGATGAATACTCTACTTGATTCACTACTTTCTGTCTTTGTGGAAATTCTTTTTTGCAAAGGCAGAAGCCAGGACACTTGTTACTGACCACTGGTCTAGTGGCCAGGATCCGGTGCTCTCACCGCCGTGACCCAGCCCAATCTCCGGCTGGGAATCCAAGCCCAGCTCCAAGGTTTCGCAGGCCGAGGCTGCCCAGGACCTGCAGCATCAGGGCTGGGAGAAAGAAGGGAAGAAAAGTGTGGTTCTGAAGATGAGGATGGGGAAATTACAGAGTCACCAGTGTATTTACTGGAGGGCACAGCAAGCCAATCTGAGTAGAGCGACTGAAATCAGGAGTGGGGTCTATAAACTCAAAACGTGGTTAAGTCCGATGGGGCCCTGATCCAGCAGCCCGATGGTGTTGGAGTGGGTTGGGCCCTCTCTACTGTCAAAGTGACGAACCTCCATGTCGTACAAAGCCTTGCACTGAGGAACATCTGCGCAGGACAAAGGCAAGGAACAAAGATCCAGACGAATGGGCTGAAGTTGCAAAGCAGAGGAGGGAGCTCTGGAAAAGCTGGAGGATTTCTATTTTATTATTTATTTGAGAAAAACCAGAAGAGACAGCTGTAGAGCCTGAGAAGTAGAAAGGCTGTTCTGACCCACCTTTCACTCCTGAAAGAAGAGGAAAAATCATTTCACTTAGAAAATGAACAACAGAGAAGCACTGTAGGAGGAATCCATAAAAAGTTAATTTAAGAGAAAGAAAAAGAAAACATAAAAGTAAAAGTTCTACAATGAAAGCCTGCTAGGAAGAAATGTTCACGGAACTTTTCAAATATTCCAAATCAAGCTAAAGGAAATTTAAGAAAATGATAGACGATATGAAAAGACAACATACCTCAGTGTTAGAGGAAAACAACTCAGAATTAAGGTGAATGACAAAAAGAAAATTTCAAAAAAGAGGTGACAGAATTTAGAAAATAGGTAGGAATAAAATAAAAAATGACTGGAGAGATATTGACATACAAATTGGGAAAAGTACAAGGGACAGAGGACATTCAATGACACAATAGGGATGAAATAAACAAAATCCAGACGGTGAGAAATTCTAAAGGACAAATGGTTCAATTTCTTCAACAAAAACAATAAAAATTTTGGAAAAAGAAATAAAAAGAAGGAAGAAATTGATACAGATAAACAAGATTTGGAAATTGTTTCAGAAATTGCCAAGTAGCGAACTTGTATGGATGATAATTCAAACATTTTTACCATTTAAAAATTGCAAGAGAACTAGGAAAATATGAAGATGACAATATTTAATGATATTAAGAGATTAATGTTATTTTAAAGTATGACATGATGATATCATGGTGATGTTTATTCAAAGAACAATTATCTATTAAACCATATACTGAAATGTTTGCAAATAAAGGTATTTAATGACACTATAAAATTATCCAGAAGGAGGGGGATGGGTGGAGGTGCAGATGAAGCAAGGCTGGACTGTACTGATATAAATGAAGCTGGTTGATGAATCCTTCATAGTTTTTTATATTACACTCTCTATTTCTAGTTTTATATTACTGTAATACAAAACTTAATAAAAAACAAACAGTAAAGGAAGCCTTAGAGCTTGGCACCCATCAAGCATGAACAGCCCATGGTTCTCTTATGAGACAGTAGTGACATCTGCAGAGGATTTCAATAGGTAGAGACGTACTGCGTAACCTGTCCCCTCAGCCTGTCTTCCCTTTTGAGTTTTGCAGTGAATCTGTTTCTAAACTGACCTGGAGGTGTTATTCCATCACTTACTAGAATGTAAGGTCTATGGGAGCAAGGATTTTGCTAATTTTATTGCTGCTATAATGATCTTCGAACAGCACCTAGCAGGCTTTCGGGACATATTTGTTGGTTAATTGAACAAATACCCATATGTAATTCCAGTACATAATTTCAGACTCTAATGATCACTTCTGGTAATGAGGAAATTAATTTCTTGGATAGAGGATGAGAATTCTTCACTTCATAATGACCTAAGCTTGGATTCGCCTCTGAATTGGCCTCCAAAGATAATCGATGTCTGATGTTGCCGCCATGGAGGCCTCTGGGCAGCTGCTGAGCCACGGACGGTGCCACAAAGAGCGAAGGACTGAGCACCGTGGGTAGCGACGGCTTTCACTTTGCTGGGTGTCCAGGATCAAGTAATCAGCCAATAGGCATTATTTAAAATGTAGCATTATATATGTTAGCAATTGATGGGAATAAGTAAATGGAAATCTGCCATATGATTTATTTACATTGTTATTTGGTTTGTTTATTTCATCAGTGAAGATACTTAAAGGCAAAGGGCAACACTTTCATCTTCTCAGTTGAGAAGCAGTAAACTGTAGTGGCTCAACATTCAGAAAACGAAGATCATGGCATCCGGTCCCATCACTTCATGGCAAAGAGATGGGGAAACAGTGGAAACAGTGTCAGACTTTATTTTTCTGGGCTCCAAAATCACTGCAGATGGTGACTGCAGCCATGAAATTAAAAGACGCTTACTCCTTGGAAGGAAAGTTATGACCAACCTAGAGAGCATATTCAAAAGCAGAGACATTACTTTGCCAACAAAGGTCCGTCTAGTCAAGGCTATGGTTTTTCCTGTGATCATGTATTGGTGTGAGAGTTGGACTGTGAAGAAGGCTGAGCGCCGAAGAATTGATGCTTTTGAACTGTGGTGTTGGAGAAGACTCTTGAGAGTCCCTTGGACTGCAAGGAGATCCAACCAGTCCATTCTGAAGGAGATCAGCCCTGGGATTTCTTTGGAAGGAATGATGCTAAAGCTGAAACTCCAGTATTTTGGCCACCTCATGCGAAGAGTTGACTCATTGGAGAAGATTCCGACGCTGGGAGGGATTGGGGGCAGGAGGAGAAGGGGACGACAGAGGATGAGATGGCTGGATGGCATCACTGACTCGATGGACATGAGTCTGAGTGACCTCCGGGAGTTGGTGATGGACAGAGAGGCCTGGCGTGCTGCGATTCATCAGTTGTGTCGCAAAGAGTCAGACACAGCTGATCTGATCTGAAACTGTAGTGGAAGCATGACAATTTTCAAAATATATAGACCCGAGTTGAAATCCCAATCACAGTAGCCTTTAAAAAAATAAAATTGGCCAGCTGATGCCTTTTCCACCCTCAAACTCTCTTTCTTTCTCTCTCTCTCTCACACACACACCCCCACACACATACACATACCTCTTGTATCCATATCACAAAGAGGCCTGGACTTATTTATAGCAAATATTAATGGCTATTTCTACTAGTGGAATTTTGGATGATTTTCAGTTTTCTTTTTCTATTTTAATCAATCTTAGAATGACAAAGAGGTAAAGTATTGAACTGAAGATGCCCCCAGGGAACTCTGTACAAGGTTCTTATAGCGGCCATTCAAACTCTCATCTCTTTCCATATGCTGAACCATTTGGGATGGAGTCAACCAGCCATTTCCCTCATTGAAAAGATGAAGCCATGTTGCTAAATAAGATTGGCCCATAGATGTCAAATAACTGTTTCATTATCAGTCGCTGAGAAAGTGAACCCTGCTGCTCTGAGAATGGAAAATGCCTACCAGTGACTTTGCCATTCTCTCCAGGCTGAGAAAAGAGTTTTAGTTTATGTCTGGCCAAAGTAACAGCAGACCGTATCAGTATCACTTAGGTCTCTAAGGGGGGCCCTTTCCTCACAGAGCAAGGAAGCTGGAGGTAAACGGTGGAGGCTTGGAGCAGCTGCTTGACCGGCAGCACCCACTGCAACACAAATGGGTTTGCTCTTCCGGCTCTGTCGTTCTTGGCTTTCGATCTCTTGATAGCTGCTGTGCCTCCATGCATGGTGTCCACATTCCAGACACCAAGAGAGGAAAGGACTACAAGCCTTTTTTTCCTCCAAGCTTTGTGTTTTCTTGTGAGAATGCATGCCATTCCTAGGATTTCTGCCAATATTGCTTTGGCCACATGGCCATCCTTAACTTCAAGAAAGTCTGGGAAGATGGATATTTTAATATGGTCAAAATGACACCATAAAAGAGATTAGATCTTTGTTAGAAGAAAAGACAAGGACTCAGGTTCGATTCCAGGGTTGGGAAGATCTGCTGGAGAAGGGATAAGGCTATCCACTCCAGTATTCTTGGGCTTCCCTTGTGGCTCAGCTGGTAAAGAATCCACCTGCAAAGCAGGAGACCCCGGTTCGATCCCTTGGTTGTGAAGATTCCCTGGAGAAGGGAACGGCTACCCACTCCAGTATTCTGGCCTGGTGAATATACAGTCCATGGGGTTGCAGAGTCATATACGACTGAGTGACTTTGACTTCCCTTCACTTCACTGAGATAGATGAACCTAAAGTCTGTCATACAGAGTGAAGTAAGTCAGAAAAAGAAAAACAACTATCATATATTAATGCATATATATGGAATCTAGAAAAATGGTACTGATGAACTTATTTGCAGGGCAGAAATAGAGAAGGAGACATAGAGAACAGACTTCAGACAAAGCAGAAGAAGGAAAGGGTGGGATGAATTAAGGGAGTAGTACTGAAAAAATACATTACCATACGTAAAATGGATAGCTAATGGGAAGTCACTGTATAACCCAGGGAGCTCCAAGTGCTGCTCTGTGACAACCTAGAGGGGTGGGATGTGGCTGGAGTTGGCGGGGGAGGTTCAAGAGGGAGGGAACATATGTATACCGATGGCTGATTCACGCTGTTGTATGGCAGAAACCAACACAATACTGTAAAGCAATTATCCTCCAATTAAAAATACTTTTTCTAAAAAGTGTGTGTGTTCAGGGGGCAGAAATCTACGTGTGGTTTTCAAGCTTGACTGTAAGCAGTTACAAAGGCTTTACCTGGCAGGATCCACGGGGGAAGAGCTGCCCTCCCCGTACTGGACTTGGTGACGGCCAGGCCCCTGCATATCTGGAGTATCACACAGATACTGGTGCTTTCACTCCTGGTCTCCCTCAAGCTGAGGTCTCCAAGCTCCTCTGCTGAGACATGCTTTTGAAGGCAGGGAGAATAACCTAAGAATTTTATCAACAGTGCATCTCCGGATCCTAACCCCGCTCTCACATCTGGAATTTGCTTCAAGATCATCTGAGGCCAGAGGAGTTGGAGTGGGCGTAGGCGGACTGTGAGTTGATAATTGCTGAAACTGAGTGATGGGCATATGGGACTGCACTCTGTGAGTCTCTCAATTTTTGTAGATTTACCACTTTTCATGATCAATAATTTCCTTCTTTTTTTTTTCCTCTCTGTTCTCCATTCTCAGACCAAAAAATAGCATAACAAAGTATTACCTCTGACTCTCTGGAAAGTCACAACCGCTCCCCCCAAACCCAACCCATTCCTTGTAGATCATGGCCACCCAGAGGTGTGCGTATGCATGCACTCTAAGATCTTAAAAACATATATTAACAGACCAGTCATATTCAAAGAAAGATCACGAGATAAACCCTGAAACAGGTACATATCACTTTTGATTCTGAGTCAGTAAGAAGGAAATTCAGCGGCCCTTGACCTTAAAGAGACCAGGAGGGCAGGTGCAGGAGGAACCATCAGGGAGCGGAGGGCTTTTGCCATTGGTCAGGACAGGCAGCGACAGTGTTGGTGGTTGGGGGAAAAGGCCAAGAAATGCAGGTCAGATCCCAACTCCGCCGCTGGCTTGCTGTATGGCCTGGGGCCAGGGCCTTCACCTTCTGGAAAACCAGCTGCTGATCTATAAGGTGGGCAGCTGGGGACCAGCTGACTTCTAACTTTCAGCTCTTTTAGCCCAGATGTGCTTAAGGCAGTGAAGACAGAGCTGATGACACACACAGCAGCCACCCCAACACACTAACTGAGCAATGAACACAGCAACACACACTGGGAGTATGGGAGATGTGGCCTGGCCGGCGGTGGACAGTGGGGCGGTGCTAAATGGGCCAGAGGGAGGAAACCAGATAAGGACTTGAGTCCTCCTGGGGCGGGGGCGGTGCTGCTGAGGGAGCCCCTCCCCCGGCCAGCAGCACAGAGGAAATTGATCAGCTGGTTCCAGGGCACCTGTTTCAACCTAAAGGGAAAAACAGGGTGAACTCATGACCCAGTGGAGAAGGCAATGGCACCCCACTCCAGTACTCTTGCCTGAAAAATCCCATGGATGGAGGAGCCTGGTAGGCTACAGTCCAGGGGGTCACTAAGAGTCAGACACGACTGAGCAACTTCACTTTCACTTTCATGCATTGGAGAAGGCAATGGCAACCCACTCCAGTGTTCTTGCCTGGAGAATCCCAGGGACAGGGCAGCCTGGTGGGCTTCCGTCTATGGGGTCGTACAGAGTCTGACATGACTGATGCAAATTAGCAGCAGCAGCAGTAACATGGCCCAGACCAGAAAGAGCCCAGCTTTCCAGAAATCTACAGGTCCGTCCCAAGGGTACATGAGCCAGAGCTCAAGCACTCAGAAGAATCCATAGGGGAGCTTGATGGAAGGAGAGGTTGTCAGGACCCACCCCCACTCTGATTCGGTGGGTCTGGAGTGGGCCCTGGGTCCTCCACTTTTTAGCAAGCTCCCCAGCCATCCTGACGGTGGCGCAAATGGTAAAGAACCTGCTTGCCAATGCAGGAGACATAAGAGACATGGGTTTGATCCTTGGGTCGGGCAGATCCCCTGGAGGAGGAAATGACAGCCCACTCCAGTATTCTTGCCTGGAGAAACTCATGGACAGAGGAGTCTGGTGGGCTATGTGTCGACAGGGTTGCAAAGAGTTGAATACGACTTACTGACTAAACAAACATCGGTTGCTTTATGTTTGCTGCACAGCAAAGTGAATCCATCATAGGTATACACATATCCTCTCTTTTTTGGATTTCCTTGCCATTCAGGTCACCACAGAGCAATAAGCAGAGTTCCCTGTGTTACGGGGTAGGTTCTCATTAGTTATTGATTTTATACATAGTATCCATAGCGTGCATATGTCAATTCCAATGTCTCTCACCTCCCCCCCCCCCACCTGTCCACACATT
The DNA here is from genome assembly GCA_935064755.1 of Tragelaphus eurycerus. Lineage (NCBI taxonomy): Eukaryota > Metazoa > Chordata > Mammalia > Artiodactyla > Bovidae > Tragelaphus > Tragelaphus eurycerus. The sequence goes on from CAKXYN010000009.1 coordinate 46,118,267, forward strand.
TATTCTCTACCTCTGTCTCCATTTCTGCTTTGCACATAGGTTCATCTCTATCATTTTTCTAGATTCCACATATATGTGTTAATAAATGGCAACCCACTCTTGTGTTCTTGCCTGGAGAATCCCACGGACAGAGAAGCCTGGTAGGCTGCAGTCCATGGGGTCGCACAGAATTGGACACGACTGAAGTGACTCTATACATGGACATCACCAGATGGTCAACACCGAAATCAGATCGATTACATTCTTTGCAGCCAAAGATGGAGAAGCTCTATACAATCAGCAAAAACAAGACCAGGAGCTGACTGTGGCTCAGACCATGAACTCCTTATTGCCAAATTCAGACTGAAATTGAAGAAAGTAGGGAAAACCACTAGACCATTCAGGTATGACCTAAATCAAATCCCTTATGATTATACAGTGGAAGTGAGAAATAGATTTAAGGGCCTAGATCTGATAGATAGAGTGCCTGATGAACTATGGAATGAGGTTCGTGACATTGTACAGGAGACAGGGATCAAGACCATCCCCATGGAAAAGAAATGCAAAAAAGCAAAATGGCTGTCTGGGGAGGCCTTACAAATAGCTGTGAAAAGAAGAGAAGCGAAAAGCAAAGGAGAAAAGGAAAGATATAAACATCTGAATGCAGAGTTCCAAAGAATAGCAAGAAGAGATAAGAAAGCCTTCTTCAGTGATCAATGCAAAGAAATAGAGGAAAACAACAGAATGGGAAAGACTAGGGATCTCTTCAAGAAAATCAGAGATACCAAAGGAACATTTCATGCAAAGATGGGCTCGATAAAGGATAGAAATGGTATGGACCTAACAGAAGCAGAAGATATTAAGAAGAGGTGGCAAGAATACACAGAAGAACTGTACAAAAAAGAGCTTCACGACCCAGATAATCATGATGATGTGATCACTGACCTAGAGCCAGACATCTTGGAATGTGAAGTCAAGTGGGCCTTAGAAAGCATCACTACGAACAAAGCTAGTGGAGGTGATGGAATTCCAGTGGAGCTATTCCAAATCCTGAAAGATGATGCTGTGAAAGTGCTGCACTCAATATGCCAGCAAATCTGGAAAACTCAGCAGTGGCCACAAGATTGGAAAAGGTCAGTTTTCATCCCAATCCCAAAGAAAGGCAATGCCAAAGAGTGCTCAAACTACCGAACAATTGCACTCATCTCACACGCTAGTAAAGTAATGCTCAAAATTCTCCAAGCCAGGCTTCAGCAATATGTGAACCGTGAACTTCCTGATGTTCAAGCTGGTTTTAGAAAAGGCAGAGGAACCAGAGATCAAATTGCCAACATCCGCTGGATTATCGAAAAAGCAAGAGAGTTCCAGAAAAACATCTATTTCTGCTTTATTGACTATGCCAAAGCCTTTGACTGTGTAGATCACAATAAACTATGGAAAATTCTGAAAGAGATGGGAATACCAGACCACCTGATCTGCCTCTTGAGAAATCTGTATGCAGGTCAGGAAGCAACAGTTAGAACTGGACATGGAACAACAGACTGGTTCCAAATAGGAAAAGGAGTATGTTAAGGCTGTATATTGTCACCCTGCTTATTTAACTTAATATGCAGAGCACATCATGCGAAATGCTGGGCTGGATGAAGCACAGACTGGAATCAAGATTGCTGGGAGAAATAGCAATAACCTCAGATATGCAGATGACACCACTCTTATGGCAGAAAGTGAAGAGGGGCTAAAAAGCCTCTTGATGAAAGTGAAAGTGGAGAGTGAAAAGGTTGGCTTAAGGCTCAACATTCAGAAAACGAAGATCATGGCATCTGGTCCCATCACTACATGGGAAATAGATGGAGAAACAGTGGAAACAGTGTCAGAATTTATTTTTCTGGGCTCCAAAATCACTGCAGATGGTGACTGCAGCCATGAAATTAAAAGACGCTTACTCCTTGGAAGGAAAGTTATGACCAACCTAGATAGCATATTCAAAAACAGAGACATTACTTTACCAACAAAGGTTCACCTAGTCAAGGCTATGGTCTTTCCTGTGGTCATGTATGGATGTGAGAGCTGGACGGTGAAGAAGGCTGAGTGCCGAAGAATTGATGCTTTTGAACTGTGGTGTTGGAGAAGACTCTTGAGAGTCCCTTGGACTGCAAGAAGATCCAACCAGTCCATTCTGAAGGAGATCAATCCTGGAATTTCTTTGGAAGGAATGATGCTAAAACTGAAACTCCAGTATTTTGGCCACCTCATGCGAAGAGTTGACTCATTGGAGAAGACTCTGATGCTGGGAGGGATTGAGGGCAGGAGGAGAAGGGGACGACAGAGGATGAGATGGCTGGATGGCATCACTGACTTGATGGGTGTGAGTCTGAGTGACCTCCGGGAGCTGGTGATGGACCGGGAGGCCTGGCGTGCTGCGATTCATGGGGTCGCAAAGAGTCGGACACGACTGAGCGACTGATCTGATCTGATCCGAAGCGACTTAGCAGCAGCAGCAGCAGCAGCATACCATATTAGTTTTTCTCTTTCTGACTTACTTCACTCTGTATGATGGTCTCTAGGTCCATCCACATCTCTGCAAATGAATCTTTCTTCTTGAACCAAGCTGCCATGTTGTGAGGAAACCAAGGCCGCCGTGTGGGGATGCTCCAGAAGGGCAGAACTGAGGCCTGGGTCAAACAGCTCCAGCTGAGCATCTAGTGTGGACCTTCTAGCTAACCCTGCATCTCCACCAGCACCAGGTTAGGTAGAAGAACTGCCTGGTGAGCCCAAAGACTCATGAGAACTAACACACTGTTATTGTTTGAAGTCACTAAGTCTTGGGGTACCCTGTCACACAGCAGCAAATAAATAAAGTGGGGAGTTTCCCCCAGAACTGATATCATCAGATTTAAATTCTGGGCTCCAGCAAAATCGAGATGGTACTCTACTGTGTCCTGATGCTTAGACCTGTTTGCAAAACTCTTTCCAGAAATAGTGGTTTATTCTCAAGCACAGGACTCTGGTACTGCTTACTAGAGAAAAAACAAAACAAAACAACAACCCTGCCACTTTTCCTATCAGTTTGCCAAACAATAGAATAAATTTGAAGGAAAATGAGAATTAGGAAGTTTTGACATGTTCGTGTTTGCACATACTTACCACTAACCGTAAAATAAATGAAATTATTTAATAACAAATGTCTCCAATTTTAACACTAATAAACTAGAGCCAGGACTGTGTATCAGACCAACCAGTTACCGCAGGAGAGTTTGGAGGACTCTGTGGAAGGCATATGTTTATAGCCCTCCGTAGAAAAACACCATTATTGTCTTCAGGTTGCCTGGTTCCCTATCCTTATAATGAGTAAGATATTTAAAGTCCCGAACTGTTGATGTGACATTTCAATAAGTAATGCAGAGATTCGACAACATTTCCATATTCCTCTTTTAAAGTCTGGATGCCTCTGCCTTAATCCAAGCTCCTTGGCATTTATTACTGTTTGTTACACTAACAAGTAAGATTACGAGAATTCTAATGAAGGCTTCCAGTGAAAAACTCTGTGATTAAAATGCCGTAATAACAGTTGCATGCATTTATGTGCCTGATTACCATAATCTATTTAGCACAAGTAAACACACAAACAGAAGGAGAAAAGCAAGCCCACTGACACTCCAGCTAAAGGAGAATTTGAAATGCGAGATAGAGACAATGTAAATATGTAAATGTCTTTGTGCATTCTTTTCATCTCTCTCCTTTCTCATCCTTGCCTGTTTTTTTTTTTTTTTTTTTTCTGTTTGCTAATGAGAAGACTATACCATCCCATGTGGTCCCTGCTCAACCAGGCTGAGGTACATTTGGGGGCCATCTGCTGGGGCCAGAATCCTAAACAATGCCACCCAGGGAGCGCTGGATATATCTGCAGCCACCTTTGACATCCTGGACGAGAAGGAATGGTCTCTCAAAGACTCCAGTCTTTGATGCGTTCAATCTGAACACTTGGTTCAGCTGTCACTCCGTTAATGCAAGGCCTGGAGGAGCAGGGCCGTGTACCCTGCCCTCCGCCTCCCCGTCGCCCTTCCCCCACAAACACCACACTGTCAACAAATTATTACAGCAGCGATCATTCGGGGTTTGCAGCGATCATGCCGGGCTTCTCAATTAGCCTCCCTCTACATCTCTGTTGGCTTCCTTATTTTTCACTTTTAATAAAATGTCAGGCAGGAGAGTTCCTGGCATCTTCTGCTTGGTGAAGGATTTTTTACAAAACTTTTTAAAAGTGGAACTGAATACATTAACAGTGGGATAATGGTGACGGCCCGATAGGGAAACAAATTACAGAAACTTGCTGAAATCCCAAACGTGTTGTGCTAAAGAGGCGTGTTCTTTTCTCAAAGGAGGAAATTTCTCAAACAGAAGCAGGATGGTAGTCAATCTGGCCTTAATGGAGAGAGAGGAGCTGGTAAATTCACATGCAGAGAAGAGACACAGATGTAGAGATCAAATGTATGGGCAGTAAGGGTAGAGGAGAGATTGGGAGACTGGGGTTCAGTCTGTTCAGTTCAGTCGCTCAGTCATGTCTGACTTTGCAACCCCATGGACTGCAGTACGCCAGGCTTCACTGTCCATCACCAACTCCCAGAGCTTGATCAAACTCATGCCCATGGAGTCGGTGATGCCATCCAACCACTTCAGTCTCTGGGGATCTTTCTTCCGCCTTCAATCTTTCCCAGAGTCAGGGGCTTTTCCAATGAGTCAGTTCTTTACATCAGGTGGCCAAAGTATTGAAGCTTTAGCATCAGTCCTTTCAATGAATATTCAGGACTGATTTCCTTTAGGCTAGACCGGTTGGATCTCCTTGCAGTCCAAGGGACTCTCAAGAGTCTTCTCCAACACCACAGTTCAAAAGCATCAATTCTTCAGTGCTCAGCTTTCTTTATAGTCTAACTCTCACATCCATACATGACCACTGGAAAAACCATAGCCTTGACTAGACAGACCTTTGTTGGCAAAGTGATGTCTCTACTTTTTAATACACTGTCTAGGTTGATCATAGCTTTTCTTCCAAGGAGCAAGTGTCTTTTAACTTCATGGCTGCAGTCACCATCTGCAGTGATTTTGCAGCCCCCCAAAATTAAGTCTCTCACTGTTTCCATTGTTTCCCCATCTACTTGCCATGATGGGAGATTGGGATTGACATATGTATACTATTGATACAAAATAGATAACTAATAAGAACCTACTGTGTCTTTATAGCACAGGAAACTCTACTTAATGCTCTTTGGCAACCTAAATGGGAAGGAAATCCAAAAAAGAATGGATATATATATATATATACACACAAATATATATACACACATATATATATATACACATATACTTATGACTGATTCATTTTGCTGTACAGCAGAGACTAGCACAACATTGTAAAGCAACTATACTCCAATAAAAAAAAATTTTTTTTAAAGCATAAGAGAGGTAGTTGGTACAGATCTATTGTAGAACATCAGACAAATATAGAACCTATGGGTTTAGATGAAACACTGAGGCCCAGTGATAATCATATTGGCTTTGGATTATGAAGATTTTTTTGTAGGGACTTAAAAATAATTTTGAGGTGTATAAAAAAATCTTGGCATCCTCATATATAGGGGGCACTTACAGCCAACATTTATTGAGCTATTACTATATCCAGTCCCTGCTCTAAATGCTTCCCACACATTGTTAAACTTGACTCCCACAGTAAACTTGTAAGGAAGATCAACTACGGATGATATCTCACAGAAAAGTTAAACAGCTTGTCTGTGCACAGTCGGTCAGTCGTGTCCGACTCTGCGGGCCCATGGACTGTGCTTAGGAAGGCTCTAGTTTAATAAGTGAGCAAATTAGAATTCTAACCCAGGAAAACCTGAATCCAGAGCCTGTACTTTCAAATGGAAATCTAACTTAAAATTTTGCATCCTCCATAGTTAAAGAACCACATGTCTAGTGGCAAGCGATATATCCTAATAACAGTATAGTGCCTGATGTGTAGTAATCCTGTAATACAACGGTCCCCAAGCCCCGGACCTCTGCATATTAGGACCTGGGCCACACAGCTAGAGGCGAGAGCAGGGCAAGCAAGCAAAGCTTCATCGGTATTTACAGCTGCTCCCCATTGCTCACATTATTGCCTGAGCCCTGCTTCCTGCTCAACAAACTCAATACATATAATGCCTTTAAATCATCCCCAAACCATCCCCCTGGCTCACCATCCGTGGAAAGACTGTCTTCCATGAAAGGGGTCCCTGGTGCCAAAAAGGCTGAGGACCTTTTTGGTCTGCTGTAATACACACTTGCAACCATTCATAGAATCAGCATCATCACAGGAATATTATTCTTAGAAGAGAGCTTTTTCCACTCCCACACTTCAACATGTGCACATTTTTCAAATGAAAATGATACACATTTTTCACACGCAGAGATCTCTAAAGGAAGGAGGCCCACGGAGTACAAAGAGGTAAGGACATTCATCACTCAAAGCGAAATAGCCCATTGTTTGCCCACCCAGCCCCACACTTATGGCCCTTGGAAAACAGCAGGCTAAGTCGAGTGAGCACCAAATACTAATCACAGCGGCAGGTTAAAGAGACAGCCTTTCCCCTAATTTGACCTATTTAGCATTTGGGGAGTGGTCTGTGTCTATCTTGGGAATTTTTTAAGCAATGGGTTGAAAGAGAAATTGGGGGAAGCAGATAATATTTTGGAATCAACGTAATAAACATGAGCAGCTGTGGTGCAGACCATCCGCTCAGTAAATGAGGGGCCCATCTTCAAAGATGAAAATCAGTGCTGGCCTCCCCAGGGGCTGTCCTCTATCCCAGTCTGGGCCTAGACAACCTCCTCTACTCCTCTATCAGCCACTCTGGGCCTGGACAGCCTCCTCTACTCATAGGATGATTTCCACTTGCCCCAGTGTGCTCTTGGTTTCCCCTCCAGCCCTGTTGCTTGATCCCCTGGAAAACATCCCCCTCTGGCTCCAGTCATCCTCCCTGGGGGTCCCTCTTGCACCTCCAACTCAACTCAGCCAAAACACCTGGTCCTCTCCCAAGGACTCTCCATCTCAGTCGATGACCTGGAATGACAGCCCGTCCACCAAGCTACCCAAGCTTAGAAAGCTATTAAGATCCTAAATTTCTCACACTCCTACTGTCCATAAGGCTGGCCGGTCTTACCTCCTGGGAACATCTTCCTCCATCACCCCTTCTCCACACCCCTGCCACTGTGCCCATACTCTTAGTTTGCTAGAGTTTGCATTACAAATACCACCCAGTGGGTGACTTAAACAATAGAAAGTCATTGTCTCACAGATCTGGAAGCTGGAAGTTCAAGATCAAGATACAGGCAAGGTTGGTGTATTTTTTTTTTCCTCACTTAAAAAAAAATTCATTCACTTCTCTATTTTATTTTTGGCTGTGTCAGGTCTTAGCTTTTGCACATGGAATCTTTTCATTGTGATGTGTTGGCTCAGTTGCCCCAAGGAATGTGGGATCCCAGTTCCCCGACCAGGGATCGAAGCTGCACCTCTGCATTGGAAGGTAGATTCTTACCTACTGGCTCGCCAGGGACGTCCCGGGGTCGGTGTCTTCTGAGGGCCTGTCTCCTGGGCTTGCAGGTGGCTGTCTTCTCTGTGTGTGTTCACCTGCTTTGTGTCCATGCACAAACATGTGTGTCCATGCCCTGATCCCTTCTTCTTATAAGGACACCCTAATGACCTCTTTACAGACCCTATGTCCAAATGCAGTGACATTTTGAGTCAGAATGGGGTTCAAGTTCAACACAGGATGGTGGGGGGCAATTCAGCCCCTAACAGGGTCCTCGTCACCTTTCATAGCATATAGCATAGTTAGTCACTCAGGCACGTCTGACTCTTTGCGACTCCATGGACTGTGGCCCACCAGGCTCCTCCATCCATCAGCTTCTCTAGGCAAGAACACTGGAGTGGGTAACCATTCCCTTCTCCAGGGGATCTTCCTGACTCAGGGATTGAACCCAGGCCTCCTGCACTGCAGGCAGATTCTATACAGTCTGAGTAACCAGTGAAGCCTTGTCACCTCCTACTCAGCTAGAATAAAACCCTGAATTCTCCAACTTTTCTACAGTTATGAAACCTTTATTTTCCAGATTTTTCTAACAAGGTCCATGCTTTACTTCTGTTATGAGAAAAACAATAATCCATGCATGAGGAAATCGGTGTCACCGTTGAGCTCAGGGAAGCCTCCGTGGACACTCTCTGTGTCCTGTCTGATGTCTCGTCTCTCCTGCCGCGTTTCTCTGCTTGCCATCCCACGACCTCGCATCTGGACTCTCTTACACTGATTCCCTTTTTACAGACTGACAAGTCAGCAGGACGGTCAGCTGGGTTTTGGGGTGAGGACACCCTCCTCGTTGTCACATGCAACAGTCAACAGGCCACAGAAATCCTGGAGGGCACAGGGGTCTTGAATGGGGTGGTGAGTCATGGTTAGCCCTTGTCAGGGAACAAAGAGATCCAATTTGAAATCAAAACATGGTCTTCTGTTCTGTAGTGGATTTCAGGATCTTTATCCTAATTCTGTGATTTAGAAAACTGTGGTTGACTACCCTTCCTGGGGAGGTAATGGAGACATAAGACCCTCCCCTTCTCCATCCAAGTTCCAGCCCCTCTGCCCCAGGCTTTGCCAGGCAGGTGGAGCCTCACTGTGGCTGCTTCTCCAGACCTGGGGGGATGGGGTGGGGGGACGGATGGTGGAGTACCTGTATTATCAGTTGCTTCTCTAGTGCCCAATTCTTTGGGACCCTATGGACCATCGCCTGCTTGTCAGGCTCCTCTGTCTATGAGATTCTCCAGAGAAGAATACTGGAGTGGGCTGCCATTCGAACCTGCATCTGTTGTGTCTCCTACATTGTCAGGCAGGTTCTTTATGACCAGTACCACCTGGGATGCTCTGACAGGGGGAGGGGCAAAAACAGCACCTCTAGACTTCAGCAGGGGTGGTCCTCTGGAAAGTGGAGGCTGGATCCTAGCCCCTGAGACAGAGAGATACACAGGGCAGGGACAAGAAAGCCTCTGCAGAGCCTGTCCTTGAAGCCCTCCCTCCCCAGCCTCTCCATTGTGTAGATCTCCCCACGTGGAGGGCTCTGGTCCTCAGAAAGCTCACCCCACCTCCTGACATTCTACACTGACTCCCACCAAGGCCTCACCTCCAAGCCAATAGCTGAGTCCAGTTTGGAAGCGCTTCCTGCAGCTGCTGTAAACAACAGACTTGGTGGCTTAAAACATCAGACATCGATTCTATCACAGCTGTGGAGGTCCCAAGTCTGAGATCAAGGGGGTGGCAGGGCTGTGCTCCCGTCAAAGTCTTTGGTAACAATTTTTGCTTCCCTCTTCCAGCTTCTTGTGACATCCAGTGGTCTTTGGCTGTGGTGGCATCACTCCAGTCTCTGCCTTCATCTTCATGTGGCCTTCTCCTCCTCTTCTATGTCAAGTGTCCATCCCCCCCACCCCGCCCCCTCTGTCTTGCTCTTATAAGGACACTTGTCGTGGATTTAGGGCCCACATGATAATCTAGGATGATTGCAAGATCCTGCAATGACCTTTTTTTGTTTTTCCAAGTAAGGCCACATTCACAATTTTCAGGGACTTGCATATGGACATATTTAGTGGGGGGCACTGCACCCCACTTCAGTACTCTTGCCTGGAAAATCTCATGGATGGAGGAGCCTGGAAGGCTGCAGTCCATGGGGTCACTGAGGGTCGGACACGACTGAGTGACTTCACTTTCACTTTTCACTTTCATGCGTTGGAGAAGGAAATGGCAACCCACTCCAGTGTTGTTGCCTGGAGAATCCCAGGGATGGGGGGAGCCTGGTGGGCTGCTGTCTCTGGGGTTGCACAGAGTTGAACACGACTGAAGTGACTCAGCAGCAGCAGCAGCAACTGTCATTCAATGAAGAAGAAGTCTTTTAAGTCTTGGAAAAGAGTCCTGGAAGGAAACCCCACACCATCAGGAGATCTGCTGGCTCCTGCTGAAATCCATGCCCTGAGCCCCAGGACAGAGGCTCAGGTGGCAGGCTCTGCCTGAATCAGTGTCACAATTAGGGACCAAGGGCAGCTGAATGAACCAGGTTGCCCCTTGGGAACAGCTGCCTGCCTCACCAAGACAGACCTAGGCAGAGCTCAATGCAGGCACCCACATTATCCTGGGGGATCCAGGAACAGCCCTTCCTCGGATGAGGGGCCAGAGCTGGCTTCCCACCAGCTGTCTCCTGCCCTCATCTCATCAGGGATGCTCATCTCCTAGAAACTCACGCTGCCTACTTCACACCAGCTTTCTGCCCAGGGTTCTGGCTGTCCCCACCTCCCCCTTGGCCTCAGCATTACTGCTTCCTGAATGACACAGTGAGGGACAAAGATGGGCTCCTTCAGAGCTCCTCTGAAGGAAGGATGGCCTCTTAACATGGTGAAATGTTATCTGGCTAAGATTGTGCTCCATTAATCCTAAGGGAAATCAACTCTGAATATTCACTGAAAGGACTGGTGCTGAAGCTGAAGCTCCAAAACTTTGGCAAAGAGTTGACTCATCAGAAAAGACCCCAATGCTGGGAAAAATTGAAGGCAGAAGGAAAAGGGGACAACAGAGGATGAGATGGTTGGATGGCATCACAGACTTGATGGACATGAGTTTGAGCAAGCTCCGGGAGATGGTGAAGGACAGGGAAGCCCGGTGTGCTGCAGTCCATGAGGTCACAAAGAGTTGGACATGACTGAACGACTGAACAACAACCACTATGTTAATTAAAAGTCAGCCTCAACCGATAGAACAAAGATGTCTGCAGTGGAGAGATGCCTCTTCAGACATCAAGAAAACCCAACACAGCAATGGATTCAACAAAGCAGAGGAGTTTTGCTCTCATCTAGAGAACAAAGACTTGATCCCAGGTGGGTCTGGTATCCCCTCCCTGTACTGTCAGGAACCCAGGCACCTCTCTTGAAGCTTTTTCATATGTGTCCCCATCCTGATGGTTCTTACAGCCCAACCCATCAGGTCGAGATTCCAGCCAGCAGGAAGAGAATGGGGAAACCGCCAGAAGCCACACACACCACTTGTGTCTATATCCTCCTGGCCAGGACTTGGTTACAAAGGAGGCTGGGAAATGTAGTTCTTGTTCTGGGTGGCCATGTGCTCAATCAGAAGCTCCATACAGAACGGGGAACAGATTTGGGGGAGCAACCAGCAATGTTCGCCACGCGAATTGGGGGCAGCAGGTTTTATCACATACATCCTACTGTAACCACCCTTTAGGGCTGTTGAGAGAATCCAAAGAAATTATAATAATCATCATGATAGTAATTACTTTGTTACCATGTTTGAAAGCAGAGATGTGCTCTTGTTTTTTTTTTTTTCACTGCTGGACCCCTGGTACCTAGGACAGCTCCTAGCACAGGGAAGAAGCCCAGTAAATCTGTTGGATTATATGCTTGAAGATAAGTATTCCTCAGCAGAGATAAGACACTGGCATACTTGAAACATTCTACCCAACCACTTGGAAAAGTCATTAGTAAATCTTGAAAGGACTAAAAATGGTACCAGATGTCGAAATCTATTATAATTTGTAGCTTGATGTTTTGAAGGGGGAAATGGCATTTTATTATTCTATCCTGAAGAGTCACAGAGGTCAGCTTATCACCTATTCTAACATCCAAATTAAAGATCACATTTTCCCTGCATTTAGGAAAATAAAGACCGAGACTTTAGCCATCAGCCAGGCAGACTGTCTTCTACATTGTGACATAAATCGGGACAACACTTGGGTGAAAATTTAGCAACATCTATCAAAATTACACGGAGAAGGCAATGGCACTCCACTCCAGTACTGTTGCCTGGAAAATCCCATGGACGGAGGAGCCTGGGAGGCTGCGGTCCATGGGGTCTCTAGGAGTCGGACAGGATTACAACTGCATAGACTGGCTGACCTAAAAATTCTAATTCTAGGGATTTATCCACATGATATGCTACATATATGAACATGACAATCTACAAGATATTTTTTGCATCCTTGTTTGTAATAGGATAAGACTTCAAACATTATAAATTTGTCTTTCAACAGGGCAGTAGTTAAATAAATAATGGTGAAGCCCAATTATAGGATCCCTCTTCCTTTTGGGGGCTTCCCAGGTGGCTCAGTGGTAAAGAAGCTGCCTGCCAATGCAGGAGACTCGGGTTCAGTCCCTGTATTGGAAAGATCCCCTGAAGGAGGAAATGGCAATCCACTCCAGCTTTCTTGCTTGGGAAATCCCATGGACAGAGGGGCCTGGTAGGCTACAGTCTATGGGGTCGCAGAGTTGGAACCACTTAGGGACTGAACAGCAGCAAACAGTAGCATTCCTCTAAAGAAGAAGTGGCTGTCAATGCACAGAAAGAAATGACCTCCAAGACAGTAACTGAAAAAAGCAAGGTAGAGAGCCAAGTGTAGAGTATGCTACCGTTTGTACCCTTTTAACACAAATGGCAAACAGAGAAAGAATGTGTGTGTGTGTGTACTTGCTTGAGTTTGCATAGAATACATCTGGAAGAAAAAGCAAGAGATGATGACTAAGGAAGGGAATTGAGGGGCTGCCCTCAGCTCACAGAAGAGGGAAGCAAACTTTTTAAGATATGGTTTAGAATTTTGATGTTGAAGCTGAAACTCCAATACTTTGGCTACCTGATGTGTAGAACTGACTCACTGGAAAAGACCCTGATGCTGGGATTGAAGGCAGGAGGAGAAGGGGGATGACAGGGGATGAAATAGTTGGATCGCATCATGAACTCAATGGACATGAATTTGAGTAAGCTCCAGGAGTTGGTGATGGACAGGGAAGCCTGGAGAGCTGCAGTCCATGGATCGTAAAGAGTTGGACACAACTGAGTGACTGAACTGAACTTAGAATTTTGAACTATGTGAATGTATCACTCATTCAACAAATAATAATAATAATAATAATAACTAGTTTCATCTGACGTGTTGAATTGTTGTGTTACTTGTATGCTGTCAAGTCAGACTCTTTGAGGCCTCATGGACTGTAGCCCACCAGGCTCCTTTGTCCATGGAATTTTCCAGGCAAGAATACTGGAGTGGGTTGCCATTTCTTACGCCAGGGGATCTACCCAACCCAGAGAACGAACCTGCATCTCTTGTATCTCCTGCATTGGCAGGTAGATTCTTTACCACGGCACCACCTCATGGTCTCATACATATTTTTTAAAGTATGTCTGCCTGTATCTTTCTGGTTGATGGTCCTTCAGACAGGGCAAATTATTGCTTTGTGGACTCCCCTGCAAGTTTTAGGCAGTGGCTAAAAATGCCATCCTGGGGACATGGTGAAGAAGCACCACTGCTCAGGGCAGAGATCGATCCCTTGATCTCTTGTATCTTTGGTTCACAGTGTCCTAGCTTCTCTGGGACTGAGAGAAGCAGAAATATACCAACAGAATCCTGCCCAGATTCTGATGCTATGATGCTCCATTTTGAGGTGGGGGTACTTGACCACACTGAGAACAAGGAGAATTTTCTTACCCTCTCTGACTGCTCTGGTGAGCACTTAAGGGGCAGGTGGAGAAGGCAATGGCACCCCACTCCATTACTCTTGCCTGGAAAATCCCAAGGACAGAGGAGCCTGGTGGGCTGCAGTCCATGGGGTCGCTAAGAATCGGACACGACTGAGCGACTTCACTTTCACTTTTCACTTTCATGCATTGGAGAAGGAAATGGAACCCCATTCCAGTGTTCTTGTCTGGAGAATCCCAGGGACGGGGGAGCCTGGTGGGCTGCCGTCTATGGGGTCGCACACAGTCAGACACGACTGAAGCGACTTAGCAGCAGCAGCAGCAGTATTACTGTAAGTATGTGTGTGTGCATGCCATAAGGTAGACAGTGTTCTCTATTCAGGGGGAAAAAATCAAAATAGAGGACAGGGTATAGAGTATGTTACCACTTGGGTTCAAAAAAGGAAAGAGAGAGACCTTTAAATATATAATTTGTATTATCAAATTATATATTTAAAGAGTATTATACATATCAAAGAGTATTTCTGGAATACACAAGAAACTGGAACACTAGTTGCCTTTGTGGGGAGGTCAGTTGTATGAGACTAACTTTTAACCAAATACTCTTTGTGATATTTGAATTTTATTTTAAGTATGTGCTATATAGCATCTTTGGCCACCTGATGTGAAGAACTGACTCCTTGGAAAAGACTCTGATACTGGGAAAGATTGAAGGCGGGAGGAGAAGGGGACAACAGAGGGTGAGATGGTTGGATGGTACCACAGACTCAACGGACATGAATTTGAGCAAACTCCAGGAGTTGGCGATGGACAGGGAAGCTGACATGCTGCAGTCCATGGGGTCGCAAAGAATCGGACATGACCGAGAGAGTGAACTGAACTGAACTGAACTGACTGATATAGCATCTATTCAAAACATGTAAAAAGACAGAATCCAGTTTATATGATATAGTTTCTTTCTATTCTCACCCCCACCCCCACCCCCTTCTTCCTGTTCCTCTCCTTCTCTTTCTTTCAATGGAGACTGTGCTACTGCTAAGCCCTTTCAGTCGTGTCCGACTCTGTGCGACCCCATAGACGGCAGCCCACCAGGCTCCCCCGTCCCTGGGATTCTCCAGGCAAGAACACTGGAGTGGGTTGCCATTTCCTTTTCCAATGCATGAAAGTGAAAAGTGAAAGTGAAGTCGCTCAGTCGTGTCCGACCCTCAGCGACCCCAAGGACTGCAGCCTTCCAGGCTCCTCCGTCCATGGGATTCTCCAGGCAAGAGAACTGGAGTGGGGTGCCATTGCCTTCTCTGCAATGGAGACTGTAAATTTTACCTAAAAAGACCAACCTCTTTGCTTACACTTAGCATTAAGGTCAACCCAGAAGTGGATGATCTTTTGGGGATGCTGTTGGAAATGCAGAAAGAAAAAGGAAATCAAATATTTAAAATTTCTGCATCTTCCAAAAATCACAGAATTTCTGCCCTGGTCTCAGTCCCAGGCCATGGGTGTTCTGTTTACATTTCAACCGTTCTCCTTGAGTCAGTGGAAGCTGCAGACACTGGGTTAGTGTTTCCTGTACATCTGACTGCAGGCCAAAGGGGCCCCAGTCTTTCTTACTATATCTGCCAGAAGGGACTTCTCCAAGATGATCCAGCAACTGCCAGGGAGCCCAGCAGGGGCCAGGAGGGGAGCTAGCCTTCTGGTTTACTGGGCAACAACCCTGACCCCATGGTCCTCCCACCACCAGGGCACAAATACAGGAAAACTGTTTTCAGGATTTCTGGCTTTGACGTGCTTCTCAGGGCTGGACAGGCAAAGGAGGGAAGGATCCAAGGGGGATAGATTGGTGCAGCCTTAACTTGTTAAAGGGGTGAGGTGGATCTTACAGTGATGTGGAAAGGTGTCCACAGGACACTAAGAAATGAAAGGAGCAGGTTGTAAAACCTGCACACAGCCTGAAAGGACTTCACCAAAATCAACTGTGACTTGTGGGGGAAGGGAGTTGGTCAAATGGTGCCTTCTGCTTCTGTATGATTAAAAAGGTCTTGTTTTTTTTTTTTTTTTACAGTTGGGCATGCATCCTTTTTAAAAAATCTTTTAATGCTTATCGAATTTTACTTGACAGATGGTCAAGGGAGTGAGAAAAACTATTCAAATGCTGGGGAGAGACCGTGGAATCTCCAGAAAACAGCATTTTTTCAGCCCCAGAAACGATCTGTGTTTGGAACTGGAAGTCCCAAGGACCCTGGGGAGAGGAGCATACCTGCGCCCCCATAAGATGGAAGACTGTGCCCATGAATCACGTGGGGACCTTGGTTGATTTCGATGCTGTCTCATTGGGTCCAAAAGCGCCTGCGACTGGGTGTTTCGAACGAGCTTCCTCACAATGCTGATCCTGCGGGCCCCAGACCACCAGGATCTGGAGAGAGGCAGGCGTGGGTGGGCGCATGTAGTCCCGCCGATGGTTCCCGCTCTTCCCAGCTAGGCAAGAGTCATTTCAATAACGTGTACGTGTACGTGTGTGGGGATGGGTGGGTAGGTGGGCACAAGCGCGGGCGCGGGCGCGCTGTATGCTTTTGAGGGGAATGAGAAAAAAAGATAAAGGATAGGAAGGGAGACTCACAGAAGCGAAGGGGAAGAGAGCTGGAAAGGAAAGAAGACCGGGAGACCTAGCTCCTGTACCGCCGCCTCTTTCAAGTCCAAGCCCAAGGCCACGAGCGCGCTGCGGAGCGCCCTGAGGTTCTCCCTGGGAGTCGCCAGCTGGTCCCCACCAGGCGGAGGTTTGCGCACGGCCGCCCCCCACGCGACAGCCGGTTTGCTGGGTCCCTCGCTTCTCTGTGCGCTCCACCGCCGAGAACCGCTAGGGGATCGCGCCGGCTAGACGTGGCTAGGGAGACCCACGCCGGCTGGGCGTTCTGGAGAAGCCGGGGGAAGGGCGCGGCCCTTTGGAGGGGCCCTGCCAGGATCCCCAGAGCGATGCTGGCCCCAGCGAGGCCTCTAGTCCCCCCGCACGCCTTCCCTTCCCCTGAGCCCACCTCCGGGCCCTCGGCCCTCGCACTTGATCAGATAACCCGTTTGCCTTGGGGGGCTGGGAGGAATCTGTGACCCTCTCCCCACGTGACAAGGAGTGAACCAACGTTGTCCGCATCCGGCAGTTTTGAATTTGGTTTGACAAGGGGGAAAATCTTGTACCTCTGATGCTAGGTTATTTTTGTCTTTTGTGGTATGTGGAAACTCCAGGGAAATTCTCTGGGTGTAACTGTCTTACCACCGACATTGACTTGGATCTACTGAGCCCGTCTGGGGCCTGACCCTTGCTCTGGGTCCCCGGGGGTGCAAAGCGAGTTGGGGCACAGTGAGGACCCGCAGGGACTTGCCCTGCTTTGAGGAAGCCAGACCCTCACTGCAGTAGAGTGGACCCTGACAGGGAGCAGGAAGAGAGCTCTGGGTGCTCTAGGGGCTCAAGAAGGGGGTGAACCCCTGGAAGGGGGGCACAAGATGGGATGGACAGGAATACAGGGGAAGATGAGGGGAGAGCAGAGCCCACCAGGTGCTCCAGGTCCTGAGAGGGTGAGAAGGGAAGGAGGAGCGGCCAGTGGAGGCCAAGCCTACCCAGCAGGCAGTTGGCCTTGAACTCCCAACCTGAGGATCCTGAAGGCAGTGGAGAGATATAATGCTGCTACATCTTCCATGATAACAAGGCAGGCCATCCATCGGGTGCTCGGAGCAGGGCTCAGGCCCTGTATCCTCTGCACTTGGATCTCAGAGGCACTCCACACCCTCCAGCCTGAAGCTCCCCACCCAGACCACACTCAATCTATGCAGGCGTGGGGAGTGTGGGGAGCGCATGCACATTCTGTCCCATTTCCAGAACCTGGCCTTGCAGACTTGTCACCTGTAGCCTAGAAGAGTGTCTCCCACGCTCAGAAACCCTCCTCCAGTGTAAGGTCTTGGCCCCATGCAGGGTCAGGGGCTTCCTGGTCCACCTTGTCCATGTCGCTCTGTACCTGTGTGGAGCATAACCCACCTCGGGACTCGCTCTCCGGATTAATCTCTCTGTTCAGCCCATCTCCACCTTCCAGATGAACCTCAGTGGGGAGAGGGGGAGATGCCTAGTGTCTCAAGGATGGCAAGGGAGTGTCTGGAGGGGCAGGACCAAGCCACGGAGGCCCCCAGGACTGGAGACCTGGGGGGCCAGGGGCTGAACTCAGCCTCTGCCCTGATCTTCAGTCTTCAGTCACTTCATTTGTAAAACGGAATCAAGGTGCCTTCTTCTAAACGCCCGAAGGGCTGCTGGCAGAGCTTGGGTTAAATCACAGTTTGTAAACTAAGATCTGTGAAAGTTGGTTCTGGATCACCTCTCAGTTCAGATTCCAACTTTACTCTGCTGTAGATTGGGGAGGCGTGTTGACGTCAATGGCAGGGCTCCTTAGGAGCAGGTGATGGTCACGGACTTGATGGGGAGGAGGTGCTCCAGATGGAGGGACTGACTGGAAGGAAAGGGTTTTTAGTTTGGGGTTTTGTTTGACAGTTTTTTGTTGTTGTTGTTGTTTGCCTTTAGCTGATACCCAAGGGTGAGCCAGGCCTGGGCAGAGTTCCTTCATTTCTCAAACCCTCACAGTCCCTCAAACAGTATTAGCAGAATAGAGAAATCACAAAGGGAAGGTATGGTCCAACCCTCCCACTCCCTCCTCCAATCTTACAGCAGACACACACCCTTAGAGACCACAGGTAGCTTCTAGAAACCCATTCTAGGAACGAGAACCCGAGGCCAAGAGCAGACAAGGCAAGATCCCACAACTTCAGATCCCTAAGTTTCCGGTGCCCAGCACTGCGTTGTCTCCATCACCATGCTGTCTTCCTGGACATCCCCCTCTGCTTAGGGGGCCTTGAACAAATGCCCACCTCCCTCCGAGGGTCAGTTGCCCCATCTGTAAAATGGGAGTAAGTACTCCTCCCTCCTAGGGTCAGGGAGAGATTAAATGAGATCAAGTCTACCCAAGACCCACTAGGCACAGCTTGCTTCTGCTGCTGCTGCCAAGTCGCTTCAGTCGTGTCCGACTCTGTGCGACCCCATAGACGGCAGCCCACCAGGCTCCCCCATCCCTGGGATTCTCCAGGCAAGAACACTGGAGTGGGTTGCCATTTCCTTCTCCAATGCATGAAAGTGAAAAGTGAAAGTGAAGTCACTCAGTCATGTCCGACTCTTAGTGACCCCATGGACTGCAGCCCAACAGGCTCCTCTAGGTCACCTCTAAGTGGTCATTCCCTTGTGGCTCAACTGGTAAAGAATCCGCCTGCAATGCAGGAGACCTGGGTTCGATCCCAGGGTTGGGAAGATCCCCTGGAGAAAGGAAAGGCTACTTACTCCAGTAGTCTGGCCTGGAGAATTCCATGAACTGTATAGTCCATGGGGTTGCAAAGAGTCGGACACGACTGAGCGACTTTCACACTCACAGTTGGTCATTAGGTGGAAGTCATTCCACCTGTTATTCTAAATGCTCCTATATCCCCAGCAATCCAGATTACAGACCTCCTGGTTTACTGTGTAAACCGAAGACATACACAGGCACCATCCTTTTACAAGAATGTTACCAGTTTGGTTTCACACGAGCCCACCTGCATATGTGCATGTGAACGTGTTCCAAAGTATTTACCAAGCCCTCTCCATGTGTCAGGCCTTGGGCTGGGGACTGGGGCCCGGGACCCAGAGATGACCTTGGATGACTCCGGAAGCTGAGTCTCAGTTGCTCAGTCTATCTGACTCTTTGCGACCCCAAGGATGTAGCCCTCCAGGCTCCTCTGTCCATGGGGATTCTCCAGGCAAGAATACTGGAGCGGGTTGCCACGCCCTCCTCCAGGGGATCTTCCCAATCCAGAGGTCGAGCCCGGATCTCCTGCCCTGAAGGCAGGATTCTTTACCCTCTGAGCCACCAGGGATGCCCAGAGTCTTGTATGGAAGACAGGATTTGTTTGCAGAGTTCTGCCTCCTAAGCGGTCTGATCGCTCGTTTGGGCGCCAAACGCTGGCATTGCGCATCCCTTCTGGTTTCCGGACCAGGAGCGACGGCTGAAATGCTTTTTTCTTTTCTTTCCGGGAGCCTGGCCTCCCACCGCCAGCCCCAGTCCGCCTGGCGCAAGGGCGCCGCTCTCCTTGGCAGCCGGGCGGATTCGCTGCCCGAATGTGCGCAGGAACTCGGAGAGATGGGCAAGGCGAGAATAGGCCAGAAAGGCCCGGGAGGAACGCGCGAAGCCGTGGGAGGTCTGCTTCTTTGCAGCCCCCGCGCCAGCCCGCCCCGGACCGTTTGGCACAAGCGCCTCCCGGGCCGCCAGGCGGCTGAGCACAGGCCGGCCCCTCCACGCACCCGGTCTTTTGTGGGAGAGAAACACAAAGAGAGAGGGGAAAAAAATACGTCTTCCGTTTCGACGGAGGAGGCCGACAGCGCCAGGACGCCTGGGCCAGCCAGGAACTCCCGGAGCCCGGCCCATTTAGCCCCGGCAAAGGAGCACTCCATTTCGCTGGAAGGGGCTGTATGCGCGCGGGTGGGAACTGCGGTGCCAGGGACACTTCCAGGACGCGCACACCAGGCGCCGGGCGCAAGACCTGGACAAGGGCCGGGACGCCCTAGGATCCACAGGAGAGCAAGCGCCAGTGGCGGACTCTAGTTTCTGATTTTCCTGGAGGGGGTGGGAGGACTCGGAGACACACTCGGGAGAGTTTGGCGACCGACCAGCCCCAGAGCTAAAGAAGCCCTGGGGACACAGGCCGCCCCCACCTCCCCCCGAGCAACTCCCTGGCAACTGGAGGATGGGGTCCTCCATAGGGATGTTGGGGAAAGGGTCCGCCGCGCTGACCTGCCAGTCTGAGCTCCGGGAGTGCGCAGTAAGAACCGCGAGGCGCCGCTGCACCTCCCCGGAACAGCCGACACTGCCTCGGGTCGGTGGCGCGGGACCGGAGCCCAGAGCATCCTTACGCGCGTCCACGCGGGAATCTGGCAAATAAGCCAGCTCTCCTGATTCCGGACTGTGCCTTCCCAGGCTCTAAACTCGCGCCTTGCCAGGAGGGGCCCCCAGAGTTTCGCCCCTGCTTCCGACTCCAGGCTCTGGAGCCAGCGCGTAAAGAACCGCGGATTCGCGCGGACCCGGGCGCAAGGACTGTCGCCGGTGGCAAGCCACGACAGAAGGAACCGGGGCTCCAGACACGTGCCACCGGCTGGACTAACCTCAGCGACTGCGACCCAGGCGCGCACTCGTTGCGCCTGCTGGTGTTTGTGAGATACAAACTGGCGCGCTCACAAGTCCACGCCCAGGCTGGGGGTCCGCAGGGCACACCCCCCACGAATGTCCTCATTACCGATGGCCCGGGATGCCCAAAGGAATGATACTCAAATACCCCAGCTCTGCAATCCCCAGCTCCCCATCCCCACTCCCTGCGTTCTTCCAAGTGACAGATTCGCCTAATTGAACCGTTGTGGGTCATCCTCTGGAACCGTTGGATGACACATCTCCACGCTTCAGTTCTTCATGTTTTAAATACCTATTTAACGGATGGCTGCAGAGCCAGCTGGGAAACAGGCGGATTGAAAAATAACGCCCCAGAAGGCACGAGCTGGGGGCAAGGGGGAGAGCCCGCCGGGCTTTCTGGTGTAGAATGGACTGGAAGACTTACCCCCAAACTGGTTTTGTTGGTTTATTTCTAACTTTGCTCCTTGAAGGTGAATTACTACTAGCCAAGTTTGTTTGTCTGTTGTTGTGTTTTTCAAACCGTGTGTACAAATTAAAAGGTCCCAAATAATGCAGATAACCAAGAGGCTGATAACACCCCCTTGGAGAGAGGGCTGGGGCGGAGTCCCTGCGGCTGCAGTGTAAAGCACTACTAAGGTCCTGGATTTGAAGAAACAAACCTCTGTGCTCAAAATGTATGGCTGTGAGAAATTCAACTACGAAAAAATGTCTGAGGTTGGGGAGTCGGGGCCCCTACTATAAAGTAACCACCAGAGCCCCCATCTGCAGTTCAGGCAAAGGTGCGCAGTAAAGGGTTTGGGGGGTTTTTTCCCCCTGTAGGCTTGCTACAGACACAGTCTTTCGATTTTCCCATCTGTAAAATGGGTGGAGGCGTCGGTATCACAGAACTACTTCAGTTGGGCGCTTCTGCAGATCGGATTCAGTTCCTGGGAGGTCAAGGATTTCCAGGTTTGGGAGCCAGGCTGCGATTGGTAAAACGCCATGGATCTCGGCCCCAACGGGTTGGATCCCGCGGTCTTGGCCCAAGATTGAGACTTCTTTCTGCAGACAAGCCAGCTTTGCCCCTCTACGCCACGGCGTCGTGACCGCAACAAAGATGGTGCGGAAAACACCGTCCTCTGGTTCTCGATGCTACGAAGGGACGCCTGACCCTGGGCTCAACTCTCCGCCTGCATTAGCGCGGTTTCTCAGTGCAAACGCCTCGTCCCGGTGTCTGCGCCATCGTCAACTTTATGAAGAAGGTGATTTCTTTCAAAGCCCCGTCCCGGTAGCGGGTCCCCTCTTGCCTTCCTTCCCTGCCTTCCTCCTCGCCAGGCCTGGCGCCCAGCTGGGGGCGCTACTGGCCGCTTGCCGAGCTGCAGCCGCCGCCACCTCTTAGAGGCGCGCTTCGAGTGCAAAGAAAGCAGGAGTTTCGTCCCTGGTTATCGTGCACATTTGGGGCTCAAAATGCCCACGTGCTGATGAAACCCACGAAGTGGGAACAGGTGGCGAGAACACACACACACACGCACACACGGGGGTCGGAAGGGAGGAGACTCCAGCCCAGTTCCCGAGTAGCCAGGGTTGTCTGCGAAGATCCGAACCCAAGATCTAAACGCCTTGGGCCCCGGGTTAATTCGTGCGCACAGCCCCCCCACCCCATCCCCCGCGCACCTCCTTCCCCAGCCTGACTCTGCGTTCCCGCATTTTAATAGAAATTTGACAGTGTCCCCTCTCTCCCTCGGTTCCAACCGCGGCGCTCTGCACTTCCCCCGCGAGCCCGCCCTCCTCCTTGGGCTTTGCCTCTCACTCGCCCTCTCGGGGTCCACGCTGCAGTCCCTCCGGTAAGACTCTCCCGGCCGCGGGCGCCCATTGGCTGAACGCTGGGAGGAGGCGTGTGCCCGGCCCGGCGAGTTTCATTGAGCGGAATTAGCCCGGATGACATCAGCTTCCCACTCACCCCACCCACCCCCACCCCGGGCCTGCCCAGCTCATTGGCGCGGCGGCCCCTCCAAGACCCGCACATTGTTCCCCGCCCCCGCCGCGGCCACCGCCGCCGTCGCCGCCGCCACCCGGCTATAAAAGCCCTCCGAGCGGGGAAAGGTGCGGATGCTCATTATAGACCGACGCGACATCGGCGCCCGGACCGGTTCTCTGCCACAGTCTTGGGGACCGAGCTCCTCTAACCGCATCCGCAGTAAGTGCACCCCCCCACCCCCGCCCCAAGCAACTCCAGCCTACACCCCAGGGACAGAGGCCCCTCACTTCGGCTGCGACCCGGGGAGCTCCGCTAAAGTGGATCCAGATCCCTCCCTTGCCTGCCAGTTCTCCCGAGCGGCTTCGCTGCCCTGGCCCTTCCCACGGTCACCGCACCATCCCTTTTGCCCCAAAGAGAAAAATCGGGGCCACAATAGCGGTCTTCTGCCCCAGCCCCAGTCAGCTGGGCGAGCCCCAGGCCCGCCCCTGGCGCAGCGCGTGGAGTCTGGGCTCAGTGGCGGGCGCTGGCTGCCGGTGTGTGAGCGTGTGTTTGCTGAGCGGTGTCGATGGAGATAAGGTGGATGCGTTTGAGGAACCAAATAAATACTTCTCTATTTAGATCTCCACCCTTCCCAAAGAAAAACCCTCACTTGACACTTTTTCTTAGTGTGTTGATCGCTCAGTCGTGTCCGACTCATTGCGACCCTATGGACTGTAGCCTGCCAAGCTCCTCTGTCCGTGGCATTTTCCAAGCGAGAATACTGGAGTGGGTTACCATCGCCTTCTCCAGGCGATCTTCCCGTCTGAGTCACCAGGGAAGACCTCATTCCTAGCAGAAGGCATAAAAACCGTAGAATGCCACCCTCCCAGAGGAGAGCTCCATCCTCCAGGGATTAAACAACCTGTGGATGAGAGCGGCGGGGAGGCGGTAGGGAGGGAAAGAGCGGTGACTTAAGCTTACCTGCATGCCAAGACCAGAGACAGCGAGGTGGACCCGAAGCGAACGGCCACCAGCGCACGGACCCCGCGCTGCGGTGCAGGCGGGAGCAGCTTTTCTCTCTCACTGACCCCAGTGCCGCTCGATCTCGATTTCGATCTCCCTTCTCTTTCGTGTTTCTCTCCTCCTCTCTCCGCAGTAGGCGTCCTGGAAGCTCTGAGGACCCAGGGAGGGGAGGACCCCGCGAAGGCTGCGACGATCCCTCGGGGCCATGGACTCGGATGCCAGCCTGGTGTCTAGCCGGCCGTCGTCGCCGGAGCCCGATGACCTTTTCCTGCCGGCCCGGAGCAAGGGCAGCGGGGGCGGCGGCTTCACGGGAGGCACTGTGTCGTCGTCCACGCCGAGCGACTGCCCGCCGGATCTCAGCGCCGAGCTGCGCGGTGCCATGGGCGCGGCGGGCGCGCACCCAGGGGACAAGCTGGGCGGCGGCGGCGGCGGTGGCTTCAAGTCATCCTCGTCCAGCACCTCTTCGTCCACGTCGTCGGCGGCCGCGTCGTCCACCAAGAAGGATAAGAAGCAGATGACGGAGCCCGAGCTGCAGCAGCTACGCCTCAAGATCAACAGCCGCGAGCGCAAGCGGATGCACGACCTCAACATCGCCATGGACGGGCTGCGCGAGGTCATGCCATACGCGCACGGCCCGTCGGTGCGCAAGCTCTCCAAGATCGCCACGCTGCTGTTGGCGCGCAACTACATCCTCATGCTCACCAACTCGCTGGAGGAGATGAAGCGTCTGGTGAGCGAGATCTACGGAGGCCACCATGCCGGCTTCCACCCGTCGGCCTGCGGCGGCCTGGCGCACTCGGCGCCCCTACCCGCCGCCACGGCTCACCCGGCGGCCGCTGCGCACGCGGCGCACCACCCGGCCGTGCACCATCCTATCCTGCCTCCGGCCGCCGCGGCCGCCGCCGCCGCCGCCGCCGCGGCCGCAGTGTCCAGTGCCTCCCTGCCCGGCTCCGGGTTGTCGTCGGTCGGCTCCATTCGGCCCCCTCACGGCCTGCTCAAGTCTCCCGCGGCGGCGGCGGCGGCGGGGGCCCCGCTTGGGGGCGGGGGCGGCAGCGGCGGGGGCACTGGCGGCTTCCAGCACTGGGGAGGCATGCCCTGCCCCTGCAGCATGTGCCAGGTGCCCCCGCCGCACCACCACGTGTCGGCCATGGGCGCCGGCAGCCTGCCGCGCCTCACCTCGGACGCCAAGTGAGCGGGCCTGGGGGCAGACGCGTTCTGCCGAGCCGGGAGGGTGAGAGCCCCGAGGCTGCGTGGGGGGAAAGCCAGGACCGGCCGGCGCTGGGGCCTGGGAACTCAGTCCCAAGCAGGAGCGCCGTGCCGTGAGCTGGGGGTGGGGGGCAAAGGTGAGGACTCCAGTACCCGGGATCCGATGCAGCGAAGGCGTGCGCTGAACCGTGGGCTGTGAGAGGTTGCATTTGCTCTGGGACTTGGTTCAACCCTCTCTGGCTTTAAACAGCAGCGCTGCTCCCTTGGACATACTTTTATAAGAAGGCGCAGCTACCCGCATCCCGTCTTTCAACCCTCCTTCCCCTGCCCCCCTCCACCCCCCACCCAGAACCCCAGAAAAGAGGTGATTCTAAAAACTGCTTTCCCTACGAACTCTGCCTCACTCGGCCCGGGCAGCACTTTGTAGTACCGAGGAGGAAGGCAAGGAGGGGAGCACTGGGGACTTCCTCGCCTCTCCGGGTGGGTAGGAGACTCTGGAGCCTCAGTCCAGAAGCGGCCGTCCGGATTCGCCCTCAAGGGTCGTCCCCGGCCCAGGGCTCAGGCTACGAGTTAGTATTCGGCACCAGAAGCACTTACGGTCGCGTCCATTCTCCGTATCTGGTTAAACCCACAGCGGTCCCGGACTGTTCCTCCTGGTCGCTTCTGATTGGTTTGGGTTTGTGGTTTTCGAAGGAATCTGCGACGTTCCTTTTTCAACAGTGCGATCAAGCTTTATAGACAGTCAGAATAGAACCACTTGTGGATTGCTATAACCTACAACTGTCGACTTTGGGTGCGGGTGGGTTTTTTTAGTTATTTTAAAATAGAATTTCCCTCCCTCCCCTTTTTTCCGTCTCGGAGCACAAAGTGACTTGGTTTCCTATCTGGCTGGGAACAGTCATTTGGGTACCCGAAGATTTGACAGAACTCAAAGGATGTTGCTGTGAATATAGTTTGGGTTATTTGGGAGTTCTGTTGACTTTTTAGTTTTTTTTTTTTCTCTTCTCTTTGGGATGTGTAAATAGATCAATAATGAGGTAAGTGCGTGCTGCTAAGCTGATTGCTCACGTGACTGCCACTTCCCCACCTCCTCCCCAGTCTAAGCCGGGTTTCTTCTATATTGGTTTCTTTTTGCCAGCTTAACACAAATGACAAATTCTTTCCACGTGCTTCCTCCCTCCGCGCGAACCGCCTCGGCTTGCAGAGTTGCAATATGGGCTTCACAGCGACGGCCACGTAACATCCCCTCTCCGATCGCTGCCCCTTGCAGAGTGTATCATCTGTTTTATTTTTGTAAAAAGATAAAAGTGCTAAATAATATTTATTACTTGTTTGGTTGCAAAAAAAAAAATGAAATAAATGACCGAGTGTTGAGATTTTAAATAAAATTTAGAGTAAGTCGGGTGTTTTCCAGCCTTGTGGGTGGGAGGAGGTGCGGTGAGCCGCCTGGGAAAAGCGGGCTGCCGGACTCCATCCTTCTGGGCTGGATTTGGGGACCGCTCCGCTGGTTTTGTCCTAGAGAAAGATTGAGAGGGTTGTTGGCCCATTTTTCTCCCCGCTAACAAACATTCTCCTTAAAACACGTTATGAGCACCTCCTCGGCGTGCTCCTCACCTGTTTTTCTTTTTATTTTTTGATGCCTAACCCGTAACTCCTTTTCTATTGTGTTGAGAATTAGATTCATTGAAAGGGAAAAGTTTTCCTCCGTGCAAAGTTCAGAGGCCCGAACTTTGGGCCTCTCGGATGAGACCCGTGTCTCTGGCTGGGAGTCCAAGTGCTTAGGTCCCCGTGTCCCGAAGCGGTTCCATCTTCTCTCTGCTGAGGGGCAGTCGTCCACCCGCATCTGTCTGCGGACCAGCGACGCGAGGCCCCCTTGGCCAGGCATCGCCATGTGGTTCCCGGCAGTGCGCTGCGGGCGCTTGTGACGCGGGTTCCACTAACTCTTCGCTCGCTTTCCCTCTCTACGCACGACCCTCCCCTGGCTCCCCCGCCGGCCTTGAACCGCAAAAAGGCAGGTGCTGGGAACTGCCTGCCCGGAGGAGGCTGTCGCCAGCCGCGCTTTAGTCTAGTGCTTCCTAATCCTGACTCCCGCCTCTGTTTTCTCGCTGCTATCGGGTTCCTCACAATCTAAAATTGCAAGGCAAATTTAGGACGTGGCTCTTAAGAGAGATTTGGGGATAAAAGGTAAAAAGGTTTCGGCCTTTCCCGATCAAGGAAGAGGAGAAAACATTTTGCCTCCTTCCAGTCCTCCGGCTCACAGCAAAGAGCGCATCCGGAACGCTGCGAAGTGCGGAAGTGGTGGATGGTCCCTCGCCCTGGACCCGCTACGACATCTTTGGTGGCCACCTGTGGAAGGTCCCAGCGCCTAGAGCACCTGGGGGAGGAGGTTTCCTGGTTGGAACCCCTCCCCCACCCCGTTTCTTGAGATCGCCCCGGATCGCCCCTGAGCCGGGCCCACGAGGACTGGTCGTTCAGGAAAGGGAGGTTGGTTCCATCTCCTCGCTCCTGGACACGTAGTTTCTGGGTCCGCCAGCAGATATTGTCAGGCGACTGGCCTAAAACAGCCGGCGCCCCCGGGGATCAGATGCCTCGTACTGGGCTTCGCTTCTCACCCACGGCTGGGATGAAGGCCGGGGGAGCTGCAGAGGGCGAAATAAAGGGGTCCGGCCCAAACCGCTCCACCGGAATCCAAAAAGAGGATAGGGCAGAATCTAATAGGTTTTGCTTTCAAATCCCAGTTGAAACGAAATTTGTCGAGGATTTAAAACTGGGTTCTTCTCCAGCCGACAAGCCACACAGAGGACCCCACGGTGCAGATTGGGTTGGGAGGGGGCCGTCCTTGTCGCAGTCACAATCTCGGCTTCCTACACCCACCCCAAGGCTTGGCAGGTTCAGGCGGGGCTGCCCGAGGGAGCAGTGTATCCGTAGAGGAGCAGTTGTTGAAAGAAATGAAGTCACCCCCCTTCCCGTCCCCCATGTCCAAGCTCTCCGTTCGTGTCCAGCCACCAGTCAGACTAGACCTCGGGCCCCCAGGAAGGAGGGCCTGAATCCAGCCAGGCTCCGGGCGCTCCCCAGAGCCATCCGCCTAAACTTTGCACCAGCCAGGGATCTGGGCCACCACGTGTGAGAGCCGAGCACTCCGACTCCGTGCAGGAGGCGCACACTAGCGGGCAGGACCACTCCGGGCAGATGACTCCTTGCAGAGACTGGCCCCGGCGTGGCGGGTGGCCTGGGTGAGGGACTCAGGCCAGCGGTTGGGCTTCATAGTAGAGCGAGACAAGAAGTTAGGCTCCCACGCTGACGTCCAAGGACAACCTCCGCACCCCACCCCCACCCCCCCCCCACCCCCCCCCCCCCCGCCCCCCAACCGCCACCGGCACTACACACCGAGGCAGGCAGGGAAAAGGTGGTATCCAAACAGTTGGATACTGGGCAGTGACTCAGTCCTCGGAGCACTGGCTCCCTGGACCCCCTTCCGGGCTGCATTAGGTTCTCTAGGACGATGGTCCACAGCTCAGCTTCCCCATCCCCGCAGGTGGCCCTGGAAGTGTCTCAACTCGCACCATCACCAGCTCCCATGGTCTTCCAGATTCTCCCCCACCCTCTCCTCTGCCTAAAAACGGACTGATTTGAGGTTGAGGGGGCCTCCATGGTCTCTGCCCTCCAGGGCACAGTCTTCCCTCTCCTCTCACTTACTGGGCAGGAGACAGAGAAATGAGGAATCCTTGGTTTGATCCTGTGTTGGAGGGCACATGGGAACCCCTGCGGTGGGGGGTGGGGGTGGGGCGCATATCCCATGCCTCCAGTGCCCATAAAGTTGAAACTCTGAGTTCTGGCAACTGGAAGTGAGCCAAGGGGCAAGGCAAACCCTCACATCTAAAGGGCATCTCAATTGGAGGATGTGTTCCTGAGATCTCAGCAAGGATGGCTGGAGGAAGACTTAAGTACCAGGGAAATGCATGCAGGCTGGGGCTGGGGCAACCCAGCAAGCAAGACCCATCCTCCTCCATCCCAGATGGGAAGGCAGGAGAAGGGGAGGAGCTCCCAGGCCAGGACATTGGATTTTAAAAGCCCCCTAGACACTCTCAGACTGGAGAGCCATCTGTCTGCTTCCCTTTAGGATAGAACCCAGCTAACAACGAGTCTGAACTCCTTCTATCAAGTAAATACCTTGATGCCCCCTAGAAGTTCATCAAAGGCAAAAGATACCTGCTATATAGGCCTTCCTCTCATTTTAAGTTCCTCTTTTAGTACAGACTTCGGGCCAAATCTGGGCCTCCACACAAAGGCCTCACGGTGCCAGTAAGACTCTTGGGGGTCTCTGACATCAGCCCTACACCCAAAGTCTCTTGACAGGCCCCCTAAGTCTCTGCACACCTGGCAAGGGAGGCCAGAATCAGGCCTGGCGGTTCTCAGGGTAAGTGGTTGCTACAGTGAGTCCTACCCTGGCTGGGGAGAGTGGCTGTGGAATAGTATGGGTCAGCATCCCACGGCTCAGTTTGGAGGGGGCAGGCAGTGCAACCCCTGGGGCTAAATCCACCATTCCTGGTCAGAGTAATGGGCCAGCAGGGTGGAGATGGGGCTCACCCCTTATCACTTCCTCCTACCTCAGAGGCTGCCTTGTTGCTACAGGGCCACATGCATTGTGCAGGGGCCAACAGTTGTGGCAGATCTGGGAGCCTGGATGCGGTGCCCAGCTGCACCCTGAAAGTTCAGGATGCCAATAATAGGCGGAAGAGGCTGGAAGAGGAGGCACCAACATTTACAGAAGGCTAGTCCGTATAGGGCATCACCCTGAGAGCTGTGGTTGTTATTCATTCAATTCTCCTGGTAACCCTTTGAGGATGGTGCTATTGTTTATTATTATATTTGTTTAATTATTATTTTACAGGTGAGGAAATTGAGGCTCAGCGAGGGTAAATGGCTTGCTCAGGGAAAGACACCGTAAATGGAGGCAGTAACGTTGTGATCCAGGGGTCTGACTCCAGATCCCACCTTGGGGAAGTCTCCCCATCCATACCCAGGCAGCTCTAGCCATCTCTCCTCCTCTCCAATCTAGTCTCTAGATTCTGACCTCTTGGGGACTCCTTGGAGCTCCCACACTGCTGCTCACCACCACCCCCAACCCCCATCCAGGCCCCAGTCCCCAGCCCCCTTAGGTGACACTCCTAGCGCTCTCCCTGTGCGCCTGGACCCCATCTGGCCCCGACGCCCCCATCTGGGCAGCGGGCGGTGCCCAAAGGCTTTAGCAATTAGCCGACTCGGGTGGGTGCGCGCCGCGCGGGCGGTAGCTAATGAGGCGGCCGGCGACTCTGAGATGGACTGGCGTTCGAGGCGGGACAGCTGCCGCCCCCCGCCGGCCCACCGACCGCATCTCCTGCCCAGTGGCGCGGTCCACACCGCGTGCTGCAACAACTTGGAAAGGAATCGCAAACTGAAATGCCTGCAGGGGCCGCAGGACACGCGCGCGGTCGGAACGCGGGCCGTCCGTGCAAACGGTGGGGGCGCGCAAGCTGGGAGAGCGCAATGTCTTCCCCAGGGACCTCGGGTCCCTCTTATCACACGCTAAGGGCCCCCGACTCCGACACCGGGGATGGGGTGTGTGTGGCACGAATTGGCCAACGGGCTTCCAGTCTGCAACCCCTGAAAGTGATGCTGATGATCAGGACGGCAGATTCGGGTCGTTGGTGCTGCTGGGGTCCTCGGGCCTCGAAGCCTCCGGGAACCGAGTTCCTGCGTGATCTCGTGCGGAGCTGTGCGCCGCGGTCCCCTGGCTTCCCGGATCGCGAGCAGGCAGAACGCAGGCAGCTGGGGCCCCAGACTCGTAGGCACGCCCCTCCGCCCGTCCGCCGGAGCCCCAGCGCGTCCCGCTCGGGCTCGGGTTGAAGCAGCTGTCTGACGTGGCGCGCGGCTTTCCTTTGGAGAGCTTTGAGTCCAGCGGCCGCAGGGCCTCTGAGTTCACTAGCTGTGGGAGGGATTGAGAGTAGCCCCCTCCACTCTGCCCCGAGAGGGAAACAAGCGCATTTCTCCAGAAGCACCTTAGTTCATGTGGAGACCAAATAGCATCCCTGACCCCCTGATCGGTGCTTACGCACAAGGACTCGGGCACCCCAGCGCGCCTCCCTCCGGGGTGGGGGGCCACAGGCACACTGGCGAGTCTGTAACCTCGAAGCCTTGGCCTTGCTCTGGAAGCCCTTGAGGCCCCGTGAGACAACGACGGTTGGCTAGGGACAGCTCGGTTTATCTTCCCCTTCCTCCACTATCCTTGGGAGCCTGGGAATCTGTCCACTCCCTGGTCCTTCTAGGCCTTGTGGGCTGGCCCACTACCCTTCCCTCTGAGAACCCCTCAGTCCAAACCCGCTCTCTGAGCCCTCAGCTTTGCAGGCTAAAGTCTTGGATCTCCAGCGAGAGCCCGTGGAAGAACAAGACCATGAGCAATTGGCTCCCTCTTCATCCTCAGATCTTCTGGGCAGTAGAGGCTGGCCTTGCAGAGCAGAGCTGGAGTGGCCCCTCAGAAGCCCAGTGGGCGCTCTCTGACCTCAGTTTCCTCACCTGCAGAATGGAGCCGGGTTGGGTGATCACCAAAGCTCTGTGGGAGGATGAGGCTAGGCTCTGGGTGCTCTGGTCCACATCTGGGCACAGGTTCCTGGAGCCTCTGGCTGGGAAGGAGAGTGTGATGGGTGAAAAGAGTTCCCCTTAGCGTCCTGTGTAGGCAGGGACCAGTGCTTCCCATATGGCGCAATGGTAAAGAACCTGCCTGCCAATGCAGGAGACTCAAGAGATGCAGGTTTGATGTCTGCATGGGGAAGATCTCCTGGAAGAGGAAATGGCAACCCACTCCAGTATCCTTGCCTGGAGAATCCCATGGACAGAGGAGCCTGGTGGGCTATAGTCTGTGGGGGTGGCCTAGACTCAGACGCGACTGAGCAACTGAGCACACAAGCATATAGGGGCTAATGAAATTCACAGCCTCCACTGAAATGGGAGTGTAGACAATTCTAGAAACAACTACTATTTGGCCTTGACTTTTCGGCTCCAAACTGGCTTAGATACCTTTGTATCTAGACTTCTATCTGGACCTGCCTGCTTGATGTTAATGAATGAATGTGGATGGTAAATGGACGACTCAGGGAAGGAAGAGGTTTCCAGAATGTGGGGGAAACACGAGTGTGAGAGGCCAGGAAATCATGCACGGATACGTGCCACTGGGGCCCAGGGGCTGGAGGGCAACTTTGATTCTACCCAGACAGACCTCCCATATGACAGAGAGCTAGGCTATCAGACCTCCCAGCGTGCCTGTCTCTTTTTATGTAAATAGAATAGTTAATAGTAGCACCTCACAATTGTGTTACTGCCAAGAATAAACGAAATGGCTTCCTGCCTGGTTCTAGCTGTGAATGGATGCCCTGAGCCCAGGCAGGCATCTGGCCAGAATGCCACTTCTGGACCCTCACTCTTGAGCCTGGGCACCCAGGATGCAGCCACCAATATGTAGGTCATGTGTTGGGACGGGCAGGAATGGGTGGGGGTTGAGGGGGTGTTGATCGAGCACCATGAAGACCATGTTTGGGCAGTTGGGTATGGGGTCGTGGTATGCCACCTTGGCTGGGCTCCACCAGCTGTGTGACCTGGAACAAGAGGCCTGGGCTTTTTGAATCTCAGCTTGCTTATCTCTAAAATGGGTGTGGTACTAATACCATTTCCACAGGGCATCAAGATTGAAAGGGACAACTGAGCCCTGGGCCTGGCATACAGGGCAGGTCCAATAAGCAGAAGAGTCTACCCACCTGGTGGGGTGTCATCTCACTGAATCTTCTGGGAGGTCCTGAGAGGTAGGGTCCCTGTCACTCTGTCACATGACCTGCACTGCAGCATCTGAAGGGGGCCTGTTTGACCCAGGACCCCAGGAGAGGCCCAGAAGTCCCCTGAGCGTGATATACAGAGTCCAGTCACCCCCGCCCTATGCAGGGCAAAGAGCCTTGCCTCACCTCTGCATACCCCAGGGTGGATGGTATAGGCCTGTTATGCAGTCCTTGTATTGTCTAATTGCCTTGCACTGGAGCAGGGCCCACATGCTGCATAGAAAACAGAATGTGCGTGTGTGCTAAGTCACTTCAGGTTGTCTGGCTTTGTGTGACCCTATGGGCTGTAGCCCAGCAGGCTCCTCTGTCCATGGGACTTCCCAAGCAAGAATACTGAAGTTGGTTGCCGCGCCCTCCTCCAAAATCAAACCCATGTCTCTTATGTCTCCTACATTGACAGGCAGGTTCTTTACCACTAGTATCACTTGGGATGCCCAGAAACCAGAATAGAGTCCTTGTAAGGGCGGGAGACCTGGGTTCGATCCCTGAGTCAGGAAGATCCCCTGGAGAAAGGAAAGGCTACCCACTCTAGTATGCTGGCCTGGAGAATTCCATGGACTGTATGGTTCATGGGGTTACAAAGAGTGGGACACGACTGAGTGACTTTCACAAGGGCAGGAGCTAGGATCAGATCAGATCAGATCAGTCGCTCAGTCGTGTCCAACTCTTTGCGACCCCATGAATCACAGCACGCCAGGCCTCCCTGTCCACCACCAACTCCCGGAGTTCACTGAGACTCACATCCACCGAGTCAGTGATGCCATCCAGCCATCTGTCGTCCCCTTCTCGTCTTGCCCCCAATCCCTCCCAGCATCAGAGTCTTCTCCAATAAGTCAACTCTTCGCATGAGGTGGCCAAAGTACTGGAGTTTCAGCTTTAGCATCATTCCTTCCAAAGAAATCCCAGGGCTGATCTCCTTCAGAATGGACTGGTTGGATCTCCTTGCAGTCCAACAGACTCTCAAGAGTCTTCTCCAACACCACAGTTCAAAAGCATCAATTCTTTGGCGCTCAGCCTTCTTCACAGTCCAACTCTCACATCCATACATGACCACAGGAAAAACCATAGCCTTGACTAGACGGACTTTTGTTGGCAAGGTAATGTCTCTGCTTTTGAATATGCTATCTAGGTTGGTCATAACTTTCCTTCCAAGGAGTAAACGTCTTTTAATTTCATGGCTGCAGTCACCATCTGTAGTGATTTTGGAGCCCAGAAAAATAAAGTCTGACACTGTTTCCACTGTTTCCCCATCTATTTCCCATGAAGTGATGGGACTGGATGCCATGATGTTTGTTTTCTGAATGTTGAACTTTAAGCCAACTTTTTCACTCTCCTCTTTCACTGTCATCAAGAGGCTTTTTAGTTCCTCTTCACTTTCTGCCATAAGGGTGGTGTCATCTGCGTATCTGAGGTTATTGCTATTTCTCCCAGCAATCTTGATTCCAACTTGTGTTTCTTCCAGTCCAGCGTTTGTCATGATGTACTCTGCATATAAGTTAAATAAAGCTAGGATCAGGGAGGACTAATTGAAGGGAAATTTACCTGTGAAGCTGAGGCTGCACCCTCGAAGTTCTCTGCCCCGCCCCCCCAGGGCCCGGCCTCTATCCATGACCCTGGGATGCCCAGTGCAACGGGTCAGCTGGACAGTGGAGTATCTTCCCTCTCTAGGATTGCGGCTAGGAGCCACAGGGAGAGCTGTGGTGGCCCCTCTGGAGAGTGGGACAAGGAGCTCCCCATCACTCCACTTCTGAGCTCGCCCTGCTATTCAAGCCGGTGCAGCTAGTGAAGACACCCGAGACCTGTGTGGCTCGGCCAGAGAGGAAGGAAGTGATCTAGTGCAGCCCAGATGCTGGTAAAGGTTGCAGCAGAGGCAGGAAACTCAGAGAACTGTTGAACCAAAAAGGCCTGGAAGACACCTCCACCCCCAGGGCTTAGGCTGTCTGCCCCTCTCCTTCCCAGTCTCTCTTCCATCAGGCCCCTCCCTACTACAGGCAGATCTGCTTGTCTTTACCCCGTGTTTGGTGTTTAACTCATCAGTTCCTCTTACCCAGATACTTCTTTTTTTTTAATTAAAAAATTATATATATATGTATATATATACATATATATGTATTCTTTTTTAGATCCTTTTCCATTATAGCTTATCACAAGATATTGAGTTCCCTGGGCTATACAGCAGGTCCTTTTGGTTTCGGTCACTTCTTTTGGTTTGTTTTAATTGAAGTGAAATTTCCATAACATGAAATGAGCCATTTTCAACTGAACAATTCAGGGGCATTACAGTGTTATACACTCACCACTTCTCTCCAGTGCCAAAACATTTTTTTTTTTATCACCGCCAGAGTGAAATCCTGCTCATTAACCACTTCCTTTCCCTCCAGCCTCTGGTAACCACTAACCTGCTTTCTGTCTCTATGGATTTACCTATTCAGGATATTTCATATAAATGGAAACATGCAATTTGTCACTTTTGCACTTTTGTTTTGTTTTTCACTCAGCATAATGATTTTGAGGTTCATCCATCATATTAAACATGCTTCACTCCTTTTCAAAGTTGAATAATATTCCACTGTGGGCTTCCCTGGTGGCTCAGTAGTAAAGAACCCGCCTGCCATTTCAGGAGACATGGGTTCAATCCCCGGGTTGGAAAGGTCCTCTGGAGAAGGAAATGGCAACCTACTCCGGTATTCTTGCCTGGGAAATCCTGTGGACAGAAGAGCCTGGCAGGCTACAGTCCAAGGGGTTGCAAAAGAATTGAACATGATTTGGCAACTAAACAACGACAATATTCCATTGTGTAGATGTACTGCATTTTGCTTATCCATTCATCTGTTAGACCTTCCCTGGTGGCTCAGATGGTCAAGTGTCTGCCTACAATGCAGGAGACCTGGGTGGGGAAGATCTCCTGGAGAAGAAAATAGCAACCTACTCCAGTATTCTTGCCTGGAAAATCCCATGGATGGAGGAGCCTGGAGGGCTACAGTCCATGGGGTACAAAAGAGTTGGACAGGACTGAGTGACTTCACTTTCACTTTTCTTTCTTTTTCATTCATCTGTTAATAGTCTCATTTACTCCTGAGTAACACCCCCGGTTATTGCTCGTGACCTTCCATGGTGAAAAGAAACCTGGGCTAGGAGTTAAAAATCTAGAGCAGGCTGGGCGTCCTAAAGCAAGTTGCTTGACCTTTCTGGGCTTCAATCTACTCATCTATTACATAACAGAAATTGAAAAGTTTCAATGTGCAAGGCCCATTCCAAGCTAAGGTCCTCTGTGACTTTCCACAACTCTGACATTCTCCCTGCCAGTTGTAGAAAGAAGCCCCGTGTCTTTCCTGCCAGCCACAACCCTGTGTCAAGGACCCCATTCAAAAGAAAGCCCTGGGACTTGACAGGCACCCCCAGTGGATCAGGTCTCTCTAACACGTCTGTACCTTTGGGTCTTAGAGAGGCCAAATCTTACTGAGAAGCCTGTTTGGAGTGGGCAGTGTTTTGTGAGTTATTCCCTTATTAAACATCCAGCCAGACTCTCATCAGTTTACCTACTCAGGAGATCTCATATAAATGGAAACATGCAATTTGTCACTTTTACATCTGTTTTGTTTTTCACTCAGCATAATGATTTTGACATTTATCCATCCTATTACATGTGTCAAGTCACCCAGTGCAAGCTGTGACTTGGTGATGAGACGGCCAGCTTACTTGCTGCATGTACAGGACCTCATTGTGATATAGAAAGAGTCACATTTTAAGAAGTGGACATTGAACTAGATCATCAGGATTCAACATAAATTGGGGGAGTGTACAAATTGACATCCTGACTCCTGTAATCCCCATTTTTCATTCAATACACATTCACTGCCCTTTACCCCATCTCCTGCTTTGGGTAAGTTGGAAATATATGGAAACAAGACTTAAGAAACATGGTCTTTCTTAGCATTTCAGAGCTTTGAGACCTACTTAATTGGAGTAAACTGATTCCAATTGGTTGGTCAACTGACTTTTCTAATTAGAATTGAACTTGGAGGAGCAGGGGGCTGTAATGTAGGGAGGTACCATTATCCAAGGATGTTCTACATTCTCTTGGGAATATGGAAGCTCTGTCAATTGAGATAGTAATATCACCTCCCTCCTTTTTAATACTCCAGCCTTCCCTGGGCACTTTCAATCCTCTTACTTGGCTCACTTTTCTTTCCTTCTTGCTATATTTTTAAAAATTTCTTAGTTTTGTTGTTTATTGTCTGTCTTCCCCGGCAGAACATAAGCTTCACAAGGCAAGGATGTTTTCCATCCTGGTCACTGATATAGAACAGTGCCCAGCACATGGTAAGAGGTCAATGAACAGTGGTTGAATGAATGAATGAGTGAATGCATGCAATGGATACACATGGAGGATTTTTGCCACCAAGCCCTTTCCCAACTAGAGCAGAAACTTCACTGGGACTCCCACACAAGAAAACACCAGCAGAACCTGATGCTGTGAAAGTGCATGGTTGAACTCTGCCGTCCCCTAAGTGTTTTTTTAAAAACATTAACCAAGTCCTGGAGGCTGGTCTGGGATTGGTCTTGAGATGAGAGGTAAATTAGGAGTTTCTTGAAGTAACCTGTTAGTCAGGATCAACAAATAAAGCTATAACATCTTAAAAACTTACTAAAGCTATAACACTTAACAAACTTACTAACACTGTATCATTCTCCACTTCTTCCTTGAGTCCCTTGGTTAGTTTTTGAGCATAATTAGGATCCAGACTGTGAGGCCTCAGCTGTGCTGTGCTCAGTGGCTCAGTCCTGTCTGACTCTTTGCGACCCCATGGACTATAGCTTCCCAGGCTCCTCTGTCCACAGGGATTCTCCAGGCAAGAATACTGGAGTGGGTTGCCATTTCCTCCTCCAGGGGAACTTCCCAACCTAGGGATCGAATCCATTGCAACTGCATTGCAAACAGATTCTTTACCAGCTGAACCACCAGGGAAGCCCATGAATACTGGAGTAGGTAACCCATCCCTTCTCCAGGAAATCTTCCTGACTCAGGAGTCAAACCAGGGTCTCCTGCATTGCAGGCGGATTCTTTACCAGCCCTGAAGCCCCAGACTGACCTTTAAATTAACTGGATTCATAGTTAGACAGTTGGTCCTAATCTTTTGGGAGACAATCTCCTTGGGTTAAAAAGAAGTGAAAAAAAGGCCAAAGATTCAGTTTGATGCATCTGTCCAGTGGGAGCATATCTGAAAGAGGAAAAAGATTTCCTGGTACCTTAGCAGCTCCCGAAACCATCCACATCCAAGGGTGGGAGGGGTGGCGGCAGCTTTTCAATTCAGTCAGTGTAAACCTTCACATTACATGTCCCAAGGGGGGAAAACAAAACAAAACAAAACTTCTCAGTGGTTGTATTTATCCCGAATGCAAAAACCGGCCCCTTTGTTGAGGTCGGCTGAACCAACTCGCCCAGAGAACAATGTCCAGTCTGCTGGCGGGCCGTGTGCTAATGTGCTCATACATTACAGGCCGCGGCAGATGGCTGTGAGCGCACCCGGGCGGCGCCTGCCCGGGTCAGGACGCCGTGCCCAGGGCCTGCTTTCCAGTTCTGTCCGGTTACAAAACACCGCTCCTCTTTGGAGAGATGATGGCTGTCCACAGGAGCCAGGCTGGGCCCCTTCTGCAATGCAGGGCTCGATGGGAGGGCAAAGGTGCAAAGGAATCATTGTTGGGGGGCGGGGTGTTGTAGATTGGAAAAGTATTTTCATATGATTGACAGTCAGAAGAAGGGAGACACATGCTGTATTGTTCCAACACATTAGCTCATGGGTACTGCTCACATTTCTCATTTTCTACACCCAGAATTTGGCATTTGACGTATAGTTCTAATTTTCCTCCCCTTCATTCTGAGAAGTCTCCTTCCCCACATCTCAGTGAACCACTGAGGAGAGAGAGTAACCCACTTTCTAAAACAAAAACAAAAGCCAGTTCAGTTGCTCAGTCGTGTCCGACTCTTTGTAACCCCATGGACTGCAGTACTCCAGGCCTCCCTGTCCATCACCAACTCCCAGAGCTTGCTAAAACCCATGTCCATTGAGTCGGTGACGCATCCAACCATTTCATCCTCTGTCGTCCCCTTCTCCTCCTGCCTTCAATCTTTCCCAGCATCAGGGTCTTTTCCAAGGAGTCATTTCTTCACATCAGGTGGCCAAAGTGTTGGAGCTTCAAATTCAGCAGACAAAACCCAGCTTTCTTGCAACTGGGATTCCCTGGTGGCTCAGATGGTGAAGCATCTGCCTGCAGTACAGGAGACCTGGGTTCAATCCCTGGGTTGGGAAGACCCTCTGGAGAAGGGAATGGCAACCCACTCCAGTACTCTTGCCTGGAGAATTCCATGGACAGAGGAACCTGATGGGCTACAGTCCATGGGGTCGCAAAGAGTCAGACATGACTGAGCAACTAACACTTTCACTTTTCTTGCAACTACACGGAAGAGTCCAAAGAAATCCCTCTGGAAACAGCTAAGTGGGGTGCATCTGGCCTCCTCTAATTCCATACCTGCCTCTCTGTCATTGAGAAGGAAATGCACAGCAGCCACCATGTTCACTCTCCATCCTCACCTTGAAGTGAAGGCTTGAGCAGTTTGGGCTGCGCCTTCGTCATGAGGCTCACGGTTTTCAGGAGAGGAGGCAGGACCCTCATTGACTGTTTTTGTCTCCCCATCTGTGAAGCCAGGCCGAGCGGTCGAGCCAGCACTGCCCGCCTCTCCTGCTGGTGTCCCCAGGGCTGGGCACCAGGACTCACCCTGGGCCAAGCCTCCCGTGATGAAGGCTTCAGTCACGTTCAACTCTTTGTGACCCCATAGACTGTAGCCCACCAAGCTCCTCTGTCCATGGGATTCTCCAGGCTAGAATACTGGAGTGGATTGCCATTTCCTTCTCCAAGGGATCTTCCCGACCCAGGGATCGAACCCACGTCTCTTATGTCTCTTGCATTGGTAGGTGGGTTCTTTATCAGTAAGCCACCTGGGAAGCCTGAAAGCAGCTCATGGAGGCAGTATCTCAGATTCACCCAATTTCTACACAGGGGCAGAGAAGCACCCACAGGGACAGAAAGAGCCAGAAAGGACGGACTCCAAACCCCTCTCCTCTGACTCTCTGAAAGGGACAGGCAGGCTTACCCTTGCCATTTGGTCTTCAAAGTCGGTCTACGCGTCATGGTGTTCATGGGGGGAGACCCGGGGAGCTGGCAAGCGCCCCAGCTTCTCCCCACCAGCTGCTGGTGGTGCTCAGCATTCCTCCTGCTTCTGCCAATGTCTGGAAAAGTGTGATGTCTCCGGGAAGCCCTATAAAAATGCCCATTGCCTGGAGAGATGATGGGGCAAGCTGTGAGCAGAGGTCAGTCAGATGAACCTATTTGCAGGGCAGGAATAGAGACACAGACATGCGTGGAGGACAGGGGAGGTGGGAAGGAGAGGGCGGGGCGCGTTGAGAGAGCAGCACTGCCGTATATACACAACTGTGCGTAACATGGACGGCCAGTGGGAGGCTGCTGGATGGCACAGGGAGCTTAGCTTAGGGCTCTGTGAGGACCTAGAGGGGTGGGGTGGGGGGATACGGGAGGGAGGTCCACAGGGAGGAGGCACAGGTCTGCATGTAGCTCATCCACTTCGTTGTACAGCAGAAACTAACACGGCGTTTCAAAGCGACTACGCACGTGTGCTAAGTCTTTTGCTTTCCTATCGTTTCTCTTCTTTTTTCTCACCATATTTAAAATTCTCCATTTTCAAATTAACTTTTCATTTTGGAATATGCTTCATGTCACAGAGACGTTGCCATGATATGCAAGTGAAGAAAGTGAAAGGGTTAGTCTCTCAGTTGTGTCCAACTCTCTGCGACCCCACACACTACTGTTGTCCACCAGGCTCCTCTGGCCATGGGATTCTCCAGGCAAGAATACTGGAGTGGGTTGTCATTTCCTTCTCCAGGGCATCTTCCCAATGCAGGGATCGAACCTGGGTCTCCTGCATTGCAGGAGGATTCTTTACCGACTGAGCCACCTGGGAAGCCGCCATGACGTAGCACAGAGGACTCCCATGTACCCTTCTGGCAGCTTCCTCTATAACATCTGACATAACCTTGGAGCATTTGGGAGAACTACAAAATTAACACTGTTACCCTGATATTAGCTGAACTACAGATTCTGGTTAGATTTTACCAGTTTTTCCATTAGCATCTCTTGTTGGTTCCAGAGAAGAGTGGAGGGTATACAATCTATGATAATACATTACATTGAGTTCGTCTTTATATTTAACAGTGTTGAACAAAGATTCACTCAGTGAAATTCTAGATATTGCTCCCATAGAACATGTGATACAAAAAAT
Source organism: Tragelaphus eurycerus (assembly GCA_935064755.1). Taxonomy (NCBI): domain Eukaryota; kingdom Metazoa; phylum Chordata; class Mammalia; order Artiodactyla; family Bovidae; genus Tragelaphus; species Tragelaphus eurycerus. Next base: position 46,159,411 of record CAKXYN010000009.1, read on the forward strand.
CCACTGTTGTGAAAAACGGACACAGAGAAAGCTAATGATCTCTGGATTAAGTTTTGGTGGAAGGAGATTTATGAGATTAAGGGGAAATCGGGTGAGCATGGTACGCTGGGAGGAAGTATTAGAATCACTGAGAGTGGAAAGGACTGAACCATCCTAGGGGACCACATAATTAGAGCACAACAGATAACGATTCCCCTGGAAAGAAAAAAAAAAGGATGCAAGGAAGAAGAAGTGCCACAAGGACTGCTCAGAGCAGGGAAGGATCTGTTTTGCAAAGTGACAATAGACTCTCCCTCTTTTTAAAAAAACAACTTCTTATTTCATATTGGAGTACGGTTGATTAACAATGTTGTGATTATTTAAGTGGTACAGCAAAGAGATTCAGTTATACATATACATGTATGATTCTTTTTCAAATTCTTTTCCCATTTAGGTTATTACAGAGTATTGAGTGATGTTCTCTGTTCTATAACCTTGTTGGCTTCCCATTTTTTAAATCGGGATATCGTTGCAACCATGGGGTCACAAAGAGTTAGACACGACTGAGCAATTGAACTGAATTGAACTGATAGCTGCTTTGGGGCTTCTGTGGTGGCTCAGATGGTAAAGAATCTGTCTGCAATGCGGGAGACCCAGGTTCAATTCCTGGGTTGGGAAGATCCCCTGGAGAAGGAAGGGCAACCCATTCCAGTATTCTTGCCTGGAGATAGAGAAGCCTGGTGGGCTATAGTCCGTGGTGTCGCAAAGAGCTGGACGTGACTGAGGGACTAACGCACTGATAGCTGCTTTACAATGTTGTGTTGGTTTTTGCTGTATAACGAAGTGAATCAGTCATTTGTATACCTACGTTCCCTCCCTCTCGGCCTTCCCGCACCCTTCTAGGCCATCACGGAGCACCAGCCTGAGCTTCTTGTGCTATGATGCAGCGTGTGCAAGTCAACCCCAAAGAGAATCTCCCTCTTAAAATCTTCTTAGCAGGAGTCTAATTTCCACTGTGACTTATGCTGCTGAGTGATGAAGAGTTTACCAGGGGAAATGCAAGAGGAGAAAACAGAGATAGGAGTCTATGTGTGGATCCGTCTAGGTGCCACCGAAGAATCACGCCTATTTCAGATGCCAACAAAGCCTCACTTCTGTAATTAGAGGGAGCCTGGTTGCTTTTACATCAAATCTGCGCCATAAACCTCCAGACTCCGCTTTATCAGAATCACTAGATAAGGAACCTTTACTTAAAGGCACCACCAGCACACCAAGCTGAATCACTGAGGAGTTCAGTACGATTTCTGCTAGAAAATAAGGAACAAGCACTGGATTTAGGCACATGCAAGAGGCCATGCAGCTTAAGTCTCTCTGCACACCTCTCAAGCAGGCATCCGCATGTCCCCACAACATCAACTTTAATACTGGCATTACTGTGATTTTTTTCAAGGGCCATGAAACGATATCGGAGAAGAGAAGAGAGATCAGGAGATTGAAAAACAAGGAAACATGATACACTGGAAGCAGGCTTTCTCCATCTGGCATATGGCACTGCTCTGCCCCCGGCCCCCGCCCTCGACTCCTCCCCTCACCCCCAACACTCCCAGCTCTATCTCTGCCTTTCTCCATATGTAAGTTCCTAATTTGGAGTATTCATTCCTTTTTCTTTTTTTTTTTTTCTGAGATGGAAGAGTCTACTTAACAATGGGTAAGAAAAGCATGACTCTTACCAGGAGAATGGATGTCACAGTTTTTTCCAAATCAGGGCAGAGAGGTGCCAAGAACACATATCACTGGAGAAATTTAACAAGCTGTAGAACAAACCTAACTCTTTAGGCTAATGGAAATCACAAGGAATAAATGTACAGGAGATTTGCATGAAGGTGACTAAAATGAATAAACTTGAACACACCCCACTGGAAAGATCAAAGAGCAGATGCTAACTTAGCTGAACTGACAATAAGCAAAGCAATGATTAGCTGCGCTGTGATGGCTCGCTGACCCAGCCGACACATCTGAGAGTGGTCCAGCTGAAGTCAGTAACCATGGTGTCAGGGCGGCTGGGAGACAAGGATCACCCAACGAGGAGCACGCCCTTCCGGGAAGGCCAGCTAGAGGGAGAATGGGCTGTGCGATTGCACCAAGTCACGTGGTTCCACTGATGCATCACGGTAGTTGAGGAGGTGGAGAAAGCAAGAACAGACCAGGGATCTGAAAGGTGGGGAAGACTTCAGGAAGGACGGGGCACTTAAACTGGCCCTGAAAGATGGATCCAACTTGAGCATGGGATTGGGGGGATGTTAAAAGTTAGTCCACCCTTGGGTTTATTCTGCCAAGAGAACTCTGGCATCCTTCCAACTATGGAAGGAGAGACACCAACTTGTAGTAATGAGTAAGACCTCCGCCCTTGGGTCATGGCTCACAAATTAGCTGTAGAGCAAAACCAAGTGGGTGTTCTGTTTGTTCATTCTTAAAACATCCGCCGTGGGCTTCCCCGGTGTCTAAGCGGTAAAGAATCTGCCTGCAATACAAGAGGGGCAAGTTCCATCCCTGAGTCAGGAAGATCATCCCATGGAGGAGGGCATGGTGACCCACTCCAGTACTCTTGCCTGAAGAATCCCATGGACAGAGGAGGCTGGTGGGCTACAGTCCATAGGGTGGCAAAGAGTCGGCTATGACTGAAGTGACTTAGCATGCATGCACGCAACATCCACAGCAGGCTTTGACCCCAAACCTACTGAGTCAGCATCTTTGGGGGCAGGGGCCAGGGATGTGTGTGTTTGTAATCAGCAGGTGATTCTGACTCAGTGAGCTATTCCAATGAGCCCAGCTGAAAGACAAGAAACTGAGGCCCAGACAAAGGAGGGAATTGGCCCACAGGACCCATAGAGTGAATTGCTTTGACAGGTGAATTTCCAAGCATTTTCCCCTAGCCCTTCTGCCCTAGTGCTGTGCTTAAAAACCCCACGACAGTGGCAAGCAAGTGTGACCCTAACATCTCCTGGGCCAGGTCCTTACTCCCCACTGGGTGCCAGAGGGTCTGTGTATTGAAGCTTCCGTACCTTGCAGTTGCTTCTTTGCTAACAACCCACTCACCTGGAGGAAAAAGAAGCAACTTCTTGATCTACCTTTGGAATTGGACCACTTGTCCCTAGAGAGCTGGGTGGTGGGAGGTAAAAACAGAATTGCTGATGTTGCTTTTTTTTTTGCTTTGCCTTTGACCTCAATCTCAGACGCTGCCCCAGCTGCAGACACACCATCTCTGAGTAAGTAAGCGTACTCCCTGGCCCCTCAACCCAAACCTCATTCCCTCCAGACTCATCCTGGACATTCCTTGCAAAGGCTTTTAGACTCTTTTCTCATTTTTAAAAAAGGATGTGAATGAGCATGCAAGTCCTGCTGTCTTAGACAAAACAAACAGGTTCATGTTCTTATATAATCGTGCATCTCCCCACTTCCCTCATAGTTTACCATCTGACCCCACCTCCAGATTTCCTTCCAGATGTCTCTGAATCCCTAAGCCAGACCACTGTCAAGTTCTGTCCTTCTGCAACACTTCCTCCCATGAGGCTTTGCAGCTCCTGCCAGCCCTGCCTGACCTGTTGAGCAACCATCTTCCTTATCTAGCACCCTAGCGGGCAGCACTCAGACCAACACTCAGCTGCTTTTAACCCACTCTGACATTTTTTCTGGATGCCCCACCCTCCACCTCAGTCCTCCCCGGGTTTTTCTGTTTCCCAAGAGAGTCTTTTAGCTCTCCTTCCGAAGGTGGATCCTCCCAGGCCAGGGGTTTCTGGCCACCTGGCCGTGTGCACACCCCCGGCCCTCCCCTCCCTGTCCTCTGCACCCTGCCCCAACATCCCATCAGCTTTGCTTTGAAGGATGCACCCTGGCAGGGGGCTGAGGCCACTGGCATAAGTGGGGTTTAGGGATTACATGATTTCATTTATTTTTTCCCCTCCTCATTAATACTGAAAAGCCTTTCGGTGACTCATTTGTTCACCAAATATTTACGAAGCACCTGCTGTATATCAGACACGGAACTAAGGGATGGCTTAGTTCCATGGGATGGCTCAAAGACTGTAAAGATGCTGTTCAATATAAAGGCTTAGAGATTATTTAGCAATCACATCCAGAGTTGCCCTTCCCTGGCGGTCTAGTGATTAAGCCTCTACTCTCACTGTAGGGGGCATGGGTTCAATTCCTGTTTGGCAAACAAAGATCCCACATGTGCTAGCAAAAAGAAAAAAAAAAAAAAAGAAATGGATCAAAGAATTCAAGTGATTCAAAAGTCTCCCCCCCCACCCCACCCCCACCACACACACACACCTTTTTTTTTTTTGGTAAACGGATAGTTATCAGGAGACAGCAAAAAAACATGTCACAAAATTTGTTTGGGGCCCAGGGACTTGGCTGGGTCATGTACAAGGTCTTAGTTACACAGCTTAGTGTGGACCCGTTCACTTAAGGACATTTATTAAGGACCTCCTGAGTTTGACAATCTCTCCTTTTCAGATGCCCGAAACCATGACTGTGGAGTTGTGGTTGCTGCTGTGGTTCAGTCACTAGGTCGCATTCAACTCTTTGCAACCACACAGACTGCAGAATGCCAGGCTTCCCTGTCCTTCACTATCTCCTGGAGTTTGCTCAGATTCAAGTCCACCGAGTCAGCGATGTCTCATCCTCTGCTGCCTGCTTCTCCCTTCGCCTTTGCTGAACAGGCGCAAAACTGTTCCGGCAATCAGTTGTACAACAATATATACATCATTAATGCCACTGAACTGTACACCTAAAAGTGGTTTAGATCTTATGTTTGGTGTTTTTTAGCACAATTTAAAAAGAAAGCCTGACAGATCTCTTGCAATATCCTGCCCCTGAGGAAAACCAGCCATTTCCCCATGGACAGTGGTTCATAGGCAGGACCAGATGGGGCCCTGGCCCTGCAGGAGAAACTCATGGTGGGTGTGGGGGCAGACCAGGGTCCAAGGATGAGGAAGCATCTTCATCTGTGTTGGGTTGTAGGGACACAGCAAATGAGGGACAGACAAGCCACAAGTCGCCACACCCCACCTGCTCCACCGGGCAAAACCCAACAGCAGCCAGGGCTCTCAACAACTGGGAGAATGCTACTCAAGCCTTCTATTTCTCAATTTTCTGGAGAAGGCAGGAATTTTCCATCTCTGCTTTCTCTCCAGAATTCTGACCATTTCGTCAAACGCATAGTTCTTTACAGAGCTCATTCTCTGAACTGATAGAATCATGAATGAAAAATGAAAGAAAAAAAAGCAGCTTTACACTTGGAAAGACAAAAGCACAAAAACGCCTTTAGAAGCCAACTGCTGGTGTTGCCGGCCTGCTCTGCTCTTTAAACGGGCTTCCCAGGTGGCTCAGTGGTAAAGAATCCATCTGCCAATGCAGGAGACTCGAGTTCGATCCCTGGGTTGGTAGGGTCCCCTGGAGAAGGAAACGGCAACCCACTCCAATACTCTTGCCTGGAGAATTCCATGGACAGAGGAGCCTGGCAGACTCCAATCCACGGGGTCCATAAAAATGTCGGACACGACTGAATAACTGAGCATGCATGTTCTCTTCAAGTTCACCTGGCCAGGATGAACAAAATAAATTTGAAATCGTTTTTTACTTCATTTCATCTTGACTGAGTATCTCTGGGCTCATGGGCTGTATAAAATTTGGATTTAATGTCACCTCTTCTCTCCTTGTCCTCTTTTCCTCTCTTCCTTATAGAGGACAAAAGGGTTCTTGGCAGGGCCAGTTTCATGGGTGTGGGACCCCTGCAGTCTCTCACCCAAGTTCCGATGCTCAGTAGAGCTCTGTGGTTGGTTTAATGTTCTGCTGTCACCCAGAAATCCCTAATGATGATTTTTAAATGAGGGAGCCCATATTTTCATTTTGCACTGGGCCCTGCAACTTAGGTAGCCAGTCTTTCTCTTGATGAAAAACTCTTTGACGTGGTTTTCACAGTTTCTCATGCTCCAGCCAAGCAACTTCTTACAGTGTCCCCACTTCCATCAGAGTTCCTTCTTGGCCGTGACAGTAGAAGGAAGGGTAATTTCTTAGGTCCAAAGCCAAGATAAGGAGCTTCCCTGGTGGCTCAGCAGTAAAGAATCCACCTGCCAGTGCAGGAGACGTGGGTTCCAGCCCTGGGTTGGAAGATCCCCCGGAGGAGGAAACAGCAACCCAGTCCAATATTCTTGCCTGGAAAATCCCATGGACAGAGGAGCCTGGTGGGCTACAGTCCATGGGGCCACAAAGAGTCGGACACGACTGAACAGCAACAAAACCAAGACAAGGGCTTTTTTCCCTGTTAAAAATTACAGTCCATTTAAAAGTAGCAACAGAAGTCCTAAGTAGGGGATATAGGGCTTCGGTTTGAGGTACTAAAATGATTTGATTTTAAAGAAAAGAAAAATTCTTTGTGGGTACCACATATACTAAAGTAATGGAAGGGAAGACCAACTTAAGAAAAACATTCACTCCTTAAGCTCAAAGATTTTGGCTCTCATGGAACACATGCAAACTTTTCTGTTAATATTGAGCAAAATACAACTCCCACCCTTAAGGTCCTAACTTATTCATGAAAAACAATCATTGCAAGTTACACTGAACATTGTAATTAACCAGCCAATATATACCAAGAGCTTTCTACCCTGCCCCCATCCCAGCCCATGATCCTATTCCCAGTTAAAATATGAGTTAAAATATTTAAAAATAAATACTTAAATGGAATCTAAACTATTCCTGTGAAAACAGCATTTGCTGCGTTTCTTTAAGGGGTGTGAGATCTAAATCAATTCTAATATATGTCGAATATATTCATTACCGTGCCCTGAAAGCGAATTCCCATTTTGTGGTTCTCAGCGGAGAGTGACAGAGCCTTGTTTGTGACAGCCCCGGGCATAAGCAATCATTGTGTAGCTTAATTAGATATTCCCTGTGCTGGTGTGAGGGGCATATGTCTATTCACTGTAACAAACGCTGAGAACTGCCGGACGTTTCCAGGCTCCTGCGATATGCAGATACAGGCAGCACAAGTGCGAGCTCTCCCAAGGACCCGCGGGCCCAGCCAGCCCCCGCACGCCTGGCCCGCATTCACCGATTGGTTCCAGTTTATTAACAGCCTATGAACTTCTCATCGGCTCCCGGACCGGTCAGGACTGTCCCCTGCAACTGCCAGACCCAGAGCCGCCTCTCTGCTCCTGGGAAACTGGGCGGGTCTGGGTGTGCCGTGCCAGACGCACCGTGGTTTTCCACACAATGAACAATGTGCAAACGTCGTTCACTTTTCAAGTCAAATGTGAAAAAGCACATCCACCAGGAGGCAGCTGCAAAGGCCACTCCATGGGGAACCAGCAAGGCTGAGCTCACCTAGACTTGGCGAATTTTAAAATGAACTTCTCATCCGCTCCCGAACGGGTCAGCACTGTCATCTGCAACTGCCAGACCCAGAGCCGCCTCTCCGCTCCTGGGAAACTGGGCAGGTCTGGGTGTGCCATGGTTTTCCACACAATGAATGATGTGCAAACGTCGTTCAAGTCAAATGTGAAAAAGCAGATCCACCAGGAGGCAGTTCCAGCTGCAAAGGCCACTCCACGGGGAACCAGCAAGTCTGAGCTCACCTAGACTTGGTGGATTTTAAAGCAACTTAAGTTCTTCAGTCAGTTCAGTTCAGTTGCTCAGTCGTGTCCGACTCTTTGCGACCCCATGAATTGCAGCATACCAGGCCTCCCTGTCCATCACCAACTCCCGGAGGTCACTCAGATTCACGTCCATCGAGTCAGTGATGCCATCCAGCCATCTCATCCTCTGTCGTCCCCTTCTCCTCCTGCCCCCAATCCCTCCCAGCATCAGAGTCTTTTCCAATGAGTCAACTCTTCGCATGAGGTGGCCAAAATACTGGAGTTTCAGCTTTAGCATCATTCCTTCCAAAGAAATCCCAGGGCTGATCTCCCTCAGAATGGACTGGTTGGATCTCCTTGCAGTCCAAGGGACTCTCAAGAGTCTTCTCCAACACCACACTTTAAAAGCATCAATTCTTCAGCGCTCAGCCTTCTTCACCGTCCAGCTCTCACATCCATACATGACCACAGGAAAAACCATAGCCTTGACTAGATGAACCTTTGTTGGCAAATTAATGTCTTTGCTTTTGAATATGCTATCTAGGTTGGTCATAACTTTCCTTCCAAAGAGTAAGCGTCTTTTAATTTCATGGCTGCAGTCACCATCTGCATTGATTTTGCATCGAATTAAAAAGCAGAGACATTACTTTGCCAACAAAGGTCCATCTAGTCAAAGCTATGGCTTCTCCAGTAGTCAGGTATGGATGTGAGAGTACGACCATAAATAAGGCTGAGTGCTGAAGAATTGATGCTTTTGAACTGCGGTGTTGGAGAAGACTCTTGAGAGTCCCTTGGACTGCAAGGAGATCCAACCAGTCCATCCTAAAGGAAATCAGTCCTGAATATTCATTGGAAGGACTGATGCTGAAGCTGAAACTCCAGTGCTTTGGCCACCTGATGCAAAGAGCTGACTCATTTGAAAAGACCCTGATGCTGGGAAAGGTTGAAGGCATGAGGAGAAGGGGGCAACAGAGAATGAGATGGTTGGATGGCATCATTGACTCAGTGGGCATGAGTTTGAGCAGGCTCTGGGAGATAGTGAAGGACAGGGATGTCAGTAGGATACGACTGAATGACTAAACAACCATGTTTAAATATCATCACAAAATTGGACCTAGAGATGATCATACTAAGTGAAGAAAGTCAGGCTGAGAGAGACAAGTAGGACATGCTATCACTTAGATGTGGAGTCCAAAAAAGAATGGAAATGAACTTATTTATAAAATAGAAATAGACTCACTGATACAGAAAATGAACTTACTGTTAGCAAAGGGGAAAAGAGAGGGTGAGGAATACATTAGGAGTACTGGATTCACAGATATACACTGCTGCTGCTGCTAAGTCGCTTCAGTCGTGTCCGACTCTGTGCGACCCCATAGACGGCAGCCCACCAGGCTCCGCCGTCCCTGGAATTCTCCAGGCAAGAACACTGGAGTGGGTTGCCATTTCCTTCTCCAGATACACACTACTATATATTAAATGGATAAGCAATAAGGATTTACTATATATCAAAGGGAATGATGTTCAATAGCTTATAATAATCAGTAATGGAAAAGAATATATATATATATATATCCTAATGTATTATAATATGTAGCTGAATCAATTTGCTGTACATCTGATTAAAACATTACTGTAAACCAACTATGGTTCAAAAATATATATATATATATCATTTCAAAGAAGAAAAAAATATATATCCCTTCAAACTAATGTGGATAGGGGACAGTACTATGTGGAGGAAAGTCAGCCCAGGTCTCACCTTCTCTTTGGAAAAGGTGGAAAATGGCAACGAGGGGCAGAAGCCGGAATGTCCATGGGTCCCCAGTGGTGTTTGTCTCCTGTTTCCATTATGTGACCTCAGGCCCTTATCCCCCTTCTCAGAACCAAGTCCAGTTTCTTTCAGCTGGAAAGCCATCTTACACTGTGCATCGGTTTCCTAGGGCTGCCACAGAGAAGTACCACAAACTGAGTGGCTTAAACGACTCAGAGAAATTTACTTTCTCACAGGCCTGGAGGCTGGAGGTCTGAGACCAAGGTGTCTTCAGGGTTCTGAGGCTGTGTGGGAGTGTCTAATTGGGGATGGTCGTCTTCTCCCTGTATCTTCACATCGTCTTCCCTCTATGTTTGTCTGTCTCTGAGTCCTCCTTTCTTTGAGGACACCGTCATGTAGAACTGAGCCCATTGTAATGACCCTATTTCAACATGATTACTTCTGTAAAATGCTTAAGAATCTGCTTGCAATGCAGGAGACCTTGGTTCCATCCCTGGATGGGGAAGATCCCTTGGAGAAGGGAAGGGCAACCCACTCTGGTAACTTGCCAGGAGAGTTCCATGGACAGAGGAGCCTGGTGGGCTATAGTCCATGGGGTTGCAACAGTCAAACACAACTGAGTGAAACAGTGACAGACCTCTGTAAAGACCCTGTCTTCAGGTAAAGTCACATTCTGAGGTACTGGGGGTTAGGACTTCCGTTTATCATTTTTTGGCAGATGCAATTCAATCATAACACACAGTTTAAGGGACATAACAATAAAGCACCATTTCCTCCAACCATCACTTCCAGAATGATGAGATACTGGAGTTTATGGACACTGTGAAAATACGAAACTCTGATTTCCCTTCAGTTGTCAAAGAACAGCCACAATGGACAGCTGACCGGGTAGGTGCCTGGCCAGGTATCCCCAATGACCGCTAGTGTGATTGTGAAATAAATCAGTTTCCAACAGAAAAGGGCACCCCTGTTTTCATTCCCTACTGTTCCACAGGGGCCAAAGTGGTAGAACCTGACTCTCTAAGAACACAGCAATTCTATTTCGGAGTCAGAACTTGAAAAGCCCTAATGAGGGAGTTGAACCCTACGTGAGTGGGTCCCAGAGATGTGATGGTCAGAGGTGACCCAGCCAGTGGTGATAGAATGAAGTCTGCAACCCAGGGCCTCAAAGGCCAGCCCAGTCTGCTCATGAGGGGGCAGGGTGGAGGGGCATCAACTCCTCCAGTGGCCCCACAGAGCAGTGGCAATGCGGCTTCATGCCAACCTTCAGTCTTCAGTTGAGCCCCCTGGAGCCTGGGGAGCACCATCCTAGTCAATCTTGGCAGGACAATGGCCCTCTTTGGGGAGAGGGTGTCGGGAGTCTAGGAGTCCAGTCTGGATCTCTAAAGAAAGGCACATTATCAATGAGCAACAGGACAAGGCTTCTAAAAACTAGACAGCTGCAGAACTAAGGTGCCAGGAGAGAGCTAACACCTCCATCAGCTGAGAGTTGAAGCTCTCACTCCAAGGTTCTGCTGCTTAGTTGCTGTTTCGTCGCTAAGTCGTGTCTGACTCTCTTGAGACCCCGTGGACTGCATCCCAGGGATTGAACCCACATCTTCTGCATTGCAGGTGGATTCTTTACCACTGAGCCAGCTGGGAAGCCAAGTTAATAGCACAGAGAATAGCTGAGTTCTTAGAGTCAGGTATATCCTAGTTCAAATCCCAGCGCCAGCTACGTGTTGTATACCTGGCACCCACTCCTTAACTTTAATTTCTTCTGGAAAATTCCTACCTCTCCAAGTCACCATAAAGATCAACATTGATCATGTATATCCTGGATAACAAACTAACACAGAACTGACTTTGAAAAGGGTTCTTTTCATTTAGTTAGTGCTCTTGGACAGAAACAGAGTGGGCAAGGTGGATTCAGGGATAGGACATTATTTTTACAGAAATTATAATACAACTTTATTTTCATCTTATCCAGAATTCTTCCAGAGCGAGAGAGCTGTGTGGAAGATATGTCTTCCTTCCCCAAGGTATTCCTCTCCTACAGGTTATAAACTGTCAGAATTTGTCAGCAAGAAAAACTTAAGAAGCCAGCTATAGCGACTCCAGTCAGCTCCTCAGCTTCATCAATCATCAAGAGCCGCTCTCCTAGGTCAGAGGAAAACAGATGGAATGTCAAGAGAAGAGTCTATTTCTATTGAGAAGATTCTGGCAAATTAAATCATTGCTGTTGCTCAGTGGCTCAGTCATGTCTGACTCTTTGAGACCCCATGGACTGCGGCACACCAGGCTTTTTGCCCTTCACCATCTCCTGGAGCTTGCCCGAACTCATGTCCATTGAGTCAGTGATGCCATCCAACCATCCCCTTCTCCTCCTGCCTTCAATCTTTCCCAGCATCAGGGTCTTTTCCAAACCATTAGCCTCAAAGAAAGCCCAGTGTGTCACGAGGATCTGTGCCGCGTTTCAATGAACTCGTATCTCTTTGAAGGGGGCAGGTCCCACCGAATGTTTCTGTTTCCATTTCCCATAGTCGTCACCTCCAGGAGGTCAGCAGAGTGGGTTACCATCACTTCAATATGGCAGGGGAAGAAATCAAGGCTGATTGGGCTGGGAGAGTCCCAGGATTACAGGGCAGGGCCAAGGCCAAGAACAAGAATAGTCCTCTCCACTGTTCTAGACAAACATGGCAACCCACTCCAGCATTCTTGCCTGGAGAAGCCCATGGACAGAGGAGCCTGGGGGGCTACAGTCCATGGGGTCACAAAGAGTTGGACATGACTGAAGCAACTTAGCACACATGCACTGTTCTAGATGGTTCCAGACTGTTCAACACTATTCCACACAGTTCTACAGTGTTACACATGGTCTGATTGTATCTTGGGACCCAAAGCAGGGAAACTTGAATGACTATGTCACTTGCTCACTATTTTCAAGTACACTCCAAATGTCTGAGAGATTTATTGAGCCATTTTATTTTTGCTATAATGAGGGTGACCTCCCTCTGACCGTTTTAAACCTCATTAACGTCTCTGGATCTCTTCAGATCAGATCAGTCACTCAGTCATGTCCAACTCTTTGCGACCCTATGAACTGTAGCACGCCAGGCCTCCCTGTCCATCATCAGCTCTCGGAGGTCACTCAGACTCACATCCATCGAGTCAGTGATGCCATCCAGCCATCTCATCCCCTTCTCCTCCTGCCCCCAATCCCTCCCAGCATCAGAGTCTTCTCCAATGAGTCAACTCTTCGCATGAGGTGGCCAAAATACTGGAGTTTCAGCTTTAGCATCATTCCTTCCAAAGAAATCCCAGGGCTGATCTCCTTCAGAATGGACTGGTTGGATCTCCTTGCAGTCCAACGGACTCTCAAGAGTCTTCTCCAACACCACAGTTCAAAAGCATCAATTCTTCGGCGCTCAGCCTTCTTCACAGTCCAGCTCTCACATCCATACATGACCACAGGAAAGACCATAGCCTTAACTAGGCGAAACTTTGTTGGCAAAGTAAGGTCTCTGCTTTTGAATATGCTATCTAGGTTGGTCATAACTTTCCTTCCAAGGAGTAAGCGTCTTTTAATTTCATGGCTACAGTCACCATCTGCAGTGATTTTGGAGACACAAGGAAACTGGGTGGTCCCCTGCATGAGGTTATTACAGAGTTACCTGAAGGTCCTCCATGTACTCATCTCCCAAATAATAACTCCCCAGCTTCTTATTTCCTCGTTTGTCTCAAATAGCGATAGAGCCGAGCACAAAGGTTTATAGAAAAAAAACACAAGGAGCCTCATCCGTCATTAATGTCCTTCTGTGTGAGCGAGATGATTAGAGATGTGTAAGGGAGAAAGGTCTCAAAGAGGTCACAGCGCAGCTCCTTGTTTCACAGATGGAAAAACGGAGGCCCAGAGGCCCAGTGGGCAGGATGGAGCCGGGGACAGTCTCTTCTCTTTGACTTTGGTGCCATTTCCAGAAAACGAGGCTCCTCCTGGGCTTCTATGAACAGGCCCAGGACACAGAGCCCCAGCTGTGTCCCTAGGGCTGGCACATGCTGCTGGCAGAGTGAGTCTGCCTGTGGGCAGGACCAGCTGGGCGCAAGTCACTTCTCCACACCGCAGTTTTCCCACCTGAGAAAGAAACGTAATACCACCACTGACCAGGACCGCCCTGGAAGTCCAGCAGTGAAGACGTCACACTTCCAAAGCAGGGGCACAGGTTCAATCCCTGGTTGGGGAACTAAGATCCCGCATCCCAAACGGCACAGCCTAAAAAAGTAAAAATTAAAGAGCCAAAAACAAACCAAAAAATACTCACTGACCTCATAGGGCTATGGGATGAAATGAGGCTGTCTGAGTGAAAAGCTCAGAAGAGAGCCTGGTGGGCCACAACCACTCAGCAGATGTGTTCAGTCACACCCTCCACCCACCCACCTGACTCCGAGTTTTCACTTACATTAGATGATATTCTCAGACACTTGGTTTCCCTGAAACAATTCATAGCAAAGAGGGGAAGATTTTCTTCTCCTGGCTGATTCCTCCCCATCCACTCATGTCTGGGCAGCGGCCACCATTACCCCCAGTGGTCCTGGCCACCCTGGAGGTCTGGCCCTGTTCCCCTGGGAAAGAGATGGTCCTGACGGCTCCGGGAAAAAGAGCTGTTCTGTGGGCCATCGGTGGCCAGACATGTCTGTGAAGATGGTGCTGTCCTTGGTTTCCTGAACAGCTTGCAGTCTGTTCGCAGTGGCCACCTCCAGCCTTCTCCCCAGCTCCATGCCCCGGCCCCTTCCCCTTTATGGATTTGAGGCAGGAGGTAGATGTGCTCCCCGCCCCCAATTTGAAGCAATTGGAGCTTCATTCCCTGAGGACTGAAACTCCAAGACAAAAATAGCAGGACAAGTAAGGGAGACGGCTGATTTCTCAGCCACAGATTTCTCATTATCAGAGTCAGGAGACCTCCCTGACCACACATGTGCAGAAACACTTCTTGGAGGTCAAAGGGGAGTGATGCTAAGCTACCCACAGGCCTTTGCGGTAGTATCCATCTACCCTAAGAGATGTGTGCACTTCCACAGAAGGATCCTGAGATATACCAAATATGGACAGTGAGCCAGGCAAATCAAAATGATTGGCCAAAGGAAAACCGGAAGAAATGTCCATTTTAAGTGATTTAAACTGCCATGAGGGTACAACTCAGGGACTTGCTCTCTGATTCTGTCCATGTGTCTATCCACTCATATTGTACCCTTTTCCTCTTAATAAATACTTTACTTTCTTCGCTACTTTCCATCTTTATGGAAATTCTTTTCTGTAAAGTTGAAGGGCCACACTTGTCACTGACCCCTTGTCTAGTGGCTAGGATCTGATGCTTTCACTGTGGTGACCTGGCCTCAATCTCTGGCTGGGAACCCAGGCCCTGCTCCAAGTTCCTGCAGGCCAAGCGAGGCCACTGCAGATCGGACAAGGCCACTGGACATCAACAAGCTCCCAGGTCATTCTCTCCACGAGGGTGCCGCCTTTGTTAATAATCTGTTTCCTCCACTGGAAGAACCATCCCTCCCCGACTTTTTTCCCCACGTTTTCAGGTGACCAACTGCCACAGGACTCAAGTCTGTGATTCTGCCCTAGGGATTCTAACAGGGTAAGAAAAGCAAGATGCAAAAAGTGTATTCGTAGGTCTTTTATTTTGTGAGGTAAACAACGGCCCCCACAAATCACAGCACATTTGGTTCAGCTACACTGGTACACACAGAAGCCTATTAGAGCTCAGATTATTAGATAGGGGACAGATTTGATTGTGATAGACATTAGGTAACTTAGACAAAAGTGAACTGGAGCTCTGTCTACTGTCTTATTGGAGCTTCCCTGATGGCTCGGCGGGTAAAAGAGTCCCCTTGCAATATACGAGACACAGGAGATGCAGGTTCTGTCCCTGGGTCAGGAAGATCCCCTGCAGAAGGAAATGGCAACCCACTGCAGTATTCTTGCCTGGGAAACCCCATGAACAGAGGAGCTCAGTGGGCTACCGTCCATGGGGTTGCAAAGAGTCATACACGACTGAGCAATTAAGCAAGCAGAAAAGCAAACCAGACTTATATTAGAAGGAGAAAAGAAAATAGAGTTAATTACACACAACTTGGGTTCCATAACATGGGGCCATCCTGGCGGCCCTGGCAGTGAAGACCACCTTTCTTCTCCTTCCAGCAGCCCCTTCCAGCCACCGAGATCCCTCACCATCTAAGGGAGTTGGGGAGGTGGGCTGTCCTGCCGGCCTGTCTAAAGAGGCTTCTGGGTCCTAGTGCCCAGCCCAGGAGCCACTTCCCCAGATGACTGAGAATGGGCGGGGAAAGGCTTAAGCAGGGAATCCCACCAGGGTTTCCGTCCTACCCTGTGGTTTCCACAAGACAAGCTCAACAGAGTATGACACAAGGAGCCCAGTGCTGACCTAGAAAAGCTTTATCAAACTCAAGCCGCAGGACTGGGACCCCCTTTCCCTGCTGAGTGCAGCTGAGAGGCTGATTTTGTTGTTCTGTTGCTCAATCATGTCGGACTCTTTGCGACCCCATGAAGCGCAGCATGCCAGGCCTCCCTGTCCATCACCAACTCCCGGAGTTTACCCAAACTCATGTCCATTGAATCAGTGATGCCAACCAACCATCTCATCCTCTGCCACCCCCTTCTTCTCTTGCGGGAACCTGACCCCACTGGGGCAAGAGCCCTCAAAGACTACAACTTGCTTCCCTGAGGGCAGGTGGGGTGGTGTGAGGTTCCAGGCAGCAGAGCTGAGAAAGGAGGAGGCTACAAAGCAGGTTTGGGAGCCCGTGGGGCAGGAGGGAGCAGAGAGGTCGCAGCTAATGTCCTCGGCTGTCTGGGACATCGCAGCCTGCAGCCACCCTCCCTTCCCTCAGCTTGGAAGGCTGCCTCTCCCTTGCTGTGCCTGCTCAATCAGAACTTCATTCTCGCTCAGTCACCTATTACCTCTCTTTCTTCTGTAGCATCAGAACCTTTAGCATCAGGGTTTATGAAGAGTCACAATGGGCTGAGACATACGACTACATTCCCCAGTGCACATGTGCGAAGTCACTTTAGGCGTGACCCACTCTGTGTGACCTCAAGGACTGAAGACCCAGGCTCCTCTGTCCCTGGGATTCTCCAGGCAAGAATACTGCAGTGGGTTGCCATGCCCTCCTCCAGGGGATCTTCCCACCCAGGGATCGAGTCCACATCTCTCAGGTCTCCTGCCTTGGCAAGCAGACTTTTTTTTTTTTTTTTTACCACTAGTACCACCTGGGAAGCCCACATTCCCCAGTATTCCTTTAAAAACATTACTTTAGAGTATAATTGATTTACCATGTTGTGTTAGTTTCAGGTGTACAGCAAAGTGATTCAGTTATACATACACATGTATATTCTTTTCTTTTTCAGATTCTTTTCTCATATAGATTGTCACAGAATATTGAATAGAGTTCCCTGTGCTATACAGTAGGTCCTTGTTGGTTATCTAACTTATATATTATAGTGGTGTGTGTATGTTTCCCCTTTGGTAACCATAAGTTTGTTTTGTAAGTCTCTTTCTGTTTTGTAAATAAGTTCATTTGTACCATTTTTTAAAATTAGATTCAGCATATGAGTGCTCTTTTTGTCTGCCTTAGATCACTTGTGATAATTTCTAGGTCCATGTGTATTGCTGCAAATGGCATTATGTCATTCTTTTTTATGGCTAATATTTCATTGTATGTAGGTACTGCATCTTCTTTATCCATTCCTCTGTTGATGGACATTTAGGCTGTTTCCATGTCTTGGATAGTGAACTCCGGGAGTTGGTGATGGACAGGGAGGCCTGGCGTGCTGCGATTCATGGGGTTGCAAAGAGTCGGACATGACTGAGCGACTTAACTGAACTGATGTCTTGGATATGAACATAGGGGTGCATGTATCTTTTCAAATTATGGTTTTCTATGGATATATGCCCAGGAGTGGGACTGCTGGATCATATGGTAGTTCTATTTTTAGTTTTTCAAGGATACTCCATACTGTTCTCCATAGTGATGTACCAATTTACATTCCCACCAATAATGTCAGAGGGGTCCCTCCCAGTGACCCTTGAACCTAGATTCAGCCGTGTGATTAATAAATTTTGGTTAATAAGACCAAAGTGAAGGTATTAAGTGAGCCTTTAGAGAAAATTATGTAAAGGATGCTGGGAGATATTCTTTTTTTAATCCTCTATCATTCCTTTTTCTTACCACTTGGAATACAGGCCTAATGGCTGGAGCTCCAGCAGCCATCCTGAAAAATGAGGTGATCTTGAGGGTAGAAGCCAAATATAAAATAGAGCAAAAAGCTAGAGGACTTACCAGAGCAGCGCTGGCATCACCTATCCTCAGATTTCCTTTACAAGAGAGGGGGAAAAAAAATTATCTTGTTTCAGCTGCTGTTACCTTGTGTTTTCTATTTTATACAGGTGACCCTAATATTGATACACCTAGCCAAATCCATATACCCCTACAAAAGGAGATGAGAGCTCTTCTCACTGCATGTGGTCAGAGGTGGGCCAAGCCCCTGGAAATATATTTCCTAGTTAGGAAATGCAGATAAGAGTTATGCACCAATAAGTGTTGGGGCTGTTTCGATTATATATTAGGGTAGAAAAACTACCTCCAAATGTAGTGGCTTAAATCACCCTTTTATTATTTCTCAAGATCCTGAAAGTTAAAGTTGCTTAGTCATATCTGACTCTTTGTGACCCCATGGATTATACAGTCCATGGAATTCTCTGGGCCAGAATACTGGAGTGGGTAGCTATTCCCTTCTCCAGGACATCTTCTCAACCCCAGGATCGAACTCAGGTCTCCCGTAGGCGAATTCTTTACCAGCTGAGCCACCAGGGAAGCCCCAAGATCCTGAGGGTTAGCCATTTGTTCTCAGCCACCCAGGAGCACTGGCAATGGACACAAA
This sequence comes from Tragelaphus eurycerus, assembly GCA_935064755.1. NCBI lineage: Eukaryota > Metazoa > Chordata > Mammalia > Artiodactyla > Bovidae > Tragelaphus > Tragelaphus eurycerus. Next base: position 46,177,739 of record CAKXYN010000009.1, read on the forward strand.
CCAATGCCACCATCCAACCAAGGAAGGAAAATGCTCCCCGGGGCAAAAGTGAACAAAGGCAGCTTGCAGCATGAAAGCAATTGCTCAATTCTGCTAACAGCCTAGGAGGAAGTCCAAAAGGAGAAATGGGAGGCTGTCTGGTGTCCAGCCTCTCAGTGGGACTTACACAGGTCCAGCAGAGAAGAAGGGAAGGTTTGGCTGCTTTCATGACAGGCTGGAGTTGACCTCCTACAGAACTTGGCATCCAGTGCTAATGGGAGGCTGGCGGCAGATGGGCGCTGGCTGTCTGAGGCTGTGCAGTAACCCAGGAAACTGGGAAGAGAGAGAATAGAGGTCAGTTACCAAGTCCACTGGAGCTTCCCAGATGGTGCTAGTGGTGAAGAAACTGCCTGCCCATGCAAGAGATGCAGGAGATGTGGGTTTGATCCCTGAGTTGGGAAAATCCCCTGGAGGAGGGCATCGCAATACATTCCAGTATTCTTGCCTGGAGAATCCCAGGGACAGAGGAGCCTGGTGGGCTACAGTCCATGGGGTCACAAAGAGTCAGACATGACTGAAGTGACTTAGCACTCATGCACCAAATCCACCGTGGATGTTAAGTTTCCTAAAGTCACAAAAGCATCTTACGAAAGTCTCTAATTTAGACAGCAAAACAGTCTGAAGGTGATAGAGGAACATGATGGCTGGGATCCACTTATTCATTCATTCAGCAAGTACTTATCTGGGAGTTTACATGTTCCAGGCACCATCCTAGGCTGCAAGAACAAAATTGTGTATAATATGATTTGGAATAGGAAGGGCTTCCCAGGCGGCACAGTGGTAAAGCATCTGCCTGCCAATGCAGAGATGCTGGTTCCATTCCTGGGTTGGGAAGATCCCCTGGAGAAGGAGATGGCAACCTACGTCAGTAATTTTGCCTGGACAAATCCCACGGACAGAGGAGCCTGATGGGTTACAGTCCAGGGGGTCACAAAGAGGCAGACATGACGGAGCACACATGCACGTTGGAATAAGAAAGAAAACAAAGCTCATGGGCAAAGGCGTGATGGTCTCCACATGTTTCCAGGGTCAGGGAAGGCAGCAGGGATAAGATGACGGGAGAAGAAATTGGCAGAAGGGTCAGCAGAAGGGTGAACACCGAGAGGCTCTGCCGGGAAGGGGCTGCAGGAGAGCAAACCAGGGGACAGTGGAGCCGAGACAGGGACAGGGCTGGGTGTTGCAGGAAGGTCCACAGCGCCTGCAGGGCAGGGATGCTGGGCGTGCAGGAGAGGCAGGACCAGGGGTCAAGAGGCAGGCCTCTGTCTCCCGGGGGCCCTCCAGCACAGGCCTCGGACTTTGAAAGCGGCAGTTGGTTCCCCAAACATGAAAAATTCAAGGGCAGAATTGAGTGGAGCCATTGGGCCCTTGGATTCCACCCTAAGTGTGTTGGAAAGCCTCCATGAGCTTTTGAGTGGGAAGGACCGACCTGACCTGCTTACATTCTCCTCACCAGAGCCACGTGACATGTAGGATCTTAACTCCCCCGGTATTGAACCTGCACCTCCTGCGTCAGCAGCACCTGCCAGGCTCCTCTGCCCATGGGACTCTCCAGGCAAGAATGTTGGAGCGAGTTACCATGCCCTTCTCCAGGGGAATCCTCCCGACCCAGGGATCAAACCCGCGTCTCTTCTGTGCCCTGCATTGGCAGGTGGGTTCTCTCTTAGTGCAATAAAATAAACAGAATTTTATTCCCTGGAAGTCCTGTTGGGGCAGACATGGCATGTGCCTAGAAGATACAGAGTGACCATTGACAAAGATACACTCAGGTGAACAGTGTATCGGAAGAGGGTGAATTCTGTCACTGGGATGGTGGGGGTGGACGGGGTGGGTTTGGGCAATCCTGAGTAGGGCTGGGGCTGGCTTTGTGCTGAGTGACTGTGTGTGATGAAGCAGGGAGCCAGAGAGGGGGACAGGAAAGGAAGGGAGCAAAAATTAAAACCGGTAGTAGATGTTGGCCGCATAGCCTAATGGATAACGTGTCCCTTCAGGGGGTCATTTGTTTGGGCTTTTTTTGTGGCTTAGGTGGTAAAGTATCCGCCTGTGGAGTGGGAGACTTGGGTTTGATCCTTGGGTTGGGAAGATGCCCTGGAGAAGAGCATGGCAACCCACTCCAGCATGCTTACCTGGAGAATCCCCATGGATGGAGGAGCCTGGTGGGCTGCAGTCCATGGGGTTGCAGAGTTGGACACAACTAAGCAACGGAGCACACTAGATGTTACTGAGAAGCGGTTGGTGGAGAGTCTGGGCTGCGTATGATTGAGGGGGATGTGTGCAGTGCTAACTCAGAGGCCATGAGCCACCCTGGTGTGGTGGCCTAAAAGCAGGAGACTTGCAGGGGGTGACAGAGAACAGTCGCACCCCAGAGGGCATGGCGAGGCCTCTCAAGCAGCAGCAAACCCCTCTGCCCCCTCTCTGCGACGCTAGCTCAGAACAAGCGGACTAGCAGTGGAGGAGACCAGAAGAAGCCAGCAGGGGCAGGGGAGCAGCCAGCTGGCTCGGGCCATGCTGGGCATAGGAGATGGAATGAAGCTCCTGTCTCAATCTAGGCTGGCCCTCGCAACACTGCTTGCCTGGTCCCTGCTACTCTCAGCACCCCTGGATTTTACACCTGAAGACTGCTAGCTGCCTCATTTCTTCCCTGGGACAAAGTGCCCAGGAGTCCAGCTTTATGGATGAGCGGGCAAGAACCTGAAAATGCAGGCAAGTCCCTGCTTTACGAAAGCAAGTGAAACCTTGCCCTGATCGCCCTTCATCGCTTTAAATGGATCCACCGTTAAATCGGGAGGAATCAAGCGAGATAATAAATGGTCTTGCTGCTCTCCCAGAGTGTTATTAACACAATATAATACTTCCTGTCTCCTCATTTGGACTCAAGCAGCTGCCATGTGCCAGGGAAATAAGGGTCATAAAAAGGGATGAAGGAGCATGAAATTGGCCTGACCTTAGCCTCCAGGCAATGTGGGAAGTAGTTCCAGTTGCCACAGCTGCACCCCCTTTCCTTCCCATTAGTGGGAGGAGACAACAGAGGCCAAGTTCACCCAGGGGAGATTCTAGAACATTCTGGCATTCCAGCAACTGGGACCCTGGATGGGGTCCCATCCTGGTGACTAAGAACTCATCATTCCACACGCTTCCTGGAAGGCTTTTCCCAGGAAGAACTGCGAGTCTCCTGGTCTACATCCTGTCCGCATGCTAACATGTATGCACATCGAGGCAGGACTCACCAGGTGAAAGAAGCAGAGCTCCTTCCTGTCTTTCTTAGTTTGGGCTCTGCACCCAAATGAGACTAGATGGGCATCCGCTCTCTCTGGGCCTTGGTTTCCTCACCTGCAAAATGGGCAGCTGCCCTCTCAACCTCGCAAGAATACCATAAGGCTCACAGGAGATGACAGATGTGAAAATGGTTAGCAAAAAAATAAGGGCAAGGGCTTCCCTCGTGGTCCAGTAATCAAGAATCCGCCTTGCAATACAGGGGGCACGGGTTCAATCCCTGGTGTGGGAAGATCCCACATCCGCTCAGTTCAGTCTCAGTCGTGTCTGATTCTCTGCGACCACATGAACTGCAGCACGCCAGGCCTCCCTGTCCATCACCAGCTCCCTGAGCTTGCTCAGACTCACGTCCGTTGAGTCGGTGATGCCATCCAACCTCTCCTCCTTCTCCTCCCACCCTCAATCTTTCCCAGCATCAGGGTCTTTTCCAATGAGTCCCACATGCCGCGGGGCAAACAAGCCTGTGGGCCACAAGAGAAGCCATCACCGTGAGACGCCTGCACACCGCAACCAAAGAGCTGCTCCCGCTCGATGCAACTAGAGAAAGCCCATGCGCGGAAAGGAACGCCCAACACAGCCAAAGCATTTATTGCTTGCTAAGTCACTTCAGTCTTGTCCGACTCTGTGTGACCCCATAGACGGCAGCCCACCAGGCTCCCCCATCCCTGGGATTCTCCAGGCAAGAACACTGGAGTGGGTTGCCATTTCCTTCTCCAATGCATGAAAGTGAAAAGTGAAAGTGAAGTCGCTCAGTTGTGTCCGACTCTTCGCGACCCCATGGACTGCAGCCTACCAGGCTCCTCCATCCATGGGATTTTCAGGCAAAAGTACTGGAGTGGGTTGCCATTGCCTTCTCCGAAAGCATTTATTAAAATAAATTAAATTAAAAAAAAAAAAAAAAAAGAGCAAGAGGGTCCATGGGCAGGTTGCACAGCCATCCTGGTGGTGAGAACCGGCCAGGTGGCTGCCCCGGCAGGACATCTGCCCACACACTTCAGCAGCTCAGAGCTTGCTCTGTCCCCTCCACCACGCCCTGTGGGGCAACCCTGGGTTGTGACATCTCTGAAAACATGTTTTGGACTAACTGACAGGCCAGAGGACGGCAGCGTGCGGGTGTCTCAATCCTTCCACGAACTGCTTTTGAAGACGGAAGACGGCACAGAGAGGGCGCGCATCACCATGGCTGGGGTTGGAGGTTGTCCCTCTCTGCCCCTCTTCCCACTTCCCGCTGCCCGCTGCCCGCCACCCGCCACCCTCCCCGCTTGTCTTTCCACCCTGTCCCCATTCTCCATTCGAGCCCTCAGGGCCGGCCGCCCCCCGCCCTCCTGTCTCCTCTCTACCACCGGCCCTCTAGGTCCCCCTGCTTACCAAACTCTCCTCCAAGAAGCCTCAACCGTGAGCAACTGCTCCCTCTTCGAAACTCTTGATGCCTCACCCTCCTTCGAGCCCGGATTCTCAGACCAGCAGAATCGGTGCCACCTGTGCACTGACTGCGCTGAAGCGTCTCAACATCTCGGGCTCCACTGGCTTCCTGCTCCAGACTCTGTAAGTTAAGTTAGCTGCTCAGTCGTGTCCAACTCTTTGCAACCCCCGGAACTGTAGCCTGCCGAGCTCCTCTGTCCATGGAATTTTCCAGGTAAAAATACCAGAGTGTGTTGTCATTTCATTCTCCAGGGGAATCTTTCTGACGCAGGGATTGAACCCAGGCCTCCAGCATTGCAGGCAGACGCTTTACCATCTGAGCCACCAGCTCCGTGTGCTCTGGACCATAGCAGCTCTGATGCCCTCCCAGCTCAGCCATACCCCATAACCTGACTTGGCCTGTCAGGGGTTCAGATGTGTCTGCCCCGTGCCCTCAAGTTGATTAGAAGTTACTAGAAGGCAGTGAGCCCACTCATTCATTCAAGTGTTTATGGAGCACCTAATAGGGAGGGGTCAGTCCTGCTCAAGGCACGGGGTACAGAGGAGAACACCACTCCTGCGGAGCCTCTGAACTAGAGGGGGAGCAAACAGGCACATGTATGTTGTTCGTGGGCAAGGACTTCCCTGGTGGTGCAGTGGTTAAGAATCTGCCTGCCAATGCAGGGGACATGGGTTTGATCCCTGATCCAGGAAGATCCCATTTGCCGAAGGTCAACCAAGCCTGCAAGGTGCAGCTACTGAGCCCGTGTGCCCAGAGCCCATGCTCTGCAACAAGAGAAGCCACTGCAATGAGAAGCCCTTGCATTGCAACTTGAGAGTAGCCCCTGCTTGCCACAACTAGAGAAAGTTCACATGCGACAGTGAAGACCCAGAGCAACCAGAAATAAATGAATAAAAACTCCATATCCTTGGTCCAGAGAAAGCATGCACTTAAAGCAAACACAACTGGAACACCACCTCAGTCTGAATGAAAACCGTAAAGTAAGTCCTTCCATGGTACCTGGCATATGGCGAAAACTCAATAATATTAGCTACTGTTATCATTTTGCCTGTTGCATGCTAAATTGCTTCAGTCATGTCTGACTCTTTGCAACACCCTGGACTCCAGCCCACCAGGCTTCTCCATCCATGGGATTCTCCAGGCAAGAATGCTGGAGTGGGTTGCCACGTCCTCCTCCAGGGGATCTTCCTGACCCGGGAATCAAACATGCGTCTCCTATGTCTTGCATTGGCAGGTGGGTTCTTGACCACTAGCGCCACCCGGGAAGCCCCCATTATGATTTTACTAAGCAGCTACTATGTGCCAGACTCTGGGCACGGCACCTTCCTCGTATTTTCTCCTAACCTTTATAACAGCCCTAGGAGACAAACATTGTTATTCCCATTTTACTGATGAGGAAACTGAGGCTACAGGCTAGCTGCTATCCACCAGCCAGGCATCAGGACTCTGTCAGACATAAACAGGCTGAGGCTTTGAGCAGAAAAGTCTTAGACTATTTCAGCGGAGGAGATTTGCATGCTCAACGCGAATGTCTTCACCGGAGTAAATATTTCCAGGTCAGAGCGCCTTCGGGTGAGGAAGGAGGTGGCCCCCCAGCTCCAGTCTCCTTAACTGCACCCTGGGAAGTCTGCACACTGCCTTTCTTTCTCCCCTCCTGGTGGTCTAATCTGGAGTCAGATCCAGCCGCTGGCTCTCGCAGATGGGGAAGGACTGCCAGCCAACAGGAAAACAACAGGTGAGCCTCCAAACAGTCCCCTTCTGTGCCTTGGGCAGGGTGTCTGCCCGGGCGACCGCAGGGCCCCGCTGACTTCTAGAACCTTCTGTCTCTGCAGGTGTTTTAGGAACTTGGCCTCAGCGCTTCAGTGACCCATATTTTATTACCTTTCAGGTTTCTATAATTCATCATTCAGTCCCTTCTGAAAACCTAGAATGAGAGTTTAGCAGCTCAGAGCCCCGGCCTCTCTCCATTCTCTCCCCAAACACATCAGATTGTTTGTTCCCTTTCATCCGGGCTCTTCCTGTCGCATTCTGCCCGTTCAATGGGGAAAGAGTGAAACCGGATGGCTGGACCCAGTGCGGGGAAATGACTTCAGAGCCACCTTTGTTTCCCTCATTCCTTTGAGCACACTTGGCCCCCGCGTCTCTATGAAAGGGCTTGTTTGAACCATTTGGAACATCTCGCGAGCGGGAGATGCTGTGGCCAGAATCGCTCACATCTTTTCAGGCTGCCTGAGACTGGGTGAAACTGCCAAATTTTTGCAACAAAACTAACCATGACATTGGACATTGTGTTATAAATTAGCCACAGCCTTCCAAGCAAATTGTCTCTTTTCATTGTGTCAGTGTAAGCCTTTGGAACATTTGGCTCCAGCTACTGACTTCGGAGAGACTCAGAGAATATTTTTGTTCGGCCCTAAACCAGCCCTTCAGACACCAAGCTGCATGGGCTAATATATGTATCTTAGTTGACAGCTCTTCTTACCACACTTACTCAGAAGACTCCTGTTGGTTATATGTCATTTCTCTGCCTAAAATTCGGTTAATGGGCTTCTCAGTTTTGATGTAGCAGGAACCATCTCCATCTGTCTTTGAAACAAAAAGATGTACTTCTCTTTTCCTAGGCTTTTCACAATGATTATTGGAAGTTTCTTTGAAGGAAGAGTTCTTTTCAGAACTCCAGTGAGAGTTATTAAAATGTGTTATTACGTTGCTCTAGGTGACATATAGAATTTCAGCATTTGGTACTCACAGAAGCAATGAAAATTTCTATTTCTGTTAAATCTGTTTTTATAAAAAAGAAAACATCTACACATCCACTTGAGCTGTCACCAACAGCCAGATCAAGTGTTTGTTATTAAAAGGAAATCTGAAAAAGAAAAAGCTCAAATCCTATCTCATTTCTTTTCTTACTTTTCGTTTTAACTTTTTTCCACAGAGAAGATGGCAGGGGATACATTTGGACTTAAAAAATAATTTTGAAGTAGTAAACTTCATTAAAATTGAGTTGAGATGACATTTATCGGAAATAGAATAAACTGTCTTACAATATGTGCAAAACACACCTGTTACATTGATGATCCATTTCTATTGGAGCAGAGTTGACTTACAACATTGTGTTAGCTTCTGCTGTGCAACAAAGTGATTCAGCTATAGATCTATAATGTTTTAATCACAAGAGAGACCACACACTGCTGCCTGAGCCCCTCTTCCCTGGAAGGGGAGACACTCCTGACTGTCACCGAGCGTTCACGCAACATCGTATGTATGGGCTTCCCTGGTGGCTCAGTTGGTAAAGAATCTGCCTGCAATGCAGAAGGCCGGGTTGGATCCCTGGGTGGGGAAGATCCCCTGGAATGGCTCCAGTATTCTGGCCTGGGGAATCCCATGGACAGAGAAACCTGGCAGGCTACACTCCACGTGGTTGCAAAGAGTCAGACGTGATTGAACAATTAATACACACACACACACACACACACACACACACACGCACACGCACACACAACACACATTTACAACGTATCAGGTCATAACAACTGGATCAACTTGCACTCCCTTTTAAAACTGAACAAAATGCCTATTCTTTCTTATTTTCCCAGTAGGAATCTTTATTTAATCTGAACTGTTGCTAAGCATGACTTAGAGTCTATTGAGATGGTCCCCAGCTGAAAGGTATCCATCCACACGTGTCTAGGGATCTCTGTTCTACCAAGAAAACCTGCCAAGGGTCAGCCGCCTCCTCCCCGTCTTCTCTCTCTGCTCCTCTCCTCGGTGCCCCCCAACCCCCGCTTCTGCAGCTCCTTCCCTGTCTCCTGTGTTCTGGGCAGAGTTCTGCATGGACAGGATGGGGAGGCTGATAACAGGGCGAACAGAGACGTGCTGGGCACTTCTCACAGAGCCACAGGGTACACGTCAACACTTCTTGGGTAATGGAAGCTCTCCAGAGAATTCTGTCCTTCTTAGGAGAAAGCAGCACTTTAAAGTGAACCCTGGTCTCATTACAAGTCAAGCTCCAGCCAGTTTCAACAGCATGTTTCAGCAAAGATGACTTTTTACACTTAGCTAGCCTTCTTCGAGAAGGCACTGTCTCTAGGGAAGTCAGGGGGACTTTGTAGCCTGTCTGTGCTTACAGAGGGGTTGGGTGGCACCACACACCCATTGAGGCTTTGGGGACCCATCGTCTGACACTGCAAAAATTTCAGCTTCTCCACCCAAAGCAAGGGTGGGAGGCAGGGTTGGGGGAACAGGCAGGGGATGTTTTAAGTTTCTACACAAGAAAAAGGAAGCCTGCCACATGTATCTCCTTGGGGTAAAAGGAGTCACTAACACACACACATACACACACACACACACACACACACACACACCCTTTAGGCAAAGACAAGAGTGGTTGTTATGGCAGATGTAAGTTGCTCCCCAAGCATGTCCTGAATGTGGGAGGCCACTGCAGCTGGCTCCCCTGGAGCCAGCCCACAGGGCTCCTGCCAGGGGCTACAATGGCCTGCTGGCCCTTGCCAGCTGTCACACTCTGCATGCCGCTGGAGCTCTGCTCCAGCAGAAGGGGCATCCAAGTAACCAGCTTCAACAGGCACCAAGTCCTGTGCCCATGCTAGGCCCACACGGCCACCCAAAGCCCTCTCCTAGGACTCGGGCAAGAGGACTTTAATATACACTGACCAGCAGGTCCTACTGACGGTGTCCCGGGGAGCAGAAGAGATCCCTCCTTCCTCAGGACAGAGATCTGGGGAGGTTCAGGGCTCCAGCAGCCATGTACGGATGTGAGATTTGGACCACAAAGAAAGTTGAGGGCTGAAGAATCGATGCTTTCGAATTGTGGTGCTGGAGAAGACCCTTGAGAGTCCCTTGGACTGCAAGGAGATCCAACCAGTCTGTCCTAAAGGAAACAAACCCTGAATATTTATTGGAAGGGCTGATGCTGAAGTGGAAGCTCCAATACTTTGGCCACCTGATGCAAAGAGCCAACTCACTGGAAAAGACCTGGATGCTGAGAAAGATTGAGGGCAGGAAGAGAAGGGGATGACAGAGGATGATATGGTTGGATGGCATCACCCAGTCAATGGACAAGAGTATGAGCAAACTCTGCAAGATGGTGAAGGACAGAGAAGCCTGGTGTGCTGTGGTTCATGGGGTCATAGAGCCAGACACAGCTTAGCAACTGACCAAAAAAGGGGGCTGCTAAAGAGAACCATCAGGGACACCTCCAGGAAAGAGGGGCCCTTTGCGGGGAAGAGCGATGTGTGTGTTTCCACCTCTGATCCCTGGGCACCCCTGTCTGTGGAGGGGGAGTTTTTAAGCCACTGTCCTAGGTTGAGCTTCCCAGGTGGCTTAGGTAAAGTAAAGCAGGTAAAACATCTGCCTATAATGCAGGAGACCCGGGTTCTATCCCTGGGTCTGGAAGATCCCCTGGAGAAGGGCATGGTAACCCACTTCAGTATTCTTGCCTGGAAAATCCCATGGATGGAGGAGCCTGGTAGGCAAAGAGTTGGACATGACTGAGCAACTTCACTTTCACTTTCCTAGGTTGAGCTTCTGTCTTTCTTATCCACTTCTTTCTCCTGGCAGGAGAAAGCCCCAGGGTCCACACCTAGGATGTGGGTAGAGGAGGAAGCCAGAGGGTCCTCAGCTACAGGACAGTGGGGTCCTCAGGGTGAGGGCAGACTTTGCCAGAGGAGGCCAGTGTAGGTGGGATCCCAGGAGCCCTCTCTTCAAGGACATGCCCGAATCCATCCACTCCCCCATACTGGCTTGGCCCAGGCTGTCTCCTCCATCCTTTCACCCCTTTCCCAACCCTCCTCATCATGGCTCCCTCCCCAGCTTCCTGGAGGCCTGGTCCAGCTGGAGGGAATTCTGGAAGCTGGTCACTGATGGGGCAGCTCTGCCTGTCCTGTCTGAAGGTTAATCCTCAACCCCAGAAACTCATCACCGTCTGGGAGCCTTAGTTTCACCATCCACAGCAGGGATTTTAAAAATGCTCAGCTCCTAGGGTTCCCCTGAGAGTCAAATGCAAATGTCTGTGAAAATGCTTTGAGAAACAGGATGCCTTAACACAAGGCCAAATGATTACACCCATACTTACCTGCTTGAAGGGTCTTGGTAAGATCCCCTAGCACACTTGAGGGACTTACTTAGGAGAGAGGAAGAGGCCTCAGAAAGGATCTGAGTCCCCTGCAGAATTATATGGACAAGAAGTAGAGAGATCAAGGAAATCACCTTGAAAGTTTCAAGCGGGTCAGTTCAGTTCAGTTCAGTCACTCAGTCATGTCCCACTCTTTGCGACCCCATGGACTGCAGCACGCCAGGCCTCCTTGTCCATCACCAAATCCCGGAGTTTACTTTTAAGGTGATTTCCTTGATCTCTCTCCTTCTTGTCCATACAATTCTGCAGGGGACTCAGATCCTTCCTGAGGTCTCTTCCTGTCTCCCTAAGTGAGTCCCTCTAGTGTGCTAGGGGATCCTACCAAGACCCTTGACTCTCTGTGAAACCTAGGGGAAACTCTTGGATTAAAGCTCCATTTCCCAATGGAGCTTTTCACACATTTCAAGGAGGAACCTGTGAGTTAGTGGAGATTTCAAACCAAATATTCAGACACCCCCAGGACACACTGTCATTGAAAAGCTCTGGGAGGATAAATAAATGAACAAGTGGTTCCCACCCTCAAAACAATCACAAGTAAATGGAGGGATAACCTCCACATAACACAATCTAGGCTACAGGGAAAAGCTGCCAATGGTTTGCCAAGAGTGATGAGGGGAAGAAGATGAGAAATCACCAAGACTTTGAGAAGAAAGTAAATTGGAGCTGAACCCAAGGCCTGGACAGGATGTTACAGCAAAACTGGAGGTCAGACTCTTGAGAGTCCCTTGTTCTGCAAGGAGATCCAACCAGTCAACCCTAAAGGAAATCAGTCCTGAACATTGATTGGAAGGACTGATGCTGGGGCTGAAGCTCCAAAATGTTGGCCATCTGATGTGAAGAACTGGCTCTCTGGAAAAGACTCTGATGCTGGGAAAGATGGAAGGTCGGAGGAGAAGGGGACGACAGAGGATGAGATGGTTGGATGGCATCACTGACTCGACAGACATTAGTTTGAATAAGCTCTGGGAGCTGGTGATGGACAGGGAAGCCTGGCGTGCTGCAGTCCATGAGACTGCAAAGAGTCAAACACAACTGAGCAACTGAACTGTACTGAACTGGAGGTCAGAAGCAAAGATCAAAGTGGGATATTGGGACTGACACGTACACTACTGATACTATGTATAAAATAGAGAACTGGTGGGAATATACTGTGTGGTGCAGGGCACTCTACTTCATGCACTGTTGTGACCTAAATGGGAGGGAAATCCAAAAGGGAGGGGATACGTGTGTGGCTGATTCATTTTGCTGTACAGTAGAGACTGACACAGCATTGTAGAACAACTAGACTGTGATAAAAATTAACAACAATAAAAAAGAAGCAAAAGGTCAGAGGGAGCCTACGGGGAGAATGTTAATGGAAGAAAACGGAATAAAACAGCCCTGAAATCAGCAAGCACAGCCAATGAATCACGAGAGCTGAAATCAGTCCCTGCAATGATAGGTCCTTCAACAGCATCCTTCTTCTTACATGAAAGGGGACCACAGCGGAGAAGCTCATTTTCTCGAAGTTAGTGTCAACATCAGTGCTGTCCAGTAGACCTCTCTGTGATGATGCAGCGTTCTCTGTGCTGTCCAACAGATGGCCATAAGAGCCACAACTAAGCGCTTGAGGCAATGCTAGTGCAACCAAGCAACTAAATCCCAGCTTCATCTTAGTTTAGCAAATTAAATAGTAACTGGCATAGGTGCTAGCTGCTACCATAGTGGATGGTGGAGGCTTAGATATCAAAAGGTCCTCAGCCTATGCTAGCTACTCTCCCACATGATGATGACAAGCTGCAGTAGTATCCCCTGGTGCTGGGGTAGAAAACACTCACGGCCACCAAGCGATGCTCTTTCATTTAGGGAAGAGAAAGGTTCAGTTCTACCCTGAACAGATATGAGTGTGTGGGTGAGTTGCTGTTTGTTTGTTTTTTTTTCCTGATAAAAGGCAGATTTCTGTGTTTTTGTTTAACCAAGAATCGAGTCACTGATAAAGTGCAAACGTGTCCCTTGGGGGTAGGAAAGAAGCTCCTTAGTCCCTAAAGACCTTTTAATCAGAAAGAGAAGAGAGAAAGAGGCTGGAAGTAAACATTCTAATGCTACGGGTCCTTGAGCCCAGAAATGTGGTTCTCAAAGCCTTGAAGAAAATGACATATTTATAAAACACCTGTTTCAACCATTCTCATAGCAGCATTATTTGCAATGGCCAAAAACATGGAAGGAATGGAAATGTCCATCTACAGAGAACTGGATAAACAAAACATGGTATATACATACAATGGACTGTTACCCAGCCTTAAAAAGAAACGAAATCCCAACGCTAAAGCTGGGATGAACATGGAAGACATTATACTCCAGAAACAAGCATCCTTAGAAAACAAACACGGTGTGATCCCCTGTAGGAGGTACCTAGAGTAGCCGGATTCATAGAGGAATAATGGTTTCCAGGAGTTGCAGGGAGGATGGGGGACTGCTTAGTAAATACAGAATTCCAGCTTTTAAAGACGAAGAGTTCTGCGGATTTGGATGCACAACAATGTGCCTGCATGCAACTGTAGGGTCACATATCACATATGGTTAAGACGCTAAATTAGATGTTCTGTGTATTTGACCACAATTTAAAACAAACCATCGTGTATCCTGAATATTCATGATGATGAAGCTAAAGCTCCAGTACTTTGGGCACCTGATGCAAAGACCCGACTCATTAGAAAAGCTCCTGATTCTGGGAAAGATGGAAGGTCGGAGGAGAAGGGGACGACAGAGGATGAGATGGTGGGATGGCATCATTGACTCCAAGGACATGAGTTTGAACAAGCTCCGGGAGATGGTGATGGACAGGGAAGCCTGGCGTGCTGCAGTCATGGGGTCACAAAGAGTCGGACACGATTGAGCGAGTAAACAACAAACAACAATATGCATACGTATACACACACACACACACACACACACACACACACACACACAAAGCAGAGAGCACAGGAGCTTTAGCCTCACCATCCCAACACCAGTCCTCCAAGAACCCCACTCCACCCGAAAACGCGCGTCCCTGCCTCCCTCCATCCCGCGGTTGGGGCGGGGGTAGGGGGAAAGCGGGTGGAGTGTCCTGTGATTTTCCATCTTGCGCTCACAATAATCTCCTTAAGCCGCGCCAGCGGTACCTCGGCGCCCGCCCTCGGTGAGCGGGCGGCCAATGAGCACGCGCCGGAGCCGCACCTCGGGCCCTCATTGGCTGCGCCCGGCAGCCCGCGACCCTGCAGGTTCCCAAGCCGGGTTTAAAGCGGTCGCGCGCGGGCTCCTGCCTCGCCATCTGCTCCCCGCGCGCAGGTCTGCGGGGCGGGGCGGCCTGCCGACAGGCCCACCCCGGGGCGTTCCTGAAGGGCGCCTCGGCCGCCCCCACCGTTCCCCCAGATGTATTATGCGGTTTCCCAGGCGCGCGTGAACGCGGCCCCCGCGAGCATGCTGCGGCCGCCGAGGCCGGGAGACGTGCCGGTCGGGGCCTCCCTGTACGAGCTGGTGGGCTACCGGCAGCCGCCCTCCTCGTCCTCTTCTTCCTCCCCGACGGGGGCCACGCTCCTCCCCAAGGCGGCGCGCGAGAAGCCGGAGGCGCCCGCCGACACGCCGGGCACAGGACCTGGCACTGGGGCGCACGCGGGCGGCGGGCCCCGGGCCGATGCCAAAGAGGAGCAGCAACAGCAGCTGCGGCGCAAGATCAACAGCAGAGAGCGGAAGCGGATGCACGACCTGAACCTGGCCATGGACGCGCTGCGCGAGGTCATCCTGCCCTACTCGGCGGCGCACTGCCAGGGCGCTCCGGGCCGCAAGCTCTCCAAGATCGCCACGCTGCTGCTAGCCCGCAACTACATCCTGCTGCTGGGCAGCTCGCTGCAGGAGCTGCGCCGCGCGCTCGGCGAGGGCGCGGGGCCCGCCGCGCCGCGCCTGCTGCTAGCTGGCCTGCCGCTGCTCGCCGCCGCGCCCGGCTCGGTGCTGCTGGCCCCCGGCGCCGTGGGGCCGCCCGACGCGCTGCGCCCGGCCAAGTACCTGTCTCTGGCGCTCGAGGAGCCGCCGTGCGGACAGTTCGCGCTCCCCGGCGGCGGTCCGGGCGGCAGCGCGGGTGGCCCTGGCCTCTGCACCTGCGCCGTCTGCAAGTTCCCGCACCTGGTCCCGGCCGGCCTGGGCCTGGCCGCTGTGCCGGCGCAGTTCTCCAAGTGAGGGCCGGCTCGGGCGCCACCTCGGCCCGGCCTCCCGCCGCCCAAGCCGGGCAGAGCCAGGAGGGCACTGTGGACCTCCTCGCCCAGAGACAGGGACTGCTGGGCATCCCCTTCCCCGCCCTCATCCCGGGGAAATTAAAGTGACCAGAGCGGATGTTCGACAGAGCGTCGGGGCTCTTTAGGGTTCTGGGTGGCTTCCAGCTGCTTTGTGCTCACGTGCGCGCTCTCACCGTCACCCCGCGCCCGTGTCTGGTGGTTCCTGGAGTCGTGCGTTTTGCAAGGGCGATGCGGACTTGAGGGCGCCGGGCTAGCCCGGGTGCGCGGTGAGCCTACACCTGCCGAGCCGGGAACCAAGGGCCTGCTCTCAGAAGGCGGGGAGCTGGGGGTAGACTTGGAGGTGTTTCCTTCTCAGCCAGAGGTCACAGGCGCCCTTGTTCACCAGCAGCCAGTCCCGGTTAGAGGAGGCTGGCTGACCCTCGGGAAGCCGAGAAAGACCACTCTGTCAGTGCAGACGGCCTCGCGCATAGCAGACGGACAGACAGACCCCTCGGTGGCCAGACGGTTGGCATCGCGGTACCGCGGGAGGGGCGGTGACAATTCCCAGATCGATGAGTGTGCTGGATTGGAAAGCCCGCTTTCATACCCCGTCTATGAGAGTGCAGTTTTTTGAGAATCGCAGAACCGGATGTTTTGTCGCGACAATGCGCTCTTAAATCTGAAATCTTCTGAGAAGGGCGGTTTGGACCTCCTTTTGTCTCCCCTTCCCTCAGGGGTAGCGTAGGCAACATTTGAGCTTGCTTGAAAACAACCACCTTTCCCCCGCAGACGGGCTTCCGGGCGTACTCAAAGAAAATAGGTAACTGCGTTTCGCGGTTGCCGGCTTGGCAGAAGACACGATCTCTAATTAACGTTCTGCCTCGTTAAACACGGAGGGGGACCAGGGACCCCTATGCGGTGGCCACGGCAGGATGGCGTCTTCTGCGCGGTCCCTTCGCGTTCGGGGGGTCTTAGACCAGCGCGTGGGGCAGGTCTTCTGGCCCCTTCGTGATGGAAAAACTACATTGGTTTGTTATAGACGTTAGCAAATTACTTCATTCAAGATGACTTCATGATCTTTCAGCAGCTTGCTTTGGATTTTAAGGTTTCGGGGTTGTTGATAGTAGCCCAATTTAACTGGCATTTTTCCTCCCTCTAACTTTGTTTCCCTGCGCTGTGAAGAATCAACAAAATAAACATGTAAGGGCCTTACATTTTTTCGTCTGATTTGTTAATAAAAGAAGTCCTGGTGCCCTGATGGATTGAGAACTTCAGGATGAAGGGTAATAATTAAATGACTCCGGTCAAAAGGTTTAAACCTGACTTCCTGGTTTGTAAAAACTAATCCAATGAAGTCAACTGTTGATCAAGTTGAGAGGCATCTGAAGGGGCAGGCAGGTGAAGGGGTGGATTAGGTGAGAGGGAGGGATCCCAGAAATCAGTTCTTAGCCAAACTTGGTGGGGGTGGGTCTTTTCACACTACAACTTTGGCCTCTGAAAAACGGGTTATGAAATATATTTATGATGAACTTACTTTACATCACATCATCTTTCTCAGAAATCTACCATTTCTGTCTTAGTGGATAGAAACTCAAAGCTGTGAGCTTTCCCCCATCATTTAAACCAGGTTGGAGCCGTCTCCTAGGAAATTGTGACCTTGGAAATCATTTTATTCTAACAGGTGAAGAAAGCTCTTCTGTCTGAAGATGTGATAAAGAAATTGGAACTTGTGGAAATTGGAAATTGTGAACTTGCTCACATGTAGTATTTAAATATTCATAGTTACTAATGAAATCCAACCACATTTAAAGGTAGGGGGACTGTAGGGATGATGTAGTGCCCCTTTAACCTGCAGGAAATTAAAGAAAGGCCAGAGAAGGCGATTTACTCAGTTTTATCCACACTGGCTAGTCTGAATCATGTATACATTTAGGAAAAATAAGCATTCGCTTTGGGAACACAGATGAGTTGGTGGGAGGGAGTGCCAGCCGGATGGAATTTTCTTCTCTACCATCCTTGATAAGTGTTTACTCAAGGAGGATGGGCAGGAGAGGATGTGAGGGAAAGTAACTCTATGGTTCCAACCCATTTTGGGGAAGAATTTCTCATTCCTCCCGACTCTGCCATCAGAAAAGTCACAGGCTTCTATTATAACTAAATTTGAATTGTAACCTTCTGTGTATTTAATGGTTGTCTTTGCTTACTTTGCATCTTGACAATGGACAGAAAGAAAACGAACAACTAATCAAAACCAAATCAGGTCCCCCTCCCTAAAAAAAGATTTCTAGGATATTAGAAATAAACAGTTCTTCCCGTCATCCCAACTATATCACCTAGATGCCATCCTTACTTTGAAACCATCTCTAAGAAAAGCAGAGAGCAGCAGGGCAGAAAGAGGTGTGTGGTCTCCCTCCTGTCTCTACTTATTAATTGAAGCTTTATAGGGAAAGATAAGAAACATAACACTACATATGATTTTTTATTTATCAGAAAATCAAACCCTATCATGGTTTCCAGAACCAAAGATTATGATTGAATTTCACAAGGATAAGCTGTTTTGAGTATCGTCAGATTATTTATCTGCCTGCATGTAGCACCTTAGTGTGCCAAGGAAGATTAACAGACTCACTTTTAAAAGTTTATTTATTTTTTAATTGAAGGATAATTGCTTTACAGAATTTTGTTGGTTTCTGCCAAACATCAACATGAATCAGCCACAGGGATACATAGGTCAGTCCTAAAGGAAATCAGTCCTGAATATTCTTTGGAAGGGCAAATGCTGAAGCTGAAGCTCCAATACTCTGGCCACCTGATACGAAGAACTGGCACCTTAGAAAAGACCCTGATGCTGGGAAAGATTGAAGGCAGGAGGCGAAGGGGAAGACAGAGGATGAGATGGTTGGATGGCATCACTGACTCGATGGACATGAATTTGAGCAAGCTCCAGGAGTTGGTGATGGGCAGGGAGGCCTGGTGTGCTGCAGTCCGTGGGGTCACAAAGGGTTGGACACGACTGAGTGACCGAACTGAACTGACTAATACATATGTCCCCTCCCTCTTGAACCTCACTCCCATTTCCTTCCCCTTCCCACTCCTCTAGGTTGATACAGAGCCCCTGTTTGAGTTCCCGGAGTCATACAGCAAATCCCCATTGGCTATCTATTTTACATAAGATAAGTAAATTTCCATGTTACTCTCTCCATACATCTCACCCGCTTCTTCCTCCTCGCCCACTCCCCCACCCCCACGTCCATAAGCCTGTTCTCCATGTCTGTGTCCCCATTGAGCAGGCTTACATTTTAAAGGAATTTGCATCCTGAAAAATAGCAGCAGGCACTCAGGCGTCCTGAGGAATAAAAGGTAACTATATACAGTGCCCCAAATGCAAAGTTAGACCTCTGCAAAGTTAGACATATGTCTATGGGAGGGCAGTGTATTCTGTAGGCACCATATTTAAGAATGGACATGTATGTTGTAGAGTAAGGAGTTGCTTTTTGAAATCTGCAGGTAGGCTTTTAGCAGAAGGAACAAGTTGAAGCTAGCCTTGGAAGGGGTTGGGAAAGCAAAGAGCGTGTTAGGCTCCTTGAGAAAGATTCACCAGGATTCAGAAACATGATAGAGAGGAACATGTGGCCTGATGCCCCCAAAAGTCACTGCATCCAGTCAACCACCAACTTGTGATCCCAGCGATGAGAGTGAACAGGACCCAAGGGGAAAAGACACAAGGCCCTGAGAAATTATGCTGTTCTATGTGCAGGAGCCCAGCTGAGCAATCAGTAAACAGAGGACACATTCAGTGTGCTGTGAGGTTTCCTCAACCCGTAGTGATGGTCTATTTACAGGTGTTCTCCTCGCAGGGAGACTGGTTATACCAGGCATGAAAATACAACCTTGTAAAGTATATAACTTAGAAGGCAAGCGTTCCCATCAAGAAAGAGGCTCCACCCCAAGCATGGAAAGTATTTCCCTTTACCAAAGTTCAGATTATCATCAACAGTGCTTCCATGATATGGGTCTAGTTAAGGGTCATCCATCTAGTCTTTGCTGACTTCCCAGGAGTGCAGGTGAGGCCAGGTCCAAGCTGGCAGTCAATAAAGATTCTGCCTGCTAGCTGGACCTCGTAAGCCATAAAGGAAGCCAGCCAGAAGGAGGCTGCCACACAAGGATACATTATGAACTTGCCAAGAACAAGGTGCTGATTAGGAAGAGCTTTTTCTCACCATGTCACATAACACATCTATTGGGAAAATGCCTTTCTTCTAGGAGGCTTCCCAGCCCCCCTCCCCCCAGCTAGCTTCCTACCCCTCCCTTCTTCTGCACACTCACAAATAACAGTAAGAAGATTAGCACCTTCCCTGATGTAGGCTCAAGAAGCCACAGATGGGAAAATGTCACATTTTTCTAAAACACAGATTCACTTTTATCAAGCAGATTTTAGTTGCAGGGAAACACTGTTTCCAAGCAAAGTCCAGCTTCTCCTACCAAATGCAGAATGTGAACACAAGAGTTAGCAAGTTAATTCTCAAGACCTAAACTGGCCTGTTTATCTATGAAAAGTGAAAGAAAGTAAAGTGAAGTCGCTCAGTCATTGAGACCCCATGGACTGTAGTCTATCAGGTTCCTCCATCCATGGGATTTTCCAGGCAATAGTACTCGAGTGGGTTGCCCTTTCCTTCTCCAGGGTATCTTCCTGACCCAGGGATCGAACCCAGATCTCCCTTATTGTAGACAGACGCTTTACCATCTGAGCCACCAGGGAAGTCCTTTATCTGTGGGGATATTGCAATTGACTTCTTCAGGTGGTTTCCATTTTGTCCTTTTTTAAATTAAGCCCAGCATAAAAGCTGAAATGCCTGATCTGAAGTCAAGCCAAGTTCTTTCTGCTCCTGTGAAACTGGCCCCACAGTTAGAAAACTTTCCCTTAGGCCTCCAGCTGAGGGTGACAGGCCAGAGCTCAGACTCTGGGATCAGGACAACCAAGACCTTAAACATTACAGGCTGCCTGAGGCCCGGGAGCAAGGCGACACCTGGATTGAAAGCTCCTGGGCACTTGGCTTTCCTCGATGGCCACAGAGGACAGTGGGCCATTGAGCCGGGACAAAGGCCACAGGTACCAGATCATTGCTGAGTCCCACAGAGTGCCAATGGGCAAGAGACACTCGGGGTTATCTGTCCACCCTCCTCTCTACTGAATAAGCTCAGGAGACGTGCCTGAGGCCACACAGGTGGTCAGAGGCAGGGATCCAGTACCTGCTTTGCAGAGACAAAAACTCTTTCCTCAGTTTGTCTGGGTGGGCCTGAAGTCCCCTGGAAACAGGAGTCCTGGTGGGGAGTGAGCCCATCCTTCTTGCCCCTCCCCCAGAAAACCTCTGGCCCATCAGCCTCTCTGCTCAGTGCCCCCTGCCCTTGCACACTGCATCCAGAAGGGACAGACGCAGGGCCAGTGCCCTGGCAGGTGAGCTGGCTGCACTTTTAGCCACCTGAACTTTCTCCAGCAGTCTCGCCGGGAGCCGCGAGGGAGGCCAGGGTTGGTGGCAGGGGGCAAAGCAAACCCTTTGAGAGATGCTCTGATGGTTACAGTTTGTCATTAGGACTTAAGAAAGCAGTATTCAGAAGAGGAGGGAATAGACAGCGAACAGACAAGGATGGCAGGGCGGAGGGGAAAGCGGGTCTTAGGGGCTTCCACCTCCGTGTTTCCATGGCAACACGCGGTGTTCTGATAATGATGGACCATGATTTTCTCAACAGCGTGGGCATCCTTTTGGCGGAATATTTTTGCTGAGCGTGGATGCTTCTCCAGAAGGCTGCTCTGTAGTAAGTGCCGGCTGCCAGCAAAGCCCGGGGTGGAGGACAGGCACGTGGACCGGGGTACCTGCACGTGGAGCTCCAGCCAGAGGTAGGTGATGGGGCTGGGAGAACAAGGCTCCCCACAAGCCCCAGTAGTGGGATCCAGAAGGGGTATTGGGTCCCCAGAAGCTTCCAAGTAATGCGGATAACTCCTTAGAGAATGTCGGAGTCATCCAACCAGGAGACTTGAGATGAACGAGATCAAATGAGAACGCATCTGTGGGGAGAGTGAGAGAGAGAGAAAAGTTGCCTGGGGGCAGGCAGGCGGGAAAGCGGAGTAGCTCCTAGTGGGAATGGCAGAGCAGGGATGAAAGCCATCGCGGCATTGACAAGAGCTCTGTGTGTGTGTGTCACTCGGTCGTGTCTGACTCTTTGCAACCCCATGGACCCCGCCAGGCTTCCCTGTCCATGAGGATTCTCACACAAGAATACTGGAGGGGGTTGCCATGCCCTTCTCCAGAGGTTAGGGTTAGGGTTAGGCCTTCCTGACCCAGGGATCGAACCCGGGTCTCCCACATTGAAAGGCAAATTCTTTACCTCTGAGCCAGCAGGAAGCTAAAAGTGTGAGTGTGGGGTTTATTGGGTGCCAAGCAGTGTTCTAAGCGTTTTATCTAAGTGACTTCATTTTGTACATGCTATATACTATTACCCCCATTTTACAGCTGAGAAAACAGAAGCATAAAAAGGTAGGAACTAAAGAGGCTGAAGCCCATTCTGGAAAGTCACAGAAGCAGACACTGAAAGATACGAGGCTTTGCCTGGGGGAGGGAGAGCCCTCCTGATTTCCTTCCTGGTCTTCAGCTCTCAAGCTGGCATTCTCACCCACCTCCCTCCCTCTGGGCACAGGTCTGGCTGTGGTTGATACTCTGCTAGTGCGTCTAATCCGTGCGGTGTTGAGATTCCTAGCACACAGTGAAAAGATGCTCCATCTAACTCCTCCTCTTTCTTGAGTTAGAAATGCCCTGAGATTAGTGTGGTTGTTTTGGGTATCTCACTTGTAGCTTTTATTTTTTAGTAGTAATGTTTTAATTGTAATAAAATCCACAGTTGAGACAAAGTCATCGTCCTTGTTTAGACGTTTTATATTTACATTCTATAATGCTCATATTTTTCAAAGGATTTTTTTTTTAATTGGAGGATAACTGCTTTACAACGTTGTGTTGATTTCTGCTGTACAACAACGTGAATCAGCCTTAAGTGTACATTTGTCTCCCTCTCGAACCTCCCTCCTGTCGCCACCCCATGCCACCCCTCTAGGTTGTCATGGGGCACCGGGTTGAGCTCCCCATATGGCAACTTCCCACTAGTGAGGTTTTTGAGATTACAGCTAGGGCAGAAGGCAGACCTGACACAGCCCACATCTCCAAGACCTTAGTAGCCCCGGTCCTTGCCAGTGCTAATAGCGTCCAGGCAAAAATCAAAAGCAGGACAAAAGCTCTGAAGGTAGTGATCACTAATTCAGCTCTTCAAATCCAGAGTTGAGCCGATGTATTAACAGAATCTGTACAGAAAACTTTTCAAGATGATGTGATAACGTCTTCTCTACCTCCCTTGCCATTCAAAGGGAATATTTGGTTGTTGCTATTGCCATCATTTGGTTTCGTTTGCTTGCTTGTCAGTTTTATTACATCATTGCCTATGCAGTCCTGGCTCTTCATAGGTTTGTTTTTTTTTAACTTTATCAGGGACAGTTATGGTCAGGAGGCAAAACCAACAACTTTCACATCACCAGTGGAGGGGAAAAAAATAAAACTGGACATCACAGCGTCTCATTTAACAGACAACTTTGGAATTCACTCATGACTGTATAATCGGTGGTTCCAGGGGCCGTGAGTGTATCAGAACATGCCCTTATGTATTTGATACTCACAAAGACCCAACGTGACATAAAGGGAGAGTTGGCGGCTCTGAAACACAAACCATCCCCCGGAAGTGTGTGAGGGAGGTATGTGCTGAAGGGAGCTGGTGGGGCAGACCCATGCCCTCGGGAGGGACAGAGACCAGCTCCTCCATCCCCGAAACCCATGCTGTGCTCCAATCAAATGCCAGCCTCCTCTCCCATCTCCTTTCTGCCCCAGTGCTCTCTTCCTCCTGCAGAGTCCATGCACAGCCCACTGGTCGTGGATCACCATCAGTTACCCTACTCACTGGCCGTGTGACCTTGGAGAAGCTGTTTGGATGCTTGGTACCTTGTTCTCTTCAAATCTAAGGTCTAAAGCCAGGAGCCACCTCACTGGGGATTCTGAGGCTGTTTGTGCACTGTTAGCACAGTGCCTATTGTAATGGTGGTTGTTTATCCTGATTGTACTCGCTTTCTTCCACGGGCTAGAAATCCACCATTGACGTGATTATTATACTGATGATGGTTGCTTCAGAAAGCAAGACTGTCCCCTCCGTCATTCCCATCTTCTCTTGCAAATTCACGACTAGGGCTCATGACCACATTGGATGGTGCCAAGTAAAAATCCATCTTGAATGAGTAAAGCTGCCTTCTGCAATCTCCAGCTCCTTCTGGCACTAGCTCAAGCCCAAAGGTGGCTTTCCAGGGGCTTCTCCTAGGGAGCCCTCCACTGGGGTCTGTCTTTCCAAGCTGGCTCTCAGAGCCCAGCTACGACCCACTACAACTGAGGAGCCAAAAACTTTTTCCAAGGTAGAGGGGGCAGGGCTCTGGGATTCTCCTTCCCCTGCCGATCGACTGGCAGACAATGGGTTCTTCAGAAGCCACAACATTTCAGCTGTTTTGGCCACAATGGCCACAAGCTGAGTGGATGTCATTCTGTCCCAGGGTCGCGTCAGCTCAGGGCAGCTCCAAACAGTATCAACTGGTTTGTGGCGAGGGGCATAAACACCAGGCTGCCTGAATGAAGTCACTGCCTGAGTCATCTCTGTACATGGGAGCCAAAGGACACTCAGGCCGGCGGGGCCTCCAGGGAGGTGCTGGGTCTCCTCCCCCGAGAGTGAGCCCAGCACACTCAGCCATCACGCTTCTGTTCACTCCGGGAGCGCCTCCTGCTTGGTGCAGCTCTTATTTCTCATTTCTCAAATAGTGCTTGTAGTCCTCGAAGGGGGTGTGGCCCAGAGCTAGTTTCTGCCTGCGTTCAGGAGCCTGCCTCATCAGAAATACTTGTTAAGTGAGAACGGAAGGAGGGAAGACAGGAAAGAAAGAAGGAAGGAAGGGAGAGACGGAGCGAGAGATGAAGGCGCGAGGGAAGGAAGGGGGAAGGACTTATATTAAATTTTAAGTCATCATTATGTTTTGGTTCAAACTCATGAATTAAATGATCATCTTACGCTGCTCAACAGGATACAGCCAGAAAAAAACTATTCTGGTAAATTAAGCTTGTCTCCCAAAGTAAAATAAAATAGCTAAGACCGGCTTTTTGCTACTTGGATCTTAGGAGGAAATAGGGCGCCAAGAAGCAAGGAGGGTCAGGACTAGGGTGAGGCCAGTGAGGCCCTTCTTTAGATGCACAATTTAATGGAGCCCCAAGAGCTTAGCCATCGCAATAACATTTTAATGCAGTATTTTTTAAAAATCAAAATCGAGGCAAAAATCCACGATGAGCAGAATAGCAGAAGTTTAAATACAGAGAAGACCGGTGTCGCTGATACTTTCCCAGACTCCACAGAGCAGTGTAGGTAGACCATCGCCGCCCCCCCTCCCCACCCCTCAACCCCCCGCCCCCCGCCCCCGCCCCAGTTTGAAAGGGCCATTCCTGTGCCACCCACGACACAGCCACTGTCTCTGCGCCCCTCCCCACCGTCCCTGCTCTGGCCAGGTCCAGGAGGCTAGAGGAAAACACTTCCAGTGCTGAAGGTAGCTCCCTGCCCGCAGATTCCAGGGGCATACATACCAGGGGCATAAGAAGCAGCTCTGGGCAGCCTGACTGGCATCAGAATGTTCCCAACCAGCTCCCCTCTCCTGAGCTCTGTTACCTTGCACAGCTTTATATTCATAGGTAAACTCTTTAAGCCTTGATGTGCTCTCGTCTATGGCAATTTTTAAAAGAGCACTCTTCATTACTTTCTGAAATAAGCAAAGCAACTAGATGTACCCATGGTAAATAAATTAGACCATTTCAAAAAGCATACAGAAGAAAATAGAAATTATCTGTCATCTCACTGCTCTGAGAAAACCACTGCTAACAATCCCCCAGGACAGACAGTTACAAATGTTCATCTCTAAACATAGAGTCAGATATGTGAAACAGATCAGAGTTAAACGAGACACACCTGTCTTGTAACCTGCCTTATTCCTTTAACAGTAGATCGCGGGCAGCTTTCTATGCCAATAAATAGGTTCCTTTGTCACCATTTTAACCTGGATTCTGCTACCTGCTGTTCTGTGATTTATCGAAGTAACTCCTTATATATGAATATTTCATTCTCCCCCGTGGTGTTTTCTACTGTAAGTCATACTTGAATGAACATCTTATGCATACGTTTATATGCCCTCTGTTTATCCTAGGATAAATTTCTAGAGGTGAAGTCAATCATATTGAAAGTTATCAGGGACTTCTCTAGTGGTCCAGTGGTTCAGGCTGTGCACCCCCAAAACAGGGGGTCCATGTCTGATCCTTCTTCAAGAAACTAGACCCTCATGCTGCAACTAAGCGTTTGACTGCTGCAACCTAAAACAAAAGGCCCCACAAGCTGAAATGAAAGGTCCTTCATGCAGCAACTAAGACCTAGTGCAGCTAAAAAAATAAAGTAAAATAAGAGAAGGCCTCTAAGAACCAGCCACGCGACAAAAGAATGTATTGTACGCAGCATGTATTTTATTTCAATACAGTAGGTTTTTTGTTTTTTTTTTTAGGGGTCGTGAGGGAGAGAGAGAGAAAGTTATCACATTGGTAAGATTTTAATTGCATTTGACAAGTAGGTCCCAACATACACTCCCACCTTCATGTCCGGAGAAAGTGTGATCTCATAGCCTTGAACTCACTGGATACTTTTCTTCTTTTGAACTATGTTCGCGTGTCTCTTTGCATCTTATATCTTTTTGTGGTTATACAAACCATACAAGATCATTGTAAAATTTCAAATATTATAAATTTATATAAAGTTAAAAAGGAAAGTTCTGGCCCTAAAGCCTCCTATTACAACCCTATACCCTCAAATAACCTGACTGTACTTTTCCCAAAGTTTCTTTTTTCCCCATTAAAATAAAAAAAAATTGAAGTATACTTGATTTACAATGTTGTGTGTAATTTCTGCTGAACAGCAAAGTGGTATACATATATATATTCTTTTTCATAGTCTTTTCCATTATGGTTTTTTACAGAATATTGAATATAGTTCCCTGTGCTATATACTAGGGCATTGGTATCTATCCGCCCTATATGTAATAGTTTGCATCTGCTAATCCCAAACTCCCAATCCAAAATTTCTTTTCAATATCGCCATGGAAAAAATTTTTTCTTTCTTACAAAAATGGTTTATTATTCAGATTTTTTCAGTTCAGATTCTTTTTTGCAACTGGCTTTTTTCTTTCCATGTTTTTGTGTATTCTGTGACTTCTTGTCCTTGTCAGTTATCAGTGATTTATTTATTTACAAATAAATAAATACAGGCCTCATTTCCAGTGGTTTCCAAGTGTTCCGCAGGCTGGACATGCTATAATTCAAGGCCCCAGTCCTTGGGGATGAGTGCTTTAGTTGTTTTCAATATCTGAATGAATATCTTTGCTCATATATCTCTGCATGTGTGTAGGACCTTCCTAAGGTTATTCTTAGAAAAACATTTGTGCCAAAGGTCTTGCACATTTAAAATGTCAATAACTGTTGTCAAATGACTCCTCCAAAGCTGACACTTCTGCCAACAATATCTGAGACTGCCTGTCTCTATGAGATAAACAGGGTCTAGTCCTTCATTTGGCAGGTGTATTTTGCAGGTATATTTTCTGGAAAGAGGTGAGAACCAGTCTGGTAGAGCCATGTTGACCCCTTTGCTCACATGGGGGTCTTCACATGTCCTGTCTTCCCATCCCCTCCTATCTCAATCCATGAGTGCATACATTTCCAAGGTTATATTGATATTTTCAGCAATATTTATAGTTGATGCATAAGAAAGGTCTGTATGAACTGACCCACTCTCTACCCAAATCAACCAATTCAAATGACAAATACGTAATTCACGTTTGTGCAACCTTGGGATTTCTGATTTTGCACATCTGTCAGAGAAGAATATAAGTTATTCCTTGCAACTCACCACTGGGAGATGGTTTGAAGACCATGCTATTCTTGAACTGCTTTAAGCCTGCATTGTTCAGTATGGCAGCCACTGGACACATACAGCTACTGAGCTCTTGAAACGTGGTTATCCTGAACTGAGATGTGCTGTAAGTGTAGACTACACACTGAATTTAAAGACTTAGCATAAAGAAAAGAATGTAAACCATCTCTTTAATATTTTTAAAAGCTTGATTACTGCCGGAATGATAATATTCTGGACACATCAGTTAAATAAAATACACATGTTTCTCTTCTTTTAAATTGGCCACTGCTGCTGCTGCTGCTGCTGCTAAGTCATTTCAGTCGTGTCCGACTCTGTGTGACTCCATAGATGGCAGCCCACCAGGCTCCCTCATCCCTGGGATTCTCCAGGCAAGAACACTGGAGTGGGTTGCTATTTCCTTCTCCAATGCATAAAAGTTAAAAGTGAAAGTGAAGTTAGTTGTGTCCAACTCTTCATGACCCCATGGACTGCTGCCCACCAGGCTCCTCTGTCCATGGGATTTTCCAGGCAAGAGTACTGGAGTGGGGTGCCATTGCCTTAAATTTCAAATTACATGTATCTATGTGTGTACCAGAGAAAGTGGAAAGTGTAAGATTAAAGTTTGGGTATTCAAAAATATAAAAAGTACCAGTTTAGGCCTGGGCATTAAAAGACGATGTTTAGTTTGAATGCAAGGAGATACTTGGAAACTGAAATTAATGAGCACAAGTTATATGCTTGTGAGTTTTTCCTTTTTTCTGTTTTGTCAGCCATGAACCTCTTCCTTCCAAATAAATAAATAAAACACCTGTGGTTCAAGTTATATTTTTATCGGATAGCACTGTTCTGAGCTGTCTTTATACCTATAGAAACATACCCAGAGTTTGTGGATGGTCTCTTTTTTCTCGTTCTCTCTCCTGTCTTCCTTCAACTCTGTTCAATACTCTCATTTGCAGAAATCACTGAATTTTTTTTTCCTGGAGAGTTGACTTTTGTCACTTTGGTTATCTGGTGTATGAAATAATAAAGAGATGGTTACATGCTTTAGATGGTTGGCATGCCCGTAAACTGACGCTCTGAGGGAAAAACAAAGCCCTGATCTGTAACAGTTGGTAAAGAATCTGCCTGTAATGTGGGAGACCTAGGTTTGATCCCTGGGTTGGGAAGATCCCCTGGAGAAGGGAAAGGCTACCCACTCCAGTATTCTGGCCTGGAGAATTCCATGGGCTGTATATTCCATGAGGTTGCACAGAGTGGGACATGACTGAGTGACTTTCACCTTCATTTCACTTTCCTGGTGTCTGTACTCCCATCACCCGCGGTCAGTTCCAAGCTACTGGTGTGATGTCCTGGACTGTGGACGAGAGTCGGTGCATGTGTATTCTGGTGAGCAGGTACCGTAAGTGCCCGTGCACCAGTGCTCACAAATTCTCTTCCTGTTGGGGCTGAACCCCCAGCCACATGGAAGGTAGGGCATCCACTGCCACTCAGGAAGCCAAAAGTCAAGTATATTCCCTCTCCCCAATACTGGGCACCGAGAGCTCGGGCCCATTATCTAGGTGAGGTCAATCAGATCCCCCTGCATAGGACGATGAATTTGGGGACTGAAAGAGTCAGGGGGCTTGCAAGAGTGCATCTGTGGTGGCCACAAGTGACCCACAGTCAGCGGTAGGGAGGTTGGTGTGGTTAAACACTGCCTAGGCCAGAGTCCAGCAGAGGAAACCAGCTGCGCCGCACAAAGTGTCCAGCCGCAATGGTAACAGCAGTGGCATCCAAAGTCGATTGTTCCTGAGGCAGGACCTTGCTTGTCCCAGCAACCCAGGAATCTACTTTTTCAGCCTCCACGTGGATGCAGTGAGCCAGCCTATCTCCCTCCATTCCTTATCTGCTGGGCTAACCAGAGTCAAGAACTCGCTGTTTACCTAACAATCAGGTGGTATGATAAAACAGGTAATAAGGCTTAAACACAGAGCTGACGTGAGACTGGTTGCCACCAGGTAAGAGTAGTTCTGAAAGAGGGGTGCTTGTTTGAATCATCAGTGAACCTTTGAAAGCAGACAGGTTTGGAACTAAAGCAGACTTAATAAACAGACGTGTGTACACTTTAAGCTCATAGCACCACTGTTCACGGTAGCCAAAAGGTGGAAGTAACCCAAATGTCCACTGATGGATAAATGCATAAACAAAACGTGGTATATATATTTACACAAACACACAGGGGGAGGGGCACAGAGAGAGAGAGAGAGAGGAATAGCATTCAGCCATAAAAAGGAAGGAAATTCTGATACATACAACAACTTGGGTGAATCTTAAAAGCATTCTGCTTAGTAAAAGAAGGCAGACACGACAGTGTATAATTCCGCTTATATGATGTCCCTAGAGGTAGTCAAATTTATAGAGACAGAGGGCTTCCCTGATAGCTCAGCTGGTAAAGAATCCGCCTGCAAGGCAGGAGACCCTGGTTCAATTCCTAGGTCGGGAAGATCTGCTGGAGAAGGGATATTATCGGCTATGCACTCCAGTATTTTGGGGCTTCCCTGGTGGCTCACATGGTAAAGAATCCACCAGCAATACGGGAGACCTGGGTTCGATCCCTGGGTTGGGAAGATGCCCTGGAGAAGGGAACGGCTACCCACTCCAGTAGTCTGGCCTGGAGAACATGGTCTGTATAGTCCATAGGGTTACAAAGAGTCGAACAGGACTGAGCGGCTTTCGCTTTTGCTTTCATAGAGACAGAAAGTAGAATGGTAGTTGCCAGGGGCTGGTGGGAGGTGGGAATGGGGTAGTTGTTTTCTAATGGATACAGAGTTTCAGTTTGGGAAGATGAAAAAGTCAGCATAGATGATGGCGATGGTTACACACCCACATGAATGTACTTAAAGTCACTGAACTGAACTCTTGAAAGTGGTCCAGTTAGTAAATTTTATTATGGATATTTTACCATGATAAAAAATAATTGTTAAGAAAGCAGATACATGACTGATTTCCTTTCTCGAGGAAGCTTAGTCAAGGGTGGAGGCTGGGAGTGTATATGGCTTTTAGAATTCTACAGGGAGCACACCTGGTTGAGAATGACTCAGAGAAGGTGATGGCGCCCCACTCCAGTGCTCCTGCCTGGAGAATCCCAGGGACGGCGGAGCCTGGTGGGCCACAGTCCATGGCCCAAGAGTCAGGCACGACTGAGCAACTTCACTTTCACTTTTCACTTTCATGCATTGGAGAAGGCAATGGCAACCCACTCCAGTGTTGTTGCCTGGAGAATCCCAGGGATGGGGGAGCCTGGTGGGCTGCCGTCTATGGGGTCGCACAGAGTCGGACACGACTGAAGTGACTTAGCAGCAGCAGCAGCAGGGGAAGGTGGGGGATGAAGAATTCAAAGGGTTCAATAATCTGCCATCCGATGCAGGTGACAAGGTTTCAGTCCCTGGTCCAGAAAGATCTTACGTGCCATGGGGCAACTAAGCCCATGCAGTGCAACAACTGAAGCCAGAATGCCCTAGAACCTGGGCTCCAACACGAGAGAAGCCACCGCAACGAGAAGCCCGAGCACCGCAACTAGAGCGCAGCCCCCACTCACGGCAACCAGAGAGTCAGCACGGCTGCAATGTCCCAGCACAACCGAAAACAAATAAACTTTTGAAAATGATAATAAAATAAAAGATGATACAAGTAAGCACTGGTTAGCATTTGAGAATCAGAAAATTTTATGTAAAAATCCAGAACTTGCATTCCCCTGGAAGAGTTGGAAGGCACAGCCACACATGAGCCCAGCTTCTGCAGGCCCAGAGTTGGGGCCACGCAAGGATGGCTCTAAGCCACAGTCGCCACCACTCCCTGCTGTCTACCCCAGCTCCTCACCTGGTCTTCGAGGTCTTTCAGCTTCGGCCCACACTCTAAACGTGCAAGCCGACCAGTGCTGAGAAAGCCAATCCCTTTAACTCTGTCTTCAAACAGCTTATGACATCATCTCCCTGTTGACAGGTAGATAAATAGGCAGCATTAGTTACATAAGCCAGGGTGATATTGACAGATACCTAAAGCTCCATCCTCGTTAACTTTCTGACTCATTTCTGGGACACACTTTTGTTAAACTGTAAACTCAGGTTGGCTCCCCAACATTTAAGCTCTGCTTGAATTGTTTGGAAACACTCTTCCGTATTGAATCAAATGCAGCAACTCAACCTTGGGTCTTAGTTACCGAGGCTTCCATGTCACAGGAACCTGGAATACACAGATTTCCCATGGC
The DNA here is from genome assembly GCA_935064755.1 of Tragelaphus eurycerus. Classification (NCBI taxonomy): domain Eukaryota; kingdom Metazoa; phylum Chordata; class Mammalia; order Artiodactyla; family Bovidae; genus Tragelaphus; species Tragelaphus eurycerus. The sequence continues at coordinate 46,209,163 of CAKXYN010000009.1, forward strand.
CTGCAGAAGGAGAAGCAGGTTGGGGGTTTGGCTGAGAGAGAGACATAGAAATTATGGGTCCTCTTTTTTTTTTCATAAAGCAAAACTTTGCCTCCCCCAACCTGAGCTCCACGAAGAAGGGTAAGAATAGAAAGGAGCCTTTTCTGATTTGGGAGCCTATATTCAAGGAATTGCCCTGGGAATATCTAAAACAGGTTTGGCTGACAATAGATGAAATCCTCCTGGGGTGGGGTCAGGAGCCACGCTGCCTCATCGTAGGGTGAGAGGAGAAAAGGGAGGGAAGGAGGTGGCAGCAAGGAAGTTCTAATTTTTATATTTCAGCTGTCTCCCTTTTTTTGAAACTTTTAACTGAGGTATAGTTTATGTATAATATTATGTAAGTTACAGGTGTACAGCATGCTATGCTAAGTCACTTCAGTCATGTCCGACTCTGTGCGACCCCATAGATGGCAGCCCACCAGGCTCCCCGTCCCTGGGATCCTCCAGGCAAGAATACCAAAGTGGGTTGCCATTTCCTTCTCCAATTCATGAAAGTGAAAAGTGAAGGTGAAGTCGCTCAGTCGTGTCCGACTCCTAGCGACCCCGTGGACTGCAGCCTACCAGGCTCCTCTGTCCATGGATTTTGCCAGGCAAGAGTACTGGAGTGGGGTGCCATTGCCTTCTCTGACAGGTATACAGTGTAGTGATTCACAATTTTAATGAAACTTATACTCCATTTACAGTTATAAAAATATTGGCTATATTCCCTGTGCTGTACAACATACTTTTGCAGCTTATTTTATTTTTTATAAAGAGCCCTTTTTGAAATAGTCTCATTTATTTACTTAGTTTTGGCTGTGCTGGGTCTTCATTGCTGCTCGGACTTTTATCTAGTTCCAGTGGGCAGGGCTCCTCTCTAGTTGTGGGGCTCGAGCTTCTCATTGTGGTGGCTTCCCTTGCTGCAGAGAACGGGCTCTAGGGTGTCCAGATTTTTTTGCTCCGAGGTGCCTGGGGTCCTCCCAAACCAGGGAGGGAACCCGTGTCTCCTGCGCTGGCAGGCAGATTCTATACCACTGAGCCACCTGGGACACCCCTGCAGATTATTTTATACCTAGCAATTTAAATGTCTTAATCCCCTGTCCCTATCTTGCCCCATCCCCTCCCCTTTCCAAACAGGTAACCACTAGTTTGTTCTCCATATCTGTGAGTCTACTTCTCTTTTTGTTACAGTCACTAGTGTGTTGTTATTTTTTAGACTCTACGTACAAGTGATGTCACAGAGTATTTGTCTTTCCCCACGTGACTTACTGAACTTAGTATAATGCCCGCCAAGTCCACCCATGCCGGCTGTGTCTTTTTTTTTTTCCAACAATATTGTGAAGCAATTTCATCTTAGTTAAAAATAAATAAGGGCTTCCCTGGTAGCTCAGCTGGTAAAGAATCTGCCTGCAATGCAGGAGACCCTGGTTTGATTCCTGGGTTGGGAAGATCCCCTGGAGAAGGGAACAGCTATCCATTCCAGTATTCTGGCCTGGAGAATTCCATGGACTGTATTTTCAATTTAATTTTTTGTATTTGTAATTTAATTTTTCAATTAAAAATAAATAAGTTTGGAGGAAAAAAAAAAAAACTGTCTCTCTTTTAGTATGAGAGCCCATTACTGCTTTCCTATCTCACCTGACAGGTAAGATTTATAAGACCTGAAAACAAATTGCTTTAGTCTGTGTGTACAAAAGTTGGTTTTGTGGTGGAGCACTTGTGTGAAAGATATATGGGCTTTGAAACCCAACTGACCTCAAACCTGTGACTTGGTTTACAGCTCTCACCATTGGCCTGTTGGCCTTTGCCGTATCCCCAGATAGATACACACATGTTTATCCTGCAGCCTGATTGCCTCGCTTCTGGCAGCTGTGGGCCCCCCAACCCTGCACAGCTCCTCCCCCACACACAGCTCTTCCCCCGACACACACACAGCTCACCCTAGGGCTGCCAGGACCTTCCTGATTTCATCTCAGGCTACCACGTGGGGTTCTAGTCTTGCATCTCCTCTGAGACTCCTAAGTTCCCTGTGGGCCCAGGGGTGGTTGCTTTAGGGGAAGCGAGTATTATTTATATCATGTAAGCAGACTAGATCACTCAATGTCGCTTCAATGATACAAACAGGCTCATGATAGACTTAAAATAATCTTCCAGCTCAGTAGAAAGGAAATGTTCCCTCGGGGTGTTCTTTAAGACTGTGTTAGGGTGAAATATGTGGGTAACACACACACCTAGCTGGTAGTTTATCCATCTTCTGTAGGAAGCTTGGGAGCCCCTCCAAAAGGCAAATATTCTGCCCAATACATGCGTTGCATTCTGTTGAGAGCTTTTCACGAACATTTCTCAGGCTGATGAGCCAAAGCCCTGCATGGCAGAGTCCCCCAAACACAGTAATTTCACCCCCTTGTGCACTTTCCCCCTTTCAGTCTCTGCTTCAGCTCCCATCCTGGCCAGCGCCCCCCTTCCCTCTCTCACACCCGCCCACACTTAGGGGTCTCCCGCCTCTGCTGTTCCCCTCCTCTGTCCTGTCAACCTCGGGGTCCCTGTCATCCACCCTCTGTCAAGGCCTCCAAGCCCTCCAAGACGCAGCTACAATGCTGTTTACACCTTCACACTTCTCTTCATCACTCAGCACCCTCCTCCTCCTTTGCGATTCCTCCCACACTGGAGTCAGATCTAACTTCACCTTCCCCTCCTCCAATGTGCACTGTGGATGCTTGTGAAAGGGAGCTAGTGGGAAAGGAGTTGGGATGAGAAAGAGCAGAATGGAGGCTCGTAGAGTCAAGGACCGACCTGCAATCCTAATCGAGCTCTGTGATCGCCTGTTCACAGAGAAACCAAATTACTCTGAAATTAAATGATGCCCCAGATTTCTAAAGAATCTCTATCAGGGAATTTGCCTGTTGAACGCATTACTGATAGCTCCTCTGGCTACCAAATTTAAGCTCTGAAATAAAGAAATGATGGTAGGATGTTGCTTAGAAATTCCAAGGGCTACAAAATACAGAAGGGCATTCATGCTTCCAACACATGCGAGGCCAGTTCACGGGGCCACGCGGGCACCCAGGGTGCTCTTCTCCATATTTTATGACCTTATCATTCATTGTTCTGCTTTCCTGGCCCTTGTTTTCATTTATTCCTGTTAGAACCTTCACTGTATGGTTTCTCTCCTCCAGAAATTAAAGGTATTAGCTGGAGATCTCAGGGACTTGGCGGCATTCAGTCAATTTAAAATCAACACGAAGTGTAGAGGGTGGTGGATGCAAGATGTGCGTTTTATTTAACAAGCAAAGTTTATTTTTAATTGACATGCTGTCAGGACAAGTCTATAGGGCACTGAGATATTTTTAGCTTCTTTTTTCTATTATCCTGCACAGTTTTTTTTTTTTTAATGTCTTCTTTTAAAACTGATAAAGGCTTTCAGAGCTTTAAAAAAATCACATATTTAATCCCATAGCTTATTTAGTGTAAAATAAACTAAAAATAAAACAACAGCTCCCACTAAGAGAACAGTACTCTCATCACTCATAGACAATTCAGATTTATCAATTATAATAAGTTCACAGCAGCATCAAGCGGAAAATCCTACTGGAGTTGAGAGCCCAGAAACACAGCAGCAGGATCTTCAGTGTTGAGTCCCTGTTCAGGGTGAGAAATAGTAGAGTTTGTTGTTGGTTATAACTGCTTGTATTTCATTTATAGTTTTGAACATGTTGTTGCTAGAGCTATAGGGGTTCTGATCCACCAAATGACAATTTGTGATGCCTCCTTTTTTTTCTCCTCATTTTAATTTTGATCCCCTTTTCCAACCAAGTTCTGGGAGGCTCCTTGGGTGCCAGTGTTCCTGTTCAAACCGAGACATGTGTACACAACAATCTCCTTGTGTGGGAGCCCCTGGGTAGCTGCGTGGTTGACTAAACAGAAACATCTAATCAGCGGATCACCAAAGCCGTGAGGAAGGATGGGTCGTTTCTTCTGAGAATCACATTTCCACCATGGTTCCCCCTCCACCTGCAGTAAAATTCGATTTTTTTTTTCTGTAGCTCTTGTAAATCATCACTCAGGAAAGGTATAAATGAGTAACCTTGATCTAACCCATTAATTTTACCTTTGAAGGTTATTTTTTCTGAGGAAATAATAAGGCATGTTACTTAGTTGTACCCTTTACATTCATATCCAACTCTCTGCAACCCCGTGGACTGTATCCCGCCAGGCTCCTCTGCCCATGGAATTCTCCAGGCAAAAATCCTGGAGTGGGTAGCCATTCCCTTCTCCAGGGGATCTTCCCAACTTAGGGATCGAACCCAGGTCTTTTGCATTGCAAGCGAATTTTTTACTGTCTGAGCCACCAGGGAAGCCCCTTATAATAATATAATATGAACATGTCATATACAGTGTGTGTGTACTTCGTTGCTTAGTCGTGTCCGACTCTTTGCAACCTTATGGACTGCAGCGCACCAGGCTCCTCTGAACATAGGACTTCCCAGGCAGGAATACTGAAATAGGTTGCCATTTCTTCCACCAGGGCATCTTCCCGACCCAGGGAAGAACCTGAGTCTTCTGCACCGGCAGGTGGATTCTTTACCCTCTGAGCCTCCAGGGAAGCCCCTGTCATGTTAATAAATATCCTCATATGTCATCCGGGGAAGGCAATGGCACCCCACCCCAGTACTTTTGCCTGGAAAATCCCATGGACGGAGGAGCCTGGTAGGCTCCAGTCCGTGGGGTCGCTAAGAGTCGGACACGACTGAGCGACTTCACTTTGACTTTTCACTTTCATGCATTGGAGAAGGAAATGGCAACCCACTCCAGTGTTCTTGCCTGGAGAATCCCAGGGACAGGGGAGCCTGGTGAGCTTCCGTCTATGGGGTCGCACAGAGTCGGACACGACTGAAGCGACTTAGCAGCAGCAGCAGCAGCAGCAGCAGCAGCAGCAGCAGCAGCAGCATATGTCATCAAATATTCCTGTAAAAATGTCATGTTTTAAAGATGGAACTAAGGTAACAAGTGTGGCTATCAAATGAAAGGAATAATGGCTACCCACTAAAGTGTTCTTGTCTGGAAAATCCCATGGACAGAGGGGCCTCGCGGGCCAGATGGGGCTTATGGGGTCACAAAGAGTTGGACATAAATGAGTGAGTAAGCACGCACACATTTAAATGACAGACCAAGCAGGTTAAAAAACTGTATGCTCCTAAAAAATTGTATTTTTCTAAATTATATGTGTTTCTTGGTTGTGAAAAATGTGCCACTGTTACCTAAAATATTAACAACCAGAGAAACAAAGTGAGGATAAACAGACAGAGAAGTGCTCTACTGTCTTTGCAACTCCTCTCTAAATCTAAAATTATTCCAAAATTAAAAATGTATTAAGAAGTAAGAGAGCTTCTTAGTAACTTTATGGCACACCTTTCTCAGTGCCTCAGTGATTTAGCATTTAAAATAATAAAATCCTTTAAAAATTCAAAAAGTTGTGTTTTTGCATTTTATGTAGATTATGAGTCTATTTACATGTAAGTTACAGAGGCGAAATATACCTAGAAAACATACCAAAATGATAACCTCAGCTACATCTGTGGGATTTGGAATGGTTAGTTTTCCTGAATTTTTAAGATTTTTCTGTAATGAATATGATACTTTTAGATGATAATTTATATAACTGTACACATCATAGTTACATAATATATAAAATAAAATCACTTTTATGAGGTTTCTGCATAATCAGGAAAAAAAGAAATAGGCATGTGGATTGACCAAGAGCCCTGGAAGCAGCAGGAACGCTGAAATTGAACACAGCTGGCTGAAGCTTATTCGCCGACCCAGACGGTGATGTGTGTGCTGCAGCTACTGTTCAAACTCTAGGTAATCTACGTGGTTAATACAAATTAGACACAAGCAGCTAATAACACTTTTGGAACCACAAAGTTAACTTGGTAATGATAGTATTCCTAAATTAGCACAATGAAAAGCTTAGCAACTATTGCCCATCTATCTAATGAATGGGTGGTGGGAAGAAAAGCCTCTTTTCTTTCAGAAGCTCAACACTAAAATTAGCCGTATCTGTTACCTTAGTTGCAAAAAGGAAAGACAGAAGGCTGTTCATTCAACTGGTATTTTGCTCTCTCGGAGATCTACACTCGAGCAATTCATGGGACAGATAAGGGAGGGAGCCTGTAGACTCACCCTCAAAAGCAAAATTTTTGGAGAAAGTAATTTCCAGCTTTCAAGCAATGAATGGTACCTCTCTGGGGTCTAATAATTTTTCCCAGAAAAATAATGAGACAAACAGAAAACGGATGAAGTAACAGCTTGGCAACGTTGCAGTTGATCCTGCAGTGGTCGTGAAACTGTAAATAGCAAAAGACGGCAGTAAGGAGACCCCAGACTTCACCTAGAGACAAAACATTCAGCCTGTTGTTTTTTACTGCAGGATTTTGAGTGGAAAAGTAGTCCCAACTTGTCAATCAGCTAAGTTGCCGGGGCTAATAGATTCTGGTGTTTAGGGGGGTCAACACAGAATTTAATTTAACATCTCACAATACACCCACATGCCCAGAAAATGTGGACAGCTTGATGGGGTTCACTGAGCCAAAGAAGCAAGACCCAAACAGTGCATTAATGTATAGGGGAAGAATGGTTGCAATCAGCCCCTTGTGAATTGGACAGAGGGCTTGGAGATGAAGCAATTATGAGCCATCGGGGATTAATAGTAAAGTGTGAATACCAAGCTGTATATGTTAGGGGCAGAATATGTTGCCTATAGAAAACAACAAAGGACGTGCCTTACTATTAAGTGAGATTAAACGTAATGGCCTGATTTAATCACAAAGGCAGAATTAAATTCAGATGGCAACTTCAAAGTGGACACAGGAACACAGGCCACTGCTTACATTTACATATAGCTGGCATAGCTTGGCCCGTCATACAATAGGATAAAGTTTCTTTGGCCACTTAAACAATTTTCTATTCTTCACTTTTTTTGTGAACACTCACTGTATTTATTCCGTGATTGCATTTAGTTAATAAGAAGGAGCTAAGAGTTCTATTTATTTGTGGATGCTATAATTTTTAATTCTTTCAAATTATGGGGGGAAAAAACTGCAAAAGGTCAACAGAACAGAGTGGCTATAATCAGACTGACAATAAGATGAAGAAGAAGCAAAGACAAAACCAAATTTAAAAAAAAAGAAAATCTCTGATAGAGTGATCCAGTGTCTTACTTTTTTCTCTGCCTTCAACTTAGAATTCATCATTTGAGAACCAGACTTAGCTTGTGGGAAATGAAGCTTTTCCCTACTCAGGTCCACGTTTGAGTTACCATCATAGAATCCAAGGGAGTTATTCTTTTTCTTTTTAATTTTAAAATTTACTTGGTTTTTCTTCTCTTTTCAAAGATTTTTTTAATTCTGTTTTTAGTTTTTGTTGGAGTATAATAGATTTACAAGGTTGTGTTACTTTCAGGTGTTCAGTAAAGTGAGTCAGTTATCCATATCCACTCTTTTTCAGATTCTTTTCCCATATAGACCATTACAGTGTGTTGAGTAGAGTTCCCTGTGCTACAGAGTATGTCCTTATTAGTTACCTATTTTACATACAGTGCTGTGTATATATCAATTGCAATCTCTCAGTTTATCCCTCCCCCTCTCTTATCCCCTAGTAACCATAAGTTTGTTTTCTATATCTGTGACTCTATTTCTGTTTTGTGCATAAGTTTGTTTGTACCCTTTAAAAAATTTTTACATATAAGCGATATCATGTATTTGTCAATCTCTCATTTAGTTCACTCAGTATGACAGTCTCTAGGTCCATTCATGTTTAAGTGAGTTATTTTTCAGTACAGACTCCTTCCTTCTTTCTTCTTTGCTACTGAAGGCTAGCTTCCTTCTGCACACCCATGTTCAAGAGAGTTCTCTTAAGAGGTTTGGGAGATATAATTCTGTCTCAGGGTTTAGAGGAGTTAGTGGGTCCCTAGGAAATTTCAAGCACCCATGACTTTAATTTAAAAGTTAAATATAGTGTTATATTTATTTATTTATGGCTATGCTGAGTCTTCGTTGCTGGGTTCAGTGCTTTGCCAATTGTGGCCAGCGAGGGTTTTACTCTTCCTTACGGTTCACGGGCTTCTCTTGTTGGCGAGCACAGGCTTGAGGCGTGAGGCTCAGTAGTTGTGGTGTGTGGGCTTAGTTGCTCCGCAGCATATGGGATCTTTCTGGACCAGGGATCGAACCATGTCCCCTGCCTCGGCAGGCAGATTCTTAACCACTGGAACACCAGGCAAGTCCAAGTACAGTGTTTTAAAGCCATGATTGCCTCTATGCAACGCTCAAGTAGATTAAAAGCTTTTGAGTTCATAAAAGTGTCATGTAAATTTTATCAATATATGTAATATTTAATTATCATTTTATCTATTTGTGTAAAATAGTTACATATATAATTTTATATACCTATATAAAATAATTGTAATTTGTGATTACATGTATTATAACGATCATATTATATTATACATTAAATAATGTATACTTGCTGCTGCTAAGTCGCTTCAGTCGTGTCTCACTCTGTGCGACCCCATAGATGGCAGCCCACCAGGCTCCCCCGTCCCTGGGATTCTCCAGACAAGAACACTGGAGTGGATTGCCATTTCCTTCTCCAATGCATGAAAGTGAAAAGTGAAAGTGAAGTTGCTCAGTCGTATCCGACTTTTAGCGACCCCATGGTCTGCAGCCTACCAGGCTCCTCTGTCCATGGGATTTTCCAGGCAAGAGTACTGGAGTGGGGTGCCTATTGCCTTCTCCGAATGTATACTTACATATTTATAAATGATGAATGATCCTACCCTTTGAGCCAGCAATCTTCCTTCAAAGAATTTATTCTAAAATGGCATGGCCCAAGGACTCAAAGATTTAGGTATGAGGGCATTCATCACAAAATTGCTTTTGATATTAAAACCAAATCAGAGTGGACCAAAATGCCCATCCTTAGAAATGAGACTAAGAAATGTTGCTATGCATTTACAGTAAAATTCCTTGCAGACATTTTAATAATCTGAATCTGAAATGATTTGAAATAATGACCTGGCGCTTTAGTTGATTAGATAAATAAACACATAAATTAGAGAAAGATGTCATAACATATTGCAGGTTGTAGAATTTCTGTATAGTATGAGTTTAAGTATGTCTAACTGAGTGTGTCTATTAGAGAAACGTTTAGGAAAAACGTGACTGGTGTTTATATCTGAGGGGTTGGATTTTGTTTGAGTTTTGGTATTTAATCATTTTTTATAAACATTTTAAAAAATATTTATTTGGCTGCATTGGGTCTTAGTTGTAGCACACAGGATCTTCTGTTCTGTGGTCTTCTCTCTAGTCGAGGCACCTCGGCTTAGCTGCCCTGGGGCAGATGGAATCTTAGTTCCAGGACCAGGGCTAGAGCCCATGTTCCCTCCACTGGAAGGCAGATGCTTAACCACTGGACCACCAGGGAAGTCTCTGTGGAATTTTTTTTTTTTTTAACAATTAAAAATTACATTTACACTCAGAAAAAGAAATTTATTTTTGAAAAGGAATTATGTCTTTGAGATGATTTCAGTAAACACTTGGAAGTGATTTTAAGGACAGAAGATGAGATTTTCTGTCTTTGAAAATGAAGTTGCTCAGTCGTGTCTGACTCTTGGCAACCCTATGGACTGTAGCCTACCAGGCTCCCCTGTCCATGGGATTTTCCAGGCAAGAGTATTGGAGTGGGTTGCTGTTTCCTTCTCCAGAGTATCCTCCCAACTCAGGGATCGAACCTGGGTCTCCCACACTGTAGGCAGATGCTTTTACCGTCTGAGCCACCAGGGAAGTCCTTTCTGCCTTTAAAATGAGGCAAAATATCACCCATTATTTTGGTTTTGGAGAATTTATCTTCCTCTTTTCATTGCCCCTTCATGTTGACAGAGATTTTCTGAGTTTGACTCACCCTCCTTGGAAAGAATAGGTTGATTGTCTAGAGTGTGTTACAATCTGATTTCAATCTGACGAGATTTAAGGAAAATGCAGGCAGAGGACAAGTCCCTGAGGAAGAGGCAGGGGAAGGATGAGGTCCGCCTTTAGAGAAAGCAAGCTCGGAACCGCAAGGTGTCTTCAGAGCAATACACGATGAACGTATATAAATGAATCAATGCCTCGAAGCTGGGCAAAGCCCAGTGACTGAGGCCTGGGAGCTTGCCCAACCACAAGTGTGACTGAGAAAATGTCCCCAACCATAGTCTTCTCGGCTTGCGCCACTTCCCTCTGACCCTTCACCCAAGTTCTGTTCTAGTCAATTGCAAGGATCCCACTCTGCTTAGAAGAGTGAGGAAAATAAGCAAGGTGGGAACAAGCAAAATGCACTTTGGGTTTCTAAGGGCTGCTTGTGACTGACATAGCTCATTTACCATAAACGGGAGCAGACCCTAACCCATGTCCCTCCCCACATGTGTGCTTCCTCAAGCACCTCTGGGCTAAGGGTCCTCTGACTAATTCTACAGTTGGACTAAGCTGGATGCGGGCACCAGTGAATGATGATTCATAAAGTTTCAGCGTCACCGCTCACCTGGGGACTTCCTCTGCCCATTCTCAAGCACAGAGGGTCAAGTCAAACAGAAATATAGTTGGCAAATCCAGGCAAACTCACAAGATTATTAAGACAGGCTGAGGCAAGGAAAACACGGCATATCTCCCTCGATGGCTCAGGTGGTGTGACAGCAAACCCTTTTCTCCGCCCTTTCTGAAGTCATCTCCTGAAGGTGAAGTGGTTGTCAGATCAGAAACCCCCTCTCAAACCCACCCCCGGGTGTCCAGAAAAGCAACTGCTGCATTTCCAGATGCAATAGGAGTAGAGAAAATTTCTAGTCTTTAGAATATAGATGAGCATTAAAAACAACAATATTGTTTCTTTCTGACTACAGAAAAATACTTGTTGTGGTGGTTCATTTGTAAGTCGTGTCAGATTTTTGCAATCTTGTGGACTGCCGCTGGCCAGGGTTCCCTGTCCTTCATTTTCTCCTGGAGTTTGCTCAAACCCATGTCCATTGAGTCGGTCCATTGATGCCATCCAACCATCTCATCCTCTGTCACCCTCTTCTCCTCCTGCCCTCAGTCATTCTCAGGATCAGGGTCTTTTTCCAGTGAGTCAGCTCTTCACATCAGGTGGCCAAAGTATTAGAGCTTCAGCTTCAGCATCAGTCCTTCCAAAGAATATTCAGGGTTGATTTCCTTTAGGATGGACTGGTTGGCTCTCCTTGCAGTCCAAGGGACTCCCAAGAGTCTTCTCCAGCACCACAGATGGAAAGCATCAATTCTTTGATGCTCAGTCTTCTTTATGGACATCTCACATCTGTGTATGACTGTCTAGGTTTGTCATAACTTTCTTTCCAAAGAGCAAGCATCTTTTAATTTCATGGCAGCAGTCACCATCCTCAGTGATTTTGGAGCTCAGGAAAGTAAAATCTGTCACTACTTCCACTTTTTCCTCTTCTATTTGCCATGAAGTGATGGTACAAAAATTGCAGGTTTATGTTAAAAGGAAAGAAATGCTGAGATCACAAGAAAATACACAGCACATATGATTCCACTTTCCTGAGATAGCCACTGTTAATCTCAGAATGTTTCCCTCTGGTTGTTTTCCTATGTACATACAGTTAGAAAACATACTTTCACCTTTTACAAAACTAGAATCATATAATTTCATTTCCTTTCTTTTAATGGTCTTTGAAGCTTAAGTGCGTTGAGAAATTCTGGTAACAATAAGAGTGGTAATATAGTTAGTAATCATGTCATTTGTACTTTTTACACCCTGGGTTATACACAGGACTCTTCTCCAGGGAACTGGAGGTATTTTTAACTTACTCTCCTAATGGACCTGGAGATAAGGAAAAATACACAGCTGAGATGGTCTAAAGAGAAGGGATCGCTTCTTGGAGGCACACAGTCAAGTCATAACCAGGAGGAGAACTGAGTTCCCACTATGTTGTTGGGGACTAGTCACCTGGGGAAATCTGGTGTTCCTCTGGCCACGGGCAGGTAATACCCAACACACCCACACACACACTCACACACACTCACACACACACACACTCACACACACCCACACACCACACACTCACACACACACACAAGGACGGCAGTCACCCCAGAGGTTGGGAGGGAGGGGATGACTGTCCTGGCCTCCCCCAAGGCTGGGTGACAGCTCCTGCAGGCTCGTGGCCCCCCCGGGCCCAGGGCGGGTTGACAGTTGTCACGGCATCAACTGTGCCTTCAGAGGACGAGCAGGGAGACCAATGACTCCACACAAAGGGCTGAAGTGCTCGTGTGAAAGGTCAGTGAGGCCCGTCATCTGGGCCCCGGAGGGGACTGAGAAGGCGGTGACCGTGACAACCACAGGCCAGGGGCAGGATCTCCACCTCGGCCTGTGGCCTGGGGGAGGAGCTGAAGGGCCTTGGGAGTGAGGGCAGCCCATGGGGTGCGGGGCCCCCCAGATCCTCAGGTCTCAGAGACTCTGCTGGCATCTCTTCACTCATTCCCCAGGCCAGGCAGGTGGCAGGGTGGCCTGCAAGGCGACAGGAAACAAAACGATCTGCCCTAGGGGCACTCAAAGCTCTGACATGAGGCCCCATCCTTCCTCCTGGGGGTGGACAGAACCTGGGGAATCAGGGTGTTCTTTGGGGAACCTCATGAAACAGCTTCCCTGATGACTCAGACAGTAAAGAACCCATCTGCAATGCAGGAGACCTGAGTTCAATCCCTGGGTTGGGAAGATCCCCTGGAGAAGGGAATGGCTCCCCACTCCAGGATTCCTGCCTGGAGAATTCTACGGACAGAGGAGCCTGGCGGGTTACAGTTCATGGGGTTACAAAGAGTCAGACACAACTGGGTGACTAACACTCATTCACAGGAAACACAGTTTCATGAAACCTGAAACTATTAATATTAATAGTTAATCAATACTATTAATATTCAGTGTCAAATTCAATACATTTTAATGCCACATTTGAGTATGTAAATGAGGCAAAGAATTAAGAAGAAAAAAAACAGAAGTTGGAAACATAAAACGGTACAAGGAGAAAAGGCTGCTTATTTACCCAATTATCTCAGTGGGTCAGGGACAAGGACCACTGCCTGTCACTTCCACTATGACACTACGGTGTACCCCACCTCGCTGAAAGCTGGAGATCTTTCCTTTCACAAACCTAGGCTCTTCCTGTTTTTCCCCATCTCTGGATGGAACCACCACCCAACTGGCTACACAAGCAGCAATCTTCCTTCAGTCAACCTGGAACAAATTCAAAGTGATCTTTTTCTTGCACTTAAGTTTCATTAGCCTTTCCTTTGTTTTTGAAGGGTAGAAAGAATGCAGTTTGTATCTTAAGGCTTAAGTAAATTTCAGAGCTAACTGCATAGGATACGATTTGAATTTTTAATCAAATCCTTTGCATTTTCATGATAAGAATTCTGTAAGAGCCATTATCTAAGGACCTATCTTGCTTTTCCATAGTGACCCACGATTTATGACATTTCTTGGATCTTGATTTCACAGGAGGAGATAATTTATGGAAAGCCCTTAAATCGTCATCAGCCCCAGATTGCCTTGTCATCCTTTCAGGGTACAACCAACTGACCATTATAATTTCTGCAAATATTAAATCATAATTACCGAATTTAAAAAATAAAGTTTTTTGAGGTAGAAAATGACAGAGATACATGAAATAGCATTCCTAGGGAAGAATAAAGTAAGAAATTTGTAGCATGCCCCTTCTGAGGTTGCAGGCGTTTTACGTAACCCCCTGCTGGCTTCACAGTTAAGTAAACTGAGGCATGAAGTCACATATAAAGGTTCACAGCCATTAACAATAAAGCAGCTGAGAGATCCAGGGAGCCAAACTCTTTTGCCAGAACATCAGAACCGCCAGCCGCTGCATATAAAGCCAGGCTGAACCAGCAAAAGTCAAGCGAATGCAGGACTGGACTCCAAGGATGGCCTTGTTTTAAGCGATAAAGGTGGTCTATCATTATCATTTGACCAATATTTATCACAGTCCTACGGTGGCTCTAGAACCACAGCAGGAATAACACATGCTCTGTGTCTCGAGCTGACATCTTAGCAGGTGAGATACACACTAAGCAACTAGCTAGACAGCTTTTACTGAATGTCTATGTGATAACGGCCAAGACAGTGAGCACACATAACAGGGAGATTTCATATGGTCTGGGAGGTCTGGGGTGTGCTCCAGCGAAGCTATATCTGATGTAAACAATGAAGAAAGAGTAGGTTTTAACTAGATAAAGTGTATGTGTTGTGGGGGTGTTGGGGTGTTCCATGAAGAGCATGGCAGCTGTGGAAAGCTTGGAGGCAGGACGAAGCACTGAGAATTTCATGGGGTCCAAGAGGAGGCTGGTAAGGGACTCGAGTGTCACAGTCCTGCTTAAGAATGTTCATCTTTGGGACTTCCCTGTGGTCCAGTGGCTAAGACTCTGAGCTCCCAACGCAGGGGGTTGGGGTTCGATTCCTGGTCAGGGAACTAGATCCCACGTGCTGCAACTAAAAAGGTCTCACATGCTGCTGTGAAGACTGAAGATCCTATGTGCTGCAACTAAGACCCAATGCAACCAAATAAATAAATATTAAAAGAAAAAAAAAAAAGAATGTGTGTCTTTAACCCAAAAGCAACGGGGCCACAGTGAAGCCAGAGCAGGTTGGGGCATCTGAGTACACTGGTCATCGGGAACTGGAGCTCATTCCTCACCCACATACTACGTATTGGTTAGCTCAATTTTATTTTAGTAAATGGTTGCCCAGCTTAGATGAGTCACTAGTCAAATATTATTCCATCTGTGACAACAGGGATGGAACTTGAGGGCATTATGCTAAGTGGAAGCAATCAGAGAAAGACACATACCTTACAACCTCACGTATAGGTGGAATCTAAAAACAGAAACAAACAACAGAACTCACAGATACAGAGAAAAGGTCTGTAGTTGCCAGACATTGGGGCAAAGGGTGGCAAAGTGGGTAAGGGTGGTCAAAAGGTACAAAGTTCTAGTTATAAAATAATTAAGTCCTGGGGGTGCAATGTACAGCATATTGACTATCAGATCAGATCAGATCAGATCAGTCGCTCAGTCGTGTCCGACTCTTTGCGACCCCATGAACCACAGCACGCCAGGCCTCCCTGTCCATCACCAGCTCCCGGAGGTCACTCAGACTCGCATCCATCGAGTCAGTGATGCCATCCAGCCATCTCATCCTCTGTCGTCCCCTTCTCCTCCTGCCCTCAATCCCTCCCAGCATCAGAGTCTTCTCCAATGAGTCAACTCTTCGCATGAGGTGGCCAAAATACTGGAGTTTCAGCTTTAGCATCATTCCTTCTAAAGAAATTCCAGGATTGATCTCCTTCAGAATGGACTGGTTGGATCTTCTTGCAGTCCAAGGGACTCTCAAGAGTCTTCTCCAACACCACAGTTCAAAAGCATCAATTCTTCGGCGCTCAGCCTTCTTCACAGTCCAGCTCTCACATCCATACATGACCACAGGAAAGACCATAGCCTTGACTAGATGGACCTTTGTTGGCAAAGTAATGTCTCTGCTTTTGAATATGCTATCTAGGTTGGTCATAACTTTCCTTCCAAGGAGCAAGCGTCTTTTAATTTCATGGCTGCAGTCACCATCTGCAGTGATTTTGGAGCCCAGAAAAACAAAGTCTGACACTGTTTCCACTGTTTCCCCATCTATTTCCCATGCAGTGATGGGACCAGATGCCATGATCTTCGTTTTCTGAATGTTGAGCTTTAAGCCAACCTTTTCACTCTCCACTTTCACTTTCATCAAGAGGCTTTTTAGCCCCTCTTCACTTCCTGCCATAAGAGTGGTGTCATCTGCATATCTGAGGTTATTGATATTTCTCCCGGCAATCTTGATTCCAACTTGTGTTTCTTCCAGTCCAGCATTTCTCATGATGTACTCTGCATATAAGTTAAATAAACAGGGTGACAATATGCAGCCTTGACGTACTCCTTTTCCTATTTGGAACCAGTCTGTTGTTCCATGACCAGTTCTAACTGTTGCTTCCTGACCTGCATACAGATTTCTCAAGAGGCAGATCAGGTGGTCTGGTATTCCCATCTCTTTCAGAATTTTCCATAGTTTATTGTGATCCACACAGTCAAAGGCTTTGGCATAGTCAATAAAGCAGAAATAGATGTTTTTCTGGAACTCTCTTGCTTTTTCCATGATCCAGCGGATGTTGGCAATTTGATCTCTGGTTCCTCTGCCTTTTCTAAAACCAGCTTGAACATCAGGAAGTTCACGGTTCACATATTGCTGAAGCCTGGCTTGACTATAGTTAATAATAAATACTGTATTGCATCTTTGGGAGTTGCTGAGACAGTAGATCTTAAAAGTTCTCATCACAAGGAAAAAAAATATGTAACTGTGTGGTGATGGATGTTCATTAGACTTACTGTAATCATGTTGTAATATATGTAGATATCAAATCATGATGTTCTACACCTGAAACTAATATGTCAATTATATCTCAATTTAAAAATTATTTTATTTTATTTACTACCTGCCACTCTCCCCCAGTAAGTAACCTTTTTTTCTTTTCCTTCTCATCCTCAAATCTGTATGTGTAAGTCTGAAAAAGTAAGAGTGTAAGTCACTTAGTTGTGTTCGACTCTGTACAACCCCCATGGACTGAGGCCCGCCAGGCTGCTCTGTCCATGGGATTCTCCAGACAAGAGTACTGGAGTGCGCTGCCATGCCCTTCTCCAGGGTAAGTCTGAGGTCAAGTCCATTTTTCAGGCTCTCACTGTTGAGTAGCTGAGACCCTAAGCGTCAGGCAGGGCTGACAGGGAGCTGAGTCCGTGGGCCTCAAGATCAGCAGGGCTTCGAAAACCCAGACACCCAGGCCAGTGAAACCAGACTCCCTGCGAGGTGGGACCCTGGCATCGGGTTTTATTGTTGTATGTGTAGAAGGTGATTCCACCGTGCAGCCCAGTTTGAGAAGCTGTGAACCAAGGGTCTCAACTGCAGGAGTCTGTCCTTCCCCTAACTAGGAGGAAAAAATAGTAGAAGCGACAATCCTCTGAAAGCATTCAGGACTTTCTTATAGCTAAAGACAAATACAAGGACCGATAAGCCGCAACCAAAGTCTCTCCCAGGCTCAGCAATTCTTTATTTGCGCTGACGGCACTGGCTGGCGTGGGGGTGGGGGGCATCTCCAGATAACACATAAGCTGGGCTCAGGCAGGTCCCTACCCCTGCCCAGGCTCCGGGCCATCTGCGAGGCCCCTCGGGCCGCCGATGGTCACTTAGGATTGGAGGAGACGTGGGCTTTGCACGTATCAGCCGGTGGCTCGCAGCCCGCTTCACAGAGCCGGGTTCGGGAGCTCTGGTCCCCGCGCCCTGGCGGCCGCCACGCACGTTGTCATTCGGGCATCCCGGCTCCCCGGACATCTGGCCAAGCGGCGCCTCCCTCCGCCTCCTTCCTCCGCCCTCCCCGCCCCTCCCCTCTCCACCCCTCTCTTGTTTGGGGCGGTAAGGTCAGGAGTGTTCAACAATTCGACGTGGGAAGTCTCCCCGAGGAAGTGCCGGGTCATAAATTTCATCCAACAAGAGGGCCGATCAAGCTCAGACATTAGGAAACCTCCCAGCCACTAATCACCAGCGCAGCCCCTGTACTCAGCTCCAGACTCCAGGGCACAGAGAGGCTGGACTGTGGGTTTCCCAGAGCTGATGTGGGTCCATGGGCCCAGTGCCGGGATCGTGTGTGTATGTGTGTGTATCCCTCTGCCTCTGGCCGACTTTTATATCCTTTCTTTCCACACATGTGGAAGGGCAGTAGTGGAGACTGTCCTGACATGAGAGAGGTGTGTTAAACCCTGTGGGGATGGTTTCAAGCCTAAAGTTTAGACCATGAGCTCAGGACAAGAAACATTTTGAATGAGAGTAATGATGTATTGGGTGCTGTGTTACATATCTTGCCATCTGAATGTGCTGATGGTACCCAGCTAAAACAGACAGCCACGGGTTAAGGACAACTTCTGGTCTCCGCCCTGGCTGTGTGACACTGGGCTTAGTCACTTTCCATCTCTGATCTCTGTTCCTAGCTGTGAAGTGAACGAGTTGGAGGGCGGAGTGGGAGATCGCTGGGTCCCCTTGGTGATCTAAGAGCCTCGAGGTCTTTGTTCCCCCTCCTCTGTGCAGCAAGAACAGTCAGATTACCTTCAGCCTCTGCCCTGCTGTCCTTTGATCAAGGAAATCCTTGCCAGGGACTGGTGCTCTGGCTTAGCTGGAAAGCCCTGGGGTGTCCTGGGGAGTTTGGAGAGTCACTCCTGGCTGCTCCAATCCATAAAGTAGTGCTCCAACCCTGAAGGCATCTGAAGATACACAGGGCAATCATAACACCAGGCACAGTTCTAACCCATTAGGTAAATTAACTCAAGCTTTACAACAGCCCCAGAGGTAAATTCTATTATTAGCCTACTTTACAGATGAGTAAACTGAGATGCCTGAGCTCTGAGAAGGGGAGTAGAAAGAATTGTTCTCTCAAAAGATTTTTATGATCTGGGGCAAAACACTGTTTTGAAGTCAAAATTTTTTAAACGTTGAATTATTCCAAGTTTGTAGGGAAAATTAATACATGCTTAGAAAAAATTAATACACTGAAATATTTACAGGGTTTAAATCTGGGTGATGGCATTGTGGATAATTTATAGGGAATTATGGTTTAGCAAGGTCACTTTCTCGGTTCTCATAGCCAGCAAAGTGCTGGAGTAAAGTCTCAAACCCAAGTCTGCTACTGCTAAGTCACTTCAGTCGTGTCCGACTCTGTGCGACCCCATAGACGGCAGCCCACCAGGCTCCCCTGTCCCTGGGATTCTCCAGGCAAGAACGCTGGAGTGGGTTGCCATTTCCTTCTCGAAAACCCAAGTCTACTTGCCTATAAAGTCTACTTGAATAGTTGCTGACTGCTACTTAAATTGGAAAACCACGTGTTAAAAAAAAAAAACCCACACAAATATTGTACCCTAAAATCAGACTGCAGTGAAGAGGCAGGGAGGGGACTTGAACCCCTGTAACCAGCCCCAGAGGCCATGCTCTAAGCGGTAAGAAGCACAGACAGCAGACTTGGGCCCTCTGAAGAGACAGCACCTCCTGGTCTGGGGACTGAGTGAGATGTGTGAGGTGGCCCGAGAGCAGGAAGCCAGGACAGGGAGGCAGGTAGGGCGAGGCCCAGGGGCAGCTGCCTGGCCCTGCAGGCGAGGGTGTGTCCTTGGAGCACGTTGCCCACTCCAAGCTCTTGGGCCCAGATTTTCCATCAGGCACCAGAAGAACCATTGTGGGGCAGCACAGAGACCCCTGGGCTTTCCCAGGTGGCGCTCATGGTAAAGGGCCCGCCTGCCAGTGCAGGAGCTGTGAGACGCAGGTTCGATCCCTGGGTCGGCATCCTCCAGAGAATCATCCCAGCCCACGGACTGAAGCAGAGTCTCCTACATTGGCGGGCGGATTCTTTAGCATCTGAGCCACCAGGGAAGCCCTGTTCAGATCTTAGAGCACCCCAATGAGAACTTTGGCTCATGTTCTGGAATCTTTAAAAGAATGAGCCATCGTTGCCATGGGTGTTGAGTTTTGAAGGCTTTTGCCTAAAACATCTGTATTCTGAGGACAAAATAATTGTTTTGTGATGAGCTCTCTGGATAATTGTCAGATATTAATAGAAACTCCTGATCACATTTCTTCACTGGTGTTCTCTGCTTTTCTTGACCGGCATTATTTTGCATGTGTTTCAACCAGTCAGGAGGAAATTTCTGTACGGGAAGCATTTTTCATTTTTTGTGGAATGCCATGCTCAAGAGAGAAACCGTTTTAAAGTCAGAAGAAGAAGCCACACTGGCCTGTCGTCCTGTGCCCTGCACACCTGTAACGAGCGCATGCTTGTGGCTGCTACTGCCTTACACATGGGCTGTATTAATTAGTCTTACACCAAATTTCTGCCCATTCCCCTGTCTTCTGTCTGCCCAGTATTTCAGTAAGGTGCTGGCAAGGTTCTGCCCTGCTTATCTTGCAAAAGTGGTGTGGATTTCTTCCAAGTGGGACAGCAAACAAAAGCTGCCTCTACGGCCTTCTGATAATTCAGCCCCATTTGAATCTTTAATTGGAAACATCTCCACACCAAAAGAACACTTGCAGTAGATATCAAGCACAAATCTCTCTTTCTCTTTTCCATTTTTTTTTATTTTTTTGGCCGCACCACACTGCGGCACGTGGGATCCTAGTTTCCCCAACCAGGGATCGAACCAGTGCCCCCTGCATTGGGAAGGGCAGAGTCTTAACCACTGGAATGCCAGGGACGTCCCATAAATGCCTCTTCATCAAACAGTTCCTTGTATCACACAGGAGGCACAGAATATTAGGACCACCAGTTGTCCCCACAGAAAAGCACTGGTGAGTCAGCTCATCTAGAAGGGCCCATTTGACTCTGATGTCAGACTGGGAGGCCTCCACCCTTTAAACACTCATGTCTCAGCTTCCCTGCAAAATTGCAAACTAGAAGTTGGCCTGAGCCTTGATTCCCCTCCTAGAATGTGAGATAATGTAATTCTAATAAGGGGATGTGTTCTGCCTAGAATCATGCTATACTATACAATGCTGTACTTGCTAAACACACAGAAAGAGAGGGAAGGGAAGAATGAATAATTGCTTATAAAAATGCCACCATCTCATGGCCCCAACACTAAACTGGTGCTGGTCCAGTTTCTTCCCAAATGAATGGTGATGCTTCCGAATTCACTCTGGCTGCCCCGAAAGCCCTCTGCCTTTCTGTGACTGCAGGAGGCTCGGATGGGGTGGGGAGAGGGCTGGGGGTGGGGAGAAGTGCTGTGCCTTAAGCTTCATCCTGGCTGCACATAAAGGAAGCAAAATCAAAACCCAAGCTGGAGAGAAAAAAAAAAGTCCTAAATTTAATTGGCCAAGAAACAGGATTCCTGGGGCCTCTGCTTTCTCGGCTTCCAGAGAAGGATTTAGGCAGGGGCACTTCCCCGCCCTCGGGATAAAAAAAAAAGATTAAATTCGGGTTTGGGCTGGATGTACAAATTGCATGCAGGGCATACAGTTACTTTGCATATTGCATGTGCTTTCAGGGAGAGGGAGAAGGGGGAGGGAAGGAGGGCAGGATATTGACGAGGGGGCAAAAACTAAAAACAACTTGCTGTTTTCATATGGTGGGCGAAACTGTTTTGTCTCCTTAACTGTGCAGAATGTCAGCGGTGGGCACTGTGTCGTGACAAGATTTTTTTCTTTTTTTTAAATTAAGCTAAACTCACACCCGAGCTGTAGCTGCCCCGAGGTATTACAGCTTTAATTGTGTTCAGTATGATCTGCCGGACAATATGTCTTGATCAATCTGAATGGCCATCCAGTGCGCGGTTCCCCTTGGCATGGCTGGAAAACCAGCTTCGCTTTAGTGAACCGGTTCAGGAATGTAGGTTAATTCGGCCGACCCTTTTTACCCCCTCAGCTCTGTTTTTGTGAGGTTGGCAGAAACTGACACGTTTTCTTTTGCTTAATTAAGTTGTTCAGTAGAAGGCTGGTCAAACAGTTGCGTCTACGTGGGGAGTCCGAAGATACACAGAAAGCTGTGGGCGTCTCCAACATGAAAAGGGGGATTCTGTTATTGTTTGGGTGTAGACGGGTCATTTTTTCAAAGTTACTGCTGCCTGAGTGACCACAGCCCTGCACACAGTCCTGAAAAGACATTAAAGCTGGTTTAATACGACTACCTTGGGTTCTAAAGTTTATTTTTAAAAGACGGAGAGAGCAAGGGAGAAACGAAATGGTCTCATTTAGGTGGCATTTTCTTTCTTTCTGGCCTTTAAAAAAAAAAAAAGGTGGGGGGGGGTGCAAACAGCAGGTTCATTTAAATAAGAGATGCCTGTACATTATGAGTTACAGCTGGTGTGATGAAATTCTCTTTCCACTTGGTAAAACAACACTGGTACCCAGGAAACTTGCCTTGGAGCTAAGAAGTGGGATCCTGTCACCTGTCCACCAGGCACCAGGGCTGAGAAAATCCATCCACAGCCTCTCAGCCCATGACATTCTGGCTTTCCTTCCCTGCTGATGTTATGACAACCACACACACACACACAAAATCAGTTTCACAGGTATTCAAAACAGCTGAAAACTTCATGGGTCAAGTGTGTGCGTGCTTAGTCGGGTCCGACTCTTTGCGACCCCACAGACTATATCCCACCAGGCTCCTCTGTCCATGGGATTCTCCAGGCAAGAATACTGGAGTGGGTTGCCCTTTCCTACTCCAGAAGATCTTCCTGACCCAGGGATCGAACTTACGTCTCCTGCATCTCTTTCATTGCTCCTGGGAAGCACACTTGATGGGAGGCCTCCCTATCATATCTCCATCCCTTCCTGAAGCTTCCTATCTTTCCAGTTTAAATCATCTTCATATGCTCATGCCCCTGGATTCTATGAATATTATTTGGTTCCACCAGGCGTTTTCCTTACTGGACTTCCCTCGTGGTCCAGTGGTTAAGACTTTGTTATTTCACTGCGGGGGGCTTGGGTTTGATTCCCTGGTCTGAGAACTAAGATCCCATATGCTGTGCTGCTGCTGCTGCTTCTGCTGCTAAGTCGCTTCAGTCGTGTCCGACTCTGTGCGACCACACAGACAGAAGCCCACCAGGATCTCCTGTCCCTGGGATTCTCCAGGCAAGAATACTGGAGTGGGTTGCCATTTCCTTCTCCAACGTATGAAAGTGAAAAGCGAAAGTGAAGTCGCTCAGTCGTGTCCGACTCTTAGCGACCCCATGGACTGGAGCCTATCAGGCTCCTCCGTCCATGGGATTTTCCAGGCAAAAGTACTGGGGTGGGGTGCCATTGCCTCCCCGCATATGCTGTGCAGTGTGACCAAAAAACAAGTAAAATTAAATTAAGATTATAATACCCTATCCCCAAAGGAGTTTTCCTTATTGTACATACTGTGTGATACAATTGAAAGGAGTGTGTGTGCTAAGCCACTTCAGTCGTGTCCGACTCTTTGTGACCCTATGTCCTGTAGCCAGCCAGGCTCCTCTGTCCATATATTCCAATATTCCAGGCAAGAACACTGGAGGGGGTTTCCATCCCATCCTCCAGACCCAGGGATTGAACCCGCATCTCTTAGTCTCCTGCACTGGCAGGTGGATTCTTCACCACTAGTGCCACTTGGGAAACCCATAATTAAAAGGAGACGTGGAGGGAACTTGGACTGGGCTTCCAGGTCCTATCATCAATGATAGTTTGACCCCGAGTGAGTTCTCACACATGCTTTTGTGCCTCAGTTTGTCCACAGCAGCAAATGTCCAATGCTAGGTGCTTTGCAGGCACCTAATATACCTTTCTGAGCTAGCTTGCCTCTCTCCCTTTGCAATAAGTCAGCATCTGGAAAATTACTGTTCCCACAAGCCCTTGGCACCATCGTGCTGCTATCAATACCAGGGTGTTTCCCAGCTATGCAGCCCTGGCTCCAGGCGGCCTGTCGGCCCCTTGGTTATACATCGGGGTTCTGACTGCAGTGCTCAACAGATGTTGGCCCACACTGGTCTCAGGGCAGGGAACTCATGTCTGCTTTAAAAGTCATGCAGTCCACTTTTCTACCAGGTCCCCAAACGGCAGCTTTTGGAAAGCCCAGTTAAATGCTTCTTCCTTCCAGAGAGGGAAAAGCTTGGATGCACAAAACCTTAACAGTCTTCACTTTGATTTTTTACTTCTCTTTATACGGGAAAGAATGGGCAAAGATTTGATTGAAGTAGCGAGAATGTCAAAATAATTCTTTAGCCGGGAAAAAACCCACTTTGGACTCTAAATTACTTGGATCAGCAATCTACACTGACATCAGTCATTTGTTCATTATGAGCGCTGCCCACTTACTCCCCAGATCCTGCCTGGCTTGGTTATGGACCTATATACAGGACATCGTGGGTCCTATATTTAGGTCGTGCATGTTCAGGTGCTCTTGATATAGTCAAGGTCTGGTCCTTCTAACCTGAAAGTAGAGAGGGTAGGGGGCTTTAGAAGTCCTAGTCTGTGCAACCACTCCCCAAATGACCTGTTCTTTCTAGGACAAAGCCCAGTTTCACACACACACACAAAATGAAAAATGTTTTCCCCTGTTCTGGTAGGGAATGCTTAAGGACCACATAGAGTACCAGTGTGCAGTGTCCCTGTCTGACCCCTCGGTCGTGGGACCCAGAGTTTGTCCCCCAGTCCTCAGTTGCAAGGGCCCTGCTGGGTGGGTCACTCTCCTTACCTTCAAAAAAGGTCAAATTGAAAAGCTCCGTAGCATACTCCCCCCACCCCACCACCCCCCCCCCCCACACACACACACACAACTTTTCATTAGCTGACGGGCTGGTCCCAGCAGCCCTTCCAGAGAGTGGTTGTCAGAGCCAGCAGAGGCCCAGGCAGATGGGGCTGAGCCGGCCAGGCAGCCAGTGGACGTGGGAGCCGGCCCGCCTGGCAGCCTTCCCGAAGTCTGGAGGTGGTTTGTGCGGCTGGCAGTTTGGTTCCCACTCGAGGCGGCGGGCCCTCTCCCCCTTTCCAATGCCCTGACAGGCCAGGCAGATTTTTTTTTCTTTCCTCTAGCTTTTGAAAATCCAGGACACACTACCCGCTCCGAGTCGCCAAGTTCCAGCTGCTTAAAGAGAGCTGCCCGGCCACCAACACCATGTCCTTCCACACCCAGGGAGACAGAAGGCCTTCCTCCCCGCGGGGCGAGCTCACAAGCATGCGGGATGCTGCCTCGCGGTCCGGAGACAGAGGGGAGGACTCGCAAGGGCTGGCCGGGAGCCATCCCCTGATTCCTGGCACTCACAGTTCCACATGGAGCGCTCTGCGCTCTTCAGGACAAAGAGGAGCCGTTTCTTATCCCGCCCCGCGTTCTGCTGACAAACGGCATAATCAACTGACAGAAAGCAACGGAGCACGGAGCAGTGGCGTTTCCAAACCCCCCCAGTTACGGGGAGGCCCGGGCCGGGCAGGGATGGTCACTTTCTGCAGGTGTTCGGCCAGTGTCCCCTCATTTGCATGCATTTGCATTGACTGTCAAACAGTTGGCTGACAGAAAGTCTGAGGAGGTCTGGACACAGCCCAAACCTGTCAGGGGCTTTCTCCTTTGCCAGTCAAGGTTGGCTTGGGCTGCAATTAGAGCAGGAAACGAATACTTCTGACACTGCAATATACCCAGCCACAGCTGGGCGAAGTTCAGCCCAAGAGTGTGCTTCATTTATAGGGACAAGATGCAGACTGGAAGGAAAAGAGGAGAGAGACGGTGGCGGGGCGGGGCGATGGTTGTGTGGTATAGGTGGGAGGTAGTAGTTCATGCTCAGAAAGCCATGCTCTCAATGCTGTCTTCACAAGGACAGAAAGAGGCTGCGACCGTCCTGTGTCACTGGGCTGGGCTGTTGTTGTTGTTTGGAGCATGTGAGCCGATTTCCCACTGCGGTGTGAGGTCAAGTCCACGTGTGAAAGGCGCTTACCAGACACTCCACCTTCTATCCTCAGCCATCAGGCTGCACTGAGGAACTAAATTCCGAAGCTGCATTTCCGCAGCGAGCTCTCTCCCCACCCCAGTCAGGCTCCACTATGCTGTCGGAGGCTGACAGATAGGCCGCGGGGCTTTGGAGGGGCTGAGAAAGTTTGAGATCCGGCACAGGCAGGCGCAGGCATGGTGTTGTTTCCCCACCTCGCTGCTGCCCAAGGATTACAGATCATATTAGCATACGGGACCGCGGTGGGAAAGAAAGAAAACTCAGGGCCTTGGCTACTGCAAAGGAGTTGCTGGAGGCAGGGCAGGGCAGGAAGAAAGCCCTCGGCAAGGTGGTGCTGGCGTTGGTATTTTTTTAGAACTCAGGGGATTTATATTTGGGGAGGCCTGCATCCTTCTGAGATGTTGTTTCACAGATTCTTTAAGCGAGACCTAACAATTTATTAAATACTTCATCTCTCAACAGTGGTGGGCACTAGAGTTTCATGAGCCGGAGACAATAGATTCTGTTTATTCGCCAACAATACAGATACTGTTTAGCTCTGGACTGCAAGTGGCTGAGCCATCTGGCTCATATCTCCACAGTAAAACATTGTCTGCGACACAAAAAATGACTACATCCCCAGGACAAACTAGTGTGATCTCTAAATAAAGCCTTCCTCTGAAGCTATGATATCACACAGCCCAGGGGACACCAGCACAATTGAATCTGGTCACCAAAAGCCCAAGTGAGATAGGACTATGTAAATGGAATTTTATAGGAGACTTTTTGTCCTCCGTGGCAAACCACCCAGATCCATCCACAGCACTGAAACATCTTTTTCATTCACCCCTGGGACAACAGTGCGGTTCTGTGTGGGGATTGGCAGCCCTCTTTCTCCAGCCCGACCCAGGAAGTACACGTTCGTGGCCAGGGGCAGCACCTGCAGCTGCGGCTTCCAGCAACATTTCACTGATGGAGTCCCCACCTGCACCAGGCTTTTCTCTGATATTTCAGAAACAAGCAGTCCTTTTTTCTCTCTGCCAGAGAGGAGGTCCAAGTTTGCCAGCTTCTTCACAAATAGCCGAACAAGTCACTCGCAGCATTGCGCCACCTGAATGCCCGCTTCACTGGGCAAACAAGCACACACACACACATACACACACACACACACACACACACACACACTCATTCCCCCATCACCCCATCCAAGAAAGCGGCCATTTCAATGGAAGAAGTGTCACTCTCCGGAAAAGACCCAATTTACTCTCCACAACCAAGACATTTGTGTAGCCTCTGGGTGGGAAAATTTCACAACAGAAATTGAGACACGATAAAAACAGACCAAAAGCTGGCCTGGCTTACGCATTCCACCTGTTCCAACCCCTGCTGGTTTGGTTGGACTTTTTTTTTTCCAAGAAAGAAACCCTGATTTATTTCTGGGCACAAAACTTTTGTACATGGAATCGCTCACAAGATAAGATCTCTAAATGTTTTCCAAATGCGAGGCAGCATTAAATCATTTTGCAGGCAGACTCACCTAGGGGATGGCGCACATAGCCCAGCGATGAAACACCACATCTGGCAATAAAGGGAGGAGGATTGAAGTCATTTCGGATGGACATTTCCCAACCCTGCCATCTTGGGCAAATCACTTAATCTCTTGGTGCCTATCCTCATATGTAAGAAGAGATGACATTCTTTTTCACAGGAGTTACAATTGGAAAATGTGTGACACATGCTTAACATAACATGTAGCAGATAGTACTACTGCTGCTGCTGCTAAGTCGCTTCAGTCGTGTCCGACTCTGTGTGACCCCATAGACGGCAGCCCACCAGGCTCCCTCGTCCCTGGGATTCTCCAGGCAAGAACACTGGAGTGGGTTGCCATTTCCTTCTCCAATGCGGAAGCTATGACAATAATGATAACAGATAATGGTAACATTGCTTCTCTGACTCTGGCTAGTTTCAGTAGCAAAATAGGTTCTAGGGTATCAATCACCCATTTAAATGCATAATGACCCTTGATAATAGTAATGACTATTTACTGTCATAATGACATTTGTTATCATTATTATTTAGCATGCTGTTTAAGTCGTGTCCAACTCTTTGCAACCCCATGGACAGTAGCCTGCCAGGCACCTCTGTCCATGGGATTCTCTAGGCAAGAATACTGGAGTGGGTTGCCATTTCCTTCTCCAAGGGATCTTCTCAACCCATGGATCAAACCCAGGTCTCCTGCATTGGCAGGCAGGTTCTTTACCACTAAGCCATCTGGGACATAAACCCAAATAATTTGGCGAAGTTGGATTGTCTACCGTCCTACTAGTTGGGTTATCCTGCACCTGTTTCTGGGTAGAACTTTCTTCATGCATCATTAATCTGGCCATAATTTTATATTAAATTATTCTTGTGAAAATCATATTCTAAAATATAATGAGAAACCATACACACAATTGTCACGTTAGGTGTAGAGTCTTTGCTACCAGCGTGGTATTGTAAAATGGCCCTATTTACTTTTGTCTTACTTCTAATCAATCCCAAGATTTCAAGTGGCTGCAAATAATTTTAGAGTAATCTTTACACTTGTGACAGGTTGATTTCTAGAAATGAAGTCATTTGGTTGAGATGAATGTTGATCTCTCTCACAGCCAGTTAGTTGAAAGGATGCAATCCAGACTCAGAACCTAGGTAAAAAATCTTCATAAAAAATGACCACAAATTCCATATTTAACCAACTATAGTTTGAGCCTTGGACCCTTTGGTAACAGGGGGACATAGCTATATGTTTTTTATTTCTATTCTATATTGGAACATAGCCAATTAACAATGTTGTGACAATTTCAGGTGAATAGCAAAAGGATTCAGCCATACATATACATGGATCCATTCTCCCCCAAACTCCTCCCAGCCAGGTTGCCATATGCCGTTGAGTGGAGTTTCCTGTATTATACAGTATGTCCTTGGTTATGCATTTTAACTGTAGCAGTGTGTATCTGTCGATCCCAAATTCCCTAACTATGAATACACGTATATATGTATGGCTGAGTCCCTTTGCTGGTCACCTGAAACTATCACAACATTGCTAATCGGCTATACTTCCATGGAAAAGAAGAAGTTGAAAACAATACATTTCCCAGTAGCAGTCCCCTGTCAAGTCCCCTGTCAAGTCCCCTTGTCATGGGGTACATCAACATCATAAAGAGGAAAGGAAGGGGCACTTGGCCAGCTAAACTTCTTGGATGCCCACTGGGAGAGAGGTCAATGCCAAACGTCGAGGGAGTTACAGCCAGAGAGAATAAAACAATTCCTTTCCCTACTAACTGGGCAGAGTAAGTCTGTGGCTAAAAAAAATGTAACGTGAACAATGATTTGACTCACCCAAGGAGCAGGATTTTAGTTGTTTGTGGTTACTTATTACTGATTCTGTTTACAACAGCACAGGGCATGGAAAGTGAAGAGTCCAGACTTTGGGGTCAGCATATGGTCAACTCTGCCACTTACTAAGCTACTTACCCAGTATCCCTGGGCCTCAATTTCCCTCTCTGTAAAATGGGAATAATTTTATTCTCTATCCCACAACATTAATGTAAAGCACTTCATGCAACATTAATGTAAAGCACTTCATGCAAAACCTTGATAGATAGTTATCTATCAAGTACTGCTGCTACTGCTGCTGCTAAGTCGCGTCAGTCGTGTCCGACTCTGTGCGACCCCATAGACGGCAGCCCGTCAGGCTTTCCCATCCCTGGGATTCTCCAGGCAAGAACACTGGAGTGGGTTGCCATTTCCTTCTCCAATGCATGAAAGTGAAAAGTGAAAGTGAAGACATTCAGTTGTGTCCAACTGTAGCGACCCCATGGACTGCAGCCTACCAGGCTCCTCCGTCCATGGGATTTTCCAGGCAAAAGTACTGGAGTGGGGTGCCTAGATGGCGTCTAAAGCTGATGCTGTGAAAGTGCTCCACGCAATGTGCCAGCAAATTTGGAAAACACAGCAGTGGCCACAGGACTAGAAAAGGTCAGTTTCCATTCCAATCCCAAAGAAAGGCAATGCCAAAGAATGCTCAAACTACCGCACAATTGCACTCATCTCACACACTAGCATAGTAATGCTCAAAATTCTCCAAGCCAGGATTAAACAGCACCTGAACCGTGAAATTCCAGATGTTCAAGCTGAATTTAGAAGAGGCAGAGGAACCAGAGATCAAATTGCTAACATCCGTTGAATCATCAAAAAAGCAAAAGACTTCCAGAAAAACATCTACTTTTGCTTTATTGACTATGCCAAAGCCTTTGACTGTGTGGATCACAATAAACTGTGGAAAATTCTTCAAGAGATGGGAATACCAGACCACCTTACCTGTCTCCTGAGAAATCTGTATGCAGGTCAAGAAGCAACAGTTAGAATTGGACATGGAACAACAGACTGATTCCAAATTGGAAAAGGAATACATCAAGGCTGTATATTGCCACCCTGCTTATTTAACTTATATGCAGATTACATCATGAGAAACACTGGACTGGGTGAAGCAAAAGCTGGAATCAAGATTGTTGGGAGAAATATCAATAGATGATATCAACAGATGACACCACCCTCATGGCAGAAAGTAAAGAACTAAAGAGCCTCTTGATGAAAGTATAAGAGGAGGGTTGAAAAAGTTGGCTTAAAACTCAACATTCAGAACACTAAGATCATGGCATCTGGTCCCATCACTTCATAGCAAATATATGGGGAAACAATGGAAATAGTTTATTTTTGAGGGGCTCCAAAATCACTGCAGATGGTGATTACAGCCACGAAATTAAAAGAAGCTTGCTCCTTGGAAGAAAAGTTATGACCAACCTAGACAGCATATTAAAAAGCAGAGACGTTACTTTGCCAACAAAGGTCCTTCTAGTCAAAGCTATGGTTTTTCCAGTAGTTATGTGAGAATTGGACTATAAGGAAAGCTGAGTGCAGAAGAAGTGATGCTTTTGAACTGTGGTGTTGGAGAAGACTCTTGAGAGTCCCTTGGACTGAAAGGATATCCAACCAGTCATCCTAAAGGAGATCAGGATGTTCATTGGAAGGACTGATATTGAAGCTGAAACTCGAATACTTTGGCCACCTGATGCAAAGAACTGACTCATTGGAAAAGACCCTGATGATAGGAAAGATTGAGGGCAGGAGGAGAAGGGGACGACAGAGGATGAGATGGTTGGATGGCATCACCGATCCATGGACATGAGTGTGAGTAAGCTCCAGGAGTTGGTGATGGACAGTGAAGCCTGGCATGCTGCAGCCCGTGGGGTCACAAAGAGTCGGACACGACTGAGTGACTGAAATGACTGAGGTGACTTTTCTGGTGGCTCAGCAGTGAAGACTCTGACTTCGATGTAGGAGACCTGGGTTTGATCCCTGGGTTGGGAAGATCCTCCGGAGAAGGACATGGCAACACACTCCAGTATTCTTGCCTGGAGAATCCCATGGACAGAGGAGCCTGGTGGGCTACAGCCCATAGGATCATAAAGAGTCAAACATAACTGAGTGACTATCGCTTTCATTTTTCTTTCACTTTTATTATCATTATAATTATTTTGGTTATCTGTCATCCACTCCCCTTCACACACAGGGACAATGTGATATAGTCTATGATTCTGAGGATGTCCTGACCCATCGTTAGATGGGCTATGAGTCACTCCACCAACAAAGGAATTCGTGCTTAACCAGCCCCAGGCTGATCTGCATCCCTAATCTGCGTTTTCAAGGCAGCAGATTGGGGTGGGAGGGTCTGGACCTGAAACAAAGGCAGGCTCACTTGTAAATATCCAGACGGAAACAGGCAGTTCTTTAACCCAGATGTCATTCGATCTGCAGAAAAAGGAAAAAAAAAAAAACCACACCTCCCCTGCCTACAACCAGGCTCCCAGGTGACCGTGACCCCATGGGATGGTTTCTCCTGCAAAGGACACAGAATTTCCAACACAGGAGCTGTTTGTGGCAAAGCTGGAGCTGGTCTTGGTGATCAGACACTCTGGCAGCTGCTCCCTCCTCCCCAGTCTTCCAGGTTTGAATCCTAAGATGACTCTCACAGCTACCCTCTTGGAATAGAAACTCAGGTCACCTGGAAAAGGGGACTCAGGGCCTGGAGACACTGAGACACGGACACAGGAGGCTGCGGGCCCCAGGGAGCCACCCTTCCTTCCCCTCACGGTGTTTCTACATCTTTTGGAAACCCACTCCATTCTCTTGCCTTCATCCCTCCAAGTTACACATGACCTCCGGGGGCCACCGAGTCTCTGAACCTCAAACTCCACCTGCCTTTTGTGCTGCTTCACTTGATTTCACTTGACTAATTCACTCTTCCAATTACAGTCCCCACGAGAGCAATTAAAGGGTACCACTCATGTTTCAAAAGCTGGAAAAACTAGTCAGACACCATGGGCCCCCGATCAGGTCAGGTGGTGTAGACAATGGCCCTTTAAGCCTATTAGAGTGTTATGAGTGGACAGGCAGTGACTGACATCTCCAGTAACCAATAAAAGCTAGGCAAGAGACTCTGCTCCCTTCTCATTGGTCAGTACAACATCTAGAGGCCCTGAACTGACTAGCTGCTATTCTTATATTAGTACATGCAGGGGGCCCAGGAGGCGGGTAGAAACCTTCACTGTCTTTTCTGTGAGTAAAATGCAATTGTATTTTTCTGTGATCTAGACTTTTTTTCCATAATTAATTTCTTATCAGATGGAACTTATCACGACTTCAGTGGTGGCTCAGACGGTAGAGCGTCTACCTACAATGTGGGAGGCCCAGGTTCTATCCCTGGGTTGGAAAGATCCTCTGGAGAAGGAAATGGCAACCCACTCCAGTACTCTTGCCTGGAAAATCCCATGGATGGAGGAGTGTGGTAGGCTACAGTCCATGGGGTCGCAAATAGTCAGACACGACTGAGCAACTTCACTCACTTTTATAACAAAGATGATGATGAGATTTTCTGGTTTTTACTACTATCAGTCAGTTCAGTTGCTCAGTCCCATCTGACTCTTTGCAACCCCATGGACTACAACATGTCAGGCCTCCCTGTCCATCACCATCTCCTGGAGCTTGCTCAAATTCATGTCCGCTGAGTCCATGATTTGATCCAACCATCTCATCCTCTGTCCTCCCGTCTCCTCCTGCCTTTCCCAGTATCAGGGTCTTTTACAATGAGTTAGTTCTTTGCATCAGGTGGCCAAAGTATTGGAGTTTCAGCTTCAGCATCAGTCCTTCCAATGAATATTCAGGACTGATATCCTTTAAGGTTCACTGGTTGGATCTCTTTGTGGTCCAAGGGACTCTCAAGAGTCTTCTCCAACACCACAACTCAAAAGCATCAATTCTTCAGCACTCAGCTTTATGTATACCAATGCTTTATGTACAGCTGTTTACCTTACAAGCTGTTTTCATATATGTTTATTTGTTTGAGTCATATCCAAAGTAAGGCATATCTTATTATTTGCATTCTATAGAAGCCAGTGTAGCTCAGAGAGACCGAGGGATTAGCCTAAGGTCACAGAGCAAGAAAATGGTATGGAATTAGAATCCAAGTTTTCAGACTCTTCCTTACATATTCTTGAACATTTTGTGGCATAGTCCAAAAAATATTTTTTTAAAAAATATTTATTTGTTTATTTATTTGGCTGTACTGGGTCTTAGTTTTGCAGCACGCTAAGATCTTTAGTTGCGACCTGCAAACTCTTAGTTATGGCGTGTAGAATTGAGTTCCCTGACCAGAGATCCAATCCAGGCCCCCTCTACTGGGGAGTGTGGAGTCTTAGCCACTGGACCAAGAGAGAAATTCCCACTAAATATTTCCTAAATGAACTAGATCTCACTTTTCCCCTCCCTCTTTTTTCCATTTTGGAAGTCTTTTTACCTTAAGGATCAAGATCAAGTTAAAAAAAAAAAACAAAACTGAATTTTTTTTTAATAAATGGGAAAAATGGAGAACAGGTATAAGGATTCACCAATGAAACAGTAACCCATTAGCTGAGACTGTCAGGCAGAGTAAAGTGTCCCACAGGAATTGCCCTTGTTGAAGGATGCCTAGTCATGACCGTGCAGGGGAGGGTGGGTCGTATGTCTCAGGGCCCTGGGAACCCTGTCCTGCCTCCTCTCCAGGCTGTGGGCTCCCCTCTTGTGCCTCATTTCCTAGTGCCCCATTTCCTGCTCCTCTCTGACCTCTGAGCCGAGGTGGTGACCCAAGCTATAGGTGGTCAAGATGCTTCAGACATTGTCCTCCTCCACGGACAACAAAACAGAGTCGAAACACTCAGACATCTCACGTGTGGTGACCTCAGTGGGAGTCTTGTGTTCATCCACATTTTTATGGCCGTGAAACTCATCACTGGGTGGCAGTTTGCCAAAGAATGAGCAGAATGGGGCCAACCTTGCCATGTAAACAAAGGCATGGGTGTATGTGTGTGTGCGTGCTGTCACTTAAGTCGTGTCTGACTCTTCACGACCCCATGGACTGTAGCCTGCTAGGCTCCTCTGTCCATGGGATTCTTCAGGTGAGAATACTGGAGTGGGTTGCCATGCCCTCCTCCAGGGGCTCTTCCCGACCCAGGGATCGAACCCGTGTCTCTAAAGTCTCCTCCATCAGCAGGCAGGTTCTTTACCACCAGCACCACCTGGGAAGCCTAAAGGCATGTCAGTAGTCCTGCATTTCTGAAATGTGGTAAAAGGAAAAGAGATTTTCTTACTCAGAATAACCCTGAAGCCATTCAAGGCAAACAACTTGCCTGTGGACAGACAGCTAACTGCTGGCAAGGGCTCGGCCAGATAGAACCTGGGTCTCTGGAGATTGGAACAAAGCCAGTGCCAAATGGTTCACTCACCGTAAAGCAATGCGAAGAGCTGAGCTGAGATGCAGAATTGTCAGAGCGTCCTCCTCTCACCTTTCCAAGACTGCTCACCAGCACTCAGAGTCCTTTTTGCTATTTTTCTTTTTATTAAAGTTGATTTACAATGTTGTGTTAGTTTCTGTGGTGCCGCAAAGTGAATCAGACATTACACACACGCACATATATATTTACATGTATATTTTTGTACATTATTTTTTTTATCAAGAATCTCTTTTATTGATTGTCAGAAACATTACAAACATCTAATATGAACAAATTGTAACATGACAGTGATTAGTTTGAACAATTAATACATTTCAGATATAATATTATACATATTTCAATGCTATTCTCCCCAACCATCCCACCCTCTCCCGGTCCCAGAGTCCAAAAGTCTGGTCTATACATCAGTGTCTCTTTTGCTGTCTCGTAAATAGGGTTATTTTTACCATCTTTCTAAATTCCATATATATGCGTTAGTATACTGTATTTGTGTTTTTGTCTGGCTTACTTCACTCTGTATAATAGGCTCCAGTTCCATCCACCTCCTTAGAACTGATTCAAATGTATTCTTTTTAATGGCTGAGTAATACTCCATTGTGTATATGTACCACAGCTTGCTTATCCATTCATCTGTGGATGGACATCTAGGTTGCTTCCACGTTCTGGCTATTGCAAACAGTGCTGCTATGAACATTGGGGTACACGTGTCTCTTTCAATTCTGGATTTCTCAGTGTATATGCCCAGCAGTGGGATTGTTGGATCATAAGGCAGTTCTATTCCCAGTTTTTTGAGGAATCTCCATACTGTTCTCCATAGTGGCTGTACCAGTTTGCATTCCCACCAACAGTGCAAGAGGGTTCCCTTCTCTCCGCATGTACATTATTTTTTATATTCTTTTCCTTGATGATTTTTCTCAGGCCATCTCAAGCCACAGTTCCCTGTGTTCTACAGTAGGACCTTGTTGCTTATCCATTCTATGTGGAATAGTTTGCGTCTACTAAAATCAAACTCCCAGTCCATCCCTCCTCCCAGCAGAATCCTTTTTGGAACTCCTTCTGAAGCCTGGGCCCCACAGGGAAACACCTGCAGGGTGGGTAAACAAATGAATCCCAAAACAATGAAATCAAGCCAGGGTGTCAGGGCTGGCCGGGGGCTTAAAAACATGTGCATGAGAATTCATCCTGAATCCACATGTGTTGAGTCAGAAGACTGTTACATGTCCCACGCCCCTTAGTTAAGGGTGGAGAACAGTGGGTGATCCCTGTTGGCAAAGACCTTGCCCAGGGGGAAGGGGATAAACCTCTTTCAAAAGTGAAAGTGTTGATTGCTCAGTGTGTCCAACTCTGCCACCCCATGGACTGTAGCCTGCCAGGCTCCTCTGTCCATGGGATTCTTCAGGCAAAAAATACTGGAGAGGGTAGCCATTCCCTTCTCCAGGGAATCTTCCTGACCCAGGGATTGATCTTGGGTCTCCTGCATTATGGGCAGATTCTTTACTGTCTGAGCCACCAGAGAAGCCCAGACCTCTTTCAGGGCGTCAGGACTTCTGGAAGATGCTTGTGTGTGCAACAGTGATCACCAGTCACTGCAAAAGATTGAGAGTCCCTGGCCAAAACTGTAACTGGGATGGCATGATTTTCTGCAGAAACACAGCAGAGAGACAGAATACCCTTTTCTTCCTAGGAGCCTGCAGGGGCTTCCGTCTTTAAGGGCTGCCTGTTTGGGACAGGCCTTCTACATATAAAAATGTCAGGTGACAGGGGCTGGGTGGAGGGCAGGGAGGGGCTGGAAGGGGACACCCACACACGACAGACCCAGTGGGCCAGGGTGCGCCATTTACAGGTAGGGGGCTTCTCCGTTCCTGACTTGCCCCAGGTAGGGCAGAACAGTGCCTCCTTGCTTTGGTGGCAGATAAGTGTCCATGGTTGGGAATGGCAGAGATCTGTGCCACAGACCGCAAAGCCACCCAGCCTTGGTCCTGTGACCACAAGAGCCTGCTGCACCCCGTTTCCAAAGACTCGCACACCCCCAAGACCAACGGGGGCTCCCACAATGTTAGCAAACGAAGAACGCTGAAACAGGGATAAGTTGTCTCCACGCTATAGATTCACATGAACAGCTCCACTCTCCACGGAATAATGGCAGGATTTGGGTAAAAACAGTCTTTCACCATGTGCTTCAGTGTGGGCCGGTGCTGGGGCCGAGAGTCAGTTGTCTTGTGTGGCAGGCTGGCTTTCTGAGGCCAGATCTACAAGCAGCCTTGTTCAGAGAGCACCCGAAGTCTAAGCTTGAAGTCTGGAAGAAGTGGGCCCAGGAGACACCTCTCCAGGCTCTCTCTCTACTGGGTCAGGTGTTTCCTCTGTTAAACAGGTATGTTCAAGCTCCCCAGGTCTGGTTTTGGAATGCGGGAAGCAGGAATAAGCCGGATGTCTATACCATATGAACATTTGTCGAAAGCCACTCACTGGATGCTTTGGCATCTCCGGTCATAACCTGAGTCTGAGGAGACTCCATTTTCATTTCTGGTGTAAGCATGTGGCACCCACCCTACCTGGCCTCCTCCCGTTCCTGGTTCAGTTCCTGGGAGGAGACTGAACTGCACACCCCAGGCCACTGGGATCCCCTTGGAGTCTCCTTGCTGCCCCACACCCACCCCATCTGGAAATTACTAAGTCCTTACGGACTTTGCCCTTTATTCATCCACAAAGAATGTAAGAATCCGTTTTTTAAGACCTGAATAGAAGCCCCCTCGTCACCATATCAGGGCGGCTGTTCCACGCCAACTCAGTAATTGCCCTGTTTCTAGTGCCTTTTTTCCCTTCCACCAAAACCAACTTAAGCTGATTACCGCCATCTCAAACAACCTCACTGGGCTCTAGATATATCCATTTAATATGGCCAGGACAAGCAGCCAACTGCTGTTTTCAAAAGACGATCTGACAGATTCTATTCACTTTCAAAGTAGCTCTCCACGGCTGGAATAATTATCTTTCATTTCCCCCATTCTGACACCTTTCAATGATGTGTTGACATCTGAAGAGTTATGGGCAATCTTAGAAGAGGCAGCTGGACTTTCTACCCCCAAAGACACAAATACAGAAAGGATTCCCATACAGCATCTGAAATAACTCCATTCTTTGCAAATGGGTATCCCAATCTGCATGTTAATAGGAGCACATTTATCTTCAAATATAACCTCAGACCCAGAAAGGAGGACGGTATGCATTTAACCAGTTAGCTGCCAGCTCAAGAGAAAACTCACCTTTCTCTCACAACCTGGCTGCCCTCACTTGACGGATCAAAACAAAACAAACAAAAACTGTGCCAGTATCCTGAGTTTTCAAACATCTGATGTTTGGTGCTGTCCTGTGCTGAGAAGCCCAAGCAAATGGCAAGAGGCCTCCTCTGTTTTATCTGCTGCCAACGGGGTTTTAAGTGAGCATCACTGGCACAATGACTATTAATAATTTGCACTTCTATAGGCCTTTCTGGAGGGCGTCTCTAAGTGCTTTCCCAGCGAACACAGGCCTCAGGGCCGCTGGAAGGAGCTGGCTAGGGGGATGAGCCTCCTGCCTTGGGTCAGAAACCCAGCACACTCTCTTTCAAACCTGGACTAGATGAGGTCAGGGGAGTTTCTAAAAGGTATATTTTGGGCTTCCCTAGTGGCTCAGAGGGTAATGGATCTGTCTGCAATCCTGGAGACCCAGGTTCAATCCCTGGGTTGGGAAGATCCCCTGTAGAAGGAAATGCCAACCCACTGCAATATCCTTGACTAGGGAATTACATGGACAGAGTCGGATATGACTGAGCAACTAACACAACATAATATATATTTTCCAATCACAAGAACAGACGCCATCACAAGCAGAATGGATACATGATGCCAATATCTTTGGATCCTTTTCTCTCTCCTCTTGGCTTTAACTCTCTCCCCATTTGAAAACTTCACAGGGCAATTCCAGTAGTCTGTCTGGCTGAGTGCTAGGTAGATTTCAGCCTAGGGGACTAGTGCTCTGAGTGAAAAAAAAAAAAAAGCGGGGGGTGGGGGGTGGGGATGGGATTTGCCTGACATAGTTCTCCAAGATAAACAAAAGGACAATAGAAACAGTAAAAAGAACAAGTAGGCTGCAGTTTTCAGCCTGGAGCAGTCCCAGCCCGGAGCTTGTCTGCAGTGGTCTGGAGCCCTCCAGGCTGACAGGGATCTAGAGGTGTCAGGACCAGGAAAGGGGGGTGACTAGGGAGGACTTGGCAAAGAAACCGGCCCTGGGGATTGGTCTCTCTTCAGGGAGCACACAGCAATGAGACGCTGAAGTTGAAACCACTTATTTGAGTTTTTCAGCTCCAGGAAGATCGCCCCCACCCCCAAAGAGAGAAGCCTCAAAGTACCTGAGAACACAAATATCGGCTGGTCACTTCTTTTGCCCAACTTCCAGCCACAGTCTCTCAATCAACAGCGCCCCTTACTGGCCAGTGGACTGTAAAGTCACATGGCTGTGTGTGTGTGTGTGTGTGTGTGTGTGTGTGTGTGTGTGTGTGTGTGTATGCACTCAGTCATGTCCGACTCTGCGACCCCATGGACTGTATCCCACCCGGCTCCTCTATATTGTCAACCTGGAAATTGACATATTTGTTTCAACTCTGCATATAGAATTTGGAGCACAGGACGAATAGCAGTTCTTGAAATCCCAGTTCAAGACTCCTGACTACCCTTCCCTCTGTCTCCAACCCTGGTCTCAGGAAAGTCAAGTTTATCTGTGGGAGTTTTATCATCGGGGGAGCTGCTTCTCCCCAGAGACCAATAACCACAAACACACTGTGTGTGATTGTAGCAGATCCAGGAGTTAAGAAGCCTTCAACATCAAACATCCTGGTGGGAGAATCTGATGTCTGCAAGCAGGGTGAATTTTAATACTAAGTGGTTGAAGTCAGAGAAAGTGAAAGTTGCTCAGTCTGTGTCCAGCTCTTTGCCACCCCGTGGACTATACAGTCCATGGAATTCCCCAGGCCAGAATCCTGGAGTGGGTAGCCATTCCCTTCTCCAGGGGGATCGTCCCAACCCAGGGATCGAACCCAAGTCTCCCACATTGCAAGAGGATTCTTTACCAGCTGAGCCACCAGGGAAGTCAGAGGGTAGTCATTAAAAACCAAAGAGAGGCTGGCACCTTGCTGAAGTTCTCCAAAGAAACCCTCCGGATTAAAGGTGTATGAGCCAAATGCAGTGGGTCAGCAGACCACAGGAGAGCAATGGAGCCTGGCCAAGCAGCAGCTGGTGGCAGGGGCAGGAGGGTGGGAAGCTGGCCTGGGTTATTTTGGGTAAGGGAGTTGGCACACAGGGACACAGAGAGGTGGAAGGAGTTTATTTTGGTTGTGAACTTTATTTTGCTTTCTTGCTTGTAAGGATTCGATCCCCCTGGGTAATTTAAAGTTTGTTAAGGACCCTGGAATTCCTGGAGGGCCACTTCAAATCAAATAAAGAGGTCATAATCCTTGTGCAGATGGAGAAGGGTGTCCAATGTGGTGACTTCAGGTTCTTAGGTTTTTAGCAAACAGAGTTAGTTGCGGGAAGTTGCTTCTCATATTTAGGGGACTGTTGTGTGTTTGGCGAGCCCATGTCCCTGACCTTCCAGTAGGCTACAGCCCCATCCTTTCCACAAAGCCCACTCTGGGTCTTCACCATCACCCCCAGGAGCTCCCTTTGGTTCCCTACTACTGGTATTCTGGATGTCCCACCCAGGCCTCATTCATGGCCTGATACTTACTGTTCTTTGCATCATAAGAATTAGTTTAGCAGCCTTTAGAACTGCTTCACTAGGACCTGAAGATAAGAGAGCTTTACAGCCCTGAAGTCCATTCTCCTCCACATCCATTAGAAGGGCTATTAATATTATCCAAAAGACAAGGACTTCCTTGGTGGTCCAATGGTTAAGAATCTGCTTTCCAGTGCAGGGGACATGGATGAGATCCCTGTCAGGGAACTAAGATCCCACCTGCCTTGGGGCAGCTGGGCCCTTGCACACCACAACTACAGAGCTTGTGCATCAAGTAGAGAGCCCATGCACTCCAGAGCAACTAGAGCGAAGTCTTGGGGCTGCAAGGAAGAGCCTGTGCAGAGCAACATAAGACCTGACTCAGCCAGAAAAGATAGATAGATGTTTTTTTGAAAAATAACAAGTGTTGGCAAGGATGTGGAGAAACTGGAATCCTTGTGCATTGTTGGTGCAAAAGGGAAAACAGTCAGTGGCTTCTCAAAAAGCTAAAAATGGAATTAACATATGATTTTGGAATTATACCTCTGGGTATATACTGAAAACAGGGTTTCAAAGATATATTTGTACAACATGTTACACGTAATAGCATCGTCCACAATAGCCAAAAGGTGAAAGTAACCCAAAGGTCCATCAACAGATGAATGGATAAATAAAATGTGGTCTGCCCACACGGTGGAATATTATTCAGCCGTGAAAAGGAAGAGAATTCTGACACAGGCTACAACATCTGAACCTTGAGGAAATTATTGCTGTTGAGTCACTCAGTCATGTCTGACTCTTTGTGCCCCATGGACTGCAGCAGGCCAGTCTTTCTGGTCCTTCACCATCTCCCAGAGCTTTCTCAGACTCATATCCTTTGAGTCTGTGATGCCATCCAACCATCTTGTCCTCTGTCGTCCCTTTCTCCTCCTGTCTTCAATCTTTTCCAGCATCAGGGTTTTTTTCAGTGAGCCAGCTGTTCGCCATCAGCTTCACTATCAGTCCTACTAATGAATATCCCAGACTGATTTCCTTTAGAATGGACTGGTTGGATCTCCTTGCAGTCCAAGGGATGTTCGAAAGCATCAATTCTTTGGTGCTCAGCTTTCTTTATGGTCCACCTCTCACATCTGGAGTGGGAGGAACTGATGCATCAGAGGAACTGAAGCATCTCACCTCTCCACATAACTACTGGAAAAACCATAGCTTTGACTATACAGACCTTTGCTAAGTGAAATAGGCAGACACAAAGGGACCAACACAGAGTGATTCCACCAATACAGGTTACCTTAGTAGAGTCAGATTCATAGAGACAGAAAGTGGAATGATGGTTGTCAGGGCTGGAGGGAGAAGAGAATGGGGCATTCTTGTTTAATAGGTGCAGAGTGTCTTTTATGAAAAAAAAAAAGTGTTCCATGAATGGATGGTGATGATGGCTGCAAAGAATGTGGATGTAGTTAGTGCCAGTAAACTATACCATTAAAAATGGTTAAGGGACTTCCCTGGTGGTCCAGTGCTTAAGACACAGAGCTTCTGTGCAGTGGGCATGGATTCCATCCCTGATCAGGGAAGTAAAGTCCTATAAGCTGCATCAGATCAGATCAGATCAGTCGCTCGCTCAGTTGTGTCTGACTCCTTGCGACCCTATGAATCGCAGCACGCCAGGCCTCCCTGTCCATCACCAACTCCCGGAGGTCACTCAGACTCACGTCCATCAAGTCAGTGATGCCATCCAGCCATCTCATCCTCTGTCGTCCCCTTCTCCTCCTGCCCCCAATCCCTCCCAGCATCAGAGTCTTTTCCAATGAGTCAACTCTTGGCATGAGGTGGCCAAAGTACTGGAGTTTCAGCTTTAGCATCATTCCTTCCAAAGAAATCCCAGGGCTGATCTCCTTCAGAATGGACTGGTTGGATCTCCTTGCAGTCCAAGGGACTCTCAAGAGTCTTCTCCAACACCACAGTTCAAAAGCATCAATTCTTCGGCGCTCAGCCTTCTTCACAGTCCAACTCTCACATCCATACATGACCACAGGAAAAACCATAGCCTTGACTAGATGGACCTTTGTTGGCAAAGTAATGTCTCTGCTTTTGAATATGCTATCTAGGTTGGTCATAACTTTCCTTCCAAGGAGTAAGCGTGTGGCCAAAAAATAGTAAAAAAAAAAAAAAGTGTCAAGATGGTAAATGGTATATTATGTATTTTACCACAATTTGTTAGAAAACAAAACCCTTGTCTCTTCACCAGTAGGGTAGGGAGGAGGTGGTTGTTAAAATTAAATGAAATAATTATACACCAAACACCAAGTATGAGTTTTTGTTACATCATAGGCATTCAGATGGTAAAGAATCAGCCTGCAATGTGGGAAGCCTGGGTTCGATCCCTGGGTTGGGAAGATCGCCTGGAGGAGGGCATGGCAATTCACTCCAGTATTCTTGCCTGGAGAATCCCCATGGACAGAGGAGCCTGGCGGGCTAGAGTCCACGGGATTACAAAGAGTCGGACACGACTGAGTGGCTAAGCATACAGTAAAGGTGCTTAACAAATGGTAACTGTCGTGATGGTTTTACAAGATGCTTAGGAAATCTTGGATAAATCACTAGATCCATTAGGAGATATAGTTTGCTCTCCTTCAAGAAAAGCCTTCTGAGTTTTACGTGTTGGGAAATTGAGTAAAGGGACAGGGATGCTGAAGGGTTTGGCCAGACTTTTGTTGCAGAGGTAAATCAGGGGCTGCGGACTGACCCCACTGCAAGGGTCCCTCCCACTGCCTGCAAATCTGGTCCACTAGAGTCATTTCCCTGGCCAAAGCGTCATCTCCAGAAAGGCCCCTCTGTAGAAGGACATATGTTAACCTAGAGGGAGAACCCATTAGCACCCTAATCCCCATTAGCAAGGAGTGTGTGGCTGGATTATCTGGCTGTCATCTGGCAGAAAGCAGGATCCTGCAGAGAAGGACGCCCATCAGGCATATTGTGATGGGGGAGCCGAGGAGGAAAGGCCAGGAGAGCAGCATGTGGTCCAGAGTCTGGCCAGATGGAGACCATGGTCAGCTCCCAGGTCCAGAGGAAAAGCCCAAGCTTCTCTCCAAACCAGCTGCTCCAGCGCCATCCATGGTCAGCACATCGCAGCTTACAGTACATGCCGTCTTGTTGATGCTTCCAATAACGTTGCAAGGCAGGTATGGTTAGCTCCATTGTACAGACAGGAGTTGTTCATTGGAAAGACTGATGCTGAAGCTGAAACTCCAATACCTTGGCCACCTGCTGCGAAGAACTGACTCATTAGAAAAGACCCTGATGCTGGGAAAGACTGAAGGTGGGAGGAATTTTCTAGCAGTCCCATGCAGTTTCTCCAGTGGGCACCTGGGGGCCAGCCCCTCTCCCCTCATTTCACAATTTTCAGGCTGCAGCTGCCCACCAACACCTACCCCAGGGCTTTCGGATGGACTTTCCCCTCGAGATGGAGCAGGTCTCAGCATGGCATTAGTCTTGGAGACGTTTGGGTCTCAGTGAACTGCAGTACAGACCATCAGAAAACTGCATTTGTCTCCTGGAAAGTTTTATTAAAAGAAAGTGCTATTTATTTTGCTGACTTTAGCTTTCACCTGATCATTATTTTGTTTTGTACATTCCTCTTATTTTAATATGTATATATTATTTATAACTTACATAGGTGCTTATGTATCATACTATAATAATATTCATATATTAAATATTATTATATTTTAGAAGATTTCTTTTGTTTTTTTAATTGAAGTATAGTTGATATAGAATGTTGTGTTAACTGCTGCTGTACAGCAAAGTGATTCAGTTATACATATATATATACATTCTTTTTTTAATAGTCTTTTCCATTTTGGTTTATCATGGGATATTGAATATAGTTCTCTGTGCTGTACAGTAGGATCTTGTTTATCCATTCCACATATAAAAGCCGACATCTGCCAACCTCAACCCCCAACTCCATCCCTCTCCCAACCCCCTCCTCCTTAGGAAGCATCAGTTCCTAACTCCTAAAGCGTAGGATAATGAGCAATCAAAGTTATTATTAGTTGTTATGGAAAGTTTTATTTTACCCCTCAACCACCCAGAACAATTTTTTTTTAAATATTTGGATATATGGTAAGTACATGTGTCATACATCAAACAAAATTAAATGTTTTAAATACTTGAGTAGAAAATGAGAACTTTGCATATCTTGAGGCATCAGGGGTATCTCATATTCTGGTTTTACAGAACTGCAAATTCACAGCATCGTATGAAAGGCCCTCAGCTGTCAGGTTAAGGTTTTGGTCAATTGTAATCCCAACTCAGCCCTGTAGCCCACTGAATTGCTTTGGAGTTATTGGACTACTTCAGTTTCGTTATTATATCCATAAACCAGCCTACCATTGGGAAGAGGGGAGGAGTCACCACCATTTATTATCTGTGTGTGTGTGTGTGTGTGTGTGTGTGTGTGTGTGTCCTGCCTTCCAAAGGAAAAGAACTAGCAAATTCATGTGACTTTAAAGCATCTCTCAGAAAGAAGCGAGTCAGGCGAGAAGGATGCTGGCTTAGACGGAGACAGGTGGTTACAACACTGTCCAGGAGCTGAGCCAGGACCCCAGTGCCCAAGTACCCACACCTTTGCTTCTCAGCTACCGCTCAGGCAAGGAAAATGTATCAGTTCACTGTGACAAAATGACCCTTTGAGAATGTTTTGCCTCCCCCACATCACAGTAACATCATCTTAAGACCAAAGGCCCGTAAACTTGACATTTAAGGATGCTATTTTTTCCATGGCTAGCTCGTTTC
Organism: Tragelaphus eurycerus; assembly: GCA_935064755.1. NCBI lineage: Eukaryota > Metazoa > Chordata > Mammalia > Artiodactyla > Bovidae > Tragelaphus > Tragelaphus eurycerus. The sequence goes on from CAKXYN010000009.1 coordinate 46,254,131, forward strand.
TCAAATGAGTTAGCCTGAAAAAACAGAAGCCACTTCTGACAAAGGGCTGAGGATATGTGCTTGGCATGCTTTCATCAGCAACGTGCGTCTGCGACACAGGTTCGCACCGCACTCAGGCCCGGGTCTGCGCAACACAGGACCGTCTGTGGAGCCTGATTTTATCTCCGTCTGCACCTCATTACTGAGTGGTAGCTTGTTTCTAGCATAACAAGGAGGCCCGTGGTGTCTGCGTGGAACTTACTCCTTAGAGAATGAGAAATCTCCAACTGGGAAAGAAGAGATTCTTGTTAAGCCCTGGAAATAGGCTGAAATGTGAATCTGCATCCCCTTCCACACGTGCCTAATTGCCCATAAATGTCATTAAATTGAGAAATGTTTTCCACCAAATTAACTTTGACTCATGATGTCTAATTAGCAGGAGAAGCTGGAAGATAACAACTTATCAGTCACTGTTTAAGAAAACATGTTTCAGTGGGTGACTTCTGGCTAGCAGCAACGTGAAGCCAGGTACTGTAGCGGTCAAAATCATGGGTGAGCCCAGCAATTAAGCACAATGTCTGTTTTTGGTGTCAAGAATTTTACAAGTCCCTCGCAGATATTTAAAAATCGTGGTGAGCGTGGTCTTCCTAGGAATCTGTCAGGCACCCAAACGAGGGGGTTGAAGAGGAGTAGAAAGAAAGAAGACCTCGCTGAGGAACCTCTTTGGCAAAAACTCAGGGGGCAGCGCCCTTAAAAGGATTAACTCAGTTCTTAGTCTTTCTCAAAACTTTAGGAGAAAAATCTCATTGGCAGTCTAAAGTAAAAAGTGCACACGTAGTGCTTCTGCTGCTTGCAAAGTGCCTGGTAAGTTCTAGATCCCTGGCATCGCAGAAGAGAAAGCCGGGTTCAGAGAGATAAGGTGACCTGTTCACATTAACCCAACTAATGAGTGTCAGAAGCCAGCAACGAGGCGAATTCTCTGTCATTAACACACGTGCTCTTCACACCAGGCTCAGTGGGAGAGTCAATCGTGAAGGAAGGGACGTGTTTTCCACCAGCACGGAAGTACTCTGAAGGCATCAGTGAGTTCTAAGACTCCTCTTTACTCCTGGTGGCTGTCAGAGCATCTAGCACTTAGTAGATGCTCAATTAATGTTTGTTGATTGACTGATGAACAGATGAATGAGTTTCAGTCTCCTGAGGGCATAACTTGAGAAGCGTTAACAGAAAGTGTTTCATATACCACATCTTTTCTAGCTGCTGGAAATAAAACAGAGGGGAAACCTCTGAAATTCTGGGGTTGCTTAAGCCTGAGGGAGCCAGGTGGGCAGCCTGCGAGAGGGAGAACAGCGGCGCCCCAAGTCTTTCATTCATTTTGCGGATTTTTTTTTCACACATCACACAAATATCCATCGACATCATGGGTGAGGCAGTTGCCCAAATGGACACACACTCTGCCTTCACAGAACTTAGTGACGGATATTGCTATTCAGTTGCTAAGTCTTGGCGACTCCATGAACTACAGAGCATCAGGCTTCCTTGTCCTTCACTGTCTCCCAAAGTGTGCTCACACTCATGTCCATTGAGTTGATGTATAGAGACAAATAATCACATTAAAGGATGAGCAAAGGGTTCTGATGGAAAAGAGTGCAGGTCTGTAACAGAAGCACCAGTGAAATCTACCCTGAGGAAGATCTCGGAAGGCTTCCTGGAGGAGGTGTCCTGGGCACAGGCCTGACTGGGAACCCAGTTAAGTGCAAAGCATGAGCAGCATCAGCTTCACATCCTACCCCATCCCAGTGTTGTCCTAGTGAAAAAGATATTTCTTGCAGAAAGATTGGGAGGGAGGTCCAGCACCTCTGCGGGCTTCCTTGGTGGTTCAGATGGTAAAGAATCTGCCAGCAATACGGAAGACCTGGGTTCGATCCGTGGTTGGGAAGATCCCTTGGAGGAGGGCATGGCAACCCACTCCAGTATTCTTGCCTGGAGAATCCCATGGACAGAGGAGCCTGGTGGGCTACAGAGTCCATGGGGTCGCAAAGAGTCGGACACGACTGAATGACTAAGCATGGATGCTAGCGCCTCTGCAGACACCTCATGGGCTGGACGAGGCAAACCTGACGTGCAGACCCATCAGTCACACGTGGCGGGAGGGAGGTGGAACACCCGCCTTCTCTCCCCTCCCCAGGGGCAGCTGTCCTTGGTGGACACTGTGAAAGGACCAAGCCTTGATCTAGAAGAGTTGGGAGGGGAGCGGTGCTGAGGGACTGGGGATGGTGAGGACGAAGGCAAGCAGATCCGCCTGGCAGGGGCTTTGGTCCTGGGGGTGTTCGGAGCTGGGAGGTCTCCCAGTTAGATGGGTATTCTAGCTCTCTGGGGACTGGATGGTGGCTCCAATTGTGTCTCTTCACAACTCTGTTTTGTGATGCTCTCTTGGAGGTTCAACAAATAGCCACTGCGGGAGTATTTATACCACAGAAATTAGTAAATGCTAAAAATCAGGGCTTTCTCCACCCCACTGCAGAGAGCTAGTTGTTAAATCTTTATACCGCACACCACTGGCTGAAAGGAACATTTATCTTGGAGGGTCTTAGATGTTGAGTTTTAGACTAATCAAGTCAGGGTTCAGAGGGCAAGAGAAGAGAGTTAACAAAGAACCTAGGGCAGAGAGAAGAAGGCAAAGCTAAGGGCGACTGGGCATTTGGCTGGAAATCCCCCTGGGCTCGATCGTTAAGGAGCCTGGAGGTACAGACATAAGGATGCAAGGTTGGAGGCTCAGTCATGTCCAACTCTTCGTGACCCTGTGGACTGTAGCCCACCGGGCTCCTCTTGTTTGCAGAATTCTCCAGGCAAGAACACTGGAGTGGGTTGCCATGCCCACCTCCAAGAGATCTTCCTGACCCAGGAATCAAACTCGTGTCTCCTGCACTAGAGATGGATTTCTTTAGGTGCTGAGCCACCTGGGAAGCCCAGTTCTCAAAGCATCGTCTGTAAAATGTGTATGGATGGCTGGGCCCTGTCGCTGTTCATCTGAAACTGTCACAACATTGTTAATCGGCTGTAGCCCAGTACAAAATAAAAAGTTTTAAAAATAGCAATAAATTAAATTAAATGCCCCTCACCAGGCAGGTGAGAAAGGGATCTGCTTCTTCATTCTTTGGCCACTGAATAAAATTTGTGCTGATTCGATCGCAGCTTCGAACTCATCAGCCACTCAGACCTGAACTGAGAGAGAACCTCTGCCCTGTCAAGGAACTCTAGGCCAGACTAGAGCCTGAGCAGGGTTCATACGACTTAATTGGATAACAGAGGGAGTTTAATTTCCTGTGGAGCTTCTGGAGGAGCAAAGACATGTTTGACCTAAAGTGGTTTTGGATCTGGGCCTTGCCCAAAAAAGAAAGGACGAGAGAGAGGCATCCAGGAAGAAAGGGAGGAGGGGAGGAAGGAAGGAAATAAGATGTATGCCATCCTCTAATCTTACAGCTCTACCGTCACTGGTGTTTCTGGACTGTCCCGAAAGGACCTGGAGACTAGGGGATACTCAGGACAATAAATAAATTTATAGGGGCTTCCCTGGTGGCTCAGTGATCAAGAACCCACCTGCTAATGCGGGGAACACAGGTTCAGTCCCTGCCAGGAAGACCCCACATGCTGCAGAGCAACAACTATCAAGCCTGTGCCCTAGGACCCGTGTTTCACAGCTTGCCAGAGAACCCAAGAGCCAGTGCTCCGCAGCAAGAGAAGCCTGGGTACCATGACTGAAAGCAGGCCCTGCCCGCCCCCAACCAGAGAAAAGCCCACAAGAACAAGAGCAGATACATAGGTCGTTAAATAGACAAACACGTCCCACGGAATTCAATAGAGCATCTCGACTCGTCCAAAACACAGAGCTACAAACAGGTAAAGATAAAACTAGCTGGGTGAGTAAAACTTGGCAAAGTCCTCCTTATGGAAGGAGGAGACTCCTCTTTCTAGACATACGTTGTTACGTCCGCAATGTTAGAGAAAGGACAGAGATGCTCAGTTATGCACTCTCTGGGTCAGAAACGACCACAAGAGAGGAGGGTGGGGTGGCCCCCAGGGGTCTCGGTCTGCCCCTTTGTCTCTGAGCTCCACAGCCTGGCACATGTGGTTCATAACGTTATCCAAACGCCGTCACACGTGTGGACAAAGGGGCAGCCACAGCCCCAGCAGCGGTCCCCTATCTTACATTTAAGGCATCAGGCTGTCTTCAACACCATTTTGGTGCTACAAGAGAAGAAAGAAGGGAGGGCTAATAATAATCAACTTTAAGCACAGCTCTAAACCTCTTGCTGGAATATGGGTTTATGATTAAGGAACTGTGCACACACAAAGGCCCCTCTGGAGACTCCCTGGGGCACAAGCTGTGGTGCCCCAGGAAAACGCATGTATAATCGGTGCCCTTCTACCCACAGCAGCAGAAGCATGAGAGAACTGATTTATTTCAAGTTCTTCAAACCCTGGGGAGATTCACACTCCATGGGCCAGTCTCAAATCTTCCCAGCAAGCCGTTTCAGGTGAGGGGTTGAAGCAAAGCAAAGGGCCCAGAATTCTACCAGGGATACCTCCCTTGCTAACACTGGGTTCGTTCTTAACATTTTGCTCTCCTTTCTATTTCATAAGCACTCTCACAGGGAGCCAGACAGATCTCCATCCCGTTATCTGCTCAGATGACGAATCCACACAAAGCCCCCGAAGATTTGCAATGGAAATGGCAACCGGCCCTTAACTACAGAGCCCAACGTGACACTTGCCACAGTTATTGCAGAGTCTGATTTGGAATTCAAATTCCACTCAAGACAATCGTCCTTTATTACGTGTCTGACATCATTACCTTGCCTGCTGGCCTGCCATGTCCCATGTACCACTTATCCTGAGGGACAGCCTCATGCTTCACTCATACACACCAAGGAGATGAACTGACCCAGGAGGGGGCCACTTGGAAAGATCAAAGGAGTGAAACCAAGTCCCACCCGTGCTACCCGCTCCAGGCCACCCCACGGCCCCGCTGGCTCAGGGTTCTTTCTGAGCCACGACACCCTTCCAGAACGGCTGTTTCTGCGGCCCAGCCAAGGTACCTGTTGACCGGCCTCTCCCCTTCTCCATTGCAAATCCTCTGTTGCTGTCACTGACACATGCCTTCTGGCTCATCTGGGTGGCCCAGCCTCATTAGGAGGGGATTTGGGGCCTGTTAGTTAATTGAGGCCCGTTCCCGGCCACCTGCCACTCGCAGGCCTCATCTGCACACTAACAGCTCCTAATTGTCATCATACGGCGGGGTCCCTGCAACAACTTGAGAACAGACCCCGAGCAGCGCGCGCAGCCTCCGCACAGGGCCAGGAGCACAGCAACGATTTATCAAGGGGCCAGATGTTTGCAGAGGAAAGGCACCTTGCACCCACAGCTCTGGGGAAACTTGCTGTTCAGCGCACTCTCCGGCGTGATCAGTGTGGCAATGGTCTTCTGGGGAAGACTTCATATCGGGTGAATAAGAGGCATCGTGTGGACCGATACTGGACAACAAGAGGGCTGAGATGCTCGGCTAGCGCGTCATTTATAAGCGGCACCGCTCATCCAGCACTGAGCCCGTGTGTTTGATCAGCTTCTACTCAGAGACCAAGAAATGTTTAGGGTGTCACAGCGCCATCCCACACCCAGTCTCCAAAGGGTTTTGAGTAGGAAAAAAATGCAGAGGTGAGTACCAAAACACAATCAGCCCCTTAGGGATAGAGAAGGAAGGTGGGGAGGAGTCATACGACACAAAGGGAGAAGGTCAAGCACACAGGTGTGCAAATGGGAGAGAGACGGGAAACAGCATCCAGCTACAGAGTCCGGACGGACTTGGCTGTAGGTAGAGGAGATGGGGGCAACAGAGGATGAGACGGTTGGATGGCATCACCTGCTCACTGGACATGAGTGTGAGCAAGGCTCCGGGAGATAACGAAGGACAGGGAAGCCTGGCGTGCTACGGTCCATGGGGTTGCAGAGAGCCAAGCACAAATGAGCAACCATAAGAACGTAGGATATATCACTAGTGAGTCAGACACGACTGAGCTACTGAGCAGCCACAAGAACACAGGCTGTATGAGAGATGGAAGCACATTCTAAGACATATGATGTGAGGACTACATCTCTCTAGGGAGAAAGTGGGGAAGAAAAGAAATAAGGAAGGTTCCATCATCATGGAAAATTACAGGATTTAGGCGCTCAGGAATCCACTTCCGTAAGGAATCAGTCTGGGTTTAACAGAAATCAGACTATGGCAAGTAAAATGATGAGGATTTGTGTTCGCTTCCTTGTTTATTTTCTAACTGTAAGCACAACCCCAGGGCACTCGCCTGGGCTTTGGGGGCTTGAGGTGCCTAGGATGCCCCATCACTAGGGTATTTGTCAGGTCCCTCCACCCACAAGTGGGAAGTATTCTTTGCCTAGAGATTTCTGAGTCATTTCTGGCTTATTAGTCCCTCCGTGACGGATGAGGGATGGAAAGGAAGTAAGAAATGAACCCCAAGAGGGGCACAGCACTGAAAGAAAGAGAAAGGAGACGAGAAAATCCAAATACCAGAGCTTGACTGTGGAAGGAAAGGTTAGTGAGACGCATGGCTTTTCACCACCAGACTCAACCCACTGATACAAAGGTTCATCTGAGCCCCACTGCAGTCTCATCTCCTCAGTCCCAACTCCAGGCTTTCAAAAACAAGTAGAAAGTATAAACCTGCCCTGGAAGTGTGGGTTTTTTTCACTTAGCCAAATCCTGGAAATCTGTCCCACCTTCATAATAAGGAAGAGAGAAAGAGAGGAAAGCTGAGTGGATCCAAGACGGGGAAAGGCCAGGTATTTCAAGTCGCTCCCAGCAGAGCGACTAATAAGACTTCTTGGCAGCCAACACCGAATGGAGTCCATTCCATCCAATTGCCCCCACACATCGGGGTGAGGGCAGTTATATTAATTAAACACCCCGGAGAGCTGGGAGAACAAAGTGCCTTTTTGCCAGAACACTGTGAGTTCCTCACAAATACACCTGTTCTTTTCGTTTCCTTCTCGAATAGATCAGGTGATTCTTAGAAAATCTGATATTCCTGGCTTCCTTTGTAAGTTTCCATAAAGAACACTTCTAGTCTCCCCCAGAGCCTGCATTTACATCCCAGAAGTAAAGCCTTAACATGCCCTCCTGGTACGATGAGTTGAGAAAGTAGTGTTGACATACACACACTGTCAAATGTGAAATAGTGGGAAGTTGCTGTGGAACACAGGATGCCCAACCTGGAGCTCTGGGACGACATAGCAGGGCGGGTGGGGAGGGAGGCTCTCGGGGGAGGGGAAACAGAATTTTGCCTGATTCCTGTTGTTGTAGGGCAGAAACCAACATGATGCAAAGCAATCATCCTCAAGTGAAAACCAGTCGGTAAAATAAAATGCCCTCTTAGGTACCTGGCTAAGTGCTCGGTCTACACTGAATTCTGCCCAGGACAATGCCAAGGCCAGGCACCCCCTCCCCCCAAGTCACATCTTTCTGGGCTTGCTGCTGGCGCTCTGGCGCTCCCCCTCCAGCGTCCCTCTCTAGATGTCACTCATTGCTTTTCCCTGCTCGCCTCCTCCAGCCTGCGAACCCGAGGGGCCCAGTCTATGCGGCTTCCGAGAGCTGGCAGATTTCAGAGGAAAAAAAAAAAATTCCACAAAAACCACCCGAGAAAGAGAGAATGGCAGGTTGACACTGCACTGTCACTGTGAAAACGGGCCCTGCGCCTGACCCGGGCCTGGACACCGGCGCCTCGTGCCCAGTCACAGCTGAGGCTGCATCTGTCACGGTTCACGGACCTGCCGCTCCATGCTGGGGGACCAGATGCCTCTGTTTATACGCCCTCCTCCCAGCCTTCTGCCCGACGGCAGCGAGACAGGACCGCTAGCCATCACTGGACTTCATCTGTCTCCGCGATCTTGTCTTTCAGCGTATCCTTTCCTCCACCCTGGCTCTCTCCACGCACCCCCTCAAATGACCAGAAGGTATGTTTCTCTTTTGAAACTTTGATTCTGTAGAATAAAGCAAAAGAAAAGCCTAATCAGGAGACTTCAATTCCTGCTCTACGCCAGACAGCCTGCTAGTCGGAAGATACAGCCAGCACCCCCGTTCTGCTGTGCCATCGACTTCTGCCTTTAAGTTTCGCCGGGGTTGTGCGAGATGATCGTGCCAAAGGACCAACTTGAAAAACCCGCACTTAACCTTGTTGAGTCAAAGTGACCTAGTCGGCTGGAAGTTGGAGTCTGGGAGAACGAGAGAGATGTTCGGAGAGGGCAGTCAGTCAGCTGTCATTTCTCAAAGGCTCTCAGAATGGTTTGGGTTTAGTATTTTAAGTGGGTTTCCCTGGTGGCTCTGTTGGTAAAGAATCCGCCTGCAAGGCAGGAGACCCAAGTTCCATCCCTGGGTCAGGAAGATCCCCTGGAAGAGGGCATGGCAACCCACTCCAGGATTCTTGCCTGGAATAGTCCAGGGACAGAGGAGCCCCAAGGGCTACAGTCACTGCCTTCTACGCTGCCTACCCCACAGCCCCGGGGAGCCAGGCTGAAGCCCTGGAGCCACTGAACTCTCCACCTCGTGGAGCACAGAGCAGAACCAGCCCTGTTCCTCTGTTGTTCAGTCACTCAGTCGTGTCCAGCTCTTTGTGACCCCACGGACTGCAGCATGCCAGGCTCCTCTGTCCTCCACTATCTCCCAGAGTTTGCTCAAACTCATGTCCATGGAGTCAGTGATGCCATCCAACCATTCCATCCTCTGTCACCCCCTTCTCCCGCCTTCAATCTTTCCCAGCATCAGGGTCTTTTCCGATGAGTTGGCTCTTCGCATCAGGTGGCCAAGGAATTGGAGCTTCAACATCAGTCCTTCCAATGAATATTCAGGGCTGATTTCCTTTAGGATGGACTGGAAATAATCCCTGGCTCCGCCAAAATACCACCAGTCAGGTCAGAGAGGGAGACAGCTGGGTTTTCACTGACAGCGCCCTCTGATGCCCAAATGGATGGCGGTCCCTCACATGTCAACAGTTGTCATTGCTAAAGACACACACCCTCATTACAGGACCTGAAAGTCTTCCCAACAGTAGTACTATTAGAAATGCCCGGGACTTACTTCCTCTTCTCACTTCCTCTCCGCTCAAAGACCCTTTCCATCACCCTCTAACCACCATACTGGACCCTTTGTCTTTCTAACACTGAACTTTAGAATGAGTTTTTGCCAATAAATGATATTACACATAGAGGTAGGTTCCAAGCACTAGAGTTTAGCCACATTACAGGTTAGAGTTATATGCAGAGTACATTATGAGAAACGCTGGACTGGATGAAGCACAAGCTGGAATCAAGATTGCCAGGAGAAATATCAGTAACTTCAGATATGCAGATGACACCACCTTTATGGCAGAAAGTGAAGAGGAACTAAAGAGCCTCTTGATGAAAGTGAAAGAGGAGAGTGAAAAAGTTGGCTTAAAGCTCAACATTCAGAAAACGAAGATCATGGCATCTGGTCCCATCACTTCATGGGAAATAGATGGGGAAACAGTGGAAACAGTGACTTTGTTTTGGGGGGGCTCCAAAATGACTGCAGATGGCAACTGCAGCCATGAAATTAGAAGATGCTTACTCCTTGGAAGGAAAGTTATGACCAACCTAGACAGCATATTCAAAAGCAGAGACATTACTTTGTCAACAAAGGTCCATCTAAGTCAAGGCTATGGTTTTTCTAGTAGACATGTATGGATGTGAGAGTTGGCCCATAAAGAAGGCTGACTGCTTAAGAATTGATGCTTTTGAACTGTGGTGTTGGAAAAGACTCTTGAGAGTCCCTTGGACTGCAAGGAGATCCAACCAGTCCATCCTAAAGGAGATCAGTCCTGAATATTTATTGGAAAGACTGATGTTGAAGCTGAAACCTCCAATACTTTGGCCACCTGATGTGAAAAGCTGACTCATTTGAAAAGACCCTGATGCTGGGAAAGATTGAGGGCAGGAGGAGAAGGGGACGACAGAGGATGAGATGGTTGGGTGGCATCACCAACTCAATGGACATGGGTTTGGGTAGACTCTGGGAGTTGGTGATGGACAGGGAGGCCTGGAGTGCTGCGGTTCATGGGGTCACAAAGAGTCGGACACGCCTGAGTGACTGAACTTAACTGGACTGAAAGGAAGTGTAAAATCCTTAGATTTTTAGACATGCAGTAGAACCATGAATATATTTTTATTAACTCAAAGTGGACCCTTATGACCATCAGTTGTCTCTGGTAACTTACATGTCATATACATAGGTACTTACATAAGAAAACGAGTGCAATGGTACTGAGGGGGTCCCTGTGACATGCAATCCTTGAATTAGACTTCCACAAGATAACACTCCATGCCCAAGGACCTGGCACAGAGAAGGTACCCCCTGAACACTTGTTGGTTGAATGAATGAATGGATGCATTTCTAGCTGCTCTGCTGACTAGAATGATAAATAAGGCTTACCTAGTGTTTTTAATGAAAAAGATATGGAGTAAATGATTGAATAAACTTGAGCTGTTTAATCTACCAGTAAAGACTTCATATCATGGCAAGTCCTGTTTTCTTACACAGACTCAGTGTAAAAAAAGAAAAACAGTTGCGGGGAAGGAAAAAAAAAAAGAAAGATAATGGAAAGAGTCAATTTCTTAAAGATCCCATTGACTCTAGTTCTCCCTAGATTTCCAACATATTTTTCTCAGATGTCACTTCACAAGCTTAACTTTAACCTAAAAAATTTCAGCTAAAATTAATCCACATGGGTTAGCAGGATTCATTCATGTAGCACAAAACAGTGCTTTTGAGTATGATATTACCTGTACCAGAGCCCCACTGCTCGGAAACCATAACACATGCTTTTCCTTTTGAAAATAGCAGCTGAGCCATAGCTCCTTGAACATGCTTCACTCATAGTGACTCCAAAATAAGACAAACATTGACTAATATCCCCATGACACCACAAAGAAGCCCTGAAAATCTATGGGAAATCCCCACCCCCTGGGCTTCACTGTGGATTTATTTATAAGAATCTTGTTCTGTCTAGACTTTCTCTAATCAGCACATTGCCCCACCCACTCCTTCCAAAACAAAAATAAAAACAAAAACAAACAATCCAGAATGTACCATGAGTCATGATACATTCTCTCCACTTCTATCTCTGCTGCTGCTGCTAAGTCGAGTCAGTCGTATCCGACTCTATGCGACCCCATAAACGGCAGCCCACCAGGCTTCCCCGTCCCTGGGATTCTCCAGGCAAGAACACTGGAGTGGGTTGCCATTTCCTTCTCCAATGCAGGAAAGTGAAAAGGAAAGTGAAGTCGCTCAGTCGTGTCCGACTCTAGCGACCCCATGGACTGCAGCCTACCAGGCTCCTACGTCCATGGGATTTTTCAGGCAAAAGTACTGGAGTGGGGCGCCATTGCCTTCTCCAACTTCTATCTCTATGTCTTATCAAAGGCAGAGATGTTGGTCTTGGGTGTTGATAAATTGACCCTCTGCCTTTAATTCAACATCAAGGACACCTCCCACACTTTTGGGATATACTTAAATATGAAAACTAGCTTACCAATAAAACTATCTCACCCTAGACATAATTCCAAGCTGCTCTCACTACAAAGACTTTCAGACAAGAAAGAAAAAATATGTATCTTAAATGTAATCCATACTTGGGCAAACATCTGATAAGATGTTTTCATTTGTGGTATAACAAAAAAGGCGCAGATGTCCAGCTGTGCGTGAGCTCAGAAAGTAGTTGGAACCACATACTCTTCATTTCATAGGTGGAGACTGAGTTCCATCAAGACAGTGCCACCTTCTTGAATTCCCAAGGACAAAGGACTATTTACTGGCCACGCTTCTAAGCATTCCTCGAATATTAGAAAGTCAGAAAGTGAAAATGAAAGTCGCTCAGTCATGTCCAACTCTTTGCAACCCCATGGACTATACAGTCCATGGAATTCTCCAGGCCAGAATACTGGAGTGGGTAGCCATTCTTTTCTCCAGGGGATCTTCCCAACCTAGGGCTCAAACCCAGGTTACCCACATTGCAGGCGGATTCTTTACCAGCTGAGCCATCAGGGAAGCCCAAGAATACTGGAGTGGGTAGCCTATCCCTTCTTTGTTGGATCTTCCTGACCCAGGAATCGAACCAGGGTCTCCTGCATTGCAGGTGGATTCTTTACCAGCTGAGCTACTAGGGAAGCCCATTTTAGAAAGTCAGCTTTATGCTAAAAGAAAAAAATTCCTTTTCTCTCCTAAGAACATTTCCCCTGTTGACAAAGTTTTAGATAAGTATGTACTTGAAAGACCATCTCTTTGGGGATTTATTATAAATTAACAACTTACAAAACTTTTTCTCCCCCTTCTCCCAACCCCCACCTCAGCCTTAATAAGAACAGCTTACAGCTTTGTGAACCTCCTGTGGTGCTAAGCCCCCTTCCCACTCTAGGGTGTGGTGGCTCAGTGGTAAAGAATCTGCCAGCCAGTGCAGAAGACCCAGGTTCGATCCCTGGGTTGGGAAGATTCCCTAGAGAAGGGACTGACAACGCCCTCTAGTGTGCATCCCACTCTAATTCTCATGGTAACCCTACAATATGTGGAATATTATTCTTACTTCTACAGATGAGGAAACAAAGGCAAAAACAGCTGAGCAACTTGCCCCAAAGTAGTTAACAAGTGGTAAAATAAGGATTTTCATCTGTTCTATCTTATTCCAAACTCCCCGAAAGACACTAACTCCACATGTGTTAGTGCCAATAAAGGTCAGCAAAATATGAGGGAAAAGAAAAATACTAATTTTTAAGTGTCTGCTCTTATGTCCCTCGGAGAAGGCAGTGGCACCCCACTCCAGTACTCTTGCCTGGAAAATCCCACGGACTGAGGAGCCTGGTAGGCTGCAGTCCATGGGGTCACGAAGAGTCAGACACAACTGAAAGACTTCACTTTCACTTTTCACTTTCATGCATTGGGGAAGGAAATGGCAACCCACTCCAGTGTTCTTGCCTGGAGAATCCCAGGGACAGGGGAGCCTGGTGGGCTGCCGTCTACGGGGTCGCACAGAGTCAGACACGACTGAAGTGACTTAGCAGCATTATGTCCCTTCTTTAGAAATGAACCAGGCCACCTCTTAAGGAATGTCCTTAAAAGCTATGGCATTACTCTTCTATTTACATCCTAACCAACAGAACAGAAATCAGTCTCATGACCTCCTGCATCCGTGCGTGCTCAGTCACTCAGTTGTATCCGACTCTTTGTGACACCACGGATGTAGCCCACCAGGCTCCTCTGTCCATGGGCTTCTCCAGCCAAGAATACTGGAGTGGGTTGCCATTGCCTCCTCTGGGGGATCTTCCCAAACCAGAGATTGAACCCACATCTCTTATGTCTCCTGCATTGCAGGCGGGTTCTTTACCATTAGCACCACCTGGGAAGCCCCATTAATCAGCTAAGCTTCAATACAAAATAAAAAGTTTAATAATGGAAAAAATTAAATCAAATGTCTGGGCCGTGTTACAGCCCAGCCCTATACAAATCACGCCATCTGGCTCACCACAGCCAATCACAACTCGGTGAGCCTAGCTTCTTGTTTCCCACTCTCTGGAATCAGGGAAAGTCCAGTGACAAGTGCCTCAGCAGAGCAGCAGATCTATCTGGAACGGCCATTCCCAGCCTTGGCTTTATAAAACCCAGAGCATCTCCAAATTTCTCAAACAACATAGTAAAATCAGTGAAATATTTTCATAAGAAAGTTACATCCGTGGTGCTCAAATTGAAAACCACATGTGTATCTTATATGGCTCTTTTAGGAATGGTTGAAGGTGGTGGGAACTTCCCTGGTGATTCAATGGTAAAGACTCTGCCTACCAGAGCAGGAGACACAGGTTCCGTTCCTGGTCTGAGAAGATCTCACATGCCTTGGAGCAACTAAGCCCGTGTGTCAGAACTACTGAGACCGAGCTCTCGAGCCAGTGAGCGGCAGCCACTGAAGCCTGCATGCCTAGACCATGCTCTGCAACCAGAGCAGCCACCACAGTGAGAAGCATGAGCACCCCAACTAGACAGGAGCCCCCACTCGCCGTGACTAGAGAAAAGCCCGAGCAGCAACAAAGTCCCAGCAGATCCAAAACCGAGTAAACAAATAAATAAATAAAGTTATTTTTAAAAACAAAATAAGGGTCATCGTTACCATCTTTCTAAATTCCATATATATACTTTAATATACTGTATTGGCGTTTTTCTTTCTGACTTACTTCACTCTGTATTATAGGGTTCAGTTTCATCCACCTCATTAGAACTGATTCAAATGCATTCTTTTTAATGGCTGAGTAATACTCCATTGTGTATATGTACCACAGCTTTCTTATCCATTCTTCTGCTGATGGACATCTAAGTTGCTTCCATGTCCTGGCTGTTGTAAACAGTGCTGTGATGAACATCGGGATACACGTGTCTCTTTCAATTCTGGTTGCCCAGCAGTGGGGTTGCTGGGTCGTATGGCAGTTCTATTTCCAGTTTTTTAAGGAATCTCCACACTGTTCTCCATAGTGGCTGTACTAGTTTGCATTCTCACCAACGGTGTAAGAGGGTTCCCTTTTCTCCACACCCTCTCCAGCATTTATTGTTTGTAGACTTTCTGATGGCAGCCATTCTGAGCAGCGTGTGATAGTACCTCATTGTGGTTTTGATTTGCATTTCTCGGATAATGAGTGATATTCTGTGGGAGAAGGCGAGGGTGGGATGATTTGAGAGAATAGCCTTGAGACAGGGTGCTAAGGGCTGGTGTACTGGGATGACCCAGAGGGATGGAATGGGGAGGGAGGTGGGAGGGGGAGTTTAGGATGGGGAACACATGTACACCCATGGCTGATTCATGTCAATGTATGGCAAAAACCACTGCAATATTATAAAGTAATTAGCCTCCAATTAAAATAAATAAATTAATCAAATAAAAAAATGAAATAAGGGGAAGTGTTACCTGTTAAATCTTTGCATTCAAAATTTCTGGTGGCTATTTTGATTTTTGTGAGTTTTGATTCAATCACCACCTTTATTTTGCCTATAGCACTGAAGAAAACTTAGTGAAGCCAGGAGACAGTCTTAAAGAGCCATATTTGCTAAAACCATTGCTATGCAAAGATGGTAAAATCAGGGGCAACTAGAAGCCACCACTGAGCTGGCCAGAGGTGCTTTAGTGGCCTTGCTCTTTGCAGGATCAGTAATTCTTGACAGCCTTGACTCACGGCGTTCTGATGATGGTGGCGGTCATGATGGTGGGCATAGTGGGGGTTTCCTTATTGTTTAAATACTCTTATGTCTGCAAAGCACTTCTGACTCTTGGAGGGGTCTGTTCTGTTTTCTTTTGAGGTATTTTTGCCACGCCTTGCAGCTTGCGGGATCTCACTTCCCCAACCAGGGATCGATCCCAGGCCCTCAGCCGTGGAAGCACAGAGCCCTAACCACTGGACTGCCAGGCAATTCCCCATTTGGAGGTTTTACATCTAATACATTTTCATCAAAATGGCAGAATTTTTATTGGCTTCCATTTCTTTCAAGGTCAGGTAGACTTAGATAAAATCAGGCAGAATTCACTAAGATGGTGTTACTATTGCCATAAACGTATTTGAAAAGTGGCTGTGATTCCTGGGTCTCCTCTGATAGAAAAGGGTAAGAAGCGTGAATTCAGACTCATTGACGAGATAACATCAGAACAGTCTCAAAAACAAAAACTGATAGCTCAAAAGCATCGGGTTGTTGAATCAAACATATACTAATTCAGAGGGATTTATTGCTGCCCTCACATGTTTAGAAACATGAAGTAAAGCCTCCATGCTTTCAGGGATCTCAAAGTAAAACTAGCCTTTTTCTTGGGCTCTTCTTAACCAACCATGGGGATTTCAGCAATGAAGACACATTCCCTGAATACATGAACTGTAATAGGTTAAAAAAAAAAAAACAAAACAGGGTCCGTATTTTTTTCATCTCTTTCCACTTACTTGAGTTACTAAAATAAATGAGATAAAATATTTTCAAACAGTGGAAAGAATTCACATCTTGTCCATTTCTGGTCCCCCCGCCACCCGTACCCCTGCCACGAGGAGTTTGAGGTCGAAATAAGACTCGGTTTGCATGGTTACTTGGAGCCCATAAGATATCCGTAGTCACTGCAGCTCATTCCAAGAGAATTGGAAGGAACTGCTGTGAATCTTACAGAAGTCACTGTTCTGTGACAAAGTTCACGGCTCCCCGCACCACCTGCCTCCACTCCCACCAGAAGCCATCATCCCTGACGAAACCGAACTCTGTCAGTTCAGCTGCAGCCCTAACGCTCAGTCCGCTCTGAAAGCACTGCCAAGACACATCTCTGCTTGGGTCACGTCAGGTCGCAGAATCCACGGGTGGACAAAATGTAGGAAAAATTTTATGGGCCTCTTGAGACACATTGGATCGGTGCAGAACAAGCTCTGCTCGAAAAGGCGCAGTTGGAGTCAAGTTCTTCCACAAACTCCTCAGCATATGGAAACTTCCCCGAGATTCCTCTCGCCTCCTCAGCAGTCCATTGCCCCCATCATTCCTCTGCCAGTGCAGACGGCACAGCCATGCTCTTTCAGCTTCACGCCTCAGATGGAACAAAGGAAATTTCACATTTGGGTTGCTCTCCTTTGTTTAAAAACCACAAGAGCTCTTTAGGAAAAAGAGGGTGGGTGTTTGGGGTGGGGGGCACGATGGAGAAGCTTTTCCAGAAACTGTTATCTTCACCAAATGCCTGTCAGCCTCCAGCAAGTAGGAATTAATTTTGAGGAATGATATACATAAGAAACCCCTGTCAATGCAGGGGACACAGGAGACATGGGTTTGATCCCTGGGTCAGGAAGATCCCTTGGGGAAGGGAATGGCAACCTACTCCAGTATTCTTGCCTGGAGAATCCCATGGACAGCAAAGCCTGGTGGGCTACAGTCCATGGAGTTGCAAAGAGTTGGACACGACTTAGCAACTGAACAGGAACAATAACTGGATCATTTCATCCCCTTGGTGACACTGATGCTGTGGGAAGACAGCAAAGCATCTGATCTCTGCCTTTGAAGGTAGACCTTGAGGGAGCTTGTCAGAACCCGGAGAGCCCCGAACATCCTGCAGAGAGATTTAGACCTGATCCTCTGTGTGCTGGGAACCACTGTAGAGCTCCGAGCAAAGAAGCAAACTGTTCTCGGTTTTGTCTGAGTCTTGGACATTGCATCATCAGCTCCTGGACATTGCAACATGACTCCTGGAAACTGGAATGGCTTCTCCACACCCAGGGTGATCTCTTGATGGAGTCTCTAATATGGAATCCAGAATTTACTTTTTAACTGTGGTAAAACACACACACACACACACACACACACACACACACACACACAAAATCAACCATCTTAATCATTTTTAATTGTACAGTTCAGTAGTGTTAAGTATTCATGTGGAAATCAGGAATTCTTAATCCTAGTTAGTCCCAGTTCTATTATTATGCTGCGACTTGGGTCTGTTCTCTGAACCTCAGTTTACTCATCAATGAAATGGGAAGAGGTATTTCTTAAGCACCCATCCAAGTATAATAAAGCAAGTAATTTTAAGTGATACCTGAAGAAACATTATTTACAGTTTAGGCCTCAAAAGGCACTTGACATATTTTCAGATGAACAAAGACTCCCAGCTCCTCACTTTCAAAATGAAAAGCTCCAACTCCTTAAGAACAGTTCAAGGACATGGGGTTTTCACCAACAGACGGATCAGCCAGGGAACTTTCTGTTTTTAAAACAATGTTTTGATTCAGCATGTAACATAATATAACATATATGTTCACACCCAGAATCAAATATATATGTATTAGAATATATATTATATATATTGGAATACATATTGTATATAATATAAAATGTTCCAATATTTATATTATATACACACTTATACATACAGGCTTTCCAGGTGGCGCTGATGGTAAAGAACAGGCCTGATAATGCAGGAGACATAAGAGATACGGGTTCAGTCCCTGGGTTGGAAAGATCCCCCAGGGAAGGGAATGGCAACCCACTCCAGTATTCTTGCCTTGGGAATCCCGTGGACAGCAGAGCCTGGCAAGCTACAGTCCACAGGGTTGCAAAGAGTCGGGTATGACTGGAGCAACTTAGCACACCAACACACACATATACACATGTAAGTTCCAAGAGGGCTACAAGAACATCTACTGTCCCTCATGATCGTCTACAGTCCATGACCACTCTGACAGTCCTTCCAGTGAGAGGTGGTGTCTACTCTCTTTGAATCCAGACAGGCTTGTAACTCACTTGTAACCAAGAGAATGTGTCAGACGTGATATTAGGTGATTTTTCAGGCCTAGTCATAAAGGGAGATGGAGCTTCGGCCTTGTTCACTGGACCACTTGTGCAGAGCTCCAAGCCCCTACACTTTCAAAAGGGCCCATGAGGCAGCCAGGTTGTAAAGAAGCCCAAACGATCCCACACAGAAAGGCCTCCTGGAGAAGCAAGTGAGAGTAACCAAGAGAGGGAAGGTCAGCTCTTTGACCACCGTCGGACTGCAGCCAAATGAAAGTGAAAGTCTCCCAGTCGTGTCTGACTCTTTGAGACCCCATGGACTCTGCAGTCCGTGGAATTCTCCAGGCCAGAATCCTGGAGTGGGTAGCCTTTCCCTTCTCCAGGGGATCGTCCCAATCCACGGATCGAACCCAGGTCTCCTGCATTGCAGGCGGATTCTTTACCAGCTGAGCCACAAGGGAAGCCCAAGAATACTGGAGTGGGTAGCCTATCCCTTCTCCAGTGGATCTTCCCGACCCAGGAATCAAACCAGGGTCTCCTATACTGCAGGCAGATTCTTTACCAACTGAGCTACCAGGGAAGCCAAATGAAAGACCCCCAACAAAACTACTCAGCTGAGCCTTCCCTGAACCTGTGACCCACAGAAACTATGAGAGAAAATAAAAGGACGGCTATTTAACCCAAAATGGTAGTAGTTTCAGAGGTTAAGACTCTGCCTTGCCATGCAGAGCATGTGGGTTTGATCCCTGGTCAGGGAACTAAGGTTCCACGTGCCACAGAGGAAGTAAGCCTGTGTGAGCCACAACTAGAAGGTTTGTGCACCACAACGAAGACTCTATATGGTGCAGCTAGGACCCAATGCCATCAGATAAATAAATTAAAAAAAAAAATTTCTTTTAAATAGACCACTAGGGTTTGGGGTGGTGGGTTGCACACCAGTGGTAACCAGGATAAGTGGCAAGGTGACATCTGAGATATCTGATCTGATAACTGATACCTGAGGCTCAGGGGGCGCTTCCCTAAAAAACTGCCAGCACCGTGGCACACCCTCCACCCCACCCAGCACATGGGCCTCCTCCTGTCCAGTCACTTACACTAGTCCCCGCTTCTCAAGAGCCAGCAGCTTACCCCATCTTCCCCAGCCTACCTCCACCCCAGAGCTTGAAGTCATGGGCCCCAGGCCTCAGTGTGTGTAACAAACACCTGCAAATACCTCTGTCCCTCCCTGCCTCTACCCAGATTCTTTGCTTGCTTGTTTTTGGCTTGGGAGGTGTTTTTTTTTTTTCCCCACACGATGCAGCATGTGGGATCTTCCCCAGTCAGGGACTGAACCTGGGCCCCCTGCATTGGGACTGTGCAGTCTTAACCACTGGACCACAAGGGAAGTACTCTACCTAGATTCTGACTGAGCAGGCCCTAATGGGAGCTAGGTATTTCTGATTGCAGGTGGAGAAACTGTCCTAGGAAGACCAGAAGGCAGGATGAAAGGGACCGCTTTTCTCGAATCCAAGCCTCAAATTCAATCTTCCCTGGTGGCTCAGACAGTAAAGAATCTGCCTGCAATTCAGGAGATGTTCAATCCCTGGGTGGAGAAGATCCCCTGGAGAAAGAAATGGCAACCCACTCCAGTATTCTTGGCTGGGAAATCCCACGGACAGAGGAGCCTGGCAGCTACAGTCCATGGAGTCACAAAGAGTCGGACACGACTGACCGAGTGATTAAGCCTCAAATACCTGTTACAAGGAGCTGTGTTGAGGTTGGAAGCTCCCTTACCCCCCTCACAAAAGGGATCTTTTTCTGCACTAATTCTGAAGCCACAAGTTTTAGGTCACCCAGGAAGGGGTTTTCTCTAAAGATTTGTTGGCCAGAGACTGCTTTCTGGTGTCAGCCTGGCAGAGACATGAAAACCCGAAGCTGGGAGCTTTCAACGGCTCCCCCAGGACATCTGGATTATCTTCGGCTGAAAGCTAGTGAAACGGGGTCAGCAACTGCTCTGTCGGCCTGCTCCGGGTGGACCCGTCCCTTTCCTGACCCTCATATGTATAGTCCTTCCCTGCTGGCCACTGTGCGGTGGGAGACGGCCCGTCCTCCCAGGACCGTGGTGCCCCGCAGCGCTTACCCCTTCCTCGCTGCTTGACCAACACATCTGCTCTGCTCTGTGGTCTACATTCCATCCAAAACCTGAGGCTCACATTCTCAGAAAGCTTCACTGCTCAGGCTTCCGTGTTATCTCAAATACGCTGACATTGTATTTTTGACAGTGTTCAGTGGCTCAATGTAAACATTTAAAATGTCTTATCCTTTAGGGACTTCCCTGGAAGTCCAGTGGTTAAGATTTTGTCTTCCAATGCAGAGGGTCAGAAAGTTTGACCCCTGGTCAGGGAGATAAGATCCCACAGACTTCCCAGCCAAAAAAAAATTGTTAGAAATAATATTCTAACAAGTTCAATGAAGACTTTAAAAAATAAATTAAGTAACTGATACTTCAAAGAAGTCTCTTTCAGCATGTCTTGTTTTAGTCTCTTAATATGTCAGGAGCTTCAGAAACTAGAAGTAGCCCAGCCTTGCTCAAGCCCTGATTCTGAGATGGTTTGTAATTGCATATATATTTGTCTTATACACATTCTTCCATTTTCTTGGGATAGTTTGGTCCTGACTCCACCATCAAGACTTCAGCTTGCTGAAGATAAGGCCCAGGGTTTCTTTTTTGCTGTGCAGTGAGTGCTCAGAAGTGTCTGACTCTTTGCAACCCTCTGAACTGCAGCCCACCAGGCTCCTCGGTCTATGGAATATTTGCAGCAAGAATACTGGTGTGGGTTGCCATTTCCTCCTACAGCAGATATTCCTGACCCAGGGATCACTCCTGAGTCTCCTGCATGGAAGGCAGATTCTTTACCACTGAGCCACCAAGGAAGCCCACTTTTCCCGTATCCCCATCCGAACTATCTGCTCACATTGCCCCCAGAGCTGTCACATATGATGTACGCCATAGTGTGGTCTTCTTTCTTAACTAGCTTTGGGGCCTCTCTGAGCATCAGGGTCCCTGCGTATGAAATTGGGGTGATAATATAACCTAGCTGGCAGGGTTGTGGGGGTGATTAAATACGATTCTACAGTCAACGCATGTAACATGATCCTGAATACATAGAAGGTGTCCAGTGAATTGCAGTTGCTTGGGGTTGAATTGTATCCGCTAAAAAAGATGTGTTGAGAGCTTCCCTGGTGGCCCAGTGGTTGGAGGTCTGCCTGCCAATGTAGGGAACACTGGTTCAATCTCTGCTCCAGGAGGATCCCACATGCCACAGGGCAACTAAGCCCATCACCTCAACTACTGAAGCCCTCATGCCCTGCAGCCCAAGCTCTACAACAGAGAAGAGAAGTCACGGCAACGAGAAGCCACTCACAGCAAAGAAGAGTAGCCCCTACTTGCCGCAGCTACACAAAGCCATCACACGGCAACGAAGACCCAGCATAGCCAAAAATAAATAAATGCATCTTAAATAAAAAAGACATGTTGAAATCCTAACTTTGGGCCTCTAAATGTGACCTTATTTGGAAATGGGGTCCTTGCTGATGTCATGGAATTAAGATGGAAGTAACAACACCAAACTGGAGTAAGGTGGGCCCTAAATCTAATGCCAGGTGTCCTCAAAAAGAAAAAGGGAATTTGCAAAAGTGGTTGGGACTCCACACTTCTCATTGTGGAGGGCACAGGTTCAGTCCCTGGTCAAGGAACTAAGATCTTGCATATCATGCAGAGCATAGCCAAAAGTGAAAAGGAAGTTTGGAGACACAGTGTCCACTACTAACAAACCTAGTGGAGGTGTGGGAATTCCAGCTGAGCTTTTTAAAATCCTAAAAGATGATGCTGTTAAAGTGCGGCACTCAATACGTCAGCAAATTTGGAAAACTCAGCAGTGGCCATAGGACTGGAAAAGGTCAGTTTTCATTCCAAACCCAAAGAAGGGCAATGCCAATGAATGCTCAAACTACCATATAGTTGCAATCATTTCACACCCCAGCGAGATAATGCTCAAAATCCTTCAAGCTAGGCTTCAGCAGTATGTGAACTGAGAACTTTCAGATGTGTAAATTGGATTTAGAAAAAGCAGAGGAACATTCACTGGATCATAGATAAAGCTAGGGAATTCCAGAAAAATATCTACTTCTGCTTCATTGACTATGGTAAATCCTTTAACTGTGTGGATCACAAAAAACTGTGGAAAATTCTTAAAGAGACAGGTATACCAGACCACCTTACCTGTCTCCTGAGAAACCTGTATGTAAATCAAGAAGCAGCAGTTAGAACTGGACGTGGAACAACTGACTGGTTCCAAACTGGGAAAGGAGTATGTCAAGGCTGTATATTGTCACCCTGTTTATTTAACTTATATGCAGAGTACATCATGAGAAACGCTGGGCTAGATGGATCACAAGCTGAAATCAAGATTGCCAGGAGAAATATCAACAACCTCAGATATGCAGATGGTACAAATCTAACGACATGACAGAAAGTGAAGAGGAACTAACGAGCCTCTTGATGAGGGTGAAAGAGGAGAGTGAAAAAACTAGCTTGAAACTCAGCTTTCAAAAAACTAAGATCATGGTGTTCAGTCCCATCACTTCATGGCAAATAGATGGGGGAACAATGAAAACAGTGACAGACTTTATTTTCTTGGGCTCCAAAATCACTGTGGATGGTGAACTGCAGCCATGAAATTAAAAGATTCTTGCCTCTTGGAAGAAAAGCTATGACAAACCTAGATAGTGTATTAAAAAGCAGAGAATATCACTTTGCCGGCAAAAGGCGCATATAGTCAAAACTATGGTTTTTCCAGTAGTCATGTATGGATGTGCGAGTTGGACCATAAAGAAGGCTGAGTGCCGATAATTGATGCTTTCAAATTGTGGTGTTGGAGAAGACTTTTGAGAAACACTTGGACAGCAAGGAGATCAAACCAGTCAATCCTAAAGGAAATCAACCGTGAACATTCATTGAAAGGACTGATGCTGAAGCTGAAGCTCCAATACTTTAGCCACCCAATGCAAACAGCCAATTCATTGGAAGAGATCCTGATGCTGGGAAAGATTGAAAACAAAAGGAGAAGGGGGTGGCGGTGGATGAGATGGTGAGATAGCATCAATGGACATGAGTGTAAGCAAACTCCAGGAGATAGTGGAGGACAGAGGGACCTGGGGGGGCTGCAGTCCATGAGTCTGGCAAGACTTAGTGATTGAACAACAACAGAGACTTCACCCATCTTGTTTCCATTGCTTGGAGCACCTTTTGCCTTCATGTCCAATAATCCAAAGCCTGCCATCCTCTGAGCCCATCTCAAATAACACTCACTCTTCCAGGAAGGCCTCCCCAGTTCCTCCCCACCAGAATTCATCTCTTCTTCTTCTGTACTGTGAAGGCACTTGCTTGGTTTGTTTTTGTCATTCTATTCCATCTTGCTATCGCAGCCATCTCCCTGCATGGTGCCTGGCATTTCTCCTCTCTAGGGAGTAAAAGCACATTCATCATTTTCACAACAGCCACCAGGGTGTGGTGGACACGGTGACTCTCCCAAGACTCGCATTCTTTTCACACTTTCTCATCTCTGAACTAGGAAAGGATCTTACACTGGATAGTGTATCACAATATAACCAGAAGTATTTTCCTTAGTGCTTCTTAGAATAACAGCATGCCTTACAGCCACTGATGTCTTTTGTTGTTAGCCTCTCAGATGTGTCTGAGTCTAGTGCAATCCCATGAACTGTAAGCCCTCCCATGCTCCTCTTTCCATGGGATTTTCCAGGCAAGAATACTGGAGTGGGTTCCCATTTCCTTCTCAGGGGATCTTTGCAACCTAGAGATCAAACCCACGTCTCCTGCTTGGCAGGCGGAGTGATGTCTTCAGATCAGATCAGATCAGTCGCTCAGTCGTGTCCAACTCTTTGCAACCCCATAAATCACAGCATGCAAGGCCTCCCTGTCCATCACCAACTCCCGGAGTTCACTCAGACTCACATCCATCGAGTCAGTGATGCCATCCAGCCATCTCCTCCTCTGTCGTCCCCTTGTCCTCTTGCCCTCAATCCCTCCCAGCATCAGAGTCTTCTCCAATGAGTCAACTCTTCGAATCAGGTGGCCAAAGTACTAGAGTTTCAGCTTTAGCATCATTCCTTCCAAAGAAATCCCAGGGCTGATCTCCTTCAGAATGGACTGGTTGGATCTCCTTGCAGTCCAAGGGACTCTCAAGAGTCTGCTCCAACACCACAGCTCAAAAGCATCAATTCTTCGGCACTCAGCCTTCTTTACAGTCCAACTCTCACATCCATACATGACCACAGGAAAAACCATAGCTTTGACTAGGCGAACCTTTGTTGGCAAAGTAATGTCTCTGCTTTTGAATATGCTATCTAACTTGGTCATAACTTTCCTTCCAAGGAGTAAGCGTCTTTTAATTTCATGGCTGCAGTCACCATCTGTAGTGATTTTGGAGCCCAGAAAAATAAAGTCTGACACTGTTTCTACTGTTTCCCCATCTATTTCCCATGTAGTGATGGGACCGGATGCCATGATCTTCGTTTTCTGAATGTTGAGCTTTAAGCCAACTTTTCCTCTCCACTTTCACTTTCATCAAGAGGCTTTTGAGTTCCTCTTCACTTTCTGCCATAAGGGTAGTGTCATCTGCATATCTGAGGTTATTGATATTTCTCCCAGCAATCTTGATTCCAGCTTGTGCTTCTTCCAGCCCAGCTTTTCTCATGATGTACTCTGCATATAAGTTAAATAAACATGGTGACAATATACAGCCTTGACGTACTCCTTTTCCTATTTGGAACCAGTCTGTTGTTCCATGTCCAGTTCTAACTGTTGCTTCCTGACTTGCATACAGGTTTCTCAAGAGGCTGGTCAGGTGGTCTGGTATTCCCATCTCTTTCCAGGAGAAGGTGTCGAACCAGTGTTTGCTATAGTGGATGAGTTTAAGTCACTTGTAGTGGGAGAGAGAATCTAGCCCTTCTGTCTGAGTTAGAACACATTTCAGGGCAATGTAGGGCTCCCCCAGGCCCTCTACTTACTTTGCTGCCCACTTGATGATGATGGGGGAGCCTGGAAAGACTTCACATGTTCTAAACCCATCTGGGAAAGGACTCTCTTGAAGGCATTTTCTCACTGGCAAAATTCATGTTGCCTCCAGCAGCAATCTCCATCATGGACTTCTTGGTGATTTCTCCCTCTGTTTCCCAACCCCTTCCTCCTGGAGTGTCCCCCAAATAAAGCACCCACACCCAAACCCTTGTCTCAGGCTCCGTCTTGGGAGAATGAAACTAAGAGGCCAGGATCACCATGCACCGTCTTCATGGGGGCTCTGCCTGCACTTGACAAAGAAGAGCAGTGGTGCCAGGGTCTGTGGGCAGTGCAGGAGGGTCCAGCAATCATGGTGGGCACTGCCTCTCCCGTGTCTCCCTGTCATCCTGCTCTGTACTTGTTCCAACCCCTCCTGCAGGCAGGTAGAGAGCCAGATTTATCCAGACCAAGACGACTGATTTGGGGCCCCATGACAAGGCACTTCCCAGGTAGTCCTAGTGGTAAAGAACCTGTCTGCCAACGCAGAAGATATAAGAGATGTGGGTTCAATCTTAGGTTTGGGAAGATCACCTGGAATAGGAAATGGTAACCCATTCCAATATTCTTGTCTGGAGAATCCCATGGACAGAGGACCCTGTGGTTCATAGGGTCACCAAAAGTCGGACATGACTGAAGCGACTTAGCACGCATGCTTAGCACTCGACAAGGCACTAAGGGAGGGACTGTCTCTAGGGAGAGCAGGGGAGGGGATAGGAGTTCTGCCTGGTCTGGGAGACAGAGGGATTGGGGGATTGGAGGGGCGCGTTGTCCTGGGAGCAGATGGGGCTGCCTGTGCACCAGCGTTCACTAACTAACTCAGTTGCTGAGGTCCTGGGTCCAAACATATTGCCTGCAGCCCCAGTCGGGGTGCTGAGCACACGTGGCCACACATGGGAGGGAGCCCACCAATCCCGGGTCCGGCTTTGAGACCTCAGGCCTGGGAGAAGGAGGGAACAGGAACAGATCATGACCGCGCTCCCCCGCCAGGGAACAGCAGCTTCCAAGACTGATCTGGTCTTCTTCAGCAGAGACAGGAGGGGAGGGACACGGCAGGGGAGAAAGTAAGGGAGCCCGGTCTTAAGGGGGCTGTGCCCTCACCCACCTGTGCTAGGCCCACTGCACCCAGGTGATGAAAGTGGGACCCTCAGAGCTCCAGAGAGGCTCTGCGTGTGTGCGTGTATGTGCATGTGTGTGCGTGTGTGAGACAGGCATTTGACAGCTATTCAGTCACTTCATCTCCAGACCCAGGCACCGGCTGGCACCTGCCACCCCTTGGGGGGCCCTTGGGGACTTGGTCACGCTTAGGGCCCTGCTGGTATCTTCCCTCCTCCTCCTCCTCCTCCTCCTAACTTTCCCACAATGTTCCCTGTCTTCCTCTTCCCCCTCTTCCAAGAATAGAACTCATATTAGGTGTCTCTGCTACCAAACCAGAAGCGCTGTGCGTGCCATTTGGGGACAAGGCTGGAGAGAAACAGTGCAAGCCTTTTCGTTCGAGCTGCACATGTCAAGCTACATCTCTGGTCTGTTTGCTTGTGATCAAATGGGTTATAAGTTGTGTATCCCTGATTAATTAATGAGCCACACGTGACATTTAACTAGGATCAAGGTGCATTTCTAAAGTGTAAGCAAGAGAAAGAAATATCTCCCAGACAAAAAAACGATCCATACACACCTCTGCCAGAAAAGCATTTCAAGGTCTTTGTATCCAGGCTGATTTCCCAGGGCCAGCCATTCTGCCTCCAAGTCCCCAGTACTTAACCCAGTCCTGGCTCACAGTAGGATTAGTCAGAATTTGTTGGATAAATAAATTGGCCTTCAAAATATAGTCCCAGGATATACACACAGAATAGCTAATATATCCATTTTTATTGAATAGGAGAGCATGTCCCAAGTAGCAAGTCAATAGTGACAAAATAAAGCTGGAATTAGCACCAGCCCACAAGCCAGGAGTGTGGATCCTTGATGGAGCTGGCTGATGGATACCTAGCATTGATAAAAACCATTCTCTCTACTTTGGGCATTACATTTTAAAAATATGCTTGAAAAAAGTAAAAATACGTTTGAATCCTTCCATAATAAATTTTTTCGTTCCTATCCTAGGAAAAATTTAGTTGAAACAAAGTAGAAATTTTAGGGAAAGTGACACGACTCACAAGGTTGGTATCACACCCTTTTCCAACAGGGACCCTCACCCACATCTCCCCTCTGTCCAGCCAAAGAAGCGTAAAGCTCATAGCACGTGCATTCAGGGATGCTCTTGGTGCTAACTTGATGCTCGTGCAAACGCGAACTCTAACCCACCAAATATAAAAATGATAAATTATTACTTCGTGACTTCTTCAATGGCAACCGATTAAAAAGAAAAAAATAGCAAACAATCCTAAAGAAAGTGTTTTGGCTTGTGGCTCAGCACTGTGGGAAATCATTAAACCCTTTGAAAGAGTGGGTCAGTTATGTCCAACTCTTTGGGACCCCACGGACTGTATAGTCCATGGAATTCTACAGGCCAGAATACTAGAGTGGGTAGTGTTTCCCTTCTCCAGGGGATCTTCCCAACCCAGGGATTGAACCCAGGTCTCACACCTTGCAGGCAGATTCTTTACCAGCTGAACCACAAGGGAAGACCAAGAATACTGAAGTGGGTAGCCTGTCCCTTCTCCAGCAGATCTTCCTGATCCAGGAATAGAACTGGGGTCTCCTGCATTGCAGGCAGATTCTTTACCAACTGAGCTACCAGGGAAGCCCTATTAAACCCTTTGCTGCTAAGTCGCTTCAGTAGCGTCCGACTCTGTGCGACACCACAGACAGCAGCCCACCAGGCTTCCCCATCCCTGAGGTTCTCCAGGCAAGAACACTGGAGTGGCTTGCCATTTCCTTCTCCGATGCATGAAAGTGAAAAGTGAAAGTGAAGTCACTCAGTCGTGTCCCACTCTTTGCGACCCCATGGATTGCAGCCTACCAGGCTCCTCCATCCACGGGATTTTCCAGGCAAGCATACTGGAGTGGGGTGCCATTGCCTTCTCTGATTGAACCCTTTAGGAAAACTGATTTTAGAAACAAATCTAGCAGGAGACACAAACCACCAATTTCTAGCAAACCTCCATTACTTCAAGAAATCTTGCACAAAACGTAAAGCAAGAACAGTGAACACGAATGCTCCATCTTCGGATGGCGCTCTTTTAGGGTCTGCATTTGTATTTTCAGTTTTGACCATATCTCTTGGGAAATATGGAATCATCTGCACGGAGGATCTGATTCATGAGATCTATATCATTGGAAAACGTTTCAAAGAAGCAAACAACTTCCTGTGGCCCTTTAAATTGTCTTCTCCATGAGGTGGAATGAAGAAAAAGACCGCCCATTTTGTAGAAGGTGGAGATGCTGGCAACAGGGAAGACCAGATCAACAGGCTTATTAGAAGGATGAACTAAGGTGAGCAACTACATCCAGAAAGAAGTTTACTTAATGCTAGAGTAAACTGTGGAGAAGGCAGTGGCACCCCACTCCAGTACTCTTGCCTGGAAAATCCCATGGACGGAGGAGCCTGGTGGGCTATAGTCCATGGGGTCGCTAAGAGTCGGATACGACTGAGCAACTTCACTTTGACTTTTCACTTTCATGCATTGGAGAAGGAAATGGCAACCCAATCCAGTATTCTTGTCTAGAGAATCCCAGGGACGGGGGAGCCTGGTGGGCTGTCATCTATGGTGTCGCACAGAGTCGGACACGACTGAGGCAACTTAGCAGCAGTAGCAGTAGCAGCAAAGGGTTTTATTCTGTATCTTTCCCATGAAGTTGTTTTCAGTTCTTGAAAACAATTTTAAAGTACCTAGAAATTTAAACCTCTATCATAATTTGAAAAGATAACTATCACACTGCTATATTTAAAATGGACAACCCACAAGGACCTACTTTACAGTACAGGGAACTCTACTCAATGTTTTGTGGCAGTCTGGATAGGAGGGGGTTTGGGGGTGAATGGACACATGTATGTAAATGACTGAGTCCCTTTGCTGTCCGCCTGAAACTATCACAACACTGTTCATCAGCTCTATTCTAATACAAAATAAAAAGTTAAATAAGAAAAGACAAGTACCTAAATATTGACTATGTGAATATTCAAATAAGTGCCATTCATACGAACAGTAAAAATAAGTCAGCGTGCATGGGCATTTTAATGGGTTCCCACATGCTCTCTGAATGATTCAAACTGTCTTGTTAAACAGACAGATTACAAGCAGATTTTCAAAAGGGAACACACTGCAAAGTCACAAAACTCTTCTTAACCCTGTGATTTAAACAAGCAGAATCATTTCACAAATGCTGAGACTGTATTTCCAAACGCATTCCAGAATGACCTTGGAAATTCAGTGCAATGAATATATTATTTTTGGAGTTGGGGGGAAAGACTTAAAGATGGCTACCAGCGGCTGGGGGAGATAAGAAAGATATTATTTAAGGATACAAATGTGTGGGAATTCCCCAATGGTCCAGTGGTTAGGGGGCTTCCATGCTGGCTCAGATGGCAAAGAATCCACCTGAAATGCAGGAGACCCAGGTTTGATCCCTGGGTCGGGAAGATCCTTTGGAGAAGGGAATGGCAATCCACTCCAGTATTCTTGCCTGGAGAATTCCATGGACAGCGGAGCCTTGCGGGCTACAGTCCTTGGGGTCACAAAGAGTCAGACACAACTGAATGACTGACACTTTCACTTTTTTTTTTCACTTTCCAGTGGTTATGACTTGGCACTTTCACTGCAGGAGGCCTGGGTTGAATCCTGGTAGGGGGACTAAGATCCCACAAGCCTCCTAGAGTGGCCAAAAAAAATAATAATAATATAAATTTGCAACTAGTATATAAGTAAGTCCTGGAGATCTAATGCACAGTATGATGATTATAAATAACAATGTTAATTGTTCAGTCATGTCTGACAACAAACATTTTATTAGAAACATCATATTTGCTCAGAGACTATATCTTAAATATTCTCACCACAAAATAAAAAAGAAATAACTATGTGATGCCATAGAGGTGTCAACTAACACTACAGTGGCAATCGTATTATAATATATATGTGTATCAAATCAACATGTTACATAACTGAAACTTATGCAATGTCACATGTCAAATATTTTTCAATTAAGAAAAAAATCACACATTTTTTTTTTAAATCACTGAGACAGAAGCCATGTGAAAAAGAGAGTTCACCTCCAAAGACTGGACCTAAAATTAAAATTTGTTTTCAATCGCCACCGCATTAAATGTATCCATATACACACTTTCCAAATAAACACTCAAAATGAATGGTTGTGAAGGAGCAGTCCATGGACCAACCAAACATCAGCCTTATCAAAAGCAGTTGATTTGTCTGTAGGGTTAATGACGGAGCGCTCCATAGAAAGTTCCACCAAAGGCTGGAACAAACCGGGCCATTTTGGTAAAAATTGTTGCTGTTCAGTCGCTCAGTCATGTCCGACTCTCTGCGATCCCATGGACTGCAGCACGCCAGGCCTCCCTGTCCATCACCATCTCCCAGAGTTTGCTCACGCTCATGTCCATTGAGTCAGTGATGCCATCCAACCGTCTCATCCTCTGTCATCCCCTTCTCCTCCTGCCTTCAATTTGGTAAAAAATAAAAAGTGATAAACCCACCTGGGAACGATCAAACAGGCTGTGGCTTTACAGGACTAGCAGATGGTCCCCAAAAGGTCACTGCAACCTTTCCCATCTCAGTGAGTGGCAGCTGTGACTTAGGCCAAAACCTGGGAGGCATCTTCCTCTCTCTCTCTAACCCTGCATCCAATCTGTTGGCAAATCCTAAACTTGAAAGCGTATCTCTCTCCTTTGGCACCAGACCGCCTCCATCATGCATTGCGTGCACGCTCCCCGGAAAGGCCTGTCCCAGTTGGTTCTGTCCGCCGGTCACAGCGTCTCCACTTGGCTGAAGCTGATGCCTGAGGACTTGAAGGAGCAGACCTACAAACTGGTCAAGAAGAGCCTGACTCCCTCACGAATCGGGGTGGTCCTCAGAGACTCACATGCTGTTACACAGTACATTCTGTGACAGGCAGTAAAATCTTGAGAATTCTTAAGTCTAAAGGACTTGCTCCTAATTTTCCTGAGGATCTCTACCATTTAATTTAGAAAGCCATTGCTGTTCGAAAGCATCTTGAGAGGAAAGAAAAGGATAAAGATGCTGAATTGCATCTGATTGTGATTGAGAGCCCTATTCACTGGTGAGCTGGATATTACAAGACCAAACAAGTCCTTCCCCTCAACCGGAAATACGAGTCATCTGCAGCCTTTGGCTTGATTGCATAAACTTGTCTGTTGTACTCAAGCAATAAAACTAGAAAGAAAGGGGCTTTCCAGGTGGCTCAGTGGTAAAGAATTTGCCTGCCAATGCAGGAGATACGGATTCGATCCCTGGGCCAGGAAGATGCCTCAGAGCTACTAAGCCCAAGCACTACAACTACTGAGCCCACGGGCCACAAGCCTGAACACCCTAGAGTGTATGCTCCACCGCAAAAGGAGCGCCCACAGCGAGGAGCCTTCACACCGCAACTGGACTGTAACCTCGCCTAGCAGCAACTAGAGCAAAGTCTGCACAGCAACAAAGACCCAGCACAGCCATAAATAAAATTATTTTTCAAAGGACTAAGAAAAAAAAAAAAGAAAAGAAAATATATCCAGAATATGACCACTTCTCACACCTCCATCCAGGCCACCACTGTGTGGTGTCTGGATTCTTCCCAAAGCCTCCCCCTGGTCTCCTGGTCCCTTCTTACCTATGATATCAGGGATTATTTGTGAGAAAAAATTAATAAGTGAGCAAATGATCATGGAAGCAAAACAAGAGCTGAAGAGGAATATTCCAAGAATCTTTCCAGTGCCCCTCCCCACATCCTCCTCTCACCATGAAAAAAAAAAAAAAAGGTGATCTGGGAGAAGAAGGAACCATAATCTTCAGAAAGAGTGGACTTTTCCCAAAAAATTAGATTAGCAGTAAACAATAAATGCAGACAGTGACTGAGATCTTCTATGTCCCAAGCACCATGAGAATAGCTCTCCCTGCCTCTTCTTGCTTCTTGAAACCAACCCTAGGAAGTACGCACATCTCCTTTTGTGCAACTTTAGTCTTTGATAACTCTTCTGACACCAACTGCAACACAGTTCTGGCACCACTAGCCAGTTACCTCCCCACCCCCACCCACTGCACCCCAAGTTAAAATCTGGGTCCTCCACAGGACAGCCCTTCCCTCATACTCTGGCCACACTCCTGGGGGTCCCCAAGCCATCCACACTTCTGATGACTGGCTACAAATTCAGAGCTTCCTACCACCCCTCGGGTTTAGTAATTCCCAGGAGGACTCACTGGACCCAAGAAGGTACTCTACTTACAATTACTCTTTTATTATAAAAGAGCCAGGCCAGGCCCAGCCAAGCGAATGCTCACATAGGCAAAGGTCTGAGAAGTCCAAATGCAGAGCTTCTGTGATCCTCCCTGTGGACACAGGCACGCCACCCTCCTGGAACAGCAATGAGATTGCCAGCCGCCAAGCTCCATAGAGCCTCAAAGTCCAGAGTTTTTCACTGGAATCTCATTACGTCAGCCTGATCGACTGACTCATTGCCCATGTGGGCAATCAATCTCCCACCTCCCTCTCCGCCTCCCTCTACCTCCCCACCCCCAGCCCTGCCGAGGTCAGACCGGCCAGACCCCAACTCTCATCACATGATTGGTCTTTCTTATGTCCTATCCTTGGATCATCATAACTCTTAGTATAAACTCAGGTGTGACCCAAGAGGCTCATGAGTAACAGAGACTCTCCTGTCACCTGGGAAATTCCAAAGATTTAGAGACTCCTTCTCATGAACTAAAAATGAAAGCCAGCCAAACACTTTATTATACAACAGGGTTGTTGTTGTTTAGTCACTAAGCCGTGACCATCTCTTTGCCACACTATGGACTATAGATAGCTAGGCTCCTCTGTCCATGGGATTCTCCAGGCAAGAACACTGGAGTGGGTTGCCATTTCCTTCTCCAGGGGATCTTCCTGACCCCAATATCAAACCAGTGTCTTCTGCATTGGCAGGCGTATTCTGTACCACTGAGCTACCGGGGAGGCCCCTTGTCTACAACAGGAGTGTCACCTGAATTCTCTTTCAAGGCCCCATTCAGCTGGCAGAAAGGCACCTCAGTCCACTTCTTGGGTAAATTTCGTCCAGGAGTAATCCTATCTGGGGAGGAGGCAGCTCCCAGGGCCCCCAGGTGACAGGAAAAGAGGGTGCATGGGCTTTTGTCACCTCTGCTCCAGCTGCCAGATCATGTAGCCCTTGGCCTTCCAGGGGACATTGTGAGGCTCCTAAAGCAGGGACCACCTATATGCCTGCTGACACCCACAGTCTCATTTCTCTCTGGGCACTTGCTGCCTCTGCTAGAATCTGGAGCACAGAGCCAAGCCCCTGCCCTCATCCAGCCCATAGATCTTTGTCTTAATGCCCATCTGGATTCAGCCAGTGGGGAAGAGGGGTAGAGGATCCTTTTTTTCTCAGGGACTGCAAATATTCATGCACTCACTTCTAATATCCTTTCCCTACAGCCACAAGCCGGAGAAGGCAATGGCACCCCACTCCAGTACTTTTGCCTGGAAAATCCCATGGACGGAGGAGCCTGGTAGGCTGCAGTCTATGGGGTCGCTAAGGGTCAGACACGACTGAAGCAACTTCACTTTCACTTTTCATTTTCATGCATTGGAGAAGGAAATGGCAACCCACTCCAGTGTTGTTGCCTGGAGAATCCCAGGGACGGGGGAGCCTGGTGGGCTTCCGTCTATGGGGTCACACAGAGTCGGACACGACTGAAGCGACTTAGCGGCAGCAGCAGCAGCACAGCCACGAGCATCCTTTTCTAATTCAGAAGGGAGGAGCCTGGGTTCTTGCATCATTATCCCTCTTCTAGATCTGAGAGCTACAGCTGCATCAGTTCCATTCCTCACCAAGGATTGGCTTTTGAAACCCAAAGGCCTGTGTTTAATCAGACATCACAGTGGGAAGTTCCTGAAAGCCTATTTGTACCATGGAATCTCCCCCAGAGGAGCAGAACCTGCTTCTGATGCAGAGAGAGACCTAGAGGACGAAAGCCATATGAGGTGGTTCCACGCTCTCCCCAGGCTTCCCTGGTGTCTCAAATGATAAAGAACCTGCCTGCAGTAAAGGAAGGGTTGCATCCTTGGGTCGGGAAGACCACCTGGAGAAAGGAATGGCAACCCACTCCAGTATTCTTGCCTGGCACATTCCATAGACAGAGGAACACGGTGGGCTGCAGTCCATGGGGTCCCAAAGAGTCGGACATGACTGAGTGACCAACACACACACACACACACACACACACACACACACACACACTCTTCCCAGGTCAGTGTGATCCACTCCAGTTTTTCTGTGAACTTATCTTTACACTGACTGCTGCTAAAATGTACTTATTCCTCTTTTGTTGTTGCTGCTATTCAGCTGCTAAGTCATGCCCGAATCTTTGTGACCCAAGAACTGTAGCTCGCCAGGCTCCCCTGTCCTCCATTATCTCCTGGAGTTTGCTCAGATTCATGTTCATTGAGTCAGTGATGCCATCCAACCATCTCATCCTCTGCCACCACCTTCTCCTCTCTTTCAGTTCAGTTCAGTTGTCACTCAGTCGTGTCCAACTCTGCGACCCCATGGACTGCAGCACACCAGGCCTCCCTGTCCATCACCACCTCCCGGAATTTACTCAAAATCATGCCCATCAGGTCAGTGATGTCATCCAACCACCTCATCCTCTGTCGTCCCCTTCTCCTCCTGCCTTTCCCAGCATCAGGGTCTTTTCCAGTGAGTCAGCTCTTCACATCAGGTGGTCAAAGCACTGGAGTTTCGGCTTCAGCATCAGTCCTTCCAATGAACACCCAGGACTGATCTCCTTTAGGATGGACTGGTTGGATCTCCTTGCAGTCCAAGGGACTCCCAAGAGTCTTCTCCAACACCACAGTTCAAAATTATCAATTCTGTTGCGCTCAGCTTTCTTCACAGTCCAACTCTCAAATCTATACATGACTACTGGAAAAACCATAGCCTTGACTAGACAGACCTTTGTTGGCAAAGTAATGTCTCTGCTTTTAATATGCTGTCTAGGCTGGTCATAACTTTCTTGCCAAGCAAACATCTCTTAATTTCATGGCTGCAGTCACCATCTGCAGTGATTTTGGAGCCCAGAAAAATAAAGTCTGCCACTGTTTCCACTGTTTGTCCATCTATTTCCTCTCTTTAAAGACTAATTTTTTTAACTTTTTTATTTTGTATTGGGGTAGAGCCGATTAACATACAGTGTTGGATATTAATAATTTCGGGGGAATAGTGAATGGCCCGAGCCGTGTATATACAGGTATCCATTCTCCCCAAACTCCTCTCCCATCCAGATTGCCACACAACCTTGAGCAGAGTTCCCTGTGCTGTATAACTGGTCCTTGTTCATTATCCAGTTTAAATACAGCAATGTGTACATGTCCATCCTAAACTCCCTAGCTATGCCTCCCCACCTCCCCCAGCCTTCTCCTCTCCCGGCAACCATCAGCTCAGTCTTGAAACCTCTGAGTCTGTTTGCGAAGACTAATATTTTTATATACTTCACATTTTCCAAAGTACTTTCTCCTACCTTGCCTTACCTTGTGAGGTAGCAACTAACTGGTCATCTCCAATGAGAAAATGTGCTCGGGGTCTCAAGCGGCACACGGAAATGAGCTGAGTTGCAAAAAGCTGCCAGCCGCATCATGCACTGGCTGAGTGATCAACTCAGTAACTTGCTGAATTGACAGATAATGTATGGAAGTCTTCATCTCCCTGTAGATTCACTAGAGTTCCGTTCCGGTCTTTTCACTGCAGTTAATTTTCTCTAAATCTGTTGGCCCGGCACAGCTGTATGTTGGCCCTGCTGCTGCTTCGCGTTTCTGGGTCAAGCACTTGCCCATCACGTTTTTACATATGAACGCATGAGTTCGGCCCTGTGTATGAGTTTCACTGTCCTCTCTGTCTGCAGACGTATGTCCTGCCCCTCATGTGTCTCTGCCTTTGGTGGAGAAACCAAAATCTATTCAGACCCAGACTGAGGAATCTATTTCCCAGTTTCTGCAAAGGGTTTTTCTGTGAATTAATTTTCTGCCAACTGAACTGGAGCCCCAGTAACCAGCAGAACCAGGAGAACTTGAAGGCAAAATGCCATGCTGTTTGGTGCGGAGGGTGGGGGATAAACTAGGAGTTTGGAATTAACATATACAGACTACTCTATATAAAACAGATAATCAACAAGGACCTACTATATAACATGGGGAACTCTACTCAATACTCTGTAATGACCTATATGGGAAATGAACCTGAAAAAGAATGGATATACGTATATGCATAATTGAATCACTTTGCTATATACCTAAAATGAACACAATAAATCAACTATATTCCAAGATAAAATGAAAATTAAATTTCAGAAGAAGGAAAAAAAAAGTGCTATGCTGTGGTCCTCTGACCCTGTCGCCCCTGTTGAGCTTACATGATGTGAGCCCCCTGCTATGCATTAGGGTGCTCATTCAACCTTCATGCTCTGGCCTGTGTGGCCTCCGTAGGGGTTCTGGAACCTCCAATTCAGCCTTGGGCATCACCCCAGGCAGGCCTACACTGAGCCTTCCTGTGTTTGCACTCCATCACCCAGCACCACTGGACAAGCCATTGGGTTCCTAATAAAGGTCCTGCCCCAATGATGAATAATGGTGACATGATGACGATGGTGATGGTCACAACTGGGAGAAGTGAATGGAGTTATGCAGGGGGATGTGAAGCTAAACTAGAGAAGGCAATGGCACCCCACTCCAGTACTCTTGCCTGGAAAATCCCATGGATGGAGGAGCCTGGTAGGCTGCAGTCCATGAGGTCGCTAAGAGTCAGACCGACTGAGCGACTTCACTTTCACTTTTCACTTTCATGCATTGGAGAAGGAAATGGCAACCCACTCCAATGTTCTTGCCTGGAGAATCCCAGGGATGGCAGAGCCTGGTGGGCTGCCGTCTCTAGGGTCGCACAGAGTCGGACATGACTGAAGCGACTTAGCAGCAGCAGTGAAGCAAAACAGCAAGGCCTCTTGATGCTGAAATTCACACACCTGTTGACTCCTCCCTAGGGTGGGATGGAAAAACTCTTCCCAGGAGACAGACCATCTCTTTATGTCTGTAGCAGAGTATTTTGGAAAGAGTTTCCCAAAAGTGTGCTTCCAGACTCAGAGTGCATGAAAGGGATGGGTATATGCCCCCTTTTTAAAAAAACCTGCTTCTAATAGCAATTCATCAGAAATCTATAGGAATGAGAGGGTCGTCACTATAGTGCATTTAAGACGGCCATCCTCTCTTCCTGTGCCTCCAGTGAGGGGTGGAGTCTATTTCAGCTTCTCCCATTGACTCTGAGCTGGTCTTAAGAGTGTCATTGACCAATAACACAGGGTGGGAGTTACCTGGCACCCATTCCGGGTCCTTTGCTCTTGCTGCTTATCTGCTATGTCCTAAGGCGGAGTCCTGGATGGTGAGGCCGTGTAGAGAGAGGACAGGGGGATGAGTGGGTATTTTGGACATTTCAGCCTCAACTGAATGCAGCCACATATATGATTCGATCTGACATTGCCTGGAGCAGAGCAGCCTGCTAAGCCCTGTCTCAGCTCTTAAACCATAGAACCCTGAGAACTACTAGTACGTAGTTATTGTTTGAAGCCAGCCACTAAATTTTGGAGTGATGTGCTACACAGAAATACATCACATGTTCTTGTTCTACTGGAGACAACAGGACACTAAAAGAATGCATTGCAAACTCTGCAGAATCCGTGCCTGTAGAGGAACTCCATTAAAAAGCCCTTCCAGTCAGGCCTGGTCCATCTTAGGGACAGATGTGAAGAGCAGTGCAGTCAGAGGAACCTTGGTTCTGGTTGAACTAATTGCCCCTCGGACTCCTAGCCAGGCCCAAGCATTCCCCAGCATGCACTCAAATATTTATGGTGGCTGGCATATGATATGGATGAGTGGAGTGGGTGGAGTGTTTGCAAATCAATTACACAGGAAGGAATATTCTTCACTTCCAAAAGGACCAATGTCTTCACCCATTTTTCTGGAAAGAGACAGCTTTCCCTGGGTATTCTGTTGTCACTTCTGCTAACGGCATGCACGCTCAGTCACGGAGTTGTGTCCAACTCTTTGCAACCCCTTGGACTGCAACCTGCCAGGCTCCTCTGTCCATGGGGTTTCCCAGGCAAGAATACTGGAGTGGGTTGTCGTTTTCTCCTCCAGGGGATCTTCCTGACCCAAGGATCGAATCCGTGTCTCCCGCATTGCAAGTAGATTCTTTACTACTGAGCCACCTGGGAAGCACAAATCCTGCTAGAGTCACAGGTAAAAGAGAAACAATCTCTACCATCAGACTAACAACAGTTCAAGGGCAACTACAAATGACAAATGACCCTGGTTTCAGGTTCAGGGAGGTAATGGGGTGGTGGTGTAGTGGAGACTGTGGTATGCTGCCCAGACACCCTGCAGGACGAACACACTGCTCAGACTGGGCATGCTGGTGGCACTCTGCAAAGTCATTCTCTGGGAACTGTCCTCAGCTGAAAACTGCCATTTTGCCCAAGGTCACGCCCCTTCCTGGGGACAGCCCATGTCCAGGAATGGTCAAAGTGGGATATAAAGTTCTGCCACCATTCTCTTGAGACAGGACAGCCCTGAAAGACCATCTTACCTCCTCCTCTGGGATGGGCCGAGACCTTAGTTGTGACTGATTCATCTCACCGTTTTTCAGTTTCTCCAACCAATCCTTCCTCCTTCCTGCCATTACCAGTAACGATCCAGAGTTGTTATTGTTTGTGACCCAATGGACGGTAGCCCACCAGGTTCTTCTGGAGGGTTGCCATTACCCTCTCCAGGGGATCTTCCTGAACCAGGGGTCAAACCTGCGTCTCTTGCATTGGCATGGGCATTCTTTACCACTGCGCCACATGGGACGCCCATGTTCCTGAGACCACTCTCCAAAATAATCCTGACTACAAATCCCCCTCTAAGTTGGTTACCCAGGGAGTCCCACTGAAGACAGGTGGAAACTAGAATGACCAGAAGTGGGCAGCTTTCAACGACTTCAGCCATTCTTCCCTGTAAAAAGAGGTTCCAAATATATTTGAGAAACAAGCAATTAGACAAGATTAAGTGAACACCTTTAGGACTTCTCAGAGTCTTTCACATTAATATACTTTTAAAGTTTCTAAGGACATTTCCTGTTTCATGTTAAGCAAAATTAATTGATTAGTTCAGTTCAATTCATTCACTTAGTCATGTCCAAATTTTTGCAACCCCATGGACTGCAGCACACCAGGCCTCCCTGTCCATCACCAGCTCCTGGAGGCTTCTCAAACTCAACATCCATTGTTGGATGGCCATCCAACCATCTCATCCTCTGTCATCTCCTTCTCCTCCTGCCCTCAATCTTTCCCAGCATCAGGGTCTTTTCCAATAAGTCAGCTCTTTGCATCAGGTGGCCAAAGTATTGGAGTTTCAGCTTCAGCATCAGTCCTTCCAATGAACATTCAGGACTGATTTCCATGAGGATGGACTGGTTGGATCTCCTTGCAGTCCAAGGGACTCTCAAGAGTCTTCTCCAACACCACAGTTCAAAAGCATCAGTTCTTTGGTGTTCAGTTTTCTCTATGGTCCACCTCTCACATTCACACATGACCACTGGAAAAACCATAGCCTTGACTAGACGAACCTTTGCTGGCAAAGTAATGTCTCTGCTTTTTAATATGCTGTCTAGGTTGGTCATAACTTTCCTTCTAAAGAGCAAGAATCTTTTAATTTCATGGCTGCAGTCACCATCTGCACTGATTTAGGAGCCCAAGGAAATAAAGCCTGTCACTGTTTCCATTGTTTCCCCATCTATTTCCCATGAAGTGATGGGACCAGGTGCCATGACCTTCATTTTTTTTAATGTTGAGCTTTAAGCCAACTTTTTCACTCTCCTCTTTCACTTTCATCAAGAAGCTCTTTAGTTCCTCTTCACTTTCTGCCATAAGGGTGGTATCATCTGCGTATCTGAGGTTACTGATATTTCTCCCAGCAATCTTGATTCCAGCTTGTGCTTCATCCAGCCTGGCGTTCCACACGATGTTATCTGCATATAAGTTAAATAAGCAGGGTGACAATATACAGCCTTGATGTACTCCTTTCCCAATTTGGAACCAGTTTCATGTCTAGTTCTAACTGTTGCTTCTTGACCTGCATACACATTTCTCAGGAGGCAGGTAAAGTGGTCTGGTATTTCCATCTCTTTAAGAATTTTCCACAGTTTGTTGTGATGTACACAGTCAAAGGCTTTGGTGTAGTCAATAAAGCAGAAGTAGATGTTTTTCTGGAACTCTCTTACTTTTTCGATGATCCAACAGATGTTGGCAATTTGATCTCTAGTTCCTCTGCCTTTTCTAAAACCGGCTTGAACATCTGCAAGTTCATGGTTCACGTATTATTGAAGCCTGGCTTGCAGAATTTTGAGCATTACTATGCTAGCATGTGAGATGAGTGCAATTATGCAGTAGTTGAAGCATTCTTTGGCATTGTCTTTCTTTGGGATTGAAGTGAAAACTGACCTTTTCCAGTCCTGTGGCCACTGCTGACTTTTCCAAATTTGCTGGCATATTGAGTGCAGCACTTTCAGGGCATCATCTTTTAGGATTTGAAATAGCTTAGCTGGAATTCCATCACCTCCACTAGCTTTGTTCATAGTGATGCTTCCTAAGACCCACTTGACTTCACATTCCAGGATGTCTGGCCCTAGGTGAGTGAGCACACCACTGTGGTTATCTGGGTCATGAAAATGTTTTTTGTATAGTTCTGGGTATTCTCTAGATATATATACCTAGATAGCATATTCAAAAGCAGAGACATTACTTTGCCAACAAAGGTTCGCCTAGTCAAGGCTATGGTCTTTCCTGTGGTCATGTATGGATGTGAGAGTTGGACTATGAAGAAGACTGAGCACCGAAGAATTGATGCTTTTGAGCTGTGGTGTTGGAGAAGACTCTTGAGAGTCCCTTGGACTGCAAGGAGATCCAACCAATCCATTCTGAAGGAGATCAGCCCTGGGATTTCTTTGGAAGGAATGATGCTAAAGCTGAAACTCCAGTACTTTGGCCACCTCATGCGAAGAGTTGACTCATTGGAAAAGACTCTGATGCTGGGAGGGATTGGGGGCAAGAGGAGAAGGGGACGACAGAGGATGAGATGGCTGGATGGCATCACTGACTCGATGGACATGAGTCTCAGTGAACTCCAGGAGTTTGTGGTGGACAGGGAGACCTGGAGTGCTGTGATTCATGGGGTCGCAAAGAGTCGGACACGACTGAGCGACTGATCTGATCTGATCTGGGTATTCTCACCATGTTTTAGTATCTTCTGCTTCTGTTAGGTCCATACCATTTTTGTCCTTTATTGTGCCCATCTTTGCATGAACTATTCCCTTGATATCTCTAATTTTCTTGAAGAGATCTCTAGTCTTGCCCATTCTATTGTTTTCCTCTATTTCTTTGCACTGATCACTGAGGAAGGCTTTCTTCTCTCTCCTTGCTATTCTTTGAAACTCTGCATTCAAATGAGTATATCTTTCCTTTTCTCCTTGGCCTTTCCCGTCTCTTCTTTTCTCAGCTATTTGTAAGGCCTCCTCAGACAACCATCTTGCCTTTTTGCATTTCTTTTTCTTGGGGATGGTCTTGATCACCACCTCCTGTACAATATCATGAACCTCCATCCATAGTTCTTCAGGCACTCTGTCTATCAGATATAATCCCTTGAATCTATTTGTCACTTCTACTGTATAAGGGATTTGATTTAGGTCATACCTGAATGGTCTAGTGGTTTTCCCTACTTTCTTCAATTTAAGTCTGAATTTGGCAATAAGAAATTCATGATATGAGCCACTGTCAGCTCCTGGTCTTGTTTTTGCTGACTGTATAGAGCTTCTCCATCTTTGGCTGCAAAAAATATAACCAATCTGACTTCAGTATTGACCATCTGGTGATGTCCATGTGTAGTCTTTTCATGTGTTGCTGGAACAGGGTGTTTGCTATGATTGGTGCATTCTCTTGGCAAAACTCTGTTAGTCTTTGCCCTGCTTCATTTTGTACTCCAAGGCCAAAAATGCCTGTTATTCCAGGTATCTCTTGATTTCCTACTTTTGCATTCTAGTCCCCTATGATAAAAAGGACATCTTTTTGGGGTGTTAGTTCTAGAAGGTCTTGCAGGTCTTCATAGAGCTGTTCAATTTCAGCTTCTTCAGCGTTACTGATTGGGGCATAGGCTTGGATTACTGTAATATTGAATGGTTTGCCTTGGAAATGGACAGAGATCATTCTGTTATTTTTGAGATTGCACCCAAGTACTGCATTTTGGACTCTTTTGTTGACCATGATGGCTACTCCATTTCTTCTAAGGGATTCCTGACCACAGTAGTAGATATAATGGTCATCTGAATTAAATTTGCCCAATCCAGTCCATTTTAGTTCACTGATTCCTAAAATGTCAACGTTCACTCTTGCCATCTCCTGCTTGACCACTTCTAATTTGCCTTGATTCATGGACCTAACATTCTAGGTTCCTATGCGATATTGCTCTTTATAGCATCGGACTTTACTTCCATCACCAGTCACATCCACAGCTGGGTGTTGTTTTTGCTTTGGCTCTGTATCTTCATGCTTTATTTCTCCACTCTTCTCCAGTAGCAATACTGGGCACCTACCAACCTGAGGAGATCATCTTTCAGTGTCATATCTTTTTGCCTTTTCATACTGTTCATGGGGTTCTTAAGGCAGGAACACTGAAATGGTTTGCCACTCCCTTCTGCAGTGGACCACGTTTTGTCAGAACTCTCCACCATGACCTGTCTGTCTTAGGTGGCCCTACACAGCGTGGCTCATAGGTTCATTGAATTAGATAAGGCTGTGGTCCATGTGATCAGTTTGATTAGTTTTCTGTGACTGTGGTTTTCATTCTGTCCACCTTCTGACAGAATAAGGTTTATGGAAGCTTCCTGATGGAAGAGACTGACTGTGGGGGAAACTGGGTCTTGTTCTGATGGGCAGGGCCATGCTCAGTAAGTCTTTAATCCAATTTTTTGTTGATGGTCAGGGCTGTGCTCCCTCCCTGTTGTTTGAGCAACAGCAACAATTGATGAATTGATCTGCTCAATTAATTGATGAAAGAGCCTCTTTTTCATGCATATCATCACTGAATCAGGTCTTGCAAGGTTTCAAGAAAAGTAATAAATCTAGCAGTTTATGTGAAATCTTGTGATATAAATGCCAACTTGTTTTTTCATTATCTCATTTGCAGTCTCTGAATTCAAGTCTCTACACCAAAGACCATAAGATGTAATTATGAAATATAGCCAACCTCTTGAACCCAGTAAGTGAAATCTAGAATCCGTCTGCAATGCAGGAGACTCGGGTTCGATCCCTGGGCTGGGAAGATAGCCTGGAGAAGGGAAAGGCTACCCACTCCAGTATTCTGGCCTGATGAATTCCATGGACTGCATAGTCCATAAGGTCACAAAGCGTTGGACATAACTGAGTGACTTTCACTTTGCTTCACTTTTCATTCAACCTCTTGAACTCAGTAAGCAAAATCTACATACTCCTACATTTCACATTATCTCCTCAAATTCTCAGATGATTGATCAGAAGTGAAAAGGGATAGTAACAGGGTTGACCTTTAGGTAGGTTAGCAATTTCATTGTACATCCACTGTTATTATGGACTAATGTTTGTGTCCCTGCTGCCCCTGCAGAATTTGTAAGTTGTTTCCCCAAACCCTGATGTGATGGTATTTGAAGGTGGGACCTTTGGAAGGTGACTGGGGTTAAATAGGTCATGAGGGTGAGGCCCTCATGATGGAATTAGTGCCCTTATAAGAAAAGGAAGAGACACCAGAGAGCTTGTTCTCTCTCCCGACTTGAGCTCACACACAAAGAAGAGGGTCATAGGAGTATGTAACAAGATGGTAGTCCCCTGTAAGTCAAGGAAAGAGACCTCAGAATGAAACTCATCTTGCCAGCACCTTGATTTTGGACTCCTCAGTTTCTAGAATAATGACAAATACATTTCTATTGTTAAAACTACTCAGCCTTTGGTATTTTGTTATAGACACCCAAGCTGACCAAGAATTGCATGTCATTATTCTTCATAAGGATGAGGTGGTTAGACATCAAATAATATCACCAACTCAATGGACATGAATCTGAGCAAATTGGGGAGATAGTGGAGGACAGAGGAGCGTGGCATGCTGCAGTCCATGTGGTCACAAATAGTTGTATACGTGACTTAATGACTATACCACAACAACAGTTCTGCATAATTACACCGTATCGTGTAAATCCTGGGTCATTTACCCACTTTGCACACACTGGAAATTACTATATCAGAAT
The DNA here is from genome assembly GCA_935064755.1 of Tragelaphus eurycerus. NCBI lineage: Eukaryota > Metazoa > Chordata > Mammalia > Artiodactyla > Bovidae > Tragelaphus > Tragelaphus eurycerus. Next base: position 46,299,101 of record CAKXYN010000009.1, read on the forward strand.
CTCAGGTGGGTCACCCGGCACAGCTCCTACCTACACGGTGAAGACACTCCAGCTACTCAGCCTCACCCTCCTGCCCGCTGGCCTTGTACTGGTTATTTGAATAGAAAGTCATGCCTTCAAGTCTTGAGCGGAACAGAAATGATTGTCCCCGTGAGCCTCTCCCAAGTTGCAGGTTGACATGCAAAATAAATATTGCCATTGTTTTCAGCCTCCAGGTTCTGGAGTGATAGCTTACACAGGAACAGGCGACCAGAACAACAACTCCCATAGCACACAGTGCATTGCAGGGGTGCCGCAGTGAAAGCCTGTGACACTCCTGCTGGGCAGAGACCCCAAAAGTTCATATCAGGGACACTGGACACCACATTCAGTGCTTGAAACTCTGCCAGGGCTGCCCCCAAGGGTCCATGCAGATCGCACTTCTTGGTGTCGGCTGGTCCTGAACCAAACTTCAAGTTGGGACGTTTGACTGGTGGGGCCAGGTCTCAGGTGGCACTGAGAGGCTGGGAAAGCAAATGTCTGGGTGCTTCCTGGAGGAGGAGCAGACTCAGGGCATGGAGACATCTCCAAACAAGGATAGGATGCTCAAAAGAGCCGAGGGCCAGAGCGCTCCTGTGAACACCTCACCCAGAGGCTGTGGCCGGGGTCTTAATCTGCCTGTGATCTGATACTGTTGAACCAGAGGACCACCACCTCGCAGAACTCTCACTCAGGGTGCAAAACACGTGTGAGGGTCTGAGCACGAGCCTGGCACAAAGTCAGTGTGCTACAGGTGATGCTGTCAGAGAACTGGTGTTATTAGCAGACCCAGAAGACCATAGTTGATCGACCTCTGTAATCCTCACACTCCCTGTATCAGAATAGCTGTAGGGCTTGTAACTAAGCAGATTCTCAGGCTCTCCCTGGGACTGACTAAATCAGTATGAGGCTGGAGAACCAACATTCTAACCCCTTCTCCAGATGATTCCCTGATGTAGTTAGGCCTTCTCTCCCCAGCATCTTCTCATCCACGCATCCATTTATTTCACCACCAACTCCCAACAGTAAGCTCTTGGCTGCGTGAACAGGACTCGATAGATTTCCAGGAAGTGGGGGTTCTGACGTGAAGGATGGATGGTAAGAGTGGCTGGTGGAGAGAACAGGTGCTATGAGAGGAGATGGTGGGGTGGACGTGCCTCCCGCCCTGTGCCTGTCTCTCACGCTTCCCCTGCAAGACATGACCACCTCTGGCAGCCACGTCCAGGTTCAGATCCAACCACCCCTAAGGCCTGCCTCAGCCCCACGCCAAATTCTTGGGACAAGCATCTGCTGAGCTCACCTGGTTGAGGTGTCCTCCTGGGGCTGCAGGACGTCCACCCCTCTGACCCAGCACCCTGTCATGTCAGAGGAAGAAATCCGCAGATGCGCGACCCATGTAGGTCATAAGGCCTTTACTCCAAAGTCTGCTCCAGGTACTGTTGTGGCCAGACAAGGAAGAAGGGAAGGTGAGCAGGTGGCTACTGACCAGCTGTGTGACCTCAGCCAAGTTTCCTAACCGCTCTAGTCTCAATGTCTCGCCTCTAGAATGGATTACTAGTGAAAAAGTGAAAGTTGCTCAGCCATGTCCGACTCTTTGCGACCCCATGGACTTTATAGTCCATGGAATTCTCCAGGCCAGAATACTGGAGTGGGTAGCCTTTCCCTTCTCCAGGGATCTTCCCAACCCGGGAATCGTACTCAGGTCTGGTACCTAGTTTGTAGCTGTAGTTTTTGTTGTGAGGATTGGACAGACCAATGGATACAGTTGACAACCATACTTGCTCACTGAGGGTCATCATTTTGTAAGTTATCTCCTCCATCGCTCTGTTTAGTGATACGCTTTCCTTCGTGGCTATTATCACTGCATGACCTTTTTTTTTTTTTTAAATCAAGAATCTCTTTTATTGATTATCAGAAACATTACAAACATCTAATATGAACAAATTGTAACATGACAGTGATTAGTTTGAACAATTAATACATTTCAGATATAATATTCCTTTTGATATACATTTGTCCCTTTGCTTGTTTGCTCTCTGCCCTCCTTGGACTGTAAAGTCAATGCAGGCATGACGTTTATTCTGTTATCACTGAATCCTCAGCACCTAGCACGTGTCAAGCACTTGGTAAATGTTTGCTGAGCAAATTAATGAAGAGGCTGATAATGTCATAGTTAAGATAGGGCCTCAAATAACACTAAGACAAAACAGAATACAGACTTGTGGACTCAGGGCGGGGACGGGAAGGTGGGATGCACGGACAGAGTAGCGTGGAAACATATCCACGACCATATGTGAAAGAGAGAGCCAGTGGGAATTTGCTGTATGCCTCAGGGAGCTCAAACTGGTGCTCCATGACTACCTAGAGGGGTGGGATGGGGTGAGAGGTGGGAGGGAGGCTCAAGAGGAAGAGGACATGTATACCTCCGGTTGATTCCTGTTGATGAATCAGGATGAATCAGGCAGAAACCAACACAGTATTGTAAAACAATTATCCTTCAATTAAAAAATAAATAATAACCCAGAATGCAGGGAGGCTCATGGGAGAGATACAGGGTTTCCAGGGCAAGAGAAATAAATCATGTCAACTGAGAGTTCTAGGAAAGGCTTTGCAGAAGGGGCATCTTGGGGAGGTGGATCCCAAAGGGGACAGAGGGTCCCAGGGGATGAAGATGTGCTAGGAGGTCTGACTGGAAGGGGAATTAGTAACAGCAAAATCAAGGGAAGGAAAGCCAGAGAAGGCTTAGGAAACGGCCAGGGGTGTCCTTGGGCTGGTCCTCAGGGACTGGGTGAGGCTGAGGTCACAGAGGCCAGTTGCCACAGTGGGTGGAGATTTGACACAAGAGTCCAGTGCGTGTGCTCTGAAGGGTAGAAATGTCCTCTGGGTCCCAGCGCAGGCACTGTCTGGACCTGACCCTTCCTGTGTGCGCCTGCAAGTTCGGAATAACGATCCGTGGTGCCACGGCCATGGCTGAAAAGATCCCAGTAGCTTCTAGTCTTTTGCACTTTTAAGAATGTAAAAAGAGCAGAAGTTGGGTTTTCAGTTCTGATTTCTAAACCACAGAATACATCCCACCTTTAGAGCAATGAAATTGTGAGTCGCTCCGTCGTGTTAGACTCTTACAACCCCATGGACTGTAGCCCGTCAGACTCCTCTATCCATGGGATTCTCCAGGCCAGAATCCTGGAATGGGTTGCCTTTCCTTTCTCCAGGGGATCTTCTTAACCCAGGGATCAAACCCACGTCTCCCACATTGCAGGCAGATTCTTTATCCCCTGAGCCACCGAGCCTGCGTTTAGAGCAAAGAGGCTCCCCCCAAATTATTCAGCACAGGGACCGAAAAGCACACTTCCAAAATGCCCTGGATGGTTGTGCACCCACAGAGAGAGTTCAAGTTCTACTCGACCCATCGGAGGAAACTGCCTCCTCAAAGGAATGTGTAAGGGACAGTGGGAACAACTCGCATGTGTGTTTTCTCCTACCTCTGTCGCTTCTGAGCATATTCACGCAAAAGGGACTCTGCATTGTCTATTTAGAAGGCAATACCAGTACCAGCTTCCTTGCCAACAAACTGATATTCTGACGAGTAGGAGACAAAGTATGCCCTTTCCCTCCGTGCGTTTAATTCCACAGAAGCAGTGAAAGTTAAAACAATTACCTACGAATGACTGTGTATGTTTCTGTCATCTAATTAGGTAATCTGCCCAGGTGTTTAGCACCAAGCCCTCTATGCTTTAATTGGAAAAAGTCAAGGACCGAAACTAATTAGCAGCATTAAACCAAACCAGAAGTCTAATGACATTAACCACCAATCACCATTGCAATTGGGAGTCTTTATTCCAAAACATTTTCAAAGTAGGGGAAGGGGGAAAGAAAATGTATTTTTGAACTTTAGAATATTGACTTGTAACCACCAGTTCCTGTTGACTTTGATGCACTCACTCAAAGAAACTGAAAGAATCGTGATTACGGAAAAGGCAGTATAGAATTAGTGAATGAGTACCCCTTCCATACTTTTTTGGGGGGCGAGAAAAAAATTAAATACTATTTTAAACTCAATAGCACCCAGTTCTGTTTATTCATCCTTACCTCCTTCCTGGAGTCCCCTCCAAATAATAGATGATTATCTACCTGCATCTGGAACTTTCAAAGGGCACAAAGAATTTTATGACCTTAAAACTCCTCTAAAATTTCCCTTTCATTCTAGTTTCTATTTCAATCGAGAGAGGAAAATAACCAAATTCCATCAGAAGAATCCCTAATTTTAAAGTGGCTACTGGATTATTGGGTTTGTAGAAAGAACCACCGGGTTGCTATTATTATGGCCTTTTTCTGTTCATATCTTTGGCTCTTTTCCAGAATATTTCATTTCTTGTAATGTTTTTTAAGAGAACTGGCAGTTTGAAAACACAGATAGGGTCAGAGAACAGTTTTGTTTGGGGTTTGGTTTGTTTTATCAGCTAACATAAAATGACATCAGTACTCTGATATCTTAAGTGATTAATTAGATAAAAAGCAAAATGAAAAGGCCCAATCTGAAACGAGGCTGAAGTCAAATGAAGCCTGCTCCAAGGATTAGGAAAGTCAAACAGGACCCTACTGTGTTGGAAGGTGTGCATTTTCCCGTTGCTCCTCTGCCCCCCTCTGACCTGGGTTTTGTGACTCTTGCCAGCCAAATCCCTCCCAGTGAGAGCTAACTCAGACTTGGCCCTGCCAGGAAAAGGAACTTGGACCATCATTCTGAGACCCACTTCTCCTCTGATTCTCTGTTCCCCATTCCCCACCATCTCTACCCCCACTCCCCCACACTCCTCCCAAAACTCCCCCTAAATAGAACAAAACTTAAAGAAGAAGAAGAAAAAAACTAACTTTTCAATGAATAAAATCTAGGGATGTACATAATTCAGTACCTATCTTTGGGAGGAAAAAATTTTTTTTTTTCCATTTTTCAACTGCTTTTGCTCTAGAGTGAAAATTGACTCTGCTTCGTGAAAACAACCCTGTGTCCCAAGCACTGGCCCTCTAGAGGCTGCGGCTTAGAAACCAGGGTATAAATAAAAGCTGTGTATAAGGTAGTGCTGCGTGGGAGCAGTTGCCTTGGGAGGTGCTGCTGCTTTGGTTTGGGGTTTTTATGGTATTGTTGTTTTGTTTTGTTTTCATTTTCTCTTTGTTTGACACATGCCAGGTTTTTCCAAGCTAGCTATCAAACACAGCTCATGCTGAAGGGTTAAAATAATGGGGTCATTATTGGACTATTCCCGAGAAACGGCCAGAAGAGACGCACAGCCGACTGGCTGCAGCTGCTAGGCGGCCCAATTGCCATCCACAAGGGGACTGGCTTATTTCTATATCACCATCTCCCACCTTGACAAAAAAGAAAAAAAAAACACACCCATTTCATTTGGACTGTGTACTAAGAATAATTGCCACCAATATTGATTGGCCCTTGGGGACCCAGCTGAATTTAAAATTTGCAGACTGTGAAATCCCAGCTGATATAGCCTCACGGAGCTTGCTGCTTATTTGTGACATGTTCCTATGTTTAAACTTACCCACAAAAACTGTGAAATTAATATCCTCACGTTGAGTACAATATGGTGACACACCCAGCTGACCTGCACAGCTATTTTTGTTCCTATTGTTTTCATGCTGGCTTCTGTCTGTGTAAACACTGCAGATCTTTCTGATGATGAAGCGTAAGTCCATTTGTTTCCTGGAGTCTCCTTTTCTGACCATTTTCAGGGATTGGGCAAACGCGTGAAGTTTTTCAGTTTCTTTGGCTGTACGTTTCTCTGTAACGAGTCTTTAACGCAGCAGGGGCTCCCAGTGGCCTATGGCCTGGGGGTGAACTGACTGCGCTGGCCCCCTCTCAGCTTCTCCTTGGCTCTGCCTGCCTTTAGCGCAGGCAGCTTGAAGCTAGACATTCCTGTTAAAAGCAGGGGGGAAGATGTGCTGCTGCTGCTGCTAAGACACGTCAGTTGTGTCCGACTCTGTGTGACCCCATAGACCGCAGCCCACCAGGCTCCCCGTCCCTGGGATTCTCCAGGCAAGAACACTGGAGTGGGGTGCCATTTCCTTCTCCAATGCAGGAAAGTGAAAAGGGAAGTTGCTCAGTCGTGTCCGACTCTGTGCGACCCCATTGACTGCAGTCTTCCAGGCTCCTCCGTCCATGGGATGTGCCAGGCAAGAGTGCTGGAGTGGGGTGCCACTGCCTTCTCCAGGAAGATGTGCTAGTCTTGCCTAAATCTGTGTAATGAAGGATGACGTGGACTTGCACATACATGGATTGCAAGCTTCAAATATGTCACGGGTGGAAATTTCAAATGTTTCTGAAATGAGTCGCAACTAAAATTGAAAAGTTAATCCTACGTATCCTTCATTCTTATGTCATGAAGATGTACACTTTCAATCCAAGCAAAACATATAAACAACTCTCATGGTGAAACTTTCAGGGTGCCACGGATTGTTACTTCGACATAAATAAAAGCAGCAGAGAAGTCGGGCACTCTGTTTTTCTCTGTCTAGAAGCTCTTTGTGTCGTGTGTTATTATCAGAGTCACTGCAAAATTTCATTTTTCTTCGTCGCCATTCCAGTCTCCTTCCTTCCTCATGTAATATACAAATCAAATAAGAAATTTTAAAGAATGTGGGCAGTACCATTTTTTTAAAAAAAAAATACATGTAGAAAAAAGAACTGGAAAGAGGTATACTAAAATTCACAAAGCTCCTCCCTGTCTGGTGTGATTATTATTGTCTTCTTTTTGCTTATCTCTATGTCCCCAATTCCCCAAAATATATATGTATCGATATTATACTAAGCAAAGAATTATTTTAAAATACATAACTGCTACAAGTAGCATGACTTCTACAGTTAGTGTGCAAATTATATAAAATTTCTCTTCTAAGCTACTTAATGTGAAAACTATATTCATCAACCAAAAAAAAAAAAACAACCCCAAACTGGTATCAAACTTCCTACTTAAATATTATGTTTAATAAATTCACCTGTAAGTTGAATTTTTTTCAAATTCATGCTGATATAACCTGAGTTATAAAAATTAAAATGTAAGTATTCTTTCTTCTTCTTGTTTACTTTTTTTGGTTGGCTGGTTAATTGCTTTTGTTTGATCTTTGGTGGTAGTTTTCCTGTTTTCCATTTTTATGGAGTATTCTACTTTCATCCTGAAGTTTACACCAAAGAGTACAAGTTTCACATATTTAAGTCTATAACTAATGAGTAGAAAAGCCTGTAGAATGTGAAAAATACAAATGCAATACACACATCAATTTAATTCACAATCCCAAATTTTGAAACTAGTTTTTTGAATTGCAAATCAGTTGATCCAACAGAAATACTCTGGCACACCAAACAAGAGCAAACAGGGAGTCTATGCCTGTTTGCACCTCCAACAAAGCCACAAATTAACGTAAACAGCAAATTAATTTCTTTTCAGATAGGCCTTCTCATGTTCACTGAAAACAGCACAAGAAACAAAGATAAAGTATATTCCTAATGACGTGAGGGAAATTGTCACCTCTAGGGGTACTTTGGAATCCACGTCTTTGCAACAACTTTCAATCTGAACTCACAGTGCTGGCATTACTTGTACAAAATACTTGGATCAAAGTTATCCCATCGTCTGGCTCACTCCAGGCCCACCCCAGGACCTGTGACACATACAGAGAAGGATCTAGAAATTCATTACAACAGGCCACCGAGTCCCTGCTGCCCCCCACTGCCCGGAGTCAGGAGAAAGAGAGGAAGTTCTATATCTAACAGCAGCTGTGACCTCTCTTAAGCCGCACTTGTTATTGTGCAGGCTTGTGGTTGCGGCGCAGCTGGGAAGGATAGTGGGAGGATGTAGGCAAGGGATAGTCGGGGGATTTGGGTGGGCGTGTGCACACTGCTGTATTTAAAAATGAATAATCAACAAGGACCTACCTTATCGCACAGGGAATTCTGCTTGATGTTATGTGGCAACCTGAATGGGAGGGAAGTTTGGGAGAGAATGGATACATGTATATGTATGGCTGAGGCCCTTAGCTGTTCACCTGAAAACTATCACATTGTTTGTTAATTGGCTATACCCCAATACAAAATGGAGAAGGCAATGGCACCCCACTCCAGTACTCTTGCCTGGAAAATCCCATGGATGGAGGAGCCTGGTAGGCTGCAGTTCATAGCGTCGCTAAGAGTCAGACACGACTGAGCGACTTCACTTTCAGTTTTCACTTTCATGCATTGGAGAAGGAAATGGCAACCCACTCCATTGTTCTTGCCTGGAGAATCCCAGGGACGGGGGAGCCTGGTGGGCTGCCGTCTATGGGGTCGCACAGAGTCGGACATGACTGAAGTGACTTAGCAGTAGCAGCAGCAGTTAGCAATACAAAATAGTTAAAAAAGAAAAAACTCTTGTTATTACAAAATGCAACTGAAATTCGTTTTGTTAGGTGTTATGAACGGTTGCAAAGAGTTCTATGGGGTCGCAAAGAGTCGGACACGACTGAGCAACTTCACGTTCACGTTCACATGAACGGTTGCAACTTACCACGGCAGGTGTTCAGAAGCACGAGGCTGCTGCTGCTAAGTCACTTCAGTCGTGTCCGACTCCGCATGACCCCATAGACGTCAGCCCACCAGGCTCTCCTGCCCCTGGGATTCTCCAGGCAAGAAAACTGGAGTGGGTTGCCATTTCCTTCTCCAATGCATGAAAGCGAAAAGTGAAAGTGAAGTCGCTCAGTCGTGTCCGACTCTTAGCGACCCCATGGACTGCAGCCCACCAGGCTCCTCCATCCATGGGATTTTCCAGGCAAGAGTATTGGAGTGGGGTGCCATTGCCTTCTCTGCAGAAGCACAAGGGAAGATGCCAAAGTGGCCCCACAGGCTATCCTGGCTAAATCAGATAGGGAGTCTAGTTGTCCTTCCCCTCGTGAGAAAGCACAAAAGCTTCTAGTTCTAGAAGCGTCTTTCCGCAAACTTGGGCTCTGTAGGAGCTAATTACTGAAAAGTGACGTAGCTCCAGGAGCTGGTGATGGACAGGGAGGCCTGGCCCGCTGAGGTCCATGGGGGTCACAGAGAGTCGGACACGACTGAGAGACTGAACTGAACTGAACTGACACAGCACTGTTGCTGCTGCCAGTTGGTCTGGTTTAAAATAGATCATTAAAGGACAAGAGAGTGATTTCCCTTGTTTAAATGTGGAAGCAGGGTCTAAAGCAGCAGCCCCCTGTTTTTTTGGCACCAGGCATTGGTTTTGTGGAGACAGTTTTCCAAAGACTAGGTCCAGGATGATTCCAGCACATTTCATTTACTGTGCACTTTATTTCTATTATTATTATTACATGTAAGAGTACTGGAGTGGGTTGCCATTTCCTTCTCCAGAGGACCTTCCCGACCCAGGGATCGAACCCGGGTCTCCTGCATTGTACACAGACGCTTTACCATCTGAGCCACAAGGGAAGTCCTATTATTATTATGACATTATTATTATTATTACAGTTCCACCTCACATCATCAGCCTTAGATGCTGGAGGGTGGGGGAAGTGAAAATGTTAGTCGCTCAGTTGTATCCAACTCTGTGAGACCCCATGGACTGTAGCCTGCCAGGTTCCTCTATCCATGGGATTCTCCAGGCAAGAATACCGGAGTGGGCTGCCATTTCCTTTTCCAAGGGGTCTTCCGGACCCAGGGATTGAATCCAGGTCTCCTGGATTGCAGGCAGATTCTTTACTATCTGAGCTACCACGGACTACAGGAGGTTGGGGACCCCTGGTCTCAGTGACCCTTAGGGTAAGAGAGCATCACTTTATCCTTTTGACCATGGACGCAGTACATAGTCAAATGTTAGATAAGCAGTTGATTAAACAAATGACATTAATTTTGATTAAGAAAGTGTGGAAGGGGTTTCCCTGCTGGCTCAGTGGTAAGGAATCCGCCTGCCAAAGCAGGTGATGCGGGTTGAATCCCTCGTCCGGGAAGATCTCAAATGCTGTGGAGCAACCAAGCCCAAGTGCTGCAACTACTGAAGCCCGTGTAGCAACAAAGACCCAGCACAATCAAAATTAAATAAATAAGTGTCTTTAAAAATGTGGAGGGGCCACGGCTTGACTCTGGGCACAGGTAGAGGGGTGTTGTGCCCTGTGTTCTGGGGACTGGTGGGACGGGCCACTGGGCCACTTGCCCCCTTGAAAACAGCACTTGAAAAACTGCGAATGACACATTGTATAGAGGTTGCCTGCAAATAAATCAAGAGATTCTCCCATAGATACTAGATGGACAAAGGAACGATTGGCAATTTTTTTCCAGTGGGTGATGACTGATACAGTCACAAATCAATGTGCAACTAGAGGCATTCTAAGACGTGGGTGTTTTGTATTTTGCTTTTTTTTTTTTTTACTTAGGAAAGACTTTTTAGGAGAATTTAGCTCAGAAAATTCTTTTCTGACTGCAGAAGACAGGTTCAGGAGAACCCTGTCCAGCCATCACCCGTGGGGATAACACAACAAGGTCGTGAACAGCCACTGCCTCCCGGGTGCCGCTGGCCAAGGCCTGCGAAGCAAGTTGTGGGTGATGGAGAATGGAAATTAGTGATTCTGCAGAGAAAGCCACCTCCTCCAGCCATGGCCTGCTCTGGGCTCACTGGTCACAGCTAAAATACAGGACACCCAGTCCAATTTGATGGGTATATGTTACACTTCAAATAAATATGTATTATTTATTATGCATATGGCCTGCTCTGGGGCCACCATTCACAGATACAATACAGGACACCTAGCCTAATTTGATGGGTATATGCTACATTTCAAATAAATATATATTATATATTATGCATATTTTATATAATATTTCAGATAAATGGTGAAATTTTTTTAGTATGAATATTTCCCAAATATGGCATGGGATGTACTTAAATATATATATATATATACTGTAACTTAGAACAAAGAGGTACTAACACATGTATTAAATTATATATACATATATTATAAAAAGTTAGTATATTAGGCCAAAAAGTTATTGCTAAGTCACTTCAGTTGTGTCCAACTCTGTGCGACCCCATAGACTACAGCCTACCAGGCTCCTCCATCCATGGGATTTTCCAGTTAAGAGTACTGGAGTGGGGTGCCATTGCCTTCTCCAAAAAGTTATTACAGATCTGAAATTCAACCTCAAATTAAAATTCAGAAATGCAGGGCATCTTCTCTTTTTATTTGTTAAATCTAGCAACCCTCCCACACAGTGACCCACGTAGTGACTTTAGAGGAGGGCCACAGAGGGTTTTCCCAGCCCCTCTCTGACACGTGCCCACCTTCACCTCCCTCCCCTCTCTGCTCAGAGGCCTGGCTGGTGGGACAGCCCTTCCCTGACCATCCCATCTGTCACTGCACCCTTCATTCCCACACCCCCACCTTCTTACCCTACCTTATTGTCTTCCATAGCTTATCATTCTATGACATGAAAGTGAAAGTGACTCAGTCATGTCCCACTGTTTGTGACCCCATGAACTGCAGCACGCTAGGCCTCCCTGTCCATCACCAACTCCTGGACCTTACTCAAACTCATGTCCATTGAATCAGTGATGCCATCCAACCATCTCATCCTCTGTCATCCCCTTCTCCTCCCGCCTTCACTCTTTCCCAGCATCAGGGTCTTTTCCAATGAATTAGTTCTTCACATCAAGTGGCCAAAGTATTGGAGTTTCAGCTTCAACATCAGTCCTTCCAACGAACACCCAGGACTGATCTCCTTCAGAATGGACTGGTTGGATCTCCTTGCAGTCCAAGGGACTCTCAAGAGTCTTCTCCAACACCACAGTTCAAAAGCATCAATCCTTCTGCGCTCAGCTTTGTTTATAGTCCAACTCTCACATCCATACACGACCACTGGAAAAACCATAGCCTTGACTAGATAGACCTTTGTTGGCAAAGTAATGTCTCTGCTTTTTAATACGTCTATGCTGCTGCTGCTGCTAAGTCTCTTCAGTCGTGTCTGACTCTGTGCGACCCCATAGATGACAGCCCACCAGGCTCCCCCGTCCCTGGGATTCTCCAGGCAAGAACACTGGAGTGGGTTGCCATTTCCTTCTCCAATGCATGAAAGTGAAAAGTGAAAGTGAATTCGCTCAGTCGTGTCCAACTCTTAGAGACCCCATGGACTATAGCCTACCAGGCTCCTCCATCCATGGATTTTCCAGGCAAGAGTACTGGAGTGGGGTACCATTGCCATTGCCATACGTGTCTATATGTCCACGGAATTCTCCAGGCCAGAATTCTGGAGTGGGTAACCATTCCTTTCTCCAGGGGAATCTTTCCAACCCAGGGGTCGAACCTAGGTCTCCCGCATTGCAGGTGGATTCTTTACCAACTGAGCCACCGTATATATAAGTAAACTTTATTTTCTACCTCCCGTGATCAGCTCCACAAGGCCAAGGTTATGTCAGCTTTACTCTCAGCCGTTCAGCCGCATCACAGACCTCACTAAGGATTTATGGAATTGCATGAATGGGAGAGATGAAAACAGAGAGTAAACTAAGGTTAATGTTTCCAGGCACCTCAGCTCCCTGATAGATGTGTGTCCTAGCCAGCCCTCCTCTAACATTTGTGGGGGCCCAGCTTACCTGCTCCAGTGTTCTTGCCTGGAGAATCCCAGGGACGGGAGCCTGGAAGGCTGCAGTCCATGGGGTCACTGAGGGTCGGACACGACTGAGCGACTTCAATTTCACTTTTCACTTTCGTGCACTGGAGAAGGAAATGGCAACCCACTCCAGTGTTCTTGCCTGGAGAATCCCAGGGACGGGGAGCCTGGTGGGCTGCCGTCTATGGGGTCGCACAGAGTCGGACACGACTGACGTGACTTAGCAGCAGCAGCAGCAGCTTACCCGGGGGAACCCGACATGTCAGATACTGTTTCCCTGGGTCCAGGGTGGGCCAGAGGTTCTGCCTTCCTCACCGGCTTCCAAGTGATGCTGATATTAAAAAGGGCATCATTTAAGGGCATGTGGCTGGAGGTCAAAGAAAGAGCAGATCACTACCGGAAGATTCTGCAATTCTGTTACATTTTAGGAACCTGCAATAGAAAAACATCTAAGTTCCTTGAGAAAGAGTATTTCTCAAAAAAGTAGGAATCCGATCTTCCTGAATACAGTAGACCCCGATTTTATAAAAGAAAACATCTGCTTGCATTAGATTCCCTTATTTCTGAAGGAAAAAAACAAATACAGAATAAACGCCACCTCTCCAAGGTGAATGGGGGGAAAGATGCCACAGTCACTGGGAGGCTTTTTTTTTTAATTTATTTTTAAATTTTTATTGGAGTTTAGTTGCTTTACAACACTGTGTTAATTTTTACTATACAGCAAAGTGAATCAGCTATATGTTTACATATATCCCCTCTTTTTTGGATTTCCTTCATGCTTAGGTCAGCACAGAGCACTGAGTAGATAGAGTTCTCTGATCTCTGAAGCAGGCTTTCACTAGTCATCTATTTTGTACACTGTATCAATAGTATATATATGTGAATCCCAATGTCCCAGATCATCCCACGCACCCTGGGATAATGTCTTCTGTTCTGTCAGCATCTCAAGAGAAGTTTTAACTGGTGCCAAGAGCAGGGGCACACTGCCTTGAATTCCGAACACCTGGAGGACCACACGAGGCACATGTAACAAGGCCCATCACGAGCGTGGAGGACTCGCCGCTCTCACTTCATCAGTTCTCAGTCTCCCTGGAAAGTAAGCAAAAGCTTACTTAAAAAAAAAAAAAAAAAAAACGGTGATTTCCACAGAAGAAACCTTCTAAAAGACTGAATTTTGATTCTGTGCGTGCCTGCGGGGATGTTCCTACTCTACCCACCCCCGATGTGCTTCACTTACCATGAATTAGGAAAGGGGCTAAAAATGGCTACCTGGGAAGTATTTTCATTAACAGCCTTCTATCCACGAGTGCCTTTTAAAAACCCACATGTCGTCTCAGCTGTGATCATTTAAACAGAAATCATGTTTATGTTTCCCAAACAAGTCAAATTGTATAGAATACAAATTGCATAGAATACAATTTCACCCATACCAATCATTTTCCTCCTTTCATGTGTGTAGAAGAGAAGAATAAATCATCCATTGAAACACAGATATGTACAAATGCCTTGTATAATAAAAAACCAAAGTAGATCCAACCTGGCCTGTGATTAGAAACAACAGGCATTTGAAATTCAATGACAACATAACTCTTTGGAAACATCACCAGTTTAAGTATATTCAATGATTCATTCTGTTTTGTTGTAAACACTATTAATTGCTTAATATCATTCGGACCAGGAAACCCTTGGTGAAAATTACAAAAGTGTATCATCTGGGAGACCTGTACCCAGCCTTGCTTCTGTGGTTTGGCTTCAGGCAAGAGTTCTCTATGTCTGGAACTCAATTTCCTTGCTTGGAAAAATGAAAGAATTGAACCAAATTACCTAGCAGTAACTCTGAGAGTCTATCATTTCATACTGCCTGGAAAATGAGGTGAGGGCCTCCCACGCCGTCCTTCCTTGAGAAACAGCGCCATCTCCAGGTCATAATCACCATAGCAGAGAGCTGCTGGGGGGTTGCTCCTCCCTGAGACAGGAATTGTTCACCAGATCTGCAGAAACCCACCCCACGGTGTCCTTGGGGACGTGATCACCACATTTGCGAGCCTGCCAGCTGGGTTAAGATCAATGTGTGTGGACATGGAGCCAAGCTGAGCTAACTGGGCCACAGGGGACAGACGCATGACCTTGGTCTAATTATCACAGCTCCCAGCGCACAAAGTTCACCCACGGAACAACTCCTGGAAAAGAATGCAAGCAAGGAACACACAGGATTAACTAAAGCCCATAAAGTAATAATGGACACATCTTTTCTATATGTGATTCCACTTTAGACAGTTTCCACCCGCTCTTATTTTAGCAAGACGTCACGGGAAGACAGCACTTGTGCACGTTTATAAAGAAAAATTGTGTGGCGGGCTCCTAAGCAAACACCATTCTTTTCCCATTCAGCAGAATATTTATCAAGCCACCACTTAATGCCAGCCCAGTGCTAAGGGCTCTCACAGAATTATTTTTATTGAATTTCCACCACAGCCCTTGTGTGGTTGGAATTAAGATCCCCGTGTTTCAGCACAAGGAAATGGAGACTCAGAGAGTCAGAGAAATGACAGTTCTAGCTTTTGAGCTTGAAGGTGCAGACATTCGGGTTCACACAGCGCTCCCGAGTAAGGAGGGACCACAATCGACCAAGAACGTGACGGCAAACACTCCTTTTCAAGGCTTATCTGTCAGCACAGCGTTGTCCCGCTAAATGTAATCAGCAGTTTGGAAGCAAAGGCAGTTCAAGAACTCAGTTTCTTTCTTTAAAGTGTGATCTGCACTCAGAAAACAGCCCTATCTTGGCCAATCATACTCAGCTCAACTTCCTAAGCTGCATGAATGAGGCTCAGTGTAAGGGGTGATATGGTGATTCGAAACGGTGGCTCCTCTGAGAAATGGAGGACAGAATATTTATAGCAGTCCCTTTGAACCTTCCTGCACTGCTGATGGGAATGCAAATTGGTGCAGGCGCTATGGAGGACGGAGTGGAAGCTCCTTAAAAAACTGAAAATAGAACTACCATATAATCCAGCAAGCCCACTCCTGGGCATATATCCAGCGAAAAACATGGTTTGAGAGGATACACGCACCCCGCCCCTGCCCCCCGCAGTGTTCATAGAGGTACTGCTCCCAATACCCAAAACGTGGGACCAATCTAAATGGCCATCGACAGATGAGTGAATAAAGAAGATGTTGTATATATACACGAAGAAATATTACTCAACCATTAAAAAGAATGAAATGATGCCATTTGCAGAAACATGTATGGGCCTAGAATTATCATACTAAATGACATAAGCCAGACAGAGAAAGACTAATATCATATGATATCACTCCTATGAGAATCTTAAAAAACAATTAATACAAAGGAACTTGTATACAAAACAGAAACAGCCTCAGAGACCTGGAAAAAGAACTTATGGTTAACTTGTGGGGCAAGGGTAGTTGGAGGGATAAATTGCAAGTTTGAGATAGACATGGACACACTGCTATATCTGAAATAAATAACCAACAGGACCCACTGTATAGCACAGGGAAGTCTGCTCAGTCCTCTGGAGTAACCTAAATGGGAAAAGAATTTTAAAAAGGATAGATATGTGTGTGTATAGAACTGAATCACTTTTCTGTACTTGTACACCTGAAACTAACACAACATTGTTAATCAACTATACTCCAATATAAAACAAAGATTTTTTAAAGATTGTCCCTTTGATATTATCCCATCATTCCCTCGGAGAAGGCGATGGCACCCCACTCCAGTGCTCTTGCCTGGAAAATCCCATGGACGGAGGAGTCTGGTGGGCTGCAGTCCATGGGCTCGCTAAGAGTCAGACACGACTGAGCAACTTCATTTTCACTTTTCACTTTCATGCATTGGAGAAGGCAATGGCAACCCACTCCAGTGTTCTTGCCTGGAGAATCCCAGGGACGAGGGAGCCTAGTGGGCTGCCGTCTATGGGGTCGCACAGGGTCGGACACGACTGAAGCGATTTAGCAGCAGCAGCAGCAGCATTCCCTAAATTTTCTTGATGGGGAAAGGGGCAGAGCACCCCCCAAGACTGTGGAAAAGCATCATGGCTAGAAATACCATGTTCCCCTGCATCCCTGAGAAGAGAGGTGCAGAGCCCTGACCCAGGGCAAGGTGCTCCAGACTGCATATTTCAAGCTTTCCTGTATTCACACCTGCTGAGATGACTCTAGTTGGAAAGATTGGGTTTTCCAATCTCTCTCTCTCTCTGATTACACTTTACAGAATACTGGGCACATAAATACAAAGTAACTAAATATTTTCTGATGTATGAGTAAAAATATGAATTTTTACTAATATTAGCAAAATATTAATTTTTTGAACTCTGATGTTGAAGATTCTTGAGAGTCCCTTGGACTCCAAGGAGATCAAACTGGTCAATCCTAAAGGAAACCAACCTTGAATATTCACTGGAAGGGTTGATGCTGAAGCTAACGCTGAAGCTGCAATACTTTGGCCACCTGATTCGAAGAGGTGACTCATTAGAAAAGACCGTGATGCTGGGAAAGATATAAGGCAGAAGGAGAAGGGGATGACAGAGGGTGAGATGGTTGGATGGCATCACTGTCTCAGTGGACATGAGCTTCAGCAAGCTCCAGGAGATGGTGAAGGCCAGAGAAGGCTGGCATGCTGCAGTCCATGGGATGGCAAAGAGTTGGACTCAACTGAGCGACTGAACAACAACAGCAAATATTAGTTTAAGAAAAAAGTATGATCTATGTGCAGAAAATGGAAATTACGCAATTTGGGGTGATTTTGAAGCGGCAATGAAGTTACCTTAGGACAGAGCCCAAGGAAGGAGCCTGGCTGAGAGGGGGTGAGGGAAGTACCGGTGAACTTTGGATCGCGGGTAGAAGTGGGAACACGTTCAGAAGGAACAAGGCAGCAGTGTTGAGTTGACCCTTCGAGAAAGGAGAAGTTAAAATATGGCAGCTGAATCACAGGCAGATGCCAGAAAAAAAAAATGGCATAAGCAAAAAATTTCTCAGTTTTAAGCATCTCTTCTTATACTTGAGAGGAAATCATGTTGTTCGAGGTTGTCTAACCACCAAGTTACAGCTAATTAGAAATTGAGAACCAAATGCTTGGTGGTTGTTGCTGGGTTGCTCAGTTGTGTCTGACTCTTTGCAGCTCCATGGACTGCAGCATGCCAGGCTTCCTTGTCCTTCGCCATCTCCCAGAGTTTGTTCAAACTCAGGTCGACTGAGTCAATGATGCCATCCAACCATGTCATCCTCTGTCATCCCCTTCTCCCACCTTCAATCTTTTCCAGCATGAGGGTCTTTTCCACCTCTTCGCATCAGGTGGCTTAACAGTTGGTACACAGTCTTTTTTTGCATGCAGTCAGAATGTGTCGGTTCCATGGTGTCTCAGAGGTTAGGGCTGAGAAGGAGGAGACAGAAGGAAGCCAGGGCAGCAGACCGAGGATGAACTAGAACAGAAAAGCAGAACTGTGCACAAGACACGTATCTCTGAGAGAGTATTGTGCTGAGGGCCCCAACAGCAGCAGCTGTGTCTGAGCTAACCCTGCTTGGAACCAGGTAAGATCTTTCTCAAGCCCCAATGATGATGACGGTAGATTACCAATTTGTTGTCGTCTGTCAATGTCATCCAAGAATCTAACCCTGCTAGCTTCCTCTTTTCCTTCTTTCTGCTCTTCGACCCATGACCCAGGCTTTCCTTCTACAATTTCTATTCTGCAGGAGGCTAGGACAACAGAGAGTGAATATCAGTTATGACTGTTTGTAAAATAAGGGTTAATAAGCTAGGACAGAGAGTACCGACAGCTATTTCTGCAGCATCCAGAGCATGGTCGTCAGGGCGTTGTTTTCTGAGACAGCTTTATTTTGTTCTTGGTGGCATCTGGAGGACTGACGTAAGTCCCAGAGAGGTGGAATGTTAGAAATTAAGAGTATGTATCCCCTTTGATGGCTGCAAGTAGTGTGCACAGAAGTGAGTGCTAAGTGCGTGTTATAATGAAGCCTGCATTCAGGCACAGCTGTTCCCATAGAGAGGTCCCCGTGTTTTTGAAAACAGATCCATTCATTCAGCTAACGCATTTAGCTAAACACCTTCTATGTGCTATGTGCTGGGCATTGGGTAATGATAGCAACAGACCCAGGTCTCAGGTGACTCTAATGGGATGTAAGCAGATGAGGCATTTGGTTGAATCTAGAGGAAATGAGCGGAGAAGGCAATGGCAACCCACTCCAGTGTTCTTGCCTAGAGAATCCCAGGGACGGGGGAGCCTGGTGGGCTGCCGTCTGTGGGGTCACACAGAGTCAGACACGACTGAAGCGACTTAGCAGCAGCAACAGCAGAGGAGATGAAAGCTTATTCAGGGGAACAAGCAATACCTCTCTGAGGGGTAAGGTCAGTGGTTGGAGCGGGGCTTTACCTGAGCAGAGAGTCCAGGACATGTAAAAAGATGAGGACCGTTATCTATGAGGAGCAGCTGGTAACTGACCAAGAGGTTTTAGTTCTTTGTGACCCGTCGTATTTTCAGTTCCCTGAACGAGCCAGGCTTCAGGTCCTGCCAGCCCAAAGGTCCCCTTGTGCCAGTTTGATAAAGACATCTCCTCTGGGCTAGGACAACCAAAGAATGGGCATCGTCTCGGGGACTGAGCAAACCCACGTCCCCACACGTGGACTCGAGCCCCACATGCCATTCCCGAGTCTGCTCGGAGGGAGCTGCCGCCTTAGACATTTGCCCAAGGTGAAAGGCTTCCCCACACCACACCCGCTCCGCCTCCCCTCCCAAGCCTCGCCTTAGAGATGACTGGTAAACCTGCCCAGCCCCTCACAGCTGGAAGTTGCTCCCATTTTTCCAGGCTCATTTCACCCTGTATTTCTCCCTAATTCACCTCATCACGATTACAACACGTGTGTGTGTGTGTGTAATTGTCCTCCCCATGAGCACATAAGCTCCCAGAAGGAAGGATATGCATGTGGGCTGTACTCAGTAAATGCTTCCTGAATCCGTGGGTGGTGGAACGGATGGGAGGCCCAAGTCAGGACTCATTAGAAGCTTCCTTATCCTTCTAAGGAGAATAGCTTGACCACACTCCTCACTCCATGCAGACTGGACATGCCAGGCGGTCCCTATTCGAAATGCTGAGTCTATGTATCAGACAAGGTCATGGAGGCTGAGCCTGGACAGGTTCTGGGCTTTCACCCTCTGTTTTCTCATTTGCTCTCTGAACAACAGAAGACAACTCTCACTTTGCAGAAATAATCTACAACAGCCAAGTGACCACGGAACACAGGCTGCCAACCGTTTCCATTTCATGGTGTCTGGCCACTATTCGCTTATTTTAAAATTATTAATTGGACACCTACCATGTACTATCTTTCCATTCTCTTGGTAGCTTTCAGGAACACAATTTGCTTGGGTTGCCCTCTGTTTTGTAGCGATGGAAGGGATGGAGACTTTCACCCTCTAACTGTGATGCACCTGACTTAGTCTCCAGACTTGCTGTCTCATTCACAGAAGGAGGGTGAGGTCAGTAGAATGAATCTGACTTACAAGGAATGTGTGTTGAACAACCACAAACCATGGTCAGACAGTGATTTCCTGCATAGTAAAGAGTACTTGCTTGAGGACTATTTCTAGGAGCACTAACTAGGTTAAAGATTTGCAGTTTCATAAAGGAAGTACTAGAAAAAAGATTTTATGTGATTGCAGGCTGACCTTCAATGGGACATCCCAAACGGCCGCATCTTCCATAAGGGGTTGGTTCATAGTCTTTCCCTCCAACTCCATCCTCCTGAGCCTGCCCAGGCCACCCAGCCAAGGCCTTCCCCAGGGCCTCCCCACCCCTTCCTCCACACCTGGCACAATAGGAAAACCCCCCACCCCCAGTTGCTGAATATTTTAATAGCACCCCTACTTATTTGGGGGGCTCCAAAATCGCTGCAGATGATGATTGCAGCCATGAAATTAAAAGACGCTTACTCCTTGGAAGAAAAGTTATGACCAACCTAGATAGAGTATTAAAAAGTGGAACATTACTTTGTCAACAAAGGTCCGTCTAGTCAAGGCTATGGTTTTTCCAGTGGTCATGTATGGATGTGAGAGTTGGACTATAAAGAAAGCTGAGTGCCAAAGAATTGATGTTTTTGTACTGTGGTATTGAAGAAGACTCTTGAGAGTCCCTTGGACAGCAAGGAGATCTAACCAGTCCATCCTAAAGGAAATCAGTCCTGGGTGTTCAATGGAAGGACTGATGTTGAAGCTGAAACTCCAATATTTTGGCCACCTGATGTGAAGAGCTGACTCATTTGAAAAGACTCTGATGCTGGGAAGGATTGAAGGCAGGAGGAGAAGGGGACGACAGATGATGAGATGGTTGGATGGCATCACCGACTCAATGGACATGGTTTTGGGTGGACCCCGGGAGTTGGTGATGGACAGGGAGACCTGGTGTGCTGTGGTTCATGGGGTCGCAAAGAGTCAGACACAACTGAGTGACTGAACTGAACTGAACTTACAAGTGAAGGAATCTGTAAATAATTCGATGAGGATTCTATATTCTTGATTCTATAAAGGATGCTGTAAAGAAGCATCTAAATACTTGGTTCTTAATTCTATGGTGTCCAAACATGAAATGCATTGTTTTCAGGGCATTTGGTGTTTAACACAGCAGAGGGAGCCCTTCCCTAGCTTAAAGGATGCTACAGACACAAACAAGATGGCCACTTAGCCGGCCAGACTGCCCAAACGGAGTACCACAGACTGGGCGGTCTGAACAACAGGCATTCATTTCCCCCCTTCCGAAGGCCAGAAGTCTGAAATTAAGGTGTTGGCAGGGTTGATTTCCCCTGAGGTCTCTCTCCTTGGCTTGTAGATGACTGTCTACTCCCTGTGTCCTCACAGGGGCTTCCCTGTGCCTGTCCTAACTTCCTCCTATCAGGGCACCCGTTGTATTGGATTAGGGCTCAGTCTACTGACTTCATTTTCTCTTAATCACCACTTCAGAGGCCCTGTGTCTAAACACAGTCACATTCTGACGTCCTGGGGGTTCGGACTTTGACATGTGAATTTGGAGCCGGGTGGAGTGGAGTCGGGGGAGGGATACAATTCAGCCCATAACAGCTAGCCACCCTGCTTTCAGTTTTGTTATTGCTGGGAGAAATATCAATAACCTCAGACATGCAGACGACACCACCCTTATGGCAGAAAGTGAAGAGGAACTAAATAGCCTCATGATGAAAGTGAAAGAGGAGAGTGAAAAAATTGGCTTAAAGCTCAACATTCAGAAAACGAAGATCACGATATCCCGTCCCATCACATCATGGGAAATAGATGGGGAAACAGTGGAAACAGTGTCAGACTTTATTTTGGGGGGCTCCAAAATCACTGCAGATGGTGACTGCAGCCATGAAATTAAAAGACGCTTACTCCTTGGAAAGAAAGTTATGACCAACCTAGATAGCATATTCAAAAGCAGAGACATTACTTTGCCAACAAAGGTCTGTCTAGTCAAAGCTATGGTTTTTCCTGTGGTCATGTATGGGTGTGAGAGTTGGACTGTGAAGAAAGCTGAGCGCCGAAGAACTGATGCTTTTGAACTGTGGTGTTGGAGAAGACTCTTGAGAGTCCCTTGGACTGCAAGGAGATCCAACCAGTCCATTCTGAAGGAGATCAGCCCTGGGATTTCTTTGGAGGGAATGATGCTGAAGCTGAAACTCCAGTATTTTGGCCACCTGATGAGAAGAGTTGACTCATTGGAAAAGACTCTGATGCTGGGAGGGATTGGGGGCAGGAGGAGAAGGGGACGACAGAGGATGAGATGACTGGATGGCATCACTGACTCGATGGACGTGAGTCTGAGTGAACTCTGGGAGTTGGTGATGGACAGGGAGGCCTGGCATGCTGTGATTCATGGGGTCGCAAAGAGTTGGACATGACAGAGCAAATGAACTGAACTGAACTGAACTGGATAATACTTTTAATATTTTAATACATTATTAAACTATATCTCTTTATACATTACATATGTATTACATATGGATGCACGCTAAGTCACTTTAGTCGTGTCTGACTCTGTGCGATCCCATGGACTGTAGCCCACCAGGCTCCTCTCTCCATGGGGTTTCCCAGGCAAGAATACTGGACTGGGGTGCCATGCCCTTCTCCAGAGGATCTTCCCAACACAGAGATCAAATCCACATCTCCTGCAGCGCCTCCATTACAGGCAGATTCTTCACTGCTGAGCCACCAGGGAAGACCATATGTTATATATATTACATATTATATATTCATTTTGTTTATATTGCATATGCATGCGTGCATGCTTCAGTTGGCTCTGTGTGACTCTATCAACCGTAGCCTGCCAGGCTCCTCTGTCCATGGGATTCTTAAGCCAAGAATACTGGAGTAGTTTGCCGTGCCCTCCTCCAGGGGATCT
Source organism: Tragelaphus eurycerus (assembly GCA_935064755.1). NCBI lineage: Eukaryota > Metazoa > Chordata > Mammalia > Artiodactyla > Bovidae > Tragelaphus > Tragelaphus eurycerus. The sequence continues at coordinate 46,322,172 of CAKXYN010000009.1, forward strand.
TTCCAACCCAGGGATCGAACCTGTGTCTATTCAGTCTACTTCTTTTGCAGGTGGGTTTTTACCATTAAGGCCACCTGGGAAGCCCACATAATATATTTTAAAAATAAATATGTGCATTAAAATTTTCATTGCTTTCTAAAAGTTAAATCACCTATGTTGTTTTTACTCCCATAATGATGAACATGTGGTTCAAAGGTCTTCACCCCACCACCATATTGGCAAGCATCAATGGTGCGCTGAAATTAATAGAAAGCCCAGACCCAGTCACTCTTAGGAAAGCCACGCAAGTTCCCGTATCTAAAGATACGGAAGAAAGTTAGTGAGTTCAGGACACGAGCAGGGCAGCTGGCAGTCATCTGAGGAGGCCCAGTCGGGTTCCTGACTCACCAAATGGGGAGCTGAAGATGGTAAGGCCAGGGTGGTAAGCACCACTCCGGACATCCTCAAGCCCAGTCTTGGGGACTCTCTCCTCCCTCCCGGCTCCCCCCTTCCCCACCCATGCTCCCCCTAAGGCTGGAACAGTTCTGCAGCTTGGCTAGCCTGGGGTGACACAAGAAGCTTCACTGAGCCTGGGGTGGCCTCATTCATCCTGCAGTTAGACAATAGCAACCTGTCTACAATGGAGCACCCTCATCCCCCAGGCAAATGGAGTCCAATAATACACCCTTAATTTAGAGCCTCTGAGAGGGAACAAAGGCAGGGACAGGTGTCCTGGGCGGTCAGGCTAACTGGTCCCTAGACCCACTTTGGGTCCCACCCTGCCATCTCAAACTGTGGTCTACCCAGTCTAAAGAGTTATCTTAAGGATGACAAATGCCTCCAAAGTCATCTTACTAAGCAATCAATTCATTGCAAACAAACATCATTAGAAAGATTCTATATACACGGTTTTATGTCTCCATGTATCAGAGACTTTATGCAAAATACACCATTACCAGGGGCTTCCCTGGTGGCTCAGATAGTAAAGCATCTGCCTGCAATGAGGGAGACCTGGGTTTGATCCCTGGGTTGACAAGATCCCCTGGAGAAGGAAATGGCAATCCACTCCAGTACTCTTGCCTGGAAAATCCCATGGATGGAGGAGCCTGGTAAGCTACAGTCCATGGGGTCGCAAAGAGTCAGACACGACTGAGCAACTTCACTTGCACTTTCACAACTAATATACCAAATACGACCTGAAAAGAACAATCCTCTGCTAAATGTAGGGGTGGTGCTCAGCTTTGCCTCTTTGTGACCCCATGGACTATAGCCCACCAGGCTCCTCTGGCCACACAATTTTTCAGACAAGAATACTAGAGTGGGTTGCCATTTCCTTCTCCAGGGGATCTTAGGATTCTTTGCTAAAAGTGCCCTTGGTTTACCATAAGGTTACTTGTACTTACTGGGCACATCAGGACATTGGAGGTAGAGCTTAATTTTTATAAAAGATGGAAAGCTAGGGAACTTCCCTGGTGGTTCAGTGGTTAAGAATCCACTGTCCAAGGCAGAGGACAAGAGTTCCATTCCTGGTCGGGGAACTGGATCCCACAGGGCAGCTAAGTGCACGTGCCATAGCAAAGATCCCATGTGCTGCAACTAAGACCCAACACAGCCCAAAATATAAATAACTTAATTAATAAAAAATGAAAAACTAGAGTCTTGGTCCAGAGGTAGGGCAGTCTTTCCAAACCCTCAGGGCTGTGGGATGAGGGGCAGTTCCAGTGGAATGAGAGGGGAGCACTGAATCACGGCTGATTCACCCAGATGTTCATTCTAGATCCCAGAGGTTGGCTAGGACCCCTATGCCTTTGCAGGTCCATGTGTGATGGGCTCAAGCCCATCACTGTCGTGACCTTTGAGGTCAGCCCACTGGGTCTGCATCCTTAGATTTCTCTGAGCTCTGTCTGAGCGATCTGCTCACACAAAAAAAGCCCTGTGAGCATTTCAGAAGGCAGAAGATGAAGGGCTCAATGGTTCCATCACAAAATCCACAGCAAACAGCCTCACAACATGTGCTTTGAGATATTGATTCTCCAGTGCCCTGCAGCAGGGCGGGGTTGGGGGTGCCTCTCTGATGTCCGAGTGCCCTCTGTCTCCCCACTTCTCACATACTGTGCACATCTTGATCCCCATCTTCCATCCTGGAGCTCCCCCACCTCCAGGCTACCTTGAAGCCCACCCAGCTCTACAGTGGCACTTGCAGAGAAAGCCAGCTCTCCCCAGCCCCCAGGCCACCTACCATTCCCCATCTGGGGGCTCACCCAAGTGAAGTGACACCCAAGTGAAGTAAAGTGAAAGTCGCTCACTCATGTCTGATTCTTTGCGACCCCATGGACTATACAGCCCATAGAATTCTCCAGGCCAGAACACTGGAGTGGGTAAGCCGTTCCCTTTTCCAGGGGATCTTCCCAACCCAGGGATCGAACCCAGGTCTCCTGCATGGCAGGTGGATTCCTTACCAGCTGAGCCACCAGGGAAGCCACCAGGGGGCTCACCCAAACCTTCTCTTTAAAGACCAGCTTAGGTTACATACAGCTTTTACATTTTCTGTTCTCTTAACAACCCATTTAGCCATCAAATGTCTTCTACATTGTGGTCACAGAGGGGACTCTGGAGCCAAATCCTAAAGTTAGAATCCTGGCTTGACTACTTACTGTGTGACTTCGAGCCAATTACTTAACCTCTCTGGGCCTTTGTTTTCTCATCTGTAAAATGAGGAGGATGATAACAGCATCTGAATCTTTGAAATTACATTTTTTATTTAATTTTTAAAAAATTTTAGACCATTGTCTAAGATTACTTTCCATTTACAGTTATTACACAGTATATTTCCTGTGTTGTATAAAACATAACACATCTTTGAATCTATCTTACACCCCCTCCCCAGGAGTTCCTGACTCTTTGGGTTGAGGTGAGGGGAGGACTTAGCACATGACAGGCTTGTGCAGCAAGGCCCACATGGAGTGAGAGTGTCTGGAGACCGCTGTGTGGCAGGCACACAGCAGAGGGACAGGTCAATACTCCATGTGGTATTAGCTATGTTCCTGAAAGTGTGGCATTCCCTGAGCTTTACGACTGAAAAATGCACAAGCTAAAAATTGAGAATTATGTTTCATTTGGGGTTCCCCAGTGGCTTAGCAGTAAAGAATCTGCCTGCAATTCAGGAGATGCTGGTTCAATCCCTGGGTCAGGAAGATCCCCTGGAGCAGGGCATGGCAACCCACTCCAGCATTCTTGCCTGGAGAATTCCATGGACAGAGGAGCCTAGCAGGCTACAGTCTGAGAGACTCACAAAGAGTCGGACACGACTGAAGCAACTTAGCGTGCACACATAGGAAGTAAAGCTTGCTACTGCACAACTGGAAACAGGCCCAGCATTTGAGGAGAATAAAGTTTTCCCCTCTTTAAAAAAATAATAGGGCATTCCAAATACGAAATAGAGACTAGCCTTTCCAAGTGGCTAGGGCCCTGGAAAGCACAACTGGAAACAGGCCCAGCATTTGAGGAGAATAAAGTTTTCCTCTCTTTAAAAAAATAATAGGGCATTCCAAACACGAAATAGAGACTAGCCTTTCCAAGTGGCTAGGGCCCTGGAAATTCAAGTTCACTAGCCTTATTGGTGCAAATAATCAATAATCAATCTCTAATAAGGAACAGAAGAAAGTTTTATTTGAGCCAAACTGAGGATGGTAACCCGGGAGGCAGCCTCTTGGTAGCTCTGAGAAATTGATGCGTAGAATCATGGTCATCAGCAAATTCGTACCTTATCAGAACAAAGGACATACATCTAACATGACAAGGAACATTCCTTTGAGGTTTCAAAAGAGATGACTTTTTACAGAATTGTGTAAATCTGGACAGATGTTTCATTTCTGCAACTAATTGGTGAACTAGAATGAATGCTAAATTTTTCATATCAGAAGCTCAAGTCTGCTTTGAATCCATAACACTCAGTGCCAGTATAACTTTAGTTCAACAAAGGATTGTACTGTATGAAGAGCTGATGAAAAAAATCCCCCTATAACATTTTTTAAAGAAAATACTTGTTTGTGTAAAGAAAAAGTCTTGTGTAAGCTATAAATTGTTTATTTAATTTTTTTTAAAAAGGAGACTGCTTACTACATATACAGTGAGCTGGCTGGGCCCTAGCATCTGGGAAGGGAGTCGTATCTTCAGGGGAGTGTTAACATGGACACATAGGAAGGGAGTCCTTTATCCTCTCACCAAACTGGACATGCTTGACCTTAATGGTTAGAGACATGCTGTGTACATTTGACAGGCCTTGAGTCAGGCCGTTCTAGTTCATACAAAGTTCAGGCCAAACTACGTATTAATGTAAGACAGAATGACTTCCCATAATCCAATACTTGAACATTTTCCCTATCAGCCTTGAGGTAAAGTCACTTCTGATTACATCCTAATACATTCATATCACGTACACTGTGCACGTGCACACACACATACACACACACACATACACGTACACACACACAAACTCCACACCATTCACCACATATACATTCACACATACTGCCACACACCATATACCACGCACACACACACCATTCACCACACATACATACACACGTAAAATACATACACCATTCACTACATGCATACATATACTCCCCTACACCATATACCACACACACCATTCACCACACATACAAATACACACATACTCCCACACACCATTTACCACACACACCACAAACTCACACACCACACACCATTCACCACATACACACACACCATACCACACATAAAATACACACACCACACACTCCGTTCACCACATATACATACCACATATTCCCACATGCCATTTACCACACATACACACACCATTCACCACACATACATACACACACATACTCCCACACACCATTTACCACACACACCACACACCACTCACCGCATACACACACACCACACCACACATAAACTACACACACCACACACACCATTCACCACATACACACACACACATATTCCCACATGCCATATACCACACGCTCTCCCACACACCATTTACCACACACACACACCACTCACTGCATGTACACCATACACTGCACACTTCAAACAGGTCAATACTTATCCTTACTATGTACAATGTACTCTGCTATTTTCCACTCCATTTCTTTTTTTTTTTTTTTTTTTTCTGATGTTATCTGAGACTCACTAAATTGATTTCATAACCCACAAATAGGTCCTGAACCAGACTTTGGAAAAACAAACTTGGAAGGAAGCAGAGGAAACCCACAGGTTGCTGTGAGGTGAATATTGATCTGCTGGCTGGCTGGGCTCCCAGGGCAGCCTGGGACACGGCTGTGGCACACGGGCACTCCATCCCCACCGTGGCTGCCCCAGCCGAGAATGGGCAGGGGCAGAGCCTCCCAGCTGACCAGGACAGTTGGTGGTGGGGGCGGGGGGTGGTCCTTCATCATGTTCGCCTAGCTAATTTTAATCTAAGCTGTAAACTCCCCTATTTTTGTTTTTAATCACCCCCTCACACGAAGCGGCCTGTGGATTTCCTCTGGGGGTTCCCCTATGGCTCAGCAATTAAAGAATCCGCCTGCAGTGCAGGAGACATAGGAGACATGGGTTCAATTCCTGGGTGGGAAAGATCCCCTGGAGGAGGAAAATGGCAACCCACTCCAGTATTCTTGCCTGGAGAATTCCATGGACAGAGGAGCCTGGTGGGCTATAGTCCGTGGGGTCGCAAGGGTTGGACATGACTGAGGGACTAAGCATGCACGCCTGTGGGCTGCCTTTGCCTTCCTCCAAATCAATGTTTTACAAATTACAGCCTGGAGTCAATTAGCAGATCATGAAATCACTGTAGTGAGTCTCAGGCAGTAGGAAAGAAGAAATGGAATAGAATAGCATTTGCCACGTAGTAAGGACAAGTTCTGACTGGTTTGAGGTGTTTCTACTATTAATATAACTTTTCATCAAACTAGCTATTAAAGAAGTGAAACTATAAATGCGGGACAGAGAGAATCATTCACATCCAGTGATTCAGACATAGAAACACAGAGTGGAGCAACTCTGGAAACTACAGCCTGAAAAGTAAAGAGAATCTCCAACGCCCACAGCTGTAACTAAATCTGCCAGATGATGACTCAGCGAGAGCACAGTACTTCGGTTTTGGGATGATTTTTTTTCCCTAGAAAATATTCAGTCCACCAGATGATTCTGAGACAGGAGGGAAGCAGGTAGGATACAGCCTTTGAAAGACTGACACAGCCCTAGGACATAACATAAACCAATTAGAACCAAATGGGTCCAAGACGGCGGATGAGTCACCTTGCACTAGACTATGAGCCTCAGTGTATGCTCACACATCAGCAAGCTGGATGACAGACCCACAGGCACCACAACAGTGCCAAGGGCAGCCATCAAAGACCAAAAGTGGGCAGTGACCCAATTCCTGGAAATCTCCACCCCTTTCCCAAAAGAGCTGAAATAATCCTCCCACTCATTAGCCTATGAAGTTGCAAGTAGCGCAAGCGTAAGTGGCTCGGAAGTGTCTGACTTTTTGCAACCCCATGGAGGCCAGGCTCCTCTGTCCATGGATTCCCCAGGCAAGAATACTGGAGTGGGTTGCCATTCCCTTCTCCAGGGAATCTTTCCGACCCAGGGGTCAAAAGCAGTCTCCCGCATTGCAGGTAGATTCTTTACCACTGAGCCAACAGGGAAGCCCTGAGGGGGAAGCACTGTGAAGTTACCCAGCCCATAAAAGCTAATCACACCATATTTCAAGGCCGCTCTCACCTTCTGAGATGTCCCCCACTCTGTCTGTGGGGTGTGCTTCTCTCTAAACAAATCCACTTCTTGCCTATCTCTTTGTCTCTTACTGGATTCTTTCTGTGGTAAGACATCAAGCACCTGAACTTCATTAAGCCCTGAAACCAGGTGTGTGATCTCAGTGGGAAGACTGTGGGTTTTGGCTGAGTTCAGGTCTTTGCCACGTGGGTTTGAGTCCTAAACTGAGTTCTGTCTGGGTTTGAGTCCCCGCACATGAGTTGAAGTCCCAGTCTGAGGTGAACGGTTTCAATGCTTCTTGTTTCCAACCAACCTAAGTAGAACTGGGCTCACAGTCATGAAATGATTCATGCTTCACAGAGCCACTTCAAAAGCCCACAGGCCAAGGGCATTCTTTGCTTCTCTTAGATGTCTGTGCGGGCAGCCAGCCACTGTTCAAAACACGTAGGCATTCCACCTCTGGAATTTCCCGCAATGCTTACAGAACTCCTGATACTCTGACTGGGTTGACGTGGTTTCTGGGACTGATCCTGTCTCTACCTATAGCCCTGGGGCAAGTGGACTAGAGTCCAGCTTTCTTCCGTAGATAATGCCTAACAAAGATGATCAAGCCCTCTTCCCCAGACCTCCACTCTCATGATGGAAAAATGAGCTCACAGGTCAAAAGAGCAAAAGACATTTGATAAGCATAACAATTTCCAAAGCAAACACTGAATTACAGATTCCATCAGAAACAGAGATGTTGTTAAAAACCAAGAAGTTAGGTTTGGAAGGCATCACCGATTCAAAGCGACATCAGTTTGAGCAAACTCAAGGAGATAGTGAAGGACAAGAAGGAGCCTGGCGTGCTGCTGTCCATGGGGTCACAAAGAGTTGGACATGACTGAGCGACTGAACAACAACAAATAAATTATCGAGAAATAAGGGATGAGGGGCAGTTAAAGATGGAGGTGTAAGAAAATACTTAACTTCCCACATTCCACAGACACGGGAAATTTACAGATGAAGATGAATCAATTCCCTTCGGAAAAAGTCTGAAAACTGGCTGAACAACTCCTCCACAACAAAAGGTGAACAAGGCACATCGAGAAGTTGGGAGAGGCAAGGGTGTGGTCTCACCAAAATCTCCACCCTTGGTGCGGAGACCCATCATCAGAACGGAGTCTCACAAATAACAGAGCTTCTCCCTGAGGAGTGAGGCGGCTCTGCCCACGTCAGGCACCCCGACCTTGGGACCGATCTCTGGTGGCCTCGGCCCAAAATAGCTTCCAGTGGGGCTTGGGTTCCCAGCCAGAGACTAAGGCCTAGTCTTGGTGGTCAGAGCACCGAATTCTAGCCATTAGACCTGTGGTCAATGATGAGAGCCTTGGCCCCTCAGCTCTGCAGGAAAAAAAGTCCACAAAGACAGAAAGTAGGGAAGCAAGTAAATATTAGGAGGAAAAAGTGTGCAGTACGTGTGGATAGACATACAGGCAGACTCGGAGAGAGAGTCCCTGAATTGCACCCTTGTGGCTGTTTGAATTACTTTTATGGGGCATTTCTTCCAGATTTCCTTTGGCGAATCATTTTTGATCTGCCCTGGTCACAGTTCATATTTGGGATATCTCAAGATCATCCCTTGTGTGCAGTCTGCTCTTAGCGAAAGTGGATATTACTGCAAAGGCCTGTGGGTAGCTTAGCATCACTTGACATCCCTCCCTTTTTGACCTCCAAGGAGCCCTTCTGTGCATGTGTGGTCGGGGAGGTCTTCTGACTTCTCAAAAATGAGAAATATGTGGTCTGGGCAGTGCCCAGCCTCCTCTCTCAATTGTCCTGCTATTCTCATCTTACCTTTTCATACTGTTCATGGGGTTCTCAAAGTAAGAATACTGGGGCGGTTGGTCATTCCCTTTTCCAGTGGACCAGGCTTTGTCAGGGAAAACCATTAGATCTTCAGGTATGACCTAAATCAAATCCCTTACTATTATCCAGTGGAAGTGACAAATAGATTCAAGGGATTAGATCTGATAGACAGAGCGCCTGAGGAACTATGGATGGAGGTTCGTACAGGAGGCTGTGACCAAAACCATCCCAAAGAAAAAGAAAAGCAAGAAGGCAAAGTGGTTCTTTGAGGAGGCTTTACAAATAACTGAGAAAACAAGAGAAGTGAAAGGTCCACCCAACTGAATGCAGTTCCAGAGAATAGCAAGGAGAGATAAAAAGCCTGCTTAAGTGAACAATGCAAAGAAATAGAGGAAAACAACAGAAAGACTAGAGATCTCTTCAAGAAAATTGGAGAGACCATGGGAACATTTCATGCAAGGATGGGCACAATAAAGAACAGAAACAGTGACGACCTAACAGGAGCAGAAGAGATTATGAAGAAGTGGCAGGAATACACAGAAGAACAATACAAAAAAGGTCTTAAGGACCTGGATAACCACAATGGTGTTACCACTTACCTGAGCCAGACATCCTGGAGCTTGAAGTCAAGTGGGCCTTAAAAAGCATTACAACTAACAAAGCTAGTGGAAGTAATGGAATTCCAGCTGAGCTGTTTCAAATCCTAAAATATGAAGCTGTTAAAGTGCTGCACTCAGTTTAGTTAAGTCGCTCAGTCATGTCCGACTCTTTGCGACCCCATGAATCTCAGCACGCCAGGCCTCCCTGTCCATCACCAACTCCCGGAGTTCACTCAGACTCACATCCATCAAGTCAGTGATGCCATCCAGCCATCTCATCCTCTGTCATCCCCTTCTCCTCCTGCCCCCAATCCCCTCCCAGCATCAGAGTATTTTCCAATGAGTCAACTCTTCACATGAGGTGGCCAAAGTACTGGAGTTTCAGCTGCACTCAATATGTCAGCAAATTTGGAAAAGTCAGCAGTGGCCACAGGACTGAAACAGATCAATTTTCATTCCAATCCCAAAGAAAGACAATGGCAAAGAATGTTCAAACTACCACACAATTAATTGCATGCATTTCACATGTTAGCAAGGTATTGCTCAAAATCCTTCAAGCTAGGCTTTATCAGTATGTGAACCAAGACCCTCCAGATGTACAAGCTGAATTTAGAAAAGACAGAGGAATCAGAGATCAAATTGCCAACATTAGTTGAATCATAGAGAAAGCAAACCAATTCCAGAGAAACATCTACCTTCATTTCATTGACTACAGACAGTAAAGCCTTTAACTGTAGTCAATGAATCACAACAAACTGGAAAATTCTTCAAGAGATGGGAGTACCAGACCACTTGGCCTGCCTCCTGAGAAACCTGTATGTCGCTCAAAAAGCAAAAGTTAGAATCGTACATGGCACAACTGATTGGTTCTAAAGTGGAAAAAGAGTACATCAAGACTGAACATTGTCATCCTGCTTATTTAACTTACATGCAAAAGTACATTATGCCAAATTCTGGGCTGGATGACTCACTAGCTAGAATCAAGATTGCTGGGAGAAATATCAATAATCTCAGATCTGCAGATGACACCACCCTTATGACAGAAAGTGAAAGAAACTAAAGAGCCTCTTAATGAAGAGGCGAGAGTGCAAGAGGAGAGAGAAAAGCTGGCTTAAAACTCAACATTCAAAAAATTAAGATCATGACATCTGATCTCATCACTTCTTGGCAAATAGAAGGGGTAAAGTGAAAACAGTGACAGATTTTATTTTCTTGGACTCTAAAATCACTGCCAATTGTGATTGCAGCCATGAAATTAAAAGATGCTTATTCCTTGGAAGATAAGCTATGACAAACCTAGACAGTGTATTAAAAAGCAGAGACATCACCTTGCCCACAAAGGTCCATCTAGTCAAAGCTATGGTTTTTCCAGTAGTCATATATGGATATCAGAGTTGTATCATAAAGAAGATTAAGCACTGAAGAATTGATGCTTTTGAATTGTGGTGCTGGAGAAGACTCTCGGGAGTCCATTAGGCTGCAAGGAGATGAAGCCAGTCAATTCTAAAGGAAATCAACCCTGAATATTCATTAGAAGGGCTGGACTGATACTGAAGCTGAAGCTCCAATATTTTGTCCACCTAATGCGAGGAGCCAACTCATTGGAAAATGCCCTGATGCTGGGAATGATTGAGGGCAGGAGGAGAAGGCGGACTGAATCCGCCTATAATGCAGGATACACCGGTTCGATTCCTGGATTGGGAAGATCTGCTGGAGAAGGGAAAAAGCTACCCATTTCAGTATTTTGGCCTGGAGAACTAATCCATGGGATCGCAAAGAGTCAGACAGGACTGAGCGATTTTCACTTTCATTTTGGAACTCCCCGGGTGGCACTAGTGGTAAAGAATCTGTCTGCCAATGCAGGAGACTTGGGTCCAATCCCTGGGTCAGATAGATCCCCTGGAGAAAGAAATGGCAACCCACTCCAGTATTCTTGCCTGGAGAGTCCCATGGATAGGGGAGCCTGGTGGGCTACAGTCCATGGAGTTGCAAAGAGTCGGAGACAACTGAAGACACTTAGCACAGGAGAAGGAGGTGGCAGAGGCTGTGTTGGTTAGACAGCATCACCAACTAAGCGGACATGAATTTGAGCAGACTCCTGTCGACAGTGAAGGACAGGGAAGCCTGGAAAGCTGAAACTTACATTGTACAATAATTATATCTCAATGAAACTGGATAAATACTAAAAACAAAATAAAATAACTAATTGATTTGAAGCAGGACAAACATGGACCCGTGATAAGAGAATGTCATGAACTGGAGTTGGTGATGGACAGGGAGACCTGGCGTGCTGCAGCTCATGGGGTCACAAAGAGTCAGACACAACCAAGTGACTGAACTAAACTGAACTGAACTGAATGATTATGATCATTTTTTTCCCACTCAGTGTACCTTGGATCTAATTTAAAATGAAGCAGAAAAGAAAGAATACTTTTTAAATGAAAGAACATGCGGAATAAAAAAGCAGGGCAGGGGAAGCCCTTGGTTTCCAGATAGCATCAAAGAAGCAGTGGCTGATTTCTTCAGGGCAAACTCATCACCCTGGACAACTTCCAAAATGTAAGAGGAAATTAGCATTGATTCTTAGAAAAGCTCCCCTGTCCATGGTATTCTTCAGTCTAAGAATACTGGAGTGGGTTGCCATGCTTTCCTCCAGCAGATCTTCCCAACCCAGGGATTGAACCTAAGTCTTGAGTCTACTGCACTGGCGGGCAGGTTCTTTACTGCCAGCATAGGAACCCCTAGTCTGAATATATCTGGAGAGATTGGCTGTCACTTCCACGCACTCAGACCTCAGGCTCTCTGGTTTTGTATTGCCTCCGCCTCCCCAGTGCCTCTGCGTCCTTTTCATCAACCTTCAAATACACTTATGGCTCTCCCATTAGGGAGACAGAAAGGCTAAGAGTGAAGCTGGACCTCTCTCCTCCCTACAGCCAACACGTGCAGCTCTAGCTCCGTCCCACGCCTTCCCAGCAAAACTTCTCGCAAACTGGTCCCCTCCATTCTCCGTCTCGGCCCTAAGCCCACGCTTTCACCCTCCACTGGGCAATACGTGTGCTCCACCAGGTCACAGGTGACCGCTGAGCGTCCGACTCTCCTGACATTTTGGTGCCCTTTAACTCTGGGCCACTTCCTCTGTGCATCCTCTTTCCCTGGCAGCTGGGACAGCACCCTGATTTTTTTGTCATCTCCCTGACTCTCCTCTCCTGTCTCATCCACAGGCTCAACTTTCCATGCTGTCCCCTACATGTTAAATGTTGCTTGTGGCTCTGTCTTCATGTCCCCGGGTCCTACTCCCTCATCTCTCTGGAGTAGCTCATTTGCTCTCGGGGCATCGGTTGCCCTTATTACACCATTGCTGCTGTTGTTTCTCAGACAGTAAGTCGTATTTGACTCTTTAAGGCTCCATGGACTACAGCACACCAGGCTCCTCTGTCCTCCACTGTCTCCCAGAACTTGCTCAAGCTCCTGTCCATGATGATGCCATCCAACTATGTCATTCTCTGTCACCCCCTTCTCCTCCTGCCCGCAGTCTTTCCCAGCATCAGGGTCTTTTCTAATGAGTAGGCTCTTCGCATCAAGTAGCCAAAGTATTGGAGCTTCAGCTTCAGCATCAGTCCTTCCAACAAATATTCAGGATTGGTTTCCTTTTGGATTGACTGGTTTGATCTGGTTCTAGTGATCCTGGAGATCTAGGGAAGAGATGATGTTGCCACTTGAGTGTGAAAACATTCTAAAGGCAGAATTCCTTCTCCCCCAAGGGACTTTTAGTCTTTCCTCTTAAGGTTTTCAAATGACTCGATTGGACCCATCCTCATGATGGAGGGTGATCTGCTTTACTCAAAGTCTACTGATTTAAATATGAATCACATCTTTAAAAGTACCTTCATACTATATCTAGACTGAGATTTAATGTAAAGCTAGGTACCATGGCCTATGTGAATAATCAAAAAACAATCTATAATAAGAATAGAAAAGAGTTTTCTGAGTCAAATCAAAGACTAGCCTGGAAACTATTTTCCTAGATTAATCTGAGAAGCTGCTCCAGAGAAGCCTGGTTTTTCAGCACAGTTTTATATCTTGTCTGAACAAAAGAGATTAAACAAATTAGGGATATATTTCTCCAAGGTCAAACACACACACAGATGAGCACACATACATCAAGTCAGCCTGGCCTTGGCACCTGGGAAGGTTGTCTTAGCATTAAAGGAGCATCAGCATTGGTGTCCCGGGATGAGATGCATTTCATCTTTATTCTTAACATGTATGCTATGCTATGCTAAGTCACTTCAGTCGTGTCCAACTCTGTGCGACCCCATAGAAGCCCACCAGGCTCCCCCGTCCCTGGGACTCTCTCGGCAAGAACACTGGAGTGGGTTGCCATTTCCTTCTCCAATGCATGAAAGGGAAAGGGAAAGTGAAGCTGCTCAGTCATGCCGACTCTTAGCAACCCCATGAACTGCAGCCCACCAGGCTCCTCCACCCATGGGATTTTCCAGGCAAGAGTACTAGAGTGGGGTGCCATTGCCTTCTCCCACAATGGAATACTACTCAACCACAAAAAAGAACAAAACAATGCCATTTGCACCAACATGGATGGATCTAGAGATTGTCATACCGAGTGAAGTAAGTCAGAGAAAGATGTATGTCATGTGATACTGCACACATGTAGAATCTAAAAAATGGCACCAATGAATTAACTTACAGAACAGAAACAGCCCAGACATCACAGGTGCAGAAAACAAACCTATGGTCACCAGGGGTGGCGAGTGAGGGGAGGGATGGACTGGGAGCTGGAGACTGACGTATACACACTGCTCTATATAGAATAGGTGGCTAGTAAGGATATACTGTACAGCCTAAGGGCTTCCCTGGGGACTCAGATGGTAAGCAATCTGCCTGCAATGCAGGAGACATGGCTTCCATCCCTGGGTTGGGAAGGTTCCCTGGAGGAGGGAAAGGCTACCCACTCCAGTATTCTTTTCTGGAGCATCCCCATGGACAGAGGAGTCTGACAGTCCATGGGGTCCCAAAGAGTCAGATACGACTTAACACAGGGAATTCTACTCAATACTCCATAATGACCTATATGGGAAAATATGTAAAAAAGAGGGAATATATGTATGTTTAACTGATTCACTTTGCTCTATACCTGAAACTAATACAATACTATAAATCAACTACACTCCAATAAAAATGTTTAAAAAGGAAGAGAAAATGGCACCACCAAACAAGAGATGTCTAATCTAGGATGCTGGGGGTCTGCCTTGTCTTCTAATGTAACCCTCACTCCACACAGTCAATCTAGCACCCAGTTCCATTTATTCTTTTTCCTAAATATTTCTAATCCATCCCTACTGCCAAAATCGTGGTCCAGCAAGAACCTCTGCACTGCACTCTGCATCCAGTCCCTCCTTCTTCAGATCTGTCCTAGACGCAGCAAGGAGAGAACTTGTTAGTCTGTGAACTGGATTGTGCTAATTTCCTGTCTTAGGTGTTCTCCCAACACATGGTCAGGAGCCATCGGGAGAGTTAGGGTACATGAGAAAACAATGAGGTTTGGGCTTTTAAAAAAAATCAACCTACATCTCATTTATGCAGTAATTCACTAAATGATACACTTAGTAATGCATATGCAAAATTAATTCATTGCCACAATACAAAGTCTCAGGAGTCTTTAGGAATCACGTGGTCTATCAGCATGTTCTAGATGAGTGAGTTGTCTCAAATTCCCCGCTTTCTTTTTTTCTTTCCTTTCCAGCCTTGGTGGCTCCCATTTCCCAAGCAAGCCTGGGGGATGATCTCAATCCCACTCAACCGAAGTTGCCACAGGGCCTTGGTATACAACCCCACTACCCCATGCAGGTCTGTAAGGGTGTGTGTGTGGGCAGAACCAAGCCCTAGAGGGTAGTGCTGGCTTAAAAAGAGGGTGAAGGAGGAAGGAAATGATTCACTCTGAGAACCGGACGTGGGGAAAGAGGGTCATGTGCTTATGGTCTAGTCCCCTAGATGAGGTTGGGTGACGGAGGCCGCCCACTCTGCACGAGTCACACGGGGCCCCAAGGTGTCAGGCTACAGTGCTCTGAACAATTAGGGGAGGCAACCTGCAGCTGGGTTGAAAGAAGCAAGCCCCTCGCTACCCCCACTTCCCCCACCTGCCTGGGCGAAGGTGGGCAGCTGCATGGAGAGGCTAAATGTGGTCAAACTACCCCGGCTTGGGGTTTCTGCGCTCGAGACCCAGGGGAGGAACTGACCCCCAACACACTCACACGTGCAGCTCTGAGGGAGAATTCACAGTGCACTGTGGGCGAGCATCTAGATTCTCAATCCGGAATCACTGAACTCAAGCTAGAACTCAGCTTTTGACCTCATGAGTCAACTTGACCAAGGCTGAAACCAGAATCCCGTTCTCTGACTCCTTGATTTCCCTTTCTTTCCACTGAACTCTTCCCCACACTGAGGAGAGCAGAGAGGTGTAGGGCTGTGGGGTTTTATGAAAGGAAGGATCCTTCACAGATCCCCTCCCGTCTGGAAGCCTTTGATACATTAAGAGTATTCTATGTTCAGAAATTCTGTCTCTACAAACCACCTTCATGACCCTGTTCACACATCTTGTTTTCAGCAGATGACTTTGCCTGACAACTTCTGCTTTTTGTAGAAGTTATCAGGCACTCTGTTACTTTTGCCACCTACCCACTCTGCCTTCCTTTCTCCTATTACGAAAGACAAAGGGTCCCTTCCACCTAAGACAGGCCTCCACCACCCCTAGTGTTCCTCCTATCTCAACAATTTCACTCTTTATCTCTTCCCCACTCTCTATGGGACCATTTTCAATAGACTGTGAACACATATAGTATTCTCCCGTCTTAAAAACGAAGTGAACTCAAGTGAAAGTTGCTCAGTTGCGTCCAACTCTTTGTGACCCCAAGGACTATAGAGTCCATGAAATTCTCCAGGCCACAATACTGGAGTGGGTAGCCTTTCCCTTCTCCAGGGGATCTTCCCAACCCAGGGATCGAACCCAGGTATCCTGCATTGCAGGCAGATTCTTTACCAGCTGAGCCACAAGGGAAGCCCCATCTTAAAAATACCCATGCCTTAAAACAACAATGAGATGCCACTGCACACCCACTAGAATGGCTAGTGTGTGAAACCCTGAGGGCAGCAAATGCTGGTGAAGACGTGAACGTGCAGAGGTGAAAACTCTCATTCATTGCTGATGGGAGTGCAAAATGGTATGGCCACCTTGAAAGACCATTTGGTAGTTTCTTACAAATCTAAACATAACTTTTAAAATATGATCCGGCAATTTCAATCTTTGACGTTCACCCGTGAGTTGGAAATCTTCACGCCAAAACCTAACAGCCACCTAACATGGATGTGGATAGCAGCTGTATTCATAATTACCAAAATCTGGAAGCAATCACTATGTCTTTGAATAGGTGAATGGATAAACAAATTGTGGTACAAATGGTGGAATATTACTCAGCACTAAAAAAGGTACTCTCAAGTCACAACAAGATATGGAGCAACCTTAAATGAATATTGCTAAGTGAAAGAAGCCAGTCTGAGAATGCTATGAACTATGTGATCCCAACTGTATGTGATACTAGGAAAAGCAAAACTTTGGAGACAGTAAAAAGATCAGCAGTTGCCAGGGACTACGGAGAAGAAAATGATGAACAAATGGAACACTGGGCACTTTTAGAAACTATTCTGTGTGATACTCTAAGGATGAACACGTATCATACCTTTGTTACAACTCTATAGAATGTAAAGCAGGGAAAAAAATGTACAGCATGAACAGTGAGTCCTAATATAAACTAGTGGAGAAGGCAATGGCACCCCACTCCAGTACTCTTGCCTGGAAAATCCCATGGATGGAGGAGCCTGGTAGGCTGCAGTCCATGGGGTCGCTAAGAGTCGGATATGACTGAGCGACTTCACTTTCACTTTTCACTTTTATGCATTGGAGAAGGAAATGGCAACCCACTCCAGTGTTCTTGCCTGGAGAATCCCAGGGATGGGGAAGCCTGGTGGGCTGCCATCTATGGGGTCGCACTGAGTCAGACAGGACTGAAGTGACTTAGTAGTAGTAGTAATATAAACTAGGGACTTTCGTTGATAACAATGTATCAACCAAAGTATAATAGGCTCACCAATTATAACATAGTCACGTCTGACTCTTTGTAACCCATGGACTGTAGCCTACCAGGCTCCTCTGTCCATTTTCCAGGCAAGGGTACTGGAGTGGGGTGCCATTTCCTTCTCCAGGGGATCTTCCCAGCCCAGTGATTGAACCTGAGTCTCCCACATTGCAGGCAGAGGCTTTACCATCTGAGCCGCCAGGGAAGCCCAATTATAACACATGTACCACATTGTTACAAGATGTTACTAGAGGAAACTGGAGGGAGAGGAAATAAGAGGTTCCATTCTGAAGAGTGTGTTCTAAGTCCAATTTGTTCATAAGTCCAACAAAGTTAGTCTAGGTACCCAACTAACCATCGCTTTAAGGGACTGTACTATGATAGGTTTGTGATGCTTTTCACATAAATAATACATAAAAAAGAAAACACAAAAAATAAATAAAAAATTTTAATCTTACAGTATGGTACTCTGGGAGAAGGCAATGGCACCCCACTCCAGTGCTCTTGCCTGGAGAATCCCAGGGACGGGGGAGCCTGGTGAGCTGCTGTCTATGGGGCTGCACAGGGTCACACACAACTGAAGTGACTCAGCAGCAGCAGCAGCAGGGTACTCTGAGAAGTGCAGTAGTGCCCACTATGTCACCACCACTGCTTTTACACTTGCTTCTGGACATCCTGGGCTCAACAGAAAGACTCTGCACTTCTGTACTCTACACAGTTGCTGTTCTTGTTCAGTCACAAGTCGGATCTGACTCTGCAACGCCATGCACCACAACCTGCCAGGCTCCTCTGTCCACAGGGTTTTCCCAGCAAGAATAATGAGGTGGATTGCCATCACCTTCTCCAGGGGATCTTCCCAGACGAGGGATCCAAACTGTGTCTCCTGCATCGGCAGGAGGATTCTTTACCACTCAGCCACCAGAGAAGCCCGCTCTGTACAATACTGTGCAGTAAAGCACACAGAAGCACAATCACTTGTAGAAGGTGCACGCACATGGTGGTGCACACCAGACACATGAACTAACGTGATTGGGGGTGGCAACGCACATTCACATTTCTGAAAGTTTGCAGCTTAAACGAGACTTACTGTAAATCTAAAACTGCAGTTATTTTTGTTTGTTTAGAGTTTGTACCACCACCACCCCAACTTCCCCACCCACTGGAACATAAGTCCAGAGAACAGCAGGAACTCGGCCTGTGTCATATACATTAAGTCCCCTACCTATGGATGAATCCTGTTCATTTGTAAGTCCAGTTTGCTTGGGTAAGTCCAGCAAAGTTAGCCTAGGTACATAAAAAACAAAAAATACACATACAAAAAAAAAAAAAAAGAAAGAAAGAAAGAAAATGCTTTTAGTTTTACAGTACATTACTTTGCCAACAAAGGTTCGCCTAGTCAAGGCTATGGTTTTTCTAGTAGTCATGTATGGATGTGAGGGTTGGACTAAAGAAAGCTGAGAGCCAAAGAATTGATGCTTTTGAACTGTGGTGTTGGAGAAGACTCTTAAGAGTTCCTTGGACTGCAAGGAGATCCAACCAGTTCATCCTAAAGGAGATTATTCCTGAATATTCATTGGAACGATTGATGCTGAAGCAGAAACTCCAATCCTTTGGCCACCTGATGCGAAGAGCTGACTCACTGGGAAAGACCCAGATGTTGGGAAAGATTGAAGGCAGGAGAAGAAAGGGATCACAGAGGATGAGATGGTTGGATGGCATCACCGACTCAATGGACACAGGTCTGAGTAGGCTCTGGGCGTTGGTGATAGACAGGGAGGCCTGGCATGTTGCAGTCCATGGGGTCGCAGCAACTCCAAAGACTTCGGCGTGACTGAGCAACTGAATTGAACTGACAGTACCTTGAAAATTACACAAGTACTGGCTACATCCCCACTGCTTTCACAATCGCTTCCAGGCATCCTGGGCTTGACATAAACATAGTGTATTACTATACTCTATACAGTACTGTACAGTAAAACACTCAAAAGCACAATCATGCAGCAACATATACCAGACATATGACTGGACATGCGAACACACATTTGAGTCTTTGAAAGTTCACAGCTTGAAGATATGTGTGTAGGGTACTGACTGTTCTGTGCTGTCTGAAACTTACAACAGGGATTGGCATCAGTGAATATTCCTGAATAAATGAACAAATGTGTATTTTTAAACATATAGTAGAGTTTATGGGAATACAGAGCATATAGTGGGGATTCCCAGGTGTCTCAGAGGTAAAGAATCTGCCTGCCCGTGCAGGAGACACAGGAGACTTGGGTTCAATCCCTGGGTTAGGAAGACCCCCTGGAGGAGGAAATGGCAAGCCACTCCAGCATTCTTGCCTGGAGAATCCCAGGGACAGAGGAGCCAGGCTCCATGGGGTCACAAAGAGTCAGACACGACTGAGCGATTGAGCATGCACATGTTAACAGAAATTACAAAAAAAAAAATACCCAGGGAAGGCTGTCTCTTTAAAGAAAAATGGGAGAAAACACTGGTCCACAGATCATAGAGGACAGAGATGTCCCACAGTCCCCTTCCCCTCCACACAGTTTCCCCATCTTTAACATCTTGCACGGCTGCTAAGTCGCTTCAGTCATGTCCGACTCTGTGCAACCCCATAGACGGCAGCCCACCAGGCTCCACTGTCCCTGGGATTCTCCAGGCAAGAACACTGGAGTGGGTTGCCATTTCCTTCTCCAATGCATAAAAGTGAAAAGTGAAGTCGCTCAGTCGTGTCCAACTCTTAGCGACCCCATGGACTGCAGCCCACCAGGTTCCTCCACCCATGGGATTTTCCAGGCAACATCTTGCACTAGTGTGGTACATTTGTGAAAACTGATGAACCAATATTGATACATTGGTATTAACCACATGTTATAATAGTCACATTAGAACTCTCTATGTGTGTTATACAGCTCTATGGGTTTTGATGAAGGTGCGATGTCATGTACCCACCTAGGCTAAGTATTCCAAATTCTCCATCATAGTCTGGTTCTCAAGCCTACTTTGTCTCTTTAGATTGTGTTTTTCCTGCTTTCTGGCATGCCTCATACTTTTTGTAGAAAGCTGGACATGATGTGTCAGATAACAGGAGCTGAGATAAATAATCATTCACTGTGAAGCACCATGCTTATCTGGCTGAGAGTTTGTGTCTAATGTTTGCTGCACCTATAGGTGTCTGATGCTTTCATTTCCTCCTGTGTCCTCGTGTTTTGTCTTCCCTATTGTCTCTGGATTTCCCTAGAAGCTCCTTCTTAAACAGAGTTGTAATCCCCTGGAGTCCTATGGGTGTGGTGAAAGGTTTTGTGGAGGGGAAACATTCAGTAATCTCAAAGTTAAATTTCAGAGCCTGTTTCTCTTTTTAATGAGCCTGAACCTCTGGACTGTGACCTTCAAAGGAGCTTCTTAGCCTCTTCCCTGCTAGGTTTTTTTCTCCTCTAATATCAGAAAAGCTTGCTGGGACTGGGTTGTCTAACTGCCTTTGAGCTGGGTCAAACTGGTGTTGTTGTTGCTGTTGTATAGTCACTCAACTCTGTCCAACTCTTTTTCAACTCCCTGGTCTGTAGTCCACCAAGCTCCTCTGTCCATGGGATTCTCCAGGCAAGAATACTGGAGTGGGTTGCCATGTCCTACTCCAGAGGAACCTTCCCAACCCAGGGATCAAACCCTCCCTCTGGCCAAATAGGAAGGAAGCTTTCTCTGTTGTTCACCATGAGAACGTGGTGGGACACCTGTGAAAAAAGCTCAAGAAAGCAGAAGGACTCCACTAAAACTGGGTCTCCAGGAGTTTCTGACTCTCAAGCTATTAGTCAAGTATGGTTTGCTTTCCTGTCTCCTGAGGCTTCTGTTCCTTGTCCACAGAGTTGCACTCTGACATCCTCTTATGATCATCTCTGTGCATTTCATATGGAGAGGCATTAGCAAATGTTAGTTTATTTGATGGATGAAAATTTTCCTTTTTATTATCTACAAAAAGTATGAAACACCCTTGTTAGAAAGCTGAAAGGGAACGGGAATGCTCAATTAGAATAACCAATATAGTAAGTATATTTTTTTCCTTCTCTTTCAAAAGGATTTTAACATTTACATTTCAGTAGCTTTAATGTTTAAAATATACCTGTGTTTTATTGTAAGTTACCTCGTATTCTAGTTTGGAAATTGACAGGATACACATAATAGGTAAACAAAATAATGAGGGGCTGCCTTGCCTCTCTACCTGCCCCCAAACACATTGATCAGTGGTTGTTCAGTCACTAAGTCTTCTCTGACTCTTTGCAATGCCATAAACTGCAGCACAACAGTCTTCCCTGTGCTTCACTACCTCCCTGAGTTTGCTCAAACTCATGTCCATTGAGTCAGTGATGCCATTCAACCATCTTATCCTCTGTTGCCCCCTTCTCTTTCCGTCCTCAATCTTTCCCAGCATTAGGGTCTTTCCCAGTGAGTCAGTTCTTTGCATTAGGTGGCCAAAGGATTGGAGCTTCACCTTCAGCATCAGTCCTTCCAATGAATATTCAGGGTTGATTCCCTTTAGGATTGACTGGTTTGATCTCCTTGCAGTCCAAGGGAGTCTCAAGAGTCTTCTCTAGCACCACAGTTCGATAGGCAATCGGAAGTCAAGGGCAAGACCCACAGAGAATGGGGAGACAATATTTACAATGTATACACAGGACTGCTTGAGCCTGGAACTATACCAAGCCTTTACCACTCAATGGTATTTTTATCCATGTTTTATTGATTGGAAAATTATGATCTGAGCAGTTTTGTAGAACTTTGTGGGGGAGGAATGCAGGAGAGAATTCATTTCCTCTTTTATTCACTATTCACTCTTTTATTCATTCATTCAACACATTTTTATTGAATGGATTAAATTGGGTGCATTGTTCTAAGTGCCAGGCACTGTCCTAGCCTCTGAGGATACAACCGCCAAAATCCTTAGTCTCTTTTTTTGGGCTCCCAAATCACTGCAGATGGTGACTACAGCCATGAAATTAAAAGATGCTTGCTCCTTGGAAGAAAAGACAGCATATTAAAAAGCAGAGACATTACTTTGCCAACAAAGGTCCATCTAGTCAAAGCTATGGTTTTCCAGTAGTCATGTATGGATGTGAGAGTTGGACTATAAAGAAAGCTGAGTGGTGAAGAATTGATGCTTTTGAACTGTGGTGTTGGAGCAGACTCTTAAGAGTCCCTTGGACTGCAAGGAAATCAAACCAGTCAATCCTAAAGGGAATATTCACTGGAAGGACTGATGCTGAAGCTGAAGCTGAGGCTCCAATACTTCGGCCAACCTGATGCAAAGAACTGACTCATTGGAAAAGACCCTGATGCTGGGAAAGAGTGAAGGCGGGAGGAGAAGGGGACGACAGAGGATGAAATGGTTGGATGGCATCACTGACTTGATGGACATGAGTTTGAGCAAGCTCCAGGAGTTGGTGATAGACAGGGAAGCCAGGAGTGCTGTAGTCCATGGGTTCTCAAAGAGTTGGACACAACTGAGTGACTTAACTGAACTTTCCCTATAGAGCTTACATGGGTGGGGGCAGAAGGCATGGTCTTAGTAAAGAGTGCCTGTATGCTAAGTCGCTTCAGTCATGTAGGACTCTTTGCAACACACTGGACCATAGCCTGATAGGCACTTCTGTCTGCTGGATTCTCCAGGTGAGAATACTGGAGTGAGTTGCCATTTCCTCTTCCAAAGGATCTTTCAGACGCAGGGATCGAAAGTCTCCCATGGCTCCGGAGGATTCTTTATGGCTGAGCCATCCCAGAATGTTCAGTTCAGTTCAGGAAGTTCACATACTGTTGAAACCTGGCTTGGAGAATTTTAGCATTAACTTGCTAGCATGTGAGATGAGGGCAATTGCGAGGTAGTTTGAACATTCTTTGGCATTGTCTTTCTTTGGTATTGGAATGAAAACTGACCTTTTCCAGTCATGTGTCCACTGCTGACTTTTCCAAATTTGCTGGCATATTGAGTGCAGCACTTTCACAGCATCATCTTTTAGGATTTGAAATAGCTCAACTGGAATTTCATCACACCTCCACTAGCTTTGTTCGTAGTGATGCTTCCTAAGGCCCACTTGACTTTACATTGCAGGATGTCTGGCTCTAGGTCAGTGATCACACCATTGTGGTTATCTGGGTCATGAAGATCTTTTTCGTACAGTTCTTTTGTGTAGTCTTGCCACCTCTTCTTAATATCTTCTGCTTCTCTTAGGTCCATACCATTTCTGCCCTTTATTGTGCCCATCTTTGCATGAAATATTCGCTTGGTATCTCTAATTTTCTTGAAGAGATCTCTAGTCTTTCCCATTCTATTTTTGTCCTCTATTTCTTTGCATTGATCACGGAGGAAAGCTTTCTTCTCTCTCCTTGCTCTTCTTTGGAACTTTGCATTCAAATGGGTATATTTTTCCTTTTCTCCTTTGCCTTTAGCTACTCTTCTTTTCTCAGCTATTTGTAAGGCCTCCTCAGACAGCCATTTTGCTTTTTTGCATTTCTTTTTCTTGGGGATGATCTTGATCCCTGCCCCCTGTACAATGTCATGAACCTCCATCCATAGTTCTTCAGGCACTCTGTCTATCAGATCTAACCCCTTGAATCTTTGTCATTTCCACTGTATAATCATAAGGGATTGATTTAGGTCAAAGCTGAACGGTCCAGTGGTTTTCCCTAGTTTCTTCAATGTAAGTCTGAATTTGACAATAAAGAGTTCAATATCTGAGCCAACGTCAGCTCCTGGTCTTGTTTTTGCTGACTGTATGGAGCTTCTCCATCTTTGGTTGCAAAGAATATAATCAATCTAATTTTGGTATTGACCATCTGGTGATTTCCATGCGTAGAGTCTTGTGTTGTTGGAAGAGGGTCTTTGCTATGACCAGTGTATTCTCTTGGAAAAACTCCTGTTAGTCTTTGCCCTGCTTCATTTTGCACTTCAAGGCCAAAAATACCTTTTGCTCCAGGTTTCTCTTGACTTTCTACTTTTGCATTCCAGTTCCCTGTGATGAAAAGGACATCTTTTGCGGGTGTTAGCTCTAGAAGGTCTCGCAGGTCTTCATAGGACTATTCAACTTCAGCTTTTCAGCATTTACTGGTCGGGGAATAGACTTGGATAACTGTGATGTGAAACGGTTTGCTTTGGAAAGGAACAGACATCATTCTGGCCCCAGGGTGTACACGCGGGTAAAGTATAAGCTCTGGTGGCCCCGCCCGCGCGCTATCCGAAAGTAGCCGGGCGCACGCACCAGCGCGGAGACTTGCTCCACCTCTCTGGGCGGAGACCCCGAGATCCATCCGGGGCGCCCCGGTTGCGGAGGCTGCGGGCCACCACTCCCCTTCTGCTACCCTTTGCCCGGAGCCGGCGGTCCCTGCGGAAGGGGCCAACAGCAGCCCGCATCGCGGTCGCTAGCGCCGAGCCGGGGTGCGGAGGGGCGGCGGCCGAGTCCGGCTGGCGCGGGTGGGCCTGAGGCTGGCACCTCGAGGGCAGCGGCGAGGCCACACTGCCAAGGTAACGCGGGCCGGCGGGGGCGGCGGGGATCACGGGACGGGGGAGGGTGGGGAGGGCACCGGGCGACTCCGTCTCTGCGCCGCCGTTTCCCGGAATCCCCCTCCAGGAGCCTGTCTGCCCGGGACTCCTCCTACCGCCTGCGCCCCGAATCGCAGGGTTTTGCCGCGCGCGCCGCCGCACCCCTGCCCGGGGGCGTCCCCTCTCCAAGCTCCCCGCAGCCCTGGAGGGTTCCTGGGGAGTATCCAGTGACTGTCCCCTGCGGCCGCGCTGCCCTCGGCCCTGTCCGGGCGTCCTCCGTTCATCGCCCCCCACGCAGCCCCCAGGGACCCGCACCTGACCCCCCCCCCCCCCAAGGGCCCTGGCCGCTTCGAGGTGAGAGTCAAATTCCTTAGGGTCCACAGCACCCTGCAAAACTGGGTTACCGGCTCGGGTCTACGGTTCGGGGTCTTCCGTCCGCCCTCCAGCAGAACACAAGGTTAGGCATAGTTTGTCCCCGCGCCGGAGAGGGGTACGGAGGGACCCCCGAAGCTGAATGGTCCTACGTCCTTACAAACCCATTGCGTGGAAGCTGGAGTGGGGACAGGGCGATGGGACAGCGTAGCGGAGACGGGAGTGGACCCGCGTCCGGGGTCGGGAGGGAGTGAGGAACCGGTGCGAGTCGACGCTTCACGTTTCGACTCTGATCGATGGATCCTTCAACCCACTTAACGTAGCGGACGATGGCTTTGAGGAACTCTAGCTATCCTGTCTCTCTGTGTCTCTTTCTCTTTTAATATTTGTTTGATCTCCTTGCTTTTGTTTGGCAAAAAAAAAAAAAAGTCGTAGAAACTGAGTGGAACGAGGTAGGAGTTGCGGAGGCAGGTGCTGCCAGAGTCCTGGAGTTCCAGTCCCGCCTACCGGCGCCTGGTCTCTTGCCAACTGACCCCGAGACCAACTGGGCTGCCACCTGCTCCGCATCTTGGCCAGGTTTCAAAGTACCCGCCTCCTGCTGTCCTGACTGGGAGAGGACTGGGTGAAAGCAAGACTGCAGCAAAATTCGCTCTAAAGAAAACATCTATCAGTATGCCCTTAGTTGATAAGATGTGACCTCTTTGTGGCAGAAAGTGAACTTCAGAGTTCTCTAGTTCATGAGTTGCTTTTCAACATTGGATCATCAAAAATCTGCGTGACTCTTTTATCCTTACCTGTATTTCTTCTAATGTTTCTCATGTATTTATTTCAAACTTAAAGACAATCTGCCTGAGATTTGGTTCCTGAAATGTGACACCTGGTAATTTATCTTAAAAAAAAAAAAAAAAAAAATAGAGGCAGAATCATTGCCTGGAGGTACTGTCTTGAAAGTGAAACTTTTATTAAAATGTATTTTCCATCCTCCTCCACTTGCATACACAGAGCATGTTGGACTTCCTGTGACATTTACAAATCTTCAAACTATTGTAGTCTGAAGCATGTGTATTCTTTGATGGTCAATCATATTTTACCAAAAGTAAGACACAATGATGGATATCAGGTGTACTTTAAAAACTTTTATGTCACTGGGTAGGAAAAACCACTGTCAATTATGGTATGTGATGCCACCATACAGAGCACCCTGATCTCTCAGATGTTCAGATGTCAGAAGGAAGTGTGTGTTTTATAATTTGTGAGATAGGATCCCTTGGCAGAGCTTGATGATACTTTTCCCTGAGGACTTTTCATTGCTTCAAAGAATGAAACTTGTGGTGTGCAGTTCAGGGAGAACAAATGAAAACAGTTTGCTGGGAGAGCAGTTGGCCAAAGTAAGGGTGGTAAGAAGTGGAGTAAGGAGAATATGAAAGAGGGAAAGAGAGAAGGAGAGAGAGACATGGATGGATGTTGGATAGGGAGTAGTTCAGAACCATTGAGAATCTTTTCAAGAACCAGCAGGAAAATGAATTCATTCAGTATCCCCATGAGCCAGGGTTTAACAGACTGGTACATGGGAGAGTTATTCTTAAACCCTGTTTTTCTGCAACACTGTTGTTTTAATTCTGAGGTTTTTTAAAATATATTTAAAATTTGAGTGTATCCGACCACCAGAAAAAAATGGTAGGGAATCCACAAAAATCCTAAACGTGCTCCCTAATAAATAAGAAAGAACAAAACCATGAGTTTTAGCATGACTTAGCTGTTTCCTTTTCGGACAAAGGAGCAGCAGGCGCTTTCTGCTTGGGGGTGGGAGGGAAATATACTGGTGGGGGGGGGTGTCGGTGCAGGACAGGAGAAGCCAGCACCAGAGTCAGGGGACCCGACATAGGGCCCACAGTTGACCCACCCATCCTCGACCCTGCCTGCAGTTCAGTTAACCGGCTGTTCCAGGAGGAAGCAGAGCCCAGACTACACTTTCTTGATAGGCGCGCCCACATCCCAGCACCTATGCTTTGGGCTAGAGAAGCTGCCCAGTCTTCACAGAACAAACTAGAATCAGGCACAGTTTTTAAAAGGAGGTCAGGACTTCACTCCACTGTATCACAATTGCAGGAGACAAAGGAATCAAAGTATGAGTGAGGTAAGCAGAAATGGTGTGGGAAAAAAAAAGAAAAGAAAGAATATGATAGTTTGCAGGATTAGCTACTCAGTTGTGTGATTCTTTGTGACTCCATGCACTGTAGCCCACTAGGCTCCTCTGTCCATGGAATTTTCCAGGCAAGAACACTGGAGTGGGTAGCCATTCCCTTCTCCGGGCGATCTTCCTGACCCAGGGATCAAACCCCGGTTTCATGCACTGCAGGCAGATTCTTTACCACCCGAGCCACCAGTGATAGCTTGCAGAAATCTTACTAAAAAGAAAATATTACTCTTGGGACAGAAGGCCATTGTTTACAATAGCTTTTTGTTGTTGTTGTTGTTTAGTTGTTTAGTTGTGTCTGACTCTTCTGCAACCCCACGGACTAAAGCCCGCCAGGTTCCTCTGTCCATGGGATTCTCCAGACAAGAATACTGGAGTGGATTGCCATGTCCTACTCCAGGGGAATCTTCCCAACACAGGGATCAAACCCAGGTCTCCTGCTTTGCAGACAAATTCTTTACCGTCTGAACCACCACAATAGCTTTAGATTCTTCAAAAATTGATTTAAAAATATGAATCCAATAAAAGAAACTCAAAGGTAAGAAAAATTTTAATTGAGATGAAAAGGAAGATTGCAGACTTACGGGAATACACTGAATGAAGATCACTGAAACATAATTACAGAAGAAAAAAGAGGAAAAAATAGAACAGATTCTGCTGAAAGTAAAAATATTTTAACAGAGGAAAGACTCTTAAGCCCAAAAATTCAGAGACAAAGCTGAAGTCATTTATTAAGAATCCAATGTGGAAGACACATAAAGCACAGTCAGGCATTAGGATATTTGAGTTTCCTGACATACTGAAACCAACAAATGGGACTGAAAATGTAAACAAAAATGAGATAAATTTTATTGAAGAAAAAATGGTCTGTAGGCCAAAAGAGCATGACATTTTCCAGGAAATTTTCATATAGGAATGCTTAGTATCTTCAGTAGTTTAAATTCAAAGGAAAAGAATTATCATTATTTAGGAATTGAAAAAAAAGAGTAAATAAAGGAGAGAAAAATCATGTCAAGTTGCTCTCAGATGTCTCCAGGGCTGTGCTAGAGCCAGAGGACAATGGTTCCAAGGGAAAAGTTCTAAGGAAAGAAACTTTTTCCCAAGAGAGTGTGTCATCTAGCTAGAAGATGTCATTCAGGTTGAAAGTCAACAGAAAGGGGCTTCTTCAAAAGAACAAAGGAGATTCAACACCCATGAGCCCTTATGGAAAAAAAAAAAAAAAAAACTGCTGGAGAATAAAATCCAGCAAATAGTAAATAAAGAGAGAAGTCAAAGTAAAGAACTCAGGCATCAAGAACTCATGATGTAAAGGACTGTTGGCCACAACAGACAGTACAAATGCCATAATGAAGACTCAGCACAGCCAAAAAAAAGAAAAGGACTGTTGATAAGTATTTAATTAAATGTGGAATTAATATAAAGCATCTTTGGAAATTGTGGAATAAAATGTGATTATTATATAACTCTGGACACACACACAAAAAGAAAAAGTAATCAGGTAGGGGCAGAAGAGGAAGATGGAAGGAAATATGAGAGTGGGCCATATAGTTCTCATCTTTGAAGGCGTGGATCAGTAAACAGAGATGAACAGTTAGTGCTGTGAATACTGGATTCCAACTTCCAATGTCTTTGTAATTTTTTTAACTTTGGAGGGATATTTTAGGGAGTTATTTTTTCTTATGGAAATAATTAAAATGTCAACAATCTTTCTGCCTTTGCTTCAGTTTTTTTCCAAGTAAAATTAAATTTAGACAAAAATACCCTGTATATGTGTGTGTGTGTGTGTGTGTGTATGTGCTGTGTGTGTGTGCTGCATGTGTACATAGAAAGATCTGTGGGATTACGTTGTTCATTAATGTAAATGATGGAACTATCTGGATGCTGAGATTTTACTTTTATGCCTTATTTTTATTAATTTTTTTTAATGAGTGAGTTGAACTATTCCTACCAAAACAAGAATTAAACCAGAAACAAATATGCCAAGACATTAACAATGGTTGATGCCCGGTAGTAAAAATAAAGATGCTTGTTACTTTATTCTTTGTGCTTTTTTTGTATTTTTTTTTAATTTCCGGGGGGGGGGGGGGGCGGGGAGGGAATATATGTCATTTTATTTGTGGAGTTTTTCTGAATCCATTCATTCACTGATCAGCAAAGATGTGCCAGGTGTCAGGCTGTGCCGGACAGAAGAAACAACACAGTTCTGCTCTCTACCCGGAGAATAGCAGGCAGCAAGTTCTGTGAGGGTTGTCTGTCTGTCTGTCTGTCTGTCTGTGTTAGGAGGAGTTGAAACTCAAAGAAGAGTCACTTTGCCACAGTAGCATCTGTTTGAGCTGGGCCTTGAAAATTAGTAGTGTTTGTCTGTTGGGGGCGGGAGGAAGGGAGAGGGGGTGGTGGTGATAGGAGGTTCAGAGCAGGTGTGATTTGTGGCTCAGAGTTCAGAGCGAGACACTTGTGTGGCCACTTGAACTGTGGTGTTGGAGAAGACTCTTGAGAGTCTCTTGGACTGCAAAGAGATCCAACCAGTCCATCTTAAAGGAGATCAGTCCTGGATGTTCTTTCGAAAGAATGATGCTAAAGCTGAAACTCCAGTACTTGGCCACCTCATGTGAAGAGTTGACTCATTGGAAAAGACTCTGATGCTGGGAGGGATTCAGGGCAGGAGGAGAAGGGGACGACAGAGGATGAGATGGCTGGATGGTATCACTGACTCGATGGACGTGAGTCTGAGTGAACTCCGGGAGTTGGTGATGGACAGGGAGGCCTGGCGTGCTGCAGTCCATGGGGTTGCAAAGAGTCGGACACGACTGAGTGACTGAACTGAAACCAGATCTAAATGCAAATATAAAAGCATTTAAGCCTGATGGTGAATCACCAAATAATAATACAGAGTTGGCATTTCCTAGCACATCTTGGGAGAATTCCTAGAAGTAGGTGGAAGCAGTAAACTCAAGCCCAGACTCAGGAGGGGAGCAAAGAGGAAGAGAGGGTTCCCATGGGCACACAGCCAGGGCCAGTGCCACTGCCCACAGCTGCCGGGGACCCTTCTGCCCTGGCAGCCCTGGGCACACATGAACTTAAACTTGAAGGCTGCCCACAACCCTCAACTGCTAGCCACCAGCCTGAGATGGACTCTGGAAAAGGCAAACCCTGAGTCTCCCCTTTCCAAGGATCTGCCATCCCCACCCATAGGATGCTGGCAGACAGTGAAGAGTCTTTAAACCTCTGCTCCTGGCCCTGCTATGTACCCCAATCAAGACTGACCTTGACATTTAGCTCCTTCCAGACCAGGTAGCCACCCACTAGGCAAGGCGGGCCAGGGATAGCTTCCATTCTGCCTGGCCCAGCCTCCCTGCACACATGCCAGGAGGGCATCAATGCACCATGATCACTCTCCCACCCTGTGACCCAGCTGTTGCCCCAAGGAAAAGAACATCAAGCAGTCATGGGGTGTAGAGAGAGGGGCCAAGTCAGGCCCCCATCCTACAGGAGTTGAGGGAGTAAGACCCAAGTGTGAATTGATCTCCTATTTTGTCCCATCAGACTTCACTAACAAAACACAAGTTCAAAGGTAAAACTATTAAAAATTTCAAGATGGCCACAGGAGAGCAATAAACCAAGGGTGGGACCCTTCTTTTGTGCAGGGCCCCTAGGGTGGCTGAAGCCAGCCCTGGCTGCAGAGATAAGAGTAACCAGAGCTTTAGGAAGGCTGAGCTGCTTGGAGTCAGAGAGTTTTAAAGAGCTTCATGAATAGTTCCAGGCGGGATGCCAAGATGGGAAATTAGATTTTCCAAGCAAGCAAGAATCTGCTATCAGAAATCTAATTGGCAGTGGAGTATGAGTCACCAGAAACAAAGAAAGGGAGGCAACGTCCTGTGGCCCAGAGCAGGAGAGAGGGATTCTAGTTGTGTGGTTGTGTGTGTGTACTTTCAGCCGCTGAGGAGAGGGAAGCTTCTGCAGAGGCAGAACAAGGGCAAAAATGTGCCGCCATCAGAACAAAACAGAGAGACCAGAGGCCACAGGACAAGTGGTCAGGTAGAAGGGAGTCACTCCCAAGGTGGTATTCCACGGTCTTGGTGCTCCCAGCATCTAGAGAACATCCATGACCAGTTAAGCCCTCTGCTGAGGAGTGATGACGGCAGATAGCATCGCACGTCATAAAGACATCTCTGTGGTTGTTCTAATGATGGTACACTTCCCAGATGGCTCAGTAGTAAAGAATCTGCCCGCCAGTGCAGGAGATGCAGGGGTCGTGCGTTCCATCCCTGGGTGGGGAAGATCCCCTGGAGGAGGAAATGGCAACCCACTCTAGTATTCTTGCCTGGAGAATCCCATGGACAGAGGAGCCTGGCGGGCTACAGTCCAGGAGGTTGTGAAGAGTCAGACACTACCAAGCATGCACATGTTATGGGAGAGGTTGAGGTGCCTGGATAGCTCATGGGTGGCAGGTGGCAATTTTGACTTGGAGTCTTTGGGCTTGATAGCGTGATAGTCAAGGGGACTTTTTAATGTGTTCTTAGCTTGAATTCACATCTGCTACTTGGGGGTCATTTTTCACTTTGACTTGGGGCTTGGTGCTACCCTAGTGTTTGCGGGGACAGGAGAACACCCACTAGTTTGGATGGAGACAGAGATCTGGGGGAGAGAAGGAATGAGTGACTGGGGGGCTCCATAAAATATTTCAAGACTTCCTTTCTCACCTTGGAACGAAGAAGACTAACTTACT
This sequence comes from Tragelaphus eurycerus, assembly GCA_935064755.1. Classification (NCBI taxonomy): domain Eukaryota; kingdom Metazoa; phylum Chordata; class Mammalia; order Artiodactyla; family Bovidae; genus Tragelaphus; species Tragelaphus eurycerus. The sequence continues at coordinate 46,354,336 of CAKXYN010000009.1, forward strand.
CAAAATGCAGATGCTAAGAAAGAAAATACCTTTAAGTCTAAAAGCTCAGAAGTTTCCGTTGCAAAAGAAAAAAAGCTGTACAGGCAAATCAAAGGACAAGTGACAACGGTGGAGAAGAATAAAAAAGATGTGACTCATATCACAAAGGACCAGTGTGCCTCATACTTAAAAAGCATCTTCAGACCGATGTGAAGAAAGAAGTCTTAAAAAGAGGGGCTATATGTATACGTATAACTGATTCACTTTACTGTACAACAGAAACTAACACAGCATTGTAAAGCAACTATATTCCAAAACAAAAATTTAAGAATCAATGTTAAAAAAAAAAAAAAAAAGCAATGACTCAAAGATAGTTAACTCGAAAGGAAACACCTCTGCCGTATATGCTCGGTCTTACTTAGAATAAGAGAAGTACAGAATTAATATAAGTCTGAAGACAACTTGGCATTTATGAATTTGATTTTCAGAAATCCAAGAGCTTGATAGTTATCATTATCATAATCATTGTTTATCATTATCAATCCCTACAAGCTCTTCCTTTGTAGGGAAGCAGAAATTCTCACACACTGCAAGAGGTTGTGTAAACCACTACAGCCATAAGGGCCAGAGTGTGGCCATCTCTATCAAAACTACAAATGCATGGATGTCCCTGGTGGTCCAGTGGTTAAGACTCCGTGCTTTCATTGCAGAGGCCCAGGGTTCTATCCCTGGTCGGGAACTAAGATCTCACCAGCCTCACATTTGGTCACTTTGTGCGTGGTCTTTTCTGTCTGCCCCTGCAAACCAAGCCTCCACCTTCCCCACCTTTTACTGTGCCCTGGGATCCCATCTTGTATAGGTACAGCCACCAGCTGCCTTGTCCTATGGCTTCGATTGGAGTCAGCCAATGGGGAGCCCCAAGAGAGGAGAAGGAAGACAGTGAGGAATATCTGTGCTCCTCACGCTGGACTCTCTGCTTTCTAATTCCAGGCTTGGGACGTTCCCTCTGTACCTCAAGCTCACGATGATAACAGCCCTCGCTGCTGTTACTTTCAGATGCTACGCTCATCCTTATGGTTGGCTTGCAGCCTGCACACACATTTGTATTTAAATAGCCCCGTGATGAAAATCTTCCTTAACTTAGCCAGAGTTGAATGTACTCTTACCTGCTGGGACCCTGACCGAACCCTCTTTGGCGTAGCAGTACTATTTCTGGGAAGCTTTCTCACACTTAGACTTGACATGCTCAGAATGAGGTATTTTGAAGAGAATCCATTGCAGAAACAGTTGGAAGTCACTCAAATGTTCTTTGTGGCAACTAGTCATATAAATCACGGTATGTCCACAGATCAGATCAGTCGCTCAGTCGTGTCCGACTCTTTGCGACCCCATGAACCGCAGCACGCCAGGCCTCCCTGTCCATCACCAACTCCCGGAGTTCACTCAGACTCACATCCATCGAGTTAGTGATGCCATCCAGCCATCTCATCCTCTGTTGTCCCCTTCTCCTCTTGCCTTCAATCCCTCCCAGCATCAGAGTCTTCTCCAATGAGTTGACTCTTTGCATGAGGTGGCCAAAGTACTGGAGTTTCAGCTTTAGCATCATTCCTTCCAAAGAAATCCCAGGGCTGATCTCCTTCAGAATGGACTGGTTGGATGTCCTTGCAGTCCAAGGGACTCTCAAGAGTCTTCTCCAACACCACACTTCAAAAGCATCAATTCTTGGGTGCTCAGCCTTCTTCACAGTCCAACTCTCACATCCATACATGACCACAGGATAGACCATAGGCTTGACTAGGCGGACCTTTGTTGGCAAAGTAATGTCTCTGCTTTTGAATATGCTATCTAGCTTGGTCATAACTTTGCTTCCAAAGAGTAAGCGTCTTTTAATTTCATAGCTGCAGTCACCATCTGCAGTGATTTTGGAGCCCAGAAAAATAAAGTCTGACACTGTTTCTACTGTTTCCCCATCTATTTCCCATGAAGTGATGGGACCGGATGCCATGATCTTTGTTTTCTGAATGTTGAGCTTTAAGCCAACCTTTTTACTCTCCACTTTCACTTTCATCAAGAGGCTTTTGAGTTCCTCTTCACTTTCTGCCATAAGGGTGGTGTCATCTGCATATCTGAGGTTATTAATATTTCTCCCAGCAATCTTGATTCCAACTTGTGTTTCTTCCAGTCCAGCGTTTCTCATGAGGTACTCTGCATAGAAGTTAAATAAGCAGGGTGACAATATACAGCCTTGATTTACTCCTTTTCCTATTTGGAACCAGTCTGTTGTTCCATGTCCAGTTCTAACTGTTGCTTCCCGACCTGCATACAGATTTCTCAAGAGGCAGGTCAGGTGGTCTGGTATTCCCATCTCTTTCAGAATTTTTCACAATTTATTGTGATCTACACAGTCAAAGGCTTGGCATAGTCAATAAAGCAGAAATAGATGTTTTTCTGGAACTCTCTTGCTTTTTCCATGATCGAGCAGATGTTGGCAATTTGATCTCTGGTTCCTCTGCCTTTTCTAAAACCAGCTTGAACATCAGGAAGTTCACGGTTCACATATTGCTGAAGCCTGGCTTGGAGAATTTTGAGCATTACTTTACTAGCATGTGAGATGAGTGCAATTGTGTGGTAGTTTGAGCATTCTTTGGCATTGCCTTTCTTTGGGATTGGAATGAAAACTGACCTTTTCCAGTCATGTGTCCACTGCTGACTTTTCCAAATTTGCTGGCATATTGAGTGCAGCACTTTCACAGCATCATCTTTCAGCATTTGGAATAGCTCAACTGGAATTCCATCACCTCCACTAGCTTTGTTCGTAGTGATGCTTTCTAAGGCCCACTTGACTTCACGTTCCAGGATGTCTGGCTCTAGGTCAGTGATCACGCCATCATGATTATCTGGGTCATGAAGATCTTTTTTGTACAGTTCTTCTGTGTATTCTTGCCACCGCTTCTTAATATGTTCTGCTTCTGTTAGGTCCAAACCATTTCTTTCCTTTATCGAGCCCATCTTTGCATGAAATGTTCCTTTGGTATCTCTGATTTTCTTGAAGAGATCCCTAGTCTTTCCCATTCTGTTGTTTTCCTCTATTTCTTTGCATTGATCACTGAAGAAGGCTTTCGTATCTCTTCTTGCTATTCTTTGGAACTCTGCATTCAGATGCTTATATCTTCGTAGACTATGCTGCTGCTGCTAAGTCGCTTCAGTCGTGTCCGACTCTGTGCGACCCCATAGACGGAAGCTCACCAGGCTCCCCTGTCCCTGGGATTCTCCAGGCAAGAACACTGGAGTGGGTTGCCATTCGTAGACTATACGCAACTATTTTAAAAAAAAATACAAAGAAATTCTCTTTGGTGCTGATACAGAAAGAGCTCCCAAATTTATTTTTAAGTGGAAAAAAGCAGGAATTCGACAGGCAATGTGTATGCTATGTGTGTCCTAAGTCACTTCAGTTGTGTCCCCCTCTGACCCCATGGACTGTAGCCCACCAGGCTCCTCTGTCCATGGGGTTTTCCAGGGGAGAGTACTGGAGTGGGTTGCCATGCCCTCCTCGACCCTTGGGTCAAGAAGATCTCTCTTCTGTCTACTACATTGGCAAGCAGATTCTCTACCACTAGCGTCACCTGCTATCTCTGATTTGGAAAAACAGAGATGGGGAGAATAAGAATACATTTTTGTATTTGCTTATGCATGAAGGTGAACATGAACTTGGGCAAACTCCAGGAGACAGTGAGGGGCAGGGAGGCCTGGCGTGCTGCCGTCCATAGGGTCTCAAAGAGTTGGACATGACCAGGCGAAGGCAGTGGCACCCCACCCCAGTACTTTTGCCTGGAAAATCCCATGGATGGAGGAGCCTGGTAGGCTGCAGTCCATGGGGTCGCTAAGAGTCAGACATGACTGAGCGACTTTACTTTCACTTTTCACTTTCATGCACTGGAGAAGGAAATGGCAACCCACTCCAGTGTTCTTGCCTAGAGAATCCCAGGGACGGGGGAGCCTGGTGGGCTGCCGTCTATGGGGTCGCACAGAGTCGGACACGACTGAAGCAACTTAGCAGCAGCAGCAGCAGGCTACTGAACAACAACATGTATGAAGATATTCTGAAGGACTAACCAAAAAAAAAATAAAAATAGCTTTCCGAAGGGAGCAAGACACTTCAAAATTTGCTTTTTTGTATATTTAAATTTTTGGAACCAAATGGCTATTGGTCCCATAAGCTGAGATAAAGCTCCTTGTATAAATGGGGTGAATGATCCAGCTCCCAGAAGGGCAGAGAGGAAACCTGGAATCAGGAATTTCCTGCTGGGGACTTCCCTGGTGGCCCAGTGGTTAAGAATCCACCTTGCAATTCAGGGGACACAGTTTCAATCCCTGGTCAGGGAACTAAGATCCCACCCGCGAGCCACAGGGCAATGAAGCCCACAGACCTCAACTAAAGAGTCTGTATGCTGCAACGAGATAGATCCCACACGCCACAACTAAGACCCAGGTCAGTTCAGTTCAGTCACTCATATGTGCTCTTCCCATCAGGTGGCCAAAGTATTGGAGCTTCAGCTTCAGCATCAGTCCTTCCAGTGAACATTCAGGACTGATTTCCTTTAGGATGGACTGGTTGGATCTCCTTGCAGTCCAAGGGACTCTCAAGAGTCTTCTCCAACACCACAGTTCAAAAGCATCAATTCTTTGGCGCTCAGCTTTCTTCATGGTCCAACTCTTATATCCATACACGATTAATGGGAAAACCAAGGCTTTGACTAGACAGACCTTTGTCAGCAAAGTAGTATCTCTGGTTTTTAATATAATGTCTAGGTTAGTCATAGCTTTTCTTCCAAGAAGCAAGTGTCTTTTACTTTCATGGCTGCAGTCACCATCTGCAGTGATTTTGAAGCCAAAAAAAATAAATAAATAAAGTCTGTCACTGACTCCATTGTTTCCCCATCTATTTGCCATGAAGTGATGGGACCAGATGCCATGATCTTAGTTTTCTGAATGTTGAGTTTTAAGCCAACTTTTTCACTATCCTCTTTCACTTTCATCAAGAGGCTCTTCAGTTCTTCTTCGCTTTCTGCCATGAGGGTGGTGTCATCTACATATCTGATATTGATATTTCTCCTGGCAATCTTGATTCCAGCTTGTGCTTCTTCCAGTCCAGCATTTCTTGTGATGTATTCTGCATATAAGTTAAATAAGCAGAGTGACAATATACAGCCTTGACATAATGCTTTCCCAATTTGGAACCAGTCTGTTGTTCCATGTCTAGTTCTAACTGTTGCTTCTTGACCTGCATACAGATTATCTTTGTCTCTTGTTTTTGCAGTTTAATTAGGTACTTCAGAATTCTGATCACCTAATACTGATTTCTTTTCAGATGTGAAAGGAAAGAAAGGACACATAAAACAACAAAAATGCTTTTGAGCCAGAATGTGTCAGCGATTGGACCACTGAATTTGTATCCCATGGGTGAGTGTCACATTTTCTCACAGCTCCATCTACAGGGACCATGTTAGGAAGTAGCCAGTTGATTTCCCAGTCCTGAGGACACAGTATGAGCTGCCCAATGTCAAGAGCCAAGTGGAACATAGATAGGAATTCTGTGTTGATGGTTTGATATACAATGGGTTTCTGTTCTACTGGTGTTTTAGGAAAACAACTAAATAATCATAGACTTGAGGCTCAATAATGAAGGGAGTAGCTTTATTGTAATTTGAAGAGGAATTTCCCTTAATACTCTCATTCTAATCCAGGGTGGAGTTTATCACTCAATTCCTATATGTGGAAAGAGGCCAGACCCCTAGGACTTCCCTGGCAGCTCAGTGGTTAAGAATCTACCTGCCAATGCAGAAGACCTGGGTTCAATCCCTGGGTTGGGCAAACTGTAGGACAATATCTATGTATCCTAAGTGTAAAGAACGATTTCTTAAAGCTTATAAAGCACACATCATGACCAAAAAAGGTCTTCTGTGAAAATTAAATGTTTTTCTATTCAACAAAGGGTAATAAATGAGATAACAGATCAGGAGAATATATTTCAGTTCAGTTTAGTCAGTTCAGTCGCTCAATCATGTCCAACTCTTTGCGACCCCATGAACTGCAGCACGCCAGGCCTCCCTGTCCATCACCAACTCCCAGAGTTCACCCAAACCCATGTCCACTGAGTCAGTGATGCCATCCAGCCATCTCATCCTCTGTCATCCCCTTCTCCTCTTGCCCTCAATCTTTCCCAGCATCAGGGTTTTTTCAAATGAGTCATTCTTCGCATGAGGTGGCCAAAGTGCTGGAGTTTCAGCTTCAGCATCAGTCCTTCCAATGAACACCCAGGACTGATCTCCTTCAGAATGGACTGGTTGGACCTCCTCACAGTCCAAGGGACTCTCAAGAGTCTGCTCCAACACCACACTTCAAAAGCATCAATTCTTCAGCACTCAGCTTTCTTCACAGTCCAACTCTCACATCCATACATGACCACAGGAAAAACCATAGCCTTGACTAGACGGACCTTGGTTGGCAAAGTAATGTCTCTGTTTTTGAATATGCTATCTAGGTTGGTCATATCTTTCCTTCCAAGGATTAAGCAAGCGTCTTTTAATTTCATGGTTGCAATCACCATCTGCAGTGATTTTGGAGCACAAAAAATAAAGTCTGACACTGTTTCCACTGTTTCCCCATCTATTTCCCATGAAGAGATGGGACCAGATGCCATGATCTTAGTTTTCTCAATGTTGAGCTTTAAGCCAACTTTTTCACTCTCCTCTTTCACCTTCACCAAGAGGCTCTTTAGTTCTTCTTCACTTTCTGCCATAAGGGTGGTGTCATCTGCATATCTGAGGTTATTGATATTTCTCCTGGCAATCTTGATTCCAGCCTGTGCTGAATGAGAAAAACTAGAGATGTCTTTAAGAAAATTAGAGATACCAAGGGAACATTTCATGCAAAGATGGGTTCAATAAAGGACAGAAATTGGTAGGGACCTAACAGAAGCAGACGATATTAAGAAGAGGTGGCAAGAATATACAGAAGAACTGTACAAAAAAGATCTTCATGACCCAGATAATCACGATGATGTAATCACTCACCTAGAGCCAGACATCCTGGAATGTGAAGTCAAATGGGCCTTAGAAAGCATCACTACGAACAAAGCTAGTGGAGGTGATGGAATTCCAGTTGAGCTATTTCAAATCCTGAAGGATAATGCTGTGAAAGTGCTGCACTCAATATGCCAGCACATTTGGAAACCTCAGCAGTGGCCACAGGACTGGAAAAGGTCAGTTTTCATTCCAATCCCAAAGAAAGGCAATGCCAAAGAATGTTCAAACTACCACACAATTGCACTCATCTCACACGCTAGTAAAGTAATGCTCAAAATTCTCCAAGCCAGGCTTCAGCAATATGTGAACCATGAACTTCCAGACGTGCAAGCTGGATTTAGAAAAGGCAGAGGAACCAGAGATCAAATTGCCAGTATCCGCTGGATTATGGAAAAAGCAAGAGAGTTTCAGAAAAACATCTATTCCTGCTTTATTGACTATGCCAAAGCCTTTGACTGTGTGGATCACAATAAACTGTGGAAAATTCTGAAAGAAATAGGAATACCAGACCACCTGACCTGCCTCTTGAGAAACCTGTATGTAGGTCAGGAAGCAACAGTTAGAGCTGGACATGGAACAACAGACTGGTTCCAAATAGGAAAAGGCTTACGTCAACACTGTATATTGTCACCCTGCTTATTTAACTTCTATGCAGAGTACCTCATGAGAAATGTTGGGCTGGAAGAAGCACAGGCTGGAATCAAGATTGCCAGGAGAAATATCAATAACCTCGGATATCTCAAACCCCTCCAAAAAATTCCACCTGGAATAGATACCCTGGAGAAGGATACAGCAACCCACTCCAGTATTCTTGCCTGGAGGATCCCATGGACAGAGGAGCCTGGCAGGCTACAGTCCATGGGGTCACAAAAAGTCACACATGACTTAATAGCTAAATAACAAAAAACTCCTATCTCCCTCCTCATCACAAAACCAAAATGTCACCCCTGAACTTTGTTTTCCACATTCCATTTATTATCATTTTTTTTTCCATCGCCCTATTCATTTGTGCCTTCTCTTTACCTTTGTTTTGGTTCTATTTCAGTATCACTGTGTCATCTGTTCCATAGTTTATCAGTAAGGGATCCATGGTTGGGACACTTCTCCCCCAAGAAATGTCATGCATTGGGAAGTATGTGACAGTGAGCACAGTAGGGCCTCACCTACTAAAAAATGCCAATCCTGCCCTCCCACTTCTGAGTCGTAGTGACGTCAGAAAACAAATGAGAATCCCCCCTTCCCTTCACCAAGACCTTTCTCCCTCCACCAACCTTGGTAAATATCTTCGCCTGGGAAGTTTTTAAATTAGCAACATGCTTATTCTGCTCAAACTACCGCACAATTGCACTCATCTCACACGCTAGTAAAGTAATGCTCAAAATTCTCCAAGCCAGGCTTCAGCAATATGTGAACCGTGAACTTCGTGATGTTCAAGCTGGTTTTAGAAAAGGCAGAGAAACCAAAGATCAAATTGTCAATATCTGCTGGATCATTGAAAAAGCAAGAGAGTTCCAGAAAATCATCTATTTCTGCTTTATTGACTATGCCAAAGCCTTTGACTGTATGGATCACAATAAACTGTGGAAAGTTCTGAAAGAGATGGGAATACCAGACCACCTGATCTGCCACTTGAGAAATTTGTATGCAGGTCAAGAAGCAACAGTTAGAACTGGACATGGAACAACAGACTGGTTCCAAATAGGAAAAGGAGTACGTCAAGGCTGTATATTGTCACCCTGCTTATTTAACTTATATACAGAGTACCTCATGAGAAATGCTGGACTGGAAGAAACACAAGCTGGAATCAAGATTGCTGGGAGAAATATTAATAACCTCAGATATGCAGATGACACCACCCTTATGGCAGAAAGTGAAGAGGAACTCAAAACCTCTTGATGAAAGTGAAAGTGGAGAGTGAAAAGGTTGGCTTAAAGCTCAACATTCAGAAAACAAAGATCATGGCATCCGGTCCCATCACTTCATGGTAAGTAGATTGGGAAACAGTGGAAACAGTGTCAGACTTTATTTTTCTGGGCTCCAAAATCACTACAGATGGTGACTGCAGACAAGAACTTAAAAGACGCTTACTCCTTGGAAGCAAAGTTATGACCAACCTAGATAGCATATTCAAAAGTAGAGACATTACTTTGCCAACAAAGGTTAGCCTAGTCAAGGCTATGGTTTTTCCTGTAGTCATGTATGGATGTGAGAGTTGGACTGTGAAGAAGGCTGAGCACCCAAGAATTGATGCTTTTGAAGTGTGGTGTTGGAGAAGACTCTTGAGAGTCCCTTGGACTGCAAGGAGATCCAACCAGTCCATTCTGAAGGAGATCAGCCCTGGGATTTCTTTGGAAGGAATGATGCTAAAGCTGAAACTCCAGTACTTTGGCCACCTCATGCGAAGAGTTGACTCATTGGAGAAGACTCTGATGCTAGGAGGGATTGGGGGCAAGAGGAGAAGGGGACGACAGAGGATGAGATGGCTGGATGGCATCACTGACTCGATGGATGTGAGTCTGAGTGAACTCCGGGAGTTGGTGATGGACAGGGAGGCCTGGCGTGCTGCGATTCATGGGGTCGCAAAGAGTCGGACACGACTGAGCGACTGATCTGATCTGATCTGATCTTATTCACATTCTGAGTATTGTTCCAGATGGATGACTGCTTCTCAGGATGGTTCCCCAACCAGCCAACCCTCATTACTAGTATCAGTTCCCCAACAGCTTATTTTGGATCCACTGAAGACGAAGCATCCTCGAAGATGCACTGCTGAGACCATCAACTCTTTAAGATCATTTTGTGTGCTCAGTCATTTAGTCTTATCCAACTCTGTGACCCCCATGGACTGTAACCTGCCAGGCTCCTCTGTCCATGGGATTTTCTAGGCAAGAATGCTGGAGTGGGGTGCCATTTCCTACTCCAGGGCGTCTTCCCAACCCAGGGATCAAACCCGAGTGTCCTATGTATCTTGCATTGGCAGGTGGATTCTTTACCACCTGGGAAGCCCAGAATCATTTACTTGACCCTTTTTCTTTAGCACAAGAAAGTGTTAGTCCAATATTAATACACATGTGTGGAAGAATGCCAGACTCAGAGCAACAATCATAAATTGAGCCTGGAGAAAGTGTTGTTTGCTTTTCTAATATGTTTTTCTTCTTTCCAGTGCACATCAGCCTCGTGTTTGGTATTTCGTATGTTGTTCTTGGTAAGAGATTTTCTTGACTTAACAAAATTTTGTGTAAGGGTGCGAGTTGGGGAGCAACCATTTAGAAGTCAAAAAATGTGGGAAATTGGATTTCTGATTCCAAATCTGTTGCCATTTTGTTTGAATCTTTTTCCTCAAATACTTTCTCTGTAGAAGGAGAATTTAGCCAATTCTGATTTTCACATTTGTCTCATAAACTATTACAGAAAATTAACACTAGAATTAATTTTTAAACCCCTTAAAGGAATTGTTGTTGTGGTTGTTGTTGAGTCGCTCGGTCGTTCGATTCTTTTGTGACCTCATGGACTGTAGCCCACCAGACTCTTCTGTGTATGGGATTCTCCAGGCAAGAATACTGGAGTGGGTTGCCACTTCTCCCCCTGGGATTTTCCCGACCCAGGGATTGAACCAGGGTCTCCTACATTGGCAGGTGGGTTCTGTCCCATTGAGCCACCAGGGAAGCCCCTTAAAAATATATCCGGCTCTTAATATTCTCACTAATAGAAGAATGAGGAGACTGTGCCAAACAAAAAAAAAATCATTTCGCTTTAATTTACAATTTTCCACCTGGTACCAGATAAGAGAAAATACATTTTTTAAAACTAAATTTCTTGTCTACATATAATCCTTCCCACAAAACTTAGCTATAGGTTAAATATGTATCCAGCCTTGTGATGAGCACTGGGGAATGAAGACTTGGCAACCAAGAAGCAAAGGTCCTAAACACAGGAAACTAAGATGCTCTTTGAAATTTTAACCATATAAGGCAGAGTTGACAAATGTAACTGTAAGGTTCCCTTTGCCACTGCCACATCCCAGCTGAGTTGCATAACTCAACTTCTCAATTTCTCAGTCTGTGAAATGGGTCTATAAGTCAAATCTACTCCAGCATAAGCATGGGGATGAAATGCCTGGAAAGATCCAATCTGGGCACACAGTCTTCACCTCCCCTCTCTGATGGGGAACAAGTGCAGTGGGAAATTCATGGGAAGGAAAGCTTGCCATGAGCTGAGCTATGTAGGGGGGATTAGAGGAGGGGTTGAGGACTGACTTGACAGCATGAGGAGGCCCAGGATAACATGGATCACTTCGATCCAAATTGCTGCTGCGAGCCTGTGATAATTGGGTGAGCCCAAATTCTGGTTTCCCTTGTAGCTCAGTGAGTAAAGAATCTGCCTGCAATGCAGGAGTCCTGGGTTCGATCCCTGGATTGGGAAGATCCCTTGGAGAAGGAAATGGCAACCCACTCCAGTATTATTGTCTGGAGAATCCCATGGACAGAGGAGCCTGGTGGGCTACATATGGGTTGCAAGGGTCCAACATGAATTAACCACTTAAAGCACTACCACCAAATTCTGTTTACACGGTGCTGAGTTCCTGTATATTACTTGTACTAGCTCATTTCTAGTGTTCAACAAAATCATTTCCTCTGGGTTTCCAGGGTCCCAGCACTCTTGGAGGGGCCGCTCTGCTAGAAGTGTGGGAGTTCGGATTCCAAGGGACACTTTGAACCGTGGCCAAGATAACAACACTGGGTTCCAGATTTCAATCTTTTTTTTTTTTTTAACTTCTGTTCCCTTTAGATTCTTCAGATAAATTTTGCACTTTAAAGATGAGATTCCGAAATTTCCAGTCAGTCTTATCATGGGAATTAAAAAACCGTTCAATTGTACCAACTCACTATACATTATGGTACACAGTCATGAGGTAGGTTTGACATTCTGTTTTTCTCTTGCTAATTATATCGTGTTTCTATTATGTGGGGAGTGGGGATGAGGTGACCTCACTTGTGATAGAGCTTTTCTCTCTCTCTCCCCCTCACTCAGCCCCTTCAGTCTCAGTGTTTTATTCAGAGCTTTAAAAGCCCAAGACAAAAGACTCCTCCATTTTTAATTACACTGAAGGCCTGAACACCCCAAAGTTATTTTTGACACACTTGTGCTTAGAGAACCAAAGCCAATTTCTACAGTCAAAGCCTCAGATGCAAAATAATTATCGTCATTATTCACAATCACTTCCCTAGTTCAGTAAGTCTGGGCATCGAAAGTGCTGCATCGTTCTGAGGACAGAAGTCCAAAGACCTGCTGACCATATTGATGGGTTATGTTTACTCCTCTCTACTCAGGGAGGCACACGGGACATCAGAAACCCACCTGGTCCCAACGAGGACAGGCCCAGGTCCAATGTCTGGCTCGGTCACTAACCAGCTGTGGCCCTGGACGCAGAGCTCAGCCTCCTTGTGCTGATCCTCCTGCTCAGGGGTGGCTGCAGGGAGTCATGCCTAATGGACAGTGTCCTCTTCAGCTCTCTTATTCCCACACCCAACAATAACCCTCCTAAGCCTTACTTTGGTCCAGTTGCCCCTCGGAGTGTCCTTAGTTGGCTGTTCATCTTATTGCTGTTACTGCTGCTATCTGACCTGCAGAAGGGCCTCCGGTGGGCATCTCTTAGTTGCTGGTGTTTAGTCGCTAGGTCATGTCTGACTCTACCACCCCATGGATTGCCACATGCCAGGCTTTCCTGTCCTTCATTATCTTCTGGAGTTTGCTCAAGTCCTTTGAGTCCGGGATGCTATCTAACCATCTCATCCTCTGCCACCCTCTTCTCCTTTAGCCCTCAATCTTTGCCAGCATCAGGGTCTTTTCCAACTAGTTGGGTCCTCACATCAGGTGACCGTAGTCCTTTCAATGAATATTCAGGGTTGATTTCCTTTAGGATTGCGTTTCTCTTTGTTACCTACTAACATTGTAGGAGAAGGCAATGGCACCCCACTCCAGTACTCTTGCCTGGAAAATCCCATGGACGCAGGAGCCTGGTAGGCTGCAGTCCATGGGGTCGCTAAGGGTCAGACACGACTGAAGCAACTGCACTTTCACTTTTAACTTTCATGCATTGGAGAAGGAAATGGCAGCCCACTCCAGTGTTCTTGCCTGGAGAATCCCAGGGACGGGGGAGCCTGGTGGGCTGCCGTCTACGGGGTCGCACAGAGTCAGACACGACTGAAGGGACTTAGCAGCCGCAGCAGCAACATTGTAAGTTTCTCCCTGCCTTAGGCAGTCACGTGTATCATCACCTGCCTTTCTGAAGCTCAAGAGAGCAGATGTCTGTGTTGGTCCCATACAGGCTGACTTAGGACCAGACCATGACATCCTCAATCTGATAAAGAAGGGGTCTCAGGGAGGGGCAGTCATGATTGGGGGCAGTCCTGTAGAATTAGAGAGATCTGGGGCCTCTGCCATGAACACCCAACATTTGCTAATTCATTCACCCAGCAAATATTTACTGAGCACCTACCACATGCCAGGGGTAACACTTGGAACCCAGATCCCTGTTTTCTTGGGGCAGACATTCCAAAAGTAGGCAGAGGTCTCAGTCAGCAAAGATATAAATAAAGACAGGAAAGAGGGATCAAGAGAGAGGGGTAAGGTGTTCCATTTGAAATAAGGGGGTGAGAGCCAGTGACAACACGGAGATACTTCCCTTTGCTGTCTGCCTGAAACTGTCACAGCATTGTTAATCAGCTGTGCTCCCATACAAAATAAAATGTTTAAAAAGAAATTTCAAAATTAAAGGAAGGAAAACCCACAAGGGACCTTTGAGCAGAGCCACACAGGAATATGCAAGCGGGGCTTCGGGTTAATGGACCCTCATCACATACAGGCTAGCATTTTCTTTGACCATCTCTTTGCCTTTCAAAGTAAACGAGAAGATATGAAGGTCGTCAAGGACTGTATAAACATCACAAGATCGTTTTGTGACCTAACAGACGTGTGGGTAAACACGACGGACACGTACGTCTCCCAAGTGGTTGGATTCAGAGAGAACGCAAAACTGGTCATTTGCATGGGCTCTTTCTTCCTGGAGCCAGACAGTGAGTTTGTCTTGTTTATTATCTTTATCATCATCACTAAGTTCATCGTTACTTGCTTTGCCAGAAAGCAAGAAGTTCTGTAAAGGTGTTTAGACGCAGGGCTGGGTTCACCTCCCAGCCCTGCTACCTCCTATCTCTGTCACCTGAAGTGGTTACTTGGCTTCTCTGAGCCTCTGTTTTCTTGTCCAAAAAAGTGGAATGTTAATCTGTTCTTTGACAATAAGGGCTCTCTGTGCCTGTATAAGGCCGTCACTCAGGCAGTAGCAGCTGTTACGTTGTTTTGAAGCTATTATTCATTAAAGTATAGTTGATTTAGAATGCTGTGTTCACTTCTAATATATAGTAGCTGCTACTTTTTGCTTTGTTTCACAGCCTGACAGGAAGTATGGAATGGGGTTCAGAAAGGCCTGTGTCTGAGCTGTCATAACTTTGGGGGTCTGTGTTTTCCTTAATACTGCAGCCCCTCCCCCAGATCAGATCCCAGCAGCGCTGGCATGTGCGAGCACCCAGTTGTGTGTGCACACGGGGCCCAGACAGAGAAGCCTGGATCCCAGGAGTGGGCGTGCCTGCTGTTCCTTTCCCTACCATGGGAAGCGGCTCCTTCTGGCGTTTGTGTTACCAGCTCCAGAGCAGCTGGCAGTGGGTCTCTGCCAGACTCCATCACATCTCTGGTATCCTGATCTTGCAAAGGGCTTTGCAGGCAGCTCAGTGGTAAAGCATCTGCCTGCCAAGCAGGAGACGTGGGTTTGATCCCTGGCTTGGGAAGATCCCCTGGGGAAGGAAATGGCAGCCCACTCCTGTATTCTTGCCTGGAGAATCCCATGGGCAGAGGAGCCTGGTGGGCTACAGTCCATGGGGTTCCAAAGAGTCAGACGTGCCTGAGTGACTCAGCAGCAAGAGGAGCCATGTTTAAGGCTGTGTGGGTGTGCACGCACACACATCTGTGCTTCCAAAGTGATGATAGCCGAATCCCATGGAGCAAACTTGGATACTTAGAGATTCTCGGAATTGCAGGATTGCGTGTTTGTGTACGTGTCCTCATAAAAAAGAAAGAAAAACCCAACTTATAGAACATGGTACTCAGACTACTCAGACCATTAAAGAATGTATATTAACACAGTTATGAGATATCTTTTTTCAAGACTCAAATGGTGAATATAAAAAGTAGGTAAATACCCAGACTTAGAAGAAATGCAGAGAATATAGCTTGACACAGCCTTTCCGAAGGTATTTGGCAGTATGTGTTGAAAACCTTAACCTGGGCCTGCTCTAATCCCGAATTCCTCCAAGAATTTGTCCTAAAGAAATGATTACAGCCAAATGCAAAGACTGCGCTCTGTTAATACTCACTGATATGCAGATTCTATTCAGAAAAATTAGAGCCAATCTAACTGTTTAAAAGAGTGAATCAATCTTTTGAAGACTGAGAAAAAAACTTCGCCCTTTTTGGGCTGTATATGGTCTCTGTCACATAGCCTTAATTTGTTCATATCCCTTTCAAAAATAACCATTCTCAACTTTCAGGCTGTGCAAAATCTAACCCACAGGCCCTAGTTTGCCAGCTCATAGGTAAACATGCATTTAATATGTTTATGAAATAAGTGAAAACATACACCATATAAAACAGCATAAGAATGATTTAATTTTAGTTAGGTGCATGTGTATACTAGTTCAGCTTTTATATGTGTGTATGTATTTATCCACATACTGCATACACAAAAGAGGATTAACTGCATTCAAAGACAATTGCCTGTCTGTATTTTCTGATATTTCTGCAATGGTTATGTATTATTGTTATTATGTTAGTATTAGATGAGAAGTCATTTTCACTCTTATGTTTCCAATACAACCTGAAAATTGTGAAATACTTTCACCCCAAAATCTGTCCTCCATTTCTTGTGGTAATAGTAAACAAATCACTTCACTTTTATTGTTCTCAGTTTTTCACCAATTAAAATATGTATATATATATAACCCATGCCTCAAGGGCCATAGGTAATCAAAAAGAGAGCTGTAAAGAGGTATGGTTGTATCAGGACAGTGGTTATCATTACGGTTATGCTATTTATTGATTAACCTTGGGGTTTATTTCATTTTCTAAACAGAGCCTTTGGACCCACCAGAGTTTGAGACTGTTGGTTTTACAAACCACATCAGTGTGAATGTGAAATTTCAATTCGACAGTTCCAGGATACCAAGAGAAGAATCACCATTTTACTTAGCATTTATCGAAGAGCATTCAGGGAACAGTGTTAAGAGGGTAAGTGGTCAAAACAGTTCTGACTTGGCAATGAATACAGTGCTAAAAGACACCAGTGATGATTTGGACAATTAAAACCGAAGGGTCTGCGCTTCATTGCTATTTGACTTCAGGAAAGATGTCTCCAGGGTTTTCTATAAAAGGGAGTAGGGAGATGCTGTGATAGCTGGAAGGGGAAGTGGGGTCTATGGAGGGACTTCTTAGGTGGAAGAAATGACAGCAGGTCCCTATGCGGAGGGAATGTTCCATGGTGGGAAGGGGAGTGGGGGAGGGGAGTGAAGTTCTGGAGGAGATGAGTGGGCAGACTCTCATGAGCTTGGGCAGGGGTTGACCTTGGCTCTGAGCAGGAACTACCCATCCGAGTCATAGTGGGGGAGGCGGAGTCCATGGCCACCAAGGGGGAAGGAGCTTCCAGTGAGACAGGAAGCAAGCTTTGCAGACTGCAGATCACATGATGACCACAAAGATCATGCCAGGTGTGGGACCCAGAGTTCTGGTGCCCAGCTGCGCTTTGATGGTTTCCCTTCCAGGCCAGAGCACTCCCACCAGGGCACTTCCGCTCTGTCCCACCATGCATGACCTTTTAGTTTATGAGGGGGTGGGGTGAGAAAAAAAAATTCCTCTTCCTTCCAAATAGAAACTTGCAGAAAAATATTATAGAATGCTGTATTTGAGCTGGTGGAAAGCTTCATTTATCAAACCATTGGTAAGAATGTACTTTAAAAACTATAAAACATTCTACAAAAGTTATTTTTCATGAAAGAACCTCTTCAGATCATCTCTTTAATTCCAAAATGGAACAGAAGTAGCCAGGGAAGAAGAGGCAAGGTGTTTTTAGGGAAAGGACAGGGAAATTAGACCTCAGCTTCAGTTCTGCCACAGATAAGCTGTGTGGCCTTAAGGAGGTTACTAAACCACTCTGAGATACTGTTTCCTCATCTGGAGAATGGGAATAATGCCTACTTTGCAGACTCTTTTGATAATCAGATGAATTAATATATATGAAAGCAGTTTCTAAAGTGTAGACTCATATCATTAATGAAGTAGGATAATCTTATTTTCTGATTTTTGCAAGGTGATCTTGAGTAACATCACCTCACAAAAATGACATCCTGGAGACCTTTATTCCTCATTGGGTCTTTTTCTCCTCATTTGTCAAAGGAAGTTGCTAGACTAGATTTCTTGGTTTAAAGATGTGTGTGTTTATACATGTGCATGTAATTTTGAATAAATCATTTGCCTGAGTAACTTATAAAATAACTTTTTCTTGCCAAGCCTATGATATTTCTATCTGTGTTTTTAAGATTTGAAGACCAATTCTCAAAGACTCTCTTAGGGCTTGCCTCTAAAGGAAATTCTCACTTTATGTCTTACTGACGTTTTTTTCTTTTTTGCACATTTTTACAGCATCAACCCCAAATAACTGGAAACATCACCAAAAATTTCAATTATGTCATCGACAAGTTAATTCCAAACACAAACTACTGTATATCCGTTTATTTTGAGCCTAAAGATCCAAGAAAAATAAACAGATCTCCCTTAAAATGTACCCTCTTTCGACCCAGACAAGAATCAGGTATGACAGTTTTTGAAAATTCATGGTTTGCTTTTCCTCTGAGGGAAAACCTATTTAAAGAAAAGAATCTGAAAATCGTGAAGCACTAAAGATATTTCATCCGACAAGGCACAGCACAGAGATGTCTTCTGTTGGTCAGACTCTACCATGTGGTAGAGCTGCTTTTATGTTGCCATCCCATGGGGACAGTCAGGTAACTTCCACTTCAGGAGGCTAAAGTGGAAATGATTTATTTCTGGGGCAGGATCAGGTTCAGTTCTGTGTGGCCTTGGTCTGGCCATTATTCAAGTCAAGTGTTGGAAGAGGCTTGGTTCCTGAAGCAACCGCCTGCAGAGGTGCCAAAGGGTTGGACGACAGTCGCAGTGAGGTCCATAGATGTGGCCTGGCTCTCCAGAAGGTTGGCTGTAACTCATGGATAAAAATGGAACTTGCCATTGTGGATGAGCTGGTCACGGATGAAGGCTGAAAGCCCTTCTGTGGCCAAGGCGTCAAAGCAGCATACAACCTCCTCCCCGAACCTTCCTTCGAATGGAGGAATTTGCAGGGAGGACAGTCAGCCTTACGAACATCCGCTGCTCATTATTTTTTCAGGAAGTCAACTGTTTTGCCCAGAATGAAAATCTATGAAAATCTCCCCCAAAGAAGCCTTTCTGAATTTCCCAACCCCAGTGAGAGTTTCTTTAGTGCTCTGATTTACCAGAGTCAAAATAAGATGAGATTTAGAAGGGAGTGACTGTAAGTGTGATGGCTTCTTTGCAGATGAAGTGAGCTCCACTAATGAGCAGCTGACATGTCAAGTTGCCTGGTGTTTGCTCTAACTCCATGCAATGTGAGTTTATTCATCAGTGTTGTTGCTGCTGCTGCTGCTAAGTCGCTTCAGTCGTGTCCAACTCTGTGCGACCCCATAGACAGAAGCTCACCAGGCTCCCCTGTCCCTGGGATTCTCCAGGCAAGAATACTGGAGTGGGTTGCCATTTCCTTCTCCAATGCATGAAAGTGAAAAGTGAAAGTGAAGTCGCTCAGTCATGTCTGACTCTTAGCGCCCCATGGACTGGAGCCTACCAGGCTCCTCAGTCCATGGGATTTTCTAGGCAAAAGTACTGGGGTGGGGTGCCATTGCCTTCCCCATTCACCAGTGTTACTCAGAATCAAATGATACACAGATCAGTTTTAAAGGAAAAAGTATTTCACAGCTTTAACTTAAATCATGTTTATAATGTCAGTTACATATGGGCAAAACTTTGCCCATATTTAACTCAACAATAAAAAAACTAAGATCATGGCATCCAGCCCCATCACTTTATGGTAAATAGATGGGGAAACAGTGGAAACAGTGAGACTTTACTTTCTTGGGCTCCAAAATCACTGTGGATG
Source organism: Tragelaphus eurycerus (assembly GCA_935064755.1). Lineage (NCBI taxonomy): Eukaryota > Metazoa > Chordata > Mammalia > Artiodactyla > Bovidae > Tragelaphus > Tragelaphus eurycerus. The sequence goes on from CAKXYN010000009.1 coordinate 46,373,686, forward strand.
GTGACAGCAACCATGAAATTAAAAGATGCTTGCTCCTTGAAAGAAAAGCTATGACCAACCTATCAGCCGACAGAGGTCCATATAGTCAAAGCTGTGGTTTCTCCAGTACTCATGTATGGATATGACAGTTGGACCATTAAGAAGACTGAGTGCTGAAGAACTGATGCTTTCAAATTATGGTGCTGGAGAAGACTCCTGAGAGTCCCTTGGACAGCAAGGGGGTCAAACCAGTCAATCCTAAAGGAAATCAACCCTGAATATTCATTGGAAGGACTGGTGCTGAAACGGAAGCTCCAATCCTTTGGCCACCTGATTTGAAGAGTCAACTCATTGGAAAAGACCTTGTTGCTGGGAAAGATTGAGGGAAAGAGAAGGGGACAATAGAGGATGAGATGGTTGGATGGCATCACCAACCAATTAGACAGGAGTTTGAGCAGACTCTGGGAGACAGTGAAGGACAGGGAAGTATGGCATGCCATAGATCATGAGGTCACAAAGAGTTGGACATGACTTAGCAACTGAACAAACTTAAAACTGCATATAGTCTCTTCATGCCTATGGCTCGTATAAAAATGTAAACCCAAAATGAATGAACATAATTTGCATCCTAACACCAGTTCCTGGTATATTATAAAAGATTATAACTCAGGAACAGGCAAAAGGAAGAGATACACAGGGCAAAACAGCAGGCTTCCTGAGAAAATAATGAGCAGTGGATGTTCATATCCGTTGACATTTGGAAAATTCCCCTGGCAACCAACTCTGTGATGTAGAGGGTTGGAACTATCAGCTCCACCCCTTGACTTCTGGGGAGGGGAGAAGGGCTAGAGGTTGAAGTGACTACCAGTGGCCAAGAATTTAATTGGTCATGTCTATATAATGAGTCCTCCTTAAAAACCATAAATGATGGGGTTTGGAGAACTTCCAAGTTGGTGAACATACTGAGATGCTGGGAGGATGGCATGCCCAGAGACAATGCAGAAGTCCAAGCTCCATCCCCTATACCTGGTCCTGTGTATCTCTTCCTTCTGCCTGTTCCTGAGTTATAATCTTTTATAATATACCAGGAATCTAGGGAGTAAACTTTTCATGAGTTCTGTGAGCCATTCTAGCAAATCATCAAAGCCGATAGATAACCCTGTGGGTTCTGCACTAACTCCTGGTACTATCAGAAACGAGTCGTATCTCTGGACACCTAGTTGATGTTGAGAATTGATGTTAGGACACAAATTGTGTTCATTCATTTTGGGTTTCACATAAACCAAGTGAGGTTCAGAGGGGCTTGTTCTGAATAACAAAAAAAGCTCCTTTCACTTTCTTTGCTCTTTTTAGGAATTTCTAAGGGTTTCAGAATTGAGGACAAAGACAAAATATGTACTTATTATAAATCAGAGTGTCACAGCAATAAAAACTCAGATTAGAAATAGGACATGACGGACGGTGGTTGGCTGAAACTCAGTCTGCCCTTAGGTGAAGCTGCTGCTGCTGCTGCTGCTGCTGCTGCTGCTGCTGCTAAGTCGCTTCACTCGTGTCCGACTCTGTGCGACCCCATAGACGGCAGCCCACCAGGCTCTGCCATCCCTGGGATTCTCCAGGCAAGAACACTGGAGTGGGGTGCCATTTCCTTCTCCAATGCATGAAAGTGAAAAGTGAAAGTGAAGTCGCTCAGTCGTGCCTGACTCTTAGTGACCCCATGGACTGCAGCCTACCAGGCTCCTCCGTCCATAGGATTTTCCAGGCAAGAGGACTGGAGTGGGGTGCCATTGCCTGACCAAAGGCACTGGAAGGTGATGTCCTTGCTCTGTGGTGACTCAGTGTCTCCCCTGACTCTTCCCCGTTTCACCTGCTAAGAATGGTCATATGGCAACATGCTGGTTCATCACTTCGTGCTTCCTTGGTGCGAACACATCACTTTGTATATTTCAGCCTCTGTTCTTTTATCATTACATGAGACAGTTAAGGTACAGGTATGCCTTGCTATCCAAATATTTCATGCCACAATTCTTGTCTGAAACTTCAGGAACCAAGTAGGTTCAGATCATGTGACCCCTCTCACTGTGTAAACTGGCCATGTGAGCCACCCTCAACCAGCTAAATCCAGGGACCAGGTAGGTTTGGATGGTGGGGGATTCTTGAAGGATGACCTAGAACCAGAGTTAAGTTACTGGGATATCAGTGGTGAAACACTGATATCTTAAAGCAGTATTGATAAAGGGGGATTTATTCCAGAGAAATGGAGACATGCCTCCCTTTTGTCAAATCTTAAACTAATTGGCTGACTTTTTTTCAGTAAGTTCCCCAGGGAAAGGTGTCCTCATCCATTTGACAAATGTTTATTGGGGTCCACCATGGGCCAGATACTCTTCTAGATACTGGGGATACAGCAGTGAATAAAACAGATAAAAATTCCTTAGTTTATAGAGCTTACATTGGGAGACAAAAGAACAAGATTCAGAAAAATAAAATATGTATTGTGTTAAGGGATGGTTAAGTATAAAAAGTTATACTGGAGAAATTATAATTATACTGGAGAAAAATTAAGCAGAAAGGGCAGGGGAGGGATAATGTCTGGTAAAGGATGGTCAGTTCAGTCACTCAGTCGTGTCCGACTCTTTGTGACCCCATGAATCGCAGCACGCCAGGCCTCCCTGTCCATCACCAACTCCCAGAGTTCACCCAAACCCATGTCCATTGAGTCGGTGATGTCGTCCCCTTCTCCTCCTGCCCCCAATCCCTCCCAGCATCAGGATTTTGTATTATAAAGGTTTGCCTTTATGACTAGATCTGATCCTATAACTGCCATTGATATGACACATCTTCATTCATTCTTTTTTTTAATTTTTTCCAATGAGTCAACTCTTCCCATGAGGTGGCTAAAGTATTGGAGTTTCAGCTTCAGCATCAGTCCTTTCAATGAACACCCAGGACTGATCTCCTTTAGGATGGACTGGTTGGATCTCCTTGCAGTCCAAGGGACTCTCAAGAGTCTTCTCCAACACCACAATTCAAAAGCATCGATTCTTCGGCACTCAGCTTTCTTCACAGTCCAACTCTCACATCCATACATAATTACTGGAAAAACCATAGCCTTATTAAGTTAAATAAGCAGGGTGACAATATACAGCCTTGACATACTCCTTTTCCTATTTGGAACCAGTCTGTTGTTCCATGTCCAGTTCTAACTGTTGCTTCCTGACCTGCATATAGGTTTCTCAAGAGGCAGGTCAGGTGGTCTGGTATTCCCATCTCTTTCAGAATTTTCCACAGTTTATTGTGAGCCACACAGTCAAAGGCTTTGGCATAGTCAATAAAGCAGAAATAGATGTTTATCTGGAACTCTCTTGCTTTTTTGATGATCCAGCGGATGTTGGCAATTTGATCTCTGGTTCCTCTGCCTTTTCTAAAACCAGCTTGAACATCTGGTAGGTCTGTTTAATTTGAATATATATATATATATATATATATATATATGTAAAATTTGACTGCATTGAGTTTTAGTTGCAGTGCATGGTTGCCCCATGGCACGTGGAATCTTCCCAGACCAGGGACTGACTCTACATCCCCTGCATGGCAAGGCAGATTCTTTACCACTGGACCACCAGGGAAGTCCCAGGTCTCTTTTAAATAGGGTGGTGTCGTGTTTAGATTCTCTGGAAGCAGAGGCAAAATAGAAATTCTAGTTCAAGTGGCTCAGAGGGGTGGGACACATGGGTCAAGATGCCATGACATCATATTGCTCCTCCAAAGAAACCACGTAGGTTCACAGAATCCTCTTCAGGAATGTGACCTCTATACATGGAAGGATTTTGTATTATAAAGGTTTGCCTTTATGACTAGATCTGATCCTATAACTGCCATTGATATGACACATCTTCATTCATTCTTTTTTTTAATTTTTATTGGAATATAGTTGATTTGTAATATTGCTCTAGTTTCAAGTACACAGCAAAGTGAATCGATTATATGTATGTATATATACACTCTTTTCCAGATTCTTTCCCCATATAGGTCACTACAGAGTATTGAGAAGAGTTCCCTGTGCATTATAGTAGGTCTTTATTCAGATCAGAGATCAGATCAAAGATCAGATCAGTCGCTCAGTCGTGTCCGACTCTTTGCGACCCCATGAACCACAGCATGCCAGGCCTCCCTGTCCATCACCAACTCCTGGAGGTCACTTAGACTCACATCCATCGAGTCAGTGATGCCATCCAGCCATCTCATCCTCTATCGTCCCCTTCTCCTCCTGCCCCCAATCCCATTAGTTAGCTACTTTATATATAGTAATGTGTATATGTCGATCCCAGTTTATCCCTCTCCCACTTCCCCCTTGGTAACCATAAGTTTGTTTTTTACATCTGTGAATCTATTCTGTTCTGTGAATAAGTTTTATTTGCACTATTTTTTTAGATTCCACATATAAGCGATATCATATATTTGTCTTTTTCTATATGACTTACTTCACTCAGTATGACAATCTCTAGATCCATCTGTGTTGCTACAAATGACATTATTTCATCCTTTTTTATGGCTGGGTAATATTCCATTGTATATATGTACCACAGTCTTCTTTATCCGTTCCTCCGTGGATGGACATTTAGGTTGTCACCATGTCCCAGTGACTGTAAATAGTGCTGCACTGAACATTGGTACATATATCTCTGTATACATGCCCAGGAGTGGGACTGTTGGATCATATAGTAGCTCTGTTTTTAGTTTTGTAAGGAATCTCCATACTGTTCTCCATAAGTTTGTACCAGTCTGCACTCTCACCTACAGCCGTAGGAGGGTTCCCTTCTCTCCACACTCTCTGCAGCATTTATTATTTGTAAATTTTCTTGATGATGGCTCATTCATTCTTGATGGGAATGAAAGGGGTTCATGAGTCTTCTGCGGTCTAAGGGCTCAGATCTTCACCGAGTTTCTTTCTGTCCATTCTTTAACCTTTTAAAAGACATTAGAAACATATGAGCCATCTTTAGTTGTTTTTCTCCTGTATTGTTTTGCTTGAGGCTGTGGTTATAGGATTAATATTAATAAAAGATTTTCTGGATATTAAAGACAGCCTTAATTCTATAAGTACTGATTCCTTCTCAGCCTAGTTAGACTTACAGGAAAAAGCTGTTTACATTCAGAAAATTGAAATTTTTGAAAAGTCATTTTGACAAGAAGCTAAAGGAGAACTCATAACTGGACAAAACAAGATCTACCACACCCCAGTTCTGGGTTCTGGCATGGCCAGAGTCCAGTTTCCAAGTGACCCAATTGTCATCTTCAGACAAACTCCTTTTTTCAACTCCCTCTGGAGACCTGGCTAGTATGACTCAGAAACAGGTTTGTTTGTTTTTTTGGATAATTTGTATTTAAATGGTCACATGTGGCTAAATTGCCACATTATTGGATAATGCAGTTATAAAGCATAATTATCAACTGGAAGAAATTTTACTTTTAGAAACTGAATTTTAACATTTTTCAAAAATGTATGCTTGGATTACTTTCCATTCTTTGATATTTGACAGTAGTTTTTCCAACTTTTGCCCCCATAATAAACCCTTCCACCACCAGATTAATATACATTTGTTCTCAACTGTGACTGTTCACTGGATTTACTTTTAAATAAAGCCATTTAATTTTTTATCAACAGAGCCACCAGAATCTGCTACAATAGGAGGAATAATTACTCTGTTTTTAATAACTACTGTCTTCATAAGCACTGTAATGATACTGAAACGGATTGGTTATATATGCTTAAGAAATGATTTCCCCAAAGTTTTGGTATGTATTGTTTTTTCATTTATACCTTTATTTTTCATTTTGACTTAAGAATTTTTATTATACACTTAAATATCTTCATAGAAGAAACCCCATTTTCTCGAAACATCAAGGTGTTGTATCACTCTGGGTTCTTTACCATTCCTATAAACCTATATATTGCATTTTCTGCTTTCTTTTCATACTTTGTCCACATATGATTTTCTATCGTCACAGTGTTCCATTGTTATTAATATCTCTTTTTTCCTTAATCATTTCTCAGCTGTCGGGCATTTGGATTGATTTCCTTTTCATTATTTCTTTTCATTTCTTTGGCCATTAGGAGTAACACAATGAACATTTTAATACAGGTTGTCTTTTTAGTTTGGATTACTTATGTGGAATATATACACAAAGTGAATGTATCTTATATGAAAATATAAAGAACTGATTTATAATGCTAGTGTCAACATCATGGTGTACACCTTTCTCCAAAGCTTTGCCAACATTGATTAATCTTTTTTTTTCCTACTTGTACTCATTTGTCATAGTATAACAGTCCCCCAGGGGTCTCTTATTTGTGTTACTCATAAGTGGAACCAGCCACTCTGTCTTGTGTTTTCTCTGTGTTTCTTGAGGCATATTCTTCCTGCTCAGAATCTTTGGCACTCAACCAAGTCTAGGTATTGATCTTACATATTTCTAAAACCTCCTCACATGTTTTGATTCAACCACTTTGCCCATCATTTTTCGTTTTCCCTATCCTGTCACTTTCCTTTTGCATTAGAAGATATTCAGATATTTCCTTCTACATTAGAAGATATTCAGATATTTCCTTCTACATTAGAAGACATTCTATGTTTGAACTCATTCACCTTATAATTTTTTAAATAGCCACAAATAAATATCTCTCTACAGGTGGTAAAAGTATAGTCTTTTTTTTTTTATTCTTTTGTTTTTTTTAATGTTTTTAATTGAAGTATAGTTTATTGGCAATGCTGTGTTCAAGCATTCAGAAACTGATTCAGTTTAATAATATATATATATAAAAGAATTTGAGAAAGAATATATATAATTTCAGATTCTTTTCCATTATAGCTTATTACAAGATAGTGAATATAGTTCCCTGTGCTGTACAATAAGTCCTTATTGTTTACCTACTTTTATATAGTAATGAAAAAGTAAAGTGAAAGTGTGAGTCACTTAGTCATGTCTGACTCTTTGCGACCCCAAGGACTGTAGCCCATCAGGATTCTCTAAGTTCATTTGTATCATTTTTTTTCAGATTCCACAAATAAGTGATAGCGTATGATATCTGTCTTTCTCTCTGACTTAATATGTCTTTCTCCACTTAATATGACAGTCTCTAGGTCCATCCAAGTCTTGGCAAATGGCATTATTTCATTCTTTGTTATGACTGCTATTCTCTTCTTTTTCTTGTTCTTGTTTGTTTAGGTTGAGTTGGGGGATGGACTGTTTGGGAGGAGGGGTGCTTGTGGAGTTTTTCATTATAATTAGTATTTGAACCTAGGTGGCATTTGGCTGTGGCTTATGAGAAGTAAATGGCTCTGTGTTGGATTTTATTCATACTGTGATCCCTGTCATGTTTGTTTGTTTGTTTGTTTTTAATCTATCAGTATAACTTAATCTTTTGTAGCTTTAACAGTATATCTTTTTGAGTTTTTTATGTTAGTGTTTAGTTGCAGGCTTACTCTCAGCCTCCAACTCCAACTCTTGCGTTGGCCATGTATAGCTTTGGCTTTGAGCTCTTAGATAAATCCCACTCCAACTGACGTTTCTCATGCAGCCTTGAGATATAAAACCCCCTAGCACCACAGCCATCATGTCCTGGGTAATTTTCTGCATGAATTACCTAAACTCATTACTAACCCTTCTCCCAGGTCTCCCTGGGTTCTTCCTGTCCTTAAAATGAACCCAAATTATATGCCAATTATATTTATACCAGTTATTATGTTATCTCCAAGTAATGAAAGCAAGTATTGCTATCTTGTGTCTGTCTGCTATTTCTCCAGTAAAAAGTGTTGCTCTGTGTTTAAGTACAAACTCTAGGAATAGTAAAACAGAACACCCTGGGTCTAGTATGTTTGTGTATGTATGTCTACACAAGAACAGAAGTTAAAATTTTTAAACTGTCTTTTCTCTTCCTCTCCCCCCACTGCCTTCCCTCTTCTCTTCTTTTCCTCCTCCTACCACCTCCTCTTTTGCATTTAACAAATATGTGTTGTGTATTTACTGTATATCTACATGTGCTGGGTGCTGGGGATCTAGATGTGAATAAAACAAACAAAAAAGATGCCCTTATGGAGGTTAAAGTCTGAAAAATGGGGGGTAGAGACAATGATCATTATTAGATGATATGACTGGCTAAGTAAGAAATTCAGAATCTAGAGGTGAAGTATTAGGACTAATAAGTTGAGCCACATTAGCCACTTATTTAGACTAATAAGTTTGTTACACACAAAGTAATCAACATAAAAACGCTGCTTTTTATGCCCTAGCAACAGTCACTTAAACATAAATATGTTTTTCTATAAGTTGCTTTTCAACATCCAAGAAATTGAGTGCACAAGTCATAGCAAAAAACTGAATTTTCACAAACTCAACATACCTACATAAGTCACATCCAGATCAAGAAAGAAAACATGACCAACCGCCTCCAGAAGTCTCTCTTCCACCTCTCAGTCACTGCCCACACCCAGGATAAACACTCTCTACACTCTAACAGAGTAGATTAGTTTTACCTGGTTTTGAACTTAGAATCATACAGTTCAATAGAATCATGCAATTTAAGTGAAATCATACAGTTTTTAAAACATCATTACAATAGTAATAAAAATATTTTTTAAAGTATTTAAGGAAGAAATCTAACAGAAGATGTCACAAGCCCATTGTGGAGAAAATTATCAAACCTTGTTGAAAGGCATTAATAAAGATCTAGTCAAATGGGGAGCTCAGAGACAGACTCATATATGTGGAAACAAGGTTAGGCTTAGGGATTTGTAGGAATTGCTGTGGGGAAAGGATTGAGGTCAGTAAATGCTACCCATGTGGGGAAAAATGAAATCAGATTCCTACCTCACACCATACACAAATATCAATTTCAGGCATATTAAAGACTGTAATATGAACAGCAAAACTATTAAAAGTTTTAGAAGGGCATATAGGAGTCATACTTAAAGGTAAGGAAGATGCAGCAGAAACCATGGAGAAAGAAAATTGATATATCTTCTTAAATTAAGATGGAAATTTTCTTTCCATTAAATGTTATCATAACAAGAGTAAAACGTTAAACCACAGACTAGGGGAAAATCCATGCAGCATAAACAATCAACAAATAATTAACATCTAGGTTCTATAAGTGCTCAGTCACTCAGTCGTGTTCAACTCTTTGTGGCCCCATGGACTATAGCCTGCCAGGCTCCTCTGTCCATGGAATTTTCCTGGCAAGAATACTGGAGCAGGTTACCATTTCCTGCTCCAGGGGATCTTCCCAACCCAGGGATCGAATCCGCATCTCTTCTGTCTCCTGCACTGGCAGGCAGGTTCTTTACCACTAGGGCCACCTGGGAAGCCCAAGGTTATACAAACAGTCCCTATAAATAAATAAGAAAAATGATGAAACAACCCAATAGAACAGTTCATCCTAAGGCTGCATCTGAATAGAGTTAGAGAAAAGTAGACTTGTCACATTGGGCAGCTTGACCAAGACAATGGAAAGGAGAAGGATGCTGATGATGATTCACAGTCTGCAAAGGGAATCTCGCAACCACCCTCCTCACCATGACCCCATTGTAGCCAATCTCCTTAGCCCACCTTACCTGTTGTATCCTGGGGGTGCTGGGTTGGAGAAACCTCCAGTCTCTCTGTTCCTTCTCAACTCTGACCCTTTAGGGGTCACCTGCATCTCTAAGGTCCTCCAGTCCAGGGATCTCTGACCCCAGTGGGATCAGCTCCCTAGAATCTCTCCTTACTCACAGTTCCCTGACACCCATAAGAATGTCAGCAATCCGGAGGTGAAATCTATCCAGTTGAAATCTATCCATCTATCAAAACTATTGATGGATAGATTCCCCTAACAAGCAAGAAGCAGCAAGGGGACAGCAGTGGGAAGGAGTGGGCCAGTCTCTACTGCAGGCAGCCTCCTAGTTCGAAACCCAGTCTCCACCACTGAGTATTCCTTGAAACTTGGGCAAGTTTCTTAACCTCTCTGCATTGTAAAGTGGAGCAAGACTAGTAAGCCTACTTCATAGAGAAGTCGTGAGGATGAAATGAATTATAACGTGTAGTTTACTAAAAGCAGTACTCCGCAAACAGTAAACTCTGTGTAACTGTCCACTATTGTTGTAGCTGCTGTCATCGTCTTCATGACCACCTTTCCCATCTCTGTGCAGTTAGTTAACTCCATTAAGTTTTATGATGTCAAAAAGATAGAGAACAAACACTCAGGACTGATTATTCTCTCTCTCTTTTTTTTTTCTTTAAAGAATTTTTATAAACTGTCAATCTGGGTGTTTCCCGAGCTGCCTCCGTTGGAAAAAGTGGCTACCGTGGAAGTCATTCACGTCAACAGGAAGAAGAAAGTGTGGAATTATAATTATGACGATGAAAATGACATCGAAAACGAGGCAGCTCCCCACGTAAATTCAGGTGGTTACACCAAGCACGGACTAACAGGCAAGCTGTGTCCAACTTCCACCACTTCAGCCAGCTTGGAGGACTGCAGCTTGGAGGACTGCAGCTTGGAGGACTGCAGCTTGGAGGACGGCAGTGAGGCCAGTGCTGAGGAGGCGTATCTGCCTGAGCCCAAGGGGGACGCCGAGACCCCCATGGCACCAGGGCCCAGCCCCTGGCAGTCGGAAGGCACAAGTAGGGGCTACCAGACGAGAGGGACTCTGTGGCAGGACCCCACTTCCGAGGAGGACAGTGACTCCACGGAGGGGTCCGAGGGCAGAATTGTCTTCAACGTGAATTTGAACTCTGTGTGTGTGAGAGCCCTTGAGGACGACAAGGACTCAGAAGTCACTCTAATGTCCCCATCTTGTCCAGAAGAGACAGTCGAGCTGGAGGACCTCAACGAGACAGAATCAAGCCTTTTGGCAGCCAGTGAAGAAGGAACAAAGCTGCCCTTCACCAACCCCTCTATGGAGTACCCGAGGCCCCAAGATGCTCCTTCTGATAAAAGTGACACTTCGGAGTCAGATATTGACATGGGGGATGGGTATATAGTAAGACAAGTGAATCTAAAAAAAATTAATTAACTTAGACACATGCTGCTCCGGGCCTCACCCCCCACCCCCAGAACCTGCACTTGCTCCTTTGGGGCCTCCGAGTGTTCTCCCTGGGGAGGAGTAGGAGACTGGTGACATCATCTATGCAAATGCTCACTCTGAGGGGAGGGGAGGTGGGAAACAGAGCATTCTGCTGTTTACAGAGCATTATTTACCTGTTCAAGGCAATTTGCCTTGATGGGGAAAATGCCCTGCCTGTTCCCTTTCCTGTCATGGATGTCTAATGATTCTGCATCATGTTTCCAGAGTAAAGTACAAAGTTCCCTGTGGTTTTCAGGCAATGTTCCAGGGCCCTGTAAGATTTCTGGGAAATTATTAAATCGGGTCAGTGTGGAGTAGGGAGAGAAAAGGAAGACATTCAGCAGAGTTCATAGCAGGAGCAGTCAGCAGTGTTTTTTTTTTCCCCCCACAGGCTTGAGGAAAGACCAGAAAAGCCACAGAAAAAGAGAAGGGAGGGCGGGCAGTTAGAAAGCAAGGACACGCACGAGGAAACAGAAGCACATGCTCTGGGTTGGGATTGGAAAAAAGGAAGCCCCAACCAAGTCTGGGGCACCCCTAGATAATATTGTGTCGCCTACACTCTTGAGAATTCAACTCTCAGCCCCTGGTCCAGCCCTCCTCAATCTGAGTGAGGAAGACAGACAGACACACAGATACTAACTATGGTGCCAGACAGGTGACTGATATAGAAACATTTGCATAAGGGAGAGGGACAGGGTCTATGTCATATTTTAAGATATACTTTTGTACAGTGGTTGGTAAAAAATAAAACATACTTTTTAATATAAACTTGGAAATGTTTCCACATTTGTTTCTTATTAGATAGGAGATATATGCAGCAGATGTGTAGTTCTGCTGGGATCTCTGGGTTACACAAAACTCCCTCTAAGTACTTCATGGCCTCTGGGAGCCAAAGGGACCTTCTGCCTCCCTGAGCTCGTGTTACTGTGGAATGTTCTAGCGACAAAAGTCAGCCAGTGTCTTACATCACCTAGTACTTACCCTGCTCTGGGTTTTCCAACCTCATCACTGCAATTAAACAACGCATTGAAATGGAGGAAATTAAGCCTTTGTCAGCAGTTTTGTGAGAGAAACGATTCTGGTCACGTAAATGACTTGGTTCCCTGTTGCCGCTTATCCCTGAGGGGAGAGGGGAGTTACAGTAAAGAAGATCCTCTCAAGCTAGATTTGCTAATGGAGTGCTTTAAAATCAGTTTATTTGCGGGGGAGAGGCGATCATAGAGACTGCAACTGTTCACTGGAGAAAATTTGGGGAATACGGTACAGTGTAAAGAAAAACCATCATCGCCCTTAATCCCAGCACCCAGATACCAACTCTGGGTTGGCTCTGTGTTAGTCCATCAGTCCTATCCGACTCTTTTGAGACTCTACAGACTGCAGCCCCCACCCCCCTCACCAGGCTCCTCTGTCCACGGAATTCTCAAGGGAAATATACTGGAGTGGGTAGATGGCCATGCCCTTCGCCAAGGGGATCTTCCTGACCCAGGAAGCAAACCCGGGTTTCCTGCGTTGTAGGCAGGTTCTTTACTATATGGAGTGTGTTCATTTAACTTGAGGGCTTCTTTCAAAGCATGCGTTTAATGTAATCGGGCACACTGCATGTACAGTTTCGCACCCTGTTTTACTAACGGTGTTTTCCACTCACCCGCAGGCGAAAAGTCCCCTTTCACCTCCGTTTCTGCCACTGTCAAGCGGGTGACAGCGGCCCCTGGAGCAGGGCGTGAGGGGCGGGGCCCAGACGAGGGGGCGGGCCATGCGGGGCGGGGCCTCTATCGCCCCGCCCCTCCCCCGGTTCCCGGAAGCAGCTCCGGAGTTGGCAGGCGGGCGCGCGTACGTGCTACCCAGGCGTAAGGGGTGGGGGGTGTGCCCCGGTGCCCGGCGGCTGTCCGCGGGGCTCCCCCCTGAGCGCCCTCCTGGGTCCCGGCGCGACAATGGCGCGCAGCCTCCGGAGCTGGCTGGGCGGCTGCCTCCTGATGTCAGGTGAGGGGTCTGCGGGGAGGGGACTCTGGGTAGCCTCCGGGGCGTCGGCTCGGACCCCGGGGCTGCCCGCGCTGGGACCCCGACTCGCCTGTGGCGCTGCGTCCTGACTGGAGGAAGTGCGCGCGGGAAGCGGGAAGCGTGGCTACGACGCCGGGCAGCGTTGACCCCCAAAGACGACCCCCCCGCCCGCCCCCGAGCGCACCCCCAGAGGCGCACTCCAAGTGACTTAAGTTACTGGGCGGGCCGTTAGGCCCAGCACTCCAAAGTCTGAATTCTGCCCCTCAACTCCTACAGCTCTAGGGCTTCTGAGTTCTAAATCCAGTGAAACCTTTCCTGTCCTGCTCCAAACTGCCTGTGTGTGTGTTAGTCACTCAGTCGTGTCCGACTCTTTGCGACTCCATGAACTGGGGCCCGCCAGGCTTCTCTAGAGGTTCATGGAATTCTCCGTGTTTACATTCTTTACCACTTGGGCTACAGGGCAGTCCTCTAAACTGCCTGCCCAGGTTCAAATAACACTATGGATCCCTCCTTCCTTTCTGATGGATCTCTCGTTCTCCGGTTTCCCTCCCACCCATATCAGGCTGTTTCTCCCTGGGATTCTCCACCTCTATCAGCCAAGTTCATACCCAGCTCTCTTCTCTCCTTCTCCTACACCACCCCTCTGGGGGCTACCAGCAGAACTTTGGCATTAAATACCAGCTCTGGGCTTCCCTGATGGCTCAGATGGTAAAGAATCTGCCTGCAATGCAGGAGATCCCGGTTCGATCCCTGGGTGGGGAAGATCCCCTGGAGAATGAAATTTGCAACCCACTCCAATATTCTTACCTGGAGAAGTCCACGGACAAAGGAGCCTGGCCAGCTGCAGTCCATGGGGTCCCAAGGAGTCTAACACTGTGGAGGGACTAACACTGACACTGAACTTCCCTGGTGGCTTGGTGGTAAAGAATTTATCTTGCCAATGCAGGAGATGTAGGTTCGATCCCTAGTCAGGGAAGATCCCCTGGAGTAGTAAATGGCAACCCACTCCAGTAATCTTGCCTGGGAAATCCCATGGTTAGAAGGAGCCTGGTGGGCTACAGTCCATGGGCTTGCAGAAGAGTCGGACACAACTTAGTGGCTGAACAACAACAACATGGGCTCATGACTTTCAAATTTCTATCTGTTGGTACTAGTTGGGTGATGGTCCGGTGGCAGTTATTATACTCTTCTCTGTACTTCTGTGTATGTTTGGCATTTTCTGTTAAAAAGTTTAACAACTATTTCTATCTCTAGCTCAAATCTACCCTCTGTGCCCCAGGCTTATTCATCCAGCTGTCTCTGACATTCCTACTTACGTATCCTTCAGTATCTCAAACCTAATGCAAATCTTAAAATTGTTGTTTTTTTTCAGTTGTGTCTGACTCTTTGCGATCCCATGGACTGCAGCACACAACACTTCTCTTTCCTTTGCTGTCTCCCGGAGTTTCCTCAAACTCATGCCCATTGAGTTGGTCATGCCATCCAACCATCTCATCCTCTGTCGTCCCCTTCTCCTCCTGTCTTCAATCTTTCCCAGCATCAGGGTCTTTTCCAGTGAGTCAGTTCCTCGCATCAGGTGCCCAAAGTATTGGAACTTCAGCTTCAGCACCAGTCCTCGCAGTGAATATTTACTGTTGTTTGATTTCCACCCCCAGCCCCAGTCAGAGCATAAAGTGCTTAAGCAGGGAGTGGCTATTAACATCTACTTCTTCACACCGAATGTATCAGGAAGTCTAAAGTTTATACATCTGGAAATAGATTTAAAATCTACTCCCTCACACCTTTCTGTTGTTGTTTTAGTCACTCAGTCATGTCCTACTCTTTGGTGACCCCATGGACTGTAGCCCACCAGGCTCCTTCTGTCCATGGGATTTCCCAGGCAAGAACACTGGAGTGAATTGCCATTTCTTTCTCCAGGGGATCTTCTCGACCCAGGGATCAAACCCGTGTTTCCTACATTGGCAGTCAGATTCCTTACCACTGAGCCACTTGGAAAGCCCTCACACCTTTCTACCACCACCCAAATTCCAGGTCACCTCATCCATCCCCACGTCTCTATTGCTGTCCTTCTCCCCTTAGCAGTTTCTTCTCTTCAAATAGTCTCAGACTGTATTTGTACAGTACCGTATCTGTACAGTACAGACTCCTCAGCACCGATAAAGCGTGTCTCCCTCTCCCACAAGCCCATGTGAAGACTTTGAGCCACAGAGTACATGACCTGAGTATTGGACATGGTTATTTTCTTGGACAACTATTTTGAGAAAGAGAGTTGCCAACTTTTTTTTCCCTTTATGTTTACAGCATTAGGAATGGTTCCACCTCCTGAAAATGTCAGAATGAATTCAGTTAATTTCAAGAATATTCTACGATGGGAGTCACCTGCTTTTCCCAAGGGGAATCTGACGTTCACAGCTCAGTACCAAAGGCAAGTCTGGGCCGCTCTTGGCGGGAGGGCACCAAAGGATGGTGGCCTTGGCAGGGCTGGTCACTGGGCTAGACCAAGGAGAGAGCCTGACTGCCGTTACCCAAGTGATGGTAACAGCCCAGGGAGAGCATTTCCCCTGGCCTTTTTCATTCTGTCCCAGAATTCTTGTGAAAGATCTGTTCCCTGAAAACAGTAAAATCCTTTCTCCTGTTTCTTGTGATGGTTCATGGTGTGACAGACATTTTAGCCTATAGATCGTGGATGTCATCAGCCACCAAGGCAGCTTGCTGCAATGTGAACTTATCAGGCTTGTCACTGTTGCTGTTTTTTAAGAGAAAAATGCCAATGATGAGACCATCTTCCAGTTATTAGAGTAGTGTTGCTGAAAATGAGAGTGTCAGTTGCTTAGTCGTAAACAACTCTATGCTACTCCATGGACTGTAGCCAACCAGGCTTCTCTGTCCATGGAATTCTCCAGGCAAGAACACTGGAGTGAGTAAACATTCCCTTCTCCAGTGGATCTTCCCGACCCAGGGATCGAACCCAGGTCGCCTACACTGCAGGCAGATTCTTTACCGTCTGAACCACCAGGGAGGCCCAGAGTAATATTGCTAGAAGTCAACAGTTTGTAAGTGGGAGCTATCCAAGAAAACTGAGGTGTGCAAAGCAGGCAGGAAGCCCCTTGCTAGCTTACCACCCACCCGCCTAGGTTATAAACTGCATACCTCAGTGCTGGGGGTACAGATCATTTGCACAGTGGGTGCTCAGCTACTCTGAGATGGTGTCCCAGAACTGAATTGTCAGAGAGCTGCTGGCTGTTGAAAGCTGTCTCCTCTGAAGACAGCAGACGCTTTGAAGGAAGGGTGAGTGAGACCTCAGTGGTGCTCCGAGCTCCCAGGACCTGCCCTCCCTGTCAGTTTCTCCCTGTGCTGGGCCTGCCACCATATGTCACAGGCTGGGCTGCAGGTGACGCATCTTTGTGTCGGGTGCAAAACAGCAACAGGAGGCCAAAGGGCAGTGAGCCGCACACCTACTTCCTGTGTGGCTCAGAAACGGACACAGGCAGATACACGCCCTCCGTGAGCCGGGAGAGATGCGAGTCTCAGGTGCTTTGATCCTGCACTCCTCGTTTTACCACCATATCCAGAGCTTGCTGAGTCAGAGAAGAAGGAGAAAGATAAATAAGATCATCTTTGTTTACACTTCTTTTTTTTAACTTTTTAGTTCAAAATAATTCCCAAGTAACAAAACATTTCAAAATATCAAGTATAATGCAGAAAACTTCCAAATAGCCTATATCCACATTCACCAGTTTTTAAGGTCTGCCATAGTGTCTCTAGCAGAGACATCACTTTGCCAACAAAGGTTCGCCTAGTCAAGGCTATGGTCTTTCCTGTGGTCATGTATGGATGTGAGAGCTGGACTGTGAAGAAGGCTGAGCGCCAAAGAATTGATGCTTTTGAAGTGTGGTATTGGAGAAGACTCTCGAGAGTCCCTTGGACTGCAAGGAGATCCAACCAGTTCATTC
The DNA here is from genome assembly GCA_935064755.1 of Tragelaphus eurycerus. Taxonomy (NCBI): domain Eukaryota; kingdom Metazoa; phylum Chordata; class Mammalia; order Artiodactyla; family Bovidae; genus Tragelaphus; species Tragelaphus eurycerus. Next base: position 46,390,718 of record CAKXYN010000009.1, read on the forward strand.
TGAAGGAGCTCAGCCCTGGGATTTCTTTGGAAGGAATGATGCTAAAGCTGAAACTCCAGTACTTTGTCCACCTCATGCGAAGAGTTGACTCGTTGGAGAAGACTCTGATGCTGGGAGGGGTTGGGGGCAGGAGGAGAAGGGGACGACAGAGGATGAGATGGCTGGATGGCATCACTGACTCAATGGACATAAATCTGAGTGAACTCTGGGAGTTGGTTATGGACAGGGAGGCCTGGCGTGCTGCGATTCATGGGGTCACAAAGAGTCGGACACGACTGAGCGACTGAACTGAACTGAACTGGTAGTGTCTCTGTCCTACATAATGCCTTCTGCCCCTTTATATGTCATTGTGTGTTTCATAAGAACAAGGATAACCTTTACATCACTGCAGCAGCAGCAGCAAGATTTGGCAGTTTCGCCAATGGTGCCGTCCTGGCATCTCAGTCCATGTTCCAGTTTTGTCAGTCTCCCCGAGGACTTAAGACGGGTCAGCCGGAGACTTAATTTTTTTCTCCTGCTGTGTATTTTCTAGCCTTGGTTGGTTAATTTCATCTCTGTGTTTTCTCCACTCTGTCTTGATAGCTGGGGGTTTCGTTGTGGAAAATTAACTCTCCTCTCTGTCTCTCTCTCTCCCTGTAGTGTACCTCTTACTGTTCTGTTCTTTGTCTCTTCACCGTTGGAGTAGAAGGGTTTGGTTATAGATGTTTGTCTTTTAGATGAGAGCGCAAATAACTAAGAGTGAAACCTGAATTCCAGTCTCCTGAGCATAGACGTGCAGACCGAGCTGGGCCTCTGCTGGGGAAAACAAAACATAAGCTGGGTGTGGAAGAAATTTGACCGTGAAAAATGTGTTTACCCTTCTATGGCTCTAGAAAACATTTGATTAGAATTCAGCCTGAGTGGTCACACAGCACAAACTCTTATTGTCTGTGTGCATTGCATAGGGGTGGCTAAGGGTGGGACTGCAGAGAATGTACTGGTGATTTTAATATGGAAACATCTAAAACAACTAGGTGTAAATACAGGGAACAGATCACATTAACTACTTAATGGAAAGAAAAATACTTGTAGATACTACTAAAAAATGACCTAATGAAAGGGAAGTTACTGCAGAATACCTGTTGAAAGACTCCGTGTTCCGCTCAGTTGATGCGTTGTTTTAAATGTATGGAAGAAATGGCCACATGTGGGAAAAACCCCTTCAAGGAATGGCCCCTGGATTTTCCCAATGATGGGATGTTAAGCAGCCATAAAAAGTTGGTTGATTGAGAAAGTGTTTGTGGCCTATTTAGTGAAAAAAGCAGACAGTTTTTTAAAAAAGCAGACAGTAAGCCCAATTATCTCTGCCTCCTAAGAGTGGGGTGGAGTGTGCAGGTGGCGCTCTGCAGTCAAGCAGACCTGAGTTCCATGAGCAAGTTTCTAGACTTTCCACCCCTGTGCCTTGTCTGTAGAATAAGGGTGATGTCATTTCTGCCCTCCTGTGAAAATTCAGTGAGGTAATACTGTTGAAATAGCACACTGCTGGACACCTGCATGCTTGACAAATGTTGGTTGTTATTATTTTTATCACCTTCATTGTCACCTCTGAGAGCAGCTAGATTGTTTTGGGCACCAAGGCAGGAAGGTGCCAGTCAGACAAAATTCTTAACTTTTTGCAAGACAAGATCCTGGATTTCCTTACATCAGGTGGCACTGATTATAGCTCCTGAGGCTATTATGAAGTTAAGTTACATCCCTTTCTTTCCACGCCATGTTTCTGCCACCCTCCCTATGTGTGTTGGCCTGGAGATCTAAGGCCAGTGATTTTTTTTTTATAATTTTTCCAGCATGATTGAGCCATAGTCGCATATAGGGCATTATTTGAAATCGTTGTGATATACCTATTTTGGCTAATGTGTGTATATCAGCATTTTACGAACTATGCCCCACAACTTTCAGAGATACATAATCAAAAAGGGAAGCTTTCTCGGTCAAATATGTTGAATACTCAACCCCTTTTTGGAGAAGGCATTGGCAACCCACTCCAGTACTCTTGCCTGGAAAATCCCATGGATGGAGGAGCCTGGTAGGCTGCAATCCATGGGATCACTAAGAGTCAGACACGACTGAGTGACTTCACTTTCACTTTTCACTTTTCACTTTCATGCATTGGAGAAGGAAAAGGCACCCCACTCCAGTGTTCTTGCCTGGAGAATCCCAGGGACGGGGGAGCCTGGTGGGCTGCCGTCTATGGGGTCGCACAGAGTCAGACACGACTGAAGTGACTTAGCAGCAGCAGCAGCACAGTGTTCCTGCCTGGAGAATCCCAGGGACAGGGGAGCCTAATGGGCTGCCATGTATGGGGTCGCACAGAGTCAGACACGACTGAAGCGACTTAGCAGCAGCAGCAGCAGCAACCCCTTTTTGGAAAGACACGTGCTCTGAGAAGTTCTGTTGAGAAGAGACATCTATTCATGTTTCACCTTGTTTTTGCCCCAGATTGTTTGACCATGGGATGGATTATTTTTGAAATGTCTTAATGATACGTCAAGGATCATTAAGGTCCCACGGAGCACAGTTTAGAAAATGCACATATACAAAAACAACCTCAGAGAGACTGAGACTGAGACTCCCAGCCTCCAAGAGTGGTTAGCCAGACCTCCAGGAGCTCCCTGGTAGCTCAGCTGGTAAAGAATCCGCCTGCCGTGCGGGAGACCTGGGTTCGATCCCTGGATTGGGAAGATCCCCTGGAGAAAGGAACGGCTACCCACTCCAGTATTCTGGCCTGAGAATAACATGGACTGTATAGTCTGTGGGGTTGCAGAGTCGGACACGAGTGACTTTCACCAGAAGCTCAAGAATTCCAAGGTCCAGTCCCTTATCTAAAATGCTCCCTAACTAGCTGTGCTTATGGGCAGGCATGGAATCCAGGCAGTGTTCAAGCAGGTCAGAAGCAAGATCAAGGGCCTGGTTTCTTGCTTCTGAAGCCTGTACAAGAGTTTGTCTGTTTTAATTTCTCAAATAGAATTCTCATGATTTTTTTTTTCTCTGATTTTGTAGTTACAGGAAATTCCAAGATAGATGCACGAGTATTTTGTTGACGGAATGCGATTTCTCAAGTCTTTCCAAGTATGGTGACCACACCTTGAGAGTTAGGGCTGAATTTGCTGATGAGAGTTCAGACTGGATAAACATCACCTTCTGTCCTGTGGATGACAGTAAGCCACCTTAGTTTTCATCTCATTGTAATGTCATCACCCTGCCTTGATTATTTCCCCCTTGGTTGGCCCATGGGCAGAAATTCTTTGAGTGCCCACCAAGTGGATGGCCTTGGATGAGGAGCAAAGGGGTTGTAACAAAGAGGGCTGTGACCTTAAGGGAGTTTGTGGGAGTGACAGGCCAGGATCAGCATAAGGCAGAAAACATAGTACAAGATTCTGCTTCTGCACTGAGCAGACTTACAGGTTCCTGACTAGTTCCAAATCCTAGCTTAGGGCCCGTTTATGAAAGTTCTCTTTAGAAACTGATGCCAAATATCAGTAGATACGCAGTTTGCCCCGAGGTCACAGGGGTGATGAGCAAGCAGCACAGGAATTCACACCCAGGCTTCCTCTGTGGCAGGGCTCTCAGTAATGACAACCCTGCATCCGATATTTGCCTCTTGAAGTTTATATGATGAGAGAGTGCTTCAAAATGTCACGTGAACCTATTTATACTTGCTTCGGTAAAACACATGATGAATGTTCTTATCTGGTCTTCAACTTCTAGCAGAGTAGAAATAGGGTAGAATGCTAACCCAGGCCTGTTCGCAGCCCCTCAAATGTAACAGTCGCCAGACAAAAATACAAGGTATAACTCAAACAGCATGATTGCCAGGGGCCATTCATGATTCATTCCACAGTTGTTATTGAGCACCTTCCGTGTGCCAGCACCTACTGTGTGCTGAAGCTACAGCGGTGAACAAGACAAAAACCCCTGCCCCGGTGAAATGTACATTCCAATTGGGGAGACAGACGATAAATAGACAGATACAAATTTTATCACAGATCGTGACCGTGGCTCTAAAGAAAATAAAGTAAGATGCCAGGACAGGGAGTGGTGGGAGCTGCTTTTACATAGCATGGTGAGACAGTTCTCTCTGAGGTGGCAGCAATTGGCCAGAGACCCAAATGAGTTGAAGGAACCCAGCATGTGAATGTCTAGTAAAAGAGCTTTGGGGAGAGGGGAGTAGTTTCAGACTTGGTTGGAAAATGTATTTGTTGGAAAGTGGTTTAATTATATAGGTTAAACACTAAAAATAGAAATACCATCTCTTGCTTCCAACCCAGCAATGGAAATAAAGAAAACTCAACCCAACCAAAAAAAATAAAAGTGGGGGGAGAGGAATGAGCCATTAAAAACAAAAAAAGCAGTCTTTACAGAAAACACACAGTAATGTAGTTGGAGTAATTGCATATATATCAGAAATCACAATAAATATAAAAGGACCAAACCTGATTAATAAAGACAAAGTTAAAAAGATTATTTTTTTTTGGTTTTAAGAAACAAAATCTAACTGTTCTTAGCCACATCAGTCAACATCACCACAGTGGGATATCAAGGACAGAGTATTTCAGTAGCCCAGTTGGTCTGCCCAGTTACAAAAAGTAAATGTTGATATGTTGATGTTTTTAACATGTGAATTTTGATTGTCATTTTGCTTTGTTCTCGTCCTCAGCCACTATCGGACCTCCCAGAATGCAAGTAGAAGCACTTGCTAATGCTTTACATATGCGTTTCTTTGCCCCAAGAATCGAGAATGAACCTGAACCATGGACCATGAGGAACATTTATAACTCATGGACTTACCATGTGCGATATTGGAAAAATGGCTCTGATGAAAAGGTAAGTGCGGTGAATCATGCGCATTGCAGAGGTCAGCTCCCTGTCCTTTGCTCAGCTGGGGCATGGCTGGAGGTCATGATGATGGAGAAAAGCTTTGCCGGGTGGCAGCACCTTATGGTCCAGAGGCTCTCAGGGCTGCTCCTTCCAGCTCCAGAAGTCACTACCCATTCTGGGGTGACTGGTATGTTTGGTCACACTTCCTGGGCTTCAAGGGCAGAATTCCTGGGTGGTCTGGTGCAGGAGAACAAGCCTTTCTCTCCCCAGAGGGAAATTGCTGGAGAAAGCCAAACTGACTCAGCAGCTGGCTGGGGGAACTTGGGGTCACCAGCATCAGGTGACCAGTGACCACTACTGTTTCGTGGCATGAGGGCCCACATACACCACAGAATAGTCAAGTCCATGGTCAGGGCAGCCCCAGCCCTGGATGAATGGTGGGTGTCACATTTTACAGGACTGACCCCACCTCTCCCCATTGCCTTCTTCCTCTTTCAGGAACAATGCCTTTCAAAACATGAGCTGGGAGTGGAAAGACCCTGCTGGCATGTTGCCCCTGCCACTGTGTGACTCTGATCCCATTCTTGACCTCAGCTTCTCAGGTCTGCAAAATGGGCATATAACCCATTTCATTAATAAAGTGGGGATAATAACCTACTTCGGGGCTTCCCTGGTGGCTTAGCAGTAAAGAATCTGCCTGCAATGCAGGAGACCTGGGTTCAGTCCCTGGGTCAGGAAGCCCCCCTGGAGGAGGCCATGGCAACCCGTTCTTAGTTTCTTGCCTGGATAATCCTATTGACAGAGAAGGCTGGCAGGCTGCAGTCCATAGGGTCGCACAGAGTCAGACACGACTGATGCATCTAAGCAGCAGCAATAACTTACTTCACAGGATTGTTGAGGAATTTAATGACATAATGAAAAAAAGTAAAAAGAAAGGTAAACGTGTCCCATTGCCTGAACAATGTGTTATGGGTCAATATGTGAGATTCCCTTCCCCTTGTGTAGACAGGTTAAAATGCTATTTTCATTCATCTTTCAGTTCAGTTCAGTCGCTCAGTCATGTCCGACACTTTGCAACCCCATAACTATATAGTCCATGGAATTCTCCAGGCCAAAATAATGGAGTGGGTAGCCTTTCCCTTCTCCAGGGAATCTTCCCAACCCAGGGATCAAACCCAGGTCTCCTGCATTGCAGGCGGATTCTTTATCCATTGGATCTTCCCAATCCTTGCCAGGAATTGAACTGGGGTCTGCTGAATTGCAGGCAGATTCTTTACCAGCTGAGCTACCTGGGAATCCTGTAATGATGTAATTAAATTTATATCTACATACTATGTAGTCCCCCAAAATCTCAAGTTAATTTCCCTTAAAAAAGGCTCTGTTGTGATCAATTCATAACGTATACAAATACCAGATCACACTGTTGTACACCTGAAACCATTAAGATATTGTGTATAAACTACACTTCAATTTTTTTAAATGTTTCGTTAAATGATACAGGATATCTGCCTTCTTCACAGGAAAGATGATTTTGCTTATAATCAAGACCCTGGGATTTCATGTGCCTAGGAAGCAATACAGAACAATAAGTTTTATGATCACTTGTTGAACGCAGGGGTCCCTGCTAAACTCTGAGATACAAAGATAACTCCTGGAGCTAGCAGCCTACTGTGATTTTTTTTTTATTATTTTAATTGGAGGCTAATTACTTTACAATATTGTAGTGGTTTTTGCCATACATTGACATGAATCAGCCATGGGTGTACATGTATTCCCCAACTTAAGAATCAGATTCCACAGTTAGCCAGGGCCTGAGTGCCTCCTGCTCCAGGCATGAAGTGCAAACCTAGTCTATCTTTAGCTTCTTATCTAGAATATGCCCTCAGGACTGGCATGTGGTTACACATTTGTCCCTTCCTTCTGCTGTGGTATGGAAGACTTCGGTGTGAACATACGGAGTGTTGGAAAGGCTGCGTGCTCCGCAGTGCATGACTCTCACCAGTGCCTGCGGGGCCACCTTTGCCAGTTTATCATGCTATCAGCTCAGTGTTTGTGTCGCTTTACCCCTATCCCCACCCTCACCCTTCTGCAAATTCATGTGTTGAACTCCAGTCCCCAGTGTGATGGTATTAGGAGGTAGATCATAAAGATGGAGCCCTTGTGAATGGTCTTAGCACCCTTTTAAAGGAGGCCCCAGAGAGCTCCCTCACCCCTTCCACCCCTTGGGGAGGACTCAGCAAGAAAACCTAGTTATGAACCAGGAAGCAGGCCCTCCTGAGAGGCCACATCTGCTGGTGCTTTCATCTTGGACTTCCCAGTATCCAGAGCTGTGGGAAAGAAATGTATGTCAATAAGCCACCCAGTCTTTGGCATTCTGTTTACAGCAACCTCAAAGAAATAGGATTAAGTGGTTCCCTTTTAGAATACAGGTGTCTCTGAGAGAGTGCCACCAGTTCAGGTCCCTGAGCTAAAAACATTAAAAGCTTCTAGAAATTCTTTCTTCCTTGTGGGAGACCACAGGGAGATAAAACCAGAAGTTGGGGCTTCCCTGGTGGTCCAGTGGTGAAGAATCAGCCTTGCAATGCAAGGGACGTGGGTTCCATCCCTGGTCCGGGAAGATCCCACGTGCCGTGGAACAACTAAACCATTTGCCACGACTACTGAAGTCCATGTGTCCTAGGGCCTATGCTCCACAAGAGAAGCCACCACAGTGAGAAGCCCACTCACCTCAACGAAGAGCAACCCCAGCTTGTCAAAACTAGAGAGAGCCTGAGCACAGCAACAGAGACCATCACAGCAAAAAAATAAATAAATCTTAAAAAAAAAAGAAAAAGAAGAAGCTGTCCAGAAGTTAAAAAAAAAAAAAGGAAAAAGACTTCACATCTCTTCTCTATCTGCTTCTGACGTGTCAGCCTCTGAGTTTAGCCTTGAAAAAAAATACATTGTAAGGTTTTCGAGATATTGGGTTTCTGGAAATGAAAGCCAGGGATTTTTGTTTTTATTTCTGTTTTTAATCATTAAAAGTTATACTATACTTTTCATGTTTCAATAGGTAAAATCCAGTTCTTGCCTTCAGTGAGCTTAGCTTCTAATACAACAAAAGAATAGAGACAAGCTGTCAGCAAACCCAGTACCCAAAGAAAAGTAAACAATTACTATAGTAAAAACAGAGTCTCTGCTCAGTTTCTATTGAAACTCCTATTCACATGGAAAATTTTTCATAAGGCCCTTTTATAAGGAATTTATAACCGTGCTGGAAATACAGGCTGTATGTACTCTTTTAATTCCCTTTATTTTGCTGAAAACTATTGTTACCGACTCCATGCTCACTCTGCTCACCACACAACAAGCCAGTAAATCAGAGATAAGATACTGAGCCAAGGAAAAATGACTTTATTTGAAAAACCAGAAAACCGAGAAGATGGCAGACTAATGTCTCAAAAATAAACTTTTTATCAGGCTCTGGATGCCAGGTTCTTTTATAGACTAGAGAGGGAGAGGAAGTGAGGAAGTAAAAAGGCTATTAATCTTGCAAGTATCTCCTGGAATGGCCAACCTTGAGGGGGTGGCGGGGTGTGTGTTCATTTCTTCCTTCCTATAGCCAGCTGTTCATAGCTGGACAGGATCCTGAACAAAGACAGTTTGGTTTAATAGTAAAGGAGAGGGGCAGGGTACCCCCAGGCAGGCCATTATGTATGAATAGTATGCTTGTAGTGGAAGCAAAGGTTAAAGTAAAAGAAACAGATCCAATGTGGAGTCAGATTTTGTTCTTCCCTGCAACACTGTTTTGGTTTCTCAAATTCAGAAATATGTCATCAATTATGATATCTATATTCAAATTAAACTAAGATAAGTTTCAGATGGCCCCACCAGAGGCAGGCTATGGTGTATATCCTTGAGGTGAGATGGGCCACTCGGGGAGGGCAGCCCAGGTGCATGAATGGAGAAGTGATTCAGAGGAGAACCCCAGGCAGCTAGGGCCAGAAATCACATTGAGTCTTACTGTAGATGGCTGGTGTGTTCGTTTGCCAGGGCTGCAGTAACAAAGTACCATAAACTGGATGGATGAAGCAATAGAAATGTGTCGTCTGGAGGTTCTAAAGGCTGGAAGTCCAAGATCAAGGTGTCAGCAGGATTGGTTCCTTCTAAGGACCAAGAGAAAGGACCTGTTCCAGGCCTCCCACCCAGCTTCTGGTGGGTGCTGGCCCATTTTGGATCCTTTAGTATACAGAGGCATCAGCCCAGTCCCCGCCTTCATCTTTATGTGGCATTCTGTGTGCCTGTCTGTGTCTAGATGTCCTCTTCTTTTAAGGACACCACTCATACTGGATTGGGGCCCATGCTAATAACCTCATTTATGTTGATTACATCTAAAAAGACCTGTCTAACCAAGTCACTGTTGAAAGTACTAGGGTTAGGATTTTGATGTAAGAATTTGGGAGGACAAAATTCAACCCATACAACTGGTTTATCTTTAAAAAAAGAAAAAAAGCGGGATGGTTTGCATATCATCTAAACTAGGGAATTCAGGGAATAAAGCAGTTTGCCAGGACCATGGTTAGTCCTTTCCCTTCCCCCTCCTCCCCACTTAGAATGATCTCAGGGTCACCTGAGGTGACGTGGGAGGAGCATCTGCTTGCTTTATCCTCCCATTTTGAGCCTGAAGTAAAGATTATAACCAGTAAGTGGCAGGTGGCGGGGTGGGGTGGGGCGATGGGAAATGATGTCCCTTTACTGCTGAGGCATGTTCTGATTTTTGTCTCTGTTACTAGTTTTCAGTTTCTGGTCAGTATGACTTCGAGTTCCTCCGAAATCTTGAGTCACAGACAACTTATTGTGTTCAAGTTCGAGGGTTTCTTTCTGATCGGAACAAAGCTGGAGAATGGAGTGAGCCTGTCTGCGAGCAAACAGCCATTGATGGTGAGTCTTGAGATGTGCCATCTGCAGCTCTGTGTCCTCTGAGCACCCTCTTATTTTTTTTTTTGCACGTGGGTGATAGTGGTGGGGCCCCATACTGCAAGGCTTGTGAGATCTGCATTCCCCAAACAGGGACTGAACCCGTGTCTCCTACAGTAGAAGCAGAGTCCTAACCCCTGGACTCCCAGGGAATTCCCTCCTCTGAGCATCTTAAGTGGCTTTAGAGACTCCCACTGAGTGTGCCGGCTGAAAGGCTCCTTGGAGATTATCACCCAAACTCCAGTTCATCCCTGACTGACTGAGCCTCATGCTGGGAAGGAGACCGCCACCTTCTGAGGCAGCTTGTTCACTCCTAGACCCAAGGGACTGATGGACAGTCCTTCCGTCTAGAAGTCTAAGGTCTCCCACACACCTCCAGTGTGCTTGTTCTGACCTCTCTGGCTCCCTGAGCAAGTCTCAGGCCTCCCAAGACCACCCAGCAAAGGTCGAGCCCTGATGGCCTCTGCTAGACGCCTTTCCTTCCCAGGCTGCACACCCCCAGTTCCTTCACACATCATAGGAAGAGTTTGGAAACCCCATCACTGTCCTCAGCAAGATAGTTTTAGGGTTCTTTATGAATTATAGCACCAGAACCTCAACACGGTCCCCCACATATGAGGTGCATGTACCCCAGTGTCTAGTAGAGTGCCTCCACGCTTGATGTTTCTTAAAACATGGGGAGGGAGGAAGAGAAGGAGGAAAAGAGGGAAGAGGAAGGTACCAGTTGGCCTAGACACTGAATAATTATGTACAGATGTATTATCATTCGAGATGATAAAATCTTACAGTCTGCACACAAATGAGGGGCCTTTTGTTATTTAAAGACGTTGTCCAGAGGATCCACCAGCTCAGATGCATACAAGGAGGTCTGATCCTGGCTCTTTTCATTTATGGAGTCCCTTTGGAAAGCAAAGCAGTGATCTGGGGATTGCAGAATACAGAGGAGAGCAGTTGTAATAAAGGAATTCCCTCTGGAGTTTGAGGGAGACTGGAAGCCTATATTGTACGGCTGGGTCACTCTCCGGTGCAGCTGAAACTGTCACAGCATTGTTAATTGGCTGTGAAAGTGAAAGTGAAGTCCTCAGTCGTGTCCGACTCTTTGCGACCCCGTGGACTGTAGCCTATCAGGCTCCTCCGTCCCATGGAAAGTCCATGGGATTTTCCAGGCAAGAGTGCTGGAGTGGGGTGCCATTTCCTTCTCCAGGGGATCTTCCTGATCCAGGAATGAAACCTGGGTCTCCCGCATTGCAGGCAGACGCTTTGCTGTCAGAGCCACCAAGGAAGCCAATAATTGGCTATACTCCAATATAAAATAAAAGGTCTGAAAACAAAAAGCAACAAGAATGATGCCCAGCAACTGAGTATCCATATGCAAAAAAAATATTTCCTCCAGAGAGAGGGGAAGACTTCCCATCTTCCGTGTCACTGCCGTCCTGAGGCTGCTGTGTTGCTGCTGTCATGATGCTTCATCACTTCAGCTTATCATGTTCTTCCCGAATGTGGGTTTTTGTCATTGGACGTATTTCTTGCCCAATTTTGCGTTGTCTTATCAAAGAAAAACTGATTTGCTAGGAAGAGCTTCAGGATCTTTAACAGTTTGTTGTTTAAACCGTTGGTGTGTCCAGGGTATGCCTTTCTCTAGACCACGTAACTACTTAATGTTCACCAATGCATAGGAACACACTGGACTTTTTTGTAAGCTGTTGTGTTTGACTGTCAGCAAAGTCACCGTGAAAGACTTTTTGGCAAATATCAGCTGAAATCAACACCCAGTGCCAAGTGCTTATTGTCCTAGCTGTGTCCCATGAGTGTTTATGGGATATTTCTCAAACAAGAGCCCTGTAGTCAGATAGACCTGGACATGAAGGTTCACCCCATCTCCCTCTCAAAAAAAAACATGCTATATATGAGCATTTTTTCCATGGTGTCGCTAGGAGTCGGACACGACTGAGCGACTTCCCTTTCACTTTTCACTTTCATGCATTGGAGAAGGAAATGGCAACCCACTCCAGTGTTCTTGCCTGGAGAATCCCAGGGACAGGGGAGCCTGGTGAGCTTCCATCTATGGGGTCGCACAGAGTCGGACACGACTGAAGCGACTTAGCAGCAGCAGCAGCAGCATATTTGATCTTTCAATCCCTTTTTTGAGAAGGAGCATTTCCAAGAACACAGCTTGAGAAAAACAAGCCCACAATAGAATGGGAAAGACTAGATATATATTCAAGAAAATTGGAGATATCAAGGGAATATTTCATGCAAGGATGGGCACAGTAAAGGACAGAAACAGCAAGGACCTCACAGAAGCAGAAGAGATGAAGAAGAGGTAGCAAGAATACATAGAAGAACTATACAAAAAAGATCTGCATGACTGGGATAACCTCGATGGTGTGATCGCTCACCTAGAGCCAGACATCCTGGAGTGTGAAGTCAAGTGGGCCTTAGGAAGCTTTACTACTAACAAAGCTAGTGATGGTGATGGAATTCCAGCTGAGCTGTTTCAAATCCTAAAAGATGATGCTGTGAAGGTGCTGCACTCAATATGTCAGCAAATTTGGAAAAGTCAGCAGTGGCTACAGGACTGGAAAAGGTAAGTTTTCATTCCAGTCCCAAGGAAGGACAATGCCAAAGAATGTTCCAGCTACTGTACAGTTGTGTTCATTCCACACCCCAGTAAGGTTACACTCAAAATCCTTCAAGCTAGACTTTAGCAGTATGTGAACCAAGAATTTCCAGATGTACAAGCTGGGTTTAGATAAAACAGAGGAACCAGAGATCAAATTGCCAGCATACATTGGATCATAGAGAAAGCAAGGGAATTTCAGAAAAACATCTGCTTCACGGACTATGCAAAGCCTTTGACTGTGTGGATCACAACAAACTGTGGAAAATTCTTCAAGAGATGGGAATACTGGACCACCTTACCTGAGAAACGTGTATGCTGATCAAGAAGCAGCAGTTAGAACCAGACATGGAACAACTAACTGGTTCAGAATTGGGGAAGAAGCATGTCAAGGCTGTATATTGTCACCCTGCTTCTTTAATTTATATGCAGAGTATATCATGTAAAATGCTAGGCTGGATGAATCACAAGCAGGAATCAAGATTTCTGGGAGAAGTATCAACAACCTCAGATATGCAGATGATATCACTCTAATGACAGAAAGTGAAGAGAAACCACAGAGCCTCTTAATGAGGGTGAAAGAGGAAAATGGAAAAAGCTGGCTTGAAACTCAGCCTTCAAAAAACTAAGATCATGGCATCCAGTCCCATCACTTCATGGTAAATGGATGGGGAAAAAGTGGAAACAGTGACAGATTTTATTTTGTGGGGCTCCAAAATCACTGCAGATGGTGACTGTAGCCATGAAATTAAAAGATGCCTCCCTGGTGGCTTAGATGGTAAAGAATCTGCTTGCAGTGCAAGAGACCTGGGTTGGAAAGAACCCCTGGAGGAGGGCATGGCAACCCACTCCAGTATTTTTGCCTGGAGAATCCCCACGGACAGAGGAGCCTAGCCAGCTACAGTCCATAGGGTCGCAAAGAGTCGAACATGACTGAGCAACTAAGCACAATGTAGCACAGCTCCTTGGAAGAAAAGCTATGACAAACCTAGACAGAGTATTAAAAAGCAGAAACATTAGCTTGCTGACAAAGGTCTGGATAGTCAAAGCTATGGTTTTTTCAGTAGTCATGTATGGATGTGAGAATTGGACCATAAAAAAGGCTGAGTGCCAAAGAATTGATGCTTCTAAATTATGGTGCCTGTGATGATTCCTGAGAGTCCCTTGGACTGCAAGGAGATCCAACCAGTCAATCCTAAAGGAAATTAACCCTGATAGGAGAGCCTGGTGGGCTGCTGTCTATGGGGTCACATAGAGTTGGACATGACTGAAGCAACTTAGCAGAGGCAGCATTCATTAGAAGGACTGATGCTGAAGCCAGAACTCCAGTGCTTTGGCCACCTGATGCCAAGAGCTGACTCATTGAAAAAGACCCTGATGGTGGGAAAGATTAAGGGTAGGAGGAGAAGGCGCTGCAGAGGATGCAGAGGATGGGGATAACATCCTCAAGTCATGAATTTGAATTTGAACATGAATTTGAGCAAATTCTGGGAGATAGTGAAAGACAGGGAAACCTAGCATGCTGCAGTCCATAGAATCTCAAAGAGTCAAAGACAACTTTGCCATAATTTCGGCCTTCCCTAGTGGCTCAGTGATAAAGAATCAGCCTGCCAGTGCAAGAGACGCATGTTTGATCCCTGGGTTGGGAAGATCCTGGGAGAAGGAAATGGCAACCCGCTCCAGTTATTCTTGCCTGGGACATCCCATGAACAGGGAGCCTGGTGGGCCATAGTCCAGAGGGTCACAAAAGAGTCGGACATGACTTAGTGACTAAACAACAAACAACAAGTAGCCACTTAACCATCCATTTTTGTATTTTTTTCTGCACACTGAATCAGGCTTACCAGCCTAGAGTTTCCTGAATCTTGTTGAGGTTTCTTTCCCTTGTTTTGTAGATGAACAAAGTTACTTGCCCAAATCCAGAAATCTCTCATCTCACCTGGTCACGTGATCTTTCCAGTGTCATCTAAAAGTATTCTGCAATAATATTAAACATGGTTTCTCAGGATTACAGAGCTACATAGAAGATGGAGTCTTGCTGTCTCTCTAGAGGGGATTCCTTGCCTCTCTGTTTTTTTCTGTAGCCCCCAGCTAGTGCCGAGGCACTGCTGTCCAAAGCTAAGTTTCACCTGCCTGTGTTCCACATTGTGGCTGAGCCTCTCAGCAAGTGCCTCTAAATAACAAAAGCCTGCCTTAATAAAAACCAAAAAAACTTTTTTTTTGGCTGCCCTGCAAGGCTTGTGGGATCTTCGTTCCCCAAACAGGGATTGAACCCAGGCTCTTGGCAGTGAAAGCGCAGAGTCCTACCCACTGGCCCGCCAGAGAACTCCCAGAAGCCTACCTTTTTATTCCACTCGTGAATCATTTGTACTTGAATGAGAATTCTTTGCCCTGGGAGCACCCATCATGTTTAAATCACTAGAATCCTGACTTTGGGATCTTCGCTACTGCTTTCTCCAGGCCTGAGTACGTTCCTGGTTCCGCGTCCATCCTTCCCTTCTGTGAATTCCAACACAATGAGTGACTTGAGGCAGATCCTGAACTGCCCACTGTCTCCACTGCCTAATCTACAAGATGAGAGTAATCAAAGGTGTCACCCAGGACAGTGCCAGGCACAGAGTCAGCCCGCAATACAGGTTAGGTGTCATTACTGTTATTAATAAGGACATTATTCAAATCATACTTTTAGGGACTTCCCTGATGCTCCCGTGGTTAAAAATCCACCTTCCATTTCAAGCAATGCAGGTTTGGTCCCTGGTTGGGGAACGAGGATCCCCCGTGCTCTAGGGCAGCTTAGCCCTTGCGCTACAACTGCTGAGCCCGTGTGCTCTAGAGCCCTGCAACCAAGACCTGACAGCCAAACAAATCAAATTTTTAAAAATAAAATCACACCTTTAAATATTACTTAAGGCTTATATCACGAAACATGGCATGAGGCACACACTTGGACCAAAAAGAAAAGTATTTCAATTATCTTCTAACTCTAAATGATCACTCATTAACTAACAAAATCCAGACATTTTATAAAAGAAAAGAATAGCCCACTGAAAACCTGCTTTTGTCAAACATCAGTTTAGGGTTTTGTTTGTTTGTTTAAATGTAGTTCTCCTGTTTAAACCTCACAAGTTTTCAGTGAAAGTGTGGAAAGGTTCTTTTCCCTTTTCCCAGAAGGAGGGTGAAGGTTCAGAGAGATGAAGTAACTTGCCGGAAGTCAGCTCAACCAGTAAATAACAGGAAGTAACATCTCCACCCCTGCCTACAGATTGATCCCATACAGAAGCAAGGCAAGACTTGCCCGAGGGTGAGACAGGAAAAGGGAGTTCACCTGAGGCATGGCCAGCTAGACTGAAGCAAGTTAAGAGCTTCACACAGAGAGTGTTGATTACTAGTTCAGTTCAGTACCAGATTCTTCCACAAGTCACAGCCTGTGTAAAGCAGTATCCCCTCTCCTTCCCTGGGTTCAATCCCTGGGTCGGGAATATCCCCTGGAGAAGGAAATGGCAACCCACTCCAGTATTCTTACCTGGAGAATTCCATGGACGGAGGAGCCTGGTGGGCTACAGGCCAGGGGTCACAAAGAGTCGGACACGACTGAGCCACTTAACTTT
The DNA here is from genome assembly GCA_935064755.1 of Tragelaphus eurycerus. NCBI lineage: Eukaryota > Metazoa > Chordata > Mammalia > Artiodactyla > Bovidae > Tragelaphus > Tragelaphus eurycerus. The sequence continues at coordinate 46,406,759 of CAKXYN010000009.1, forward strand.
CTTTCTTACTTTCTCTCCTTCCCCATTCCCCCTTCTTGGTAAGTCACAGAAGCATCTTTTGAATTTTATCACCATCAACCGGTTGTGCCCATGGAATAATGTCCTGTATAAGATGCTGAAACATCTGGGTTGGAGGCCCAAGGAGACCCAGGAGCTTCCCTCAGGGGAATCATCACAGTGTCACCAACTGTGCCAGGATGGGGCCCAGGAGTCAATGTTTAATGAATATTTAATGAGTAATTCTGATGCATGGCAAATTAGAGAGCTACAGAAGTATTAAGTGGAAAGAAACAGAGATGAGTAGATGGGTCCTGGAACTTCCTCCAGAGCTGAGACGTCAGATCGCAAGCTGACCTATCATCATCAGCTCTCGTAAAGCCTGGGGGCCACCCCAACCAGTTCCCTTGCCCCACGACCCTGTATCCACCCAGAAAACCCATCTGAGTTGAACTTGCTAAAGGCACCACCACTTGATTCTAGTAACTGAAATGAGAATTCATAGGGTGCAGGGATAAGGAGTGAGTTCCCTAAACTCGGCCAGGGCACAAGCTGGACAGGCTGCAAGGTCACTGCCAGTGTTAATCACAGTGCAAGAGGGGGCAGCAGGCCCATCCAGCCTCTTCCCCATGATGGGTACCCTCACCATTCACTAGATGTTTAAGGAGTGTCTATGGCTACGCAGTGTGCCAAGTGCTGGGAGAGGCCAGCAGGGGGCCTGCCGTCCAGGTGGCTCCAAGACTGTGTGCCCATCGGGGTTCTTTGATCTGCCCTGGGGAAGTAATTGTTGACACTTTGCCGCAATCCCCATAGAGGGACCTGCTCTTCCAGGGCAGAGTTCATTCTCCTGGCCTCTCCCAGCACCAAATGCTTTCAGTTTGCATCAGGAGGGTGGTGCTGGCTGACAGGGCTGGTCACAGGGAGGCCAGGAGGGCAGCTGGCAAAGGGGCCTGGTGCTAAATGAGGGGAGCTGGGCCACCAAGGGTGACCCCCTGGAGACGGTCCAAGATAAAGCTGGACATCAGTTAAGGTGGTAAAAACAGATTTGATTCATTCATGACTGGAGGAGGGGAAAGAGCTGATGGGGCATTTTAAAGACAGAATTGGGAATTGGGACGAAGAGATCGGGGTCACGGAAGTGACAAATGACCGAAACTGGGTGGGTGCATGGGGTGGTGTTAATGCACTTAGGCCATTTTCTGCGTCTGCTGCTAACTGGATTTTATCACCTGTGGTGTTCTTCCCACTGGGATTCTGAGACAGACTCTTCCTCTATCATGATGCTCCATCCTGATGATGACATGTCAAAGGATTGACTTCCAGATCCTTGAGAAAGACACTCCTGGATTGTAGGAGCTAATTTAGGTCTCACTGGGAGAGAGGAAGGCTTTACAGTCCTGAGCTTTTTAGGAAAGTGCACTAAGAAAGGAACATCAAGAGTTGGTAGAACAAAGGTGAATTCTTTTGGTAGCCTCAGGTTTTTCCAGATTGGAGCTCACAGAGGTGCTGGGGAAGGGAGGGGGGCCACCCAGAGATCAGCTTTAGGCTGCTGGGCACCGCACTAGCATCAGGGGAGGTCTCTGCGCGCAGGCGGTCAGGTGGGGTCCCCTGTGCAGTTCTCAGTACAAAATGCTGTAACACGTGTGTGTCACTAGGGCTTTGGAGCCCGGGGAGCCTCATTTTCTGCTGATGGAACAGTAGAACAGGGAGCTGATAGCTCCCCTGTAGGTAGATAATGGGGATCAGAGTTTGTGCAGCTGCTGCTTTTGGGGGCATATCAGCAATCATGCCCAAGAAACCCAATTTGGAGGATGGTAGGAAAGGGTGAGACTTGAAAACCTCCAGATCCTCAAATAGCTGCTGTGTTTCCTTCTGAGACACACCTGTGCCCCCCACCCTGGCCCCACCCCAGCGGTAAGGGGTTACCATTAGAAGATGATGGTGAAAAGAGCGTTAAGATCACTGTCACCCAAACCGGGCATGACGCGAATATGACCCAGCCCTTCATCCCTGCAGAAACCACCCCGTCCTGGATGGTGGCCAGCGTCCTGGCAGCCTCTGTGTGCGCCACTCTCCTGCTATTGCTCGGCTGCTTCTTCCTGCTGCGCTGTGTTTACAGGAAGGCCAGGCACGCCTTCCCCCCGAGGAATTCTCTTCCGCAGCACCTAAAAGAGGTAGGTAGTGGCACAGAGCCAGATGCGGGTACATAAGAAGATGCTGACCTTCACAGTCAGAGCCGCCTAACTCAGCCTGGTATGGTTTCTTGGAGGATGACACAAGCCTTGCACGCAGGTCCCATTCCTGGTGCCCTTTCAGAGAAGTCTGAGCTTGGGGAACAGCTCTATAGGGAGGGGGCGGGGGGCAGAGGTTTTGTTCCTAAAAGCCCTCCCTCCAGCCTGGATGTTTGTTCCTTCTCTGACCTTCCATGCCTGGAGCCCCAAGTCATCAGGGAGCCAAGGGGCTGGTCCCCGAGCAGAAAGGGACCAAGCCGAGCTCAGAGCAGAAAAGATGGGAAAGAGAGGACTCTGGGCTGAGTGCCAGAGAACAGCCAGGGACAGCGGAGGGGCAGGAGCAGTGTCAGAGCGGGGAGTGTCTGAGAGTGACTGAAATTACAGGATGTGTGTCCCAGGCTTTAGGAAAGCAGTTCTTTTTTTTTCCTCCAGAAAAGTGGAAAAAACAAAAACAAAAAAAAGGGGAACGTGAAAGTCGCTCAGTCATGTCCAACTCTTTGTGACCTTATGGACTATACAGTCATAGAATTCTCCAGGCCAGAATACTGGAGTGGGTAGCCTTTCCCTTCTCCAGGGGATCTTCCCAACCCAGGGATGGAACCCAGGTCTCTCACATTGCAGGCAGATTTTTTACCAGCTGAGCCACCAGGGAAGCCCAAGAATACTGGAGAGGGTAGCCTTATCCCTTATCCAGGGGATCTGCCCAACCCAGGAATCGAACCGGGGTCTCCTGCATTGCAGGTGGATTTTTTTACCAACTGAACTACAGGAAAGCTACTTTCAAAACATTTGGGTGGAAGAAAGAATGTACCTGGATAGAGCCTGTAGGACAGAAGCGGCTTTAAGAAATGAAATCTTGCTTATATTCTCATTAGAAATGAAGTGAAAGGAAATGTGAAGTGAAGCCCGCATCTCCCCTGGGCTGGGTGTGGGCTCCCCCAGAAAGGAGGCACCGTTCGGATGGAGCAGTTCCTTCAGCTCAGGGAACCTCCCTTGGGTAGGGGGTTGGGGGGAGCCCCACTCCCAGCAGCCGAGGGAGCAAGCCCCTGCTTCCTAAAGATTGGGGTGAGGGTGGCGCATCGCAGCGTCCGCTCCAGCCTACACGTAAACCGCTAGGACCCAGGAGTGCAGCTTCTCTAAGAGCCCGGTCAATCTCCTCCCCCGGTGAAGGTTACAAGAGGAAGGTTAAGGTAACAAGGGCCAGCCGTGCCACTGCAGCTGGTCCCAGAGGCACAAGTGACACCCGTGATCTCACTGCTCTGCTGTCTCTTCTCGCCTGACCAGCCGCTGCTGACCTGACGGGGGCGACTCAGACCCTCTGCTCTGCGAGGACTGAGCCCCTGGTCACAGGACACCAGAGACCCCGGCTCTTTTGCTTCTCCACGTGCCAGGAGAACTGGGCAGGAGTCGCCCCTCCCTCCGGCCCCATCATGTAGCAGCAGCCTTTTCTCTTCCTGATGACCCAAGTAGTGACTCCTGACTGCATTCCTGGCCGGCTAATTGTTTGGCACAAGGATCCTGACGTGAGAAGGTGGAAGCTATAACTTCTAGTTTGATGGAATCCCTAATGTGTCCCCTCGTGGGAACGTCCCCCTCTGGGATAATAACTGTTTTAGGCTTTGTAACCAAGATTGAGGTAGTATGCGGTTGTTGGTCTTGTCACTAAGTCATGTCCAACTCTTTTGCACCCCCATGGACTGTAGCTTGCCAGGCTCTTCTATCCATAGGATTTTTCAGGCAAAATACTGGAGAAGGTTGCTATTTCCTTTTCCAGAGGATCTTCCCAACCCAGGGATCTAACCTGTGTCTCCTATATTGGCAGGCAGATTCTTTACCTCTGAGCCACCATGGAAGCCCCGAGATATTACATACTTATATAACCTTTGCCTTTAGCTTCTCTTCTTTTCTCAGCTGTTTGTAAGGCCTCCTCAGACAACCATTTTGCCTTTTTGCATTTCTTTTTCTTGGGGATGGTCTTGATCCCTACCTCCTGTATAATGTCATGAACCTCTGTCCATAGTTCTTCGGGCACTCTATCAGATCTAATCCCTTGAATCTATTGTCACTTCCATGGGGTCACAAAGAGTCGGACACGACTGAGCGACTGATCTGATCTGATCTGAATGGTCTAGTGGTTTTCCCTACTTTATTCAATTTCAGTCTGAATTTGGCAATAAGGAGAAAAGAAGAGAAGCTAAAGGCAAAGGTATAAATGAAAGACATACCCATTTGAAAATGCAGAGGTCCAAAGAATAGCAAGGCAAGATAAGAAAGCCTTCCTCACTAATCAGTACAAAGAAATAGAGGAAAACAATAGAATGGGAAAGAATAGAATGGGAGATCTCTTTAGGAAAATTAGAGATTTTCTAATTTCTAAATGCAAGGGAACATTTCATGCAAAGATGGGCACAATAAAGGAGAGAAATGATATGGACCTAACAAAAGCAGAAGATATTAAGAAGAGGTGGCAAAAATACACAGAACTATACAAAAAAGATCTTGATGACCCAGATAACCACAATGGTGTGATCACTCACTAGAGCCAGACACCCTGGAATGCGAAGGCAAGTGGGCCTTAGGAAGCATCACTATGAACAAAGCTAGTAGAGGTGATGGAATTCCAGTTGAGCTACTTCACATCCTAAAAGATGATGCTGTTAAAGTGCTCAATATGCCAGCAAATCTGGAAAACTCAGCAGTGGCCACAGGACTGGAAAAGGTCAGTTTCCATTCCAATCCCAAAGAAGGGCAATGCCAAAGAATGCTCAAACTACTGCACAATTGCACTCATCTCACACGCTAGCTAAGTAATGCTCAGAATTCTCCAAGCCAGGCTTCAACAGTAGGTGAACTGTGAACTTCCAGATGTTCAAGCTAGATTTAGGAAAGGCAGAGGAACCAGAGATCAAATTGCCAACATCCACTGGATCATTGAAAAAGCAAGAGAGTTCCAGAAAACCATCTACTTCTGCTTTATCGACTATGCTAAAGCCTTTAACTTTGTGGATCACAACAAACTGTGGAAAATTCTGAAAGAGAAGGGAATACCAGACCACCTGACCTGCCTCTTGAGAAACCTGTATGCAGGTCAGGAAGCAATAGTCAGAACTGGATATGGAACAACAGACTGGTTCCAAATAGGAAAAGGAGTACGTTAAGGCTGTATATTGTCACCCTGCTTATTTAACTTAATATGCAGAGCACATCATGCGAAATGCTGGGCTGGATGAAGCACAGACTGGAATCAAGATTGCTGGGAGAAATATCAATAACCTTAGATAGACAGATGATACCACCCTTATTTATGGCAAAAAGTAAAGAAGAACTAAAGAGCCTCTTGATGAAAGTGAAAGAGCAGAGTGAAAAAGTTGGCTTAAAACTCAGCATTCAGAAAACTAAGATCATGGCATCTGGTCCCATCACTTCATGGCAAATAGATGGGGAAACAGTGGAAACAGTGACAGACTTTATATTTTTGGCTCCAAAATTACTGCAGATGGTGACTGCAGCCATGAAATTAAAAGACGCTTGCTCCTTGGAAGAAAAGTTATGACCAACCTAGAAAGCATATTAAGAAGCAGAGACATTACTTTGCCAACAAAGGTCTGTATAGTCAAGGCTATGGCTTTTCCAATAGTCATGTATGGATGTGAGAGTTGGACTGTGAAGAAGGCTGAGTGCCGAAGAACTGATGCTTTTGAACTGTGGTGTTGGAGAAGACTCTTGAGAGTCCCTTGGACTGCAAGGAGATCCAAGCAGTCCATCCTAAAGGAAATGAGTCCTGAATATTCATTGGAAGGACTGATGCTGAAGCTGAAATCACAATACTTTGGTTACATGATTTGAAGAACCGACTCACAGAAAGACTGAAAGCAGGAGGAGAAGGGGACAACAGAGGATGACCTGGCTGGATGGCATCACCGACTCAATGGACATGGGTTTGGGTAAACCCCAGGAGGTGGTGATGGACAGGGAGGCCTGGCATGCTGTAGTCCATGGGGTCGCAAAGAGTCGGACATGACTGAGCAACTGAACTGACTGAGCCACTAAGCATGCGTGCAGTTTTTTCAAAAGTGAAAAGGAGCAGGGGACTTCCTTGGTAGTCCAGTAGTTAGGACTCCATACTTCTACTGCACGGGACACAGATCCCATCCTTGGTCGGGGAACTAAAATCCTGCATGACATGAGGCATGGCCAAGAAAACCAGAGCAAAACACAAAGCCAACAGATGGCTCGCAGGAACAAGCTGTAAGCACAAGGAGCTCAACTCAGGCTCTGCGATGATGTAGGGGGACAGGATGGGGAGGGGGAGGGGGCCCAAGAGGGAAGGGGAGATACATACATGTATGTATGTATACATATAGGTGATTCACTTCACTGTACAGCAGAAACTAACACCACATTGCAAGGCAATAGACTCCAGTTAGTAAATAACAAACAGAAAGGAACAGCTGAAATTAATATTAGTAATACATTTTATGCAACTCAATATATCCAAAATATCATTTCAACATGGAATCGGTAATTTTTTTCATTTGTCGAAACATCCACATTCTCTTTTTTCACACAAAGTCCTCAAAATCTGGAGTGTGTTTTACCTCTCAGCACACGTAGAGTCATACCGGCCCCATTCCATGTGGCTGGTGGCTGCCGTACTGAATGGCACAGAGCTGAAGGCTGAATACAGGGACACTCGGGGTGCTGGGGAGCACAGGAGAGTGACTTATTCCAAGACACAGGTATCCCAAGCCGGCTTCCTCAAGGCAAGGATGCCGCGGGCGGCATCGGGATCATCCCAAAGTCTCCCTCTGGGTTTACAAGAGGAACTGTCAGAGGAGGACCTGTGATCACTAAGCAAAGGAGGTGCAGATTTATTGTCGAATTTTTTAAATTGTGGTAAAACACGCATGACGTAAAGTTTGCCACCATATGCAGTTTTCAGTGAACACTTCAGTGTTGTTGAGTACATGGACGTTGTCATGCAACCCTCCCCACCCTCCATCCTCAGAACCTCTTTTGTCTCACAAAACAAACCGGATCCATTAAACAGAAGTCCCCCCTCTCCCTGCTCCCCCAGCCACTGGCCACCACTGTTACTTTCTGTCTGTGAATTTGCCCAGTCTAAGTGCCTCATGTAAGTGGAATCATGCCATTTGTCCTCTTATGTCTGGCGTATTTCACCTAACATAAGGTTCCTCGACAATGTGGTATGTATCAGAACTTCATTACATTTTGAGGCTGAAAAATTTGCATTATATGGATAGACTACATTCTGTCGGGTTGGCCAAAAGGTTTGTTTGGATTTTTCTGGAAGACATAACAAAAACCCAAACCAATGTTTGGCCAACACAGTATCTGTCCAGTCATACGTGGATGGGGTTTCCCAGGTGGTAAAGAATCCACATGCCAATGCAAGAGACCCAGGAGACGTGGGTTTGATATCTGGGGAGAAACTGATCCACGCGAAGATCCCCTGGAGGAGGGCATGGCAGCCCACTCCACTGTTCTTGCCTGGAGAATCCCCTTGGACAGAGGAGCCTGCGGGCTGCAGTCCGTGGGGTCGCACAGAGCCGGGCACAACTGAAGCGACTGAGCGCACACACACATGTGTGGTGGGCACTTGGCCCGCTCCCACCTTTGGCTCTCGTGAATTATGACGCTCTGAACACAGGGGGATGTATTAATGTATCTCTCTGAGACACCGCTTTCAGTTCTCTCAGGTGTATACCCAGAAGTGAAATTGCTGGTTCATACAGTAATTCTGGTTTTAATTTTGTGAGGAACTGTCATACTCTTGTTACATTTTTTTTTTTTAAACAGCATTTTCCAGCCAGGAGTTCTGTAGAAAATTGTGAGCCCAAAAAAAGAAGTGGGAAAATTTGTTAATTCTTTTTTTTCCCCTCCCTGCAGTTTATGAGCCACCCTCATCACAGCACTCTTCTCTTATTCTCCTTCCCACTGTCTGATGAGAATGAAGTCTTTGACAAACTGAGCGTCATCACAGAAGTGTCTGAAAGCTGCAAGCCGAACCCTGGGGCCGGCTGCGGTCTCACGACCTGACGTGAGCAGGGGTCCTTCCAGCTGATGTCCGAGGAAGGAGCACACTCAGCCGGGCGCAGTGACCCCCTCCTTGTCCTGTCTACCCCCAAGGGCAGTCAGAGCAGCCAGCCAGGGCGGGCCGAGACCGCCTGAGTAAACCCCAGATGGAGAGCTCACGCAGACGCTGGGACAGCATCCACACCGCCAAGGAGCTGGACTCCAAATGCTCATGTGGCAAAACCTTGGGAACTTGCCACTTTTTAGAGGCCTTAGTGATTTGAAAAAAAGTTGGCCACTGTGATTTCCCTGATGGTCTATCCCAGTGGTTAAAAGACTCCACGCTTCCAATGCAGGGGGCACAGGTTCCATCCTCGGTTGAAAAACTAAGATCCACATATCGCATGATGTGGCCAGAAAAAAAAAACAAAGGTTGAGGCTGGCCACTGGAGGTATGATCCTCAGTCTTGTGTATTCACTAATATAAAAAGGTTTTAGGGAATTCCCCAGCAGGTCCAGTGGTTAGGACTCCACGCTTTCACAGCCGAGGGCCGAGGTTCACTCCCTGGTCACGAAAGTCAGACCTCACAAGCCATGTGGCAAAAAAACAAAACCACCAAAAAAAAAAAAAAAGTTTTAAATGGTTAGAAACAAAAATATGTAAAATGAGGAAGAAAGCCCAAGGCACTGTGGACTCTGAGAGGAAATGGCGTCGACTCAGAAGTCACTATCAGCAAGCACTGTATAGAGCACAGACTCTGGATTCTCAGGGACACTTGGACTGGGTTTATTTTTCTATGCGGACACGTTTCGTATAATGCTGGTGCTCAATTAAAGCCTTATTCTCTATTTAGTCCACGTGCGTTAAATGACACTCCATCTGTGTGGCTGTTAGAGTGAACCAGCTCTCATATGCTGTCTTTACTGTTCACTCATTCAGTGGATATTCCTCAGTGCCTGCTTGGCGGTCAGCAGGGACTGTGCCAGGCACAGGGGCCCGACAGCAACTGGGAAGCTTCAGAAAATAGAAGGCCCTCAGCTTTGAATTCCAGGCTTGCCAGGTGGCTCCGTGGTAAAGAACCCGCCCGTGAATGCCAGAAATGCAGGAGACGCAAGTTCAATTCCTGGGTGGGGAAGATCCCCTGGAGGAGGAAATGGCAACCCACTCCAGTATTCTTGCCTGGAGAACCCCATGGAGAGAGGAGCCTGGTGGGCTATAGTCCATGGGGTCCCAAAGAGTCAGACAGAAGTGAGCAGCTGAGCACGCATGCATCAGCTTTGAATTCCACCTCCGACGCTTAACAGTTTCCTCATCTGCACATGAAGACCTAAGGATTCATGACACTCAGTGAAAAATGCCCACCCCAGTGCCATCACATAGCGTTCACTCAATAAATGGTAACTCATCCTACCAGCTGCATCATCTCACGGGTATGACTGACTTCACAAACCTAGATCAGCAACAAATGTCCCTTCCTCTGGGCCAGGTTGCTCAATCAAAGTTCCCCAAAATAGAAAAACAAAAACACTTTTTGAAGTAATTTGACTTTTTTTTTAAATGGAAACAACATGGGGCGGGGGGGGAAGTCAAAAGTTTGTTGACCTGTTCAGTGTTTTTAAATTATGTTCAGTGACGTGAGGGAGCAATCACCACGTTCTGGGTTCTCAGCCCCTGACTCGGGTTTGGAGCTAGTCTTAACGACAGGGGAGAAGTCAGTTCCCTTCCCCAGTTCAGCTCATCGTCACTGAAGGAGGCGTGACAGGAAGGCCATCAAGTTCTATGCACATGAATGTGTCTGACTTGGGAGAAAAGGAAAGGAATATTCCTTTATTGCCCATTATTTATCCAGTCCTTGCCTAAAGCCCTTCACGTGTCTGAGGAGTCTCCATCTTGGAAAGTGTGAACCCTTCTCCCTTTTTAGAGGCTCAAAATGCCACCTGCTCCTTTGCAGCCCCCAGCTGCCGGGCTTTAAGTTGGGAGACGGGGAGGGGCGTGCAGGGCAGCAATAGAGGCCAGGGTTCCAGTGGAAGCATCCAGTAGCCTGGGAGACTCGGCACCAGCAGTTAAGTGTTGAAAGGTTAGTCGATCAGTCGTATCCAACTCTTTACAACCCTATGGACTGTAGGCCACCAGGTTCCTCTGTCCATGGGATTCTCCAGGCAAGGATACTGGAGCAGGTTGCCATTCCCTTTCCCAGGGGGTCTTCCTGACCCAGGGATTGAATCCGGGTCTCTGACACTGCAGGCAGATTCTCTGCTGGGTTTGGTTTGGACATTGTTCCTGCCTTCACCTCCCAAAGCTGTTCCTTCAACCCTTCCTGAGATTCTGTGAGCTCCCCCAAATCAGGCTGAGACACTCGTTTTAGCCAGTCAGTTGCTAATGGTTGCAGCTAAAACCCTGAGCAGGGTTCCCAAAGTGAAGCAGAGTGGATATGGATTCTCCAGTCCTAAAAGCCCACCCAGGTGGGCATAGGGGTACGACAGGAGTGAGCCATCTCTGTGTGGTTCCCCAGCAGAGGCACTGACAGCAGCACTCATCCTCTAGGGCTGGGAGGTCCTGGGGGTCTTCAAGGGGACCAGCTGAAGCCTGAGACTGACTAGCTGGAGACCGCAAGGGTAACAGCCTCCTACCAAGTACAGGGGAATTCAAAGCCCATGTGTGTGTGCTCAGCTGCTCAGTTCTGTTTGACTCTTTGTGACCCCATGGACCATAGCCTGCCAGACTCCCCCTCCATGGGATTCTCCAGGCAAGAATACTGGAGTGGGTTGCCATTTCCTTCTCCAAGAGATCTATCTTCCCAACCCAGGGATCAAAGCTGCATCTCCCGCGTCTCCTCCTACCACAGTGCAGCTAAGATGAGGGCAGAGAAGGGCACAGGCCCTCTTGGGCCAGGAGCTGACCCCTGAGCTACTGCCTGCCCTGCCCTGAATAGTGTTGTGGGGGTGGAATCAGACATCTCAGGGACCAGGGTCTCTAGCCACACTGGGGGATGCACTGTCTGTTTGCACACCTCCCACACACACACCCCTGTCTCCCACCACTGATGATGGATGTCTGCCCAAGTCGCCCTCGTATTCGCCACCTTCCTCACGACTCCGTGTGTCTCTTGGCCGCCTCTTTCATGAGGAAATATTGCTCATGTCTCTGCACAATGAATAGGAGGGGGACATGTCTACCATTTGGCCCCCAAGATGTCAGCAATCTTAGGGAATCTCATCTAGGCTTCCCTGCCCCATAGTATGGCAACTTCCCTGACCCTCAGACAAAGTCAAGTAGAATGCTGGACATAATGTTTAAAAACACAACATTTCAAATGATCCCTAGTGAGGAAGGAAAGAATATGCCACCTTTCACCCTGGAGGGCAGTCAACAAACCCTGTAGGATTTCAGCCCCTTGCAAGGACGCAGGGGACAGAAGACAAGACTCGGGGCTCACCCAAGGTGAGGTGGAAAGGACACCTCCCCATAAATCTGAAATCCCAAAGCACATCCCCTCCCCTGTGTAAGGGTGAACCAGGAATAAATGAATCTCATCCCACTCCCATATCAGTTTCCTGCCATAAGAAAGTGTCACAAGTTGGTGATTTAAAGCCACAGAAACTTACTCTCTCACAGCTCTGGACTTCAGGAGTCCAAAATCGGTATCACTAGGCTGAATTCAAGGTGCCAGAAAAGTCTTCAAAGGTTCTAGGGGACAGTCTGCTCCTGCCTTTTCCAAATGCCAGCAGTCTTTGGCTTGCATCAGCATCACTGCTATCTCTGCCTGTATTCAGATCACTTTTTCTTCCTCTGTTTGGTTCTCTCCCTCTGCCTGTCTCTTTATTATAGAGATACCTGAGGTTGCATTTTAAGGCCCACCCAGGCATCACTGACTCAATGGACATGGGTTTGGGTAAACTCCGGGAGTTGGTGATGGACAGGGAGGCCTGGCATGCTGCAGTTCATGGGGTCACAGAGAGTCGGACACGACTGAGCGACTGAACTGAACAGAACTGAACAGGTAATTATCCAGGAGAACTTACCCAACTCAAGATCTTTAATTTAATCACATCTGGAAAGACCCCTTTTCCAAATAGGTCACATTCAGAGATGCCAGAGACTAGGACACCCTTTGAGTGTTTTTATTCAGCCTACTATGCTCCCGCCCCAGGGGCTGCAAGTGAACCTTTTTGGTTTCAGTTTTGTTTCTGATTGGAGAGGCCAAGTAGTATCTTTCCTGAGAAGTTATAATCTCAAAACTGTAGATTTGCAGCCCCGGATCCTTTTTCCTGGCTGGTCAAAATAAAACTTGACGTTAACTGCTAGAAATCACAAAACCCCAAAGGAAAACATCACAAGGAAAAGCCAGCAGAAACAGCAGGCAGCTGGGCCCAACCCACTAAGACTTCAGATGCCGACATAAACGGTCCAAGGAAAGAGAGCACGCAGAGTGCAGTCAAATAAATGTAAGAAGCACTGATAGCATCAGGATGGCACAAGAGGCCGAGTAATTCACAGGAACCCAAATCCCAGTGGCTTGGAGAACAAAGACTACTTTCTCACTCATTTTGTATGTGGCTGGCAATCAACTGAGGGTCTGTTCTTTTCTCAGTGATGTCTTTATTCTAGAATCTAGGCTGAAGGACCTGCCAAATGGGGACAGAACTACCAGACCACAATCGTCCTCAGAGCTTCTGCTGAACATGGAGCATGTCACTGCCCTCCACTTCCTACAGCCAGAAGCTTGGCCAAGTCCAATGTTAGTAGAATGGGGACGTGTGCGCCTTCCCTGGGAAGAGCTGCAAGTCATGCAGAAACAGTCAGGACTGTATGATTCCCTCACAAGGATGAGAGAGAATAATTGGTAGCAGTAAGTAAAAGCTGCTGCAGACTAAGTTTCAAACGGATTTGGTAACGGGGTGAGGGCATGGTAGAGGAGCTGCTAAAGAGATCTCTGGAAATGAAAATTATGATACAGTTGCTTGAACAATGCAGATTCGAATTGTGCAGTTCCACTTATACACAGATTTTTTTTTTTCATTAAATACATACCATAATGTTACACAATCAGTGGTTGTGGAACTACAGCTATGAGAGCAAACTGTAAACTTATATGTGAATTTCAGTCACCCTAATCGCCACATTGTTCAAGGGTCAACTGTAACTGACATTTAAAAGTCAGAGAATGGGCTTAACAGCAAATTAGGAAAACTGAAATGAATGTAAGTAAATTGGGCAGAAACGGAAGCATAAGAGTCAGGATTCAGACAGAGCCAATGAGAAGCGAGACATTTCCATTGTTAGGGAATTGACTCATGGAATTGTGGAGGCTGGCAAGTCTAAAGTCGAGCAGACTGACAGCCAGAGACCCAGGGAAGGGTTGATGTTTCAGCTGAGTCCAAAGGCAATCAGATCAGATCAGATCAGTCGCTCAGTCGTGTCCGACTCTTTGCGACCCCATGAACCGCAGCACGCCAGGCCTCCCTGTCCATCACCAGCTCCCGGAGGTCACTCAGACTCGCATCCATCGAGTCAGTGATGCCATCCAGCCATCTCATCCTCTGTCGTCCCCTTCTCCTCCTGCCCTCAATCCCTCCCAGCATCAGAGTCTTCTCCAATGAGTCAACTCTTCGCATGAGGTGGCCAAAATACTGGAGTTTCAGCTTTAGCATCATTCCTTCTAAAGAAATTCCAGGATTGATCTCCTTCAGAATGGACTGGTTGGATCTTCTTGCAGTCCAAGGGACTCTCAAGAGTCTTCTCCAACACCACAGTTCAAAAGCATCAATTCTTCGGCGCTCAGCCTTCTTCACAGTCCAGCTCTCACATCCATACATGACCACAGGAAAGACTATAGCCTTGACTAGGCGAACCTTTGTTGGTAAAGTAATGTCTCTGCTTTTGAATATGCTATCTAGGTTGGTCATAACTTTCCTTCCAAGGAGCAAGCGTCTTTTAATTTCATGGCTGCAGTCACCATCTGCAGTGATTTTGGAGCCCAGAAAAACAAAGTCTGACACTGTTTCCACTGTTTGCCCATCTATTTCCCATGCAGTGATGGGACCAGATGCCATGATCTTCGTTTTCTGAATGTTGAGCTTTAAGCCAACCTTTTCACTCTCCACTTTCACTTTCATCAAGAGGCTTTTTAGCCCCTCTTCACTTTCTGCCATAAGAGTGGTGTCATCTGCATATCTGAGGTTATTGATATTTCTCCCGGCAATCTTGATTCCAACTTCTGTTTCTTCCAGTCCAGCATTCCTCATGATGTACTCTGCATATAAGTTAAATAAACATGGTGACAATATGCAGCCTTGACGTACTCCTTTTCCTATTTGGAACCAGTCTGTTGTTCCATGTCCAGTTCTAACTGTTGCTTCCTGACCTGCATACAGATTTCTTAAGAGGCAGATCAGGTGGTCTGGCCCATGGAAAAGAAATGCAAAAAAGCAAAATGGCTGTCTGGGGAGGCCTTACAAATAGCTGTGAAAAGAAGAGAAGCGAAAAGCAAAGGAGAAAAGGAAAGATATAAACATCTAAATGCAGAGTTCCAAAGAATAGCAAGAAGAGATAAGAAAGCCTTCTTCAGTGATCAATGCAAAGAAATAGAGGAAAACAACAGAATGGGAAAGACTAGGGATCTCTTCAAGAAAATCAGAGATACCAAAGGAACATTTCATGCAAAGATGGGCACGATAAGGGACAGAGATGGTGTGGACCTAACAGAAGCAGAAGATATTAAGAAGAGGTGGCAAGAATACACAGAAGAACTGTACAAAAAAGAGCTTCAAGACCTAGATAATCATGATGATGTGATCACTGACCTAGAGCCAGACATCTTGGAATGTGAAGTCAAGTGGGCCTTAGAAAGCATCACTACGAACAAAGCTAGTGGAGGTGATGGAATTCCAGTGGAGCTATTCCAAGTCCTGAATGATGATGCTGTGAAAGTGCTGCACTCAATATGCCAGCAAATTGGAAAACTCAGCAGTGGCCACAAGATTGGAAAAGGTCAGTTTTCATCCCAATCCCAAAGAAAGGCAATGCCAAGGAGTGCTCAAACTACCGAACAATTGCACTCATCTCACACGCTAGTAAAGTAATGCTCAAAATTCTCCAAGCCAGACTTCAGCAATATGTGAACCGTGAACTTCCTGATGTTCAAGCTGGATTTAGAAAAGGCAGAGGAACCAGAGATCAAATTGCCAACATCCGCTGGATCATGGAAAAAGCAAGAGAGTTCCAAAGGCAATATGGAGGCATAATTACTCCTTCCTCTGGGGACCTCAGTCTTTTTTTCTCTCAAGGCCTTCAACTGATTGGAAGAGACTCACTCACATGATAAAGGGTAACCTGCTTTACTCAAAGCCTTCTAATTTAAATGCCAACCTCATATTAAAAATAACATCTTCACAGCAACATTCACTGGTATTTGATCAGATATTTGAGTACTATGGTCTTGTCAAGTTGACAAATAAAATTAACCACTGCCAGGAGGGTAGATCTGAAGTGATTATCAAGAATCCATTAACATAACATAAGGATGGGAAATATGAGAGGGGCTTCCCAGGTGGCGCTAGTGGTAAAAAAACCTGCCTGCCAATGCAGGAGACATAGGAGACATGGACTCGATCCCTGGATGGGAAGATACCCTGGAGAAGGGCATGGCAACCCATGCCGGTATTCTTGCCTGGAAAATCCCATGGACAAAGGAGCCTGATAGGCTACAGTCCATAGGGTTGCAAAGAGTCGGATACGACTGAAGCAACTTAGCACAGGCACATACGAGAATAGAATGAGAGGATCTATTACATGTCTAATCACAGTCTTTTTATTTTTTTAGACTCCAAAATCACTGCAGATGGTGACTGCAGTCAACCTAGACAGCATATTAAAAAGAGACATTACTTTACCAACAAAGGTCGGTCTAGTCAAGGCTATGGTTTTTCCAGTAGTCATGTATGTATGTGAGAGATGGACTATAAAGAAAGCTGAGCGCAGAAGAATTGATGCTTTTGAACTGTGGTGTTGGAGAAGACTCTTGAGAATCCCTTGGACTGCAAGGAAGACTCTTGAGAATCCCTTGGACTGTTGGAGAAGACTCTTGAGAGTCCCTTGGACTGCAAATCCAACCAGTCCATCCTAAAGGAGATCAGTCCTGGGTGTTCATTGGACGGACTGATGCTAAAGCTGAAACTCCAATACCTTGGCCACCTGATCCGAAGAAGTGACTCATTTGAAAAGACCCTGATACTGGGAAAGATTGAAGGCAGGAGGAGAAGGGGATGACAGAGGATGAGATGATTGGATGGCATCACCAACTCAATGGACATGAGTTTGGGTGGACTCCGGCAGTTGGTGATGGACAGGGAAGCCTGGCATGTTGCGGTTCATGGGGTCACAAAGAGTCAGACATGACTGAGTGACTGAACTGACTGAACTGAATCACAGTCTCATGAGGAGAGGTAAGAAAGGATGAGGCAAAAGGAGTATTTGAATATTTGAAAAGATAATGACTGATGAAAGACACCAGACTACAAGCTCAGGACAACAAATCCTTAGCTGGACAAAGAAGAAATCACATCAGGGCAAAACTTGCTGTTGTTCAGTTACTAAGTCATATCTGACTCTTTGCAACCCATGGACTGCAGCATGCCAGGCTCCTCTGTCTTCTACTATCTCCCAGAGTGTGCTAAAATTCATGTTCATTGAGTTGGTAATGCTATCTAACCATCTCATCCTCTGCTGCTCTCTTCTCCTTTTGCCTTCAGTCTTGCCCTGCATCAAGGTCTTTTCCAATGGTTGACTCTCTGCATCACATGACCAAAGTATTGGAGCTTCACCTTTAATATCATTCCTTCCAATGAATATTCAGGGTTGATTTTCTTGAGAATTGACTGGTTTGATCTCCTTGCAGTCCAGGGAACTCTCAAAAATCTTCTCCAGTACTACAATTCAAAAGCATCAGTTCTTTAGCACTCAGCTTTCTTTATGGTCCAACTCTCATATCCGTACATGACTACTGGAAAAACCATAGCTTTCACTATCCGGACCTTTGTCAGCAAAATGGTGCTTTTTAATATGCTGTCTCAGTGGCTCAGATGGTAAAGAATCTGCCTGCAATGCTGAAGACCCGGGTTAGATCCCTGGGTCAGGAAGATCCCCTGGAGAAGGGAACAGCAACCCACTCTAGTATTCTTGCCTGGAGAATCCCATAGACAGAGAAGCATGGTGAGCTACAGTCCATAGGGTCCCAAAGAGTCAGACACAACTGAGTGACTAACACACATGCTTTGGCTTCCCTGGTGGCTCAGCTGGTAAAGAATCCACCTGCAATGCAGGAGACTGGGTTCGATCCCTGGGTTGGGAAGGTCCCCTGAGGAAGGGAACACCTACCCATTCCATTATTCTGGCCTGGAGAATTCCATGGACTATATAGTGCATGGAATCGCAAAGAGTCAGACATGACTGAGTGACTTTCACAGACTTGTCATGCCTTTCCTTCCAAGGAGCAAGTGTCTCTATTTCATGGCTGCAGTCATTATCTTGTCATGGCAAAGGGGCTTGCATAACTCAGTGAGGCTCTGAGCTATGCAGTGCAGGCCTACCGAAGATGGATGGGTCACAGTGAAGAGTTCTGACAAAACGTGGTCCACTGGAGGAGGAAATGGCAGCCCACTCCAGTATTCCTGCCACAAGAACCCTGTGAACAGTATGAAAAGGCAAAAAGATATGACACCTAAAGATAAGTCCCTTATGTTGGAAGGTTTCCAGCATGATACTAGGGAAGAGCAAAGGGCAATTACTAATAGCTCCAGAAAGAATGAAGCAACCAGGCCAAAGCAGAAATGACAGTTGTGGACGTGTTTGGTGGTGAAAGTAAAGTCCGATGCTATACAGAACAGTATGGCATAGGAACCTTAAATGTTAGGTTCATGAATCAAGGTAAATCGGAGACTGTCAAGCAGGAGATGGCAAGATTGATCATGGACATTTTAGGAATCAGTGAACTAAAATGAATGGGAATGGGCAAATTTAATTTAAGGTGAAACTGCAGGGCCTCAAAAACAGAGAAGGCATATTATCTTCAAAGAAAAGATAATTAAATTATGGATGATGATCTCAGCAGTAAAGAAGTCAAAAAGTGATAGTATACCTTTCAGGTGCCCTAACATTTTTGTCAACTTTGAATTATAAGACTGCAAAAATATCTTTCCAGAAAAGGGATAAAATAAAGACTCAGACAAACAAAAGTCAATGATGTTTGACATAAAAGATCAAATAAAGATCTAAGGGATATATTTCAGACAGAAGGAAACCATTCCCAGACAGAAATTTTGATACATAAGAAGAAATACAGGAAAGAAACTGGTAAATACATGAGCAAATCTAAACAAGTATTTTCTGTATAAAACAATAACAATATATCCTGGGTTTAAAATAAAATACAGGGAGGGAAACAACTGAAGATGAAATGTTTTAAGATCCTGTTTTGTTTCAGAGGAGAATAAGATGAATCTGAGATATGGGTAAGTTAAGTATCATAAAATATCTAGTCACCTCAATTCTAGAGAAGTGGTTCTTAACTAGGGAGGTGTTTTACCGAAAGTTTTACTTTTGTTTTAGGTTCAAAGGATTTGTTAACAAAAGAAACCACTTGTAACACACAAACAATTTCAGTTTTCTAAAAAAGATCATTTGACTTAATTTCAACATAGAGTCATTAAAAGAAGAGAAATGGAAGCAATAGAAAAGAGTAACAGCACATACATCACCAAATTGGGCTGACCTACATCCAGACTTTAAAACAGTACTGGGAAGTCCCTGGTTAACAGCAATCTGGAATCCCAACCAGGAAAAGGTCACAGGCAGTGCATCCACTCTGTGGATGAGACATCAAATTGCAGTTCCAGGGGTTCCCACTCATAATCCCAGGTCACAAACTGATACCGACTTCAGTCTTTCAGGAAAAGAGATAAAAAAGAACCAGACAAACAAAAGTTGATGACATTTGACATCAAAAGACCTTTTAGAGAAAGATCTCTGGGATATATTTTAGGCAGGAAAAAAAATATTCCCAGATAGAAGTTATGATATGTAAGAAGAAATATAGGAAAGAAAAAAAAGAAAGTAATACAGGAAAGAAACTGGTAGATATATGAGCAAATCTGAACAACTATTTTCCGTATACCATATCTTGGGTTTAAACTAAAACACAGGAAGGAGAACAGCTGACGATGAAACATTTCAAGGTCTAATTAATATTGACTTTAACATTTTTACAACGCTGTTTGTTTTATCTTGTGAGTCATAGGATTTCTTTAAACTCCAGGCGTGACTGGCCAAACCTCCAGGGGTTCAAGAATTCCAAGTCCTACTTCCTTTCTCATCTAAAGTGCTGCCTGACTAGCTGTGCTTGCGGGCAGGCATGGAATCTGGACAGTGTCCAGGAAGGTCAGAAGCAAGGTCAGAGGCCTGCTTTCCTGCTTCTGCTTCTGATTCCGCTTCCTTACAGGCACTTCCGGGCCCACCCTGCAAGACTTCCTACATTTTAATTTCCCTCATAGGATGGGACAGAAGTGTCTCCCACAACACTTCTGGTTGTCTCAACTGACATCAAGGGAGTAGCAGCCAGGCTTTGTAATAAATACTTTATATTGATTACCTTACTTATTCTTTGGGCCCAAACCCTCCACAGGACCCTCTGAAGCCCTGTGAGGAAAGCCCGAGGCAGGCTGCAGGGGCTGCACTGAGAGTTCAACCCTCATGTGTAATGAGGGCTGCAGCTCAGGCCCTGCCATGGCTCAGGGTGGATTCTGTGGCCTTGCCAAGTCTCTGGAGCCTGGTTCTCTTGAGAAGGATATGGGCCGTCTAACTGCTAAGGCTGCAAGCTTTGCAGCTGGGAAGAGAAGGAGGAGGAGAGAACCTCACTGGTGAGAAAATGTCCAAGAATTCTGAGATCAGAAAGGGATTCAGCAGGTCATCTTGTGGGCCCCCATGAAGACACCACAGCAGAAACATATGTCAGGTTTGTTTGAAAGACCCCCTGAGGGAAGCCAGCTTGAGCCAACTTCCCATCACCCCCTCCCCAGGCTTCCCCTTGCCGGCTTCTTCTGGAAGAAAAAGAGAAGAGTTCACTGTGCTTCCTTACTGGCACTTCCAATCCTTCTCTCCAAGACCAGGTCAGCCTCTCAGTCACCCTGCTCGTCCTCACCGTTTTGGTTCTCAGCCATAGCTGCCATTGCAGACACATGGCGAGCTTTAGAAGTGTCAATGCCAGGCCTTGCTCTGACCACTAAGTTAGAACACACTGGGGTGGGATTCAGGTGTCCTGGGTTTTAAGGCTTTCCCAGGTTTTTTCCAGGGAGTGTGCAACCAAGGTGCAGATCGCTGCTCTGCCAGAGAAGGTGTGAGAGAAGGTAAGTAACTGTTATCCTGCACTCCTCTCTGTTTTCCTGTTCTCTTATCTTTAATACCCAGCTAAAGGGTCCACCAGGGTTCCCCAGATGGCTCAGCAGTAAAGAATCTACCTACCAGTGCAGGAGATGCGGGTTAGATCCTTGGATCAGAAAGATCCCCTGGAGATGGAAACAGCAACCCACTCTGGTATTCTTTCTGGGAAATCCCATGGGCAGAGGAGCCTGGCAAGCTATAGTTCATGGGGTCACCAAGAAGTCAGACACAACTCAGTGAATAAACAATAACAACAAAAGGTCTACGCATCACCTTCTGCTTTTACAAGAAGATCAGAAATTATTCAGAGTTAGGAACATCTCAGGGAAATATCGGAGAAGGCAATGGCACCCCACTCCAGTACTTTTGCCAAGAAAATCCCATGGACGAAGGAGCCTGGTAGGCTGCAGTCCATGGGGTCGCTGGAGTCGGACATGACTGAGCGACTTCACTTCCACTTTTCACTTTCATGCTTTGGAGAAGGAAATGGCAACCCACTCCAGTGTTCTTGCCTGGAGAATCCCAGGGACGGGAAAGCCTGGTGGGCTGCCATCTATGGGGTCACACAGAGTCGGACACGACTAAAGTGACCTAGCAGCAGCAGCAGCAGGGAAATATGTTCATGACCGAAAATTTTTCCTCCCAGCACTGCTCCAGGCTTCTGAGCTTCTCACCACTGGTCATCTGGGAAGTAATTCTCCACGCTGCTACCCCTTTCTCTATGCTGGCACTTGACACAGACCTACTACTAAGAAGGGTCTGTTGAAATAATAGATAATAAAAATGTAAACTGAAACCTTCTTGAGTACCTGGCAGCTACACTACAGATCAAATAGAAACTCATTAACACAGGCAGACTAAATATAGCTAATTCTGTTTATATAAGTTAACAAAACACCAAAACACAGGCAAGAGAAAAATAAAATCAGTGAAAATCTCCCAGGTAAAGAAAAAGGTTATATTCTCTTCTGTCTACTTTTAAATTGAGTTGAAGTTGTTTTTCACCTTCAACTGCACATCAGAAGTCACAAAATTTTACAGTATCTCAGTTCTATTCCCCATTTTTAATATTTTTACTTCTTGTTGCCAATTTTTGCTTCTTATGCCGAAATAAGATTAGCCTTTATTTTAGTTAGCACCAGAAGAGTGGGTTAGAAATCAAACCCTCAGTGGCAAACTTTGTTTTAATGTCAAAAGCCATCTTTGAGCACAAGGACAAATAATGGAATGTTTTCACCAAGTGAGCTTTTAAAATTTAGCTCTTTAGAAGAAAAAAAAAATGGAGAAATGTGATAAGGATGGACCAAATACCCGGGAAGAAACTTAAAGGTTTTAAAAATAAATAAATAAATAACAAGTTTTTTTAAAGTTCTGTTTCAAAAGAGATAGAAGATAGCAAAGTAAGAAGACCCTGAGCTCACCTACTCCCATGGACACACCCAAATTACAACTATTTACAGAGCAACTATCGATGACAAAAACCTATGACCCAGAAATCCCACCATATACCCTGAGAAAATCATAATTCAAAAAGACACATGCACCTCAATGTTCATTGCAGCACTATTTGCAATAGCCAGGACACGGAAGCAACCTAAATATCCATCAACAGATGAACAGGTGAAGAAGATGTGGTCCATACATAGAATGGAAAAAGGAAGGCCGACGTGGATAGACCTAGGGCCTGTCATACAGAGTGAAGTAAGTCAGAAAGAGAACAACAAATTTGTGTATTAACATATATATGTAGAAGCTAGAAAAATGCTACAGATGAACCTATTTGCAGGGCAGGAATAGAGATGCAGATGTAGAGAACTGATGGGTGGACACGGGGTGGGAGTCGATGAAGTGGGAGATTAGGACTGACGTATGTACGCTGCCCTGTGCAAAACAGATTAGCTAGTGGGAACCTGCTGTATAGCTCAGGGAACTCAGCTCAGCACTCTATGATGACCCAGATGAGTGGGATGGCAGGAAGGGGGGAGAAAGGTCCAAGAGGGAGGGGGTATATGTATACATATAGCTGATCTATTTCACTGTCCAGCAGAAACTAACACAATATTGTAAAGCAACTATATCACAATTTAAAAAAAAAGGTACTTGGAGACAAATGAAAAGAGAGACCCAATGATCAAAAATCTATGGGACCCTGCAAAAGCCATTCTAAGAGGGAAGTTTACAGCACTAAATCCTACCTCAAGAAACAAGAAAAATCTCAAATAAACAGCTTAGAGTTACACTTAAAGGAACTAGAAAAAGAATAAAGAAACCTTAGTAGGAGGAAAGAAATATTAAAGATCCTAGCAGATACATTTTAAAAGTTTTTCTTTGAGAAGATAAAATTGATCAACCTTTAGGCAAACTCATCAAGAAAAATAGAGAGGGCAAAAATCAGTAAACCCAGGCATGAAAGAAGAAAAGTTATGACCAACACCACAGAAATGCAAGGCATCATAAGAGATTGCTACAGACAATTTTATGCCAATAAAATGGACAACCTAGAAGGAATACATAAATTCCTATAAATGTACTGTGTCCCAAGACTGAATCAGTAAGAAATAGAAAATATGAGCCAACTGATTACCAGTAGTGAAACTGAGTCACTAATCAATAAACTTCCAACAAACAAAAGTCCAGGACCAGGTGGCTTCAAAGTTAAATTCTATCAAACATTTAAAGAAGTGTTAATGCCTAGCCTTCTCAAAATACTCCATAAAACTGAAGAGGAAGGAATACTTCCAAACTCATTCTCCGAGGCCAGCATCATCTAGATAATAAAACCAAAGACACCACACAAACAAAAATTACAGGTCAATACCCCTGATGATGGAGAAGGCAATGGCACCCCACTCCAGTACTCTTGCCTGGAAAATACCATGGACAGAGGAGCCTGGTGGGCCGCAGTCCATGGAGTCGCTAAGAGTCGGACACGACTGAGCGACTTCACTTTGACTTTTCACTTTCATGCATTGGAGAAGGAAATGACAACCCACTCCAGTGTTCTTGCCTGGAGAATCCCAGGGACAGGGGAGCCTGGTGGGCTGCCATCTGTGGGGTTGCACAGAGTCGGACACAACTGAAGCGATTTAGCAGCAGCAGCAGCATCCCTGATAAACATAAATGCAAAAATCCTCAACAAAATATTAGCAAGCTGAATTCAGCAATATATTAAAAGGATTCTACACCAAGACTAAGTGGGGTTTATGCCAGAGATGCAGGGATGTTTCAATATCTGCAAATCGGTATGATATACTACATTAGCAAGTTGAAGAATAATAATCATATCATTTCAATAGATGCAAAAAAGCTTTTTACAAAATTCAACATCTATTCATGATAAGAAATTGTCAACAAAGTGAGTATAGAGGGAATATTGTTGTTGTGTATCCACTAAGTTGTGTCTGATTCTTTTGCAACCCCATGGACTATAGCCTGCTAGGCTCTTCTGTCCATGGGAATTCCCAGGCAAGAATACTGGAGTGGGTTGTCATTTCCTTCTCCAGGAGATCTTCCTGACCCAGGGATCAAATCTGCATCTCCTGCACTGGAAGGCGGATTCTTACTGCTGAGCCACCAGGGTGGCTGTAGAGGGAATATACCTCAACGTTATAAAGGTCATACACGATAAACCCACAGCTACCTTCATATTTAATGATGAAAAGCTGAAATCATTTCCTCTACGATCAGGAACAAGAAAAGTATGCCAACTCTCACCACTTTCATTCAACATGAAATTCCAAGCCTCAGCAATCAGATAAGGAAAAAAAAATAGAAGGAATCCAGTTGGAGAGGAAGGAGTAAAACTGTGGCTGTTTGCAGACAACATGATATCATACATAGAAAATCCTCAGGCTAGCGCCAAAAAAATACTAGACCTCATCAGTGAATTCAGTACAATGATGCAAAATCAATACACAGAAATCTATAGTATTTCTATACACATGCTAGTAAAGTAATGCTCAAAATTCTCCAAGCCAGGCTTCAGCAATACGTGAACTGTGAACTTTCTGATGTTCAAGCTGGTTTTAGAAAAGACAGAGGAACCAGAGATCAAATTGCCAACATCCACTGGATCATGGAAAAAGCAAGAGAGTTCCAGAAAACATCTATTTCTGCTTTATTGACTATGCCAAAGCCTTTGACTGTGTGGATCACAATAAACTGTGGGAAATTCTGAAAGAGATGGGAATACCAGACCACCTGACCTGCCTATATGCAGGTCAGGAAGCAACAGTTAGAACTGGACAAGGAACAACAGACTGGTTCCAAATAGGAAAAGGAGTACGTCAAGGCTGTATATTGTCACCCTGCTTATTTAACTTATATGCAGAGTACATCATGAGAAATGCTGGACTGGAAGAAGCACAAGCTGGAATCAAGATTGCCGGGACAAGTATCAATAACCTCAGATATGCAGATGACACCACCCTTATGGCAGAAAGTGAAGAAGAACTCAAAAGCCTCTTGATGAAAGTGAAAGTGGAGAGTGAAAAAGTTGACTTAAAGCTCAACATTCAGAAAACGAAGATCATGGCATCCGGTCCCATCACTTCATGGGAAATAGATGGGGAAACAGTGGAAACAGTGTCAGACTTTATTTTGGGGGCTCCAAAATCACTGCAGATGCTGACTGCAGCCATGAAATTAAAAGACGCTTACTCCTTGGAAGGAAAGTTATGACCAACCTAGATCACATATTCAAAAGCAGAGACATTACTTTGTCAACAAATGTCCATCTAGTCGAGGCTATGGTTTTTCCAGTGGTCATGTGAGAGCTGGACTGTGAAGAAAGCTGAGTGCCGAAGAATTGATGCTTTTGAACTGTGGTGTTGGAGAAGACTCTTGAGAGTCCCTTGGACTGCAAGGAGATCCAACCAGTCCATTCTGAAGGAGATCAGTCCTGGGTGTTCTTTGGAAGGAATGATGTTAAAGCTGAAACTCCAGTACTTTGGCCACTTCATGCGAAGAGTTGACTCATTGGAAAAGAATGTGATGCTGGGAGGGATTGGGAGCACAAGGAGAAGTGGACGACAGAGGATGAAATGGCTGGAAGGCATCACCAACTCGATGGACGTGAGTTTGAGTGAACTCCTGGAGATGGAGATGGACAGAGAGGCCTGGTGTGCTACAATTCATGGGGTCGCGAAGAGTCGGACATGACTAAGCGAATGAACTGAACTGAACTGATACACTAACAACAAACTATCAGAAAGAGAAATTCAGAAAACAAACTCAACATTGTAACAAATTCAATAAAGATTTTACAAATGGTCCACATCAAAAAATAAAAATCTTTTAAAAAAAGAGAAATATTTATCTGTAAAGGTCTTTAGTGGATTCATGGGCCCTGAAGATTAGAGGACTTTAAATCAGCAGAAGTCTCAGCAAGCATCTAGTAGCCCCTTTGTTATCCTAAGTGCTAGGGAAGACAAGGATCTGGTCCCACTACTCTAATAACCAACACTGTGAAAAACCAATGCTGTGAAAAGTCTGGCAGTTCATCAAAGAAATACACATAAAATTGTCATATGACCTAACAATTCCAGTCCTGGTTATACAACCAAGGGAACTGAAACTACACATCTACACAAAGACCTGCTCTACACAAATATGCATAGCAGTGTTATTCACAGTTAGTCAAAAAGTGGAGCCAGCCCACTTGTCCATGAGATGATGAATGGATACACGAAATCTGCTAAAGCCACACAATGGAATAGTATGCAGCAATGAAATGAAATATCCCTACATGCCATTTGACCTTGCCACTTGACCCAGATGCCACATAAACCTTGAAAACATGCTAAGTGAGAGAAGCCAGTCACAAAGGGTCACAAAGGTTTGATCTCTTTCCACTTCTATAAATTGTCCAGCATAGGCAAATCCATTGACACAGAAAGTGCTGGGGTTGCAGGGGTGGGGGAGGGGAGAGGAGAAGAATGGGGAGTGGCTACTCACGGATAGGGGACCTCTTTTAGGATGATAAAAATGTTCTGCAATAAGATAGTGATGATGGCCATCATGTATTTGTGAATATACAAAAACTGTTGAATCCTACATTTTAGATGGGTGAATTATATGGTACCTGAATTATATCTCGGTAAAGGTGTTATTTATTTTTTGTTAAGTGCTGAATTTGCAGAACACACAGGATGCCAGGGAAGGACTGAGGAGGGCCGCTTACGTGACTTAAAGGTTGCCTGAGAGCTTCCTGTGTTCTTTGTACTGTTACCACCAGCATCACTTCTTTGCACAGCTTCCTGGAGCCGCCTGGCATTGTCATCAGTCACAATAGCTTCCACTGGTTATAAAAAATAGAAACCATCTGTGTGTTGTTCCCTTGTTTTATTTGGCAAATGCAAACTGTTGTCGTTACTTAAGGTCGTATTTCTTAGCCAAGAGTTCTACACAGTATTTCTACAAGGCTAGAACAAGAAGGGGAAAATATTAATTTAAAAAATTGAAGTATAACTGACCTACCAGGCTATGTTAGTTCCAGGTGTACAGCATAGGGATTCAATATTTCGATACATTGCAAAGTGATCACCATGATAGATCTAGCTGCCATGACCATGCAGAGTTATTACAATATTACTGACTGTATTTCCCATGATGTGCATTTCACCCCCAAGACTCATTTATTTTGTAACTGAAAATTTCTATCTCTCAATTACCCCTATGTATTTTATTCATCCCCAAAGCCCCTCCCTTCTAGAAACCACCTCATCGTTCTCTGCATCTGTAAGTGTATTCCTGTTCCTGTTTTTATTATGTTTGTTCTTTTGTTAAGTTTTTTAGATTCTACATCATACGACATTTGTCTGTCTTTGTCTAACTCATTTTACTTAGCCTAATATCCTCTAGTTCCATCCGTGTTATAAAAGACGGTAAGATTTCATTCCTTCCATGGATAAGTGATATTCCATTGCGTATTTACGACACCATCTTTATCCATTCATCTATTGATTGTTTCCATATATTGACTACAAATAATGCTGTGGTGAACATAGGGGTCTGTATATCTTTTCAAATTAGTGTTTTTCTTTTCTTTGGAAAAATATCCAGAAGTGAAATTCCTGTATTATATGGTAGTTCTATTTGTAATTTTTTGAAAAAACTCCAGACTGTTTTCCATAATGCCTATACCAACTTACATTCCCGTCAACAGTACACAGTTCAGTTCAGTTCAGTTCAGTTCAGTTGCTCAGCCGTGTCCGACTCTTTGCGACCCCATGAATTGTAGCACGCCAGGCCTCCCTGTCCATCTCCATCTCCCGGAGTTCACTCAAACTCACGTCCATCGAGTCGGTGATGCCTTCCAGCCATTTTATCCTCTGTCGTCCCCTTCTCCTTCTGCCCCCAATCCCTCCCAGCATCACATTCTTTTCCAATGAGTCAACTCTTCGCATGAGGTGGCCAAAGTACTGGAGTTTCAGCTTTAACATCATTCCTTCCAAAGAACACCCAGGACTGATCTCCTTCAGAATGGACTGGTTGGATCTCCTTGCAGTCCAAGGGACTCTCAAGAGTCTTCTCCAACACCACAGTTCAAAAGCATCAATTCTTCGGCACTCAGCTTTCTTCACAGTCCAACTCTCACATAACCACTGGAAAAACCATAGCCTTGACTAGATGGACCTTTGTTGGTAAAGTAATGTCTCTGCTTTTGAATATGTGATCTAGGTTGGTCATAACTTTCCTTCCAAGGAGTAAGCGTCTTTTAATTTCATGGCTGCAGTCACCATCTGCCGTGATTTTGGAGCCCCCAAAATAAATTCTGACACTGTTTCCACTGTTTCCCCATCTATTTCCCATGAAGTGATGGGACCGGATGCCATGATATTCGTTTTCTGAATGTTGACCTTTAAGTCAACTTTTTCACTCTCCACTTTCACTTTCATCAAGAGGCTTTTGAGTTCTTCTTCACTTTCTGCCATAAGGGTGGTGTCATCTGCATATCTGAGGTTAGTGATATTTCTCCCGGCAATCTTGATTCCAGCTTGTGTTTCTTCCAGCCCAGCGTTTCTCATGATGTACTCTGCATAGAAGTTAAATAAGCAGGGTGACAATATGCAGCCTTGACGTACTCCATTTCCTATTTGGAACCAGTCTGTTGTTCCATGTCCAGTTCTAATTGTTGCTTCCTGACCTGCATATAGGCAGGTCAGGTGGTCTGGTATTCCC
Source organism: Tragelaphus eurycerus (assembly GCA_935064755.1). Lineage (NCBI taxonomy): Eukaryota > Metazoa > Chordata > Mammalia > Artiodactyla > Bovidae > Tragelaphus > Tragelaphus eurycerus. Next base: position 46,435,637 of record CAKXYN010000009.1, read on the forward strand.
ATCTCTTTCAGAATTTCCCACAGTTTATTGTGATCCATACAGTCAAAGGCTTTGGCATAGTCAATAAAGCAGAAATAGATGTTTTTCTGGAACTCTCTTGCTTTTTTGATGATCCAGCGGATGTTGGCCTTTTCTAAAACCAGCTTGAACATCAGGAAGTTCACGGTTCACGTATTGCTGAAGCCTGGCTTGGAGAATTTTGAGCATTACTTTACTAGCATGTGAGATGAGTGCAATTGTGCGGTAGTTTGAGCATTCTTTGGCATTGCCTTTCTTTGGGATTGGAATGAAAACTGACCTTTTCCAGTCCTGTGGCCACTGCTGAGTTTTCCAAATTTGCTTGGAAATTTGCACTTTCACAGCATCATCTTTCAGGATTTGAAATAGTTCCACTGGAATTCCATCAGCTTCACTAGCTTTGTTCATAGTGATGCTTTCTAAGGCCCACTTGACTTCACATTCCAGGATGTCTGGCTCTAGGTGAGTGATCACACCATCATGATTATCTAAGTTGTGAAGATCTTTTTTGTACAGTTCTTCTGCATATTCTTGCCACCTCTTCTTAATATCTTCTGCTACTGTTAGGTCCATACCATTTCTGTCCTTTATTGAGCCCATCTTTGCATGAAATGTTCCCTTGGTATCTCTAATTTCTTGGTATCTCTAATTTTCTTGAAGGGATCTCTAGTCTTTCCCATTCTGTTGTTTTCCTCTATTTCTTTGCATTGATCGCTGAAGAAGGCTTTCTTATCTCTTCTTGCTATTCTTTGGAACTCTGAATTCAGATGCTTATATCTTTCCTTTTCTCCTTTGCTTTTCACTTCTCTTTTCTCAGCTATTTGTAAGCCCTCCCGAGACAGCCATTTTGCTTTTTTGCATTTCTTTTCCATGGGGATGGTCTTGATTCCTGTCTCCTGTACAATGTCACGAACCTCAGTCCATAGTTCATCAGGCACTCTATCTATCAGATCTAGACCCTTAAATCTATTTCTCACTTCCACTGTATAATCTTAAGGGATTTAATTTAGGTCATACCTGAATGGTCTAGTGGTTTTCCCTACTTTCTTCAATTTAAGTATGAATTTGGCAATAAGGAGTTCATGATCTGAGCCACAGTCAGCTCCCGGTCTTGTCTTTGCTAACTGTACAGAGCTTCTCCATCTTTGGCTGCAAAGAATATAATCAATCTGATTTCACTGTTGACCATCTGGTGATGTCCATGTGTAGAGTCTTCTCTTGTGTTGTTGGAAGAGGGTGTTTGCTATGACCAGTGCATTCTCTTGGCAAAACTCTATTAGCCTCTGCCCTGCTTCATTCTGTATTCCAAGGCCAAATTTGCCTGTTACTCCAAGCGTTTCTTGACTTCCTACTTTTGCATTCCAGTCTCCTATAATGAAAAGGACATCTTTTTTGGGTGTTAGTTCTAAAAGGTCTTGTAGGTCTTCATAGAACTGTTCAACTTCAGCTTCTTCAGTGTTACTGGTTGGGGCATAGACTTGGATTACTGTGATATTGAATGGTTTGCCTTGGAAACAAACAGAGACCATTCTGTCATTTTTGAGATTGCATCCAAGTACTGCATTTTGGACTCTTTTGTTGACCACGATGGCTACTCCATTTCTTCTAAGGGATTCCTGCCCGCAGTAGTAGATATAATGGTCATCTGAGTTAAATACACCTATTCCAATCCATTTTAGTTGCTGATTCCTAGAATGTCGACATTCAATCTTGCCATCTCTTGTTTGACCACTTCCAATTTGCCTTGATTCATGGACCTGACATTCCAGGTTCCTATGCAATATTGCTCTTTATAGCATCAGACCTTGCTTCTATCACCAGTCACATCCACAGCTGGGTATTGTTTTTGCTTTGGCTCCATCCCTTCATTCTTTCTGGAGTTACATCTCCACTGATCTCCAGTAGCATATTGGGCACCTACTGACCTGGGGAGTTCCTCTTTCAGTATCCTATCATTTTGCCTTTTCATACTTTTTTTAAAAATATAAATTTATTTATTTTAATTGGAGACTAATTACTTTACAATATTGTATTGGTTTTGCCATACATCAACATGAATCCGCCACAGGTATACACATGTTCCCTCATCCAAGGTAAGGAGCAGCAGCTGCGCTTTGCTGGAGCAGCCATGAAGAGATACCCCAGGTCCAAGGTAAGAGAAACCCAAGTAAGACGGTAGGTGTTGCAAGAGGGCATCAGAGGGAAGACACACTGAAACCCTAATCACAGAAAACTAGTCAATCTAATCTTTCGGACCTCTCCACCATGACCTGCCTGTCTTGGGTGGCCCCACAGGGCATGGCTTAGTTTCACTGAGTTAGACAAGGCTGTGGTCCTAGTGTGATTAGACTGACTAGTATTCTGTGATTATGGTTTCAGTGTGTCTTCCCTCTGATGCCCTCTTGCAACACCTACCGTCTTACTTGGGTTTCTCTTATTTGGACGTGGGGTATCTCTTCACGGATGGTCCAGCAAAGCACAGCCGCTGCTCCTTACCTTGGACGAGGGGTATCTCCTCACCGCCGCCATCCTGATTTTGAACGTGGAGTAGCTCCTCTCGGCCCTCCTGCACCCGCGCAGCCACCGCTCCTTGGACCTGGGGTAGCTCCTCCCGGCCGCAGCCCCTGACCTCGGACGCGGGGTGGCTCCCCTCGGCGCTCCTGCGCATAGCCTGACACTCCCGGCCGCCGCCCCTGACCTCGGACGTAGGGTAGCTCCTCTTGGCCGTGCTTCTGCGAGGTCCATTGCAGCCAGTTCACCACATCCTCATCAACAGTGGGTTGTTGGGTTTTTTTTTCTTGTCTTTTTGATAATAGTGTGTGACAGGTGTGAGGCGGTATCTTATTGTGGGTTTGTTTGTTTTTAAACTATATTGCTCTTCATCACTCCACGGGCTTTTCTCTAGTTGTAGCAAGTGGGGGCTACTCTCTAGTTGCAGTGCAAGGAATGTTCATTGCTGTGACATATTCTCGTTTTTTTGGCCACAAGGCATCCCTGACCAGCGATCAAACCCACACCCACTGAAAGGTGAAAATCTTAACCCCTGGACCACCAGGGGAGTCCCAAGAAATATGTCTTGGTAAAGCTTTACATGCTTTTATTCCCCTTCTCCAAGTTAACTTGGCCTTACCTCTTCTTTGAGTGGTCTCTGCCCATTTATAATTTCTGCTGCCAGCCTTTGGCTAGTCCAGAGCTGTCAGTATTTCCTTTCATGGGCTCCATGTCTTCATCTGTCTCATTCATATTCATGGGGAAAAATGATGGGGTGAGGGGGGATCAGCAAGAAGATCCATGTCCAGACTCGGTTACGGAATGGAGCGGGGGAAGGGAGGAGGGAACTCCCAAGAACTGAATCCAGTGGACTCTAGAGATGCACACTGTTGATTCTCCTTGAAATAGGCAGAAGGATAAACATTCAGAGAGAGGGGTGCCTGGTTAGCTGACTCTATGTATCAGAACTGGATAAATTGCATTATTGATTTTTCAACCAAATAGCTCCATCCCCGACAAGTCTCCCTAGACTCAAAATTGCCCTTTGGGCCATGGTTAATGAACCCTCTACAATCCGGGTCAGACTGGAGAATTTCATGGTCTGAGGACCCTAATCTGCTCATGGGTGCCTGGAACCTCCTTTGCCCTCACTCCACTGGCCCCTCTCCAACACCCCCATTGTATTTCTCACTGGTCCATAGTCAAGTCTGCCAAGTCTTCTAACCACAGAAGCCAGAGTTCCTTCCAGTGGGCCCCTTAACTACACCTGTCTCTGGCTTTGATTTGCCCAGCAGCATATTGTCACCCCATCTGTCCTTTCCCACTGAGCTGCTTTGATGGTGAGGCCAGAAGCAAAAATAGCAGGTGAATGGTTTTGTTTCCTCTTGGTTCGTTTACAAAATACCTTCTACCCATGGGAGAGGGCTTGCCCTTCCTTCCTCTTTCTGCTGCAAATGTGGTTTCTCACAGCTCATCTCTAGAAGATTCTTGGCTCATTCTGGTGCTGCAGTCTCTCTGGCACTCTCGCTAGAAGGTTCTGGATGCTCTAAAACGCTTGCCTAGAGCTGTGTGCCTGCCTTCAATCTTTAGAATAGATCCTGTAAGTCTGAGCTCAAAAAACATGAGTGAGTAAACATTTAGTTACACTTCTGTTCATCTTCCCTGGTGGCTCAGAGGTTAAAGCGTCTGCCTGCAATGCGGGAGACCTGGGTTCTTTCCCTGGGTCGGGAAGATCCCCTGGAGAAGGAAATGGCAACCCACTCCAGTATTCTTGCCTGGAGAATCCTATAGACAGAGGAGCCTGGTGGGCTATGGTCCACGGGGTCGCAAAGAGTCGGAGACACTGAGCGAATAGTCTCTAGTCTCATCTTCATGGGTTGCCCCCTCCCCTACTGTGCCTTGGGAGAGCCTTGATTTGTCCTAAAACATTTGGAAATGCCCTTCCTATGGTCCACGATTTCAGCACCTCTCACTTTTACATAGCTGGGACGTCATCTCCACTTTTTTTTTTAAATATAAATGTATTTATTTTAATTGGAGGCTAATTACTTTACAATATTGTATTGGTTTTGCCATACATCAACATGAATCTTCCACAGGTGTACATGTGTTCCCCATCCTGAACCCCCTTCCCACCTCCCTCCCCATACCATCCCTCGGGGTCATCCCAGTGCACCAGCCCTAAGCATCCCATATCATACATCAAACCTGGACTGGCGATTCGTTTCAAATATGATAGTATACATGTTTCAATGCCATTCTCCCAAATCATCCCACCCTCACCCTCTCCCACAGAGTCCAAAAGACTGTTCTATACATCTGTGTCTCTTTTGCTGTCTCCATACAAGGTTATCGTTACCATCATTCTAAATTCCATATATATGCGTTGCTGCTGCTGCTAAGTCACTTCAGTCGTGTCTGACTCTGTGCGACCCCATAGACGGAAGCTCACCAGGCTCCCCTGTCCCTGGGATTCTCCAGGCAAGAAGACTGGAGTGGGTTGCCATTTCCTTCTCCAATGCATGAAGGTGAAAAGTGAAAGTGAAGTCGCTCAGTTGTGTCCAACTCTTAGCGACCCCATGGACTGGAGCCCACCAGGCTCCTCCGTCGTCCATGGGATTCTCCAGGCAAAAGTACTGGGGGGGGGGGGGGGGGGGGGGGTGCCAATGCCTTCCCCAATATATGTGTTAGTATACTGTATTGATGTTTTTCTTTCTGGCTTACTTCACTCTGTATAATAGGCTCCAGTTTCATCCACTTCATTAGAACTGATTCAAATGTATTCTTTTTAATGGCTGGGTAATACTCCATTGTGTATATGTACCACAGCTTTCTTATCCATTCATCTGCTGATGGACATCTAGGTTGCTTCCACGTCCTGGCTATTATAAACAGTGCTCTGATGAACATGTACTCTTGGGGTACATGTGTCTCTTTCAATTCTGGTTTCCTTGGTGTGTATGCCCAGCAGGGGGATTGCTGGGTCATAAGGCAGTTCTATTTCCAGTTTTTTAAGGAATCTCCACACTGTTCTCCATAGTGGCTGTACTAGTTTGCATTCCCCCCAACAGTGTAAGAGGGTTCCCTTTTCTCCACACCCTCTCCAGCATTTATTGCTTGTAGACTTTTGGATAGCAGCCATTCTGACCTGCGTGAGATGGTACCTAATTGTGGTTTTGATTTGCATTTCTCTGATAATGAGTGATGTTGAGCATCTTTTCACATGTTTGTTAGCCATCTGTATGTCTTCTTTGGAGAAATGTCTGTTTAGGCCCATTTTTTGATTGGGTTGTTTATTTTTCTGGAATTGAGCTGCAGGAGTTGCTTGTATATTTTTGAGATTAATTCTTTGTCAGTTGCTTCATTTGCTATTATTTTCTCCCATTCTGAAGGCTATCTTTTCACCTTGCTTATAGTTTCCTTTGTTGTGCAGAAGCTTTTAAGTTTCAGATCAGATCAGTCGCTCAGTCGTGTCCGACTCTTTGCGACCCCATGAACCGCAGCACGCCAGGCCTCCCTGTCCATCACCAGCTCCCGGAGGTCACTCAGACTCGCATCCATCGAGTCAGTGATGCCATCCAGCCATCTCATCCTCTGTCGTCCCCTTCTCCTCCTGCCCTCAATCCCTCCCAGCATCAGAGTCTTCTCCAATGAGTCAACTCTTCGCATGAGGTGGCCAAAGTACTGGAGTTTCAGCTTTAGCATCATTCCTTCTAAAGAAATTCCAGGATTGATCTCCTTCAGAATGGATTGGTTGGATCTTCTTGCAGTCCAAGGGACTCTCAAGAGTCTTCTCCAACACCACAGTTCAAAAGCATCAATTCTTCGGCGCTCAGCCTTCTTCACAGTCCAGCTCTCACATCCATACATGACCACAGGAAAGACCATAGCCTTGACTAGGCGAACCTTTGTTGGTAAAGTAATGTCTCTGCTTTTGAATATGCTATCTAGGTTGCTCATAACTTTCCTTCCAAGGAGCAAGTGTCTTTTAATTTCATGGCTGCAGTCACCATCTGCAGTGATTTTGGAGCCCAGAAAAACAAAGTCTGACACTGTTTCCACTGTTTGCCCATCTATTTCCCATGCAGTGATGGGACCAGATGCCATGATCTTCGTTTTCTGAATGTTGAGCTTTAAGCCAACCTTTTCACTCTCCACTTTCACTTTCATCAAGAGGCTTTTTAGCCCCTCTTCACTTTCTGCCATAAGAGTGGTGTCATCTGCATATCTGAGGTTATTGATATTTCTCCCGGCAATCTTGATTCCAACTTCTGTTTCTTCCAGTCCAGCATTTCTCATGATGTACTCTGCATATAAGTTAAATAAACATGGTGACAATATGCAGCCTTGACGTACTCCTTTTCCTATTTGGAACCAGTCTGTTGTTCCATGACCAGTTCTAACTGTTGCTTCCTGACCTGCATACAGATTTCTTAAGAGGCAGATCAGGTGGTCTGGTATTCCCATCTCTTTCAGAATTTTCCACAGTTTATTGTGATCCACACAGTCAAAGGCTTTGGCATAGTCAATAAAGCAGAAATAGATGTTTTTCTGGAACTCTCTTGCTTTTTCCATGATCCAGTGGATGTTGGCAATTTGATCTCTGGTTCCTCTGCCTTTTCTAAAACCAGCTTGAATATCAGGAAGTTCACGGTTCACATATTGCTGAAGCCTGGCTTGGAGAATTTTGAGCATTACTTTACTAGCGTGTGAGATGAGTGCAATTGTTCGGTAGTTTGAGCACTCCTTGGCATTGCCTTTCTTTGGGATTGGGATGAAAACTGACCTTTTCCAATCCTGTGGCCACTGCTGAGTTTTCCAAATTTGCTGGCATATTGAGTGTAGCACTTTCACAGCATCATCATTCAGGACTTGGAATAGCTCCACTGGAATTCCATCACCTCCACTAGCTTTGTTCATAGTGATGCTTTCTAAGGCCCATTTGACTTCACATTCCAAGATGTCTGGCTCTAGGTCAGTGATCACATCATCATGATTATCTAGGTCTTGAAGCTCTTTTTTGTACAGTTCTTCTGTGTATTCTTGCCACCTCTTCTTAATATCTTCTGCTTCTGTTAAGTCCACACCATCTCTGTCCTTTATCGTGCCCATCTTTGCATGAAATGTTCCTTTGGTATCTTTGATTTTCTTGAAGAGATCCCTAGTCTTTCCCATTCTGTTGTTTTCCTCTATTTCTTTGCATTGATCACTGAAGAAGGCTTTCTTATCTCTTCTTGCTATTCTTTGGAACTCTGCATTCAGATGTTTATATCTTTCCTTTTCTCCTTTGCTTTTCGCTTCTCTTCTTTTCACAGCTATTTGTAAGGCCTCCCCAGACAGCCATTTTGCTTTTTTGCATTTCTTTTCCATGGGGATGGTCTTGATCCCTGTCTCCTGTACAATGTCACGAACCTCATTCCATAGTTCATCAGGCACTCTTTCAGATCTAGGCCCTTAAATCTATTTCTCACTTCCACTGTATAATCATAAGTGATTTGATTTAGGTCATACCTGAATGGTCTAGTAGTTTTCTCTACTTTCTTCAATTTCAGTCTGAATTTGGCAATAAGGAGTTCATGGTCTGAGCTACAGTCAGCTCCTGGTCTTGTTTTAGCTGATTGTATAGAGCTTCTCCATCTTTGGCTGCAAAGAATATAATCGATCTGATTTTGGTGTTGACCATCTGGTGATGTCCATGTATAGAGTCTTCTCTTGTGTTGTTGGAAGAGGGTATTTGCTATGACCAGTGCATTTTCTTGGCAAAACTCTGTTAGTCTTTGCCCTGCTTCATTCCATATCCCAAGGCCAAATTTGCCTGTTACTCCAGGTGTTTCCTGACTTCCTACTTTTGCATTCCAGTCCCCTATAATGAAAAGGACATCTTTTTTGGGTGTTAGTTCTAAAAGGTCTTGTAGGTCTTCATAGAACCTTTCAACTTCAGCTTCTTCGGCGTTACTGGTTGGGGCATAGATTTGGATTACTGTGACATTGAATGGTTTGCCTTGGAAACGAACAGAAATCATTCTGTCATTTTTGAGATTGCATCCAAGTACTGCATTTCGGACTCTTTTGTTGACCATGATGGCCACTCCATTTCTTCTGAGGGATTCCTGCCCACAGTAGTAGATATAATGGTCATCCGAGTTAAATTCACCCATTCCAGTCCATTTTAGTTCGCTAATTCCTAGAATGTCAACATTCACTCTTGCCATCTCTTGTTTGACCACTTCTAATTTGCCTTGATTCATGGACCTGACATTCCAGGTTCCTAAACTAATTAAGTTTAATTAGGTCCTATTTGTTTATTTTTGCTTTTATTTCCAATACTCTGGGCGGTGGGTCATAGAGGATCCTGCTGTGATGTATGTCGGAGAGTGTTTTGCCTATGTTGTCCTGTAGGAGTTTTATAGTTTCTGGTCTTACGTTTAGATCTTTAATCCATTTTGAGTTTATTTTTGTGTATGGTGTTAGAAAGTGTTCTAGTTTCATTCTTTTACAAGTGGTTGACCAGTTTTCCCAGCACCACTTGTTAAAGAGATTGTCTTTTCTCCATTGTATATTCTTGCCTCCTTTGTCAAAGATAAGGTGTCCATATGTGCGTGGATTTATCTCTGGGCTTTCTATTTTGTTCCATTGATCTATATTTCTGTCTTTGTGCCAGTACCACACTGTCTTGATCCGTCATCTCCACTTTGTCCACAGAGCCATCATTCAATCATTCCATAGTGAAATTATTCAAGCAGCAGGACAGGAAGTCCTGAAAAGTAGTCCCCTAAAAAGATACCCAGGTCCTAACTACTAGAATCTGTGGATGTGACTCTATTTGGAAAAAAAGGATCTTTGCAGATGGGATTAAGTTCAAGGTCTTGATATACACATTGTCTTAGATTATCCAGGTGGGCCTTAAATGCCTATACAAGTGTCCTTGTATGAGAGGTGGGGTGGGGGTTGGGGGGGTATTCTGTGGATAGGAGGGCAAGAGGCAGTGTAACCACAGAGGCAGAGATTGGAGTGATGTGGCCACAAGTTGAGACATGTCCAGAACCATCAAAGGCAGAAGGAACTGGTTCTCTTTGAGAGTCTGTGGAAGAGTGCAGCCTTGACAACACACAGTTCTGGTCTGTGGGAGGATAATTTCTGTTCTTTTTAAACCACTCAGTTTATGGTCATTTGTCAAGGCAGCCACAGGAAACCGACAGAGTAGTGAACGGCTCCATTGTTTTAACCTGCCCAGTTTAACCTCTTTTTAATGTTTAAAATGGTAAAGAGGGCGGGCGAGCGAGAGCTGACTGTACAGGAATGCCATTCCACCCTCTGCTCAGCCAAGGGGAGTAACTGCAAACTGTCTTGTACCCTGAACCCTAGTTTAGACAGCGCTCAAGCCATGGCACCCCACCCCAGTACTTTTGCCTGGAAAATCCCATGGACGGAGGAGCCTGGTGGGCTGCAGTCCATGGGGTCGCTAAGAGTCAGACATGACTGAGCGACTTCACTTTCTCTTTTCACTTTCATGCATTGGAGAAGGAAATGGCAACCCACTCCAGTGTTCTTGCCTGGAGAATCCCAGGGACGGGGAAGCCTGGTGGGCTACCGTCTATGGGGTCACACAGAGTCGGACACGACTGAAGTGACTTAGCATAGCATAGCATAAGCCAGTCTACTTCCTGTGGGATAAAAAATGGGTAAAAGAAACGTAAAACTCTGTCTCATGCAACAAAGACTCAATATGATTTTCCTCGCTGAGTCATGTTCATGTTCTGTCTCCTGGTTGCCTCACGACTCACGTCTGAGCCAACTGAGTGAGTGAGTGAAGTCGCTCAGTAGTGTCTGACTGTTTGCGACCCCATAGATGGTGGCTACCAGGCTCCTCTGTCCATGGGATTTTCCAGGCAAGAGTACCAGAGTGGATTGCCCTTTCCTTTTCCTGGTGATCTTCCCGATCCAGGGATCGAACCCAGGTCCCCCGCATTGCAGGCAGACGCTTTACCCTCTGAGCCACCAGGGAATACTGCCTTAGTTTTCACACCCATCAGAGCTTTTCATTCAACAGCCTGGAACGTACAGGCTGGCACTCGATGAGCTAGAGAATTGCCCTGGGTTTGTGACTAGAAATATGACCGGATGGTTGAAGCTATGAGGGTAAAGTCTCTGAGCAGGAGGAATCAGGGCCAGGACAGGCTCTGGACTGCATTGAGGTACTCTACCAAAACAGGAAACCCAGGGCCGCTGAGACATCTTTCCCTCTGAGAACAACACTGTGTACTTGCCCGGATGAAGCAGGAGTTAATAGCCAGTCTTGTGTGCAGCTATATAAATAAGCACTTCCGCATGTTAATTTCATTCTCACAACAGCCCTATGAAGTGGATACTATTGTTTGCCTCATTTTTCAAAGGTTGAGACTCAAGCACAGAGAGGTTGTGGAATTTACCTAAGATCACATGGGAAAAGAGTGACACAACGGGGAATTGAGGCTAAGTGGTGTGGCTCTGGAGTCTATGTTCTTACCCACCTGTGACAGGCAGACTCTGGGATGGCCACCGCTGATCCCTACCTCCTGGTGCTCACACCTCAGAGTAATCCCCACCTTTGCGTAATCCACTCTTCTTGAGCGTGCATGGTACCTGTGACTTGACAGAAGCTAACAAAGGGATAAGGCAATGGCACCCCACTCCAGTACTCTTGCCTGGAAAATCCCATGGACAGAGGACCCTGGTGGGCTGCAGTCCATGGGGTCGCTAAGAGTCGGACACGACTGAGTGACTTCACTTTCACTTTTCACTCTCATGCATTGGAGAAGGAAATGGCAACCCACTCCAGTGTTCTTGCCTGGAGAATCCCAGGGATGGGGAGCCTGGTGGCTGCCATCTATGGGGTCGCACAGAGTCGGACACGACTGAAGTGACTTAGCAGCAGCAGCAACAAAGGGATGCCGCTTCTGTATTTAAGTTACAGATGATGGTGGTTCCTGTCTTGCTGGCTGACTCACTCAAGTGACTTCTCAGCCTGCACCCTTTTAAAAAAAATTTTATTTCCGTGGCTTTCTGTAGTTGCAGCGCAGGGGCGGAAGCGGGGTCTGCCGTTTGTTGCCAGGCGCAGCTTCCCTTGTTGTGGAGCACAGGCTCTATGTTGTGGAGTATGAGCTTAAGTACTGCAGCTCCCCGGCTCTAGAGCACAGGCTCAGGAGTTGTGGCACACGGGCTTAGTTGGCCCGCAGCATGTGGAATCATCCCGGATGAGGGATCAAACCTGTGTCCCCTGCTTTGGCAGGTGGGTTCTTATCCACTGAACCACCAGGGAAGCGCTCAGCTTGCCTCCTTTGGGGAAGCAAGCTGCCAGGGTGGAAAGGCCCATGTGGGAAGGACCTGAAGCCACCTGCACTCACCAGTAAGGAATTGGGCTCCTCACTTTAACCGCGGTAGGAAGTAGATGGGCCCCGGGACTGGACAGCTGGTGTTTGTCAAACAGAGTAAAACTAGAGCTTTGTTCTCACCCAGACACTCCAAGGACAAAGTTAATGGCAAGAGCTGAGTTCTGCCAAAGCAAAGAGATAAGATGCCCGTTCCTGAGGTCAAGGAAAACCTCCCTGTCTGCACACACACAGGAAGGCTCCTGGGGAGTCAAAAAGGAGGGGATGCCATCCCATAATAGGTGATGTCAAGCTTCCCACAGGCCTCTGCACTGGAATCTATCTCAGCGAAAAGATGCTCATGAAGATTGGGGAGGACCTTAGGACAAGTCAGAGGTGGGAAAAGAAACAAGATAACTGGTCAATGGTAAACAAAGACCTGGAAGAACTGATCCTATGTGAGTGGTTTAACCTCCTCTCTACTGTGCTCTTCATCCCAGACACCCACAGCCTTTCTCTCCGGGGGTGTAGTTCTGTCTTGTTTCCGACTTAAGTAACTGTCTCTTTGTGTGCTATCCCATTTGCAGTGCTGTGTCTCTAAACTTTGTACCTGTTTATACAGTCTTTGCCTCCTTAAAACATTCTTCCTTTCGAACAGGCAAGAGCTAGGGCCATTTTGCTTCTAGCCTCTAGTCCCTGGTGCTCTGGCAGCTAGGATTTCTGGTTTTTCATCCAAGCCACCCGGGTTCAGTTCCTGGACTGGCAACTAGAATATCTCTTTAGGACCACTACTGTGTCTCTTGAGATAATGAGAATGAAAGTGTTAGTTGCTCAGTTGTGTCCAACTCTTTGACACCCCATGGACTGTGTAGCCCACCGGCCTCCTCTGTCCATGGAATTCTTCAGGCAAGAATACTGGAGTGGGCTGCCATGCCCTTCTCCAGGGATCTTCCCTACCCAGGAATCAAATCCAGATCTCCTGTATTGCAGGCAGATTCTTTACCATCTGAGCCATCCGGGAAGCCCCTCCGAGATAAAAATGGCCCTAAAGAAACTGAATTCCGCCAACAACCCTGTGATCTTAAAAGTGAATTTTTCCTGTACTACACAGAGAATATGGGCTTCCCTTGTAGCTCAGTCTGTAGAGAATCTGCCTGCAATGCAGGAGAACTGTGTTTGACTCCTCAGTTGGGAAGATCCTGTGGAGGAGGAAATAGCAGCCTCCTCCAGTATTCTTGCCTGGAGAAGCCCATGGCCAGAGGAGCCTGGTAGCTTGCCAGCCCATGGGATTGCAAGGATCGACATGACTTAGTGACTAAACCACCACCACCACACAGGAAATATAGCCAATATTTTATAACAACTGTAAGTGCCATCTAAGCTTTAAAAATTGTGAAACATTGTATTGTACGCTTGTAATTTATAAAATATATAATTAATAGTATTGTTTATATAATATATAATTTATATAATAAATATATAATTGTATATTTTATATTATATCAATATAAAATTTAAAAATTATATAAAATACATTTGCATAATTATATAATAATTTATATAATATATAATATTGTACATCAGCTATACTTCAATAAAAGCTTCTGCACAACAAAGGAAACTATAAGCAAGGTGAAAAGACAGCCTTCAGAATGGGAGAAAATAATAGCAAATGAAGCAACTGACAAAGAATTAATCTCAAAATATACAAGCAACTCCTGCAGCTCAATTCCAGAAAAATAAACAACCCAATCAAAAAATGGGCCTAAACAGACATTTCTCTAAAGAAGACATACAGATGGCTAACAAACACATGAAAAGATGCTCAACATCACTCATTATCAGAGAAATGCAAATCAAAACCACAATGAGGTACCATCTCACGCAGGTCAGAATGGCTGCTATCCAAAAGTCTACAAACAATAAATGCTGGAGAGGGTGTGGAGAAAAGGGAACCCTCTTACACTGTTGGGGGGAATGCAAATTAGTACAGCCACTATGGAGAACAGTGTGGAGATTCCTTAAAAAACTGGAAATAAAACTGCCTTATGACCCAGCAATCCCACTGCTAAGCATACACACCAAGGAAACCAGAATTGAAAGAGACACGTGTACCCCAATGTTCATCAGAGCACTGTTTATCACAGCCAGGACGTGGAAGCAACCTAGATGTCCATCAGCAGATGAATGGATAAGAAAGCTGTGGTACATATACACAATGGAGTATTACCCAGCGATTAAAAAGAATATATTTGAATAAGTTCTAATGAGGTGGAAGAGACTGGAGCCTATTATACAGAGTGAAGTAAGCCAGAAAGAAAAACACCAATACAGTAAGCTGCTGCTAAGTGCTGCTGCTAAGTCGCTTCAGTCGTGTCCTTCTCTGTGCAACCCCATAGACGGCAGCCCAACAGGTTCCTCTGTCCCTGGGATTCTCCAGGCAAGAACACTGGAGTGGGTTGCCATTTCCTTCTCCAATGCAGGAAAGTGTAAAGTGAAAGTGAAGTCGCTCAGTCGTGTCCGACTCTTAGCGACCCCATGAACTGGAGCCTACCAGGCTCCTCTGTCCATGGAATTTTCCAGGCAAAAGTACTGGGGTGGGGTGCCATTGCCTTCCCCACCAATACAGTATACTAACGCATATATATGGAATTTAGAAAGATGGTAATGATAATCCTGTATGTGAGATAGCAAAAGAGACACTGATGTATAGAACAGTCTTTTGGACTCTGTGGGAGAGGGAGAGGGTGGGATGATTTGGGAGAATGGCATTGAAACATGTATATCATCATATGTGAAATGGATCGCCAGCCCAGGTTTGATGCATGAGGCAGGGTGCTGGTGCACTGGGATGACCCCGAGGGATGGGGTAGGGAGGGAGGTGGAGGGGGTTCAGGATGGGGAACATGTGAACGCCCGTGGCTGATTCAGGTCAATGTATGGCACTGAACCACTTAGCCTCCAATTAAAATAAATAAATTTATATTAAAGAAAAAAGAAAAAGTGGGCTCTTCTCTAGTGGACCCTCATCCTGGCTGACACATTGAGAGACCCTGAACTGAGGGTCCAGCCAAGCTCTTCCTGGATTCCTGGCTCATAGAACTGAGAAAGTAAGGTTCTGCTTTCTGCTTGCTTGGTTTTGGCCTTACCGTGCAGCATGCAAGATCTTAGTTCCCCAGCCAGGAATGGAACCCATGCCCGCTGCATTGGGAGGGCAGAATTTTAACCACTGGACCTTCAGGGAAGTCTCATAATGTTATTTTAATCTGTTATATTGGGGTTACTCATTATGCAGCCACAGATAACTGACACGGCCCCCTGGTGTTGAGTTCCACCTCAGTCACAAGCCTACTGACCATGCACCATGCCAGGCCTCGAGTTCCTCTTCATCTCAGGGAGTGATGGTTTGTCTCATTCATCCACTCGACAGCTATTTACTGAGCATACACGCATATAAAAATACATATGCACTATATATAAACACACACATATATGTGTATATACACACATAAACATGCCTTTGTGTGTATATAGATGTACATGTGTGTATATCATGTCCTATCAGTTCTGTTTCTTTGGAGAAATGCAGCAGCAATTGCAGACACGTAAATGAGTCTTATGGCAGGTCGCAAGAAGTGCTCTGGGGGGAAAATAAAACTGAGGTTTGTGGATAACGAATGCTGGGAGGTAGGAGGGAGATCACAGACAGCCTCAGTGAAGATAAGACACCTGAACAAGAGACCTGAAGGCATTGAAGAAGCAAGAGCGGAAGGCGAGCGTGGGATGGTTTGTGAGAACAGCACTGAAACATGTATATTACCACATGTGAACTAGATGCCCAGTCCAGGTTCAATGCATGAAACAGGGCACTCAAAGCCGGTGCACTGGGACATCCCAGAGGGATAGGATGGGGAGGGAGGTGGAGGGGGGTGTTCAAGATGGGAACACGTGTAGACTCGTGGCTGATTCATGTCAATGTAGGGCAGAAACCACCACAATATTGTAAAGTAATTAGCCTCCAATTAAAATTAATTAATTTTAAGAAAAGAGCTGCAGCTATCTGGGGAAGAGCACTCCCAACAGAGGAAGCAGCGAATGTTCCCTTTTCCTCAGCCAGGACGGGCAAGGGGGCAGTGTGACCACAATGGAGAGAGCGAGTGAGAGGGGACACAGGAAGTCCTCCCGGTCCCACGGCCGACAGGTAATGGATTGAGACTGGGCGAACCTGAGTCCAGAGACTGTCTTCATCGTCATTGTTCCCTCCTTCTCCTTCTGTTGCAATACCCTGCAGGTAAGAGGTGTGTGACGATTATATTGCAGAGGTAGGGGAAGATTCCAGTCTTCTTTATACATATGCACAGACACTTTCTTCTCTGCCCTCCATTTAAGCCTCTGTTAACTGATTTGCCCAGGTCCAATGTACAACCTATTTGTAGTGTCTGCCGGCCAGTTCAGAGTCAGTGGGGGGACTTTGAATTTTCTTCGTTGTGGATTAAACAAGAGTCAATTGCTTAGTGCCAAGTTGCCTCACAGGTACCTTGATGTCTTTGCTTGATTTGAAAGACACAATCCTTGCAATCAAAAGTGATGTCTAGGGACTTCCCTGGCTGCCCAGGGTCTAAGACTCCAGGCTCCCAGTGTGGGGAACTAGACCCCATGTGCCACAACTAAAAATCCCACATGCTGCAACTAAGACCCAGCGCAGCCAAATAAGTAACTATTTTTTAAAGTATTTATTTAACTATGTTTATTTTTGGCTGTGCATGGGCATTCACTAACTGTGCTGAGCAGGGGCTGCTCTTCACTGCGGTGCACAGGCCTCTCATCGCGGTGGCTTCTCTAGAGCACAGGCTTTAGTACTTGTGGCACTCGGGCTCGCTTGCCCCACGGCATGTGGACTCTTTGCCGGCTAAGAATCAAACCTGTGCCCCTTGCATTGCAAGGCAGACTTCTAACCACTGGATCACCAAGGAAGCTTCTAAATATTTTTTTAAGACATTTCTACTATGGTGAGTTTGTGCAAGAATAACAAGGTAAAACTCCACTCAGAAATTTCATATTCAACAGAAAGCCCTGAGCCCTTCGTCATGAAACCCACCCCACTGGACACATTTATTTATCTGGCAATGGCACCCCACTCCAGTACTCTTGCCTGGAAAATCCCATGGACGGAGGAGCCTGGTAGGCTGCAGTCCATGGGGTCGCTAAGAGTCGGACACGACTGAGCGACTTCACTTTCACTTTTCACTTTTCATGCATTGGAGAAGGAAATGACAATCCACTCCAGTGCTCTTGCCTGGAGAATCCCAGGGACGGGGGAGCCTGGTGGGCTGCCATCTCTGGGGTTGCACAGAGTCGGACACGACTGAAGCAACTTAGGAGCAGCATCCTTCCTCTAGGAGGGCAAACAGACCTCCATCCTGCATCATTTTCTAACCGACCACCTTGAGGACTTAAGGTGGTCTGCCTCCAAGTACAGAAAACTTCAACCCAAGTGACATTAACTGAATAAAAAAGCAGAAACCCACATGTACAATAGAAGAAGAGCAAAAAGAGCCAAGAGATAGTGACATATATTTGGAACCTGACAATTTACTAAAAGAACAGCACTTAGCAGAGTGGAAAAACCTGGAAATTATGTATCTAAGGAAAGGGCTGCCTGTGAGAAGCCCCCAGAAAGGCTCTGGAAAGAGATGTGCCAAGTACCCCAGGAGGCAGGACCAGGGGGCGACGGTGCAAATAGGGGAGTTGGAGGTGTGTTGAGCAGTTTTTGGTCCCTCCAAGTCCCCTTCCAGCTGGCACACAGTCAGCTGTGTGTGTGTGTGTGTGTGTGTGTGTGTGTGTGTGCTCAGAGGCTTCAGTTGCATCCAACTCTTTGTGACCCCATGGACTGTAGCCCACCAGGCTCCTCTGTCCATGGGATTCTCCAGGCAAGAATACTGGAGGGGGTAGCCATGCCCTCCTCCAGGGGAATCTTCCCAACCCAGGGATCGAACTCGAGTTTACTGCATCTTCTGCTTTGCAGGTGGATTCTTTACCACTGAGCCACCAGGGAAGCTTGCACACACTCAGCTACATTTCTCCAAATCCCACACTGGTTTATTCTCTTCAAAAAAAAAAAAAAAAAAATTGAGACATTGAAAGCATCCCATTCTGGGCAAGTGGGAGTGAGATACTCTATTTAGAGAACTCTTTCATCCAATCCCCCTCCCCTATCACAGCTTTTCTCTCCCTGCAGCACTTAACTTGGCTCAATGTATACCAATAGAATACATCACTGTGCAAAGAGGTGCTCTTGAACCTGGGTATCCCTTCTCGGTTGGTCTCTGCTCCCTGGCTCAGGCTCTCATGAAATTCCTTCTCCTTGGGCTGAAGTACAGAGACCAAAACAAACCAACAACTACAGGCCAAGGAACAGGGCAGAACTGCAAACAACTCCAAGGAGAGGAGTGGGGGGAAGGCAAGGAGAGGAACAAGGTGGGAGAGAGGGGAAAGGAGATGGAAGGAAGAGGAGCAACTGTGTTTGATTCATCTGTTTTCCCAGGTTGAAATTTCTGAAACTGTGGGGGTTACAACAGGGGAAATATCATTAAAAATTAATGAATAATTGCACTCCTTGATATTTACCCAAAGGAGTTCAAAACTTACGTTCACACAAAACCCTGTGCACCTAATGTTAATAGCAGCTTTATTCACAACTGCCCAAACTTAGAAGCAACTGAAATGTCCTTCAGAAGGTGAACAGGACAAACAAAATCAGACAATGGAATATTATTCAGCACTGAATAAATGAGCCATCAAGCCACAGGAAAAATGTGGAGGAAACTTAACCACATATTACTTGCTGAAAGAAGCCAATTTGAAAGGCTACAAGCTTCATGAGTGAAGTTGCTCAGTCTTGTCTGACTCTTTGCAACCCCATGGACGGTGGCTACAAGGCTCCTCCATCCATGGCATTCTCCAGGCAAGAGTATCGGAGTGGATTGCCATTTCCTTCTCCAGGGGATCTTCCCGATGCGGGGATCAAACCCAGGTCTCCCGCATTGCAGGCAGACGCTTTACCGTCTGAGCCACCAGGGAACACAAGCTGCATAATTCCAGCTGTATGACATTCTGGAAAATACAAAAAACTAAAGAGACAATAAACAGATTGGTGGTTGCCAGGGGTTGGGGGTTGGGGAGGGAGTGAGGACAGCAGAGCACAGAACATTTTTAGAGCAGTGAAGCTGTTCTACCTGATACAATGATGGTGGATGCCCATCAGTACACATTTGTGAAAACCCGTACGTATCCAACACCAAGAGTGAACTCTAATGTAAACTATGAACTTTGGGTGATAATATTGCATCATTGTAGGCTCATGGATTGTTTCAAACGGATCCTTCTGGCGTGGGACGTTGGTAGTGAGGGACGCTGGGCAAGTGTGGGGTCAGAGTGTGGACAGGAACTTGGTCCTTTCCACATGGCTTTGCTGTGGATCTAATACTGCTTTAAACATAAAATTCATACAGCAGAAATTAGCATTCCACTGTAAATCAACTATACTTCAACTTTTTTAAAGGTTATTAATTTTTCAAAAAAAATTAATGAACATTGGGAAGTAACTTTAAGGGAAGAAGGTAAATGCAGAGATGGTTAGATAGCATCACCGACACAATGGACATGAATTTGAGCAAACTCTGGGAGACAGTGGAGGACAGAGGAACCGGGTGTGCTACCGTCCTTGGGGTCACAAAGAGTCAGACACAACTTAGTGACTGAACAACAACTTTTTAAATCATCTCGTATTCTCGCCAGTAGTGCAGAGCTTAATCAGAGCTCTAATTATCAGTGCAACTGGTGGGCAAGGACTAACCTGTTCATCACTGTATTTCATCATTTAAAGGCTGTCAGTAAATGTTTGCTTTCTCCCACTTAACCGAGGAAGTTGAGGATTTGGGGGATGTTTTTGAGTCAAAAAGCCAGTCATTGGATTGTCATTTAGACTTGGAATAAGGGTGTGTTATCCACAGATGAGTCTGCAAACTGCGAAGGGGGTGCAGGGAGGTAGGCAGTACCCAAGAATGGGTTAATGCATGCTGGCATTAGCCATGGACACATAGGGGCCTTGATATCTCCTAGAGCCACAACACCTGTCCTTTGTAAGATTCTGGCATTACCAGAGAACCCTGGTGAATGCAGCAGTAATCAGAAGCCATCTTACTTTGGATTTCCGGAAGTCAGGACTTGGCAGTCAAGAGGAGAAATTACTTAAGAAGGAGACAGCTGTTTCCTATGTGCGGCTGTCCCCAGGCCCCTGTGGCAGGGCAAATTATTAACACAGAGAAGTCAAATGCAACTGAACACACAATTTGCAAATTCTCTGCCATCTGCAGTGCCTTCAAGTGCCTCTTAGAAGCTGTTCTGGGAAAGGGATCTGCCTGGCCAGGAGTGGTTTGGTGTACAACCTCAGTGCTCACTGAGCGGACTTTGGTTTTCTTGGAAAACTAAAAGACAGGCCTCTGACTGCTAACCATGTTATCCGTATAACTGGAGATGATTTCAGTGGTATCTCCCTCTTAAAAAAAGATAAATTGTGCCACTTGAGTGCAGCTGTCACTGATTGGGTCTATGTGAACAGGATAAAAGAGTTATGTCCACCAGCAGCTCTGTGATAAATTGTTGAAGAGCCACAGCAAGAAACAAGAAAAGCTGACCACAGGAATGTCCCAGACAGAAAGGAAAAGGCCAGCAAGGAGACTCCCCAGGGGGCTGTCATGGTCTCTCGGGGACCATAGTCAGACTCTCTGCTGTGGCGCAGCCCATACACAAGCCCAGGACCTCCATCCTCTGGTACTTTCCTACCAAGAGCACCCCAGACCCACCTTTTGCACTGAGCCATGAAAATCAGATTTCCTTTGGGAAAAGCACTATAAAATACTCTTTAAAAAAATAATAAATAATCTTATTTATTTATTTTTTGGCTTGGTGGGTCTTTGTTGCTGGGTGGGCTTTTCTCTAGTTGCAGCAAGTGGGGGCTGCTCTCTTGTTGCGGTGTGCGGGCTTCTCATTGTGGTGGCTGCTCTTGTTGCAGAGCAGGGGCTCTAAGATGCACCGGGCTTCAGCAGTTGCGGTTGCCAGGCTCTAGAGCACAGGCTGAATAGTTGCGGTGCATGGGCCCAGTTGTTCCGAGGCATGTGGGATCTTCCTGGACCAGGGATGGAATCCCTGTTTCCTGCATTAGCAGGCGGATTCCTCACCACTGAGCCACCAGGGAAGCCCTCCTTCCAAAGAATGTTCTTGAAATGAACCGAAGTTCACTCTGCTATCAGGAGGAGGCGACCCCACACACCACATTCAGGTCTTTTCCAGGATTCCACATCCTTAAGTACAAGAGGGTGCAGCCGTGAGCACCCAGGAGCTGAGGTCGGAGAAGAAGGGAGGATGGAGATGGGAATCCAGGAAAGAAGCCTGTGCCAGCCCAGAGGAGCTGGGGTTCCACCTCAGTCAACAGTGGACTCTGTGGGCTGCCCTCAGGGACTGCCCAGTGGAGGGCTTGGGGTGGGAAAGGCGGCAGGAGGGCCTCACTGTAGCCAGGCTAGAGTTAATGGCAGAGTCTGCTGGAGGTAGGGGCAAGACAGCAGCAGAGGGATTCTCTGAGGCAGAAAGAATCAACTGAAAGGGAGAAATCTAGGCTACAGCCCAGGCCTCTAGCTCTGGACAACTGGAAAGAAGGGGTGCCATTTTCCTCAATGGAAAAGGTCAGCTGGAGAAGGAGCAGCTAGAAGGAGAGTGAGCTGAGAAACCAAGACATCCATTCTGGCCATGCCAAGTATGAGATGCCTGTGAGATAATCAGGTTAAGATGACAAGGCGGTAGCTGGTTGTAAGAGCCAGAAGTTCGGAAATCGTTTTGGGCTAAAACATTAACATTGGCATCAAAGACATAGTTTGTTGTTGTTGTTGCTTCTGTTTTGTTTTTTTCTATTTTTTTTTCTGTTTGTTTGTTTTTTTCTCTCTTTTTTTTTAAAATCTGCCTGCACCGGGTCTTAGTTGAGGCCCGTGAACTCTTAGCTGCAGCATGTGGGATCTCATTTCCTGACCAGGGATTGGACCCCTGAACTGGGAGCGTGGAGTCCTAGCCACTGGACCCCAGGGCAGTCCCAAGGATGTAGTGGTTTTTAAAAAAGATAAGATGGTACAAGAACACTTGAGAAGAAGAACCAGAAGAATGGAATGCCCAAGAGAAGAAAGGGAGCTTCATGAAAGGACCTGAGCAGAAATAGTCAAACAAGTAAGAGGAAAAAAAAACCCACAAGAGTGTGATGTTCTAGGAATTGAGGAAAAAGGATTTTTCTAGAAGGAACTGGTCAGCTCTGTTGAAAGCTGGTAAGATAGGTAAGATAAGGACAGGAGGTGTAATAGATGTAGTGGCCCAGAGGACATGTAGTGGACACAGTCGGGTACCTCCCAGTCCCTCCGTCAGGACAGAAGAGCTGAGGGAAGGGCTTTGTGCAAGCTCCCACCTCCCTCAGAGGAAGCCCACGTCCAGTGTCTGCTTCAAGCAGGAGTGCAAACCCAGTCCTTGCCTCGACTCCAACAACTCTGAAGTATCACCCCACGGCAGAGCTCCCTGAGGGTTTGGCTGAGATGTGACGGAATCCGAGTTCAGCGGCTCCCTCTGTCCAGCCGTCCGTTCCTCACCCCTTACGAAAGTTGTTCCCAAGATCATTTCCAGATGCCTTTCCCTTCTGGGCCAGACTAATAGGCAATTACAAGGCTTTACCTGGCAGGACCCGGGGGACGTTCCCTCCCTGCCTGAGAACTGGTAACAGCCAGGCCTGAAGTCTCTGACCGGAGCTGCAGTCCGGGACTCGGGTCCCTGGCTGACCATGCTCTGACGCTCTGTGCTTGCAGCCCTGGCACCTTCATTCCTAGGTCTCTAGATCTGTGGTCTTCTTCAGGGGCCTCTGCTAAGGCCCCCTTATGAGGGAGGAGGAGAAAGCCTTGAGGCACAGTTGGCCACCATGCCTTGCACCTAATTGCCCTCCCCTCTCTCCAGGCCCAGGTCCACAAAACTGCAGAAGCCTTTGATTCAGGCTCCCTCAACAGCAAGACAACCCCCACTGATCCATCTGACCTGGACCAGGGCATGTTCCACCAGAGAATATGGAAGGGGTGCCTCTGTGTATGCCGTCGCTGTGAGAGATGGAAACCTCACTGGTACTCTCATCTGGGGCTGTTGTTTTATCAGCTACCCCAATCCCTGGCAGCTGAGATCTCCCTCTGCAGCTCAGCTGAGCCCTGGATGCAAACACTGATGATACCCATGGGAGCTGGGAGGATGCCCTTGGAAAAGACAAGAGAGGGTGGCAGGACCCAGAGCCCTGGTCCTGGCCTGGGGCAGGACAGAGAGAGAAGAGAATATGGGTCGTCACAGGCAGGCTAGCCGACTGGGGAGCGGGGAGGGAAATTCAGAAAGTCTGGCATCTCCTCCGTTCCTAATAAATGTCATCAGCTAAAGGAGGGAGCAGAGGAGTTTGGGGGAGAAATAAGAAGACGTGAAATGATTCTCCAGGACAGTGACACAGTGAACTCACTCAATGAGGGAGCAGGATAACTGGGCGGTGCTGGGAGTGTACTTGAAAACCAGACTATCTGCAAAGTGCCTGGCTCTGCGATGGGCAAATAGCAGGTGCTTCGCTTCATTAGCTGGAAAAAGGGCTAGAAGAAGAGCCCTCCGGGGGTGATGCTCACCTGTTGCTATGTTTCTTGTTTCCACAACAGTCCTGGGAGAAAATGATCCAGCAAGTAGAAGAAAGTGTGTCTGAAAGTGACTTAGAGGCACCCAGTTGAACAGCCCATGTCCACAGGTGGGGAAATTCAAACATCATATTGGTTTTCACAGTACTAGCAGTAAAACTGCCATGCCTACTCACACATTACAGTTTGTATCAGAAAGTTCTCAAGTGTGAAATCTTGGGGTCTTTCTCTTCTTGACCCCCGGGCAGCTAATGAGAAAGCCTGAAACTGCCCCAGGCAGGCTACCCTAAAAGGCCCTGTCGTTTTGATCGTACTCGCTGCCCTGGAGGCTTCAGTTGCCTGTGAGGTCCTAAGCAGACGGAGAGGTAGAAAGGCCTCTTCTTGTCAGTCTTAATGATTACTGAGAAATAAAAATCATTGTCTATTCCCTACATGTGGAGTCTAAAAAGAAGTGATACAAATGAACTTGCAAAACAGAGACTCACAGACTTAGAGAAAAAATTTATGGTTACCAGGGGGAAAGGATGGTGGAAAGGGCTTCTCAGAGAGTTTGGGGTGGACATGGACAGGCTGCTATACTTAAAATGGATAAGAAACAAAGACCTACTATATAGGCACAGGGAACTCTGCTCAGTGTTAGGTGGCAGCTTGGATGGGAGGAGAGTTTGGGGGGAAATGGATACCTGTACGTTTGTCTGAGTCCCTTCAATGTTCACCTAAAACTATCACAACATTGTTAATCAGCTATTAAGTGTTCAAGAGTTAGTTACTCAGTCGTATCCGACTATTTGCAACCCCATGGACTGTATCCCGCCAGGCTCTGTTCTTGGAATTCTCCAGGCAAGAATACTGAAGTAGGTAGCCATTCCCTTCTCCAGGGGCATCTTCCCAACCCAGGGATCACAGCATTGTTAATCAGGCTAACAATGTTAACCTGTTAATGTTAATCATAACACAATTTTTTTTTAATTTTGTAATTTTAAAATTAAAAAAAAATATCATTGTCTAGGTCCATTGAATTGACCATAATGAGTCAATCCAAACCAGGCACTTCTTGGAACAAGCAGTTGCAAAATGACTTCTATTGGATGCATCATAAAGACTTAGGTAATTAGACATAATCCATTATCAGCCTCTACTTTCAAGATAAGACCTCCAAGCAACATCATTTCTCAAGGAATGATAAGACTGAGGACATTAAAAAAATCAAACTGAAACTATTTAGAGCCAATAACCTGGGCAGGGTCTCATGTAATAAACAAAGTCCACGCAAAAAAGATAAAGAGGCTCTTCTGCCTGGACACATCCCTTGGATGGCAGATCCAAGTCTCCTGTCCCTGGTTCTGAGCTATCAACTGATAATGCTGTATAGATTATCGAAGGCTTCCTATGTGGCACTAGGGGTAAAGAACCTGCCTGCTGATGCAGGAGACATAAGAGACACAGGTTCAATCCCTGGGTCAGGAATATCCCCTGCAGGAAGGCACGGCAACCCGCTCCAGTAGTCTTGCCTGGAGAATCCCATGAGATTCTTGCCTGAGAATCCCACAGAGGCGGCTGCTGGGCTAGGGTCCATATGGTTGCAAAGAGTCAGACATGACTGAATCGACTTAGCACACATGAATGCATTGATCAGCCTAACTGGTCAGCAAAGGTCACTCTGCTTTTGCAAGTTAGGCAACTGAAACTGGAACCTGATTATCAATCAGGGGTCTAAAAGGAAAGAGATGTCACACTCCAACAGAGTAGTTGAAGAGGATCACAAGAGGGACTATCCTTAGCGGGGTGGACATGGTAAGTGAAACCAATAGGAAGAATGCTGTAGCATGAAGGTGGTGGAGAGCTTACTAGCTCCAGGCCTGGAGGGGAATGGGAGGAACCATTATTCCAGAGAGAGTAAAGGGCAGGGTCTGTAGCCAACCTATGGAGACCCTCCAGGAAGGTATCCCACCTCAGTGTCCCCCATCCTCCAATCTCCGGCTGATGCCTCCCCCGGCAGGATCCAACCAGAGTCATAAGGTAAAGGACTCCATTGCTGCATTTTATACAAAGTGTATCCCAGGGAAGACCAGGGGAGAGTAGATCTGGAGGGGCAAATGGAGGGCTCCAGTACCCCAGAAAAGCAATAGGAAAAAGAGGGAGCTCAGCTTGGTCCTCTGTGGTGACCCAGATGGATGGGATGAGGGTTGAGTGGGAGGGAGATTCAGGAGGGAGGGGACACAGACACACATGCGGCTGATTCACTTTGCTGTACAGCAGATACTAGCACAACATTGTAAAGCAACTCTACCCCAATTTTAAAAAAGAAAATAAGAATAAGAACAGAGATAATAAAGGAGAAAATTTAGATATATGACAGTGGCATTTTTGCAACAAAGTTTTGTGGGCTGTATATTGAAAATTTCGTGATCATTGCATTTATGTATGTCAGATTTTTAAGATATTTAAGGCATTTTATACTATCTCATGGGGACTTCCCTGGTGGCTCAGTAGTAAAGCCTGCCAACACAGGAGACCTGGGTTCCATCCCTGGGTTGGGAAGATCCCCTGGAGAAGGAGATGCAACCCACTTCAGTATTCTTGCCTGGGAAATCCCATGAACAAAGGAGCCTAGTGGGCTACATACAGTCCAAGAGGTTGCAGAGTTGGACACAACTTAGCAATTAAGGCAGCAGTAGCAGCATCAGATCAGATCAGTCGCTCAGTCATGTCCAACTCCTTGCGACCCCATGAACCGCAGCACGCCAGGCCTCCCTGTCCATCACCAACTCCCGGAGGTCACTCAGACTCGCATCCATCGAGTCAGTGATGCCATCCAGCCATCTCATCCTCTGTCGTCCCCTTCTCCTCCTGCCCCCAATCCCTCCCAGCATCAGAGTCTTCTCCAATGAGTCAGCTCTTCACATGAGGTGGCCAAAATACTGGAGTTTCAGCTTTAGCATCATTCCTTCCAAAGAAATCCCATGCTATCTCATAATTTGGCTTATAATTTTCATCAAGTTTTCATTTGGAATAGTTTAACTGATTAGGATAGCTGTTGAAATGTCTGGGGAACTCTTGTTTGTGAAATTCAAGTTTTTGATATAATAATCATCTAGAGAGAATGTGAATATTTAGATAATTATTAATTTTGAAAAAAATAATTTAATGTGCATTCCTATCGGTATACAAGAATCCCTTGGATATTAAAATGTTTAAATGGGGTAAGTGCAATGTCATTATAAGCCAAGAAGGACGTAAGTGTCAGGTGACCTTGAAAATCTCCTTTCCCAAGTTCATAGATGATTCTGTCCTGGGTTGGCCTTCAGAGCCCAGTTCCAGAGCCCAGTTTCTTAACCTGAGGTCTTATACAAGTTGTTCTAAGTAGAAGCACTGGGGCTTTCAAGAGCCTCACAGAAAAAAAAAAAAAAAAAAGACAATCCAATTTAAACATGGGCAAAAATTCTGAACAGACATTCCTCCAAAGAAGAAACATAGATGGCCAAGATGTACATGAAAAGTTGCTCAGCATCATTAACCATCACAGCAATACCATCCAAACCACAGTGAGATACCACTTCACCTCCAATAGGATGGCCATAATTTAAAAGACAGATAACAACAGGTGTTGGCAAGGATATGGAGAAGTCAGAACTCCTGTTCCCTGCTGTTAGGATTGTAAAATGGTGCAGCCACTTCAGAGAAGAGTCCAGCTGTTCCTTAAACAGAGTTGCCATTTGACCCAGCAATTCCACCCTTAGAGATATACCCAAGAGAAAAGAAGACGTGTGCCAATATAAAACTTTTACTCCTGCTATCCAAAAGAAAAAGAAGGCAGCTAGTAGCTGACGCTCAGGGTATGCTAGTGTTAACTATGACCTCACTTGCTCCTCACCACCAGCCTCAGATGGGTGCATTTCACAGATGAGCAAACTGAGGTTTGGTCCTTCCATTTCTGTGTATTGTCCAGTGTTCCTCAGAATCTTGGACTCTCAGTGCTGGAAGGAGTGTTAGACATGGCCTAGTCAAATCCCCCTCGCTTTATATATGAAGAACCAAAGACTTACAGAGTCAAAGACCTGGCCAAAATGTTGGAGTCATCCTTTTCTCCTCTAGTATCTCTCACTCTTAAATACAATCCATCACCAAGACTTGTATGGTTTACCTTCAGAATAGTCCAATGTGTAGCTTTTTGTGGGGAGGGAAGGGTGCTGTGCAGGGTCTTCGTTGCCTCTCGTGGGCTTTCTCTAGTTGTAGCTAGCGCGGGCTACTCTTCGTTGTGGTACTCAGCCTTCTCCTGTTGGGCTCCTTATGGTGGCTTCTCTTGTTGGGGGGCTTGCCGGGGTCCAGCCCTGGTTGGATTCAGGGATTCCCTCAGGATGACGGCATTGGCGATTAAGGGATAGCAAAGGCTGAGAGATTACTAGATGCTCAATAATAACTGGTTTACGCAGGAAATCAGTAAAGTTCATGACACCAAACTTGCTCTGACCACGGAGGCCGCAGGCGCCCTCTCGAATAGCGGAAGGTGCCCCACCTTAGGCACCTTCTCGAGTGGGTCTTAGAAGCCCAGGCAAATAAGTGGTCACAGAGGACCCCTGCGCTCCAAATTATTTTGGCATGAAGGAAGAACAGAAGAGAAAAGGAGGAAAAGGAAACAAGAAAGAACAGGGAGACCAAGCTTCGGTGAGCAAGGCCCGTAGCTTTATTTTCAACAGGGGCTTTTATACCCTAAGTTGCACATAGAGGATAATAGGGGATGTGAAATCATGCAAAGTCAGCAGTCTTTGATCCTTATCAAAAACCAGGGTTTCTTTCCTGCAGATTTATCGTATACAAATGGTTTGGGTGATTTACATCATCTTCTGGCCAGAAGGCCTATTAACATTTTATGACTCTTGACAAAGGTTTGTCAACCGTAAGACTTATTTTCTCTAAGAGTAATTATTTTAAGGTTTGGCGCCATCCTCTGAAGGTGTTAGATGAAGTTGCATTCCTATAGGGCAGAGGTGCAGTGGGTTTACAACAAAGGAAAGAATGTATTACCTTAAGGGTCTAAAGTTGCTAACACCAAGGCCACTACTTATTTTTTCTACATACCAACTATATTAATTAATACACTTTCAAGGATACAATACAGGGGATGTGGAAACTTGGCAGCAAGCATTGGCTCATCAATGAAATCTTTTACTAGTTTTATTCTGACAGTTTCTAACTCTCTGAGAGGCTCTAAGCTATTTGAATATCTTAAGCTTCCCATGCCTCTCAAGGATGAGAGACTGTAAACAATTGTATGCATAGCTGTAGGTGTCCGGGTAAACTTGTCAGGCCAGTTAGAGAGCTATCTGAGGGGTGTGGATTTAAACACTCCTGAGCGACTTCACTTTCACTTTTTCGCTTTCATGCATTGGAGAAGGAAATGGCAACCCACTCCAGTTTTCTTGCCTGGAGAATCCCAGGGGCAGGAGAGCCTGGTGGGCTGACGTCTATGGGGTCACGCGGAGTCGGACACGACTGAAGTGACTTAGCAGCAGCAGCAGCAGCAATGCCCAGGAGAAGGCAATGGCATCCCACTCCAGTACTCTTGCTTGGAAAATCCCATGGATGGAGGTGCCTGGTAGGCTGCAGTCCATGGGGTTGCTGAGAGTAGGACATGACTGAGCGACTTCACTTTCACAATACCCAGAAACTTATTAACTGGAGCTGTAAGTTAACTCTTTATCAGAGAGAGTATGATGGTGGTGGGGGACAGCCCCCAGTAAAGTCAGAGGTGAGAGCACAAAGCAGTAAAGTAGGCAGACTCTAGTTTTGGTGGGGGTAGATGCTCGAGAATATCCAGGGGGACTCCTGAGGCTTGATCCTGCCTTTGCGTATGCCGAGCCTCCTTCCTCATGACCTTTGCCACAGGCGGAGCTCCTCACGCCGGCTCCCAGCAGGGGCACAGGCTCTAGGGGACACAGTAGTTACAGCACATGGGCTCAGTAATTGTGACTCCACAGCACAGGCTCAATAGCTGTGATGTATGGGCTTAGTTGCCTGGAGGCATGTGGGATCTTCCCAGACCAGGGATTGAACCCATGTCCCCTGCATTGGCAGGCAGAATCTTAACCACTGGTCCACCAGGGAAGTCTTTTTTTTTTTTTTCCTCCTTTTTTTGCTGCAATGTGCAGCAGTCCTGTCCACCCCCAACCAGCCCTCCTTTAACCAATCACCTGGATTACTACAGGACCTTCTCAACAGGTTTCTTTACTTCCTCTCTAGCCCACCACTCAATACTGTAATCAACATACAGAAACCAGAGTGATCCTTTTGAGACCCAAGTTCATTCCTCTGCTGAAATCTCTATACTGCTGCTGCTAAGTCGCTGCAATCGTGCCCAACTCTGTGCGACCCCATAGACGGCAGCCTACCAGGCTCCCCCTTCCCTGGAATTCTCCAGGCAAGAACACTGGAGGGGGTTGCCATTTCCTTCTCCAATGCATGAAAGTGAAAAGTGAAAGTGAAGTCGCTCAGTCGTGTCCGACTCTTAGCGACCCCATGGACTGGAGCCTACCAGGATCCTCCGTCCATGGGATTCTCCAGGCAAAAGTACTGGGGTGGGGTGCCATTGCCTTCCCCGGAAATCTCTATAATGGTCTCCATCTCACTCAGGACAAAACCCAAACCCTCCCCAGAGCCTGCAGGCCCTACAGACTACTTGCCTGGCTCCTTTCCTCTGCACCCCTCCCTCTCTGCACTCCAGCTCCTTCATCCTCCTTGCTGTGCCTACGACATGCCAAGCACATACATGTCTCAGAGCCTTCACACTTGTTTCTCCTTATGCCCAGAACATTCTCTGTTTACACAGCCCTCTCTTCATGTCCTTGCATTTCTGCTACCATGTCTCCTCTTTGGAGAGGTCTTCCTTATCTCTGTCCCTTGTCTTGCTCGGTTCTTTCTCATAGCAGGTATCATCATTTGACCTTCAGTTCAATTTAGTTGCTCAGTCATGTCCAGCTCTTTACCACCCCATGGATTGCAGCATGCCAGGCTTCTCTGTCCATCACCAGCTCCCGGAGCTTGTATGTTATTTCAGTTCAGCTCAACAAATATTTGTTTACAGAGTTGTTTGTGTCCACTTTAAACTTCAGGCTCTGGGAGGTCAGAGACTGTGTGTCTTGTTCACTGCTAGATCCCCAGCCCTTAAGACAGTAAGCTTCGCGTTATAGTTGAATCTGCTGCACCACAGGCAGTGTTTTTTCTTTTTTCCCCACTGAAGTGAAATTCACATAACATAAAATTGACCTTGTGAAAGTGTACACTTGAGTTTCATTTAGTACATTCACAGGGTGGAGCAATCACCACCCATATCAAGTTCCAAACCACTTTCATTACCCATACCTATTAAGTAATCACTCCCTGTTCTCCCTCCCCCCTAGTCGGCAACCACCAATCAGCTTTCTGTCTCTACAGATTGGCTTATTCTGACTGGAATGTGTATAAGTGGGGTTGCACAATATGTGCCCTTTTATGTCTGTCTGCTTTCACCCAACGTGAAGAATAATAGTCATACCCACACACGCACAGCATTTGCTCATTCACCCACTGATGAATATCTGGGTAGTTTCAGGCAATGTTTTTTGCAGGGGATCTGTAAAGATAAAACTAAGACAGGAATTTAGTGTTTTCTAAGTAATGAAAGAATCTCGACCACAGTGAAGAATTAAAGTAACACAACACTGGTTTAGCAGGTCAGTTAGTTTTGGCATAGATTACAGTGGTAGGTTAAGTATGACTAATGTGTTTATTTACCATATTTGGAGCAAATTCAATTTCCAAAAACAAACATACCTCATGTATTTGTCATCAAATACATTATATTTCTCCAGAAAGCCTCATTTCCTTTTTCATCTTAACTCTTGATAAACTTGAGAAGATTTGGCATGGGAGAACAGATACACTTGTATGCATGGCTGAGTCCCTTTGTTGTCCATCTGAAACTATTGCAACATCAGTAATCAGCCCTAGGCAATATAGAATGAAGCATTTAAAAAAATAAAATAGCCTCTAACCTTTTTTGTATCTTGCTCTTCAACAGAGCAGTTGAAGCTTACAGTGTTTCTTATTACAGAAAATGGTAGCATATTTCCTGATGAGGGCCCTTCAGAGACAATTTCTGCTTAAGTCACACTGGTGGTGGGACAAGCAGCTACATCTCTGCTGCTTCCAAATCAGGGAGTTCTTTTGGCTGCCCACCCCGGGACCACTTTTCTCTCTCTCCAGCGTCTGTTGCTTGCTCCGCGCCTCCCTCCTCAGAGCCGCCTAGCCCCTGTTCTCTTGCCCCTCCTCTCCAACCTGCCTGCACCGTCTGGGTCCCCACGTTGCACAGGTAAGCTCTGCTGGAGGCATTCCTGTTTGCTGGCCACACTTGCCAGGGCCTCGCAGCAGAGGTCTTCCCTCTCCTCTCTCCACCCCATTCCTGGTACCAATTTTCCACCTTCCGGAAACACTGCAGTCCACAAACTCCTTAGGGGACTTTGTTCTTTATTCTGGGAAGTACAATACAAATGATTCAGACTTAGGAAAATCAAAGCTTTTCCTTCAAAGCCAGTCACTTTATGCAGGTAAAGAGTGTCCTAAAAGATTGGAAACTTTGTACCTTTGACAGAAACTGATCTGCCTTTGCAATATATTTGGCTATATTCATTGTCACATCTGAGAATAATGAGATTTCCAATGGCATTTAAAATTCAACGCAGTAGGCTAATATTTTATTGGGACTAAAGAACTGCTAGTGGAAGAGGCTAGCCTGATACAGTAGAAAATTCTGAATATCCTATCATCCCTAATAAGAAACTTTGAATCCACTAGATGTTGGGTTGGCCAAAAAGTTCGTTCAAATTTCCCATCACATCTTACAGGTAAAAAAAAAAAAAAAAAAAAACAAGCAAACTCTTTGCCCAACCCAATACAATACAATCACATGGAAAACTAGAAAGATTGTGTTAGAAAATTCCATGAAAGGAACAGAGGCTAAAAAAATATAATCATCAGCCTCAAAATTTCTTAAAGCAATGACTCTCCAAGTGTGCTCATTGGACAGCAGCAATCACCCGAAAAACCCATCAGAAATGCAAACTCTCTGGTCCCAGCCTGACAGTACTGGATCAGAAGCTCTAGGAGTGAGACTTATAATTAACTCTGTGTCCTGACACAGAGACTCTGAGGCACACAAAAGGTGGAGGGCCAATCCCTTAAATGATGCATCAATTGTTAATTTATTATGAAATTTTCAGATTTCTGTATTGTTGTGACTTCTTATTTTGCAGGACTCAAAAAGTACCCACTGTGGTGGAGATAAGTGGATGTGAAACACCAACATCAGCAGAAGAGATTCTTTACGACAGCTGAGGTCTGTCCTCCTGCCCGTCTGGCAGGTTTGTGTTCTTTGTGGTTTAACAGTCTTAGAGACAGATATGCCGCATTCTGAGTACAGGCATTCTTCCTCCCAATAGCAGGGGTAAATATACCCTCAGAAGCACAAGAGTAGAAATCTGTCCCTCCTCACCAAACTCTCTTAATGAATCTCCAGGGAGAAAGGACTGGGGCTTTTGGTAGAAGTAGAAATGGAGAAGGTGTCAGCTCTCGGTTCACATTACAGTCTATCTCAATTGGATTCCTCCCAGAAGATCCTAAGGTGATGACTGACAGCATGTAGTTTTCCTGGCAGGTGCAAAGACAAGAGCAGTGAGAACATGACACAGGGAAATGAAGATTTCCAATGAACCAGCTTTCAAAGTGCATGAGCAAATCTTAATCCCATGGAGAAGCTCAAGAAAATGGTGTAGAACACATTCCTCAGAAGTATCCTGTCTAACGGGTTAGGGAGCTGGGGTATTTGTACCCCACCATGTATCATTCCTGACAACTTCTAGGCTGGATCCAGCAAAGGTATAGATGTGCTTCCCAATAGCAGATGTACACAGTCAGGTAAAGGGATCCCCAGGGGTCATGGTTTACCAACAGCATCGGTATACGCAAGGCCAGGCAATAACGTCTGGTCCCAACTCTAAGATGGAAAAATAGGACTCAGGCCCTGCTTAGGATGGAGTGCTATTTTAGTTTATTCCTGAGGCAGCAAATGAGCATTGCAAATGATCAAAATAAAAAACAGGTGGGTACACATGGCTCTCGGTGGCTTCCCTTATGAACCACTTTCATAATTCTGTGGTCTCAGCAGTTGCACCGAGAAGAGCCTACTGTTGTGGATTCATAACCTTTTATTTCCTCCAGTGCAGACACAACATATTCTATTAAATAATACATCAGTTATGATGCTCAAGAACCATTTTTGGTGCGTTTTGAAAGAAAAAAACAACTTTTGATCAGTTAAATATATGCCCAAAGATTACCAGACAATGAGAAAAGCTAGTGGCATAAAAGAAAAGCATAAAGAATAAGCAAATAGAGCAAATTGACTCACGACAAAACAGACTATTGGAACAGAAAAGAATGTCACAAAAACCCAAGTTGAAAAGATTTGAGATGCTTGTGGATCCATAAAACAAGAAAAGGTGCTACTTTAAAAAAATCAGAATAATAAAGTGCTTTTAAAGTTAAACACATAATTGCAGAAATAAAAATTTAATTAGAAGTCAAATAAGTCCTCCAAAATCAAGCACAGAAGTACAAAGAAATTAAAAAATAGATAGAATGAGCAGATTGAGAGACACCAAGGGTCAATAAAGAAAGTAAAGTGTCCTAATAAGAAAACAGAGAAAATGGAGAGGAGAAAGTAGCTGAAAAACAGTACAGTGGTGGAACTTCCGGTTCTGGATGATCAAGACACAGTCAGGACAGCGATCCTTGAGAGAAGAGAAACAACTGAGATAAAGCTCTGTGATTGCCCAAGCTGATTTTCCAGAGAGAACTGCCAGGCATCAGCAAAGAAAGGAGGAAGAGGAACCCAAAGCCCCTGTGGGTTGAAGAGATGGAACTAGGAGCCCACAAAGACTGAGGCAGCTAGATTTCACAGGGCAAGATAACAGGGAGGAGAATTCTGACAGAGAGAAAGCTCTAGATATCTGCAAGGGGGCTCCCTCAAATGTTTGCTTAAGTACTGATGAGAGCATGTGTTATGAGAAAACTTGAGGCTATGGGAAGACCCACACAAAGAAACAGTGAGGTCAATACCTCGGGCTCATACAGAGTAGGGATAGTTCTCCCACCAGAGCAGAAAACCCAATGACTCATGGGACATCAGGCAGTTGGGCAAATTTAGGACATACTGAACACCTCTCCACTCCCACTAACAAAGTCAAGCCTCAAAACAACCAAGCTCTTTCAAAATGCCTCAACTGCGTCTCAGAAGAAAACTCAAGCATACTTACAGGAACACAGAAATTTCAAGCACCAAACAATATAAAATTTACAATATATGTCATCTGATCAAAAATTACCAGGCATGCAAAGAAACAGGAAAATATAACCCGTAATGAGGAAGGAAATCAATTTTTTTAAAAGCATGAATAGAATTTATAGGTTGGAACATTAAAACCATTCAAGAAAGTAAGAGGAAGTATTCTTATGTTAAAAAAAAGAGACGAAAGCTATAAAAATTCAGACTCCTGATGATGAAAAATACAATGTCTGAGATGAAAAATATACTAAATTAATATTAACAGCATATTAGACTGCAGAAAAAAAAAGATCTGTGAAGTTGATGACACAGCAACAGAAACTATCTAAAATGAGAGAGAGAAAAAAGATTGGGAGAAAAGTGAAAAGAATATCAGTATGCTGTGGCACAACTTCAAGCAACCTAATATATGTGTGTTTAGAAAGAAGGAGCAGTAAAGAAAAAAAAAATCTTTGAAAAAAATCATGCCAAATAATTTCCCAGGCTCGATGAAAATTATAAATACACAAAGATCTAGAAACTCAACAACTCTATTTCCTTAAACCAAAGAGAGACACAATTTTCAAATCGAAAGGGCCCAGTGAATGATGTCAAGCAACCAAAGTATCCAGGTAGTCCATTAGGGCAAGAGCCAAACTGAAAGTAACAAGCAAGCCTTTATTCATTTAATTCTATGAACCTGCCAAAGAGGCACCATGGAGGCTCTCCTGTGTTCCCTTTCCCCACAGCACTGCACAGGCCAGTCAGTTTCCTGACCCAGGGACCGAACCCAGGTCTCCTGCATGCCAGGTGGATTCTCTACCATTTAAGCCACCAAGGAAGTCCCAGATACAGCACAGACAGGAGAAACGTCTCACTGCCAAGGACCCCTGGACAAAGAGGTCAGGGAGGGAGAGAAGGTCTGGAAGAGAAAAGGTACTGAATCAAAGCAGAGAAAAGGCGACTTCCCAGGTGGTCCAGGGGCTAAGACTCCACGCTCCCAATGCAGGGGGCCCAGGTTCAATGCCTGGTCAGGGAACTAGATCCCGCATGTCGCTACTCAGAGTTCCAGTGCTGCAACTAAAGATCACTCGTGTCACAACTAAAAAGACCCCACGTGCCGTAACTAAAGAACCTGCATACTGACACAAAGGTCAAAGACCCATGTGCCGAAACTGAGACCCAGCACAGCCAAATCAATCAAACAAACAAAGTAGACGAAAGTACCGCAGTTGAGACCTCTGAACAGACATCCCTAGAATGTAGATATGCCTTTGAACTCAGCTATCCTTGCTGCCGGTGGGGGGCTGGTGTATGAAACTCAGCTTCCCTTTACTGAGGACCCCCGCCAGGAAAAGCTTTATTCTTGCCTGTGGTCTGGACTGAAAAGTCACACATAGGATTTTGGCCCAGAAGCAGAATCCTCAAATGGGATGCAAAACGACTGAGAAATATTTCTGATATGCTGCTGGGTATCAAATCTGGAAATCAGGAGAGAGATCTAAGCTAATGACAATTTGGGGAGTTATCAGTGTATATTCTGTCGTTTTTGAGATTGCATCCAAGTACTGCATTTTGGACTCTTTTGTTGACCATGATGGCCACTCCATTTCTTCTGAGGGATTCCTGCCCACAGTAGTAGATATAATGGTCATCTGAGTTAAATTCACCCATTCCAGTCCATTTTAGTTCGCTAATTCCTAGAATGTCAGCATTCACTCTTGCCATCTCTTGTTTGACCACTTCCAATTTGCCTTGATTCATGGACCTGACATTCCAGGTTCCTATGCAATATTGTTCTTTACAGCATCGGACTTTGCTTCTATCACCAGACACATCCACAGCTGGGTATTCTTTTTGCTTTGGCTCCATCCCTTCATTCTTTCTGGAGTTATTTCTCCACTGATCTCCAGTAGCATATTGGGCCGCTACTGACCTGGGGAGTTTCTCTTTCAGTATCCGATCATTTTGCCTTTTCATACTGTTCATGGTGTTCTCAAGGCAAGAATACTGAAGTGGTTTGCCATTCCCTTCTCCAGCAGACCACACCCTGTCAGATCTCTCCACCATGATCCGCCCATCCCGGGTTGCCCCACGGGCATGGCTTAATTTCACAGAGTTAGACAAGGCTGTGGTCCTGGTGTGATTAGATTGACTAGTTTTCTGTGAGTATGGTTTCAGTGTATTTGCCCTCTGATGCCCTCTTTCAAGACCTACCGTCTTACTTGGGTTTCTCTTACCTTGGGCGTTGGGTATCTCTTCCCGGCTGCTCCAGCAAAGCACAGCCATAGCACCTTACCTTGGACGAGGGGTCTCTCCTCACCGCCGCCCTTCCTGACCTCGGTCGTGGGGTAGCTCCTCGAGGCTGTGCTCTTAGTGCGCGGCGCAGCAGGAGAGACGCTCTTTGTGTGCCGGTCGTGGGAAGGCGAGGCGCTCTTTGTGAGAGTGAAAGTGGAGAGTGAAAAGGTTGGCTTAAAGCTCAACATTCAGAAAACGAAGATCATGGCATCTGGTCCCATCACTACATGGGAAATAGATAGAGAAACAGTGGAAACAGTGTCAGAATTTATTTTTCTGGGCTCCAAAATCACTGCAGATGGTGACTGCAGCCATGAAATTAAAAGACGCTTACTCCTTGGAAGGAAAGTTATGACCAACCTAGATAGCATATTCAAAAGCAGAGACATTACTTTGCCGACAAAGGTTCGCCTAGTTAAGGCTATGGTCTTTCCTGTGGTCATGTATGGATGTGAGAGCTGGACTGTGAAGACGGCTGAGCGCCGAAGAATTGATGCTTTTGAACTGTGGTGTTGGAGAAGACTCTTGAGAGTCCCTTGGACTGCAAGGAGATCCAACCAGTCCATTCTGAAGGAGATCAGCCCTGGGATTTCTTTGGAAGGAATGATGCTAAAGCTGAAACTCCAGTATTTTGGCCACCTCATGCGAAGAGTTGACTCATTGGAGAAGACTCTGATGCTGGGATGGATTGGGGGCAGGAGGAGAAGGGGACGACAGAGGATGAGATGGCTGGATGGTATCACCAACTCGATGGACATGGGTTTGGGTAGACTCTGGGAGTTAGTGATGGACAGGGAGGCCTGGCATGTTGCAGTTCATGGGGTCACAAAGAGTCGGATACGACTGAGCAACTGATCTGATCTGATCAGTGTATATGACAGTCAATAAACTCATGGAGGGGAAGAGATCATGAGGGGAGATAGTTTAAAATGAGTAGAAAAAAGGCCCAGGACAAAGCAGTTGAGGACATTAATATTAAGTAAAAAGCAGTGCTGTGAGTTTGCAATGGAGATTGAGAGTGGCCAGAGGGATGGAAGAAACAGCAAAAGAGTGTGAAATGAAATGAGGCCTGAGAAGACAGGAACAGGGAAAGATAGACAATGCTATTGAGAAGTCAGATAAGATAAAGCCTGGAAAGAGTCTTAATAGGTTTGAAGAAACTAGCTGGTGATCTTGCTGAGAACAAGGTAAGCACAATGGTAGGAAGGGAAAGCCAGACTTAGTACGTGGAGGAATACATGGGAAGTAAGAAAACAAAGACAGTGTGGATAAATGTATCTCAGTTCAGTTTCAGCCACTCAGTCCAGTCTGACTCTTTGCGACCATGGACTGCAGCACACCAGGCATTCCCTGTCTATCACCAACTCCCAGAGCCTGCTCAAATTCATGTCCATCCAGTCGGTGATGCCATCCAACCATATCATCCTCTGTTGTCCCCTTCTCCTCTCACCTTCAATCTTTCCCAGCATCAGGGTCTTTTCCAATTAGTCAGTTCTTCACATTAGGTGGCCAAAGTATTGGAGTTTCAGCTTCAGCATTAGTCCTTCCAAAGAACATTCAGCACTGATTTTCTTTAGGATGGACTGGTTGGATCTCCTTGCAGTCTAAGGGACCCTCAAGAGTCTTCTTCAACACCACAGTTCAAAAGCATCAATTCTTCAGTGCTCAGCTTTCTTCATGGTCCAACTCTCACATCCATACATGACTACTGGAAAAACCATAGCCTTGACTAGATGGACCTTTGTTGGTAAAGTAATGTCTCTGCTTTTTAATATGCTATTTAATTTGGTCATAAGTTTTCTTCCAAGGAGCAAGTGTCTTTTAATTTTATGGCTGCAGTCACCATCTGCAGTGATTTTGGAGTCCAAGAAAATAAAGTCTGTCACTGTTTCCATCGTTTTCCCATCTATTTGCCATGAAGTGATGGGATCGGATGCCATGATCTTTGATTTTTGAACGCTGAGTTTTAAGCCAGCTTTTTCACTCTCCACTTTCACTTTCATCAAGAGGCTCTTTAATTTCTCTTCACTTTCTGCCATAAGGGTGGTGTCATCTGCATATCTGAGGTTATTGATATATCTCCCGGCAATCTTAATTCTAGCTTGTGCTTCATCCAGCCCAGCGTTTCTCATGATGCACTCTGCATATAAGTTAAACAAGCAGGGTGAAAATATACAGCTTTGACCTACTCCTTTCCCAGTTTGGAACCAGTCCATGATTCCATGTCTGGTTCTAACTGCTGCTTCTTGACCTGCATACATATTTCTCAAGAGGCAGGTAAGGTAGTCCAGTATTCCCATCTCTTGAAGAATTTCCCACAGTTTGTTGTGATCCACACAGTCACAGGCTTTGCCATAGCCAATAAAGCAGAAGTAGATGTTCTTCTGGAAATCTCTTGCTTTTTTGATGATCCAACGGATGCTGGCAATTTGATCTCTAGTTCCTCTGCCTTTCCTAAATCCAGCTTGCACATCTGGAAGTTCTCAGTTCACATACAGTTGAAGTCTAGCTTGGAGAATTTTGAACATCACTTAGCTTGCATGTGAGATGAGTGCAATTGTGCAGTAGTCTGAACATTCTTTGGCATTGGCTTTCTTTGGGATTGGAATGAAAACTGACCTTTTCTCGTCCTGTGGCCACTGCTGACTTTCCCAAATTTGCTGGCATATTGAGTGCAACACTTTCACAGCATCATCTTTTAGGATTTGAAATAGCTCAACTGGAATTCCATCACCTCCACTAGCTTTGTTCATAATGGTGCTTCCTAAGGCCCACTTGACTTTGCATTCCAGGATGTCTGGCTCTGACTGAATAATCACACCACTGTGGTTATCTGGGTCATGAAGATATTTTTTTGTATAGTTCTTCTGTATATTCTTGCCACCTCTTCTTAATATCTTCTGCTTCTGTTAGGTCCATACCATTTCTGTCCTTTATTGTGCCCATATTTGCATGAAATATTCCTTTGGTATCTCTAATTTTCTTGAAGAGATCTCTAGTCTTTCCCATTCTATTGTTTTCCTCTATTTCTTTGCACTGATCATTGAGGAAGGCTTTCTTACCTCTCCTTGCTATTCTTTGGAACTCTGCATTCCAATGGGTATAGCTTTCCTTTTCTCCTTTGCATTTAGCTTCTCTTCTTTTCTCAGCTATTTGTAAGGCCTCCTCAGACAACCATTTTGCCTTTTTGCATTTCTTTTTCTTGGGGATGCTCTTGACCCCTGCCTCCTGTACAATGTTATGAACCTCTGTCCATGGTTTTTCAGGCACTCTGTCTATCAGATCTAATCCTTTATATCTATTTGTCACTTCTACTGTATAATCTTAAGGGATTTGATTTAGGTCATACCTGAATGAAAACCCAGTGGTTTTCCCTACTTTCTTCAATGTAAGTCTGAATTTTGCAATAAGGAGTTCATGATCTGAGCTATAGTCAGCTTGCGGTCTTGTTTTTGCTTTATAGAGCTCCATCTTCAGCTGCAAATAATGTAATCAATCTGATTTTAGTGTTAACCATCTGGTGATATCCATGGGTAGAGTCTTCTCTTGTGTTGTTGGAAGAGGGCGTTTGCTATGAACAGTGCGTTCTCTTGGCAAAACTCTGTTAGCCTTTGCCCTGCTTCATTTTGTACTCCGAGGCCAAATTTGCCTGTTACTCCAAGTGTCTCTTGACTTCCTACTTTTGCATTCCAGTCCCCTATGATGAAAATGACATCTTTTTTGGCTGTTCTAGAAGGTCTTGGAGATCATCATAGAACCATTCACCTTCAGCTTCTTCAGCATTAGTGGTTGGGGCATAGACTTGGATTACTGTGATATTGAATGGTTTGCCTTGAAAACAGAGATCATTCTGTCATTTTTGAGACTGCATCCAAGAACTTTATTTCTGACTTTTTTGTTGACTATGAGGGCTACTCCATTTCTTCTAAGTGATTCTTGCCCACAATAGTAGATATAATGGTCATCTGAATTAAATTCACCCATTCCAGTCCATTTTAGTTCATTGAGTCCTAGAATGTTGAAGTTCACTCTTGCCATCTCCTGTGTGACCACTTCCAATTTGCCTTGATTCATGGACCTGACATTCCAGGTTTCTATGCAGTATTGTTTTTTACAGCATCAGACTTTACTTCTATCACCAGTCACATCCACAGCTGGGCATTGTTTTCGCTTTGGCTCAGCCTCTTCATTCTTCTCTGAGCTACTTCTCCAGTCTTCTCCAGTGGCATATCGGGCACCTACCCATCTGGGGAATTCATCTTTCAGTGTCTTATCTTTTTGCCTTGTCATACTGTTCATGGGTAGCTAAACTTGGCTGTAAATGACAGGAAAGAAAAACAACTTCTGGGGAAATAAAGGATATATACTTTTTGAAGATGGGAGAGACTTGGGAGTGTTTTATTGTTGATGAGAAGGAGTCAAGGAGAGAAAGTAGACGTCATGGAACTGCTGTCGTTCAGCTGTTATGTTGTGTCTGACTCTTTGCGACCTCATGGATGGTAGCACATTAG
Source organism: Tragelaphus eurycerus (assembly GCA_935064755.1). NCBI lineage: Eukaryota > Metazoa > Chordata > Mammalia > Artiodactyla > Bovidae > Tragelaphus > Tragelaphus eurycerus. The sequence continues at coordinate 46,477,398 of CAKXYN010000009.1, forward strand.
GCTCCTCTGTCCTCCACTGTCTCCTAGAGTTTGCTCAAATTCATGTCCATTGAGTCAGTGATGCTATCTAACCATCTCATCCTCTCAAATAAGCCCCAAATTTCTTACTTTTCTTACTAGAAACTCAGCCTGATTTAAATTTATTTGAGAAAGATGAATCTTGAAAATATATCCAAGTTATTCTCTGGGCCATGCATGCGAATAAAGTTGGATTAATACTCAGTGTAGACATGAAAAGATGCTCAACACTGCTAAATATTAAGGGAAATGCAAATTAAAATTATAATGAGATTTTTCACCTCATACCAGTCAGAATGGCCATCATTCAAAGCTCTTCAAATAAGAAATGCTAGAGCTTATGTGGAGAAAAGACAACTCTCCTACAGTATTGGTGGAGATTAAGTTGGTACAGCCAGCATTGAAAACAGTATGGGGTTTCCTCAGAAAACTAAAAATGCCAATCCCACTTCTGGGCATATATCCAGACAAAACTATTGGGCTGATCACAAAGTTCATTTTTCACTAAGACTAATCTTATGGAAAAACCTGAACAAACTTTTTGGCTGATGTTGAGAAAGATTGAAGGCAGGAAGAGGAGGGGACAACCGAGGATGAGATGGCTGGATGGACATGAGTTTGAGCAAGCTCAGGAGTTGGTGATGGACAGGGAAACCTGGTGTGCTACAGTCCATGGGGTCTCAAAGAGTGGGACACGACTGAGCGAGTGAACTGAACTGAATATAATCCCAAAAGATTCATGCACCCCTATGTTTATAACTGTGAGGTAGAAATTACTAGGCAGTTAGTATAGAACTCTGAGTCTTGTTTTCAGTAAGCATCCTACTCCATTGTCCTGAATTTCTGTAAAGTGTCTTTCAATTCAGTTCAGTTCAGTTCAGTCGCTCAGTTGCTCAGTTGTGTCCAACTCTTTGCAACCCCATGAATCGCAGCATGCCAGGCCTCCCTGTCCATCACCAACTCCCAGAGTTCACTCAGACTCACGTCCATCAACTCAGTGATGCCATCCAGCCATCTCATCCTCTGTCGTCCCCTTCTCCTCCTGCCCCCAATCCCTCCCAGCATCAGAGTCTTTTCCAATGAGTCAACTCATGAGGTGGCCAAGGTACTGGAGTTTCAGCTTTAGCATCATTCCTTCCAAAGAAATCCCAGGGCTGATCTCCTTCAGAATGGACTGGTTGGATCTCCTTGCAGTCCAAGGGACTCTCAAGAGTCTTCTCCAACACCACAGTTCAAAAGCATCAATTCTTTGGCGCTCAGCGCTCTTCACAGTCCAACTCTCACATACATACGTGACCACAGGAAAAACCACAGCCTTGACTAGACGGACCTTTGTTGGCAAAGTAATGTCTCTGCTTTGCAATATGCTATCTAGGAAAGTGTCTTTAGTCTGATAAATTATCAGCACTCAGATCCAGGAAAGGGCAGTAATTAAATTCTGTTCCACATGCTTGAGGGAAAAACAACTGGTGATCATTAACCTTAAGCCCATACATCGGGTTCATGGCAAAATGGCCAGAGGTCATGAAAAAGGGTGGTGACTTAATCCAAGGATCAAGATAAAATGTTAAGTATCTTGACCTTTAAAAAATTGATTGGTTAGGAATAATGTGATTTAAGGAAGGATATAAAAACTGCTGTAATTCCCACCATGGGGGGACCCTTTACCCCCTCTCAGTGTCTATGCTGAGAGTTTTGTACTTTCCTCCTCTTTAATAAATCCTATTCACTTGCTACTTTGAGTGTTTGCATGTTCATGGATTCCATTCTTCAGCTCCTCAGACAAGATCTCAGATTCCCGTCTCAGTAGCATTATTCACAATAGCTAAATGTCCATCAACAGAGGAATGGGTAAAGAAGATGTGGCATGTACGTACAATGGAATGTTATTCAGCCATAAAAAATAAATAAATAATGCCATTTGCAGCGACGTGGATGGACCTAAAGATTATCGCACTAAGTGAACTAAGTCAGAGGAAGACAAATATTGTATATCACTCGTATGTGGAATACAATTTTTTAAAGTATGCAAATGAACTTATTTACAGAAATAGAAACAGACTTACAGATGCAGAAAACAAACTTATGGAGACATGGTGGGAAGGGATGAATTAGGAGCTTGGGATAAATGTGCACACACTGCTGTACAGAAGATAGAAAACTAACGGGGACCTACGGTATAGCACAGGGAATCCTACTCAATATTCTGTGGTAGCCTATATGGGGAAAGAATAGGAAAAAGAATGAGTATATGTTTATGTATAACTGAATCACTTTGCCACACACCTGAAACCAACACATTGTTAATCAACTGTATTCCAATAAAACTTTTTTGGAAATTGTTCATCTAAAGCATATAGCATTCTACATCAACTATACCTCAATTTTTTAAAAAAAATTAGTAAATAAGTAAAAAGAAAGAAAGACTATGCCACTCCCTTGGTTTCTCTTTTTTCTCTGGATCGCCCTTTTGGGACGCATTTGCAGATTTTCTCTTCCTTTCTGATTTTACGTGCCTGTTCCTCAGTTTTCTGTCATTCTCATTCTATGTGCCTTCCCTCTTGGGGACCTCATACACATGCATGGATTCATTTAATAAAATATAAGGCAGATGACTATGAAATCTATTTTTCCAACTCAGACTTCTATATACAGCCACTACCTGCTCTAACAGGTCTCAACATAAACTCATGTTTTCCACATTTTTCTTTATTCCTTTTCTATTTTATGTCTTGGTTATGGGCTCACTATCAAGTCATTCCTCAAGGTGAAAACTTAGGAGTCATCCTTCTTGACAGAAATAATTAATAAACAGTCTATAATTAGAATATAAAATAGTTTTATTTGAGCCAAACTGAGAACTGGACATGGAACAACAGACTGGTTCCAAATAGACAAATGAGTACATCAAGGCTATATATGGTCACCCTGCTTATTTAACTTATATGCAAAGTACATCGTGAGAAATACTGGGCTGGAAGAAGCACAAGCTGGAATCAAGATTGCCAGGAGAAATATCAATAACCTCAGATATGCAGATGATACCACCCTTATGGCAGAAAGTGAACAAGAACTAAAGAGCCTCTTGATGAAAGTGAAAGAGGAGAGTGAAAAAGTTGGCTTAAAGCTCAACATTCAGAAAACTAAGATCATGGCATCCGGTCCCATCACTTCATTGCAAATAGATGGGGAAACAGTGGAAACAGTGTCAGACTTTATTTTTCTGGGTTCCAAAATCACTCCAGATGGTGATTGCAGCCATGAAATTAAAAGACACTTACTCCTTGGAAGGAAAGTTATGACCAACCTAGACAGCATATTCAAAAGCAGAGACATTACTTTACCAACAAAGGTCTGTCTAGTCAAGGCTATGGTTTTTCCAGTGGTAATGTATGGATGTGAGAGTTGGACTGTGAAGAAAGCTGAGTGCCGAAGAATTGATGCTTTTGAACTGTGGTGTTGGAGAAGACTCTTGAGAGTCCCTTGGACTGCAAGGAGATCCAACCAGTCCATCCTAAAGGAGATCAGTCTTGGGTGTTCACTGGAAAGACTGATGCTGAAGCTGAAAGTCCAATACCTTGGCCACCTGATGCAAAGAGCTGACTCATTTGAAAAGACCCTGATGCTATGAAAGATTGCGGGCAGGAGGAGTAGGGGACGACAGAGGATGAGATGGCTCGATGGCATCACCAACTTGATGGACATGGGTTTGGGTAGACTCCAGGAGTTAGTGATGGACAGGGAGGCCTGGTGTGCTGTGGTTCATGGGATCACAAAGAGTCGGACACGACTGAGCGACTGAACTGAACTAACTGAGGACTATAGCCTGGAAGATGCAGATTCAAGAAGCACTTGAATTGTGCTCTGCTGGACCATAAGATAGGGGAGGCTTATAGAGGCAAAACCCACACAATTATATGTTTGTCAAGAATGATAATTGGAACTGACAAGAAATATGGGTGCTTGTCAAGCAAGGATTGGTTGGGTCTGAAACGGTTGCCTGGTTACAAGAGAAGAAGTTGAGACCAGAAGGCTCCAGCTGGCAGCCGCTGGCAGATAATTGTTTTTAGAATGGTCTGATGGTGTCTTCAAGTTAAGAAAATTCAAGTTCCCAGTAATGCCGGAACATGTCTGAAACCACATCCACAGGGACTAACCAGTTCCATTTTCAATGCTTGAAGTACAGCTACTCCATATTGAGTTTTAAATGCATTCTTTTCTTTAATGGTTAAAGCAGATGTACAATGCATGTTTAATAGGCCACAAAACAAGCTGTTCTGGTTAGCATAAAGTTAAATCATGTGAAAGCTAGAATGACTTCCGCATTCCTCAATATGTGAACATTTCTTCCATCATCCTCAACTACAACCTCTTCTACAACTAATTAGCCGAAGATAGATGCTACTCCATGATATTCACTAGCTCCTTCCCTTATCCATGACTCCAGTTCTGCCTTTAAAGGCCAACCCTTTCATCCAAGCCTTATTGTAACTGTATTTTTTTGAACTCTTTATTTTATATTGGAACAAAGCTGACTCATGATGTTGTGATAGCTACATACTCTGGTTTCTCTTCAGATCCTCTAAATCTTTCAGCTTTTTAACAATGTTGTGATAGTTTCAGGTGTACAGCAAAGTGATTCAGTTATACATATACACGTATCCATTCTTTTTCAAATTGTATTCCCGTTTAGGTTGTTACATATGGAGAGCAGTATGGAGTTCCCTTAAGAACCGACAAATAGAGCTACCATATGATCCTGCAATCCCACTCCTGGGCATATATCTGAAGAAGAACATGGTCCAAAAGGATGCATGCAATCATACTTTAAGAAACCTCTCTTTCTCCCACTGTTCTCTCTAACTCACTCTCCACCCTGCTGCCAGAATGTTTCTACGTGGAAAGTTGGAGCAAGTTATTTCTCCTTTTGAATTACGCCTTTCAGATAATCTCCATAGCCTTCAGTCTAAAAATTAAACCTCTCAATAAAGGGCTAGAGAGAGAGAGAGAAAGAGAAGGGCTGCAGTTTCAGGTGTGTGGGAGATTTTGGTGGTGAGAAACTGCAGTCTGATCTGTTGGCTGCTTGAATTTTCAAAGAAGGTAGGAGTTGGGTGGGACATCTGTTGGAAATGAGAAGCAGTGGGGCAGAGATGTGCAGTGAGGGCAGAAGGTTTAAATTTCAGCCCAGCTGAGGTTAGACAAAGAAGTTTCGATCTTTGGGCTATGTGATTCTTCAGAATAGCAGACTTAGATGCATCCCCTGAGCGAAAAGAGAGGTAGCCAATGCAAGAAAAAAAATGACGCTCTTCTGTCCCCTTGAAAAGCAGGAAATAAGTCTCCCATGTGAAAAGTAGAACTAGGACACCTTTATCAGGAGAGATGGGGAATTCAGAAGACAGGGAATCCAAGAAGCCTATACAAACCAACCTTGTTATTTCTTTAATTTACTACCCAAGCCCAAATTCTGTTTAGATTCGACACTAACTAAGCACTTAAAAGTACGTTTCTTTGTCCTGTTATTCCTCAGAGATTTATTATTTCTTTATTGAAAAAGTACAGAAGCTGCCCGCTTTGACCACTTCTTAGAGTACATTTCTATGAGAACTCCGTGTGCATGAATTAACGTTTGTTTCTCTTCTCCTGTTAACCTGTCTGTGTCAATTTTATTAGTAATCCACCTGCGAGAACTCGAGAGGAGGACGTTTCCTCCTCCCTGACAGTTGGTAAGCCAGCCAAGAGACTGGCCAGACTGCCACCCTAAGACTGCTACAGCTGAGAAATCCTGGGACACATAACAAAGACCAGCTTGTGCCTCAGAGGGTAAAGAATCTGCCCGAAAGGCAAGAGACCTAGGTTCAATTCCTGGGTTGGGAAGATATCCTGGGGGAGGAAATGGCAACCCACTCCAGTTTTCTTGCCTGGAGAATTCCATGGACAGAGGAGCCTGGCTACAGTCTGTGGGATCACAAAGAGTCAGACACACTGAGCAACTAACACACACGCACCCAGGTCTCTGCCTACAAGGTCTGGTTGAGGGGAAAGTGGTGGGAGGTCCTTTTCTCTCTTCTGTTTAGATTTGCAGGAGGTAAGTTTTAGAGCCAGTTCCTTATGACATAGAGCCTCCACCATTTGGTAAATGAGTATTCTTGCTTTATATTGATTCCTTCCTCCCAGATCGTCACTGTTTTTCCTTGCTTCTTCTGTTGTGTCATTTGTCAGAAGGAAGAAGAACTACAGGCCAGAACACATGCATAGGACCTATAAGTCTGCTGTTCAAGCAATACTAGAGGTCTTTCCCCCAGAATTACTTGGTCTGGGGTGGAATTATACACTCAGAAGAATGGAGAGCATCCAAAAGCGTTTGTTAAAAGTTTTATACAAACTTTTCAAAGGCACACAGCACTGAGCCTGAAAGCCCTAGAACACAGGAATCTCCTCATGTCTGCTTCAGTGGGAAATGTTTTCCCTATTATTAAAAGCAAATTAAAAATAGTGTGGTCAGGGACTTCCTTGGTGGTCCTTTGGCTAAGACGCCACCTTCTCAGTGCAGGGGGCCCAGGTTCCATTCCTGGTCAGGGAATGAGAACTCTGCAACTAAGCGTTCACATGCCACAACTAAAGATCCCGCAAGCCTCCAAGGAAGATAGCAGATCCCGAATGCCACAGCCAAACAAGTAAATAAATAAAATGTATTTAAAAAAAAAAAAAAAAACATGGCATTTAAAAAAAAAATGGTGTGATTGGTTTGTCTGGGCAACCACTAAGCTAATAATGGAAGTTGCAGCCAAGAAAATAGTCTGCAGGAATAAATGCTGCAGGGGGAAAAGAGTTATTAATAAAAGAAACAGTTCTTGCTTTGCAATTGGAATCTTCAGAAAAACAAAAGCAAGACTCTAAGAGCAACTCCAAGACTACTCAGAGATCTTCCTATTTGCCTCCAGACAATGGCAGATACTGTAAGAAATCCAGACATTGGAAGAGAAATTGTCCTGCACTTAAGAGGAAGGAAGGTTTAAGACCCCTCTAGGCCCCACGTTCATTTTTCTCCTCCTGAGGGACAAAAATTCCCTCAAATGACAGTGTCAGCTGATCCTCAGTTCAACCCCAAAAGCCTACCATTAAGCTTAGAATAGAGGCTTCTAATTGGATTTCTTAATTGACACTGGTGAGACTTTCTCCCATCCACTCAAAGGCCTTCTCTCTACCTGTCACTTCTGAATCTATTCAGCAGCTGGAGTCTGTGGGTGTTGTCTCATCGCCCATGTCTCAGCCCACCCTAGTATTTTCAGGGCCTCTTAACACCCACCATGCCTTTCCAGTTTCAACCTCCTCACCAGCAAGCCTTTTGCTACTTCTCTGGCAGCCTCCAGAGAGACTGTGGCTACACCTCCAGCTGTTGGCTTACCTCCTTTTGACAGACATTTTCATAATGCTGCCATGAAAGCAATAGAATGGCTACACGCATTACCGGGGAAGGCAATGGCACCCCATCCCAGCACTTTTGCCTGGAAAATCCCATGGACGGAGGAGCCTGGCAGACTCCAGTCCATGGGGTTGCTAAGAGTCGGACATGACTGAAGCGACTTGGCAGCAGCAGCAGCAGCACAGGCATTACAGGACAGCCTTTTGCCTCTTGGATGTAGCTTATCTCTCATGCCAAATAGACCCTGTAGCATTAGATAACGGAGAAGGCAATGGCACCCCACTCCAGTACTCTTGCCTGGAAAACCCCATGGATGGAGGAGCCTGGTAGGCTGCAGTCCATGGGATTGCTAAGAGTCGGACACAACTGAGTGACTTCACTTTCACTTTTCACTTTCATGCATTGGAGAAGGAAATGGCAACCCACTCCAGTGTTCTTGCCTGAAGAATCCCAGGGACAGGGGACCCTGGTAGGCTACCGTCTATGGGGTCACACAGAGTCGGACACGACTGAAGTGACTTAGCATAGCATAGCATAGCATTAGATAAGGCCCCACGCTGACCTACGTGGGCACAGCTGCCACCTGGATTGACAGAGCTAGTACTCTAACCCTGCCAGGCTCCTCTGTCCATGGGATTCTCCAGGCAAGAATAGTGGAGTGGCTTGCCATGCCCTCCTCCAGGGGATCTTCCCAACCCAGGGAAGATCAGACACAGACACACAGGTTCAACGTGTCTCTTACATCTCTTATGTTGGCAGGCAGGTTCTTTACGTCTAGCGCCCCCTGGGAAGCCCAAGTACTCTAAGAAGTGAAGTGAAGTCGCTCAGTTGTGTCCAACTCTTTGCGACCCCATGGACCGCAGCCTGCCAGGCTCCCCTATCCATGGGATTCTCCAGGCAACAAGTACTCTAAGAGGCTCCCAAATGCAGGTTTCTGTTGCCCGCTCTGTGTCCTCTACCTTACAGTTCCTAGTGCACAGCATCTCCCTACAAAGGGAACAAACCACCCATGAGCAGGCTCTTTTAACTACCCCTTCCTTCATCTTCCATCTTCGTAATACTCTAAATTCAGCTACTTCATGCCCCTCCCTGGTGACAGAGAGCCCAGTTCATTCGACATAATTGCCTTGTAGCCACAAAACAGTCTCAAAGCCACAAGAAGACCTCTCAGACATCCCTCCAGGCAACCCAGACTTCTCTTTTGTGATGCCTCTTACAAGTGAAATTTTCACAGAAACATAATAGCTAGTTATGCCATAGTCTCTCCACAAGAAACACTGAAGCCACTGTAAAGCCCGTCCAGGCTGCTGAACTCATAGCCTTTACTAGAGAGTGCTCATTAGCAAAAGGGAAAACCGTCACTCTCATCAGAGTCTGCCCTGCTGTTAGCTCAACTTGGAAATCCCCCGGATTCTTAATCTGTGCAGGCACTCCTACTGCTAATGGGCATGTAATTGCTGCCCTACGACAAACTACCCACTTCCCTTCTAAAACTGCTACCAGTCACTGTTCAGCCCATACTAAGAAGACCAGATTCTACATCTTTAGGGAACAGATGGAGAGGAAATGGCAACCCACTCCAGTGTTCTTGCCTGGAGAATCCCAGGGACGGGGGAGTCTGGTGGGCTGCCATCTATGGGGTCGCACAGAGTCGGACACGACTGAAGCGACTTAGCAGCCACAGCAACAGCAGAGTCCACCTGCAATGTGGGAGACCACCTGCAATGCAGGAGACCTGGGTTTGATCCCTGGGTCAGGATGGTCCCCTGGAGAAGAAATGGCAACCCACTCCAGTATTTTTGCCTGGGTAATTCCATGGACAGAGGAGCCTCATGGGCTACAGTCCACGGGGTCTCAAGAGTCAGACATCATTTAGCAACTAGACTAGCACAGAGCTGACAGAGTAAAATTGACCTCCTTATCCTTTATCCACCCAATTTTTAAGCCTACCTTTATCCTTGACTGATATTATCATCAGTCAAATGTTCCACAGTCTGGAAAAGAAAAAAAGAAACAAAATGGAGCTAAATGGTTATCTGCTGGATTAGACACTAGGCCAAACAGACTTCCTTAGCTCGTTTTCTTTGACTTTATGATTTGCACTTCTGTAATTAAAACCAAAGTTTCAGTGCCCTGATCTTGGTTTGTAAATACTATAACCCACTAAAAGAAGCCTGGGTCCCTTGGAGAGATGGCTAATTTCAGGGCTGGGGCAGGAAAAGTATAAGATGAGCCTAGAACATCTTATGCCTGAAAGTAAAGAAATGATTGGAGAAAAACAAAAAAAGGTAGATTGTATCAAAAGGAACAGAACTCAGCTTGAAATGGCTCCCATTGGTCAAAATGGACAATCTGAGCACTAATAATGAAGAGGGTGAAGGGATTTCCCTGGTGGTCCAGTGGTTAAGCATCTGTCTTCCAATGCAGGGTTTGTGGGTTCGATCCCTGGTCAAGGGAACTAGATCCCACGTGCTGCAGCAAAAGAGCCCACGTGCCAAAAGACCCGATGCAGCCAAAAAAAAAGAAAAACAAAAAGCTTTCTTCATGTAAAAAATAAATAAAGAGGGTGAATAGCTGGAGTACAGGGGATTTTTGGAGCAGTAAAACTATTCTGTATATTACTGCAGTAGTGGATAAATGACATTAACCATTTGGCAAAGCCGATAAAACTATACAATACAGAGAGAGAATCCAAATATAAATGATGCATTTTAGTTAATAATAATGTGTCAGTGGCTTCCCAGGCGGCTCAGGTGGTAAAGAATCTCCCTACAATGCTGGAGACCTGGGTTTGATCCCTGGGTCAGGAAGATGCCCTGGAGTAGGGAATGGCAACCCACTCCAGTATTCTTGCTTGGAGAATCCCATGGATAGAGAAGCCTGGTGGGCTACAGTCCATGGGGTTGCAAAGAGTCAGACACGACTGAGCAACTAACACTGTACTTTATCTTGTAGAATCATTATTTGTAACAAGTGCACCATACAAGATATTAGCAACAAGGGAAACTGAGGTGGGATGGAAGGGGGTGGAAAGGAACTGCCAGTACTTTCTGCTCAATTTTTCCATAAATCTAAAACTGCTCCAAAAAGTGAAGTCTAATTAATTTGTAAAGTTTTTAAATAAATAAGAATAGTAATAAACTGTAAACATTAAATAAAATAAGAATCTACAAATCCATGTTGTTGCTGTTGTTGTTGTTGTTCAAGTCATGTCCGACTCTTCACCACCCCATGGACAGCAGCACACCAAGCCTCCCTGTTCACTATCTCCCAGAGTCAGCTCAAGTTCATGTCCATTGAGTCAAGGATGCTATCTAACCATCTCATCCTCTGCCACTCTCTTCTCCTTTTGCCTTCAATCTTCCCCAGCATCAGGATCTTTCCCAATAAGTCGGCTCTTTGCATCAGGTGGCCAAATTATTGGAGCTTCAACATCAGTCCTTCCAATGAATATTCAGGACTGATTTCCTTTAGGGTTGCCTGGTATGGTCTTCCTTCAGTCCAAGGGACTCTCAAGAGTATTCTCGAGCACCACAGTTTGAAAGCATCAATTCTTTGGCACTCAGCCTTAAGGGCCAACTCTCCCATCCATACATGACTACTGGAAAACCCATAGCTTTGACTATCCAGACCTTTTTGGGAAAGTGATATCTTTGTTTTTTATACACTGTCTAGGCTTGTCATAACTTTCCTTCCAAGAAGCAAGTGTCTTCTAATTTCATGGCTGCAGTCACCATCCACGGTGATTTTGGAGCCCAAGAAAAGAAAAGCTGTCACTGCTTCTACTTTTCCCCCATCTATTTGCCATAAAGTGATAGGACCAGATGCCATGATGTTAGTTTTATGAATGTTGAGTTTTAACTAGCTTTGCCACTCTTCTCTTTCACCTTCATCAAGAGACTCTTTAGATCCTCTTCACTTTCTACCATTAGAAAGTGAAGTATCATCTGCTTGAATGAGATGGTTGGATGGCATCACCAACTCAATGGACATGAGTTTGAGCAAACTCTGGGAGATGGTTAAGGACAGGGAAGCCTGGTGTGCTGTAGTCCATGGGGTCAAAAACAGTCAGACATGACTTAGCAACTGAACAACAACAATCGGCATATCTGAGGTTGCTGATATTTCTCCAGGCAATCTTGATTTCAGTTTGTGAGTCATCCAGCCTAGCATTTCTCATGATATACTCTGCATATAAGTTAAATAAACAGGGTGGCAATATACAACCTTGCTATACTCTTTTCCCAGTGAATCCATACTGATAATAAATAGAAAGAAGAGAAATCTCTCTCCAACAATTTGTCAACCAGTACTTGCATTTGGAAAGACAGTTGAAAATGACCATTTCCCAGCCATCAGAGTAGACTGGTTCAGGCAGAGATCATCAAAGGATGTTCTTTCTAGATGTAAAAATTTGCTAAGAGCTGAGTATTTGCAGGATCTCAGGGCATCTCTCCACAGATTATTGTGAGGAGGCAACAGGATATTGGATAATACCTTGACCATCTGCTCAAAATTAGCATCACCAAATAGGCACACAGTGTGGCTTCAGGTGGAATATCAGAGAACAAAACACAATTTATGCAGTATTCCATTCAGGAATGCGTTGTTATTACTGTTTAGTTGCTAAGTCATGTCCGACTCGTAATCCACCAGGCTCCTCTGGAGTGGGTTGCCATATACTTCTCCAGGAGACCTTCCCAACCTAGTTGACTAAGCAACAGATAAAATAATTAGTTGTATTTTAAAAAGTAAAGTAGGTGTGAAAAACCAAGACCAGGTAACGGCTCCAGATTAAAGAAAGCTAAAGAAGTTCAAGGAAAAAGAAGTTTGTATGCATACTTGTGTGTGTAGCCAGAGATAACAAATATGGCAAAATATCAATTTGGTGAATCTGAGCAAAGGGTGTACAGGAGTTCTTTTATTATTTTTGCAACTCTTCTCCAAGTTTGAAATTATTTCAAAAGTTAAAAAGACCATGCAAGCATGCTAAGTCACTTCAATTGTGTCCAACTCTTTTCAACTCTACGGACTGTAACCCACCAGGCTCCTCTGTCCGTGGGATTCTCCAGCCAAGAATACTGAAGTGGGTTGCCATGCCCTTCTCCAGAGGATCTTCCCAACTCAGGGACTGAACTGGAGTCTCTTAAGTCTCCTGCATTGGCAGACACATATTTTACCATTAGAGCCACCTGGGAAGCTCCAAAATATCACACTTTATAGAAAAACTCCAAGTGTCACTGATGCCAAATCTCAGACTCTCTATACACTGGCACTGGATTACATTCTGGAGACAGAGTTTGCAGTGAAACAGAAAGAAAGGGCTTTATTGCTTTGCAGGGCAAAGGGGGCCACAAAGACCTAAAGCCCTCAAGACTCTGTGCCCCTCCCTGGTGGAGGGAGATAGTGAGGAGTCTTATGGTGTTCTAGGAGCAGGGTGTGATTCACTTGTGAACATTCTTCTAACTGGTTGGTGGTGAGGAAATCGGGGGTCAGCATCATCAACATTCAGTTCCAAAAGGTCTGTAGTCTATGTGCTTGTGGGCAGCTTACGGTTAACTTCTTCCACCCAGTGGGACTTTCAGTATCTGCAAAACAGCTCCAAGGACATGGCTCAGAACATTATCTATAGTCTCTGAGGAAGAACTAAAGGTCTTTGACTTTAATGACTAAAGTATTAATACTACTATTTTGTCTTGCTTGACTGTTTTCCTTTCTTTCTGCATTTTATCACTTCTCTGGCCAGTTTTATTCTTTGACCAAAGTTTTTCTACAGACAAAGGGCAGGTGGAGAATACAGATGTGGGGACTCTATTCTGGGAAGGCCTCATAGGGTCCTGCTCAGTTATCTAACTTCAGATGGATTGTTTTGACTTGAATAAAAGGAGTAAAAGAGGTTCTAGGCTAAGGTTACAGAGCTAGCACCACACAGGAAATTAGTTCATGCTTCACCCAGAGACAAACTTTTACAGCAAGTAAGTAGAAAATAAAGTGCACAAAGTAATACAGGGTGTCATGCCTGTGGTCATGTTTTTTAATTCAATTTTATTAAAATACAATTCAAACTTTACAGTTATTGTATTAAGATGGGAAAGACCATGAAAGTCTTCTGTGCCATGCAAATACTGTCAACTTAAAGGTGAATTGTGGTTTTATAAAATATGATTGACCTTTCTTTAACAAGTGGAAAACATTAGCATAACATGTGGCAATACTGAAAAACAAAGCATTAAATCCCCTAAAATTGTTTTTATTGTATAAAAATGAAAATCAAAAGAAACTTTCTAGGTATTCACTAAATATAATTCTTGCATTTAAAAATGTATTTGGAAATATTTCCATTTGAATTTGATTCTCATTGCCAAATGTTATGTGCATCTAAAAAACCTCTATCAGTTCAGTCACTCAGTTTTGTCCAACTTTGCGACCCCATGGACTGCAACACACCAACCTTCCCTGTCCATCACCAACTCCCGAAGTTCGCTCAAACTCATGTCCATAGAGTCGGTGATGCCATCCAACCATCTCATCCTCTGTGGTCCCCTTCTCCTCCCGCTTTCAGTCTTTCCCAGCAACAGGCTCTCTTCCAAGGAGTCAGTTCTTCACATCAAGTGGCCAAAGTATTGGAGTTTCAGCTTCAGCATCAGTCTTTCCAGTGAATATTCAGGACTGATCTCCTTGCAGTCCAAGGGACTCTCAAGAGTCTTCGCCAACATCACAGTTCAAAAGCATGAATTCTTCAGTGCTTAGCTTTCTTTATAGCTTTATAAAAATCTCTAGCTTCCCACAAAAGTGGAGGGAAATTTTTCAGCATATTTTAAAAGCCTTCAAATGAAATATTTCTGTTCATGAGATGTTTTGGGCCCACTGTTCTATTCCAACTAGTTTGTAAAAACAACTTTTGAACAGCAGGAAATAAAAATTTTAATGTAAACTGTAAGTCAGAGTCATTGTCATAGATTTTAATGAGAGTATGATTAATAAATGCAACCAAGAACTTCCTTCTTCCATATAGATCCACATGTTCTCACTGGGTATTTTTCCATCTGCGACCTCACTGAAGCAAACACTGACATCAGATCAGATCAGTCGCTCAGTCTTGTCCAACTCTTTGCAACCCCATGAATCGCAGCATGCCAGGCCTCCCTGTCCATCACCAACTCCCGGAGCTCACTGAGACTCACACCCATCGAGTCAATGATGCCATCCAGCCATCTCATCCTCCGTCGTCCCCTTCTCCTCTTGCCCTCAATCCCTCCCAGCATCAGAGTCTTCTCCAATGAGTCAGCTCTTCGCATCAGGTGGCCAAAGTACTGGAGTTTCAGCTTTAGCATCATTCCTTCCAAAGAAATCCCAGGGCTGATCTCCTTCAGAATGGACTGGTTGGATCTTCTTGCAGTCCAAGGGACTCTCAAGAGTCTGCTCCAACACCACAGTTCGAAAGCATCAATTCTTCCGCACTCAGCCTTCTTCACAGTCCAGCTCTCACAGGAAAGACCATAGCCTTGACTAGGTGAACCTTTGTTGGCAAAGTAATGTCTCTGCTTTTGAATATGCTATCTAGGTTGGTCATAACTTTCCTTCCAAGGAGTAAGCGTCTTTTAATTTCATGGCTGCAGTCACCATCTGCAGTGATTTTGGAGCCCAGAAAAATAAAGTCTGACACTGTTTCCACTGTTTCCCCATCTATTTCCCATGAAGTGATGGGACCAGATGCCATGATCTTCGTTTTCTGAATGTTGAGCTTTAAGCCAACATTTTCCACTCTCCTCTTTCACTTTCATCAAGAGGCTTTTTAGTTCCTCTTCACTTTCTGCCATAAGGGTGGTGTCATCTGCATATCTGAGGTTATTGATATTTCTCCCAGCAATCTTGATTCCAACTTGTGTTTCTTCCAGTCCAGCGTTTCTCATGATGTACTCTGTACATAAGTTAAATAAACAGGGTGACAATATACAGCCTTGACGTACTCCTTTTCCTATTTGGAAGCAGTCTGTTGTTCCATGTCCAGTTCTAACTGTTGCTTCCTGACCTGCATACAAATTTCTCAAGAGGCAGATCAGGTGGTCTGGTATTCCCATCTCTTTCAGAATTTTCCACAGTTGATTGTGATCCACAGAGTCAAAGGCTTTGGCATAGTCAATAAAGCAGAAATAGATGTTTTTCTGGAACTCTCTTGCTTTTTCGATGATCCAGCGGATATTGGCAATTTGATCTCTGGTTCCTCTGCCTTTTCTAAAACCAGCTTGAACATCAGGAAGTTCACGGTTCACATATTGCTGAAGCCTGGCTTGGAGAATTTTGAGCATTACTTTACTAGCGTGTGAGATGAGTGCAACTGTGCGGTAGTTTGAACACTCTTTGGCATTGCCTTTCGTTGGGATTGGAATGAAAACTGACCTTTTCCAGTCCTGTGGCCACTGCTGAGTTTTCCAAATTTGCTGGCATAATGAGTGCAGCACTTTCACAGCATCATCTTTCAGATTCATACTTGGAATCAAACCTAAAAATTTATGAATCACAAAGTACTAATACGAAGTTTTTAAAAAATAGGCCTAACAACCAGACAGATTTACTAAAAATCACTGTGCACTTGGAATGAGTGAATTTCATGGTATTTAAATTATGTGTTAGGACTTCCCAGGCGAGCGTACTGGAGTGGCAGCCATTCCCTTCTCCTGAGTATCCTCTCAACCCACGGCTTGAACCCGGGTCTCCTGCATTGCTGGTGGTCTCCTAACTCTGAGTCACTGGGGAAGCCACTCTAAATTATACCTGTTGTTTACAAGGCCACACTCAAGAGCAAAGTTCTTTACAAAAACTCATTTTACCTTACAGTTGATAATTAAATTGATTGTTATAATTAACAGCTACATCTTTGACTGCTTATTTCATCACTCACCCTTTATATTTTACCTTTTATTTTTATAATGTGCATAATCTATTATTAAGTTACTTAATCTTAGATGGTGGACTCAGAAGTTTGGTGCTGCAGTCCATGGGATCGCAACAAGCCGGACACGACTTATGGACTGAACTACGAGGGCAGACGACCAAAAGAGCTTACAGACCTCTGTTCCAGACAGCATCCCAAGGCCATCCTCTGGATCCTCGCCAGTAGGTAACCACGTTCGCACCCAGGTCGCCCCCCCAAAACGAGCTCTTTACATCAGTTCAGTCGCTCAGTCGTGTCCGACTCTGTGACCCTTATGGACTGCAGCACGCCAGGCCTCCCTGTCCATCACCAAATCCCAGAGTTTACTCAAACTCATGTCCATCCAGTCGGTGATGCCATCCAACCATCTCATCCTCTGTCATCCCCTTCTCCTCTTGCCTTCAATGTTTCCCAGCATCAGGGTCTTTGCAAATGAGTCAGCTCTCTACGTGCCTAGGCTTAATTCTGGACACACCTACCCAGATGGCAAACGACTCCAGTAATTCTTGCTTGGGAAATCCCATGGACAGAGGAAGGAGCCTGGTGGGCCACAGACCACGGGGTCGCTGAAGAGTTGGACAAGACTTAGCAACTAAACATCAACAAGCCTTGGCTCACAGAAAGAGAAAAGTCAAGTCACTCAGTCGTGTCCGACTCTTTGAGGCCCCATGGAGTGTACCATCCTACCAGGCTCCTCCATCCACAGAATTTTCCAAAGCAAGAGCACGGGAGGGGGTAGCCGTTCCCTTCTCCAGAGGCTCTTCCCGACCTGGAGATTGAACCCTGATCTCCCGCATTGCAGACAGACGCTTACTCGTCTGCGCCACCAGGGAAGCTCTGCACAAAGGAAATGAATTGACCCACTCGGAGCGTCTCCATTCCTTCCCCCTTAGCCTCCCTGATCACCGTTCCCCCAGGATCCCCAGTCCGCGACGTGGCCTCCCAACCCCCCGCCCCGCCCCCAGGGCCAAAAGCGCCCAGTGTGCCCTCCCACTACCACTAACAGGAAGTGCGGACAGCGGGCCTCGAGGTTTGCGCAGGCGCACTGGCGACCTCCGCGTTCCCGCCCGGGGTCAAGGCCTCCAGTGAGGCGCGGTCTTCCCGGAACCCGATGATGCAAGGCTTAGTAAGCTGTCACTGCTGAGAACCAGGGGGCGGGCGGCGAAGGCGGGGCCACCCCCTCCCCCCCCGCCCCGACACCCCCCGCCTCCAACACCACCCCCACCCCCCCATCACCACCACCCCCCCCCCCCGCCCTGTCCCGCGCTTGCGCAGACAGGGACACACGAGGTGAAGGCACGGCGCGTGCGCAGGTCGGAGGGCTAAGGGAAGGGCCGACGCAGAGGGGGCGGGACCAGAGCGGCTCCCGGGGACGCGGCGAACGTGGGGCGCTGGCCTTAGCGGGGCTGCCTGGGTGCGTCAGTCTCCGTCGCGCCGCTGCGCGGTGCCTGAGGCGGTAGTGGGTGGCCGAAGGATGCGACTGGAGGGCTGCCGGCGGCCCGCGGAAGATGCTCGCTCTCCTGGGCGCGACGACCCTGATGCTGGTCGCTGGGAGGTGGGTGCTGCCCGCCGCCTCAGGTGAGAGAGTGAGGGATCCCGGCGCTGCCTCGTCAGCTGGACTGCGGTGGCGGCGCAGGAAACGTCGGCCCCGGGGACGGGGGTGGAGGGACAGACGCCCTCGTTGGGAGACCTCTGGTTGTCCGCGGTCGCAGCGCCTCATTGAAACGGACTCAAAAAAATCAAACTTCAGTTTCAGTCGCTCATTTGTGTCCGACTCTGCGACCCCATGGACCGCAGCACACCAGGCTTGCCTGTCCATCACCAACTCCCGGAGCTTACTCAGACTCTTGTCCATCGAGTCGGTGATGCCATCCAACCATGTCATCCTTTGTCATCCCCTTCTCCAGTCCTCAGTCTTTCCCAGCATCAGGGTCTTTTCCAAGGAGTCAGGTGGCCAAAGGATTGGAGTTTCAGCATTGATCCTTCCAAAGATGAAACAACAGAAAGTGATGTTCAAGATTCTTCCCCAGCCGCTTGCTCGGGGGCGCCCTCGCCTGTGCCTGCTGCCTGCCCCCACCTTCCACCCCCGCAGGGCTGTGTGTGCACTGCTTTGGTGACCAGTTTGTTTCCTTCCGAAAAGCCAGGCAGCTCCACTGCACAGTTAAATAATAAACAAGGCTTAGAGCTGTGCTGCTGGTTTCCTCTATTCGGTAGAGAGTTCTTGATCCCACGGGTAAATGCCCAGTAAGGTGTACAAGGATTTCTGTGCCCTCAGGATTCAATCAGTCTAATGATAATAGACCAAGTGATGGCATCACTGACTGGATGGATGTGAGTCTGAGTGAACTCCGGGAGTTGGTGATGGACAGGGAGGCCTGGCTTGCTGCGATTCATGGGGTCGCAAAGAGTCGGACACGAAATGAGCGACTGATCTGATCTGATCTGATCTGAAGACCAAGTGAAGTCTCTCAGTCGTGTCTGACTCTTTGCGATCCCATGGACTGTAACTTACCACACTCTTCCATCCATGGGATTGTCCAGACAAGAGTAGTGGAGTGGATTGCCATTTCCTTCTCCAGAGGACCTTCCCGACCCAGGGATCGAACCCTGGTCTTCTGCATTGTAGGCAGACGCTTTAGGGTCTGAGCCACAAGGGAAGTCCTAACAACAAAATCCCCCAACCAGGGATGGAACCCTCCTCCCCCTGCATTGCAAGGCAGACTCTTAACCACTGGACCACCAGGCAGGGCCAAATAGGAAGGCTGGGAGCCACCAAGCTAATTTGCCACCTTTTCTTAATTTAGGGGGGATACCTAGATAGCATATTCAAAAGCAGAGACATTACTTTGCTAACAAAGGTTCGTCTAGTCAAGGCTATGGTTTTTCCTGTGGTCATGTATGGATGTGAGAGTTGGACTGTGAAGAAGGCTGAGTGCCGAAGAATTGATGCTTTTGAACTGTGGTGTTGGAGAAGACTCTTGAGAGTCCCTTGGACTGCAAGGAGATCAGCCCTGGGATTTCTTTGGAAGGAATGATGCTAAAGCTGAAACTCCAGTACTTTGGCCACCTGATGCGACTCATTGGAGAAGACTCTGATGCTGGGAGGGATTGGGGGCAAGAGGAGGAGATGACAGAGGATGAGATGACTGGATGGCATCCCTGACTTGATGGACGTGAGTCTGAGTGACCTCCGGGAGTTGGTGATGGACAAGGAGGCCTGGCGTGCTGCGATTCATGGGGTTGCAAAGAGTCGGATATGACTGAGCAACTGATCTGATCTGATTTGATCTGATCTGACATGGGGGATATATCAGCTATTGTAAGATTGATGTTGTAGTGAGAAGATATACCAAAGACAAACAGGGCCTCTCAACAGAGCAGAAATCCGGGAGTTGGTGAAGCCACCTGCATGCTTGCTTAGTCACTTCATTCCTGTTCGACTCTTTGCAACCCCATGGACTGTAGCCCACCAGGCTCCTCTGTCTCTGGGTTTCTCCAGGCAAGAATTCTGGAATGGGTTGGCATGCCCTCCTCCAGGGGATCTTCCCAACTCAGTACCTTTACCTACATTGGCAGGTAGGTTCTTTACCAGTAGTGACACCTGGTAAGCCTAGTGGTTTAAATACTTATTTGCTTTGAAAATCATACCCTGATTTTCTGGGGTACATGATATCCTATCTATCTTGTCCTAAAAATGTTGTTTTTACCAACAAAATGAGTT
This sequence comes from Tragelaphus eurycerus, assembly GCA_935064755.1. Lineage (NCBI taxonomy): Eukaryota > Metazoa > Chordata > Mammalia > Artiodactyla > Bovidae > Tragelaphus > Tragelaphus eurycerus. Next base: position 46,497,495 of record CAKXYN010000009.1, read on the forward strand.
TCTTCCAGAATAGCAGAAGAATTGCAATTTAGGGCAACCAAGCTTATAGCAAGGGCTTCCCAGATAGCTCACTGGTAAAAAATCCACTTGCCAATGCGGGAGACATGAGTTTGATCCCTGGGTGGAGAAGATTCCCTGGAGAAGGAAATGGCAACCCTCTCCAGTGTTCTTACCTGGGAAATCCCATGGACAGACGAGCCTGGTGGGCTACAGTCCATCTAATCGCCAAAAGTCAGACACAACTTAGTGACTAAAACAACAGACTACAGCAAAAACCATAGCCAAGTCCAACAAGGAAAGGAGAACATTACTTTATAGAGCAAAAGAAGGAAGTTGGGTGGGGTTTTAAAAGAAATTCCCTTGATTGAAGGTGAGAGTTCGGGGTGATGCTACTTTTCGCATTGTCTGTGTTGGTTGCTGGGAGAGGAGAATTTTTCCTTTTGGGGTCTGGAATTGCTGGTGAGTGAACATACGTGAGGGCTCTGGCTTCTGGCCTCCTGACTTCATTTTAAATGAGGTTACCTTTATTATGTTTCACACCTATTTCTCAGACTGTCTCACAAATATAGTATATAATATATGGGTACTAGGGTCTTGGTGTAACCCCTGATAATTTCTTTGGAGTCTTTTGTTCATGAAAATTTTGCATTAACTCATGTTTGCTTTCATATCAAAAGAATTTCCCCAGAATTTTCATGTAAAATTAACATTCCAGGAAGCTGTTCATTAAAATGATAATTGTAATCTATATTAGAGGAGAGCTAAAATAAACTTCATACACAACTGGCATTTTTTGCTCTCTTAACTACGTACCGAACACTACTCTGAGTGTTTTAAAGGTACAAACTCATTTAGCCTTCAAAATAAAGCTGAGCACCGTTATCCTCATTTTATAGAGGAGCAGGCTGAGGCCATATAGCTAGCCTGTGCTTTAGGGGGAAATCAGACCCTGAAAATCTGGCCCCAAAGCCCTGGGGCTTACGGCTAGCTGTTTTCTGAAGACCACACAATTTGGTTCTTGATTATCCACCTGTATGTTAAGGACTTAGTTCTCTTTCAATTAACTAATCTTGTTTTTTTCACAAAGGAAGAGTAATGTTCAAAACTAAATGTAATGTTAACCCTGACCTGAGATCATAATATTGCTCTGTGTTTCAAAGTAATCAAAATGTTTGTAGTTTCAAACTTAGTAAATGCAGCTCTGAGATCCTAGTCTAAGAAAACTGTCCAAAATATGGTAGGAAATTTATATTTGTATAGATGTTATGTGTTTGGGTTTACGTCAGACTTGAAAATGCAGTAAACTGTTTCTAGTCATCAATACGAATCTGAAGGGCTGGAAACAACCAATTGTATAAAAAGTATTGGATTACATACCCATTTAGGGCTTCCCTAGTAGCTCAGACATAAAGAATCTGCCTGCAGTTCGGGAAACTCAGACTTGAGTTCGATCCCTGGGTCAGAAAGATCCCCTGGAGAAGGGTGTGGCAACCCACTCCAGTATTCTTGCCTGGGAAATTCCTTGGACAGAGGAGCCTAGCAGGCTGCATGGAGTCACAAAGAGTCAAATACAACTGAAGCAACTGAGCACACACGCATGCAGCTACCCATTAATATATTTTACATGCTCAAGGTTGAAGTAAATTCTTATTAAAGGGCTATTGCTAATACTTTACTGTCTGAGCCACCAGGGAAGTCCGAAAGAACAAAATCTATCAACTCTAAAATCTTATTTAATAACTATTTCCAAGTCCCTCTCCATGCCTGGTCGCTCAGCTGGTAAAGAATCTGCCTGTAGTACAGGAGACCCCAGGTCGATTCCTGGGTTGGGAAGATCCTCTGGAGAAGGGAATGGCTACCCGCTCCAGTATTCTTCACTGGAGAATCCCATGGACATTTGTTGGTCTCGTAAAAGCCAAGATGCCTGTAACTCCAGGGTCTCCTTCCATTAGAACAGAAGGATTTCATCCCAAAGGAAATGTCTGGCTGTACCCTGGGTATCAGATTTCCTTATCCTCTCTCAAGGACGAGAACTACTAGAATTAGAGTATTCTAGGCTGTAGACTAAAAATGCCATCAAACCTTTTATTAATGCCATAAACCCAGTCGCTCTCTTTTGGCTGCATAGAATCTAAAATTCCAACAGCTTCACATGGGAATTAAGTTTAGAGTGGGATAAAGGGAAGTAATTCTATTTGGTAATGAAGTCTCAGAGAATACAAGTGTAAAATAGGTAATTGAGGGTGGGGAGACTCAATAAATACCTCCCCAAATTAAAAAATTTCAGAAAATGTGTTCTTAGGCATCTCCCTCTTTGACTCCATACCATAATATCTCTGAATGGAAAGCGGAGGCAGCAATCCATTTTTTTAAAGTTCTTTTTTTCAGTTCAGTTCAGTCGCTCAATCACATCCAACTCTTGGCAACCCTATGGACTGCAGCACACCAGGCCTCCCTGTCTATCACCAACTCCCAGAGTTTACTGAAACTCAAGCCCATTGAGTCGGTGATGCCATCCAACCATCTCATCCTCTGTTGTCCCCTTCTCCTCCTGCCCTCAATCTTTCCCAGCATCAGGGTCTTTTCAGTTGAGTCAGTTCTTCGCATCAGGTGGCCAAAGGATTGGAGTTTCAGCTTCAGCATCAGTCCTTCTAATGAACATTCAGGACTGATCTCCTTTAGAATGGACTAGTTGAATCTCCTTACAGTCCAAGGGACTCTCAAGAGTCTTCTCCAACACCACAGTTCAAAAGCATCAATTCTTTGGCCCTCAGCTTTCTTTATAGTCCAACTCTCACATCCATACATGACTGGAACAATGTATTTCTTTGTGTATATATTTATTTTCATGTTTTTTAACACCAGAAACATTTTATATTAGGGTATAGCAGATTAACAATATTGTGACAGTTTCAGGTGAACAGGGAAGGCATTCAGCCGTGCATAGTCCCATTCGTCCCTAACCACCCCCTCCCCCATCCAGGCCGCCACGTAACATTGAGTAATGTTCTGTGTGCTATACAATAGATCTTTGTTGGTTATCCACCCCTATAGTAGAAAGTCCGTAAGGAGATAGCATCCTTGTCTTGTGGCAGAACTGCCGTAGGAAAAAGAATAAACTTAAAAGCTGGTCTTGTAAAGATTGCAATTGATCATAATGAAAGATCAGTCTTCTCTGATGAGGAAAAAGTTCTTCTGAACTCAGCATTAGTCTGAGGACGCTGAGAAATGCTGATTCAGTTTAAAGCTATTCAGACCCTGCCTTAAGGAACTTGTGTTCTGGTTGGAGGTTGTGTTTAACATAAGCAATTTTTAAAAAGATGTCTTCACCTTCACACATCAAGTTTTTAAGCCTACTAGATGTCAGTACCATGCTGAGTACATCTGCTTCAGTGTAAAATTGAGTGGTGCAGATTCATGGTGCAGATTGTGAAAAGAGAGCAAGGTTGGCATTTGCTGCAATATTTGAGAAAGGTTTTCTCTTGGAGGGCAAGCTTGAGCTGGGTCTTGGAAGGTTTGAGTGGTCAGGAAGAGAAACGCTATTTGGGTGGGAGGCCAAAAAGGAAGAATCAGAAGAGAGAGAGAGAGCATCAAAGTCGTGGAAGATTTGTACTAGAAGTATAAATATGTACATATCACCAGATCACTTCGCTGTACACCTGAAACTAACACAATATGGTAAATCAACTATACTCCACATTTTTTTTAACAGTATAGGAAATGAAATAGGTCTCTAGATGGAAGTCTGTAAAATAAACAGAAGGGCTCAGACTTCATATGTTGAGCAATCAAGACCTTTTCAGGGCGCTATAGGACCTGGCTGACATGATGAACTTTCATATATCTTATCAATTTTGTATGTTAATGTTTGGCTTCTATAAATAGTTGTCAGTTCTGAAACCACATCTGTTCAGTTCTATGTCAGAGTATATCCCTGTCTGAACACAGTATATGAGAAAAACCAAGTTGAGGCTGTTAAACAGTCGAGCCCACGTCCTTTATGTCAGTATCACTTCTAAGACAAAAGAAAAATACTATTTTTATACACAGACTTTTCTTCCCAGTTAAAAGACAAGTACCTTTTTACAGTTCATTTTTTCTACCTTTATGGAGCTATAATTGACATATAACATTTGCTTTCTATAGATTTTAAAAACCTCAACCATTTTCCATTTCTCTTGAATGCAGAGATAGAGGTAATTAGCAGCCTTCCCATGCTGAGAACAAGCACTAGGTTTTTTTTTTAGATTGTTTTATTTACTTAATTTTGTTATATTTAAATGTATTCACTGTCCAGTCAGTGATGTCAAGGAAAGAATGATTTTTTTTAATATCTATAGCATGTATATACATATAACTGTATAGTTTGTCTGTATAACTGTCTTCTGTCTTATTATCTTGACAGGGGAAGCAAATCTGAAGCCTGAAAATGTCGAGCTCCACATCATTGATGACAATTTTTTCCTGAAGTGGAACAGCAGCAGTGAGTCTGTCAGGAATGTGACTTTTTCAGCAGATTATCAAATGTACGTTACTCTATACTCAGGGATCTGCTGAATAATTTTTAATACCATAAATTTTCAAATTTGGGAAACATTTGGTGTTTCCTCTTTTTTTAAAGAAAATATGTGGCAGTTTTGCATACTAAGTATAACTTCTTTACTACAGTTAGAGTCTAAGAGTAAGAGTTCAGATTTCATCTTTAGGTTTTGAAGCAAAAGATTTGGGGGATTGGGCTAGCCATACGCTCTCTGTTCTGGACGCTCCAGCTTCTTTAAGCAGAAATTAGGGTCTGACCTGTATGGAGACTGTCCCTAAAAGCCTAGCCAGTGTCTTGGAATCAGCCACCAGGTCTTCTGTGGTCAGGTTTTCCCCTTTCCTGCATCACGCACAGTCTTAGTTCTGGACACCCTGGCTGAGTATCAGTGTGCTGGGCCCTGCACTTCCACAGTGTTTCTGGAGGTTCTGCCACCTCCCTGGGGCTAACTTTCCACCTAATGATTGCCAAGAGGGTAGGAGACTGGGAGTTGACAGAGGACAGGATTTCCGAAGCAAAGAGGAAGTATAACACTCTGTTTTGGGTTCTGAGACCTTGTCTGCTCGCTGTGAGCCCGTCCCAGGCTCAGGCAGGGAGCCAGGCATGAAGAAACAGGGTGTTGGGTCTCCAGGACCAGGCTTCCGCCGCTTCAGCCACAGCTCTGCTGTTCTCTGCGTGTGTGCGTGCTCAGTCGCTCAGTCCTATCTGACTCTTTGCCTGTAACCTGCCAGGCTCCTCTCTCCATGGGATTTTTGTAGACAAGAAGACTGGAGTGGGTTGCCATTTCCTTCTCCAGAGGATCTCCTTGACCCAGAAATTGAGCCGGCATCTCCTGTCTCCTGCATGGGCAGACAGATTCTTTACCTAGTTCTCTAGTTGCTTGTGAATTCTCTAGTTGCTTGTGAATAAGCTGTTAGTGTGTGGGGGGTGTACAGCTGACCCTTGAACAGTGGTGGGAACAGGGGTGCCTAACCCGCTGCTCCTACCCACTGCCCCTGCTGGCTGCAGTCAGAAATCTGAGTATAACTTCACAATAGACCCTTCATATCTGCATCCATGGATTCACCCACCCCAAGATCTTATAATACTGTAAAGTGTGTATTTACTGAAAGAAATCTGCGTGTAAGTGGGCTCACATAGTTCAGCCCCATGTTGTTCAAGGGTATATATGTATACACACACTATATATTGTTTTCCTCAGAACTGATCGTGTAAAATTTTTCATCTTTTTCTTTAAATTGAACTTTGAGTTTTGTTACCAATTTTGTTCTTTGCTTTAGTTCTTATTAAAAACTATTTTTTAGGCATAATAGAGATTATTTCATATTCTTTTATTTAAAATGACTGTTGTATTAAAAAAGCAGAGCCATAGACCGTGGTCTCGTGTTCTTGTTCCTTCACACATTCTGTTGCTTTTATTAACTTCTCCAATTCATGACAATCTCTTACTCTTTGTTCTAACTTTGGTCCAGTGCACTGTTACAGTGTGTTCTTAGTCTTTCCTTTCTCTATTCTGTTCTGCTAGCTTTATAAGCATTTGCCTTGTAAGAATATGCCAGATTACAAGTTTGGAGAGCCAGTTCAGCAGTTAGTATAGGATAGTGTAGTATGGGCTTGAGCCAGGCTTGTTGTTGAGTCGCTCAGTCAAGTCCAACTTTTGCTACCCCATGGACTGCAGCACACCAGGCCTCCCGGTCCTTCACTATCTCCCAGTTTGCTCAAACTCATGTCCATTGAGTCAGTGATGCCGTCCAACCATCTCATCCTCTGTCACCCACTTCTCCTCCTGCCCTCAGTCTTTCCCAGCATCAGGGTCTTTTCTGACGAGTCGGTTCTGCTTGGGTTTTAGTCCATCCTCTGCTACTTACTCTTATCAGTTTCCTTATCTGTGAAGTAAAGATAAAAAACTAATATGACCACATGTAATTTATCTTTCAAACCAAGATACTTCTGAGAGTAAACAGAAGCACTTGATTTTAGATAAGCTGCAACAACAAATTTAAAGCAGGACAGTTCCAGGCAGACTGGTCTGGGACACCCCAGTGATGAAGCATCTAACACAGAAGCCTGTTGCAAGTGTTGCTAATTGTGCATAAAGTGCACAGAACAGTGGTACAGAGTATGTGATCAACAAAAGTGAGGTTAATAGCAGCAGCAGACACATTTTTCAGTACTGTATTTCTCAGAACATAAGACACATCACTGGTGATGAATGATGCACAGACACATGAATAAGCTACTGGGATGCTAGTGCCTGTAGAATATACACCACCTAAGCTGGATCATGGAAAAAGCAAGAGAGTTCCAGATAAACATCTATTTCTGCTTTATTGACTATGCCAAAGCCTTTGACTGTGTGGATCACAATAAACTGTGGAAAATTCTGAAAGAGATGGGAATAGCAGACCACCTGACCTGCCTCTTGAGAAACCTGTATGCAGGTCAGGAAGCAACAGTTAGAACTGGACATGGAACAACAGACTGGTTCCAAATAGAAAAAGGAGTATGTCAAGGCTGTATATTGTCACCTTGCTTATTTAACTTCTATGCAGAGTACATCATGAGAAATGCTGGGCTGGAGGAAACACAAGTTGGAATCAAGATTGCTGGGAGAAATATCAATAACCTCAGATATGCAGATGACACCACCCTTATGGCAGAAAGTGAAGAGGAACTCAAAAGCCTCTTGATGAAAGTGAAAGTGGAGAGTGAAAAGGTTGGCTTAAAGCTCAACATTCAGAAAACGAAGATCATGGCATCCGGTCCCAGCACTTCATGGGAAATAAATGGGAAAACAGTGTCAGACTTTATTTTTCTGGGCTCCCAAATCACTGCAGATGGTGACTGCAGCCATGAAATTAAAAGACGCTTACTTCTTGGAAGGAAAGTTATGACCAACCTAGATAGCATATTCAAAAGCAGAGACATTACTTTGCCAACAAAGGTCCTTCTAGTCAAGGCTATGGTCTTTCCTGTGGTCATGTATGGATGTGAGAGTTGGACTGTGAAGAAAGCTGAGTGCCGAAGAATTGATGTTTTTGAACTGTGGGTTGGAGAAGACTCTTGAGAGTCCCTTGGACTGCAAGGAGATCCAACCAGTCCATTCTGAAGGAGATCAGCCCTGGGATTTCTTTGGAAGGAATGATGCTAAAGCTGAAACTCCAGTACTTTGGCCACCTGATGTGAAGAGTTGACTCATTGGAAAAGACTCTGATGCTGGGAGGGGTTGGGGGCAGGACGAGAAGGGGACAACGGAGGATGAGATGTCTGGATGGCATCACCGACTCGATGAACATGAGTCTGAGTGACCTCCAGGAGTTGGCGATAGACAGGGAGAAGGAAATGGCAACCCACTCCAGTGTTCTTGCCTGGAGAATCCCAGGGATGGGGGAGCCTGGTGGGCTTCCGTCTATGGGATCACACAGAGTCGGACAATACTGAAGCGACTTAGCAGCAGCAGCAGCAGCAGGGAGGCCTGGTGTGCTGCAATTCATGGGGTTGCAAAGAGTCAGACACGACTGAGTAACTGAACTGAATTGAACTGAAGACATCAGTGTTTGCATTGTTATTTAGTTGCTCCGTCATGTCTGACTCTTTGTGACCGCCCGGACTCTAGCCTGCCAGGCTCCTCTGTCCATGGGATTCTCCAGGCAAGAATACTGGAGTGGGTTGCCATGCCCTCCTCCAGGGGGTCTTCCAACCCAAGGTTCAAATCCGCGTCTCCCGCATTGTGGGGGGCAGATTATTTACCGCTGAGCCACCTGGAAGCCCTCAGTGTTTGTGACTGACATCTAAAATGTATAATGATGGGGCTTCCCTGGCAGTCCAGTGGTTAAGAGTCCACCTGCAGTGCAGGGGACACTGGTTTGATCCCTGGTCTGGGAAGATTCCACATGCTGTGCAGCAGCTGGGTCCATGCACCACAACTATTGAGCCCACACTCTAGAGCCCAAGAGCCACAACTACCAAAGCCCACGGGCCCCAGCCTGTGTTCCACAACAAGAGAAGCTACAGCAATAAGAAGCCCATATCCCACAGCTGGAGGGCAGCCCCCGTTCTCCACAACTAGACAGAGCCCACATGCAGCAGCAAAGAGCTGGCACAGCCAAAACTTGTAAAAAGCTTTTTTAATTATAAAATGTATTATAGGTAGCGTGGAGTTTTCATTCAACAAATACCGATTGCCTTTTATGCCGAATACTTTCCTCAGTACTTGGGATTATGTTAGTGAATAGGAGAGACAAAGATGGCAGGAAATTTTATTATGACACTGGTTTCATGAAATGAATTTTCTATTGATTGCATATTTATTTTCAAATTATATATCTTCTCTGATCTAAGTACTGTATATGATAAAGTTTTTTTAAAAGAAAATATAAAAGAAGCTGCAATAGCCCCCTTACGTGGAAAAGCAATTACAATAGAGCGAGTAGCTGTGTCTCCTGAGCAGAAAGGACGGACGTGGAGTGAGGGTGGGTTGAAACCATATCAAGGCTTAGTTACAAACTTTTTATAATGTTTTCTGCTTATAATAAGAGCTCTCCAGGTAACAGGAGAAGAGATGTGTTACTGACTTTTTGCCTGGAGCTCATTTTATTTCAACCCTCTGTGCCCCTGATTGAAAGAAGTCTGTGTACCCTTCCCACTTCCCAGACGTCCTTATATCTCCTGATTTCTCTAGAACTGTATTTTCTAATAAATGACATGGGGGGAGGACTGAATTTTGGTTTAGATGTTTAAAATCTGAATTTTAAAAAATAGATTCTGATGTGGAGGAGTTTCTCAGGAAGATTTGCATGTAAATTAAGTTGTTAGTACTGCTTGTGAAAGGGAAGTCACAACTGCTTAACACAGGTCATTCTGTTTGGGAGCACTTCTCATCACTGTGATTTTTCTGACTAAATCCAGACTTGTCCACATGTTACGTATACAGTCTCAGGAAACAGACGTTTCTGAGCAAAGGATGTCCTGAGTGAGGGAATATCATGTATGCCACATATGCAAACAACTGGCAATCAGGCTGCCAGTCATGATTTCCAGAAGCTTCATGAAGGATTTCTATCCAGACGACTTATCTTTCTGAACAGATTGTAGAAATGCCACAGCACTTTTGTGTACTCTACTGTTGTGCTGTTATTTGTGAGTTATTTTTGATAATTTAATAAAAGGTTGTAAACATTAATAAATAAACAAAGGTGTTATTAATGCCAAGTCTACTCTCAGAGTTCAAGCAGGTAAAGTTAGAAGGGCACACTGGCCAGGAATGAAGTGTGCCCATAGGGTAGTTTTTATTATTGGCACCTTTTTTAAAATGTTTCTGTTTTTGAAAAATAAGGTAGACTTGAGTTGGAGTCAGCACAAAAATTATTTAGATATCACTCCTAGTTTCTACTGCTTTTAGTAAAGAATATACTTAGCTTTTTTAACAATTTTTATTTATTTTTGGCTGCATTGGGTCTTTGTTGCTGCACACGCGTTTTCTCTAGTTGTGGCCAGTTGGAGCTATTGTTTTTGCAGAGCACAGGCTCTAGGTGCGAGGTCTTCAGTTGTTGTGGTGCATAGGCCCAACTGCCTTGGAAACTTCCCAGACTAGGGATCGAACCCATGTCCCCTCCACTGGCAGACAGACTTCTAATCACTGGACCGCCAGGGAAGTCCATCCTTTAGCTCTTTATTAAAGACACTTTAGCATCTTTAAAATGAGGTCTATAATATATAAACATGAGCTTATGCTAGAACTATGCATTAGGCTTAACAAAAATGTCTTCTCAGAGGTTAGTTTCCCTGTTTGGTATGAGGCAGACAGGGCTTTCCAGAGGCAAACATTTTGGAATCTAGTATTTGTTTTCTGTTGCTCACCTTCACTTCAGCCTCTTCGCCTCTTTGTGGCAGCATGGCCTTTTTGTTTCAGGCACCCTGTGTCAACTTGATTTCTTCATGTGCTTTAAAAAAAAAAGTCTAGTATCAGTCACTTAAGCTTGCTTCATGATGGTCTGAGTCCACATGGAGAAGTTTGTTAGTTTATGTTAACATGTTAAGTTCTTTGTTTCTGGTAGTGTAATAGAAGGAATTACAGAGATCAGTATGCAGAAGGGATGGTTTGGTTTTAAGGAGAGCAGAGGAAGTTCTCCGGAGAAAGCAATGGCACCCCACTCCAGTGCTCATGCCTAGAAAATCCCATGGACGGAGGAGCCTGGTGGGCTGCAGTCCATGGGGTCGCTACAAGTCGGACAGGACTGAGCGACTTCACTTTCACTCTTCACTTTCATGCATTGGAGAAGGAAATGGCAACCCACTCCAGGATTCTTGCCTGGAGAATCCCAGGGACAGGGGAGCCTGGTGGGCTGCTGTCTGTGGGGTCACACAGAGTCGGACACGACTGAAGTGACTTAGCAGCAGCAGCAGCAGAGGAAGTTCTCAAACCATACTGATTCTGCGGTCTTGCTTAGGGCTGGCACCCCACTCCAGTACTTTTGCCTGGAAAATCCCATGGACAGAGGAGCCTGGTGGGCTGCAGTCCGTGGGGTCGCTAGAGTCAGACACGACTGAGTGACTTAACTTTCACTTTTCACTTTCATGCATTGGAGAAGGAAATGGCAACCCACTCCAGTGTTCTTGCTTAGAGAATCCCAGGGACAGGGAAGCCTGGTGGGCTGCCATCTATGGGGTCGCACAGAGTCGGACACGACTGAAGCGACTTAGCAGCAGCAGGAGGAGATCAGAAGGGAATCAAATCCAGTTTCCAAATTTTCAGTAGGGAAGAGAGGATCCAGAATAGAAAGCAGTTGGCCGAAAGTGACACAACTGTTTTTAACAAAGCCAACACTAAGTCCTCTTTCATCTTAGGGGTTCTTTCTCTGCTTCTTTGAAATCCTAATGTAACCACACACAGAATTACAGAACTTTATTAAGTTGACTGTATGTTAGAATCATTCCACTGTATAAATAATAACTTGGCTGTATATGCAATGAAAAAGAGTAGTAGAATGTTACACACAAAAATATTATCAAAACATTAACTGAAGTAGAGTTACTAGAAGAAATAACTACTTGCCTTAGCTTAGAGGCTTCCCTAGGGGCTCTGGCTCTGATGGTAAAGAACCTGCCTGCCAGTGCAGGAGACACAGTAGATGTAGGTTCCATCCCTGGGTCAGGAAGATCTCCTGGAGGAGGAAATGGCAACCCACTCCCTTATTCCTGCCTGGAGAATCCCACAGAGGAGCCTGGTGGGCTACCGTCCACGGGATTGTAAGAGTCAGACACGACTGAGAGACTAACACACACACTGGCTTTATAATGTTAATGTCAATAGAAAAGATGTTTGTCACTCTTGTATTTATAATGTTCATTCATTCATTTGCTTTTTTATCTTGAAGACTAGGGATGGATAACTGGAAAAAATTGCCTGGGTGTCAACATATTACTAGTACCAAATGCAACTTTTCTTCAGTGGAGCTTGGACATGTTTTTGAAAAAATTGAATTGCGCATAAGAGCAGAAGAAGGGAACAACACTTCCACATGGTATGAGGTTGAGCCATTTATACCATTTCTAAAAGGTAAGAAAAAGTGGCCAGCTGAATTATATTGAATTCTTTATTAAATATTACCAGCACAGCTCACTTCCCAAGCCCATTCATTTGCATAATATAAAATCTCCCATCTTTAAAAAAAACAAAATGAACAAAGATTCCCTTAAACTGATATCTCCTTCCTGCTATGACTTTATTTTCCTGCTTTCCTTCTAGTGGTGGTTCTCAGAGCGTGGTCTCCAAGAGATCTATCAAGTCAAAACCATTTTCCTGATGGAAACTTACTTAATAAAACTTACTTGCCTCTTTCATCTTCATTCTGTCGTGGGTGTACCCTGGAGTTTTCTAGAGGCTGTTTGATGTGAGATGGTGACTGACTGGTGATGCAGAAGTAGGTGTGAGACACAGCTGTCTTCTCTATTAGGCCAGACATTAAAGAGATTTGAACAAAATGTGAGATGAACACCACTCTTCTAAGTTTTTTGGCTTGTTTGTTTTGGAAAATACAGTCATTTATTATCATGCAATAGGTTTATCATTACTGCTTTTTAATGAATTGATAAGATATTTTACATTTTTATCAATTTTGACATCTGATATGCTGAACATTCAAAGACACAGTCCATGTAAACAAGAGCTCTTTAGGACCCTCAATTTCTCTTAAGAGTGTAACGGATCCCAAGACCAGAAAGTTCAAGAACCACCACCCTATTCCATAACTCACACAAGGATGATCCTATCCCTTCTCTGTACACTTTCCCTCCCACTCCCTCTCCAGCCCTCCGAGTTGGAGCTTTGTTCCCCATCACTACACTAAAACCACTTGCCAAGGTCACTGTGACCTTGACAGTGCCGGGTAGATTCCCAGGGAGTGTCACTCACTTCTGCGTGAAACCCTTCCCTCTCAGTTCTTGAGGGCACTGCACTTTCCAGGCCCTCCTCCTCTCCTTGGTTGCTCCTTTGCCAATTTCTTCTTGTCTCCCAGACCTTAAAATGTTGGACAGCAACGGGCCTTAGTCTGCAGGGCTCTGCCTTTGAACCTCTTCTCTCAACGCAGCCTCCACCAGGAATCGTATGGCTTTCAATACCCTCCGTGCTCTCAACTCCTCAGTTTACGTCCCCAGCGCCGTCCTTGTCCTTACCTTAGAGAGCTGCATCACCAGCTCTCTAGTCAGCATCTCCGCTTAGAGGTCCAAAAGTCATCTCAAAAAACTCTTTTTAAATTTTGTTTATTTCTAGTTGGCCATGCTGGATCTTGGTTGCTTCTTGTGGGCAGGTGGGGGCTTCTCGTTGCAGTGGCTTCTCTGGTCGCAGAGCACAGGCTCTAGATGCTCAGGCTTCAGTAGCTGCGGCACACGCGCTTGGTTGCTCCAAGGCGTCTAGGATTGTCCCGGACCAGGGATCAACCCATGTCCCCTGCTTTGGAAGGCGGATTCTCAACTACCAGCCCCAGGGAAGTCCCTCATCTCAAATTTAAAATGGCCAGAGTTCTAGCTTTCCCTCCACCAGACCTACTCTTCTTGCAGTTTTTTTCATCTCTGTTAATGATGTCACCTATTATTTGCTCAGGCCAGGAGCCCTGGCATCACCTTTGATACCTCTCTCTCATCTTCCATCCTGTCCATCAACAGATTGCGAGCGATCAGATCGCTTCTCACTTCCAGCCCGGCTATCAGCCTTCCCCAGCTGCTCTCATCTGCCCAGGAGCTTTTCTGCTTCCTGACACGCTTCCTGGGGTGGTCTTTCCCAAATGTAAACCAGGTTCTGGCGACCTTACAGTCCCACACTACAAGTTCTGCCTGTTACCCAGAATCTGGCTGCATCTCGCATCTTATTTTCTACCTCCCAGGCACTCGAGCACCCCCTAGTGTCGCTTGAAAATGATGAGCTCGTTCCGAAACCCCTGGGGTGCTTTCAGCCTGCCTTGCTTGACCTCACTGTATTCAGACCTCACCTCTGTTAGGCCTCAGCTCAAACATCTCAGGGAGCCTTCTCCTCGCTGACTCACCTAAAACAGTTGTTGCCGCCCTTCTTTGTCCCTTTATATTGCTTCATTTCTTCTACAGCATGCATGACATTATAACATTATATATATATATATGTTTATTTGGGATTTTTGGCGACATTTCTCAGTAAAGTGTAAGCTCCATGAGGGATTCTTTCCTTTTTTAGATGCCAGGCACATATTTAAGTGCTTAGAATTATTTATTGTATAAATGTTTTGACTTGTATTACTGAACTTACATAGTAAATGTTTTAATTTTCACAGCTCAGATTGGTCCACCAGATGTGCATTTAGAAGCTGAAGATAAGGCAATAAAACTGAGTATCTCTCCCCCTGGAACAAAAGATAGTATCATGTGGGCTATGGATCGTTCAAGCTTTAGGTATAGCGTTGTTATCTGGAAAAACTCTTCAGGTCTAGAAGTAAGCATTATTTTTATCTTTGTTTGATGTGAGAGAAGAATGACATGAATTAATTGTAAAATTTGACTTTTTTTAAAGAACAGACTTCTCTTTTTTAAAATTATAGGAAAGAACGGAAACTGTTTATTCCGAAGATAAAATTTATAAACTGTCACCAGAGATTACTTATTGTTTAAAAGTTAAAGCAGAACTGCGTTTACAAAGAGTTGGTTGCTATAGTCCAGTGTATTGTATAAATACCACAGGTAAGAAGGAAGTTTTGCTTTCAATTCAGTAACTATATAAGTTGTTTGTTGTTGTTTAGTTACTAAGTTGTGTCTGACTCTTTGCAACCACATGGACTATAGCCCACCAAGCTCCTCTGTCCTCCACTACCTCTCTGCTAAGCTGCTAAGTCACTTCAGTCATGTCCGACTCTGTGCGACCCCATAGATAGCAGCCCACCAGGCTCCGCCGTCCCTGGGATTCTCCAGGCAAGAACACTGGAGTGGGCTGCCATTTCCTTCCCCAGTGCATGAAAGTGAAAAGTGAAAGTGAAGTCACTCAGTTGTGTCCGACTCTTAGCGACCCCATGGACTGCAGCCTACCAGGCTCCTCCATCCATGGGATTTGCCAGGCAAGAGTACTGGAGTGAGGTGCCATTGCCTTCTCCGACTACCTCCCTAAGTTTGCTCAAATTCATGTCCATTGAGTTGGTGACTCTATCCAACCATCTCATCCTCTGCTGCCCTCTTTACCTTTTGCCTTCAATCTTTCCCAGCATCAGGGTCTTTTCCAGTGAGTCAGCTCTTTGCATCAGGTGGCCAAAGTCTTGGAGCTTCAGCTTTGGCAACAGTCCTTCCAATGAATATTCAAGGCTGATTTCCTTTAGGATTGACTGGTTTGATCTCCTTGTCATCTATTAATTAATTGGCAACCTTTTAATTTTGGTATTTTTCCCATAGTTGCTGAATTTTTTGTGTTGGTTTAGTAGATATCAAAACAAAAACATTCTCATGTTGATGTGGGCAGAATCCAAAGCAATATTGTAAAGCTATTATCCTCCAATTAAAAAGAAATACCTTTTTAAAAAAAACATTTTTAACAGCATTTACACAAGCAACAATGTTATTTGGGATTTTTGTCTCAAGTAAACAGTAATGAAAATTCTGTGTAAAAGTCCAAGTATTTTCTAATGACAGAAATTATTTTTACTTGTTCAGAATCCATGAGAAGGGGAGATAGTCACTAGAAGAGCAGTTTGTTTTCCAAAAAGCATACGTTTATAGGTGAAATGTTAAATTATGAAAGCATCCTGATACATTTTATCTGTGGCATCTTGCCAACAATTAAGGTTTAAGGGTAGGAACTTGAATTTATTGTTTTAATTATAAATTTAGTATGCTTTGTTCTTAAAATCAAGAAATGTAGAAGGGAGTTAAAGGAAAGATCTCCTCTCCTGCTTCCTGACCCCGCTCTCTTCACCAGAGACAAGCATCCCCAGCACTGTGCACACAGCCTTCCCTGCGTTTCCTCAAGGCTTATATTAGCATATACCCAGACTTACAGTTTCAGGATGTTTTATCTTTTAAATTAAGGAATAAAGTTGTGTGTACACTCTGCTGTATTTAAAGTGGATAAGCAACAAGGACCTACTGTGCAGCACATGGAGCTCTGCTCAGTGTCACGTGGCTGCCTTGATGGGAGCAGAGTTTGGGGGAGAATAAATACATGTGCCTGTATCTCTAAGTCCCTCACTGCTCACCTGAAACTATCATAGCATTATGTATCTGCTATACCCCAAACAAAATTAAAAGTTTAAAAAAATAAAGTCCTGTCAGATATATTTTAAACTTGCTTGCTTAACCCAGTATATTGAGGATCTCTTTTTATGTCAACACACATAGATCTATCACATTCTTTTAAATGGCTGTACAGTATTACCTTGTGACTACACAGCATAATTTATTTAGCTATTACCTCATAATGATAAGATACAAGCCTTTTGTCTTCCTGCCCATGCTGTTAAGAATCCTTGCCATCTGTTCTCTCACTAGAGTAAGTGTGTGTGCTTTCTTGTGTGTTCCTTGTCTTCTAGAGAGACATAAAGTGCCTTCGCCAGAAAATATACAAATCAATGCTGACAACCAGATCTATGTTCTTAAGTGGGATTATCCATATGAAAACGCAGTTTTTCAAGCTCAGTGGCTGCGGTAAGTTCTTTTCCATAACTGTCCTTTTGCAGTTTATTTTTGCCCAGTATGTGAGGTTTCTTTTCACTCTGCTTCACCCACCTGTTGTTCTTTGCACACATTCGGCCTGATGGAAAGGTGGTTATGATGCACTGGAATTGGGGTGTTTAATTCTAGTCCCAGCTCTGCCAGTAACTGTCTGGAGTGTCACTGAGACCCAATCACTTCTTTCGGCCTCAGTTTCTTCACTTGTGAAATGGGTGTATTATAATATCTAGTTTTCTTAGTAATGTTAGTTGTTCAGTCACACCTGATTCTTTGTAACCCCATAAACTGTAGCCCACCAGCCTCCTCTGTCCTTGGAATTCTCCAGGCAAGGATACTGGAGTGGGTGGCCATTCCCTTCTCCAGGGGATCTCCCCGACCCAGGAAATGAGCCCACATCTCCTGCATTGCAGGCAGCTTCTTTACCGTGTGAGCCACCAGGGACTTACTGGGTTTTTTTTTAAGGTGTGATTCTAATTACATGTGTTATTTCCTCAGTCTGGAATACTTGACAGATGACCAAGATATTTTCTTCAAAACCCACTCCTTCCATGAGTCTTTGAAATTATCTCAGTCCAGTCACTTGGTCTAGTTCAGTTCAAGTCAGTCCTCCCACTGTCTTGATTGTTGTGGTGGCTTTGGCAGATTCCTTAGTGATTAGTGAGGAACTAAGGAAGTTGGAGAGAACTGTGCTCTCTGTGCTTGAGTGGAGACCAGCCAGACAGGAACAAAGCTCAGCACGACAGGAGTAGAAGAGGACTGGGTGTAGTTTATATTGATTGGAAAACTGGAGAGGATAAACGGAGAGGGGGAAGAGAAGAAGATCATCAAGTGGAAGGTGACGTGAACTCTGGGTGAAAAGGGGGCCACAAAGACAGAGTTACCGAGGGTAGAGGAACTGCGGGACCAAAGACGAGTGTAGGTCAGGTAGGGAAGAAAGAGACTAGAAAAACAGAGAAAAGGTGAGGGAGAAGGTAAGTCGGTACTGCTGCAGTTGATTCCTCTCCAGTCTTCGGTATTAGTTTTGAAGCAACAGTCTGGATAATAAATGCATTCATGTGTGGAGTACAAACAACAAAGGTTGCAGAGGTCAGAAATGTAGAGGTGAGTGCAGGACCGGAGAGTCTGCAGAAGCCATTTGGAAGGAGAGGTTTCGTGAAGGAGGTTTTTCAATGATGAGAGATGGCATTCCAGGCTGGGGCTACACACAGATGGGAAAGCTCAAATATGAAGAGACAAAATCAGATCAGGGTAACGAGGAGGTATCCATTTCCCTTTGCTCTGTAGTAAACTAGCACAAACTCAGCAGCTTAAAAAACATGGCTTATTGTCTCTCAGTGACTTCGGGTCAGGAATTCAGGTGTGGCTTAGCAGGGTCCTCTGCTCAGGGTCTCACAAGGCTGCGGTCAGGGTGTCAGCCGGGTCTGCTGTCTCATCCAGGCTGTCTCGTGGTGTCTCCTATGCTCACATGGTGGTTGGTAGAATCCATTTCTGGCAGCTATAGAATGCATGGTGGCCTGCTGCCTCAGAGGCCATCAACAGAGACAATCTCTGCCCCATAGACCTTCCTTTAAAGGCTCATCTGATCAGGTCAGGCCCAACCAGGATAGGCTCTCATGTGATTAACTCAGAGTCCACTGGCTTGGGACCTTGATTTCATTTATAAAATCCCTTCACCTTTCGAGTGAAGAGTTCATGGATTCTGCTTGCCTGCAGTCAGGGGGAGGGGATGATGTTGGGCTCATGCACCAGAGGGTAGGAATCTTGGGGGCCAGTTTGGAATTTTGCCTACAAGAGGGGAAGACCCGCTTCGAGAATAGCAGAACACTGAGCCTAGGAGAGCAGCAAGAGGGAGCCTTGAATTAACAAGATGGAGTAAAGTCAGGCTTCGCCTTAGACTCTGCTACAGGCATTTGAGAACCACTGGGAGTCTGGTGTTGAGCGATGGGTAACATGTGGCCTGTGTTCGAGGAGCATGACCATGGCCATATGGTGTGTGGTGCGGGGGACTGAAGACAAGGGAGCCCGCTCACAGGCTGCTTTGGTTCCAGGCTGGAACTGACAGGCTTGGAGCTGTTGGTCTCAGAGCAGTCCATTAATCTATCTAGACCCACTCTGACTATTCAGACTCGCTCTCAGAACCCTGGTGTGTGTCTTAGCACTGACCCATGGGAATGCTAGTAGCTGGCCTCCCAGAGGGAAAAGCTTTCCTTTAGTGTTTGCCGGGTTTTATAACACAGCTAATCCTGCTGTGGCTACTTTCAGGCTCCCAGCAGCACATCTGTCCACTGGACATGGAGTCGGGAAGAGGCACAGTTAGCCCTCCACCATATCCCACTGTTCAGACACAATAGATGTAAATAGCATTGAGCATAGATAAAATGTAGGGAAAACAATTAGGAGAAGATGAGTTTTGTAATTTTATCACTTTAGTTTTTAATACAACATATTTATTTATAAGTTTATGTAACTTTTAACAGTGGCTGCATTTAACAGCTAGCTAGTAGCATTCCTGAAAATTTAGCAGTTGTTTTTGTGCACCGGCCTGAGCCAACCCTTCACACTACTTGCTTATTACACGCTTGAACAAGGTCTTTGGTTTTCTTTTGTGAACACATCTTTTCCAGTGTCCTGTGAGTTTCCCGAGGGTGAGGACCGTTTACCTCTGTAACTTTGGCCCCTAACAGAAAGTCTGGCCTATTACAGGTGCTCAGTAGATGTTTACTCACTAAACTAATGTGTTTAGAATGAAAAACATCTTTTTGTCTTAAAGTGCCTTTTTTAAAAAGATTCCTGGGAGTCATTCAGACAAATGGAAACAAATACCGAACTGTGAAAATGTCACAACTACCCACTGTGTCTTTCCTCGAGAGGGTTTCTCAAGGGGAATTTACTATGTCCGTGTACGAGCATCTAATGGAAATGGTACCTCTTTCTGGTCTGAAGAGAAGGAATTTAATACTGAAATGAAAAGTAAGCCAATAGTTTTTATTTTACTTTGTGATTCTCCAATTATGAATTCTTATGATTGTTTTGTAGTCTGATTTGAACTTTATGTCTTTACACATTTTTTTCCCCCAGCTATCATATTTCCTCCGGTCATCAGCATGAAATCCATTACTGATGATTCACTGCATGTCAGTGTTGGTGCTTCAGAAGAGTCTGAAAACATGTCTGTGAATCAGCTCTACCCGCTAATTTATGAAGTAATTTTTTGGGAAAACACTTCAAATGCTGAGGTAAAAAGACTGTGTAGTATAGGTTTATAACTTAGAGTTATGACTATGATTTGGGTAAGCAAAGCTTGAAGTTAAAATTGCAGGGAAATTTTTAAACTTCTAGGCTATGTGATTAACTCATATATTTTCCATAGGAAGAAATTGGCGTTTCATGTTTTACTTGGTAAGAGTTACGATCAGCTGCATCTGGGCCCCAGTTAGTTGCTGTTGGTTTGGGGGAGTTTCTTGGCCTCGCCAAGTGGTATGCAGAACCTTAGTTCCCTGATCAGGAAGGGAACTCGCCTGCCCTGCAGTGGAAGCACAAGGTCCTGACCACTGGACCACCAGGAAGGTGCCCCGAGCTAGTTTCTAAACCTCAGATCCTGAGTTCATTTGCACTCAGTCAGAACCTCTGAGGGTAGAGCTCAGGAGTTTTTATCATGATCCTCAAGGAATCGTGAACCAGGGTTTCTCAACACTGCTGACATTGGGCCTGGACGGTTAGTTGCAGGAGCTGCCTTGTGCATTACAGGATGGCTAGTAACGCCCCTGCCCACTCCTCACTAGGTGCTGGTAGCCTCCCTCCCAGGGGTGACAACCCAGACTACCTCCCTGCAGTGCCAGACACTGGCACACCTCCACGAGGACAAAGACTGGCTTTTAGGGGACAAAAGACTCTTAGCTGTTATCATGCTTTGTCAGACCCTAGAATTCAGAAACCACTGACAGGCTAATGCACATCAGATAATCCACATTATTCCTAAATCACTTTTCCCTGTGGAATTACCGTCAGGGAATCAGCCTTTAAAAATCTGGTACAGTTAAGTTGGTGAATTTTGTAACTTCATTTTCTGTTGAAAATCTAATAAAAGCCCAGTGATTTGGATACTTTGATTTTAACTATCTGAAGACTCTGCACAGTTTAGCCTTGTTGAGTATTGTGGTTAGTTCTAAGTCCTCCCTAGATCTGGAAAACCTAAATTTGTCTCAGACTACCAAATGGTGTAAGCTTAGGCAAGCTGCTTATCCACTGAAACTCGTTTCCTCTTCTCTAAAGTGGCGGGGGTCATAGCAACTTAATTTTTTTTTAAACAGATGTTTTTAAGGTTTAAAATGAGGTAGTATTTATGGAAATACCTACTGCATTGCTTGACAAATAGAGATTCAATAACCTTTGTTTGCCATCTGATCTTATGCTGGGTAAGACATCACAGTCATAATAACAGCTCATATTTATTGGATACTCATTATGTATTGGGTGCCAGGGCTAAGTATTTTACATGAATTGTCTCAGTCGGTCTTCCAAACAACCCTGCCAGACAGTTGGATCGATTAAATTACTCTTCAGCAAATACTTGGGAATGAAGTATCCATTACTGCTTCGCTGATGCTGGGCCATAGACAGTGAAACGTGAGTGGATGTGGTATGACTGAGGCCTTAAGTGCACCTATGGGGTTTGGCTTGGCTCTTGCACTTCTCGAATTTGCCAAGAGGAAAGCAAGCTCCAAAGAATGCTCAAACTACCGCACAATTGCACTCATCTCACACACTAGTAAAGTAATGCTCAAAATTCTCCAAGCCAGGCTTCAGCAATACGTGAACCGTCAACTTCCAGATGTTCAAACTGATTTTAGAAAAGGCAGAGGAACCAGAGATCAAATTGCCAACATCCACTGGATCATGGAAAAAGCAAGAGAGTTCCAGAAAAAACATCTATTTCTGCTTTATTGACTACGCCAAAGCCTTTGACTGTGTAGATCACAAAAAACTGTGGAAAATTCTGAAATAGATGGGAATACCAGACCACCTGATCTGCCTCTTGAGAAATTTGTATGCAGGTCAGGAAGCAACAGTTAGAACTGGACATGGAACAACAGACTGGTTCCAAATAGGAAAAGGAGTACGTCAAGGCTGCATATTGTCCCCCTGCTTATTTAACTTATATGCAGTGTACATCATGAGAAATGCTGGACTGGAAGAAACAGAAGTTGGAATCAAGATTGCTGGGAGAAATATCAGTAACCTCAGATATACAGATGACACCACCCTTATGGCAGAAAGTGAAGAGGAACTCAAAAGCCTCTTGATGAAAGTGAAAGTGGAGAGTGAAAAGGTTGGCTTAAAGCTCAACATTCAGAAAACAAAGATCATGGCATCTGGTCCCATCACTTCATGGGAAATAGATGGGGAAACAGTGGAAACAGTGTCAGACTTTATTTTTCTGGGCTCCAAAATCACTGCAGATGGTGACTGCAGCCATGAAATTAAAAGACGCTTACTTCTTGGAAGGAAAGTTATGACCAACCTAGATAACATATTCAAAAGCAGAGACATTACTTTGCCAACAAAGGTCCATCTAGTCAAGGCTGTGGTTTTTCCACTGGTCATGTATGGATGTGAGAGTTGGACTGTGAAGAAAGCTGAGCGCCGAAGAATTGATGCTTTTGAACTGTGATGTTGAAGACTCTTGAAAGTCCCTTTGGACTGCAAGGAGATCCAACCAGTCCATTCTAAAGGAGATCAGCCCTGTGCGTTCTTTGGAAGGAATGATGCTAAAGCTGAAACTCCAGTACTTTGGCCACCTCATGCGAAGAGCTGACTCACTGGAAAAGACCCTGATCCTGGGAGGGATTGGGGGCAGGCGGAGAAGGGGACGACAGAGGATGAGATGGCTGGATGGCATCACCGACTCGATGGACGTGAGTTTGAGCGAACTCCCGGAGTTGGTGATGGACAGGGAGGCCTGGCCTGCTGAGATTCATAGGGTTGCAAAGAGTCGGACACGACTGAGTGACTGAACTGAACTGAACTGATCTGAAGCAAGCTCCACGTGGTCTGTGGGCCAAGGCAGATGAGAGGCTGTAGAGCACACCTGAACGTGGTCCACGGCCTCAGAGAGAGCTCCCCGGCCAATCCGCTCATGATCTGCTCACGAGTAACAAAAACAACTACGTCTGTATACATGTATATGCAAGGCTGAGTCCCTTTGCTGTCCACTTGAAACTCTCACAGCACTGTTAATTGGCTATACCCCAGTACAAAATAAAAAGTTTAATTCTTTAAAAAAAAAAAGAAAAATATGTTTTGAGCCACAGCTGTTTTGTTACACAGCATTGCACAGTGTTATTTTGCTCTACTTGCTGTGTTTTGTTACACCACAGTAACAAAACAATAGCAATAGCTAGCTGATTAATACAAATAGGAGTAGTAATTGTCCTCACTTTATAGATCTGGGAATAGGGCCTGGGAAATTAAATAACTTGCCTAAGGCTACATAGCTATAAGTAACATCTTGATACAGGCAGTTTGAGACCAGAACCGACCCCCCCCACCACCCCGCCTCCACACTTAATTGTTCCGCCTCTAACCAGAGGTAACACAATGGTAATTCAGCCAAATCGGTATGTACTGATAAAATAACTTTGAGTTGTCTTAGGATTATATGGTATTCTTTTGGCAGGAGCATGTTCCACTTTTGAGTTTAGTAATGGTGTGTTGTCCAAAATAAATTTATATTTCTTAAAATATACCAACCAAGTGTTTGGGAGAGGTTAATCTTAGAATGAATATTTAAGGAATTCAGAAAACAGATATTCCCTCTATGTTTTTGGGGGGTTCTAAATTTTATCAATGATTTACTTGTTTTTTTTATAGAGAAAAGTTCTAGAGAAAAGAACCGATTTTACCTTTCCTGACTTGAAACCGCTGACTGTGTATTGTGTCAAAGCCAGAGCTCTCATTGAGAATGACAGGCGGAATAGAGGGAGCCGTTTTAGTGATACTGTGTGTGAGAAAACAAAACCAGGTCAGGATCTTTTATTATACTTTTTCTTTTTTAATGTCGCTAGATTTAATAAAAAATAACCAATTCATTGAAAACTGCAAAATATTTGTTTTGCCACAAAAATATAGAGAATATTTTCTTAATGGACTGTGTAAGTCAAAATCAGACCTTCACAAAACTTCACACTGAGTTTTAGAAAATATTTTTAATACTCAACTTAGTTCAGTGGTTTTGCTTTATATTTCATGCATATATATGCTTTATATATGCTTTATATTTCATGCATATATATGCTTTATATTTCATGCATAGCCACATAATTTCTTTCATTACTCTTAGAATTTAATGAGATTGTTATTTTTATATAACCTTTGATATAATTATCATGTGGAAATCCCTTAGTTGTGAATTTTTTGTTATTGGTATTATTTAACAATGTAAATTTCCTTTCACATGGCTGTATTTCTTTCACACAGACTGTCAGCAGTCTTAATGTATTTGTGTGTCAAAACCTATATTGATACTATAAACACCATTTATTTCTTTTTAGGAAGCACTTCCAAAACCTGGCTTATAGCTGGAATTTGCACTGCATTATTTATTCCTGTGGTCATTTATGTTGTGAGCATCTTCTTGAGATGTGTCAAATATGTGTTCTTTCCATCAAGTAAACCTCCTTCCTCTGTTGACGAGGTAGGTTACTTTTCTTGGTCAACAGCTAGCTGGATTTTTCTGAAAATAAAAGGGAAATATATTTGATTGCAACAGAATATAAATGTGTTCCTGATATTCAAAAAATAATACAGGCGGACCTGGGATTTTTTCTTCAGAGTTTTAGAAAATGGACTTCAGAAGCAGCCATGTAACAGAATAACGTGGAATAGAAGGATGTGTCCTTAATCCCATGTTTTTCTGGCAGTTTGGCCGCTGTGGCACTTGTTTTACCATCTATATTCCCAAAAAGGTTAAAACATTGTCGCCAGTGCAAAAACTTTATTCTGTGGATGAAATCACAGAAAATGAGACAGAGAAACGCGCGTTTCCTCTAGCAGCACCTCGGTGTTTGGGCTGGCACGTCTGGTTGGCGTAGTTAGTGGAAGCACAAAGCGATGACCGTCCGCGTGGACGCTGCCCGGGGGCGGCGTCTGCGCCTGGAGTGGCTCCCACGCTGCCTGCCTTGCTGCAGGTTCTCAGGCTGTGGCGCTAGAGGCCAGAAGGTGGCTCACTGACAGGCTGTAGTGTATTTGCACTGACTGGCTGTGAGCTTGCGCAGCTCAGTTGTGAGCACTTGCACAAGTGCCCATAGCTGTAAAGCAGCGCCAGCAGCGCCATCCCATAGAACTGTGAGGAACGAGGGCGGGAGACCAGAAAGACCCGCCGCGTCAGCACTCTGTCCACGTGAGCTGTTTCACCCTCTTATCCCTGAGTTTTCTAGTGTCGTTTCTATGTGCTCTTCTATTCAGAGCTGTTACTTAAAGAACTTTAAGACTAGCAAGTTACTCTTAGTGGAACTGGGAAAAAGTTAACTTCTCCCTTGTGCCTCTTCTGGATGTTTTCGGATTGGATACCGACATTTTTATTATTTCACAGCAAAATGTCCCCAATCCCAGTGCCCTCCCATTCCTTCCTTACCCACCACGCTCTTCCACTCCCTACTCCTCGCAGCACAGTGGACTTTCTTAGAGACTGTTTGGATAATTTCCCCAAAACAGTACTGAGATGTACGTGACCTCACTGGTGGTTTTATTCTAAACACGATAGCGCAGTGGATATGCTCTTAGCTCGCTTTTTAATATGCGTGTCAAAAGATAGGATTTCTAGATAAAGGATTTAAGAAACTGAAGCTTACTGGAACTCGAAAACCACTTTTTATTCTTTTAAATAATCTGTTTCTGTTCTTTCCCTTTTGAACTAGTATTTCTCCGATCAGCCACTAAAGAATCTACTCCTTTCCACTTCCGAGGAACAAACGGAAAGCTGTTTTATAATTGAAAATGCAAGCATTATTACTGAAATAGAAGAGACCGATGAAATTGATGAAGTTCACAAAAAGTACAGTTCCCAGACTAGTCAAGATTCAGGAAACTATTCAAACGAAGATGAAAACAGTGGAAGTAAAATACGTGAAGAGTTTCCACAACAGGACAGTGTATGACCAGAAATGACCCCTGAAATATTAGGGAGTCTAGCAAGAGTCAGAGTGGGAGCCTGGGTTTTTTGCTCTTCTCAGTAACTGTCAAAAGAAGATTGCCCGTGTCGGGGAAGAAAAACCATCTTCAGATCACAGGTCCTAAAAATACAGGCAAGCACTTCACTATTTAAAATGAATCTCAAGAAGTTTTCTGCATCCTTTGCCACATGTCAAGTCTTGAAAGGCCTGTCATTGGACCTGCCTCAGATGAGAGGCGTTAAGTCCAGAAGATACCCTCTGTCTCCCTCACGCTACTGTAAGCACCCGTGTGCTGTCGTGTGGTTTGGGGGTGCTTGTGTTCCCATCAGCTGGTGCTGTCGCTGTGTAATGCTGTGTTGTTCCTTCTCCCTCACAGCATTACAGTTCACTATTTTTCAGGAGATATTCAGAACATTTGGTCTTGTTCAAAGAAGAACCTGAATACCACCATCATTTGATTTTCTGAAAAAGTAGCTTACTCTGGAAAACAGCTGCAGATGCCAGAAATGAGGTCCTTATAGCTTTTCAGGGGGATTCGCTCTGTTTATACCAATCACATTTATACCAATTGCAAGAAATGTGGGTTCAGTCCTTGGGTCGGGAAGATCCTCCAGAGGAGGGCATGGCAACCCACTCCAGTATTCATGCCTGGGAAATCCCATAGGTGGAGGAGCCTGGCGGGCTACAGTCCACGAGGTCAGAGAGTCAGACACGGCAGCGACTGAGCGTGCACACACGCGTACCAATTACATTGGCCTCTACGTCACAGTTACCCATCCCCTCCACAGTTTAGGATTAAAACCATGTCATCTTTTACTCTATGTACATTAAGCCTTCCTGTTTCAGAACATTAGAACAATAGCTTCTGATTAGAAGGCATAATCCCTAAAATTACAGAGAAGTGGGAAACAGGCTAAGTAGAGAAGTTACTGTTATCTCTTAAGATGTGGGAGTGTGTGACATTAGTGACAGTGTATGTAAAGTCTTGGAATCAGAAAATGCTACTGAGAAACAGTAAGTAGAGTGAGTCAGTGGGAAAGAAGCAGGTGGCTTTAGTGAAAAATAAGAATAATATGCATTGTCAATTTCTGATTACTAACATCCTGAGGGGTGGCATTTGTTTTCATGGCTCATCTGTGTCACTTCTTGACATAAACAGGCTAGCTTCTGTCCACTGTGGGGCAATATTCAGGTATTGCTTCCGCTCAGCCTGCATGCACTCAAGGAAATGCAAGTTATTTATTGTCAGAGTGTGGGAGGAAATGAACTAGGAAGGAAACCCAAGTTTTTAAAATTATGTAATACCTCTCAAAGGCATCTATAGCTTATGTTTAAATGATTTTGCTATTTGAGCTTATTCATGGAGCTCCTGCAGAGAAAGGAAGTGTAGGAATTCTGGCTACCTCTGAGGCCAAGTTCTCAGCTTCAGTCGTTGCAGCAGGACTTCGGGAAGAGAGATGGCACCACCCAGCGCATCAAGTCCAGCTGGGCTCGTTTAGAGTGGTCCGCGGGGTCTTCAAGGTGGAAAAAGAGGTTGAAAGCAGCCACGCTGGGAAGGGCCGTGGCACCCCGCCTGTCCTCTCCAGAACACCTCGTGCTCCCCTGGGCCTCCATCCAGCCCCTCGGGGAGCGCATGGTCGGGGGCCCCAACCAGGGCAGTTCTCTGCTGCAGAATCCTTCCAGGGACCCAAACGCACCTCTGATCCTCTGACCAGAGGCATTTGGTTTAAAGCAGATCAGGACTCGCCCTTCACAGGGAAAGGCCCCATTCGTCCGTGGGAACTTGTCACTGTCGAGAGGACCCTGCCCCTGCCAGCTTCCGCGCTGGGTCAGCGTGGCCGACCTGCCCTGCACTTGGGCCTGGGATTTTCCACAGGAAAAAAGCTGCTTCGGACTGGGAACAGTGCCTTTGTGGGACGCGGCAGAGGGAAAACTAGGGCATTATAAGGCAGAGACGCTGCTGAAGTCGCTAGGTCCCTGGATGTGGGAGTGTATGTGTCGTTGGGGTTTAAGATCCCCTGTGGTTTTCAGTGAACAAGCATCTGAGCGGCCTCGAACAAAAACCCCTCTGTTTTGCCGCGTCTTGCAGACCTGAAAATGCAGTTCCATCCCATTCTTCATTGTGGTCCACATGTAGCTTAATCAAGATGTGCTTGCTTGTAAGATGGTAAGTTTTCTGAAAAAAGTTTGCTTGCAAATACTATGTACTTGAGAGCAGCAATAAACGTCCTCAGATCTGTGATACTGATAGCTCTTGAAAAGGCTGGATATAATCTAAGCATTTATGTAGAAGATGTGTGTCATTGCAGCCAGAAATCATGTATTCATATGTAATATAGATTATATATACATAGTGACATAGGCCTGTAAACATACATGTACACACATGATGCTGGCTGCTGTGCCACTGCTGCTGCTGCTAAGTCACTTCAGTCGCGTCCGATTCTGTGCAACCCCATAGACGGCAGCCCTCCAGGCTCCCCCGTCCCTGGGATTCTCCAGGCAAGAACACTGGAGTGGGTTGCCATTTCCTTCTCCAGTGCAGGAAAGTAAAAAGTGAATGTGAAGTTGCTCAGTCATGTCTGACTCTTAGCGACCCCGTGGACTGCAGCCCACCAGGCTCCTCTGTCCATGGGATTTTCCAGGCAAGAGCACTGGAGTGGGGTGCCGTTGCCTTCTCCAGCTGTGCCACTAGTACATCCATAAACACTTAGCATAGGTTCTAGTTAGAAAAGGGTAAATGCTGCTCTAAAACAATGAGCTTCAAAATCTTGACCAGAAATTTGCAACATATAAAGTTATTTCTATATATTTAGGGACTTCTTGTGGTCCAGTGGCTAAGACTCTGAGCTCCCAATGCAGGGGCCCCGGATTTGATCCCTGGTCAGGGAAACTAGATTCTGCATGGCACAACTAAGACTCAGCACTGTTAAATAAAATTTTTAAGTGTATATATAGTTTGTATAACATGTTTTCCCCAAACCTACCTTCAAAGCAGCCTCAGATTGCTCCTAAGAATTTCGAAGTGTACAGCTTTTCCTACCTCCTCCCCATCCCTGTAACCCTTGTACTACCTGACATGTTTATCTTGGTTTCATCTGGTGTCTGTCTGCCCCTCCCAGGGGACCAGAAGCTCTGTGAGCTCAGGAATATACACTTGGCACTGTATCCCCAGCACCTACCAGAGTGCGGTGCCTCGCGCGGAAGAAGTGCGTAGGAAATAATTGTCAAGTGAGGGAAACCTAGAATTTGAACGAAGTGGGTGATTCCGTTTATATGTCTTATTGAAGTATAGGGCACGGCCATATTTCCAGTGTTTCTATGAAAACACAGCCAGTGTTGCCAGTGTTTGTTATTTCATGTGTACTTTGTCTTAATGCCCACTGCCATTCTTTTTTATACATTTTTAACAGTTTCTGTAATAAACACTGAGGCCAAAAGTCTTGGGTTCCATGGTGGTTTTGATTGAACGTAAGCATCACGGGTGCTGTGGCTGCTGCCTTCGTGAGGTGTTCATAATAGAGGGGGCTGGTCCCGTGCCCGGTGGGCCGCACCCGGCATCGGTGTCCTGAAGGGGCCACCCCGGGCGGGGAGCTCTCACACAGTCTTTGCTTTATTTTCACAACCTTGTGTTTAGACTTGGCTGGACACAACCTTGAGCCGGTGGGACTGCAGTCATAATGCAGACCCTGCGCCCTCAAAGCATGCTGTTTCCTGTGGCCAACGTTTCTTCTCCGGATGCGCTCTTGAAGGAGACTCCACAGTCCCACATGTAAATTGATCTGAAGTTAAACACCATTGACATTCAAGCTGAGAACCCTCATCATGTGTTTTTAGTAAGCGTCCTCAAATATTTTCCCAAAATGTACAGGGAAGTGAATGTTAATAATTTCATCTCTAATGCACAAGAGACACCCTGTTACTTAACATTAGTGACAAATACCAGTAACATCCAGTTTTCTTTCTTCTGCATGGTAGCTCATGTCAACAGCTCATGGTAGTTGACCAACCGTGAAAAGAAAAAGTGGGCAGAGTCGATATTCTGGCTTAGAAAAAGGTCTTGGGAAGAGGGAGAAAATGGAAGAATTATGTCTCTCAGTAGCACTTTTAAATTAAACATTTCTCAGTCTTCCCTGGTGGTCCAGTGGTTAAGACTCCAAGCTCCCAGTGCAGGGGGCAGGGGTTCAATCCCTGGTTGGGAAAAATCCTGCGTGGCATAGCCCAAAAAAAAGTTACTCAATAAACATTTCTCCTCACAGTGACTTGCCGATCCCTCCACGGTCCTACTTCCCCAAATTTCCTGGATCCATCAGAAGGAGCAGAGGAGAAAGTGACAGAATAAGAAGAAAACATTTGCCTATCTCTCCACTAGAAAGATGGACCATGTTTCCAAAAGACTGGAATAGTAAAGTGCCTTTTTGTGTACCACTGTCTGATTCAGATTTTATAATGCTTTAATCCTCTGGAATTTAACTTTTAAAAAGACATGGAGAATTTCCTGGTGGTCCAGTGGTTAGGACTCCGAAATTTCCACAGCTGTGGGCCCAGGTTCAATCCCTGGTCGGGGAACTAAGATCCCTCATGCTGTGGTGGAGCAGCCAAAAAAAAGATTCTGAGTGTTTCAGAATAAAGGGGCACCACCCAGTCTGAAATCTTCCTGAAGACCTCCACCATGTGCATACATGGAAGTCACCTTTGTGCCCACCTGTCCTTCGTGTCTGTCAGAGACACTGCCTTAGGAGAGATTTTATAGCATCCCCCAGAATACATTCCCTTCTCTAGGCGGCAAGCTCCATAAACGGAAAGACTTTTTTTTTTTTTTTTTCACACTTTGCAGCTGACAGTGTTCAGTTAAAGTGATTAAGTGCGACCTTGAATTACCACTTGACTGGGTTCGCCACTAGGGGAAGACAAGTCACCCTCTTTAGGTTCACAACTAGCTGGTATTTTCAAAACAGGTTCCTAAATGGTTGTATCATAAGGAAATGTAAAGAAAGTGGTATGTATCTGAAGACTGTATACTGTTTAGGGTTGCTACATTTAACAAAAACACCAGAACATCCAGTGAAACTGAGTTTTCATTTCAGTAAATAATGAATAATTCATAAACAGTGAATAATTGTTTAGTATAAGTATGTTTTAAACTGTGTGTGGGACATTACTAAAAATTTTTTATTGCTACACAATGCTTTGAATACTCTGGCATTTTACTTATGGAAAGAGATGATTATGAATTTTTATAAAAAAAAACTTTTGAGGGACTTCCCTGGCAGTCCAGCAGTTAAGACTCCGCTTACAATGCTGGGGGTATGAGTTTGATCCACGGTCGGGGAACTATGGTCCCAAATGCCACATAACATGGCAAAAAAAAAAAGAATACCTAGGTCACTATGTCACTCACAATGGCTCTGCTTCTCTGATTGAATCCTGATACATGCCACAAACCAAGGGCTCCATTTTATATCAAAATGGGCACAGCGATGGGCACGTGATCGTGCGATCCAGTGATCCTGCTGTGTAGAACATCACCTAGAAGTTATCAGTTTGATTAAACGTTGCGATGGCCTGAAATGGCACAACGAAGGCACCAGTTGGTAGGTGAATCCTGAGGGATGGGGGTGCTGGATTCCAATTGGTAGAATCCCCAAAGTTCTGGGAACCAAGGGATGGATGCCTAGTGGCATCTCTCATCACCACTCCCAGGGTCCCCCCTGAGGAATCTGCACTTCAGGTTTGGCTGGACTAGAAGTCTTACTCTCCTGATAGGGGATAAGGAGGTGTTCTGCAAACGGATATAGGACTCCACTATGTGGCTAAAACCTGGTTATTCTGAGCTCATAATGCCAATAGGAGCTTCCCTGGTGGCTCAGCAATAAAGAATCCACCTGTGATGCAGGAGACGTGGGTTCAATCCCTGAGTTGGGAAGATCCCCTGGAGAAGGAAGTGGCAACCCACTCCAGTATTCTCGCCTGGGGAATCCCATGGACAGAGGAGCCTGGCCGGCTACAGTCCGTGGGGTCTCAAAAGAGTCAGATACAACTTGGCAACTAAGCAACGTGCCAGTAAACCAGAAGACAGAAAAGGGAAGTGCTGTAGGCCAGAGAAATTCATCTTCAATTATTATGAGGAGATACAGTCACGTCTACATGAGGTAAGAAGGAGTGTTTGCAGCACACAGGGAATCCCCTGGGGTGTGTCTTCATGCTTTCACGTCAAGTCATGACTGGGAGTGGATAATTAACATGACAGCCTGATAAGGCCCCAGTTATGGTGGCTGCTCACCTGCCCCAAGGTGAGCAGCCCAGCCCAGAAGTGCTAGATGAGGGCTGCCCTGGTGGTCCAGTTAAAATAACTCTGGAGGCTACAATTCCTGTCCTTCTATTGCAGGGGGAACAGATCCCATCCCCAGTCATGGAAGTTCTGCAGGTCGCATGTTGTGGCCAAAAAAAAAAAAAAATTGCTCACCAAGAGTGAGGAAAATCTCAAATGGGTGGAAGAGGAGGGAGAAGATGAGTGTCTGATATGGCCTTAAGACCATCTTAAGAAACAGGAAATATAGCTGTCCCCCTAATCTCTCTATCATGATGATTTTTTAAATTCTTTTTCAATCGTGAGCAGCTATCACCTGGAAGAACCAGTACAGCATGAAGTGAGTTAATGTAGGACAAAAATGGTTCTGAGTGCTGTGTGTGTGTGTTCAGTCATGTCTGACTCTTTGCAACCCCAGGGACTGTACCCTGCCAGGCTCCTCTGTCCTTGGAGTTTTTCAGGCAAAAATACTGGAGTGGGTTGCCACTTTCTTCTCCGGGGGACCTTCCCGATCCAGGGATCGAACTGTTGTTTTTCGTGTCTCCTGCTCTGCCAAGCAGATCCTTTTACCGCTAGTGCTACCTGGGAAGCCCATCCGAGTGCTATAGGGGTTAACTGTAGCAGATGCTATTGGTGCCTTCCCACACCTCCTTGGCATATAATGCTCCCAAGCCTGAGGGAAATTTCAAATCTCTAGTTTCCAAAGCCCATTTTACCCAAGAGTTGATGAGAATTGGCATCAAGCAAGTGGAAACCAGTTGCTGTTCAGTCGCTCAGTCGTGCCTGATGGCTTGGTGACCCCACGGACTGCAGCACGCCAGGCCTCCCTGTCCATCACTGCTTCCCTGAGTCTACTCAAACTCACATCCATTGAGTTGGTGATGCCGTCCAACCATCTCATCTGTCGCCCCTCTTCTTCTCCTGCCTTTAATCGTTCCCAACATCAGGGTCTTTTCCAAAAAGTCAGCTCTTCACATCAGGTAGCCAAAGGATCAGAGCTTCAGCTTCCGCTTCAGTCCTTCCAGTGAATGTTCAGGGTTGACTTCCTTTAGGATGGGCTGGTTTGATCTCCTAGCTGTCCAACGGACTCTCAAGAGTACCGGTCAAAGGACTCTCAAGGTAGAGGCTAGGGATGCTGCTAACTATCCTACAAAGCACAGGACAACAAAGAATAAAATTTAGGATCAGCTTTTCAATTTCTACAAAAGAACCAGCTAGATTTGATAGAAACTGAACTGAATCTCTAGACCAAGTTAGGGGAATAGTGCCATATTGACAATATTAAGTCTTCCAATCCATGAATACGGGTAGCTTTCTGTTTAGTTTTCTTTTAATTTCTTTCAATCTCTTTTAGCTTTCAGTATGACAGCCTTGTACTTCTTTGGTTACATTTATTCCTAATTGTTTTATTCTTTTTGATGCTTTGAAATAAATGGAATTATTTTCTTAATTTAAATATCAAATTATTCATTGCTAGTATACAGAAACAAAATCAGTTTTACATTTACCTTGTATCCTCTTGTGTGTGCATGCTCAGTCAACTCAGTCTCTGCAACCCCATGGCTGCTCCTCTGTCCATGAAATTTTCCAGGCAAGAATATTGGAAAGGGTTGCCATTTCCTACTCTAAGGGATCTTCCCAACCCAGGGATCAAACTCACGTCTCTTGCATCTGCTGCATTGGCAAGCGAGTTCTTTACCACTGCGCGACCTGGGAATCCCCTGCATCCTGCAAATCACTGAATTTGTTTATTATCTCATACAGGTGTTTTGTTTTCATGGTGAATTCCTTAGAAGGAACCTATATACAAGATTATGTCATCTGTAAATACAGTTTTACTTCTTCCTTTCTAATCCAGATGCCTTTTATTTGTTTTTCTTGCCTCGTTGCCTCAACTAGAACCTCTAATACAATGTTGAATAGAAACGAAAGAGTGTGCTATTCGTGAGCTTGGTGAGAAAGCTTTTGGTCTTGCACCATTAACTAAGATGTTAGCTGGGGTGTGGGTTGTAGATGTCCTTTATTAGATTGAGGAAGTTCCCTTCTATTCCTCGTTTCTTTTCTGTTTTTATCATGAACAAGTGTTAGACTTTTGTCACAGGCTTTTTCTGTGTCTACTGAGATCATTTTTCCCCTTTATACTATTAAGATGGCACATCACATTGGTTGGTTTTTGTATGTTAGACCAACCTGCAGTTCTGGAGTAACTCTCACTTGATCATGGTGTATAATCCTTTCTACATATTGCTGAATTCAGTTGCTAGTATTCTGTTGAGGATTTTTGCATTTATATTCATAAAGGATATTGATTTGTAGCTTTCTTCTGATGCCGTTGTCCGGTTTTGGTATCAGGTTTTAGTCTCCTGGAATGAGCTAGGAAAGATTTCCCTCTCTTTTATTTTTTGGAAGAGCTTATTAAGAATTAAGTCAGTTTTTTAAAATGTTTTGTAAAATTCAGCAGTGAAACCACGTTGATTTGAGCTTTTCTTTGTGGAAAGCTGGATGACAATTGGATTCTTCAGCATCTCACAAAATTGACAATTTTGAAATTATAACATTCCTTAAATATGTGTGAATTTAAAGCCAAATGTAGGGTCTTCCCTGGCAGGTCCAATGGTTAAGACTCTGCACTTCTACTGCAAGGGGTACTGGTTGGGGAACTAAGATCCCTCATGCCATGCAGTCAAAAAGTAAAAAAATTAATGCATAAAATAAAAAATAAATAAAATCAAATATAATCTTCAATTTTTAGCTCTCATATAACCACAAAACTAAATCAAATTTATAAATGACTTCTAATCAAAACTACAGAGGGCTTCCCAGGTGGCACAGTGGTAAAGAATCTGCCAGCTAATGCAGTAGACATAAGAGATGCAGGTTCGATCCCTGGGTTGTCAGGATCCTCTGGAGGAAGAAATAGTAACCCACTCCTGTATTCTTGCCTGAAAAATCACATGGACAGAGGAGCCTCGAGGGCTACAGTCCATAGGGTCACACAGAGTCAGACATGACTGAAGCAACTTAGCTCAAGCACAATCAAAACTACAAGATGATAATATTGAAGCAAAATCATTAATTCAATATTTAGAATAATGTTACTTTGATGAAATTAAATTGCCACTGACAGAATGAATCTGGTCAGGATGAAGGTTCTTCTGAGTTCAGCATGATTTGTCTCCCCTATTTTGTTAATTGTAACTACCCAGTTTAGCACTTACTTTTTTATGATCAAACTATGATGACTCTCTCTTTATGCAGTACATGGTTAATACAATTTGACTACACTTGGCTGGGGATTCCCTGGTAGCTCAGCTGGTAAAGAGTCCATCTGAAATGCAGGAGACCTGGATTCAATCCCTGAGTTAGGAAGATCCCCTGGAGAAGGGAAAGGCTCCCCACTCCAGTATTCTGGCCTGGAGAATTCCATGGACTGTATAGATCAGTAGGTCTCAAAGAGATACAGACATGACGAGCAACTTTCATTTTCACGTTTGGCTGGAATAGAATATATTAAGTCTGTCTCTCTTTAGGTCCCATTATCTGGAAATTATCAGAATAGTGCTGGTATATCTAATGGACTGCAGCCTGCTGGGTTCCTCCACTCATGGAATTCTCTAGGTAGGGACACTGGAGTGGGTAACCACTCCCATCTCCAGGGGATTGTCCCCAGACGGGGATGGAGCCCTGGTCTCCTGCATTCCAGGCAGATTCTTTACCATCTGAGCCACCAGGGAAGCCCAGTACATCTTAAGGAGACCCTAAACACAAACACATTCTGATGTTCATTCTGATGATTTCAGAATATGCTTGTATTAGTTTTTTTAAAGATTACCACCAAAGTGCAAACAAATTCTTAAATTTCTGGAAGAGAGTTAGTATATCCTACCTGCTGAAAAACACTGGCTTAAAACTTTTCTTAAATGGTATGCCTCAATCCTTTCTAGCCCTTAGAGGTAGCTCAGTGGTAAAGAATCTGCCTGCTAATGCAGGAGACTCGGGTTTGAACCCTGGGTCAGGAAGATCCCTGCAGAAAGAAATGCAATCCACTCCAATATTCTTGCCTGGGAAACCCCATGGACAGAGGAAACTGGTGGGCTAGAGTCCATGAAGTCACAAAGAGTGGGACATGACTTAGCGACTAAACATGCACAATCCTTTCCAAAGGGCTCCATGGGAATCCTTAGGTGTTGTTACCCTCAGAGGATAGTCGGTCAAAGTGTGGTTACGCAGGGAGCCTCTTGAAGTTCTTCTATTTGTAAATATCTCCTCTTAAACAATGAGGGAAGGAAAGAAAAAGAAAGAATCTTGTGTTGGTCACCGTGACCTGACCCAGAAATGATTTGGTTATTGGCTCTGCTAAACAAGATAAAGCAAATGAGTAGAGATCCATAGCCGCCACCACCTCTACGACAACCACCTTTGTCTTTTAATAACTAGGACTTGGCAGTAAATGAATCATTGAGAAGGAAGCCCCACATCTGTAGAAATACCCTTGGGGAGGATGGGAAGAAGGAGACTCTGCTTCAGAGCTGAGTTGGACTTGAAAGGAGACGCCTTGGCGCCTCTTGCACCCCTCCTGCACCCCTCCTGGCTGAGTTGCCTCTGACTCATCTCTTTCACTTTTTGAACAAGCTACTGAGGATGGAGTGGTACAGAACCGTCAGAGCCGTTACCCAAGACAGATAACCAACACTGTAGCTTCTCCTGCCCTATCCCCCCCACCCCACCAGGGGGAGGCCAGACCACAGTGGTACCAGTTTGAGTTTGAGCATAGAGTACAACGTGCAGACAGAGTCTGGTATCACTCCTTCCTTCTTTGTCAACTGAACTCACTAAAAATTTTGATGCTACATATCCTCCAATACTTTGGCCACCTGATTCAAAGAACCGACTCATTGGAAAAGACCCTGATGCTGGAAAAGATTGAAGGCAGGAGGAGAAGGGGACAACAGAGGATGAAATGGTTGAATGGCATCACTGACTCAGTGGACACGAGTCTGGGTAAACTCCAGGAGTTGGTGATGGACAGGGAGGCCTGGCATGCTGCAGTCTATGGGGTTGCAGTCAGACAAAATTGAGCAACTGAACTGAACTAAACTGGTCCTCCAATAAACTTTGAGAAGGGTACCAAGACCACACAATGGGGAAAGGACAGCCTTTTGAAAAAAAAATTATATTGGGAAAACTTTATATCCACAAGCAAAAAAAATGAAGTTGGACACTTACCTTATACCATCTATTAACTCAAAATGTATAAAAGGCCTAATCGTAAGACCTAACTGTAAAACTCCAAGAAGAAAACATAAGAGAAGAGCTTTATGACACTGAATTTGTCAGTGTTATTTTTTGGATATGACACCAAAAGCACAAGCAACCAAAAGAAAAATAGACAACAGAGGTGACATAAAACTCAAAAATAGCTGCATATCAAAGGAGAAAAATATCAACGGAGTGGAAGGCAACCCATGGAAAGAAAATATTTGCAAATCACGTATCTGTTAAGGGGTGAATGTCCAGAACATGTAAGGAACTCCTACAACTCAAATACAACAACAACAAAAAAATATTTAGAAATGGACAAAGGATGAGATACTTCTCAAACAAAGACGTACAAATGACCCTAAGCACATGAAAGATGCACAGCATCACCAGCCCTCAGGGAGATGCAAGTCAGAACCACAGTGTGACATCACTTCACAGCCGTTAGAATGCCCATCATCAAAACAAAACAGAAAAACATCGGTGAGAATGCGGAGAAACTGGAACTCTGTGCACTATTGTTGGGAATGTGAATGGTGCAGTTGCTATGGAAACCATACAGCTGTTCCTCAAAAAATTAAAACTAGAACTACCATATGATCCAATAATCCCACTTCTGTGTATATATCCAAAAGAACTGAAAGCGTGATCTTGGAGCAAGAATAGCACATCCATGTTCATCACGGCATTATTTACAACAGCTAAGACATGGAAGCAACCCAAACGTCCCATGATGAGTGGATGGATAAAGAAAATATATTTACATAGGGTGCACCTCCTGACAGAGTAGTCTACCTCAAAAAAAAAAAAAATCCTGATCTGATCAAGCCTTGGAGCCAATTACCAACTTACAGGAAGTATGGGGGACAAAGAAAAATCCTACATAGCGATGCAATTAGCAAACTCCAGACTCTGAGCAAGTCTCCGAGACAAATGGTCTAGTTTCATCAAAAATCAAGTTCATCAGAAAAGAGAGAGTTCATCTAGTCTCAATTTTGATTTAAACAAGCAAACTTGAGAGAAATAGGGGGAGAGGAGGAGGGAGTCATGACATTTACGAGACAATTTAAAAACTGGGGGCTTCCCTGAGATTCTGGTGGTTAAGAATCCGCCATGCAATGCAAGGGACACCCGTTCAATCCCTGGTCTGGGAAGATCCCACATGCCACAACGAAGCCTGTGAGCCACAACTGCATGCTGGAACTACCAAAGCCTGCTTGCCCTAGAGCCAGGACTCTGCAACAAGAGAAGCCACTACAATGAGAAGCCCCCACACCACAGCTAGAGAGCAGGGTTTTTTAAACATTTTTTAAAATAATAAAGATAATCATGGTTTTTAAAAATTAGCACTAACTGCATTCTTATAATATGAATTATTAATGTATTTTGGATGAGATCATGGTTTCTAGTATTTCAAAGACATGCTGAAATGTTTGTAGATGAAATAAGACTGAAATGTTTACTGATGAAGTCATGTGGTATACCACTCCAGTATC
The DNA here is from genome assembly GCA_935064755.1 of Tragelaphus eurycerus. Classification (NCBI taxonomy): domain Eukaryota; kingdom Metazoa; phylum Chordata; class Mammalia; order Artiodactyla; family Bovidae; genus Tragelaphus; species Tragelaphus eurycerus. The sequence continues at coordinate 46,536,444 of CAKXYN010000009.1, forward strand.
CTTCCTGCAAGAACCCCGTGAACAGTAGGAAAAAGCAAAAAGATATGACACCGGAAGACAAGCCCCAGGGTCAGAAGGTGTACAATATGCTACTGGGGAAGAGCAGAGGGCGATTACTAACAACTCCAGAAAGAATGAAGCGGAAATGACACCTAACTGTGTATGTGTCTGGTGATGGAAGTAAAGTCTGATGCTGTAAAGAACAATATTGTACAGGATCCAGGAATGTTAGGTCCATGAATCAAGATAAATTGGACATGGTCAAGCAGGAAATGGCAAGAGTGAACATCAACATTTTAAGAATCAGTAAGCTAAAATGGACTGGATGGGTGAATTTAATTAAGAAGACCATTGTATCTACTACTGTGGGCAAGAATCTCTTAGAAGAAATGGAGTAGCCCTCATAGTCAACAAAAAATGCAGTACTTGGGTGCGATCTCAAAAATGACAGAATGAGCTCGGAAATGTCCGAGGCAAATCATTCAATATCACAGTGATCCAAGTCTATGCCCCAACTACTAATGCCGAAGAAGCTGAAGTTGAATGATTCTATGATGACCTACAAGACCTTCTGGAACTAACATCAAAAGAAGATGTCATTTTCACCATAGGGGACTGAAATGCAAAAGTAGGAAGTCAAGAGATACCTGGAGTCACAGGCAAGTTTGACTTTGGAGTATAAAATGAAGCAGAGCAAAGGCTAACAGAGTTTTATCAAGAGAACACATTGGCCATAGCAAACACCCTCTTCCAACAACACAAGAGACAACTCTACACATGGACATCAACAGATGGTCAATACCAAAATCAGACTGATTACATTCTTTGCATCTGAAGACAGAGAAACTATACAGTCAGCAAAAACAAGACCAGGAGCTGACTGTGGCTCATATCATCAGCTCATTTTTGCAAAATTTAGACTTAAATTGAGGAAAGTAGGGGAAACCACTAGACCATCAGGTATGATCTAAATCAAATCCCTTATGATTATACTGTGGAAGTGATGAGTAAATTCAAGGGATCAGATCTGATAGACAGAGTGCCTGAAGAACTATGGATGGAGGTTCATAACATTGTATAGGAACATTGTAACCTTGTAACATTGTAAACCATCTCCAAGGAAAAGAAATGCAAGAAGGCAAAGCAGTTGTCTGAGGAAGCCTTACAAATAGCTGAGAAAAGAAGAAAATCAAAAAGAAAGGGAGAAAAGGAAAGATATACCCAACTGAATGCAGACTTTCAGAGAATAGCAAGAAGAGATAAGAAGGCCTTCTTCAATGAACAATGCAAAAAAGTAGAGGAAAGCAATAGAATGGGAAAGATTTTCTCTTGTAGAAAATTGGAAATATCAAGGTAAAATTTCATGCAAGGATGGGCAAAATAAAGGAGAGAAATGGTATGGACCTAATAGAAGCAAAAGAAATTAAAAAGAGGTGGCAAGAATATACAGAAGAACTGTACAAAAAAGGTCTTAATGACCTGGATAACCATGATGGCGTGGTCACTCACCTAAGCTAAACATCCTGGAGTGTGAAGTCAAGTGAGCCTTAGGAAGCATCACTACAAACAAAGCTACTGGAGGTGATGGAATCCATCTGAGCTATTTCAAATTTTGAAAGATGATGGGATTAAAGTGCTGCACTCAATATGCCAGCAAATTTGGAAAACTGAGCAGTGGCCACAGGACTGGAAAATATAAGTTTTCATTCCAATCCCAAAAAAGGGCAGTGTCAAAGAATGTTCAGACTACCAGACAATTGCACTCATTTCACATGCTAGTAAGGTTATGCTCAAAATCCTTAGTCTTCAACAGTATGTAAACTGAGAACTTCCAGATGTACACGTTAGGTTTAGAAAAGGTAGAGGAACCAGAGATTAAATTACCAACATTCGTTATATCATTGAAAAAGCAAGAGAATTCCAGAAAAGCGTCTACTTCTGCTTCATTGACTATGGAACAGCAGCTGTTGACTGTGTGAATCAGAAAAAACTGTGGAAAATTCTTCAAGAGATGGGAATGCCAGACCACCTGACCTGTTTCCTGAGGAACCTGTACACAGGTCAAGAAGCAACAGTTAGAATCTTATATGGAACAACAGACTGGTTCCAAATGGGAAAGGAGTACAAGGTTGTATATTGTCTCCTTGTGTATTTAATGTATATGCAGTGTTGTTGTTGATATTCAATCATTAACTCAGGTCCAACTCTTTGCGACCCCATGGACTGCAGCACACCAGGCTTTCCTGTCCTCCACAGAGTACATCATGCAAAATGCTGTGCTGGATGAATCACAATCTGGAATCAAGATTGCCAGGAGAAATATCAACAATTTCAGATATGCAAATGATACCACCCTTATGGCAGAAAGTGAAGAAGAACTAAAGAGCCTCTTGGTGAAGGTGAAAGAGGAGAGTGAAAAAGCTGGCTTAAAACTCAACATTCAAAAAACAAAGATCATCACATCCAGTCCTATTCAGTCAGTTCAGTTCAGTCACTCAGTCGTGTCCGACTCTCTGCGACACCATGGACTGCAGCACACCAGGCCTCCCTGTCCATCACTAACTCCCAGAGTTTACTCAAACTCATGTCCATTGAGTCAGTGATGCCATCCAACCATCTCATCCTCTGTCGTCCCCTTCTTCTCCAGCCTTTAATCTTTCCCAGCATCAGGGTCTTTTTCCAATGAGTCAGCGCTTCACATCAGGTGGCCAAAGTGTTGGAGTTTCAGCTTTAGCACCAGTCCTTCAATGAATATTCAGGACTGATTTCCTTTAGTATGGACTCGTTGAATCTCCTTGTAGTCCAAGGGACTCTCAAGAGTCTTTTCCAACACCACAGTTCAAAAGCATCAATTCTTCGGTGCTCAGCTTTCTTTATAGTCCAACTCTCACATCCACACATGACCACTGGAAAAACCACAGCCTTGACTAGATGGAAGTTTGTTGGCAAAGTAATGTCTTTGCTTTTCACTATGCTATCTAGGTTGGTCATAACTTTCCTTCCAAGGAATAAGTGTCTTTTAATTTCATGTCTGCAGTCACCGTCTGCAGTGATTTTGGAGCCCCCCAAAATAAAGTCAGCCACTGTTTCCACTGTTTCCCCATGTATTTGCCATGAAGTGATGGGACTGGATGCCATGATCTCAGTTTTCTGAATGTTGAGCTTTAAGCCAACTTCTTCACTCTCCTCTTTCACTTTCATCAAAAGGCTCTTTAGTTCTTCACTTTCTACCATAAGGGTGGTATCATCTGCATATCTGAGGTTACTGGTATCTCTCCCACCAATCTTGATTCCAGCTTATGCGTTTCTCATGATGTACTCTGCATATAAGTTAATTACCAGTCCCATTACTTCTTGGCAAATAGAAGGGGAAAAGGTAGAAGTAATGACAGATTTTGTTTTCTTGGACGCCAAAATCTCTGTGGATGGTGATTACAGCCATGAAATTAAAACATGCTTGCTCCTTGGAAGGGAAGCTTCCAGACAGCATATTAAAAAGCAAAGACATCACTTTGCCAACAAAGGTCCGTATAGTCAAAGCTGTGGTTTTTCCTGTAGTCATGTACAGTTGTGAATTGAACCATAAAGAAGGATGAGAGCCGAAGACTTGATGCTTTTAATTTGTGGTACTGAAGAAGTTCTTGAGAGTCCCTCAGACAGCAAGGAAATCAACCAGTCAATCCTAAAGGAAATCAACCCTGAATAGTCACTGGAAGGACTGAAGCTGAAGCTTACCCAATACCACTTGATGCAAAGAGCTGACTCATTGGAAAAGACCTTGATTCTGGAAAAGACTGAAGGCAAAGGAGAAGAGGGCAGCAGCGAATGAGATGGTTAGATAGCATCACTGATTCTCAACGAACGTGAGTTTGCGCAAACTCCCGGAGATAGGTAAGGACAGGGAAGCCTGGTGTGCTGCAGTCCATGGGGTCACAAAGAATGGGACACGACCGATCAGCTGAACAACAGCAACAAGCTAGCTAACCTTCATCTCAGGGAGCTGATTCTACAAAAGGAACCAACTTTGACGGAATTCAAAGAGGGCGCCCAAGATCCCCACACCTGGTATAAACATCCTGCATGATCCCCAGGGCTGTGAGTATAATGGGTTTTACGCTAGTGATTAACAAGTTAGCGTATAGAACACAGCTGACTTTGGGAGAGGGAGATTATCTTGATGGGCGTGACTTAGGAACCCTTTAAAAGCTGAGCCTTTTCTCTGGTTCATCACAGAAGAGGAAGTCAGAAATTTGAAGCATTAAAATTTGACACACTGCTGCTAAAGGGTGGGAGCCTCATGGCTGGGAATTCAGGTGGCCTGTAGTCACTGGCGGACATTCAGCATGGAAATAATGTGCAAGTCCTCAGTCCTATACCTCAAGGGATGAAATTCGGCCAACAAGAACAACCTTTAAGGAGGATTTTTTCCACAGAGCCTCCTGACAAGCATTCAGTACAGCCAACACCCTGATTTTCCAGCCTTATGGAGTGTTGATCAGAGCACCTCACTGTGCCTACATGGTGTGGTTAACAAATCTGCAGCCCTAGGAACCAGGAGAATTCATCTTAAATGACCACTGACTTACGGGATTTGAATGCATATTTACCCAAAATGAGAACTGTTCGTTTGATTTTATTAAAATCATAACCATAGCGAAAATAATAGATGTGTGTAGATTTTGATTTTTTTTTTTTTTTTTTTTTTAGAAAAGATTTGGCAAAATGAAACATTTGTCTTGCATACATGTTTTCCTCGGAAACTATACTGAGGCTGTACCCAAAAGCTTTCTTCCGTACTTGGGCCTGTACCAGCTGGTATCTGCTTCCTGTAGTTCACATTTGATGATGATAACCATCAACAGTAAATAAGTCAACTGAAGCCTGGGTCTTCCTAGTTCCGTTACTGTCTGTCATTTCAGGGAAAGGAAGTTGGAAAAAAAAAAGAAGAAGGCCGAGAGCATTCATTCATCCTACAAACCTTGATTGTGTGCTGTATTACACACCATGTTGGTCTCTTCATTACTGCGTTCAAGGATCATCAGCTCCGACTGCTTACAAGTTCAGGATGTTTACTGCTTTTGCATTGTCCCTTCAGTCTTCAACAATTATCATGGAGAAGTGTGGATTTCTCTGATTCTTTGTTGACCTCTTGACCAGGCCTCTTGACTTCTCATGGGCTTGTTAACCCACTTCCTCAAATGTGTACTGTCTTTTATTTCAAAAATTTCCCCTTGACTAAGCTTGCAGTTATCTGGTTACACTTCCTCTAATGCAGGGAAGCTCATCTTTTTCAAGGGTAGGACTTGAGAAAAACTCAACTGCTGCAAGAACAAATAACCTACTGAATTCACTGTTCTTGAGCATGAGGATGGATAATTCAGAATGTTTTCAAGCCCTTCTTTCTGATGGGGCATAATATTCAGTTTTGCAATTAGGCACCAATCTGTGTCAGAGGGGCAGGCGCTTCAAGGTCCAGCAAACAGGTCCCAGCTCTGCCAACAACCAACTAGATAAGCTTGGGTAAACCTCTGCCTGAAGCCCAAGAAGTGCTTGCTAAGCATGAGTGACCATTAATTACAGCACAACAAAATACATCATACAGCAATGAACCAAAATTTGGCAAGTCGCACCATGTCACATGGATGAGCTAAGATAAGCAGTTATTGAGCTAAGCAGTGATGCATGTATGGTTCTTCGGACAATTCATGGTTGCAGATTATCTAGAAGATTCTAGAATTGTGTGCCTCAGATACAGTATCTTTTTTTCAAAAGTCGTCTGTTATGAAATAAGAGGTGCCGATGCTGACTTGAAACCAAATCAACTTTCCTGCCCCCTCAGGCTTCTCCATCACAATAAATAGCAACTCCCTTCTCCCATTTTTCGAGGCCAAAGAATTTGTGCTGCTTTTGACTCCTGGCTTACATTCTATCTGTTGGGAGATTCCACTAAAACATCTCGAATCTGACTACTTTCACCCACTCTTTGATTACCACCTTATCTTAGCCACCATCATCTCCTGGAAAGAGATTGCATTGTTTCCTGGCTGATCTTCCTTCCTCCTCAGCCCTTGCCCCTCTTCCATCATTTTAGTAACTATTCAGCATTGTAAGCCAATCACACTGCTCATTGACCCCACGCCCTCCCGTGGCTTCCTTCTTAGAGTAAAATCTCCCAGGCTTCAGTGATCTCCAGGGCACTTCATCAGCATTCTGACGTCACCTCCCCCTTGACCCTACGCTCCAGCCACCTCAGCCTCCTGCTGCTCCTCAGGCACAGCAGGCCTGCCCCTTCCTCGGGGACTTTGCACTTACCAACTGCTCTCCCTAGTTCTGCTCTTCTACCACGCTTGGCCCCATGACTCATGTTAATTTCAAGTTTTGACTTCAGTGTTATTTTTTCAGGGTGGCCTGTTCTGCTCCCGCTCCTTAAATTGCACCCCCCTGACCCTGACACACACATCAGATCAGATCAGATCAGATCAGTCGCTCAGTCGTGTCCGACTCTTTGCGACCCCATGAACTGCAGCACGCCAGGCCTCCCTGTCCATCACCAACTCCCGGAGGTCACTCAGACTCACATCCATCAAGTCAGTGATGCCATCCAGCCATCTCATCCTCTGTCGTCCCCTTCTCCTCCTGCCCCCAATCCCTCCCAGCATCAGAGTCTTCTCCAATGAGTCAACTCTTCGCATGCTGCTGCTGCTGCTAAGTCACTTCAGTCATGTCCGACTCTGTGCGACCCCATAGACGGCAGCCCATCAGGCTCCCCCGTCCCTGGGATTCTCCAGGCAGGAACACTGGAGTGGGTTGCCATTTCCTTCTCCAATGCATGAAAGTGAAAAGTGAAAGTGAAGTCGCTCAGTCGTGTCCGACTCTTAGCGACCCCATGGACTGCAGCCTACCAGGCTCCACCGTCCATGGGATTTTCCAGGCAAAAGTACTGGGGTGGGGTGCCACTGCCTTCCCCCACTCTTCGCATGAGGTGGCCAAAATACTGGAGTTTCAGCTTTAGCATCATTCCTTCCAAAGAAATCCCAGGGCTGATCTCCTTCAGAATGGACTGGTTGGATCTCCTTGCATACCACATATTTCCTAAGTCCCTTCCGTGACTTATTTTCTCTCTTTAGGGGAAAAAAAAAAAAGCATCTTTTATCTCTTGAATATTTTCTGTCTCTCTCACTAGAATGTAAGTTCTAGTTGGGGAGAACTTTTGTGCTTTTTGTTTTCTTCTTTTAATCTTGATCACTGCAAAAGAGATTAGAGAGTACCTGGCCCATCTACACAGTAGACGCTCAAGAATCTAAATGGTGAATGAACAGATAAATGATTTATTCACCAAGTGTTAAGGAAAGCTGAGAGTTAAGTCCTATTTGTTGACTTAACCTGAAGTGACTTGTAGGAGGGGAAATCAGGCAGAGCTCAAGCTTCTTTACAGATTTCGATTTACTCTACACTTTGGAAAACTTGAGCAAACACAAACCGCCATGGCTGCAGTCATTCCCCAGACATCATGGCTTTGATAAGAATGTTAAGTTAAACCCTTAATGAGCTCAGAGGATTGAAAATTAAAATTGGGTGTTGTGGACTGGAGTGTTTATGTCTCCTGAAAACTCATCTGTTGAAATCCTACCTGCCACAGTGCTATTAGGAGGTGGAGCTTTGGGGAGGTTATTAGGATTAGATGTGGTCTCGAGGGTGGAGCACTCGTGAGTGGGCTCGGTGCCCCTATAACGGTCGTCAGAGAGCTCACTTCCCCTCTTTGCTCTCATCAGAGTGAGGACAAAAGAGGAAGTCACCAATCTGCTACCCGGAAAAGGGCTTCCACCAAAAATCAACCCTGTCTACACCCTGATCTCAGACTTCCAGCCTCCAAAACCGTGAGAAATAAATTTCTGTCTATAAGCCACCAGTCTGTGGTGTTGTGCTATATCAATCCAAATTGACTTTGAAATTCTTATTTTCAATTGAATGTCTCAAGAGGAAAAATAATTTTTAAAAGTTTAAAGGAAGTTAGTCAAGTAGACTAGCCTTCCGTGGGCTTAACTGTGTTTCTTCTCATCCCCTGCAAATTTTGATGTTGAAGTGGTAACACCCAGTAGCTCAGAATGACTGTCTTTGGAGACATGGTCTTTGAAGAGGTGATTGAGGTAAAATAAAGTCAATATGGTAGGCCCTAATCTCATACAACTACTGTCTTCATGACAAAAAAAAAGACAGGGACACATCTAAAAAATACTTTCACAGAAACATCTAGAACAGTAACCAAATATCTGGGTGGCACAGCCAAGCCAGGCTGACACACGAAATGAGCCATCAAGTTGAAACAGAGCAGAAGACTGTTACAGTCCTTGCCCTCCCCCACACCAGCACCGCCGTGCCCTCCGCCTGCCTCTTGTCTGTGGAAAACCTTAGTCAACGAATAAGTTTAGTCAGAGAATCAAAGAAAAACAGTCAAAGGAGACTAAATGAAAATGTAGTCATTAAGCGCAGTCAAGGACCTTTAGTTCCCTCTCAAGGGCTGTAGATAATATTCTGCGCCACATCCTGGGAGCTGTCTTAGAGACACCAAAACACCAGGTGGAGAAGCTAACTACATGACGACCAGATGGTACCCACCCAGGAGACGAGCTGCCGCAGTTCTGAGAACTGATCGCATTGCAAAGAAATGGGGACAAGTGCACCCTGGAACTGAAGATTAACTGAAACGAGCTGATGCTGGTGAGACCACTGATGACCGATTTAAAGATGACTGCTAGAGACGACTGTGCTGTTTCTGCATGTAGCCGCCTGCCCCCTCTGTCTATAAGAGCTCTCGCTGCCCGCTTGTCAGGATGGGGGAGTGGGCCTTTGGACAGACATCCCCCTGCCTCAGTTGCCAGCGTCTGAAATAAAGCAAACCTTCCTTTCCACCAGCCTGGCCTCTTTATGGGCCTTTGAGCCGTGAGCTGCTGGACCCACCACACACAGAACTCTCGGTAACGATGTGATGCTTGATAAATTTTTCCAGATTTATTTTTGGCTGTGGTGCGTCTTCATTACTGCACGTGGGCTTCCTCTCGTTGGCTTCTCTCTAGTTGTGGTACGTGGGCTTCTCATTACGGTGGATTCTCTTATTGTCACATGTAACTTCCTCTCTCAGTTGCCCTGTGCGTGGTATGTGGAATCTTCCCAGTCCAGGGATCAAACCTGTGTCCCTGCATTGATTGGCAAGTGGATTCTTACCCACTGGATCACCAAGGAAGTCCTTAATAAATTATTTAATAATTGACTGACATTAAAATGAGTTCAGTTGGCTTAGTTTAAGACATAGTCACTGGAGAAAGCGGGACGCTCGGCTTGTGAGCGGGAACTTCTCGGTCGCGCACAGAGAAAGAACGATTTAAAAATGGGTGATGTTGAGAAGGGCAAGAAGATTTTTGTTCAGAAGTGTGCCCAGTGCCATACTGTGGAAAAGGGAGGCAAGCACAAGACTGAGCCAAACCTCCATGGTCTTTTTGGACGAAAGACAGGTCAGGCTCCTGGATTATCTTACACAGATGCCAACAAGAACAAAGGTATCACCTGGGGAGAGAAGACGCTGATGGAGTACTTGGAGAATCCCAAGAAGTATATCCCTGGAACAAAGATGATCTTTGCTGGCATTAAGAAGAAGGGAGAAAGGGAGGACTTGATAGCTTATCTCAAAAAAGCTACCAATGAGTAATAGTTGGCCACTGCCTTATTTATTATGAATCAGAAGTGTCTCATGACTTTTTATGTGTACCATATTTAAATTGACTCATACACTAGAATTCAGATCATGAACGGCTGATGGAATAATTCTTTTGGACGGTCCTGATATAAATAAGATTGGTTTGTGGCTAAACGAATATGGTCAGCTTTTTTAATTTTGATAGTAATTCCAGCTCAACAAGTACTATCATTTTTCCCATTCTAAAGAGATGATTGAACTTGAATAAGGAATGTTAAACTTTTTAGGGAGATGGTGCATTCCTTCTCAAAACCTATAAGAGATTGGTTTTATATTTAGATTTCTATAACTGGTTATATTAATATATTTAAATACTGAAAAGGTCCTTTCACTGTCTCAGAACAGAGGAGGAGTCACATGTGTTTCAAGTTGTGTTCATTAGCCCGTTAAGGCAAGGATTGAAAATACACTGACAAAGTCCACTTTATCTTTTTGGTTTTATAAACTGTGCCAATTTAATTAAAATTTTCTATCTAAAATTTAGCCTTTTACTTAACGAAAGGCATTTTAGTGTGGTTTATGATAGCATCAAATAAAGAGTATTTAGCACCTCACATTCTGTAGATGATCTTTAAGATCAGATGCTTTTTAAATTACCTGTGACAAGATATGTTAACAAACTTTTCTTGTTAATTCTTCACAAAGTCAGACTAAGTTATAATTCAAGGTTGTCTTAAACAGGAAGTCAGAAACGCAACTGTAGAACTACTTGTATATGGTGATTGGTAATCATGCTTTTGACAACTCAGCAGGATTAGAGGGGCTATATCATTAGCTCAAATTTGTAAACTGTCTGATATAAGGCTTAAGAATTAAAAAACAAAGTCACAGATTAAAAAAAAAAAAAAAGACATAGGCACTGAAGGAAAAGAACACTACTTTAAAATACTTTCAAATTTCAGGGGTTTTTTTTGTTTTAAAGTAGACATCTATATTTTATCTAATGCTAATTGTACTTAAGATACTTTAAAGAGTCAAACAAAAATAAGCAAATATTTTGGACTGTGGTGGTGGTTGCCCAATTCTATAAAATTATGAAGAGTTATTGAACTGTAATGGATGTTTTCGGGGAAGGCAATGGCACCCCACCCCAGTACTCTTGCCTGAAAAATCCCATGGATGGAGGAGTCTGGTAGGCTCAGTCCATGGGGTCGCTAAGAGTCGGACATGACTGAGTGACTTCACTTTCACTTTTCACTTTCATGCATTGGAGAAGGAAATGGCAACCCACTCCAGTGTTCTTGCCTGGAGAATCCCAAGGACGGGGGAGCCTGGTGGGCTGCTGTCTATGGGATTGCACAGAGTCGGACACGACTGAAGCGACTTAGCAATGGATGTTTTATGGTATGTAAATTACAGCTCAAAATAATAATGAATAATAAGTGAACTGTTAGTCATGTAAAAGCATTTCTGTTTCATGAAAACCATCTGAACAACAGAATTCCAGGGCTGAGACAAAAGTAGACGCTGCCGTATTTCAACATAGTTAGAATACAGTCTTGGGGATACTTGAAAATTAGTACCATGAACAAAATTCTGACAGGCACAAAAAATAATAATTTAAAAAACCTTTTTTTCTGTTTACAAAGGAAAGAAGCTTTTTTGTTATAAATTTGAATGACCCTGAAAATGTCCACTGCTTTAGGATAAGGAGACTAATAAGCATCTTTTAGATTTAACCATAAGAAGTCATGGGTCTCCTGGAAACGGCGGGGACCATCCTGTCTGCCCCTTTAATTCCATCTGGGAGCCCTAGAAGGAAAGACTAGGAAAAATGAACCTCTGAAAAGCCTCAACTCCCAGCATCATGAGCCATGGATTGCTGAGATTCCAGATTTTCTATAAAGGTGATACAGTGGACACAAACACACGCATACAGTGTGGCGCCTAGGACATTCTAGATATTCTGCTAAATGGGAAAGTAACTTGTCTTCATATATTTATCATTATCACTGACTCAATGGACATGAACTCGGGTGAGGGACAGGGAAGCCTGGCATGCAGCAGTCCATGGGGTTGCAAAGAGTCAAACACCACTTGGCGACTCAACAAACAATTTCCAGTCACTCTGGCAAGCTAACAGATGCTAGTAAAACTTTGAGCTGAGTCTCCTGAGTGTTCCAAAACAGTGGCTCTCAAAGTATAGCCTCAAAAACCCTTTCAGGAGGTCGGCAAAGTCAAAACTATTTTCAAAATAGAGAAGGGGAGGGTGGGATGATTTGGGAGAATGGCATTGAAACATGTATATTACCATATATGAAATAGATCGCCAGTCCAGGTTCGATGCATGAGACAGGGTGCTCAGGGCTGGTGCACTGGGATGACCCTGAGGGATGGGATGGGAGGGAGGTGGGAGGGGGGTCAGGATGGGGAACACAAGTGCACCCATGGCTGATTCATGTCAATGTATGGCAAAACCACTACAATATTGTAAAGTAATTAGCCTCCAATTTAAATAAATAAATTAATTTTTAAAAAACTATTTTCAAAATAATAACCAAGAGGTTATTTGCATCTTTCACTTTCATTCTCTCATGAGTGTGAAGTGGAATTTCCCACCGACTGCGTTACGTATGACAGTCCACCTACTGTGTGCAGAGCTGCCATAGGACCCAGCTACTGTCCACCAGAAGCTACTGTCCAGAAGTTAAAGAGATCTGTGAAGCTATGAAAGAGTAGCACGGTTCTTAGCAGATGCTTTTTGCTTGGGAAAATATAATAATTTTTCATAAGGATTTGTTGTGTTCACATGTAACTGGCTTTTTTCTACTTCTGAATGACTTGGTAAGTAATTTTTGTTGATTTACTTACTTCTGGCTGCACTGGGTCCTTGTTGCTGAGTGCAGGTTTTGCTCTAGTTACGGTGAGCAACTCTTCCTCACGTCGTGTAGACTTCTCATTGCGGTGGCTTCTGCTGTTGAGAAGCACGGGCTCTAGGCCCAGGGGCTTCAGGAGTTGCAACTTGTAGGCTTAGTTGCTCTGCCTCAGGTGGGACCTTCCCGGACCAGGGGTTGAACCTGTGTCCCCAGCATTGGCAGGCAGATTCTTCACTGCTGGACAGCCAGGGAAGTCCTGATAAGTAAATATTTTGAAGTTGTTTTTTCCCAGTCTTAATTTCTAATATGGTAGAAGGCAATGGCACCTGACTTCAGTACCGTTGCCTGGAAAATCCCATGGATGGAAGAGCCTGGTAGGCTGCAGTCCATGGGGTCACTAAGAGTCAGACACGACTGAGCGACTTCGCTTTCACTTTCCACTTTCATGCATTGGAGAAGGAAATGGCAACCCACTCCAGTGTTCTTGCCTGGAGAATCCCATGGATGGAGAAGCCTGGTAGGCTGCAGTCCATGGGGTCGCACAGAGTCAGACACGACTGAAGCGACTTAGCAGCAGTAGCAGCAGCAATTTCTAATATAATAAATAACCATCATATTCTAGAAAAGGTATTATACTGTACGCAAATAATGGTGATTTTGTATTCTTATTTCTAGCAATTATACTTCTTTTTTTAGTTTTTATCATTGTTAGCTGGAACCTCCAGAGTATGACGAGGCTTCCCAGGTGGCGCTATTGTTAAAAAACAAAAACCCCACCTGTCAATGAGGAGACATAAGAGACACAGGTTCGATCCTTGGGTCAGCAAGATCCCCTGGAGGAGAGCATGGAAACCCACTCCAGTCTTCTTGCCTGGAGAATCCCCATGGACAGAGGAGCCTGGCGGGCTGCGATCCATAGGGTCAAAAAGAGTAGGACACGGCTGAAGTGAGTTAGGAAGCAGGTACACATGCTGGGGCAGTGGCCATGGGAGAGTGGGGAGCCAGTTTCACTCCTGGATGAAACAAAAGGCTTCTAATGTTTCTGAAAACCTGGTTGTATTTTGCAAGCCAGGCCCTGTTCTGGGAAATGTTGACAGGAATTCTAAAAGAACAACAGCTTGAGATGCACTACTCTGGTGTTTTGAAATTTTTCAAGGGAAAGATTTTTCTTTCGGTATCAAAAAAAAAAAAATAGCCTTTGATCGCTAGTTCTTGTGTGATTTTCAGCAAATCTTTATACCTCCACTAACCTCAGTTTTTCTCATCTATAAATGAATAGATTTTATCGGTGCTTCCAAGTCATAGTTGGTTGACATTAAAATTATCTGTGAAATCAATGAAGGAAAGCTTTCTTCATAGAAGAATTCCAGCCAACAAAAGCAGAATGAGTGAAGGAATCAGACAATTAGCATTATTGCAACTCCCAGTGATATAACTGGTTCAGGAAAGGCTCATCAATGTTTGTTAGAACCATTCAGTGTTAAGTCAGGGAGTGCAGTATTTGCACACTGACAACATACCACTCCACTGACTGCTTAGTAACTGCAGTGGGGCAAATGGACCTTCACAGTGGACAGATCTAGCTGTCGAGTCACCGCCTGGACTGAGTGCTCACTTGAATTGAGATACACAGACGTCCTGGGAGAACTGATGTGGTGAGGCCTGCCCTGGTGGCTCAGCTGGTAAAGAATCTGCTTGCAATGCAGAAGACCTGGGTTTGATTGCTGGGTTGGGAAGATCCCCTGAAGAAGAAAAGGGCTACCCACTCCAGTATTCTGGCCTGGAGAATTCCATGGACTGTATAGTCCATGGGTTGCCAAGAGTTGGACACAACTGAGCGACTTTAACTTTCACTGTAAGTATGAAATAGTCTTTCCCAAATGTTAAACTTAAACCTACGTGAACCTTTAGACAAGATACATGCTAAGTCACTTCAGTTGTGCCTGACTCTTTGCGACCCCAGGGACCACAGCCCGCCAGGCTCCTCTGTCTATGGGATTTTCCAGGCAAGAATACTGGAGTGGGTTGCCACTTCCTGCTTCAGGGGATCTTCCAGACTCAGGGATTGAACCTGTCTCTTGCCTGTCCTGCACTGGCAGGCACATTCTTTACCACCAACTTTAGACAAGAAAGTTAGCTAAAGTTAAAGACTCTTTGCATCCCCATGGACTATACAGTTCATGGAATTCTCCAGGCCAGAATACTGAGGTGGGTAGCCCTTTCCTTCTCCAGGTGATCTTCCCAACCCAGGGATAAAACCCAGGTCTCCTGAATTATGGGCAGATTCTTTACCATCTGAGACACCAGGGAAGCCCTCAGACAAGAGGCAGATCCCAAATATTTGGGGGCATAAAGCTCATAGAATCCTGGGAATCTGTTTTTAAGAAAAAGAAAACAAAATTAGATGCAAAAGTGAATGTTTGTGTACAATGAGAAAATAAAATCACAGGTTACAAATCTCAAAAAGGAATCAATTATCATGGATATCACAAAACCCCAGAAAATAACACAAAATTTGTATTTATCAACTGCTGGAGACATCTGTATAATATTTATTTTTCCCCCTCTGTTTTTGCCTGCATGCACTTTGATCTATTGTGTAATATTTTCTGCAGAAAAAGGGTTCTTTTCCTGGCTGAAGAGTCAAAGGTGTGTGTCCCCACCATGCACCTCAATTGACTCAGACTTGGGGGACAAGCCTGGGTGTGGCCGATGTTGAAACAGACCCAGAGATCTCTAAGGTGTGGGCAGAACTGAGAACCCTTAGCCTCTCACGCCACAGCGATGACTCGCTCTAACTCACACAACAGGATGGCAAACAGAAGCTTGGCAAGAGACAGGAAACTGAGACTTCAAGGCCATCAGCAGCTCTGTGCCCCAGAAACCCACAATTGAGCAAAAGAGACTAAGGGCGCCGTGAGCACGCTGTCCTCACTCTGGCTGGGCCCGCCTGAACTCACCCTCCTCATCATCCCCAGGCGTCAGAGACTCCCTCACGAAGCTGGTCTTGGCTTTCCTGGCAGCCCAGTAATGAAGATGCTGCCTTGCCATGCAGGTGACATGGGCTCTAGTGCCCACGAGCCACGGCCATGGAATCCGCACGCCGCGCTTAGGGAAGCCCGCATGCCTAGAGCCTGCGGTCTGCAACGGTGAGAAGCCCACACACCGCCATGGAGAGTAGGCCCTACTCGGTGCAGCTGGGGAAAGGCCGTGTGCAGCCACGAGGACCCAGCACAGACAAAAGATAAAAATAAAAACAGCAATCTATAAAGAAGCAACAGTAACTAGGAGCTGGTCTTGAAGTATTAACAGACCCCAGAGATGATGGCGCCACAGGGGCTTAACGGCATGGCCCCAGAGGCACACAGGGGGATGTGTGGACCCCAAGTTGATCTTCTGAACCCCCCACTGATGTCTCTTCTCATCCCCTTTCCTCCCATCCCCTGGCCTCTCTGCTCTGTCCATGGATTTCCCTAGCTGCTACATTTCATGCGAAGAGAATCATACGCGTGACCTGTGACTAGTCTCTTTTATTTAACGCGAAGTTGTCAAGGCCCATACATCATGTAATATATGAGCCCTTGGGATCTCCCCTGACCAGGGATCAAACGTGTGTCCCCTGCACTGGAGGTGTGGAGTTTTAACCACTGGACCACTAGGAAAGTTCTTCTTTTTTTAATTGCTGAAAAGTTTTCCTTGCATGGATAGACCAGAGTTTATTTATCCACTCATAAGCTGATGGATATTTGAGTTGTTCCCACTTTAGGGCTGTGACAAAGAGTGTGTTAGTCCCCACTTTCGATTCACAAGCACCTACTTCCTACAATGCACAATGCACAGCAGCCGTGTCCCTCACAGGCTGACCCAGACGAATGCTCCTCCCAAGTGCCTTAGGCTCTGGAACCACCTTTAAGATCGCCTGAGTCCTAACCTCTTCAGACCCCTGGCCCTTATGGTGAATCAAGGCCCCCAGTGTTCTTTCTTCCATCAGCCTCAGTCCAGCCCCCATGCATCAGACAGGCTCCAATAACACTGGACATCAAAGCAAAACAATAGAGAGTCCCAGTCACTCTATCTCAGAGTCTCCTCAGCATCACTTATAAATTTGCATCTCCCAGGTTGAGGCACCTCTGAATTTCCCCCACTGACTGCATCTAAGTCCCAGATCCTTGCCCAACCTGAAGGGTCCTGTCAAGCTTCCCCCACCCACTACCATCAGCATAATCCGTGGGAGGTTGCCTTGCATCTCTGTCCCCTCTTTCATCCTGGCTGCAAAGTGGACCTCAGAAAAAATTCCAGTTTCCATTATGAAAGGAGAAGTTACTCCAGCCCATAATCTAGTGCTGGTCCAGCTTCACTAGTCTTGAGATGCAGACTTCTGGGAATTCCCCAGTGCTTCAGTGGTAAGGACTCCCTGCTGTCACTGCCAAAGGCCCAGGTTCAGTCCCTGGTCAGGGAACTAAGACCCCACCAGCCACATAGCCAAAAATAAAATCCTGCCCTGGCCCTTGGGAGCCCTGTAATATGTCTCTGTAATGTGACCATCATGAGTTGGGGGAAGGCCATTTCAGGGTGAGAGAAGTTGGGACTGTCCCCCAAAATTGGAGCGACTATACCCTTGACTTCTGCACAACACTGGAGCAGAGCACAAGATAGGGCAAACCTCCTCACCCCGGTTTCAGGGCCGAAAGTCCCTCATCTGAGGACATCCTCCATCCCAGCCTAGCCAAGACCATGAGGCTCCCTGCAGAGCCTGGGACATTTCAGTCACAACGTCAGCTCCAGACTGAGGTGCAGTTAAGCTCTAGGAAGACGCACCCATCCATGCCGAGGGGAAGAGAGCAGGAAGCCTGCTGGGGTCTTGGGGAGCCAGGTGGTTAGCCAGCCCAATCACTGTGAGGACCCTCAATTCAGAGACTAGCAAACTGTGGGCTGTGGTGACTTGTCCGCATAGCAAGGCTGTTGTTTAATCCTTAAGTCATGGCCGACTCTTTGCGACCCCATGGACTGCAGCACACCAGGCCTCCCTGTCCATCACCAACTCCTGGAGCTTACTCAAACTCACGTCCATCAAGTCCATGGTGCCATCCAACCATCTCCTCCACTGTCGAGCCCTTCTTCTCCTGCCTTCAATCTTTCCCAGTACCAGGGTCTTTTCAAATGAGTCAGTTCTTCACATCAGGTGGCCAAGGTATTGGAGTTTCAGCTTCAGCATCAGTCCTTCCAATGAACACCCAGGACTGATCTCCTTTAAGATGGACTGGTTGGATCTCCTTGCAGTCCAAGGGACTCTCAAGAGTCTTCTCCAACACCACAGTTCAAAAGCATCCATTCTTTGGTGCTCAGCTTTCTTTATAGTCCAACTCTCACATCCATACATGACCACTGGAAAAACCATAGCCTTGACTAGACAGACCTCTGTTGGCAAAGTAATGTCTCTGCTTTTTAATATGCGGTCTAGGTTGGTCATAACTTTTCTTCCAAGGAGTAAGTGTCTTTTAATTTCATGGCTGAAGTCACCATCTGCAGTGGTTCTGGAGCCAAAAAAAATAAAGTCTGTCAATGTTTTCACTGTTTCCCCATCTATTTGCCATGAAGTGATGGGACCAGACGGCCATGATCTTAGTTTTCTGAATGTTGAGCTTTAGGCCAACATTTCACTCTTCTCTTTCACTTTCATCAAGAGGCCCTTTAGTTCTGTGCTTTCTGCCATAAAGGTGGTGTCATCTGCATATCTGAGGTTATTGATATTTCTCCTAGCAATCTTGATTCCAGCTTGTGCTTCCTCCAGCCCAGCATTTCTCATTATGTACTCTGCATATAAGTTAAATAAGCAGGGTGACAATATATAGCCTTGACGTACTCCTTTTCCTATTTGGAACCAGTCTGTTGTTCCATGTCCAGTTCTAACTGTTGCTTCCTGACCTGCATACAGATTTCTCAAGAGGCAGGTCAGGTGGTCTGGTATTCCTGTCTCTTTAAAAATTTTCCACAGTTTGTAGTCATTCACACAGTCAAAGGCTTTTGCATAGTTGATAAAGCAGAAATAGATGTTTTTCTGGAACTCTCTTGCTTTTACGATAATCCAATGGATGTTGGCAATTTGATCTCTGGTTCCTCTGCCTTTTCTAAAACTAGCTTGAACATCTGGAAGTTCACAGTTCATGTACTGTTGAAGCCTGGCTTGGAGAATTTTGAGCATTACTTTGCTAGCGTGTGAGATGAGTGCAATTGTGCGGTAGTTTGAGCATTCTTTGGCATTGCCTTTCTTTGGGATTGGAATGAAAACTGACCTTTTCCAGTCCTGTGGCCACTGCTGAGTTTTCCAAATTTGCTGACCTATAAAACAAGATAGACCTCAGCAAACACATCTTCTGGCTGTTGTTTCTAACCTCACAAATATTCATAAGTTCCCATTGTAAGACAAACAAAACTCAAAACCATGCTCATCGAGTGATGAAACACTCGTGCTCTGAATGTGTTCCAGCAGTTAAGAAGCACGGCTAGGTCTGCACACGGGGCATGGAGAGGGCTTGGTGATCATTGTCACGTGTTCTGTACCTTAAATCCCTCCTCCACCCATGCGTCCTCCCCATCTGTAAACATTCGCAGGTCTCCCTCTACTTAAAAAAAAAAAAAAAATACACAAATTTCTGAGCCTTACCACTTCCTGGGTTCACCACCGTGCCCCATCACCACACTTTTCTCAGCATCCTCACACCCACTCACTGATGAGTCCCTCTCAACTTGGCTTCTTTGTCTGCGGCTCTCTGAAAGCCGCCGCTCTTCCCCGGCAGCCACATCCCACGCACGCTTTGGTCCAACCTCTCCCATCTTTTCGCTCTTCAGCAGTGACCAGCCCCCTCGTTCTAAGAACTCCTTTGCCATATTCCTCCTCTGCCTTCTTTGTGTTCCCATCTGGTTCTCCTATGTCGTCGCCAGACCCTGGAGGCATAGTCTATGTTATCATTTTACACCCTCTGGAATATCATGTGCCTGATCCGTTTTTCCGTATTGGTTGGTTTGACATCACTTGAGTTCTTTATTTACATTTACTTCTGGAAGGAAACCAGGTCCACCTCTCCCACTCTAAATTCCCTGTGTCTCAACAAAATGATCAAGAACCTCTCAATTGCTTTTCTCTGGGACCTTAGAAAGTACAGCATACACATATACAATGGAATACTACCCAGCCATGAAACAGAAAGAAATAATGCCTATTGCAGCAACATGGATGGACCTAGAGATTATCAGACGAAGTGAAGTAAGCAGAAAGAGAAAGATAAATACCACGTGATACCACTTCCAAGTGGAATCTAAGATATTGCGGAAATGAACCAATCTACAAAATGGACATAGACTCGCAGACATCGAGAACAGACTGATGATTGCCAAGGGGAGATGGGGGTTTGGGATTAGTAGATGCAAACTCGGGGAAGGCAATGGCATCCACCCCAGTACTGTTGCCTGGAGAATCCCATGGACGGAGGAGCGTGGTAGGCTCCAGTCCATGGGGTCGCTAAGAGTCCGACACGACTTCACTTTCACTTTTCGCTTTCATGCATTGGAGAAGGAAATGGCAACCCACTCCAGTGTTCTTGCCTGGAGAATCCCAGGGACAGGGGAGCCTGGTGGGCTTACGTCTATGGAGTAGCACAGAGTCGGACACGACTGAAGCGACTTAGCAGCAGCAGCAGCAGCAGACGCAAACTATTGCATATAGACTGGATAAACAACAAGGTCCTACTGAATAGCACAGGGAACTATAGCCAGTCTCCTGAGATAAACCATAATGGAAAAGAATCTGAAAAAGAACGTATATATGTGTATAACTGAGTCACTTTGCTGTAGAGCAGGAATTAACACAACATTATAAATCAACTACACTTCAACTAAAAAAATTTTTTTTTTAATGTACAAAGGAGACTGTTTCACCAAGGTCTGATTTCTCAGCACCCTGGAAGGGGGCTTTAGCACCTGATCTTGACCTGAGAAGAACCTATTTGATTTCTACCCAGTACTGGATGTATTCAGACGGCTTCGAGGAAAAGTTTCCTGAGTTTCTTGATGTTTGCAGTGCTTACGATGACTTTCACACTTAGCTAAGCAACCTTTGATACTGTGTGGTTATAATAACCACATGTCGCTTTGTCTTCAACAGTAAAAATCCGAAGAGCTTTAACCACTGGTAAAAGTGTCTTCTCACGTCAACCACATAGCGCATAGTGCGAGGTGAGCCAGATGGCTATTTTCACGAAGCAGGTTGAGCACAAGTGACAAGGCAGTTGCATAACCGCCTGGGCTCCGCGCAGCGTGGGCTTGCCAAAACACGTGCCTTGGGAAAGACAAATCTCTGCGTTCTCTTTCCTGCCAGCTCTTCACCAGCTCTGGGGCTGACTGATGACACATTCCAAGGTCTGTCTGATGCTGCCATGGGGAGAATCCAAGCTCTGTTCAGCTAAGTGTGTTCAGGGCCCTTCAGCTGCCATCACATCTCCTTCCTTTGCCATCTGACCTTTCTCCAGCTTTAGTGGAACGTGCTTCCAGGAGGGCAGGTCCTGCCCAGTGGGTGTGTGGAGCAGGGACTGGCCACCAGGATCAAGGGTCTGGGCTCACCTCCTGGCCACGGTTCCCCTCTCTCCTCCCCAAGGAGGAGCACAGACCCTCCCTGCCCTGAGAGTCTACCTTCCCCGAGGGACCCAGCAGTTCAGGCCCCTTCACTGCCCCACAGTGACCCCTCTGGGAAACTTGCTCTCCTATTTCTCTGGCCCCAAAGGTGGAGGGGGACGCCCCTGAGGGAACCACCAGCTGAGAAACCCAAGTCCTCTCCTTAATGAGTCATCTCTCCCCTTCGACTCCTAAGGAGTTGCTGAAATTCTCAAGAATTTCCAGTCCTTGCTCTGCCATTTTGGATAGTGAAACTGACCCCAGAGCTAAACGGTAAAGTCTGTCCTAGGGGTCCCCCATCCTCCAGCCCTGAGCACCTTTTTAGAGCACACCTCCCAGGCTCTTCAGAATAAGAGTAAGACTCTTCAGAATCCTACTGCTCCAGACATCCCCAGTAGTACAGTAGCTAAGACTTTGCACTCCCAATGCAGAGGGGCCAGGGTTCAATCCCTGGTCAGAGAGCTAGAGCCCACATGTTGCGACTAAAGATCTCCCGGGCCACAACAAAGGTCGAAGATTCCAAGTGCCACAACTAAGGCTTGGCACAGGCAAATAAATAAATATTAAAAAAAAAAAAAAAGAATCCTACTGCTCACATACCACTCTCCTTTGGGGTGGCCCTGCCAGCACGCTAAGGGGAGATGCATTAAATAACCAGTGCTGTACACTGGCCACCAAGCCACGCAGTCTAAGTCCTGTCCAGAGCTTGGAGACAGAGGAGCAGCTATCTATTTGTTCACAAGCAGCCTGGGCAAGAGGGCAAAATCACAAATACCAACCATCTGAAGCCTCATGCCTGGACCCCCCACCAGCTGAGGCCGTGCCGCTGTTTAGAAATACCAAAGTGCCATTTGGGTCTGTGCATTTTTAGGTCTCTGGAAACATCACATAAGAACAGGGACTTCATCCGAATGTTACATGATGACAAGTCAAAGAGGAGGCCAAGTCATTCCTGCTGAAGACGATGTGAGAGTGAAGGAGAGGAACTGAAGACAGTGAGAAAAAAATTAGAAGCAGTCAGGACATTCAGTCATGGAACGCATTGCAAAAGTAATCTATAACACGCACATTTCCGGCAGAGAAACAAGAACCAGTTCAAACTGATACCATGCCTGCAATAGAGTATTGTTCATCCATAAAAAAAGGCAAGCCTGCCACTTACAACATCGATGAACTTTGAGGGCATCATGCTAAGTCAGATGCACCATGAGATAAGTCAGACAAAGACAAATACTGTATGATCTCACTCACCATGGAATCTAAAACAAAATAAAGGAACCACCTCCTAGATACTGAAAGGAGACTGGTGGTTGCCAGAGACAGAGGATAAGGTTCGGAGCAAAATGGGTGAAAGGCGGTCCAAAGGTCCACACTTCCAGGAATGAGATGAATAAGTCCTGGGGATATAATATACAGCGTGGGGACTAGGAGTTAGCGACCTTGTACATCTGAAAAGTACTAAGAGAGCTGCTCTTACAATTTTTCATCAAACACACAAGCAAAAAGTTGTAGTGATGAGTGCTAACTAAACCTGTCGTGGTGATCATTTTATAATATATACATATATCAAAACATTGTGCTGCACACCTAAAACTAACACTGTTACAAGTCAATTACCTCTTGGTTTTTAGAAAGCTGTACATGTATTACTTCCAATTCCTACACCCTCTTTCAGAAGGACAAAAACATTGAAAAGCACTCCCTAGTAATTGGCCTCCAATTAAAATAAATAAATTTATATTTAAAAAAATAAAATAAGAATTAGGCCTTAAAAAAAAATAAAAGGCACTCCCTATTAGAAAAACAAATAAACATAATGGAAGGGGAGATCTCTTCTACAGTCCTTGTAACAGCACATCAAAAGGTGAAATGCTGAGGCATAAACTGAGCAAGAACTCTAAGGGATTACTTTGAGGAAAACAAAAGAAGACTTGAATAAATAGAAAGATCCCCCTTGGTTCTTCTAATACACATCAATGCTCGCCCAATGACTTTCTATATGCAGGAGTATCTCAATTAAAATGCCGAAAGGAAAAATAGGACTGAGATCCTAACTTTATTCTTTACGTAACTATGAGTTACAATTAAAGAAACACAAAACAATGAAAGTCTTAGAAGAAAACATGAATGGATCTGCTAACAATGTTCAACTACAGAATCCATTTCTTTCTGAGGAAACAAAAAATTCAGAAGCAGAAAGAGAAGGAGTTATCACTTTAATTGCATTAAGTGATTGATCTTTTTTTAGAAGGTAACATATCCACAGATCATGAAATTAAAAAAATGTTTGTCTAAAGGGTATATAAGCATACAGAAACAATGCCCTGAACTGGCATTAGTATTTTATTGTATGTCTTTACAGGATATCCAGTACATGCACAACCATATTCTTTTATTTATGAATGGGATTTGCTATACACACCCCGCTGCCCCTGAGATTTTTCACTTGCTCCAACCAAGACATCAGTCTCTATCGGCCAACTTGGCTCTGACCCATTCATTTCCAGTTATATAGTATTTTATTGTTCTAAAATTATTAATTTAAAAAATTACTCATTTCTATATGGGAAAAATTCAAACCAATTCAAAAGACAAAATATGATCTGGGGGACATATTTGCAACACATCTGACTGAAGGGGCTAATATCACTAATACAAATCAAAAACTTGTCAGATTTGTATCTTTCGACTATATATGGGATTGACTAAATTTTGCTAAGAACATTTGAGCTTCCTTTTTGGAGTTTTCCAAAAAAAGGTTAAAGATGTGATCAGAGAGTTCATACAAAAGGAAACTCAAACGTTTCTAGACAAAGATAGTCAACCTCATTCGTGGTTAAAGGATACAAATCTGACAAGTTTTTTTTTTCTCCTACCACAAGAGCAAAAATCACCCAGTTTACCACCTCGAGGTGGTAGGAAAAGAACAGCAAGGCTGTAGCAGAAGAACGTGTCCAGTAGAATGCCCGGAGTGACAGGAAGACCACTGATCGTGAAGTACCCCAGACGTGGTTTCTGCCTCTTCAAGGATTCTGCTTCCTAACACCCTTTCAGACGCTTGTTTTCCATCTGATCTAGCTAGGGTGGGTTCTGTTGTTTCCAGTGTAGACTCCAACTTCTGACGGAGACCCTCAAGTGAGAAGGGGAAGCCAAGTTCGTCTTTACAAGGTGACTGAGAAGATTCTGCAAGACACATCACGTACAGATGTGTAATCAACGGGAGTGGCCACCAGCACAGACACACAACCTTTTACCTGGAAACCTCAGGTCAGTCATGTTTTGCAGTTTGGGGTTTTAGAGATGTGACCCGACCTTTATATATACAGCACAGGCAACTCTGCTCAATGATACGTGGCAGCCTGGTTGGGAGGGGAGTTTGGAGGAGAACGGATACATGTTTATGAGCCCTCTGGATGTTCACCTGAAACTATCATAACCTTGTTAATTGGTTATAGTCCAATATAAAAATTAAACGTTTTTTTAAAAACCTAATTAAAGGGGGAAAAAGTGACCTGCTGCAGGTGATACCACGTAGCACCTACAGCAGTGTAGGGTACACATACCTACATCAGTGATAATCATATCTTTTATCATTCTCAAGGGAAATGCATGCCTTTCACACTGCATGGCATAATTAAAAACCATATAGCCTTGTGTTAACTCAGGTCATGAGTTATGAAAGTCTGCGATCTTCAAAGCTCTTTGGATTTTGGATTTATGGATTAGAATTGCACACCTGTATTTTGAGTCTTCCCTAGTGGCTCAGACAGTAAAGAACCCACTTGCCAATGCAGGAGACATAAAAGACACAGGTTTGATCCCTGCCTGGGTCAGGAAGAGGCCCTGGAGAAGGAAATAGCAACCCACTCCAACATTCTTGCCTGGAGAATCCCATGGACAGAGGAGTCTGGTGGGCTACAGTCCATGGGGTCACAAAGAGTTGGACTAAGCACACACACACTCACACACACACACACACACATTATAAGAGCAACTAAACACACACGCACATTATATCTACTGCATTTTCCCATGACCTAATTATTTTATTCTATTTGTTTTTTTTTAAGTCCTTCAACATGAGCCTGAAATGTGACATATCCAATTCTCAGTGGAGATGGCTTCGGCTTCTTGGCACATTGCCACTTCTTATCAGCCCCAGTGACCTTTGGCCAGGCAGACAGGGTGAGTTTGGCCAGGCAGACAGGTGACCTTTGGCCAGGCAGACAGTTTGCATATGACATCACTGGCTTGTTGGTATTGCCAAACCCAAAGAGTTTCCCCAGTTCTTGGAAACACCTTAAGGGATCAGAGCCACTAGAGTTAAATTGGGATCATTTTTCATATGGGTCCAGGTCTGATTTCCAAGGGAGAAACTCCTAATTCACGTTAAGGATGGAATATCTTTAGAGTTAAAATGTCCTCTCACTAAGGTTTTATAAAAGGTAGAATTTGACCTCTGGAATATGTAGAATAATCTGATGCCTTGGTAATCATTGACAAAGCATTTTGCAACCCTATCTTAAGATCTTAAACATGACACGCAATTTTTTTATTTGCAGCTTGATTGCAGTATAACTGGTATACATGAAGCTGTGCACGTTTGACATGTACCTTCGAATGAGTTTTGAAGTTTTATTTTTTGTGTGTGTGTGTAATAAAGTTTTATTAAAGTATAAAGGAGATAGAGAAAGCTTCTGACATAGGCATCAGAGGGGGCAGAAAGAGTACCCAGTTTTGAAGTTTTAAAATGTATTTATTTTTGGCTGTGCTGGGTCTTCACTGCTGTGAGGGCTTTTTCTCTTGTTGCAGCAACTGGGGGTCGCTCTCTAGTTGGGGTATTCAGGCTCCTCATTGCAGTGGCTTCTCTCGTTGCAGAGCATGGGTTCTAGGCTGCTCGGGATTCAGCAGTTATAGCACATAGGCTCCGTAGTCACGGCTCCTGAACTCAAGAGCACAGGCTCAGTCGTGTGGCACACTGGCTTAGCTGTTCCACGGCGGGAGGATCTTCTCGGACCAGGGATCGAACTCGTGTCTCGCGAGTTGGCAGGAGGATTCTTTATCACTGAGCCACCAGGGAAGCCCCTGGATGTGTTTTTACACATGTGAAACCATCCCCACAATCAAAATAATGAGTGTCCATCACCCCCAAAGTTTCATCATTGAGCACAACTTTAAAGTAAAGCCTGTTGAGATTATAATAAATTTAGTTTCTCCCCTTAGGTACTTCCCTGGTGGTCCAGTGGCTAAGACTGCATGCTCCCAATGCAGAGGGCCCAGGTATGATCCCTGGTGAGTGAACTAGATCCCACATGCCACAGCTAAGAGTTTGAACATCCCAACTAAGACCTGGAGCAGCCAAATAAATAAATAAAACTAAGTATTAAAAATAAAACTGTGCACTGTGCTTAGTCACTCAGTCGTGTCCCAGGCTCCTCTGTCCATGGGGATTCTCCGGGTAAGAATACTGGAGCAGGTTGCCATTTCCTTCTCCAGAGGATCATCCCAATCCGGGGACTGAACCCAGGTCTCCCACATTGCAGGTGAATTCTTTGACATCTAAGCCCCCAGGAAAGACACTAAATATAAAAAAATAAAAATAAATAAAGTTTCCCCTCTTGGAAATAGCTTTCTTGTAAGGGGCAAATCCAGGTGTTTGTCGTTTTGATCGGGTTTATTTTAAAAAAGCAAACCATAGTCAAAAAGAAATATGTCCAAATTTCAATACCAACAAGAAAACATATAATTAATTCTACCCTTTATGTAATCCTACATCTGCCACTTCAAAAAGAATCCAGTGTAATGTAATATAGTAACCTGAACTGACTCCTGGAACAAAAAAAGGATGTTAATGTGGAAACTGATGAAATCCAAATAAAGTGTGGAGTTTAGTTAATAATGAGGTGTCCGTTTGGTTTCCAGGTTTTGACAAGCATAAGATGTTAACTTTAGGAGAAACTGAAGCTGGATGAGGGGCGTACAGAACCCTCTGCACTGTCTGTGCCCCTTTTCTATAAATCTAAAATTATCCAAAATATACACTTTGCATGTAAAAAAAGACCCAATGACAGTTACTCAAGGGAAACCAAAAATTATTATCCCTCTAAATAATGGGCAAGCAACTACACCTGTGTTGTTTAAGAGTAACAACAAAACAGATCTCACGTTCTAGCGCTGCCTTCCCCTATCATAGGCTGTATCATCTCTCCTCAGGCTTTCCATTGTGGCCTGTGGGGCCGTTTTCTTTTCCATCACGGTGATTTCTGAACGCAAGGTTGAACAGAAGGCCGGTATTTTTAATTCTCGGAAATAAAACTAAACTGTTTCACAGAGGGCACTAAAGAGGAATTTAATTCGTGGACTAGAAACGGTCTCTTCTGCTCTGTGTTTGCTCTGATGTTGACATTACTCTAGTTTGGGGTGGAAGATGGGCGCGGGAAATGTTTGTGACTGTCTGTAGAGAGACCAGGGCCCGTCCTTTGTCGCTGGTGAGGAGCATGGGGGGGCGGGGGGCAGGAGCAGCGAGGACCCGGATGTGGACGCCTGGGTTTGCTAGGGATGTTCCGAGGGAGCACAACGGATGAGGATTCACCAGCTTTGAATGGACCGGTGAGCATCTTAGCTGTGTACCCAGCAGGTTGAATGCTAGCCTGCTCTCCTCACATTTCCTGGGCTTTCTCCAACTCTTTTGTTGTTCAGGTTCCAAGTCGTGTCCGACTCTTTGAGACCCTATGACTGTAGCCTGCCAGGCTCTCCTGTCCTTCACTGTCCCCGAGTTTGCTCAGATTCATGTTCATTGAGTGATGCGATCTAACTAACCATCTCATCCTCTGCTGCCCCCTTCTAACTAACCATCTCATCCTCTGCTGCCCCCTTCTCCTTTTGCCCTCTTGCCCAACTCTGCTGCTGCTGCTACTGCCAAGTCGCTTCAGTCGTGTCCGACTCTGTGCGACCCCATAGACGGCAGCCCACCAGGCTCCCCTGTCCCTGGGATTCTCCAGGCAAGAACACTGGAGTGGGTTGCCATTTCCTTCTCCAATGCATGAAAGTGAAAAGTCAAAGTGAAGTCGCTCAGTCGTATCTGACTCTTAGCGACCCGGTGGACTGCAGCCTACCAGGCTCCTCCGTCCATGGGATTTTCCAGGCAAGAGTACTGGAGTGCGGTGCCATTGCCTTCTCCGACTTTGCCGTCTTGCCCAACTCTAGAGCCCTGGAAAGTTGGGCATAGACTGGATTGGACTGACATAGCAAAAGTGATGCGATGGTTCTGTTTCTGGGGGTGGCTGAACGAGCACATAGCAGTGCCCACTTTTCTAACAGATGCATTCTTTCGGCTGATGGGGAGATCTATCTAGGTCAGGAAGTGCAGATTATTTTCAGTAATTTGTTTTGCTGTTTAAATGACATGTTTTCTTGTAGCAGGTCGGAGGCGATGTTGATGTTTCCATTTAGCTACAGTGCCTGGTCTCAAGTCTCTGGAATAATGCCTGTCACACAGGGAGTGCTGATAAATATTTGCTGAGGAATTAACAGGTAAATAGATTCCTTTTTATGGAAACTTGAGTAAGTCAACACTTCAGGGTTAGTTGGCTTCGTCAGAATCAAAGTTCTTTAGGACTGTTTGCTTCCTGGAGCAGTGTAATGTCCATCTGAAAAAAACAAGAGCTTCCCTTGCGTGACCTCCTCCAGGAAGGTTCTGAGGCTTTATCTGCATAGGTGCCCCCGTGCCATCTGGGGGGAGGCAGTATGGAAGAGTTTACGGCTGTAGCCAGGTCCCTGGGTATTAGGCAAGGACAATGACAGCAGAGAAGGGGTGGCCCCCCCACCACATACCCTGGAAAAGCCAAGGTTGTCAGGCAAGAGGTCTTCCCCCAAGTCAGGAAAGGTGGTGGGAACGTGAGCTCGTGGTGAGACCCTTTGACCTGACCTTTGGGGAACACCTCGCAAGCACCTGAGTTAGTATTTTCTTCAAGCTACGGTTGTTTAGTTGCTCAGTAGTGTCCAATTATTTTGCAACCCCACGGACTGTAGCCCACCAGGCTCCTCTGTCCGTGGGATTCTCCAGGCAAGAAGACTGGAGTGGGTTGCCATGCCCTCCTCCAGGGGATCATCCTGACCCAGGGATTGAACCTGCGTCTCCTGCACGGGCAGGTGGACTCTGTACCACTGAGCCACCTGGGAAGCCCTTCAAGCTATAGTAGGCAACTGTGGAAAGCTGTGTGGGGCGCCACCTCTCTGGCGCAGCATGAGGGGTCCCTCAGGGCTCCTACCCGGGGTTCCCCATCCCACACACAGAGGGTCCAGAGAACTGGGGCCTGGCCGCCAGCGCTGGAACAGAGGGAGAGAAGGGATTCCTGCAGCATCTGTTCTGCAGACCCTGAGGTCACCTGGGACGAAGTCCAGTTGCACCCACCATCCTCTGGATCCCAGGTCCACCATCATCTGAGACACGAGGCGCTGCGTTTGGGGTTGCCCGGGGTGCCCTCTGTCACCTCTGCTAAAATGTAAACTCCACCAACTCAGAGTCTTTCTTGTGTTCAGAACAGGGCCTGGCGTGGAGTAGGTGCTTAATAAATGTTAAATGAATAAGAGAAGGAAGGAAAAAAGGAAGAACTGGCATGAGGAAGGAAGGAGCGTGGGAAGGAGGGGGAAAGACACACAGTTGAAACCCTTGTGCTTTCTGAACATCACCTCCGGGACCCTTTCTGGTCTTGCCATCACTAACCAATGTACTGAAGGGAGTTTGTGCTTGTCTTGTTCTGATTTGTTTTCTACGTGGATCAACTAAGTATGGTGTTTGAGGTTTCAAGGGGAAAAGGAAGGAAATCTCACGATGACAATCTTTCTTTTTTTTTATGATATCGCTTATACGTGGACTCTAAAGAAATGGTACAAATGAACTTACAAAGCAGAAATAGAGTCACAGATGTAGAAAACAAACTTTCAGTTACCAACAGGGAAAAGGGCAGGGGAAGGGATAAACTGGGAGATTGGGATCGACACAGTGCTAGATATAAAATAGATAGCTGACGAGAACGTACTGCATGGCACAGGGAACTCTGCTGAACACTCTGTAATGGCCTGTGTGTGAATAGCATCCTTAAAAATAGTGGATATATGTGTCTATGTAACTGATTCACTTTGCTACACAGCAGGAACTAACACGACATGGTAAACCAACTCTACTCCAATGAAAATGTTTTAAGAAAAAATGAAAATAGTTGGAGTCGACCACAGAAGTTCACAGGCATGTAACACCATGAAATGTAGGCTGACCCCCAGGTCTCAGCTTGCAGCACAAGTGCCCACGACTTTGCATGGCCGTGCCCAAAAGGAGTCCGCTGACCAAAGGCTTAAGTTCGAAGGTTGCTGAAGAGTGAACGATGCCTTGAAGGGCTTCCCTGGCGGCTCGGTGGTTAAGAATCTGCCTGCCAATACAGGAGACGTGGTTCACACGGCCCAAGACATGGGTGCGACTTTGCAGAGTCAGAACTATCTGTATAATCTCCTAAAACCATAAACAGCCTGATTTTTGCACAGTCACGAAAAACAAGCATGTGCGAAACAAAAGATTCCTTTCTATTCCATCCTGATGTGGTTTCTCCAGTCTTCTCAAAAATGGTGAAATAATGTTGCCTCCTTGCTTTTTAATGGTGGTCAAGAATTTAGACATTTCAAGATGTAAACTGTGGTTATTTTGGGGTTGTAAGACCACAGGGAAGTTTTTTCTCTTCTTTATTATTTTTCAGTATTTTATAGATTCATGAGAGTGATTAAATATTATTATAAAAGGGAAAACAGTGATAAGATCTTGTGTGTATTTGTTAAATTTAAAAGTTCCAAATCAATTAAAATTCCAGGGTAAGTTAGCTAAACTAGAGCCCATGCATTCGTGCTGCATTCGTGCTCAGTCACATTCAACTTTTTGGCAACCCCACAGACTGCAGCTCGCCAGGCCCCTCTGTCCGTGGGATTTTCCAGGCAGGAATACTGGAGCGGGATGCCATGCCCTTCTCCAGGGGTCAAACCCACCTCTCCTGAGTCTCCTGCCTTCTTTCCCACTGAGCCACTGGGGAAGCACTAAGGGCCCAACAAATGCCAAAGTTGTCCTTGTCTGGAGCAGAAATCCAATTGGATTGCTCTTTCCTCAGATACTATGGCATCTTTGGACATTGAGCAACCTGGTTTTTATGTTAGTTGCAAGGAAGCTGATTTTGGTAAATGTGTAGGACTTTTTGAATTTTTAAAAAAATTTTTTTTGAATTAAAAAAAAATTTTTTTTGAAATGAGTGGATGTGGGCATACACTCCACCCCCCCCCAACAGCACAGTCTCTGACTTAATGTCCTAGACATAACGTTTTCCATAGGCCTAAAATTTTAAATATTTTAAAATAAAAAAATTTTTTTTAAAATTAGTGGATGTGAGGATACACTCCACCACCACCGCCCGCCCCCCCCGCCCCCACCTCGCCACGGCACAGTCTCTGACTTAATGTCCTAGACATACATTTTCCATAGGCCTAAAATTTTAAATATTTTTAAAAAAATTTTTTTTAATTAGTGGATGTGAGGATACACTCCATCCCCCACCACGGCACAGTCTCTGACTTAATGTCCTAGGCATACGTTTTCCATAGGCCTATAATTTCTGAGGGCTTCCCAGGTGGCTCAGTGGTGAAGAATCCGCCTGGCAATGCAGGAGACGCAGGTTCAACCCCTCGGTAGGAAAGAGCCCCTGGAGAAGGAAAGGGCAACCCACTCCAGCATTCTCGCCTGGAGAACTCCATGGACAGGGGAGCCTAGCAGACTCTGGTCAAGGGGACTGCAAGAGAGTCGGACACGACTTAGTGACTCAACAACATCAACACGTAATTTCTTAACCTAATATTGTATACCATGTATTCTTTTTGACTTACAAATCTTTACATTAAAAACACATCATATGAGGGAAGGATACGTTGGGAGTAACAGAAGCACACTGCCACATATAAAACAGATAGAGACTTTCCTGGTGTTCCAGTGGCTAAGACCCTAAGCTCCCAATGCAGCGGGGCTGGGGTTCGATCCCTGGTCGGGGAACTAGATCCCATGTGCCTTAGCTAAAGATCCAGCATGCAGCAATTAAGACCTGGTGCAGCCAAATAAATAAATATTTTTTAAAATAATAAACAAGGGCTTAACTATATGACACATGGAGCTATATTAAATATCTTATAATAAACTGTAATGGAAAAGAATTGAAAATGTATGTCTATAGATAAATATATATGTATAACCAAATCACTTTGCTACTGCTAAGTCGCTTCAGTCGTGTCCGACCCTGTGCGACCCCATAGACAGAAGCCCACCAGGCTCCCCCGTCCCTGGGATTCTCCAGGCAGGAATACTGGAGTGGGTTGCCATTTCCTTCTCCAATGAATGAAAGTGAAAAGTGAAAGTGAAGTCGCTCAGTCGTGTCCGACTCTTAGCGACCCCATGGATTGGAGCCCACCAGGCTCCTCCATCCATGGGATTCTCCAGGCAAAAGTACTGGGGTGGGGTGCCATTGCCTTCCCCGAAATCACTTTGCTATATACCTGAAAATAACACAATCAACTGTATGTCATTTTAAAAAAAATACATGCATTTGTTATAAATTGTGATATAGTGTATTTATTACTCTAGGTGCCATAACATTCTAGAGAATGAGGTATGGCATTTTTTTCTTATTAAGTTCAAGAAATCAGTTGATGTTTAATAGTTCCTGCCCAAGCTAAGCCAGAGTACTGATCTGGGTGACTGGCATTATCACATCAAACCCCAGCTTTTCCTGGAAGTAAGTCTCAACTCTGGCACGAGCCCTTTCAAGAGGAATGTGTACCCAGAACGAATTGTTGGCGGTGAGGGACGAATTAAATGAAGGAGCCTGCTGTTCCCAATAAGCCTTTCTCTTCCCTGCCAGCAGACAGAACGACTGGCCAGCACCACCTTCGTCTTGGCCCAACAAGTGCACTTTTGCAGCCAGAAAGTCAGAGTCTTGTTTGCAAATGAGTATATACAGATTACTAGAAAGTGCCACAAATCCTCTCCACCCTCACATGTCCCAACTCCAAGCTCCAGTTGTTGTTTAGTTGCTAAGTCGTGTCCAACTTTTTGCAACCCCGTGGACTATCGCCTGCCACGCTCCTCTATCTGTGGGATTTCCCAGGCAAGAATATTGGAGTGGGTTGCCAAGCTCCAGAAAATGAGGTTAATTCTTCTATCCCCTCTTTTTTTTTTAAGGTAGGCTTTTACACCCGCCAAGCTAATGGTGCACTGAGTTTAACAAATAAAGGATGAATGCCAGCCCCAGGAAGAACAGCCCTGCAAGGGTCTCAGCCTTCAGATTTTGAGAGACAGGGGGGTGTTGGTATACTGGCCAACCTAGGGATGCCAGACTGTAGAGGTATGGGTATGCTGGGTTGCAGGTGCCATGCAAGACTGAATTGGTGCAAGAGGCCAAAACAGAGATGCTGAGAGCGTCTACCTACCTGTCTGGTGTCATTCTGTGCAGCCCCTGTAGTGGGCTGAATAATGGTCCCCAAATTTGCCCACATCCTAATCCCCACAGCCTATGTATATGTTATCTTGCTTGGCAAAATGGACTTTGCAGGTGTGATTAGGTTAAGGATCTTGAGATGGGGAGATTTTCCTCAATTATGTATGGGTATCCAATGTATGCAGAGTACATCATGAGAAATGCTGGGCTGGAAGAAGCACAAGCTGGAATCAAGATTGCCGGGAGAAGTATCAATAAAAGATATGCAAATGACACCACCCTTATGGCAGAAAGTGAAGAAGAACTCAAGAGCCTCTTGATGAAAGTGAAAGAGGAGAGTGAAAAAGTTGGCTTAAAGCTCAACATTCAGAAAACAAAGATCATGGCATCCGGTCCCATCACTTCATGGCAAATGGATGGGGAAACAGTGGAAACAGTGGCTAACTATTTTTTGGGCTCCAAAATCACTGCAGATGGTGACTTCAGCCATGAAATTAAAAGACGCTTGCTCCTTGGAAGGAAAGTTATGACCAACCTAGACAGCATATTGAAAAGCAGAGACATTACTTTGCCAACAAAGGTCCGTCTATCAAGGCTATGGTTTTGCCAGTAGTCATGTATGGATGTGAGAGTTGGACTGTGAAGAAAGCTGAGCGCCAAAGAACTGATACTTTTGAACTGTGGTGTTGGAGAAGTCTCTTGAGAGTTCCTTGGACTGCAAGGAGGTCCACCGAGTCCATCCTAAAGGAGATCAGTCCTGGGTGTTCATTGGAAGGACTGATGTTGAAGCTGAAACTCCAATACTCTGGCCACCTGATGTGTAGAGTTGATTCATTGGGAAAGACTCTGATGCTGGGAAAGATTGACGGTGGCAAGAGAAGGGGACGACAGAGGATGAGATGGTTGGATGGTTTCACCGACTCGATGGACATGGGTTTGGGTGAACTCCGGGAGTTGGTGATGGACAGGGAGGCCTGGCATGCTGTGATCCATGGGGTCACAAAGAGTCAGACACGACTGAGCAACTGAACTGAACTGAACCCAATGTAATCATAAGGATCCTTATAAGGAATGGGGTGGGGCAGGAGCGTCAGAAAAGGATATGTGTTCATTGATGGAGGTATGAATAAAGAAAATGTGGTATACATACAACAGAATATTATTCAGCTATAAAAAAAAGAAGGAGATCTTCCCATGTGTGACAACCTGGATGGGCCTTGAAGGTACCGTGTCATGTGAAACAAGTCAAACATAGAAAGACAAACACCATATGATCTCAATTATATATAAAATCTTCAAAAAGAAGAAGAAGAAGAAAGAAAAAACTGAACCCATAAGTACAGAGAACAGATTGGTGGTTTTCAGAGGCAGGGGGTAGGGTGAAACTTGTGAGGGCGGTCAGAAGGTACAAACATCCAGTTTTAAAACAATTAAGTCTTCAGGACATAATGTACAGGTAGCTATAGTTAATAATATGGTATTACATACTCACAAGTTGCTGAGAGTAGATCTTAAAAGTTCTCATCACAAGAAAGAAATTCTATAACTGTGTAGTGATGGATATTAAGTAGACTTACTGTAGAGGTCGTTTTGCAACATATACAAATATTGAATATTATGTTGAATGCATATCCTAATATATAAAAAGCCTTAACAAATAGATCTATGATGGTATTGTTGTCAGTTGTGTCTGGCTCTTTGCAACCCCATGGACTGCAGCACACCATGCCTCCCTGTCCTTCATCTGCTCCCAGAGCTTGCTCAAACTCGTGTCCCTTGAGTCGGTGATGCCATCCAACCATCTCATCTTCTGTCGCCCCCTTCTCCTCCTGCCTTCAGTCTTTCTCAGCATCAGGGTCTTTTCCAATGAGCCAGCTCTTCGCATCAGGTGGCCAAAGGATTGGCGCTTTAGCTCCAGCACCAGAGACTGGAGAGAGCTGTAGACACTACAATGCTGGCTTTAAAGACAGAG
Organism: Tragelaphus eurycerus; assembly: GCA_935064755.1. Taxonomy (NCBI): domain Eukaryota; kingdom Metazoa; phylum Chordata; class Mammalia; order Artiodactyla; family Bovidae; genus Tragelaphus; species Tragelaphus eurycerus. Next base: position 46,572,168 of record CAKXYN010000009.1, read on the forward strand.
GAAAAGGCTACAAGCTAAGGAATGCAGGCAGCCTCTAGAAGCGGGAAAAGGCACGGAAACGGATTTCCCCTAGAATCTCCAGAAGGAAGGCAGCCTTGTTAACCTGCTGTAGACTTCCAGCCTCTGTTGTTGTTGTTCAGTCACTACGTCGTGTCCATTTGCAACCCCATGGACTGCAGCGTGCAGGGCTTCCCTGTCCTTCACGATCTTTTGAAATTTGCTTGATTTCATGTCCATTAAGCCACTAAGTTTGGGAAAATTTCTCACCACATCAATAAGAAAGTCATGCAGCCTCCAAGAAGAGGGGATCCCAGGCAGGATTCCACATGGAGAGGAGGGGCTCTTGGGTCAACCATCTGAGAGCTCAGAGGTCCCAGCCTGGGTCCATGCATCATGGGAATCATCCTTGGAAGGAATGAAAACCCCTAGATCGGACTCACCAATTCACAAAGCCCCAGGGGAATCATTCATTTGCCCTCAGGAGGGCTTCCCAGATGGGTTAAAACATCAGGTTTCTTTACTTGTGGCTGGAATTGTATTCCCTCCGTGTGGCAGTGCGGTTCTGACCCAGAAATGCTGACTGGCAACTTCCGAGTGACTTGTAGAACAGGAACTGCATTACCTGGGACTTAGTTCTTGAGAGGAGATTATATCCTGACAGCCCACGCACTGACTTCCAAAAATGTGCCTATTGCTGTTCCCTAAATAATCTGTGTAAAGTGAGAGGGGCATCCACTGAACAGAAGCCAGGTGACTTATTTACTTCAGTTCCTGACACCTGTTTTATGAGCTCTTCTATACACATTGTCATAGCCAGAGATCAAGACCCTTTGTCTTGGGACTTCCCTGGTGGTTCAGTGGTTAAGGCTTTGCCTTCCGTGAAGGCAATGGCACCCCACTCCAGTACTCTTGCCTGGAAAATCCCATGGACGGAGGAGCCTGGTGGGCTGCAGTCCATGGGGTTGCTAAGAGTCGGACACGACTGAGCGACTTCACTTTCACTTTTCACTTTCATGCATTGGAGAAGGAAATGGTAACCCACTCCAGTGTTCTTGCCTGGAGAATCCCAGAGATGGGGCAGCCTAGTGGGCTGCCGTCTATGGGGTTGCACAGAGTCGGACACGACTGAAGCGACTTAGCAGCAACAGCAGCAGCGGTTATGGGTTCACTCCCTGGTTGGGGGCCACATGCTTTGTGGCCAAAAAAAAAAAACACAAAAACATTTTAAAAAAAGAAGCGATGTTGTAACAAATTCAGTGAAGACTTTAAAAATGGTTCACATCAAAAACAATTTTTTTTAAAGACCCTTTGTCTTAGCCCAGGCCACCATAACTAAATACCATAAGACTAGGTAGTTCCTAAAGGAAATCAATCTTGAATATTCATTGGAAGGACTAATGCTGAAGCTGAAGCTCCAATACTTTGGCCACCTGATGAGAGGAGTGCCTCACTGGGAAAAAAAACCCCAATGCTGGGAATGATTGAGGGCAGGAGAAGCAGGCAACAGTTGGATGGCATCACTGACTCAATGGGCACGAGTTTCAGCAAACTCCAGGAGGTTGTGAAGGACAGGGCAGCCTGGCGTGCTGCAGTGTCTGGGGTTGCGAAGAGTAGGATGTGACCTGGCAACTGAACAGCAACAGGTGGTTTAAACAACGGAAACTGTCCCAGCTGTGGGGCTGGAAATCTGTGACCAGGGTATCAGCATGGTCGGGTTCTGGTTAGCGCTCTCTTCCTAGTGTGAAAAGTGAAATAAAATGAAGTTATGTCAAGAGGTTTTTTAAAAGGAAACTAGGAGGCCATTAAAGAGGTTGACCTTTACACTCATCTGCACCAGGTGGAATCATGAACTTTTGAACTGGGAAACCATAAATATTACATGCACTCTGCAAGAACACCAGCAGCTTGTCACAGGAAACAACCCTTACTCCCCTGAGTGAGAGCCCTGGCACTCAATGTTGTTTAGCCAAGACTAGCTTCTGCTTCCAACTCTTAATTAAAATTCTTTGTAATTCAAGCTTCTTCCTTTACCTTTAAAAGCCCCTGACTTTTAGTCTCTAGTAAGACACTGTTTGGAGAAGGCAGTGGCACCCCACTCCAGCACTCTTGCCTGGAAAATCCCATGGATGGAGGAGCCTGGTAGGCTGCAGTCCATGGGGTCGCTAAGAGTCGGACACGACTGAGCGACTTCACTTTCACTTTTCACTTTCATGCATTGGAGAAGGAAATGGCAACCCACTCCAGTGTTCTTGCCTGGAGAATCCTAGGGACGGGGGAGCCTGGTGGGCTGCCGTCTATGGGGTCGCACAGAGTCGGAGTGACTTAGCAGCAGCAGCAAGACACTGTTTAAAAATGCTGCTGGACTCTGTGTGCTCTGAATTGCAAGTCTTTGATCCCAAATAAACATTTTTGCTTGATTAATGCCTGATAGGTTTATTTAGGTTGACACTGGCTTATAGAAAAGTCATTAGTCTCACCATAGGTGCCCCCCATCCTCAGGGCCCCACCTAACCCTAATTCCTTTCCACAGGCCCCACCTCCAAATTCTGTCCCTGGGTGGGTTGGGTGGAGAGGATGGAGGGTTGGGGTTTTTACGTATGAATTTGGAAAGGACACATTCAGTCCATAACACCTCTCCAAAAACAGACACAAAGAGAAGAAAGGTCTTTGTTTCTCCCAGACAAACAAACAGTATACATCTGACAAGAGGTTCCAGTATTTTTGTTGTTCAGTTGATAAGTCCCAAGAGTGGCTAAGTTCAACGTTCAGTCCCTAAGTCCTTTCAACCCCATAGACAGCAGCACGCCAGGCTCCCCTGTCCTGCACTATCTCCCAGAGTTTGCTCAAACTCATGTGCAGGAAGTCAGTGATGCTATCTAACCATCTCATCCTCTGCCTCTCCCTTCTCCTCCTGCCCTCAATCTTTCCCAGCATCAGGGTCTTTTCCAATGAATCAGTTCTTCGCATCAGGTGGCCAAAGTACTGGAGCTTCAGTCCTTCCCATGAATATTCAGGGTTGATTTCCTTTAGGATTGATTGGTTTGATCTCCTTGCTGTCCAAGGGAACCTCGAGCACCACAATTTGAAAGCATCAATTCTTTGGTGCTCAGCCTTCTTTATGGTCCAATCCTCACATCCATACACAACTACTGGAAAAACCATAGCTTTGATTAGATGGACCTTTTTTGGCAAAGTGATGTTTTTGCTTTTTAATACACTGTCTAAGCTGTCCTTCCAAGGAGCGAGCATATTTTAATCTCAGTAGTTCCAGTATACATTTTCCAAACACAAAGAGTAACAGTAATCAAATTAGAATACATGTCTGAAAAAAATTTCAAATATATGTTTTAAAACAAAAGGAATCAGTGAACAAGGTAAAGAATATATCTGAAAGGATATTCATATAAATGTTTACAGAGAAAGAGAATTAGAATAATGTTTTTTTTCTCCTTAGTTTTAATTTTAAAGCTTTAGTCATAAATTAGGTATGATAGAAAACTCACTAGTTTATAAAAATCAGTTGAAATAAATTGTTTACTCATTTGGATGACTAAAGCCTTTCATTATTTGTTCAAGTCTTTCAAAATCTGTATTTGCCTTTGGCAGGCAATTCTAAGGAGGCTGATTATTAGAATTGGGGCTAGAGGGTCCTTTTAGCGGTTTGTGTTTCCAAAGACTTCCTTCCATTTTTTTTTCAGTCTTTTTCCCCCACAAGATTTATTACAATGAAAATAAGCATTTATAAGAGTGAAATAATGAACTGTAAAAGAATTAAGACTCAAGTAAATAACAAAATCTTTTGGTGTCTCATTTACAGGCCAGCTAGGTGGAATAATATGTGTTAACTTTTAGGATACATAACATAAAATTATTTTGATTATATGGGGCTGATTTCCCTCATGAGTATTTTTTTTAACGTCTTCAAGTGATTTCCACCCCCTCGTTTTGTTTTCTTTTTTTTAAATTGAGGTATAGTTGCTTTACAATGTTGCATTACTTTCTGCTGTACCACGAAGAGAATCCCTCATGAGAAATTATTGAAAAACTGAGATCTGAGAGGGAACTCCTGGTGGTTCTTAGATGTAAAATTTTTCAAGATTTTTCAGCTCAGAGAAGTAGACATGGCTCAGACTGAGTAACAGGACGGTGATGGGGGCTGGGATCTGGAGTTTTCTAGAAGGGGCAGGACTGATAAGACTGAGAACTTCCCAGATATACTAAGGGTGTTCAAAACGTGCTGAGTGGGGGCTTCCCTAGTGCTCCAGTGGTTAAAAATCTGCCTGCCAATGCAGGAGACATGGGTTTGATCCCTGGTCTGGAAGGATCTCACATGTCTCAGGGCAACTAATTCTGTGCACCACAGCTACTGGGCCCACACTCAGGCCTTGCTCCAGAGTCCACGTAGCTCAGCTGCTAAAGAATTTGCCTGCAGTGCAGGAGACCCCAGGTTGACTCCTGGGTCGGGAAGATCCGTTGGTTAAGGGTAGGCTACCCACTCCAGTATTCTTGGGCTTCCCTGGTGGTTCAGCTGGTAAAAAAAAAAAAAAAAAAAAATCTGCCTGCAATGAGAGAGATCTGGATTTGATCTCTGGGTTAGGAAGATTCCCCTGGAGAAGGGAAAGGCTATCCACTCCAGTATTCTGGCCTGGAGAATTCCATGGACTGGATAGTCCATGGGGTCACAAAGAGTTGGACACAACTGAGCGACTTTCACTTCACTGTACTTCCACGCACTGCAACTAGAGAAAGCGTGAGTGCAGCATAAAAGACCCAGAGCCACCAAAAATCAATCAGTTAAAAACAACAAGCACAACAGTGCTGGGCAGAACAATCATGCCCTGACCTCAAAGGCTTTCGATGAGGTGGAGAGATGCCCAAAGCAGGGTCTCTTAATAGGAGGGTGTAGGCCTGACTCCCGCTTTGCTAATGGTGTCAGTGATGACTCATCAGAGGCTCTGTTGACACCACCCAGCTGCACTGAGCTGATTCACAGCAGCCACTGCCTCATCTAGGCCTGTCTCTTAATGAGCCACTCTAATTCCTGTCCAGCCTACCTACCAGGTTCTTCCTGGAAGTCTTCAGGACCCAGACGGCAAGTTTACACATGGAAGGATAATGATATGATCTCAACCTTCCCAGAAAACAGAGATCAATCTGAGTTCCTCTGAATTAGTTACACAAACCCTGCCCAGAAAATTGGTGGAGACATCTCCTGCCAGCCCCTCCCAGTTCCCACGGGTAGCTTCCAGAAGGCCTGGGCCCCTTTCCTGGGCTTTCCCAGGGGACTCGCCAAAGGCAGGAATATGAAAGCTTTGATAGTTACATAATACGTAGGAGTAACTTCTCCTTTTATAGGGGTTCAAAGGACCTGCACATTTCCTTCTCTCTGCACTCTCTCTTCTTACCAGATTTTCAGGTATCATTCATTACCTGTTTCACGGAGGAGGGAAATGCAGAGTATCACGTTTTAAAATAGTTACTCTGGGAAGGGAAGGAAGAGAGGAGAAAACAGTCTGACTTTTTCGGATGGAGTTTTTGCCGTGGCCCCACCGGGGAAGCAGAAAGGCAACACTAGCAGGGAATGAATGGAAGGCGCTATGGCCCTCGATGGACACAGTGAGTGTTGCAGGGAGGAAGCCAGTTCTGACCCCATAGTAGAACTGCTTCTTTGACTCACCTTTCATTGCTTCGGTTACCATAATCATGCAGAACGGTTTGCCTCAGAGAGTCCTGCCCGTCTGCCTGACTGTTGAACTAAGGTGCTTCTGTTCAGAACCCTGTCCACCTGGGGATGGCAGGAAAGAAGGAATTAACACATCCCCTGCCCTGAGGCTTGCCATTCTAGGAAATGTTTGCTAGACTCGTGGCCTTTTTACTTTGTGTCCTCACCACCCCCTCACCTCTGATCTATAAAAGAACCTGGCCTCCAGACCCCAATAAGAAGGTTATTTTAAGGTACTAGCCTGCCGGCTCTCTATTAGTCTCTTCCCTGCCTCAACACCTCGTCTCTCAGATACACTGGTCTATCGTGCGGCAAGCAGAGCCAGCTTGGACTGCATGAGGAGACAGGACTGGGTCACTAGAGACCCAGCTGAATGTATCCTTTTGCTTCTGTGCCAGTTCCCCTGATCTTACTGCTGGAATTTCTTGGCTCAGAGGACACCCCATCAAGCAATGGTCAGGGCCTACTTCGAGTTCCGAGCTCTTGCTGCTCTGTTTGACTGACAGGGGCACTCACCTGCCCATACTCTGAGGTGTCTGTCTGAGCAGAGATCAACCGTGACACGAGACGCTGTGCAGCAGTAGAAGATGCTAAACTGGGACAGTGACAAAGTCCTCAGGAAGTGGAAGCTCAGACAAGAAATGGAGGTTTAGAACTTAGATTGTGGGTTTGGGGAGAGAGGAAGCAGGGAGAAGTGAAGGAAATAAGAGGGGTGCGGAGGCGGGGCAGACAGCGTCGGAAGAAAAGTAGTGCACACTCAGCTTTCAAGAAGTTAGTCTTCAAAGACTCATGGATGGTGATGGTGTTCAGTTGCTAAGTTGTGTCCAATTCCTTGCAACTCCATGGACTGCAGCACACCAGGCTTCTGGGTCCTTCACCATCTCCCAGAGCTTGCTCAAACTCATGCCCATTGAGTCGGTGATGCCATCCAACCATCTCATCCTTTGTCTCCCCCTTCTTTCTCCTTCTGCCTTCAATCTTTCTCCCAGCATCAGTGTCTTTTCTAGTGAGTTGGCTCTTCACATCAGGTGGCCAAAGTATTGGAGCTTCAGCTTCAGCATCAGTCCCTCCAATGAATATATGGGACTGATTTGTTTTAGGATTGATTGGTTTGATCTTCTTGTCCAAGGGACTCTCAAGTGTCTTCTCCAACACCACAGTTCAAAAGCATCAGTTCTTTGGTGGATGCTGGATGGATGGTGGAGGAGGGATAAATTAGGAGTATGGGATTCACAGATACACACTACCATATAGAAAACAGATAAACAAGGATTTACTGGGACTTCCCTGGTCATCTAGTAGTTAAGACTCTGAGCTTCCAATGCAGGTGACATGGGTTTGATTCCTGGTCTGGGAACTAAGATACCACATGCCACATGGAAGATGCCTCCCCCCCCCAAAAAAAGATCTTCTGTATAGCACAGGAAACAATATCCATTATCTTATAATAACCTAAAATGGAAAAGAATACAAAAAAAGAATATATATATATATATGTATTTGAATCACTTTGCTGTATACCTGCAACTAACACAACATTGCAAATCAAGTATCCTTCACTTGTAAACATCCTTAAAGTCTCACAGATAGAAAAGCAGAATCTTGTTGGCGAGCCTCAGAAAGCATGACGGGGGTGGTCAGAGCCAGGTCTGACTGGGGGAATTGAAAAGGCATGATGAGAAGTTTGGCCCGAGATGCAAAGGGCTCCAGTACTAGACAGGACTGGCTAGGAGTGCACCTCTAGGTGCTGTGTAATTTGGGAATATGATCAGTTAGATTTTGATCAGAGAAACAAAACCACCCTGCAGTGTGTGTGTGTGTGTGTGTGTGTCTGTGTGTGATAGGGACTTGATGTTAAGAAATCATGGGAGGGACATCCCTGGTGGTCCAGTGGCTAAGAGCTTACATCTCAATGCATGGGGCCTGGGTTCGATCCCAAGTCAGGGAACTAAATCCCACATGCCACAGTTAGAGAGTTCTCATGCTACAACTAAAGATCCCTCATGCCACTGTGCTGTCTGCTCAGTCGCTCAGTCATGTCCAACTCTTTGCGACCCCATGGACTGCAGCCCGCCAGGCTCCTCTTTCCGTGGGGATTCTCTAGGCAAGAATACTGGAGTGGGTTGCCATGCCCTTCTCCTGGGGATCTTCCCAACCCAGGGGTCGAACCCAGGTCTCCCTCACTGCTGGCGGATTCTTTACCCACTGAGCCACCAGGGATGCCCACAACAAAAATCAAAGACCCCACGTGCCATTAACTAAGACCCAGCACAGTCAGATAAGGAAAGAGCTATTTTAAAAATAAATAAATCGGGGAAGTTGGCTACATAATCTGTGTAAGACTTTTTTTTTTCTCTATCTGGTGCTGCAGCCTGGGCAGGAAGGGGAAGAGAAGGTGGACAAAAGGAGGGGTGTACAAGGACATGCTCAACCCACCATCAATCTCTCACCATCTCCAAGTCTCCAGCAGGGTGCATTGCAGGAAAAGGGGGTGCTTTTGTCAGGGAGCTAAACGGGCATCTGGCTCAGGAGACGGGGAAGCCATAGCAGCAGGTGCTGGAGGAAACATCGAGACTGGCTACCTCCCTGTTCTACAGGACACCAGAAGATAAGCCACAATACTGTGAGCAGCAGCAATCCCTGTCGCCCTGCCCCAGTCTCCTGAGAGGAGAACGGCCACATTCTACCTTCTAAATCCTGTTAAAAAAAAAAAAAAAATCCACTGATCCATGCTAACTCAGAACCCTGCAAGAAGGGAAAAAGCAGTTATGGCTTAGCTCAATGGATACTGTCATGGCAGTCGGAGGGCAGTTGGAAAGGAATTTCCAGACACACAGCCTTTCAGGGGGAAATGAGTGTATTAAGAACTGAGAGCAGAGATAAGGGCACTTTGAGCACAGTGGGGCGACCTCCTAATAGACCAAGGAGAGTCAACACATTTCCTGGGTTAGCTGCCAATTCTTATAGCCTCAAGACCAAGAAAATTCCTGGTGGAAGGTTGGTTAGGGCACCTACAATGAGCATTGTACAATGAGCATATTAGGCAAAAATGCCTACTGTGGGCATTTTTGCCTAATATGGGGTCAGGATGCTTTCTGGGGGACTTTTGGCAACAGTTACAAAGGGGCTCAGTCCTTTCCAGAGATGGTGCTGCTTGTGGCTCTACTTCTGTGGCTTTGGTACAGGACTCCATGATAATCTGTGCTCAGTCGTGTCCGACTTTTGCGACCCCATGGACTGTAGCCCTCCAGGCTCCTCTGTCCATGGGATTCTCCAGGCAAGAACACTGGACTGGGTTGCCATACCCTCCTCCAGGGGATCTTCCTGACCCAAGGATCAAACCTGCGTCTCTTAGGTCTCCTGCATTGGCAGGGGGGTTCTTTACCACTAGCACCACCTGGGAAGGCTTAAGATGCCACAGATACCATATAAATTCACCTCAAGCCACTCCAGTACTCTTGCCTAGAAAATCCCATGGACAGAGGAGCCTGGTAGGCTGCAGTCCATGGGGTCACTAAGAGTCGGACACGACTGAGTGACTTCACTTTCACTTTTCACTTTCACACAATGGAGAAGGCAATGGCAACCCACTCCAGTGTTCTTGCCTGGAGAATCCCAGGGACGGTAGAGCCTGGGGGCCTGCCGTCTATGGGGTCGCACAGAGTCGGACACGACTGAAGCGACTTAGCAGTAGCAGCTTAGCAGCAAGGCAAGTTACTTAATTCTCGGTGTCCTCATCTGTGACATGGCAGTCACGACAGCTCGAAGTGGTACAACACACGCAGAAGCACCCAAGCCATCAACCACTGTGGGCTTCTTTCTCCACCCCCTCCCACCCTCCTGAGGGCAGGGAGGGCAGCATCTCTAGATTATTCAAATAAGGAAAACACTTCAGGAAGATCAGCAGGTCAGAAGGCAGCAAATTAACGGAAAGGAATGAGGCAATTCAGGTTTTGTAAGGCTGAAATTTGTTTGTTCATATAATACCCGTAAAGAATACCCAACTAAGAGTATAAAGTCAGGCACAGGAGCGGGGCAGGGAAAAAATAAATAAATAAAGTCAGGCACAAAAGTATTCACTTCAAATTACAAAATAAATCACAAGTTACACATTTTTAAAGCTGCCGAATACCACTAACATTGCAAAAATTCAGGAAAATAAAATATCTGTGTTAGTTAACTGCCTGACATACCCCTTTAACGCTCTTTTGGACTTCCCTGGCAGTTCAGTGATTAAGACTGTGCTTCCACTTCAGGGTTCGATACCTGGTGGGAGAACTAAGATCCTGCATTTCCCATGGCATAGCCCCAAAATACTCTTTTATCTACACATTTGATTGTGTAATCGTGGCCTCTACATGCAACAACCCTTTAAAATATGCTCTAGGGAATTTTCTGGCGGTGCAGTGGTTAGGACTCCATTGCAGGGGGCAAGGGTTCAATCCCTGGTCAGGGAACCAAGATCCTGCAAGGAGGCATGCAGCGCAGCCAAAAAATTAATAATAATATTTTAAAATAAATACATAAAATATGCTGTATAGAAAGAACAAAATGTTAATTCAGTCTTTTCCTCTAGAATGATTTAATCACAATGTTTCTTTGTATTGACAGTTTAGAAAAGTGTCTTTTAACTTCACAATGCTACTGCTGTATCATGTCAGGACAGTTCTGGAAGACACCACAGGCACCCCAACACCATCCTGCATGGTCTAGAAGTGTGTTAAAGGAGAAGTTGATAAGGAAAGAGACAGATGTCTGAACGACTGTGGTTAAAAGCTCTTACTTGGCAGATTTCACAAAAGCATATGACCAAGTGCAGGGAGCCCCTTCCACGGCTGTGAACGAGGGTGTGGAAAGGAGAGCCTCTGAGGTGTTTGCTTACAGTGGTTCCTCAGTAAACCTGCCTCCAAAGGGGAGCCAGAGGGTCACCCACTTACAAAGGTTACACCCAATAAACTCAGCTCTGACATGATGCTCTGGCTGGGCAGAGATGGGACCAAAGGGCAGTGGTTGCTGGACGTCCTTCACAGCCAATTCCAGTGAGACTGGCTTCCTGTTCTCTTCAGATTGAGGATTCTGTGGAAATCCCAGTCATCTCTTCAAGACTTCGCAGTCTTCCAGGCAGGAGACAGAGGAAGCAGAAACGCCAGTCCCTGAGAGAAACTGTCTTTCTTTGGCGAGCTGCCTTGAAGTTGGGGGTGGGGGGATAGTTACTTGCTTTGGGGATACTGCATGCCTGGGGTGTCAGCAGAAGGTCCACCCAAGCAGCAAACTGGGTAGGGCTCCTTTTAGTACTTTGCCAGGAACTGTAAGGAAAACATAAACCCTCTACATTTTAGCAGAGAAAAGCTCTGGAAGGAGATTGTCAGGGGGTTTCCATGAACCCTCAAAGACCACAAGCTTCATTGTTGCTGCCTCTGGCCATTCCACATCAAGGAAGACCACCAGCCTTCCCTGGCCTGGGCTGAGACACAAACACATGTGTCCTTTTCTTTAACTTGATTTTTTTTTCCTGATTATAAAAGGAAAATATGCCCATTGGGGGAAAAAGAAAAAAAAAAAAAAAAAAAAAAAAAGAAGAAGAAGAAAGTAGAGAAACCCTGTTATCATTCTGTAATCCCACACCCTATTTCACGCCAGTGTTTTGGCATATTTCCCCCAGCCATTCTCAACGTGTCATTTTTGCAAGGATTCTGCTGTTTTCACTTAACATTTAAACCATGTCTTTGTCTTGGAAAAACTCACTCTAAGCATCATTTAAACACTGCTAGATATCTCAGCACCTCTGTTTACAAGAGTGGCCAGTTTCAAAAGAGTTCTCCGTTTTGTCCAAAAGCAAAGCTTGACTGACTTACGGAACAGTGCGCTGCCAAGCCACCCAACAGGATGTCCAGCACGATCCGAGGGGACTCGTGATTCCTTTCCTTGGTCCCGCCCGCCCCCATCCGCACCCGCACCCCAGCCTCCCCTCAACCTCCCTCTTTATGCCTCCTTCCTTTCCTGCTGAACTTGGTTTATTGCTCATATTGAGAGAACAGAATGCACTCAAATCCTTGCTGGCATCCAACGGATAAAAGCCAACTCAGACTCACACCCCCGCACCCCCAGCTCCCAGGGTCACTTCCTCATAGACTTCTTCACGGCCTGCCCCCGGGCCAAAGCCACAGACCATTATGAAATGTGGGGCGGGTCCCTCTGCCTCGCCTTGCCGGGCGCCCAGAGCCCCCAAAGCTCCCCTCCTTCAATCAGTCTTTCCAAGGCTCTTTCCAACCCCTATACTCTTCGACCCTACTGTCAAAAAAGGGTTAAAAGCTAAATATGTACTTCAAAGTCTGATAAACAAGCAAAAGCTTCAGCCTAAGAGAGGAACGCTGGAATTGTGCAATCCCAGTTAATCGGGGGGCAGTGGGCGAAGATGGGGGTGGGGAGGTTCGAGGGCTCCGCGCGAGGCCCATCCGGGGCTCTGGGTGCCGAGGGGTCTTTCCCGAAGGATCGCAAGCCCCAAACCGTCGTCCCCAGCACAGAAGGCGGCCGGTGGCAGGGTTCCCTCTCCCCCGGCTCCTCTAAGCCAAGGTCGGGGCTGGGCGGCTCTGCGCTCTCTGGGTGACGCCAGACCCTCGGGGAGATCCCGGCTGGCTCAGAGCCGCGCGAGGCGCTCGGGCCGCAGGGAGCCCAGGAACCCCCGGGGCCGCGGTTCCCGTGAGCGCCGGCGCGGGTAGGGGGCGCCAGGAAAGTCCCGGCGGCGGGCGGGGTGCAGGGGCGGGGCACGCGCCAGGAGGGCCGGGCCCGGGCGCGGCGGCCGCGCGGGGCGCTCGTCCGCCCCGGGACGCCTGCCGCCGCCGCAGCCGGCGGGGCTCGGGAAGAGGCGGGCCCCGCGAAGAGGCGGGCCCCGCGCGCGCCCTGCGGTCGCCATGGCCGCCGAGGCGGCGAAGTGAGCGGCTCGGCGACCCCGCGCCGGGGCCGGGCTGCGCCCCCAGCGCCGCGGAGCCTGTGGCGCCGGGAGCCCTGGGCCATGCGGCCGCCGCCGCCGACACTACTGCCGCCGCTGCTCCTGATGCTCAGCAGCTTCGGCGCTGCGGCGCCCCCCGCAGGTAAGCGGGGCCGGAGAGCCCTCGAGGCCTGCCGGAGGCGGCGTCTCGCGGATGGGGAGTCCGCGGGGAGCCCGCAGTAGGTGGGAATACACGGGAACCCCCATTGACTGGGGGGGAGCGGTAAACAGGGGTGTCCCGTGCGGGTGGGATCCGCGGGGAGCCAGGATCAGTGGAGGGGATTTCAGGGCTGCCCCGATCGGGTGGGCTCCGCGGGGCGTGGGAGCCCGAAGCGGGTGTGGGATGGTCGCGGAGGGTGGGGGGATTCCAGGCAGTCTCGGGCCGCGAGCTGGAGCGGCGGGAGGAGCCGCGGGGCCCTGGGACGCGCTGCCCCTGCACGAGTCTGGACACTCTGTAGCTCCTTCTCTAGGAGAGAAGCCCCCAAAGTTAGCGCGGCTCGACTCCGAATGTCTCCAAAAGAGCAGAGGAAAAACCAGATTCAGGGCTCGAGAAGAGGCTGCTTCCTCCGGCCACAGATTCCTCTTCCCGACCGCCTGAATGTAGCGCTGCCTGGCCTGTCCTCCCTGGGGTGGGGCGCAGCCAGAACCAGGTCCAGGCCTGCTTTCCTAGCAGTTCCGTGCCAGGGAGGCCTGCCACCGGCGGGGACCTCTGTCCTGGGGATCGTGACTGTACCTCAATCTTAACTGGGGCCGGGTGTATCTGATTAGCGGGTGTGAAGTCCAGGTGGTCATTCCCCCGGGGTCGGATAGACTGGCCGGCAGAGGAGGAGGAGTGGGGCGGCGGCACAAAACCCAGAAATGTTGCCTTGCTGTGGGCAGGGGGTCAGCTGAGCCCGAATTTTAATCCTAGCTCTGTTCCCATCTGGACTGCCCCACCCAAGCTCAGCCTCCTGCTTACCTCTGACACTAACTGACCATACCTATGCGCCAGGGACAAACTACCGAGAGAGAGACAGAGAGAAAGGACAAAGGTGGTTGTATGAGAACATTCTCTCTGTGCCTGTCTGTGTGTTTGTGTTTTGCTGGCTTATTTCTCATGAAGGGACTGATATCATAGTTTGAGTAACACTTTAAAACTCTCAAGAATTTAGAAGTTTCCTCCCTCTTGGATTCTGAAGCTGTTCTTTGGGTTTGTTTCTTTTTATCAGCATCCCTTGCAAAGCCCTTAAATCCTGGATAAGGGAAGCGTTGCATCAGGGAGAGTGTGTGTGTATGTGTGAGTGTATGTGTGTGTGAGAGAGAGAGAGAGAGTGTGTGTGTGTGTGTGTGTGTGTACTCCTGCGCTCCCTGATGTCCGACTCTTTCCCACCCTTTGGACTGTATTGTTTCCTTCATTGCAAGCCGATTCCTTACCACTAAGCCATCCGGGAGCACTCAGGGAGTGAGTTCAGTTCAGTTCAGTTGCTCAGTCGTGTCTGACTCTTTGCGACCCCATGGACTGCTGCACACCAGGCCTCCCGGAGTTTACTCAAACTCATGTCCACTGAGTTGGTGATGCTGTCCAACCATCTCATCCTCTGTCATCCCGTTGTTTGCTCCTAGTTAAATGGCTGTTTCCTCCTGGGAGCTGGACAGATGGGTTTCTATCTTTACTCTGCTCCTCAAGCTTTGAGTCGTGAACAACCTACATTTGCTCCTTCCCTGGGCTTCCTTCAGATGAGATTTGTGCTTAGCCACTCAGCCGTGTCTGACCCTTTGTGACCCCATGGACTGTAGCCCACCAGGCTCTTCTGTCCATGGGACCCTCCAGGCAAGAACACTGGAGTGGGTAGCCATTCTCTCCTCCAGAGGATCTTCCCAACCCAGGGACTGAGCCCAGGTCTCATGTCTCCGGCATTGCAGGCAGACTCTTTACTACTCAGAAGAGAAGGGAAAGGGAAAGCTCAGAGAAGCCCTCAGATGAGATTCGGGTGTTGGTCATTTTCCAAGGTGGTCTTCTATACTTGGGCTGCTCCTGACTAGTCTGTGAATTGTTTGTGATTTGTCTGCTGTGGTCCAGAGTTTGATAGAAGTATTTAGAAACTTTGTAATTTTATATTGCCACAACGCCCACAGACAGGGCCATCTTTCTTTCTTTTTAATATTTATTTATTTGGCTGCACTGGATCTTAGAGTTTCAGAATGTAAACTCTTAACTGCAGCATGTGAGATCCAGTTCTTTGACCAGGGGTTAGACCCAGGCCCCCTGTACTGGGAGCCCAGAGTCTTAGCCACTGGACCACCAGGGAAGTCCCAGGTCCATCTTGCTAGTGATTATCTTTTACTGTATTCTGTCAAGTGATTATCTTTAAGTATTCTGTGAAAGTTTGGGTCTGTGTGATGCACTGGAAATAAGTTAGTCCTTCATCTTTTTGCAAAGCAGCACCACGCTATACCAATCTGTTTCTTGTGACTGTTCGAAATTTTGCATAATAAACAGTTAAAAACTTAACTGGGATATTTTTAAGAGGAACTCTTTGTAAGCCAAACACAAAGTGAAAATATTAACAGCGATTATACAGTAAAAGGATAGTTAAGCAGAAAATTTTCCAGACCTTTCCATAACTTAATTCCGTGTCCTTCAATAGGCATGTAATTGCATTTATGGTCAGAGGGGAGAAAAATACAAGTATTGGAAAGAAAATTTTTTAAAGGAAACTTGCGATATCTACTCCTTAGAGCTGTTATGGGCTTCCCTGGTGGCTCAGGCAGTGAATAATATGCCTGTGGGAGACCTGGGTTTAATTCTCTGGGTCGGGAAGATCCCCTGGAGAAGAGAACGGCTACCCCCTCCAGTAGTCTTGTCTGGAGCATTCCACAGACAGGGAAGCCTGGCATGCTGCAGTCCATGGGGCCGCAAAGAATCAGTCACAACTTAGCCACTGAACAACAACAGTAAGTGGTGGTATAAGGATGACATATGCAGACTATCAGACCTGACCCAATTTGTAGTAAACGGTGGTCATTTGCTTTAGATAGCATTAAAGTACAGTAAGTCAACACACTCTTTAGTAATTTAGTTACCCGAGTGTTGAAGAATGAAGGCTTCTGTCCTAGTTGTTGCTTATTTTCTAGTGGATCTGAATGTACTTAAGGCCACAAAGTTCTCTTACCATGACTTGCTGACCTGAACATCCAAAGCTTCTCAGAGCTTAGAGACCACTGAGGAAAACAGTAAATCCCCAACCATAGGAAAAACCATAGCAAACTAATGTATATTAAGTAACTCCTGTTTGTCCATAACCTCAACAGTGGAAAGTAATATGTAATAGGAATGTTTGGGGGCAAACTCTATAAATGACCGTAGTGGCCACCATTTATTGGGCTACTCTTTTAACGCGGACAGGCTGTTAAGTGTTTTATGTACATTATCGCTCCTAATTTTCTCAGCCATTCTTTTGAAGTAGATAATAACCCCATTTTGCTCCCTAGGAAACCAAACCATTCTTTTTAGGAAGAGACAAATGGTCTAGGTAGATAAGCTGATATCCAGTATTTACAGACAAGACCAACTTCCTGGTTATGGGTGAGAATTCGGGGAGTTTTTTGTTTTTAACTTCTCCTCACCTGCAAGGTATTAATTGGAGATGGGATCACTGATGTTCATCATAATGACCCATCCATGGAAGGATCCTGAAAGGTCTTCTTTTGTGTTTTTGCATGTTTTTTATTGGAGGATAATTGCTTCACAATGTCGTGTTGTTTTCTGCCATACGACAGCAACACGAGTCAGTCACCCTTCGGTGGGAGGGGGTTTCAGGAGGGAAGGGGTCTTCGACTGTCAAGATTAAATGATTAATTCTGATGTTAGTAGTACTTTATTATCTGTGTGTGATATGTGTTAATCAAACTATGCTATTAAGACCCAGGAGAGCTTTTTCTTAAAAATGTATAAAATCTGAAACACCTGGATCCAGGGTGGACCGGAGGTAGCCAGTTGGGGCAGGAAGGTGGAACAGGAGCTGTGATTGTACAGTAATTGTACGAAAGATACATTTGGCATCTCCCTAGGTTCTCTCTTCTTACCATTAACAGTGAACCATTGCCCCAAAGACCATGGAGAAGGAAGCAGAGTGGGGCTTTGTACACCCTCCTTAGGACTGTGAGCTTTATCTTGTAGGAGCTAGGGTGCCATTAAAGGCCTGGTGTCCACCTCCCAGTTAGTTTCCTGTTGTTGGTGTAACCGATGACCACCAACTTGGTGCCTTAATACAACACAGACTTATTTGTGCCTGGTGTCTTTGCTGTGAGTTTCTTTGCCATAGATACCTTTGCCACAGCATTTTCAACCTCAAGACGTTTTCACTGCATGACTAATTGGCCATCAGGCAGTTTTCCCATAACAGATAAAATAACTGGCTGACAACTTGGTTTGACAGTTTGGTTTCAAGTGGTTGAAATCCGAAAGCGTTTCTTAGTGAAGTTGCTGATGGCTTTATCAAGTTGATGGATGAGGATGACTTGGTTTTCTTATTATGAAACACATTACCCTGGAAGAGAAAAGAGGCCGATGGCCTTAATTAAAGGTGCAGAGTTGAACCAACACTTCCCATAGAACTAAATATTTATCAACAGACATGTGACAATATGCCAGCACACACAGTCCAAAGCTCAGTTACAAATATGTGTCCCATTGTTTAGAAGCTGACACCTTGCTTAACAAAGGAAGAAATGTCAGTGAAAAAGAAAAACCATGAGACTAATCAATACACACAAAAAAATATATGCATATATAATATGAAACAAAAGACTTTGAAGACCAGTACTTTGTAAAGCCCACAAAATAAAATCGGTTGTTTGCACAGTATTGCTATGAATCTACACACATTTTAAATGTATTCAAATATTTTTCATTTTGCAATAGTCTTTTAAATTTTGTTGTTTATTTTTCATGTTTCATTATGTCCAAAGTTAGTTTCTCTTTTATTTTTCATCATTTTACTTTTGATAAAATTTACTTTATCAAAATAAGATTTGTGAAATTTACTTTTACAACTTACGTAAGCTAAATGGCCTTATGGCCTAGTAGTTATTCGGTGAAAATGTTTGCAGTGAAAATGCTTGTGGTAAAGAAGCTTACAGTGAAGATGTGTGTTAGTCACTCAGTCGTGTCTGATTCTTTGCAACCCCAAGGACTGCAGCCTGCCAGGCTCATCTGTCCGTGGGATTTTCCAAGCAAGAATACTGGAATGGGTTGTCACTTCCTTGATACCTAGAACTGAATGCAGCGTCTTAAAGTTCTGGAAGTCGTGGTCAGATGCAGACCGGGCTGAGGCTAAATCAAGGTGTCCTTGGGGTGTGTTCCTTTCTGAGGATTCTAGGGGGAGAATCATTTCCTTGCATTTTCCAGCTCCTGGAGAAACAGTGATGACTTGGGTCTACCCAGATGCTCCAGGATAAGCTGTCTTTTGATCTTTTGTAGGGCCCTAACTTTCATCTGCAACTCCGATCCCCATGTACCTAGTATGTTCATAAGACACAGACATCTTGCGGGGAGGGTGCTGTCCTGCCTTACGCGGGGTCAGACCATTGACCCAGCGGTCAGCACGGGCTGAGCCCTCTGTTGGTGGTCACTGGAGGCTTGGTCTGGGTAACAGCTTGCAGCTCACCACCTGCAACCGTCCAAGAGGACACCCTGAAACTGTCGTTGTTTATTCGCTAAGTCACGTCTGACTCTCTGCAACCCCACAGACTTGTAGCCCACTGGGCTCCTCTGTTCATGGGATTTTCCAGGCAAGCATACTGGAGTGGGTTGCCATTTCCTTCTGCAGGGGATCTTCCTGACCCAGGGATGGAACCCAGGTCTCCCACATTGCAGGCAGATTCTTTACTGTCTGAGCCACCAGGCACATCTTAAAAATCACACTTAGGCAGCGTGTGTGGTTTGGTGTCTGGTTTGCCTTTCATTTGCGGTCCTGCATTTTCCTCTCACTCACTCCATCTCTAGGAAAGATGGTATCATTTCACTTTTCATGTGGAAATTGATGCTCAGGTGTGTTGTGGCAGGATTCCATGGTTCTTAGTGGCAGGATCAGGATTCCAGCTAAAGCCTTTTGTCCACAAATTCTCTTCTCTTCCCAAAGCCTTTGTTAACACCATTGACAGCAGGTCATATGGCCCTAAATATATGGCCCCTTTAGAGCCATCCAGATAAGTCCAGAGTTAGTCAGTCTTTAAGGAAATCAACCCCGATTATTCATTGGAAGGACTGATGCTGAAGCTGAAACCCCAGTACTTTGGCCACCTGATGCAAAGAACCAACTCATCGGAAAAGACCCTGGGAAAGGATTGAGAGCAGGAGGAGAAGAGGGCGACAGAGGATGAGATGGTTGGATGGCATCACCAACTCAGTGGATATGAGTTTGAGCAAAGTCCAGGAGATAGTGAAGGACAGAGGAGCCTGGTGGGCTGCAGTCAATGGGGTCACAAAGAGTCAGATACTTAGTGAGTGAACAACGGCAAGCAGAATTGCACCCACTTCCTGCCCCAGCCTCTCCGAGACCAGAGAAAAGGCAGGACTTACACATAAAGCAAGAAAGAGAACTTGAGCTTAGCCTGGATTTCTCCTGGACAAATGCAGAAACTGGCCACTTAATCCCTCAAGGAGAGACAGCAGTTTACTGGGCTATAGCCCTGTCGTTCCCCAGGCCCCAGGGGCCTGCTCCTCCAGCTCCGGGGCATGGGACAGCCCCCAAGTTTGGCAACACCCAGCCCTCCCTGGAGCTCCCGCTCTAGCGCCTGAGGAAGAGGAACCAGTCACGTTGTGCTCCTGCGGGTCTCAGCAGCACACGTGAAATTAACCCGCTCGCTCCTCCTAAGAACCCTTTGAAGTCTGCACAGTGATCATTGCTGTTTCGCGATGAGAGGACCGAGGCACAGAGAGGTGAAACAAGGTTCTGCCAAGAGCAGGAGGTTTCGCACCCGAAGGTCCTGTGAAGAGCACAGGGCTTTGAACCCAGGCAGTCAAATTCTGGTCCTCCTCACCACCCCCTGGGTGTAAACACAGGACCCAGGTGGTGGGAAACCCAGGAGAAAAGGAGAGGGGGATTGGGAGGCAGGAAAGTGCTTTGACAGTACTTGAGCAGAGTACTGAAGGGAGTGGAGGAGAAGCATGGCCCAGGGAGAAAGAAGGCTCCAGGGAAAGGCAGGGCAAGGTGCGATAGCCCCTCCTCTGGCCCCCACTGGCGATCCCCTGGAGCGAGGAGGTGGCCAGGGGAGGCTGGGCAGGAACTAGCCTCCCTCCTGAGATGATGCGTGCAGGGCGGGGTTGAGGCCACTGGTGTGAATGAGTGGGCAGCCTCTGGTGCTTCAGCGTGAAACCCACAGCCCTGAGACTCAGTTTCTTCTCTGAATGCAGTGAAACAGGGGATGCCAACAAACTCAAATACGAGAGCCAGCCTGCAGGTCCCCTGGCCACACCTCTATTACATGAAAGGTGCAGAAAGTGGGAGGCTCTGATGGAGACTCCCGACGTTTACTGAGAAGGATGTCCTCCAGTCTGCCTGCCTGGCGGGCTGGAAGACATCGGTGGTCCCTAGTGCTCCCTTTCTTAGCTGACTGTCTAGATGAGGGTGGGGTGGGGGGTGGAGAGAGAGGGGACGCCTCCTAACTCCTTCCCAGGGAGGGGGAGGCAGGCAAAATAATGGTCCCTAAAGAGATCCACAGCCTGATCTCCGGAGCCTGTGACCACATTGCCTTACATGGCAAAAGGGACTTGGCAGATGTGATTAAATGCGGGTCCTGAGCTGGGGAGATTTTCCTGGATTATTGGGCTTAGTGGGCCCAGTGCAATCACACGGATCCTTGGAAGCTGGAAGAGGAAGTCAGAACCAAAGAGCTGGCAGCACAAGACAGGCTCAGCCCAGCATTGCTGGAGCAAGAGGCCAGGAGCCAAAGGATGTGAGCAGCTTCTCAGCAAGGAAAAAGGCAGGAACTGTTTCTCTCCTGGCTTCCAGAAGGAAGGGAGCCTGCCGACACCTTGACCTTGGCCCGTGAGACCTGTTGTCTGACCTGTAGGAACAATAAGAGCATAAATCCGGGTTAAGACACCGCATTGGCCTTCCCGGCTGGTCCCTGGTTGAGATTCTGCCTGCCTGTGTGGGGTTCAGTCCCTGCTCTAGGAAGGTCCCACATGCCGTGGAGCACCTAACCCACACGCTGCAGCTACTGAGGCCTGGTCCCCTAGAGCCTGTGCCCTGCAACGAAAGAAGGCACCACAGCGAGAAGCCCGTGCACCACAGCTAGAGAGTACCCCCTCTTGCCACAACTTGAGAAAAGCCTGTGCAGAGCAAGAAAGACCCAGCACAGCCGAAAGTAAATAAATAGATAAATAAACAGATAAAATTGAAGGCGCTATGTTTGTGGTCATTTATTTCAGCATCAGCAGGAAGCTAACATAGACAGGGCAATGGGGGCTTCCCTAGTAGCTCAGCTGGTAAAGAATCCACCTGCAATGCAGGAGACCCCGGTTCGACTCCTGGGTTGGGAGATCTCCTGGAGAAGGGTTAGGCTACCCACTCCAGTATTCTTGGGCTTGCCTGGTGGCTCAGCTGGTAAAGAATCTACCTGCAATGCAGGAGACCCACGTTCGATCCCTGGGTTGGAAAGATCCCTAGGAGAGGGGAAAGGCTACCCACTCCAGGATTCTGGCCTGGAGAATTCCATGGACTGGATAGTCCATGGGGTCGCAAAGAGTTGGACATGACTGATTGACTTTCACTTCACTTCAACATAGACAGGAGAGAAGGTCTCTGAGATGCTTTGACGGGTGGCCAGCCCTAACCAAGCCCTCACCCCCTGACACCCTGCACAGCACCTCCTGGAAGCAGGACTTAATTTCCTGAGCTCACTTTGGGATCCACTGGGCCATAGCAGCCCCAGCGAGCAGGGTGGGCCAGTCTGGAAGAGCAGCCTCCCGCCACGCTGCACCTTTGGGCCGGCTTCCATTAGGCCTGGCGTGAGTTGGCTGGAGTGTCAAGGTAGCTGGTTGAATTAAGGTCTGGAAGGAAGGTCAGCCCCAGGCCTTAGCTGTGAAAGTGATGGGCATTCTGTAAGCAAACAGTGACCACAGACTCCAGGCCACAACTTCTTCCAGCAGGAGCGTGGTGGGCCAGGCTCTCAGCTGGTCTGGCCATCCTTCTTTGAGACTGGATGCATTTACTGAAAATGTGTGGTTTGAATTTCCTGCTTGGAACTCTGGAACAGCCTGTTTTTCAGACTTTTCAGCTCTGGGTGTTTCTCATTAATCTTTTGGTCTCAGAGAAAGCCTTATCATCACCATGTGTTTCCTCTCGAGAGAAAAGTCTTCCACCCCAGTGGCCTCTAGCCCCATCCTGTAAATCACGGGCCATCCCAAGGAGGGGGGATTCTAATATTGGCGGTGGTTCCCTGCAGGATGTGTTCTTCTGTCATCTGTGGTTCTCAAACATCTCAACGTGCGTGCGAATTAGCTGGGAAGCTTGCTGAAAATGCAGAGTTCCTGGTCTGGGGTGGGGCGTGGGAATCTGTATTTTAGCCTCAGTGCTTATGACGTTGGGGGAGTCTTTGAGAAACACATGAAGCCCAGAAGACAAGTCTTCACCCTCCCAGGTGTCTTTGGGATTTGCACATCTGGTTTGGGGTGTGTGTATGTGTGTGTGTGTGTACACATTTGTGGAGATTTCCCAAATATTCCTTATATCAAAGTCAGGGTCTCATGCTTGTCCAGTAGCCATCAAGTTAATCTTCTCCAGAACCTTCTCCAGTGTACTATGGTTTATTCCTTATTCCTGAAGAAGAAACCAAGGCCCAAGCTCTTATATTACCCCACTTACTACAGGCGGTCTCACCACTGTGACCTGCGTTCAGTTCCTGGTCAGGAAAGCCTCTCTCCTTCCTCTCTCCCTGCCACCTACCAATTCCCCTGTGGGACCATACCAGCCTCTACTTCCCTGTAGCTCAGATGGTAAAGAATCTGCCTGCAGTGCTGGAGACCCAGGTTCGATCCCTGGGTTGGGAAGATCCCCTGGAGAAGGGAATGGCAACCCACTCCAGTATTCTTGCCTGGAGAATCCCATGGACAGAGGAGTCTGGTGGGTTATAGGCCAGGGGGTCACAGAGAGTTGGACATAACTGAGCAACTAACACTACTACTCCGAAAGGTAGACAGGCGTCCTCATTCAGCCTCAGCCAGGACCTGCTCGTATGGAACCGGAACCTGCAGGTGGAAAGGCAGCCCAAGCCCCTTCCCCCACAGACTGTGTCAACTGTGCCGTCTTTTGTTGTTCAGTCGCTCAGTTACGTCTGACTCTTTGCAACCCCATGGACTGCAGCACACCAGACTTCCCTGTCCTTCACTGTCTCCCAGAGTTTGCTCAGACTCATGTCCATCAAGTCGGTGATGCCATCCAACCATCTCATCCTCTGTGGTCCCCTTCTCCTCCTGCCTTCAATCTTCCCCAGCATCAGAGTCTTTTCAAATGAGTCAGCTCTTCGCATCAGGTGGCCAAAGTACTGGAGTTTCAGCTTCAACATCAGTCCTTCCATCTCCTTCAGGATGGACTGGTTGGATCTCCTTGCAGCCCAAGGGACTCTCAAGAGTCTTCTCCAACACAGCAGTTCAAAAGCATCAATTATGGGATTAACAAATAGTTAAACCAAGATAAGAGAGTTGAGGGAACCCTTCATGCAATCTCCAGGGAAGAGAGCCAAGGGAACCCCCATGTGCCATTTCTGGGGTGAAGGGCTGTCTTTAGTCAAAGGCTAAAGGCGTAGGGGATGTGCAGGGAGAATGGGTAATATCAAAACCCCAGCCACATGAATTACATATTTTTGTAATCGACTTTTCTCCTCTTGACCCTCCCTGTCTCCCCCTTATCTCCCCAATTCTCTTATTCTCTGTCCCTTTCAAGACTCCCTGGCCCAGCTGCCTGCTCCTGGAAACCTGAAGGTTCACCTGTACAACGCCCAGCAGGCGCTGAGCTGGGAGCCGGTGTCCCTGGACAGCGACCCGAGGCCGGTGGTCTACCAGGTGCAGTATAAATAGTAAGCACTGTTTCTGTTGGCCTTCTTCCTGGGAGCTGGGAGCGGGATTGTTACAGAACCTGAGGTCAGCTGCCTGTTCTTGCTCCTTGGCAGGACTGTAAGCAAAGTCGTCACAAGCAGATAGTCCTCTTGGATTTTTTATTTTTTAGCCACACCCTGTGCAGCATGTGAGAACTTAGTTCCCTGCCCAGGGATCAAACCTACACCCTCTGCATTGGAAGCCCAGAATCTTAAGCACTGAACCACCAGGGAAGTCCCTCTCTTGTACTTCTTAAATCTCCAAGGATGGAGATTTCACAACTTCCCCTCCAACGCCTCCGCTCATCTGAAGGCTGAAAGGACATTGACCCTCAGGGAGCTCAGCTGTCTCACCACAGGGCAGCTTAGTTGTGTGGAAGTTGATTCATCAGTTTAAGGCGGAGATTGTATGAAAGGGCTTCCTGTTGGAAAGGGCCAGAGGTATCTTTTGGTCTTCATCATCTTCAGGTTTCAAAATCTGGTTTATTTAGCCTTCTGGCCCGAATTTGGCCTAATAAGAAAGCTGTTCAATTAATGAACAATTAATTCCCAGTTTCTAAGCTGGTGATCCATTTTGCATTTTATTCTGGCCCCTCATTCTGTCTCTCACCTCCTGTTCAAGCCTTCCTAAAGTCGGCCATCACTTGATTTACAGTGTAGACACCCAGAGGAATGAGAAAGGCAAAATCCAAGCCGTCATTTACCTTGGTAGCTGCATTAAGTGAAGACCAAGTTAAAATTATTTAGAGACTTCCCTTGTGGTCCAGTGTTTGGGACTGCATGCTTCTAATACTTGGCAGAGATTTGGTCCCTGGTCAGGGAACCAAAGTCCCACATGCCCTGAGATGCAGCCAAACAAACAAACAAAAATTATTGGCTAAGTCATTTTTAGATTACTAAATAAACAAAAGTTTTAAGAGTGGGAATGCCTAGTGCTGGTGAGAATGTGGCTGGTGGACACACACTGAATCAGAATCAGTTGTGAGCACAGCCGTCTTGAAAAGACAGTTGTACTCTTCATTTAGAATCGTGGAATGTCCATACTACTTTTTTATTCTAGGCAGACAATACAACCTCCTCTATCAGAAAAAAAGAAACCAAACAAATTTATACTCATGAAGATATACATTCAAGTGTCTATTCATGTCCATTGGCTAGAAGTTGACAAACTGTGTCAAGTTAACTTGTGAATGAGCCCTTAGGCGACCACTGAAAAGGGTAATTATGTGTCATATGACAGCAGGTGCAACTGTATCCGATTTGGAATCTATGGTCAGAACAGGTAGGGAATGTAGAAAAATTACAAGTGGTTAATTTGTTAGAGGAGGAGGTTTCCAGATGACTTCTTTTTTATCTTTAATTGTTCAGTGTAACAATATTTGCTTTAAAAAATGATGGCCTTCCCAGGTATCACTAGTGGTAAACAATCTGCCTACCAGAACAGATGCAAGACACACCCTGGGTTGGGAAGATCCCCGGGGTAGGAAATGGCACCCAGCTCCAATATTCTTGCCTGGAAAATTCCATGGCCAGAGGAGCCTGGCAGGCTACCGTCCCTGGGACCACAAAGGATCGGACATGACTGAGCACATTATAAAAATTAATTCTAAACTGAGATTTGAGGCCTGTCTCTGGATTGCATTTATCTATTTCTCTTTTTTTAGAGAGATTTTTAAGGTGGTTTTAGTATTCTAAAATCTTTATTAAATTTGTTGTAATATTGCTTCTGTTTTACGTTTTGGGGTTTTGGCCTCAAGGCATTGGGGATCTTAGCTCCCAGACTGGGGATCGAACCCACCTCCCCTGCATTGGAAGGCAACGTCCCAACCACTGGACCACCAGGGAAGTCCCTATCTACTTCTTAAGTGATTGTAAATTTCAAACATGATCATCTGTAATAAACAGACCCGTCCGTGAGGACCAGTTACATCATTTTGTGCCCAGTACCAAATGAAAACGTGGGGCTCCTGGTTCACAAACTGGGGGGAATTCAGGATGGCGCCAGCAGAGCTTCAGGTCAGGAGCCCTCTTAGGAGCACAGCTCTGTGCCACTGCACAGGCCACCGGCCTAAAGCTGGCCGCGCTCAGCCTTCAGTGGACACAGTCTCCTCGAGTGCTGCCCGAAGCTTGCAGTGAGAGGAAGTTGCAACTGATCTGCCGACTAGCGCTCGCCAGCCTTGATTGGGGAAGTACATTTATGAGTTGACAGAGTGCCTCTAGACACTAGAAGGGTTTGTTAACGCCTTTGACAGTTTCACATCACAGACTAACCGTTTTCACTCTGTTTTCTATTGGGAAAGCATTTTGCAAGATATTTTTTCAGGTTAGAGGCTGGTTTTGGTAAAGGAAACAGAGTTGAATGTGAATGTCCCTGGTTAGGGCCCTAGTGGTGAAGAACCCACCCGCCAGTGCAGGAAACAAGAGATTGGGCTCTGATCCCTGGGTCAGGAAGATGCCCTAGAGGAGGAAATGGTAACCCACTCCAGTATTCTTTATCTGGAGAATCCCGCAGACAGAGGAGCCTGGTGGGCTGCAGTCCATGGTGTCAGAGTAGGACATGACTGAGCGTGCACACACATTCACACATCATCCCTGTTTGGAAAAGCTGAGGGGTCATGAAAACTCAAACCAAGGCTAATTTTTGTGTTTTCTTTTCAAATTACAGACTTGATTGTGGAAGAAGGCCTTTGATTTTTTTTGCTGGTCTGTTTTTACATACTGTCACAAGTTTAGGACCTTTTAGTTACATGAAGTAATTTAATTCTGAGGCTCATGGAACTTTAAACTTTCTGTTCTGTTTCTCTCCAAGAAACAGCGCTATAATTTAAAGGTATGTGCCTTCATTTTTTGACAGTCATGCCAGCAAAGCCAAAATTACGTAGAACACACTGTGGGAAAATTTTAAGTGTAAATCCGAGGTGGCAGATCCTCTGGCCTAGAGTCTGTTTGGCCCACAATGGTTTTTTGTTGTTGCTGTTGTTGTTTTCCTAACTAGTGTTAACATTTACAAATCTGGAGATTTCACTTTAAAAAAAGAACTGAATTTCTGTTTTTTCTTGAAAATAAAGGCAGGCAGAGAGCCGGGCCCTTTCTAGGTCACACCCCACCTGGCCTCTTGCCATGCCAGGGCCTGCCCACCCCAGTCTTCCCAACCCTTTTTTTTCTTAACTTCACTTTTTTCTAATTTTAATAGCAAAGCACCTTCTTTATAGAAAATCTAGAAAACCCAGAAAAGTAAAAAGTACAAAATTAAAGCACCCTGGGGGCCAAGACGAATCATTATTCTCGTTTTAGTGTATTTCTCTCTAGACATTTTTTCTAAATACATGGACTTGTTTGCAAATATGCCAGCATCTGCATGAGACTGAAACAAGACTGGAGTCCCACGTCTGGGTCCTGCTTCCTTTTTTTCCCCCTTTTAACTTAATGTAACATTGTTAAGCTTATGAATATTTTTTTCTACAGTTATTTCAGTGGGAACATTTTTATTCTATGTTTTGTTGTATGTTGTATCACTCATGATTTTTTTTTTTAACTTTCCCCACCCACGAGTGTTCTAGTTGACAGTTTGTGACTATTAAAAGTAATGTCCTAAAACCAAAATCATCGATGACTGTTTTCATCCATTTCTGGAAGAGGCCTTGCTGGGTTCACAGAGGACAGACTGACTTAATCATTTCTGGAAATGATGTAGCAGAAGGTGAACAGGGAGATCATTGGTTGCTCAGGTGTTTAATAAATATTTTTAGATGGTGCTTAGTGGGCACCACTGCCTTTTCATTTGAAAAGACCCTGATGCTGGGAAAGATTGAAGGCAGGAGGAGAAGGGGACGACAGAGGATGAGATGGTTGGATGGCATCAGTGACTCCATGAGTTTGAGTAAGCTCCGGGAGTTGGTGATGGACAGGGAAGCCTGGCGTGCTGCAGTCCATGGGGTGGCAAAGAGTCGGACACGACTGAGCAACTGAACTGAACTGAGTAGAAACCCCAGGCCCTGGTCCAGGCATTTTCCTCTTGTCCACGAGATCAACCTTCAAGACAACCCTACAAATCAGATGCTCTAGCGCATCCCCATCTTATAGATAAAGAGACTGAGGAACAGAGAAGTGAAGTAACTGGGTTTGAACCTGGGTAATCTGGCTCTAGAGTCCATGTTTTTAATCATGAGGCTGTGCTCCCTCTCATGATTGAGGTTGCTTTCAAAATTAGACAAACTCGGGGACAGAGGCTGTCCATATGAACACATTGCCAGGAGCCAGGACCGCTTGCTGGGTATTGCTCAGACTGGCTGATTCATCATAGACTTGGGTAAGAGGCTGGGGCTCCAGGCCTGGGTGGTGTCATGCCATGAGACTGTGTTCATTGCATTATCCATTTAAATGGGGCCCACGGCAATTTATTTTTACCCTTCACAAATAGATGGGGGAGCCAAACAGTGTCAGCTGTCATTTAAATTTGGATGGTTTGTGCCGTTTTAAACCCCGTTCTTAAGAAACACTTTTAAAAAGTAGTTCTGAATGTATAGAAATAACATATAGAAATGCAACAGATTTCTGTGTATTAATTTTGTAACCTGCAACTTTACCAAGTTCGTTTATGAGCTCTAGTAGTTTTCTGGTAGCATCTTTAGGATTTTCTGTGTGTAATATCGTGTCATCTGCAAACAGTGACAGTTTAACCTATTCTTTTCCAATTTGGATTCCTTTTATTTCTTTTTCTTCTCTGATTGCTATAGCTAGGACTTCCACAACTGTGTTTAAAAAGTGGCGAGAGTGGACATCCTTGTCTTGTCCCTGATCTTAGAGGAAACGCTTTCAGCCTTTCACCACTGACTGTGATGTTAGCTGTAGGTTTGTCATAAATGGCCTATATTGTGTAGTCATATGTTCCCTCTATGCCCACTTTCTGGAGAGTTTTTTTTTTTATCATAAATGGCTGTTAAATTTTGTCAAAAGCTTTTTCTTCATCTATTGAGGTGATGGTATAGTTTTTGTTCTTCAGTTTGTTGATGTGGCATATCACACTGATTAATTTGCGGATATTGGAAAAAATCCCTGCATCCTTGGGATAAATCCGAAATGGACAAGCTTGGAGGAGAGGGGAGGAGGTGGAACATGGTAGGTCAGTTCCCCAGCTAATCCCAGAGGGGGCCTTTTGCCCCAGTTCAGCAGCTGGAATTGGCAGGGAGAACGTGAGAGTACCTTCAGGTCTCTGCTGCAGCCACCAAGTCGCTTCAGTCGTGTCCGACTCTGTGCGACCCCATAGATGACAGCCCAACAGGCTCCTCTGTCCCCGGGATTCTCCAGGCAAGAACACTGGAATGGGTTGCCATTTCCTTCTCCAATGCATGAAAGTGAAAAGTGAAAGTGAAGTTGCTCAGTCGTGTCCGACTCTGTGCGACCCCGTGGACTGCAGCCTACCAGGCTCCTCCGTCCACGGGACTCTCCAGGCAAGAGTACTGGAGTGGGGTGCCATTGCCTTCTCCATCAGGTATCTATGTAACTTAAAAAAAAAAAATCACCCACCTGCTTCTGTAGCACAGCCCCCAGTCTGAGAGGGGGCACCTGTGGTTTGTGATCCCCTTCCCAATTAGGTCCCAGGACTCCCAGGTACAGTGGTGTGTGAGTCTGGTGGGCATCTTCCGTGGAAGCCTTGGCCACACGTATTGATATCACTTTCATCGGGTTACCTGCCACTTTAGCAGAAGCTAAGTCTCCAGACTGGATCAGAGAGACCCTTAGAAGCCCACGTGGTGTGGGAGAGCTGGTGGCTGTGACCCCAGCCTCATCTCTCCTGTCTCCCCTGGCCCTGCTTTCCAGGCCAGAGTTGCTGTCCAGGGCACAGCCTGTCTCTCGAGGGGACACTGCCTGCTGCCCCCACTGAGGCTTCTAGAGTCACCTCTCTGCCTTTTCTCAAGTCTGTCACCTGAGGACAGAGCTCAGAGTCAGGGATTATTAATAGAATCCCGCGTGGGCATGTGGTATTGGAATTCATGGGGTACATTCTCAGTTACAAGGATGCATGGCCTTACAGGCAGCAAGGTTTCCTTGTGGGCAGGACTCTCTTTACTTTTTACAAATGGTTTATGTCTTCTTTCCTGGTTGCACTGGTCTTCATTGTTGTGCAGGCTTTCTCCAGTTGCAGCGAGCGGCGGGCTGCTCTTTGTTGCATCGTGTGGGCTTCTCACTGTGCCTGCTTATCTTGTTGGAGACCACGGGCTGTAGGCTTGCAGACTTCCGTAGTTGCGGCCCGTGGGCTCGGTAGTTGAGGCTGGCGGGCTCCAGAGCACAGGCTCAGTAGCCTGTGGCACACACAGGCTTAGTTGCTCGACAGCATGTGAAATCTCCCCAGACCAGGGATTGAACCCTTGTCCCCTGCATTGGCAGGGAGATTCCTATCCACTGTACCACCAGGGAAGTCCATGACTCTTTTTAAATGGGCAGCTATGGGGTGAAAACAAAGCTCTACACCAGCGAGAAACTGGGGTGTGGTTGCATGAACACAGTATCAGTTCTAAGACACAGGCTATAGAGGCTGAGTTTGAAGTATTAACATTGGCTGTGGAACAAAATGGGAGAAAATATTTGCAAACCATATATCTAATAAGGGACTTGTATCCAGAATATATCATATAAAAAAACTCTTACAACTCAGCAATTAAAAGGCAAATAGCCAAATCAAAATAGAGACACAGGATTTGAGTAGACAGTTTTCCAAAGAAGATAGGCAAATAGCCAGTAAGTACATGAAAAGATACCCAACATCATTAGTCACCAGAGGAAATACAGACACTTGAATGGCTTCAATAAAAAAGTCATAATAACAAGCCTTGGTGAGAATATGGAGAAAATGGAACCCTCATACATTGTGGCCGGGAACATAAGATGATGCAGCTGCTTTGGAAAACAGTTAAAAAGAGAGTAACTATATGACCTGGTAAGTTCATTTCTGGGTATACATCGCAGAGAACTGGAAACATAATTTCACACAAAAATTTATATAGTGAATATTCTTAGCATTACTCACAGTAGCCAAAAAGTGAATAAGCCAAAAGACAAATAGCCAAAAGACAGCCCACCTGTCTGTCAGAACATGAATGGATAAACACACAATGGGACGTTAATTTGGCCGTAAGAGGGGATGAAGTACTGATACATGCTACAACACATATCACACGTGAAAATATACTAAGTAAAACAGGCCAAGTGAAAGGCACTAATCACAAAGGACCACATCATGTATGATCCCGTTTCTACGAAGTGTCCAGAACAGGCAAATCCTTAGAGACAGGGAATAGATTGGTGGTAGCCTAGGGCTTAGGGATTGGGGGAGATCGAGAGTGATGCTCTAAGCATGGGGGCTGTTTAGGGGATGATGAAAATATTCCAAAACGGGTGTGGGGAGGGTTGCACCACCCTGTGCGTACACTGAAAGCCACTGAACTGTCTGTCCCCTAAGTGAGTGCAGTGTGTGGCATGTGAGGAATAGCTCAATGAAAAATTTTTTTAAAAAACTCAACCCTGGGGGAACTGTGATATGTGATCAAAGAGAGATTTTTGCTAAGTGAAATCCTTTTTTCCGTTTGCAGCAGCACCAGTAGTAACTGGTATGACGTCAACAAAGAAGATAGCAAGGTGGATTGTACGAACCTCACCAGGACAGAGTGTGACTTTACCGCAAACAGCCTCTCGGAGGGGTTCCCACGGCGTTTCAACATCTCTTTACGTGTTCGAGCTAAGCTGGGGGGCCTCGTTTCTGCCTGGGCAACAGCACCTTGGTTCGAACACTATCGGAATGGTAAGGGGACTTGAGTACAAATTCCTTTAACGTTTGTACTTTGCTCTTTGCTAAGCGGTACTGATTTCATGTGCCTAAGTCCTGCCTCTCAGCCTCAATAACCAGCACCCAGATGGGTGTGATGGTCAAACCAGAATACTGTCCACAGAGGCTGGGGCTAGGGGAGGGTGATGTGCTACACTAGAGAGGTGCCAAACCACAACCTGCAGGTCAAATCCGGCCATTGACCTGTTTTTGTACATAAAGTTTTATCAGAACTGTGATGTGTGTGTACACGCATACATAATAGAATATTACTCAGCCATTAAAAAAGAATGGAATAATGCCATTTGCCACAATGTGGGTAGACCTGGAGATTATCACACTAAACGAAGTAAGCCAGATAGCAAAAGATAGATATTATGTGATTACTTACATGAGGAATTTAAATCTATAATACAAATGAACTTACTTATAAAACAGAAACAGATTCACAGATATCAAAAACAAATTTAAGGTTCCCAAAGTAGAAAAGGGGGAGAGATAAATTAAGAGTGTGGGATTAACAGATACATGCTGCTGCTGCTGCTGCTTCAGTCATGTCCGACTCTATGCGACCCCACAGACGGCCTCCTACCGGGCCCCTCTGTCCTTGGGATTCTCCAGGCAAGAACACTGGAGTGGGTTGCCATTTCCTCCTCCAATGCATGAAAGTGAAAAGTGAAAGTGAAGTCGCTCAGTCGTGTCCGACTCTTAGCAACCCCACGGACTGCAGCCTACCAGCTCCGCTGTCCATGGGATTTTCTAGGCGAGAGTACTGGAGTGGGGTGCCATTGCCTTCTCCAACAGATACATACTACTGTATATAAAATAGATAAGCAGCAAGGACCTACTCTGTAGCATAGGGGACTTAAAATAATCTATAATGGAAAAGAATCTGAAAAAGAATGTATATACGGGTTCCCCAGGTGGCGCTAGTGGTAAAGAACCCACCTGATACTACAGGAGACATAAGAGACACAGGTTCGATCCCTGGGTTGGGAAGATCCCCTGGAGGAGGGCACGGCAACCCACTCCGGTATTCTGGCCTGGAGAATCCCATGGACAGAGGAGCCTGGCGGGCTACAGTCTAGGGGTCACACAGAGTCGGACACGAATGAAATAAGCACCGTGTACACAAACGTATATATCTATACACACACACCTGAATCTAACACAGTATTGTAAATCAACTATTCTTCCATTTAAAAAGTTTTATCAGAACACAGTTTCCCCATCTATTGATGGACTGCCTAGTGCTGCTTCCATACTGCAACAGGCCAGCTGAGCAGTTATGTCGGTCAGAGCCTAAATTCACCCTGGCACTTGACTGAGAAAGTTGGCCAACCTCTCTGCTGAGTGGGATACTATTAATAGTGTATTGGCTTCACTGGTCACCATCATCTGGCACAACTTCTTTTATGTTCAGGAGAGCTCTTAATTCAGCCTTGACTGGTACCTGTCACATAGCAGAAAATATCTGTGGAATGACTGCATGGACAGACGTCCTCCCGGATATTGGAAGGGGGCATCAGAGTCATCAAACACTAGTTAATAGATCTGTTCCTTTTGTTGTCGTTCAGTCACTAAGTCGTGTCCGACTCCCTGCAACCCCATAAACCACAACACACCAGGCTTCCGTCCTTCCGCATCTCCTGGAGTTGGCTCAAACTCATCTCTATTGAGTCGGTGATGCCATCCAACCATCTCATCCTCTGTTGTCCACTTCTCCTCCTGCCCTCAATCTTTCTAGCATCAGGGTCTTTTCTAATGAGTTGGCTCTTGGCATCAGGTTTAGCGATTCATTTTTTACATGGTCAGCTATGCCTGATGGTTCTCCCATGTCTACACAGATGCAAAGTATGGAACTTCTTGGGATCTTTATTCAAGCTCAACAGAAGTATAAGACAGTTGAGGAAATGTGATCGCTGTCTAGATATTTGATGACTTGCTAAGCAATTGTTGTTAACATACTGTAGACGTTATAATGGTATTTTGTTTATTTTTTAAAGGGAGGGGTCTGGTCTTTTCAAGATACATATCTTATAGATGCAGCGATGTAATGTCTGAGATTTGTTCCAAACCATCCAGAGAGTGGGAGGGTCAAGGTGGTCCTTACAAGGTGAAGGAGAAACAAAACTGCCTGGGCCTCAATGGTTGATGTGCAATTGGGTGACGAGTATGTGCTCTTTGGCTACAGTCTTCTCTACTTGCTATGTGTTTGGAATTTCCTGTAATAAGAAGCTAAGGGAAAAAAAAAATCAGTGGTTTTTGCTAGCGGTTTGAGGATGGGACGAGAAGGCAGTGTGGTCCCTGCCAACTGGTCATCTACTGTGGATCAGGCCTCTGTCCTTGAATGGAGCGCCGCCAGACGTCTGAGCTGTACCTCAGTGGGATTTGTAGGGAACAGAGTAATGGCGGCCATAAAAGCAGGGCCCGACGTGATGTCACCAGGCCCCGACATGATGTCACCAGGCCCCGCAGCCAGCTGCTGCTGTCTGTCTTCCCAGCTTAAGTCGGCTTGCTGTGTCATTGGTTAAGTTACTGGCAGAGTGTCACTTCGAGCCGGTGGTGTTTGCAGAGCCCATTGCTGCTTTCGGCACTTGTGGTCCAGTCAGGATGGGTAAACAGCATGACGATGCCTTACCAAGGGCTCCAGGGGAGAAGGGTTGGGATGGTGGCTGAAGCGGGCAGGCTTTAGCATCACGTAAACCTGGGTTCAAACCTCAACGCGGCCCCTAACTGGCTGTTGCTCTGGGCAGGTCATATCCCTCTGGGCTTCAGTTCCCCTCTCTGAGAAATGGGGATGGCCTTGCACGGTTGTTACATGCAGATCCATGCAGACACACGTGTAAAATCTGTGTTGCCAGCTTTCAAGCGATCGCTTGAAAGGCCATGGGCGCCGCTGTCAGTAGTCACCGCATAGACCTATCAGGTCCTCCTGGGCCTGGAGAGAAGGCAGGGTGTCCGCCCTGGAGAGACAGGCTCGTCACTTTGGGATCAGACTCCTGGGTGCTGACCTTTCAGTGGTGAAGGGATGTGGTCATCCAGGCATGCACACCCACGCCCTTGGGTGTCACAAAAAAGCCTGGAGAATCTGCTCAGCAGGGCGGGCGGGGCGGGGGGGCCAGGCCCTGCACATGGGCAGGCTGACCGGGTGCTCTGGCGACTTCACCGTCTAAAGGGCAGCTTGAAGATGTGCGTGCCAGCGTCCGTGAGTGGGTATGATGAGAGCTTTTTCTGTTCCTCGTGGCCAGTCTGCTAACAACACTGAGGCTTGAGACAGGCCCCACTCAGCAGTGTATCTGTCTGGACTTAGTTCCTCCACCAGAACAAAGGAGGTGAGAGGGCAAGAGTGCAGGCTCTGCGGGGACCAGGTACTTTTACCCAGAGAGAAAGGTGGCCAGACCACGTGCCTAACCCTCCCCAACCTGGGAGAGCCCAGGGTGGGGCGTGGATGCGAGAGAGAAAGCCAGCCCCCCTCTTGTGAACAGCTGACGGTTCCCAGCGCTATGATCATCTGCGTGCGTGTGTCAAACGTGCAGAAACAGGCCCCTAAGAACTTGGAGCACATGACCTGTTCTTTGATCTGAGTTCCTCTGGTTAATTATACAGTTTAGATGCTTACTTAATAAGTGCTGTAGTCTTTCTTCTATAGTGTACCAGAATCATAGTACTTGGCTCTCCACTGACATGTATTCCAGTACATGAAAAGTCTTAACAAATAGATTTATGATAGTGTTGTTGTTCAGTCACTCAGTCCTCAATCCCCTGGACGATAGCCTGCCAGGCTCCTCTGTCTGGGTTTTTCCAGGCTGGAGTGGGTTGCCACTTCCTTCTCCAGGGGAATCTCCTACATTGCTCAGGCTCTTTACCCCGAGCCACTGGGGAAGCCCTTGTGATAGCAGTGTTTCATGTTATTATGTTTAAGTGTGTCCTATTGGAAAAAGCTAAAAGAGAAATGTATTTAAAAGTTTGTAAACACCACTTTTATCTATATAAAAAAAAATGTAACAAAAAGAAAATATATATAGAAGGTAAGAGCTAAGAAAATCTTTTCATGAAAATTTGACCTTTGGTTAACCTTCCAGCTCTCTGGAAACCTGATAAAGCTGGCCTATAAAACATGTTATTAGCATAGCGTATGGCAGAAAGACCTCTGGTAAAGAATCGGCCTGCCAGTGCAGGAGACGCAAGAGACACAGGTTCATTCCCTGGTTGGGAAGATCCCCTGGAGGAGGAAATAGCAACGCACTGCAGTAGTCTTGCCTGGAGAATCCCATGGACAGAGGAGCCTGGCGGGCTACAGTCCCACAGTCCTTGGTGGTGCAGAGTCAGACACGACTAAAGCAACTCGGCACTGCACAGCATATATATATATATATATACACACATACATGTACACACATGTATTTACATAGATTGATGGATCTCGTTTGTAATTCTATTTCAGCTACCATTGGGCCTCCAGAAAACATCCGGGTGACCCCAGAAGAAGGCTCCCTTATCATCAGGCTTTCTGCTCCCTTTGATGTCCCTGCCACTGAGGCCTATTTTGTGTACTATGTCTACTACTGGGAGAAGGCAGGAGCCAAACAGGCAAGAGCATGTTCTTTGTTTTTGATGTTCTTTTCTTTGGAGTTTCTGAGTAGCAAACGAAAGGCCAAGGAGGGGATTTTTCTGGCAGTCCAGGGCTTGAGACTCTGAGCTCCCACTGCAGTTGGTGGGTTCAGCCCATGGTCAGGGAACTAAGATCCCACAAGCTGCTCTGCTCAGCCAAAAGAAAAATCAAATGGCCAAGGACGCCAGGGTATCCCAGTGCACCCTTAGAGGATAAGACCCATCTGCAGGGCCCTCTCTGCCTCGTATCACACAGTCCCCGCAGTCTGGGTCTGGATTCAGCTGGTGCCCAGGGAGTCTTTGCCACACTCCAGCATTTGGGAAGGTCTCATGGACCTGTTTCTACTCATGGGCCTAGTTTTACTCCTGCAGTCTGCAAGGTTAAGCTATGTGACATCTCTGATCTGAGTGGTTTTCAAAGAAGCGATGCAAATAAGTGAAAAGTCTCAGTGAAGGGAGAAGAGGGAGTGTTCCAAGGAGAAGGTCCAGTAGGTTGGAGAAGGCTGGGCACATCCGGAAACTGCACATGCCCGGATCCATCAGAAATGCGGGCCTGGGACTCCCCTGGTGATCCAGTGGTTACGAATTCACCTTCCAATGCAGGGGACACGGGTTCAATCCCTGGTTGGGGAGCTAAGATTCCCACATGCCGCGGGGCAACCAAGCCCATGCACTGCAACAAAGACCCAGCACAGCCAAAATAAAAATTAATTAATTAAAAAAGGAGAAATGGGGCCATGTGAGGGCCTCGGGCAGGGTAAGGTTGACAGAGGAGGGGTCAGAGCAAAGGGGCCTGGTCAGCCCTGCGTGTAGCACAAGGAAAAACTGGTGGCCTTTAGTCATTTCCAGTGTCTGATCATCCAAGCTGCATTTTTTCCTATTTTTTGGCCACACTGTGTGACAGCAGTGGGGGTGGGGAGTGGGCCTTAGTTCCCCAGCCAGGGATAGAACCTATGCCCCCTGCCGTGGAAGCCCAGAATCATAACCTCTAGACTGCCAGGGAGCTTCCTTCAAGCTGCATTTAATGATGTTTCACTATGTGTGTGAACCTCCTGATTTCCTATGTTCAACATTACTCTAGTTTTTATACTCTGGTTTTTATAAGAATTTTAAGAGCTGTAAGTTTACCTGGAGCTTTCTTTGTGTCTGGCACCGGGCCGGGCACTTTGGATACATCCTTTCGTTCACCCTTTGCACCCCTCAATTTCATGAGAAGGAGAGCGAGTGTGAGGACTGCCCGAGGCGAGCGGAGGAGACGCCCGGCCCCAGGGCCCTTGCTCGCAGTGCTGTGTCTCTCCCACGTTGCTGATGTTTGCACTTGCTCTGTTTCTTTATGAAAGTGAAAGTCGCTCAGTGTGTCCAACTCTTTGCGACCCCATGGACTATACAGTCCATGGAATTCTCCAGGCCAGAATACTGGAGTGGGTAGCCTTTCTCTTCTCCGGGGGATCTTCCCAACCCAGGGGTCGAACCCAGGTCTTCTGCACTGCAGGCAGATTCCTTACCAGCTGAAGCACGAGGGAAGCCCCTGTTTCTTTACATTGAGTGTAAAAACACCAAGGAAGGCAAAACTTACTAAAGGGCAGACTCTGAGCAAATAGGGAAGAAAGAAAGAATCGTTTCCCAAAATCTGAGTTCAAAGGTCTGGTCAACTGGAACAGAGGAGGTCTGGAAGAATCTGGGAGGGATTCCCCTTTCAACCAGAGCATCTATGCTTTGGACTTCCATGAGCAAAAGATTCTGCAGCTAAAGTGACTCTGAAGGCCACTGATATGGTCTCCATTCCAGCTGTGAGTCCAAATGTCAAAGGTCCCCAAACCCAACCCCTAGATTTGCTCCAAGGATCCTCAGGGACTCAGCGTCCAGTTGTACTTAAGGCTGTGACTTATTACAGAGAAAAGACACAGAACAGAGTCAGCAAAGGGAAGAGGCACAGTGGGCAGAGTCTGAAGGAGTCCAGGCAGAAGCTTCCAGGAGTCTTCCCCTCATCACACAGGCTACTCTCAATTCCCCTGAAAGCAAGCGTAACTGAGTATGTGAAATCGCATCTCCTGGAGAAGCTCCTGGGAGGCTCCAGGGCTCGTACTGGGGGCTGGGCATACAGGCACCCTCGACCCAGCAGAGACACCAGAGCTCCAGACTCCCAGAGGGAGAGCAAGCATTCAGCATCAGAAGCATCATTTATACATTAAAACAGCCTTTACACTTAGGGATCGGTGGGATGCTCCTCAAAGCCAAGTTCCCAGATACCAGCTGTGGGTCAGCCTTGCAAACAAGACCTTTCTAAGGACAGGTCTCCTGTGTTCCTTACCGTCTCAGGCCTGGACGGTAGCTCTTCTCTGTAGTCTGTGATTCTTCTGGAAAAGCCAACTGGCTGCTGAAATAAACTCAAAAAAAGAATAGTGTTGGGACTCCCCTGGCGGTCCAGTGCTTAAGAATCTGCCTTCCAAGGCAGGGAACCTGGGCTCGATCCCAGGTCAGGGAACTAAGATCCCACATACTGAAGGGCAGCTAAGCCTGTGTACCAAGAGGAAAGAGCCCATGTGCTGCAGCTGAGACCCAACACAGCCAAATAAATAGACAATATTTGTTAAGAAAAGCATATTGTCCTTAAATTTACCTTTTTTAAAACAATTATTTCTTATTTAAAAAAATATTTTGGCTGTGCCACACAGCTTGCAGGAACTTAGTTCCTTGACCATGGATTGAATCCAGGCCATGACAGAAAAAGCGCCAAGTCCTAAACCACTGGACTACCACAGAATTCCCTGAAATTGCCTTATGTGGCGTCCTGAGTGAAAATTGTTTCTTTTCTGTCCTGGCAGTCATCATCTGTTAAACAGGAGGGGAGAAAGTTTTGAATCATCTATAATCCTACTGTTCAAATATAGTATGACCATTTGTATTTTTAAAAGTAAGATCATGTCCTATATGCTGTTGAATGATCTGCCTTTTTTTTCAGTCAACATATAATAAGCCACTTTATCTCCACATTCTGAAGCTTGTGTTACCTGTCACCATTTCCAATGGTTGTAGTGTATTGTGTGTGTGTGTGTGTGTGTGTGCACGCTCAGTCGTGTCCGACTCTTTGTGACCGCATGGACTGTAGCCTGGCAGGCTCCTCTGTCCATGGGATTTCCCAGGCCAGAATACCAGATTGGGTTGCCATTTCCTCCTCCAGGGGATCTTCCCGACCCAGGGATCGAACCTGCGTCTCCTGTGTCTCCTGCGTTCCTCATCACTAGCACCACCAGGGAAGCCCTAGTGTTTTCTACTGTATCTCCCAATACGAAAGCAGTCCTTTAGGAGAAATCCCATATCACCAGAGTGTGTGGTGTCTTTTTCTCATTTCCCCGTAGAATAGTGACAGTTTGTCCGGAATGAGAGAGGGGCCGTTGACCGAACATGTGGAGGTGACAAACTGGAGGAAAGTCACGGCAGGGGAGGGAGACGGGACAAGATCCTCTAAGAATCTGGGACCCAACTCTTCCCTGATGACATAAACTTCTAAGACCATGTTCACCAGAACTATAAAGGGAAGCAGCACAGTGAAGCGAAAACCAGAAGCAGATTTGGAACCCAAGGAACATTATTTCCTAGAATGCCCTTTTCCCCTCTGTTTATCGACTGACTTGAAACTGTAGACGAGACTAACCATGAAATACACAATGTTCATTTCAAAGGAGAAAATTTCGTCCTGGAAATTGGGATTTGCTAAATTCCAGCTCCGGACCCTCCATTGCTGCAATGGGGCTTCAGATCTCACAGCCAGAAACACAGCTCTAATGCCATCAGCATGTTTCTCAACACTCCTCCCCAGTTCTCACACGTGAAATTTGTCAGCTGTAAGCGTTATATGTATAAAATTGGTATTCTGTCTCTTTAAAACCAGAATTGCCTTATTCTTTGGTTATCGTGTTCAATGTGAATTTGGGGAAACACTGGAGAAGATGGAAGGCCTTGACCATAGCTGTGTGGGTAATTTTCATGTGCGGTTCCTGATGCTTGTTACGCAGGTGACAGACCCTTTCAGGACTAACTTCATCACATTGAATGATTTAAAACCCTTAAGAGTATACTGTTTTCAAGTCAAGGCACAACTGGTTTTAACCAAAGAAAACATCTCTCGACCTGGACATTTAAGCAACATATCGTGTTGTGAAACAGCAGCAGATGGTAACGTATGCTTTCCTATGTGCTTTCTTTCTGAGCTGGGAACAGAACACTCCTAAAATAGTGCAGTCAGGAACTGCTTTTTCGGTGAAGGGTGGTGATAAGTGTAGGGAGATCCAGAGAGGGCGGGCTAAGATAGCAATTCACAGTAGATACATCGAGGCTGTGCTGGAATCTCCAGAACAAGAACTGCCAGATGGGTAACGCCTGCTTTGTTTTAGGATTGCCTTTGTTGTTCAGTCACTCAGTCGTGTCCGCTCTTTGTGACCCCATGGACTGTAGCACACCAGGCTTCCCTGTCCTTCACTATCTCCCAGAGTTTTCTCACACTCATGTCCATTTAGTCAGTGATGCCATCCAACCATCTCATCCTCTGTTTCCCCCTTCTCCTCCTGCCCTCAATCTTTCCCAGCATCAAGGTCTTTTCCAGTGAGTCAGCTCTTCATATCAGGCGGCCAAAATATTGGAGCTTCAGCCTTAGCATCAGTCCTTCCAGTGAATATTCAGGACTCATTTCCTTTGGGATGTACTGGTTTGATCTCCTTGCAGTCCAAGGGACTCTCAAAAGTTCAATAAAGCATACAGGGTGGGGTGGAAGAGAGGCAGTGTCTGTTCATTTTCCTGGGACATCAAGTGTATTTATGCAGTGGTGGATGAGAAATTACCTGATGTTTGTAACACGTGTGGGTCATCTTGTTTGTTTTTCGGTTGTCTCTCTAGCTTCTGTCAAGCTTCAGCAAGACTTCCTGGCTGCTGGAACCACCTTTTTGGTGCTGTCAGTGGTGGTAGGGTCCTGTCTCTTCCTGGTTCTGAGATACAGAGGCCTGGTTAAACACTGGTTCCACTCTCCACCAAGCATTCCATCACAGATAGAGGAGGTATGTACACATCCACAGGGGCGACTTGTCAGTCTTTATTGCCCCCCAGTAACACCTAAGAGTAGGACAGTGGACAAAGCCACAGTCACAGAGATCGGAGTTAAAAGTGGTGCTTGGTTACTTGTACACTCGTCTTCACAGCAGCATTATTCACCATAGCCGAAAGGCAGAAACACCCTGAATGTCTATTGACAGATGAATGGATAAATAAAATGTGGTGGGAATTCCCTGGCGGTCCAGTGGCTGGGATGTGGCACTTTCACTGCCATGGCCCTGGGGTTCAATCCCTGGTCAGGGAACTAAGATTCCTGCAAGTCTCATGATTCACCACCCACCCCCCCAAAAAAGATGTGGTATATACATATGAATGGAATGTTAACCTTAAAAAAGAAGGGAGTTCTGAGACATGCTACGATAGGACTTTGAGGACATTACGATCAGGGAAATAAACTAGTTACAAAATGACAAATACTACATGATTGCACATATTCGAGCCCTTGAGTACTCACATTCACAGAACCAGAATGTAGAATAGAGGTTGCCCGGGTCTGAAGGGAGGGGAGGAAATGGGGAGTTCGTGTTTAACGGGGACAGTTTCAATTTTACTGTGAAAAAACTGAAAAAAGTTCTAGAGACAGAGGGTGGTCATGGTTGCCCAACAATCTAAATAGACTTCACACCACTGAACTGCACGCTTAAGAAGGGTCAAGATGGTAAATTTTATGTTATGTGTTGTTGTTGTTCTTTAGTCGCTCAATCGTGTCCAACTCTATGCAGCCCCATGGACTGTAGCTCGCCAGACTCCTCTGTCCATGGGATTCTCCAGGCAAGAATACTGGAGAGGGTTGCCATTTCCTCCTCCAGGGTGTGTTCCCCACTCAGGGATCAAACCTGTGTCTCCTGCATTGGCAGGTGGATTCTTTACACTGAGCCACCGGGGAAGCCCCTATGTTATATGTACTTTTCCACAATTAAAAAAAAATTTTATTTTTTTAATGGCACGAGGTTGGCCAAAAGATGGGCTAGTCTGGCCCATCCAGGATTTTGGCCATGGTACGTCCCACTGGAGACAACACATCAATCCCAGGCTTTTGGAGACTGCCCCCAGGGAGCCTGGCTGGAGCTCATGGACCAGTGCAGGCTGCAGTCAAGAGCATGAGCTTTGGGTCAGACAGTGTGCACGCAGGAGGATTCTAGAGTAAACACACCCAGAGCCATGAGCTCAAAGCCTTGCATGCCTAGCGTACAGGCCATGTTACTTTAAAGAATTTAAGAAAGAAAAATGGAATGGGTGGGCCTTGTTGTTCAGTTGCTAAGTCACGTCCAACCCTTTGCGGCCCCATGAACCATAGCACACCAGGCTTCCCTGTCCTTTACCATCTCCCAGAGTTTGCTCAAACTCATGTCCATTGAGTCCGTGATGCCATCCAACCAGCTTATCCTCTTACCCTCAGTCTTTCCCAGCATCAGGGTCTTTTCCAACAAGTTGACTCTTTGCATCAGGTGGTCAAAGTATTGGAGCTTCAGCTTCAGCACCAGTCCTTCCAACTTCCAATGTATATTCAGGGTTGATTTCCTTTAGGATTGACTGGTTTGATCTCCTCGCTGTCCAAGGGATTCTCAAGTTTTATCCAGCACTCCACTTTGAAAGCATCAATTCTTTGGTGCTCAGCCTTCTTCATAGTCCAGCGGGTCTTACAGATAGTCTTGTTTTCCTGCCCAGCCACACCGCAGCCCCCCTCCCCAAGGCTCAGTGAGGCAGCCAGGTCCTCTGAGGAGGGAGCCACTGGGACATTCTTGGGATCAGAAGCTAGCTGATAGAAGAATACTTAAAACTGTTTGCCTCTGGAGGTTTATCATTCTTCAGTAAA
Organism: Tragelaphus eurycerus; assembly: GCA_935064755.1. Taxonomy (NCBI): domain Eukaryota; kingdom Metazoa; phylum Chordata; class Mammalia; order Artiodactyla; family Bovidae; genus Tragelaphus; species Tragelaphus eurycerus. The sequence goes on from CAKXYN010000009.1 coordinate 46,615,315, forward strand.
ATCAGAATAAAAGTACTAGAAACAGAATCTCATGTTGTTATATCTCGTCTATAAAGACAAAGTCTAGAAAGAGCTGTAGTCACTTGTTTTCCTTCATGTATCCTGAGCTGTTTAAGGGACACAGACATCATGAAAAATACACGTTGAACTCCCTACTGGGACCTGCATACAGATGCTGTAGGATTCTGCTTCTGTGAAGACTCTAAGTAGAATAATAGTCAAACTCACAGAAAAGCAGAGAGTAACACAGTGGTTAACAGGGGAGAGGGGAGTGGGCCGTTGCTTTCAAATGGTAGGAAGTTTCAGTTATGTAAGATGAATAAGTTCTGGTTTCTGCTGTGCACGATTGTGCTATAATTAGTACTGTGTTGTGCCCTTAAAAGGGGCTTCCCAGATGGCTTGGTGGTAAAGATTCCACCTACCAGTGCTGGAGGCACAGGAGACTCGGGTTCAATCCCTGGGTTGGGAAGATCCCCTGGAGAAGGGAATGGCAACCCACTCCAGTATTCTTGCCTGGGAAATCCCATGAATAGAGGAGCGTGGCAGGCTACAGCCCATGGGGTTGCAAAGTGTTGGACAGGACTGAGTGACCGAGCACACACGTGCACTTCAAAATGTGTTAAGAGAGTAGAACTCAGGTGTTCTTACCACAAAATTACAGTAACGGCAACAACAACAGCAACCAATTTTCCTGGTTAATACTGTCACAACAGAACAGCTGTCAGCTCGGAGTTTTACTTGCATTAATGATCTCCATCTCGGGACTTCCCCTGATGGTCCAGTGGTTAAGATTCTGCACTTCCCTTGCAGGGAGCCTGATCAGTGCCTAATCAGTGCCTGATCAGGGAACTAAGATCCTGCATGCCGTGTGATGAAGCCAAAAAACTAAAAAACAAAACCAAAAAAACAAAAAACTCTTTTGTCTCTCAGTAGAACTAGCAACAGGGCCCCAGTAAGTGAATTTACTGCTACTTGTTTCTTTGGGGCTTGAACCTAAAACACAGTCTTTCAATTTGCTTTCCTGGGAAAGTGTGAAAAGTCTATATCAAAGGTCACTGAAGTTACATGAGAAAATGACTCATGTCTCACTTGTATTTTGGGGTTTCACAAGTGCACGTGACACGCTGCTGTTCCTCTGCTCACCAGCCAGCGCTAAGCTGACTGCATTTCAGTATCTTTCAGCATTTCAGCCACGCGGTTGGTTCTTGGTAACTCGGTTGTGGTGGTGGTCGTTGTTCAGTCGCTCATGCATGTCCGACTTCCCTACGACCCCCATGGACTGTAGCCCGCTGGGCTCCTCTGTCCATGGGATTTCCCAGGCAAGAATACCCGAGTGGGATGCCATGCCCTCCTGCAGGGAATCTTCCTGACCCAGGGATTGAACCTGCGTCTCCTACCTTGGCAGGCAGATTCTTTACCGCTGAGCCACCTGGAAAGCCCTTGGTAACTTGGTAATTGATGTCTAAGCCCAAAGCAGAGGCAGGAGAGACACAGCACATTAAGGGTGTGGATCAGCATTTCACATCAAGGACCTGCACTTTCTCATTTGCCCATGGCTGCCCGCTGCAGATCCTCCGCACCCATGTGTGTTATATAAAGCAGAAACATCTAGTGGGTGGGGTAGCTGAGAAAAAAATGTCTGTGAACTTTGCCTCTTCACCCTTACCTTGTAGGTAAGGAGGCTTCATTTCCTCCTTTCCTGAAAAGTTAGAATTCCAGAGACATTCCAGGTGAATAGCCCACAAGCCCTCATCCAGCCAGTGCAGCAAGTCAGAACTTCATTTCCCGAGTTACACACCTTACACACTTTGAGAGTATCCCCTTGGTTGGCCCTTGGATTCCTGTGCAAGCTGTTGAGGTGAGGGGTGGGGAGGGGTTTTCAGGATTTTTGAAGTGTTTTGTTGGTGGATAGAAATGGAAATTACACCAAAATGATCTAGGACTCTGCCAACTCAAACTAAAGTCAAAAGGTCTGATATCTGGAACTTACAGACTAATTATGGTGATGGTTTTCAATTTTTCAAGTATTTAAAGGATCCGGCTCAGCCCATCTTAGACGCCCTGGACAAGGACAGCTCGCCAAAGGATGACACTTGGGACTCCGTGTCAGTCGTGACGTTTCCAGAGAATGAGCAAGAAGGGGAGTCCCCAAAGCACTTTGAACCAAAGTGCTGGTCCGAGCCACCAGCCCACGGAAGGAGTTCCCTGAGCCAAGGAAGCTGCGACGTGCCTGTCAGGACTGGATGGAGCCACTTGATCCTTAATCTCATCACAAAAAGACCCTGGGGGTGCCTGGGAAGAAGTCAGTTGTGGGAGAGACAAACATTCTTTTTAACTAGTGAAAGTCGTTCAGTGGTGTCCAACTCTGCAACCCCAGGGACTATACAGTCCATGGAATTCTCCAGGCCAGAATCCTGGAGTGGGTAGCCTTTCCCTTCTCCAGGGGATCTTCCAAACCCAGGGATCAAACCAGGGTCTCCTGCATTGCATGCAGATTCTTTACCAGCTGAGCTACAAGCCTAAATCCTGCAAGTTTCTAGACTGATTCTGCATACCAAAAAAAAGTTTTTGCTTAAACACTAAAAAGGCATGTAATCATTTGTTAGCAAATGGGCTGTGACACCCCTGTGATATTACGGACATTGTTGCCTGGGCTGGGCGGTCAGGAGATGGGGTCCTCTCCTTGGTTCTGGCAAGGCCTCAGGCCCTTTGGGCAGGTCATGGAACCTGTCCCAGCCTCTCCCATCAAAGGACACTGAGTGGCCCTTGACACCCATCTCCTGGCTTAAAATGTGATTAATCCTGTAAATAACCGTCTAGTAATTTAAGGGACTTTTTTTTTTCCCCCAAACTAGAAATAAAAGACTGTTTTACTAACTTTTTATCAGCCTGTGTAGGGGCATGCCTGGTGACCCAGTGGCTAAGCCTCCGTGCTTCCGGTGCTGGAGATGGCGGGTTTGGCCCCTGGTCGGGGAACTGAGATCCCACATTGCTGCACAGTGTGGCCAAAAACTGTGAAGAAATGAATAGACATTTGAAAGTCTGTGTGAAGGTTTCCTCTCCACCTTCTTTATTTTAGCCTCTTTTCTGCAAAGTTTCAGCTTTTTGCTATGACGCTATCTATGACGCCCAGCAGACTCACCCAGAGGCCACACAGCAAGAACTTCCGACTTGTGTCACTGGACTGCTTGAAAAGTTAGGCAGGGGGGTTTGCAGAAGCTGCATCGGCACTGCATTCATATGTGATGTGTCGCATATGTCAAGCAAGGCGTGTAAAGGGAACGAGCTTGTGGCCAACAGTGTATCCGCTGGGCTGCTAATACATGGGGCAAGTATTGATGGGCTAAAAATCCATTTATCTGATTCCTGAGGTTTAGGAAATGGATGCGTCGCTTCATGGCTCCCCTCCAACACACATGGAAAGTGACATGTTACCGTAAGTTCTGCTTCAGAAAGAAGCCCCCACGGGCAGCCTAACCTTGACAATGGGAAGTAGAGATGGTGATGGTAGGTCCATGAAGTACCTAGGACTGGTTGATGGAACCGCCTGCTGTCTCAGGTGGGCCCTGTACCTCTGGTGAGGAATTGACCCTTGGGCTGACTTTCTAACCCATCGTGACCCCGCCATCCAGGGTGACAAGAGAGGAAAGGACACCCACCCACAGCTGCTCCCCACCCACCCACCCCAAAGGAGTCCCCTTATGAGATGTCTGTGTTATCAATCAGGTTCGCCGTGAGTTGGGACAGGGTTGGACAAAGAGTTGTCATTCAGTTGCTCAGTTGTGTCTGACTCTTTGCGACCCCATGGACTGTAGCACACCAGGCTTCCCTGTCCATCACCAACTCCCGGAGTTAGTAGAGGGCAATTGTAAAGACCACCCTCAAACCATTTAGGAAATTGAGGATATGAGCACTTCCTCTGCTGGGCCATATGATGCAGCTGGTTGAGGTGGGGAGGATGTGTGTACAGCAGGAAGAAAACTGGTTAAGAGTGAGTCCAGCAGGAAGGGGACAGATACGTGGTACCAAGAGGAAGAAGCTCTCTGTGCTACCCTCCATAAAAGGAGGTGCCAGCGGTCAGGGGCAGGCAGGCTGGTCATGGGGACCAGATTCTGATGAGGCTGCACTGGGTTCAGGGCAGAGACAGTCCAATGTCCTGGGGCAGACTGGGTGGGGTTCAGGCCCGGAAAGGCCCTTCTTAGTTGAAGGCGGCAGCTTCAGCGAGTGACAGAGTTCAAGTGCAGGGCCGGCGCTCTGACCAGGTGCCTCTCGGGCCGGGCTCGTGTAGGGGAGGGGCTACACTGGGTTCCAACTGGGTTCACCGAGGGCCTCTCGGGGCCTCCCCGTCCTTCCTCAGTAAGCGTGGGGCTGGCCTGTTATGCAGAAGGAAAGGACAGAAATTATTTAAGACGCTTCTTCCCCGGCAGCTCAGACAGTAAAGAATCTGCCTGCAGTGCAGGAGACCTGGGGTTCGATCCCTGGGTCGGGAAGATGCCCTGGAGAATGGCATGGCAACCCACTCCAGTATTCTTGCTGGGAGAATCCCATGGACTCAGGAGCCTAATGGACTACAGTCCATGGGGTCACAAAGGGTCAGACACAACTGAGCACGCATGCACGCATGTCCATAGTGAAAGTGAAAGTGCACCGCTCAGTTGTGTCAGACTCTGTGACCCTGTGGACTATACTGTCTGTGGAATTCTCCAGGCCAGAATACTGGAGTGGGTAGCCTTTCTCTTCTCCAGGGGATCTTCCCAGGTAGTGAACCCAGGCAGGCAGATTCTTTACCAGCTGCGCCACCAGGCAAGCCAATAAGTAAACTGTTATTGAGACCCAGTGATGCTCATTCAACTAATGTATAGCCTGTGGCTGCTTTTGTGCTGCAAGATGGAACTGAATCATTGCAAGAGCTTGTTTTCCTGCTAAGCCTAAAATATTCACCACCTGAACCCTTACAGAAAGAGTCTGATGACCTCTATCTGTACAATGAAGTGTACGTTGTGTAGGAGAAAACAGACTTACTCCCATTATTTAGGTTTATACAGTTACAGAAGGTCCCTACAAGACCCCACCCCACTTGATGCTGAGACTATTTAATTCAAGGGTCATATATTACATGGGAGGAGGGGTATTTGATGCTTGCATGTATTCTATAAAGTACAAATTATGGAATATGTACTAGGAAAGGCTGGAGGTCATTTAGGTGTAGGCAAATCAATGGAGAAACATAGGCCCTAGATCAATGCTAGGTCATGCAGAGATGATGGGAGAGTTGGATCAAGGCCACTGCTAACTCATACGTGACTGCTACGTGCATTAGATAAAGACCCTGTTCTTCAAGACCCTTTGTTTTGTGCGGAGTTTTAAGTCAACATAGCATGTTCTGGGCTTTCATTGTGAATAGCGCCCCCTGGGGGTCCCACAGTGCTCAGCATGCAGATTGCAGACGGGGTTGGGGGGTAGGAGGATGTTGGGGGGGTTGGGGGTGAGGGGTGGGGGTACACCTCGGGGCCATGGGAGAGGAAGCAGCCCCTCTTGCTCTGGGTGGTACCAAGGCCAGCAGAATGAGCGGCTGATGGACATGAGGGTGCAGAGGGGAGAACCCTAGGTGGGACGTGGGGGTGAGGGACAGGCAGAGAAGGGAGACTTTGTCCGCATCCATAGGTCACCCACTGATGTTCGTTCACTCACTGCAAAAACCACAGCTGCCCTCTCACTCAGAAACTGCCGATGTGGAGAACAGCTCGGGTCCTAGCCTGTGCTCTGGGCGTCTGCCTTTGTTGACTATTTCATTCATCATCATTTATCTCAGTTCATAGGATATTTAAAAGTCTGCATCGCCACTAAGTTACACTGCTTTCGGCTACCAGAAAACAACTGTGTATCCCTAAGGGGCTCCAGGGATCTCCAGAATAAAGGTGTTTTATGCCAGAAGCCTGTGTTTTAGGCAAGACCCTCCTAAACCATCCCTACTGTTTGGTGACAGTGCAGATCCACACAGGCATCTTCCCATGGAGCAGTCAGGCCTCCGGCTCCTGGGTGTGCCCACAGGCCCTCCGAAGAAGCTACCGCCCTCTGCTGGGAACACGGTGAGAGTCTCCTCACCCTCCTTGCTTCCAGTCTCTGGTCACTGAGGATGGCCAGCTGCATCAGGAGGGCGCCGACCCACAGGTCCGAGAGGATACCTGGGGCAGCACCCAACTGGTGGAGGGAGCTGGTTGGTGCTGCTCACAGGCGCTCTAGGAAGACTGAGAAGGATGCTGCCTAAAATCTCATCCTGCTAACAGAATACAGGCAGGAGGGGCTTCTCTGGGCCCCCTCCCCCATTTATTAAAAAAAGGGGTGAGGTAGACCCCCAGGGTTTCTTGACAAAGATATATCTAGTTGAAACCTAAATGCCCACTGACAGAGGAATGGATACAGAAGATGTGATATGCATATAGATACACACACACAGTGGAATATTCAGTTCAGTTCAGTCACTCAGTCGTATCCAACTCTTTGAGACCCCATGGGCTGTAACACGCCAGGCCTACCTGTCCATCACCAACTCCCAGAGTTTACTCAAACTCATGTTCATTGAGTCAGTGATGCCATCCAACCATCTCATGCTCTGTTGTCCCCTTCTCCTCCTGCCTTCAATCTCTCCCAGCATTGGGGTCTTTTCCAATTAGTCAGTTCTTCACATCAGGTGGCCAAAGTATTGGAGTTTCAGCTTCAGCATCAGTCCTTCCAATGAATATTCAGGACTGATTTCCTTGCAGTCTAAGGGACTCTCAGGAGTCTTCTCCAACACCACAGTGCAAAAGCATCAATTCTTTAGCACTCAGCTTTCTTTATGGTCCAACTCACATCCATACATGACCACTGGAAAAAACATAGCTTTGACTAGATGGACCTTTGTGGGCAAAGTAGTCTCTGCTTTTTAATACGCTGTCTAGGTTGGTCATAGCTTTTCTTCCAAGGAGCAAGTGTCTTTTAATTTCATGGCTGCAGTCATCATCTGCAGTGATTTTGGAACCCCCAAAATACAGTATCTCACTGTTCCCATTGTTTCCCCATCTATTTGCCATGAAGTGATGGGACTGGATGCCATGATGTTAGTTTTCTGAATGTTGAATTTTAAGCCAACTTTTTCACTCTCCTCTTTCACTTTCATCAAGAGGCTCTTTAGTTCTTTGCTTTCTGCCATAAGGGTGGTGTTATCTGTATATCTTGATGTTTTTCTTGGCAATCTTGACTCCAGCTTTTGCTTCATCCAGCTGGCATTTCACATGATGTACTCTGAATATAAGTTAAACAAGCATTGTTTAATAAGCAGTTAAGCAATATGCAGCTTTGACATACTCCTTTCTCAGTTTGGAACCAGTCTGTTTTTCCATGTCCAATTCTAAGTGTTGCTTCTTGACCTGCATGCAGATTTCTCAGGAGGCAGGTCAGGTGGTCTAGTATTCCTATCTCTTTCAGAATTTTCCATAGTTTGTTGTGATCCACACAGTCAAAGGCCTTTGGCATAGTCAATAAAGCAGAAATAGATGTTTTTCTGGAACTCTCTTACTTTTTCGTTGATCCAGCGGATGTTGGCAATTTGATCTCTGGTTCCTCTGCCTTTTCTAAAGCCAGCTTGAACATCTAGAAGTTAATGGTTCATGTACTGTTGAAGCCTGGCTTGGAGAATTTTGAGCATTAGTTTGCTAGTGTGTGAGATGAGTGCAACTGTGCAGTAGTTTGAATTTTTTTTGGCATTGCCTTTCTTTAGGATTGGAATGAAAACTGACCTTTTCCAGTCCTGTGGCCACTGTGGAGTTTTCCAACTTTGCTGGCATATTGAGTGCAGCACTTTCACAGCATCATCCTTTAGGATTTGAAATAGCTCAATTGGAAATCCATCACCCCCACTAACTTTGTAGTGATGCTTCCGAAGGCCCATTTTACTTCATATTCCAGGATGTCTGGCTGTATGTGAATGACCACACCATCATTAAGACCTTTTTTGTATAGTTCTTCTGTGTATTCTTGCCACCTCTTATTATTTTCTGCTTCTGTTAGGTCCATACCATTTCTATCCTTTATTGAGCCCATCTTTGCATGAAATGTTCCCTTGCTATCTCTAATTTTCTTGAAGAGATCTCTAGTCTTTCCCATTCTGTTGTTTTCCTCTATTTCTTTGTACTGTTCACTTAAAAAGACTTTCTTATGTCTCCTTGCTATTCTCTGGAACTCTGCATTCGTATGGATAGATCTTTCCTTTTCTCCTTTGCCTTTTACTTCTCTTCTCAGCTATTTGTAAGGCCTCTTCAGACAACCATTTTGCCTTTTTGCATTTCTTTTTCTTGGGGATGATTTTGATCACTGCCTCCTGTACAGTGTTATGAACCTCCATCCATAGTTCTTCAGGCACTCTATCAGATCTAATCCCTGAATCTATTTGTCACTTCTACTGTATAATCATAAAGGATTTGATTTAGGTCATACCTGAACGGTCTAGTGGTTTTCCCTACTTACTTCAATTTAAGTCTGAATTTAGCAATAAGGAGTTCATGATATGAGCCACAGTCAACTCCTGGTCTTGTTTTTGCTGACTGTATAGAGCTTCTCCATCTTTGGCTGCAAAGAATATAATCAATCTGACTTCAGTGTTGACCATCTGGTGATGACGATGTGTGGAGTCTTGTCTTGTGTTGTTGGAAGAGGGTGTTTGCTATGACCAGTGTGTTCTCCTGGAAAAACTGTTAGCCTTTGCCCTTTGTTTTGTACTCCAAGGCCAAATTTGCCTGTTACTCCAGGTATCTCTTGACTCCCTACTTTTGCATTCCAGTCCCCTGTGATGAAAAGGACATTTTTTTGGGGGGTGTTAGTTCTAGAAGGTCTTGTATGTCTTCATAGAACCGTTCAATTTCAGCTTCTTCAGCTTTACTGGTTGGGGCATAGACTTAGATTACTGTAATATTGAATGGTTTGCCTTGGAAACAAACAGAGATCATTCTGTCGATTTTGAGATTGCATCCAAGTACTGCATTTCTGACTCTTTTGTTGACTATGATGGCTACTCCATTTCTTCTAAGGGATTCTTGCCCAGTGGAATATTACTCAGCTGTCAAAAAGAATGAAATAAGGCCATTTGCAGCAACATGGATTGATCAAGAGAGTCTCATATTGAGTGAAGTTAAGTCAGGGAGAGAGAAATATAATATGACATCCTTTATATGTGGAATCTAAAAAGAAATGATGCAAATGAACTTACTTAAGAGACTCATGGAAAATGAACTCATGGTTACCAGGGGGATAAGGGATAGTTAAGGACTTTGGGAAGGTTATGTACACACTGCTATATCTAAAATGGACAACCAACAAGGATCTATTATATAGCACATGGAACTCTGCTCAGTCTTCCGTGCCAGCCTGGATGGGAGGGTGGTTTGGGGGAGAACAGATACATGCATATGTATGGTGCAGCCCCTTCACTGTTCACAACACTGTCAATCAGCTGCACCCCAATACAAAATGTTTTTGGTGTTAAAAAAAAAAAAGAAATAAAACATAATCACTTGCAAAAGATATTAACTAGTGAAATTAATATAGTCAATTAATGTAATTATATTACACTTTAATTAGTGGTGTGAATAATTTATAATGAACATGAATTAGACTGCTTCCCTGGTGGCTCAGATGCTAAAGAATCCGCCTGCAATGCTAGAGATCTGGGTTCAATCCCTGGATTGGGAAGATCCCCTGGAGGAAGGCATGGCAACCCTCTCCAGGATTCCTGCCTGGAGAATCCCCATGTACAAAAGAGCCTGGTGGGCTACAATCCATGGGGTCACAAAGACTTGGACACAACTAGCAACTAAGACACACACACACATAAATTAGACTTACTTCGTTTTTGCATTCACGTGAATACAACTATTTGATTTCATATCCCTGAGGATGATAAGTGTCCTGTTCGTAGTTGAGAGCAAGAGAGAAGACCTAGGACCTCCAAGAGCTGATGAGCCCAGATAGGACTCTGAGTCCTTGCCAACAGGCAAGTAAAGGGCCCAGCGTAAAATTTAATTCATCAATTAAACTGACATGCTTCTTGACTGACTCCTTTCTGAAGTGTTGCTGTGAACCTCAGTATGACTGTGTGACTCTGGGTGCCCAAGCCCTTCTCCAGGGGCCAGCCCCACGCTACAAGTGGAAGATGAACACAGCGCCCATAGTCTCAGCCATGGGTACGTCTGTACAGATTGTGCGCTGCACAATCTCAGAGGTGCCCTGTATATACACAAAATACAAAGTATTTGGTTCCTCTGAGACTTAGAATTTCTTCTTGAAAAACTGTCAAAATTAATGGTGAGTTTCCATGCTAACTTGCAAAATCAGATTTAAAACATATTACACACCCAAAAGCCATTAGTAGACTTTAGACAGTAATGTGAATTTCTTCTTTTTACTCTTATGTTTTCCAGCCATTTTCTGGAGAATATTCCTTTTTATAATGAAATAATATCAGGCATTTTTTATAAAATGAAAGCTCAGTGCTCTGGAGCAAGAGACACCAGGATGGTAGAGACTGAAAGCAGGCAGATTTCAGGCTGAGGTTAAATCCTCTCTCCCTGCTGCACCTGGGTTTTTCTTCAACCAGAAAAGAACCACTTATAAAGATTGTAACTTGTTAGACACAAATTATTTATCTCCTCCACATATCACAGGGTCACTTCAGTTCAAGTCTACACAATGCTGTTAGTAAAAAGTACACTGAATTTGTTCTATTTGACTTAATCAGTCTCCCCTCCCACAAAGTACTTTTAAAATTATAAAGGAGAAAAAGAGCTTCTTTACGGTAGAGATACCTGGTGGACCCCACCTTGAGCAGGCAAGCAAAGTTAAAACCACCAGGATGGGAACAGATGTATGCTTGCTTTGATGTCATGAAAATGTAACATCTATGTTATTCCTGCCAAAACTGCATAACCTGAATTTAATCACAACGGAACATCAGACAAACCAAAATTGAGGGGCATTCTACAGAACAGTTGGTCTGCATTCTTCAGCAATACCTAGTCATGGACTTCGCTGGTGGTCCAGTGGTTAAGAATGCTGCATGGAACAGAGGTTCAGTCCCTGGTCTGGGAAGACCCCACATGCCTGGGGGCCACTCAGCTGATGCACCACAACTCCTGAAGCCCGCACGCCCTTGCTTCACAACAAGAGAACCCACAGCAATGAGAAGTCCGGACACCGCAACTAGAGAAAGCCCTAGCACAGCCAAAAATGGTGAATAAATAATTTTACAAAATAATAGCCATTATAGTCTTTCAGTGATATGAGCAGTGATACACATGGGATAAAATAATACCGGGCCATTGTAAATGGAGGTGATCACCATTTCATCTCCATGGTCTAGACATTGCAAAAAAACAAAAAACAAAAATCTAGTCATGAATGACAAAGGCTGAAGTTGTCCCAAGTTAACAGCCACTAAAGGGGCTTCCCTTGTGGCTCAGCTGGTAAAGAATCTGACCTGATTCTTTACCAATGCGGGAGACCTGAGTTTGATCCCTGGGTTGGGAAGATCCCCTGAAAAAGGAAATGATGACCCACTCCAGTATTCTTGCCTGGAGAGTCCCCATGGACAGAGGAGCCTGGCGGGCTATGGCGTTGCCATGGGGACCCCAGTCCATGGGGTCGCAAAGAGCTGGACATGACTGAGCGACTAAGCACAGCACAGCAAAAGGGGGCTTCCCTGGTGGCTCATGGTGATGAATCCGCCTGCATATGCGGTGGACACAGATTCAGTCCCTGATCTGGGAAGATCCTACACGCGGTGGAACAACTAAGCCCAAGCGCCACAAACACTGAGCCGGTATTCTAGAGGCCGTGCTCCACAATGAGAAGCCACCGAAAGGAGAAGCCGGCACGCCGCAACTAGGGTAGCCCCTGCCCTCCGCAACTAGAGAAAACCCTCGCAGCAACGAAGACCTAGCGCGGCCAAAAGTAAATAAATAAAATAATTTTTTTAAAAAGAGCCACTAAAAGCCATGTCATTTAGCCATGACAACTAAATGCAATGTGGGATCACAGACTGGATTCTGCACCGGAAAAAAACCTTATTTTTCTTTATTATAAAGCATACGAGTGGGGCACTTGACAAAATTCAAATGAAGAGCTTAGTGCTATATCAATGTTAACTTCCTGATTTTGGCATTGTAGAACAGTTGTGCTTTGCAGAAATACACGGAAGTATTCAGGAGTAAAGAGGCATCTTGTCAGCAGCATACTGTCAAATGTCTCAGAAAAAAAAAAAAAGACTAAAGGGATTGTGGTAAAATGTTACCATCTGGGGAAGCTAGAATTCTCTGAGTTATTTTTGCAACTTTCCTGTAAGTCTGAAGCTATTTCAAAATAAGTCAGTCAATCTGTACACTCCTTTCGTAACAGGAAGTAAATACACTTTGCCTCATACTGAATCCGTCTTGTCACCTGGATAAGATGCTCCCATGTCAAAGATTTGCTGATCTCTGCACTGGCATAATCCACAGGGTTCCAGAAGGCTTGCCTTGCTACTCTTTACTTGCAGAAATTTAAAATATCCTATTTTCCACAGCTTAAACAATTGAAGAGGGGGCCTCCAGGGTGGGACAGTGGTTAAGAATCTGCCTTGCAATGCAGGAGACACAGCTTCGATCCCTGGACCAGGGATCCCACATGCCATGGGGCAACCAACTACTGAGCCCGCACTCTAGAGCCCAGGGAACTGCAACTACAGAACCCACACGCAGGAACTACTGAAGGCCTCGCGCCCTAGAGCCTGTGCTCGTCAACCAGCAAAGCCACAATAAAAACCCCATTCACAGCAATTAGACGGTAGCTCCTGCTCTCCGCAGGCAGCAACCAAGACCTAGTGCAGGCCATATATATATATGTATATATATAAGAATTGGAGAGGCATATACTATCATCTAAAACCCTATATAAAATGACTTAACCTGTGTTAAATCTGCTACGAAAGAAAGAAAAAAAACCACTGGTAGGCTCAAAAAAACAAACAACGTCTCCAGATTCTTTTTCTGACTTTATATATCTTTTTAAAATTTTTATTTATTTTTAAATTTTAATTGGAGGCCAATAACAATATTGTAGTGTTTTGCCATACATTAACATGAATCAGCCATGGGTGTACATGTCTCCCGATCCTGGCCCTCCCTCCCACCTCCCTCCCCATCCCATCCCTCAGGCTCATCCCAGTGCACCAGCCCTGAGCGCCCTGTATCATGCATTGAACCTGCACTGGTGATCTATTTCACATATGGTAATGTACATGTTTCAGTGCTGTTCTCTCAAATCATCCCACCCTCGCCTTCTCCCACAGAGTCCAACAGTCTGTTCTTTACATCTGTGTCTCGTTTGCTGTCTTAAGATGGCACGCCACCTTGTGACCAAAGGCTAAAAAGCCATCAAATGACAAAGGAAAAGTGGCTTCAGGCAGAGCCACCAGGGAAAGAAGGACCCAGCTTTATTGATCATTTACTGTTTCCAGGCACCATGAGGCATTTCCTTCTGTTAATTTTCTTAGAGAAAAACAGTGCAGGGCTCACACAGCTAGTAAGTGGCAGTGGCAGAATTAGGGAAAAGTAAAGCAGTCTAAACCCCTTCCATCGATCACAGCCTTGTGGCGAAGGGGCTTGCGTAACTCAGTGAAGCTAAGAGCCACGCCGTGCAGGGCCACCCAAGACATGGGATACATGAGTATGTACATCTGAGTCCCTTCTCTGTTCACCTGAAACTATAACAACATTGTTAATCAGCTATACGCCAATGCAAAATGTTTTTGGTGTTAATAAACATTAAAAAAAAAAAAAAGACAGGTGGGTCTTTTGGAGAGTAATGACAAAACATGGTCCACTGGAGGATGGAATGCCAAACAACTCCAGTATTCTTATCCAGAGAACCCCATCAGTTTAGTTCAGTTCAGTCGCTCAGTTGTGTCCGACTCTTTGCGACCCCATGAATCGCAGCACACCAGGCCTCCCTGTCCATCACTAACTCCCGGAGTTCACTCAGACTCACATCCATTGAGTCAGTGATGCCATCAGCCATCTCATCCTCTGTCGTCCCCTTCTCCTCCTGCCCCCAATCCCTCCCAGCATCAGAGTCTTCTCCAATGAGTCAACTCTTCGCATGAGGTGGCCAAAGTACTGGAGTTTCAGCTTTAGCATCATTTCTTCCAAAGAAATCCCAGGGCTGATCTCCTTCCGAATGGACTGGTTGGATCTCCTTGCAGTTCAAGGGACTCTCAAGAGTCTTCTCCAATACCACAGTTCAAAAGCATCAATTCTTCGGTGCTCAGCCTTCTTCACAGTCCAACTCTCAACATCCATACATGACCACAGGAAAAACCATAGCCTTGATTAGACAGACCTTTGTTGGCAAAGTAATGTCTCTGCTTTTGAATATGTTATCTAGGTTGGTCATAACTTTCCTTCCAAGGAGTAAGCGTCTTTTAATTTCATGGCTGCAGTCACCATCTGCAGTGATTTTGGAGCCCAGAAAAATAAAGTCTGACACTGTTTCCACTGTTTCCCCATCTATTTCCCATGAAGTGATGGGACCGGATGCCATGATCTTTGTTTTCTGAATGTTGAGCTTTAAGCCAACCTTTCATTCTCCTCTTTCACTTTCATCAAGAGGCTTTTTAGTTCCTCTTCACTTTCTGCCATAAGGGTGGTGTCATCTGCATATCTGAGGTTATTGATATTTCTCCCAGCAATTTTGATTCCAGCTTGTGCTTCTTCCAGTCCAGCATTTCTCATGATGTACTCTGCATATAAGTTAAATAAGCAGGGTGACAATATACAGCCTTGACGTACTCCTATTCCCTATTTGGAACCAGTCTGTTGTTCCTTGTCCAGTTCTAAGTGTTGCCTCCTGACCTGCATACAGATTTCTCAAGAGGCAGGTCAGGTGGTCTGGTATTCCCATCTCTTTCAGAATTTTCCAGTTTATTGTGATCCACACAGTCAAAGGCTTTGGCATAGTCAATAAAGCAGAAATAGATGTTTTTCTGGAACTCTCTTGCTTTTTCCCACCCCATGGACAGTGTGAAAAGGCAAAAAGATATGACACTGGAAGATGAGCCACTCAGGTCGGAAGGTGTTCAATATGCTACTCGGGAAGTGCGTACTCAGTCACTCAGTCGTGTCCAACTCTTTGGGACCCCATAGACTGATGCTTGTGCTGAAACTCCAATACTTTGGCCACTTGATGGGAAGAACTGACTCATTTAAAAAGACCCTGATGCTGGGAAAGATTGAAGGCAGGAGGAGAAGGGGATGACAGAGAATGACATGATGGATGTCATCACTGGCATCACTGACTCAACAGACATGAGTTTGAGTAAACTCTGAGAATTGGTGATGGACAGGGAGGCCTGGCGTGCTGCGGTCCATGGAGTTGAAAAGAGTTGGACGCCACTGAGCAACTGAACTGAACTGAGACTGTGGCCTGCCAGGCTGCTCTGTCCATGAGACTATCCAATAAGAATACAGAGTGGGTTGCTGTTTGCTTCTCCAGGTGATCTTCCTGACCCAGTGATCGAACCTGAGTCTCCTGCAATGGCATTACCACTAAGCTACCAGGGCACCCCATAGAGTTGACAGTTCATTCCTAAAAAATACAGGACACATTTTATAAAAAGCTATAAGGAAAGAACTTTACAGGAAAAAGAAATTTTTACCCTAGTTCAACCAAAGGTCTTCTAAGCTTCTTTGACCACTGTACATTTTTTCCTAAAGAAATGCCAAGGTTCTAGGGCAGTTCAGAAACGCTGGCTGAGGAGAGCAGGACTTCGCACTCAGGAACAAAGGGCCTGAGCCGTGACTCCGATCTGTGGGCAAGTCCCTTCACCTCTCCAATAAAAGTTCCAACCTCCAATTATGAGGGTGAAATGAGACCATACACAGGGCATAGCAGGTTCTCCACACATGCTAGCAGGGAAAAAATGCATGAGTTAGAAGCTTCCTTCAGGCATAAGGTATAGTGTTGCTTTGGGCTCAAGGCTGTGAATCAACTACATTAAACAAGGTGTTTTTAAGTAGAAACACAGATGAAGCAAGGTTATGTATTGATGGCTGAGGAACATGTTGTGGCCAAAAGCTCACCTAACCCAGCATTTCTATCAGGAGCAAAGATTCAGAATTCACTACTTAGGTCTTGGGGAGGCTTTAGACTCTACCTACAGCAAAGGAGAACTGACTGCGGCTTCCCCGTTGGCTCAATGGTAAAGCCTCTGGCTGCCAATGCAGGAGACATCGTTTTGATCCTCATCGGGGAGGATCCCACAAGCCACAGGGCAACAAAGCGCCAGTGCCACAACTACTGAGCCTGTGCTCTAGAGCCTGGGAGCCACAGCTGCTGAGTCCACGTGCCTAGAGCCCCTGCTCTGCAACGAGAAGTCCACACACTGCAACCAGAGAGGGGCCCTCGCTTGCTGCAACTAGAAAAAGCCCACACAGCAACCAAGACCCAGCACAGCCGAAAGTAAATACATAAAAATTATTTTTTAAAGCAAGAGAATTGACTGGATTTGGAAAGCTTGAAAGCTTAAAGCATGGGGGAAGGAAAAAGAAGAGGTGGAGAAATATTTTGGGTTTGGTCCAAATGAAATGTAGGGCAGGGGAGGAACAGAAAAGTTCACTGTCTTTAGGTAGGAAAGAACCAGGATGGATATATAGTTCATTTTAAATAAAATGCAACCATAATAAAGGCTATTTACAGGAAAATGGGGGTGGACTGTGAAAACAAAGACGGCATCACAATTTCCTTAAAGAAGAACGGTTCTGGGATTAAATGAGCATGTTCTGATTTTTCTCAGTATATTTTTCAGAAAAGCATTCAACCTATCCATCATGTTAGGCTACTCCTTTGTTTTCAAAGAAATAAGAAAAACAATCAACAAAGGGACTAAAATAATAATTTCTACTTCAATCGTCCTAGTTTGAATAGATGATACAGTGAAGAGAGTGCTCTGAAATAAGAGCACAGGCTGTTAAAACCAAATGTGACTGTTAGAGAGGGATAAAATTAGCATCAGATGTTTCTCCCTCAGGATTTATTAGGGTGTTATTTGATATGAAACTGTCT
This sequence comes from Tragelaphus eurycerus, assembly GCA_935064755.1. Lineage (NCBI taxonomy): Eukaryota > Metazoa > Chordata > Mammalia > Artiodactyla > Bovidae > Tragelaphus > Tragelaphus eurycerus. The sequence continues at coordinate 46,632,442 of CAKXYN010000009.1, forward strand.
AAAAGTAGCTCTTCGTTTTTATAAACTTTAAACAATCAAAATGAGTGTGTGGTGATAGAGTACAGGGAAAAAAAATTGGGGATAAATCTATAAGGTTAGCAGAGATTTGATGTTTGATATGAGCCAATTAAATACAAAACAGAGCAATGAAATTGCTTTAAAAAAAAAAAGTGGAGCAATAGGAAAAAAAACACGGTGGGGGGTGGTCAGAGTTAACATTATGTTTGAAAACCCTCCCATCATGGAAAACTGCAGTGAACCTAAGTTCAATGCATCTATATTAAACACTAAAAAAAAAAAAGACTTCCCTGTAGCTCAAATGGTAAAGAATCTGCCTACAATGCAGGAGATCAAGGTTCGATCCCTGGGTCGGGAAGATCCTCTGGAGAAGGGAACGAACGGCTACCCACTCCAGTATTCTTGCCTGGAGAACCCTATAGATAGAGAAGTCTGGCGGGCTATAGCCCATAGGGTTGCCAAGAGTCAGACACGACTGACTAACACACGTCAAACACCCTGGGGTTTCCTGCACAAGCAGCAAATGCTATAAGAGGCGCTGATCTTCCAGTCTGCAATCTCCGCTACCTCATTACATTGATACAACGTCAAAAATTGATATAATGGGAAGACGCAGCATCTACAGCAACAACACAAAGTATACAACGTGGACTCAGAAACAGTGTAATTAATAACATATAATGCTCTGCTAATGCTGGTCCTACACACAACACCAAAAGACACTTGGATTCAATCGCCACTGAACCTGTGTTAACAGGGAGATTTTAAGGGAATCACACGTACCTTTACAGGTTTACAAAGGAGTCTATTCTGACAGTGTCTGATAGGAGTGGATACTAACATTATCTTTTTTTTTTTTTTTTTAATGAGGAAACAAACAGGGAAATCAATTGATTTGCTCCCAATTAAAAAACAAATTCATGACAGGGTCAAAAATAGAAAAAGCAGTCACTATTTCAGTCAGCCTTCCCTTCATTAGCCTTCTGGGGCTAATGCTGGGGCTACTGCTGCTAAGTCGCTTCAGTCGTGTCTGACTTCACGAGGCTCCCCCGTCCCTGGGATTCTCCAGGCAAGAACACTGGAGTGGGTTGCCGTTTCCTTCTCCAATGCATAAAAGTGAAAAGTGAAAGTGAAGACGCTCAGTCGTGTCCGACCCTCCGCGACCCCATGGACTGCAGCCCACCAGGCTCCTCCGTCCATGGGATTTTCCAGGCAAGAGCACTGGAGTGGGGTGCCATCGCCTTCTCCGAGCCTTCACACTGACACTGCACAAATCTGAGAAGAATACATTTCTCCTGGGAGTTCACTGCCGGTCCAGCGGTCGGGACTCCCCACTTCCACTGCTGAGGGCCCAGGTCTGAGCCCTGGCCAGGGAGCTAGAATCTCACAAGCTGAGCGGTTGTGTCCCCTGCGCCCAACAGGGCATCTATATATATATATATAGATTTTTGTAAAGGGAAGTCACTTCTTTGACCAGGTCCACTGGGAATGACTGAAACCTGAGCTGCAAGCCAAACTGTAGAGTTTGTTTTCTCCAACAGATATAACAATATTACAATGTGTGAGAAGTAATATTTATTGCAACAAGTTACAAGGGAGTGGAAACATGTAATTAGTCTTACAGTTTATTGGAAGCAAGACGGTATTTTTGAAGGAAAAAACAACAAAGAGAAAGTGATTAAACAAGATGATATCAGACAAAGGCACAGCATTCCACAACTGCTTCATACTCTGTGCGCAGTAAAACCTCAGAGAGGAGAGACGTTAAGCAAAACACGGCTTATGTTAGAAGCTGCGTATAATATCACTAATATTATTCTGTCTTACAACAAAAGGCTCTAGAAAAGTCCCTCTGGAGGAAAAAAGTGCAACAACAACAAAAAACGTGTTGAAAAAAAGTGCAACAAAAAAAACAAAGGAGAGCCAAAGTAGAAATAAAGACCCAGCTCTCCCTTGGAAATCTCTCAGGGGAATACACACAGTGCAAATACAGTATTTCATACTCAGCAAAAGAAGCTTTCGACTGGAGTAAGAACTTTCAGGTTAAAGATGTATTTTGCAGGGAGAGTTCACCTAAAGTTTTGAGAGCTAAAGCAAAGACAGACTTGCAGTCAAGTCACTGGATGAAATGCCTAATTTTTCACTAGGTCATAATGATCCCCTTTGGGAAGAGTGCTTTTATCTTGACTCTAATTATTCCATTTTTTGCTATATGGTTCATGCTTTTAAACTGCAGTTGTCTTCAAACTTGCTTGATATAGAATTTGGTAACATCAGATAATAGTAGGCTGTCAAAAGACAACCGTTTAAGCTGCTTTTGTTAAGAAGCATGTTGCTGAGCTGCCTAACAGTTACATCAGCCATGTAAAACTGAGCTTATGCGATCATGTATTACCCTTTCTCAAATACAGTCTTACTAGAGGAATTGTTTTTTAGAAGAGGTTTTCAAACTAGTCCTTCGGGCATTTTTTAAAAATCTTCATATAAAAGTTCACTTTTTTTATACATAAGAACAAACATTTTACCTTTTAAAAAAAAATCTCATTTTGAAGCCCAAATAAATTACAACTTGCTAAAATACCCCTTTTAATGGCTCAGTGCTTATTTCAGATATGTGGAGCTGTATTTTTTGCACATCTTTGAAAATCAGGCAAAGTAGTTAACGCTACAATGACCGTGATGATACAACCCTGGCTCAGGGGACAGATTAAGCCTTAAGTCTTCAAGAATGAAAAACTGACACTCCTCATCTCACCTATGTAGTCTTATACTATGTACATATTAACAATCTAATCCAATGGAAAAAAAAGGACAGACATTTCATAAAACTATTTAAAAACTCAGGGCATAAAAGTGTAAAGAGACAAAACATTTAATGTACAATCTATTCCATTTGGCAATGTGTAAACTATACTGAGATAAAAACTTATCTTCAGATAGAATGTAACAAAAGGAAAACGTGATTTGAGAAGTGATCTCAGGTCCACAGCTCTTCAGTTCTTCCAAATTTGTAGATCAGAGTGCTGGAAAGATATTAAAATAAATCGTGAGGTAAAATCACATAGAAACACAATAGAGAATTCATTTTCTAAATATGCTTTGATGGGTACCTCACTGATCCTTTCTATCAGCTTCTAAAATTAAACACTGTGGTGCTGTTGGTCTGAATTTGCTTGTTTTATAAAGCAGTCTGTGGACCTCATGGCTGAGTTTAATATCTTCTTAAAGCTTGAAGTTACTGGATAGGACACTGGTAAGAAAAGAGCACATTTCTCATCGTGGCCAGCAATAAGAGCACTCACATCTCTAGGGTTCTACAATATCTGAGCTACAAAAGATGAAGCATCCAAAACAGACCATGATGCAATTCTTCATTCATTTACAGAAAGTTACTGTACAGAGGACTGGCTGGGCACGAGGCACCTGGCTAAGCACTGGGAATGGGACTGTGTGCCAAAACTAGATAAATGTGCTCACCAGCGGGAGAAAACCAAATCCCAACTCAGTGATACACATGGGACCGAGAGAGAGAAATACAAGGATCAGACCTGGTTAGAGGTCAAGGTTTTCCTAAGAAGTGATGACTGAACTGAGATCGAAAAGAAAGGGAGTGTGGGACTTTCCCGGTGGTCCAGTGGTTAAGAATCCACCTGGCAATGCAGTGACATGGGTTCGATCCCCAGTTTGGGAAGATCGCATATGCCACAGGGCATCTAAGCTTATGTGCCACAACGACTGAGTCCATGCACCTAGAGCTCACACTCCGCAACAGAAGTGGCCACCGCAGTGAGAAGCCCCCACTCTCCACAACTAGAGAAAAGCTGCCCACAGCCCTGAAGACCCGGGGGGAGGCAGGGAGGAGAGGAGAAAGGAAGGGAGGGAGGGAGAGAGAGGGAAAGAAGAAAGAATTACCTCAGCAAGGCATGAGGGGAGCTCTGGGTACATTGGCTGTGTTAGATTTGAAACATCAGCCACTCAGGAGGGGATAAGTAAGAATCCAATACATGGTTTAGACACAGAGATAGACATCTGTGGCTCCCTGGCACACAGGTACCAACTGAAGTCCCCAGCAAAAGGACCTCATCGAGAGAGGGAAGGAGTCGAGAAGAGGCCTAGAACACAACCTTAATAAACTTCAACAGTGCATGGCCAGGGCGTGGCGGAGCAGCGGGCACAGCACACAGAGGAGGAGCTGCCCTTCGCGCTCTGAAAAGGCCCGGCACACAGGGAGCACGGCTGGCTGCGTAGCTTGCTGGCCTCTGGGCGGAGCACACAGCTGATGCAGTAGCCACTGCCCACGTGAGCACAGGCATTTACACACACAAGGTTTCTGTTCAACCAACTGTTACTTACACAGGCTCATCTGCCTCTGAAAAGGGCTGAATCTGAATTTTAATTTGATCTTGAAACAGTGCCTAAGACATCTTTGGGCAAATTCAATGTATTCCCAGAAGGGTGTCAGTCATGTGCCAAGAAATACAATCACAAGACGCAGAAACAGTCACACATCTTTCAAAACCAAGAGTGCCCCGGCCGCAGTGCAATAGGAGGGAACCCAGGCACAGTGGTCTCCTGAGGTGAGGAAACAGTGTCGAGAGTTCCGGGAGGCTGAGCAGCGTGCAAGGTGGAGGACAGAGAGCCAGAAGGTAGGGCCCCGTGGGCTTCTGCCGGGTACTGACAGTAGATGCATGTGCGGAAACTACCCAAGAAGAGGGAAGGAAATATTGGAAAGAACCATTCCCAGAGCTCCCAAAGGGCTCACAATCTCCTAGCAGAGTGGACACCTCAGAACACATGCGGCATCAGGAAGGACACTCGGAAGTGCTCTCTGCCTTAGCAAGGGGGCCCTATTAATCCCAGACTAAAGCTGCTCTGGGCCTGCCTAATAAAGCTTAAAAGCAAGATCCAAAGGATCAACGCATTTCCAAATGACTGAGCTGCATTCAGAACAAAGCTCAAAAACATTTAAAGGAACACCCAAAAGTCTAGCTCCCAGTCAGCCACCAGCAAAGAGCAAAGAGAGGAAGAGACCCAGAATGAAAAAAGGAAACAGAAGTAATCAATAGAAACAGACTGAGAATTGATACAATTAGACAAGGACATTGAAATAGCTATAAACATACTTCATATGTTCAAGAAGACAGAGGAAAAGCATAAGCATGTTAGGGAGAGACCTGGAAATGGTGAAAAAAATAAATGCCCAAATCAAGTTAACAGAGATGAAAACTACAATGTCTGAGATGAAAAATACTCTTGATGGGAGTAACAGATTAGATGTGATGGAAGCAGACATCAGTGAATTTAAAGATATAACAGTGGAAACTAACCCAAATAAAACACAGAGAGAAAACAAGAAAAGAGAAGACTTGGTGGGTAGAAGAGCAGCGGTGGAGAGGTAGGAAAAAAGCACGCAAAGAACGAAGCACCACTGAGCTGTGGAATGACATCTAGCAGCCTAGTACGTGTGTAGCTGGAACCCAGGAGGGAAGGGTGGACAGAAAAAAAGATCTGAGGAAATACTGTCTGAAAAGATTCCAAGTATGGTGAAAACTATAAATCCACAGATCCAAGAAACTCAGTGAACCCCAAACAGAAGAAATATGAAGGAAACGACACCATAGCCCTCTATAATCCAACTCCTTAAAACCAATGACGAAAACAAGCTTCTTCAATGCTTAGATCTTAATGCTTCAGTGAGTGAGGTATAGGGTAAGGGGTGTAATTTTATAAATGATGCCTAATGTACCTACCTATCTTTACACTAAAAGACATTTTCATCTCAAAAAGCAAAGGATACAGGCTTCATTTTGGAAGCTTTATAGAAGATTGCCCCTAAAAAACACTTCTGATCATTTTACTTAAAGTTATCTTAAAAAACTTAAAAAAAAAAAATTAATTCCCCAATCAGGTTTTGTATATGACATGCTTCAGATCAGATCATGCTTATTATGTATTATCTAATTTTTTTTTTTTTTTTTAACTGAAGGTACATGATATGGCTTCTTAACAAAACACAGCCTATGGAAACAGCAGTCTGGTGGGTCCAAATCTCTGTTCTGCATTTGCTTATTAAGTGAACTTAAGTAAGCCTCTGAGTCTTAATTGTCTCATTGATAAAACAGGAGCACCATCTGGTTCACATACTTAAGACAATTACACGGGAATTTAAAAAGTTAACATACATAAAGCATCCAGCTTAGGGCTTGGCATACAGCAGGGCCCCTAATTAAGTGGTTTATGTATACTTTTACGCGATAGCAGAACTTTCACATTTTAAAAGAAGTTTTATATATTGTAGATTTATACATGTTTCATTGCATATGCTGCTCTTATAATAAAAATGATGTTTCTGTAAATGGTATACATGTATAGTTTAAAAATTAGGCAACTTACCTAAAAAATATAAGTGCATTTTGAAAAAACACAGCTAGTCCTGGATAAACATCAGTATCTGCACATACAAAGTAAAACAGATCAGAAGATTACAAAAGGCAAAGGTCAGCAACAAAGTATTTGTGACATTTATAATGCTCTGTATATTATAAAATAACTACTATTATTCATTAACTCCAAGCAATCCACAATGAGGGGAATCCCCTGGCGGTCCAGCGGCGAGGATGCTGCACTTTTGCTCTCAGGGCTCAACTTCAGGGTTCAATCAGTTCATGGAACTAAGACCCCACAGGCCACATGGTACAGCCAAAAAAAGAAAAGAAAAAAGAAATCTACAACGCAACTGAAATAAGAAAATGCCAACCTTATTCTCTCAAAACAAAGGATTACTCTCATTCTGGATAAAAGACAAAGAATTTATTAGATTTTCTTTTTGTCTTAAGTATTTGCTATGTTTTCAGCTACATCTGAACTGCTGAGGAAGCAGCAGCGCATCCGTCATGTCCCTCGGCCAATAAATACACAATGTCAGAAACACACAATGTTAGACATACACAATGATAGAAACATACAACGTTAGGAATACGCAATGTTAGAAAGATGCAAATCACATTTTTGATGACCTAACAGTCTGTCAGCTTATTTTCCTTCATGAATTTAGGAGTTTATTTCATAAATCTAACACATATGCAAAAAGAATCATTAGAATTCATCATCATATTCTCCTGGAGAAAAGAATCACTATCTAAGGAGGAAAAAGAAAACATTGGAAAAGATTCAAATTTTTGTGGATATTAACTTTTATAAAACAATCAATGTTGATTAAAAATACTAGGTAGGATGAAGAAATATTCAATTTGTAGCCTTTGAAATCACAGCAAACAATATAGCTTACATGGCTAAAAGCTCCAAGTTTGAGCTGTATCCTGGGATCTGAATCCCAACTCTACCACTGACTAAATGCATGATTATGGGCAGATTCTTTAACCCATTATCCCTTACTTTCCTCATCTGTAAGGTAGGCACTGTAAGCACACCTACCACACAGAGTGTGAGAGGTGCAGACAGTGCACAGCACTCATGACAGTGCTTGCTCATGAAGCGCTGTGTGACTGTTAGCGGCTACTATCATTAACAGTTCCAGGAAACCTGTACACTAAAAGCTTTGAACTATGTGTTAGAAATGCTCTCTGAAGTAAATGCATGTTCAGTTTGCAAACTAAGATGTAGACATAGGGAATTCCTTGGTGGTCCAGTGGTTAAGACTCCGAGCTTCCACTGCAGGGAGTGCGGGTTCAGTCCCTGGTCAGGGAACTAAGATCCCACAGGCTGTGTCGTTTGGCCAAAACACTTTATGTGTATGTAATAAGCAGTGCTGTAGGAATATGAAAATGAGATCCATAATCAAGAAATTTCTCAATATATACTGGATCTTTAAAGACTAAGATACAACCACTAAAGGGAATTCCCTGGAGGCCCAGTGGTTAGGATTCTGCATTTCTACTGGTGGGGGAAGGAAGATCGCACGTGCTACACGGAGCAGCCCAACATACGCTACATGGAGCAGCCCAACAACTGCAAGCTCCGTAGTATTTTTAATTAACTAAAATAACACATTTTAGATATATTTGGTGAGTGGTATTATTTAAACACTAGTCAACCACTGACCTCTTATACCTATTTATTTTGCACAAAATGAAAGATGAAGGTATTCCAAAATCTAATACTGATCAACCTACGATACTTAAGGGATCCTATCACTACATTAAAAGGTCAGCTGGGGGTCAGGACAAGGAGATATGACAGTTAAGCAGAGTGACAAAGAGATTCCAAAGACAGAGGCATCAGATGATGAATAAAGTGTTATCTGAAACTGATCCTATCTGTGGAGTGAAGGGGGAGAGCCAGTGAAAGGTTCTTCTGATGCTTCCAGGAGTACAGGGTACAACTGGGTCCTGCTTTTCAAAACCTCTCACCACCTCCCTGATGAAAAGCTGTGGTAACTGAAACAGTCCCAAGACTAAGAATGGTATACTAAGAGCTCACTCCATTGCATCAACAGTTTCTACATGAAGGCTACACACATCTTCAATCTTGCACTTAAAAGACTCCCCTTGTACCTATGAATGAAAAATTAGAGACTGGGGTTGGAGAGGAGATGTATCAGTGGACAGAAAGATACTGGCATGCATAACACCTTATCTTGAAATCCTTGGGGCCAGACATGTTTTAGAACTCAGAATTTTTCAGATTTAAGAATGATAACACAGGGCATAATATTACATAGCACCTGCAACTGGGCTTGGACCAGTATCCCACAAGCAAACACAACCACATTCCCTCCCATAATAAAACATCTGAATGCTTATTAAAGCATATAAAGATAATAATGAGCCCCAGGTCAATTTAAGTCAGGTCTTGCTGCCAAGCTGGTTATGAAATTCTTGACCTTCAGCACTTTACGGATTTTCAAGTTGTGTATAAGGGGCTGTAGCCCTGTGCAGGGTTCCCACTTTTAAGACCATGACCCTCAGTAAAAGGCCTCTAGTGTAGAGCCTGGCTGCTTAGGGTAAGAAAGGAATGAGAACCTCAAGAGATAGCTGAGAGTTACCTGGTCTTGTCAGTGGCTTGGATTTCCCAGCGAGCCTACCCTACTGCACTCAATGACCCCACAAGAAAGTTATATTAAACAACTTTTATTTTTACACAGAGTCTTAGCTTGAAGCTGAGTAATTACACTAAATTTTAGTCCATGGGGAGATAACAGACTAAGCCACATAGAAAAGACATATCTGAATGTCTCCTATGAAAGAAAAGAGGAATAAATACTTACTCTGGGTAACATAGGCACCAAAGAGAATCCACATAGAAGCAATCAGTGACCCAAACATCAACATGAAACCAATGAAGAGCCAAACTCGAGCACCTGTGTGAAAAACAGGCTTTATGATTTTGCTCATTTCTGCAGTTCTATGTCTCAGGAATACATAACACTAGAACACATAACTTAATATACACTATGCCTATCAAAGAGTCACATATTTATATACACCTGCTTTAACAATTAACTGAATGGAGATTAAAAAAAATAAAACTAAAAGGGTAAAGCAATACTTGGGAAGGGAAAAAGGGTAAGTTGCCGTTCTACTGGCTAAAAGAACTAACAGCTGAGTAAATTAAAGTAGGCAGGCTTCATAAGTCTGCCTACTTGACCAAACTGATTAATTGAACCCTAACTGAAAAGTTATCCTGTTATATATTATCAAAGTAATTGTTCTATTAGAAGTAACAAATGTATTTCAGACATTACCATACAGGAATTAGAGACTACAAATGAATAAAGACCATATGTCCCCTCTTCGTCAGTATTAATATCATGTTACTACTCAATATGGTACTAACAGCAGCCATATATCAGTCTCTCTTATGGCTGAAGAGGCAACTTGTGCCACGTATCCTTGAAAAGTTCAAGGACAAAAGCATCTCTTCAACCCCTCACTATGTAGAATTAGCATCTCTTCAACCCCTCACTATGTAGAATTTTTGAATTTATACAACACAGAATCTCAATACAGTGATCATCTGGACACATGAGTAGATTCAACACACTTTTAGGAAAGCAAGTTAGCATTTGTGCCAGACCCTGATCACAGGTATATTGACAGCCTGTCACCCTGTGAAAGAGTTTGAATAAAGCTCCACTGGAATGAAAATAAAACCCAAGCCGATTTCCATAATAGCTAAACTTGCCTTCATTGCACATATTTTGTTACTAAGTGAACAGAAATTCATATATTTTGGACACGAGATAAGCAGCAAGCTCAAAGCTCAGCATGGCTGGAACAGCTGATGTTTGAAAAAAACAGGTCTCCAGATTATCTCAGTTTTATCATAATACTAAGCAGATCTCCAGAAATATACAGTAATGTTTAGCTCCTTGGAGAAAGACAACTTCCAAATTCAATCACAGCTTTTTTCCAAAATAAATGAAAAGGAACTACCAAAACTCCTTGTAATTATTTTCCTTTATGTCCTTTATATGTGACCACTCAAAACTCTTCTGATAGAACAAGAAAAAAAAAAAAAAAACTTCCCTTAAAAAATGAGTATGCTTTTGTTTAACAAAAAACTAATATTTTCCCTTTTTTGCTTTGACTACAAGGATGCTCAGACTCAGGTTAATAAACAATTAATAAGAGTATCCATCTTGTCCTAGAGTCTAAGTACAAGGTCTCCTTTCTACCTGGTGTTCCTGTTCCTTCTTATTTAACATTCCCATTTGTTGTATATTTATTACTTTGATAACACTCTCCTGCAAATTACTCTGGGAATTAAATAGGAATAAATTATAAATAAACTGTTAAAGTAGTATGAAAGTATGGCAATAACTGAGCATGCCTATAGACAGTCTGCCCTTATTTTTTGAAGTACTAGACAGAACTTGCACTAAAGGCACCGTGTATAAACTGTACTATGAACTTTAACTGAGTAGAGAATAATCATGGAATAAAACGTAATAGTCACTAAGAGTAAAAAGTACAGGCTTTGGAACCAGAAAGACCCAAGGCAAATACAAGTTCTACCTTTAAGCTAAAAAGCTTTGGGTAAGTTACAGCACAATTTTCTATACAAAATAGATAACAGTAACATAATCCACAGCAATGTCTGTGGAATATATTTTTAATGATCAAATAAATAAATGTGTGCTCTACGCACAACATTTTCACTTGCTAATACATGCTCTTTTATTCTTCATTCTCACTTACTTCTGACACTACTTGCCGAAGGTGGGGCACAAGACATGCAAGTGAGCTGCTGCTGCGTCACTTTAGTCATGTCAGACTCTGTGCGACCCCATAGACGGCAGCCCACCAGGCTTCCTGTCCCTGGGATTCTCCAGGCAAGAACACTGGAGTGGGTTGCCATTTCCTTCTCCAACGCATGAAAGTGGAAAGTGAAAGTGAAGTCACTCAGTCGTGTCCGACTCTAGCGACCCCATGGACTACAGCCCTCCAGGCTCCTCCGTCCATGGGATTTTCTAGGCAAAAGTACTGGAGTGGGGTGCCGTTGCCTTCTCCTATGCAAGCGAGCATGTACACACAAACACACACAATGCACTTTTTAAAATAATTTTTATTTATTTTTATTTTTGGTTGTGCTGGGTCTTTGTTGCTCTGTGGGCTTTTTCCCAGTTGCAGCGAGTGGGGGCTACTCTCTAGTTGCAGTGTGGGGGCTTCTCACTGTGGTGGCTGCTCTTGTTGCGGAGCACGAGCTCTCGGGTACACAGGCTTCAGTAGTTGTGGCTCCTGGCTCTAGAGCAGCGGCTCAATAGCTGCAGCTCACGGGCTTAGGAGCTCTATGGCATGTGGGATCCTCCCAGGTCAGGGATTGAACCTGTGTCCCCTGCATGGCAGTGAATTCTTCGCCACGGAGCCACCAGGGAAGGCCCGCAATGCACTTTTAACTTAGGTTTGTCTGTCATTTGTCACTATCTCCAGCCTCTCCAATTCTTCAAGGATCACAATGGAAGTGAAATTATAAAATCTGCATCAGCATTTAAAGCATCAGGTGCAAAAGAAAGCTTATTTGTCCCCCTGTAACTGGCTCAGTTCACTTAGCATCACGTCCTCCAGGTTCATCCCTACTGTCACATACGGCAGGATTTCCTTCTTCCAGCCCCCTGCCCTTTACGTGAGGTATCTAAGACAGTCGTGCTCACAGAAACAGAGTGTACAGCAGCAGCTGCCAGGGGCTGAAGAGGGAAAGTGGGAGTCATTCTGTGGGTACATGAGATTCTAGAAAGGGCAAAACGACAGTGACAGGAGGCAGATTCGTGGTGGCCAGGTAGGGGAAAGGGGATCAAACTTTCTGGAGTAATGGAAATATTCTACACTATGACTGTAGGTGTAGTTACACACTGCATACATTTGTCAAAATTCAAATTGTACACCTTAAACTGAACTTTATATTTCATATAAAATTATCCTCAATTACACTGAGTAAATGGTAACAGACAAGGAGACTAAATGGTTCTTGACTGGATACAAGCATAACACAGTGGCTAGAAGTGTAGGCCCTGAAACCAGCCTGTCAGTGTGTAAATCCTGGCCCCACAACACTTGCTTTCTGACTTTGGACAAGTTACTTGAGCTCTCTGTGCGTTAGTTCCTTCATCTAAAATTGAGGACAAGATCACTTAGCTCCAAGGACTATTGCAAAATTAACTGAGTTAATATGTGTATAGAATTCAGGGTAGTCCTTGGTACACACCAAGTATTCTACAAGAAGGGAATGGCAAACCACTTCAGTATACTTGCCTTGAAAACCCCATGAACACTATGAAAAGGCAAAAAAGATATGACCCTGAAAGATGAACTCCCTAGGTTGGTAGGTACCCAAAATGCTACTGGAGATCAATGGAGAAATAACTCCAGAAAGAATGAAGAGACAGAGCCAAAGCAAAAACAACACCCAGTTGTAAATAGGACTGGCGATGGAAGTAAAGTCCAATGCTATAAAGAACAATATTGCATAGGAACAAGGAATGTTAGGTCCATGAGTCAAGGTAAATTGGAAGTGGCCAAACAGGAGATGGCAAGAGTGAACATTGACATTTTCGCAATCAGTGAACTAAAATGGACTGCAATGGGCGAATTTATATCTACTACTGTAGGCAAGGATCCCTTAGAAGAAATGGAGTAGCTCTCTTAGTCAACAAGAATCAGAAATGCAGTACTTGGATGCAATCTCAAAAACAACAGAATGATCTCTGTTCATTTTCAAGGTAAACCATTCAATATCACAGTAATCCAAGTCTATGCCCCAACCACTAATGCTGAAGAAGCTGAAGTTGAATGGTTCTATGAAGACCTACAAGACCTTCTAGAACTAACACCAAAAAAAGATGTCCTTTTCATCACAGGGGACTGGAATGCAAAAGTAGGAAGTCAAGAGATACCTGGGGTAACAAGCAAATTTGGCCTTGGAGGACAAAATGAAGCAGGGCAAAGGCTAATAGAGTTTTGCAAAGAGAATGCACTGGTCATAGCAAACACCCTCTTCTAACAACACAAGAGAAGACTCTACACATGGACATCACCAGATGGTCAATACAGAAATCAGACTGACTATATTCTTTGCAACCAAAGATGGAGAAGCTCTATGCAGTCAGCAAAAACAACACCAGAAGCTGACTATGGCTCAGATCATGAACTCCTTATTGCCAAATTCAGGCTTAAATTGAAGAAAGTGAGGAAAACAACTTGACAATTTAGGAAAGAACCAAATCAAATCCCTTACGATTATACAATGGAAGTGACAAATAGATTCAAGGGGTTAGATCTGATAGACAGAGTGCTTGAAGAACTGTGGATGGAGGTTCGTGACACTGTACAGGAGGCAGTGATTAAGACCATCCCCAAGAAAAAGAAATGCAAAAAGGCAAAATGGTTGTCTGAGGAGGCCTTACAAATAGCTGAGAAAAGAAGAGACACGAAAGGCAAAGGAGAAAAGGAAAGATATATCCATTTGAATGCAGAGTTTCAAAGAATAGCAAGGAGAGATAAGAAAGCCTCAGTGATCAATGCAAAGAAATAGAAGAAAACAAAAGAATGGAAAAGACTAGAGCTCTCTTCATGAAAATTAGAGATACCAAGGTAACATTTCATACAAAGATGGGCACAATAAAGGACAGAAATGGTATGGACCTAACAGAAGCAGAAGATATTAAGAAGAGGAGGCAAGAATACATGGAAGAACTATACAAAAAATATCTTCATGACCTCATGACCTAGATAACCATGATGGTGTGATCACTCACCCAGAGCCAGACATCCTAGAACGTGAAGTCATGTGGGCCTTAGGAAGCATCACTACGAACAAAGCTAGTGGAGGTAATGGAATTCCAGTTGAGCTATTTCAAATTCTCAAAGATGATGCTGTGAAAGTGCTACACTCAATATGCCAGCAAATTTGAAAGCTGCAGTGGCCACAGGACTGGAAAAGGTCAGTTTTCATTCCAATCCCAAAGAAAGGCAATGCCAGAGAAAGTTCAAACTACCGCACAATTGTATTAATCTCACATGCTAGCCAAGTAATGCTCAAAATTCTCCAAGCCAGGCTTCAACAGTATGTGAACCATGGACTTCCAGATGTCAAACTGGCTTTAGAAAAGGCAGAGGAACCAGAGAACAAATTGCCAACATCCATTGGATCACTGAGAAAGCAAGAGTACTAGAAAAACATCTACTTCTGTTTTATTGACTACGCCAAAAGCCTTTGACTGTGTGGATCACAACAAACTGTTATAAATTCTTCAAGAGATGGGAATACCAGACCACCTGACCTGCCACCTCTGAAATTTGTATGCAGGTCAGGAAGCAACAGTTGGAACTGGACATGGAAAAACAGACTGGTTCCAAATCAACATAGGAATATGTCAAGGCTGTATACTGTCACCCTGCTTGTTTAACTTACATGAAGAGTACATCATGCAAAATGCCAGCTGGATGATGCAAAACTGGAATCAAGACTGCCAGGAAAAATATCAATAACCTCAGATATGCAGATGACACCATCCTTATGACAGAAAGCGAAGAAGAACTAAAGAGATTCTGGATGAAAGTGAAAGAAAAGAGTGAAAAAGTTGGCTTAAAGCTCAACATTCAGAAAACAAAGGTCATGGCATCTGGTCCCATCACTTCATGGCAAATAGATGGGCAAACAGTGGAAACAGTGACAGACTTTATTTTCTTGGGCTGCAAAATCATTGAAGATGGTGATTGCAGCCACGAAATTAAAAGACACTTAAGACTCCTTGGAAGGAAAGTTATGACCAACCTAGACAGCATATTAAAAAGCAGAGACACTATTTTGCCCACAAAGGTCCGTCTAGTCAAAGCTAACGTTTTTCCAATAGTCATGTATGGATATGAGAGCTGGACTGTAAAGAAAGCTGAGCGCCGAAGATTTGATTCTTTTGAACTGTGGTATTGGAGAAGACTCTTGAGAGTCCCTTGAGCAGCTAGAAGATCCAACCAGTCCATCCTAAAGGAAATGGGTCCTGAATATTTACTGGAAGGGCTGATGCTGAAGCTGAAAATCCAAACTTTGGCCACCTGATGCAAAGAACTGACTCCTTGGAAAAGATCCTGATGCTAAGAGAGATTAAAGGCGGGAGGATGAGGATGAGATGGTTGGATGGCATCACCGACTTGATGGACATGAGTTTGAGCAAGCTCCTGGAGTTGGTGTTGGGCAGGGAAGCCTGGTGTGCTACAGTCCATGGGGTCGCAAAGAGACGGACATGAGTAAGCAACTGAACTGAACTGAATTCTACAAGTGCTTGCTATTATTCCTAATCATCCTTCAAAATTCCTTCCCCACATATTCCCAATTTCTGACTATAATTACAAGTTACCCACCCCTCATCCTTAACGGCTGGAAACAGGATGTCTAGTCCTGTACTTTTCATATATAGCAAGAAAATTCCACTGGAAACAAACCCCTGGATTCTAATAGAATGTGTTATAGTCGGAATAAAAGAAAAATGCTATTGGATGACAAATCAAAAGATTTCAAATAAAAAAATGTGTATGTAGACAGCATGATTCTTCTAGACACTTTCGTTGTAGTCTATGGGTTGGTTATTCAGGTGATCAGAACTAAATGTGAAAAACACTGTAGCCCTAAGTTTGATCTCTTAATGTGTTCATACTTTGCTGTTAAATAATCACAATCAGCTATATTGTAAGTAATATTATTGGTCAATATTTGGGACAAGAATAAATCCATCATTAGTACAAGAAGAATAACCTGGAGTCAAGATCCACTGATTCTGAATGGTATATTTTATCTATATACTATGGGCAATGTAACATGACAAAAACCAGTAACTTCAACTTTCTTAAAGTTTTAAATAACAGAAACTTTTTTTAAAAGCAAAACTTTAAAAATTCCACATAATCATTACCATCCCTAAATAAAGGCTCACAAGACGCTTTGTTTTTTTCTACTGATAAATCTCTCTTTCACTAGCATACAGTAACCACTCAAAGGGGCCTTACCTGTTCTTCCTAAACAGCCACTCTCGTAACTGTCACCTCTCACCTGAGCGTTGGACACAGCGTTTATCCTAGAACAATACAAAATCATCCAATAAGCTTTCAGGCTGCTAAGAGAGTCACAGATATTTACAAGGGAATATCTTCTTCACAAGTCATTTAGAAGAGAAACATTTTCTAACTAAAGTCAACATCTGAATAACTGAATTTATCTTTTAACTTAAATGTCCTAATGGATAGAAATATTACAGTAGTCTTACTTTACTAAAATACACCCAGAAAAGATTTAATTTTCAGGGACTACTATCACTTGCCTCCAGAAATTATGAAAGAGACTTCCGTTTTCTGATTTCCTTGCCTATTTTACATGAGTGGGCCGCTGTGTGTGACCCCATTTTGAGGCTCTCACTATAACCAAGAGCTCAAAAGTTTCTCTTTGTGTTAAAAGTCACGAGACTTTCTCTCATCCATTTCTCAAATTCAGAGAACATGTGGTTTATGTATAATAAATAGGCTCACTTTATTCAGCTTCTCTTTCCACTTTTGTCAGAGCAGGTTCATTTGTAGCAGGAATTGTCTTTACTTAGCATCCTGAATGAATATAAGTAGATCCATCTTCTACCAATTTAAACATTTTTAAAGCTCCTGACTATAATAAAACTATATAATCTTATGTTTAACCTAGTTTTTAAATTATTAAAAGACATCCATGAAAAATTTCTAAACTCTTAGGAAGTGACAGAATGGCTAAACCTGAAAATGATTTAATAAAAAAGAAAAGCCATAGATCAATCTCTTAATTTAAGGTTAATCCTGTCCTCCCCCAAATACTGGCAAATACAGTCAAGTAATACATTTAAATAATACTCCATGATAAAAGATGAATATATGAGAATATTCAAGGATAACTCCCCTCCTAAAAAATCTACAAATGTACAAACTTGACTAAATCTAAAATGCAAATGATTTTTAAGATGCACCATTATTTTTCATGCTGCCAAGAAAAAAAATTATGAATTATAAAATACCAATGACTATGAGAAGCATGCTGCTATTCAGAGATGTTAAAATACAAAAAATAGTCTTAAGATCTATAAAACATAGTAATTTATCAGCTTAACAAATATAAGATCGAAAATCACATGCTGAATCATTATAGAGGATAAAAAGATTATATGACTAAATTCAACAGTCATTCTTGATTTTTAAAAATTTTAATAAAATGGGAATATAGATATATGCACATATATATCTATCATGTTAAAGACTCAATCAAAGTTATTCCAGATAGCATTAAACTTTTGAGAAAAAAAAAGTTTTTAGAAAAATAATCTTGAGTTGAGAGTTACCTCATACTTACATGAAGAAAGCCAATGTGGAAAACACACCACATGTATGAAAGGCATGGTTCAGCTGTTCTGGCTTTGGATACACTACGGCTGCATCGATCATTATCCACCAACCGGTAAAAAACTTGAGAAGGAGAAAGAGCCCACGTCATTAAAACAGTACTAACACTAACACTTTGGCTTACGTGTTCCTTAACATCTTACGTTTTCTATGGGCCACATAATTGAAACATACAACGAAATATGTCTACTTGGAGTTTTAGATGCTGAAATATAAAAATAAGAATCCCTTGTTTACTTCTTTATAGTATATGAGGTAAATCCAACTAATCAAATCAGTGTAAGATTCTGATGTTCTGCTCTCAAGTGCAAGATGAAAAATTTATTATCTAGGAATGAATTACCTGCTTCTTTCACTGCAAATTTATATACAACCATAAAATACACCATAAATGCACCATAAAATCATATACAACCAAAGCTCTCTTAACTAACCAGATCCCTGATTACCTGGTTTCACTCTCTTGTTCATATTAAAAAGCACTTGGACATGCCTTTTTAATATGACCAAACACTTTCGTTTCCACAAATGAGTCGCCACGTCTCCAAGAAAACATCTAAGCCTGCTATGATTTTAATTAATAGGCAATTTGATTAAATACTGTAAAACTGATTAAATATGAGTTTGGAAAATGTCAAGTTTCTACATAAACTAGGCTGAATAGACAAAGTACAAAAGTTACTAAGGAATTTCATAGGCAAATTAAGTGCAGGTGAGATGACCCTAGAGAGCAAGAAGCTGTCCCTGGACTTCTCCAGGCAAGAACACTGGAGTAGGTTGCCATTTCCTTCTTCAATGCATGAAAGTGAAAGTGAAGTCGCTCAATTAAGTGTCCGACTCTTCGTGACCCCGTGGACTACAGCCTACCAGGCTCCTCTGTCCATGGGATTTTCCAGGCAAGAGTACTGGAGTGGGTTGCCATTGCCTTCTCGAAGAAAAACTTAGACACACCTAAAAGATTTCTGCATGCATACTGCTTCACAGTATCTTTAGTTCTTGTCCTACATTTTTTTTTTCTATTGGACTTCAGGTGTAGACCTATACACTGAAAAAGAGAAATTTATATTAAGTGTAACAGGATCTTTCAAGTCCCAGCTCAAGGTGGTTGTGGTTTCATTGACGAGCTCCCCGAAAGGGAACGTAACTTGTTCCAGGCCTTGGAGGCACCAGAATACATTTAGCTTCAAAATGAAGTTTTATAACAAGAGTTTTCAGACCAAGAAAATTAATGCAAAACTTCATGATGGAGTATGCCACTATCATAAAGAAGGTCTTGAATGACATGTAAAGTACAGCAAGTATCTTATTCGGTGGGGCCAGGAAATGCTTGATTTCGATCACAAGATTGGCCATGATCTGATTTTTTCTTGGGGGGCACGGGGGATGGCACTGTGCCCTATGGCTTCCCTAGTGGCTCAGAGGGTGAAGAATCCGCCTGCAATGCAGGAGACCAGGGTTTGATCCCTGGGTTGGGAAGATCTCCTGGAGAAGGAAATGACAACCCACTCCAGTATTCTTGCCTGGAGAGTCCCATGGACAGGGGAGCCTGGCAGGCTACACAGTCCATGGGTTCCCAAAGAGTTGGACACAACTGGGCAACTTCACTTTCACTTTCATTGCAGCATGAAATTTGTAGTAATTTGTCAGTTTAACAAATATAACAACTACAGTTCCCTGAGGAGGGATGGAGGGATGGAGCTCATGCCCCCTGAAGTGGAATTGTGGAGTCTTAACCACTGGCCCATCAGAGAAGTCCATGATTTAATTTTTTTGAAGCTCAAAGATTAAGTACAGGAGGTGAAAAGGGACTCTTTATACCATTCTATTTTTGTCTGTATGTTTGATATTTTTAGTAAAAAGAGTTTTAAAAAAAAAAAAAACTTCCCTGGTGATCTAGCAGTTAAGAATCTGCCTGCCAGTACAAGGATCATGGGTTCAATCCCTGGTCTGTGAGGATCCCACATGCAGAGGAGCAACTAAGCCCATGCACCACAACTACTGAGCCGAGCACTGGAGCCCTCAAGCAGCAACTACAGAAGCCCATATGCCCTAGAGTCTGTGCTCTTCAAGGAGAGATGTCATTGCAATGAGAAGCATGGGCGCTGCAACTAGAGAAGGCTTACACACAGCAACAAAAACCCAGCATGGCCAAAAAATAAATAAATAAATATTAAAACAAAAAAGGAAGGAAAAAAAAACTACTGCCTCCAAAAATTGTATTATCTTGGTTATTCATAGTGCAAAGGAATCAAGATCAATTTTCAGGGGGAAAGGTGAGGCACAAATGTCGCCAACCATGTCTTTCCACTTACCAATATACCTGCAACCACAGAAGCCACCGCGTTTCTTCTCTCACTCCAGTCAATGCACTCACATTCCGGCCAACGGAAATTATCTAGGAAGCCCGCCATTTTTCACCACTTAAGCATGGATTTTTCATTAAATACTATATTCTAAAAAAAAGAAAAAAGACAAAAAAATCCACGTAAAGAAATATTTTTAAGAAGTGAAATATTCTACTCCTTTCTTAAAGCTTTAAAGACCAACTTACCTCAGGTCTTCATCTCCTATAGGTAAGAAGAAAAATTCAGTACTACACTGAATATCTATTGAGATGTACCTAAGACACAAGAGGGCGCTTCCTAACAGTATCTGTTAAATGAGCAGGGTCTTTTTAAAACGTGTCTGCAAAGTCTCTGACACTTCTCCAATTGACAGGTGGATCTATGTGCCTTCCTTTGAATTGAGGCCAACAATAAAGGTGGGTTGAAAGCTTCCCTGGTAGCTCAACTGGTAAAGAATCCACCTGCAATGCAGGAGACCCCAGTTCAATTTCTGGGTCAGGAAGATCCCCCGGAGAAGGAATAGGCTACCCACTCCAGTATTCTTGGGCTTCCCCTGTAGCTAATGTGGTAAAGAATCTGCCTGCCTGGGTTCGATCCCAGGGTTGGGAAGATCCCCTGGAGGAGGGCACAGAAACCCACTCTAGTATTCTTGCCTGGAGAATCCCCATGGGCAGAGAAGCCTGGTGGGCTACAGTCCAGGGGGCTGCAAAGAGTCAGACATGACTGAGCGACTCAGCACAGCACAGCACAGCAAAGGGGGGTTGACCAACAAAGTAGAGAAAGTGATGCCATGTAACTTCTCAGACTAGATCATACCAGGTAAGGAACAGTAAGACCAGAGTCCTGGTTCCTTCATGAAAAATCCAAGGCCACGATACTGTGAGGAAACCACATACAGGTGTTCTGGTCTACAGTTCCAGGTGGCAGCCCAGCCAACAGCTAGCCCCAAACACTGCAATATAAACTCTCTTAAATACCTGACTAACCCCTCACTGCAACTAGAGAAAGTCCTCACACAGCAATGACCCACTGCAGCCAAAAATAAATTAATTAAATTAAAATACAATGAACAAAAGCATCTTAAAAAGCATTCAATATCACTAGTCATCAGGGAAATGCAAATTAAACAAATATCACATTCACTAGAAGATATAAGATTTTTTAAAAAGATTGACTGTTGGTGGTAGAACAATTGGAAATCTTACACACTTCTGATTCAATTTCTTACAAAGTTAAAAGTAAATATAGGCTTTCCTATAACCTAGCAATTCCATTTCTATTTACCAAGGGAAGTAAAAACATATGTCCACATACACAAAAAGACTTTTACAAGCAAGTTTAGGGCAGGTTTATTCATATTAGTTCCAAACTGAAACAACCTAAATGCTTAACAGAAGAACAAATGGATAAACAAATTATGATCAATCCATAGAATGGAATATTATTCAGGGACAAAAAAGGATGAATAATACATACAACCACACAGAAAAAAAAACTCAGAAACCTGATTTATGTGAAAAAAGGCAGACACAAAAGAGTATATACTGTATGACGCTATTTAAATGAACCTTAAGAGGCAAAACTTACCAATGTTCCCAGAAAACAAAACAGTGACTGTCTACAGGGACTGAGAACTGACTACAAGGGAATTTATTTTGTAGGGGAGTGATAAAAATGGTCTATATCTTGGTTGACATACTGATTATGCAGGTACATGGATTTATCAAAAGTTACTGAAGTGTACACTTAAGAGCTGTGTATTTTACAGTATGTAAATTTTACCCACAAGTTTTTTTTAAATTTTATCATTTGGATACGCTTTAGCTGCACTAATGACTTACTCTGTATGCATTATGGGTATGTTTCATCAAGATAGTCTGCAGACATGGAGATGAACTGTTATCAAAGATTAAATATTAACTAGTTAAAAAGCAAGTTTAGGGGAAGGTCACCATGAATTTAAGACAATGTCTGAAGGTTAAAACAAAAGTCGTACTTCTTATTGTAAAATTCATTTCCCAAGACTTACCCAATGGTCCAGGGGTTAAGAATCCACCTTTCAATGCAGAAAATGTGGGTTTGATCCCTGGTCGGGGAACTAAGATCCCACATGCCTCAGGGCAACTAGGTCTGCGTGCGCAACTACTGAGCCCATTCGTCCCAGAGCTTGGGGAACCACAGCTAGCAAAGGAGCACGCCACAATGAAAGATCCTGAAAGGTCCCGCATACTGCAACTAAGACCTGACACAGCCAAATAAATAGTCTTCTTAAAATTCATTTCAGAAAACATACAGTCATCCCTCAGTATATACAGGGGGTTTGGTTACAGGACTCCCCTTGGATACTAAAATCTGTGGACACTGAAGTCCCTTATATAAAATGGCACCAGTTCAGTTCAGTTCAGTCGCTCAGTTGTGTCCGACTCTTTGCGATCCCATGAACCGCAGCACACCAGGCCTCCCTGTCTATCACCAACTCCCGGAGTCTACCCAAACTCATGTCCATTGAGTCGGTGATGCCATCCAACCAGCTCATCCTCTGTCGTCCCTTTCTCCTCCCGCCTTCAATCCTTCCCAGCATCAGGGTCTTTTCAAATGAGTCAACTCTTCGCATCAGGTGGCCAAAGTATTGGAGTTTCAGCTTCAATATCAGTCCGTCCAATTAACACCCAGGACTGATCATCTCCCTTAGGATGGACTGGCTGGATCTCTCTGCAGTCCAAAGGACTCTCAAGAGTCTTCTCCAACACCACAGTTCAAAAGCAACTGTGCTCAGCTTTCTTTATAGTCCGCTCTCACACCCATACACGACTACTGGAAAAATGACAGCTTTGACTAGATGGACTTTTGTGGGCAAAGTAATGTCTCTGTTTTTTAATAAGTTGTCTAGGTTGGTCGTAACTTTTCTTCCAAGGAGCAAGCATCTTTTAATTTCATGGCTGCAGTCACCATCTGCAGTGATTTTGGAGCCCAAGAAAATAAAATCTCTCACTGTTTCCATTGTTTCCCCATCTATTTGCCATGAAGTGATGGGACCAGATGCCATGACCTTCATTTTCTGAATGTTGAATTTTAAGCCAACTTTTTCACTCTCCTCTTTCACTTTCATCAAGAGGCTCTTTAGTTCTTCTTCACTTTCTGCCCTAAGGGAGGCATCATCTGCATATCTGAGGTTATTGATATTTTTCCTGGAAATGTTGATTCCAGCTTTTGCTTCATCCAGCCCAACATTCGCATGATGTACTCTGCATATAAGTTAAACAAACAGGGTAACAATATACAGCCTTGATGTACTGCTTTCCCAATTGGAACCAGTCTGTTTTTCTATGTCCAGTTCTAAGTGTTGCTTCTTGACCTGCATACAGATTTCTCAGGAGGCAGGTCAGGTGGTCTGGTATTCCCGTCTCTTGAAGAATTTTCCACAGTTTGTTGTGATCCACACAGTCAAAGGCTTTGGCATTAATGCAGACATTTAAAAAAGTATTTCTGAGGGACTTCCTGGTGGTCCAGTGGTTAAGACCCCATGCTTCCAATGCAGGGGGTGCAGGTTTAATCTCTAGTTGGGGAGCTACTATCCCCACATGCCATGTGAAAAAAAACTTTTTTTATATTTGTTTCTGAAAAACATTGAATGGCATGACTGGTAATGACTAAGTGAAAAAAGCAGGTTATTAAACTATCTATTGCATTATTTCCTTTTTAGAAAAAAGAGTCAGAAGTATATATAAACACATACATGTGTAAAAATGCTAGAAGCACAAACAGCAGTACTTCTGTAATATCATTATACATATGGATGATAATAAGATGGTGTGTGGGTTTTAGTCTATTTTCAAAGTCTGCTGCACTGAGCATGAATTACATTTTTTTAATGCAAAGTTATTTTTAACATTAACACTGTAATTAAAACTAAGAATTGTTGGTTCTTCTTGCCTGTTGAAAAACCTCTTATATGATGTACTATGTCTATAACTATGTTTAAAAAACAAACTTTTTTGAGGTCAAGGAAATTACCAGTATGTTCTCCCATAAAACTGACCCTGGTAGCAATTTTTAAAAAACAAGATTATTAAACTGAACGAATGGAAGTTTTCTAATACACTCAGTTCAGCTCATTTCAGTTCAGTCGCTCAGTCGTGTTCGACTCTTTGCAATCCCATGAATCACAGCACACCAGGCCTTGCTGTCCATCACCAACTGCCGGAGTTCATTCAAACTCATGTCCATCGAGTCGGTGATGCCATTCAGCTTTAGCATCGGTCCTTCCAATGAACACCCAGGACTGATCTCCCCTAGGATGGACTGGCTGGATCTCCTGGCAGTCCAAGGGACTCTCAAGAGTCTTCTCCAACACCACAGTTCAAAAGCATCAATTCTTTGGCGCTCAGCTTTCTTCACAGTCCAACTCACAACCATACATGACCACTAGAAAAACCATAGCCTTGATAGACATTAGATACTCATTATTGCCACTCCTAATAGAGGTAACTTTATAAAAAGAAATGAGTCTTTTTTGTTTTTTTTGTTTTTTTGCCTGTGCCATGCGGCATACAGGATCTTAGTTCCCCAACCAGGGATCAAACCTATGCCCCCTTAAGTGGAAGCTCGGAATCCTAACCACTGGACCACCAGGGAATTCCCAGAAATGAGCCCTTTTTAGAGGGCATTTTAAATGACTGTACTGTGAAAATTTCATTTCCAAACAGTTAGTTTAGGAAACCAAAGGACAGCTGCAAAAAGCAAGAGGACAAAACAACAAACACTTGAATAATATAAAAACATGGTCTGAGCAATTTCCATATACACCCAAGTCCCAAAATTCAAAATTCTTTTCTTTGACCAAACTTTCATACTACCATCTGTTTGTTCATCTATCTTTGCACTAGTTGCCAAATGATGTCAGGTGCTGTGTATACAAAAATGATTAGCACAATCAACGTAAAGAATTTAGGGGACATTGTCAGAAGAATAAATGTGCTATAAATATACATAAACTATGGGCTATAACATAAAAGCGGTATAATGGAAATATAAATATACAGAAGAGTTGCCAGGAAGAGTTGAGGGAAGTTTGATAAAGGAAAAATAAACTTGGCTGAGTTTTGAAGCAACAATAGGAATGTGATAGATGAAAAAGAAGGAATAAAATATGTGAAATCATGTAGGCACACAAGAAAACAGGGTAGAGTTTATGGTATTTCAAAGAGTGGTGGTGGTGATTAACCTGTTCGGAACAAGATCAAGAAGAATTTTTCAGCCTATGCAAATCTGACCTCTACTCTCTAAGCCAGGGATTAGCCAACTTCTTCTGTAAAGAACCAGACAGTGTACATTTTTGGCTTTGCAGACCAAACGATCTCCGCCAGGACTACTCATCTCTGCTCTTATACCAGCACAGACACTATGTGGACAAATGAGCATATGCCTGTATGCCAATAATACTTAATTTACAAAGCAGGCAGCAGACCAGACCTGGCCCACAGCTCAGAGTCTGTAGGCCCCTGCTTTGAGAACTAGAGAACTGCCAGAGGCTTGTAAGCAGGGAAGACAAGATCAGTGCTGTGATTTAGAAAGATAATTCTGGGAGCAGGAGTATGGAGAAGGGACTGAAGGAATATATGTTAAAGAGACATTCTAGACAGAAAGAGAATAAGGATATGAGCTGAGGCCAGACTGGTACAGGCTAAAGAAAAGGGTTTTGTTTGAGAAATATTAGCATGGTATTATCCACAAGCAAGCAAGAGCTAAGAACTGACTACGTTTGAGTGCTCAATGCCTGGCAAGACACCACTAAGCAAAACAGGGAAGGGAGAATGGGAGAGTTTGAGCATAATGGGCTTGAAATGATGAAGGGCCTGCAGGTGGAGAGGTGCCAAAGACAGATGCACAGATGAAACAGTGGTTTAAGACAGAAAAAGAGGCTGGAGGTTTGCAGTGATTAAGTGGTAGCTGAAGTCATGGGTGCAGCTAGGGTATCTTGAGGAGGAAACGCGGAAGAGGGCGGAGGACTGACTCAGTGCTCACCTCCGACTCCCTTCCTTCCTTCCTTGCATCACTGTGCACACAGTGGAACTTAACCAGCACAAAACTCCTCTAGAACATGTATGGAGTACTTACAGAACATGTCTTACAAGCAAGGTACTGTGGGAAAAACAAAGATGAATAAAACCTGGCACTCATCATCAAGAGGTGAACAAACTGGCAGAGAAATCAATTGAGATGTTTTTTAAATCAAGCTACAATTTGTAAAAAAAACATCAACAACAAAACTGTTACCCCTCTACCCCCAAATCAGGAAATTAACAAAATTTAAATACTGTTCAAGATAGTAGGTCTACATAATCAGACAGCTGACTCAAAAGAGACAGAAACAAAATCTATGGGAATTTGCTGGTGGTTCAGTGGTTAGGGATCTGTGCTTTCAAATGCCAAGGGCACAGGCTCAACCCCTGGCTGGGGAGCTAAAGTCCCACAAGCTTCACAAGGCAGTCAAACTAAACAGGTAAGAGTCATACAGAGTGAAATATACATCTTCCCACCTCTACTACTACTACTGGCTATTAGTTACAAGGTGCTTATCGGTTACAGACAATTCCACTCCATCCTCAGAGGAACTCTGCACAGACTATTCCACTGACTCCTCACAAATACTCTAAGGCAGTTACTAAGATTCTATGGTATTACTAAAAAAAAGGTTTAGAGAAGAACTGGCCCAAGGTCACACAGCTAGCAAGAAGGAAAGCCAGGATTCCACTGAAGCTCACATCTGATTCCAAAACCCATTTCGTGACCATTACACTGTACCTATGCCAGAGAGATTCACAGCATTTCTCTCATTTCTGGTTTCTTGGGCAGAAAGTTACTATCCTACTGCCTATGGTGAAGAGAGCAGGAAAAATAAGATGGAAGAGAAAGGGCCCCAATTTACAGGAACCCTGTGACTACCCAGAAATAGAAGAAAGCCGTCCGATGAGATCCACAATGACAGTGTGATTACCGTTGATTCAAATCTTGCCAAGTGAGTCTGAAGAAAACAAGCTCTCTTCTTGGGTTGCTACAAACCTGGTTTCTGGGCACTCACAGTGTGAATATTTTATAGGCCTTAAGATCCAACAGTATGAATTATTCAGAGAGCTAAAGCACTTTTGGAAAAGACATTTTACATACTTAATCTCAGGATGCTTCTTTGCCTTCTCACCTATAAATCATCTATTAAACAGAAATAAAATTTAGGAAACAGCACCAATTTTGGTAAAAGATTTAAAACTAAAAGCCAAAGTAAAGGACAGGGAGCTTAGGTTTCTAAGGAGACTCTAATCCTATAGCTATACCATTTGCCCCAGTGACATCCTTAACAACTTTTAATTATTCAAAACATGAATTATTCAAAATGGTGAACCCTTCCCTATACTGCCTCCCTATGCAGCTGATTCACAGATTTATGTTTCCATACATCCAACTACTTGCCTGACACCCTCTGGCTGTCTCAAAGTCACTTCAAAATCAGCAGGTCCAAACACAAATTCAAATGCATAGTCCCCTCCTCCAAATCTGATCCTATTTCAGGATTCTATACAATTAATGAATCACCAGTCATTTGATTACATAAGCCAGAAATGCAGGTGTCTTCCTCTTTACTTCTTTCTTACCTCTCACATCCCTTACCTGATTGTGCTTCCTTTAACTCTCTCAGGGCTTCCCTGTGGCTCAGCTGGTAAAGAATCCGCCTGTGATGCAGAAGACCTGGGTTTGATCCCTGGGTTGGGAAGATCCCCTGGAGAAGGGAAAGGCTACCCAGTCCAGTATTCCGGCCTAGAGAATTCCATGGACTGTATAGTCTATGGCGTTGCAATGTGTTGGACATGACTGAGCAACTTTCACTTAACTCTCTCAAGTCTAACTTCTCCATGTCTCCCTTCCAGCACCATCACCTGAGTGATGGAGAGAGGTCCCTCTCCCACCTGTCCCATGACAACAGGTTCCCAACTGATCCAGCCTCATCCACTCGTGCCCTCATCAATATGTTCCCCATACCACAGCTAGAGTGTTGTTGTTGCTTTTAAAAGGCACAAAGTTGGCATCTCCTTCCTGCTTAAAACCTTTCACTGTCCTTCCATTTCTAAAGACAAAGACGCTGTAGCACGGCCCAGCACTTATTTTCCTCAAGCTGCTCTTGAAATATTTTCTCCTCTCTCCCCAGTGATCCTTGTTTCTCCTGTGCCTTACACTTACTGAATCACCCCATACAAACCACGCTCCCTCTGCGTGATACCTACATTTCCATCCCCAGCTCACCTGGTTAACTCCCTACTCATGATGCCAGATGTCCCCTTAGTTGTAACTTCTCCACTCAAACATCAGCTTTCCTTTCATTCATTCAAGGTTTATTTACAAAGTGCCGGCTACATGCCAGGCCCTGCTGTGGACACTTAAGATACAACAATGAGCAGATAAAAAGCACTGGCCATGTGGAGCTTTGGCAGTGGGAAAGAAGGGAGATGGGAACGACACAATAAACGTAATTTAAATAGTAAATTATAGACCATGTTAGAAAATGATAAATGCCATGAGGGAAACAACAGAGCAGACTAGGGGCACTGCGAGTGTGGACGATAGTGGGGCCAGCTGAAAGGTCTAACTGTGGACAAGGTAGTCCCCTTGAAAAGACGACACCTGAAGGCATGGAGTTAGCCTCTCGAGTATCAGACAGAAGAACAGCAAGGCAGAGGCCCCAGGGCAGGACAGGTTATTCAAGGAGCAACTGGAAGCAGGCGAGGTTGCAATGGAGTCAGTGAGCTGGGCAAGTAGACTAGAGAGGTAACAGGGTAGCCTCATAGGCTACTGGGAGAACTTTCATCTTTACTGATTAAACTTGGGAGCCCTAAGGGAGAAGACAATAGCAACCCACTCCAGTACTCCTGCCTGGCGAATCCCATGGACAGAGGAGGCTGGTAGGCTGCAGTCCATGGGGTCGCAAGAGTCGGACACGACTGAGCGACTTCACTTTGACTTTTCACTTTCAGCCATTGGAGAAGGAAATGGCAACCCACTCCAGTGTTCTTGCCTGGAGAATCCCAGGGACAGGGGAGCCTGGTGGGCTGCCGTCCATGGGGTCGCACAGAGTTGGACACGACTGAAGCGACTTAGCAGCAGCAAGGGAGTCTGAGAAGTCTGCCTTACATTTAAAAGCATCCCTTAGGCTGTTGTGGGGAGAACAGACTGCCGGGGGAAGAGTGGAAGGAGCGAAACCAGTTAAAAGATTGTTGAAATAATCCAAGTGGATGATGATAACGGCTTCCATGCTCTCCTAACTCCACGGCCAGATCTAATTCCTCTAGCATTTCAGTATTAATCTTCTATGTGATCAATACCTACCTCCCTCTGAAGAAAGTAAGCTCCACAAGGACACCCACATCTGTTTTTGCTCACTGTGGTTCTCCCAGAGCTTAGCACAGTACATGGCATAAAGAAGGCACTCCAATACTTGCTGAATGACTGAATCTAACTATTCTGTCTTTCAAACTCTGAAATGCAATTCATGTCTCATTATCCTGTCACCAAAAAAGGAAGAATCTACTTTATACCTGAAGGTGAAGTCGCTCAGTCGTGTCTGACTGTTTGCGACCCCGTGGACTGTAGCCTACCAGGCTTCTCCATCCATGGGATTCTCCAGGCAAGAATACTGGAGTGGGTTACCATTTCCTTCACCAGGGGACCTTCCCGACCCAGGGATCGAACCCGGGTCTCCCGCATTGGAGGCAGACGCTTTAACCTCTGAGCCACCAGGGAAGCCCTAGGTTTATTTAAATTGATAATTTGTAAACACTGGCAATAAAAAGTGTTATTTCAGTGAAGGAAATAAAATCTTGCCATGACAATATATTTAAGCGTATTATTTCTTAAAACCATCCTCTGTGCTTTCTCAAGTCCATATTCTGCCAGAACTTTCTAAAACTCAGATTGGGGGACTTCCCTGGAAGCCTAGTGGTTAAGACTCCCTGCTTCCACTTGGGCATGGTTTTGCTCCCTCTCTGGGGAATTAAGATCTAATAAGCTGCGCGGCACAGTCAAGGGGAAAAAAAAAACAGTAGTTTAAAAACAAACTCAGGTGGGATCATGCCTTTTATTGTAAAACTTTCAATGGCTCAAGATAAAGTCAAATGACACAGGATACTTAGTCTCTCCCTAATATAACTTCCTTATCTCCTACTATCCTGAGGCACTCTTCACTCCAGTCACAAAGAAATAAAAGGGAGAAGACAGCCAATACTTACCAAACACCTACTGTTAGGCAAATTGTTAGATATTTTCAATATATTCACGTATATATTTCTGAATCTATTTCTATATATCTATGTCCTTGGAATGGCTCTTCATCTCTTTGTCTACAGACACACTCCCAATTCAACTTTTAGGACACACATCAGCCAAGTTCGGAAATAATTGAACCAGATGACATCAAGGGTCCCTTCCATTTCGAAGATTCTGAGAACCATCATCTTTCCAGTCATGAAGTAGTCTCCAAAAGCAATACGAGCTAGAAGGTTCAAAAGATTTCACCATTAAACTCATCTATGACAAAAAATACAATTAACCAACCAAGTGAAATGTGTAAGCCATTTTTGGTCCTCATTTCAAAAAAATAAAAATTTTAAGGCAGTCTGGGCCAACTGGGGAAATCAGAATACTGGTCATAGAACATTACAGAATTGTGGTTACACAAAGAGAATGACCTTGTTAGGAGATGTTTGCTTACTATTTGGGGGTGAGGTGTCAGTGTCAGCAACATATGAGCAAATGGTTCAGCAAAGAAAAAGAAAAAAATGAGGCAAATATGGCAAAATGTTAAATGTATTGTTCAATTTTTCTATATGTTTAAATATTTTTTTATAATACAAAGCTGGAAAAAAATAGAGTGGCAGATTATCATGAGTTGCTACCTAAGTGTGATGATTGCTACCCAACCCCAGAGCGGATCTAGCCACAGGAAAACATCACTCACTCTCGGAAGCCACCTTTACCCAGGTCTCCCTGCAGGAGCCCTGCCTGGGAATCTCTGCGACCTCTGGGATTGCTCAGAAAATGCTCTCCTCCCCTGTTCAGGGAAACTGGCCCCGGGTCACAGCTCTGAACCCAAGTAGGTGAAAGGGAACCCACTTGGCAAACAGTAATGGGTAGGTAAAGACCTGAGTAAGAATGTTCCCAAAGGGCACAAAGGAAGTAGACGCCTAGACACCAATTACCCTCCTCCAGCGCCACCCACCACCCAGGCAGGTGAAAGTACAGTCCGTGGAGTGAGCACCAGCCTGGGCCCTCGCCTACATCAGCCGCTTCCCAGCTGTGCCTTCCTGGCCAGGCTCATTTAATTCCATTTTTAATGGAATAGTTGCTATGTGACTGGCACTGTTCAGGCTTTTTTTTTTTTTTAATTGGAGGATAATCGTTTTACAATGTTCTGTTGATTTCTGCTGTACAGCAATGGCAATCAGCTATAAGCATACATATACCCCCTCTCTCCTGAAGCTCCCCAGCCCCAGCCCACCCTGGGGGTCATCACGGGGCACCAAGCTGAGTTCCCAGCACTGCACAGCGGGTTCTCACTAGCTGTCTATTTTAAACATGGTGGTGCATATATGCCAATGCTACTCTTCATTTGTCTTACCCGCTTATTCCCCTGCAGAGTCCACAACTGTTAAAGCTTTAAATATCCCTAGGTTTTGGTCTTCTGATGTGTAAACTGGGGATATGACAGCACGTCCCTCGATAAGTGAGAATTAAGAAGACGGGCAGTGTTCAGAACATGGGCTCACTCGATGCTGTCAACCACTACCCACCAAGAAGAGGGTTTGCAAACATCACAAACACAGGACGGCTTTGAAGACGGCCTTCTGTTCATGGCAGTACTGCCATTCAGTTCAGTCACTCAGTCGTGTCCGAATCTGCGATCCCATGAACCGCAACACACCAGGCCTCCCTGTCCATCACCAACTCCTGGAGTCCACCCAAACCCATGTCCATTGAGTCAGTGATGCCATCCAACCATCTCATCCTCTGTCATTCCCTTCTCCTCCTGCCTTCAATCTTTCCCAGCATCAGGGTCTTTGCAAATGAGTCAGCTCTTCGCGTCAGGTGGCCAAAGTATTGGAGTTTCAGTTACCACTTGGTCAAAAACAACTATTACTATCTTTGGGTGAAGATGTATCTAAGCATCTCATTTTGCTCCCTCCTGAAACATCACTAAAAACTGCAATCAGTAAAAGGAGTCGTGAACACAATGATGAGAACAGAAGAGGAGACAAGAGCAGTAAAATTTTGACAGCTGCAAAGCAGATGGACCATGGTCACCGACTGAGCATGCCTAAGAAAGCGGGCCGTCCAAGCCAGTAGCAGGGAAAGCTGAGAGCCAGCACGGTGAAGACTTGAGGGAGGCAGGAAAACAAGTGAGGGCCCAGAACCTGTCCCTCTTCTCTCTGCTCGGTCTCTCAGTCACGTCCGGCTCTTTGCGATCCTACAGATTGTAGCCCACCAGGCTCTTCTGTCTGTAGGGATTCGCCAGGCAAGAATGCTGGAGTGGGTTGCCATGCCCTCCATGGACTGGCAACTGCCTCATCCATATCCAGACAGAAGTCTGAGGTTTTCCCCTACATCTGGCCTTCTGGACTGAGGGATACCATGCACAGTGGTAGACTCAGGCATCATCCTGAAAACTGGACAGAAGTTTGCCATTCCTCTGTTCTGGTGCAGGAGACTGAAGCCAGATCCCTTCCAGACAGGAGTCTGGAAAGCTATGCAAAGAAGGGAAACTTAAAATCATTACAACCTCAGAAACAAGAGAACATACTGCATCTTAAAGCAAGAACAGCATGTTATCGTAAGGAACACGCAGAGACTAAAAAATAGCCTTTGAATATTAAAAGTATAACCGTGGGGTTTACTTAAATCCAAATATAAAGTTTGGGAAGTAAAAGTTAAGAAAATCTAGCTGTAAGTAGATGGAAAACAGAAGAAAACAGGTAAGAAAATGAGAAGACCTTTACAAGGCTCACATCCAAGTAACAGGTGCTTCAGGAGGAACTACAGAGAAAACATGAGGGAGAAAAATAACAAAATATTCAGGAAAATTTCTCCAGAATAGGAAGAACTGTATTTTCTGATTTAAAGGGCCCATCAGATACTCAAAATAATGGATGAAAATAGACCCACACTAAGACAGACTATTTTAAATTTCAAATCACTGAAGTCAAAGCAGAAAATGTGTGTGTGGACGTGCTCAGTTATGTCTGACTCTTTGAGATCCCATGGACTGTAGACCTCCAGGCTCCTCTGTCCATGGAATTTTCCAAGCAAGAGTACTAGAGGGGGTTGCCACTTCCTTCTCCAGGGGATCTTCCTGACACAGGGATCGAACCTGCATCTCCTGCATTACAGGCAGATTCTTTACCCACGGAGCCATTAGGGAAGCTGCCAAATCACTGAAGTCAAAGCAGAAAACAGTCTGCGGAAATTAAAAAATAAACAACAAAAAAAGGTTCACATACAAAGAATCGGGAATCTTAATTCTCCTTGTCAGGAGACTACTGCTGTCTGAGTGCCATCAGAGTGAGTGAAAAGCAACAAGAGAGAATACAGGAAAGATCCCAACACAGGAAAGCTGATGAGAGCCCCGCTGGGCCCCCAGACACAGACAACCGGCTGGAATGAAGTGGGGTCCCACTGCTCCGCCAGCTTTTTCAATTGAGGACTGAATGCCGTGAACCTGGCCCAGACTCCTACTAATCCGTCCTCAGGTGGGCTTGGCTGGATCCTGATCATACACTGAGGCAGTTCCTGTTCTCTTTCGGAGTCCTGCAGCCAGCATCAGCAAAGGACACGCACTTCCCTGACAGAAGGTTCTGCTTTGACCTACCCTGGTAACTGCAGGGCGGCCACGGAGAGCCGGCCACGCCCTCTGACCGTATCTCTGCTGTCCTTCCAGTGTTCGCTTCACATTAAAGCCTCCCAGATCCCCTGAGACTGTAGTAAACGTCTCCCAAGACTCACCCAGAACACTGCCCACTGACCCCTTCAGAAAGGGCCCCTGTCAGGAAAAGTCAAGGAAGCTGAAGCCGTTCTGTCTCCCTCATTTTCCTGGAAGCCTTCATCTCAAAGTGACAATAAATCCTGTCCTTTCCTTACATGGTCAGCATTGTGCTCGCAATTATGAAACAAAATTTTAATCTCAAAGGGAGAAAGCACTAGCATTTTTTTTTAATAAGCCTGTTAGGACCTCATCTGGGCTCTGGGGGAAATAATTTCCTTATCTCAGTTTATTTAATGAACAATCCACTGTTAATAAAGACACAGTTTATCGTCCTATAAGGTTTGTGCTTAACTGCAAAAATTAATAAGGTATGATCATTATAGCCTTGTAGAAATGATTCATCACAAAGGTATTACGATTTTGTTGCCCTCTGGAACATTAACCAATTATATCTAACTCAGCACTTGTATTGAGACAGTCCTTTCTCTAGGGATTACACAGATATCTGTTTCTTAAGTGCTCTTAAAAAACCTATTTTTGGCAGCACTCTCAGTAACAGTAAAATAAAGCTTTGAAACATGCTATTTGTATGTAATATGTTTTTAACACTATTCACTCAAAACTAAGTATACTGTTTAAGACATGTAAACATTTACATGTGTGTACATATACGTATATGTGTATATTTATGGATTTGTGTGTAATGCTTATTTGATAAAGCAAGAGAAAGATCAACTTCTAGCACAATAGAGGCTCCCTCAGGAAGAAAGATGTAAATGTTTCCTTTCTTAATGTGGTTGTAGATACAGTGCTGATCACTGCAACGGTATTTATGCCCCACAACATTCTCCATACCTGAGATACCTTTTACAACAAAAGGAAGTTATTTCAAAAGAGAACAAGAATTTCAGTTACTGTTGTATATTCCAGGGAGATTACAAGAGGAGGGTATTACACAACATGCCTGTTCACATTTTCCCTTCCTGAGGGCCCTCTATTCATTCCTACTAAGCCAATCAAGTGAATCAATATAACCTTAAAGTCAACACCACTATGTGGCAACAAGGTTAAAAAATTCATCATTATCTAACCCGGTACTCAACAAATTTTTGGATCCAGTCTCTAAATACTAAAAGACACACAGATACTAAGAAATGCATTTAAATCAAACAAATTAGCTACTGTCTTTAAATTGTAAAGTCCTTCAAATTACAAAAAGATTCCATGTGAAAAGAGCATGAAAATTATACGCTAAAATACAATAATCTGTTTAAACTTATCCTACAATTTTCAAAGATATTCACATAGTAAATCTTTTAATGGCTAAAACTCAGAAACAACCAAAACATCCACCAATAAGGGGCCAATAAAATATATTAAAGTACTTCTAGACAGTGGCATGCTTAGCATTTTTAAAATGAGGCAGGTCCACACTGATATGATTATGTCCTTATATTAAGTAGGTTGCCCAACAGTATCATGGTACTATCCCCTCCCGGGGCTTCCCAGGTAGCACCACTGGCAAAGAACCTGCCTGCCAATGCACGAGATGTAAGAGTTGCAGGTTCGATCCCTGGGTTGGGAAGATCCTCTGGAGGAGGGCACAGCAACCCACTCCAGTACTCTTTCCTGGAGAGTCCCAGGGACAGAGGAGCCTGGTGGGCTATGGTCCACTGGCTTACAAAGAGTTGGACAAGACTGAGGTGACTTAACACAGCACATCACCTCCTAGGGACTGGAATTGAAGGTGCAAAGTAAAGAAACAAGGAGTTCTAACTTATGCTAACCTTTTACTTGATACACTTCTGTGCTATTTCTCTTTTTTGGCACTTGGAATCTTAGCTCTTAGACCAGGAAGAGAATCCCTGCTCCCTGCAGGGGAAGCGCAGAGCTCTAACCACTGGACTGCCAGGAAATTCCCTGGTTTCAATTTTTCACTTGATGTTCTTCTGTAATATTTAAAAAAAAAAGTTCACAACCTGAATGTATTATGGTAATCATTTAAAAGAGTCGATAATGATAAAATAAGACAAATTCTTTACCCTGGAGTCCAGAAGTGAATTCAGAAATGACCAGCCAGTTAAGGCTGCCCTAATCCTAGTGGGCGGAGGAGGATGGAGGTGGGGAAGGCGTGTCTCCGGAAGAGGAACACTGCGCCCTCCCACTGCTCTCATTAAACCAGCCTTTCCTGCCGCACCGATACTCAAGATAACTTTGGGTTTTCTTTTTAAGGACAAAGAGGCTTGCAACAGTATTATCGGCTTAAAAAAAAAAAGTCTAATGTTTGTTCTACATCTGAAAACTATGTTTGCAAAAAGGGATGACAAGGGCCTGAAGATGATGGAAAAGAAGTGTGACAAGCCTGAGTGTCAGGGGCTTGGGAACTGTGAAGCTAATGGGTGTTATAGTGCGGGTAGGTGAGGAGTTTGAGAGAAGAGGTGGCACACTGCGAAGACAAATCAAGGTCTTTGAGAGGCACAAAGCTGACGACACATTCACTCCAATCGGAGGCTTGAATCCTTGCCCAACACACACACACACACGAGGCTTGAATCCTTCCCCAACACACACACACATGCAAACGCACACACACACACAGCGTCAGCAGCGGGGCGGGAGCGAGCACAGTGCGTCTCATCATCAGCGCTTTGGCTTTAGAAGGTCACGTACTTACCTTTCAAGTTAAGCACCTTCCCGTGATTAACTCGAGAGTCAATTTATTGCTTAAAAACGAGAACGGCCGTCCCCAGTGCAACTACCTTTGCGACACGAGCTGCTCTGTTTCTCAAAGGACACCCAACCCTGTACGATCAATCCTCCAAAGAATGTCCATCCTCCTCCATCTCCACGCCACACCTCTGTACAGAGTCGGAAAAGTCCACTCAACACGGACCACATTCTCAGCAAGGACGGGTTCAGAGCCAACGCGAAGAGGGGCGACGAAGCCCCTGAGGGGCCCGGGGCCCCGCGCCGGAGCACCTCTCTCCCCTTCCCCGCAGCGCCGGGAAGCCGACAGTTCCGAGATGGAAACCTTTCAGCGCAACCAACCCGACGACGACAGACCGCGGCTCTCCCCCACCCCGACCCCCGAGCGCCGGCCACGGTCGCCGGAGCAGGCTGATGAGGAAGGGGGGCGGCGTCGCCCCGACGCCCCACGGACCCCGATCCGCCCGGCGGCGGCGCCGCGCACCGGGGAGGCCCCGGGCGGGCCGAGGCTGCCTCCCTGCGCCTCGGAGGCGGGCGCTGGTCCCCTCGCGCGCCCCCGAAATGGGCCGCCAGCACTCACCCGGCTTCCCCGACGCCCACGCCGACCCCCCGGGCGCACACGCAGAGGCGGCCACGCCGCGGCCGAGACGGCGTCCTCCGCGCCAACTCAGCCCCGGGAGGCTAGCGCTCGACCGGCGCTAGGCTGAGGGCGCCGGCAGGGCGGGGCGCGGCGCCGTGCGCACCGCGGCAGCCAATCTGCGCGCAGCAAGTGGCCGGCCGGGGCGGGGCGGGGCCCTGGGGCGGGGCTCTGGGGGCGGATCCGGACGCCAGGGGGCGGAGCTAGGGCGCCGCCCGCTGGGGTCCGCGTCCTCTGATTCGCGGATGCGTAGACAAGACCGGTCCAGAGGTCTCCTTCTGGGTGGCAACCCCGCTTCGTCTCTGCTCAGGAACTTCAAAGTGTAGCATCCGTGAGATCGCGTGCAGAGGGGATCCCTGGACCCGGGGGCAGGGGCTCTCTTTGCCTATAGGCCCTTCGGCGTTGCCCAAGTGTAGGGCACGTGGTCCTGAAGGATTCTCTGGAAACTGCGGCCTGTAGAGATGTCCTTTTCTAATCCCCACCACTCAGAAATGATGCTTTTGAACCCGTGGTGTTGAAGACTCTTGAGAGTCCCTTGGACTGCAAGGAGATCCAACCAGTCCATCCTAAAGGAAATCAACCCTGAATTTTCTTTGGAAGGACTGTTGCTTAAGCTGTAGCTCCAATTCTTTGGCGGCCTGATGCGAAGAGTCGACTCATTGGAAAAGACCCTGATGCTGGGAAAGATTGAAGGCAGGAGGAGATGGGGACGACACAGGATGAGATGGTTGGATGGCATCACCGACATGAGTTTGAGCAAACTCTGGGAGATAGTGAAGGACAAGAAGCACATGTGCTGCATGCAGTCCATGGGGTCGCAAAGAGTCGGACATGACTTAGCCACTGAACAACAACAACCACTCAGAAATGTAAGCCTAGCAAGGTGAAGTTACTTGTCCGAGGCTACCAACGAGTACTGTTACCCATGTTTACCAAAACAACTCACTAGTCTTCTGATTCTATCCTGATGCTTTAACCGGGCATCCAGATTTTTCTTTTTCTTACAGTCAGGTCTCTTCCTACTGTCTCCTTTAAAGACGTTACATCTTGAATTTTCAGTGTAATTTCAATAGATTTTGCAAGCTCTGTCCCTCTAAATTTCCTACAGAATATACAATACAATATGTGCAACCTTAAAACTAGTTGAATTGCTGATCTATGAAAGTAGACTTTTAAAAACAAGTTTGTAGGGAATTCCCCGGCAGTCCCGTGGTTAGGGTTTAGTGCTTTCATTGCCAGCCTGAGTTCCATCCCTAGCTGGGGAACTAAGATCCCACAAACCATGCAGTATGGCCAAATAATAATGTTTTTAAGTCTTGCTTCTTTTTTGATTATTGTATTAGGATCAGATTTGGCTGCAAGAAACAGGGGAAAACAACCACAAAATAACACTAGCTTAAACAAAAATTGGTATTTCCCTGTCATGTTTAAGAAGTCCAAAGTTAGTCTAGAGCTGCTTTGGTACTTCATAGGGACAGATGGAGCCTCCTTATTCCAGCCAAGAAAGTCACCCATGTATTTATTTATGCTATCAAGTACATGGGCATTTGAAAGATACCAGCCTCCATTCCCAATGTCACCTCATGGTCTAAGAGAGCTGCTGGAGCTCTAGCCGTTATGCTTACATTCCTACCAGCAGATGAGAGGACAAAGGGAACATGTATTCTCTTTAAGAAACTTTCCCAAGTTTATATATACCATTTCTGCTTTCATCCTGCTGACAAAAACGTAGTCACCTAGCTACACTAAACTACAGGGGAAGCTGGAACATGCAGTTTCAGTACTGAGGAAAAAGGGTGAAGAGATATTGGGGGACAAGTAAAAGCTTCTATCATGGTCTCAAATCTCATCGCTGTTGAAAGTACTAAGTATTTTGAGATTCCCTGAGGGACTTACCTAGTGGTCCGTTGGCTAAGACTCTGTGCTTCCAATGCAGGGAGCGCAAATTTGATCTCTAGTTGGGGAACTGGATCCCACATGTCACCACTAAAGATCCTGCATGCTGCAACTAAGACCAGGAGCAGCCAGATAAATAAATGTTAAAAAAAAAAAAAAAAAAGATTTCCCAAGATTTTTAAACTTGATTACGGAGGAATATCTATGAGCAAAACACGTATCTATGAAGATGTTACTGTTGACCTACCATTAAGGAGCACATGCTTTGAGCTGCCTTCCCAGACATGAGAGGGGACTCACACTAATGCAGCTTGTTTCTCTATCATCCTGTAAGCTTTTACTTCACAAAGAGTCAAACATGTATAGACCTTTCATAAATATAGGCATTTGAAAGCTATTGGGGTTAAGTTACTAATGTCAGCATTTCAGAGTTGCATTTCAAATGTACTGATTTAAATCTTTAGTAAAGTTGCATGAGTTTGAGCAAACTCCAGGAGTAGTGAAGGACAGGGAAGGCTGGCTTGTTGCAGTGCCTGGGGTCACAGAGTCAGACACCACTGAACAACTGAAAAACAAAAAGTTGCAAATCAGCTTTAAAAAAATCTCCACACATGCCCTGATCAGGTGGTATTCAATTCTGTAACTACCTAAGCATATGTTTTCTTAAATTCCTATTACCTTCCTAGATTCCGGAATCTTCGTGACTTCAGAACCATTTTCAAGTTTGGGCCAGGGCGAGTTCTAAAAGGCCTACTCCACCTAAACCTAGACAGGTAGAATCTAGTCCAGTTGGTTCAACCCTACTAAGAGAAAGAAGTGATCTAGATTGTTCTTCACACCAGGTCCCGTGGGTTCTCGTTTGTTCTTACTTCTTGAGGCTGCTTCATGAATTTACTCTAATGGATGGCGTTCATTTCCCATCTTTTAGGAGTACACACCAAAGAGTACTGCAGGAGCTAGGTTGTGTAAAACATAGTGGACTTCTAAAACTAGAAGCCTTTCTGGGACTTCCCTGGTGGTCCAGTGCCTAAGACTCCAAGCTCCCAATGCAGGGGGCCCAGGTTTGATCTGTGGTTGGGAAACTAGGGTCTCATGTGCCTCTGATCAACTAAGCCTGCATGTTGCAGTTAGAGTCTGTGTGCCATAACAGAACATCCCACATGCCGCAACTAAGACCTGACACAGGAAATATGTAAATATAAAATACACACACACACAGTGGGGCTTACCCAGCAGCCCAGCGGTCAAGAATCCACCTGCAATGCAAAAGACTTACAGGGCACACAGATTCCATTCCTGGGTCGGGAAGATCCCCTGGAGAAGGAAATGGCAACCCACTCCAGTGTTCTTGCCTGGCGATCCCCATGGACAGAGGAGCCTGGTAGGCTACAGTCCATGGGCTCACACAGTCAGACATGACTGAGCTCTCTCCATATATATTGTCTTTCACCATAAGCTTATTGGGTTGTGGAACAGAAAGACTTCATGTTAGTAAGTCCGTTAGAACGGTTGTATTTGGACTTAGAATTCGGATCAAATTCCTATGGACCTCAAGTGACCCTCTTCTGAAAGGATGGATATGCATTGTCAATCATCCGAGTAAAAGACAGCCCTTTTGGGTTTTGTTCTCTACAAAACAGAAACATTTACTGCCTACAACAATGAGAGGATCAGTACCAACATGAAGCATGGTACCGGTGTTTTTGTTGCAGGTGAAAAGATGGTCTTTTAGAGTGGAAACAGGATACCAAAACTTGGCCATCATTTGATTCAAGCAGAAGAGGAAACATTTCTTTCTAAAGTGTAGACTCTGATGACACTGGATACATTTATCAGCTGGTTTTCTTTCAGTTACAAATAACAGAAAAAACAATCTCAAACTGGCTTTCAGAATAATAAAAGAAAAAAATCTAGTTTTAGAACAGAAAAAAAGAGGATATGATCTCAGTTTAAATAGAGATACGGCAGTGAGGTAGGAAGGAGCCTCATAAGGGAAGGGATATACATATACATATATGTATGATTCATGTTGTTGTGCAGCAGAAACTAACACAACATCGTAAAACAATTACACTCCGATTTTTTTAAAAATGGAGATAATGAGAAGTATGATACTCTCACAAATGAGTCATGCTTTTTTATGAGCCATGTTAAAATAATCACCTATACAGGAAAACATGGTGATGAAATAATACAAGTACTCTATGTCAGGGATATATTCAGACACCAGTGTTTAAAATACTGATATGGAGACAAATTCTTCAATGCTTAATGGAACAAAGAATGAGTCAGAAAAACATACAGTAGTATAAAAGTATAAGAAGCCATAAAGAAGTTAGGTAGGGGACTTCCTATGTGGTCCAGTGACTAAGACTCCATGCTCCCAATGCAGGGAGCCCAGAGTTCAATCCCTGGTCAGGGAACTAGATTCAGCATGCCTCAACTAAGACCCAGTGCAGCCAAATAAATAAATATTTTTTTAAAAAAAGATAGAAGGCCTCTGGGAACAGTATAAGACAAGAGTGACGTCAAAATTAATACATCATTTCAACATGTAATTTTTATAATATTTATTGTTTAGTCACTCAGTCATGTTTGACTCTTTGCCACCCCATGGACTGTAGCCTGGACCCCATGTAGCCTGCCAGGCTCCTCTGTCCATGGGATTCTCCAGGCAAGAATATAGGAGTGGGTTGCCATTTCCTTCTCCAATTTTTATAATATAGATTGACTTTAATTATACTGGAAGGATAGCACATACAAAATGTTTTTAAAACAATGCTTATTGATGAACGAGATTACTGTTTCATGTATGTCTTCTCTGTTAGTTATCTACTGCTATATAGCAGATTATCTTAAAACTTAACAACTTAAAACATTTGTTTATTATCTTGTACAATTTTAAAACTCAGGAATCTGAGACAAGCTTAGCTGACTTGTTTCTGGCTCGGGATTCCTCACGAGATTATAATCAAACTGTCAGCTGGGGCTGCAAATACTGAATACTCGCCGAAGGCTCTGCTTCCTGTAAAGCTCACTCACAGGGCCGGTGGCTGGTGGCCTTGATTCCTGGATACCGGCACCTGGATACGGGCGCTCTCTCCACAAGGCTGCCTCAAGACATGGCAACTGGCTTCACTCAGAGTGACTGATCTGAGAGAGACAGCAGGAAGCCTCTGGCCTCAGAAGAGACATCGCAGCACACTTGCTCTATTCTGTTGGTCACACAGAGCACACCATGACGTTTGTTCTGTTGTGGGAGTGAGTATGGGCTACGTTGTTTTAGTCATGTCTGATTCTTTGCGATCCCATGGACTGTAGCCCGCCAGGCTCCTCTATCCATGGGGTTCTCCAGGCAAGAATACTGGAGTGCATTGCCATGCCTTCCTCCAGTTGATCTTCCCAACTCAAGGGACGAACCCGCATCTCTTACATTTCCTGCGATGGCAGGCAGGTTCTTTACCACTAACACCACTTGGGAAGCCAATTGTGGGAGAATGCTACGCACACCAAAAAATGTGAATATCAGAAAGTGGGGTTCTTTAGGGGTCATCTTGGATGCTGGCTGTGATCTCCATTAATTTAATTTTGGATTAATTATTACTAAAATAACATTTAGTTCTAAATTAAAAGGGATCTCAAAAAATAATAAAAAAATTTTTTAAACCAAAAAACAGGGAGGTGTCTGATCTCTGGTATACATTTGTCTTTAGCATTACAAATGCAAACTCCAACAGACACATAGTATTGGCAAGTCAAATGCCACAGGCCATGGTGCCATCGGTAACATTTTTCTAAAATGAAGTACAATTCTTGGTGAGTTTCCAAAAAAATGACGTACAATTTTCACAGTAGTTGCTTTTATGGGGGGAAAAGATAGTGTATTTAAAATCATGCAAAATTGGCATATTTATAAGTAAAATATAATCCCTTTTTAGGCTTCAATAACTATAAGCGAGTATTCACCCACATGAATGTCTGGTGGGATATTTGAATGCTGAGAGGGACAAGGAACAATTCCTCATTTTGGTCAAGTACCCCGTACACTGTGAAACACCCGGTGTCCCTGGCCCCATCTCTTAAGTGCCTGTGGTCAGGGATGATGTTTAAAATACTTACCAACTATGGTTGCATGGACTTACCAATCCAGCCAGCCAGCATGACAAACTGGGCCTCCCAGGTGAAAGTGAAAGTCGCTCAGTTATCTCCGACTCTTTGCAACCCCATGGACTGCATACTCCATGGAATTCCCCAGACCAGAATACTGGAATGGGTAGCCATTACCTTCTCCAGGGGATCTTCCCAACCCAGGGAATCAAACCCAGGTCTCCTGCATTGCACGCAGATTCTTTACCAGCTGAGTCACGTAAAGAATCCACCTGCCAATGCAGGAGATTCAGGTTTGATCCCTGGGTGAGAGGAAGATCCCCTTGAGAAGAACATGGCAACCCATTCCCGCATTCGTGCCTGAAAAATCCCATGGACACAGGAGCTTGGCAGGCCACAGTGCATGGCATTGCAGAGTCGGACAGGACTGAGCGACTGAGCAC
Organism: Tragelaphus eurycerus; assembly: GCA_935064755.1. Classification (NCBI taxonomy): domain Eukaryota; kingdom Metazoa; phylum Chordata; class Mammalia; order Artiodactyla; family Bovidae; genus Tragelaphus; species Tragelaphus eurycerus. The sequence continues at coordinate 46,676,478 of CAKXYN010000009.1, forward strand.
ACACAATAAAAACACATAGCGTGACATACTGGTCCAAATGGGCTGCCTGTTCAGTTCAGTTCAGTTTACTCAGTTGTGTCCGACTCTTTGCAACCCCATGAACAGCACGCCAGGCCTCCCTGTCCATCACCAACTCCCAGAGTTTACTCAAACTCATGTCCATTGAGTCGGTGATGCCATCCAACCATTTCATCCTATGTCACCCTCTTCCTGCCTTCAATCTTCCCCAGTATCAGGGTCTTTTCAAATGAGTCAGTTCTTTAAATCATGTGGACAAAGTACTGGAGCTTCAGCTTCAGCATCAGTCCTTCCAATGAATATTCAAGACTGACTTCCTTTAGGATGGACTGGTTGGATCTCCTTGCTGTCCAAGTAGTGCCTTGAATCTTGTCGACTGAAGATTCTCCCCCAACTTTCCATAATGTCCTGTTGGGGGCAGTAATGCCTCTGCAGAGAACCACTGATTTACAGCTGAGTAATTCTTGCCTGGAGAATCCCAGGGACAGAGGACCCTAGTGGGCTGCCATCTATGGGGTCGCACGGAGTCGGACACGACTGAAGCGACTTAGCAGCGGTAGCAGCAGCAAATCTGCAGAGAACCACTGATTTACTCCCTGCAAGAAACAGGGTCGAATACCTGTGGAGAAGATTCCCTGGCGAAGGAAATGGCAACCCACTCCAGTATTCTTGCTTGGGAAACCCCATAGACAAAGGAGCCTGGCGGGCTACAGCCCATGGGGTCTCAAAGAGTCAGACACAACTGAGCACATAGGCACACTCACACGCCTGTCGCCCTCCAACATCCAGCGTTTCATGTTCATCATCTCAAAGGCTTACAACTATCCTGCAAATTGAGTCTAATGATATTCATTTGATAAGAGAAAACAGATGCCTAGGAAGGTCTCATAGCTAGCGAGTGGAAAACCCTGGATCTGAATTCAAGTCTCTCGAACTCTGAAGCTCATTCATTTCGTCTCCCCTACATCACATTTCCTCTTGCTCACTGGTATTACAGGCAGTCAGGGAGGCAGGGACCTCAAGAAGAAGAAGAATCCAGCTATAAAGCACACTGAATCCTACCTACTGTATAGCCAGGGAACTCTACTCAATACATATAGTATTGACCTATATGGAGAAAGAAATGCCAACTCACTCCAGTACCCTTGCCTGGAGAATCTCATGGACAGACGAGCCTGGCGGGCTATAGTCCATGGGGTCGCAAAGAGTCGGACACAACTGAGCAACTAACACACACACACACAAAAAAAAACACACACACACATATGAAGAAAGAAGCTAAAAAAAGAGTTGATACATGGGACTTCTCTGGTGGTCCAATGGCTAAGACTCTGAACTCCCAATGCAGGGGGTCTGGGTTCAATCCCTGGTCAGGGAACTAGATCCCACATGCTGCAAATAAAGATCACACATGCTGCAAGAACACCCAGTGCAGTCAAATATTTATATATTTGGCTAAATAAAAGAGGTGATTTATGTTCATGTATAGCTGATTCATTTTGCTGTACAGCAGAAACTAACACATTGTAAATCAACTGTACTCAAACAAAAATTTAAGAAAACAAACAAAAACCCCATTGAATCCAAGGTGGCTCCTGGGAACCTCAGTGTATGGAGTTCTAGAATCTTCTCTCAGGGAGTTCCCTGGTGGTCCAGTGGCTAAGACTCCATGCTCCCAGTGCAGAGGGCCTGAGTTCAATCCCTGGTCAGGGAACTAGATTCCCACATGTTGCCACTAAGACCTGGTACAACCTAAATAACTAAATGTTAGAATCTTCACTCAGTAATGTGATCTGCTCCATCTCCTCCCTGCCAACCCCAGAGCTCGGTGTGTGGATAAGAACAGGGGTCTGGAATCAGACCAACTCTAGTCAGTCTGGATTCAAATCCCCAGCTCCGCCACTTTCTGGCTGTGTGCCAGATTATTTAATCTGTGCCTTAGTTTCTCCATCTCTCAAAAAAGTTAATAATAGTACCTATGTTGTAGGACTGTTGTGAAGATTAAGTGAGTTAACGCAAGGAAGGTGTTCAACAAGCGTGAGCTTCTGCTGCCTTCTCTGTCGCTCATAGCTTATGACTTGTTGTTATACCATATCTCGTGCCTGCTTTATGATAACTTCAGCTTTCATTTGCCCTCTCAATGCCTTGTGGTCTGTCTTTGTGTCACCTTGCACTGCTATTTATTTCCTTTGCTCAGTATTGATTAGTTCTGCTTTCCATGAGCACATGCAGCAATCTCATGATGGCTTAACAGATGAGATAGAACTATATGTGTTGATTTGGAAAAATGTTGAAGATACATTAAAAGGCAGGTGAAGACGAAGGTAAGAATGTGTATAACGTGCTCACATCCGTGTATTTTTGAGAAAGCAATGGAGATACAGTGTGTGTCCATAAATCATATACAGTTGACCCTTCAATAACTCAGGGGTTGGGATGCTGACTCACTGCAGTCAAAAATCCAAGCATACATTTATAGCTGGCCCTCCATATCCTGGTTCCACATCCCAGTCTCAACCAACTTGGCTAGTGCAGCACTGTATTACACATTTATTGGGGGAAAAAACCAAAACAGATAGAAGTGAACCTACACAGGGCTTCCCTGGTGGCTCAGTGGTAAAGAATCCACCTGCCAATGCAGGAGACACGGTTTCAAACCCTGATCCAGGAAGCTCCCACATGCCATAGGGCAACTAAGCCTGTGAGCCACAACTACTGAGCTCCCGTGCTGCAACTACTGAAGCCCGGGAAACTCAAGCCTGCGCTCCACGAGAGAAGGCACTGCAGTAAGAAGCCCACACACTGCAACCAGAGGACAACCCCTGCCTGGCCACAGCTAGACAAAGTCCGCACATGGCAGCAAAGACCCAGCGCAACCAAAGTAGATAAACAAAATTTAGAAAAAATACGTGAACCTGCACAGTTCAAACCTGTGTCGTTTAAGGGTCACCTAGGTACAGATTTTTTTTCAAAGTGGACTTCCCTGCTGGGCCAGTGATTAAGAATTTGCCTTCCAACGCAGAGGACACAGGTTGGGAAACTAAGGTGTCACATGCCACGTAGCAACTAGGCCTGCAAGGCACAGCAAAGATCCAGCACAGACAAAAATTTAAAAATAAAATTTTGAAAGGATATTGTGGTTAGAGAGCATCACTGACTCAATAGACATGAGTTTGAGCAAACTCTGGGAGATAGTGAAGGACAGGGAAGCCTGGTGTGCTGCAGTCCATGGGGCCACAAAGAGTCAGACACAACTTATCAGATCAGATCAGTCGCTCAGTCGTGTCCGACTCTTTGTGACCCCATGAACCGCAGCATGCCAGGCCTCCCTGTCCATCACAACTTAGTGACCCAACAATTGTGGTGGCAGGGTAACACTGCCCCCCCAAATATGTCCTAATCCCCAGAATCTCTGAATATGTTATGTTACACAGCAAAGGAAAACTAAATTTGCAAGTGGAATTAAGGTTGCTACTGACTTTCTTTCCATTTTAATTTTTATGTTGGAGTACAGTTGTTTCACAATGCTGCTACTTTCAGATGTATAACACTGTGATTCAGTTATACAGATATGCATATCCATTATTTTCAGATTCTTTTCCCATACAGGTTATTATTTAACATTGAGTAGAATTCTCTGTGCTATACAGAAGGTCCTCATTGGTTATTTTATATGTAGTAATGTGTATGGGCTTCCCTGGTGGCTCAGACAGGAAAGAATTTGCCTGCTATGGGGGAGGCCTGGGTTCGATACCTAGGTTGGGAAGATCCCCTGGAGAAGGGAACGGCTACCCACTGCAGTATTCTTGCCTGGAGAATTCCATGGACAGAGAAGACTGGTGGGTGATCGTCCATGGGACTGCAAAGAATTGGACACAATTGAGTGACTTACACTTTCACTTTCACTCAGTTCAGTTCAGTTCAGTCGCTCAATCGTGTCCGATTCTTTGTGACCCCATGAACCACAGCACACCAGGCCTCCCTGTCCATCACCAACTCCCGGAGTTCACTCAAACTCACATCCATGAGTCGGTGATGCCATCCAGCCAACTCATCCTCTGTCATCCCCTTCTCCTCCTGCCCCCAGTCCCTCCCAGCATCAGAGTCTTTTCCAATGAGTCAACTTTTCCCATGAGGTGGCCAAAGTACTGGAGTTTCAGCTTTAGCATCATTCTTTCCAAAGAACACCCAGGACTGATTTCCTTTAGAATGGACTGGTTGGATCTCCTTGCAGTCCCAGGGACTCTAAAGAGTCTTTTCCAACACCACAGTTCAAAAGCACCAATTCTTCTGGGCTCAGCTTTCTTCACAGTCCAACTCTCACATCCATACATGACCACTGGAAAAACCATAGCCTTGACTAGACAGACCTTTGTTGGCAAAGTAATGTCTCTGCTTTTGAATATGCTATCTAGGTTGGTCATAACTTTCCTTCCAAAGAGTAAGTGTCTTTTAATTTCATAGCTGCAGTCACCATCTGCAGTGATTTGGGAGCCCCAAAAAAATAAAGTCTGACACTGTTTCCCCACCTATTTCCCATGAAGTGATGGGACCAGATGCCATGATCTTTGTTTTCTGAATGTTGAGCTTTAAGCCAACTTTTCACTCTCCTCTTTCACTTTCATCAAGAGGCTTTTTAGTTCCTCTTCACTTTCTGCCATAAGGGTGGTGTCGTCTGCATATCAGAAGTTATTGATATTTCTCCTGGCAATCTTGATTTCAGCTTGTGCTTCTTCCAGTTCAGCGTTTCTCATGATGTACTCTGCATAGAAGTTAAATAAACAGGGTGACAATATACAGCCTTGCCTTTCTCAAGAGGCAGGTCAGGTGGTCTGGTATTCCCATCTCTTTCAGAATTTTCCACAGTTTATTGTGATCCACACAGTCGGATTCTTAATTTTCACTAGTGTGTATATATTAAACTGACTTTAAAATGGGGGAGATTATGCTGAGTGAACTGGATGGACCCAGGGTCACCACGTACGTGTGTGCCAAGTGCCTGCAGTCGTGTCCGACTCTGTGCCACCCCATGGACTGCAGCCCGCCAGGCTTCTCTGTCCATGAGATTCTCCAGGCAACAGTATTGGAGGGGGTGGCCATGCCCTCCTCCAGGGGATCTTCCCCACCCAGGGATTGAACCCATGTCTCTTACATCCTCCTGTACTGGCAGGCAGGTTCTTTACCGCTGGAGCCACCTAGGAAGCCCAGGGTCACCACAAAGGTCCCGAAAAGCAGAAGAGGAAGAGTCAGAGTGATGAGACATGAGAAGGACTCCACCTGCTCTTGCTGGCTTTGAAGAAGAAGAAAGGGCTATAAGCCAGGGATACAAGCAGCCTCTAGAAGCTGGAAAAGGCAAGGAGTCGGATTCTTCCCTAGAACCGCGGGAGGAATGAAGCCCTGCTTGCACTTTGATGTTAGCCTAGTGGAATCCACCTTTGGGGGTAAGGGGTCCTTTTGCAGCACCTCGCCCATCACTGGGATTTCTGAGAATCCAGATTGGGATAGTGGATTGCTTTGTATGACTTCAGTAACTGTAGTTGAATTAATAAAACTTTGTTGAATACAGGAAAGGCAGTACTTCTGGGAACAGGCAAATAAGCAGGAGTTGTGCCTCAGAGGTATTGGAAATGTCCTGGAAGGTGGCTGAGGCCCAGGGATGGGTATCCAGGCAGTTAGTAGAACAGGGAAGTATGGCCCCAGTCATACAGACAGGGGACTCCCATCTCTGGGAGGGGTACCGCCAAGAGTAGGGCTACAGCCTGGGAGCACTGTGAGGAGAATGAATGACAGTGCAGTGGTATGGACAAGGTCCTACTGTATAGCACAGAGAACTATATTCAGTATCCTGGGATAAATCACAGTGGAAAAAATATTAAAAAGCATGTATATATGCTTAACTGAATCACTTTGCTGTGCAGCAGAAATTAACACAACCTTGTAAATCAACTATACTTCAATAAAAAAACAAACAGACCCAACAAAGGCTTTATTACCCTACATGGGAGTGTTAGATTTTGTGCATTTGTTGCTCAGTTTACATTACACTGAGAAATCTGATTAACCTCAATTATTCAAAGAACCAACTGTAACTGGCCTATCACTAAATTAACAAATTAAGGGGCCAGAGTTACTCAAAGTGGAAAAAAAATGCAATCATTCTGTCAAGGAACTTAAAACTATAATCCTAAGGGACCAGACTACTGACTGAGGCCAAACTCGGGCACACAGAACAAGGACACGGAGACAAAAGGCACTTGTGATCCACTCGAGGGGCTGGGCCAGGGTCTTCGTCTTACAGTTTGAAGAAAGGAGCCATGAAAAGGCTGGGAATCAGACAAGAGTCTGATATGTGCCTATTAACGAGTTCAGAGATCTCAATAAATTATTACTACATCTGAAAAGCTGACAGGTACATGATGAAAAACCAACAGAAAAAGGTCAATGCTCCATCAAAACAGAGCCTAAGTGTCAGATTCTGATTCCACAAATGCCAGTGAACTGGCCCACATTTTTTTTTTTTCTGGCCTGGAAGTTACTTCAGTAAGTGACCCTGTTTGTACATAGTGAACTTGCTTTCTTAGCAAGAAGAGTCCATGTCTGTCAGTTTTGACATCATCAAGCGAGAAGACAAAACGACATTTAGATGGTCAGACAAAAACATGTTTATTATTACTGTTAGTTGTTTAGAGAACACTGGACCATTGAATAATCATTAAGTTTACTGATTAAATTTATTAATATAGACATTTACAAACATAAAGTGCTGTGCTGAAATTAGGAATTACTAGAGTTTTCTGATAACCTTACCTTCCCATTAGCTAATATGAAAAATGATTTCCTTGGACTTCCCTGGTGGTTCAGTGGGTAAGAATCCACCTGCCAATGCAGGGGACATAGGTTCGATTCCTGGTCCAGGAAGATTCCACATGCCATGGAGCAGCGAGGCCATGCACCGCAACACAACTACTGAGCATATGCTCTAGACCCCATGAGCTGCAACTACTGAACTCACACACTACAACTAGTACAGTCCACGCATCCTAGAGCCTGTGCTCTGCAACGAGAAGTCACCACAACAAGAAGCCTGAGCCCCACAGTGAATAGCCCCTGCTCACCGCAAGTAGAGAAAGCCTGCAAGCAGCAGTGAAGACCCAGCAAACCAAAAATAAAAACGGTTTCCTTTATATATGTTGTTGTAATGTGATTAGGTAAGTGGAAGTGAAAGTCACTCACTCGTGTCCAACTCTTTGTGACCCTATGGTCTATACAGTCCATGGAATTCTACAGGCCAGAATAGTGGAGTGGGTAGCCTGTCCCTTCTCCAGGGGATCTTCCCGACCCAGGAATCAAACCAGGGTCTCCTGCATTGCAGGTGGATTCTTTACCAACTGAGCTATCAGGGAAGCCCCATAATTAGGTATCATGTATTGTAATTAGGTGCCATGTATCTAATATTTAACAAGATTCACAGAAGCATCACTTTATGTTTTAGAGCAATAGCTTTTATTATAAAGCTCTTATTTCACACTGGTCACAATTGTATATAGAGTAATAGATCATTGCAGAAGCTAGTGGTAACTCATTCAACAAAATAATCACATATTATACCCATTAATGCCCCATCATCTAAGCAGGTGGTCTGAAATTTCCTTCTGAAGATGTGATTTTACTTATCTATCACACACTTTACAAAATAACTTGTTCTTCCAAAATCAGAGGGGCAAGTGACATGCTTCTGAGACACTTCCATAGTACAGCACTCTGAATTAAATAAGGAAACAGACCAGTTTCTTTTGACAAGTCTCCATATCCTTCTAGTTGCCCAATTCTGTGAATAAGGCAATTACACAGACCTTAAAAAGTCAGAGTAGTCTGAGAGTGGATGGGATACAGTCTCACGGATGTCAATCTCTTCTCATTTGCCAAAGATGCAAGTCAGCACAAAATTCTGACATCTTGTAGTTGCTTATTAAAGTGTTCCTAAGACAGGAAATTGGATCCCTAAGACTGTAAACTGATATATTACTCTCATTGAAAAAGCCTCTGAGAAGTGTGATACATAAGGGAGAGAGGCTTCAGATAGGCTTCTGTAAAACCAACATTTTGACTCTGATTAGAGATGAAGCCATAAGTGAAACTTTGTTTCCACTGAACCCACCTCTGAGAGGTCAGAAAACAAACTCTTTAAAGTGGACACTGGAGTCTATTTCTAGAATAGCTAAATCAGTTAGCTTGGCTGATGGATCTTTGCTGCCAATGGCTCATGAAGTTAGCGCAAAGTACAACCTAGATGTTTGGTGGTTTATTTATTCAGTACCCACAGAGAAGGCCTTTATTAAAAAAAAGAAGAGTGCTGGAACTCCATTACACTAATTTCCTGTTGTAACGTTTCCAACCATATAGAGAATGTCCCAAAAGTCTTAGACTAGTTTTGTGCTTTAATAAACTCAAGGGTCAATATTAAATTGTTTCCTCTTGTCTTGCTATGGCCTCAGAACAAAGCTGGTTGAATATTTCTCGGACTCAGTTTCTTACAGTTCTCTCACTCACACATCATTGGAGATGTGGGTTGTTTTGTGACAAGTACAGAGGTGCACAGTTCTCAGACTCTTGTGTTACAGAAAGAAACCTCAGCCTCTATGTGTGGTATTAATACTACTGAAAATTATTTGGGGCAGTACTGTGAACATTGAGATGGTCATATTTTAATAAATTTCCATACATTCATCCAGTTAAAGAAAACTGTCTTAACTCCAGGTGTTTTCTTTCCTTCTCCCGAATCAGTGTTATTTGGGTTTTTATTCGTGATTTCTTTTGTTTTTATAAGGGTTGTGTATATTTCCTGGGTTCTGGCAATTTCTTTCTGTGCATCAAAATGGACCTTCTGCCTAGTCAGGAGGGGAACAATTAAATTAAAATCATTAATTCGCTTATTTAGCTTTTTGATGTTTTCTTGAAACTGCTCACAAACTTGGTTCCACTGTTTCTGTTCAGCTGATGTCATTGGATTCCCAAGTTTTTTCCTTGACGCTAAAATTGCCTCTCTGAGTTGATCAATGGTATCCTTTATTTCCTTTTGCATTAGGATCCATTCTGGCTGGTATCCATTATCTATCAATATTCTGTTCAGGTTGTGAGTCATAGGATCAATATATGAAGAGCCAGAAAATTTTTTCAGAGGTTTTCCTTTCCCGCTGAGATTGTCAAAGTCTCCTTTTGCCATTGATTCCTGAATGAGATCCTCCACCAAACGCTCTATTGCCTGAGTTATCTTTCGTTCCTTACTGTGTCTTACATCTTTAACAGTGACACTATGAGTGAAATACTGGCTTTGCAGTTTCTGCTTTTGGTATTCCATCACTTGTTCAGTTGCACGGTCTGCTCTAAACTGCCTATACTGCTTCTCTCGTTGACTCGGAGTCCCAAAACCAATACCCTCAAAACTTAAGTAATGCCGGTGTTGGGGTGTTTTATATTTGAATTTTTCTTCTTCTTCTTCTGTGTCTTCAACTTTACTCTGTCCGGCATTTGTCTGTTCTATCACATGGGAAAGTACCTTCCTGTAAGCTTCTTCGATCCTTATAAACGTTGCAGAATCAGCAGTACTAGAGCCACCGTCTGGATGGTATTGCTTGGCAAGCTTACGAAAAGATTCCCTGACATCATCTGCAGAACAGCCTACATCCAGATTCAGCAGCCCATAATATTCTCTTATATTCCTTTTGGATTTATGAGTTGACATCACTCTAGTTCTCATGACACCAAGATATGGACCCATTTTCATTCGATTAGGAATCACTGAAGCAGTTCTCAGATGAGGTCTTAAGATCTGAGCCATCATCACATACGTTGTGTTCCTTGTGGTACCCAGAGTTCTTCCTTAGCAATGATCTATAAAACAACAAATATAGGGTGAAGAAAGTTGTATTATCAGCTAAACTCATATTCCCAGCAATATGGATGAGATTACGCATACAATAAGGGCAGTTCTTTCTAATGCTGCTGCTAAAATTCTCAGAGCTACGATTCATTTATGTTAGCAGAGAAATGGAGGTTGATGATGTCTTACATTACCATATTGCGATACGATCTATATTCTACTCCTCACTAACCCCAGGATGTTAGAGTTGGCAAGTTTTCAGAGATCATCTAATCCAATCTTTTCGTTTTATGAGAAAATGTAGACCCAGAAGGTTAAGCCACATAACCAAATTCAATAACAAGGTGGAAGCAAAATGGTTAGGGTTAGGGCACAATAAGCCTCTTGTTTAACTGTCTGTATCCTCAGCAGATCATGAACTTCATCGGCACCATTACTTCTTTAGTAGAATGTATCATTGTCTTTACCGTCCCAAGGAGTCTTCTCACGAGGAGACATGTGAAATAATCAGAGCACACGCCAAATTATGTACCTAGTCTGACACTAAATTCAATAGAATCAAATGTCCAAAAAAGATTTTAAGCTCTGCAGCTTGTTAGGAAGGAGCTATTCACTCCAAGTCGAAAAACCAAGATGAAAGGGTGAGCCCCCTCAACACGCTGACTATTATTTTTAAAACGCACGGTACAGAAGATGGCAATGAAATGCTGGAAGTGGTTTCATTGAAAATAGGACTTTGATGTATACATGCTAAAACTGAGTTCCCGGGGACTCCAATTTCTGGACAGTTGGGATCGAGGACTTTCAGATTTAACTGGGACTTCGGTGATGGTGCCCATGGTGGCCGTCGCGAGGGAGCGGTCAGTCCCGACGCTGGACACGCCCCGCCCCGCCCCCTACTCACCTCAGACGCGGCTCAGCGGCTCCGGCTACCAAGCTGAGCCTCTGCGCGTGCGTGCGCCATCTGCCCTTCGCTTCACAGGCGTCTCCGCGGGAGGCCCGCGGCAAGCTGCGCCGCTGGGCTAGACCATCTGCGTTTTACACAGAGGGAACCCTCGGGTTGCGGCGGGCAGTATTATACCTAATAGGTACAGATGTCCTACCTTACCAGAGAACCCCAGAATCTCCTTTAGGTCCTAGTCTTCTCAAGAGGACAAGAGCAGGACCTTTCGGGAGGCCCCGCCCAGTCCCGGGCACCAGCTCCTCCTCCGCCCCCACCTGGAGCGGAAGATGGATCGATTGAGCGGGATTCTGGGAGATGTAGTTCTCCCGGAAGTGCGGCGCGCAGGACTGCTTCCGGTAGGAGGGCGGCGGGGAGAGGTTAGGCTGCGAAAAGGACACTGTGGCGCTTCGGTAAAAGTGTAGGGCTTCTCCTAGCCTGTGGCTGGTGTAGGTGGGGACCTTTGAAGTCCGAGTGGTTTGGAGGGCGACGCCGCTCGGAAAATTGTTTTGACGAGGGGGGAGACGAGTCTGTTTCCCCGAACAGGACCTGGACAGCCTCTTCGGGTGTGCAGCCGGGGACACCCTCTCCGAAATTTCTCAGGAAATTCTACCTCAGAAAGATCTAGTTAACCCAGGTTAGAAAGCTGGTCTTTTGTTAGTTCAAGAACCTAGCGAGCAGCTCCTTTAGCCAGGCGTCGGTAGTGGATGAGAACAGTCGAGGACAAAATTAAATTAGGTGTGTTTCCTGGCTTTAAGTTCAGCCACTGTCCTGGGGAATTACTATTTTTCCCTCTTGTACAGGGAGATTTTTTTTTTTAAAGAGGCAGAACCTTGGGGAGTCAGACCTGAGTTGAAAATCCTTTTTGCTTACACTTGCGTTTCTGTTTTTATCTGGCAAATGATTGTACCAGCACATGGTAAACGTGTGTTAAGCCCTTCCTTTTGTCAGGCACTGTACTAAATGCGCTATGTACAGTCTTAAAATCCTTACAACAGCCCTCTGAGGTAAGCGCTATTGTTTTCCCCATTTTACTTATGATGAAATAATAATTGCATCAAACGCAGTACCTTTTTGTGAAAATTACACAATGTATGTAAACCTCTTTGCATTGTGTCTGCCTGGCACGTTAAATTTTTTGTTGTTATGACGATGTCTCCTGAAACAAGCCAGAAATAGGTACTAACCTAGAAAGGCTTCTGAGTAATTGTTGTTCAGTCGTGTCCAACTCTTTGTGACTCCATGGATTGCAATACCCCAGGCTTCCCTGTCCTTCACCATCTCCCGGAGTTTGCTCAGACTTAAGCCCATTGAGTCGGTGATGCCATCCAACCATCTCATCCTCTGTCGCCCCCTTCTGCCTTCGGTCTCTCCCAGCCTTAGGGTCTTTTTCTGTGAGTTGGCTCTTCGCGTCCGGTGGCCAAAGTATCGGAGCTTCAGCTTCAGCATCAGTTCTTCCAATGAAGGTTGATTTCCTTTAGGATTGACTGGTTTGATCTCCTTGCAGTCCAGGGGACTCTGAAGAGTCTTCTCTGGCACCACAGTTCGAAAGCACTGATAAAGCATCAGTTCTTTGGTGTTCAGCTTCTTTATTGTCCAACTCTCACGTTGGTACGTGGCTACTGGAAAAACATAGCTTTGACTGTAATTTGCTACCTTCTACTAGGTATGCAGAAAATGGTTTAAATTTTAATTCAGAGGGATTTCCTTATAAACAAACAATGAACATAAAAGAACTCCAGTGTGAAAGAAAGTGTTTCTACAAGTTTGAATTCTAGCCAATATTTTAAACACGGCTATAAAAGTGGGGAAAGCACACAGTTTTAGAAACTACCCATACTTATGTAGCACTTTGTATTTTATTCAATACAATGCACTAGTCACAAATGTGATTTTTATGTTTACATAAGTAACTATACTTTAGTCCAAGTAGTTAAGTGATTTGGATAAGTGACTAGACTTTGTAAGTTACTGGGACTCTTAAGTCTATTGCTGTTTTCAGAATGTCAGTTTTGTGGTATGATTCTTTACATGTAGAAAGTGAATTGAAGTTAGCCAAGTAATCAGTAAAGCACACTTTCAACCGCAAAGTATAAATTACTTAACTGACCTAGGAGATTATTTTTCTTATGTATATGAAACCGGAAGGTAGGCAGCTTCTGGCATTGGTTCAGCTACCAAGAGGTGCTTTATCATCCTCTCTCTATATATGTGTGTGTGTGTATATATAGATATATATTCTGAATCATTTAAAAATAATTGCATTATTTTAATGCAATTACAATAAAATAATTACATATTACAATAAATTATTACAATATTACATATTAAGTTTAATAAATATCAATATTTAATTCAAGTATTAAATTCCATATTTAAATATTAATATTTAAACAGTAAACATTTAATTTAATAATATTAACAATAATTTAATATTTAAAATTTATTAAATATTAAAACATTACAACAATATATTGTGATATGTAATATTACATATTACAATAAAAATAATTGTATTATTTCCTTTACTCCAAAGCACTTCAGTATTTGTTTCATCAAAGCAAGGGCATTCTCTTACATTATCATAGCTCTGTTAACAAATTCAATAGATTTAACATAGACAAAATATTATTTAATGTAAGTTTTGTATTCCAGTTTCAACAGTTGTCCTGATGATGTCAGTGAGAGCAACCCATAGACTTAAATCAGCAGGTCAAATGAGTGATAAACCAAAGCAGTATTGCTTAGTTTAGTTATGGGCAGAAAGAGTTCACCATCGAAAATATAGTTCCCATTTAAAGAGAAAAATACAGGGACATTCCTGGTAGTCCAGTGGCTAAAACTCCACACTCCCAATGCACAGAGCCTGGATTTGATCCATGATCAGGGAGCTAGACCTCACATGCTGCAACCAAGGGCTTGCATGCCTCAAGTAAGACCCAGTGAAGCCAAATAAATAAATATTAGAAAAGAAAATTTTAGTTCTTTTCCTTTTAAAAGGTGGCTGCATACTCTGCAGTAAATAGTCCTAGTGATTATAAGATGTGGTCAGAGGATTAAATTTAACGTCAGAACCAAACATAGGTTGACTAGCTTTTTTTTTTTTTTTTTTTTTGATCGAGCCAATTTTGAGCAGTTCTGGAGACCAGGGACTGATCCTGGTCCTTGGCCGTGAAAGCGCTGAATCCTAACCACTGGGCCACCACGGACACCTGGTTAACTATCAGTTTTTATGTGATCTGCTACCTTGCTTATTTAAACTCCATAGACTTTTAAACCTGTTCATTTTCAGTTTAAATTGTTAACCACTTTAAGGTTATGTCATAATTCAAATCAACATGGTTGAACCTCAGTCTGTTCTTTTCCACAAAGTCTTAATTAATCACTTCAAGTTTCTCAGCTGGAATGCAGTATAATCTTGTACAAAAGGGCTGGTTTTAAAGTCTATTGGATTTCATGTGTGTAACATGTCCTAGTTTGAAACATCTTTTTCGAAATTCTATACTCTTACAATAGAGTTGAGCATTTTGAAACAAATTTCCCCATAAACCAGGGAGGGTAGAGAGTTCGCACAAATTCCATTAGCATTAAACTTAGTCATTAACTGTGTTTCTGAGTGGGTGGAAAATAGTTGTGATACTTTAAAAAAGTTATTAAAATTTTTTTTCCTACTTTATAGTTACATTAAATACTTATTGAGCTACTGCAAGAAGCTCGGCATTGCAAAAGTAACATTTTGTTGTTGTTCTTGGATATAGTTTCAGGCTTTGACTAAAGCATGTGAGGGCTGTGTTTTAATTCCATCTGTTTCCTCTTTAAAAAAAAAACATTGATTTGTTTATTTTGGGCCACGCTGGGTCTTTTTGCTGTGCATGGGCTTTATTTAGTTCTCTAGTTGCAGGGGAGCAGGGGCCACTCCTGGTTGTGGTGGACATACTCTCATCTGTGCAGTCCACTGCATTTCAGAGCAGAGTCAAAGCACTCAAGCTTCAGTAGTTTGGGCTTGTGAGCACAGTAGTTGTGGTACACTGGCTTAGTTGGCCCTTGGCATGGAGATCTTCCTGGACCAGGGATGGAGCCTGTGTTCCTTACATTGGCATGTGGGTTCTTAACTGCTAGACCACCAGAGAAGCCCTTCTTCCTTCCTTCGTTTCATTTGCTGGTTCTGTGGTAACCGCAAAGAAGCTGGTTTATTTCTAGTAAGTTGTGGTACCATAGAAACCAAAATCATACCCCCCTGCATATTGATGGATGGTTCCATCTGAATTCTAAAGTCACATTTTGTTCAGTGATGTTTGCAAATTGTAACTTCTGAAACTAAAATTTCCAGAAACACCATGAATCTGCTTTCCTCTAGGTGCCATCTCAATTCATTGTTTTTGGTTTATTTTACTGAAATAGAATTGAGGAACAGTATTGTTAGTTTGGTTATATCACTTCCTTTTTTACTCTGATCAAGGAAGTGTTTGTTGTAGACAGTGTCAGCTTTAAATGAAAGGAAGAGGTAAATGAACTTAGATCAGATCAGGTCATATCAGTCGCTCAGTTGTGTCCGACCCTTTGGGACCCCATGAATCGCAGCACGCCAGGCCTCCCTGTCCATCACCAACTCCCGGAGTTCACCCAGACTCACGTCCATCGAGTCAGTGATGCCATCCAGCCATCTCATCCTCTGTCGTCCCCTTCTCCTCTTGCCCTCAATCCCTCCCAGCATCAGAGTCTTCTCCAATGAGTCAACTCTTCGCATGAAGTGGCCAAAGTACTGGAGTTTCAGCTTTAGCATCATTCCTTCCAAAGAACACCCAGGGCTGATCTCCTTCAGAATGGACTGGTTGGATCTCCTTGCAGTCCAAGGGACTCTCAAGAGTCTTCTCCAACACCACAGTTCAAAAGCATCAATTCTTCGGCGCTCAGCCTTCTTCACAGTCCAACTCTCACATCCATACATGACCACAGGAAAAACCATAGCCTTGACTAGACAAACCTTTGTTGGCAAAATAATGTCTCTGTTTTTGAATATGCTATCTAGGTTGGTCATAACTTTCCTTCCAAGGAGTAAGCATCTTTTAAGTTCATGGCTGCAGTCACCATCTGTAGTGATTTTGGAGCCCAGAAAAATAAAGTCTGACACTGTTTCTACTGTTTCCCCATCTATTTCCCATGAAGTGATGGGACCGGATGCCATGATCTTCGTTTTCTGAATGTTGAGTTTTAAGCCAACTTTTTCACTCTCCACTTTCACTTTCATCAAGAGGCTTTTTAGTTCCTCTTCACTTTCTGCCATAAGGGTGGTGTCATCTGCATATCTGAGGTTATTGATATTTCTCCCAGCAATCTTGATTCCAACTTGTGTTTCTTCCAGTCCAGCATTTCTCATGATGTACTCTGCATAGAAGTTAAATAAGCAGGGTGACAATATACAGCCTTGACGTACTCCTTTTCTTATTTGGAACCAGTCTGTGTTCCATGACCAGTTCTAACTGTTGCTTCCTGACCTGCATACAGATTTCTCAAGAGGCAGATCAGGTGGTCTGGTATTCCCATCTCTTTCAGAATTTTCCACAGTTTATTGTGATCTACACAGTCAAAGGCTTTGGCATAGTCAATAAAGCAGAAATAGATGCTTTTCTGGAACTCTCTTACTTTTTCCATGATCCAGCGGATGTTTGCAATTTGATCTCTGGTTCCTCTGCCTTTTCTAAAACCAGCTTGAACATTAGGAAGTTCACGGTTCACATATTGCTGAAGCCTGGCTTGGAGAATTTTGAGCATTATTTTACTAGTGTGTGAGATGAGTGCAATTGTGCGGTAGTTTGAGCATTCTTTGGCATTGCCTTTCTTTGGAATTGGAATGAAAACTGATCTTTTCCAGTCCTGTGGCCACTGCTGAG
This sequence comes from Tragelaphus eurycerus, assembly GCA_935064755.1. NCBI lineage: Eukaryota > Metazoa > Chordata > Mammalia > Artiodactyla > Bovidae > Tragelaphus > Tragelaphus eurycerus. Next base: position 46,693,207 of record CAKXYN010000009.1, read on the forward strand.
TTTTCCAAATTTGCTGGCATATTGAGTGCAGCACTTTCACAGCATCATCTTTCAGGATTTGGAATAGCTCAACTGGAATTCTATCACCTCCACTAGCTTTGTTCATAGTGATGCTTTCTAAGGCCCACTTGACTTCACATTCCAGGATGTCTGGCTCTAGGTGAGTGATCATACCATCATGATTATCTGGGTCATGAAGATCTTTTTTGTACAGTTCTTATGTGTATTCTTGCCACCTCTTCTTAATATCTTCTGTTTCTGTTAGGTCCATACCATTTCTGTCCTTTATCGAGCCCATCTTTGCATGAAATGTTCCTTTGGTATCTCTGATTTAATTAATTAGCATAATAAGACTGAAAATCTTCAAGGGTTGGGAAGAGGTAACCTGGAAAAGAGATTCACACTCATTTGAATATTTTTCCATTCTTCATCTTCTCTAGTGGGTTAACCAGTTATCTAACATCCTAAGATGGTCAGTAAGGGCCACACACAGGATTTGTGGAAGTTTGCTAATGAAAAACTACCCTCCCCAACCCAGGATGCCAGTTTTCATTTTTGGCCTTGAATCAACATAAGGATTTATTGTCATTTGAGCCTGCGTTTGAAGACGCTTGCTCCTTGGAAGAAAATTTATGACCAAACTAGACAGCATATTAAAAAGCAGAGACATTACTTTGCCAACAAAGGTCTGTCTAGTCAAAGCTATGATTTTTCCAGTGGTCATGTATGGATGTGAGAGTTGGACTATAAAGAAAGCTGAGTGCCGAAGAATTGATGCTTTTGAACTGTGGTGTTGGAGGAGACTCTTGAGAGTCCCTTGGACTGCAAGGAGATCCAACCAGTCCATTCTGAAGGAGATCAGCCCTGGGTGTTCTTTGGAAGGAATGATGCTAAAGCTGAAACTCCAGTACTTTGGCCACCTGATGTGAAGAACTGACTCATTTGAAAAGACCCTGATGCTGGGAATGACTGAAGGTGAGAGGAGAAGGGGACGACGGAGGATGAGATGGTTGGATAGCATCACCGACTTGATGGACATGAGTTTGAGCAAGCTCCGGGAGTTGGTGATGGACAGGGAGGCCTGGTGTGCTGCGGTCCATGGGGTCACAAAGAGTCGGACATGACTGAGCGACTGAGCTGAACTGAACACTTTCTGTTCCTTGAAACAATGAATAATATATATACCTCCAATTGCAGGCTAATAGTGGGGAAAACAACTGCACATCAGTAGCCTGAGAATCAAGATTTGAATTGTTTTCAGCCCATATAACATTTACCCAACATGTTTATCAAAATCACAGCTTTACAGCACAACTACTCTATGTTTGCTTTCTTTTTTTAAAGAAAAAAAATTATCTCTGTCTTTGGCTGCGCTGGGTCTTAGTTGCTGCATGAGGGATCTTTTAGTTACAGCAGGTGGGATCTGGTTCCCTGACTGAGTATTGAACCCGGGACCCCTGCACTGAGAACACAGTCTTAGCCCCTGGACCACCGTGGAAGTCCCCATTCTTGTTTTTTCTCACCCTCCAAAATTTGTTTCCAGTTTTATTGAACTGTAATTGACAAAATTTGTATACTTTTACGGTGTGCAACTTGGTAATTTGGTATATGTGCTGCTGCTGCTGCTAAGTCGCTTCAGTCGTGTCCGACTCTGTGCGACCCCATAGACGGAAGCTCACCAGGCTCCCCTGTCCCTGGGATTCTCCAGGCAAGAACACTGGAGTGGGTTGCCATTTCCTTCTCCAATGCATGACAGTGAAAAGTCCAAGTGAAGTCGCTCAGTCGTGTCCGACTCTTAGCGACCCCACGGACTGGAGCCTACCAGGCTCCTCCGTCCATGGGATTTTCCAGGCAAAAGTACTGGGGTGGGGTGCCATTGGTATATGTACAAGTGTGAAATAATCATCACAATCACACTGATTAACAAATCAACATATCATCACCTCACATAGTTACTGTTATCTTTTCCTTTTCTTTTTTGAGATTCCAAGTGCAGGATGGACAGCCTTCATCAATCCTTGGGAAACTTAGGGCTTCATTTATAGTTAAAGAATTTTAATAAGGGAATTCCCTGGTGGTTCAGTGGTTAGGACTCTGCACTTCCACTGCAGGGGGCCAGAAAAAAAGACTTTTTATCTGGAGTTAAGATGCATTATCTTCTTTTTCTCCTGTGCATTGAGTTTGTTCAGCAGCGATTAAAGTCCTATGTGGGGCTTCCCTGGTAGGTCAATGGTAAAGAATCTGCCCACCCATGCAGGAGACAGTTTCTGTCCCTGGTCCAGGAAGATCCCACATGCTGTGGACCAGTTAAGTCTGTGTGCTACAATTATTGAGCCTGTGTTCCGAAACTGCTCAAGCCCATGTCTAGAATCCATACTCTGCAACAAGGGAAGCCACAGCAATGAGAAGCGAGAGGGGAGCCCTCAATCACCACAAGAAGATATGTGCCTGCTCATAGCAACAAAGACCCAGGGCAGTCAGTTCAGTTCAGCTCAGTCGCTCAGTTGTGTCCGACTCTCTGCGACCCCATGGACTGCAGCACACCAGGCCTCCCTGTCCATCACCAAATCCCGGAACTTGCTCAAACCTCATGTCCATGGACTTGGTGATACCATCCAACCATCTCATCCTCTGTCATCCCCTTCTCCTCCTGCAGTCTCTCCCAGCATTAGGGTCTTTTCCACTCAGTCAGTTCTTCACAAAGAATTGGAGTTTCAGCTTCAGCACCAGTCCTTCCAATGAATATTCAGGGCTGATCTCCTTCAGAATGGACTGGTTGCATCTCCTTGCAGTCCAAGGGACTCTCAAGAGTCTCCTCCAACACCACAGTTCAAAAGCATCAATTCTTCAGCACTCAGCTTTCTTTATAGTCAAACTCTCACAACATGACCACTGGAAAAATCATAGCCTTGACTAGACGGACCTTTGTTGGCAAAGTAATGTCTCTGCTTTTCAATATGCTGTCTAGGTTGGTCATAGCTTTTCTTTCAAGGAGCAAGTGTCTTAATTTCATGGCTGCAGTCACCATCTGCAGTGATTTTGGAGCCCAAGAAAATAAAGTCTGTCACTGTTTCCACTGTTTCCCCATCTATTTGCCATGAAGTGATGGGACCGGATGCCATGATCTTAGTTTTTTTGAATGTTGAGTTTTAGGCCAGCTTTTTCATCCTCTTTCATTTTCATCAAGAGGCTCTTTAGTTCCTCCTCAGTTTCTGCCATTAGGGTGGTTTCATCTACGTAACTGAGGTTATTGAAAATTCTGGCAATCTTGATTCCAGCTTGTGCTTCATCTAACCTGGCCTTTCACATGATCCATATAGTTGGCAGGGTGACAAAAAAGCAATCAATCAGTTTTTTAAAAATTAAATAGAATAGAATTAAAATAAAAAAACACAGTAAGGAATACATGTTACCAAGGAGGTAGGAGACACTAAAAATTATAATATTGCTGGAAGAAATGAAAGAAGACCCAAGTAAAAGGAAAGACATCCTGTATTCATTGATTGGAAGACAATATTATTCAGATGGCAATACTCTCCAAATTAATCTACAAGTTAAATTCCTTTCAAAATCTCAGTCAGCCTTTTTGAAAAAAAGTTGACAAGGTGATCCTGAATTTACATGGCAAGTCCCAGTACACAGAATAGGGACTTTCCAGGTGGTCCAGTAGCTTAGACTCCACACTCCCAGTGCAGGAGGCCTGGGTTTGATCCCTGGTCAGGGATTGCACATGCCACAACCAAGACCTGATGCAGCCATATATATATATTAAATGGAACACAGAATATAAAAAACAGTCTTGAAAAAGAAGAACAAAAGTGAGGACTCACCCTTATTTCAAAACTCACCACAAAGCTACTGTAATCAAGACTTTGTGGTACTGGCATAGGATAGACAATGAATGTAGGATATCAATGAAATGTAATTGAAAGTCGAGAAATAAACTATTGCATTTTTGGTCAGTTGATTTTTGACAAGTGTGCCAAGACAAATGGGAAAAATAGGCTTTTTAGTATGTGGTGCTGGGACAACTGTATATCCACTTGCAAATGAATGAAGTTGAACCCTTGCTTCACATTATATTAAAAAATGAACTCAAGATAGATCAAAGGGCTTCCCAGGTGGCGCTAGTGGTAACGAACCTGCCCGCCAATGCAGGAGACGTAAGAGACACGTGTTTGATCCCCAGGTCAGGAAGATCCCCTGGAGGAGGACATGGCAACCCACTCCAATATCCTTGCCTGGAGAATCTCATGGACAGAGGAGCCTGGAGGGCTGCAGTCCATAGGGTCACAGAGTTGGACATGACTGAAGCAACTTAGTACACAAAAATATAAAACTCTTAGAAGGAAACAGATGTAAAGCTTTGTAACCTTGCATTTGGCAATGGTTTTTTAGATATGATACCAAAAACACAAGTAATAAAAAATAGAAAATTGGGCTTCATCAAAATTAAGAATATCTGTGCTTCAAAAAACACCATTAAGAAACTGGAAATGCATGCCACATAATGTGAGAAACAATTTTCAGATCACATATCTGATAAGAGTCTGATATCCAGAATATATAAAGAACTCTTAAAATTCATTAATAAAAAGAAATTTAACTCAGTTTTAAAATGAGCAAAAATTTGAATACCACATTTCAACCAAGTGAAAGTGTTAGTCACTCAGTCATGTCCAACTCTTTGTGACCCCGTGGACTGTAGCCCTCCAGGCTCTGTCTGTGGAATTCTCCAGGTAAGAATACTGGAGTGGGTAGCCATTCCCTTCTCCAGGGGATTTTCCCTGTCCAGGGCTTGAACCCAAGTCTCCTGCATTGCAGGGAGATTCTTTACCATCTGAGCCACCATGGAAGCCCATTTCACCAAAGAAGATGTACAAATAACCACTAAAACATTAAAAGATGCTTATCTCTCTTTGCTATTATCTGGAACCCTGTATTCAGTTGGAAATGTCTTTCCGTTTCCCCTTTGCCTTTTGCTTCTCCTCTTTTCTCAGCTGTTTGTAAGGCCTCCTTAGAGAACCATGTTTCTTCTTGCATTTCTTTTTGTTTGGGATGGTTTTGGTCACTGCCTTCTATACAGTGTTATGGACCTCTGTCCTTAGTTCTTCAGGCAGTCTGTCTACCACATCTAATACCTTGAATCTGTTCATCACCTCCACCATATAATGATAAGGGATTTGATGTAGGTCATACCTGAATGGCCACTACTTTCTTCAAGTTTGAATTTTGCATTAAGGAGCTGATGATCTGAGCCACAGTCAACTCCTGGCCTTGTTACTGCCGACTGTATAGAGCTGCTCCATCTTCAGCTGCAAAGAATATCATCAATCAATCTAATTTCGGTATTGATTGACTGGTGATGTCCATGTGTAGTCTTGTATCATTGAAAGAGGGTGTTTGCAGTGCGTTCTCTTGGAAAAACTGTTACCCTTTGCCCTGCTTCATTCTGTACTCCAAGGCCAAACTTGCCTGTTACTCCAGGTATCTCTTGCATTCCTACTTTGTGTTCCAATCCCCTATAATAAAAAAGACATTTTTTTTTGGTGTTAGTTCTAGAAGGTCTTGTAGGTCATCATAGAAGCATTCAACTTGAGCTTCTTCACCATCAGTGGTTGGGGGATAGACTTGGATTATAGTGATGTTAAACAAAAGGCACACTTGACATTTACCTTCAATCTTACAGGGTGTGAACACCCTCAGGGCACCAAATGAAGGTGTGGTTGAAAAGGCTGATTTGCTGCGGAGGTGGAGAATAGGAAATAAATTCTTTACAAAATTGGAGGGTTTCCAATACTTGGCTTTCAACACAATCTAGTATATTTGTCAGGTGATCTTTTTCTCCATATGGATTTTAGTTCCCCCGTCAGGGATCAAACCTGTGCCACCTACATTGGGAGCGCCGAGTCTTAACCACTGGACTGCCAGGGAAGTCCCTCAGCTGAATATTTAATTAAAAATGTTTAATGGTAGACCTTGTTTCGGTTTTGTTTATAACAGAAGCAGTCAAGGAATTGAATGATATTGCTCCAGAACTTTCTTCATATTAATTTTTGGAGGTTTGTGGTGCAGAAAGATTTAAAATGCAGTTTGACTTCAGTGTCCACAGATATTTCAATTCATGAACCTTTTAAAAAATAAACCTATTTGTAATATTAGGCTTCCCAGGTGGTGCTAGTGGTAAAGAATCCAGCTTGCCAATGCAGGAGGTGCAAAAGATGCTGGTTTGATCTCTGGGTTGGGAAGATCCCCTGGAGTAAGAAATGGCAACCGATTCCAGTATTCTTGCCTGAGAAATTCCATGGACAGAGGAGCCTGGCAGGATACAGTCCATGGGCTCGCAGAGAGTCAGACATGACTGAGTGACTGAGCACATTTGTAGTATTATCCATGCAGTGCTTTGTTGCCATGCTCACAGTGCAGGTGGGGCTTAGGAGTTGGCACTTTTAAGCAGCTTAGCCAGGGACCTACCAGGTTAACAGACAAGTTTTGGACTAGGATTGCTGTTCAGGTGGATTAGTATGGTTTTGAAACCAGGCATCCTGTGGGCTCCTGGGCATGGAAACCTTTTGTCTCCCATTTTTTTGTAGGCAAGACTCCAGCCTCCATGACCTTCCCTGAGTTCCAAAGAGTGGATTTGAACAGTTGCTAATCAGTGAGGAGCAGCCAAGAAAACAGCTGAGGCAAGATTAAAGGGACCAGGGAATTCATCAAGGTCAGGAGACCCACCACCTGTGACCCCACACGTACCCCAACCTTGTCAGCAACTCCACCCTTGAAGTGTTTTTATAAAACTCAACAAATCCTTCCAGGTTAGGACACATACTTTTTCAAGCCAGGAGCCTTCTGTGCCCATCTTTACCTGGCAAAGCTGTAAGGTTCTCCTTTTCTATTTCACCCAAACTCTGAGATTTGATTTGGCACAGGTGCAAAGAGGCAGAATTTTTGGCATTATAAAGCAGATGGCATGCTGTCACAAAGCGTGGGAAATTGTCTGTATTGACTTCTTGCTCTATGTGAAACTATTTTATATGTAAGTTTGATGCATTTTATAAGATTAAAAATAATCCTGATCTATTTTAAAAATTATACAAATCCATCTTTTTATGGTAACAGGAGTTGTATCTTTTGGGGGAATAGTTTTATCGACTATAATTCATATGGCACACAATTCACCATTTTTGAATACAGTTCAGTGGTTTCAGTGTGGTCATGGGGTGGTGCAACTATGTTCTCACAATCAACCCCAAGAGACACTGTAGAGGTCATCGCCTCCAAAGACCTCTATTCCCATAGCCCTGGGAGACTGTTAGTCTCCTCTATCTCTAACGATTTGCTTGTTCCAGACATTCCACATAAATGGAATCTTAAATGTGTAGTCATGTGACTGGCTTCTTTCACTGAGTATGTTTCAAGGTTGATCCATGTTGCAACCAGTACTTATTTCCTTTTTATGGCAGAGTAATATTTCATTGCAGGGATAGTCTACATTTACTTGATTTTGTTATCTAATGGACATTTAGATTATTTCTGGTTACAGCCTTGTGGTTAATACAAGGTTTACATGGCTTGAGAAAGAATGGCTAGAAGACTGTCTAAAAGAGCATAGGGATGGAGGAGGTAAAAATTGCATATTAGATAATTGGTAAAAAATAGTTCAGGCTTTTACCAGTTCAAATAAAAAAGGTAAGAGGAACTGTCAGCATAATGTGAACTTCAAAAAATAACTGTTATTAGTCTTCCCAAACCTCTTGCAGCTGCATGTCACCTGACCTTTGGAGCTGGGCCTTTGTCAAATCCGGGCCTCTGAGCATGGGAATCCTTGTCACATGGGGGCATCCACCATCATGTGAGGCAACCCAAAGGCTGTGTCCTAGTCTCTCTACCTCAGGCCGTTAGAGCAGGGTGAGTGACCTAGACTTGACCAGTCAGATGATCCTGCCTGGGCAAGTGACCCAGAGACTGAGGAAGTCAGGGTGCACGTCAGTCGTGGAAGCAGCGACAGACTGAGTGCTCACTGAAGCGAGGCTGAGGGAGGCTGACTTGGCCGTGGCACCCACATCCTTGCCTGTCTTCCCCTGGGCTTGACTTTGGCTGTGGTTCTGACCGCTCAGCATGGGAGCGAATAGCCAAGAAAACTCGGGTGAAAAAAAAGTAATGAGGGACTAGCTACACCAGGTACTAAATGCCGCACTGTACTGGAGTTACTTAACTCAACTTGGCACATTACTTTACTTAACTTTATTTAGCACAACTCGGGGGATCTCAGTTCCCCAACCGAGACTGAACCTAGGACCTTGGCAGTGAAAAGTGATGAGTCCTAACCACTGGACTGCCAGGGGATTCCTTGTACTTATTTTTAAAAATTTGTATAGTAGTTAAAAAATGGTGAAACATTTAAGAAGGTACATTTAGAGGAGGCTAAAATCTCTTTAAAATTATTGTAACATTCCTCTCTAGAATATCTGACTTACCCATCACTTTGAAACCGGCACTTGAACGCTTTGACTGTTGTGTGTAACCTGCACAACTGATTAAAGTCGAACCCCCTTTCCCCTATCTCATATCTTTATACCTGAACACAATGTAGGGGCTTGTTTAATCCTACTTACACAAATAGAAACAGACATTAAAGACAAACATCCGTTTTCATTAACAAAACAATTTAACATCTTGTTTTCACCCTTCTATGCATTGCCTCTTTAAGTTAAACGACCTTGAGTATCATTTTAAACCAAATGGCTGCACATACACTCAGCATGTCCAAATACTGTTCATCACAAACTAGACAGCGGGACACCCTATGTGACTCCTTTGTCCTTTCAGTATGCAAGAGTCCTGCCTGCTACTTTTTTTTTTTGGTTCCATCAACCAGGTATTTCTGACACAATTTGATTCTTCCTACCTGAAGATATTGGATCAGCTGCCTTCCATGGAGTCCAGGTTCCTTTTTATGGGGATTAGTGTCTAAATAAGGGTTGGAAAATTATATTTCTTAAGTCACAAATGGATTGGTTTTTCTAATTTACATCTTGATATCAGCTTCTACTTTTATTATAGGGTGTGATTTTATCAACTAAATAACATTTTGCTTTGTATCTTCCAACTTTCTAAAAACTTCATAGGATATTGTTTGGCACTTAATTATGTACATAATAGGCACATAATTATGTTGAGTGAACTCCCTAGACAAAAATGAATCGACTGTTTCTGCAGCAAAGGTACCTGTATGAACTGATGTACCTGGAACAGCATTTGATGGCAGTTGCTGACCACAGTCAGTGAAAGGTAGGGTATTGTTGCCCAGCTGCCGGGGAACGTGGCTTGGATGAGAGGCAGTTTTCATCTGACTTTGTTTCTCTTCACCCTCTACTCTTTCCCATTCTAAGGCAAGAACTTACTATTTTCTATGTGTAACTACTGTAAGGGTCCTGTACTGTTGAGGTTTTGAGTTTAAACTCCAAGGGAGGACTTGTACAGGGCTTTGAGGTACCTTCCAGCAAGGTGCCCACTGCTGGGCAGGCAGAACTTTTTAAGCCCCTATGAAAGTGGTTCAGAATAAGGCTGGCTGGCAAGTGCCTGTGGGCCTGGTGGCCATTCACTGTTTGCTCAGCTGTGACAGAAATGTGGTCCTGTGCATATGCCCAGAATGTGAACCTAGACCTCCCAGTTCCAGAATTGCATATCCAGATTGGAAACAACTGGCCAGGGAGGGAAACCATGTGGTCCCTTTAAACGCTTTACTAATGTTCACTGCAGCACTGTTTATAATAGCCAGGACATGGAAGCAACCTAGATGTCCATCAGCAGATGAATGGATAAGAAAGCTATGGTACATATACACAATGGAGTATTACTCAGCCATTAAAAAGAATACATTTGAATCAGTTCTAATGAGGTGGATGAAACTGGAGCCTATTATACAGAGTGAAGCCAGAAAGAAAAACACCAATACAGTATACTAATGCATATATATATGGAATTTAGAAAGATCGTAACAATAACCCTGTATGTGAGACAGCAAAAGAGACACAATTGAATAGAACAGTCTTTTGGACTCTGTGGGAGAGGGCGAGGGTGGGATGATTTGGGAGAATGGCATTGAAACATGTATAATGTCATATATGAAACAAGCCGCCAGTCCAGGTTTGATGCACAATACTGGATGCTTGGGGCTGGTGCACTGAGACGACCCAGAGGGACGGTATGGGGAGGGAGGAGGGAGGAGGGTTCAGGATGGGGAGCACATGTATACCTGTAGCGGATTCATTTTGATATATGGCAAAACCAATACAATATTGTAAAGTTAAAAAATAAAAACTAAAAAAAAAAAAAAAAGATTTAAACTGCTTTTCAATTTTTTCCATTAAACCATAATGTGTGGTGCATTGTAACTTTGTGTACTTGACAATTTATATATCCTTAGAAAAATATTCAGAAATTGAATGACTTAGAGAACTTTTGAGGTTGTCATAAAAGTTCTTTGGAAATAACAAAAAGTGTCTAAAACAACCATCTTTTGAATACTCTATTGTGGTTGTTTTGAATAATTTTAGGAAATCTTCTATTCATCTTTGGATTGCTATTGTTATGTCTTACTAACAAATACTTCAAATACCATCTGTTTGGGTTTTCCACTTACTGAACTTCTTTCACATTTTTGACAGAAAAGCACAAAACTAATTTTTTTAACTTAAGGCATGGATTCAATCTGTTCAGAATCCAGGTGTTTAGCTGTGCCAAGAAAATGTATTATTTTATAGAGAATCTTTCATTTTCAATCAAAATTTTGAAACAAAATACTTAAACACATCCTGCCACTGGATCCAAATATCATTTGTGAAACAAGGTCCATTTTTCAGCAAGAATCCAATTTCAAGGTATGTTTGTGGAGCAAGAGACTTTCTCTCCTATATATTAGAGGCCTTCAAACACAAAGACACAACAAATTAAAAAAGGAGAGGAAGAGAAAAGATCATAAGGAGGAAGGGTCTGCTTCACTCGGTAAAAGCAATGACAATTCTCAGTTGTATTTCAAAATTTAATGTAACCAGTATGTTTAAACTTACTAATAAGTTTAAACTTACTAATAACTCTTTTTTTATAAACAGTAATATAAATGCTTTTTAGGAGACTGTTTAATCCACAACCCTGTGCAATATGTACATGTTCTTGTGAATATAATATGAATATGTACATGTTCTTATGAAAATTGGTAAATTAATAATTTTATAATAATTAAATAACATAAAAAAAACCCCACAAAAAACACTTTATTAGTCTGAGTAGATTGCCTCCTATCCTCCCAAACTGTGAAGCTGAAATCTGGGTATTATAGAAATCGTCAATATGATACTTCAAAGCACAGAGAACACTATCCCTCAATGGGAACTACCCAGAAATTTTATGATACCAACTTATGATCAGAATAATTCAAGAAATCTCGATTCAAATTAGTACAGATATATAATATGGGGACAAGATACTAACTTATTAGACTTGTTAGCTCTTTGAAAAAGAAAAGACTAAGTTTTGGTATAATACTTGGCTGCGAGTAAAAGGAATTCTGAAGGCCTAGTTTGATTATGAACAAGAAGGTGCCAGACAGGTAAAACATGAAAGACCACTGAAAGCAACAGATGTCTCAAACCTTTTAGGTGGATGAGAAGTGAAGTTGCTCAGTTGTGTCCGACTCTTTGCGACCCCATGGACTATAGCCTATCAGGCTCCTCCGTCCATGGGATTTTCCAGGCAAGAGTGCTGGAGTGGATTGCCATTTCCTTCTCCAGGGGATCTTCCCAACCCAGGAATCGAACCCGGGTCTCCCGCATTGCAGGCAGACGCTTTACTGTCTCAGCCACGTGGAGTCCAGGATAAAAAGTCCCCCTGCAGCACATACAATGCTCTCAAAGCTGTCTCCATTCCCAAGGGGATGACGCTTCAGTACTCTGTGACCCAACAGATCCTGCCATTTTCTCCAAGCCGTACAGCTCCACTGGCCACCAGCTGGAGGGCTGAGGGAAATATTTTATGTTCTGCTAATTTTACTCTCTCAGATAGAGTTTCAACAGTGTCACCCCTCTTCACTGGAACGGCTTCTTGTAAGATAATCTGACCGGCATCTACATCTTCCTGGAAAAGAAAGCAGAAGTTTGGAACGTTACCTCTGGCCAAGTGCAACTGACATTTAAATACTAATCATGAGCCATACTCACAGCTACAAAGTGCACGGTGCACCCGGTGATTGTGACCCCAGCATCCAGGACTTGTTCATGGGCATTTGAACCCTTAAACGAAGGGAGCAAGGATGGGTGGATATTGAGCATTTTCCCTGGAAATTAATTAAAATGTGGTCAGAATCTTGAATGTACACTTTCCTGTCTAGAATTAGGAGTCAACAGGAGCAAGCTTTCTCTAGTTTGGGTGTTTTCATTGTCAAAGAGAAATGAGGAAAAATGAAATACACGTTCTCATCCAAGGAGGCCCTGGGAGCAGCAGGTTTCTGCCTTGCACATATGAAGACACAATGAGGGACTCTGAACAGGTGCCGGCAGTGACTAAAAGCTGGATGGAAAGGGGTCTATTCTGGCTTATAGGGCTCTTGACATTAACAGCGGATCCTGTGCAATCTGACAATAGTACCTTCTTTGCCATTTTCTGGCAATGGTTCACACTTCTAAACAAGGAAAAAAGTCTCCTCCCAGTATTTATCCAGAAGATGAAATATTATATTTGTATTAATGTGAAAGCAATCTAAGCTATCTTAGAAAACATATAGCACACCAAAGAAAACTGATGAAGAAGGATAATAAGTCATCACTGGGTCATTCTCTGGGCTAAAGGCAAAAGGAAATTAAATTATTATGTATGTCAAAATAAAATGTCATAGTAGATCTCTCATGACTAGAATGGTTTGGTAAATTAACCACCCTAGAGTCATTTTCAGTTGATTTCTCAATGTGGTATCAAACAGTTTTTTGCTTACCATTCCATTTTCTGACGAAGGGGCCAGACAAAATTCTCATGAATCCTGCAAGACAGACTATATCTGTGGAGAACTCTTCAAGGACTTCGTCAATTGCAGTGTCAAATGCTGCACGATTTTTATATAATTTATGATTAATTACCTAGAAGAGAAACGGGTACCATCTGTCTCCAACAAATTAACCAACAATAATTTAAAATCCAACCTATAAATAGACTACATTGACCATCTGAAGACACATGTGATATCAAGAATGAAGGAATGAACTGGAATGGAAAGGCAAGCCTAGTGGCTACCCCAAATCCGGATGTGTTAAGAACACTTAGGGGCAGACTATGGGCTTGAATAATCTGTAAAGATACTTTTCAAAGTAACTTACTCTCGTGGGAATCCCGGCTTTTTCTGCTTTATCTAAGCCAGCCACTGCAGCTTTGTTGGAGATCACAACGACAATTTTTGCTAAGCTACTTGACTCCCTAGTGCTATCTATGAGAGCTTGGAGGTTCGATCCTGAAAAAAGGCAAAAAAACACAGGTGAAGGCATACTTCTTTAAAATGTTTATATACTTCAAATAGGGAATGGTCAAGGTTTTTGAATAAAAATGTCTTGGAAAAGACTGGCAAGATATGTGAGGCTTTTACATTTCCTTCCTCTTGGAATAATGAATTAGTATCTCATGAAAAACGTAAGCACAAAACATGATTGAGCATAGCAGTAGAAAGTTTGCTGCTGCTGCTGCTAAGTCACTTCAGTCATGTCCGACTCTTAGCGACCCCATGGACTGCAGCCTACCAAGGTCCCCTGTCCTTGGGATTTTCCAGGCAAGAGTACTTAACACAGGTTAAAACTGAAGGATGAGGAACAAGCTGCTTAATTAAACAAGAAAAAAACCCGAACACTTTCAAGAAGAATAAACCACTACGACTGACCTCTTACAATCATTTCTTTGCTTTACCATCAACTTGGGTCTAAAGTATACCGAAACCTTAAAATAGACTTGTAAAGCATTTATATTTCTGATAATGTAATTTAAAGAAAGAATCTGATATGTACTTATGAACCTATTGTATATTTACAAGAATGTTCATAGCAAAGTCACTGAAAACAGTGGTGGGAACTGCTGGGTGGTCCAGCGGTCAGGACTCTGTCCACTTACTGCCAAAGGCCTGGGTTCAACCCCATAAGCCAAAAATCGTGCTGTATCCATCCATATGAGAGAAAACAATGCTCTTATTACTTTACCCCTCTGCCCACAAGAGGCAAATGAAAATTTTGTACTAAGTTACTGTTGACAATTAAAAAAAAGCCTCAACTGTCTTAAGACCTTTCAACTATAAAGCTACAATCGAAAAGTTACAATTTGCATTCTGTCTAGAAAAGCTTCTCTCTCTTCAACCATCTTCCCAACACCCTCTATTTTCCTTTAGAAGCTGTCTAAAATGCCTGAGAAAAGTGGAAGGACTGAGGATGCAGAATAGCTAACATTCCTTAATAATCCTCAGCCCCATTCCTAACAGTGTTCTCACAGTTGGAGGTTTTTTTAGGGGGAAGAATGGGAAAAAAGGAAGAGCATGTCTACAGCTCTGTAGTAAAGAGGGAGCCATGTCTCACCTGTCCCAGAAATTAAGACAGCTACTCTTGCCTTTTTCGGTTGAACAGAGAAATGATTTCTCGAGGTTCCATTCTTCAATACTGATCCATTTGTTTGCATGGTTTCAATCAGATGCTCGACTTTTACACGAGGAGAACCTTTGGTGCAAACATACTCAATAAGTAAATCAAGAACAACTCTGAATTAACAGTAATATGGAAAGAGAAGTGTTTTAAAAACACTTTCGAACACTGATTTTATTCTCAAAATAAGATATGCAGGATTAAAACAAACAGTAAGTTTGTTTTACTTATCATTACTCACTCATAGAAACTTCCTGAAGGCGGACACTGCCCACTTCAACTAAAAGCTACAGCACTGTAGCTAAAGTGGATATGTTAGTGCCTGCCAGTGTTCTCTCCCTTCTCCTGTAAATCTTCCATTCACACTAGTGCTATGACCTCTCAGCTTAAAGGGTAGGCATGTGACCAAGCAAGACCATTCGAAGGTTTGATATAGAATGTTGAGAAAGAGAGGGCCTCTCTTAGTGCAATGTGAGTTGAAGGATGTGGGTATTTGGAGAGCCTGCCTGAAAATGAAACCTACACAGTAAAGGAATGAAAGGCAAAATTAACAAGTCTTGACATCTCTGTTAGAGAATCTGAGTGGGTTTTCTGCCATTCTGCCAATTTCTAGTGCTTCTAAGAGTTTCGGGTAATACAGTGCTCGTCAGGGTGCTTGCTCACTGCTCCTCAAATTGAGTTGTGCCACAAAGCAGAGCCTGACCCAAGTCCTCACGTGAGAGATTGCTTTGGGAAGTGACAGGGAATGGTGATGGGGAAGATTCTTATACTGAGTGTGTTATTCAGCTGGTCACTGCTGTGGGCAACTTGGGCTTGATCCTACTGGGACCCTCAAAGGAGGCATGTAGACAGACTGTGCCTAGAACCACTCCCTCCTTCTCTGTTTCTCAAGTGGGTGCTGACTCATTATCTCTCACCCCACTGATCAAGGCTTGCTTCCTGCAGGGTGTGGTTGTGCGTGTGACTGCTACATACAGGGGTCAGACCCTGAGGCAGAAATGAAGAGACATGTGGTATTACTGGCTGGGATGTTTCCATGTGAACAGCTGTGTAAAGATAGTTGCCATAGCAGTGGGTAGGCAGAGCTCCTAAGGCAGGGCACAGTTATATTGAAGGTTATAGATCTAAGAGCCACTGAAGGAAGAGGTTACCTTCGGGACACGCAACCACTCTGCCGATCACGTAGGCTTCTTCCTGGTGCTGCTCAATATCCTTCAGAGTCTGTTTCACCAGGTCCTCTGATACCACGAGGGCAGCCCCAATCCCACAGTTAAATGTTCTGGCCATCTCCTCTTCAGAGAGGTGGCCTTCCTGCTGTAACCATGAGAAGATCCTGGGGACCCTCCAGGTCTGGGCATCTAAAAACAGGCAAGAATTGTTCCTTAACCTACTGTTGACCCAAAGTATGAAAGCACGCACATTTACAAAGCTATGGAAATTAAAACCAGGACAGCTATTTTATATAAGGAAAAACTACTAACTGGCCTTTCAGAACCTTTCTGGGGATCCATCTGTACTAAGGCATTAAGAACACTTTTGTGTCACACTTGGCCAATATTCACAATTGAGCAAATTTCTGCTCAATTAGTTTTGTGCTGCATTAACGAACTAGATCCTTAGAAATTCCCTGATGAAACAGATGCTCTAATGGGGCTGAATTCCAGTAAAGGCTGGCATACTACCCTCTGAGAATGTCTAGTTGGGTCTTAGCGATGACCAAAACACACTCTAAGTTTGACGCAAAACTAGTGGCTTATATACAGACTTAGAGGAAATACAGCTACTACTGTAGAAAACTTATGCTATATAGAAAGTTTAAGAGCAATACTCTGCCCCTCTGCATTTATTTTAAAATTAAGGGAACCCCTGTCAGTCCACAGGTTCAATTCCTGTTAAAGGAACTGCTGCTGCTAAGTCACTTCAGTCATGTCCGACTCTATGTGACCCCATAGACGGCAGCCACCAGGCTCCCCTGTCCCTGGGATTCTCCCCAGGCAAGAACACTGGAGTGGGTTGCCATTTCCTTCTCCAATGCAGGAAAGTAAAAAGTGAAAATGAAGTCACTCAGTCGTGTCCGACTCTCAGCGACCGCATGGACTGCAGCCTACCAGGCTCCTCCATTCATGGGATTTTCCAGGCAAGAGTATTGGAGTGGGGTGCCATTGCCTTCTCCGGTTAAAAGAACTAAGATCATGCAAACCGCAGTACGGCCAAAAAATAAAACAAAAACAACAAACAAGCTAGACTTCAGATCAGATCAGTCGCTCAGTCGTATCCGACCCTTTGCGACCCCATGAATCGCAGCATGCCAGGCCTCCCTGTCCATCACCAACTCCTGGAGTTCACTGAGACTCACGTCCATTGAGTCAGTGATGCCATCCAGCCATCTCATCCTCTGTCGTCCCCTTCTCCTCTTATCCCCAATCCCTCCCAGCATTAGAGTCTTCTCCAATGAGTCAATTCTTCGCATGAGGTGGCCAAAGTACTGTTTAAAAACTTTTTTTTTTGGCCCCACTGCATGGCCTGCAGGATCTTAGTTCCTGGACCAGGGACTGAAATGAGGCCACCACAGTGAAGTGCTGACTCATAACCACTGGATCACCAGGGAATTCCCAACCAATAAGTTTCTTGAAACAGCAATCTTCACTTATTGTCTTTGTATCTATCTCTGCTATCATCCCTTGTGCCAATAATCTGGGGGGTGGAATCTACCCTCTCAAGTTGCTTTTTGACATTGCTAACCAGTGTCATGTTGAAAACCTTGCTTGGAATTGATACTTTCACATGGTTTACCCCGATTCAGACTGTTTAACTTCCCACAGAAATACTGCAATGAACATGTCAAAGACTTAAAACAGTGTATTCTCATTCTCTATTCAAATCTACTCTTCTCCTGTCCCATGCATGTTCCCACCTATGCACCCACTAAACCAGAAGCCTGGGACTTCTTTATTCATGCTAAGCACACAATGATTCTTCTGTCTCTCTTCACAATGCCTTGGTTTGGGTCCTCTTTATCCCACACATGTACCATTTAATAACTACCACTTCTCTTTCCCTCCCAGCAAGTTCCTGATTCTATCTTGACAGAGCTTAAGCTTACCAACCCCCTGGTGAATCTGCTTAGAAAATTTCACCTAATATAACTCAATTACAGGGCTGTATGCCTTATATGTAGGACTTCCCGTGTGGCTCAGACGGTAAAGCATCTGCCTACAATGCAGGAGACCTGGGTTTGATCCCTGGGTGGGGAAGATCCCCTGGAGAAGGAAATGGCAACCTACTCCAGTACTCTTGCCTGGAAAATCCCATGGATGGAGGAGTGTGGTAAGCTATAGTCCACGCGGTCGCAAAGAGTCAGACACGACTGAACGACTTCACTTGGTCTATGCCTTATAAACATGGGCAATAAAGTGAAAAGATATGGTAAAGGGTCAGTCCGATTTTTTCCACATGAAGTCCAAATGATGAATAATTTCTGGGTATAATCCTATGTGTATTTAATCTACCCAAAGAGTTTCCTTCCATAATATATTTTTTCTTCTAATAGTTTTCTGAGCAAAATTTCTTTTTCGTGATCTTACCTAAATTCACCCCCAATTTCTGAGGGAGGACTCTGGGGATGTTTTCCAGTAATCCTCCACCAGTAATATGCGCAATGGCCTTAACATGTCCTGAACGCAAGACAGGTAACAGTGAGTGGCTGTAGATTCTGGTTGGGGTTAGAAGTAAGTCACCTGTATATTGGGAAGATAAGATAAAAACTTAAGTCTATGAAATGAAACCAAAGCATACATAAAAAATCTGAAACAGAGGACTGTGACCCTGCCAGATACACCTATTCTATAACGTCTAAGCAGCCAAACTGCAGCCTAAGTATTAACAATTTGTTCCATTCTAACTTTAAGTAATGAAATCAGCCTAACTCTAGTGACTGGCTGCTCAGACATTTCCAAGCAGGAGAGTTTAAACCTGAGTATGTGTACCTAAGGTCTGGTCACCACAGCCATCAGGTGCTGGAGAAGAGTACTCGAGAGAAGATTTTGCAACAATTTTTCTCACAAGGCTGAATCCGTTGCTGTGAAGACCAGATGAAGCAATTCCAATAACAGCGTCCCCTTCCGTGATTCTTTCCAGGTGAGGAAGTTTCTGATCCCGCGCCATGGCACCAACGGCAAAACCAGCTAGATCATACTCTCCAGGAGGGTACATGTCAGGCATCTCTGCCGTTTCACCTCCTGGCAGGAAAAGAAAACAATAACAAAGAAATCATTGAATGTTTATACACCTGTCTAGGAAGTAGTGACTGACACCAGCTACTCTTCAAAAGGACAATTAAACGGAAGCTGTATTCTGCAAACATTCAGTAAAATGTTCTCTAAGGGCCATCTAACAGAAATCTCAACCAAGCATGATTTCAGGGGAAACAACACTAATTTATACAAAGGGTGAATATAGCCTCCAAACATCATTATTTTTACAGAATGAATGCTCAGTTGGACATAACGCCATTTCTCTAGCAGTTTATTTCAGAAATGCTTTCACCTACATTTGATCTTTACAATCACCTCATGTTCCAATAATGGTACAGGCTTAGAAGAATGATTTAATCAGGGCTGCTTAACTCTAAATGCCCTGGCCTCATAAATACATCAAGCTCACATTACCACCATATCACATAAAGACAGGGTCTAGGCAGGCGGATTTAAATCATGAACGGTTCTAAAAGATGGTTGAAAGGCAATTTTGGCTTTTGGGATAGGCCTGTCCACAGAAATGGGGATGTAAAAAAGGTAGTTTTGTTCTCTGGTCAACCTACAAATTTATCTTGTTAAAACCCTCACGTAGGTACTCCAGCAATAGTTCTATAAACCTTGGGTACATTTTATCCTTAGTGTCATTTCTGTGGGAAATTAAGGCTTAAAGTGTCAGAATGCCAGAAACTGACCTGCCTCTGCTGCAGGGCCGTAAGGAGGAAACAAGTCCCTGCCCTGTCTGTCCAGGAGGCCACTGAGAGACATGGGAGTCAAACAGGGGCCAAGGGTCAGGGGGGAAGACAAGCCCTGGCTGATGGTGTCCAAGTGTGAGTCTGACCCTCGAGGGGAGGGTTTGGGGGCCCTGAGGTTTCAGTTTTCCTTAGCTGGTGCTGTCTGTATTTTGTTTGCCTCATTGTGTGGCACACAGTTTGTCTTGCTGGCTATACTGGTCACCGATCAGGCTTATACGCAGGGCTGAAATGCGGTGAGGGTGCGTGATTAAAATGGAAGCGCATACCGAGGAGAGCACATCCAGCCTTTCTACAAGCTTGGGCGATCCCAGTGATAACAGCTTCAGTCGTATGGAGGTCAAGTTTTCCACAGGAAAAGTAATCGAGGAAAAAGAGGGGCTCTGCTCCTTGTGCCAGAATGTCATTTATACACATCGCAACCAAATCCTGACCAATGGTGTCATGTTTACCGCACTGCTGGGCAATCTACCGAAGGGTATAAACATCCACATTAGACAGCAAGTTCCAAACTATATTGTCAATTATCAGAGAAGGCTAACAAATAATGACTTTTGGCTAGTGCTGTGAACACCTAAAGACAAAAGAACCCTAAATTTTGATAAGCTACTTGGTCCGAAATTATTCTCTTTTGTCCCAGGTATACTCTCAAAAGCACTGCATTATTAGAAACATGTAGCCATTGTAGCAAAACAATATTTGGTATGGTTCTCTTTAGTGCATATATGTCAAGAGGAGAAAGATATTTGATACACAGTAAATTCATATCTTTCACAAAAGGCCTTTACTCACATAAGTGTCTGATTACCTTCAGTTTCGTCCCAACGCCATCTGTTCCACAAGCCAGAAGAGGATCAGTGAAACCAGCTGCTTTCAAATCAAAAAGACCAGCAAAACCTCCAAGATCAACATCACAGCCTGTTGGAGAGAAAATTTATTTCTTGCTGCATTTCAACAGCAAAGGATTGATCAAGAAAGCAGATATTGAAGGGGCAGACACATCCTTTTGAGTTTAAGATCATGGATAAGAAATGCTTTCCCTACTATTAGAGATAAGAAAGCAGAAGACTACGAGTTTGGCTTAAAGAGGACAAAACTAACAGCAACTTGGCATTAGTCTGGAACATTTTCTTCAGTTAACTACAAAGCCCCAAATCAATATACAATGTTTGTCATGGTTGATGAACTAGCAAAGGACAGATCTGACTCACCTGGTCTGGAGGTGGCTTTCGCTAAAGGTTTAATTTTCTGGACCAGCATGTTACCAGCTGCAATGTCTACCCCAGATTCCTTGTAAGTCAGGCCCCTAAAAAGTTCAAAAAATAAACTAAGACATCACCAGGGAAAAATTATTTTAACCTTAAAATATTATTTAAAGCATACGATATTCAATAGGCATTTTTCAGATCCCCTAATGTGCTTGGCCCCATCCAGAGATTTTAATTTGGCTGGTCTAGGGCAGGTCCTAGGAATTGAAACGTGTTTAAACAACCTCCCCAGTTGATAATCACTATTTAGAATAACTTCTCTAACTTATCTATTTCTTCCAGAAGTACCTGTCAGAGGCAGGTAAATATATCAACATTTGGCCACAACCTTTCTCTGTTCAATTTTGGTATGGGAAGGAAAGAGTACCAAAACTGAGTCAAAAAAGTGAAAATCAGGATGATAAGAACTCTAAAGAAATCCCTTAATAATGAAACTGAGCTCTTACTGCAGTAATAAAAAAACACTGCCACACCAAAACCCCACTGAAACCAGGTAATGATATTCAATGCATCATTTCTATCTTTGTAATAGTGCCAACAAGCTGGAGCATTCCATTTAGTGCTCATTTGCTCAGTCCTGTCTGACTCTTTGCAACTCCATGGACTGTAGCCCACCAGGCTCCGCTGTCCATGGAATTCTCCAGGCAAAAACACTACAGTGGGTTGCCACTTCCTTCTCCAGAGGATCTTCCTGACCCAGGGACTGAAAGTGTCTTCTATGTCTCCTGCATTGTAGGCAGATTTTTTACCCACTGAGCCATCGGGGAAGCCCAGTCATGTTAAATGGCACTGTGACTTCAGTGGTCTAGCCTTACAAAAACAACACTGGCCTAGTGGGAATCAGGGATATAGGAAGAAATACCTCTAGTTTTATTAGAAACAAGATGCCAGGGAACAAACAGATTTGAGACTTTTGGCAGCTAATTACAAAAAAGTTGGCAGTCCGGAGTCACACTAGGATAGGAAATGAAGTTCTACTGATTAGAAATTTCAATAGGATCTAATTTCTTTTTTTAAAATGTGGACTATTTTAAAGTCATTACTGAATTTGTTACAATACTGCTTCTGTTTTATGTTTTTGGGCCACAAGGCATGTGGGATCTTAAGCTTCCTGATCAGGGATCAACCCTGTACACCCCTGCACTGGAAGTGAAGTCTCAACCACTGGACCACCAAGGAAGGCCCAGAGTCTACTCATTTTAAAAGTTAAAAAAATAAAATTTTAGCATGTTACTCGCATTTTGTCCTAAAACAAGTATTTCTCATACATGAACTCAATGAGCATACTGTGATAAGATCAAGACACCCACATCTGCAGTTAATAGTTTATTGATATTTTACAAAGGAATAGCTATATATGACAATAAGTGAAGTTATAAATACACTTCAGTAATATAAATGCAGTGACCAAATGGAGTGGTAAAATTTATAGTATAATCAAAGCTGTAAAGTTAACCAATATTTACATCTCAAATTCTTTTGACAAAATCAGGATAACTAAGATATATATAACAGTAATATGTAAATATATGATAAATCAAGGAATAAAAATGCCTTCCCCTATTTTTCTTGATGAATAATTGACAGCTTATTGCATACACCTAAAATATAGAATGTGAAAAAAACCTTTTAACAGCACATTTCAAATATGTTCACGAAGTTTTTCCATTTCATTTGAATATAACTAATACTTTTGATTCAAACTAAATGCAAATCAAAACTGGACCAGTTTCAGAGTTCAAAATACAGAATGCCTTAGTTCAGGTTCACTGGAGTTTTCTACATCACCATCTCTGCCAGTTCTAAAGCTGTGCTATGATCATCTGGGTCACAAGTTTACCTGGGCTGCTGGAGGAAAGCTATGGCTCGAAAGCCGATGTCTTTCCTATAAACAGCTCCCTCAAACTTTATAGCGGCAAGTCCTTTCCTGGCTTCTTCAAGGGCTGAGATGAGATTTTCCCTGATGGCCGTGACCGTAAGGACCCTACCCCCGTTAGTCACCACCTTGCCATCTTTTAGGGCAGTGCCTGCTTGGAACACCTCCAGGCCTAAAGCCTGAGCCTCAGGAAACCCTGTAAGAGAGAGCATATTTGATACACCAATTACAATAATAATATTATACACTGTGGCTTATTCATTTCGAGAGGGTTTTTTAAAAGTAAAATCTTTATTTCTCTTAAATGAATCTTCACAAGAATCCTAACTGAAAGGAATTATGTGATATAACAGTAAATCGAACCTTCCTCCTAAGAGCAGCCTGTTCTACTCTAGGGTGACAACTGTATTACACTAAAGCTTTTTATCATAGATCTCATGTAAGAATGATTATTTCAATGCAGGGGAAAAAAAAAGGCAAGCTCTGAAAAGTTTGGCACTAGAAGTCCGTTATTTTTTCCTGAAAAGTAAAAAACTTAAACATCAATGAATAAATCCTGATCACTTTTTACTGAAGTGTAAAAGAATTTTTTGCTTTACCACAGCCAACTAGATAACATTGCTTTTCCTTTTAAATATTATTAAACTATATTTTCTAAATTATGCAGTGGACAATTCATACAAAGATAACCTAATTTAAAAAAATTTTTATATCCTCAGTTTGTCCTTTTCCTTTTCTCTTTTAGCACCGTATTTGGTAATGTTAAATTTTTTCTGTATCAATTAAAAAAAAGTTTTTTAAAAATTGAAGTACAGTGGTTTATAATATTGTGTCTTCTCCTGGTGTTTCTATAAGATAGGGGCATTTAGTCATAGATACCCAAATATTTGGTGGTATCAGTTCAGTTCAGTTGCTCAGTTGTGTCCCGCTCTTTGCAACCCCATGAACCACAGCATGCCAAGCCTCCCTGTCCATCGCCAACTCCCGGAGTTTACGCAAATCCATGTCCATCGAGTTGGTGATGTCATCCATCCATCTCATCCTCTGCTGTCCCCTTCTCCTCCTGCCCCCAATCCTTCCCAGCATTAGGGTCTTTTCCAAAGAGTCAACTCTTCGCACAACTCCAAAGTACTGGAGTTTCGGCTTTAGCAGCAGTCCTTCCAATGAACACCCAGGACTGATCTCCTTTAGGATGGACTGGTTGGATCTCCTTGCAGTCCAAGGGACTCTCAAGAGTCTTCTCCAACACCACAGTTCAAAAGCATCAATTCTTAAGCACTCAGCTTTCTTCACCATCCAACTGTCACATCCATAAGCCTTGACTACACAGACCTTTGTTGGCAAAGTAATGTCTCTGCTTTGCTATCTAGGTTGGTCATAACTTTCCCTTGCAACAAGTAAGCGTCTTTTAATTTCATGGCTGCAATCACCATCTGCAGTGATTTTGGAGCCCCCAAAAATAAAGTCTGACACTGTTTCCACTGTTTCCCCATCTATTTGCCATGAAGTGATGGGACCAGATGCCATGATCTTTGTTTTCTGAATGTTGAGCTTTAAGCTAACTTTTTCACTCTCCTCTTTCACTTTCATCAAGAGGCTCTTTAGTTTCTCTTCACTTTCTGCCATAAGAGTGGTGTTGTCTGCATATGTGAGGTTATTGATATTTCTCCCGGCAATCTGATTCCAGCTTGTGCTTCTTCCAGCCCAGCGTTTTTCATGATGTACTCTGCATATAAGTTAAATAAGCAGGGTGACAATATACAGCCTTGATGTACTCCTTTTCCTATTTGGAACCAGTCTGTTGTTCCATGTCCAGTTCCAACCGTTGCTTCTTGACCTGGTGGTATCAGTAGCATCCAATATTGGGGCATCAGAAACTATTACACTTGTCACTAAAACTTTAGGGAAATTTCACCAATATGATCTTGATTCTATCCCTTCCCTTTCTTTGTTTTAAAAGGCAATCAGTTCCTAACTGCCCAGTTACCATGTGTGGTATTTACAGGGGAATGGACTTCTTGTCTGGGTAAGACAGTAAATAGGGTGTCCGGAACTTATTTACCATTTTAAAACACTGAGTTATATATAAATTGGTTACCATCATTTAACTACTGATAGATGCCTCACCTCCTATAAAGAGAAACAAAAGAGAAGGCTATAGTTCTGAATCTACTTTAATTCTGCCATCAAAGTGACTATGGGGTATACTGCAAACTTGGGGAGGGGTTAATCTGTGATCAGAGATCACACTCTGAAATCTGAAATTTATATTTCAAATATACAACATCCTTGATATAGCATATTAAAAAGCAGAGACATTACTTTGTCAACAAAGGTCCGTCTAGTCAAGGCTATGGTTTTTCCAGTAGTCACATATGGATGTGAGAGTTGGACTATAAAGAAAGCTGAGCACTGAACAATTGATGCTTTTGAACTGCGGTGTTGGAGAAGACTCTGAGAGTCCCTTGGACTGCGAGGAGATCCAACCAGTCCATCCTAAAGGAAATCAGTACTGAATATTCATTGGAAGGACTGATGTTGAAGCTGAAACTCCAATACTCTGGCCACCTCATGCAAAGAGCTGACTCATCTGAAAAGACCCTAAGATTGAAGGCAGGAGGAGAAGGGGATGACAGACGATGAGATGGTTGGATGGCATCACTGACTCAATGGACATGAGTTTGGGTAAACTCTGGGAGTTGGTGGTGGACAGGGAGGCCAGGCGTGCTGTGGTTCAAGGGGTTGCAAAGAGTTGGACAACACTGAGCGACTGAACTGAACTGAACCTATGTAGTTTAAACTTATGTTCCTCTGACTCATATATTCCTACTATCTTACTGGCTCTCAGAGGATGGACGAGAAAGGCATGACTGGGTGATTCTCCGTAAACTTGGCTAGGCCCACTTAAATCTTCATTGTGCAGAAAGGGAAATGGATAGCAGTTCCTAAATACAGCAATTTTAGGTATCTGGACATCCATATCCAAGCAACAAGCAACAGAGTTATGTTAAGAACCCCTGAAAAGATACTGATGGCCTCACACCCCTACAGGGAGCTTTCCACGGGACAAGGGCCTACTGTGGTACTGTTCACACTGTCTCCCAACCTTGCATTCTCTGATGTTCACCTGTTATCTCTACACCCTTGGTGTAGTCTCCTGGATAACCTTTACTTGCCATGACCACAGTTACGGCAGCACAGCTGTCCAGCCAAACAGGCAGAGAAGTGCAGAGCAAGCCATCTAAGATAGACTGAATCACTTCATAAAGATCACTTTTAAGAAGTGGGAGGATCACCTGGAAAAAACACAATCAGTATGACAACTAAGAGAAATTTCAATTCTCCTGGGACATTTTATTCACTGAAATACCAGAATTTGCATTATATTTCTCAAAGGTAATTATTTCAAGGCTGAAAAATCCTAAGATTAAAATAGCACACATCTTTTTTACTCACTTGGCACTCTGGATCACCGAAACGGCAATTAAATTCCAGAACTTTGGGGCCGTTCTTGGTCAGCATTATACCAGCATAGAGGACACCTTCGTTAAAAAAAAGAAAAAAAAATCTTTAATACAAAAGTATTGTGACAATGAAATTTAGAATATAGACTCAAGGTTTCGGAATGACCATAACCAATGTTACAACAATGGTCAATAAAAAAGTGGTTTTAAAGAAAGAGAAAATGCTGTAAACTTCCTCCATGAATCATGTCCACAATGACATCCATGTGCTTACCTGTGTATGGCATACCCTCCTCCTGCATGCCATCCACTGTCCTCTGAAGAATAGTATTTTTAATTTTTAGCAACAAACCCTTAGAAACCTGGGGAATACAGAGAAATATTTAAATGTAATTGGTATTAAACTAAAAAAGTCCTCATCCACATTGAGGCTCCTTTGTATACTTCCAATACAGTCTGCATAGCTCATAAGCCTGTAGGTTGAAAATCTAGAGTTTATAAAATTAATTACAGAAATTAGAGCTAGAGTTAGTTCTTATATTAAAATCATTTTCACCAAATGGTAGTTTTAATACATAAAGTCTAAAGTAAACCATGTTTGTTTTTTAATCATTTAGTTAAGAAAAATATCAAAAAGGCACCATGTTATTAGCACAATTTTAACTATCAACAGTGAAAGGAAATGTGCGTTTCTAAGTGCTATTTATAATATACTCAATGCAAATTTTTCATAGAACTGTCCAGGAACTGTGTGAAAACATACTTTATCCATTATAGTAGAAAGTGAAGAAGAAATGATAGTCTGACTTGCTTCTTGATGCACCACACTCACTCTTACTACGCACTTATTGTTGGGCCCTGGATATCCAAAGATGCATAATTAATTCCAGATTATAATTGGCTCAAGGGGTAAAAACAGGGTGTAGAAAGGAGGCGCTGGAAGGATCTGTTTAATCCATAGTTAGTTTCACAAAGGCTTTTAGAAAAATTTAGTTTTAGAGTGAGGCCATAAAAGATATTTTTCATTTATCAGGAAAACCAATTTGTTGATTAGTAATGTCATTTACAGGAAAAAAACAAAAACAAAATGGAAAAAGGAAAAGTGTCAAAGAGTTCTTTGCAAAGACCAAATGATGGCTACCTGAGGGGCTGGACAGTAGGCTCCCATTCCCCCTGTGTTGGGGCCCTCATCGCCCTCCAGCAATCGCTTATGGTCCTGTGCTGGGGGCATGGGGGCCACAGTCCGTCCATCAGTGAAGCACAGACACTGCAGAAAAAAACAAACAGTCCACTTAACCTTCCATGCCAAAAAGTTAAAAAAAAAAATTTCATAAGCAGAACTATACATATCTTAACTCCAATTAGAATTTTTTTTTAGGTAAAATGATTTAAAACATAAATAACTTTCCTAGATCAAGTATCAAAAGATTTTGTATATTCAGTTCTGAAGGATCTGTAATTTTTGAGCTAGGTTGGTCAAGGGGCAGGTCAAGCTACTCCCAAAAGTAAAATAGTTCAACCTTCCCCCTCTTTAAATAATGTGTGATATAAGTCCAGTTCCCCTACTGATACACTAGGGGTGATTAAAAGAAGATAAATTACTTTTTCATTTGTATCCAAAATACTAAACACATACAAATTCCTTTGTATTGCTCAGTTTATGCTCTTGGTTAAAGTAACCAGAACAAATCATGCTTTTTTTGGGGATCATAGATCAGATAACACAGCGTATACTCTATACAAGTTCAAAAGATGGATATACGTACAGACACCTCTTCTCCTTCAAGAAGTTCTTCAATGACAACTGTTTCTCCTGCTTCTCCGAAAGCTTTACCCTTATTGGAGATAAAATACAAAGAGAAATTATAAGCTTTCATTACTTACTTAATCAGCTGCTTCATTTTGCACCATTTGTATAATGAACTAATGCACTAGTTTATAATTTCTCTTTCCCTTTCTGAAAGCCACATAGGAACATATGAATGTCTCCTATTTTTAAAGTGGCAGTGATGTAGAGTTAGCACTGGTACAGAAGAAATGAATACATCATTAGAACCCTCCTGGGTAGCCTCCTTTCCAGGTTCAGTTAAGGCAACAGAAAAACAGATGTTTTCATCATCACTTCTTCACTCTTATTTCCGATTACAATTATATTTGGTTATAGTAATTATACTGTAGTGTCTGTGAAAGCAGATTTCCAAAAGATGGAAAAACCCAAAACAACCAAGATGGATCATAAAAGCAAAACATTAGGGGCTTCCCTGGTGGTCCAGTGACTGGGAATCCACTTGCCAGTATGGGGGTCCCGAGTTCAATACCTGGTCTCGGAGAGTTCTGCATGATGTAGAGTATCTAAGCCCCACGTGCATAACTACTGAGCCTGTGTGCTGCAACTGCTGAAGCCCATGCGCCTGGAGTCTGTGCTCCGCAGCAGAAGAGGCCACTGCAGTGAGAGGCCGGGGCACCACAGAGAGGAGTGGCCACCCGCCAGCCTGCCATCAAAGCCTGTGCGTGGCAGTGAAGACCCAGCACAGCCAAAAATAATACTTTTCATTAAAAAAAGCAAAATATATTAAAATAAAAAGCAATATATATTAACACTGTTTCACTTTTCTTAGACTCGAGACTCCAAGAACAGATACTTGTTTTTACAGAGATGGATTATAATACATAATATTATAAACAGTAACTACTACCCATTTTCCTCATCTTGAGGATAAGAATTTGTAAGCATTTGCAAAATTGGGAGTAGTTATTCAGTGTGACTAGAAAATTATGAACGTTTTTCACGTTCATAAGTAAGGATCAACTTACTTGCATAATCTCTCTGACAGCTTCACAGGCCTCCTCTTTGCTCTTGGCAACAATTACCCCCTTCCCAGCTGCAAGACCACTGGCCTTCACAACCAAAGCAGGGAAGTCTGCACTGTGAAGACAGAGGAAGTTTCAGTATTCAGTAAATCCTTACGATTCAAAAGTTTAAAATACTTTCAGATTTTGTGATGACATGCTACAACAACTAAAAAGCAGAAAAAAAAAAAAAACCAGCTAACACCATTTTGGTGTACTTCCTGTCCGGATTCTTTTCTTCTGTGTTCCTCTGTGGTTGCCTGTGATCATATGGTACATATAATTTTGCTTTTCTCACCTACCCTGAGAGCATATCAACAAATCTTTGGGAGAATAAATAGCAGTATAGCATGGATAAGGAATGATCTTTAACATACAAAGTAGTGAATCATGGACCAATATAAGCACGGATACATAATTTCTCCAAGTACATGTAAGAAACTGTTGTTGGTAGTTTTTTCTGTTGAGTAGACCTGGAGATCCAGGAGACTTACTGAAAGTAACTAAATTGTTACGTCCAAGGAATCTGGCTATTAGAAATAAACTTCAATGTAGAATAAAGAATAAATAAGAATAACTAAAACGAAAACTATGGATAGGAGGTTCGTGACATTGTACAGAAGGCAGGGATCAAGACCATCCCCAAGAAAAAGAAATGCAAAAAGGCAAAATGGTTGTCTGAGGAGGCCTGAAAAGAGAAGCGAAAGGCAAAGGAGAAAAGGAAAGATATACCCATTTGAATGCAGAGTTCCAAAGAATAGCAAGGAGACATAAGCCTTCCTCACTGATCAATGCAAAGAAATAGAGGAAAACAATAGAATGGGAAAGACTAGAGATCTCTTCAAGAAAATTAGAGATACCAAGGGAACATTTCATGTAAAGATGAAAGGACAGAAATGGTATGGACCTAAGAGAAGCAGAAGATATTAAGAAGAGGTGGCAAGAATATGCAAAAGAACTATACAAAAAAGATCTTCACAACCCAGATAATCACGATGGTGTCATCACTCACCTAGAGCCAGACATCCTGGAATGCAAAGTCAAGTGGGTCTTAGGAAGCATCATTACGAACAAAACTAGTAGAGGTGATGGAATTCCAGTTAAGCTATTCCAAATCTTGAAAGATGATGCTATGAAAGTTCTGGACTCAATATGCCAGCAAATTTGGAAAACTCTGCAGTGGCCACAGAACTGGAAAAGGTCAGTTTCCATCCAAATCCCAAAGAAAGGCAATGCCAAAGAATGCGCAAACTACCACACAATTGCACTCATCTCACACGCTAGTAAAGTAATGCTCAAAATTCTCCAAGCCAGGTTTCAACAGTAGGTGAACTGTGAATTTCTAGATGTTCAAGCTGGATTTAGAAAAGGCAGAGGAACCAGAGATCAAATTGCCAACACTTGCTGGATCATTGAAAAAGCCAGAGTTCCAGAAAAACGTCTGCTTTATTGACTATGCCAAAGCCTTTGAGTGCGTAGATCACAACAAACTGTGGAAAATTCTGAAGAGATGGGAATACCAGACCACCTGACCTGCCTCTTGAGAAACTTCTGTGCAGGTCAGGAAGCAACAATTAGAACTGGATATGGAACAGACTGGTTCCAAATCGGGAAAAGAGTAAGAAGCCTTACTCTTCTTACTTCAAGGCTGTATATTGTCACCCTGCTTATTTAACTTATATGCAGAGTAAATCATGAGAAACACTGGGCTGGATGAAGCACAAGCTGGAATCAAGATTGCTGGAAGAAATATCAATAACCTCAGACAAGGAGATGATACCACCCTTATGGCAGAAAGCGAAGAAGAATTAAAGAGTTTCTTGATGAAAAGTGAAAGAGTGAAAAAGTTGGCTTAAAACTCAGCATTCAGAAAAAGATCATGGCATTTGGTCCCATCACTTCATGGCAAATAGATGGGAAACACTAGAAACAGGGACAGACTTTTATTTTCTTGGGCTCCAAAATCACTGTAGATAGTGACCACAGCCATGAAATTAAAAGACGCTGGCTCCTTGGAAGGCAAGTTATGATCAACCTAGACAGCATATTAAAAAGCAGAGATATTACTTTGCCAACAAAGGTCCATCTAGTCAAAGCTATAGTTTTTCCAGTGGTCATGGATGTGAGAGTTGGACTATAAAGAAAGCTGAGCACCGAAGAATTGATGCTTTTGAGCTGTAGTGTTGGAGAAGACTCTTGAGAGTCCCT
The DNA here is from genome assembly GCA_935064755.1 of Tragelaphus eurycerus. Classification (NCBI taxonomy): domain Eukaryota; kingdom Metazoa; phylum Chordata; class Mammalia; order Artiodactyla; family Bovidae; genus Tragelaphus; species Tragelaphus eurycerus. The sequence continues at coordinate 46,724,541 of CAKXYN010000009.1, forward strand.
TGGACTGCAAGGAAATCCAACTAGTCCATCCTAAAGGAAATCAGTCCTGAATGTTCACTGGAAGAACTGATGTTGAAGCTGAAACTCCAATACTTTGGGCACCTGATGCAAAGAACTGACTCATCTGAAAAGACTCTGATGCCGGGAAAATGAAGGCGGGAGGAGAAGGGGTTGACGGGATGAGATGGTTGGATGGCATCACCAACTCAACGAACATGAGTATGAGTAAACTCTGGGAGTTGGTGATGGACAGGGAGGCCTGGCGTGCTGCAGTTCACGGGGTTGCAAAGAGTTGGACATGACTGAGCAACTGAACTGAACATAAAAGTATACCAAGTAGCTAGATGTGTCAACAAAAAAAAGGCAAAGGCATGTATCTTCCAACATTTACTTATTGCTCATTGTTTTCCACAGAATAAAGAACAGGATGTTTAATTTCAAGATTTAGGATTGAACAGTGGTGGCAGAAGGCCAAGTGATGATTCTTTTCTCTAGTTATGAAAAAAAAAATCCATACCCTTTATGTTGTAAGATGCTGCTGCTGCTAAGTCGCTTCAGTCGTGTCCAATTCTGTGCAACCCCATAGACGGCAGCCCACCAGGCTTCCCCGTCCTTGGGATTCTCCAGGCAAGAACACTGGAGTGGGTTGCCATTTCCTTCTTCAATGCATGAAAGTGAAAAGTCAAAGTGAAGTCGCTCAGTCGTGTCCGACTCCCTAGCAACCCCATGAACTGCAGCGTACCAGGCTGCTCCGTCCATGGGATTTTCCAGGCATGAGTACTGGAGTGGGGTGCCACTGCCTTCTCCAACGTTATAAGATGCCACTTTGTCAATTTGGTTAACAGTGCATGACTACAGAACCAAATGTATCCTTTCCCTCTATAAACTATTCAGCAGAATTGTTAAAAAACTTCTTCTTCTGCAAGGCCACAAGAGTGAATCTCATTTTATTTTGATGTTGGAAAAAGCCAATCTATATTCTATGAGTTTTCCCCTAGAATTACCTTAGTATAAGCTTGTAACAGTGACTCATACATTCCAATATCGTAATAAGATAACAAGACAACTGCCCTTCACAGGCTATCTTCTACCTACCTCATAATGAAGTCACAGGCTTCTTTAGGTTTAGTGAAAGCTCTCCATCTTGCAGTTGAGATTCCATGTCGGTCCATAAACTCTTTAGCAAATCTCTTGCTGGACTCTAACTGAGCTGCTTCTGCTGTGGGGCCAAAGCACCGAACTCCCACAGAGTTCAGGTTCCCAACAATTCCTAGTGATGGAAATAAGCAGCCTTAGTCAGGTCTGTGCAGGGCCTTTTCATTCTGAAGCATTAGGATTAGACTAAATCTACACTGAGATAAGGCAGATGGCAGAGAATAGGAAACATGAACATTTTTCTTGTTTTCTACAGGATATAACAAAATGCTATTTGCACATGAGTCAAGTACAACAAAAATTTATGTGATATTCAAATATATGGATAGAGCAGAATACAAAGAAAATATTTCTCATGGCTGCAAACTTGATCTCTCATTCAAATTTAGTCATATTATTATTTATATTATCCAGGGTAGCAATTCTTCGGAGAAAAAAAATCCTAGAATCCATAAATTTCAAGAGAGTGAAAACTTTTTCCAAGGTAATGTTGTATTAGGAAACCTCATCTGTAAAATGTATGAGATTACATGATCTCCAAGCTCCTGTTGGCACAGTATAAATCATAACAATAAACAGAAATGAACTTTACCAGCAGCTAGAGGTGCCTCTGGTCCAACAACTACGAATTCAATTTTCTCATCTTTGCAGAATTGCGCAAGGGCAGTATGATCACTGATTGAGATGTCTGTGAAAAGAGAAAGGAAACAAACCCATCTTGTTTATATAAACATACTTTGTTTAAGGTATAATTAGTAAATGTCTTGCTGAAGTCTAAGTACTATACTCTGGTATGCCAATGAATTGTTGATTTTCTTTTAGTGTTGCCGGAGTTTTACCATGAGAAATTCAGAGCAGAGTACATTAGGCTAACCAACAAAGCTGAGTTCTCTATTATCACTACAGTGACAGAGAACTAAGTAAGTTTCCCAAGAGCTGTACTCTCCTGACTGTAGCGTTCATGTCACTAGTGTTGATTATAAACAAAACAGTGTATCAGAGAATATACTCAGAAACTGGCCTTTTAAATGTCTTTCATTCAAGATTTACTAAAAATTACTATGTGCTAGATAACTGTCCTAGTCACTGAGTTAAGACATACACACAAATAGGGTCCCTACACTTAGGATGCTTATATTTCACTATGGGAATATTGGGTTATGACTATCCAAGCAAACTAATAAAGTTAGGCAATCTGATGTGAAGTAAATTGGGAGGCTATTTCTGACTAAGCCAGGCAGGGGCTCTTTGTGCAAAGATGTTTAAGCTAAGAATAGAATGGTGATTTTATGACCTTCCTCACTTTCCCAACCTACCAACAAGGTAAATCTTCTTTCTCGATGAAGTTCTAAGTAGTAGTGGGATGAACCACATACTGAGCATGAGTTGGTTTCTTCCACTTCACTGTATCTGGGCCACCATTCCTAATCTGGCTGAAGTCTCAAATTACTCTGCACATATGTGGTGTTTGTGATGTGTAGGGAGTAAGTCCAGAAAAGGTAGAGTTCTCAGTGTACAGAAACTGCCTGAGTGAGATAAGGATGGAGTACCATGAACTCTGGGTTGGTAGTTGCAAACACAACTGGGCCAAGCAGAGCCAACTACCCTCAGCACAGCAAAGGAAGATGACACACCCAACCTGTCAATACAAGTGATGGAAGTCTCATGACAATCTTGGGAGATTTTCATGGGCTGGTCTGTGTTAACAGCAATTGCAGCTGGATAAAATGTGCCAAAACACAAAAACCTCACTCCCAGAGCTAAGATCCCAGGCAAGCAGATATTTTCTTATTTATCTTATCTGTGGTCCCATGTACACAATCATCTTCTCCCAGTTTGTGGCTCACTGGATCTATGTTCTCCCTGTAAATACCATATGCCATGCAGAGTACTAGGCACAGTACACACAATGCAGTATCAGACAGGCGAGTTCCTTGCCCTCATGCAGTTTACATTTTAGAGATTCTGTTCTAGGAGGGAAGTGAAGATAAGAGACAGACAAGAGAAAAGTAAAAGAAGACACAGGTAACGGTTCACTTTAGGAAAGTCCTCTTTGAGGAGGTAATGTAAGTTGAGACCTGAATGATGAGGAGCCAGTCGTGCTGGGGGTGAGAACAAAGTGCAAGGCAGCTCTGTCTGGGAAACTGCCAAGACTGCATGGATAGAGCACCGTGAAAAGAAAACAAAGAATACAAAAGATCAAGCTGGAAAGGCACAGAGGCCAGACCACAAGAGGTTTTGTAAGCAACAATAAGGAGTTTGAGTTTTATGCGAACTACTACGAGAAGTTATTGGAGAGTTTTATGCAACATAAGAACTGATCAAGCTTCCCTGGTGGCTCAAAGGTTAATGCATCTGCCTGCAATGTGGGAGACCTGGGTCCGATCCTTGGGTCAGGAAGATCCCCTGGAGAAGGAAATGGCAACCCACTCCAGTATTCTTGCCTGGAGAATCCCACAGACAGAGGAGCCTGGTTGGCTACAGTTCACGAGGTCGCAAAGAGCTGGACACGACTGAGCGACTTAACTAAGAATTGATCACCTTCTTATATTTACCGGTGGAAGAGATAAAGGCTGAGATCTATTATGGAATAAGAATTAGCAGAACTTACATTTATTTAATAGCACTGCTCAATTTTTCATTCCCCAAAATATATAGCCAAACACCTTGAATCTGTATTAGGTACTGCTTTGTGACTTTCTTATTAGACATGTTTTAAAGGTTTAAACTAATTTAAGGTAAGGAAGTTGCTATACTCTGAACAACAGGATACCTTAAATTCATAACACATGGCAACTATTCAAATTACCACATACATTTTTGGGTTAAGCAAAGCATTCAAATCTGAACAGCGATTGACTATTACAAAGAACAGATGTGGTTGACAGTTTATCATTTACAATTGTTCACTTTTACTTAAAAAAAGTGATTACCAATATTTGAAATCTTCTCAGAGCAGGCAGTGCCTGCATTTCCTGGGGTAACTAACACTTGTTTGACATGAGTAGACTGTGCAAGTTTCCAGGCCAGCGTGTGTTCCCGTCCTCCACTGCCAATGACAAGTACTCGGGCTGCCATTGCGCTATCTGCAAAGCAGGAATTCAGCAGGAAGATGAAAGCTGCAGAAAGAAAACCACAGGTGACCATTTTAAACTGGGATCCATAATTTTAGAAATATGACTGTACTCTTAAGGATTAGCGTGGTACTTTAGAAATAAGGCAGACTGGCCTAGAGAGCTTGATTTAAAAAAAAACCCAAAAACTACGAACAATCACCCTTTCTAGAGCTTCACTTTTAAAAGATTTAATAATCATCAAACATCAGTTAAAAATGAGTCTTAATGTTGTTCCAGTGGTTAAGAATCCATCTTCCAATGCAGGTGACATGGGTTTGATCCCTGGCCAGGGAACTAAGATACCACATGCTGTGCAGTTGGTGTGCACAATATACTACTGTGCTGCAGCTGACTGTCACAGCTAGAGAGAAGCCTGTGCACCACAAAGACGACTCAATGCAGCCAAATGAATAATTTCTGATGGCCATATAGTCTCTGTTGCCAATTACTGAACTCTGCCATTGTAGCATAAAGAGCAGCCTTGGACAAGAGACAAATGTGGCCTGGCTATGCTCAGCAAAAACTTACAAAAAACAGGCATGGGCTGTAGGTCATAGTTTGCCTATTTCTGCTCTAAGCAACAAGAAGCTGCAAGAGGTTTATAAAGAATTAAGTGTGGCTATGTTTCAATAAAACTTTATTTATAGACGTAACAATTTGAATTTTGCATAACTGTCATAGAAACATCACTTTTCCTCCCCTCCCCTCACCATTTAATAACATAAAAATTATTCTTATTTAGTGAGCTGTACAAACACAGGTAGTAGGAAGGATTGGTACCAAGAGCTATAGTTTGCTGATCCCCATTTAAGAAGCTGGTGCAGGGCTTCCCTGGTGGTGTAGCGGTGAAGAATCTACAGGTTCGATCCCTGGTATGGGAAGATCCTACGTGCCTTGGAGCATTAGTTGCACGTGTGTCACGAGTACTGAGCTAGCGTCCTAGAGCCTGGGAGCACTTCTGGGCCCCCTCACCCTGGAGCCTCTGCTCCCAAACAAGAGAAGCCACCATGATGGAAGGCCCGTGCACTACAACAAAGAGCAGACCCTGCTTTCTGCAACTAGAGAGAGCAAAGCGAAAAAGATCCCGTGCAGCCAGAAATACAAATAAGGAAATAAATCTTTTTTTTTTTTAAGTACAATATGCCGGCAAAGGGACTTCCCTGGTGGTCCAGTGGTTAAGAATCTGCCTTCCAATGCAGGGGATGTGCGTTCCATTCCTGGTTGGGGAACGGAAGATCCCACGTGCCAAAGGGCAGCAAAGCCCTTGGGAAGCAGCAGCCCCCTCCTCCCAAAGGAAATCGGTGGAGAAGGCAAAAATCAAATTTAAACACTTCTCACTTAGTTCTGGCATCTGATCCTGAGCAGGATGGGTAACTATCTCTCCGCTCAAGTTAGCATGTGACCTTGCTAACAAGGAATTAACAAGAAAACATGCAATTCTGGTGCATGACATAAAAAACAGCATAAAGGTACAAAAAGGGCCCTGACACCTAAAGCAGAGAAAATGACAGACCCGTTGTAAACCTCAGTTAAAACTGAAAAAGCACATGCGCAACCTTCACCCGTGGTATGTGGAAATGAGATGAAAATTCCTACAGCCAAACCGGTTCAGATAGTTTCATCTCATGCCTGAGAGTAAATCCGCCAAACCAAACCGTAAAGCAACTTTACTGAGGCGTAGGAAACTCACCCGGCGATCCAGGGGGGACCTCGGGGCCCGCGCGTAGACCTTGGCCGAGCGCTGTGGATCGGAACGCACGGCACGCGCGCCGGAAGTTGGGCGCGCGGAATCCGGCGCGCACGCCCCTCCCACCCCGCTCTCGACTGGCTTCGCCTCCCCATTGGCTGGCGCGGCCCAAGGTCCTCGCCCCGAAGTAATCAAGAACGATTCCCTCCCGCTCTCGGGCGCGGCCTGAACCTCCCCTCCCGAGCCAATCTCTTAAACCCTACTCGTTTACAGTGTTTAATTTTGTGGTACTAGGTGCCACGTAAAATCTATTCTCCCCCTCCAGAACCTCCTGCGCTCTGAGAGTGGGGAGCGCCAAAATGCTAAGCCCATGTTCAGCTGCTTGTGTGTTGCTTAGGAATCAGAACTGACCGGCTACTGTGCAAAAGTCTCGTGACGCGCCTGGCTCCTGATGAGATTAGAATGCACCAGGATTTGAGCTCAGCTGGCTCGTGACCTCTGACCCAATGCTAAAATGGAAAAAAAAAAAAAAGCGCTGATTATAGGATGCCATGGGAGAGAGATGGGGGGATGAAAACGTTATTCTTCGTACGGTGGGCAGGCGCTGATAATATGCTTTCCCGGAGGGACCCTCCCTGCCGAAACGCGGAGACATGTTAGAGCACCCTGTTGCCCTTCCCGCTCCCTTTCCTCACGGAATTTAATCTCGGGTAGTTAGTGACTAAAATAAGCCTCTTAAACGCCGCCTCCCCCACGAACGCTGGTGAAGACTGACAACTGAAGCTGACACAGCCACCTCGAGAGAGACTTCTCCTGTAATGGCGCCTGCGTCAGTCACTAACATGGCGGACACAGTCGTGCGCGGCGCAAACGTCAGCAGCTCTACCCCAGACGCTCAGAAACAGCGAAGGAGAGCGGGGCCGTGCTCGCTGATAGGTTCGGAGGCGGAGCGTGCCGGTCTGGGCTCTCCCACAGGAGCCAATCAGGACGGCGAGAGACGGAATTGGCCGCTGCGCCTCCTCCCGAGGCATGCTGGGAGCCTGGAGGACTAGTGAGGAGGAGTTGAGAGAACGGAGCGGACGCCATGGCGACCAACATCGAGCAGATTTTTAGGTCTTTCGTGGTCAGTAAATTCCGGGAAATTCAACAGGAACTTTCAAGGTAAGCGCTCCTCAGACTCTTCTGCTCCCAAAGGACCGCTGGGACCCCACGGGGCCCTCCATGGAACCTTTCTTCGGAGACGCTGTCGTTGCTCGTCTCAGGCCCGGCTACAGCCCCGCCTGGGCCTGGGATCCATTTTCCGGCCCCCCCCACCCCCATCCGCTCCCTCCCTTCCCGGCGAGGAACTTCGCCCTTTCCGAGGTAATCCCAGGCTCTCTCTTCTAGAACCGACTTAAGATGCTCAGCCTTCTGTCCTGTTTGGGCATCCCCTACCGTCTGGCTACTGTAGGCCTGCTTGTCCACCAGGGATGGGCCTAGTTCCTTCCTCAGCTCTGCCGCCGCGCTTCCCCTCCCCCTCTCCGCCTCCGCGGATTTCGCCGGCCGGTGTCTTTGACCGGAAAGGGGTCTAACGGCCGTTTCTTGAGTAATCTTAAATACGCTTTATTATTGCAAGCTTCGGACCATTTGGGGGTCGGGATCCTTTGAGAAGATTATTTGGGTCCTAATGTCCTGTGGCTTCCACCAGGTAGCATTTTAAATAGTCTGGTAGATTAGAAATTTAAATTAAAACAGTTCGAGTTAACGTTAGCTATTTTGACAGAATATTCGAGGCGAGGACGGAAGGATACTTTGAATTACTGGTAATTACTAAATTTAGCAAGTGGAAAGTGGAGTTCGTGTGTTGGTCTAAATAGTCTTGCTCCCTCTTCCCCAATTGACATATTTGACCAACACGCTGTTTTTGTCACCGCTACTAGTTTACCCTTGGTTCCACACAATTTGAATGGGAAGAGACTTTCAAAGAAACAGTTGCTTACTCAGAAAGGAAAATCGCGGGGGTCATGTTATTTAGTGGTTGTCTTTTTGTATTTTTATTTTGTGTAACGTTAACATTTGTTCCCAGTTTAATGCATTGTTAGTTGTGTTTTAAAAGTTGAGAGCTAGAATCAGACGTGAGGTGAATTTGAAAAAGTGGAAAATATATCTGTTCATTGATTTAGTTGCTTTTTGAAATTTTGTTATATGCTAGTTACTTTTAGGATGTTGAGAAACGACCTGAGCTAAGGGAATAGAATTTTCCTGGAAACTTTTTAATAGTTGCATGCAATAAGTAGTTGTATAATGTCTTGTTTCTGTACCTTTCAAAAATTAGGTTCTGTATTAGAAGTTTTATTGTTGTAGAAAGTTTAGAAAAGATAGAGAAACTAATTTTAAAACACACGGTTATTGATCTTTACTTTCTTTAACTTTTTTTTCTTGTCCATACAGATGCACGTGTTTTGTGAAATGTGATCATCTTGTTTTGTGTTGTTTTCTTTTTCCACCTGTATATTGTGAACTTTTATCATGGTTTCAGTAGGCTTTGGAACATTTTTCTGGGCTCCATAGAATTCTGTTTATTGTAGGATTGTATTGATATTTAGGTGCCTTGAAATTTCCACCCATTTTCAGTAGTTGAATGAACATCCGGATAGCTTTAAGATGATTACTGTCTTATAGACTGCCTGGTTTTGTTCTGTTTTTTATACCTACTTTTCTGACTTTTAAATCCGTGGATTTTTTAGTAAGATAAGCACAGTGTAAGTGCTTAGGAAAAAAGTAAAGAAAGTCCAGGAGGAAAGTCTAAAAAGAAAATTAGATAAAGCAGTTTATTACTAGAGGAATATTCAGCTTCTTTTCAAGTAACTTTATACGTTATCAATGTCAAGATTATTTGCTATTTTAGTGAGCTGTAGTTTTTCTGTGTGTGTATCATTTATTTTTTTATGTATATTGGTTTGAGTGAGGAGACTGATATGTAAATAGCCTTAAGTTTTTATATGTAGATGGTTAGGAGTAAGCTCTGGTTTTGAATGCCAGCTTTACTGCTTAATAGATGAGTAACCTTCAGCTAGGTTTTTTTTGTTGTTGTTTTGTTTTCTTTGGGCCTCATTTTCCTCATTGAAAAATCAGAACAGTAGTGCTGATTTCAGAGTTTGTGGGGATAAATGAGTTTAGAAATGTAGAACCATGTGACCCTAATTAATAGTTAATAAATGTTAATATTTATTGTATGATTCATTGTATTAGAAAACCAAATATTCTTTAATAACATGAAAAGCTACTGAATTTTTTTGTTAGTTAAAGCTTAAGTTACAGTAAGTCACACATGCTGTTGTGAAAGTATTTTTCGAAACAGTTTTGTAATTTGTACAAAATAGTACAAGTGGCAAATGATAAAAATAAATGATATATTAAAATGTATTTTCTGTCAAGATTCTTCTGTTCCTGTGAATTGAAAATAAGTTAAATGATTCATTCATTTATTGTTACTATAAATGAATTGGTTTACATGATTTTTGGTAACTGGGTGAAAACTATATATTTTTTTTTCAATATTGTGGCATTTCAGTAACTGAAGAGTCTCAACCTGATCTGAAGCTACCAGTTATACTTTTGACTAAATGTCTGTGGCTAAATTTTTGTTCCTTCATATTGCTGATGGTGATTGTGATCCATCCAGAGGTGTAGCTTTATTGTCACTATAGCATTTACCATAATGTTAGGTAATGTGTTTTTCTTTGGTTTGGTGATTGTGATCTTAGTAATTTTTTTCCCCTGAGAGAAATATGCTGGTTGGGGAGTATTTAGTTTTTTTTTTTATTTAAAAAGAGCTTGGAAACCTGTTTTAGAGATTTTTTTTAACTTCAACACTTCTGAAAACTTTAAGAAATTGTATGAAAATAAAAATGTGCCCACTGTAAGTAGTGTTAAGGAAGCACTGTTGATGGGCAAAAGGGGAATATCATCCAAAATTAAATACAAAATGGTGAAATGTATGAATAATATGAGAGTTTTTTTTTAATAAGTTGTTACAAATATTTATATGTCATGATAGAATTATTAACAAATTTTGATAACTTTTCTTGTCAAGTGGAAGGAGTGAAGGACAGCTCAATGGTGAAACAAACACACCTATTGAAGGAAACCAGTCAGGTGATGCAGCTGCCTCTGCCAGGAACCTACCAAATGAAGACATAGTTCAGAAGATAGAGGAAGTACTTTCTGGGGTCTTAGATACAGAATTACGATATAAGCCAGGTAAGTTGAAGATAATTACTTGTCTTGAAAGCTAAATTTTAAAAAATGGTTAATAGTTAAATAATAGTATTTCTGATTGCAGGGTATTTTAAGATGTTCATTAGATCTAAAATGTCAGTAAGTTGAATTTTTAATTTAACTGATTTACTGAAGACTTGTTTTTGCTTATGTCCATTTTTTGAAAATGCAGTTGTTTGCTTTACTGGTGTAATATAACTGTATTTAATTCAGTGTTGTAGTGCCTCAGTGCCAGGATTTTGAATATGGATTTTCATTGAAAAATTGTGTAAATGTCAAGTTTTGGAAGGTACAGGAGTCTGGACCAAATTGTAATGATTTTAAAACCCTGGAAAGTTTTATATTAAAACTCAAGGTTAGAGATTACTTTGTTTTTGCATTTGCTTTTAAAGGTGTAATGGGAGGAAGCATTGCTGGATATTGAGCTTTTGGGGAACTGATTAAATAACTGGTGCTTAGAAATGACTTATCATCAACCATCTTTTAGTTTTGGAAATGGAGACATTTTATGGATTTTTTTTTTTAATACGGAGCATGGCTTAAAAAAATAGTATAGACTGCCCGCGCTTAGATTCATGACTTGAGCAACTTTTGTTGAAGTATAATGTAGATTTGGTACATAATATAAACAGTAGAAAATGATTAATTTTGTTTTGAAACAGATCTTGTAGTGTCTTGATTCACTTTTTCCATAATCTTGATGACCTGGATTTCTGATCTTTTTCTGAGATCACTAAGGTTTATCAGATTTTATACTGGCATTAGAATAAACCTCATCTACTAATAAAGTATAAGCCATATTTTGGTTTAGATAGGTAGAAATGATCTTAATCTCTTAAGGGTTGTAAGTTAACTTCTTAGTAACTTTAGAAGAGTAATGAAGGGAAGAGGTGTCACTTTTCTTAGAATACAGCATGAGTGAGAATTTAGGTTCCATGTTTTGCGTTTGTTGCTCAGACCTTTGCAGTCTTTATAAAAGCATTCCCTAGCACTGAGCGACTCCACTTTCACTTTTCATGCATTGGAGAAGGAAATGGCAACCCACTCAAGTGTTCTTGCCTGGAGAATCCCAGGCTCCGGGGGAACCTGGTGGGCTGCCGTCTATGGGGTCGCACAGAGTCGGACACGACTGAAGCGACTTAGCAGCAGCAGCAGCAGCATTTGCTGAGGGTTTACTTGATGCCAGGCGTTATTCAGTGTACTTTGCATATTTTAACTCAGTTTGTCCTCTGCCTCTGAAAGACAGTGTCAGCAATTGAGTGGTGCATTGATTCAGTATGCAAAAGCAGACAGTCTGTTCTAAAGCCAGTGCCACATTGCTTCTTGTATGAGTAAATAGGAGTTATGAAATAGTCACAAAAATTATTCAGTATATGTATTTTTAGGAATTCTGATAGTTAATATGAAAGATGTTTATCTGTAAGTGTAGTTTAAAAGTAACTTGTATATTGAGAGCTGGAGAAAATAATTGTTTTAGATGAACTTAGGAAAAATACATTTTAATGTAATTCTAAGAACTTTTGTAATAAATTAAGAACTTATTTTTAACCCTGGCTTTAGTTGTAGAAGTGTTGCAAAGGTTCCAGTCTTTAGATAGCTGGTTTATGGAAAATTATTTAACAGGAGATGTCTTATGGTATCTTAACATGGAATGTAAGGTATTGTTTATATGATTTATCTAAATCTATCTTGGGGAATATTTGACATAATTAATTTCCCTTAATTTCAGACTTGAAGGAGGCATCCAGAAAAAGTAGATGTGTGTCTGTCCAAACAGATCCTACTGATGAAATTCCTACCAAAAAGTCAAAGAAGCATAAAAAGCACAAAAATAAAAAGAAGAAAAAGAAGAAAGAAAAGGAGAAAAAGTATAAAAGACAGTCAGAAGAATCTGAGTCAAAGCCGAAATCACATCATGATGGGAACATAGAATCGGATTCCTTTTTGAAGTTTGATTCTGAACCTTCAGAGATGGCACTGGAGCATTCTGTAAGAGCATTTGGCCTATATGACACCAGTGAATCTCCCGCAGTTGAGCTTGAACCTCCTGTAGTTTCGATGGAGGTCTCAGAGCCACACATCTTAGAGACTTTGACGCCAGCTACAAAACATACAGAACTGTCAGTTGCATCTACATCAGTACTCTCAGAGCAGTCTGTGGCAGTAATGCTGGAACCATCCACAACAAAGATTCTGGATTCCTTTGCAGCAGCACCAGTGCCTACAACAACAGTAGTGCTAAAGTCATCTGAGCCAGTGGTAACAGTGTCAATGGAGTGTCAGATGAAATCTGTGCAGAAATCTTTGGAGAGCACACCTCCAGAGCCATCAAAGATCATGTTGCTAGAGCCTCCAGTAGCAAAAGTGCTAGAGCTATCACAAACTCTTGTGTCATCAGAGACACCTTCTGAGGTGCACCCTGAGCCAAGCATGTCAACAGCAGTGGATTTTCCAGAGTCATCAGTAACTGAAGTGCTAAGATTGCCAGAGCAGCCTGTAGAAGGACCATCAGAGATTACAGATTCATCCGTGACACGACCGCAGGAGATGCTGGAGCTGCCCAAGACCACAGCGTTGGAGCTGCAGGAGTCGTCGGTGGCCTCAGTGATGGAGTTGCCGGGGCCACCTGCGACCTCCATGCCGGAGTTGCAGGGGCCCCCTGTGACTCCAGTGCTGGAGTTACCTGGGCCCTCTGCTACCCCGGCGCCAGAGTTGCCAGGGCCCCTTTCTACCCCAGTGCCTGAGTTGCTAGGGCCCCCTGCGACAGCAGTGCCTGAGTTGGCGGGGCCCTCTGTGACATCAGTGCCACAGTTGTCACAGGAATTGTCAGGGCTTCCAGCACCATCCATGGGGTTGGAGCCACCACAGGAGGTACCAGAGCCACCTGTGATGGCACAGGAGTTGCCAGGGCTGCCTGCAGTGACAACAGCAGTAGAGTTGCCAGGGCAGCCTGTGGTAACAGTAGCAATGGAGTTGACCGAACAACCTGTGACGACAACAGAATTGGAGCAGCCTGTGGGGATGACAGCGGTGGAACATCCTGGGCAGCCTGAGGTGACAACGGCAACAGGGTTGCTGGGGCAGCCTGAGGCAGCAATGGTGCTGGAGTTGCCAGGACAGCCGGTGGCAACGACAGCACTGGAGTTGTCAGGGCAGCCTTCGGTGACTGGGGTGCCAGAGTTGCCAGGGCTGCCTTCGGCAACTAGGGCGCTGGAGTTGTCAGGGCAACCTGTGGCAACTGGGGCACTGGAGTTGCCTGGGCAGCTCATGGCAGCTGGGGCACTGGAGTTCTCGGGGCAGTCTGGGGCAGCTGGAGCACTGGAGCTTCTGGGGCAGCCTTTGGCAACAGGGGTGCTGGAGTTGCCAGGGCAACCTGGGGCGCCAGAGTTGCCTGGGCAGCCTGTGGCAACTGTGGCGCTGGAGATCTCTGTTCAGTCTGTGGTGACAACGGAGCTGTCAACGATGACCGTGTCGCAGTCCCTGGAGGTGCCCTCGACGACAGCGCTGGAATCCTATAATACGGTAGCACAGGAGCTGCCTACTACATTAGTGGGGGAGACTTCTGTAACAGTAGGAGTGGATCCCTTGATGGCCCAAGAATCCCATATGTTAGCTTCTAACACCATGGAGACCCATATGTTAGCATCCAACACCATGGACTCCCAAATGCTAGCGTCCAACACCATGGACTCTCAAATGCTAGCATCCAACACTATGGACTCCCAGATGTTAGCCTCTAGCACCATGGACTCCCAGATGTTAGCAACCAGCTCCATGGACTCTCAGATGTTAGCAACCAGCTCCATGGACTCTCAGATGTTAGCAACCAGCTCCATGGACTCTCAGATGTTAGCAACCAGCTCCATGGACTCCCAGATGTTAGCCACCAGCTCCATGGACTCCCAGATGTTAGCCACCAGCTCCATGGACTCCCAGATGTTAGCAACCAGCTCCATGGACTCCCAGATGTTAGCCACCAGCTCCATGGACTCCCAGATGTTAGCAACCAGCACCATGGACTCCCAGATGTTAGCCACTAGCTCTATGGACTCCCAGATGTTAGCATCTGGCACTATGGACTCTCAGATGTTAGCTTCTGGCTCCATGGATGCTCAGATGTTAGCGTCCGGTACCATGGATGCCCAGATGTTAGCATCTAGTACCCAGGATTCTGCTATGTTGGGTTCAAAATCTCCTGATCCCTACAGGTTAGCTCAGGATCCTTACAGGTTAGCTCAGGATCCGTATAGGTTAGGTCATGACCCTTACAGGCTAGGTCATGATGCCTACAGGTTAGGGCAGGACCCCTATAGATTAGGCCATGATCCCTACAGACTAACTCCTGATCCCTATAGGATGTCACCTAGACCCTATAGGATAGCACCCAGGTCCTATAGAATAGCTCCCAGGCCATATAGGTTAGCACCTAGACCCCTGATGTTAGCATCTAGACGTTCTATGATGATGTCCTATGCTGCAGAACGTTCCATGATGTCATCTTATGAACGCTCTATGATGTCTTATGAGCGCTCTATGATGTCCCCTATGGCTGAGCGTTCTATGATGTCAGCCTACGAGCGCTCTATGATGTCAGCCTACGAGCGCTCTATGATGTCCCCTATGGCTGAGCGTTCTATGATGTCAGCCTACGAGCGCTCTATGATGTCAGCCTACGAGCGCTCCATGATGTCCCCAATGGCTGACCGATCTATGATGTCCATGGGTGCTGACCGGTCTATGATGTCATCATACTCTGCTGCTGACCGGTCTATGATGTCATCGTACTCTGCAGCTGACCGATCTATGATGTCATCTTATACTGCTGATCGTTCAATGATGTCTATGGCAGCTGATTCTTACACCGATTCTTATACTGATACATACACGGAGGCATATATGGTGCCACCTTTGCCTCCTGAAGAGCCTCCATCAATGCCACCATTGCCACCTGAAGAGCCACCAATGACACCACCATTGCCTCCTGAGGAACCACCAGAGGGTCCAGTGTTAGCCACTGAGCAGTCGGCATTAACAGCTGAAAATACATGGTCTGCTGAGGTGCCAGCATTACCTCCTGAAGAGTCTGTATCGCTGCCTGAACCTCCTGTGAGTCAAAGTGAGATTGCGGAGCCTTTGGCAGTGACTGCTAATTATTCAGTGTCAGCATCAGAGCCTTCAATGTTAGCATCAGAGGCTGACGTGACTGTTCCAGAACCGCCACTAGAGCCAGAGTCTTCAGTTATGTCAACACCTGTAGAGTCTGCTGCTGGAGCAGAAGAGCATGAAATTGTTGCAGAGAGACTAGTGACTTACATGGTGTCTGAAACTCCCACAACATCAGCTGAACCAACTGTGTTAACATCGGAGCCTTCTGTTATGTCAGAGACAGCAGAAACTTATGATTCCATGAGGGCTTCAGGACAGACTGCATCAGAGGTATCTATGTCTCTGCTGGAGCCAGCAGTACCTATTGCAGAGCCATCACAGAGCACTGTAGATGTGCCAGCCATGGCTGTTCCAGAGCACCCAGCTGGAATTGTGTCAGAGACATCAACTGTGGCTGTCCCTGAGCCACAGGCTGAGGCTGTCCAGGACCCTCCAGCTGTGGCTGTCCTGGACCCACCAGCTGAGGCTGTACCAGAGCCCCTGGCCTTGTCTGAGCCAGAGCATGTTACTGTTGCTGTGCCAGTTGTTTCTACCCTGGAGCCTACTGTGCCTGTTCTGGAACCATTGGTGTCCATCCTTCAACCTAATGTGATTGTTTCAGAACCATCTAGTTGTGTCCAAGAGTCCACTGTGACAATTTCAGAGCCTCCTGTCACTGTCTCAGAGCTGACTCAAGTAATACCAGCTGAGACAGTTGTAGAGTCTACACCAGTAATATTAGAGTCTAGTGTTATAAAAGGAATGAATTTACTATCTGGTGATCAAAGTATTGCTTCAGAGATTGGCCTGCAGGAGATAGCCATGCATTCAGAGGAAGAGCCATGCGCTGAAGGACTCCTGAAAAGTGGCTCTAATGAAACTGAAAATTGTATAAATACAGACCTTAACATAAATAATCACTTAATTGCTCAAGAGATGGAATGTAGCACAGTGTCTGCTGCCAGCACTGGTGCTGTTGGTGAAATTGGTGAAGAGGCAATTTTGCCTACCATTGAGACTAAACAATGCACAGTATTGGATACCTGTCCTAGTGTTAGTGAAACTGAGCTAGGAGCAACTCTGTGTTCTGTTGGTCCCCTTGTCCTTGAACCTGAAGCAGTGGGAACTGGTAAGGATCTTGAATTTGGCACAGCATCTGCTCTCAGTTCAGTTAGTAAATATGATGGTGAAGTATCTTTAACTACTCAAGATACTGAACATGACATGGTAATTTCCACCAGTCCCAGTGGTGGCAGTGAAGCTGACATAGAGGGACCTTTGCCTGCTAAAGACATTCATCCTGATTTATCTAATACTTTTATCAATAAGGATGCAGAAGGATCATTACCTGTACAGGAGAGTGACCAGATGTTAGCAGCTGCTGTCAGTCCTAAAGAAAGTAGTGGAGAAGATAAAGACGTATCTCTCACTAGTAAAGAGATACCGTCTGATTCAGGATTTCCTGCCAGCATTGATGATATTAATGAGGCTGATTTAGTGAGACCATTACTTCCTAAGGACATGGAACGTCTTACAAACCTTAGAGCTGGTATTGAAGGACCTTTACTTTCAAGTGAGGTGGAACGGGATAAATCTGCTGCCAGTCCAGTTGTAATTAGTATACCAGAAAGAGCTTCAGAGTCATCTTCAGAGGAAAAAGATGATTATGAAATTTTTGTAAAGGTTAAGGACACACATGAAAAAAGCAAGAAAAATAAGAACCGTGACAAAGGCGAGAAAGAGAAGAAAAGAGACTCTTCATTAAGGTCGAGAAGTAAACGTTCCAAGTCTTCTGAACACAAATCTCGAAAACGCACCAGTGAATCTCGTTCTAGGGCAAGGAAGAGATCATCTAAGTCCAAGTCTCATCGTTCTCAAACACGTTCGCGGTCACGATCAAGACGCAGGAGGAGGAGCAGCAGGTCAAGATCAAAGTCCAGGGGAAGGCGATCTGTATCAAAAGAGAAGCGCAAAAGATCTCCAAAGCACAGATCCAAGTCCAGGGAAAGAAAAAGAAAAAGATCAAGCTCCAGGGATAACCGGAAAACAGGTAGAGCTCGAAGTCGAACCCCAAGTCGTCGGAGCCGGAGTCATACTCCGAGTCGTAGGAGAAGATCCAGATCCGGGGGGAGAAGGAGCTTTAGCATTTCCCCGAGCCGACGGAGCCGCACCCCGAGCCGGAGGAGCCGCACCCCGAGTCGACGGAGCCGCACCCCGAGTCGACGGAGCCGCACCCCGAGTCGACGGAGCCGTACCCCGAGTCGACGGAGCCGTACCCCGAGCCGTCGGAGAAGATCAAGATCTGTGGTAAGAAGACGAAGCTTCAGTATATCACCAGTCAGATTACGGCGATCACGAACACCCTTGAGAAGAAGGTTTAGCAGGTCTCCGATCCGTCGCAAACGATCCAGGTCTTCAGAAAGAGGCAGATCACCTAAACGTCTCACAGATTTGAGTGAGTCATTTAAAAATTTAATGATATTAAAGAATGATTTGAATCTGAATTTTTTTCTGTGAGTTTAATGACATATTGGGGATTATTGGTTTAGGATAAATATTTCTATCTTTTAAGTTTTTGTAATTAGCTTCTGTTTAGAAAATGTGGGAATAAGTACATTTATTATTAGCTTTAAAAGATTTGCTTTGGAGTATATTAGAACCAAAGTATTTCCATACTTTAATGTTTTCTTTCTGCTTGAACCATATACCATAACTAAAAATGGCAAGTAGAAGTTCAATTAAGTGTTGTTACTGTAATTATTCCAACATAGGTTCTTGCAAATAAGCCTGAAATCAGACATTTCTTTTTTAAATAGTTACATGTCTTAAAATTGCATATAGAACTGTTAAATGTTTGTGAGGATAATTTTGATTGGTATAATGGGTAATGTGAGTAGGGAATTTTGCATGTGGGGAGTTAGTGATTTCAGTCTTACTTTTACAAAATCAAGTGTTCTAATATCTCCTGCTTTTTTAAGTGTGCAGAGGTGACTAAAATTTGATGGATAATGTATGACTACTGTTAATAATAATGGATAATTTGTCATTATCCCAGTAGATTGGACATTTCCAGGTCAGAGTAGTCTAAAGAAAAAGTCGTAGACAGAACCTTAGGGGAGAATGATTCAGTTTAACAGATGATTTTTGAGTTCTTTTTTATTAAAAAACATAAAGATTATGAGCTAGTACAAGAGACACGGACAAAATGCATGTATGTCTGTTTTACCAAGTAGTGAAACTGCCTAAGAGCAGAATGTGATGATTGCTATAATTAGTGGTACAGATTAGGTACTTTGGGAGCACGATGGAGAGGAATGTTAAATTCTGACTTAAGACTTGTTACTTTGAAATGGTGGCAGTTTTGAAATTGGGCTCAAAGAGTGATTTAGAATGTTATTAAGAGATTTAGAAGGAGAGTAATTTAAGGGGCACCATACATAGTTTTGGAAAATAAAGTAGGCTTTGGCAGGTGTGGGACTTAGCATGTGTAGCAGGGTGATTATTATAGTTGTGTAGTTTAGCTGTTTTGTATAGTGTTTGAGTGGGAAGCTAAATACGGACTTAATTCACTTTTAAATATGGGGTATTTTCTTTATGTCTTTAAATCTTCGAGCCAAAGAGTGATTTCATCACAGCTGTAAGTTTGGGCAAAAAATTGATGCCTTTAATTTTTTTAGCATGTAAAACATTAGATAATATAAAATGTATAGCTTTTCAGGAAAACTGCTTTTTGTATTTTTCCTCTTGCAGATAAGGCTCAGTTACTTGAAATAGCCAAAGCTAATGCAGCTGCCATGTGTGCTAAGGCTGGTGTTCCTTTACCACCAAACCTAAAGCCTGCACCTCCACCTACAATAGAAGAGAAAGTTGCTAAAAAGTCAGGAGGAGCTACTATAGAAGAACTAACTGAGGTAAGCTAGACAGAATTTGTTTTCATTCTTAAATGGATTACTCCAGTGATGTTGACTCTGGAGCGTGCCAAAAACCTGAATTGTGGGCTGAACTGATAATGGCTGGCACCGAGTGGCCAAAACCCGAAATACAGACGTGGCAGCGGCAGAAGCTCTGTTTAGCAGGCCATTATCCGGGATGGCTAAGCTCCGCTAGCTAAGTTACTTCCCATTACTTTTGCTTTCCAGTTTTAGAAGCCAAACTGACTGAGGAGTGGGACGGTTCGTTTGAATGGAGGAGGTGTTGAGTGAGCAACACGCAGAAGCTCGCCTACAGTTTCGTTTCCATTCACGACGCGTTCACTGACCGCCACGAGTGTACTGCATATACGCAAAGACACAGACAATCTTCAGAAATGATCTTTTGCCACCGGAGCTTGGAAATTAATGAGAATAGCTGGCCATTGCCTGAAAGGAACTTCTTTCGCATCAACATTTCGGGTTTTGGCTGTTTGGTACCAGCCATTGGTGATAATGGCCGGCCATTATCAGTTCTTCTTGCGGTTCGGGTTTTGGCAGTAACATATATATTTTAAACACAGTTATTTTTGTTTTTAAGAATTTGATCTTTTCAATTGAGGCTTTTTTTTTTTTGTCTTTTGGCTTTGTTTTATTAAAATTTGTTTGGTTTTTTTTTTTTTTTTTGGAGGACGCTGAAATATTGCTGCTAGGATCCAGAAATACCACACTGTTTCAGATATTGAAACTTGTTATTGGCTAGCCTTATGCCAGCCTGCCACTGTCAATATATTCTGTTCCCCTTGGTTACAAGCTTGGTATACTCTGTGTTTTTGGCTAAATGAGCTTTTTATCCTATTAAAATATTTTCAATTGATAAGGGATATGATAAATTCTACTGCTTGTATAGAGACAAGCCCACCCAAATTTACTCTGACCTTTTTATAAAGCCAGGTAATGGGAGTCTGTTCCTTTGCTTCTCAAGGAGGAATTGACTTAGCTTTATGTGTCAGACCTCATCATTGCACCCTCTCCATCATGCCTTATATTCCATCCTTGAGTTCTGTTCCTTTAGATACTCAACCTATAAAGCATTTATGGAAAGACATGCTGTTATCTAGCCCAGTTGCAAGTGTTTCAAATTTTGTTTAGCCATACATTTGGGGATTGCATAGTTTCTTAATCTCTTTCCTTAGATTTACTACAGTATGAATTACAACTTTTTTTTTATGTTTAAGGACCTAGTGAAGGCTTCTATTGCTTGCTTATCAAATCCAAGCTCCTTATCCAAAACCTTATGAACACTTAGTGATTCCCTATATATTTTAGCCTTATCTTCAGCCCTCTTATCCCTTTTAATAGGTTTTTTCTCACCTCTTTACCACTACCTGACTATAGAGTGACTTTCTTTTCCTTTCCCTGCTAATCCTTTTTCTTAACTATGAAAATCTGGCTTAGAACTTTCAAGGAATATTCCTTGATTATCAGATTATGCCTGATTCTGTTCTCTCTTATGCTTTTGTTCTTTGAGCACTTATGTACTCAGTTTGTATTATATCAGTTTGCACTTGTTAAACTGTGTTGCTCTGTAAAAGCGTTCCTCAATTATCTCATGTGTGTGTATGCCGTCTTTTGAACTAGATTGTAAGCTCCTTGAGAGCAGGGACCATGTCTTTTACTTTATTTTTTTGTATTCCCTGGACAGTGCCCAGTACAGTGCTCTGCACATAGTAGGTGCTCAATAAATGTTGTTAACTGACTGACCAGCTAGAGTGTGTTTAAATAAGTAGTGAGCTAAGTTACCCAGCTATAAATTTTATGTGGTTTTGAATTTAAGAAATTACATGTTATTCTACATAAAGTGTAAGATTTATCTTTTGTTTGTTTTTACTTTTTAAGAAATGCAAACAGATTGCACAGAGTAAAGAAGATGATGATGTAATAGTGAATAAGCCGCATGTTTCAGATGAAGAGGAAGAAGAACCTCCTTTTTATCATCATCCCTTTAAACTCAGTGAACCCAAACCCATTTTTTTCAATCTTAATGTGAGTATTAATGTTTTTGAACTGGTAAAACAGCACAACTTGTAGAACTATTTAAGTAAAACTGAAATAATATTTAGTTTTTAATTTAGGTTAAATACTGTGAGAAATAGTCATTTTCTGATTATGTTGATATTGAGTTTTGAATTAAGAAAAACATTCTTGAATTAAGAAAAACATTGTGTTTTTAGATTGCTGCAGCAAAGCCAACTCCACCAAAAAGCCAGGTAACATTAACAAAAGAATTCCCTGTATCATCTGGATCTCAACATCGGAAAAAAGAAGCAGATAGTGTTTATGGAGAGTGGGTCCCTGTAGAGAAAAACGGTGAAGAAAACAAAGATGATGATAATGTTTTCAGCAGCAATTTGCCCTCTGAGGTAAGTAAGAGGACTATTATGTATTTTTCTTTTTATATACCTGAATCTGCATTTTATTGTTATTTTATATCTGATTTGGATTCTGTTTCACTCTTCTTAGGGCCGGGTTAAACGGCAGGGCCGGGTTAGACGACAGATGAAACAACCCGCAGCTTCTCATTTGACAGTAACTCGATGCAATTCACTTTGTGGAACCAAGCCACAAAGTGAAAAGCATCGAATTGCAGAGAACAGTGTTATCACATCCCTACCCAACATTGGGCCCTCCTTGCACTTGTGGGAAGGTAGCCCAAGGTACAACTATTTAGCTTCCCGTTTTGCTTCAAGGCTCTATAGCTCTAGATTTTGGTGGTAGCAAATTTATTGGGTGGAGGGATTTGAGCAGAGAGAGGCAGATCCTCAGGTTCAACACAAGAACTGGATTGGAAAAGGTCCCCGTAGGCTGATGTGAGCATCTCGGATACATAGCCTGTTGCCCTTTAAATAATGGTTTCTTACTATATTTCTCTGGGTTGTTTGTCAGATAGCCTTTAATTTTAATCGTTTCCCCCTTCTGTGTGCTACCTTGGCCCTTTTGAATTCTTGTGTTTAACCTAATGCTCAGCCTTGGTACTCCATTTCCCTTCTCCTTCCCCTTTTTGCTACTATTAAAAGTTGGAGAAGTGGAATTCATACCTTGAAATTTCCAGGAGGCCATAGTTGTATCTTGTCAAAATGACGCAGTAATAATGCCAAGTGTCAAAACAGCCCCATTAAAATGCCGCCTGATTAAATAATGTGCTGCTAAATATAGTGCACATGAAAACAGCGAGACTGTATATATATGTAAATATATATATATATCTGTATCTTTGTATGTATCTCTGTATCTGTACCTTTGCTGTATCTTTTAATAAACAGTTTACTTTTATTTAACTTGTTGTGCAAAATCACGCTTGGGGGATCTGGGAGGGTGGAGACTTACTAGGGGGGTGGGAGTTTTAAATGATACAGTAGACTAGTCATCACCTCTTGCCCTTGGTTTCCAAAACCCAGACATTTGTCCAAGGACTGGACTAGATATCTGATGCCCGTACAGTGTAGGGATTCTTCCCCAGTTCCTATCCTTGGATTTTGGGATATGTGGATCCAGAGAGACCTGTACTCTTCACCTACAGGTTCCCCTTATTGACCATATCATCATCATCCAATAAACACCTCTGATAATACAAATAAACAAATTCTGTTTATAAAGTTAAAAGTGAACAGAACCCAAATCAGAAACTTTGGTAGTATTTTTTTCCCCTGAGCTATTCACAACAGACATTGTTTTTTTTTGTTTTGTTTTGCTTTTGACCTGTGGCATTTGGAAAAGAGCACATTCTGTGCAGTGACACTGGACATAACTAGCCGGTGCAACTTAACAGTCATTGTTGATACTTACATGAGGTTCAACAACTGAAGCAAGGTACGCCATCACCAGGGAAGGAGACAGATGGCTTATTTGGACAATGTTTAGTGAAGCCAGTTGAGTAGTTCAGTTGCTGATTTGCAAATCAGGCTACTTACTGCACATCTCAAGAGGGAAAGGTTAACTGACATTTATAACTGACTTGAATCTAGTAATAGCTGAGTATAAACCATGGTAAGAGGGCTGAACTGAGGGCTGAACTGACTTAGAAATTCTAATACATGTGCTTTTAGTAATTTCTTAAACATTAAGCATTTAACAGAGTTAGGAAAAACATGAGACATTTATGTGAAAAAAATTTTCCAACGTGGTAAAGCCCTAAAACTATTGCATAATTCCAAAAGATTTTCCTGGGAAGATAAGTGACTATATATTTAACTTCAGTGGAACATGGAGAAGATGCTTAGTGAATCCTGGTGATTACGGTTCTGATTAAGAGTATATATAAATGTGTGTGTGTATATATATTACCGTATTTAGCCGTTTTCGGTCTTAACACTGAAACTGTGGTGCCTTACGTTGTCTGTCATCAATAGTGGTTGTCAAATTTGAATGAAAAGTTGGAATTAACTCCAAAGACATCTGGGAGAGGGGAGTAGGTGGGTATTAAGATTTTATAATAAGTAAAGGAGCCAGCAAGCAGGAGACAAAAAAAAGTTCTATTCATGAAGCAGATTTCTCCTGTGGGGGATATTATATACAACTATTGCTATCAGAACTCTAAGCTAGTTTCTTAGACAGTTAGACTAAAAAATAATGTGTTAACTTTAATTTCAAGTAAAAACAATCCCCAAATTTTAGGAAGGGACAGCAATTTGCTTTTGTTTTTAGGTCTGTGTACTTTTACCTAGAAGTTATATTGAATATCTAAAGGAAGTGTTCACTGTATGAAATGTTTAGTTCTAGTTATTTAGCTGTATCTTACAAATATATTAGTAAGATGAATGTTCTATATTCTAAATGTTTGTAGAATACTATTGGTGACATTTTATGGGAGCATTGAGTCTTGATTCCCTGTCAGGGGTTGAAATAAAGATTTTATATAGAAAAGAAAGTTCTTTTTAAATGGTCAGTATTTTAATTGAATAGTGGTTTGAATTTTTCTACCTGTTATTTTTTCATTTTAATAAATATAATTGGAATTTGTGATTCTTTAGTTTTGAGCATAAAACATTCAGGCAAAGATCACAGATTTGATCTCAGCTTTGCTATATGATCCTTAATCCTACCAGTTGTGCACATGAGTGCTCTTTGACATAAGTGAGAGTGGATAGACGTGGATGGATCAACATAAATCTATATCTTATGGAAATACCAACTCATCACACTGTGGGCTCTGCTGCCATAGCATCGTCTTCCTACCCAGAAGCCAACCACCATCATCCTCAGTAAAGAGTGACTGCAGAACTTTGATCATATTTGTGTGAATTTTGATTTATAAACAATGAAACCAAAAGTGTTGGAAAACATTTTAAAACTTGTCCTTTGGGGGCATTAATTCTCGGTAATAAAGATAGCAAAGCCTTACTGGGTAGAGGATATAAGTGTAGTCTCTGGCATAAAGTTTCCTTACTTCATGTCCCAATGGAGCTAAAATTCCCTTATGGTTAGGAACTCTGTAGTTTTGAGGTTTAAGAAAACTGAGTTCTTGTGGTAAAATGAAAATTTTAATTGAAAATGAAACACATAGGTCTTGGCAGTGCTAGAATGTTACATACAGCTTTTTTATTCATTCTTTCTCTAGATTCTCCCAGGTTATTAACATGGAAATTTCTTTACCATTTAATGGTTTATCTAATCCTCCAATTACTGTAATTCATTTAAATGTAATAAAATAAAAATTACACTAGAGAATTTTACGTGAAATAATAAAAGGACTCATAAATGAGTTTTTAAAACCAAGCCATATAACTCCTGAGGCATTCTGTATTTAGTGTGGCTTTTGTTTATATAGTTGTCGTTTACTTTGTATTTTATTAATTTTTGCTAAATATTTTAAATCATGTTTTGTATGCAGGCTAGGTGCTTTTTCTTTAACTCTCTTTACTTAAAAATTTCCTTTTATATCATCTTTTAATTGGAGATACCTGCAATTTCTTATGTAGAAAGTAATTTCCCTTTTACAGGTACTATTTTTTCCTTACCTGAATGACCACCTTTTAATAATTTTCCTTAGTTCTTTAATAGCCTTTCATTGACTTTTTAAGAATTATTTAAGATAATTGTTTTATTTATGTAAACAGTTGGGTTAACACAGGGGAAGGTAAATTGACTTAGAAGGATTTTTAAAATAAGGAAGATGAAGATGCACAGTTAATAACTTAGGTTGTGCAATGCATATTACAGTGTCAATTAGTGTTTTATTAGTCCTGACAGCATTGTAGGTTACAGAAATAGTAATCTGTTGTGTTGCTGAAGTAGAGGGGTGAAATAACTTGGACAGGTTTTTATTGATGTGTGAACTGGAATAATAATTCAGGATGCTCTTTTTATGTGGATTTCACCTTTTAGAATAAGCCCTAGGAAGAAGGAAATAAAACATTTCCCCCCATCATGACGCCTAGAATATTACTACACATTACATGGAAGGTCTGTTGTGTATTAGCGAAAATAAATTTGCTTTGTTGATGATAGCTTGATAATAGTGTTCTGCAGGGTTTAAGATAATTCCCGCCCCCCCCCCCCCCACCCCGACTTTTTAGCATTCTAAAACTTTTAGCATCATTTTGGTACCTTTCACACTTGACTGTTTTTGAGCAACATTAAGTTAAGACTCAAACTTTGCTATGTATTATAGTCTGGTAGTAGTGGTATAGTTGTGTATGACTCTTAACGACCCAGTGGACTGCACATTGCCAGGCTTCTCTGTCCATGGAACTTTCCAGGCAAGAAGACAGCAGTGGATTGCCATTTCCCTTCTCCAGTAGTTATATGCTTTATATATACACGTACAAATCCTCTACAGTCCAATACAGTAGTCATTGAGCCACTGAGAAATTTGCACTAGGCACATTTCAAGTGCTCATTAGCTTTCACTGTAAAAGTTCTGTTGGACAGTGCTGTTCTAAAGGGTAGCTGTGATGTTTTATGAGTCTTAATACTGATTCAGAACTTTGGTCTAATCTTTGAATATTAATGTGTTGAGAATTATAGTTGGTTTTTTATTTCATATCCTGAGTTATCCTGGCAACTTGGATATATGCTTTTTGATATAAACTCCTGAGGATTCTTTTAAAGAGATTAAGATAATCCTGATTGATCCTATTTTGGGTATGTTTCTTCACATTAAAAAGTATGAAGATGAAATTAATAGTCAAATTACTATTTGTTAATAAAGTTTTAACACAAACTTACAGCTTACTTAATAAGCCTGTTGAAGAATAAATGAAGTTGTATTACCTTAGGAAAAAAACTAGTTGTAATTTTATCTAAATTTATATTAAATCTCAATGTTGCTATATTAAATAACTATTTAAATAAATAAAAGTTCCTTTCAGACTGAGATGTGAATTTAACATAAAATACTGAGATTTGAATGAAGTTTCATCCCGAGGATAAATGATGAGGTATTTAGGTTACCTGCTTGCTTAATAAAGGTTAAAAGAGAAAAAAGTATGAAGATATAAAGTGTCTTCAGAAGGATGAAGTCACAGATAGGTATGTTAATTTGCTTTCAATTGGGAAGAAGTAATTTTATTTTAGAAAAGTTGGAATTTTCAGAGCCATCTTAACTACATTTTTATGGCTAATTTACAGTTAGAAATTGTGGGATCAGAGCTTGGCTTGGTGGTGGGTAGGTACATTTTCCATAGTATCTCCTCAGAATTTGACTTTTTAGAATGAAAACCTATTATTTATACCTAAACTCCCTGATGCTTAGATTTGTAGACTAATATGAAACCCACAGTAATTCTGGCAAAGTTAAAGAATAGTATTTCACACATATTTAATGGGCCTCCAAAAATTACTTCATCATCTTACCTGACACGTTTATGAAATATCTACATCTTACCTGACAGGTTTATGAAATATCTAAGGCCAAAAAATTATGTGATTCTGATCTAAAATAATCTGGATTCCCACTTAAAAAGTCACAGCAGGTGATCACAGTTGTAATAGAAGTGAAAAGTGGACATGCTGTGTTTTTTAGTATTTCAGTCTGCCTTTACCTGTATATCCCCAGAAATGTTACAGTTAGTGTGGATAATTTACTAAGTTAACTAAGAAATTAGGATCTTTTGTTAATGAGATCCGTGAGCAGTCTGATTACAGAATGACTTCAGTTTAATTCTGCTTTAATTTAAAGATGGCAGATATATAGAAACCTGTACTTTTTGGTACCTTGTGGAAGAAAATTTTAATTTTGCTAAAGGAATGATACTAGGTGACTCAGCAAGATAACTAATAGTGAAGATAGGAAAAAGGATGATTAGTAATCCTTATGCATGAGATAGAATTATTCTCTAATAGTCACTTTTAATTATATAGGTCTTATTTTTAAAAGTATTTCATATTTAACTATACAGTCAAATTACAGGTTGCCTTAGTTTGGCTTTTTAAGAAAACTTACTGTTAACTTATTTTAACTGACTGACTTATATTTGTCACATCCCTGCAGTTGCTACTAGTTATTCTTTTTATATGAATTTAGGAAAATCCTCCCATGTCAGATAACATTCTCCAAAAATGAATTTTCTTGGATGAGATACTAGAAAATATTAATGGGTTTAGTAGTGTTACAGGAAAAACAAGTATTAAGAATTGGTGAGTTGACACAAGTCATCTTGAGCTCTTAATGTTAGAACTAAAAAGCATCAAATACTTGATTTTTTTTTTCTTCTATAGTTGAGCCTTCCACAAATTTGGTAAATACGATGTTTGGTCTAAAGATAATCCTTGAAGTTTTCCTGGATATTATGAAACTTCTTAAAAAGTTAAGTCGCATCTGCTTAGCATCAGCTTCTACAGGTAGAACCTGAGCACTGAAGAGGCGAACCTAAGGCATTTCAGACATACTTTAAGTGCTCCAGTCTGATACTTGTGCGCCCCACAGAGACAGTCTAACTCCCATCATCAGTGCACATACTAATGAATGGAAAACCATACATAATGAATATATTATTTGAAGAAGCTGAGTTCTTTGTATCAGACTTGATGAACCATCACAAGTAGGTGAAAACATGCAGACATCAGTAAAGGAACAGTCTTTGACATGGCAGTGGTTTTCTGCTTGCTTATTTAAGAACCTTGCTTATTGCCTCTGAGGGCTGTGCTGAGAAGCAGGATAAAATGAAAACTCCAATGATTATTTTGTTAGGGAAGGCGAGAGATTTTTAAGTTCTTCATGAAACTTTCTATGATTGTAGTTTGATGTAGTAGAAAAAAAGAAAGCAGTTGGATTTTGGATTGAGTTCATCTGCTGCCTGATAATTTGTAACTTACCTTAAACAATCCGTGTCTATTTTCCAAGGTTATTTTACCTTTTAGCGTCTTCTCCCTGCTTTACAAAATTATATATTTACACATTTTTATATATTTGTATATACAGAATTTTATATAAAACTTGTTTTTGACATGAAGCAACTAAAGATGTGAGCAGTTTTCATAATTTAGGGAGTCTTTGGTTATTTGAGATAATTATCTATGTTTTCTTTCTTAGCCTGTGGACATCTCTACAGCAATGAGTGAACGGGCACTTGCTCAGAAAAGACTCAGCGAGAATGCATTTGACCTTGAAGCTATGAGCATGTTAAATCGTGCTCAGGAACGGGTATGTAGTGGTTTTAATGTATACATGATATTTCGCTAACTAGAGGGTTGTGACATAAGTAAACTGTGGCATGCTGTTGACATGTAGGTCTTTGAAAATCATTTATCTAGCAAGCTTTGTTTAAGTGAAAGTGATTTGGGGCTTGATTATTCAGTAAATGTCATGTACTATGGGGCAGGAACTATTTGAGAGAATAAAAATAGAAAAAATTACCTGCCCTCATAGAGTTTGTAATCAAATATATAAAAATAGTAGCTAAGTACCCATAATAGCCTTGTGAGTTTGCATTTAAAAAGAGTGGCTAAGTGAGGCCCAAGGTCACAACATTAGTAGGGGAACTGGGATCCGAACCTAGACAGTCTGAATCCAGTCTGTGTTTTTAACAGTGGACAGCTGCTCCATACATCCTCTTTCTGTGGTAAATATATGGGGACAGTAAGTACATGTTCAGACAAATAGAAAATACTGCCTGACAGTTCCAGGTGTTCAGTAAATATACTCTGAATGAATGACAGCTAATTCTTTAACCATTACAGTGTTTGAGTGACCAGTTTCCTATATTATGTTTTAAGCATGTA
This sequence comes from Tragelaphus eurycerus, assembly GCA_935064755.1. Classification (NCBI taxonomy): domain Eukaryota; kingdom Metazoa; phylum Chordata; class Mammalia; order Artiodactyla; family Bovidae; genus Tragelaphus; species Tragelaphus eurycerus. The sequence goes on from CAKXYN010000009.1 coordinate 46,754,033, forward strand.
TCTTGAATTAATTCTTGATTTATAACACTTCAGAGAAAGTAATTAAAAATTGAGGCCATCAACATTTATTGTCATGCATTTATGAGATATGTAAGGAGAGCAAGGATCCTTTACCATGTGAACAATTTTCTGTATATTTTCATGTATCTGTGTGATATTTTGAAGAATAAGTATCACAGCCATGCTTTTCAGTTGTTAGATATGTATTTTAAATTTGTTATTATTAATGGGATCCACTGAACGGTTACTGAACTGCTTTGGAATGTTTAAGAAAACAGTTTTAAAGATACAGTAAATTCAGTATATATATATTTTAAAGTTAAATATTTAAGTCTGTTATTTAGTCTTTGTGGGAACCAAATAAACCATTTCATTTAGAGAATTAATACCAGTGGCATTTTAACAAGAGAAGTAATTTTACTTAATTGAGGCCTTTTTTCTTCAGATTGATGCCTGGGCTCAGCTGAACTCTATTCCCGGCCAGTTCACAGGAAGTACAGGAGTACAGGTTTTGACACAAGAACAATTGGCCAATACTGGTGCCCAAGCCTGGATTAAAAAGGTACACAACATATGCACATACAAAAGTGTCCATGTACAAAGTTAAACATTTTAAGAAAATGTTTTATTAAAAATGCACAAAGAAGCCAGTGAATTTAACTAAAGTTCATGAGTAAATTTGCTATGTGTATATACTCCAGGATGGACAATGAAGATGGATCGATCCCTGAGACAATGGCTAATGTATAAATACGGCTCAAGAGCCACTCAGTTTATATCCTGCTGCTCCTGGGTTTTGTGGGGGTGGTTTTTCAACTGTGTTTTGAATGCTAACAGTGTATCTCAGCGGCTGTTCAGAATATTCTACAGTTCCTATTGGACAACTGATCTTATGATTTCAAAGCAGTAGTTCTCAGATTTTTTCTCATCATGGGATACTTTATTACAGGTTCATTTTTGGTGAATCACTGCCCCCAAGAACCTTCTGCCACTTGATTTTCCATTCCTTTATTCCTTTGCCCTTCTTTCCCCCTTCCTTAGTGCCCGTCCCTCCTGTAAGCGCCCTTGGCCCCTAGTCCTCACTCCTGTTGTGACCTCCAGCCCCAGGTCCATGTGGTTATCAGCTCTTGGTTACAGCAAGTGGTTGGGAGCCCCCCTTGTTAGCGCTGCATGTGGTGGTCTTGCCAGGGGACTAGAAGGATGGGGGAGGATGGCTGAAGTGTGGGGTGGGCGGTGCTGAAGGGTGGTGAAATTGGCTGGGATGGGGGTGGAGAAGACTTATCTGTGGACCACCATTTAGGCCCTGGTGGCCTCTGGTGATCCACAGGTTCAGTTTGAGAACTACTGATTCCGTGAAAAAACAGGAAATGTAAGACGTAAATGCAAGGGAGAGGACGGACGCCTCGTGCTGTGAAGATATAGGTGCTCCTGGTTTCAGATTCCTGCAGTGAGACATGTGAACTCCACCTACGGCTGCCTCATTGTTGGGGGAGTCTTAGGTGGTTACCAAGGGCTTTCTGAAGAAATGGGTTCTGGCGAAGGGATGTGGCTTGGTTGGATGGGTGATGGGGAACTTTGTTTCAGGAGTACTGGCAGCATAGCAGTGCTGAAACAGGGAGGCTGCCTGGTCTAACGGATTGGGAAGGTTTCTTAATGGCGCTGTACTCCTGACTCCTGTTGTGATCGTGGCAAGTAATTACTTGGAATTTCAGTTTCCAAGTGCCTTCTTAACTGCCTCGCGGGGTGGTGATTGATGTAATGTCATGGGTAATAGAGAACTGCTGAGTGCCAGTGAATGAGCTGATTTTTTCTGAAAAATCAGATTTTTGGTTGCTTTGGACCTTTTAATCTCATAACATTTCTTTTTTCAATTTTGATAGCATTATCTCTGGTGATCTTATTAACAAATTAATATAAAGCATACCCTTACTTTGCCTGCCCCCCTTTTTTGGAGCAGCAGAATAGTTGCACTAATAAGTATGATATACTGTGAGTACATAGTCAGATTGGTTAAAAAATGAACGTAGTTTACTAGGGGTTGGTGTTGGAAAAAAGGATGAAAATTAGAAAAATTAATTTGGATTAATTACAATATTTAAAATATGAAAGTGATTCATGTAGTGCTTGAAAAATGGCTTTCATCTCACTGGGAATAATTATAAATGTACATAAATTTATTTCAATACTATCTAATGGTGAAGCTGAATACTCCATATTTCAGAAAGTTAGACTTGAAGCTTTTATGGGTGTTTAGGCACATAATAATTAAATAGTCATGTACATTACTAGGTAGAAACTTAAGAATGTGATTCCGTTGCAAAGTGCTGGTCTTCATTTGTACATTGAAGTTCTGATACATATATATTGCTAAAGACTTCTAAACATCACATAACTTTTAAAAATGATTAAATTGTGTTCCTCATAAACTTTCCTTTTTCTTTTTGACTGCTAGTCCTTGTAGACAGTTGGCAGATCATTTAAAATGTAGATCATATTTGATAAGTTACCACAAGATAAAGACATGTTCATTTATCACACCAAATTTTTGAATAATTACAGAAAATGCTTTCAGGAACCTTCTATTTGTGTGTTGCTGAAAAATACATGCTGCTAATATCAATTAAGGCGGGGACATTTTACTCAGAAAAATGAGCAAAAACATGGACAAAGTCATTAGGCAACTATAATATTCATCTTCGTGGTCAAATATCACAAACTACTTGTTTCATTTAGAAAACTTTTCAAATGTTGATTCATACGGTGTTCCATGCCTTCCTGTAGGGCAACGCGCTCTTAATGTTAAAGACTACAGGGAATGCCAGCATTCTCCATATTCTTTTTTTGTTTGCTGCAGTATACTCTTAAGATGAAAAGGAATGACTTTTATTAGTAGTAAAAAAATTCGAATGGTTATTGATTTGAAAGAAACTTTATTATCTGAAATGATTTGGACATGATTGATGAATATTGTTTACTATTGTAGTCTTACTACATTAATTAGCTTTTTGTTAAACTGTATATACACTCTGGTGTAAAGAAACATTTGAAGATAATAGAGAACGGAAACAGAAACCTGCGTTATTTGGGGATTTGTGTTATACTCTGCACAGTTGCCCTTTTTTTTAGGAGTGTTTCCTGGAAAAGAGGGGCGGATGAACCTGAAAGTAAGTAAAAGTCATTCTAGGTGTGTAGAAACAAGGCAGTTGGTACCCAAGCATCAAGCTAACTTTTCTCTCTGTACATCAACACTGCATGGCCTGCACCACATAAGGAACTGAACCAGGGCTATGTTTTTACCTCCACAGCTGCCTCCTTCCATCAGAGCACCTTTTTGAACTTAATGTCTAGTCACATACCATTGGCATGTTTTCTCCCCAGCTTATAATTAAATAGCTGGGGGGGAAAAAGGATACAGTTTACTACTGTGTAAAACCAAAATTAAAAATTTAGTAGTATCTTACCAGTAGAGGAAGTGATTATACTGTGTCCAGAGCTACCAAAATTTTTGACTCCCTCTGTTGATAAATGACTTTTGCTTACATTTGCTAGAGAATGTAAATGTAAAATACTTAATAACAAGGGGGAAACAAGACATGATTTGGAGATTATATTTTAAATGTTTAAAAAATGACCATAAAGATCAACAGTAGAATTCAGTCGTTTGTTACATATACATGGATGCCCTTTAAAAAGAGGCATCATTTATTTCTTAATGTGTGGAAACAATTGACTGTTGACCATGCTAATGTATATAGTGTTGTGCATCTTACGACATTAAGTGTTTGCTGCTTTGATGGAAATTATGGTTCAGTGGGTTGGATACAAGAGAGATGATTGTTCACAGAATAACCTGTGAACTTTCACCCCTCTGTATGGAAACTTGTTTCAGGGCCAAATCCTTGTAGCTGTCTTCTTGCCCCGGTCAGTGCCAGCCCTACTATTCACAACACTGCTGCTACCGAGGCCTAGGTATGTAAACATTTAAGGAGTTTTTTAAAAGTCTTTTAACATCAAGCTAGGTTTTAAAAGAATTCAAATTCAATTTGGTTTAATTACAGGGTATTGTATGTGCTATCTTTTTGCTTCATAGGGATTTTCTAAGTAAAATATTTATACTTATGGTAGAACGGGGAAAAAGCTTTGGATAACAGTATGCTTCTTCAGTGTTCAAACTATTTCTAAATGATTGCTGGGCTTTATTCATTAACTAGGTACACCTGGGACAATTAATATTATTGACTGTTTTAACATTGCCTTCTTTTTATTTTGCAAGCTAAGAAGAGATACCAGTGAACCTAAATAGTGGACGAAAACAGGAGTGTTCTATTTTTTTTTTTTTTTTGGAGGGGGGCACAAGGGCCACTGTTTTAAAACTGCCATTTGACTTATTTGACTTTTAAAATACTGTTATGTTTGTGAAAATAATTAGAACATACACACTACAGTATGTATATAAGTATAGAAGCATTTAATTGCTATAACAGATCTAGAAGTAAAGTAAGCTTGCTTTCTTTACAAAGTTACACTGAGTCTGTAGTCAGATTCTAACTATAAACTGGGGATCTTTTACCTTTCTCTCTTTGGATAGGATCAGTTCTTAAGAGCAGCCCCAGTAACTGGAGGGATGGGAGCCGTTTTGATGAGAAAAATGGGCTGGAAAGAAGGAGAAGGATTAGGAAAAAACAAAGAAGGAAATAAGGAACCTATCCTTGTTGATTTTAAGACAGATCGAAAAGGTAAGATTGATTCTTTTTTTTTTTTTTTTTGTAGAATGTTTATTATATCTCCTTTAACATTTAGAGTTTCATTACTATTATAAATTCATAAATTCTTCTGTCGTCAGTGATCCTGAACTGGGGGCACTTCTTATAGTACAGAGTTAGGAATAAAATGTTTAACCTGTTTTGAAAGCTTTGTACACATAATAGGTGGAGACACTAATTTGAGGGTAAAAGGCAGCCTTTGTTATGTGTAGTACGTGATTAGGTTTTTAATTAGATTTCATATTTAGAAAGTAGGATTTCCTTTTTTTTTTTTCTTTTGACAGGGAACATATGCTTCTAGGATTTATTGTTTCTAAAATTTATTATTTCTAAGATTTTTATTCCACATCTTCTCATTTCCTGTTAGAGTTCTGTTTAGTCTTCACTTTGTAAACCCTTTTGCATGTCCCTTTTTATCAAACTCAGTAATTGAGTGTTGAGGCTGGAGAATAGACCAACTGCTAACAAGTGTTTCCTCTTTAACACTGCATTTTTATACTTGGAATAATGTCCATTGTAGAATCATACGGGGCTGCCAGCTAAATGAGATTTTGTTTAAACCAGATTTTTAAAAAATCCGGAAAATTTAAAACTGAAATTTATTTTTCTTATCTTTGTGATCACATAGTTTAAGTTGAGGTTATTTAATGCAGTTAAATTGTCATGCTAAAGAAACAACTAGCTCTAATCAAATTATTTATTTTTAAAAGAGTTTTGTGAAAAAGAAAATAGAAATTAAAATGTTTTGTATCAAAATCTCTACATTGTCATCCAGAAGATAACTATGTTGCCATTCTGTTCCATATTGGAGTGGTTTATTATATTGTTACTCAAAAATAGGCTAGAAATAACACAATTCTATAATGTAGTACTAGTGAAAACATTAATCGAGAGAGGGAAGTTGAATGTCACACTGACATTGTACTGCTTTTATACAAGTTGAATAGATTGTTAACAGAGAGTAGTTTATTGGTAGAAAGCACCTGTGGGTAGGGAATAGTCCTTTGGAACTGTGCAGTATGGCCTAGTTTGGGGAAAGCATAGAGGCAGAATTTGTGAAGAATTCTCCCTAGCCTAAATGGAAAGCATTGATTTTAGATAGTAAATATAGTAAAATAGTACATGTAATAAATATATTAGATAGTAATATAGCTAAGCCCCTTTTGGAAAGGGAGGCCGAGGCTGGCATCTCTTGAGTACATCTCACATTTTAAGTCAGAAAGGGCTAGTTTGCTGGAAAAAGAAATGGAGAGCCTTTTTCACTTTTCCCACTTCGTTTTGGCCTAAAATCCTTGAATTGGGGGCTGCATTCTTAATCTGAGTATCATTTTTTAAGGGATGAGAAACCAATCATTTGCAAATAGCCACGTTTCTTTGCCACTAGTTTTTAAAGACGGGGGAGCCTGGTGGGCTGCCGTCTATGGGGTCGCACAGAGTCGGACACGACTGAAGTGACTTAGCAGCAGCAGCAGAGTGGTTGTTAATTATGGCAATTTATATATGTATTCACATATTGTTTTTCTGAATATTTTTATACAATTTCCAATAAGATAAATGAAGTTTGGATATATGTATAGAAATGTCAAAACAGATTTATATAAAAATCAAGAGTAGTGATTGTCTGTTGAATATTTTATTTGAGGGCATGGACTGAGGTTAAGATTCCTACAGAGGGAGTAGTTGTTTTGCCATATTATAATTTTAAATGTTTTGAAATTTATTCAGTGATTGTTAATTTTTTTTTTTTTAAAGGTCTTGTTGCAGTAGGAGAAAGAGCACAAAAGAGATCTGGAAACTTCTCTGCTGCAATGAAAGATCTATCAGGTGAGGGTACAATTTTGCATTCCTCTCGTCCCACCCTCCCCTTGAATTAATAATTTGTTGCCACAGGTGTGGAGATAATTATTTTTTTCTCTGCAGGCAAACATCCTGTGTCTGCCTTGATGGAAATCTGTAATAAGAGAAGGTGGCAACCACCTGAATTTCTCTTGGTCCACGATAGTGGCCCTGATCATCGCAAACATTTTCTCTTTAGGGTAAATATGAATTTTTGCGTTAATTTGATGACTTAATGTTAGAGGGTGAGGGATCAGCATTCTGTGATCACGGTTAATGTTGTGGGCTGGGAGTGTGTATATGTGTGGGTAGAGTGGTACAAGTTTTAAACATTTAAGTATCAGATGCTTCCCTGTTTTTGCAATATTGGAGGGAAAGATGCGGGTACAATCTGGTGAACAATTTGTTGACCTTTTCTAGTGGAACATGGGGAATTAAGTGGTTTTTAATCAGGTTTTTTCTTTCCCTTCATTTTGGAGACCTGCTTTTAAATTTGCAGTCCCTTTTCCCAAATGATTTGCTTCTTTTGGGGTTGAGATTAATTTGACTCACATAGTATGGGTTTGTTTATATCTTTGTAAGTTATTTTTCTAGCATTTAGTAAAAAAAATTACAAAGCTAATAGATATTAAAGTTTGATGCTGTTCTTATTGTATGTTTTTCTTGAATAGGTATTGAGAAATGGAAGCCCTTACCAGCCCAATTGTATGTTTTTCTTGAATAGGTATTGATAAATGGAAGCGCTTACCAGCCCAGCTTTGCCAGCCCTAATAAGAAGCATGCTAAAGCCACAGCAGCTACTGTGGTTCTTCAAGCAATGGGCCTTGTACCAAAGGACCTCATGGCTAATGCCACTTGCTTCAGGAGTGCCTCACGTAGATAGATTGAGGTTTTATATTAATCATTTCAGATAATTTTACTCTGCATCAAAATGTATTTCCTCTTTAATGTTGTAAATATTTGGCAATTTAAGACATTGTGTAAAAAAGCAATCTGTACAAACATCTCCAGGCTTTGATTTTTGTACCATGGAAATTGTATTTAACCATACAGGGTTTTGGTATGTTTATATTGTTTACCTTAGTGATGTATTTGTTTAAGTGGCTAACATCCAAACGATTGTTTGAAGGCATCCGTAATCTTCAGTGTGGAATGTTAAAAATAACGCTTTTATACTGTATTTTGTACTATGATGTAACTCCCCTTCCTTATGGCTCGGCTGCTGTAACACTTGCCTGTAATCAGTGAAGGGCTGTGCACCTTGTACTAGTTCACAATGGGTTCTGCTGGACAGATACTGGGCCAGTGTTACTGAGTTAATCAAGCAAGATCTGTTCCACAGGGCTAATGCCACCACCTCCCCTTTCAAATTTTGTAGAGGTTATAAAAAAAGACAGTGGTATGTTGTGTGATGATCAGCACAAAGTCCTGCGTTTCTGTCAGAGCCACTTGGGCCATGAATGAGAAGGGAGTCAAAATGAAGTCTGACTAGAATTTTACTGCAGAGGCCAAGTACATTTAGTATGGCATTGAGTTGTGATATAGTTTTACTTTGATGTGCATTTTGAATTTCAGCTACATCTAGATAGACGTAAAATGATAATTAAAATGCTGTAACCAACTTATCTAATAAAATCGGCACCCAGCCACTATTTTGTTGACTATGAGAAAGTTTAAGTTTATGTTAATTTTTAGGGTCTGATAGAATATTTCATGTGTATTACAGTGGTATTCATATGCTATGTCTCTCAACTTTATTTTCAAAAGCTTAAGGCCCAAATATAAACTTCTCTGGAATAAATGTGGTGTTTTATTTTCTGGATTACAAAGTGAACACATACTTCTTCACTACTGTTACTTCTTTACCCAATGCTTTTGATTTCTAAGCACTTTTATTTAAGAAAATTTGAATTATATATGTATATATATATACACACACACATAAATAACCTACAAGAACATACTAAATACTGCTTTGTCATGAGAGCTTGAGCAAACTTTACAACTCTTGACCCTATTCTATACGGAATACAAAACAACCCTAATCGGAATGAACATGCATTAAAACAAGTATTTGAGAACAGCGGAATCATGAACAGGCAGGGAAACAGCTGAGGTGGAAGCACCATCAGTCAGCCCAGTAGACAAGCTGTCTCCTAAGGCAAATGTTAGTTTTGCCCCGATGCTGTTACTCACAGTGTCTCAAGATAATTGATACTAATCCTCAAATTCCATTTGCAATGAAACACTCATTTTTCTACCCAGTTTATAATTGATGGATCTAGAATTTTCATTCAAGTTTTAAAAAAGTTTTATCTTCCATCAAAAGAGTAAAAACAAAATAATTTTAAAACCTTAATCCTACTCTTAGGCTTAGTGCATGTAATAAAAAGTTACTGTGAAAGATTAATATCTGTAAACATCTGGGTAACTTCCAAAGTGAACTTTAAAGCCAAAGGTATAAGAATCTTGAATTTCCTTGCTAGAAGGCTTTTTTCCTCACAGATTCCTTTTAGGCTTACTTTGGTGTTCAGGATCTCCAATTATAAATGTAGTCACTCATTTCCACATGCCGTAAGGACAATTTTCCCAGTACCGGTGTTTGACAAAGGTGGTCCAGAGTTTTAGGGTACAATCCACAATTGGCAAGCTCCTCGTGAACAGCCTCCTGTGAAAATTTGTAAGGAAGTCAGTAAATAGCATGAGTCTGAACACTGATGAGTTTTTAAAATTACAATGGGATCTTTGACATGCCTCATTGATGATTATAAAGGCAAATTTATCATGATCAATAGAAGCTCACCCTGAGAATTTCTACACAATGACAGCATCCCCAAATGCTAATTTTGGTTATTTTTAGAAGTCTGGCAAACTGATAAAAAGTTTAAAAGGCCTTATAAGTAAATAAAAATCTACATGTCCAAAATTAAAGGCAAATATACTTCAGTTTTTAAAAAGTGTGTGATACATATCTAGAAACTTCTGTATCACGTAGAACTTAACCAAGTAGCTCTCTCCCCCACCTCCCCCCCGCATCTAAGAAAAACTTAACATAGAAAAAAGGCACAGGGATTAAATAATACCCATAATTATTAATCTTCCAATAATTTATAAAAGAATCAGGTACTGTTAAGTTTTGCATCCAAAAGGACCACAAAAATAAACATGCCTTTTGTAAGGGAAGTTCTTTTAGTAAATGTTTCCTACAACATGTGAATTCATAGAATTTAATCTCAAAAAAACTTAAGTCATTTTTCCCTTCCTCTTGCTAATTAATACTTAGTACAGTTTAATAACTTAGAACACCAGTTTGACTCATCACAAATGACTGGTTTCCTCCATCCATGTAGTTTGAGAGCTTCTCTGACAGCTCTCAGTTACTAAAGAATCTGCCTCAATACAGGAGACCTGGGTTCGATCCCTGGGCTGGGAAGATCCCCTTGAGAAGGGAAAGGCTACCCAGTCCAGTATTCTGGTCTAGAGAATTCCATGGACTGTATGGTCCATGGGGTCACAAAGAGCACACAACTGAACGACTTTCACTTTTATGTAGTTTGAGAAGACAACTAAATTTGTTTACCAGCTGTCTACTTACCTTATCCAGTACTTTATCCTTTGGTGGGCAGATATTAAATACAGCAGTTGGCTCATGTGTATACAGTCCTGCAGAAAACGACCCATTCTGTGAAGACTGGAGTAGCATTGTCACAGAGTGTAGAGAATGAGGCATAATGGGGCCTGTAATCTCCAAGCTAAACTGATTTCTGTATCCAGAAAGAGCTTGTGTCTTCACATTCACACTTCGAGCCTTCAAGAAAATTTTAAAGAAAGTTATGGTACCATTTAGCTTTTGTCCCCAGCTAAAAATGTGACCAGTAACTTCTCATTTGGGCATAACTTCTCTCTTTAACAGTTAGGGAACAAAAGTAGTTCATAAGGTCCACCACAACAAAGTTTCGTGAGTAAATGTGTTCAGAAATTCTCAGCTTCCAGCATCCTCTCCTCCAAATTATGAGACTATCAATGGAAGTACTAGTTCTGGGGAAAATAACTTCGAGTAATGGTATCCTTTGTGGTTTATTAAAGAACATTCAATGTATAGTATTAGGAAAATAAAAAGATTCTATTGCTGTTATTCACCATGTAGTTCACATCAAAAATGCATGTGTATTTCTTCAACAATATGGAGAGAGAGTCTTTTCACTTAACCATGATCCAGTTTTTGAGACCTACTATAATTTGAACATGGGGCTTCCAAAGTGGCTCAGTGGTAAAGAAACCACCTGCCAAGGCAGGAGATGTGGGTTTGATCCCTAGGTCGGGAAGATCCCCTGGAGAAGGAAATGGCAACCAACTCACAATATATTTGCCTGGAAAAATCTCATGGACAGAGGAGCTTGGTGAGGCTATAGTCTATGGGGTCACAAAGAGCTGGACATGAGTTAGTGACTAAACAATAATGTAATTTAACATAACATTCTTGGTTGGCTCTGTTCTTTCAATGGTTCAGAAAGACGAAATTAAGCAACTTTTCCTATAGCAATAATTCAAATACAACATTTCAAATAATTAGTATAGTTCATATAATTCCTTTGAAACAACTTTATATCAAGGAATTTTTTTAATTGCAGGAAGAAAATGTGCACCATGTAAAAAGGTTGTGGTTTAGTCACTCAGTTGTGTCTGACTCTTTATGACTCTACGATCCCATGAACTGTAGCCCTCCAGCTCTGTCCATGGGATTCTTCAGACAAGAATACTGGTGTGGGTTACCATTTCCTCCTCCAGGGGATCTTCCTGACCCAGGGATTGAAACCCATTTCTCCTGCATTGCAGGCAGATTCTTTACCACTGAGCTACCAGCAAAGCCCCTGTAAAGAAGTTGAGCTATTAAAAAAACCAAGAACTCATCCTATCAAAAAAGGCAAAAATACGTCTTCAGAAGTTAGGTGATGACAATTAATGCCGAATTTCTTTCCTTTGTATTACCTTAAGCATTTGCATTGTGGCACCTCGGAAAGCTACTGGGGATAAGAGGGTTGGTGGAAGTCCTGCTTGTGGACCTGAGGTAGCAATTAAACTCTTACAGTTGATCAAAAAATTTAGCAGTGTAAAGGTATTCATTCCCTTCACCAACACAACAGACTCTGGTCTGTGATCCATTTGTACTTCATGTATCTCTTTACGCCTGAACATGACAATCAAGGAAATTACAAATGCAAATCCCATACCAACAGTAATGGCGGTTATCTTAGTCTTGACTCACCAGGAACCCTTTTCCCTACTCCAAATAAAATGCTCTTGCTAATTCTCTTCACTGCAATCATGAAAGTGAAGTGAAAGTGTCAGTCGCTCAGTCAGGTCCGACTCTGCAACCCCATGGACTGTAGCCTACCAGCTACACTGTTCATGGGATTCTCTAGGCATGAGTACTGAAGTGGGTTGCCATTTCCTTCTCCAGGGGAATCTTCTTGACCCAGGGATTGAACCCAAGTCTCCTGACTGCAGGCAGATTCTTTACCATCTGAGCCACCAGGGAAGCCCTTGCAATTATAAAGCATCCTAATAATCAAAATAATTTCTTTATGACCATCTGAATTTGCTAGAAATTGATATTCCTTAGAAAAATGAATTTCTTTAGTCAAAAATCCATTCCATTCCCCTCCCCAAATTTAACCAAAACAGAATATTTTTACTTAAAAAAACTTTAATTTTTCTTGTTTTACTGCTCTTAGAGGTTTGCTTTTTAATGTCATGTGGGAAGTTAATTTTGAATATGATCTTAAGGATACTTTAAGATAGTAGTAAATGAAAACGTCCAGTCAATATTACATTGCTCAAGAGAATTCCCTAGTGGTCCAGTGGTTAGGACTCTGACCTTCCACTATAGGGGGCATAGGTTCGATCCCTGGTCAGGGAACTAAGATCCTACATCCTCATCCAAAAGACAAAAAAAAAACAAAAAAAAATTACATTGCTCACTAACTGAATTCAATGAAAATCAATCTGAGTTAACAGTAACTGAAAGGATACAGCTTGATAGAAAGCACGTCTGGTTTTTTAATTTTATCTTGCACACCCATCTCTTCCAGCCAGGAAAAACTTTCTTCTTCATCCTCATCACTGACGGCTTGCTCCCTAGGACATTGCTACAGTTAGTTAGAGTTCACATTTCATAAAGCTGTTTCCTCTACATTGAATCCTTAAGTCACATGGATGATGTAAAAGGTTATCTTAATCACATACTCCCCGTGTCGCAAGCCTGTTTCAGACGCTTTCCTCCTCTCAGGGCCATTTTCTTTTATTAAAGGCAGAGAAAACTCAATACCTACATGAGGAAAGAAAAATGTAACTATGTTTTATTTAACATACTCTGAAAGAATTAACAATCTTGACTTGTAGAGAATATCTGAAAATGAGTTTCTACACTTGATCTTTAAAGCGGTGTTTTCCATACTTTCTTGATAGCAGCTCACAATACCCACATATCTCCTTGAAACAAATGGTTCAGGACAATACATATTCTCACTACACTTGGTAATCTTTCATCAAGTATATATTACTCTTTCACTTTTTAAAAAAGTGCTGAATAAGTCCACTGAACAGACTTCATGATCTACTAATGTGTTGACAAAGTTTAAAAATCAAGTTATTAGAAGAGTGTAGATAATTTGTATTATAAAAGAAAATCTACAGGAGTATATTCAGATTGGGACTTTCCAGCTTGACATATGTTTAGAGACTAGAGAAGGGAATGTAACTTAAAGCTATGTACAACGGATAACTTAATTAAATGCTAAGAAAAAAAGCCAAAGTGAAGAAATGAAGTGATTTTTAAAGTAACAAGATAAAAGTTGTAGAAGATAATTCAACTGTTAGAAGACAGTTCAAATTTTAACTTTTAAGGTGTTTACAGTTTGGTATTCTCACTTTAAAGGTCTAGTTTTACCTTCGTTTTTCATAGCTTCCCTTATACCTCTAGTTGTAGGAGACATGAGAGCTGTGATGACATCATCTCCTGCTAACCCTGCTGCACGGAACAGGACAGTAAACTGATAGGTACAGACGTAGAAATAAGGGCAAAGCTTTGTCTTCAGCAGGTTATATAGAGAAGTAAAGCTCACAGACCTAGGAAGAAAAATATTTTTCTTTAGGCATTATTAAAATGTCGACTCAATGTTGAAAATTTCTGTATCACTTGATCCTTACCTGATTTCAAACACAATTATTACAGGTAATGGTCTGAATTTTTCCCATGACATAGAACTTGGCTTTTTAAAGGACTGAAATTGGTCACGGGACTCACTGATGAATTCTAAATACTTTAACAAGTAGCGTTTAACATTTAAATGCTTGCCATTTTTTCTTTAGACAAAGCAGTTGAGGTTGATATCAGGTTGCTGACTTTTAATAAGCAGCTTGTACTGATGAGAAGGGACACAGCCATTAATAAGAATATTAAAGAATTGTCTCTATATAGTCATCAAATAATTATATGCATTCTATAACTACATAAAGAGAGAACAAGAGCTGGGAGTTCCCTGTCAGCCTAGTGGTTAGTACTCCTGGCTTCCACCACGGGGTGCATGGGTTCTAACCCTGGTTGGGGAACTAAGATCCCACAAGCTTTGCAATGCAGCCAGAGGGGGGAAAAAAGGAGTGAATAAGAGCTAAACAAGTAAACAATTTGAGGGAAAAAAATTTTGGCAGGGAGAGGCCTGTACCATGCAAAATGCAGGATCTCAGTTCCCTGACCAGGACTGAACTCGGGCTACGAGCCCTAACCAGTGGACTGCCAGGGAATTCCCCAAAAGTAAACAATTTAAATCAGTTTAAATTGGTAGTCATGGCTGTTGTTTTTCAGTTGCTAAGTCATGTCTGACCCTGTGACCCCATGGACTATGCATGCCAGGTTGCCCTGTCCTTCACTATCTTTGGGGGTTTACTCAAATTCATATCCATTGAGTCAGTGATGCTGTCTAACCAATTCACCCTCTGCTGCTCCCTTCTTATGCCTTCAATCTTTCCCAGCATCAGGGTCTTTGCCAATGAGCCAGCTCTTAGCATCAGGTGGCCTAAGTATTGGAGCTTCAGCATCAGTCCTTCCAATGAATATTCAGGGCTGATTTCCTTTAGGATTGACTGGCTTGATCTCCGTGCTGTTCAACGGACTCTCAAGAGTCTTCTCCAGCAGTTATCATTAACATTTTAATAAAATAATTCAGAAGGACAGAGAAATCCATCTACTAATGTCCAATTACACATCATAAATAAGGAAAGAATACTGCTAAAATGAAAATTCACTATGGGATTCACAAATTTTTATTCATCTTACCAGTCACTCATTAACATGTGTTGCACGGTTTCATCATTTGACCACGGAGTTGTCTTTCCAGCCATTTTTCTGTCAGCTCCGATACGAGGGAACAATGGCAGCCAAGACAAGGCAGGGTGGAGCCAATAGATGAGGCTCCGCTGGAAAGCACAGCGGAGCTCAGTGGAGAGTTTGGGATCCTAAAATCCAAAGATGATATTGGACAGTTTTTGCCCCATTAGAAACACAGAATTTAATTAAAAAGACACTGAATATAACAAACATTTATTCTTCTGTAGCAATGTGTTAACAACAGTTACAGAGGCTGAAGTGTAGTTTATTATTCAGGAAAAACCTTCCTTGCCAGCAATTACAGTCTGTTAACCCACATATCAGAAGGGACACCTGAACACAGAGAGGAGCATTTGCCTGTCTCTACCCTCCTTGAGAACAATGATGATCAACCCCAGGGCAGGGTGCGTGTGTGCAGATAACACTATATTCAACTCCTTTGCCTCAAAACTCTTTCAAAAGTAGCCAGTAAAAATCGACAGTCCCAATCACAAATCACCAGGATCTATTGATTAAAAAAGAGGTAACCAAGGTAATCTCTTTTAACCTAGTTTGAGTTGAGCTGCTTGAAAGTAATGGTAATTACATTTTTGAAAACCTTTCTAGAATTCATTAACTCTACTAAATTTACAACAGACTGTCGCCCAAGTGGGTAAGAGTTAGCGCATTTAAAAAATGCAGAATACAGTATATGAGGAAACCAGTAAAATCTCTTTGCAATCCTACTCCTCAATTGCTTTTCATTTCCTTCTATTTTTTTTCGCAAAAGGCCTTAAAAAGAAGTTTAGTTCAAACAATTCTTGCCTGCAACAATGAGTAATTCTCAGGACAGGTCTGTAAATTTAACAGACAGTTACTCAGTATGATTTTTAAAAGTACATGAATGCAGCATTTGGAAAATAAAATAATTTCCCACATCTCTGTCTTAAATGTCCAAAGAAAAACTTAATGGAAGGAAATTTCGCTGACGCTTTGCAGAGAAGTACTTTTTATACTTCATTTGTTACTTTAAAGCATAGCTATTTTCTCACAGGATTACCTGTATACTTTGAGGCAAAGTAACTTCTGTTGCCCTGCAATGCTGGATGATACCTTGAGCCTCTTCCTGGGCTTTCAAATGATCTGCCCAGGTAAAGGGTTGAGAAGAGGTGAAAAGGAGTCGTGTTTTAATGCTCCAGTCCACAGGTAACTCAGTACTTTCTGAGGGTGGAATATCAGATTCGGAGAATGATACATAAGGAGTCTTTTAGAAAACAAAGAACACAAAAATTAGTAGAATACTAAGGAAAAAA
Source organism: Tragelaphus eurycerus (assembly GCA_935064755.1). NCBI lineage: Eukaryota > Metazoa > Chordata > Mammalia > Artiodactyla > Bovidae > Tragelaphus > Tragelaphus eurycerus. The sequence continues at coordinate 46,770,310 of CAKXYN010000009.1, forward strand.
CCCTTCAATCTGCAGAAGTCATCCACTAAACATGCTCATGATTACTGAAATCTCAAAATGTTATGAACTGTACAATAAATAACACTGGAAACTAATTATACACTGTGAAAACGTCCAGAAAGAGCTACACTAAACCATTAGCAGTGATGTTATCTCTGGAAAGTGGGAATTTGTTGTTGTTGGGGGTGGTGGTAGTCTTGGAAAGGCAGTTTTCACCTTTTATTATAGTTCTACATAGTTTAGTCACAAGAGAAATACCATTTTCATAATTTTAAAAAATCTGCTATTGATACTGCTGTCAAAGCACAAATCTTTCAAGCATTTTTTCAAAAGCACTTTTTAGCTTCCAAACTCTGGAGCCAGGGCTAAGCTGCTCCTTGCAGGGAACCTGGCCTCTGATCAGCCTCTCAGGCTGGTTGAAGAAGCAAGCGTCTGCTGCCTCAAACACTTCTCCCAAACTCTGCTGTCCAGTCGCTGTTCTCCACATTAAAACGACTCTTTTAAGTGATGCTATTTAAAAATAATAGGAAAGGGGGAACTATTTCCAACCGACCTGAAGGCCATTCACTTGCAAGGAAGGGAGACTGGGTCTTGGGGGAACTCTTCTAGCCTGCTCCCCTCTGGACAAACTGTCACCAAGGAAAGAGCTGAGGAACGGGGTCGAGAGCAGTGTGTGGTGCTGAGGGGGTAGGACGGAGGTTCAGTGATATACCACCAGCTGTGGAACTCATCTTAAAGATTCAGGGTGGGATAAGCCTGGAGGCACTGGTTCTGAGTGACGCGTTGGACTTGTCACTACCTATGAAAAAGAAATCTCACCTCTACATCTGCTTTAGCACTGGTGCCATGATAAACTGTTACTACTATACACAAAGTCCTTTACCAAGGCTGGTGCCGGAGGTCCTTTCAAGTCTGGTAGAAATGATCACACAGGGCTCTCTGGTAAACGATTTTCCAAGTTTATAAAAATATACACTCTAATGACATTTCACAAGTATTACCTGGTGTAATTCTGTAATGGTTGTTCTTTCAGGAACCTTATCTTCCCAGAGCAAATCATTTTCTTGATTAGAATCTAAAAACTGAGGTGAAAAAAATGGTCCTTTTAAATTCTAAGTAATGCTGGAGTTCGCTTTAAACCTCCAGAGCTTCACCTGGCACACAAGTTTCTCAATAAGCCTAATAATTCACAGGAGCCCAAATCAGTGTGACGGAGAGTGTCACTTCAGCTTTGTGTCTGAACTTTAACCATCAAAATGCATGGGGAAAAAGGGAGGTGGTCTGCACACTGATAACTCAATAATCTCAACTCAAAAGATCCAAAAGGTTTTGGAGTAAGACAAGTCATTCATGGGGTAAATTCTGACCACCTGATCAATCCTCACCGTTCTTCCAAATCCAGAATAATTTGGAGGGCGGGAGAAGGGACGCACTGAATGCCACAGCAGAGGGTCCTGTATTCTTCCCCTCAAACGGGGGCCTTCCCCGGTTGGCTCCAGGACGACTCGGAGCCATGCGCCCACTGACCTCTTATCCTTTTTATCCCACGGCGGCCGCCCAGGTTCCGCAGGCCGGGCACCGGACGGGAGCGCGGGAGACGCAGGGTCCGCTCCTCCGGACCGGCCAGCCCCGCACGCCCCGCGGCCGCTCGCGGAGCGCACTTCACGGCGCCCCGCACTCCCGGGCAACTCGAGGCCGCGGGCGACTTCAACTCGGCGCCCATTTCCCTCTCGGGACGCGAGAGGCCGCCAGCCCTACTTCACGGCCGAATCGACACCCGGACTGTTAGGAGAGCTCCCTCGGCTCCCAGGCGCGAGGACACTCACCGGGCCAAGCGCCTCCTGCTGGCCGCGGGGCGGGCCCTCGGGAGGCTCGGAAGCGGCCCGCGGCTGGTTGTCCAGGCGGGCGAAGGGGTTCCTTCGGGCCCCGGCCGGGCCGCCGCCGCCTCTGCCCGCCGCCGGGAAAGGGCGGAGGGGCAGCCCGGCCACTCGGGCGGCGCGGCGGGTCGCTGGCTCGGGCCGCTCCGCAAGCGACGAGGCGGCGCCGAGGCTCCGACCCCCTTTTCCGGCGGAGCCGCAGTGTCTCGGGCGGCCTTTTGAAACTGGGCGAGTAGCCGGGCACAGACAGGTCCATGACGCGCGGCGGAGGCCGAGGGGGCTGGCCCGGCAGGAGCTTCCCGCGCGTCCAGGCTCCGCCTCCGCGTGACCCCCGCCCCCGAGCAGCTCACGGCGCGTGCGCGATGGGGCCCTCGCGCGGACCCGACCCGAGCCTTTCTGGCGCGTGCGCGGCGGGGCGTTCGCGCGGGTCACCCACGCCATGTTCCTCCCGCGGCGGGAGACGCGCTGCTGTCGCGTGTCCCAGGACGTTCCCCGGGCGCGCCAGCCTGACCTCCCGGGGCTAGGTGGCTGGGAAGCGCGCCGGAGAGCCGAGTGCTATTTAAATCCGCAGCGAGGCGCCAGGAAGAAAGGAAACGTCACACTTGAGCTGCCGCTTCGGTAAGCTCCCGGAGCTCAGCGGAGACGTCCAGGGCTGCAGAGGGGCTTGGGCCTCCCCTCCCGACCCCCCAAAGCGGCCCCAGCCGGCATCGCCGCTGCAGCCATTCACGCAAACATTGCAGAGGTCACGGGCGCGTTAGTGTTGCTCTGGTTCCATCCTGAGGAAACCCTGGAGTGAATGAATATTTGAAGAAAAAAAAATTTTAGCTTTCTCTTGGCTAGATCCTTTGATACTTGAAAATATATTCCAAGTATTAAATTACGACAGCAAAGGATGTTTAAAGAAAAAAGGTAAGTATTGAGAAAGGAGTTGATCAGAAAAGTATTTTGACAGAGCAAGACTCCCAACAGCTTTGTCGACATAGTGTGGATTCCGATGACAGTTTTTCTTCATGTAAAGAATTTATAAGAGGCAAATATATAGGGACAATAATTTAAAAGGCTTTCAGAATATTCCCTTTAGATGTTAAATTTTAGAACTGCTTCGACCGTCTGTACGATAATTTTTTTCAGATACTTTTCAAATACTTCAAATAAATGAGCATCTTGCTTGAGCAGGAAAATATACTTAAAAACACAAAACTTGCTTTTAGGTTCCTTGACTTTTATGAACAATTTCCAAAGAAGCTCTTCAAATACTGGAACTGGTTCATCCAACTGAGGTCAGAGAGAACATTAAAACTGAACAACTTGCTTCTTTCTTCCTTGATTTTTCTGAACAACTTCCATGGTAACTTTTGCCTCGTATAGTGGAATGGGTTCATCCAACTGAGGTCTGAGGAAGAATGAAATTATTAGAAATGTCTAGTTAAGGATGAGGAGAGTACACAGCAGGGTAGTTGACAATTGCTGTAGTTCAGCTCTATTACTTTTAAGTAAAATTTGTCCATTAATATTTCCACTATTAAAAGTGGTTAGATTTTGAAAGGGGAAAAGACCCATTCTCTCCATTCCCTTTTTTAATTCCTCTTTTTTGATAAACAGATTCAGCTGAAAAAAATTGTACTTTTCCCTCCTGTCTACCTGTGGGTTATTTCAAATTGCTTTGGGAGGGGTGATGTGGATAAGCGAAGGGGCGAATACAGTATGGAATGCAGTAAAGAAAACTCAAGAACCACTTCTATCTTAGGGAATAATTACTTACTGGTGTATCACAGGATACACTTTAGAAATATTAAACAGCAGATGTTTATCTAAGCAAAATGTTAACATATGGTGGCGACAAGTATACTGAGAAAGCTGAAACAAAAATGGGAATGCCCATTTTATCTCTTGGAGAATAGAAAAATAAACAAGAACAATGATTTGGTTGTTTAGCATACCTAAAAACACCAGTTGATAACTTCTCCATCACATCTTTTAAGATACGTAGCTGGAAAAGACTGTTAAGGTGACAATGTAAAGGGGTAAATAAAATTATCTGATAAGCAGAGGATGCTAGACAGGTCACCTATTTTTGTAACAAATTCTGCAAGCTGTCCAAGTCTACCTCTAAACCAGGAAAATGGGGGAAGTGATTTGAGAGAGTGACATAGTAGAGCTTAAAACTTCAAAGGACAAGTGATGAAAGAAGCCTAATGTTTTTCCTTAAGTAATGACTAATGTTAACCCAAGTGAATGGTATTAATAACAGAATGGGTCAGGGTTTCATCTTAGCGCTACATATGGTATTTTTAGTTAAAAATTTTAGCACTTATATTTCTTACTTTAGGTGCACATTTATTAAGCTAGCTGATATATGTATGCAAGAAAGTTAATAATCTCTGTCTAATGTATGCAAATAATAATAAACAGTATAAAATTTAAAACTCTATTCATTTAATTTAAATAATATTAGAGCTGAGAGTCTATATGACTGCTGCTGCTGCTGCTATTGCTAAGTCGCTTCAGTCGTGTCCGACTGTGTGCGACCCCATAGACAGCAGCTCACCAGGCTCCCCTGTCCCTGGGATTCTCCAGGCAAGAACACTGGATTGGGCTGCCATTTCCTTCTCCAATGCATGAAAGTGAAAAGTGAAAGTCAAGTCGCTCAGTTGTGTCCAACTCTTGCGACCCCATGGACTGCAGCCCACCAGGCTCCTCCATCCATGAGATTTTCCAGGCAAGAGTACTTGACTCGGGTGCCATCGCCTAGCTGATAGTACAGAATTATTTATGATGTATAATCACACAATTGGAAGGCTATCTATATATAAATCATAAGCATCAACTGGCTCATGTGTGATGCAGTTGAGGGGGGTTTGCACAAGTGAGGACTAAAGTTTGATTCAGGACTTTAGGAAATGTAAGGGAGAAAATAGAAACATAAGCTACTTTAAAGATATTTTTTAAAGGACCTAAAGAATACTGATTCACTCTTTGTTACTGCAAATTCGCTTTCTTCTGTTAATGAAATTGCCAATGGTACGTGTACGTGTGTGTGTGTGTGTGTATGTTTGTATATATATATATAAAATATGTATTTCTGATTTTTGAAAATTTAACATTTCTTATAAACATGTCATATTTCAACTTGGTCCATGGGTTTGTCAGAGAGGTTAAAATCTTACGGCGTGGGGGAAAGGAGAGCAGTTGAGAGAATTAAGTAATACAGGCAGAGGCAGCCAGCCTGCCTTCAGACATGTAAGATTCAAAACATGCTAACTTGTGTTACTTTTAATACAATGTTAATACAATTAACATCCCATGGTATTCTTGAGAATTACAATGTTATTGGACATTTCATTATTTAAAGCTGAAATTTAAATAATTCTTTTAGAGACTTAAAAATTAAGTTTATTCCAAATTTAATAGGAAAAGATTTAATCAAAAATACTTTAAATATACACATTCACTACTTTAAGGGGATGGTCTGGTTTTGAAATGAACTCTTTAAAACTCAAAATATGGAATATACTAATTAAATACTACTATTTGAAGGCTCTGAAATAAGCTTGCCATAGATTTTAGAGGAGGCTGGCCTTGTACATAGCACGCATATACAATACGTGTTTGATAAAAATAATGATGTTCAGTGAGACATGCAAGTCTCTTCATGCACAATTATACTCTGTTAAGTAATGAGAATGTATTAATATTTATCCAGTATATTAATATTAAAAATTTTACCAGGTACAGCTACCTTTAAGACAGGCATCTCAGAAACAAAATGTTTCTTAAATTGACCCTGCTCTAAAGAGGTTTGGACCTTTCTTTCAGAACTGCTTTCAGAGTCTCAAGAAAACTTGATTACTTTTACTAAAATGGAATGATTCTATTTTACACTCGATTTGTTACTGAATCACTTCCATTAAAAATAATCAATCCATCTTTCTTTGATAAATATTTCCTAGCACTGATATTCTTAAAAACACCACCCCCCAACTCTTTAATGTAGATGAATATTCTGAAATGTTTTGTGCAGTGCTGCCATAGGAATACAGATGTAGTCTCTTAAGGTGACCTCTGATTTTCTTGAGGCCAGAGTAAAATGAAGTAAATTTTTCCATGTCTCCTATAGTTTGATTTCTCATTCAGAAATGAGCGAGACAGCTTGGGTGATTCCTGTCCTGGCACTTGCCAGCTGCATCCTTGGGCGTGTATTAACCTTTTATCCTTCTGTTTCTTTACTTGACACAGAGGGATAATAATAGTACTTAAATTTCACAGGGTTGTTTTCATATTTAAATAAGTACCTATACACACTTGGAACTAGCTATTACCATAATTACAGAATTTAATGATGAGAATACAAGGTACATTTCAAGCCAGAAATTCAAATCGGTAGGAAAAAGGATATAAAGATACTTTCCCTGTTGTACATTTGACAGATTCCAAACTTCATCATTAAGGAAAGCCACTGCTGCTCCCTTGAGGAAAAGGCAATGACTATCTGGAGGATCCAGCTTGGATAAAATACACAAAGAATGGTCAGTTACTGTGAGTTTAATAGCAGGAGAATGACTGGTATCTTAGGTCAGAAAAATTTTTACACAAAGTAAGTAATACCCAGATTGCAAGTAATCAGCACACAGACTTTAATAACAGTATGTACACTGTAATTTCTTTACTAATTCATTGTACAAAATTATGAAACAGCAAGGTCAAAATGCAAGGCCAATCCAGAGGTGATAAAGTGGTATTAGGGGTGTCTGTGTTTCTGTGTGTGTGTGATTTCTAGCTGCTACTCACCAGTGTGTGTGTGTGAGATTTCTAGCTGCTACTCACCAGTGTGTGTGTGTGTTGATTTCTAGCTGCTACTCACCAGTGTGTGTGTGTGTGTGTGTGTGAGAGAGAGATTTCTAGCTGCTGTTCACCAGTGTGTGTATGTGAGATTTCTAGCTGCTACTTACCAGTGTGTGATTTCTAGCTGCTACTCACCAATGTATGTGTTTATGTGTGTGTGTATGTGTGAGATTTCTAGCTGCTCTTCACCAGTGTGTGTGTGTGATTTCTAGCTGCTACTCACCAGTGTGTGAGTGTGTGTTTGTGTGTGTGTGTGTGAGATTTCTAGCTGCTACTCACCAGTGTGTGTGTGTGTGGTTTCTAGCTGCTACTCACCAGTGTGTGTGTGTGTGTGTGTGTGATTTCTAGCTGCTACTCACCAGTGTGTGTGTATGTGTGTGTGTGATTTCTAGCTGCTATTCACCAGTGTGTGAGTGTGTGTATGTGTGAGATTTCTAGCTGCTACTCACCAGTCATTTTCATGAGGATGTTAGAAAACCATCGAAGACTGGAACATGAAAATTCTGGTATGTGAATATCACCATAATAAAAATCCCTGAATTTTATTGAGAAATGTAAAACTGGAAGAAATGTAAAAATGGAAGACTCACACACACACACACACACACACACACACACACTGGAAGAAATGTAAAAATTGAAGACTACACACACACACACACACACACACACTGGAAGAAATGTAAAAATGGAAGACTACACACACACACACACACACAGAGTAAATTCTAATTTGAATAATTAATAAATTGTCATTTTATATAGAAATATTTTGTTAAGTATATGTCAACATGAATGTTTGTTACTAGGGAAAAAAATCTTATTTGAAATACTATTAAAACATTTAGAAGTCATTATTTCCAAACCACTAAATAAAAGTTAAATGAACTCCTTTGCTATATTTCAACATCTTGGCCAACAGCTAAAGTTAAAAAAAAAAAAAAAAATAAGAGCTATATTTCTTTAAAAATAGGAAATAATTAAAAATTTATACAAATTTAGCCACACCGTGCTAAAAGACTTAGGCGTTATTCTTTGTTAATTATATCCTATTGGTGGAATAGTAATTCTTTATTATTTCTGATAATACCTGCAGGTTTTCTTCTGTTGTTACCCAGTGGCCTCCAACACCAAGAAGGGTGATGATATCATGTTTATGTGGTAGCAGTTGTAATTTTTCAGCTGGTTCGTCATCTTTACTATATAACCTCACTTACAGAAGAATTGTTTAAAAATAAAGAGAGGGAGAGAACATATATTTTATAGTAATCTGATAAAAATTTATTCTTCAAACTAGTTCTGTTTACTTTTAATGTAACAAGGAAACATTTTTCTTAGAACAAGGTAACATACGATGTATTCAGACACCTTAAAATACACTTTTGCATTAAAACTGTTCACAAAATTTACTTTAGATTTAATTATAAATGACATAACTAAAGATAAAACATCTCTTTCAATTTGAAAATCAGACAGGATGACAGCACACACCACTAAGTCTGACTGTTTCAATCGTAACCGTTGATAGCTTAATACTCTGGGGAAAGCTGACTCCTGAGTAAGGAACTCATAGATTCAAGAATGTCCTACTTTGATGTAATTATTGAAATGTCCATTTGAAAAGTTTATGAACTATACATTCACTTCCACTGAAAGATTTTTCTGAGTTAATTTCAAATCTTGAAAATACTGGCTAAAAGAAACAGCTGTGGCCATAGCTCCATTTGTTATGATCTTAGAAGATAAATTCTAACAAAATATAAATAGAATCCCTTGGCAGGCTTGTGAAACCTATTCTTAAGGTGCAGTGGCACTACCTAAGTGTGTAGAGATTAGGTGTTAAATAGCTATTGGTTAAACTACAAAAGTTCAAGGAAGGTAAAAGGCAAAAAAATTCTCTGCATTTCCCAAAAAGGGACTGCAGAAGCTCACCATCCCACAGAAGGCAGCCACGCATAGCAGAAACAAGTGACTGACTGAAACCTGAACTAATCCAAGAACCTCTGAACCCATGAAGAATTGGCCTGCCAATGCAAGAGACGCAGGTTCAATCCCTGGGTCAGGAAAAGCCCTCTGGCAGATAGCAATCCACTCCAGTATTTTTGCCTGGAAAATACCATGGACAGAAGAGCGCGGCGAGCTGTTGCTCACAGGAGTCGGACATGACTGAGTGACAGCACCACCACCACAAGCACAACCAGGGAGGCCCCGGATTTCTTGTAGAGATACTTAAATTCCCGTGCCTAGACTTCACAAGGCTTCCCAGCTGGCACCATCGGTGAAGAAGTGAAAGTCACTCAGTCTCTTTGAGACCCCATAGACTACACAGTCCATGGAATTCTCCAGGCTGGTATACTGGAGTGGGTAGCCATTCCCTTCGCCAGAGGATCTTCCCAACCCAGGGATTGAACCCAGATCTCCCGCATTGCAGGTGGGTTCTTTACTGACTGAACCACCAGGGAAGCCCCCAGCAGTGAAGAACCGGCCTATTAATGCAGGAGACGTGAGACAAGGGTTCAGTCCCCAAGTTGGGAAGATCCCTTGGAGGAGGGCATAGGAACTCACTCCAGTATTCCTGCCTGGACAGAGGAGCTTGGTGGGCCATACCCCATAGGGTTGCAGAGTTGGACATGATGAAGCAACTAAGCACGCATGCATACTTTTTTAGAAGGTAAGCATGTTCTCTCCTGACGGTGCTTAAAATGGGAATAAAATGAAGAAGCTCCAATTCAAAAAGTTAAAAAAACTCTCGACCTCAACTTAATAAATATGTAAGTAATTACTTCCTGGTTCTATTTTTTCCCAGAAATTTATCCATCACAATAAAAAAATGACAGAGACTCCTGATTTAGTAAAGTGCCCACCTCCAGCATCTAGGACAATGTCCACTCCGAGGCCACCTGTTTCTTCTAAACAGCTTTCAGCCACATGGGCTTTCCCATTAGACATATCGATCACTCGAGCTGCAAAGGACAGCAAGTCAGGTGATTGTACTGTTCTCTATGTGATCAACACAGCTCCCAGAGCAAGAGCAAGAAAAGCAAATAAATTTCTCATCTCTGAAATGAATTAAATGGTTGAATCAGTTATTGAATCTGAATTATCCTGTTTTTCACTCATCTAACCCATTGTTGGTAAGGATGAAAGGATGAAACTGGTATAGTCAAATTAAAATATGAGCATTCTACAGATAACATATTCCAAGGTTGATCTGTTGACACAGAGGACTGTTCTTTATAGCTAAAGGGTATTTTGCCAGAACTGAGACTCTCTAATTTAGCAAATGTACCTATATAGATATGAACTGAAAGATTAAACAATTTCTTAAGAATGTTCAGATTTAATAGAGTTCAGAGCTCAAAAGTACAAAGATCTATTTGGTACTTCTCTACTAGAGGCAGTGTTATCCTTTCTCAGTCACAGAAATCCCAACCTCTACTGGCATCCCCGGACTTGCCCTCCAAAACAAAACAAAAATTCCTGAAGGTGAAAAAACAAAACAGGATTATTCTAAGCAGAGTTAGTGAAAATAAAACTAACTATAACTGGTTGTTTTAAAGCACTATATTAAGAAAACAAGCCAATGAGAACTAAAAGATCTCAGAGTTTGGGGACTTCCCTGGTGGTCCAGTGGCTAGACTACTGCTCCCAAAGCAGGGAGACCAGATTCAATCCCTGGTCAGGGATCTACTTAGATCCCACATGCTACAACTAAGAGCTGATGCAACCAAATATAATAAATATTTTTTTAAAAAAACCTCAGATTTTGAATTGGAAAATGAAGATACATCTCTCTTTCATTTTTGTATCTTTGAATACCTTCTCACTACAGAGAATTCTGCTCAGAGCTGCTCAGGTTCAAGGTGTAGTCAGTCCAGAACTGACTGAAGTCTTGGGGGTGGGTGTGGGGAGACAGGAGGGAAGGGCAGGGTTAACCAAGAGGAAACTGCTCCTTGTCCGCAGTACTGTTTATGCTCCTCCCCTCCATTTTCAATCTCTTCTCTTTTTCCTTTTTTTCTTATCTCCCTCCTTTCTCAATGCCTGTTTCAACCTCTTTCCATTTCTTGGTTATCTGCCAAAAGCATAACATAACCATGGAAATAACCCAGGCTTTAGTGTTAGACAGGCCTGGGTTCAAATCCCATTTCAGGCCTAGTGGTACACACCCTGGCACATCCTTGGACAAACTAAATTCTGAGATGCTGTTTCCCAGTTACTTGACACAGGGTTGTTGAGGATCTAAGGAGCTATCATTCATACTAACACCCAGTGAGTCTTACTTTCCTTCCTGTGGGCCTTACACTCTGCTCTGCTCTTCATCTGTTAATCTCCAATGTTAATTCTATTAACTCCAGTCTACTAAATTCCATTCCCATCTCCATTCTACTTTGTCAATCTCTATTTTCTTTCTCTTTCCCATGTTCATTGCTTTTGGGATAGGGTCAGTCCTTTCAAGAGCTCCCCAGCTGATGCCTATCCTGTTTATCCTAAACTATATGTGACCTGGGTTTCTGTTTATCTGGCTCATCTCCCATGCCAGCGAATCACAGGAAACAGGCAAATTTAGGGACATTTGTTGTTCAGTTGCTAAGTTGTATCTAACAATGCAACCCCCGAACTGCAGCATGCCAGGCTTCCCTATCCTTTACCATCTCCCAGAGTTTCCTCAGACTGATGTCCATTTAGTTGGTGATGCCATCCAACCATCTCATTCTCTGTGGGCCCCTTTAGGTACATATCACTGGGTAAAAGAGGTTGAGAAACAAAAAGTGATACAAAAATATGACATTGACTAAAAAAATTAAAGAGGTATCAGGTGTTTCTGAACTGTGTCAAAGTTCACCTAATTCAAACTTGACTAAGTTGATAACTGGGCAAAGAAGAAAAAACTGAAAAATAATTGGGCCTTCACTAGGGGTCTAGTGCTCACACAGCAGAGGGGCGTGGGTCCTCCCCCTGGGGAACTAAGATCCCATGTGCCACACTGTGTGGCCAAAAGAAAACAACAGAAAAACCCAAATAATTACAATGTAAACTTAAGTAACCTTGGACTTAGCACAGGAACTAAGTGCATTTTAAAAATGACACGCATTTGGCATTTTGCAGTTTTTTTACAAGTAGAGTTTTCAAGGTGATATGATATCTCTTCAAAATTTTATGTATTAAAGTCTGTGTTGAATACTATTACTCACCTATAGGAGGCCTACATCTTTCAAGAAACTGCTTGTCTTCAAGGCTGCAGGCTGTTGAAATCACTTTGGCTCCTCTGTGGTGTGCTAACTGAATGGCTATTGTACCAAGTGCCTGTGGGGGGGAATACACAATGGGGTTACAGAGAGAGGGCGGAGGCGGCTGTGTCTAATTCATCTGCTAGGTTGTTTTTTTAATGAAGAGTAACACTTTAGTGCTACTTCAGTATATTTTAAAATCTTGTCTGATACAAAGAAAAAAGAGGACAAGTTTATTAGAAAGGCAAAAACTGATAGACTGCCTCAAGGAAAAGCTGTGTGTGCTACAGGCTCCCAGCCAGTCTGACTGTAGCACATAACCTCAAGGACAGAGGCAGGCCGAATTCAGAACACAGCCTTGGAAAGAGAAAAATGGGCCATTAAGGTCCTTGTCAGCATAATGTACTAAGCTAATTATATGGTACATATACAAGTCCAGCAACCTCTCTTTGAAAATAAAAGTACTTCAAAAGTTCCATTCTTTTGCTGACCTGTAAGTAAGTTCAGGGAAATAACTACTATCTTGATGTTGGACACAGGGCTGAAGCCAACGAAGACTGCCTTTTTTTTTTTTTTTAAAGAAAAATCATTTTCATCAACAGATACAAAATCTAACATTTTTAGATTTTTATGTAATCTTTTAGTGTCTTTATATTTTGATGTTTATATATCATGTATAAACATGTTTATACATCACTACATATATGTAACATGTTTAAATTAGTACAGTTTTGATCTTGTGTGATGTATCTATAAATGAAACACCTTAATCACATAAGTGTAAGTATGAGGGATATGATACAAAATAGGCAGGGAGACCTGGGGTCTAGCTTCAAAGATTTTAGGAGCTATTTCAAGTTTTGTGTAACAAGCATGGAAAAAAAAATGGCTTGTCTGCTTTTTTTTAAAGTACTAGCAGATTCAAAGCAGTAAGAAACTAAACACTTTTATCATCTACTGATAAAAGCTGCTTATTTTAGAAAATGGGAGTTTGGTATAGGAAATCAGCGAATAAGTTAACTGGCAATACATTGTATTAGTAAGTGGATGGCCCATTTCTCAATTTCCTAAGTATCCTATTTTGGTCTTTTTAAAAAAAATTTATTTATTTTAACTGGAGGCTAATTACTTTACAGTATTGTAGTGGTTTTTGCCATACATTGACATGATGGTCTGTTTTTTAACAAAACTATTAGCACCTACACTTGCTCCGTCCATTATCAGCACGGATTTTCCAGGCGAGAGATGAGAAAGATAATGCAGGGCTGTATAGACTCGTAATCCATCCCGGATGGTTCCAGCAGCTTCTGTCCACGTGACTTTTTCTGGTTTGTGAACTATCACAAAGAACAAGAGGAAACAATCGGTTAGCAAAGCCCATTAGACCTGCCTCCTGGATCTGTTTGCGTCCATCTCTGCTGCCACCACGGCCCTGGTCCAAGCCTCTACTCCAGTATCTTTCACCTCCATTATGCTTTCTCTGCTGCCATTTTTGCCCATGCACACTCCACCGTGAATGCAGGAGTCAGTGTGCATTTTTAAACATGTTTTATGATTGAAGTAAAACATGCAGAAAAGAACATGAAACAAAGTATAGCTGGATGAATAAATATAAAGCACGTACATGAGTAACTACATGAGTAACTACCATCCTGGCTGAAGAAGAGAACACAGCCCTCATGTTGACAGCCTCACCTCTCCCACCAAAGGCATTTTTAAAAAACTGAGCTATAACTGACATCAGAGGTCACAACCATTCTAGTTTAACAAACACAAGTTGTTCAATCGCCAAGCTGTGTCTGACTTTGCGACCCCATGGACTGCAGCACATCAGGCTTCTCTGTCCATCACCAACTCCTGGAGCTTATGCAGACTCATGTCCATCGAGTCAGTGATGCCATCCAACCATCTCACCCTCTGTTGCTCCCTTCTCCTCCTGCCCTCAATCTTTTCCAGCATCAGGCAGGGTCTTTTTCCAATGAGCTGGCTCTTTGTTTCAGGTGGTCAAAGTATAGGAGCTTCAGCTTCAGCATCAGTCCTTCCAATGAATATTCAGAGTTGATTTCCTTTAGGATTGGCTGGTTTGATCTCTTTGTAGTCCAACACCACAGCTCAAAAGCATTAATTCTTTATTGATCAATTGATCAAAAGCCATCAATTTGGCATATACATTCCTAACAACATAATTTTGTTTTGCCTATTTCTGAACTTTATCTAAATGGAACTACTATACACATTTATTTCTATCTTCTTTTTTTCCTTATCATTTTTTAAGACATCCTTTTTTGGTACTTGTGGCTATGCATGCTAAGTTGCTTCAGTTGTGTCCAACTCTTTGGACTGTATGGACTGTAGCCAGCCAGGCTCCGCTGTTCATGGGATATTCCAGGCAAGAATACTGGAGTGGGTTGCCATTTTCTTCTTCAGGGGATCTTCCTGACCCAAGGATAGAACCTGCATGTTCTGCACTGCAAGCAAATTATTTACCACTGAGCTGGGGAAACGCCACTAGGCTATAGTGCTTTTCATTTTTGATGTCTTATGGCAACATCTAATTTAATAGAATGGGTTATCCACTCTCGAGTCAAGGAACATTTGTTTTCCCTCATTTTTTGTTAGTTAGGTATTCTTAACTTTTTGGGAGTTAAGCATTCTTAACCAAGAATGCTCATGTATAAAAGTACTCTTGTGCTGATACACAGGTGTTCTACAGGGTATTTACTGAGGAATGGAATTCTGCCTTCGACATCACTGAACACATCCACAGTGGCTTATGAATTGACTCTCACAAAGCTGCTGCTTTGAACATCCTTGTGTACCCTGGTATTATACATTTTTGCCCACCATATGGGTGTGTCATGGTTTCTTACTGTGATTTTAATTTGCTTTCCCTCACCTACTAATGTAGTTAAGCACCTTTCCATGTTTGTGGGCCATACAGAATTCCTTTTTAAAAAAATATTTATTTATTATTTGCTCTTGGTTGTGCTGGGTCTTCAGGTTTTCTCTAGTTGCGGCCAGCGGGCTCCTCATGGCGGTGGCCTCTCCTGTGGCTGAGCACGGGCTCTAGGGCACTCGAGCTTCAGTAGTCGCAGCACATGGGCTCAGTAGTTGTGGTTCCTGGGCCCTAGAGCACAAGCTCAACAGTTTTCCATCTGGGCTTGGCTGCTCCTTGGCATGTGAGATCTTCCTGGACCAAGGATCGAACCCATGTCCTCTGAACTGGTAGGTGAACTCTTCACCACTAAGCCACCGGGGAAGCCCTAGAATTCCTTTTGTGAAGTGACTATTCAGGTGTTTTACCAATTTTTCTATTGTTGTTGTCTTTTTTCTTCTTTATTTGCAGGAATTCATAGTATATTTTAGATAAGTCATTTGCTTGCTCATGTGTTATAAATATTATTTTCAACTTTATGGCATCTCTTTTCAATTTCTTTAGTGGTGTCTTTGAAATGCAGCAGTGTCAGAATGATCTTTTAAAAACATAAATAACATCCTCACACTTCTTTGCTTAAAATTCATCAGTGGTTTTCTACTGCACTTGAAACAAAACGTAAACTACTAATATAGTTTAAGCCATATTAGCTCTATATTTTCTGACCATTCTGGAAAATCCCATGGATGGAGGAGCCTGGTAGGCTGCAGTCCATGGGGTCCCTAAGTCGAACACGACTGAGTGACTTCACTTTCACTTTTCGTTTTCATGCATTGGAGAAGGAAATGGCAACCCACTCCAGTGTTCTTGCCTGGAGGATCCCAGGGACGGGGGAGCCTGGTGGGCTGCCGTCTATGGGGTCACAGAGTTGGACATGACTGAAGTGACTTAGCAACAAAGCTGTTCCTTAATATGTTTAATTATTTAATATTTTGTTTTTATGAATGTGTATACTGAATGTGATTTTTTCACAGTATAGGTAATCCTTTTCTAATTTTACCTGAAATCAAGTGTGTAACACTTTCAATAGTGTTTACCCTAAGTATTTTTCCTCTTAAGGCAAAAGATTCAGATGGGTTGGACAGTTAGAATTAAATTGGCCAACCAGTGCCATCTAGTGGGGATGTAAAGCATCCAAGCACACGATGAAAACTTTCAGACAGACAAGCAAGGCATTAAAACAGTAAAACATACTAAGCACCAGGGATATCTCACACAGTACTTTAATCCTTACAAATTTGAGACAGCAATTTTCCTGATTATAAAATGGCGTTCAGAGAAATAATTTGTCTAATGCCACAAGTTTGAAAGAAAGAAAGGGAAGTCGCTCATTCATGTCCAGACTCTTTGCAACCCCATGGACTGTAGCATACCAAGCTCCTCCATCCATGGGATTTTCCAGGCAAGAATACTGGAGTGGGTTGCTATTTCCTTCTCCAGGAGCTCTTCCCAACCCAGGGATAGAACCGGGGTCTCCCGCATTGTAGGCAGACACTTTCTGTCTGAGCCACCAGGGAAGTCCAAGTCTGACTCGAAAGCCCATCTACTCTAACAGTGCATGTTCAGTCTATGTACAACTTGCTTATATTTGAGATTATCTTCCATCATAAGAATTGGTACTACCTATACTTTCATTAAGAAATAAAAAATTTAGTGCTTAAAAAATGGCAGGGCAGAGACACAGATGCAGACACAGAGAACAGACTTGTGGACAGAGGGGGAAGGAAAGGGTGGGGCAAATGTACAGAGTAGCACTGACACGCACGCCACTGTATGTACGGCAGGCAACTGAAGGGAAGTTGCTGTGTAACAGGGAGCTCAGCCCAGCACTCTGCTACAACCTGGACGGGTGGGCTGGGAGGTTCAAGAGGGAGGGGACACATATATACCTGTGGCTGATTCACAGGTATAGAGACCAGCACAACACTGTAAAGCAATTATCCTCCAATTAAAAATACGTTTTAAAAGTTTTATCACATCAAAATAATGCTAATAAAACTACATTTAAAATTGCAGAGGCTTTAAAATTACATGGTTAGATGTGGTTTAATGTTGAGATCCTTGCTTTTGTATTAGGTGGTCCACAAGTACTTATTGTGTTATAAAAACTAAGAAAATTAACAAAAGAGAGCCATATATGGATCAATAACAGTATTACAATTCTTTGTAATTATCATTTCAATTCTTTCTACAAGTCCAAGGAAATAATGCTGAAAATGTGTGCCAATTTTTTAAAATTTAATTTTTATTTTATATTGGAGTATATTTGACTCAAACATTGTGCCAGTTTCAGGTGTGCAGTAAAGAATTCAATTATAAACATACACATACCCGTTCTTGTTCAGATTCTTCTCCCAGGTAGGTCACCAGAGATTACAGTAGGTCTCTCTTGATCATCTATTTTATGTGTAGTAGTGTGCATAACAGAGAAGGCAATGGCAAGCCACTCCAGTACTCTTGCCTAGAAAATCCCATGGATGGAGGAGCCTGGTAGGCTCCAGTCCATGGGGTCGCTAAGAGTCGGATGCAACTGAGCGACTTCATTTTCACTTTTCACTTTCACGCAATGGAGAAGGAAATGGCAGCCAACTCCAGTGTTCTTGCCTGGAGAATCCCAGGGACGGGGGAACCTAGCCTATGGGGTCTCACAGAGTCGGACACGACTGAAGCGACTTAGCAGCAGCAGCAGTGTGCATATATGATGGACTTCCCTCAGCTCAGTTGGTAAAAGGTAAAAGCTCAGTTGGTTGCCTGCAATGCAGGAGACCCGGATTTGATTCCTGGGTCGGGAAGATCCCTTGGAGAAGGGAATGGCAACCCACTCCAGTATTCTTGCCTGGAGAATCCCATGGACAGAGGAGCCTGGCAGGCTACAGTCTGTGGGGTCACAAGAGTCAGACATGACGTAGCAACTAAACCACCATCACCAGTGTGCATATGTTAATCCCAAACTCCTAATGTATTTGACCCACCTACCTTTCTTTCCCCTTTGGTAACCATAAGTTTTTTCCTAAGTCTGGGAGTCTGTTTTTTCATATTCCACATATAGGTGATATAATATTTGTCTTCCTTTGTGTGACTTACTTCACTTAGTATGATAATCTCTAGGTCTGTCTACGTAGCTACAAATGGCATTATTTCATGCTTTTTTAATGGCTGAGTAATATTCCATCATATATATGTACCCTTATAGCAGAAAGTGAAGAGGAACTAAAAAGCTTCTTGAGAAAGTGGAGAGTGAAAAAGTTGGCTAAAGCTCAACATTCAGAAAACGAAGATCATGGCATCCGGTCCCATCACTTCATGGAGAATAGATGGGGAAACAGTGGAAACAGTGTCAGACTAGGGCTCCAAAATCACTGCAGATAGTGACTGCAGCCATGAAATTAAAAGACGCTTATTCCTTGGAAGAAAAGTTACGACCAACCTAGATAGCATATTCAAAAACAGAGACATTACTTTGCCAACAAAGGTCCGTCTAGTCAAGGCTATAGTTTTCCCTATGGTCATGTATGGATGTGAGAGTGGACTGTGAAGAAAGCTGAGCGCCGAAGAATTGATGCTTTTGAACTGTGGTGTTGGAGAAGACTTGAGAGTCCCTTGGACTGCAAGGAGATCCAACCAGTCCATTCTGAAGGAGATCAGCCCTGGGATTTCTTTGGAAGGAATGATGCTAAAGCTGAAACTCCAGTACTTTGGCCACCTCATGCGAAGAGTTGACTCAGTGGAAAAGACTGTGATGCTGGGAGGGATTGGGAGCAGGAGGAGAAGGGACGACAGAGGATGAGATGGCTGGATGGCATCACTGACTCAATGGATGTGAGTCTCAGTGAACTCCGGGAGCTGGTGATGGACAGGGAGGCCTGGTGTGCTGCGATTCATGGGGTCGCAAAGAGTCGGACACGACTGAGCGACTGAACTGAACTGATATGTACCATACCTTCTTTATCCATTACTCTGTTGATGGACATGTAGGTGTCTTCCATGTCCTGGCTATTGTAAATAGTGCTGCAAAGTACATTGGGTGCATGCATCTTTTTGTATGATTTTCACAGGATATATGCCCAGGAGTGGGATTGCTAGATCATAGAGTAGTTCTATTTTTAGTTTTTTAAGGAGCCTCTATGTTGTTCTCCACAGTGGTTTTACTAACTTATATTCCCACCAACGATGTAGGAGGGTTCCCTTTTCTCTACACTGTCACCAGCATTTATTGTTTGTAGACTTTTTAATGATGGCCATGCCAACTGGTGTGAGGTGATACCTCATTGTAGTTTTGATCTGCATTTCTCTAACAATTAGCAATGTTGAGCATCTTTTTATGTGCTTTTTGGCTATCTGTATGTCTTCACTGGAGAAATGTATATTTAGATCTTCTGCCCATCTTTTGATGGGCTTTTTGTTGTTGTTGTTATATTGAACAGCATGAAATGTGTGTATAACAAATAAAATTTTTATGTTTGACAGAATGGCTTGAGAATTGAAATCACAAAAGAGCTGGAAGAATTTATTCAATTTTTTACCTCTATCCTTAATATTCTACAACAAGATTAATAAGACATCTTCAGGGAGTTGTTTGGAACCTAGTTTTTTTATTTGGTGGAAGAACAGACTTGCTAGGAGGTATATAAATTTACTACTATTAATAGTCCAAAATCAAAATTTTAGAGTCCAAAATTGGCCCCACATAGTCTGATTACCGGAGAAGGCAATGGCACCCCACTCCAGTACTCTTGCCTGGAAAATCCCATGGACGGAGGAGCCTGGTAGGCTGCAGTCCATGGGGTTGCTAAGAGTCGGACACGACTGAGCAACTTCACTTTCACTTTTCACTTTCTTGCATTGGAGAAGGAAATGGCAACCCACTCCAGTGTTCTTGCCTGGAGAATCCCAGGGGTGGGGGAGCCTGGTGGGCTGCCGTCTATGGGGTCACACAGAGTCGGAAACGACTGAAGTGATTTAGCAGCAGCAGTCTGATTACCAGCTATATTATTCAAGAAAGAATGTAGGAAAAAAGTTAATGAAATAGTTCAAGAATACGAAAGAATGTATGATGACTTATAGGTAAGTAATGAAGAAACCATGAATCCTAGCATAAGAAATAAGACTGGCAGCCCCATTGGAGGCTGTGGATATGCTGTGTTCACATCCTCGTTCCTCACCCACAAAGGTAACTTCCACATGACTTTCCCCCCTACATGTTCCTTATATCCTTAAATGAGATATGCCTCATTAAATTTTACAGTTTTGAACTTTATAGAAATAAAATGATATCACACTGTTGTATACTTCTGCAACTTGCTTTTCTCACTTGGCACAGCTTGTGAGGTTCATCTATCTTGATATGTTTGACTGTTATTTATACACTTTTTTTTTTAATACACTTTTACTGATGAGTTAATTAGAAATATCTTTGGTTATCCATTTCCCTGGTGATGAACACTGAAGCTTTTTCTCTTTTTATTCCAGTGACAAACCATGCTGCTATATGGACACTTGCGCATGTCTACTGGTGCACATTAGGCCTCTCTGGGGCATGAAAGTAACAGCAGAGTTACTAGGTTTGAGCTGTTAATACATCATCACCTATTAGATCAGGCCAAGTTATTTTTCTAAAGCATTTCTAGTAATTTATACTCCCAGGGCTCAAAAGATTTTGCGGCTCCTCATCCTTGCCAGCACCTGGGATGGTCAAACTTTATGACTTTGTCAGGTTCAAGGATGCACAGCAGTGGTTTTAAGGTGCTTTCCCCTGATTCTTAAGGAGATGCAGCATGTTTTGTGTGCCTATATCATTTATTCACTTTAATTTAAATATTTAAGAAGTAAATTCAGTTCAGTCGCTCAGTTGTGTCTGACTTTTTTTGACCCCATGGACTGCAGCACGCCAGGCCTCCCTGACCTTCACCAGCTCCCGATGCTTGCTCAAACTCATGATCATCCAGTTGGTGATGCCATCCAACCATCTCATCTTCTGTCATGCCCTTCTCCTCCCACCTGCAATCTTTCCCAGCATCAGGGTCTTTTCCAATGAGTCATTTCTTCACATCAGGTGGCCAAAGTATTGGAATTTCAGCTTCAGCATCAGTCCTTCCAGTGAGGACTCCTCCTACCAATGAGTACTGATGCTGAAGTTGAAACTCCAATACTTTGGCCACTTGATAAGAAAATTTTAAAATTAGCACTTGAGTTAAATTGAATATTGGCCAAAGGATATTAGCAACAGAAACCAAAAATAAGTGTTTTGAGTCTTTCCTGACTCAGACTCTACAGGTACTGTCTAGATTTTATACATTTGAAAATTTTAATAACCAATAAAAAAAAGCAAAAAATTCTGATTAGTGATATAATTTCAGAGGCAAGGGAGAAACTGCTTTTCAAACCTCTTACCATGAACAGTGTAAGGGAAATATAGAGGTAGGAACACTGTTCAGTTTCAAAATAAAGTTTAGAGATATAAAATTTAATCTACTGCTGCGGCTGCTGCTGTTATGTTGCTTCAGTCGTGTCCGTCTCTGCGCGACCCCATAGATGGCAACCCACTCGGCTTCCCCATCCCTGGGATTCTCCAGGCAAGAACACTGGAGTGGGTTGCCATGTCCTTCTCCAATGCACGAAAGTGAAAAGTGAAAGGGAAGTCACTCAGTCGTGTCCGACTCTCAGGGACCCCATGGACTACAGCCTACCAGGCTCCTCCATCTATGGATTTTCCAGGCAAGAGTGCTGGAGTGGGGTGCCATTGCCTTCTCTGAATATTTAAGCTAGAAGTAGTCAACTGATGACGAGTTCAGTAGCTCAGTCGTGTCCGACTCTTTGCGACCCCATGAATCGCAGCACACCAGGCCTCCCTGTCCATCACCAGCTCCCGGAGTTCACCCAGACTCAAGTCCATCGAGTCAGTGATGCCATCCAGCCATCTCATCCTCTGTCGTCCCTTCTCCTCCTGCCCCCAATCCCTCCCAGCATCACAGTCTTTTCCAATGAGTCAACTCTTCACATCAGGTGGCCAAAGTACTGGAGCTTCAGCTTTAGCATCATTCCTTCCAAAGAACACCCAGGGCTGATCTCCTTCAGAATGGACTGGTTGGATCTCCTTGCAGTCCAAGGGACTCTCAAGTGTCTTCTCCAACACCACAGTTCAAAAGCATCAATTCTTCGGCGCTCAGCCTTCTTCACAGTCCAACTCTCACATCCATACATGACCACAGGAAAAACCATAGCCTTGACTAGACAGATCTTTGTTGGCAAAGTAATGCCTCTGCTTTTCAATATGCTATCTAGGTTGGTCATAACTATTCTTCCAAGGAGTAAGCATCTTTTAATTTCATGGCTGCAGTTACCATCTGCAGTGACTTTGGAAGCCCAGAAAAATAAAGTCTGACACTGTTTCCACTGTTTCCCCATCTATTTGCCATGAAGTGATGGGACCAGATGCCATGATCTTCATTTTCTGAATGTTGAGCTTTAAGCCAACTTTTTCACTCTCCACTTTCACTTTCATCAAGAGGCATTTTAGTTCCTCTTCACTTTCTGCCATAAGGGTGGTGTCATCTGCATATCTGAGGTTATTGATATTTCTCCCAGCAATCTTCATTCTAGTTTGTGCTTCTTCCAGTCCAGCGTCTCTCATGATGTACTCTGCATAGAAGTTAAATAAGCAGCGTGACAATATACAACCTTGATGTACTCCTTTTCCTATTTGGAATAAGTCTGTTGTTCCATGTCCAGTTCTAACTGTTGCTTCCTGACCTGCATACAAATTTCAGCTATTTCCTAGGCACACTCACGGCAGATGCAAAGCAATCATGTTGTTAATAAAAACCACACACACCTGGGAAGTAAGACTTATGAGCTCCAAAACACTGCACAACCACATACCCAAGTAATGCTCATGGACTCGAACAGCCTCACAAAGTCCAGGGTCTTCAGAATCCAGGGGCAGAATTCCTGAAAATTAAAATGAGAAACGTAAGGGCAACTATCTAAAAGTGAACTCCCTCCTAATGAGAGGCCTGTGAGCATTAGTCTCAATTTTCCCCAGTGGAATTTTGAGGAAGCTTCCACTACTAGAAAGGAGAGATTTCAGAAATACAGAAGCAGAGTGGACAGTTTATTTTCTGATATGAGCACTATAATACCTATATTACCTCTTTCTTTTTCTTCTTCCTCTTTCACCTGAGTGATGACAGAGATGATGGCTGACATACAGAGCCAAGTCAGAGATTGGGGGGCATCTGGGCTCCTCATTAAACTGACCCCTGACGTACAGCTAACCTTCCCAGAGTTTGGTTCTACAGGATTCATCAGTACGCTTCCAATAAAATCCCATTTTCTCCTGAGCCAGTTGGATTTTATTTTTGGTCTCTTACAAACAGAATCTTGAATAATACAATGTCATCTGAGTTCTTTTTTTCTTTTTAAAATTTTATTTATCTATGGCTGCACTGGTCTTCACTGCTATGTCTGGGCTTGCTCTAAGTTGCGGTGAGTAGGGGCTACTCTAGTTGCAGTGCATGGGCCTTTGGAGTTGCAGCTTGCGGGCTCTAGAGTGAGGGTTCAGTAGTCGCGGCAGTTGGGCCCAGCTGCCCCTAGGCATGTGGGATCTTCCCAGACCAGGGATCAAACTGCTGTCCCCTGCATTGCAAGGTGCACTCATCCACAGGACCCCCAGGGAAGTCCCTTACCCGACTTTCTGGGCAGATAATAAAGAGAGAAATAATAAATTCTAAAAGAAAATACCCAAATCAAAGGCAATTCTGTTAAAAGCTGATGAAAACTTTCCTACACATTTATCTTAACAGCTTCAAGCATGCTGTAAAGCCATATGTTTTCTGAGTTTATGCGACTGTGTCCTATGAATACTTTCTACAGAGAAATGGCAACTTCAAAAACTACTTCTTAACTACTTCATAGTTTGTATGAATTTCTAGGACACAGTATAAAGAAATATATTTGCAAAATGGTATTAACCATAGAGTAAAAAAAAAAAAAGAATAAAAGTCTTTAGCAAATTTTTGGTTTTACAAGGGTAATAAGGAAGCAGCTACATACAATTTACTCAGATGTGGACAAAAGAGCATCTGGATAGCCAAGTCAGTCAGTAGTCTTCATGTTGATGGACTTTTCCTTTCTCTGGAATCGTCAGTCTAATTATAGACTGAGTTCCTGTCTGGGAAGGGCTGCACCAAGGACAGCAACAACTGTGGCCACCTTTCTATCCTGTGTGAGCTCAGTTCTCAGTTGTATCCGATTCTTTGCAATCTCATGGACTGCAGCCCGCTAGGCTCCTCTGTCCATGGGATTCTCCAGGCAAGAATACTGGGGTGGGTAGCCATGTCCTCCTCCAGGGGATAGTCCCAACCTAGGGATCAAACCCAGGTCTCCTGCACTGCAGGCGGATTCTTTACCATCTGAGCCACCAGGCAAGTCTCTTTCTATCCTATCTACAGCCAAATACTAAAAAGTTTTAAATGTTCTGCCACTGAGATCAAACTCCCAATTCTCTTCATCAATACTCTTGACAGTAAATTCCAAAACTTAGGTAAGTACTTGTATATGAAGCAAGGTCACAGTAAATGTTAGCAATTGTACAGAAAAAAGAGACAACAGTAAGACAGACGACTTGAAATAAGACTATGACCTATAACTTACCCACTACTTCATCATCTGGTTGAAAGAATGATACCTTGCTTCCGACTAAAATGTGGAGAAAATTAATGATCATTATTATGAGGTTATTAAATATAACCTAATAATTAAAATTCAAAAGCCATAGATTGATAAAAGTCACTGACTCAGAGAAAAGGTCAAGAACTTTTAGGACATTTTGACAGTCTGCAAGGGACCATAGGATGTAACACTTCAAATGTGGATTCTCTGCAAAATTGTTGTTGACACCATGGAGCAGGCTATCTCTCTGTTTAGCTAAGGATGAAGGCATAAAGAAAAATAATCCATTTCACAGCTCTTATGATGATCACACTGGGTACACTGGGTTCCCCTCCTCCTGTGGCTAGTCTAATCTGTCATGATTTTAGCTGCAGAACTGCAGACATGCAGTGGGAATTCTGGTTAGAGTTACATATGCAATTACTTTGATTTGGGATTATGCAAATTCAGAATGGGCCAAGAAATTTGAGGACTATACAGAAGTGATAAGTTACACTTCCCCTGTGTATGTAGAGAAAAGGCCTCCACCATCAGTCAATTCTGTAGAATATTTTTCTTCCAATAGTTACAAGAGGAAACAGGAGGAAAAAACCCAAACCTCACTGAATGTCTACTTGTGCCCAGCATTTTAGTGTGTGTTCCCATTTAATCTTCATGGCACACCCATGAAGTAGGTATTATTAGGCCTGTTTAACAGACGAGGAAACTGAGGTATGGCAGAGAAGTAAGGCAGAAGCCTGCAATCTGGGAGTTGCACCTCTGACTGGCTCCGTCTGTGGAAGGGTCCCAAACTACTGCGTCTCTGGATCCTGCCTGTGCCTCCATCCCCTAATATTCTTGCTTTCTGTGCTTTTCTCTTTCCTTCCTGCTGCGGATTCTTGTCTTCCTGAAATCATCCTGATCTTTTTTTCATGGTGTCTTTTATACTTCTTTTATTAAGGATTGTCCTACAGACAGTGGCGCTGCCAAAGGGTCCATGCAATCTGTGTGTCTACTTCATTTCCTCCCTCTCCCTGCATGAGCTCATCACCATTCTATGATTTCAAACACAACCGATAAGCTGACAACTTTCAGATATAACCAGAATCTTGTAAATTATTTCCTGCCTTTACGCGTTTTGAATTCTCCTGTTCCAGTCAATTATTAAGTTGTGTTGACTTGACTTTCCCAGTAGTTCTTGAATGTATCCACACTACCTTTGCCACATCTGTCTAGGTTATGTCATTTTTTGCTTGTTGGGTCGATGGCCCAAACAGTGCTCTTGCCTACAGTCTGGTCTGCCTCAAATCCATTCTTCATATGGCCACCCTAATACGTTCTCTACAACCCAACCTGAGAGATGAGATTCAACGTGATCTGGCCCTTGCCTACCCTCCCAGCTCATTTTTTGGGGGGTGGGGGAAGGAGTCAGTATTCATATCATCATTAAAAGATTTTGTTAGATATCTTGTATCCTGCAATTTTTGAAGGGGAATTTTCTTGACAAATGTTTTTTTCTTCTGCCAAGTATCCTGCCTATGACTGTTGCCCAGAACTTCACGCAGGGTCTCAGTTTCCCCATCAGGGATCAAACCCGTGCCCCCAGCAGTGGAAGCTTAGAGTCTTAACCACTTGGATTGGCAGGGAAGTAAGTCCCTATTTGCCTTTTAAATACTCAATTTTAGGCACACCTTAAAAATTTAATGTGAGTGCAGCTATTGACCATTATGTAAATTTTGACCCAAAGCCAAGTTACACAAATAATTTATGCGGGGCTGTAAACATCATAAAAAGGACAATGCTGGTCATGCTATTCAAAATGATTACTTGTGGGTTTAAATACATAATCTCTAAATATTTATTTACTAAACTGTAATAAGCTCTTCAATTACAAAATACCATTAAGTTCTATTTTTCTTTTTAATTAAAAAAGGAAAAACACTTCTCTATAGTTTCTTTGTATTGAAGAAGTGTGTATAATTTTAATGTGTCAGTAAAACAATTAGCTACCATTTAATTTCCATTATCTTAGAAAATAAATACAGATACTTCTATCTGTAAACTTACCATCTAACACAATTCCAGCAACTTCTCTCCCAACAGGAAAGAGTTCCTTTTCCATCTTCATTTCTGCCAGAAGCTAAATAATGACAAAGGCTTGAACTTATTGTCAAGAATAAATTCTAATCTCTATTCATACAAGAGATGGCAAGAGTGAATGTCGACATTCTAGGAATCAGTGAACTCAAATGGACTGGAATGGGTGAATTTAACTCAGATGACCATTATATCTACTACTGTGGGCAGGAATCCCTCAGAAGAAATGGAGTAGCCATCATGATCAACAAAAGAGTCTGAAACGCAGTACTTGGATGCAATCTCAAAAACGACAGAATGATCTCTGTTCGTTTCCAAGGAAAACCATTCAATATCACAGTAATCCAAGTCTATGCCCCAACCAGTAACGCTGAAGAAGCTGAAGTTGAACGGTTCTATGAAGACCTACAAGACCTTTTAGAACTAACACCCAAAAAAGATGTCCTTTTCATTATAGGGGACTGGAATGCCAAAGTAGGAAGTCAAGAAACACCTGGAGTAACAGGCAAATTTGGCCTTGGAATACGGAATGAAGCAGGGCAAAGACTAACAGAGTTTTGCCAAGAAAATGCACTGGTCGTAACAAACACCCTCTTCCAACAACACAAGAGAAGACTCTATACATGGACATCACCAGATGGTCAACACCGAAATCAGATTGATTATATTCTTTGCAGTCAAAGATGGAGAAGCTCTATACAGTCAGCAAAAACAAGACCAGGAGCTGACTGTGGTTCAGACCATGAACTCCTTATTGCCAAATTCAGACTGAAATTGAAGAAAGTAGGGAAAACCACTAGACCATTCAGGTATAACCTAAATCAAATCCCTTATGATTACACAGCCAAAGTGACAAATAGATTTAAGGGCCTAGATCTGATAGATAGAGTGCCTGATGAACTATGGAATGAGGTTCGTGACACTGTACAGGAGACAGGGATCAAGACCATCCCCATGGAAAAGAAATGCAAAAAAGCAAAATGGCTGTCTGGGGAGGCCTTACAAATAGCTGTGAAAAGAGAAGCGAAAAGCAAAGGAGAAAAGGAAAGATATGAACATCTGAATGCAGAGTTCCAAAGAATAGCAAGAAGAGATAAGAAAGCCTTCTTCAGTGATCAATGCAAAGAAATAGAGGAAAACAATAGAATGGGAAAGACTAGGGACCTCTTCAAGAAAATTAGAGATACCAAGTGAACATTTCATGCAAAGATGGGCTCTATAAAGGACAGAAATGGTATGGACCTAACAGAAGCAGAAGATATTAAGAAGAGGTGGCAAGAATACACAGAAGAACTGTACAAAAAAGATCTTCACGACCCAGATAATCACGATGGTGTGATCACTCACCTAGAGCCAGACATTCTGGAATGTGAATTCAGTGGGCCTTGGAAAGCATCACTACGAACAAAGCTAGTGGAGGTGATAGAATTCCAGTTGAGCTATTTCAAATCCTGAAAGATGATGCTGTGAAAGTGCTGCACTCAATATGCCAGCAAATTTGGAAAACTCAGCAGTGGCCACAGGACTGGAAAAGGTCAGTTTTAATTCCAATCCCAAAGAAAGGCAATGTGAAAGAATCCTCAAACTACCGCACAATTGCACTCATCTCACACGCTAGTAAAGTAATGCTCAAAATTCTCCAAGCCAGGCTTCAGCACTATGTGAACCATGAACTTCCTGATGTTCAAGCTGGTTTTAGAAAAGGCAAAGGAACCAGAGATCAAATTGCCAACATCTACTGGATCATGGAAAAAGCAAGAGAGTTCCAGAAAAGCATCTATTTCTGCTTTATTGACTATGCCAAAGCCTTTGACTGTGTGGATCACAATAAACTGTGGGAAATTCTGAAAGAGATGGGAATACCAGACCACCTGATCTGCCTCTTGAGAAACCTATATGCAGGTCAGGAAGCAACAGTTAGAACTGGACATGGAACAACAGACTTATTCCAAATAGGAAAAGGAGTATGTCAAGGCTGTATGTATATTGTCACCCTGCTTATTTAACTATATGTATAGTACATCGTGAGAAATGCTGGACTGGAAGAAACACAAGCTGGAATCAAGATTGCCAGGAGAAATAT
The DNA here is from genome assembly GCA_935064755.1 of Tragelaphus eurycerus. Lineage (NCBI taxonomy): Eukaryota > Metazoa > Chordata > Mammalia > Artiodactyla > Bovidae > Tragelaphus > Tragelaphus eurycerus. The sequence continues at coordinate 46,799,020 of CAKXYN010000009.1, forward strand.
CAATAATCTCAGATATGCAGATGACACCACCCTTATGGCAGAAAGTGAAGAGGAACCAAAATGCCTCTTGATGAAAGTGAAAGTGGAGAGTGAAAAAGTTGGCTTAAAGCTCAATATTCAGAAAACGAAGATCATGGCATCCGGTCCTATCACTTCATGGGAAATAGATGGGGAAACAGCGGAAACAGTGTCAGACTTTATTTTTCTGGGCTCCAAAGTCACTGCAGATGGTGACTGCAACCATGAAATTAAAAGACGCTTACTCCTTGGAAGGAAAGTTATGACCAACCTAGATAGCATATTCAAAAGCAGAGACATCACTTTGCCAACAAAGGTCCATCTAGTCAAGGCTATGGTTTTTCCTGTGGTCATGTATGGATGTGAGAGTTGGACTGTGAAGAAGGCTGAGCGCCAAAGAACTGATGCTTTTGAACTGTGGTGTTGGAGAAGACTCTTATGAGTCCCTTGGACTGCAAGGAGATTCAACCAGTCCATTCTGAAGGAGATCAGCCCTGAGATTTCTTTGGAAGGAATAATGCTAAAGCTGAAACTCCAGTACTTTGGCCACCTGATGTGAAGAGTTGACTCATTGGAAAAGACTGTGATGCTGGGAGGGATTGGGGGAAAGAGGAGAAGGGGACGAAAGAGGATGAGATGGCTGGATGGCATCACTGACTCGATGGACGTGAGTCTGAGTGAACTCTGGGAGTTGGTGATGGTCAGGGAGGCCTGGTGTACTGTGATTCATGGGGTCGCAAAGAGTCGGACACGACTGAGCGACTGATCTGATCTGATTCATACAAGAGAAAAGCAGGAGCAAAAATCAAACCACAGAAAAAGAAAATATGACTCCATTTTTGGCATCAAGACAAAAAGCAAGTATCTTTACAAAATAGGTTCCTCTGTGGAGCAGGAAACCAGGTTTGCTAAGGGATTCATTGATATGTATAATTTTAACATGTCAGCAAATCAATTAACTGCCATTTAATCTCCATTATCTTAGAAAATACATAGAGATATTTCTATCTGTAAACTTACCATCTAACACAATTCCATATAAAATATTTTCATATAATATTATAAAATACATGAGTTCAATTAGACTAAATTTACTGATTAATATAGAAATTATATTAGTATATATATTAATATAGAATTAATATCTATATATTAATATAGAAATGATATGCTGATTAATATAGAAATACATGGTAAGTTTTTTTCCTAGTTGTTCTATTCTTCTAGGAATAATTTCTTGGTACTGAGCAGTCAGTTATTATTATTATAATTTTTATATACCAAATATATTTGACTTTTGGCCAAATCAAAGAACCAATATCTTAGTATTCATACCTTTGTATTTATCTGGCTCAGAGCACAAGCTTTAACTTGAAGTTTCACATAGTTATCTTCTGTAACAGGAAGATTTTCCTAGAGTCAAATGATAAAATAATTGCACATTCCTTTGAGAATACTGCCTTCATGTTGCAAAAATTTTCATATATAACTGAACAAAATAAAAAAGACTCAAACTCTTACACCTAAGTTAACTGAAAAAGCTACAAAGAATTACTTTATAATATATAATATGAAAGAATGTAGGCAATTTTGGGTAAAAAATTTCAGAAGTCTTAGGGTACTAATCTGAAAATGTACTTCCAAGCTATGGATAAGAATATACGTGCAGGCAATGAACACAGGATAACAAAGTAGAGCAATAAATACTGTCCTTCAGTTCAATTTAAATCTCGAAGCAACATGTGGGGATGTCGTTAAACACATATATACATAATCGATATACTGTACTGATCATGAAATTTTCTTAGTGCTATATAGAAAGTTCTTTAGTGTCACTTGTTGATCTCTACCTTATTTAACATCTGTCTTGGACATTTTAGCATGCCCCATGGGACACTGGGTTGAAATACAAACTTAATGGAACTTAATTTACCCCTCATATTCCATAGCTAGATATAACTTCAAAGGCAAAGATATTTCAAACTGAGGTATTTAGTGTCATCCACCAATGACATCCGTAATTAAAATGCTTTCTTCAATCCTTGATATGCCCCAAAATTAGATCAAGTGTTGGCTAGTTGGCTAGACGAGCTACCTGTGCAGTGCCGCCTATGTTCTATCAAAGTGATCACTGTATTTGACATGAACACTGTATTCTGGGATTTCCCTTTTTAATACTCAGATTTGATAATATTTGGTAATTACATATTCAGCAGTATCGATAATTTTATACTCATGATTGTGTGAACCTGGTGATAATTATTTCTGAGAGCCAATCAAACCTCTTAGACCTCCATCCTGACCCAGTGGTAGAAACTAAACTGATTAGACTCCTAAACTAAATGATTTTGGAGTTGCTGAAAGATGAAGAAGAAAAACTGAGTTGTGTTCATTATCCAGAGATTCTTATTACTACTATGAAACACACATACAATATGAAACTCATACAGCATTTAGTCTTTGTCCCTAAACTAATAGTGGAAAGTCTTCGGCCTGCCACAAACCTTTCAAACAATCACTAATAGATAAAAATTCTACTCTCTATCCTTAAAATAGTGAAAAAAACCTGGAAACCTTTAAAGGTTAGTGCATGAAGTAACTTTGCAATGCTCAGAAGTTACTGTGAAAAACATTGCTTTTCCACCTCTTTAATTTCACAATATGAAAGTATTTTATGAAATATGGCTGCAATCTAAAAACTCATTTTATTGTGGTATTCAGAATAAATTGGGTTAATTTTGTAATACATAAGACTACTCAAGTTGTTCAGTTTCTTATTATCTTTTATACTACCACACTGAGGAACTAAAAACTCTTTTGCAGCACCTCTTTTAAAAATATTAGTTATACCATAATATCGACCATTGTTTTCACATAAAATTAAAGTAATTTATAGGGTGCCACTCAAAAATAATTTGTAACGGGGTATTTAAAACTATGTCTGTGACATTCGTAAAATACACCATCTTGTTCCATCTAAAGATTAAATCATTTTTCTTACCCTTTCTTGGAACACAAATGTTATTTCTTCATTTGTAGAACTCTGTTGAAAATATAAGCCTTTCATAGTCACCTAAAAACGATAAAAGAAAAAATATGCATGAAATATACTAACCAACAAAACATATGCCAGATAAAGTGAAAGCATAAAATGAAAGATAGTTCTAAAGGATAAAATGACAGTTTAACTGCAGTCTTCAAATGAATTTAGGTAATAGTTCTTGAAAGCAATCAAACAAGAGAATATGCAATAACCTCAGGTACGCATTTGAGAATGGGCTTATAATTCAGTCTTTCACACCAAGGCTTAAGTTCATCTCACTATTCAACAAAAATTATGAAATGTACCTGAAAAAAAAAACTGTGCAGGCCAGAGGGCTCAATTTTAATAACCAAAAGTGTCATTTAAAGGGCTGTCAAAGTCTTAAAAAAGTCCACTGGAAAGGAAAAAGTAGACAATCAAGACAGTCATTGAAATTGTGTCCTGGGACTTCTCTGGTGGTCCGGTGGCTAAGTCTCTGTGCTCCCAATGTAGGGGGCCCAGGTTCGATCCCTGGCCAGGGAACTAGAGCCCACATACTGCAACTAAGACCCAGCACAGTCAAATAAAAATAATTATTAAAAAAAAAAAAAGAAATTGTGTCCTTAATTGCTCTGTATCCATTTAAAAGACATTTGTTGGTGTTCAGTTGCTCAGTCGTGTCCAACTCTTTGCAACCCTGTGGACTGCAGCATGCCAAGCTTCCCTGTCTTTTACCATCTCCCTGAGTTTGCTCAAACTCATGCCCATCTACTCAGTGATACCATCCAACCATCTTGTCCTCTGTCATCCCCTTCTCCTCCTGCCTTCAATTAAACCTGTATTCTGTGGACATCCTGAAGCACCTCTAAGGATTCCACAATTGTTTCTTTAATTTCCATAGTAATTGTATGACAAGACTATTTTTAATGTAAATTTTATACAGGTACCATATAAAATCAGAGAAAAGTTCACAGATCCTAAGTATATAGCTTGGTGAACTCTACAAAGTGAACATGGCCATGCCATAGCAGGAAACATGTCACTAGAACTCCAGAAGCTCCCTGGTTTCCCTTCTAGTCAGTATCCCCCTTTTAAGGATACTCAATGTCCTGATATTCAAGTGGAGATTAGCTTTGTCTGTTTTTGACTTTACATAAATGAATTATGCTCCTTCTTTCTCTCAGCATTATGTTTATGAGTTTCACTCATGCTGTTGCCTGCAGTTGCATTTATTTCATTCAGTTACATAGTATTCCACTGTATGAATTACTAAATGTCCACTGCACTAAAGATAGACATCTGATGGTTTCCAGTTTAACACGTTTATAAATTATCCTGCTAAGAACATTCTTATACATATTTTTTGATGAAAGTGCTATACAGTATTACTGAATTTATTTTATGAACAACTAAAGTGAAGCTTACAGAGGCACATTCCTAGGGTCTCATAGCTCTAGCTGGGCCAGAGCTGAGAAAAATCAGATGCTACCAACTCCAAAGTCATTTACCTTTACTATTATACTTAATGGTTTCTACTGAGCTGCTAACATTAGATATAAAACTAGAACCCTATCTCCTTTAGTTCAGGATTCATAATTAGTAAGTGGTTGTTGACAGAACTAGCTACATAACTTGCAGGGTTCACTGCAAAATGAAAATGGGGGACCTTGTTCAGAAACTAAAATTTCAAGATGGTAACAGCCAAGCATCAAACCAAGCACGAGTGCCTTCTGACTGTGAGTCCAGTGTGACTGCAGAGGTACTGTTCTTATGAAGCTGGCTCTGCAAGCTGAATTGTAATGGATCTAAAGGATCTTTATAGAGGGTTTTTACTGAGCAGTTGAGTAATGGTTGCTGCTTTCCAGAAGGTGGTAATCAAATGCTGGAACTAACAGAAACAAGTACACATGCCAGACACATAGAGAATTTACATGTCTCTAGCATTCTGGTTAAGGAATATCTGTGTGTGTGTGTGTGTGTGTGTGTGTACACACCAATAAGTTTGTCAGAGTTGTAGGGGAGAGGGGAAGACCCTAAGCATAGGACAGCAGCTATGTATTATCCACGACAGAAATCTAACTTCTTCCTAGCTGTCAAGCCATCTAAGATGCATACCCACCGTCCCTAGTTTACCTTACTCCATTCTTCCAACACATCCCGTCTAATCTAGGCAGTATGCGTGCGTGTGTGCTCAGTTGTGCCTGACTCTTTGTGACCCCATGACTGTAGTCTGCCAGGCTCCTCTGTCCATGGGATTCTCCAGGCAAGAGTACGGGAATGGGTTGCCACTTCCTTCTCCACGGGATCTTCCCGACCCAGGGTCTGCGTCTCCTGCACTGGCAGGCAGATTCTTTACCGCTGTGCCACCTGGGAAGCCAAGTTAACTTCATACCATGTGGCCACCGCTGTCTGCAGGCTCCAGGCCCTGCTCGCTCTCTGAGACTGTGCTGTACTTACTCGACAGATTCTGCAAAGTAAACAAAGCTGAAGTCCTACTCCCTCTCTGAAATCACCTCCCAGTGACATGCAGTCTACTCCATCTGTTCCACGCTTTTAGATTTCATTACATACTGACAAAACCTTGCTTTATTCACTCAACTAGTGGGTTCTCCCAGCTTTGAAGACTCAATATCCCATTATTATTGAATAAATAAAACTCGGCTTCACTCAATCTGGAGCCACCAGAATTGCCCTTTTGAGAAATGAAATAGTTACACATCAACACCTTGATTTCAAAACATCTCCCTTTGTGACTCTGGAAGCCACTGTCTTCTCTGCCCTCTGCATCTGAAAACATAGCATCTCTCTCAGATCAGCAGTCACACGAGTCTCATATACTGTATGCGCCCCAACTTCAAAGACCCTGGAAGCTGTTTGTATTTACCTGTGGTGTCCCTTAAGATGACTATTATATACATAATAATGCCGATATTTTTGGTCAGATCATCTAAATAGTTCATCCAAATTAGGTTACAATCAGCCTGGCTGGTAGAAAAAAGTAATTGTTTAGTTGTTGGTTCAATAATGAACCAGGGGGGAACAAAAACCATCCCTCAAAGTTACAAAGTGAAGAAAAAGAAGTATTTTTATAAAAGTGACCAGAAGAAAATTGAGGAAATATTATTTATTTTCTAAGCCCAAAAAGGAAAACTGAGTTCTTACCACAGAGAAATGGTACAACAAATGGTATTCAAAACTCACTTAATTTCTTAGGCAGTGGTCCAGATTAAATGGAACACTTAATCCATTATTTAATAAAATTTTTATTGAACATAAAGATATTTGCACACAGGAAATAAAATAACTGAACACCTCATAAAATAAAAATATAGATGAAATATATACTATTTATCATGCTATTTCCAAAAATCAATGTCATTAAACTCAAAATTATATATTCTACTATCAGTTCAGTTCAGTCACTCAGTTTTGTTCGACTCTTTGCAACCCCATGAATCGCAGCTCGCCAGGCCTCCCTATCCATCAACAACTCCCAGAGTTCACTCAAACTCACGTCCATCAAGTCAGTGATGCCATCCAGCCATCTCATCCTCTGCCGTCCCCTTCTCCTCTTGCCCCCAATCCCTCCCAGCATCAGAGTCTTTTCCAATGACTCAACTCTTCGCATGAGGTTGCCAAAGTATTGGAGTTTCAGCTTTAGCATCATTCCTTCCAAAGAACACCCAGGGCTCATCGCCTTTAGAATGGACTGGTTGGATCTCCTTGCAGTCCAGGGGACTCTCAAGAGTCTTCTCCAACACCACAGTTCAGACGCATCAATTCTTCGGTGCTCAGCTTTCTTCACACCTTGCCTTTATCAGAAAAGTGCTACATAAAACTTTTAAATGAAAATAAACCTGTTTAAAAAATATAGGTTGATGTAAAAAGCCCTAAAAAGCCCTGTAAAAAACCATAAAAATTTTAAATTGTTCAGTTCAGTTCAGTTCAGTTGCTAAGTCATGTCTGACTCTTTGCAACCTCATGAATTGCAGCACGCCAGGCCTCCCTGTCCATTACCAACTCCCAGAGTTTACTCAAACTCATGTCCATCGAGTTGGTGATGCCATCCAGCCATCTCATCCTCTTTCGTCCCCTTCTCTTCTTGCCCCCAATCCCTCCCAGCATCACAGTCTTTTCCAATGAGTCAACTCTTCGCTTGAGGTGGCCAAAGTACTGGAGTTTCAGCTTCAGCATCAGTCCTTCCAAAGAACACCTAGGACCAATCTCCTTTAGGACGGACTGGTTGGATCTCCTTGCAGTCCAAGGGACTCTCAAGAGTCTTCTCCAACACCACAGTTCAAAAGCATCAATTCTTTGTCGCTCAGCTTTCTTCACAGTCCAACTCTCACATCCATACATGACCACTAGAAAAACCATAGCCTTGACTAGATGGACCTTTGTTGGCAAAGTAATGTCTCTGCTTTTTAATATGCTATCTAGGTTGGTCATAACTTTCCTTCCAAGGAGTAAGCGTCTTTTAATTTCATGGCTACAGTCACCATCTGCAGTGATTTTGGAGCCCCCCAAATAAAGTCTGACACTGTTTCCCTATCTATTTGCCACGAAGTGATGGGACCAGATGCCATGATCTTAGTTTTCTGAATGTTGAGCTTTAAGCGAACTTTTTCACTCTCCTCTTTCACTTTCATCAAGAGGCTCTTTAGTTCTTCTTCACTTTCTGCCATAAGGGTGGTGTTATCTGCATATCTGAGGTTATTGATAATTCTTCAGGTACATCCAATTTTAAATATATTTGACATAAGTCCACAAATTGACGATTATGTTCCTAATACTTTAAGTTTTTATAATATCAACATGTTAAACCTATTATAAATCTGGAGGAACAAAAATAAATAATTTTTGGTACAAAATCAGAATAAAGACTTTGCATAAGTTGAACACTTACCATAAATAATACCAAGAAAGTAGTTAATGAAAGTACTAATCTTTTAAAGGATTTCTAAAAAAAAAAAGAAAAAAAAAATCAACGGGAAGACATTTCAAATGGTTTCCTCTTAGTTATAACAACACGAGCCTCACCTGCTCTTCCCCTGCTATACTTACTCCCCCAAGGAGCTCATCTATTAATGATTATAAGTAAAACCTCTATAGATCAATCCTTATCTATACTTTCAGATCAAAAGTGTTGTGAGTATCAGCTCAACCTCAAATTCAACAGTCATAAAACCAGACTCACTTTTCCTGTCCCCAAACGAGATTTTGTTGTGCCAACTTCAGCCATCGAGGATATCTTAGAATCTCCCATAATTCTCTCCTCTAGGCTTCCTTTTCCTTTACAATCTCCTGGCTTAAGTGCTCATCTTAGATGTTAGCACAATGATAGGCCAAAATTGTGATGCCTGAGGCCTTGGCTACTGCCACAGGCCGCTGCACGGCTTCTTTCTCTCCCTGTGGACAACACACCTGTGGACAACTTCAAAGTCCAGACTCTTCTTATGTGTTCAAATTTTCATTATTTCCAACACAAACTTCATAATACAGTGAAGTATTATGCTTTACCCACCCTCATTTTTACTTTAAGGAAAGCAGACAAACTGTCAAGCAGCTGGGCTATTTAAAAAAAAACAAAACAGATGAAGTCAGCTCTGAAATGTGGCCCTATTATGTTCATCATCTTGCCGGGCTGAGTAAATCTTCAGTTATACTGAAGAGGTGCTTAAGTTTTAACCATGTTCTTACCCACCTGTGGGACTTTTCACACATATCCACATATAAGATAAAGAAGAATGTTAAACCATGTACCCATAAAACCTATTACGGTCAACAAAACAGTAACTAGCTGGAGGTCTGGTTCAAATACCACATACTTTGCAGGCTGTAGAGGAGACTGGTAGTCCTAACTGGACAGGCCAGCTCTGCTTCCTAAAGAGGGAGGGACGTGTCTACATTGTGCTGGAGACAGTCTTCCAAAATCTATAAATTCCAAGGACTCGACATATACCATGAATACACTGGCGTTACACACTGTACTGCTCTCCTGCGCCTGTTACAAGATGGGCATGGGAGACGCTGTGGTGGTGGCTCACACTCAGCTCAACTCTGGAAAGCATTTCTAGCTAGTAGCACATATCATAAGAACTTTTCACTTTCACATTGTAGGTATACAAAACTTAGGCAGATGCATGAAGTGACATGGTCCCTATTACTGGATGGATTTAAACTAGAGGCTAGATACACATTTACAGCAGCATCATAAAGGAGATTCAAGCATCAGTTGAGGGGGACAGGGATGAGATGACCAATCAGTCTTCTGATTATGAGAGTCTAGATTTATATGGACATTATTAAGACATGCTGCTGCTGCTGCTAAGTCGCTTCAGTCATGTCCAACTCTGTGCAACCCCATAGACGGCAGCCCACCAGGCTCCCCCGTCCCTGGGATTCTCCAGGCAAGAATACTGGAGTGGGTTGCCATTTCCTTCCCCAATGCATGAAAGTGAAAAGTGAAAGTGAAGTCGCTCAATCGTGTCCGACTCTTAGCGACCCCATGGACTAAAGCCTACCAGGCTCCTCCGTCCATGGGATTTTCCAGGCAAAAGTACTGGGGTGGGGTGCCATTGCCTTCCCCTTATCAAGACATACTTGATTGAATTTGTATACAAGTGTGGCATCCTCTTGACATCTCACATAAGCTGAGATCTAAACATAGGTGAAGAATTAGGAAAGGAAATAATTTTTTGATAAAGGCTGTATGTGGAAGCAAGACAAGAGGCATTTAATTAGCTATGTCAAACTGTTGCCTATCCATGCAACAAGTGGCTTCCAACAATGACCTCTCCTGAATCTCAAAAGAATTTTTGATTAATTCTCCTCCCTCCAAGAGAACTTAACTTTTGTTATTTGCTGATTTACAAAATACCTTTTCACTTAAGAATTCTTACTAGTGGACCCCCTTGCCAGTATTGCTGGGGGGTTGGGTAGTGGGTGGTTTGGGAAAGTGGGATGGTCATTAATTCGGAGATTAGAAGTCACTGCTCCAGTTTGTATTCGATGTACGGCCATTTAATACAGTAAGATTCAGAATGACAGAAACGTAACTTTCATTTATATTTCTGAGTTGGCATTCCACTCTACTCCTGGGGAGCAGTGGAGCCCATGGCACCATGAATGCCAGTCTCCCTTCCCGCTGGCTTAGTCATGTGGCATTGGGACAAGGCACGGGATGAGGAAGGTAAACTGAGGGCCCTCCCTACTGTTGCTACACTCTCCCTCCTCGCCAACCGACGCGAGGGATCCTCTTCTCCACAGACCAATCTTACTGCAGTCTGCTAACGTTTATTTAATTCTCTAAATCACTATAGGCTCTTTAATCATTACTTACTTCAGATGCGAAGTAGGAACTGTACTTTTGATTAAATATTTACTAATAAATTCACCATCAAGGGAAAATAATTTAATGAGATGTCATCTTTACAATGTACAAGAAGAAAATCATTTTGCAAAAATACTAAAGATGTATTTGAACTGTTCCATGTGAAGTTTGCATGAGCAAGAAAAGATTCACTTTTATCAATGAATGAAAGATTTCACCAAAAACAAACCCCCAAAACATTATGATTGCAAGGTGAAACATTTTAAGAATTCCCAAGCCTTCTTTCAAAGAGGTACACAGATGAACCAAGACACACTACTGTCCAGCGTGTAGTACTGATTGAAAGGCCTATATATCTCCTTGAGGTTTGGAATGCTCTTCTTCAATTTAGAACTTTGATACTGAATGGACAGCACAGAGAGTTGTAAGACTGCCAAGATAGTTCACTATAACTGAGGGAACTTTGCCTTGTATGGTGAACCCCCTCTGTTTGAAATCTGAATGTCTCGGGATTAGCCATAAACTAGAGCAGAGGCATCAATGAATTGAAATTAGTGACAAAATGTAATAATTATACACTGCGATGATTGATGGATAGAATTTAGAAGTCCTAGGTGACCCTACTTCTGAATCCTGGCTTTTCTACTTATTCAGTGTATGACCCACATACACTACATCATTTCAACCATCTAGGCCTTAAATTCTACACCTGTAAAACAGGGATAGTAACAGAAAGGCTTAAATAATACAAGCAAAGCACTCAGTACAATACCTGGCACAAGGGAAGTGTTGACTGAATGCTGGCTATTCGTGCTATTATTTCTGTAAACTGAGTTGCGACCTGGTAAAGTCCTTCCAAAGTCCATCTCACAGAGCAGTAAGGGGTTTTGTCAGGGGCAACCTAAGATTTAACACCTTTTAATTTCTGCAGTGGGTTGTATCATCCAGTAGCCCTTGAACTGTGCCTAGTCAGAACTGAGATGTACTGTTAGCATAAGATGTCCATCAGGTTTCTTCAAATGTGAAGAAAATGAGAGAATGTACAAAATCTTGATTTTTAAACATTTGATTACGTGCTGATATGACAATATTTTAGATATATTGGGTTAAATAAAACTCTAGCATTCATTTCACATATTTTTCTTTATTTTTTTTTTTTAAAGTGGCTCCAATTAAATGTGCAAAACCTTGCTGCCCGTAACCTGGACTAGCAGCACCCGAGAGCTTGTCAGAAATGGAGATTCTCAGGGCCCGCCCACACCCACAGCATCATAGTCTGCACTTCAAAACGGTTCTGAGGTGATTCTTACGCGTTGCTCTAGAGTATTCCTCCGTTTAGCTTAAATCTGGAGGGCAAATCTGGACCTAGAGTTACATAACACCGAATGCCCCTGCTTTACGTAATTGCTCAACGGCGAAAAAAAAAAGTGACGGAGGAGAAAGCAGTAGTATAGAAGCAGTAAGCCAGAAAGAAAAAGAAACTCAACAGTATAGAAACAAAAAGACGCGGGAGTGGGTAAAATCCAACCTGGGAGTGTCGGTGGAAGGGAACTTCGAGACTTTTGCTTCCATGAAAGTGGAGGAAGATGCAAACTGAAATAACATCCACCACCGAAACCAGTAAAAACCAGGAAATCGTCAGGCAAATCAAGTCTCTCCCGCCCCTCAGCGGCCTCAGCTAAGCCAGCTAGGCCTAAGCCCGAGAGGTGTTAAAGTTGGGGTGCAAGGGAAACCACCCTGCACCCCAGGGCTGGACGGTCCCGGGGGGCGTCTCCCGAGCTTCCGCCCAAAGGCCGGTTTCCCAAGACACGTAGCGCGTCTCCCGGTGCTCACCTGGCTCGCAGTGGCACTAACGGCCTGCAGCTTCACCTCCGCCACCTTCTCGCCCCTCAGCAGAGGACCCGCCCCCGAAGCGCCAGAGCCTGTTCCCAGTGGTCAGGCCGCTCGTCAGTCTTGGACTCTAGAGACCGCCATAGCAACCGAACGCGGAACTACATCTCCCGGCATGCTCTAAGGCGACGCGCCTGGGGCTACCAATTAATGCGAGAAGACCGCCATAGCAACCGAACGCGGAACTACATCTCCCGGCATACTCCAAGGCGACGCACCTGGGGCTACCAATCAATGCGCGAAGTCCTAGAGGCCGACGGGTTCAGCTTTATGTAAATATGTTCAAGACCACACCCTTCCTCATTCCAACCGTATCCCCATCACGTTTCTGGGACTGTGCCACGCCCTCCTTGTGCCTCCACATTGTTCTCTCCTCTGACACCTGCCTTTAGTTAGTTGAAGGCGTCCTAACTTGTACCTCGCCTCGCACAGCAACAGCCAAATGGCACCGAGACCATGGAACAAAACGTCCCGAAACCCCACACCGGACGCTTCTAGGCACGTCGGGAAACCCTACGCCAGACGCCTGCTTTGGGAAAGGGGGCGGGGCGGCTAGGGGGTGGGGTTGGCGACCAGGTCCCGCCCCCTCTGAACTTGCTGATTTGTCGATCCGGCTATCACTCCCTCCTCTTCCAGATTTTTTTTTTCCAGTGGCGTTTCCCCCGCGGTGGGCGGGGCTAGATGAGGGGGCGGGAGGAGGGGGTGAGTCCTTTCTTTCGATTGGTTGTTTTTTCATTGTTCCCACCCACCCACCGTGGGCGGAGACGGAGGGGAGGAGAGGGCGCGGGGGGAGGCAGGTCCCGGGGGGAGTTGAGGAGATAGGCGGGAGCGAGGGACTGAGGGAGGCGAGCGAAAGGAGGCCGAGAGCTGAGGTGGAGACGGGAGGGCGCGCAGCTTGGTTGCTCGGTAGTACGGCGGCTCGCGAGGGAGAATCCCGGGCGGACTCTGGGACGCCCCGAGAGGCGGGCGGGGATGGTGTGCGGGGCTGCGGCTCCTGCGTCCCCTTCCCGCGGCGACTGAGCTGCACTGATTTTTTTTTTTGTCCCCCTGAGGCGGCAGCGTGGATCCGCCTGGAGATGAGGTGAGGAGAGGGCTGGACCGCGTCGGCCTGCTTTGCACCGGGCAGGCGGCCGGGGCGAGGGTGGGCGCGATGGCCGCCCGGGACGCCCGTCCACCCCCCCTCCCCGACCCCGGGGCCGGTGTGCGCGTCCCTCCCGGCGCCCTTCACCCTGAGCCGAGCACCCAGGAGGCGCCCCTGTGCCTCGTCCTTCCCATCCTCCCTGGCCGCCGGGGGTGGCTGGGTGGGTGGTGGCAGTGGCGGCCGGCTGGCACGCGCCGGGAGGCCGGGGCTCCGCGGCGGACAGAGGCTGGGGGGTGGGCGGCGGCCGCGGGACGGGCTTCGGGGGTTGAATGGGCATCGGTCGCCGTGGCCGGCCGAGCTGGGGGGAGGTCCCGTCCTTTCTCCAGGGGCACGCGGGGCGGTGGGGTCCCTTGCAGGGCTGACCTCGCTGCCCGCGGTCGCCCGAGTGGGGCGGGCCGGCCGATCCTCGCCTACTCGCCAGCCTGCCGGGGATCCGGAATGCTCGGCCTCTCCTCCCCGGCTCATCCCTTCTTCTCTCTCCTCCGCCTGCAAAAAAAAAAAAAACTACCCTGTCAGTGAAGGGCAGTCAATGCCGTTTTGGCCCCGCGTCCTCCTGCTGGTACTGACTTGACTCCGGTGGTATTTCACAGAAAGCGGCTCATCCTTTCAAGGGGGGATCGCGTCCCCGGTGTTGGCCGCTTCCCTTTCCCCTTCTTTACGCACTGACACGGTTTTACAGTGTGGACCGAAGCCACAGTTACCAGGCTCTGTCTGGCTTGACCGAGGAAAATGCAATCAGAATCCCCAGGAAAAGGTAACCGACGAGGAATGGGGTTGCGCCTTTCCCTCTTACTTCTTGTTTGCCTTTTGGATTAGGAAGCACCTTCGTAGATTGCATTTCCTATGAGCATCTTTTGTTGTGATTCAGACTAAAGGCTTTGCTTTTGAAGAAAACCATTAGGGGCGTCTGTGTTGAGTTGAAGGCTCTGGAGATTTTTTGATAGCCTCTGAATATGAAAGTTTCCTTTAGAACTTTGCCATCCTCGGTGCTATTCTGCAGGCAGCACCAGCCTGAAAATTTAAATAGATGCGACTCCGAATAGTTGCGTTTCTTTGTGCTTTATCTGCTGGCATCCTGCTCTTAATGTTTACGTGGTCGGGACGTCCAAATAATAAAAACAAGTGGAATAAAAAGTATAGATAATAAAAAGAAGTACCGTGCCAAAAATGCATCTGGAAAATCTCAATTCTGTCATCGGGGAGGCAGTTTTTATTAATCCCTTTGAAAGGATGAAGACCAGGCTCAGAGTTTATGTAGTGGACAGGATCTGAGGGTAGGAAATGGGACCATGGAGCCAGCAGCCTGGCTGGTTTATGTAGTGCTACTCTTACTGTCTGAAATAGGAGTATATTTGTTGGGTTACCTTTATTTTTAATATGGCTTAAGGTGCAGAAGCTTAGTATCCCCCCTAAAGTTATGTTTTCTGCTTATTATGGAGAACAAAATAGTGTGTTTTGTTCTAAATTTTTAATAGCTCACCTGAAACATTTATGTTATTTTTATGATTGTTTGCTTATAACAAAAGAAGAAAAACATTTTTCAATATTGAGTTCTTTTCTGTAGGACAGTTGTAAAGAACTCAAAAACTTTTGGCAATCCAAATTCAGAAATGAAGGACACTAATATAGTGATGGTCCAAAAGCTATTTAAGACTTCTATAAGTAGCTCCAGTAGGGTGAATTTCTGATAGAATTGTTTTTGAAGGCTATTTCTTTATTTAAGAATGTATCTATTGAAATTTCTGAGGCACATGGTACCTTCACAAAAGTCTGTTATTATTTTGCCTGAGTACGAGAGGAAATGAACACATTTTTGATGTACTTTGGAACTCTGTGGATTGTTCAGAAACTAAGCATTGTGAAATAGGGCATAAAATGAGTGGTAGCAAGTTAGTTCCCTGAAATGTTTGTCTCTCTTAGCTTTTTTTTTTTTTTGCAATTGACTAGCAATTTCCTTTTTATTAATGCTCATCCTTATTATCAGAAATAAAACTGTGCTTAAATTCATGTTTTCTCCAAATAACTAGATTGAGGCAAACTCACATCTCCATAAAGGGGGTTAAGGAGGAGGTGCCATTAAATCCTTCTACTCTTACTCAGCTTTAATGTGGATTTGTGAATTATAGGGAATTAATTACAGGTCGGTCGGGTTTATATTACTCAGTTCACATTCCACTGCCGTAGGGCTCTTCTCTTGTGAATGATCTTTCTCTTCTGAATAGTTCCACTTACTGGCAGGTTTCTCAATGTCTAGACCTCAGATCACTTACATCAACATAACCTGAAGTTCTTGGTAAAAATACAGACTCCTGGAATCTAATTTCCAACAAACTCTGCAGGAAGTTTTCCTACACAGTAGCATTGGAGAACCACTGGCATTGTGGTTCTTTCTCACTGAGTGGCCCCAGACCATGTCCTGAAGAGGATGGCATGTTTTTCAAGTGACAGAATAACTTTCATACCTTGGACATCTAATAAAACACCATGACCTTCAGATATGTAAGGCACCTGTAATAATACATCTCAGAAGGGCAGAGATCACTGTACCTCCTAGAGTAGTGCCTGGAGGAACTCTATGAAATATTTGGGTGAATTACGTCACAATGAGGCCACACCTTTAAACTTTTACTTGTAAGGTTAATCTTATCATTTCATAGTCACTTAATAAACTGGGTATAAGTACCACACCCCAGTCATTTCTGTAAGTTTGGTTGGCTCTGAAAGGAGAGAACCTTTCTCAAACATAACTCAAGATGATAAACTGAAAAGAAGGCTCTTAGCAAAATGTTTGCTTAGACTCAAAATGTAAATTTAAGTCACAGCATAATGGTAAATTATTTGCTATCAGTACATCAGAATGCCATTTTATAGCCTATGATAAGTCCAACATAATGCAATAAAAAATTGGTTTTTCCCAAAATAAGGAAAATTAGTAATTTTCCAATTTTATTTTTCATACTCCTAACATATGACTTTCACTCCTTTATGTCAGAGCCCAGCATAGGCCCATAAATAATAGCTTCTGCTGTGTAGTTGAGGGTATGTATAGTTAAGAGTGCATCCTCTAGAGGATATTGGGTTTGACCATACATAGTCTGACTTTACCAGCTCAGTTGGTAAATAATCCCGCCTGTAGTGCAGGAGACTCCAGTTGGGTTCCTGGGTGAGGAAGATTCCCTGGAAAGGGGATCGGCTACCCACTCCAATGTTCTTGGGCTTCCCTGGTGGCTCAGATGGTAAAGAATCTGCCTGCAATTCAGGAGACCTGGGTTCGATCCTTGGGTTGGGAAGATCCCCTGGAGGAGGGCATGGCAACCCACTCCAGTCTTCTTGCCTGGAGAATCCCCATGGACAGAGGAACCTGGAGGGTGACTCCATGGACTCATGGGGTCGTGAAGAGTCAGACGTGACTGAGCGACCGAGCACCACACAGAATGGTCCGTGACTTTGATCTAGTCACCTAACGTCTCAGTCGGAGAAGGCAATGGCACCCCACTCCAGTACTCTTGCCTGGAAAATCCCATGGATGGAGGAGCCTGGTAGGCTGCAGTCCATGGGGTCACTAAGAGTCAGATACGACTGAGCGACTTCACTTTCACTTTCATGCATTGGAGAAGGAAATGGCAACCCACTCCAGTGTTCTTGCCTGCAGAATCCCAGGGACGGGGGAGCCTGGTGGGCTGCCGTCTATGGGGTTGCACAAAGTTGGACATGACTGAAGTGACTTAGCAGCAGTAGCAGCAACCTCTCAGTGCCTCAGTTTTCTCAGCTGAAAATGGGAATTGTTGTAGTAAAATGTAATACTTATAGGACTTCCGTGGTGGTCCAGTGGTTAAGAATCCACCTGTCAGTGCAGTGGACATGGGTTCGATCCCTGGTCCGGGAAGATTACACATGCCATGCACGGCTCAGCTAAGCCCAGTGTGACGCAGCAGCTGAGCCCACATGCCCTAGAGCCTGTGCTCCGCAAGAAGAGAAGCCTGGCAAAATGAGAAGCCCGCACACCACAACTCGTTGTGCAGTGCTGTGCTGTGCTTTGCTTTAACCCTAACCCTAACCCTTTACCTGGAGAAGGAAATGGCAACCCACTCCAGTATTCTTGCCTGTCGAATCTCAGGGACAGGGGAGCCTGGTGGGCTGCCATCCATGGGGTCGCAGAGAGTCGGACACGACTGAAGTGACTTAGCAACCCTTTACCATCGAAGCCACCAGGGATGCCCAGCTTGCGCCCACTGATGCATCTAAAGAAAGCAGCACGGAAGACCCAGCATGGCCAAAATTTTAAAAATTAAATTCAAAAAAGAAAATAATTAAAAAAATTTAATACTTCTAAGTTCTTACTTAAGTTCTTGAGACACATTCATTTAATTTATGTTAGTTATGATGATGATAAAATATTAAGATATAAAAATGTATGAAACTCTAGCTAGTCTGTTCAGTTTTTTGTACTAATGTATTTTATGGTAGTAAGTAGAGATCCATTGCTTAAAAAGTCTCTTGCTAATTTCCTGGCACTGAATATGTATAATTTTAAAATTACAGTAATAACTAAACATTAAAAGTAACTAATAAAACATCAGGTTCTATGCAGATTTTTTTTTTCTAAATAAAGATAAGGCTGTCATCCCTCTCAGCTTAATAGTACTATTTCAGAAGGAATCTGTTAATCAGTTTAGATGATCCCTTGTATTTTAAAGAATTGCATGTTTGTGGTAGAACAATTGAAATACAGGAAAGTAAAGAGTAAAAAACCATAAAATACTTAGAGGTCCACTACCTGAATACATTTCTCTCCAAACTGTTTTTTCTCTGTGCTATTTGTCAGTATATATAATTTAGGGTAGCAAATATAGGATCCTGGTGTACATTTGGTGGTTTCCTAACCTGTGCTTCTTAACATCTCATTATGAATCTTTTCTTCTCTAGTCAGTTGTAATGTTGACTGAATAATATTCCATCTTGCGGATCTATGATTTATTTATATATTTGGCTGTGTCGGGTCTTCCTTATGAAATACAGCTTCCGTTGCCCAAAGCATGTGGGATCTTGGTTCCCTGACCAGGGATTGAACCCACATCCTCTGAACTGGAAGGTGGATGTTTTTACCCCTGGACCACCAGGGAAAGTCCCCAGCCGATTTGTTTTTATTAAACATTATTTTTCTCCCACGGCTATTATCATTATCTCTGCAATAACTGTCCTCCATGCATCTCTATATATCTTTAAGATTTTTTTTTTTCCTTTAGGATAAATTTCTAGAGGTGTGATTGTAAGATCAAAGTACATATTATGGTTTAAGGGTTTTTGATACATCCTTTCAGTTAGTCATTTAGAAAGGTTTTAGCAGTTTATACTCAGCATGTTGAATAAGAGTTCCATTTCCCTCCCCCTTCCTTTTTTTTGAGGAATGACTTAATTGACCAGCCTAGGGAATTGTTTTATCTTAGAAGAATGGGTTGTTATTGTGACCATGTTGGTGATGTGATCTGGAAGCTGGAAATTCATACACCTGTAAGAATAATACCTAATACTTTTATCAAGTCCGTTTACAACATTTTATAAGCATAAACTCACTTAATATTTACAAATTCTTGGTTTTTAGATGAATGTGACTTTAAAATCAAAATACCCTCTGTTAAGTCACAGGAGCCAGCAAGTAACTCTGCAGAATGGTTACTCTAGAGCCCAAACTCCACAGCGCTGGACTGCCTCTTGCCTGCAAATGTTGTACGGGTGTTGGGGGACTTTTTGCATTCCTGATTTCTGTTTGAGACTAACCTAGCAGTTTCCTGGCATGTATTCATTTATAAAGTAGCTGGCACACAGATTCAAAGCCCTCTCAGTAAGGACTTAGTCTCAAAACTTAGCTCACAAATAAGCCTCCTGTCCTGTCTAGCATTCACCTCTGAAAGCAGTATGTTACCCTTTATTCTGTAGTAGTTTTCCTAACACCCCCCTCATATGAAAAACAGGATCAGAGTCACAGAGGAGACTAGCATAGTTGGAAAAGGCAGTTTACTTGGTGTGGACCTGCCTTGGAAACACAAGACAAGTGGGCTTAGGGACAGAAGTGAGCTTAGGGAGGCAGCCGGGAGCCTGTACAAACATTTCCACATCAGCCTTGTTGGAGAATGGAAGTGTCTGGTGGAAGTTCAGTTCAAGAATGCAAGGCCTTACTGTAGAGATGTCACCTATCCACTGGGAGATTGTTTTGTTTTGTTTTGTTTTTAAAAAACCTTCTAAAGTGTGATGGTAGAAGATCATTAATGTTTTCTTGCTAATGACTAGCCTGCTAACAAGGTGAATTTCCAGTAAGCCAATCTGTTTGATACTTTGGCCACCTGATGCGAAGAACTGACTCACTGGAAAAGACACTGATGCGGGGATTGAGTGAAGGCGGGAAGAGAAGGGGACGACAGAGGATGAGATGGTTGGATGGCATCATAGGCTCAATGGACATGAGTTTGAGTAAACTCTGGGAGTGGATGATGGACAGGGAAACCTGGTTTGCTACAGTCCATGGGGTCACAAAGAGTCTGACACGACTAAGCGACTGAACTGAATCTGTTTGAATTTGCCATCGCTCTCTTCACCTTTTTTTTTCTAGTAGGATAAATGATTGGCAGCTTACCTTGCCAGCTTATCTCCCAGAGAGAGGGTTGGTGAAATCGTTTTGGCTTCAGCTCTCTGGCCTTAGTTTGTGCTATTGAGCGAGGCAGGACCGCCCGGGTTCAGTGGTAGGCTGGTCACCAAAACCCGTTACAGCACTGTGTGGGCCAGGGCTCCACCCGGCTGGGTGGGAGTGGTCCTGAAGCCCCTTCAGTCATCATCCAGAGATGGAGCCAGGAGCTGAACCAAGGGATGTGATAGTTTCAGACTCACCCGAATTTGAATGTGAAAATTACAAGGTCACAGCAGTTGGTCAGAATTTTTTTTTTTTATTCTTGGTTTTTTGGTTTTTTTTTTTATTCTTGGTTAAAATGAAACATCCTCTCTTTCATGCAGGAGGGCCAGCTTTGGCTCCTCTGTGGCTTGGGGAGCATTTTGACTGGTTTCTCTCTTAGGAATGGTTGTGTTCATCCCTGCATTGTGTCTGCAAGTCCCTCTGGTGACTGGTGTATACAGCTGCAGGAAATGGGCAAAGCCAACTGGCTTTTCTGCCATGTTAACACTGGCCTGGTTAAGGAGGACACCAGTTCTTGTGATAAAAGGTGGGGGACAAGATGCCATTGGAGCCATTTGTTGTGCTTGTGTAGAGGCCTACTCACCTCTCTGTGAGGCAGATTTTCTGACCAGCTTTATTCTAACAAGGGTGAAAGTAAAAGCATTAATTAATTGCTCAGTTGTGTCTGACTTTTTGCGATCCCATGGACTGCAGGGATCCTCTGTCCATGGGATTCTCCAGGCAAGAATATTGGAGTAGGTTGCCAGTCCCTCTCCAGCGGATCTTCCTGACCCAGGGATTGAATCCACATCTCCCGCATTGCAGGCAGATTCTTTACCGCTGAGCCACCAGGGAAACCCTGTAACAAGGGTAATGTATTATAAGCCATTGAATAAACATACACATGTACCCATTCCTGTGCATTATCTATAACAAGAGTATTTGTTGTACATCCACTGTTTTATAAAAATCAATTCATTTCTCCTGTAATCTTAAAGATAATAGATTTTAGAAGCAAGTAGCCTTTCAGTTTCTGGAGTCATTTGAAAGTCAACTGCTCCATTCTTACAGAATTGGAGTATCCCATTTTGATCACTGACATATAAAAGCTGTATAACTAGTAAAAAGTTGACCAAACAATTAGTGGTATATTCCTGGTATGTATACCAGGCTTCAGTGATTAAAATTCCCTCCTTCTCTCTTCTTCACTTACAAAAAAGTATTGTTAAACAAAGCCAGTCAATAACAATAAGTGTGTTATTGGTAGTACTGCTTATTTTCAGATAACTTGAGATATAGTTAATAAAATTGCTGTTTGAGTATTCTGAAGAATCCTCCCGTCAGGGCAGGATACATGTGTTCGGTCCCTGATCTGGGAAGACCCACCTGCCATGGAGCACCGGAGCCTGTGTGCCACAATTCTGTGCCTGCGCGCTGCAGCCACAGCCACTGAGGCCTCCACATGCTGGAGCCTGTGCTCCGCAGCAGGAGGGCAGCCCCTGCTCTTTGCAGCTACAGAAGCGCCCTCTCAGCCACGAAGACCAAGCATGGCTGAAAATAGATACATAAATCAAATTATGAACAAATTTAAGCGGTCTCAAAAAAAAAAAAAGAAATAAAAAGATGATCAGAGGAACTGAGGAGGAGGAGAACTTGGTAGGGCAGTTGAGTAGGGGTTGGGTTCCACGAGAGAGGAAGGCTTAGCCTCACAACCGGGAGCAGGGTCCAGGGCACGGTGGACACTCAGCAGCCATGTGCTGGCCCCAGGGGAGGTGAGCCCTGGGACAAAGCAGACAGGCTCCGGCTTGGATTTTCCTCAGAGTCAGAGGAGGCAGGATGCTGATGTCAGTTTTAAGCAGGTGAGACACTCTTGTTTGACTAGATCCCTCTGGATGTTATGTGGGAGTGGCCTGGATGACACTTGAGAGGGAGATGTTGAACTAACAGACCCCCCCAGCCCACCCCCTGCTGTCGTTTACCTGAAAGTTGTACTTTTTCTTTACCGTGAAGGTAGTATGATTTACTCTTTGATGAGGTGAGATGAATGGCGATTTATATAAACTTGTTGAAGTTCTCTGAGGACGAGAACCCCGTAAAATCACTATTCTTATGGATCAATTAAAACAACACCGTGTAAAATAAAGATCGGGAATTTAACTTTTTAACCATTAATAGAGGTTATGGCTGCAGATTTCTGGTAGGAGAGATTTTTGTTTGCATTTTTTGGTGAAAGAAACTTAATGTACGGAAACGAATCCTTAGAATAGGGTTTTATGAATTGAGTGTCTATAGAAGCTATGCACTTGGAGGGAGATCCAGTTTGTTAAGTGCTAATATTGTCTGTCCAAACTGGTGTTTTAATTAGTATCAAAGGAAGGGAAATACTGCAGTAATTGTAACCTTATATTACTCCCTTAGTTCAATTAGTTTTAAACCATAGTCATTATCTGTTATCTTTATTTGTTGTGATCTCATTAGATGAAGTGATATTGCAGTTGTGATTTGGGAGATTAAAAAAATAGCATGTTTTTCTTATTACCAAAATGATACATGTTTATTGAAGACAGCTTTGGAAAATACAGGTAAGTGAGTAAAAAAGCATACTCCAAATCTCCCTGACCAGAAATGATGCCTGTCCATACGCTGGGAAGGGTCAGCTTTGCTCAGATCGCCTAGAAGCATAGGTACATCCGGTCTGGGAGACTCGCAGGCCTGTTGGGAATTCTGGGACCTGGCGATGGGACAGCGCACGGTCAGTCAGCCCACACATTCGTGTGGCCTGTTGTGTCTTGGTGCTTCTACGCCTTCTAGGTCTTTAGATCAGATCAGATCAGTCGCTCAGTCCTGTCTGACTCTGCGACCCCATGAATTGTAGCACACCAGGCCACCTTGTCCATCACCAACTCCCGGAGTTCACTGAGACTCACGTCCATCGAGTCAGTGATGCCATCCAGCCATCTCATCCTCTGTCGTCCCCTTCTCCTCTTGCCCCCAATCCCTCCCAGCATCACAGTCTTTTCCAATGAGTCAGCTCTTCACATGAGGTGGCCAAAGTACTGGAGTTTCAGCTTTAGCATCATTCCTTCCAAAGAAATCCCAGGGCTGATCTCCTTCAGAATGGACTGGTTGGATCTCCTTGCAGTCCAAGGGACTCTCAAGAGTCTTCTCCAACACCACAGTTCAAAAGCATCAATTCTTCGGCACTCAGCTTTCTTCACAGTCCACTCTCACATCCATACATGACCACAGGAAACACCATAGCCTTGACTAGACGGACCTTTGTTGGCAAAGTAATGTCTCTGCTTTTGAATATGCTATCTAGGTTGGTCATAACTATTCTTCCAAGGAGTAATCGTCTTTTAATTTCATGGCTGCAGTCACCATCTGCAGTGATTTTGGAGCCCTAGTCTGACACTGTTTCCACTGTTTCCCCATCTATTCCCCATGAAGTGATGGGACCAGATGCCATGATCTTCATTTTCTGAATGTTGAGCTTTAAGCCAACCTTTTCACTCTCCACTTTCACTTTCATCAAGAGGCTTTTAGTTCCTCTTCACTTTCTGCCATAAGGGTGGTGTCATCTGCATATCTGAGGTTATTGATATTTCTCCCTTGATTCCAGCTTGTGTTTCTTCCAGTCCAGCATTTCTCATGATGTACTCTGCATAGACGTTAAATAAACAGGGTGACAATATACAGCCTTGACATACTCCTTCTCCTATTTGGAACCAGTCTGTTGTTCCATGTCCAGTTCTAACTGTTGCTTCCTGACCTGCATACAGATTTCTCAAGAGGCAGATCAGGTGGTCTGGTATACCCATCTCTTTCAGAATTTTCCACAGTTTATTGTGATCCACACAGTCAAAGGCTTTGGCATAGTCAATAAAGCAGAAATAGATGTTTTTCTGGAACTCTCTTACTTTTTCCATGATCCAGCGGATGTTGGCAATTTGATCTCTGGTTCCTCTGCCTTTTCTAAATCCAGCTTGAACATCAGGAAATTCACGGTTCACATAGTGCTGAAGCCTGGCTTGGAGAATTTTGAGCATTACTTTACTAGCGTGTGAGATGAGTGCAATTGTGCGGTAGTTTGAGCATTCTTTGGCATTGCCTTTCTTTGGGATTGGAATGAAAACAGACCTTTTCCAGTCCTGTGGCCACTGCTGAGTTTTCCAAATTTGCTGGCATATTGAGTGCAGCACTTTCACAGCATCATCTTTCAGGACTTGGAATAGCTCCACTGGAATTCCATCACCTCCACTAGCTTTGTTCGTAGTGATGCTTTCTAAGGCCCACTTGACTTCACATTCCAGGATGTCTGGCTCTAGGTCAGTGATCACACCATCGTGATTATCTGGGTCGTGAAGATCTTTTTTGTACAGTTCTTCTGGTCTTTTTTGTACAGTTCTTCTAGGTCTTTAAGAGAAGTTGAAAAGTTAGAAATATGGATTTAATGTGAAATCTCCAATTTTTATGTGAGACACAGCTACTAATAACCCACTGGGATTCAAGCAGAGCAGATCTGATGGCTGCATTCAGTCTTTGTTGCCTTGCCAGCTTATAACCTCAGCTACGTATAGTTGTGTAGCCTGTTTCTCTCTCAGTATCAGTTCACTTCTTTCGTTCCGTTCTGTCCCACTCTTTGCGACCCCATGGACTGCAGCACGCCAGGCCTCCCTGTCCATCACCAACTCCTGAAGCTCACTCAAACTCATGTCCCTTGAGTCAGTGATGCCATCCAACCATCTCATCCTCTGCCATCCCTTTCTCCTCCCACCTTCAATCTTTCCCAGCATCAGGGTATTTTCAAATGAGTCAGTTCTTTGCATCAGGTGGCCAAAGTATTGGAGTTTCAGCTTCAACATCAGTCCTTCCAGTGAACACTCAGGACTGATTTCCTTTAGGATGGATTGGTTGGATCTCCTTGCAGTCCAAGGGACTCTCAAGAGTCTTCTCCAACACCACAGTTCAAAAGCTCAGTTCTTCAGCACTCAGCCTTCTTGATGGTCCAACTCTTACATCCATACATGACTCCTGGAGAAACCATAGCTTTGACTAGATGGACCTTTGGTGGCAAAGTAATGTCTCTCCTTTTTAACATGCTATCTAGGTTGGTCATAGCTTTTCTTCCAAGGAGTAAGCGTCTTTTAATTTCATGGCTGAAGTCACCATGTGTAGTGATTTTGGAGCCCAAGAAAACAAAATCTGTCACTGTTTCCCTTGTTTCCCCATCTATTTGCCATGAAGTGATGGGACTGGATGCCATGATCTTCACTTTTTGAATGTTAAGTTTTAAGCCAACGTTTTCACTCCCCTCTTTCACTTTCATCTAGATGCTCTTTAGTTACTCTTTGCTTTTTGCCATAAGTGTCATGTCATATGCATATCTGAGGTTATTGATATTTCTCCTGGCAATCTCTATTCCAGCTCTCTCAGTATATTGGAGTATACTCCTAAGCCTTAAGGGTATGCTGCCTCGGCAGTGTGTACCGATCTCCTGTTTCCTTACTAGTATTGGGTAAAGCCTTCTGAAAAAAAAGAAGATCCTAGCCAGTTTTGTTTGTTTTAATTTGAATTTTTTTTTGGTACAGTTACTGAGTTGCTGGGCTTCCTCGTGGCTTCCAGTGGCTCAGTGGTAAAGAATCTGCCTGCAATGCAGGAGACTCGGGTTCAGTCCCTGGGTCAGGAAGCTCCCCTGCAGGTGGAAATGGCCACACACTTCAGTATTCTTGCCTGGGAAATCCTATGGACAGAGGAAGCCAGGTGGGCTACAGTACATGGAGTTGCAGAGTCAGACATGACTTAGCAACTGCACAGCAAAATGAGTTGAATACTGATTAAACGTTTATTGATCTTACTCAGATTTACTTGGTAACTCGCCACCTTGCTAGAACTCTGAGTTCCAGTAGTATTTTGGTCATTTATTTAGTGTGTCTCAACTTTTGTAATATTATATAATATTTGCATCCCAATTGTCCTAGTAAATAGTACTCGTGGCAGGTGTCATCCCCCAATCCTGAGGGCCTTGGTACCTGGAGCACACCTATAACCTGTGTTAACGTACTACGGTTGAGAAGCTCTGGGTTTGGTCAGTGGGACTGTTTGAGTACGTGCTCTGTATCTGGCCGTGCTCTGGCTGCCCAGCCTTGAACCGTGACAGCAGTTCAGCTCTCCAAGACCTCATGATTTTTTTTTTAATTTATCTTGCTTTTATCGTATTGACCATCATGTTTATAAAAGATGATTTTTATTTCCAGAATTTATTATTTTTTGGCTTTTATTTCTTGTTGACATGAACCTTCCCCGCCCCTACCCGAAAAAAAACAAACCAGTGGTGGATGCTAGTCAGCTTCTAATTTCTTAAATTCCATTAATTCTCTTGAGTTCTATTAAACTCTGCTACAAAAAGTCGCAAGTGGACTTTGGTGAGCAGTTCCTTTCCTGTGATGATGAGAAAACCAGGGTACAGTGCTGGGACTGTGTAATGGGAACTTCTGGAGTGTCTAACTCAACACAGATCCCTTAACTGTTCTCAAACCTAGACATCCACTCCCCTGCAATACTTCTTCCTCCCCACAGAATACACAGAGGATTGAATCAGGTTTAGTTCAGTCCTGACCCAAGCTAGTGCAATCAGTGTCCTTTTCTTGGAAATTGCCTTTGGGCCCAAGTGAGGGTTCGACCTGACTGCATTCACAGGGCCTAACGTAAAGACTTGGGAGTTCTAGGCTGTTGTGTTCTGCTGTTGTGTCTGGGGACAGAGAGAGGTAATTTAGGATGGAGAGATTAAAGTAAGTACAGAGAAGCAGGAAGAGAGAATACTACCTGAGATTACTTTAAACCTCCTCCTCTAGTCCTTTCTGGGGCTGGGTGTTTTCCTGTTCTGTGAAGTTCTGTGAAGTCCTGTATTCTTAAGATTAACAGTGCTCCCCCCACCCCACCCGCTATATACCTTTTAGCTGAAGCCAGCTGAGGTTGGGTTGTTTAAGCCTTCTCTTCATTTTCAGCCGTATATTCTTTCTATAATCCTACCTTATCTCTTGTATTTCTTGACTGTCATCTGAGGAAGTTGTGAATTTATTATTATTTTCTCCATATAACAGCAACATCAAAAATTAAGGATATACTAGTATATATAATGGACAAGGCGATAGCACCCCACTCCAGTGCTCTTGCCTGGAAAATCCCATGGACGGAGGAGCCTGGTGGGCTGCAGTCCATGGGGTCGTTGAGCGTTGGACACAACTGAGCGACTTCACTTTCACTTTTCACTTTTCATGCATTGGAGAAGGACATGACAACTCACTCCAGTGTTCTTGCCTGGAGAATCCCAGGGACGGGGGAGCCTGGTGGGCTGCCGTCTATGGGGTCACACAGAGTCGGACACCACTGAAGTGACTTAGCAGCAGTATATATAAAATAGATAATCCCTACTGTATAGCACAGGGAACTCTACTCAGTATTCTGGAATAACTTATGTGGGAAAATAATCTGAAGAAGATTGAGTATATGTATATATATAACTGAATCACTTTACTGTACACCTGACACTTAACACAGTATTGTAAATCAGCTATATTCCAATATAACATAAAAATTAAATTAAAAAATTAAGGATAGCAAGAGAAGCAGAAGTGCACAAATTTAAGCTAATTCACACAATTACAATTTTATTAGAAAGTCCATTTTGCCCATGTTGTTGGTGACCTTCCTTAAGTCAGTTCAGGTATCTTGTGAAGAAAAACAAAAAGGGAGAGATTTTGAATTTATTTCCAAATGTCCTAGGATTTTGGTGGAGTAGTTTCCCTTCATATACATATAACATTTTGACCTCATGAAAGAAATGATACTGCATCTATTTAAACATGTACTCTTCCAGAAACTGAAGGAAGACTCTTAACTTTACTATCTAAATATCAAGAAATTGAATCACAGTGTAATTTACCTGGTGGGTGGTAGTATTAGTCCCTCAGTTGTGTCTGTTTCTTTGCGACCCCATGGACTGTAGCCTGCCAGGCTCCTTTGTCCATGGCATTCTCCAGGCAACAATACTGGAGTGGGTAGCCATTCCCTTCTCCCTTCTCTTGCTGACCCAGCGATTGAACCCAGGACTCCTGCATTACTGGCGGACTCTTAATGTCTGAGCTACCGCTTCCTGGTGGCTCAGATCATAAAGAATTTACCTGGGGCTAGGCTTATTCTTAAATTAGCTTTTTGGTTCAGTCATGTTTACAACTCGGTGCTAAATTTAAGCATGTTTAGTACTCAGTGCTAAATTTAAGTAGTCTGCTATAATGAAGAAGTTGGATGGGGAGGGGGAAAAAAGAGGAAGGATGGAGACTCCCCTGGTGTTCCAGTGGCCTAACACTCCAAGTTCCCAATGCAGGGGTTCTGGGTTTGATCCCTTGTCAGGGAGCTAGAATCCACATGCCGCAGCTAAGACCCAGTGCAGCCAAATAAATAAGTAAAATATGTATAAGAAAGAATGCTAGGAAGAGTAAGAAAGAATTGTAGTAGAAGAAAGAAAACTCAGTGCTGTAATTCTTATTCATAATTGTATTTGTCTGAATTTTTTCATTTGCAAGTGGAAGAAGCCCAAACTGCTTTAAGTAAAAAAGGGAAATGTATTGACCCCCTGATGCTGGGACCAATGGAGGGCAGAAAGAGGAGAAGGGGACGACAGGGAATGAGATGATTAGATGGCCTCATCGACTCAGTGGACATGGGTTTGAGCAAACTCCAGGAAATAGTGAAGGACAGGGAAGCCTGGTAAGCTGCAGTCCATGGGGTTGCAGAGAATTGGACACAACTTAGTGACTAAACAACAACTACTACTGAGTTACATATCTGTCTGTTAGGTCCAAGGCTTCTGCTGGCATGATCCCATGCCTCAACCAGTCACCATGGCCAAGGGAATGCAAGACACTCATTGGCTGTCCTTGGTTTTGGGTCCACCTTTTGTACCAGTTGTAAAGTAAAGTAGCTAGTAAAGTCAGTAGCTAGACTCCTGGAATTAGCAGGAGAGAAAGTGGATCAATTACAAGAAGAAAGAATGCTGGGCAGGCTAAATGCATACCCAACACACTCGTCATATACAGCGATCAGACAGAAAGGGGCTGATGGTGACCTTCTTTTTTTCCCCTTTTGAATGGTGTGCTGCTAAGTTGCTTCAGTCTTGTCTGACTCTTTGTGACACTACAGACTGTAGCCCACCAGGCACCTCTGTTTACAGGATTCTCTAGGCAAGGATACCGGAGTGGGTTGCCAGGCTCTCCTCCAGGGGAACTTCCCCCTTGAATGATAGTCTTTAGTAAAACTATAATACAAAGACATCAAAGCAACACAATGTATGCATGAACTTTCTTCTCAATAAAGTTTACTTTTTAAATTTAAATGCTCACTGTGCTGCCCAAGAATTTGTATTGTTCATTCATTTTAAAATAAAATATATTTTATTCCTGTCCTGTGATTACTCTAGATAGAATGAAGTTTGGGCTGCTTATCTATAATATAGCTAGATCACTTTTGGTTTAGAACTGTGGGTATTATTTGATCAGTTTGACTACTACTATAATGACAGATTTTTTTTCATGCCCGAAGGTAGGTTACATTCTCTTGGCTCATATCTGGAGGCTTTCTAACTTATGATTTGTCTGGAACTGCCAGGGAAACATGTATACTAGGAAAAAGCTAGAGCTGGAAAGGGATGTTATTTCTTTCTTTCTTTTTTTTAGGGATGAACCTTTTTATTATTTTTTTGTTCTTTTTTTAAAATATAATTTTATTTATTTTAATTGGAGGCTAATTACTTTACAATATTGTATTGGTTTTGCCATACATCATCATGAATCCACCACGGGTGTACACGTGTTCCCCATCCTGAACCCCCCTCCCACCTCCCTCCGCATACCATCCCTCTGGGTCATCCCAGTGCACCAGCCCCGAGCATCCTGTATCATGCATCGAACCTGGACTGACAATTCGTTTCACATACGATATTATACATGTTTCAATGCCATTCTCCCAAATCATCCCACCCTCGCCCTCTCCCATACAGTCCATAAGACTGTTCTATACATCTGTGTCTCTTTTGCTGTCTCGCATACAGGGTTATCGTTACCATCTTTCTAAATTCCATATATATGCATTAGTATACTGTATTGGTGTTTTTCTTTCTGGCTTACTTCACTCTGTATAATAGGCTCCAGTTTCATCCATCTCATTAGAACTGATTCAAATGTATTTTCAAGGGCTGAGTAATACTCCATTGTGTATATGTACCACAGCTTTTTTATCCATTCATCTGCTGATGGACATCTAGGTTGCTTCCATGTCCTGGCTATTATAAACAGTGCTGCGATGAACATTGGGGTACACGTGTCTCTTTCAATTCTGGTTTCCTCAGTGTGTATGCCCAACAGTGGGATTGCTGGGTCATAAGGCAGTTCCAGTTTTTTAAGGAATCTCCACACTGTTCTCCATAGTGGCTGTACTAGTTTGCATTCCCACCAACACTGTAAGAGGGTTCCCTTTTCTCCACACCCTCTCCAGCATTTATTGCTTGTAGACTTGTGGACAGCAGCCATTCTGACTGGCGTGAAATGGTACCTCATTGTGGTTTTGATTTGCATTTCTCTGATAATGAGTGATGTTGAGCATCTTTTCATGTGTTTGTTAGCCATCTGTATGTCTTCTTTGGAGAAATGTCTATTTAATTCTTTGGCCCATTTTTTGATTGGGTCATTTATTTTTCTGGAATTGAGCTGCAGGAGTTGCTTGTATATTTTTGAGATTAATTCTTTGTAGGGGTATTATTTCTTAACGTGTCTGCTTTTTTAGGTTAGACTCCAAGGAAAATAGCAACTTGACCTTTTTCAGAAGGGCACAGGCCTGTTTTTGAGAATTGTTTTGTTTTGTCCTATGAGACTGATAACAGTAGGTGGTAAGAGCTTATGGTACCTTGAGAAAAGTTGCACTTGTTTTTTAAATTATATATCTGCAGTGTAATTTATTTCCCACATTCTGATTACAACAATTCCACTCAAAACCTGGTTCCTGGACCTTCTTCCTTTAATCTCAGATTGTCAGTTTCCTCCTCGTCTCATTTCCTACCCCCTGCAACTGGGACCTCATGGTGGGTCACCCCAGCTAGTTCCTTGCCCCATTGTCCTTCTGTCACTTCTGATCCGCTGACCTCCTTCGCTCAACCAGCTCAGCTCTCTGGATTCTGTTTCCTATATTTGCGATATTAAAAATCAGTCATGTAAACCAATTATCCTTCAATAAAAAATAAATTAATTTAAAAAAACTTAAAAAAAAATCAGCCAAAGAAGACCATACAAACTTGCAGACTTTGTCTTTACCCGTTCAGCTGTATTCTTCCTCAGCTTGTATTTTGCTAATAATTCTTTTTTTCCTTTTCACTTTCAGTATTATATATATATTTAAATTCTGTTTTACTATTTTTTTTATT
This sequence comes from Tragelaphus eurycerus, assembly GCA_935064755.1. Classification (NCBI taxonomy): domain Eukaryota; kingdom Metazoa; phylum Chordata; class Mammalia; order Artiodactyla; family Bovidae; genus Tragelaphus; species Tragelaphus eurycerus. Next base: position 46,830,561 of record CAKXYN010000009.1, read on the forward strand.
GGAGTAGAGTTGCTTTGTGATGTTGTGTTCGTTTCACACTGTTGCCATACAACAGTGTGAATCAGCTATATGTACAGGTACGAACCGAGCTGAGATCCCTATGTTATACAGCAGCTTCCCACTAGCTATCTATTTTACACACATGCGTGTTAGTCACTTAGTCATATCTGACTCTTTGCAGGCTCCTCTGTCCATGGAATTCTCCAGGCAATAATCCTGGAGGTGGTTGTCATTCTCTTCTCCAGGGGATCTTCCCGACCCAGGGGTTGAACCCAGGTGTCCTGTATTGCACGCAGAGTGTTTACCATCTGCGTCACCAGTGAAGCCCCCTGCCCCTGCCCCCGTAGAGTGTGTTCATCAATTCCAGTCTCCTAGTTTGTCCTGCCCTCCCCTTCCCGCCCCACGTTCACAAGTCCATTCCCCGAATCTGCATCTCTGTTCCTCCCCTGCAAATAGGTTTCTTCCTCACCTTTCTTTCCTTTCCGCATAGACGCTGTTCCAGACCTGCCCCTTTCCTCAGGCCTCCCCAGCCCTGCCCGGATGTCTCCGAAGCTTCGCTCTCAGGAGCGGCTCTTCCTCCTGTCCTGTCCAGGTGCTCGCTTCCCAGGCAGATCTTTTAAATCTGTCTGATCCACGCTTTGCCTCTTGAGATGAGAGTGAAGGAAGAGGCGGATGTCGCCTTCCCTTCCCTGGGTTCTGGATGCTGTCCTCCCTGGTTTCCTCGGAGACTCTGGCTCGCGCTTGTGCTCGGAAGGCCTCTCATTAGTGCCGCAGCCTCGTCGTGTGTGACCGCTGTGTGCAGATGCTGTGGTAGGAGCTAGGGAACAGCGTCGACAGGTTGCTGTCCTCACTCTTTAATTAGGACAGACATACATACCCCCCGTCCCCACAGTCGCAGAAAGAAATGATTCCTCACCGTTTGAAATGCTGTGACGAAAGTGTCCAAGAGGACCTAACGTAGTCCTACAGTCTAGGGAAGATGTGACATTTACTTGGCATCTGAAGGATGTCTAGGAAGTCATCAGGGAAGGAACGAAGTTGTTGGGCTGCGGGGCCAGCTTGTGACAGGGCCTGTGGCATAAAGGGGCACAGCGTATTTGAGTAGAAGGCCACTGGGGTTGCAGTGGGAATACTGGAGAGGGCGGTGAGCTCAGGCCATGCAGGGCCTTGCAGGTGTGTACGGAAGGACCATCTGGGAGCCGCAATCTGAATCTTGCTTGTTCTCTGCCTCCAGGACCTCTATGGCCCCCTGCCCTCTGCTCCCTCCTTCATGGCTGCTCAGCATTGGCCCCTCAGCGCTGCCTGTCGGCATCTCTCGTCCTCGCCTCTGTGCCTGGTGTCTCCTACTCCTGGCTTCGTGCTGCAGTCTTGCAGCCTGCCTCTGCCTCCTGTATCTCGTTTCTGTGCACCATCTTCTGTCAGTCTGTTTCTTGATCTTTCCACGACATTCAACATGTTCTGTAGGAACACTTTTCTGCCTCGCTTTTCTCCATCTTCTGCTCTGTGTGTTCTCTTCTCTTACATGTAGGACTTCTTAGTCCTTAACGTTATTGTTCCCAAGGCTGTTTTCTCTACCCTTTTTGGTCCTACCCTGTCCTCTAGGTGAAGGGGAACTAAAGAGCCTCTTGATGAAAGTGAAAGAGGAGAGTGAAAAAGTTGGCTTAAAACTCAGCATTCAGAAAACGAAGATCATAGCACCCAGTCCCATCACGTCATGGCAAATAGATGGGGAAACAATGGAAACAGTGACAGATTTTATTTTCTTGGGCTCCAAAATCACTACAGATGGTGACTGCAGCCATGAAATTAAAAGATGCTTGCTCGTTGGAAGAAAAGCTATGACTAACCTAGACAGCATATTAAAAAGCAGAGACATTACTTTGCCAACAAAGGTCCGTCTAGTCAAAGCTATGGTTTTTCCAGGAGTCATGTATGGATGTGAGAGTTGGACCATAAAGAAAGCTGAGTGCCAAAGAATTGATGCTTTTGAACTGTGGAGTTGGAGAAGACTCTTGAGAGTCCCCTTGGACTGCAAGGAGATCCAATCAGTCCATCCTAAAGGAAATCAGTCCTGAATATTCATTGGAAGGACTGATGCTGCTGAAACTCCACTACTTTGACTACTTGATGCGAAGAGCTGACTCATTTGAAAAGATCCTGATGCTGGGAAAGACTGAAGGAGGAAGGAGAAGGGGATGGCAGAGGATGAGATGGTTGGATGACATCACCGACTCAGTGGACATGAGTTTGAGCAAGCTCCGGGAGTTGGTGATGGACAGGGAGGCCTGGAATGCTGCAGTCCATGCAGTCACAAAGAGTTGGACACAACTGAGCAACTGAACTGAACTGTTCTCTAGGATGGTCATATCCCACTGTCGGTTCTGGCTGCCAGGATTAAGTCCCATTATCTCTGCATGTTCATACCTGGAGCTCTGACCTTTCTTCTAAGGTCTAACCCTTTATCTGAGTTCTGCCTGTGATCTTTGGGTGCTTCCAACGCAGTCGGTCCAACTCAGAGCTCACCACCGCCTTTCTTATGACAAGCTTTTTCTCTGCCTGTATTTCCCATTCTGGTGAATGATGCTGTTATCTGCCCTATTGTTCATTCTTTAGCAATTGTTTATGGAGTACCTGCCGTATATCAACAACCATGCTCTGGTATAATAAAAAAAAAAAAAAGAAAATGATAGTTTTTGTTCCTGGTTCCAGAGCTCCTAAAACCTTTGGACTTCCCTGAGTTGATAGGAATGCCTTCTGTTGTTCAAACTGAACACCTTCCTTGGAGGTCCAGTGGTTAAGACTTGACCTTCCAATGCAGTGGAGGAGGGTGCAGGTTTGATCCAGGGTAGGGGAGCCAAGATCCCACATGCCTCACTGCCAAAACACCAAAACATAACACAGAAGCTATAGTGTAACAAATTCAATGAAGACTTTTTAAAAAATGGCCATGTAGAAAAAAAAAATCTTAAAAAGAAACTTTTTGGACCTTAACTTGAATTTGTGTTAATGAAGTGTCTTTCAGCTCACCACTACCACCACCACCTCCGAGGAAGAGGAAGGGACACACTGGAGACTGAGTTCAGTCTCATGGCCATTTGTTTAGTCAGTCATGCCTGTGTGATGGAATCCCATCCAAGACTCTTAGACTGATAAGGTTCAGGGAGCTTCTGGTTTGGAGAACACTGAGCTGGGAATGTGGACACCTGTGTTCTATGGAAGAGGAGAGGCTGTGGAGTCTCTGCACTTCCCTTCCTCCACACTCTGCTCTCTTAGCCGAAGTGGTTGTTCCTGAGTTACATCCTTTATAATGATACTGTAATCACCAGTATGGCGATTTCCTCAGTCGTGTGAGTTGTAAGTTACTGAACTTGGGGAAACAGGGCTGGGTGTGGTTGTGGGACCCTGTGAACTTGTAGCTTTCCTGGCAGAAGTGCCGGTAGCTTGGGGACCCTTGAGACTTGGGCATCTGAGGTGGGACTGAGCCCTTAATCTGTGGGAAGTGTTACTTGCTCAGTTGTGTCCCACTCTTTGTGACCCCATGGACCACAGCCCGCCAGCGTCTTTGTCCATGGGATTCTCCAGGCAAGAATACTGGAGTGGATCATCATTCCCTTCTCCAGGGCATCTTCACAACCCATGGATCAAACCTGGGTCTCCCATATTGCAGGCAGATTCTTTACCATCTGAGCCTCCAGGGAATCTGTGGGGTCTGCCTAAATTGAATTGTATGAAACCCAGTTGGTGTTAGAGATGTGTCATTAGAACACATATCTGAATTACAATGTCTGTAGATATCTATACAGTTGTCCTTCAGTATCTGCAGGGTGGTGGAATTGGTTTTAGGGCCCTGCACTGATAGCAGAATTCCTGGATAGTCAAGTCTTTCATATAAAATGGCATAGTGTTTGCATATAACCTATGCACAACCTCCTGTATACTTCAGATCATCTCTAGTTTACTTATAATACCTAATACATGGGCTTCCCAGATGGTGCAGTGGTAAAGAGTTTGCCTGCCGATGCAGGAGATGTAAAAGAAACAGGGTCGATCCCTGGGTCAGGAAGATCCTCTGGAGGAGGGCATGGCAACCCACTCCAGCATTCTTGCCTGGAAAATCCCATGGACAGGGGAGCCTGGTGAGCTGCAGTCCATGGGATTACAAAAGAGTAGGACAGGACTTAGCAAATAGGCATACATGCATGTAATACAGTATAAAAGCTACACAAATAGTTGTTGGTGCTCAGCAAATTTGAATTTTGCTTTTTGGGATTCTCTGGAAATTTTCCATCTAAGGGTGGTTGAATCCGTAGCTGAGGGTCCCATGGATGTGGAGGGTTGACTGTATTTGGCATAGACTTAGGAGAAGGAAATGGCAACCCACTCCAGTGTTCTTGCCTGGAGAATCCCAGGGACGGGGGAGCCCGGTGGGCTGCCGTCTATGGGGTCGCACAGAGTCAGACACGACTGAAGCAACTTAGCAGCAGCAGCAGTACCTATCCCTAAGCCAGACAGGTGGATAGTCAGTTACAATCCAGCCATGTAAGCAGCAGCCAAGTCTCTTTCTGCTTCTGAAGTTGCTAGATTTTGTTGATTCTGCCTTCACAATATCTTTTGAATTTACTCTTTTCTCTCGTATTTCTGCTGTTGTCTTAGCCCTGGCAGTTAGCATTCTTCACTGCACTGCTTTGCTCTTACCGCCTGCCGCTTCCTGGCTGGTCTGGCTTCCCTTGTCCACTGGGTCTCACCTGCGCGAGGCTGCCAGAGAAGTGTGTTGTGGTACAAGTGCTGCTTCACAATGAAATCTTCCCCTGGGGTTTCATCTCTTACAAGGATGGGTTTCAAACTTGTGCTGTAGTATAATGGGATGTATACTTTTATATACTCTGATGCTGGCAAAGATTGAGGGCAGGAGAAAGGGGCTACAGAGGATGAGATGGTTGGATGGCATCACTGACTCAATGGACATGCGTTTGAGTAAACTCCAGGAGATAGTGAAGGACAGGGAAGCCTGGCATGCTGCAGTTCCTGGGGTCCCGAAGAGTTGGACATGACTTAGCAACTGAACAACGAATACTCTTGTATACTCTTAAAGGTTACTGAAGACCCCGGGGAGCTTTTCTTTACATGAGTTTTATCCCTCTTTGTCAGGTTAGTGATTAAAACTGAGAATGTTAAAAATACTAATTTACTTACTGAAAATATCTATCATAAATCCATTATACACTTAACGTAAAAAATCTCTTTAATGTTTCACTTAATAGAAGACAGCTGGCTTCTCATATCTGCTAAGTAGTGGAATATTGCAAAATGTTGTTTTGATTGAAGTAGTTCACAAAAGTCTGGTCTTAACATAGATAACGCAGTTGGAGAAAGCAGGAGTCTTTTAATGTCACTTCCAGAAAACTGTGGTTCTTCTTTGATACTATACCAAAATTTAGCAATGGTGGTTTTTTAAGGGTTAGTAGTTGTGTGGAATCTGAAGTTATGTTAGTAAACTCTTCATATTTGGTTACAATAAAATCTGTTGACCTATCTTGCAATTTGAATGGATATTTTCCTCCTCTGTGATTTTGTACCATCATGTGTTGGTCATTTGGAAAATACTGCTTCACTGAGTAATATGGATCTTCCAAATGTTTCATTAACCAATATAATGAAAACCCATTTGTTAACTTTACTGCCCATCTTATTAGAAAATTCTCTAAATTTGGGGAAAGCAGTCTAGCTCACAATGGCAGATACTTGTTTTCCAAGTTTTAAATTTTTATGCAAAGCTTAGCTTTTATCATCAGCATCAAATACTGCCAGTCATTTTTCTTGAAGCAGCAGGCCCACTTCATTTTGAGAACACACAATCACAGGACGTGCTCAGTCTTGTCTGACTCCTGTGACCCTGTGGACTGTAGCCCTCCAGGCTCCTCTGTCCATAGATTTTCCCAGGCAAGAATACTGGTGGGTTGCCAATGCCTCCTCCAGGTGATCTTCCCAACCCAGGGATCCAGCCGGTTATCTTCTGCATTGGCAGGAGGATTCTTTACCACTGAGTCATCTGCGAAGCTCTCATTTTTGAGAAACTATCTGCCAAGTACTTAAGTGTGAATAACCGTAGTTTTTCTGTTGTCATTCTGCTAAGTAAACATTGTGGTCCGTGAAAAACAGTGGCTAGTTCAGATTGTAACTCATTTGCGTAAGTGTGTTTCTCGGTGTGCCACAGAAGCGCTTCATGGGCATTCCCTGGCCATCCAAGGGTTAGGACTCTGCTTTCACTGCCAAGGGCAGTGGTTCAGTCCTTGGTCGGGAGGCTTAACATTCTGCAAGTTACAGAAATAAAAGAAATGCTTCATGACGCCTGCCCTTTATTTGCACTGGTATTAAACACGTGTACTCAAGGATGAACGTTTAATATAATGTTTTTAATAACTCATCAGGGATATTTTGACCTGAAATTGTCTTTAAATTTTTTTGAAGATTATTTAAATGTGAGTGCGTGGGGGTAAAAAATACAGTGACCGCTAGTTCAGTTCAGTGCCTCTGTTGAGGTGGCTGTCGTTGGTATCGGTATTAGTGCAGACGTAAATGTGGTGAAAAGGGAAAGTGATGTCTGAGTGCTATGATTATCTCGACTTGAATCCCTCAAAGGGGCTTGGGAACTCCATGGACTCCCCAGACCACACTAATTGCTACCTCACAGGATGAAGTCTGAACCTTTATGCATGGTCTAAAGAGCACTCTGCGCTCTGTCCCTGCTGATTTTCCTGATTTTTCCTTTTCTCCAGCTATACCTCATCTTCCCTGACTCCAGCCACTTGCATCTCACAAAGTGGTCCTTTTGTCACAGGGACACTTCATTTCCCCCAACCCAGAATGTTCCTTTGCCCTCTGCCTCCCTCACTCTGGGTGATATCCTTCTGGGCTTACTGGGTCTCCCTGAAGTAGAAGGTCCTACCCCAGCTATTAGTCATCTTCCTTCCGATTCCCACCCCACTTCCCAGCTTTTGACTACTTCTTTCCATCTATTTCCTAGATCCCTCGATTTACAATTTTTTTTAAGACTTTTTTTTGGTGTAGGCTATTTTTTAAATTTATTTGGGGCTGTGCTGAGTTGCTGCACGTAGGCTTTCTTTAGTTGCAGCGGTCGGGGTTACTCTTAGTCGTGGTGCGTCAACTTCTCATTGGCGGTAACTTCTCTTGTGGAGCACATGCTCTAGAGCACAGGCTCAGTAGCTGTGGCCCCAGGGCTGCCAGCAGCGTGTGGGATCCTCCTGGATCAGAAATCGAACCCAGGTGCCCTGCATTCTTTACCACTGAGGCACCAGGGATGCCTTGGATTTACAGTTCTTCACAATGCCATCACAACAAGAAAACATCCCTCTTGTGATTTAAGCTTTGTTGCTTGCTGTTTTGCATGTTGAACCTTCTTAGCCATCATCTAGATTTGGGGTTATATACAGCTAAGTTCAATAGGCTTCCCTGGTGGCTCAGATGGTAAAGCGTCTGCCTGCAATGTGGGGGACCCAGGTTCGATTCCTGGGTCGTCGGCTGGGTCTTTGGGAAGATCCCCTGGAGAAGGAAATGGCAGTCCACTCCAGCACTCTTGCCTGGAAAATCCCATGGACGGAGGAGCCTGATGGGCTATAGTCCATGGGGTCGCAAAGAGTCAGACATGACTGAGCAACTTCATTTTCACTTTCACAGCTAAGTTCAGGAGAAGGGGATGACAGAGGATAAGATGGTTGGATGGCATCACCAACTCAGTTGATGTGAATTTGAGCAAGCTCAGGGAAATGGTGAAGGACAGGGAAGCCTGGCGTGCTGCGGTCCATGGGGACACAATTTAGCGACTGCACTGAACTAACTGAAGCACAGCTAAGTTCATCAGATAAGTGATCTTTAGATAAGTTATCTGAGTTGTGCTTAGCTTATGTAAAGTATGTTAGTATGCTTTGGAAGACTTCTGGTGATCTGACCCACACCCATCCCCGCCCCCGCCCCCCATGCACACACCCATTAACTCACCGCACGCACGTGCACATGTGTGTGTGTGTGTTACACACAGAGGAATGTTTATTGAGCACCTGTTCCTGCTATGGGATTTTGCTAGGCACTTTCACATATCCCATCTGAAATCTGTTTCCCACCATACTGTGAAAAAGTGAAGTGAAAGTCACTCCGTCGTGTCCTACTCTTTGTGACCGAATGGACTATACAGTCCATGGAATTCTTCAGCTCCGAATACTGGAGCTGGTAGCCTTTCCATTCTGCAGGGGATCTTCCCAACCCAGGGATCAAACCCAGGTCTCCTGCATTGCAGGTGGATTCTTTACCAGCTGAGCCATGGGGGAAGCCGTTCAGTGAGATGAATGGTAAATAGATGATAAATACCTATGTTGTAGATGAGAAAACAGAACCTCACATTTACTACCCTTTGTAGTCATGAAAATATTTACAAATGGTGTATTGGGTAGCTGAACTTAAAAAATTCTTGCGTTACCACAGACGTAAATAGGAGAGTAACATTATGACATGACCATTTATCAGATAGGCACACTTCAGGGCTTTAGTCCAGCTTTTAATTCTAGAGGAAACAGGAATTGTTCGTGATGGATTATTTTAGATATGCCATAAAGTTCCTTCAAATTCTGAGGTCCCATAACTCCAGGCAGTTGCAGCAATGCTGGAAGTATCAGTCAGTGATGCCTGTAATTATTGCTCAAAAAATGAAATCTGTTAACTCCAGCATTGTGTTCATATTGATTTTATTATGAAACATATTACCTTTTAGATGTCTTCTCAAGTTCGAGATTCAGTTTATAAACCCATTTACTGCTATATAATTATACTGCAAATTATGGGTTTGAGTTAGATGGACCTTTCAGCCCTGGCTTTGTAGTAACTGAAACCCCTGATAATTGCAGTCAAGATGCTGGCCAGATGCTCTTGGAAATAGTCTGTTGGCACATTTATCCTATGAGTAGGCTTTGTCAGATTCAAAAATCTTAGAAAAGATTTAAATTGGAAAGATAAAATGACATTCACCCCTCTGGCTTTCGGCTTCCTTCTTTGTGACATTCCCTAAACTCAATTAAAGAATTCTGGAGCCAAGATTTGTGCAGGCAGTGGAGGTTTGAACTTGAAAGTGACAGATCAAAAATGTAGCTACTAGCAGCTTCTAAAAAAGTCTTCAGTTAGGCATTCAGGCAAGGCGTGTTATTTCATGGTTGAGAGGCAGTATAGCAAAGGGATTAAGAGCACAAATTCTGAGGGCAGCCTGCCCCAGCTACTGATTGTATGACCATAAGCCAGCTATTTAACTTTTCTGTACTTCTTTCCTCATTTATAAAATGAGGTAGGTCACGGTTCTTACCTTGTGGGGTTGGTATGAGGGTGTTAAAGCACTTGGGATGGTGTCTCACTAAAAAGCGCTTTTTGAAAAACGACTATTATTTTATCATCATCTGTGACCCAATCCTGGACTCCCATTTTAAGACGTAAATGAAGGCATTATATAGTATTATCGACAATTGGTTCTGTGACCTCTTGTAACTTCTCAGTTGCTCTTTCATCATCTGGAAGGTTGGCATTTGTCTTAAGCCTGGTAGAGAGGAAAGGACCTCTTAAGCCCAGTAGGTTTAAAGTGCTTTCATCTACTGACAAAAAAAATAAGAACTCTTAAAATCCTAGAAGCAAAAGAAATAACCCGATTTAAAAAATGGGCAAGAGATGTGCCTCGGCATTTCTGCAAAGATGCCCAACAAGCACATGAGGAAATGTTCAGTGTGTTTAGAGGAAATGGGAATCTAAAGCATGAGATGCCACTTCACTCTCATTAGAATGGCTGTTAAAAAGCAACAGTAACAGAAGATAGACCTTTGTCAAGGATGAATTGCTATGCTATGCTAAGTCACTTCAGTCGTGTCCAACTCTGTGTGACCCCATAGACGGTAGCCTACCAGGCTTGCCCGTCCCTGGGATTCTCCAGGCAAGAACATTGGAGTGGGTTGCCATTTCCTTCTCCAATGCATGAAAGTGAAAAGTGAAAGTGAAGTCACTCAGTCATGTCCGACTCCTAGCGACCCCATGGACTGCAGCCTACCAGGCTCCTCTGTCCATGGGATTTTCCAGGCAAGGGTACTGGAGTGGGGCGCCATTGCCTTCTCCGGATGAATTGCTAGTAGGCATGTAAAATTGTGCTCATGCTCTTCCTCGGGGCATGTAAAATTGTGCTCCTGCTCTTCCTCGGTGAGCGAAATACACAGTCACATGGCCTAGCAGTTCCATTCCAGGGTATGAAGAGACCCAAAGAACTGAAAACAGGTGTTTACACTAAAACGGACCTGAAATTTTTATAGCAGCACTATTAACAGCAGTCAAAAGGTGGAAATACTCACGTCCATCAACTTTTGTCTGTCAGTGGACAAATAAAATGTGGTGTATTCTTTTTTTTTTTTTTTTTTTTTTTTTTTTTTTTTTTTTTGCAGGGGAAAATGGACAAGGGAAAGGATCAATGAGGGTGGGAGGGAAATGGGAAGAAAGAAGGGGAGTAATGGTGGGGAGGAGTATATGTAATTTCTTAACCAATGGCTTTCTGTTTTTAATCACAAAGAACACTTAAAAAAAAATCATGGTGAGTTCATCTTATATTAGGAGGTTTGTTCTCGAAATGAAAGGTTCAGGAAACAAAAAGTCCAGTTTGGGTGTCCTCATCTTTAGGCACATCTTGGTATTTTGTATTGGTAAGTCTATCTTTACCACAATATATTATTTAGGACAGGATCACATTTGTCACCTCTTCCTGCCTACTTCCCAAAGTGGTACCAAACCCACAAAATAGTCAATAAACCTCCACAGAGTGAGCAAAGAAGTCTTTTTTTTTTTTTTTTTTTTTAAGCTCTCCTGAGTGAACTGAATTTTTGGAGGCTCATAGGTAAATATGTTTTCCTCTTTACTTTGTCTATTACAGCCAGATTATATGAGTGGGGTGTTAAAGTCTCCCACTATTATTGTATTGCTCTAGAGAATGTCCTTTAGTTTTTGTTGGAGAAATGGTTTAGTGGTGCAAAATTCTCTCAACTTTTGCTTATCTGTGAAGCTTTTGATTTCTCCTTCATATTTGAATGAGATCCTTGCTGGATACAATAATCTAGGCTGTAAGTTATTTTCCTTCATCACTTTAATTACGTCTTGCCATTCCCTCCTGGCTTGGAGAGTTTCTATTGAAAGATCAGCTGTTATCCTTATGGGAATTCCCTTGTGAGTTATTTGATGTTTTTCCCTTGCTGCTTTTAATATTTGTTCTTTATATTTAATCTTTGTTAATTTGATTAATATGTGTCTTGGGGTGTTTCGCTTTGGGTTTATCCTGTTGGGGACTCTCTGGATTTCTTGAACTTGAGTGGTAATTTCCTTCTCCATTTTAGGGAAGTTTTCAACTATTATCTCCTCAAGGATTTCCTCATGATCTTTCTTTTTATCTTCTTCTTCTGGAACTCCTATGATTCGAATGTTGTAGCGTTTGATGTTATCCTGGAGGTTTCTGAAATTGTCCTCATTTCTTTTGATACGTTTTTTCTTTTTTCTCGTCTAATTCATTTATTTCTAGGATTCTATCTTCTAGTTCACTAATCCTATCTTCTGCCTCTGTTATTCTACTATTTGTTGCCTCCAGGGTGTTTTGGATCTCATTTATTGCATTATTCATTATGTGTTGACTCTTTTTTATTTCTTCTAGGTCCTTGTTAAACCTTTCTTGCATCTTCTCAATCCTTGTCTCCAGACACTTTAACTGTGATTCTATTTTGATTTCGAGATTTTGAATTAATTTCGCTATCATTATTCGGAATTCTTTATCAGGTAGATTCCCTATCTCTTCCTCTTTGGTTTGGATTGGTGGGGATCTATCCTGTTCCTTTAGCTGCTGGGTATTCTTTTGTCTCTTCATTTTGTTAAAATTGCCAAATTTAGAGTGTCCTTACTATATTCTGGTAGTTTGTTGAATTCTCTTTATTGAGGCGGTTTACAGGTCTTTTCAATATCTGATCTCTGCCTTGTTACAGAGGGGGTGGAGATGAACACCCAAATCTAAACCGGCCAGGTTCAGGCACTCAGATAATCCTCAGAAGCACAGACTTGGTTCAGTCTGCGTTTTATGCCCTTCCCAGATCCGAGTAGCGCAGGTGATGAAATGTTCAGCGAGCGCAGGTGCTGCGACTTATCGCCTCTCCGCCACTCAGTTTTCTGGGTATACAAACAGCGCACTTTCTCAGGCAGATGTTGACCATCCAGAGCCCCAAGAAGCGTGAGTCAGCACAGAAACCTACTCACAGTTCCGTTAGACAGTGTCTCTCTAGGGCTGTAATTGCCCGCCTCAGGCCCTGGTTGCCTGTCACCGGAGTGGGATGGCCTGCAGCCGGCCAACTCTGTGCAGCCCTTTGTTCCGTAAGTAGTCCTGGTGGTGTCTTAAGTTAGGGCTGGCTTTTGATGTAGTAGATAACCGACAGTCTGGTTATTTCGCTCAGGTAGCGCCCGAGATAGCCAGGCCAAATCCTTTCTCAAAGCAATGCAGGCCTCGCCGCTCCTCCTAGCCCAGCCCCCACTTGCCAGTAGCAAATGCTGGTGTCCGCGCCAGTTCTCCGCAAAAGGAGTTACCGCAGGGCTCGTTTTCTCGTTTTGAAGACAATGAGCTGTCTTTCTAAGTGCCTGATGTCCTCTGCCGGCATTCAGAAGTTGTTTTATCGAGTTTATTCAGCATTCAAATGTTCTTTTAATGGATTTGTGGAGGAGAAAGTATTCTCCCCGTCTTACTCGTCCGCCATCTTAGCTCCTCCCCCCGTGGTGTATTCTTAAAATGGAATATTATTCAGCTGTAAAGCGGAGTGAATGGTGTCTGCCACAAATGGATGAACCTTGAAGACATGCCAAGTGAAAGAAGCCAGACAGAAAAGACCATGCATGTATCTTAAGACCCATTTGTATGAAATTCTCAGGATCAGCAAATGTACTGAAAGCAGGTTAGTGCTGAGTGTTGCTAGGGGCTGGATCGGAGAAGGCAATGGCACCCCACTCCAGTACTTTTGCCTGGAAAATCCCACGGATGGAGGAGCCTGGTAGGCTGCAGTCCATGGGGTCGCTAAGAGTCGGACATGACTGAGCGACTTCCCTTTCTCTTTTCACTTTCATGCATTGGAGAAGGAAATGGCAACCCGCTCCAGTGTTCCTGCCTGGAGAATCCCAGGGATGGGGAAGCCTGGTGGGCTGCCGTCTGTGGGGTCACACAGAGTCGGACACGACTGAAGTGACTTAGCAGAGCATAGCAGGGGCTGGATACGGGGCTCCTTTCGGAGATGATGAATGTTCTAGAACCAAGTGTTGGTGCACAACATTGTGAATGTATTACATGTCAGTGAATTATCCATTTTAAGATGATTTAAATGGTAAGTTTTCTGTTTTTAAAAAAAGGAAAAAAAATAGCATTTTAGTTTACCTAGTGGCAATTTTGTCAGAATGTTGAACGATTTTTTTGGTGATTTTAGGATGTGATCATTTTCATTTCATATATAGTTCAGTGAAATGTACCATAATTATTCTCTTGTACAGCTAGAAAAGGTAGAAAATGAAAGCAATGAGAATTTTGATACTTGTTTCTTCCTTAGTGTAGGGCTTCTCAAAGCAGAGTCTGGATGCTCTGGGGATCCTTGAGACCCTTTCAGAGGGTTGGCAAGTTCAGATTATTTTTGTAATGATAGTTACGTTTCTATTTCCCTTTTTTACTCTCATTCTTCATGTGTTCAGTGTAGTTTTCCAGTAACTATATGCACTTGATGACATCATTCCTTTAATGGCTAATGGTTTATATGCTTATATATGTCTATTTCTTAGATTTTTCTAAGGTGAGCTCTTTGTTTCCTCAACTTTTTAAGTGGTGGCCCAGTGGTTAATACTCTGCCCTTCCAATGCAGGGGCACGGGTTTGATTCCTGGTCAGGCACATGCTGTGTGGAGTGACCAAAAAAAATCTTAAAAAAAAAAAAAAAAGGAAAAGGACTCTTTTTAAAGAGTCCTGAGGCCAGAACGTTTGTGAATCAGTATCTTAGCAAAAATGTTACATACTACTAATTAAAAAAAATTGTATGAAGTGCCTGCATTATACATTTTTGAAAATAGAGGGAAAATAGTTGTAAGCTAGATGATTTTTTTTTTTTTGGTGGTGGTGGTTGTTTTACTTCCTTATTGCTCGGAGGTTATTAGATCTGGAACTAGGATTTTCTTTTCAGGACACTTTTAATTCTCCAGTTTAGGAAAAGCTTCTCAATTATTGGTTAAGTCTATGGTTTTTAAATTTGAATGCATTTTACAATAGGAATGATACTAGATATGTTGGTTAACATTACTGTAATCAGTTTCCCCAAACTTCTAGAACACAGAAAGTATTTGAAGCATCATCACAGCTGATGTTTACTGAGTGCCTGCTATGTGTTGGCAGTGTTCTAGGTGTTTCCCCATGTGAAAACTCATCTCATCCTCCTCACTTTCTGCAGAGAAAGTAGTTATAATGGTGAAGTAACTTACCAATGATCCCACAACTGGTAAGTGGCTTATCTTGTATTAGGACCTATGCAGTCTGACTCCAAAATCTGCAGTGTTAGCACTGTATACTACGTCTGTGTGTACATACTGTATAATAATAGCTCTCTGAGGATATACATAGACAGTTCCCACTTGGAAGGCCTGCCCACACTTCCCCCTTATAGGAGTACCGTATGAGGGCGGTAGTAGGGCCGAGGGGAAGCCTCGGGCAGAGGCTCCAGCAAAGATGTGGTTTGCTGAGATGTAGGGAGCAAGGATAGGAGGATGAGGAGCTGTAGGGGGCCAGACTCCTTGCCCTAGGATGCCTCTGGTCCAGTTTTTTTTTTTTTTTTAACTTTTTATTTTATATTGGGGTATAACCGATTGACAGTGTTTTGATGGTTTCAGGTGAACAGCGAAGGAACTCAGCCATATGTATGCATATATCCTTTCTCCCCTAAACGCCCCTGGTCCAGTTTTCTAGCTGGATGTTTCCTTCCTAGGGATTGCCTCAGTTTGTGGCTTACAGGGGCATCTCTCCCCTTTTCTGCAGTTCTTTGGAATAATTTAGATTTTTCAGTTTTCTCCTAATCTCTGTCATGGAGTCCTGCATTTACTCCATTTGATTTATTCTGAGGCTTTTTACTACCAGCTAGAAATGAGAGACGGGGAAGGCAATGGCACCCCACCCCAGTACTCTTGCCTGGAAAATCCCATGGACGGAGGACCCTGGTGGGCCGCAGTCCATGGGGTCGCTAAGAGTTGGACACGACTGAGCAACTTCACTTTCACTTTTCACTTTTATGCATTGGAGAAGGAAATGGCAACCCACTCCAATGTTCTTGCCTGGAGAATCCCAGGGACGGGGGAGCCTGGTGGGCTGCCGTCTATGGGGTCACATAGAGTCGGACACGACTGAAGCGACTTAGCAGCAGCAGCAGAAATGAGAGAAAGGATTGTGGTGGGGGAGGGTGTTAAAGGTAACATTTGAAAAAGAAACTTGGAAATAGGTGGTATAGCTATTAGTGGTGGTAAGGGTCCTTAGTGAAAGTGAAGTCGCTCAGTCGTGTCCGACTCTTTGTGACCACATGGACTGTAGCCTACCAGGCTCTTCCATCCATGGGATTTTCCAGGCAAGAGTACTGGAATGGATTGCATCTCCTTCTCCAGGGGATCTTCCCAACCCAGGGATTGAGCCCAGGTCTCCTGCACTGCAGGCAGACGCTTTGCTGTCTGAGCCACCAGGGAATCCCTAGGAAAACCTTTGAAAAAGAAACTTGGAAATTGGCGGTATAGCTAACCCACCCCAGTACTTTTGCCTGGAAAATCCCATGGACGGAGGAGCCTGGTAGGCTCCAGTCCGTGGGGTCGCTAAGAGTTGGACACGACTGAGCGACTTCACTTTGACTTTTCACTTTCATGCACTGGAGAAGGAAATGGCAACCCACTCCAGTGTTCTTGCCTGGAGAATCCCAGGGACAGGGGAGCCTGGTGAGCTTCCATCTATGGGGTCGCACAGAGTCGGACACGACTGAAGTGACTTAGCAGCTTAGCAGGGGTCCTTGGGATTCAAATAAAATAAAAGCCCTTGACCTCTGAGAATGTCACCTACCTGACTAGGGCTCCTCCAGGCTTGTCATCACTGGGGCTGGGAGAGGCAGAATAATCCAGGCCTCCCGCCCTAGGCTAGGAGGCAAATGTGGCCAAGAGATTTCCTGGGGGACTCAAGGGTGTGTCCTCCCACCTCCTTCCATTTTCTCTTCCCTACTCTCAGTCCTGTTGCCTGAGATCCCTTTCTAGGTCCAACGTCCACACTGGGGTGATGTGGGAAGTAGGGTGGGGCCCAAGGATCTTCCAGGCAATTCATGTGACGGGAAGGCTCCATGAGTGTTAAAAATTGGGCGTGATTGGACATTTCCTTAAGGGACTTTCTTTGCTGCGTGGCCATATCCGTTCTCAGTCCTGAGCCCTGAGAGGGACAGCACAGTCCTTGGGGGGGCTGCGAGAGGCTCAGCCTGCCCAGGAGTTCCTGCAGAAGCCTGCCATGGGGCTGCAGGTGGTCCCTCCTTCCTGCTTCTTTGAACATCTCTGCTTTAAAAGGCTTTTGAAACTGAATCCTTAAAGAAATAGTGGGTGGACTCCTTGAAGATGCTGGCTGAAGAAGGTCTGACGGGAGTGGAGGTGGGGAGATGCTGCCCGGGGAGGGGGTGCGGTATCCACCCTCATTGATACCCAGGGGTGGGCTCAGTCAGATACGGGACTACAGTCCAAACATTCTGGTTTTTTTATACGTATCAGAAGCAGGGAGAGAAGAAGATATTTTCTACTATTATTGCATATGCATGGAAAAAGGCTGTGTGTGCTTTTTTTTTTTTTTTTTATTTAAACTTTTATGTTTGTGGGTTTACTTTCTACTGAAAAATTGTTTTTATGACACACAAAATGTTTATGATTATAATGTGAAAATCTCTGGACGGTGTATACTCAGCTGCCTGAAGCCGAGGCTTCTGCCTCATCCAGAATCCCTCCCTCTTTCACCGCTTGTAATCCAGCTCTGTTGATCTGGTTTGGTTCTCCGAGCTTCTCCACTCTACCCAACCACTGCTCTGGTCTGTGACCTGGTCTCTCTCCAGCCAGCTAAGCCCTTCTTCCTTATCTTTTTCTGTAAGCGCAACAGTTTTCTAACATTTTCATCTTAAATCCCTGCATGCACATAAAATGTACTGAAGGCTATCAAAGAGCTTTTGCTTATGGTTGTTCTCTTTATTGATGTTCCCATAGTAAGAGTGAAACTGAAAATTTACCTATTTTTAATACTTTTATTCATTTAAAACTCAAATCATTCCAAGTTAGCATAAATAACTCTTTAATGAGAATAATCCTATTTTTCACAACAGAGAGTCGTAGTGAGAAGGATCGCCTTGTTCTGCATTTTTTGCAGATCTCTTCTATGTCTGGTTTAATAGAAGTCAGCTGGATTCTCCTCACTGCGTACATATTCCCTGGGTCATCACAGCAAGCTCTCAACCTTGTCAGACCCAGCATTCCCTTTTGTAATGCTTCCTTTATTCTCCCCAAGTGACTCAGTGCTAGAGAATCTGCCTGGAAAGCAGGAGACAGGAATTCGATCCCTGAGTCAGGAAGATCCCCTGGAGAGGGGACTGGCAACTCATTCCAGTATTCTTGCCTGGGCAATCCCATGGACAGAGGAGCCTGGAAGGCTATAGTCCATGGGGTCGCAAAGAGTCGGACATAACTTAGTGCCTAAACAACAAGTTGCTTTTCATCAAGTTAAATTCATCAATAACATATCAGATCAGATCAGATCAGTCGCTCAGTCGTGTCTGACTCCTTGCGACCCCATGAACCGCAGCACGCCAGGCCTCCCTGTCCATCACCAGCTCCCGGAGGTCACTCAGACTCGCATCCATCGAGTCAGTGATGCCATCCAGCCATCTCATCCTCTGTCGTCCCTTTCTCCTCCTGCCTTCAATCCCTCCCAGCATCAGAGTCTTCTCCAATGAGTCAACTCTTCGCATGAGGTGGCCAAAATACTGGAGTTTCAGCTTTAGCATCATTCCTTCTAAAGAAATTCCAGGATTGATCTCCTTCAGAATGGACTGGTTGGATCTTCTTGCAGTCCAAGGGACTCTCAAGAGTCTTCTCCAACACCACAGTTCAAAAGCATCAATTCTTCGGCGCTCAGCCTTCTTCACAGTCCAGCTCTCACATCCATACATGACCACAGGAAAGACCATAGCCTTGACTAGGCGAACCTTTGTTGGTAAAGTAATGTCTCTGCTTTTGAATATGCTATCTAGGTTGGTCATAACTTTCCTTCCAAGGAGTAAGCGTCTTTTAATTTCATGGCTGCAGTCACCATCTGCAGTGATTTTGGAAGCCCAGAAAAACAAAGTCTGACACTGTTTCCACTGTTTCCCCATCTATTTCCCATGCAGTGATGGGACCAGATGCCATGATCTTCGTTTTCTGAATGTTGAGCTTTAAGCCAACCTTTTCACTCTCCACTTTCACTTTCATCAAGAGGCTTTTTAGCCCCTCTTCACTTTCTGCCATAAGAGTCGTGTCATCTGCATATCTGAGGTTATTGATATTTCTCCCGGCAATCTTGATTCCAGCTTGTGTTTCTTCCAGTCCAGCATTTCTCATGATGTACTCTGCATATAAGTTAAATAAACATGGTGACAATATGCAGCCTTGACGTACTCCTTTTCCTATTTGGAACCAGTCTGTTCAATAACATATACATACTTTCAAATCTCTCAATGTATTGCCCAACTTTTTCTAAAGAAGAAATCAAAGTATTTTACACTACTAGTACCCCAGGACGTATAGTAAAACTTGCAAAATGTCTTTTGTGTTAATATGTAAAATGGAGTTTGGTTCTAGGCCCAGATAGTTATAAATGGATTTTTCCCCCTACAGGAATGTCTAGACAGACATTCAAGTCACTTGGGATGGTTACTTGTATGAGACTGTTCTGAGTAGCCTGTTAAATGCCAGTGGTGCCTCCCAGTGAATGTGACAACCAAAAATACCCCCGGGTATTTCTGAGATCTCCTGAGGGGTGGAACATACTTATTGAGAACTGCTGATTAATGGAATCTTGGCTGGGTTAAAAAAAAAACCAAAGCATTTTATTTTAATATTGGATGATCATTTTTAAAAACAATTTGTGTTATAAAAGAATTTCAATTTGAGCCAATAATTGCCTATAATCTCTGCATTCAATATAATTAATGTTGATATTTTGATCCATATTGGCCTTGCCCTTGGTTGTTATTCTATGGGTAATTTTTCCCATTCAAAAACAGTACCATTTATAAACTGTTTTACTTGGCTTGACACTACTTGATTTTACTGAACTTGATGTCTCTTTTTTAGTGGCAACAAAATCATTTTTATTTTTGGCTTTATTCTTAGCCTGTGCATGCTAAGTTACTTCAGTTGTGTCCAACTCTTTCTGACCCCACGGACTGTAGCTCTCCTGCCTCCACTATCCGTGGGATTTTCCAGTCAAGAATACTGGAGTGAGTTGCCATGCCCTCCCTCCAGAGGATCTTCCTGACTCAGGGATCGAACCCACATCTCCTGTCTCTTAGGGCTTCTGTCTCTTGCGTCTCCTGCAGTGGTAGGTGGGTTCTTTACCACTAGCGCCACCTGGAAAAGTCTGTTCTTAGCACAGTCTCATGTAGCATGGGATAGTGCATGCATACTCATATCCCTTTGGTGCTGACGTTACACATGGATGAAGAGGCGAGAACAGAGCATGGACTTGTAGGGAGTTGGGTGGCCTTGACCAAGTGACTTAACCCCGAGTATTAGAGATAAGGCATGTGACGTTTCTGTCCCAGGGTGAGTGGAGGTTGCAATCCGGTGTTTACCAATCTCCAAGTGGACTGCAGGCCTCTGGAGAGCAGGAGGGGTATTTTAGACACTATTTTGTCTCTGGCACTGGCTCAGTACCTGGCTCTCTGAAGTGATGAATGTGGCAGAAAACTTGGTACTTCCTTGGGCTGTGGTTAGACTTTGTCTCATTTCTATTATGATTATACCTCCATCACAGATAAGCAACTATATTAATAGTTGTTCATTTCAAACCTCAGTAGATCTTGCTCCCGGTGGGCTCATCAGTCAATTCAAGTAACAATGTTTCACATATTTTTGGCACACCTGATTATTGTATTTATGTCTAGGTATGGCTTCAGTGTTGTTATTACGCAGGAGTCTGGTTGGTTGTTTGATTGTGAGGCCCTGACTGACACGTGTAATTAAATGAGTTTGAATTTAGTGTGTTCCTTGAGGAGGCCTAGTGTGTTTACCTCAAAGGCTGTCGAAAGCTTGAAGTGATGTCTCTAGGACTCACTGCTCCCTTTAAGGCATCTCTACAGGTATGGTTTTCTTTCCTTGTTATCTTTTTATTTTTCTTAAATGTTGTTTCCAGCTGTTAAGATTTGAGATCTAGCAGCTCAGTCCTCTTGAATGATTTAATGTGTTACCATTAGGATTCTGAAAGATATAAATTTGAAAAATGATTTGACTGTGTTTGGGAGAGTTTCTGGAGGGCTTCCCAGGTGGTAAAGAATCAGCCTGCCAATGTAGGAGACTCAGGTTCAATCCCTGGGTTGGGAAGATCTTCTGGAGGAAGAAATGACAATCCACTCCAGTACTCTTGCATAGACACTTCCGTGGATAGGGAGGAGCCTGGTGGGCTACAGTCTGTGAGGTCAAAGAGTCGGAGACAACTGAGCCACTGAGCAAGCAACGCACACAAGACAGTTTCTGCATGCTGAAGGCCCAAAGCTGTATGGGCTGAAACAGTGATTCTCCAATTCAAGCACGCATCAGAGTCAGCTGGAGGATCTTGATAAAGCACACTGTTGAGTCCTAGCCTGTTTTTTTTTTTTTTTTTAATTTAATTTATTTATTTTTGGCTGTGCTGTGTTTTCATTTCAGAGCACGGGCTTCTCATTGTGGTGGTTGTGGCTCAAGGGCTCTAGAGTGTGGGCTTCAGTAGTTGCAGTACATGGGCTCCAGAGCACAGGCTGAGTAGCTGTGGTGCACGGAATTTGTTGCTCCGTGGTATGTGGGATCTTCCCGGACCAGGGATTGGATCCATGCCTCCTGCACTGGCAGGCAGATTCTTTACCACTGAGCCACCAGGGAAGCCCCCTGCCCTATTTTGTATTCTCTAGGTCTGATGTGGGGCCTAAGAATCTGCATTTACCAGCCCCCTGTTTATGCTGGGGCTGCAGGTCTAGGACCAGACTTGGAGAGCCATGGAGCTGAAGTGTTGAAGTCCACTAAAGGTAGTAACTGGAAAGGAGGTATGAGATGGAGTGTATTTCGTATTACAGGAGAACCCCTTTGTGCCCTCTAAGCTAGTTGGAATTATAAAGAAAAACTGGGTTTGGTCCATGAAGAAAAGGGCATAAACCCTTTAAAACACAGTGTGATCATTGTAACAGTCATTCAACTTCAGATAACAAAAGATTGGAAAACCATCTTCATGTTTCTTTTTAAAAAAAATAAGAGTAGTGCATATTTATAATGGAACGTATATAAATACAGAGAATTTTTTATTCTAGAAGGGATGAAAATTTTCCCTTTTCTATGACTTGAAATGATCTCCTATTAATTTTTTGCTAATTTTTATTCAATTTATCTTTTATGCAAAGGATTTTTAGTTTTGTTTTCCCCCCAAACGAAGTTTTTATTTTTAAATGCTATATGCTCATTGTAATGAAAGAAAAAGATCATAAAGAGCAGTTATTTTTTCTAGACACAACCAGTGTTGATTTCCTATAATTTATCATTAGTGATCTCTTTATATGAATATTCTTATTGCTTTGTATTATTCTGACCATATGATTTAAAAACCCTTATTTTAAGGTGCAATATCTTTTCATGTCATTAGATGGGATTCTGATGAATCTTATAATCTGTGCCTAAATCCTTCCCATCAACCCTCCAATACCGCTGCCTTTTGGATGAATTCCCTGAAGTAGAATTGGTAGGTCAAAGAGCATGTAAAATCTAAGACGTCCCTGGTGACTCAGATGGTAAAGCATCTGCCTGCAGTGCAGGAAACCCAGGTTTGATCCCTGGGTTGGGAAGATCGCCTGGAGAAGGAAATGGCAACCCACTCCAGTATTCTTGCCTGGAAAATTCCATGAACAGAGGAGCCTGGTAGGTTACAGTCCATGGGGTTGCAAACAGTTGGACACGACTGAGCGACTTCACTTCTCTTGATACATTACCAAATTGTCTTCATAAAGAGTTTAGTAATTACTGTCCAGAGTCCAAGTCAACACTCATTGCCATTTTAATATTTATGAGCTTGATAGGTGACAAATACCGTCTCCTTATTTTAATTCCTGCTACTGATAAGAAATTTAGCACTTTTTTTCCATGTGTTAATTGTTCACTTATATTGCTTCTCTTTTGAATTTTCTCTTTTGCTTGTCATGTTTTCTTTTTGGAATTCATCTTTTTTTCTTAATTTGTGTGAGCTCCTTATATAAATATGTAAGGATATTTCCTTATTCCCAATTTTTTATTTGCTTTTAAGATTTGTGATATTTTCTTTTCTAGAAGTATTTAAACCTCCCTCCCCTCAATCCACCATTATTTTCCTCTTTTAAGACTTTCTGCCCTTGGTCAAATAAGGAAGCCCTCTCTCACTTAGATTTTATAAATATTAACCTGTATTTTCTTCTTGCATGCTTTCATGGTTTCTTTCTTTTTTTCTTCCCCCACTAGAATCTTTAACCTATCTGTAATTTGTTTTGTTGTCAACAAATTCTAGTGTATGTACATGCATTTTACGTTTTCCTCATTTAATTTTTCGGCCACATTATGCAAAATTAGGCAAATTTAGTTTAGCCAGTTGGATGTAAGCATTGAGTTTTCACACTGCTCTGTGGGGCATTGGGATTTCAGAGACTTGAAGGGTTTGCCATGGGAATCGAGGTATGAGAGGTGTGTGGGTATTTCTAGCTCCAACTTCTCCCAAGAATATATAGACGTGAATGGCCAATGAGGCACCTATTGGGCAGATCTTCTTGGGCACCTAATTGCAGGCTCTTTAAAATTAACGTGATCAAAACGATTCTTTTTTGTTTTTGATTCGTTTTATTGAGACATAGCTGGTTTACAGTGTTGTGTTAGTTTCGGGTGTGCAGTACAGTGATTCAGTTACACATATATATGATAGTTTGCATCTGCTCATCCCAAACTCCCCATCTCCCCCGCCCCCCATCCCCTGGCAGCCACAAGTCTGTTCTGTGTGTCTGAGTCTGTCTCTGTTTTGTAGGTAAGTTCTTGTGTCATATTTTAAATTCTACGTATAAACAATATCACATGGTATTTGTCTTCCTGGCTTCATTGTTGTGATAATCTCTAGCTGCACCCATGTTGTTGCAAATCGGCATTTCCTTCTTATGGCTGAGTGATAGTCCATTGCATAAAGGTACCACATTTTAATTCTTCTGCTGATGGGTGTTTAAGTTGTTTCTGTGTCTTGGCTATTGTGAATAGTGTTGCTGTGAGCACTGGGGTACAAATATCTTTTTGTCTAGATAAATGCCTAGGAGTAGGATTGCTGGATATACGGTAGCTCTGTTTTTAGTGTTTTAAGGAACCTCCATACTGTTTTGCATAGCAGCTGCACCAAGTTACATTCTTACCAACAGTGTAGGAGGGTTCCCTTTTCTCCATATCCTCTCCATTTTGGTCATTTGTAGACTTTTAAATGATGGCCATTCTGACTGGTGTGAGGTGGTACCTTACTGTGGCTTTGATTTGCATTTCTTTAATAAATAGAAATGTTGAGCATCTTTTATGTGCCTACTGACCATCTGTAAAAACAGAATTCTTGATGCTGTCCCCAGTCTAATCTGTACACTCTAGACCTTTCTGTCTTGTAAATGGTGCCCTCATCCACCCCATTATACACCCGGAATCCTCACAGCTCTCCTTGATTCCTCTGTCCTCTGTGTACTGTATATATCTATTCCGTTGTTAATTTCTGTGGGCTTTCTGTTTAAAATATATGCCTCTTGTTTCCACTGTTAAAATGTTACTCCTGGCCACTACTGCATCTCAGATGAATATCTGCTATGGTCTCCTCGCTAGTTTTCTTGATTCCATTCTGCCTGCGTGGAATCTGTTCCACACAGCAGCTTCTGCACTGTAAATCGGGTCAAGTTGTTCCCTTGCTCAAAGCCTTTCAAAGCCTTCCCATTACACTTAAATCCAAACCTCGCTTTAGGAGATGCTTGTGTTCTGGCCTCCGTTGCCTTTCCAATTTCCTCTGTTTCTACACTCCTTTGGTTCCCTTTGCTCTAGCTGGACTGACCTCTTTCTCTTCCTTGGATAGGTTCTTTTCCTTCCACAGATCTTTGCATTGACTTAACCTTCTCAGAAACGACCCCTGTTCTTTTTAAGAGAGGTCCCCCTTGACTACCCAAGCACACAAAGAAATCCCACATACCACCTCCAGGCATCATCTGCCTTGTTCCTCTATCTCATTTTCTTAGTGGTTCTGTATGTGTGAAACGGTCATATTTTTTATTTTCCTTGTTAGCTTACTCCCCATTCTCAGGTGTAAGCTCCCTGTGGTCAGAGACTGTTTTGTTTCCCATGCCCTGTGCTTAGCCCAGGACCTGGCTCATGGTGCTCCTTCCTGGTGGGATGTAGCTGTTTGTGAATCCACTCCCAGCCTGTGGCTTTTCCTTCAGTCAGTCAGTTCAGTTGCTCAGTGGACTGTGGACTGAGCAACTTTGTGACTGTGGACTGCAGCTCACCAGGCTTCCTTGTCCATCACCAACTCCCAAAGCGTGCTCAAACTCATGTCCATCAAGTCAATGATGCCATCCAACCATCTCATCCTCTGTTGTCCCCTTCTCCTCCTGTCTTCAATCTTTGCCAGCATCAGGGTCTTTTCAAATGAGTCCACTCTTCGCATCCAGTGGCCAAAGTATTGAAGTTTCAGCATCCGCATCAGTCTTTCCAATGAACATTCAGGACTGATTTCCTTAAGACAAACTGGTTTGATCTCCTTGTAGTCCAAGGGACTCTCAAGTGTCTTCTCTAAAACCAGAGCTCAAAAGCATCAGTTCTTCTGCACTCAGCTTTCTTTATAGTCCAACTCTCACATCCATACATGACTACTGGAAAAACCATAGCTTTAGCTAGATGGACCTTTGTTGACAAAGTAACGTTTCTGCTTTTTAATATGCTGTCTAGGTTGGTCATAGCTTTTCTTCTAAAGAGCAAGCATCTTTTAATTTCATGGTGGCAGTGAAATTTTGAAGCCCCCCTCAAAATAAAGTCTCTCACTGTTTCCATTGTTTCCCCATCTATTTGCCATGAAGTGATGGGACTGGATGCCATGATCTTTGTTTTCTGAATGTTAAGTTTTAAGCCAACTTTTTCATTTTCCTCTTTCACTTCCATAAAGGGGCTCTTGAGTTGTTCTTCACTTTCTGCCATAAGGGTGTGTCATTTGCGTATATGAGGTTAATTGATATTTCTCCCGGCAATCTTGATTTCAACTTGTGCTTCTTCCAGTCCAGTGTTTCTCATGATGTACTCTGCATATTAGTTAAATAAGCAGGGTGACAATATATAGCCTTGACGTACTCCTTTTCCTATTTGGAACCAGTCTGTTGTTCCATGTCCAGTTCTAACTGTTGCTTCTTAACCTGCATACAGATTTCTCAGGAGGCAGGTCAGGTGGTCTGGGATTCCCATCTCTTTCAGAATTTTCCACAGTTTATTGTGATCCACACAGTCAAAGGCTTTGACATAGTCAATAAAGCAGAAGTAGACGTTTTTTTTGGAACTCTTGCTTTTTCGATGATCCAGTGGATATTGGCAATTTGATCTCTGGTTCCTCTGCCTTTTCTAAATCCAGCTTGAACGTCTGGAAGTTCACAGTTCATGTACTGTTGAAGCCTAGCTTTGAGAATTTTGAATATTACTTTGCTAGCATGTGAGATGAGTGCAATTGTATGGTAGTTTGAACATTCTTTGGCATTGCCTTTCTTTGAGATTGGAAGAAAAACGGACCTTTTCCAGTCCTGTGGCCACTGCTGAATTTTCCAAATTTGCTGACATATTGAGTGCAGCACTTTCACAGCATCATTTTTAAGGATTTGAAATAGCTCAGCTGGAATTCCATCACCTCCACTAGCTTTGTTTGTAGTGATGCTTCCTAAGGCCCACTGGACTTCCCATTCCAAGATGTCTGGCTCTACGTGAGTAATCACACCATTGTGGTTATCTGGATCATGAAGATCTTTTTTGTATAGTTCTTCTGTGTATTCTTGCCACCTCTTCTTAATATCTTCTGCTTCTTTTAGGTCCATAGCATTTCTGTCCTTTATTCTGCCCATCTTTGCATGAAATGTTCCCTTGGTATCTCTAATTTTCTTGAAGAGATCTCTAATCTTTCCCATTCTGTTATTTTCCTCTATTTCTTTGCATTGATCACTGAGGGAGGTTTTCATATCTCTCCTTGCTATTCTTTGGAACTGCATTCAAATGGGTATATCTTTCCTTCTCGCCTTTGCCTTTAGCTTCTCTTTTTCTCAGCTATTTGTAAAGCCTCTTCAGACAACCATTTTGCCTTTTTGCATTTCTTTTTCTTAGGGATGATCTTGATCCCTGCTTCCTATACAATGTCACGAACCTCTGTCCATAGTTCATCAGGCACTCTATCAGATCCAATCCCTTGAATGTATTTGTCACTTCCACTGTATAATTGTAAAGGATTTGATTTAGGTCATATCTAAATGGTCTAGTGGCCTTTCCTTACTCACACTTGAATCAGAGCAGCCTAGCTTTTCAATCTTGAGCTGGTGTGAAGCTTCATTTACAATAAGTGTTCTTGGTTAACAAAAGTTTAAAGATAATTTCCTTAGAAGATTGGACTTCACTCTGAAGATGAAAAGAAAGAGGAGGTTTTAACTTGACATTTCTGTCAGTGTTGCATTTACTTCCTGAGTATATTGGTGATAAGGTTCCTGACGTTTTGGGCTGAAGGCCAGGTATGAGTACAGCTTGATTTTAAACATTTCCTGCTTGAGGGTACTTTTTTTACATACTGAATTGCATGCCATAGATTAAAAAAAAATTTAGCATAGATTGTTATTTATCCTATAATTCATATGATTATGAGATTGTATAATCTTATATTTACCCTTTTAAAAGAGTGCTTCCTGAATCTCAAGCCAAAGCATTTGTACAGCTTTACTGTGTAAATATTTATATTCTAGGTGTGTTATTCATACATATAAACATATCTTCTCCTTGATCTGTATCTATATGGTTGTATAGTTTATGACTTCTGGACTTCCTGTTTAAGTCTTCACTGTATACTTTGTACCAGGTGGCTACTCCCTAAATATCAGTTGATTTTGTAACAGTTGTCCTGTGACAAAATCAGTATTTTAGTTTCTGTCTATTTTTATTAATTACAAAGTCATATCAATTGTGTTTTATGTTACTGCTTGCCACATTTTAACCAGTAATTTCAAAGAGATTGCCTTTTGTTTTTGCCTCATGTATTTTCATGTTATAGCATTGGGGGTGTAAAGTTTTATTACTGTTGTTTTCATTGTTGATTATACACTTTATGAAAATAAAAATTATTTTTTTATCACATACAGCTTTTTCCTTGAAATGATACTGTATTAAATTCAGTAATTCTTCCTTTCTTTTAAGAATTTTTTTTTATTTTGTATTAGAGTATAGCCAATTAAAATGTTGTGATAGTTTCAGGTGAACAGTGAAGGAAGTCAGCCATACATACACATGTATCCATTTTCCCCTACCCCCCCATACCATCCAGGCTGCCACATAACACTGAGCAGAGTCCCATGTGCTATATGCAGTAGGTCTTTGTTTGTTATTCATTTTAAATATAACAGTGTGTACATGTCCGTCCCAAGCTCCCTTCCCCTCAGCAACCATAAGTTTGTTCTCTATGTCTGTGAGTCTCTTTCTGTTTTGTAAGTTCATTTGTATCATTTCATTTTCGATTCCACATGTAATATAAGGGGGTTTCCCTGGTGGCTCACATGGTAAAGAATCTGCATGCAGTGCAGGAGACCTGGGTTTGATCCATAGATTGGGATGATCCCATGAAGAAGAGAATGGCAACCCACTCCAGTATTCTTGCCCGGGAAATCTCATGGACAGAGGAGCCTTGTGGGCTACAATGGACTATAGCCCATGGGGTTGCAAAGAGTCAGACAGGACTAAGATTTAACTCAATCGCTTATAAGAGATGTCATACAATATTTCTCTTTCTCTGACTTATTTCATTCAGTGACAATCTCTAAGTTTATCCTTGTTGCTGCAAAGGGCATTATTTTATCCTTTTTAATGGCTTAGTAATTTGTGTGTGTGTGTGTGTGTGTGTGTGTGTGTTAGTTGCTCAGTTGTGTCCAACTCTTTGTGACCCCACAGACTGTAGCCCACCAAGCTCCTCTGTCCCTGGAATTCTCTAATCAAGAATACTGGAGTGGGTTGCCATTCTCTTCTCCAGGGGATCTTCCTGGCCCAGGGATCGAACCTGTGTCTCTTAAGTCTACTGCATTGGTAGATGGATTCTTTACCATCTAAGCCACCAGAGAAGCTTATTCCATTGTATATATGTACCATATCTGCTTTATCCATTCCTCTTCCATTCCTCTGTCAGTAGACCACATTCCATATTGTGGCTATTATAAACTGTGCTACAATGAACATTGGGGTACATGTATCATTTTGGATCATGTTTTTCTCTGGATATATGCCCAAAAGTAAGATAGCAGGGGAGCTCCATTTTTAGTCTTTTAAGGAACTGCCATACTGTTCTTGTATTGCTATAAACTTCCCTCTTAGAATTGTTTGTGTTCCTTCCCATAGGTTTTGTACCATTGTGCTTTCACTTTTGTCTGTAGGTATTGTTTTATTTCTGCAGTGATCCATTGGTTGTTTAGTAGTGTATTGATTAGCCACCACATGTTTTTGGTTTTTATAGCCTTTTTTCTTGTAGTTTATTTATATGTAATCTCTTAGTGTTGTGATCAGAAAAGATGCTTGATATGAAATTGACTTTCTTAAATCTACCAAGGCTTGCCTTGTGGCCCAGCATTTGGTCAGTCCTGAAGAATGTTCTGTGTGTACTTGAGAAGAATGTGTTGTCTGCTACTGTTGGATGGAATGCTCTGTATATATCAATTAAGTCCAGCTGGTCTACAGTGTCATTTAGCTGGATTTAATGACAAAGAAACTGTGTTTATTAATTTCCTGTGTGGTGAGCTGTCCATTGATGGAAATGGAGTGTTAAAATCCCCCACTATTATTGTGTTGTTGTCAATTTCTCCCTTTATGTTATGTAAGTATTTGCCTTATATATTGAAATGATGTGTTGAATGCATATATAATTGTTATAGCTTCTTGGATTGAATCCTTGATCATTATTTAGTGTCCTTCTTCTTTGTGTCTTTTTAAATTTTGCCTGGTATGTGTATTGCTATTCCATCTTTCTTTTGATTTCCATTTGTATGGAGTATCTTCTCCCATCCCTTTACTTTCAGTCTGTAAGTGTCCCTAGGTCTGAAGTGGGTCACTTATAGACAGCATATATACAAGTTTTTGGAGAAGGAAATGGCAACCCATTCCAGTGTTCTTGCCTGGAGAATCCCAGGGACGGGGGAGCCTGGTGGGCTGCTGTCTATGGGGTCACACAGAATTGGACAGACTGAAGCAACTTAGCAGTAGCAGCAGCAGCATACAGGTTTTGTTTTTGTATCCACCCAGCCAGACTGTCTTTTGGTTGGTTCACTTAAACCATTTACATTTAAAGGTAATTACTGATATGTATGACCCTATTACCATTTTCTTAATTGTTTTAGGTTTATTTTTTTATAGGTCTTTTCCTTCTCTTGTGTTTCTTGCCTAGAGAAATCTCTTTAGCATTTGCTGTAAAACTGGTTTGAAAGTACTGAATTCTCATAACTTTGGATTGTCTGCAAAGCTTTGATTTCTCCTTCAAATCTGGTTAAGAGTCTTGCTGGGTAGAGTATTCCTGATTGTAGGTTCTTCTTTTTTCATCAGTTTAAATATATTCTGCCATTCCCTTCTGGCTTGTAGTTTCTGTTGAGAAATCAGTTGATAACCTTGTGGAAGTTCCTTTGTGTTGTTTGTGATTTTCCCCTGGTTGCTTTCAACGTTTTATCCTTCCTTTAATTGTTGTCAGTTTGATTGCTATATGTTTTGATGTGTTCCTCCTTCGATTTATCCTGCCTGGACTGTCTGCCCTTCCTGGACTTGATTGGCTATTTCCTTTCCCATGTTTGGGAAGTTTTCAGCTATCATCTCTTCAAATATTTTCTCAGGTCCTTTCTCTATCTCTTGCCCTTCTGGAACCCCTATAATGTGGATGTTGGTATACTTTTAATGTTGGCCCAGAGATCTCTTAGGCTGTCTTCATTTCTTTTCATTCTTTGTTTCTATATTCTGTTTTGCAGCAGTTATTTCCACCATTCTATCCTTCAGGTCTCTTATCCATTCTTCTGCTTCTGTTATTCTGCTGTTGATTCCTTCTAGTCTATTGTTCACCTCTGGTTGGTT
This sequence comes from Tragelaphus eurycerus, assembly GCA_935064755.1. Taxonomy (NCBI): domain Eukaryota; kingdom Metazoa; phylum Chordata; class Mammalia; order Artiodactyla; family Bovidae; genus Tragelaphus; species Tragelaphus eurycerus. The sequence continues at coordinate 46,861,271 of CAKXYN010000009.1, forward strand.
TTGGTTTTTGTGTTGTTGTTTAGTTATTCCATGTCTCTGTTAAACATTTCTTGCATCTTCTCCATTCTTTTTTGGAGATCCTGGATCATCCTCATTATCATTATTCTTATTTTGGAATAATCATTATTCCAAATGATTGGAATAATCATTTGGATTATTGGAATAATCCAATAATGGATTATTGGAATAATCCATATTCCAAATGAAAATATCATTATTCTTATTTTTTTGGAAGTGTGTATCACCACTTCATTTAGGTTTTTTTCTGGGCTTTTATCTTGTTCCTTGGGCTTTCCAGGTAGCACAAGTGCTAAAGAACCCACCTGTCAATGCAGGAGACATAAAAGACATGAGTTTGATCCCTGAGTCGGGAAGATCCCTTGGAGAAGGAAATGACAACCCACTCTCGTATTCTTGCCTAGAGAATCCCATGGACAGAGGAGCCTGGTGGGCTACAGTCCATGGGGTCACAAAGAGTTGGACACAACTGAACGATTAAACAATGAACTTGTTCCTTCATCTGAGACATAATTCTCTGCCTTTTCATTTTAATTAACTTTCTGTGATTGTGTTTTCATACTGGAAAGTGCAAGGTTGTAGTTCTTGATTCTTCTGTCTGTCCTCTGGTGGATGAAGCTAGGAAGCTTGTGCAAGTTTCCTGATGGGAGGGGCTAGCTGGGAAAAACTGGGTATTATGCTGGTAGGGGCTCCAAAATCACTGCAGATGGTGACTGCAGCCATGAAATTAAAAGATGCTTACTCCTTGGAAGGAAAGTTATGACCAACCTAGATAGCATATTCAGAAGCAGAGACATTACTTTGCCAACAAAGGTTCGTCTAGTCAAGGCTATGGTTTTTCCTGTGGTCATGTATGGATGTGAGAGCTGGACTGTGAAGAAGGCTGAGCACCGAAGAATTGATGCTTTTGAACTGTGGTGTTGGTGAAGACTCTTGAGAGTCCCTTGGACTGCAAGGAGATGCAACCAGTCCATTCTGAAGGAGATCAGCCCTGGGATTTCTTTGGAAGGAATGATGCTAAAGCTGAAACTCCAGTACTTTGGCCACGTCATGCAAAGAGTTGACTCATTGGAAAAGACTCTGATGCAGGAGGAGAAGGGGACGGCAGAGGATGAGATGGCTGGATGGCATCACTGACTCGATGGACGTGAGTCTGAGTGAACTCCGGGAGCTGGTGATGGACAGGGAGGCCTGGCGTGCTGCAATTCATTTCAGACACGACTGAGCGACTGAACTGAACTGTGCTGGTGGGAAGGGCTCAATAAAACTTTAATCCAATTGTCTGCTGATTGGTTGTGGCTCCCTCCCTGTTAGTTGTTTGGCTGAGGTGACCCAGCTGTGGAATCTACTGGGTCTATGGCAGGACTAATGGTAACCTCCAAGAGGGCTCACAACAAGAGTCTTGTCCCAGCACTGCTACTGCCAGTGCCTCTGTCCTCCAGCAAACCACTGCCAAACTATCCCTCTGTAGGAGACCTACTAGCAGGTAGGTATCAATCAGTCACTGCTTCTTTCCCCTAGGTTCTCGTGAAGAATGGAGAAGCTCTATACAGTCAGCAGACACAAGACTGGGAGCTGACTGTGGCTCAGATCATGAACTCCTTATTGCCAAATTCAGACTTAAATTGAAGACAGTAGGGAAAACCACTAGACCATTCAGATCAGATCAGATCAGATCAGTCGCTCAGTTGTGTCCGACTGTTCGCGACCCCATGAACCGCAGCACGCCAGGCCTCCCTGTCCATCACCAGCTCCCGGAGGTCACCCAGACTCACACCCATCAAGTCAGTGATGCCATCCAGCCATCTCATCCTCTGTTGTCCCCTTCTCCTCCTGCCCCCAATCCCTCCCAGCATCAGAGTCTTCTCCAATGAGTCAACTCTTCGCATGAGGTGGCCAAAGTACTGGAGTTTCAGCTTTAGCATCATTCCTTCTAAAGAAATTCCAGGATTGATCTCCTTCAGAATGGACTGGTTGGATCTCCTTGCAGTCCAAAGGACTCTCAAGAGTCTTCTCCAACACCACAGTTCAAAAGCATCAATTCTTCGGGGCTCAGCCTTCTTCACAGTCCAGCTCTCACATCCATACATGACCACAGGAAAGACCATAGCCTTGACTAGGCGAACCTTTGTTGGTAAAGTAATGTCTCTGCTTTTGAATATGTGATCTAGGTTGGTCATAACTTTCCTTCCAAGGAGTAAGCGTCTTTTAATTTCATGGCTGCAGTCACCATCTGCAGTGATTTTGGAGCCCAGAAAAACAAAGTCTGACACTGTTTCCACTGTTTCCCCATCTATTTCCCATGTAGTGATGGGATCCTTTATGATTATACAGTGGAAGTGACACTTACATTCAAGGGATTAGATCTGATAGAGTGCCTGATGAACTATGGACAGAGGTTCATGACATTGTACAGGAGGCAGTGATCAAGACCATCCCCAAGAAAAAGAAATGCAAAAAGGCAAAATGGTTGTCTGAGAAGGCCTTACAAATAGCTGTGAAACGAAGAGAAGCAAAAGGCCAAGGAGAAAAGGAAAGATACATCCATTTGAATGCAAATTTCCAAAGAATTGCAAGAAGAGATAAGAAAGACTTCCTCAGTGATCAATGAAAAGAAACAGAGGAAAACAATAGAATGGAAAAAACTAGAGATCTCTTCAAGAAAATAATAGATACCAAGGGAACATTTCATGCAAAGAAGAACAGAATAAAGGACAGAAATGGTATGGACCTAACAGAAGCAGAAGATATTAAGAAGAGGTGGCATGAATACACAGAAGAACTATACAAAAAAGATCTTCACGACCCAGATAATCAGGATGGTGTGATCACTCACCTAGAGCCAGACATCCTGGAATGTGAAGTCCAGTGGGCCTTAGGAAGCATCACTACAAACAAAGCTAGTGGAAGTGATGGAATTCCAGCTGAGCTATTTCAAATCCTAAAAGATGATGCTGTGAAAGTGCTGCACTCAATATGCCAACCAACTTGGAAAACTCAGCAGTCGCCCCAGGACTGGAAAAGATCAGTTTTCATTCCAGTCCCAAAGAAAGGCAATGCTAAAGAATGCTCAACCTACTGTACGATTGCACTCATCTCACAGGCTAGCAAAATTCTCCATGCCAGGCTTCAACAGTATGTGAACTGTGAACTTCCAGATGTTCAAGCTGAATTTAGAAAAGGCAGAGGAACCAGAGATCAAATTGCCAACATCCCTTGGATCATTGAAAAAGAAGAGAGTTCCAGAAAAACATCGATTTCTGTTTTACTCACTATGCCAAAGCCTTTGACTGTGTGGATCACAATAAAGTGTGGAAAATTTTGAAAGAGCTACGAATACCAGACCACCTGACCTGCCTCCTGAGAACTCTGTATGCAGATCTAGAAGCAACAGTTAGAACTGGGCATGGAACAACAGACTGGTTCCAAATTGGAAAAGGAGTATGTCAAGACTATATATTGTCACCCTGCTTATTTAACTTAAATGCAGAGTACATCATGAGAAATGCTAGACTGGAAGAAGCACAAGCTGGAATCAAGATTCCCAGGAGAAATATCAACCTCAGATATGCAGATGACACCACCCTTATGGCAGAATACTTCCTAAGGCCCATTTGACTTTGCATTCCAGGATGTCTGGCTCTGGGTGAGTGATCACACCATCATGGTTATGTGGATCATGAAGATCTTTTTTGTATAGTTCTTCTGTGTATTCATGCCACCTCTTCTTAATATCTTCTGCTTCTGTTAGATCCATACCATTTCTGTGCCTTATTTTGCCCATCTTTCCATGAAATATTATTCCCTTTGTATCTCTTATTTTCTTGAAGAGATGTCTAGTCTTTCGCATTCTATTGTTTTCCTCCATTTGTTTGCATTTATCAGTGAGGAAGTCTTTCTTATCTCTCCTTGCTATTCTTTGGAACTCTGCATTCAGATGGAGAATTGAATCTTTCCTTTTCTCCTTTGCCTTTAGCTTCTCTTCTTTTCACAGCTATTTGTAAGGCCTCCTCAGACAACCATTTTGCCTTTTTGCATTACTTTTTCTTGGGGATGGTCTTGATCACTGCCTCCTGTACAGTGTCATGAACCTCAGTCCATAGTTCTTCAGGCACTCTTATCATATCTAATCCTTTGCATCTGTTTGTCAATTATACTGTAAAATCATAAGGGATTTGATTTAGGTCATACCTGAATGGTCTAGTGGTTTTCCCTACTTTCTTTAATTTAAGTCTGAATTTGGCAATAAGGAGTTCATAATCTGAGCCACAGTCAGCTCCCGGTCTTGTTTTACTGACTGTATAGAGCGTCTCCATCTTTGGTTGCAAAGAATATAATAGTCAGTCTGATTTCAGTATTGACCATGTCCATGTGATGTCCATGTGCAGAGTTTTCTCTTATGTTGTTGGAAGAGGATGTTTGCTGTGACCAGTGCGTTCTCTTGGCAAAACTCTGTTAGCCTTTGCCCTGCTTCATTTTGTACTCCTGGCCAAATTTGCTTGTTACTCGAGGTATCTGACTTCCTACTTTTGCATTTCAGTCCCCTATAATGAAAAGGACATATTTTTGGGGTGTTAGTTCCAGAAGGTCTTGTAAGTCTTCATAGAGCTGTTCAACTTCAGCTTCTTCAGCATTAGTGGTTGGGGCATAGACTTGGATTGCTGTGATATTGAATGGTTTGCCTTGAAAATGAACAGAGATCATTCTGGTTTTTTTTGAAATTGCACCCAAGTACTGCATTTCTGACTTTTTTGTTGACCATGATGGTTACTCCATTTCTTCTAAGGAATTCTTGTCCACAGTAGTAGATGTAATGGTCATCTGAATTAAATTCACCTATTCCAGTCCATTTTACTCCACTGATTCCTAAAGTGTCCCTCTTACCATCTCCTGTTTGACCACTTCCAATTTACCTTGATTCATGGACTTAACATTCCAGGTTCCTATGCAGTATTGTTCTTTATAGCATCATACTTTACTTCTCCTACCAGTCACATCTACAACTGGGTGTTTGCTTTGGCTCCATCTCTTCATTCTTTCTGGAGTTAAATATTCTCCAGTAGCATATTGGCCATCTACCGACCTGGGGAATTCATCTTTCAGTGTCAGATGTTTTTGCCTTTCCATACTGTTCATGGGATTCTCAAAGAATAGTGAAGTAGTTTGCCATAGTCTTCTCCAGTGGACCATGTTTTGAGTTAAGTGTTTTTAAATCAAGATATAATTGACCTATGTATAAGATTATGTTAGTTCCAGTTGTACAGCAATGATTCTTATATTTAATTTGTTTGAAAGAAAAGTAGTAGATTTCATTCTTCTGGACATTTCTTGTTTTCTGTGTCCTGTGGAATATTTTCATTGTATCATATTTTGAGTGTTTTCTTTACGGAAGGGAATTTCATACATCTCTAAAATGTTGAATGAGAGGACAACAAAAAGCAAGTGCTTTTTTTGCCTTGACCATATCACATGGCCTTTGGGATCATAGTTCCTTTACCAGGGATCAAACCCTTGCCACCTGCATTGGAAGTGTGACCTCTTAACTACTGGACCACGAGGCAAGTCCCTGCAAATGCTTGAAGTACAACAGATTGGCCTTTCCAGACTTTTGGAAGAAAACAAATCAAAACAAGCAGTACGGTAGTGATTACCTGGTTGGGGGCCAAATTTTATCTACTTCTTGCAAGATTAAGTTGGAAACTATAGGTTACTTATTTCTTCTTCCTGCCCATTGGTGTGTCTTTAATGTATCAGAGCTTAGTCAGGAATATATGAATTAGTCAACTTTGGCTAAATTATGTTGTAGTAACAATCCCCAGAGTTTCCAACAACAAAAGTTTATTTCTCATATGAATGGGCTTGGCTTGCTGCAGTGCAGGGTGTCGCAGAGTGAGTCCAGCAAGACAGAGACTGAAGTGAACTGAACTGAACTCATTCTTCATTGGCCAAGGCAAGTCATGTGGTCAAACATGGCCTCAGGGTCCAAGAAATGTAATGTGCTCCAGGGATGAGCAGCTAGGGAAGGATTTGGCAAGGGAAGGACAGCAAATATTTTGATCATCACTCTATCTGTTGCAGTGTATTTTTGGATGTAGTCACTTTACAAGAAAGTCTCGTAGGGTTTTCTTTGAAGCATATTTATTTGGAGGTATAGCAGGAAGGTTTGCAACCTGTATTTTCTAATACCTTGATAGTGTGTATTGACTATCTTAATTACCATTTTGGGGATCTCAGCAGACCCTGGATTTAATACATGATAACAGCTCAATAAACATTTGTTGGATTAGTGGACAATGACTTCTAACAATAATAGGAAAGCCATACTTTTCATTATCTTTACTGTCCTTTGCAGCTGCTTGAAACAGTTTTATAGAGAGAAGCTCCCATAAACTATGCCTGTTATTTATTATATGAAAAGTGATTCTTCAGGGGTCATTTTTACCATAAAAGAAATTGCTTTTTAATCAACCACATGTCCATTATACAAAATTTATATTAAATACAACTGAGGAAAGGACTGTCTTCTATCTGGCAGCTCAGGACCACAACTGATAATGTTTATTGTATATTGCACTGTGTTTCCTTTTCCTCCTTTCTTTCTTTCTCTATGTGATGTTTGAACATTGTCCATATTTATAGTCATATTGTGATCGCTTATTCTACTTTTTGCTGTATCTCTTGTTTAACACATAGTATCATGAATTAACAATTGGAAGGGTCATAGATGAAATAAAGGAGTCATAAAATTAATTTTAGCTTTCCCTTTTCTGCTTTCCTCCATATGAACTATTCATTCAATAAAGTTACATCTTGTTCCTTTTCTCTCACACATGAGGCAAGCATGAAAATGAGTAGAAGAATGGTGAAAAGTAGACCAGAGTCCTGAAAAATTGTTGGGAGGTGGTTCAAAGATCAGACTGTCAGTTCCTGGGGCATCAGGGTTATTTTCTTTTTCTTCGTTTACTATGAAATCACTTTTTCATAGCTTGGGGTTTTCACAGTCTTTTGAAAAGTCAAAACTTGCTAATAAGTTGATTTGAGTCCTGTTATCTTTTTGAAATATACTAGATAAGTTTAATGTGAGTCATTCCAGAATGTAGCCCCTGCTTGAACCTCTGTGTTGAGTACCCTCTTTATCTAAGGTCAAAGCACTTAGTTAGCAACTGAGCTTTTGTAAGCAACCCATTGTAAAAGTTCACCATGCCTTGTTCTTCAGTATCATTAATCATCTTCCCTCTAAGCTTTGGAAACATGGCTGAGTCCTGAGTCATCAGGCCCTTCACAGTGCTGGTGATCCACCCTGCTGAGGTACATGCATGAAATATTTGCTGTCTCAGTATAGATCTGAGGACCGGTTTGTCTCTTGAAACGTGTGGACCGAATTCCTTATATGTTAACTGAAAGATACAGTTTGTGTTCATTTTACAAAGGTATCTGATCAGGCCTGTTAAAGTTACCGTATAGATGACATGATTCCAGACTTCCTGTGCTTGATGTAATTTGCAAATATTTTGAAATACCAAATGTAGCCTCAGCAAGGTCAGTGACCAGTTTTTGAATTTTGGTGAATTTTTCTGTTTTAATTTTCACAGCTGTTTAGTTTTGAAATGCCTGCTCCACCAGATAAGTTAGGAATGTGTGGAGAGGGCAGTTTAAATAATCTGAATGTTTGCTGTTGAAACAGATGCCTCTAAGTCAGGCTTCCAGATCCAAAGGAACAAAGAGGGAAGAGCAGGAAAATGAAGCTCCATGTGACACCCGCTGGAGAGGAATGTGGGCCCTGCAAGTGATTCTTGGGTTCTCATCCTAGAGTTTAATTTTCCCAGTTCTATTAAGGTATCCTGGTAAATTCAGTATGAAAAGAGTGCTGATAACTTCTTAAAGAAAGGGGATTCAGTGATAACTTTGGAGTTTCCATGTGAATACTTATCTAACATTTATCTCCTTAAAAATAATAAAAAGTGTCACAGGTCAGACATTAATCTTGGTTGTCAAGTGTCTGAAATCAACTCTGGAGGCAAAAGTGGAATTGATGGCACTCATCATAGAGTACTGATTCTGTTGACTAAAAGACATCAGGCCTTGCAGAATTTAAAAGAATGAAAATTTCCAAATATGTGCTAACACGATTTGGGAGAATATTTATCAAGATTAAAGTAATATATTAAAAATCAGCTTAATTAATTGAAGCTTAACTCTTAGAAACTGATGTAAAGGTTAGTTTGAAATTTGCCAAGCTTTATTAAAAGTCTAGATTGGGGGTAGAAAGTTTCCCCAGGGTATCTCAATTTCCTTCATTTTAGAGTATCTTTTGCTAGAATAAAGAGAAAAAAAGATCGGTCATTCTTTTTAATCGGGCTTAACTGCAGGGACGTAAAGGAGAAAACAGCAATGTAGAAACAGGTAATTTCTTAATTCATCCTTTCATACCTGTGTGAATAACAGAAAAACCACAAGTCATCCTAATTGTTTTATAACCACAAAGAATTTAAATAAGTTCTGACATAATACATTCCTTTTCAGTTCTCAGTTATGCATTTCTGTAAGCTGCTGCTGCTGCTGCTAAGTCGCTTCAGTCGTGTCCGACTCTGTGCGACCCTGTCCTTACTCAAATAGGCTAGCTGAGAGGCATTTGCTTTCTAAAGCGAGCTTTCTTCTGTTTCTCTGTTTGACCTTTTATTATGAAAAATTCCAGCCATTAACCCCCACTATCAGGCTTCAGTAAGTGTTAATTCTTGGTCAGTGTTGTTTCATCTTTCCCACCAGCCCAACTCTAGATTATTTTGAAAGATTCTAGACATCATATCATTTCATTAAAGTGAATTGCTTTTGATAGTGACAGTGGAAGCCATTTTCCCTCTTGGCACTGGCACAGTCTCTCAGGGCTGAATAGAATTTATAAGGAGACAGACTCATATTTTCTCTGGATGCTTTCTTCAAGTTTCTCTTGTCTTTCAAATGGCAGATATTTGCTAAGTTCTTAAATTCTTATCTGTTTGGAAATTCCTGTAGCAAGTTCAGGTTTAGTTATGTACTGCCTTGTCTGTGGCTTATCTAAACAGTGTTGAAGGGAAGAAGGAATTATTTCACCAGGAATTGGCTTGGAGAGGAGTTAGCTATACTGGATATATTTAGGAAATGCCCCTTAATGCTGTAATAATACACTAGCTTTTAAAAGCACCTCATAATAATAGCTTTTTAAAAAGCGCAAATGAGGCACATAAGGGTGATCTCTTTTCCTAGTCATCAGTGGGATAATTTAATTCCTTTCCTCGGTCAAAATAAAATATTCTTTCAAGTACCCTGAGATCTGCAAGTATTGGTTGACTCATCTTTTGTGTTAAACCTATTGGTTTCCCAGGCCAGTGTGTCTTTTTCTATACTTTGACCTTGCACTTTAAACTGAATTCCTTTTGTCCTTTGAAGGAGGCGTAAAACTGTTATGTTTATATTGCTGAGTGTGAGAAACCCGAGTTTTCACTTTTCTCTATGATTTCTAAATTTAAGTGGCTTTAATCATCATTATCGTAATGGTTTCTTGACTCCTTAAAAAAGAAAGTTTTAAAAAGTAGATTCAACAGGTTAAATAGAATTCTTAAACTGTTTTCCTTCTAAAACTAAAACCAATTTTGACTTAATTGTTAATTCTTAGAATTTAGTTTTTGAGCATAGAAAACCCTTGGGTTCACTTTTATATTTTACTTTATTAAGATCACTCAAGTTACTGGTAACTTGGCCGTATGGGATGCCGAAAGTCCTGGACCGAATTCGATCAGGACTCTGACTTGCGTATGATTAAATCTGTGTCTACTTGTCTTCAGTAGCTAAACAGAAGTAATTATATTTGCATTCCACCTATTTCACAGGGATGTTGTTAGAAGTCCTATAATTAGATTTTTTTTCTTTAATTTGCAAAAATATTTGAGCTGCTTCACAGATCGGAGCTATATAAAAGTGAGGTGTTATTATGCACATCTCATTTCTCTTGATTTGTGTTTTTGACACTGGGTGCACATATTGCTTTTTCTCTTTTCCCGGTGTACAGGTTCTGCTGCGTGTTTTGAAACTGGTTTTCTTAACATTTTTAGCAGCTGGGGATGCTATAAAAGCCATCTTGTGTCCTGTTTTTAGTGCACAGTGGCGAGTGTGGATAGGTGGCTCAGTTAATGGCCAAGCAATTGAACCGCACTAAGTGCTCGCCTCTGTGTCCTCTGGCTTCTCCCCTTTCCGGGTAGAGTTACTGTTTGCAGTGCCAGTCTCACTCTCTGGGACTCGGGGGCTCTCAATCAGTGTGCCTGCTGCCTGGCTGTCTTGAATGCGATGTTTGTCTTCTCCCCTCCCCCAACCTTATATTTTATGTCTTACACTTAAGGGTGGGTGATCTACTGTGCTAACCACTTCAGGGAAGCTTTGTGCTGTCTCACAAAGTCAGAATGAGTCCTTTGCATTAGGTGGCAAGCATTAACAAGGGCCATGTCACTAGACTCCTCCATTTTTCTGGACTTACTGTGTGCTTACGGATGAAATCATTCCCCTTCTCTGGTTTGGATTGTATTCTTGAGAAAAGTTTGGACCAACTTCATGTGCTTCCCTGATAGCTGAGTTGGTAAAGAATCCGCCTGCCATGCTGGAGACCTGGGTTCGATCCGTGGGTTGGGAAGATCCCCTGGAGAAGGTAAAGGCTACCCACTCCAGCATTCTGACCTGGAGAATTCCATGGACTGTATAGTCCCTGGGGTCACAAAGAGTGGACACACTGAGCGACTTGCACTTTTCACTGTCATGTGCATTTCACAGAAGATTCGTTTGCTTTGAGTCCCAACAATCGGGGAAGGCAATGGCACCCCACCCCAGTACTTTTGCCTGGAAAAATCCCATGGACGGAGGAGCCTGGTAGGCTCCAGTCCATGGGGTCGCTGAGAGTCGGACACGACTGAGCGGCTTCACTTTCACTTTTCGCTTTCATGCATTGGAGAAGGAAATGGCAACCCACTCCAGTGTTCTTGTCTGGAGAATCCCAGGGACAGGGGAGCCTGGTGAGCTTCCATCTATGGGGTCGCACAGAGTCGGACACGACTGAAGCGACTTAGCAGCAGCAGCAGCAGCAGCAGCAGCAGCAACCTTGTACATAGTTAGGGCTGAAGAATTCAAACTTTGGTATTACTTAAAGGATTCCTCAGCCTCACCTCAGTGCTTCTGTAGGCGTGAGCTTTTCCCATAAGGAGATGAGCCATGGTATATTTAAGTTTTGATGATTCTGTTTAGAGAACTTGAGGGTCTGAGGATTTGGGGTAGTGGTTCTTCAGGGAACCCAGAGGTTTCTTTTTCCCACAGGGTGGTCCCCTTTGTTACATTGTTATGTTGACCTACTCAAAGGGTTAGTTTCTGTTAACATTTCAGTTCAGTTCAGTCCCTCAGACCTGTCTGACTCTTAGTGACCCCATGGACTACAGCAGACCAGGCCTCCTTGTCCGTCACCAACTCCCGGAGTTTACTCAAGCTCATGTCCATTGAGTCGGCAATGCCATCCAATCATCTCATCCTCTGTCATCCCCTTCTCGTCTTGCCTTCAATCTTTCCCAGCATTAGGGTCTTTTCGGTCAGTCAGTTCTTCGCATCAGGTGGCCAAAGTATTCGGGCTTCAGCTTCAGCATCAGTCCTTCCACTCAGGACTGATGTCCTTCAGAATGGACTGGTTGGATCTCCTTGCAGTCCAAGGGACTCTCAAGAGTCTTCTCCAACACCACAGTTCAAAAGCATCAATTCTTTGGTGCTCAGCTTTCTCTATAGTGCAACTCTCACATCCATACATGACCACTGGAAAAACCATAGCCTTGACCAGATGGACCTTTGTTGGCAAAGTAATGTCTCTGCTTTTTAATATGCTGTCTAGGTTGGTCATAACTTTTCTTCCAAGGAGCAAGCATCTTTTAATTTCATTTGGCAATGAATTAACTTTTGAGACCAAGTGAGAGGAGTTGCTCAGGAGGCCTAAGTGTATAGACAGGGCGGTTGTCAGCAGCCCTCATTGTGTCCTGCAGCTTGAATTGTCTGCATCCTGTGACAACTGCCTGGCTTTGAAAAGGTCCTTAAAAAGCAGTGACAATGCACTTTGGTACTGAGTAAATAAAATAAGCAGAGGAAGCCTCTGATGTTAAGCTGAATTTTTTTGATTTTAGGGCCGAATCAATGAAGACTTTCTAAGAGAAACTTGTGCTCTGAGCAGATAAAGAGAAACCTTGGGAGCGTTTTGATTGTTGCTTCCAAAATAGCAAGTTTCTAGAGCATGGTTGCCTGTTTTATTTAATAAAGAGGAAGAAGCTGCTTCACCTCTCTTAAAATATTAAATTAAGAAAAAAGTAAAAAGTCATCAGTGTTTTAAATAAAACTATGAAGCTTTAGTTTTTTCTTGAAAAGCCATATGTTTAAGCATCAGCTTCATTAGTTGGAATATGTTTTATGTATTTCTGTCTTAACTCCAGAAAATTGATGTGAAAATTAGAGTGACTAATATAGTACTGTGAAATTTAGGGAGCTAGTTCATTTCTGTCGTCTTTCTTGGAATACTTTGTATTCCTTGGAACTTTTGAAATCAGTATTTGGTTTTTGCTTTGTTGTTGTTGTTCAGTCACTAAGTTGTGTTCCACTCTTGGTGACCCTATGGATTGCAGCACACCAGGCTTCCCTTGTCCTTCACTCTGTCCTGGAGTTTGCCCATACTCATGTCCGTTGGGCTGGTGATGCCATCCAACCGTCTCATCCTCTGTCTTTCCCTTCTCCTCCTGCCTTCAGTCTTTCTTAGCATCAGGGTCTTTCCCAATGAGTCAGTACTTCGCATCAGGTGGCCAAAGTATTGGAGCTTTAGCTTCAGCATCAGTCCTTCCAGTGAATATTCAGGATTTATTTCCTTTAGGATGGACTGGTTGGATCTCCTTGCAGTCCAAGGGACTCTGAAGAGTCTTCTCCAACTCCACAGTTCAAAAGCATCAATTCTTTGGCACTCAGCCTTCTTTATGCACTTTGGAGAATTGAAATTAGTTTGATTCCTAAGAGTTGCAGGATTATACAATGTATCAGGAATCTGACTGCAGAAAGACTCCTTGTTTAGTTGTCAATTTATGCAGGTGACCACTGAAGATGGAAGAGTGACCCCATGGAGTTTTCAGCCTTTATTCTTTTGTTCTAAGACCCATTCATTCAGTATACATTGCATGTCGTTCATGTCATTACATGGCTAGAACCATGTAACAGGGCTAGAAATGCAGAAACAGGTTCTTGTTTTCAAAGGACTAAAGTCTTGTCTAAGGAACACACACTAAGCAGTTTACAGTGGATTTAGACCTAAGCTTAGAGCATGCAAGAAGAACAATAGAGGAAGTCCACTTAAACCATTCTAACTTTCAAACAGGACATGTGGCCTGAGTTTAGAATTGCAAGAAGAATTAGCCAGGTCAAGAAGGGGAGACAGAGAGGGAGTGTGGGTAGAGTTCTGCAGGGGGTAAATTCAGTTCTTTTGTAAGAATAGTTCAGTAGTTAATCAGATCAGATCAGTCTCTCAGTCATGTCCGACTCTTTGCAACCCCATGAACTGTAGCATGCCAGGCCTCCCTGTCCATCACCAAATCCCAGAGGTCACTCAGACTCACATCCATCGAGTCAGTGATGTCATCCAGCCATCTCATCCTCTGTCGTCCCCTTCTCCTCCTGCCCCCAATCCCTCCCAGCATCAGAGTCTTCTCCAGTGAGTCAACTCTTCTCATGAGGTGGCCAAAGTACTGGAGTTTCAGCTTCAGCATCATTCCTTCCAAAGAAATCCCAGGGCTGATCTCCTTCAGAATGGACTGGTTGGATCTCCTTGCAGTCCAAGGGACTCTCAAGAGTCTTCTCCAACACCACAGTTCAAAAGCATCAATTCTTCGGGGCTCAGCCTTCTTCACAGTCCAGCTCTCACATCCATACATGACCACAGGAAAGACCATAGCCTTGACTAGGCGAACCTTTGTTGGCAAAGTGATGTCTCTGCTTTTGAATATGCTATCTAGGTTGGTCATAACTTTCCTTCCAAGGAGTAAGCGTCTTTTAATTTCATGGCTGCAGTCACCATCTGCAGTGATTTTGGAGCCCAGAAAAATAAAGTCTGACACTGTTTCCACTGTTTCCCCATCTATTTCCCGTGTAGTGATGGGACCAGATGCCATGATCCTCGTTTTCTGAATGTTGAGCTTTAAGCCAACCTTTTCACTCTCCACTTTCACTTTCATCAAGAGGCTTTTTAGTTCCTCTTCACTTTCTGCCATAAGGGTGGTATCATCTGCATATCTGAGGTTATTGATATTTCTCCCAGCAATCTTGATTCCAGCTCGTGTTTCTTCCAGTCCAGCATTTCTCATGATGTACTCTGCATATAAGTTAAATAAACATGGTGACAATATACAGCCTTGACGTACTCCTTTTCCTATTTGGAACCAGTCTGTTGGTCCAGTTTATAATAGCTGTGCCATAAATAATCCATAATATGATGACATTAATTTTGTATCTTTTTTTCCTTTGGTGTATTTCTACAAACTGTGTCTGTGCTCAGTTTCTTTTTTTTTCCCCCTTGTCAGTTTTGTCCTTGTTAATGGGCAGTATCTACATTTTCTTGCCAGTTCCATAGTATGCATTTATTTGGATTCCAACTGCCATTTCCCCAATCCTGCTTCTTGGTTGCCAGAGGGACACAAACCGGAAAAAGTAAATTGGAAAAGGTGAATCTGATCCTGGCCCGCTCCTGCTAAATCTTTGATTAGCTCCCTTGCCCAGGTGTTGCCAGTGGGGCATAGTCTAGTCTCAGCTCCACCTTTATACCTTTGCCCTTGGGGTGGTTTCCTTCCTCCTGAGTGTTCATCTTCCACTTTGATAGTGATTCTGCAACTTGTCTTCCTCCTTCAGAGCCTATCTGGTGACCTTTCCACTACACTCAGTTCATCAGTTTCTCTTCTCTGCCGAGTTTGTACCTTGGCCTGCTGTGCACTGTTGTGTGAAGCACGCTCAGAGTGAGTCTCTGTTCCTGTTCTAAATTTGAGCTCTCTGAGGCAGCACCTAGATGTTGCTCTTTGTGGATCTTTATCACACTAACAGTTTTGTGGGACTTCTCCAGAGGTCCAGTAGTTAAAACTCTGCACTTCCATTGCAGGGGGCACGGGTTCGATCCCTGGTTGAAGAACTAAGATACATTATGCCACACAGCACAGCCAAAAAAAGTAAAAACCGTTGTGTAGTAAATAGCCATTACTTGATTTAAGCTGAACAGTTTAGCGTTTAAACATTAAGTTAGTCTTTTATATTTACTGGGTGATAATCATGACTGAACAAAAGTGCGTAAGTTAATGTTCCAAGCATTTTATTTACATTCACACTGATTTCCCCTTGTTAAACAAAAGCTTATTCTGACACTTGTTAAAATTGTAAGGAAGACTTTATTGAAGACTATTGCAACAGAAGAGAGAGTTGCAACTCAACTCTGAGTACAACAAAGATGAGTGGGGATCTATAGCCAAGGGGCAGGATGAAGGACGGGGGTAGGGGCGGTGGTAGGGGGTGGTCAGTGAATGTAAATTCATTAAAAGGGTGCATTCATGGGTTGGGAGATTCTTGCTATATTGACCTAATGGGAATGTTGCAAAAGGCAAGCCCAGGACTGGCACATCAATAGTTGGAATTAAGGGACTTGATCAGTTATCAGATGTAATCAGATATCAGGGGTAGGGATGCTCTGTTAAATGGACTAGAGGATTCTTGCTAAACTGGGCTAGGGAGAAGGGACAGGGCAGGGCCAAGGCTGAGCCCTCATCCAGAAGGGGGCTCAGAGGAGCCTGATGAAAGTTTGATCATGGAGAGAGTCTTTGTCATGATGAGTTGTTTTTTTGTTTTTTTGGTCAATAAACTAGGTACTGTTATTATCTGTATTTTCTAGATAAAGACTCTAAAGCTTAGAAATAGTCTAAATAACTTCCACAAGATCCACGGCCAGCCTGAAGCTGGTGATCCTTTTCTGAACTGGACTGTGCCTGTGACGGCTCAGTTAATTCTTGCTGACCTACTCTGACAGTCAGTAAAGCCTGCCTCTCTTTGAGAATCACTCCTGGCCTTGCTGCTGCCAGTGCTGTTTTAAGGGCCATGAATTCCACTGCAGCAACATACTCAGGTGGAAAGAAGGAGGGAGATTTAAATGTTAGCAGCTTTATTAGAATTCCAGATAGATGGTATGACCATTTATCTATCTATATACAATTCTATTTTTCTATACACAGCAGAATAACATTTTTCAGTCAAATTCCTGGATCTCACCTATTGAAATATAACCACAGAAGGGAGAAAATATTAATGTTCAGGTGTTCTGAACATAAAGATAATTTTTCAGTTTATCAAACATTCTATTTCCTTGTTTTTGGCTGCCCGAGCTCTTAGTTGCTGCATGCAGGCTTTCTCTAGTTGCGGCACGCGGGAACTGCTCTCTCCTTGCTGTGATGGCTGCTCTTGCTGCAGAGCATGGGCCCAGTAGCTGTGGCACCCGGGCTTAGTTGCTCCATGGTGGGAGGGATCTTCCCAGCCCAGGGATCAAACCCATGTCCCCTGCACTGGCAGGCAGGTTCTTAACCACTGGACCACAAGTGGTCACCGTATACAGCTTTGGACATTTTAATTATTTTTTTAGGGCACATTCCCAGGAGTTGAATTATTGGTTACATGGGTAAAGAACATTTTTTTCACTCTTGAAACATTATTGTCACATTGCTTTCCAAAGATTGTTATATCTCCTTTGGAGATATAACAGTTCGTCCTCCCACCAGCAGTGGGAGAGGGGGCTCTAGTTGTTACAGTTATTAATATGGGAAATCTGCAATAATAAACTTACTTATTTTGAGGTTTTACTTCATTCTTTTGTGGTGAACTTTCCACGCTGGATTGACCTTAATTAAGTTGGCTCAAATTCTCAATTAAAATTTCCATTTGGCAAAAACTTTGTAACGTCCATTTTAAAGGTTGGGGTGTAAAGGAAATAAGAAAAGCTTTGTCAGAGAGGAAATAAAAGGGTTAGTTTAATAATGTCCATACAGATGAATGTTAATCAGTGAACTGCATATTGAATAAATTAAGTTTTCTTCCCTTCAGTAACAATAGTTATTTTTTCAAAATCTTTTGAATGTTATTTGGAATTATAAATAGCTCTACTGGATTCCACATTTAAATCAAATGTTGTGGAATCAACTTTACAGTCAACTTTACATGTGGAAACATGCTTAAATTGTAATTCTGGATAAACTGAATTAGAATTCACATTTTAAGAATAAAAGTGGCTTCTCTAAGGTTTTTCATATTATGAGAAACTGAACCTTTTTAAAGAAAGTATAAAATTGAGAAAACTTGAAATTTTCTTCTTTTTCAATTTTATTCCAGAGCACAGTGTATTTGTGATTTTTAACAGAAACTTCTAAGTTTCTTTTCTGTACTTTAATGGTACAGCTAGGCACTTCCACTTAAATTGGGTGAAATCCTTAGTAAATGATGACCAGGATTCTTTTCAGCTTTTGTCTTTTTTTCTCAGCCTTAAATATATTTCAGTGTAATTCAGTCAAGTGAAGTGAAATTAAAGATTTGAATCATGTATCTGTTGTCTCCTGAAACACTCTGGTTTTTTGTTGGCTGCAGTCTGCTGAATGTTTAGTGATGCTAATGTCACTGAATAGTTTTTTAGCTCTAAAAGTTCCTTGTGTCATAAATCTTGTCCTGCACAGACGTCCTTTAGGTCACCTACCAGGGCACAGTTGGCTTTTGTTAATGACTGTATTGTCCTTTACTTTCATTCATGGCAGTCAGTCACTTTTCATTGATGTTGCAGTAAGGCTTTTTCTTTGGACATCGCTCATTCTTTCAGGTCAGTTCAGTTCAGTCACTCAGTTGTGTCCGACTCTTTGTGACCCCATGGACTGCAGCACACCAGGCTTCCCTGTCCATCACCAATTCCTGGAACTTGCTCAAACTCATGTCCATTGAGTCAGTGATGCCATCCAACCATCTCATCCTCTGTCGTCCCCTTCTCCTCCTGCCTTCAATCTTTCCCAGCATCAGGGTCTTTTCCAAGGAGTCAGTTCTTCACATCAGGTGGCCAAAGTATTGGAGCTTCAGCTTCAGGATCAGTCCTTCCAATGAATATTCAGGGCTGATTTCCTTTAGGATGGACTGGTTGGATCTCTTTGCAGTCCAAGGGACTCTCAAGAGTCTACTCTAACACCACAGTTCAAAAGCATCAATTCTTCAGTGCTCAGCTTTCTTTATGGGCCAACTCTCACATCCATACATGACTAGCTTTGACTAGATGGACATTCATACAGAACAGTAGCTTTGACTAGACGGAACTTTGTCAGCAAAGTAATGTCTCTGCTTTTTAATATGCTGTCTAGGTTGGTCATAGCTTTTCTTCTAAGGAGCAAGCATCTTTTAATTTCATGGCTGTTCTTTACCTGTTGGTAAATTAATGTTCAGCTGTAGCAGGAGCCAGCCATCATCTATGCCTGGATGAGATTATTAATAGGTAGCCCTATAGATTTCCTTTATCTCCTTATTGGGTAAACACTTACCAGTCCTTAGCACAGACTCTAATGAGAGATTGAAACAAATCTCCCTTGAGGTTTCCATTTGCTGGCATCAGGACAGTCAGTTGGTCTCACTGTCGCTCAGTGCATCTGTGAAGATGTCGAAGACGTGACATGCTCGCTGGCTTCCCGGGTTTGTGCTCATTGTTAAAGCTTTGTGCTCGTGCTCAGGTGCTCAGTTGTGTCTGACTCTGCGACCCCGGGCACTGCAGCCCCCCAGGCTCCTCTGTCCATGGGGTTTCCCAGGCAAGAGTACTAGAGTGGGGTGCCATTTCCTCCTCCAGGAGATCTTCTCGACCCCAGAGACTGAACCCGTGTCTGCTGCATTGACAGGTAGGTTCTTTTCCACTGAGCCACCAAGAAAGCCCTATCAAGGCTTGCATGGAGGCAGATTTCATTTTGATGAGCCTATTCAAATGTAGAGCGGTTTATCAATACTAGCACATGGTTGTTTTTTGTACAGCATGCGTATGTTTCATTTCTTCTTTTACTGTGCTCTATAAACTCATATTTAATTTATCTGATTGCAGCTGTTGCACTGTTTTTGTGGAATGAGGCTTAACAATCTGGCAGGAGGCCTTTCTGCTTTCTTGCTCTTTTCAGTGTTACAGCACTGTTTTGCACAATTGGTGCTTTCTGGGTAGTTTCTTGACTTCTTTTCCAAAACCGAGACTTCCTCTAAGACTTTTCTCTGCCTAACTTTGATCACTGCTCCCGAAGCACAACTGATAAGACGCTTCTTGGTTGCTGCTTGTATTTAGAGGTTTATAGCTTATTTACCTTAGCGATAAAGGTGACAGGAGCCAACCAGTACAGTGTGTTGATTTAAGACAGGGTGATAGAAAGGCAATGCCAAGGAGTGCTCAAACTACCGCACAATTGCACTCATCTCACACGCTAGTAAAGTAATGCTCAAAATTCTCCAAGCCAGGCTTCAGCAATATGTGAACCGTGAACTTCCTGATGTTCAAGCTGGTTTTAGAAAAGGCAGAGGAACCAGAGATCAAATTGCCAACATCCGCTGGATCATGGAAAAAGCAAGAGAGTTCCAGAAAAACATCTATTTCTGCTTTATTGACTATGCCAAAGCCTTTGACTATGTGGATCACAATAAACTATGGAAAATTCTGAAAGAGATGGGAATACCAGACCACCTGATCTGCCTCTTAAGAAATCTGTATGCAGGTCAGGAAGCAACAGTTAGAACTGGTCATGGAACAATAGACTGGTTCCAAATAGGAAAAGGAGTACGTCAAGGCTGCATATTGTCACCATGTTTATTTAACTTATATGCAGAGTACATCATGAGAAATGCTGGACTGGAAGAAACACAAGTTGGAATCAAGATTGCCGGGAGAAATATCAATAACCTCAGATATGCAGATGACACGACTCTTATGGCAGAAAGTGAAGAGGGGCTAAAAAGCCTCTTGATGAAAGTGAAAGTGGAGAGTGAAAAGGTTGGCTTAAAGCTCAACATTCAGAAAACGAAGATCATGGCATCTGGTCCCATCACTGCATGGGAAATAGATGGGGAAACAGTGGAAACAGTGTCAGACTTTGTTTTTCTGGGCTCCAAAATCACTGCAGATGGTGACTGCAGCCATGAAATTAAAAGACGCTTACTCCTTGGAAGGAAAGTTATGACCAACCTAGATAGCATATTCAAAAGCAGAGACATTACTTTGCCAACAAAGGTTCGCCTAGTCAAGGCTATGGTCTTTCCTGTGGTCATGTATGGATGTGAGAGCTGGACTGTGAGGAAGGCTGAACGCCGAAGAATTGATGCTTTTGAACTGTGGTGTTGGAGAAGACTCTTGAGAGTCCCTTGGACTGCAAGAAGATCCAACCAGTCCATTCTGAAGGAGATCAGCCCTGGGATTTCTTTGGAAGGAATGATGCTGAAGCTGAAACTCCAGTACTTTGGCCACCTCATGCGAAGAGTTGACTCATTGGAGAAGACTCTGATGCTGGGAGGGATTGGGGGCAGGAGGAGAAGGGGACGACAGAGGATGAGATGGCTGGATGGCATCACTGACTCAATGGATGCGAGTCTGAGTGACCTCCGGGAGCTGGTGATGGACAGGGAGGCCTGGCGTGCTGCGGTTCATGGGGTCACAAAGAGTCGGACACGACTGAGCGACTGATCTGATCTGATCTGATATCATTTCTGGTGATATAACATGGAAGGTTACTTTATTATTAAATATTTTCTTTTAAATATGCTTGTGCCTTGCAGTGTGTTGAGAATTTGGTTTTTATTTGGAAGAAAAATTTTAGATTGTCTCCTTTTAGTGACCGGATTTATCCACATGACACAGAGGACAACATTTTGTTCTCCCATTACCGAGTTCATTACTTTTTGTTTTCCCCCATGTAATAACTGTTTACAGTTACCTGTGAAATTTCCAATTTTTTGTTGCTTATTTTTATTTGGGAAGAAACTGGAAAGTGAATTGATAATATGTTAAATTTATAAAATCTCATTAATTGGCAGATAATCTTGAAATTCCAAAAGATTTATATTTAAAATAAAATTTAGTCTGAAATGCCCCTCTTCCAGTGGCAACCCATTCCAGTACTCTTGCCTGGAAAATCCCATGGACGGAGGAGCCTGGTAGACTGCACTTCATGGGGTCACTAAGAGTCAGATAGACTGAGCGTCTTCACTTTCACTTTTCACTTTCATGCATTGGAGAAGGAAATGGCAACCCACTCCAGTGTTCTTGCCTGGAGAATCCCAGGGACGGGGGAGCCTGGTGGGCTGCCGTCTATGGGGTCTCACAGAGTCGGACATGACTGAAGCGACTTAGCAGCAGCAGCCCTTCTTCCACTCATTGATTTTTTTTTTGATGGTATCTTATATAGTTTTTAATTTTATGTTGTTTTAAATAATTTTTTTAATTGGCGTATAATTGCTTTGCAGTGTTTTGTTAGTATCTGCTGTGCAATAGTGTAAATCAGCTGTATATATACATATCCACTCATGGATTCTTAAAATTATTGATGTTTGATTTGGGGTAATATGCTTTCTTCCAGGAATTACTTTTTCAGCTTTTAGTGCCTTTCAGTAATACTGGTTTTTTTTTTTTTTTCCAGTGATAACTGTTTTATTCGTAATAACCCTCTTGAAAATGGGACCTTCTGGAAGAAATAAAGTCCCTCACTTATTGAAGCTTTATGAATGGTTATCCTATTTGCAGCTTAGTGTTCTAGAATCTGATTTCTTAGAAGCGTTAGACAAGCTGTAAGTTAAATGACTTACTTCTCAGATGTGACTTGGCAACTGGTTGGTGGTCTGGAGGTGCCAATAAGCTTCAGAGAGGGGCTGGTTAATTTCCATTTCTCTCTTAAAACAAGAATGCCTTTATTCTGTCTTTTTGTTTTCTGTCCCTCATTTTTCAACTTTGTAGCTCTGCTTTGGTTTTATTGCTCCCTGCTGAATTCTCTTCTATTGCAAATATTAAAATAAGGGTGATTTAGGAGAACTAAGGTTAAAAATCTGCTCCATGAGCTCCATAGACAAGATTCCTTGGCATTTCTCTTTGTGGAACGTAAGCAGGGGTGAGTGGACGTGTCGTCTGAAATGCCAGTGTGTGTTGCCCAGAGACGTGCTGACAGCTGGGCCTGACAGTGCTTGCTGGCCACTGGCCACTCCTGACCTGTCCCCTTCTCACCTCGTTCCCGTCACCCCCTTCCCCCAACAACGGAAACCTGGGAGGCATGCCTGTTCTCTTTTGAGAGGACAGCTTGAATATTCACTCCAGCTTTTCAGAAGAACATTGACATTGTCTCTTTGAACTCAGTTCTCTCTTTTATTGAGTTCTTCACCCTTCATGCAGCTTTAAAATCTTACCCGTGAGCAAGCTGCACATCCCTTACAGGCCATCTTGTTCAGCTTCAAACAGTGGCACATTTAGAAGCTGCATTTGAGGTCCATGACTTCAGACATGACAATTCGGCATTGATCAGGTTGGCTGTATGTTTGGGATTTGTCAGTTCCTTTGTCCATGTATTGTGTGGCTTTCGGTACCTTTTCTCTGTATTTCAAAAGACCTTTGTGTACATCTTGCCTTTATGTGTAATCTTACAGGGCAACTTTCTGCCTTTTGTTCTTTTCCTGCTCTTTTTTTCACAGGACTGGACTTTGGTGTAAGACTTGCTTAAAATGCAGGGGTGTAGACTCCTCTAGTTGTTTTCCATTCATTACAGACATTTATTATTATTTTTTTAAATAATAGAGATTTCATTTTTTTAAGGTTTTCTAATTTTGAATTCTTAGAGATGTAATGGCCTCCAAAAATAAGAGATATGGGGGGAGTAGTTTTTGTTTTAATTTTAATTTTTGTGATTCCTTTCCATTTTTATTCTAGAATGAAGGAGTGGGATGGGGTGGGATAGTGGTGGTGGTGGTGGTAGTGGTTGAATTTGAGTAGAACAGTGCCAGAAACCAGACCATCACAACTCTCAAATACCAGATAATATCATGATATATTATGTACTTTTGTGTATTCCTGAAAATATTTTTGTACCTTACAGGGTATTTTATTGTTGCTTATACTTTCATTTTTGTCTCACACTTTGAAAGTTTTCTTTTCCTTTCTTTCTCAATGTTCCACTGATGCCAAATTTCCAGAAATTAATTATTTTTCTTCTGCACCTTGCTATCCTGTAGGTCCTTTAACATAAAACTAAACCTTTTGAGCAACTTTACAACAAAATTTTAAAAATAAATTTTTCTAAGAAATGAATTTAAAGTTTATTGCCTTAGTACCACGAAAATCTACTTCAAATAAATTAGCCTGAATATTAGAAAAGGACACTGTGAACTGCATGTAGACAATAGATCTGTGAAAATGCAGGCCAGCGATAAAGTTATTTTAAATATGAGGAAGAATAGGTCTCTTGTTTCCTTACCTCTCTGACTTCTGATACCTTCTAGCCAGCTTGCCTTTTTCTGGCAGCATAAGTAGTTGCCTGCAATCTAGAACTGTTGGAATACTGTAAATTTAAGGCTCCCCTGGTTTGGTAAAGAATCACTCTTTGGTTCAGTGTTTGGTAGAGCTCAGTGATTTAGTTAAGACTCAGTGTTTGGTAAAGAATCCGCTTGCCAATGCAGAAGATGAGAGTGTGACCCCTGACTTGGGAAGGTACCCTGGAAGAGGGAATGAAAACCCACTCCAGTATTCTTGCCTGGAAAATTTCATGGACAGAGGAGCCTGGCGGGCTACAGTCCATGGAGTCTCAAAGAATTTGGACTGTACTTAGTGGCTAAACAAGAAGAATAGTGAGGAGAATATAAGCCTAATTTGCTTATAAATGTTCCATTGTATATAAAATACCTTCTCTTATATTAAGATTATATCTTTAAATATTGAGACCAAGTTTTCTCTGGTTAGGAATCCAGCAACCAAAATAGCTCAGAGATGCGTTCACAGCATTAGTTCAAGTCTCAGCCTCTTCTGTAGGCTTTGCTTGTCTAGTTGTTGGGATTTTCCTTCTTGCTTTAAAAAAAGAATACTTTTTATTGGAGTGTCGTTGCTTTACAGTGTTCTGTTGGTTTCTTCGCTGTGCTATGCTTTGTCGTGTCCGACTCTTTGCGGCCCCATGGACTAGGCTCCTCTTTGCGACCCCACCCATCAGGCTCCTCTGTTCATGGGATTCTCCAGGCAAGAATAGTGGAGTGGGTTGCCATTTCCTCCTCCAGTGGATCTTCCCAACCTGGTGATTGACCTAGGTCTCCTGCATTGCAGGTGGATTCTTTACCAGTTGAGCTACGAGGGAAGCCCCTGTTAGTTTCTACTGTACAGCAGAATGAATCAGCCATACACATACATGTATCCCTTCCCGATTGGCCTTCATTCCCACTCCGTTCACACAGCGCGTTAAGTGGAGTTCCCTGTGCTATACAGTACATTCTCATCAGTTACCTATTTTATGCATAGTTCAATAGTGTATAGGCACAACCCCAATCTCCCAAGTCCTCTCACCCATTTTGCTTCTTTATATAAGATGATTCCAAGATTTTGTGAGAGTGTGAGCATTAATAATATAAAAATAGATACTGTATGTTCATAATCTCATTTTGGTTTTTCGATCACTAATCCTTAACTAAGTCCTGTTTTGGTTGTTAGAATTCTGCTAATTACTGAAATTGTGTAATTGTGAGGATTTCTTTTTCTGTGAATGAGTACGCGTTTGAATTAACTCATCCCAATACTCAGTTTTATATTTACCTATTCCCCCTCTTTAATTTTATAATGTGTTAGAAAATTTTCAAACCTCCAGGAAGTTAGGAAGAATTATATGACATACCTATTTTTAAAGACGTTTTGCAAAGTTTATTTAATACAAAGTTAAAAGTTTTAAATTGTGCCAATAATTGAGTTTAGAAATTTTATTCCTCATAATTAATTTTTGCCTTTTTTGTTGTGTTTTAGTGTGCTAGAGACCAATTATACATATTTTGTATTTTATTTTTTGAAATCATTTAATATTTTTTGAGTAATCTCCCTTTATGATAGCAAAATACTGAATCAAATAACAAGTGTATTTTAACACAGTTTTTATGCAAAGTGACATTTTAATACTGTTTTAAGGATGACCTATCACTTTTATAAATATAAATTTACAGAGGTGTCTTCTACTTGAAATACATTAAAAGTTGAATTTTAATGTAAATATTGAAATTCAGAATCATATTTATTTTGTAACTTTCTGTGATTAGCTCCCCTTTCTGAAGCTGAAATGAAGAAAGGTTAAAGACTTTTCTCAAACATGTTTTAGCTTTTGGCTTAAAAATCCTAACATTTAGCCAAACTTTTCAAACTACTATTTACTATTTCTTGATTGCTCAATATTTAGTCCAAGTGTTTTTCTATTTTTTTATATGTAAATATAGGAATGTTTGCCTCACTCTAAGAAGATACAAGTAAGTCCAGCAATGTGTTTATGAAAGGTTTTTAATAACTTGGAGAAGTGAAAGTTGCTCAGTCATGTCCGACTCTTTGCAATGAAATTCGCCAGGCCAGAATCCTGGAGTGGGTAGCCATTCCCTTCTCCAGGGGATCTTCCCAGCCCACGGATCGAACCCAGGTCTCCTGCATTGCAGGGGGATTCTTTACTAGTTGAGCCCCCAGGGAATCCCAAGATACTGGAGTGGGTAACCTATCTCTTCTCTTGTGGAACTTCCCAACACGGGGATCAAACCGGGGTCTCCTGCATTGGAGAGGATTTTTTACCAGCTGAGCTACCAGGGAATCCCAGCTTGGGGAAATTATTTTTTTATAATGTAAAGTGTGCAAAAGAAGGACACAATTATATATTTATAGAGAAAAGGCTACAGGAAACAGAAATGCTAAGTGTTAATGAAGTTGGGTGGACAGACTTGTGTGCATGGTGCTGCCTTCTCTGATGAAGAGCAGATCTTCCCCAGAATATTGCATCAGCTGGTGAGCTTTCTGCACTTGTTCTGAGGCAATGGCCCTGCATCCCTGATTCTTCAGGGAGAAGAACACCCATCTCTAGTTTCCTTTATGTAGATGCCTCCGTTGCTGTGTTATTTTCATTGTAGATCAGCCCTCCCCAGCCGTTTTGGCACTAGGGACCAGTTTCATAGAAGACAGTTTTTCCACAGAGAGAAATACAGTTTCAGGATAATTCTTACTTCTTTTATTATTACATTGTGATATATAATGAAATAATTATCCCACTCACCATAATGCAGACTCAGTGGGAGCCCTGAGCTTGTTTTCCTGCAACTAGATGGTCCCATCTGAGGATGATGGGAGACAGTGACATCCAAAGTGTGCTTGCTTATGTCCCGTTTACTCCATAATCTCATGTTTCACAAAGATAGGATACTGAAAATGGAAGCAGGCTTTTCAGTGCTTTTATGGCAATCTCAGGATGTTCTGCCTTTACTTCAATCCTAAACATATGGACAGTTCAAGTTGTCTCACACATACCTCTAAGGCCACAGCTATTTGCAATGTCAAGCGGTCATGCGAGTGAAGGGGAGCGGCTGTAAGTGCAGATGAAGCTTTGCTTGCTTGCCCACTGCTCACTGTACCGGCCTTTGGCTGGGGGGTTATATTATTGATAGCTCTATATCCTCTGTTATAGACGGCTTGCCTTAGCTGAACTGGTTGTATGGGTTGAAATCCCGCTGTATGTGTGGAACTTCTGCCTTCACTCACTCCTATTTTGTGTTTTTAAACCTCACCGTTAGATTTTTTTTTTTTTTTATGTAAGACTTTCAACTTCCATTTGATAAATGCTTACACTTGACTTTTTTGTACAAAAATAAAAGCTTTTTGGGCTTATCTGGCAAAATTCTATTACTTATTTCCCACATTCAGTTTCCTTGTGGTCTGCTTCCACACTTTGACACAACAAACCCACTAGTTTCCCTTCTGTGGTCTTTTTTGACTACC
Source organism: Tragelaphus eurycerus (assembly GCA_935064755.1). Lineage (NCBI taxonomy): Eukaryota > Metazoa > Chordata > Mammalia > Artiodactyla > Bovidae > Tragelaphus > Tragelaphus eurycerus. The sequence goes on from CAKXYN010000009.1 coordinate 46,888,359, forward strand.
AGTGCTTTTATTGTTTGGGACAGTACACCCCACCCCCAGCTTCGCTGTGGTTAGTTTTCCAGGCTAACTACTTCACAGATGTTCCACTCAGTTCTCTTTATTTCTTTATTTATGACTGTGCCGGGTCTTCATTGCTGCGCAGGCTTTTCTCTAGCTGTAAAGAGCAGGGCTGCTCTCTCGTTGAGGTGCGCGGGGCTGCTGTTCACTGTGGTACACAGGCCTCTCATTGCAGTGCCTTCTCTTGTTTCAGAGTGCAGGCTCTCGGCACTGGCTCAGGAGTCGTGCCCAGGCTTATTTGCTTCAAGGCATGTGGAATCTTCCCAGACCAAGATCTAACCAATGTCCCCTGCATTGGCAGATAGATTCCTATCCACTGTACCATCAGGGAAGTCCCCAAAATGGAAATTCTTTAATAGTTTGTATTCACATTTTTTAATTTTAGTTTTTTTCCCCATGCCTCACAGCATGTACTTGGGCTTCCCAGGTAACTCAGTGATAAAGAATCTGCCTGCCAGCGTAGGAGACGCAGGAGAGACAGGTTTGATTCCTAGGTAGGGAATATCCCCTGGAGGAGGAAATGGCAACCCACTCCAGTATTCTTGACTGGAATGTGCCACAGAGGAGCCTGGTGGGCTAAAGTCCATGAGGTCGCAAAGAGTCAGACAGGACTGAGAACATCCTGTGTGTGTGTGTTCTCAAAAATGAAGTGGGTCTGCTGCTTCAGGAAAAGTGACTGCCAGCATTTGTTGCTGATGATAACAGTTCATGAGGTCGCAAAGAGTCACCAAAAAAAAAAAAAAAAAAAGAAGGTAAGACAGTGCACTGCATGTACTAGTGTTAATGACAAAGAGCAGTTGTTGTGACCATCAAGCAGATGGACTAGTACATGTGATGGTTAGGAAAAAGATAGATTTAAAAAATAACAAATTCAACAATGCAATGAGTGGGATAATAGTATAGGATCACTCACCAGACTGAGAGTTTCTTGTTGCCCTAGAGGCTTTCATTTACATACCTTAGGTCCATCACTGTGCCTGGGACTAAGAAACTGTACAGAGAAGGAAAGGATGAATGAACCCTTAGTTGTAACCTTCGTTTGCAGTGTTATCTCCTAGCTCTAGTGTCGGTCTTCAGGTCATTAAAGACAGCCTGTTAGTGTGTTTATAAGTACCTAGAAGTACCAATAAGTGTAAGTACCATGAAGTTTTCATGAACTTAAATGTTGTGTTTCAATTACAGGCGTCGGTTAGCAAGGTGAAAGTAACAGAACCATGGCTCAGTTTCCCACACCTTTTGGTGGTAAGTTTTCAAAGATTTTTTCTTTTTTTTTAATGTACTTTGGAACTGTAGTTTTAAAAACTTAGTATTATGGCAGATTTCAAATATTCATATAAGCAGAGGGTATAGTATAATCAACCCATCACATAGTTTCAGTGATTATCAATCAACTTATGGTCAATATTGATTCACCTGGATTCTTTTGAGCACTTCACATATGTATATCAGATCATTTCATCCACAGATATTTTAGTGGACATTTCTAAAAGGTAACACTTTTAAAGATATAACTATGATACTGTTACCACTCCAATGAAATTTATAGTAATTCCTTAATGTCCTCAACTGTCGAGTCACTGTTAAAAATTTCCGTGATATTCCTTAGGTATTATTATTATTTTTTTGGTTACAGTTTGGTTCAACTCAGGATCTGAACAAGACACAGTGAAATTAGTTCATGTGTCTCTTTAGTTGCTTTGTTAGTGAACCACTCTCCTCCCCCCATCTCTGTTTTGTTTTGTTGTTTTCTGCAATTTATTTGTTCAGGTGACTGGGTCATTTATATTCTGTACTTTGTTTGGAAGACTGGATTTGAAGCATGCAATTTTTGTTTTGCTTTAGTTTATCTATTTGAAACATCAGTCTACACAAAATTTTCTTTTTCAGGTAATCTTCCCTAAGATTATTAGGAAAGTGTTAAATGTTGATTTCCCTTACTGGCCATGTTTTGTTTTGTTTTAAAGAGATACAGTTGCCAAAGTATCTCTTGGCAACTGTCACACCTGGTCACCATGAAGAGAGTGCTATGTTGCTTCAGTCGTGTCCGACTCTGTGCGACCCCATAGATGGCAGCCAACCAGGCTCCCCGTCCCTGGGATTCTCCAGGCAAGAACACTGGAGTGGGTTGCCATTTCCTTCTCCAATGCATGAAAGTGAAAAGTGAAAGGGAAGTCGCTCAGTCGTATCCGACTCTGTGACCCCATGGACTGCAGCCAACCAGGCTCCTCCACCCATGGGATTTTCCAGGCAAGAGTACTAGAGTGGGGTGCCATCGCTTTCTCCGATGAAGAGAGTAAGGCAGCCCAAAGCCTCATTCCTGTGATCACATCAGGAAAAGTCTCTTTGGGATTCTTAGTGCGGAAATCTGCAATCTTTTCAAAACCATTCATGTTACTATTTTTTTTATTTTTGTGTTTTGTCTTTGTCCCCCTTCTAATCACTGAGCACATTTTTGTTTTGTTTGTTTGTTTGTTGGGGTTTGCTTTTACTCTACGAATTTTGACAGGGGCCCAGATGTTGAGGACTGTAGGACCTGTGAGGGATCTGATCTGCCTGGGTCGCCTTCTTATCCCTGATGTCTGTCGCAGTGCCTGGCACATACAAGGCTTTCAGCAAGTACATGTCCAGTGACGGAATGAATTGCTGCTCTGATTATCACTGTCATATCAGACCTGCCCCTTCACGTATTGTCTGTTCCCACCATTTGGGAAGACATCTGAACTTCTGAAAGCCTTTTTCTCAATGTAATCAAGAGTTATTTTGGTGAATTCATGTGAGGAGACCTCATACTAAAGTGGGCTCCCCTCATGGCTCAGATGGTAAAGAATCTGCTTCCAATGCAGGAGACATGGGTTTGATCCCTCGGTCAGGCAGATCCCCTGGGGAAGGGAATGGCTACCCACTCCAGTATTCTTGCCTGGAGAATCCCATGGACAGAGGAGCCTGGTGGAGCCCTAAAGTGAGGACAGTCTCAGAAATGAGGGGACATCTGGTCAGTCCAAGAGTTGAAACTGAAGAACTTAACCCTGTTTTCTCTGGTTTGTCATTGTTTTATTATTTTTTCCCCAGGATACTCATTTCCCATTTTTAAAATCAGTTTCAGTGAATTATAATCTATATTCTATAAAAGTTACTGCAGTTTAGTATTTGAGTATTTTTATCACTCCAGAAAAATTTTCATGGAATCAACTAGAATACTAATTTAGTGAAGCTCAATTTTTCCATAATTTTCACAAAGAATGTATGTTAATGTCTTTTTTTTAATTTGCTTGCTTTACTCTTACTTTTCTCTTTTTTTTTTCCTTTAAAAAGTTATCTTATTGCAATATAGTTGATTTACAGTGTTGTGTTACTTGCTGCTGTATAGCAAAGTGAATCAGTTACACATAGACTTATATCTACTCTTTTTAGATTCTTTTCCCATTTAGGACATTAGAGAGTATTGAGTGGAGTTTCCAATGCTGTATAGTTCTTATTATTATCTGTTATATACATAGTACTGTGTATGTGTCTACTCTTAGTTTTCTAACTTTATATTCACAACTTCCAAGGACAAACAGATGGTAATTTATCAAATGGTTTATAATATACTGACCATATAAGTGTTGTGGAAACTGTGTGTGAGCACGTTGTTTTTCTTTTTTCATTGAATAATTCCTTTGTCTTTTCTTTGGCTTGTAGGCAGCCTGGATATTTGGGCCATAACTGTAGAGGAAAGAGCAAAGCATGATCAACAGTTCCATAGTTTAAAGCCAATATCTGGATTTATTACTGGTAATTGGAGTCGGTATTTTTACATTTTTACTTCCCATAGTGCATGTGTCTGTGGAAAATCTATTATGCAGAGTGAAGGTTGGCACCTATGACCAAAGTTACACTTTACTTATTTGACTTAGCCTGGATTCTGTATTTTCACAGTTACTTTTCCTCCGATGCACTCAAGCCTTTCTGCAATTTTTAATGGATGCCAAGTCACTGGGTTAGGCATATCACTGGTGGGAATTGGTGAAATTAATGGATCACATTCTTTAAGTAATTGTAGCATTGGACTGTGGTCCTTGAGTAAAAACACTTCCTTAATTGTGACCTTGAACTTGGCTTGAGAAACTTGAGTAAATTAAGAGATATGAACATTTAAAAACATTTTGTTTATTACTATGTCCTTAAAGATTCCTTTGTACTTTGCCTTTTCTAGTTTCTTTCCTGTTTGATTACTTTTCAGGAATTAGCTTTAGAGAAAATGAAATCTAGATTTCCTGGAGACTTGTTTTTGTGTATGTTTGTCTCAGTTCTCTTCAACTATTCTTAGTCATTGATGTCATTCTTTTGATCATTGTTACTCATTCTCCATAAATATGTTAGCAGTACCAATAATTTGAAGTGTAGGTAAATGGGAATAACAAAGAACTCTTTTGTAAAGTAGAAGTATGGGTCATCAGTTTCTTGGGGATTCCTGTACATACACTTTGTCATAATATATAGCTGTTACCATTTTAATTACTAGCAGATTTATTAACATAGACAGTCTACCCTTACATAATGGTACACACTTTTTTTTTAAGTGTTACGTTCTAAAGTCCATGCTGATGTATTCATTTTATTGTTACCTATAAACTTATCATTTGGCTTTTAAAATGTATTAAGTTTCATATTTACTAGATTATTAGCCTCTTTCATTTTTATAATTTTGACATAGGAGTTTTCTGTCATCCACTATTTTCTTCTAAAACTTTATCCATTTAATTTACAGGTGATCAAGCTAGAAACTTTTTTTTTTCAATCTGGGTTACCTCAGCCTGTTTTAGCACAGATATGGTAAGTTGGAGCTTCATATATACAGAAGGTTGTAAAAAAAAATAGTTCAGTAATATCTAATCTTAATTTCTTAAATTATTGAAGGAAAACATGTATCTCTAGTCTGAAATATGCTTCCACCAAGTGATGTTTGCAAGATAACACTGTTGTAAATTTAACTTCCCAGTTGAGAAATCTGCATTTTAATGTTTTCTCACCAGTTGTTTTGGCTTCATTCACGTCACCCATACTCAACTGAGTGTCCCACATTTCTTGGTTTATAATGTGATGATATTGTATCTTTCATTGAATAAAAGGCAAAGAAAATATTTGAGGCTCAATAGGGAAATAACCAATGAAAGAGTGAAAAAACCAGTATTTATTGCAATGTTGTACAAAGTGCTGCTGCTACTGCTGCTAAGTCGCTTCAGTCGTGTCCGACTCTATGCGACCCCATAGACGGAAGGTCATTAGGCTCCCCCGTCCCTGGGATTCTCCAGGCAAGAACACTGGAGTGGGTTGCCATTTCCTTCTCCAATGCATGAAAGTGAAAAGTGAAAGTGAAGTTGCTCAGTCGTGTCCGACTCTTAGCGACCCCATGGACTGGAGCCTACCTGGATCCTCCGTCCATGGGATTTTCCAGGCAAATGTACTGGGGTGGGGTGCCATTGCCTTCACTGTGTACAAAGTGAGCACATAATAAATATTGGTGAATCCGTTGACTAACTGGCAGAAATAAGTACTCAGTTTTTAGAAACCATTGGAAAAAGAGTGAATGAAAAAGAGCGGCCAATAGAGTTTTGGGTACTACTAGGTCTATGACTTTGGGAAGCTGTGGTGAATTCTTTGGCCAAGAGGCCATGCTTTCCTGTAGTGGATGGTTCTTAGAGTTGATTCTTCATTTCCCTGGGTTTCTTAGTGTTGTGGAGACAGCTTTGCTGTAGTGCAAAGAACACGTGATATGTAGTTTGCGTCATTTGTACAACTATCTATCTTTATGGTTTGGAACATGTATTTATTCTCTCCCTGTCAGCCTCAGTTTTCAAATCTAGAAAATGGGAAGATGCATATTTATAGGAGTATTGAGTGGTTTAGCAGAGAAACTGTATACAAAGACCTTAGTGTGGGCCCTGGCACATTCAGATCAGATCAGTCGCTCAGTTGTGTCCGACTCTTTGCGACCCCATGAACTGCAGCATGCCAGGCCTCCCTGTCCATCACCAACTCCCGGAGGTCACTCAGACTCGCATCCATCGAGTCAGTGATGCCATCCAGCCATCTCATCCTCTGTCGTCCCCTTCTCCTCCTGCCCTCAATCCCTCCCAGCATCAGAGTCTTCTCCAATGAGTCAACTCTTCGCATGAGGTGGCCAAAGTACTGGAGTTTCAGCTTCAGCATCATTCCTTCCAAAGAAATCCCAGGGCTGATCTCCTTCAGAATGGACTGGTTGGATCTTCTTGCAGTCCAAGGGACTCTCAAGAGTCTTCTCCAACACCACAGTTCAAAAGCATCAATTCTTCGGCGCTCAGCCTTCTTCACAGTCCAGCTCTCACATCCATACATGACCACAGGAAAGACCATAGCCTTGACTAGGCGAACCTTTGTTGGCAAAGTAATGTCTCTGCTTTTGAATATGCTATCTAGGTTGGTCATAACTTTCCTTCCAAGGAGTAAGCGTCTTTCAATTTCATGGCTGCAGTCACCATCTGCAGTGATTTTGGAGCCCAGAAAAATAAAGTCTGACACTGTTTCCACTGTTTCCCCATCTATTTCCCATGTAGTGATGGGACCAGATGCCATGATCTTCGTTTTCTGAATGTTGAGCTTTAAGCCAACCTTTTCACTCTCCACTTTCACTTTCATCAAGAGACTTTTCAGTTCCTCTTCACTTTCTGCCATAAGGGTGGTGTCATCTGCATATCTGAGGTTATTGCTATTTCTCCCAGCAATCTTGATTCCAGCTTGTGTTTCTTCCAGTCCAGCATTTCTCATGATGTACTCTGCATATAAGTTAAATAAGCAGGGTGACAATATACAGCCTTGACGTACTCCTTTTCCTATTTGGAACCAGTCTGTTGTTCCATGACCAGTTCTAACTGTTGCTTCCTGACCTGCATATAGGTTTCTCAAGAGGCAGATCAGGTGGTCTGGTATTCCCATCTCTTTCAGAATTTTCCACAGTTTATTGTGATCTACACATTACAGGGCCTGGCACATTACAGGTCCCCAAAACAAAACTTCAGGAAGGTGCCTGCTGTCATCATCAGGGATTGGGTGTTCCACGTTGACTGAATTATCCAACCAATTGCTTGTCCCCTTAGTTCACTAACTTTAAAATATTTTTAATTTTATGGAAATTAATAAAGTTGATGTATTTCCTTATTGCCTTTAAGTGGAGTCTACAGTACATAAGCCTGATTATAAGTGTCATCAGTATGAAAATGATTTACTGTGCTCTGACATAACAAAACTTACATGGGAATTTATGTATTATTTGTGAGTGGATATATTTGAATTGAAATTAAATGATACCCAGATTCCTGTGCTTTTTTTTTGGTGTCTGCTTTGTTTTCTTTTTCCTGGTTGTCAGCATATTGGCTGCCAGACTGTCCCTTTTAACTATTATACCCTTCTTGTACCAAGTTTTGATCTGTTTGAAGCAGAAAAATCAAACAAGGTTTTTGAAACCAAGTAAAAAGTAGAGAGAAAAGCACACAAAGAGAGGTAGACAGAACACTCATGTATCTGTGAGCACAGTGTCACTGACATGTTGGTTAAGTGTGCTCAGTCACTTCAGTCGTGTCCAACTCTTTGCGACCCTATGAACTGTAGCCCGCCAGGCTCCTCTGTCCATGGGATGCCCCAGGCAAGAATACTGGAGTGGATTGTCATGCCCCCCTCCAGGGGAGCTTCCCAACCCAGGGATCGAACCTGCATCTCTTAAATCTGCACTGGCAGGCAGGAGAATGCACTGGTAGCCCTGTTAAGTGCCTAAGTCTAAATGGGAAAGACTTGTGACGTCTGCGTTAAACTTCTGCTTTGTGTTCTGGTGACTGTGTTTCATACAATCAACCAAGGTCACTCACTAGACTCTTCTTTTTCCAGATTTAATTTCTTTTACTGAATTCTGCTCCTTTACTGTATTTATAATCTGTGAAGGTTCATTCAAGAAGCAGTCTTGTGATGAATTACTGCAAGGAGATCTCCCTTAACATTTGTTCACTCAGCAGTGGAAAAATATCTGTCAGATGTCTACTGTGGACCAATGACTGTTGTAGGTGCTGGGAGCATAGCTGTGAACAAAACTGACACAATTTGTGCTTTCATAGAGATTGTAATCCAGTGGAAGGAGATGGTCAATAACAGCATAAAAAGTGTCACGTGTTAATCAGTGTAATTGAAAAAAGCAAAGTATTATTTAATAAATTTCACTTCTTTCAATTAAGACAGTTAATTTTCCAAACTTTTTTTTTACTTTGGTGGAGGAATTGGGGTGGGGCATAGGGGAATTCCCTGGCAGTCCAGAGCTTACATCTCTGCACTTCCACTGCTGGGGGCCTTAGTCAGGAAACTAAGATGCCACAAGCCAAAAAATAAAAAAAGAACAAAACTGCTTGTTTGTTTGTTTCTGTTTTGTTTACCAGAGTACACTAAAGTAATTTTTGCCCACTTTTTCTTTTCATTGTGAAAAATTGTATTAACAGTGAAGATAATGAGTTGGCAGACTTAGGTTAAATCCAAAATGTTTTTTATCTTTCTTTTCTGACATTTTGTTAAATTTGTGATGGCGTATTTTAGTTTCATCCAGAATTACTACTAGGGGGAAGAAACAAAACAAAACATACTCACACACCTATTGGGACTTCCCTGGTGGTCCAGTGGCTAAGATTCCACATTGTCAATGCAGGGGGCTGCGGTTTGATCCTTGGCTGGGGAACTGGAGCCCACATGCTACAACTAAGACCCCTCCTAGCCAAACAAAAACCCCCAAATCAAAAAAAAAAAAAAAAAAAAACCACACCTCTAAGTATCTTCCCAAAAGAAATAGCTTTGAAAGGTCATTGTAAATTTTATGAGGCACAGATGTCCTGCTAAGATGCTGGAATGGTGTGATGCAGAGTGTAAGGAAGATCTGTCTTTTAGCACCGGCTTCTTCAGGGCTTCCCAGATGGCTCAGTGGGTAAAGAATCCACCTGCCAATTCAGGAGACTCGGGAGACGCAGGTTTGATCCCTGGGCCATGAAGATCCCCTGGAGGAGGAGATGGCAACCTACTCCAGTATTCTTGCCTGGAGAATCCCATGGACAGAGGAGCCTGGCAGGCTACAGTCCATGGGGTAGCAAAGAGTCAGACACAACTGAGCGGCTGAGCACACACAGTACTTATTAGCTTATTCCCTTTGTAAGCCCGAGCAGTACTTCACCTCTTCGTATTTCGGTTTTTAAGTTTATAAATAACAGCTGACCTGATGAAGTAGGTTTTCCTCCCTATCTTTGATACTAATCTTGTGTTCTCATGTGGTTTTTCTGATGGGGTCAAAGGGAAGCCCCTGCCCCTTTTGGTAGAGGAGCGGGTTTGAGTCTATAGAGTTTTAGGCAGTCCCTGTGCCACTCCTCTGGAGAAGAAGAATATTTTTGTATTGAGAATTAGGAACTTTTTCTAGTTTCTCTTTCTCTTTGCACCTTTCTTTCTTTGCTCTAGACCATAGTTGAAATGTAGAAGTGAAGGGGACTGCTGGGGAATATCTCTTAGAATTCATGTAGAAACTGTACTCCAGTTAATTTATTTATGAGCTTTGGAACTGTAACCTACTAATACTTTGGAGATACGTTATCTGTCCAGTCCAGTTTCTAATTAAGAATACAGGAAATCCTAAATTCTCCCTCAGAGGACAGAGTCAAGTCAGTGTGTTTAAAGCCAAATTATAAGAGTAACCAAAGATGATTCCTCTCCCTAGAAATTGTCTAACTACTAAGGAGCTGAAAGGAAAGCCACCAATGTCCTCTTGTCTTTTGGAGACGTAAATGCTTAACATCGTTCCAACCTTAGGCTGGTGTGGAGAGAGGAACGAACAAAGCAGAGGGCAATTGACAAGAGCCTTGAATAGAAGAAGGGTAGAGGGAAGATAAAGAAGTTCAATGAGGGCTTTGGAATCAGAGGCAGTAGGGGCCATGGAAAGGGAGGACAGAAGCTGTTAAGGAGAGAAGTGAGGGTGGAAGAGAGGGAGCACTGCTTGGAAACAGCCCCGAGAGAGGAGGAGGAAGCCAGAGGCATAAATTAGGGGCAGGGATCAGGGCAGTCAGCCCTTAGGATACTAGGAGCCTCTGAACATATGTCAGGAGGGCCTTCAACCTCCAGCAAGATCAGTTTGCTAAAGTTCCTGGCCCCCCCAAAAGTCATCCAGAACATTCCTGAGTCTTCACCATCTCAGTTCATGTTCGTGAGCATCTCTCCAGCTGGTGGGAGCCATGCCTGATTGCTCTCCTTTCGTTACCCTGCACAACCAGTCTATCAGCGTATACTTTTGACTCTGTTACAGACTGTATCCCCAATCTGACCCCTGACTTTCTGTCTCCTTTGCTACCATCCTGATTTGTCACAGTAGGCCGAATAACTGTGCCCACGATCTGACCATCCTGACTGGAGTCTCTCTTTCACACTTGTCCCTTTAGATTCCATTCTCAAAGCAGCAACCCAACAATCTTTCAAAAAAGTAAATCTGTACTCCACCCCCCCCCCCCCCCCCCCCGCCACCAAAAGGTAAATCCATTTAAAACTCTTCATTGACAAGAAAACCCAAAGTCATTAACAAGGCCATAGGCCCATGTGGACTGGGCTCTTGACCATTTCCCTCTTTTATTTTGTATCATTTCCTTCTTAAATTTTTGCACTCCGGTTTCACTGACCTTTCTATTTTTTAAATGCCTCAGGGTCATTGCACTTGGCATTTCCTCTCCTTGTCTTGCAGCTCTTCTAGATCCTTACATATCTGGCTGATTACCCATCAGGTTGTGATTCATGGGTCACCTTCCCTGAGAAGGGCTTCCTGAGCACTTGTCTAAAGTCCTTCCCTCTCTGTTTTGGATGGACATGTACACAGGGCTGCATTTAAAATGGATAACCAGCAAGGACCTACTGTATAGCACAGAGAATCTTGCTCAATGTGGTGTGTCAGCCTGAATGGGAGGAGAGTTTGGGGCAGAATGGATACATGTATATGCATGGCTGAGTCCCTTGGCTGGTCGCCTGAAACTATCACTGCATTGTTTCTTAATCAGCTATGCTATGCTATGCTATGCTAAGTCACTTCAGTCGTGTCCGACTCTGTGTGACCCCATAGACGGCAGCCCACCAGGCTTCCCCATCCCTGGGATTCTCCAGGCAAGAACACGAGTGGGTTGCCATTTCCTTCTCCAAAGCATGAAAGTGAAAAGAGAAAGTGAAGTCACTCAGTCATGTCCTACTCTTAGTGACCCCATGGACTGCAGCCTACTAGGCTTCTCCGTCTGTGGGGTTTTCCAGGCAAGAGTACAGGAGTGGGGTGCCATTACAAAATAAAAAGTTTTAAAGGCAAAAAAAAAAAAAAAAATTTTTTTCCCTCTCCCTACCTGCTCCTGCCAACATCTCTTTCCCATTGCTTTGCTTTCTTTCTTTTTTTTTTTAAGATTTTTTGATGTGAACCAGTCTTTATTGAATTTGTTACAATATTGCTTCAGTTTTGTGTTTTGGTGGTTTTTTTTGATCACGAGGTATGTGGAATCTTAGGTCCCCAACCAGGTATCGAATCCACACCCACTATCTTGAAAGGCAAAGTCCTAACCGCTGGATCACCAGCGAAGCCCCCTTGCTTTATTTCTTAATAGCACTTATCAGTATGTTGAGTAATCTGACTGGTTTTCTTGTGGAGTATCTGCTTACACTGGAACAAGGGCAGGAACTTTGCCTGTCTTTACCTTAGTTGTAAGCCCAGTTCCTGAATGGAGACCTTAGTAAGTGATCTTTTCAAAAAATATTTGTTGGGAAATTCCCTGGCAGTCTAGTGGTTAGGACTCCGCACTTTCACTGAGGTGACCTGAGTTCAGTCCCTAGTTGGGGAACTAAGATCGCACAAGCTGTGCTGCAAAGCCAAAAATTTTTTTTGTTGTTGGGTGAATAAACAGAGATGGTGAGTGACTGGACCAGATTAATCTGGACGGGGGAGGTGAGCAGCCTGTGATGAGCCTTTGGGGGTGAGGTGGCCTCCTAAAGGAACTGTCTGATGAAGTGAATGAGATGGAGTGGAGACAGGTCCTTCTTTCCCCTGAATCGTGTGATACAGACATAAGTTTCAGAAGGGCTACACGCCTGTCCACCACAAACCCCAAACCTATTCAGTGGCGTTCAAGGTTACCTCATAGTTCTTTTGTTTACAGACTGAGGATGTATGAAGTGCTGTGTTCAGAAGTTACTTGAATAAGTTTTTTTCCTATGTGGACATGTACTCATTCAAAATACTACTAGGTTTATTTGTGTTTTTCTTTGTTGTTGTTTTGTTTTTAATTAACTTGAAATATTGAAATATAGTTGATTTACAGTGTTGTGTTAGTTTCTGCTATACAGCAAAGTGAATCAGTTAATATATAAACATACATCCACTCTTTTTTTAAGATTCAGTTCCCATATAAGTCATTACAGAGTATGGAGTAGAGTTCTCTGTGCTATTCAGCAGGTCCTTATTAGTTATCTGTTTTATATATGGTAGTATGCATTTGTCAGTCCCAATCTCCTTGTTTATCCACCCCCACTGCCCCACCCCCGACCCCAGTTTTATTTGGTTTGGTTTTTATTCACTTCAGGGATCTGCTCTCACCTTTGTGGACTTAATTTTATTTTTTGAATATGTAACACATTAGCAAGGTTCCAAAAGCTTATTATCCTTTTTGTTGTTTATCTATGTAGGAAAAAAATGTGTCCCTAATATGTATGTGAATTTAAATTATTTCCTCCTCCTTCTACTTTGAAAGTAACCTCCTATAAATGTTCTTTTGTTCTTTCCTTTTCTCACTTAACAGCATATCCTAGAAATCACTCATATCATTGCATAGAGATCTTTATTTTCTTTTTACAGTTACGTAATACTTACCGTGAATGGTATACCATAGTTTATTCAACCAGTTTCCTATGTTTTCTGCATTTGGGTTATTTCTAATATTTTACAGTTACAAATAATGCAACGAAGAATGAGCTAAAGCATGTGTTTTTGCATTGTTGGAGGTGTACCTTCAGGTTAAATTCATAGGATTGAGTTGCTGCATCAAAGAGTAAATCTGTATGTAGTTCTGCAGTTGTTGCCAGATTTTCCTACGCTTGGAGTTGAAGCACTTTTTCCCATAGGATATAAGAGCAATGTGTGGTTTATTTGTACAAATCGAACAAAAAACTTACCCTTAATATTCAGTATACTTGTGGACCTTTTCTCATCTCCACCATGCCTGTTGTTATATATAGATTTTAGTATCAGACTAAACATCAAGTTTAAGATCAGTTTGTATTCAAGAGTCATAAATATTTTCACTTTTTATTAAAAATACTTTTATCATACTTTTTTTAACTTTGGAAGTTGTGTGAATTTAATTTCGGGATTCTCAGACTTTTAGTTAGTTTTCTGGGGTGATTATTAGAACTGAGTAAACTGAGAAATAACTATAAATACGTAAAGTGGGCTTCCCAGGTGGCTCAGTGGTAAAGAATCGACCTGCCAGTACAGGAGACAGGGGTTCGATCCCTGGTACAGGAAGGTCCCCTGGAGGAGGGCACGGCAACCCACTCCAGCATTCTTGCCTGGAGAATTCCATGGACAAAGGAGTCTGGCGGGCTACAGTCCATGGGGTCGCAAAGAGTCAGACTAAGTGATCGAGCATACAAACACACACAGGAGATGAAGTGGATAGCAGAGCTGAAATCATTTTTTGCAGAGAAAATTTGAGAAATAGAATTCTGACTCTTTTTCCAGTGTCTTAGGAGGGATTGGAGAGAGTTGAGCTTTGTAGGAGTAGCTGTTATAATTCTAAAAAGACCTTTGAATTTTTACTACCAAGGAATCCCAACAGCTATGTTATGTTAGTTGAGCAGAAGTTTTTTAAAAAATTCACACAAAATTGTTAGAAATGTTTTGGGATTTTAGTGAATGTTTAGAACCTTAGCATTACGTGTTTCCTCTCCTCTCCCATTGAGGCTTTTGCTAATTATGTCATTACAAGAAAGTCTTTTTCCCCTAACCCACTCATTATCCCACACTAGATATTTTTGTTTCTCTCTAGAAAATGTGTTTTGGGAGCAGTAGTGTGGGGAATAGAAAGTAGGAATCTATCTGCTGGTTTTGTTTGTTTTTTTTGTAAAGTATGCATGTCAGTATTGATCATTGGGAGCCTTTATTATATCCGTGAAAACCATTTGAAATGCCTGAATGTCTTTTTAAAAATATTCGAGGGACTTCTGTAGCCGTCTAGGAGTTAAGACTCCATGCTTGTACTGTGGGGTGGGGCAACAGGTTCGATCCCTGGTCAGGGAACTGTGATCCCACATGCTGCACAGTGTCCCCCAAAAAAAGAAAAATTGGTAAGAGAAAGCTCACCATTTCATTTTATTGATTCAACTTATTTTATGAAACCTGAAAAACAGACTAAAAATAAAGCAACCAGAGACTAATCTCAATTATGATCATAGACACAGAAAAATGAAAACAAAATCTTAGCAAATGGAATTCTACAATGTACAGAAACCATGACCAACTTGAGTTTATGCCAGGTTTAGTTCAAGGTCAAGGAATTCCCTCAACATTATTTCGCTCAGTCGTGTCCAACTCTTTTCGACACCATGGGTTATACCCTGCCAGGTTCCTCTGTCCATGGAGTTCTCCAGGCAAGAGAATACTGAACTGGGTAGCCATTCCCTTCTCCAGGAGATCTTCCCGACCCAAGGATTGAACCCAGGTCTTCTGAATTGCAGTCTGATTCTTTATCGTCTAAACCACCAGGGAAACCCATATTATATCAGCAGATAAAAGGAAAAAGAAGATGTGTGTGATCAGGTCATCAGATGCTGATTAATCATCTGATAAAATGTATAGCAAGCATTTCGAGTAGAAAAAGGGAACTGCTTAAATATGTCAGATTGCTTTCTAAAAATCAGTACCAAATATTACACTAAACAGTGAAACACTACAGCCATTTAACGTAAACTCAGAACTACACTGGAATGCCCACTCAGTAATGTGATGGAGATAGTAAGAACAGTGAAAGAAAGGAAGGGTATAACTATAGGAAACGAAAGCTAACTCTTTTGCTGTTTAGGTGATTGTGTAAGTTTCACAGAAGTTTGGTAAGAATGATCAGCCAGCAGAAATGATTATTAAAAGCAAAATTGTTCTCTGTGTTTGACGTAAGCGTCTAAATATGGAAATGAGGAACCTGTTCTGTTTGAGTGACAGAAATGATAAAATTCCTAAGACCCCATTTAACGAGAATAGTAATTACCTATATGGAGAAAGTGATGTAATCTTTTTAACATCAGGAGAACTGAATGTACTGTTTTCTTTGGACAAACTACCATAAATATGTCAGTTCTATAAAAATTAATATATCTAATGCATTTCATCTTGGATTTCAAGAAAGTTGTTTGTAGAATAGATAAATTATCTTAAAGTTCATAGGGAAGAAGAAATGTCTGAATAGCCATTTTATTGGGATTTGCAATGTTGTGTTAGTTTCTGCTGTATAGTGAAGTGAGTCTATTATACCTACACGTATATCTACTCTGTTTTAGATCCTTTTCCCATGTAGGCCATTACAGTGTATTGTGTAGACCTCCCTGTGCTATACTACTGTAGGTCCTTCTTAGTTATCTGTTTTATTATAGCAGTGTGTGTATGTCAGCCCCAGTCTTCCCATTTACATCTCCCTGCCTTACCCCCTGGTAACCAGAAGTTTGTTTCTGCATCTGTAACTCTGTTTCTGGTTTGTAGATAAGTTCATTTTACTCTTGTTGTGTTTTTTTTTTTTTTTTTTTTTTAAGATTCCACATATAAACAATGTCATGTGGTATTTGTCTTTCTCTGACATACTTCACTCAGTATGACAATCCCTAGGTTCATCCAGCAAGTTTTTATTTATTTATTTATTTACTTTTTTAATTGAAAGGTTTGTGTTGGTTTCTGCCAAACATCAACACAAGTTTTTTTTTTAAAATAAGCCTTGCCAGATACTGGAGTCAGTGCAATCAGATTATTGTCGCATTGACCTGGAAATTATTCAGAGTAGATAATCCAGAAATAGATCTCATTTCATATAAACATTTAATAAACCACAAAAATATTTTTCTGCTTCAGCGAGAAAAGAATGGATTGGTTCCTAAATATTGCTGGGAAAGTTAAG
Organism: Tragelaphus eurycerus; assembly: GCA_935064755.1. Classification (NCBI taxonomy): domain Eukaryota; kingdom Metazoa; phylum Chordata; class Mammalia; order Artiodactyla; family Bovidae; genus Tragelaphus; species Tragelaphus eurycerus. The sequence goes on from CAKXYN010000009.1 coordinate 46,904,621, forward strand.
TATCCATCTATCTGATGGAAATCTGATTGAACCCTGGGGTAACATACCACACATATATGCAATTACAGTCAGTTTAAAGGTTGAAATGTAATAAAGTAATACAGTCTCAGAAAAGAAAGCTATGTGATCAAAGAAATATTTTACATGTATAAAAATGTAGAATTTCTGTATGCTGAAGAATTACACAAAATGGATCAACTTTAAAAATTTCAGCAACTGACAGATAAACAGTTGATATGTAATGTACAATGAGCTCTTTTAAACTGACAAGGAAAAGACGTGCAGTCCATCAGAAAACTTGGCAAAGGATGTGAATGAGCAGTTCATAGAAGCATGAGTCCAAATGCCCAGGAAACAGGCAAGCGATGCTGAAGCCCGCTAGCAGTGAGAGAAATTTGGGTTCCATGGTGTGGTTTGCTGCAGGGCTCATTGCTGGCAGGGGAGCTCCTATCTGACGCAGAAGGAGAGTTCGTGTGGCCATAGTGTTTCCTTTATGATTTTATGAGCTTTACAAATTTTCCCGAGAGATAGTGTTGACTTTTAGAATTTTTAACATTTTTAAAGGTTTTTAATCTTTTTATGACACTTTTCTCTGTGCCTCATGTTTTACTACTTTGCATTTACACCAACCATGTAGGGTTATTTTCTACGTAACATAATTTTCTTTTGTGGACACAGCTCTGTGGCTCATTTAAAAGATGGCTAAGGATTAAGTATTTTTTAATTGGAGTAACTGGGCTTAACATTTGAAGTTTCAAATAAAAATTTTGTTAAGACAGGTTTAAATAAATAAATCTTTAGGCCTTTGATATCTAGACTTCAACAAATGAAATCTGGAGGACCATTTTTTGTGCAGAAGAGGTTAAGTCACATGCAGTTTCAGTTTGCCAAAATGTAGTTTCCGGTTGCAGGTCCAAACTCTGTTCTGTTTGGTTACTCTTCGTTGAGAAAAATACTTTATAAACAGCTTATTGAAAGTTGTGCTTGATCATTTATGTTTGAACACCGCTTTCAGATAGTAAGTGTGTTTGTAAGCTCATTTAATTAATTTTCACAGCTTTAAAAGTATGCCAGTATTACATTATAGTAGAGCATAGCATGTCACATCCCCGTGGTGAGCTTTGTAGAACCCCACAGATGAGTTGATGCAATCTAATCAAGAATCTAGAAATAAACTCTTGTTTGCAAATACCTTTGTTTCCCCCATAATAGCTTTATTGTCACATAATTTATATAACAAAATTCACAGTTTTAAAATGTACAGTTCAGTGTTTTCTTAGTCTATTCAGAGTTGTGTAACCATCACCACTGTCCAATTGAGAACATTTTCATTGCTCCAAAAACAAGCTCCATTTGGTGTCCATAGTATATGTCCTGACATTCAGACTGAAAATTACCTTGTGTATCATATAAATAATGCATGCATATAAGTAAAGACTAACACAGTAAAACATAATTCGTAGTTATGTAAAACCCATTCAGTTTTTCCGTACAGCTTGGTAAATAAGTTTTGTTTTGTTTTTTCTGGGACCAAGGGAGCTGACTCTGGTTTTTGTGTGGGTGGGACTGGTGGTTTGGGAAAGGTTCTTTTAAGGTCACAGTCATTCTGAGCCCATGCTGTTGTTCTGCAGGGCACTCGCTGATATGAATAATGATGGAAGGATGGATCAAGTGGAGTTTTCCATTGCTATGAAACTCATCAAGCTGAAGCTCCAAGGATATCAGCTCCCCTCTGCACTTCCCCCTGTCATGAAACAGCAACCAGTTGCTATTTCTAGTGCACCAGCGTTTGGTGAGTCTAAAAGGAATCGGTTCGTATATTTCATTGTATGTTTTTAAAATAAATATTTCCCTCTCCCTGCCATCTCAGTTTGTAGCACTGAAATTCTAGGAGACATTCAGTCTGAAAAATGATGGCCCTGTGCACAAAGATAATGCTGGAAGGGGAGAAAGTGAAAAAAGAAAGAAACGAAAGCAAAGGTACAGATTGTCAGGGAAAAAGGAACAAACTTGCAGTGTCTGTTGCGTCTTCTCTCTCTTTCTTGCCCCTGTTGGATTCTTGACCCTTCTTCACATCTTCACATACTTCCCTTTGGTTTTTTGTCCTCTAGAGCATCATTTTGTTTCCTTGTGCTCCTTTTGTTTATAGTATCAAGAGAAATGTATTTTTTTAATAGTAGTTGAGGCACTTGATTACATTATGTTACTTCTTCGCACAAAATGCCACAGGGTCGGGGGGGCGAATAAAAGTTATTATCCCAATTTAAAACATAATTCCATAAAATGCTGTCTTTTAGTCAGATATTTTTCTTAAACATTAATTGGTAGGCATGTTCCTGGTGGTCCAGTGGTTAAGACTTCAAGCTTCCAATGCAGAAAGCATGGGTTTGATTCTTGGTCAGGGAACTAGATACCACATGCCCTGTGATATAGCCAGAAAAAAAGAAAATTAAATGATAATTAATTGACTAAGATCATAGTCGATTCTGCTTTCTTTTTCTTTTCTTTTTTGAACCTTATTGTGTGGCATGTCGGATCTGAGTTCCCTGACCAGGGATCAAACCTGTGCCCCTGAAGTGGAAGCTGTGCTGTGCTGTGCTTAGTCACTTAGTCCTTGCAACCCCATGGACTGCAGCCTGCCAGGCTCCTCTGTCCATGGGGATTCTCTAAGCAAGAATTCTGGCCTGGGTTGCTATGCCCTGCTCCAGGGAATCTTCCCATCCCAGGGACCAAACCCAGATCTCCTGGATTGTAGGTGGATTCTTTACCAATTGAGCCACCAGGGAAGTGGAAGCTAGCAGAGTCTTAACTGCTAGATCATGAGGGAAGTCCCCAGCAGTTCTGATTTCTTCTGTGTTCTCACCCTAGGCTTTAATTATTTAGCTTGATTTAAAGATTACAGTAATAAGATCCAACATGTGATTCTTGGGAAAGTTCTTAGACAGTTTAAACAAAGCAGAAAAATGGTGGATAGAGTTTCCCTCTCTCCCTTCATCCTAATATATCTGATGACAGGTGATAAAGTGAAGGAGGTTTGGGAGAGGGCAATCATAGTCATTCAGGTTGTCTCTGATACAATTAATGATGCGTGTGTCTTCAGTCGTGTCTGACTCTTTGCAACCCCATGGACTGTGATCTGCCAGGCTCCTCTGTCCATGGGATTTTACAGACAAGAATACTGGAGTGGTTTGCCATTTCCTCTTCCAAGGGATCTTCCCAACCCAAGGATTAAACCTGCATCTCCTCCGTCTCCTGTATCTGCAGGCGGTTCTTCACCACTGACCCACCTGGGAAGCCCACAATTAATGATATGCTGAGATAAATAAATGGTGTACTTAAGAGGTTCACTATTAAAAGCACACTATGCATTGCCTTTCTTTCAGTGAGTTTGTGCCACAAGTCTGGGTACGTTAAGGGGAAAGGTCCAGGTTTTGGGTTAGGCAAACAGGACAGTGATCCAAGAGAAGGAGGAATAACTCTAAGTCACATGAGAGCTAGAGGTAGAAGGGCAGAGGTGAACAGTGCTGTGGGCTGCTCCGAGGGACCAGCACCCTTCCTGGCCATCTTCCACCATGTATTCCTAGTTCTGAGCCCTTCGTTAACCAGTTTATTTCAAAGCGGCGGTTGCTCCGAATGCCTGATGGTGCTTGTAGCGAAAACAACTACAGAGTGTTTGGTTTGCTTTTGGCCTCCCTTCCGAGGCTGCAAGAAGAAACCTTGGTGTGGAGAAAGGGTCAGATAACCACAGGCATCCCATTTCCTCTTTTTCCCTCAAACCCAGGTGTCAGTAATTCTTCCTCTGACATATAATATGTCTTCTCTTATTCCATTCTGCTGTAGGAATTTCAGCTCTAGGGATGTTGCTGATTTATTTTCAGGAGCAGTGCCATCATTGTACAGAGGGTTTTACAGTCACTTAGGTAACCTGCCCAGCCTCTAAAGGAAGCCAGGATTTTTTTTTTTAATTGAAGGATAATTGCTTTACAGAATATTGTTGGTTTCTGCCAAACATCAACATGAATCAGCCACAGGTATACATATGCAGGATTTTTTTTTTTTTAACTTAAAAACATTTTTTAAATGTTTTTGGCCATGCCTCATAGTATGTAGAGTCTTAGTTCCCCGACCAGGGATCAGACCCATGCCCCTTGCCGTGGAAGCACTAAAATCTTAACCACTGAACCCCAAGGGAGGTCCCTGGGAAGCTGGGATTTCTTAACTCCCTCCTGCCATTCAGACCTTAGCTTTTCCCCTTGGTTTCTCCACTGCTTTTCCTCCCATTACTGTCGTCACATCGACCTTCTCAGTAAACTCTTTTCCAGAGGATTAATCATGAGGGAATAACAGACGATAAAGAGAAGTTAAAAGTACATGGTCCCAATCCCCCCTTTTGCCCAAGTTTACTCAAAAATCTGGCCTTTGCCAAAGTAATTTTTTTCTAATGATTCTTCTGGCTAATTGAAAACATAACTTATTACTATTATCGCTATTTTCTAATTAGTATGAGACTTTGTCTGACAATGGGTTTTCTAGCCCTGTGGTCTGTCTTCACATGTGGGATGTTTTTTGGTCACAACAGTAACCCTGAAAGTGTACAATGGATTGTCAACCCTTTTACACAAAGGAGAGCACTGAGATACCAAGAAGTTGAACACCTAAGCATGTTCCAAGGGGCTCCCCTGGTGACTCAGACAATAAAGAGTCTACCTGCAGGGTGGGAGACCCAGGTTCAGTCCCTGGGTTGGGAAGATTCTCTGGAGAAGGGAATGGCTGCCCACTCCAGTATTCTTGCTTGGAGAATCCCATGGAGCCTGGAGGGTTACAGCCCATGGGGTTGCAGAGTCACACACGACTCATGAGTAACACTTTCGTGTTTCTGAAAGGGAGGCAGAGCCTCTTTAAACTCAGTTGTCCTCAAGGCCTTTGGTTTCCTCTTTTCCTTCTTTTTTCCCACCTTCATTATCACCAGATCATCAGGGTGACACAGGGCTTCATCAATCTCCCAAGGTTAATGCAAATGTTAATGTACCGTGGAATTTAGGCTGGCTAGAACGACTTCACTTTCACTTTTCACGTTCATGCATTGGAGAAGGAAATGGCAACCCACTCCAGTGTTCTTGCCTGGAGAATCCCAGGGACGGCAGAGCCTGGTGGGCTGCTGTCTATGGGGTCGCACAGAGTTGGACACGACTGAAGCGACTTAGCAGCAGCAGCAGAGGTTGAATAGTCATTTTGTTAAGAAGCGGAAAATGGGGTGCAGTGATACTGTGATTTGCTTAAGGGTGCCTGGCTGTATTCCAGGACATTCTGCGATGAGTATGCCTCGTACCTTCTCCCTTCAGTGTATTTGCACACACCATCATTCTTCTTTGACTCTGGACTCAAATATTTCAGGGAGAGGTTGTTGTGATTGTTTCTGTTTTTTTGCCAGAGTCCACAGTTTTACTGGGTCAAACCAATCAATATCTTTAAGTCCCAACTGTGTTTCCTAGTTGCTGGGAAGGGGATGGTGAGTAAAACATCGTGACTCCAGTTACTATGGAACTTGTTGGCAAGTTAAGGGAAGAAACAAAAAGAGACAAATAGTTCTATGAAACAGGGTGATATGACAGAGACCCAGGGCTTCCCAGGTGGCAGTAGTGGTAAAGAACTCACCTGCATTCCATCCCTGGGTCAGGATCCCCTGGAGGAGGCCATGGCAACCCATTTCAGTATTGCCTGGAGCATCCCATGAACAAGGGAGCCTGGCAGGCTACAGTCCATAGGGTTGAAAAGAGTGGAGACTAAAGCAACTCAGTGCCCACACACTCATGAGAGGCGCAGAGAGGACCAGGTGGCTGTTGCTCAGGCGCTCAGTTGTATCTGACTCTTTGCGACTCCATGGACTGCTGCAGCATCTCCCAGAGCTCACTCAAACTCATGTCCATGGAGTCGGTGATGCCCTCCAACCATCTCATCTTCTGTCATCTCTTTCTCCTCCTGCCTTCAATCTTTCCCAACATCAGTCTTTTCCAGTGAGTTGGCTCTTGACATCAGGTGGCCAAAGTATTAGAGCTTCAGCTTCAGCATCAGTCCTTCCAGTGAATACTCAGGGTTGATTTCCTTTACGATTGACTGGTTTGATCTCCTTGCAGTCCAAGATCCCTTGGATCTCAAGAGTCTTCTCCAGCACCACAGTTCCAAAGCATCAGTTCTTTGGCACTCAGCCTTCAACTCTCACATCCATACATGACTGCTGGAAAAACCATAGCTTTGACTAGATGGACCTTTGTAGGCATAGTAATATCTCTGGTTTCTAATATGTTCTCTAGGTTAGTCATAGCTTTGCTTCTAAGGAACAAGTGTCTTTTAATTTCATGGCTGAAATCTACAGTGATTTTGGAGCCCAAGAATATAAAGTCTGTCATTGTTTCCATTATTTCCCATCTATTTGCCATGAAGTGATGGGACCAAATGCCATGATCTTCGTTTTCTGAATGTTGTTTTAAGCCTGCTCTTTCTCCCTCCTTTTTTACCTTCATCAAAAGGCTCTTTAATTCCTCTTCGTTTTCTGCCATAAGGGTGTCTTATGACAGATCTGCATCTGCGTATCTGAGGTTATTGTTATTTCTCCTGAGACCAAGTGGTTAGGGAGAATTTACCCAGGCAATAACTTTTGAGCTGGCTTAGGTATGGGGGGAGAGAACCCTCCTGGCAAAAACAACGGGTCCTAAGACAAAGCTTGGTGTGTCAGAGAACAATGATGAGAGGCTTGCATCTGATGTCCCTAGGGCTTCAGGTCGGGGAGGTAAAGTAGAAGCCAGGTGGTTTGGGACCTAATAAAACCACTAAGTGAACTGAAAGTCGCTTAGTCATGTCCAGTTCTTTGCGGGCCCATGGACTGCAGCCTGCCAGGCTTCTCTGTCCATGGGGTTCTCCAGGCAAGAATACTGGAGTCGGTTGCCATCTCCTCCAGGGAATTTTCCTGACACAGGGATTGAACCTGGGGCTCCCACGTTGCAGGGGGATTCTTTACCTCTGAAACCACTAAAAAGCTAGCATTTTTTCTAAGTAAGTTCAGTTGAAAGCTTTTGAACAGGGTGTAAATGGCTGATAGACATTTAGAAAAATATAATCTATGTTATCTGAAGATGGTTTTGGTTTTTTTCTGTGGGTTTTTTTATTGTTGTTGTTGTTTTGTCATTTGTGTTATGTGAAGACTAGATTACAGGGGACAAGCCTAAAATCAGGGACATCAATAAAGAAGCTTTTTCCATAGGACAGAGATTATGGTAATTTAGATCTGGCCAGTGATATTCAATGTGGAAAATAGCTTAGAATTAGTTTCATCATATCCTGTATTGTGGAGGAAAAGTAAATCAGATTTTGACCATATTAGGCTTGAAGGACCTTGCTGATTTCGAAGTCGAGATATTAGGGAGGCAGATAAATCTGTATGTCTGCAATGCAGGAGGGATTCTCAGCTCTGGTGAGTTTGAGTGTGAATGGCAGTGAAAGCCCTGGGACTGGATACAGGATCTTAGAGAGAAAGTTGTGAGAGGATTTCAATCTTAAATGGAACCAGAGGATATATACAGTGGAGAATCTCATGCATTAATCCTCAGGAATATGAAACTGGAGAACAGAGGTACTACTGATCAGGGATTTACAGAAAGCGGAAACTGGTCTGTTGACTGATGAACCTCTCCACCAAGAGTTTCTCCTCTTCCTCAAGCCAATGAACTTACTGCTTGGATTCTAACTGAATTCCCTCCTCTTTATGATCCTTATCCGTAAATCCAGCCCACCCCAAACCCTCAAAGGACTCACTGGTAGCTTACTACAGTTGGTATGTCTAGAATTGCAATTCTTGGGGGTTCCCTTGTGGTCCAGTGGTTAAGACTCATCACTTCCAATGCAGGGGGCACGGGTTTGATCCGTGGTTGGGGAACTAAGATCCCACATGCCTCCCAACCAGAGAGAGAGAAAAAAAGAAAGATATCAGAATTGCAATTCTTCTGCTATTCCTGCATAAGCTCAACTTCTGGTGATTCAGTGTCCCTCTTTATTTAGGTTGACAGAGTGTAGCTAGAGCAGGCAGAACACTTAAGATCACACCTTGTCTCAAGGGTGGGACTCCATGTTTGAGTTGCTTCTGTGCTGTGCTTAGTCACTCAGTCGTGTCTAACTCTTTGTTGACCCCATGGACTGTAGCCCGCCAGGCTCTTCTGTCCATGGGGATTCTCCAGGCAAGAATACTGGAGTGGATTGCCATGCTCTCCTCCAGGGGATCTTCCCAACCCAGGAGTTGAACCCAACTCTTTCACATTGCAGGCAGATTCTTTACCATCTGAACCACCAGGGAAGCCCAAGAAAACTGGAGTGGGTAGCCTATCCTTTTTCCAAGGGATCTTCCTAACCCAGTAATCTAACTGGGGTCCCCTGTACTACAAGTGGATTCTTTACCAGCTGAGCTACCAGGGAAGAGTTGCTTCTGAGGGACTGAGTAAGAATAGGACGTGAGAGTGATTGGATTTGACATTTGATAAGATGGGTTTGGGCCTGATCTTGGGCATCCCTAGTGGCTCAGACAGTAAAGAATCTGCCTGCAACACGGGAGACCTGGGTTCAACCCCTGGGTCAGGAAGATCCCCTGGAAAAAGAAATGGCAACCCACTCTGGTATTCTTGCCTGGAGAATCCCATGGACAGGGGAGACTGACCAGCTAGAGTCCATGGGGTTGCAAAGAATCGGGCACTACTGAGCAACTTACGCTTTCACTTTCACTTTGATGAGCAGTTTCCTTGGAGTGGTAGGGACAGAAGCCTGCTGGAGGCCTGGGAGGGCGGAAAGTTTAACCGTGAGGTGGAGCCTGCCAGCTAAAGGATAGCATGTTGATGGCTGGAAAGCCTCCCGTGTTTTTAGAGTCAAAGGGAAAAGTCAGAGGTTGAGGAGAGCGTGGAAAATTTCATGAATTGAGACTTAGCACCATCAAGAGAGATGGCATCTAAAACCTTGCCTGGGGGATGTGTTTGTTTAGAGGTATCCAGAAAATGCCATTCATTCAGAAGAGGCTGTCACTTGGTAAGAGGGGCAGTTTAAAAGCTGAGTAGGTAACTGAAATGGACAAATCATGGTGTTAAGACAATAATGATGAGAGTTGTCCTTGGATTAGAAGACTTGCAAGATCTGGTCCCTATGGACTCTTCAAACTGACCGACAAGGCTGCCTTTGATGACCAGATCCCACACCAAGGAGGAATGACTGGGAGTGAAATAAAGATTAAACAGGGCAGGGACGCAGAGACAGGAGGATGAGAAGGTCCAGACCTACATGGGGGAGGAGATTGAACCCGCCCAGGAAGCCAGGCTCACACATCAAAAGGAGCAACAGGCAGTATCAGGAAGGGTCAAATCCCACACACAGTTATTATTAGAGAGGAGACAATGGAGAGAGCAGTAGCACCCTCATGGACAGTGGCCGCACACCAGTGACCGACTATTTCAAAACAAGCCGAGAGGCGCCAAGAAAATGGTGCAAGTCATGAATGACTGGCATCGATCCGAATTTCTTAAAACTCCAGAAATCAGGTGACTGCTCCAAAAAGAATGAGACATAAAAAAAAAAGTTGTTTCAGAAATGAAGAGTGAACCAGAGGCAGCACGAGAGAGACTGAAGAGAAACAGAAAGCAAAAAAAAAAAAAAAAGAGGACAGTTTTCGAGCATTAAAAGGAAACGACAAAAGAGACAAAAAGAATTTGAGAACAAGTGCCAAATGATGAAGTCGAAGAGAACTGACTAGCTGGTTAGGTGGGGCCTCTGAAGAAGAAAACCAAGGCAAGGGAAGGGAAATGAGAAAAGCTAGTTCAAGACAGCTTTCCTGACACGGCAGGTTTGAAACTAAATTTGAACAAATACAGCACGTGCCTAGGAATATTGTCCTGGAGAGGATCAAGACTAAGACCCATTCTAGTAAAACAAAAAGTCACTTGGGCACAAGCAAAAAGAAAGCACACGGCTAACAAGAAAGAGAATTAGGGCATCTTCCGACTTTTCTTCCTGCCAGAAGGAAATGGAGTGACATATTTAAGATTCTTAAGAAAGGAATCGGCCAAGAATTTTGTATCCAGAAAAACCACACCAACCAACTTCTAACTGTGGACACTGACTTTATATCTTATAATTAAATTCAATTCTGACACTCACTCTGGTCATTAGTGTCAGATTCCAAAGGCTTCACTCCCACAAGACTGACCTCACTTTAGATCTGAGTCACAAGTACTGGGCCCCAGTACTGACTGACTTGGCTACAGAGTCAAGACTACAGAGTTGTTGTTTGGTCGCTAAATCATGTCCGACTCTTTGTGACCCCTTGGATAGCAGCACGCAAGGCTTCCTAGTCCTTCACCATCTCCCAGAGTTTGCTCAAACTCATGTTCATTGAGTCGATGATGCCATCCAACCATCTCGTCCTCTGTCACCCCCTTCTCCTCTTGCCCTCAATCTTTCCCAGCATCAGGGTCTTTTCCAATGAGTCAGCTCTTCACATCAGGTGGCCAAAGTGTTGGAACTCCAGCGTCAGCATCAGTCCTTCCCATGAATATTCAGGACTGATTTCCTTTAAGATTGACTCAAGTCAGAGGCTCCTGCAAACCCTTCTCCTGCTTTTTCAATTTGCTAGAAAAGCTCCCAAAACTTTGGGAAACTTGCTGGTTTTCTATAAAGGATATTATAAAGGGTACAGATGAACAGGAAGATGGAGAGGTGTGTAGGGTGAGGTCCTAAAGGGTGCTGAGTGCAGGAGCTTCTGTCATCCAGGACCTGGATGTGTCCACCAGCCTGGAAGTTCTCCAGACCTTATTGTGTAGGAGTTGTGAGGCCAGTGTGATAACCACTACAGTACAGAAATGAGGTCCATCATGTAGGAGTTGTTATGGGAATTTCATAACAGAGGCTTCATTGATGAAATCATCAGCCTTTGATTAGCTCACTTTCCCCTGTCTGTTCTCCCCTGATGGCTCATCAAACACAAGATGACAGTCTTCCCACTCCAGAGATTCCAAGGATCTTAAAAGCTCTTGTGTCATGAACCAGGAACTAAGACCAAATATTTTGGCAGAAGATGTTCCTATCAGTCAGGAAATTAAAAGGATTTTAGGAGTTCTGGCCTTCTGATGGCTCAGCAGTAAAGAATTCGCCTGCAGTGTAGGAGATGCCAGTTCGACTCCTGGGTTGAGAAGATCCCCTGAAGAAGGAAATGGCAGCCCACTCCAGTATTCTTTCCTGGAGAATCCTATGGACTGAGGAGCCTGGCAGGCTACAGTCCATGGGGTCACAAAGGATCGAACATGACTGAGCAGCTACACATGCACGCCAGAGCTCTGTCAAGAGTAAGGATCTGGGGCCAAAGATCAGATCTGTATTTCTTATAATGTCACAATATCACGAGTTAGGATAGAAAAAGGAAAAAGAATAGAGACATTTAGTTTAGTTCTATCTTTTTTTTTGTTTTTAGAATACTTGTAGAAACTTTCTCATCAAATGTTTGATTCCTCTGAGGTTCAGTATGTAAAGGGAAGGTGGGTTAATTGTTTGTTTTCTGCCTTTATTCACTAGTTTTCAAAATAAATTGATTTCCTGTGGTGACCAATTAGGATTTCTTACAAAAAGTACTTCATTGTGAATTTATTAATTGATTTCTCTTTGGTGGCTTTCAGTCCACTGCGGTTTTATTGGTGAACATTGGCCAGTAGATCTCTCTTTAAGCCGGGGTCTTGAGCCCTTTCCATCCTTTTCAAAAGAATTAATCTGAATTCAGATTTTAAATGGGAGTATATTATGACTGGAAAAGGGTTTTCCTCTCCATGCATTCCTGGGTTAATTATTGTTGAATGCTGAAATGTGGTTTCATGTGAATTTTGTTGGGATTTTCCCTTCATAGGTATGGGAGGTATTGCCAGCATGCCGCCGCTGACCGCTGTTGCTCCTGTGCCAATGGGCTCCATTCCCGTTGTCGGGATGTCTCCCCCACTAGTATCATCGGTTCCTGCAGCGGGGGTGCCCCCCCTGGCTAACGGGGCGCCCCCGGTCATACAGCCCCTGCCTGCATTTGCTCATCCTGGTATGTGACCTGCTAAAGCCACAGGCTGAAGTTCTATATGTGTTTTACATGTCATTCTTATTAAGTCTTCTGTTTTCACAATCGGATTATCATCTTTTTTTTTTTTTTTCCATTTAATGTCTCATTTTGGGGAAGAGCTGATCTAGAGAGAGGGCGTGAAATTACGTACCCTTGGCTGCCAATGTGCACAAAGGTGAAGTCAACAGCTAAAACCAAGAGCATAATTCCCTTTCAAGGGCTTGATGAGAGCAGCTCAAGTTTGAATAGCATTTGAACACTTTTTAGTTGCATGTATCACTTACTGCCTTTCTTCAGCTGCCATAAACTGCTAATAAACAAGCCAATCCCTAGGAGTAGAACTATGTGGGAGATAAAAAAGAACATTGGCTTTTTTTTTTTTTTTGAAGAGGTATAATGAATCAGGCATAGAGGGGAAGGAAATCTAATGAATGACTATATTAAGGTCATAGTATTCCATGCTTGCTTAACTGAACAAAGGATTACAAAGTGCCTGGCTTAGCGAATTTCATTTTGAGACTTTATTCAAAGTCTTTCTTCCCTTTAAAGAAGAGGTGGCTTAGTGGTAAAGAGTCCACCTGCCTAAAGGAGACTCAAGTGTGATCCCTGGGTCAGGAAGATTCCCTAGAGGAGGAAATGGCAACCCACTCCTTTCAACACTTTTCAAGTGTTCTTGCCTGGAAAATCCCACAGACAGAGGAGCCTGGTGGTCTACACGTCATGGACTCGCAAAAGAGTTGGACATGACTTAGCAACTAAACAGCGACAACAGAGAAAAGCATAACGTGTAGATGTAGATAGCCTTAGTCTAACAAATCTGAGTGGGTTTATATCAATATGGAAATTTTTTTCTTGTTTTATCTTTTAAGTACTTAGATAAGTCTGAGTACATTCAGTCATGATGGACAGTGTGGGTTTGAGCCTAATATGTGAGTCTGCCTACGCTCCTGGATTTATTACATCTGTCAGGATGTGTCTCTGTGTTATAGTCATAGAATCTAAATGGACCTTTTGTTTTTAAGATGTTCTTGTCACAAGTAGCTTGTTTCTCATAGTTGACCATGACTATAGGCGAGATGGCAGCTGAAAAAGTGCTTGCAATTCTTTTTCCAGTGGTAGCAGTGAATCCACGCCCCGTGTCTTGTTTTCTTTTGTGTCAAATGGCGATTGTTGCAAGGCTGTAGGCCAGGTTGGGAGAAATGCTGGTTAAGGCTCAGAGATTTTCTCCTGACACATAGCCTGAATAAGACTCAGATGCAGAAGCTGGCCTTCCCTGGCATCATGTGTCCTCTGGCCGAGACAGGTCTGTGACTTCTGGGCTCTGACTCTGGAACTGATGCTTCAGCTGCTTCAGTGCAGTTACAAATATGCCAGCTATCTATTTAGGCTATTGCTTCTTCAGCTGTGGAACAGATACTATAAAATGTGATACTAAATGTTTAATGAAGAGCCCAGCTTTGTGGATGTAAACATTACTACCTAGTAAGGTGGTTTTATGAAGGAACAAGAGAAACATTTTTGGCTAGAGGGCAGGAAGCATGGAGGGAATGACTGTTTTTGAGTCTAGAATGGTCAGAAGGGAGAAATAATTTCTGCCTTAGAAATTATTTGATGACTCAAAAAATTTTGATGACTCTGCATTTTAATTTTTGTAAAAGGGAAACTTCTTATTTTTGTAGAATTAAAATTATTCAACATTTATTTATTTTTACAGCTGCCACATTGCCAAAGAGTTCTTCCTTTAGTAGATCTGGCCCAGGGTCTCAGTTAAACACAAAATTACAGAAGGCACAATCATTTGATGTGGCCAGGTAAGTTTGCTTGTTTTCAAATGGGTGGTTTGGTTGAAACTGTTGTCTGATTGACTCATAAATTTGAAAATGAATTAGCTATGTGTTCTTTACTTATCTTTTTTTTATTTTGTAGCATGCTAATATTTGTCTTAATTCTGGATAATGTTCTAGATTTTATTATTTGTTTGTTGTAGCAATGACAGAATCAGAAACACTACTTTTCCTTAAAAAATTAAGCTTTTTTTTTTTCATGAGGATGATAAATATGTAGTAGTCCATGGTTAGCTATTTTGTGTCAGTCATTTGAAAGTTTCTGTTTCGGGGCTCCCTTGGTGGTCCGGTGGTTAAGAATCCCCTGCCAGTGAAAGGGACAGCGGTTCAATCCCACAGGCCTTGGGTCAGTTAAGCCCGTGTGCCACAGCCACTGAAGTGCCTCATGCTGTAAAATAAAAAAGTTTATGTATAAAATATTTTATATGAAACTCAGAGTCAAAACTGGCTCTAATTTTATCTCAGATAATCTTATGAAGCCTGTGTGGATTGTTAGTAAAGCTTCAGATCAGTTTTTATGAAATGAGTTCTTCAAGTTAGTGAAGAACTCTTATTAATTGGACATGTGGCTCGATTTTGGTAAAGCTTATGTGACCTGCTGTCTTGTATTTTGGCCAGTCTTGGTTCCCGTTATCTTTTATGTTTTTATTTTATCCATATTTTCCCCTTGCATAATGCTGCTCTAAAATGAAAAATTAAGTCTCTTGATAAGCTGTCTCAAAACTTTTCAAATGAGAAGATGTAGATGAACATGATTGCATCTTTTCTTGTTTCAGTCCTCTTTACGAATCTTTCCTAAGTGAATCAGGTCATGTTTCCTCTCTAAAGAGAAGAGCATGTTGAATATAACTCAAAAATTCATTACCTTTAAAAAATTAATATAAAGAAAATCCTTAAGCTGCAAAGCACTGTGTCAAATGCTTTATGCACAGTAACCCTTTTAATGCTCACCGTCTTCTCCAGAATATGACTATGATTTTCTCTGTGTTGTGAATGAGGAGGCTCAGAGAGTAAGTGACTTGCTCAAGGTAACTCATAAGTGATAGGGCCAACATCTGAACTGAGGTCTTTCTGACTTTAAGGCAAATGTTCTTAAAATGGGCCCTAGTAACTTTGGTTAATTGTCGACTATAGGTTGTAAGGCGTCAGATAAGGAGTCTGGGGAAGCTAACGCTCAGAAACCCCAAACTCCCAACAGGGGAGCATTTTTAAAGGCCAGGTGAAGGAAGGGAGTCACAGAGTGTTTGATCAGCTTCTGCACACCTCTCTAATTGATGGTGAGATACCAGGGCCATGCCACAGGGGTTGATGCCGAAGCTGACACCACTTAGCGACTGAACAGCAACAACAGCAAGGGGGGTTGATGTTATCAGTCCTTAGCTTCCAGCTTCCCTTTGGTGGAGTTTTAGCATCTGTAAAACAAGTCAGGAATGTGCCTCAGACCCTGTTATCTAGGTCCTTCAAGGAGGAACTAAGGATTCTATGACTGCCATACGGCACATCTGCTGTTTAAATTGTTACCAGTTCTCCTGGCCCAACTGCGACTTTTGTCACTACATGTTCACATCCTTTCAATCATTAATTCTTAAGCCAGACTTCTGTGACTCAAGTGAGGCCTGGGAGACCACAGCTTTTCTACAAACAAGAGACAGGCAGAGGGAAAAAAGAGAGAGGCAGAGAACATGAGGGGAGAGGTCTGTCCGAGGAAGACCCTACAGCTTCCTGCTTGGTTATAAAAACACCGTTTGGGGTTTTTAATTTTTTTTTAATAGTTTCCTTCAGTATCTTAAGTTTCTAGAAAGTTTGTGTGATGTGGCATCTAACTTTTTGGATAATGCCTTTTTAGGCCTGTTTACATTCTCAGGAATTTGGCAGAAAAGTATGATTTGATAAGTGTAGTCTTGGGCACTTTGTGTTTTATATCCTACATTCCTGGGATGGAGGGGAGAGATAATTGGCTTCTTGACAAATCGTGAAGAGTTGGAATCTGTAAAATATTAATTTAAAATGAGAGATTTGTTGCAGAAATAGGCACAGCAGAATAGACCTCAGTAAATGATTTTACGGAGAAATACATAAAACTTGAAATGGCAAATTTAAGTACTTTTCAAGTGTTTGGGAACAGTCTCTGTGCTTTAAGCAGTGTACATAGTAAGAATAAGGACACAGATAAAGTACATAAATGAGGATTAAAAATTCGCTTTAACATGTGAGAAATAGATATCTTTGTTGAAATGAAAGGACATTGCACACGGGGCATTAGTTGTAATCTGTCCTGGAAGTGGAATGCCATTTTTTTTTACTGTCAGCTCAATCATCATGTTTAAATTGCCCTATATAAACAGCGGGCTCTTAACAAACCGTGGGTACAACCAGTGTGATACTATGTGGGAACTGATCTAAGGAACTGATCACCAGGGAGATCTACACCCAAGCTGGCTGCTGGTGAGGGGTTTCCTGAGGTCAGGGGCGCTGCACATTGGCAGGAAAGACCAGCCCTGGGTCACAGTCAGAAGCAAAACTCCTTCCCTTCCTTTTTGCGATGCCGAGAAGTGTTCTCCTCTCTCTCGGAAACTCCACATGTGGGCATGTAAATTCTCAGAATGAAATAACTTCCCTTCATTAGGAAATCCATCATGTATTTTGGTGTAAGACCGTTAAACATTTTTTAAAAACTAATACCTTTAAAGGCAGTTGCTTTTGTTTGCTGTCCACATGGCTTTTTAAACCAAAAGAAGACTGGATGTTACTGTGATCACCTCAGTTCTGAGGAGATTTTCCATCCTTTTGTAGAACCTTTAAATTAGTTTAATTGTATGTATAACTTGAACTAGCCACTTGGTCTGTCCTGTTTACTCAAAGTAATAGGAAGCTCAAAATAATGAGCTTATCTGTATGCAGAGAAAGGGTTGTAACCTTAAGAAATGAAAAAAATCATGATGGAAAATTCTGAAATAGTAATTAGAAAGGGAATAAAATGTTAAAACTAGTTTTCTAGAAATTTCTTACTTTTTAAAGAACTGTAATGTGCAGGTCCTTTCTGTTCACCCTCTTTTCCTATCTTTCCTCTCACAGCGTCCCTCCTACAGCTGAGTGGGCTGTTCCTCAGTCATCCAGGCTGAAATACAGACAGCTCTTCAATAGTCATGACAAAACCATGAGTGGACACCTAACAGGTATTTAAAAAACATAAGAATTAATTTAGTGAAATACGGTCTCCATTCTAAATGTAAATTGTTCCTAGATATTGGGCCAAAGATTTTCCAGACTTTGCTCTATTTACCTATACTTTCTAAACAGTGTTTTCATTGTTCCTTTTATCTCATCGACTGATTGATAAGTTCTCATCAACTGATAAGGCCATCAGGTCAGGTCAGATCAGATCAGTCGCTCAGTCATGTCCAACTCTTTGCGACCCCATGAATCGCAGTACTCCAGGCCTCCCTGTCCATCACCAACTCCCGGAGTTCACTCAGACTCACATCCATTGAGTCAGTGATGCCATCCAGCCATCTCATCCTGTGTCGTCCCCTTCTCCTCTTGCCCTCAATGCCTCCCAGCATCAGAGTCTTCTCCAATGAGTCAACTCTTTGCATGAGGTGGCCAAAGTACTGGAGTTTCAGCTTTAGCGTCATTCCTTCCAAAGAAATCCCAGGGCTGATCTCCTTCAGAATGGACTGGTTGCATCTCCTTGCAGTCCAAGGGACTCTCAAGAGTCTTCTCCAACACCACAGTTCAAAAGCATCAATTCTTTGGTGCTCAGCCTTCTTCACAGTCCAGCTCTCACATCCATACATGACCACTGGAAAAACCATAGCCTTGACTAGACGAACCTTTGTTGGCAAAGTAATGTCTCTGCTTTTGAATATGCTATCTAGGTTGGTCATAACTTTCCTTCCAAGGAGTAAGCGTCTTTTAAATTCATGGCTGCAGTCACCATCTGTAGTGATTTTGGAGCCCAGAAAAATAAAGTCTGACACTGTTTCCACTGTTTTCCCATCTATTTCCCATGAAGTGATAGGACCGGATGCCATGATCTTCGTTTTCTGAATGTTGAGCTTTAAGCCAACTTTTTCACTCTCCACTTTCACTTTCATCAAGAGGCTTTTAGTTCTTCTTCACTTTCTGCCATAAGGGTGGTTTCATCTGCATATCTGAGGTTATTGATATTTCTCCCAGCAATCTTGATTCCAGCTTGTGCTTCTTCCAGTCCAGCGTTTCTCATGATGTACTCTGCATATAAGTTAAATAAACATGGTGACAATATACAGCCTTGACGAACTCCTTTTCCTATTTGGAACCAGTCTGTTGTTCCATGTCCAGTTGTAACTGTTGCTTCCTGACCTGCATACAGATTTCTCAAGAGGCAGATCAGGTGGTCTGGTATTCCCATCTCTTTCAGAATTTTCCACAGTTTATTGTGATCCACACTGTCAAAGGCTTTAGCATAGTCAATAAAGCAGAAATAGATGTTTTTCTGGAACTCTCTTGCTTTTTCGATGATCCAGCGGATGTTGGCAATTTGATATCTGGTTCCTCTGCCTTTTCTAAAACCAGCCTTAACATCTGGAAGTTCACGGTTCACATATTGCTGAAGCCTGGCTTGGAGAATTTTGAGCATTTCTTTACTAGTGTGTGAGATGAGTGCAATTGTGCGGTAGTTTGAGCATTCTTTGGCATTTCCTTTCTTTGGGATTGGAATGAAAACTGATCTTTTCCAGTCCTGTAGCCACTGCTGAGTTTTCCAAATTTCCTGGCATATTGAGTGCAGGACTTTCACAGCATCATCTTTCAGGATTTGGAATAACTCAACTGGAATTCCATCACCTCCACTAGCTTTGTTCGTAGTTATGCTTTCTAAGGCCCAGTTGACTTCACATTCCAGGATGTCTGGCTCTAGGTCAGTGATCACACCATCGTGATTATCTGGGCTGTGAAGATTTTTTTTGTAGAGTTCTTCTATGTATTCTTGCCACCTCTTCTTAATATCTTCTGCTTCTGTTAGGTCCTTACCATTTCTGTCCTTTATCGCCCCATCTTTGCATGAAATGTTCCTTTGGTATCTCTGATTTTCTTGAAGAGATCCCTAGTCTTTCCCATTCTGTTGTTTTCCTCTATTTCTTTGCATTGATCGCTGAAGAAGTCTTTCTTATCTTTTCTTGCTATTCTTTGGAACTCTGCATTCAGATGTATATATCTTTCCTTTTCTCCTTTGCTTTTCGCTTCTCTTCTTTTCACAGCTATTTGTAAGGCCTCCCTAGACAGCCATTTTGCTTTTTTGCATTTCTTTTCCATGGGGATGGTCTTGGTCCCTGTCTCCTGTACGATGTCACGAACCTCATTCCATAGTTCATCAGGCACTCTATCTATCAGATCTAGGCCCTTAAATCTATTTCTCACTTCCGCTGTATAATCATAAGGGATTTGATTTAGGTCATACCCGGATGGTCTAGTGGTTTTCCCTACTTTCTTCAATTTCAGTCTGAATTTGGCAATAAGGAGTTCATGGTCTGAGCCACAATCAGCTCCTGGTCTTGTTTTTGCTGACTGTATAGAGCTTCTCCATCTTTGGCTGCAAAGAATATCATCAATCCGATTTTGGTGTTGACCATCTGGTGATGTCCATGTATAGAGTCTTCTCTTGTGTTGTTGAAAGAGGGTGTTTGTTATGACTAGTGCATTTTCTTGGCAAAACTCTATTAGTCTTTGCCCTGCTTCATTCCGTATTCCAAGGCCAAATTTGCCTGTTACTTCAGGTGTTTCTTGACTTCCTCCTTTTGCATTCCAGGCCCCTGTAATGAAAAGGACATCTTTTTTGGGTGTTAGTTCAAAAAGGTCTTGTAGGTCTTCATAGAACCATTCAACTTCAGCTTCTTCAGCGTTACTGGTTGGGGCATAGACTTGGATTACTGTGATATTGAATGGTTTGCCTTGGAAACGAACAGAGATCATTCTGTCGTTTGTGAGATTGCGTCCAAGTACTATATTTCAGACTCTTTTGTTGACCATGATGGCCACTCCATTTCTTCTGAGGGATTCCTGCCCGCAGTAGTAGATATAATGGTCATCTGAGTTAAATTCACCCATTCCAGTCCATTTAAGTTTGCTGATTCCTAGAATGTTGACATTCACTCTTGCCATCTCTTGTTTGACCATTTCCAATTTGCCTTGATTCATGGACCTGACATTCCAGGTTCCTATGCAATATTGCTCTTTACAGCCTCGGACCTTGCTTCTATCACCAGTCACATCCACAGCTGTGTATTCTTTTTGCTTTGGCTCCATCCCTTCATTCTTTCTGGAGTTATTTCTCCACTGATCTCCAGTAGCATATTGGGCCCCTACTGACCTGGGGAGTTTCTCTTTCAGTATCCTATCATTTTGCCTTTTCATACTGTTCATGGGGTTCTCAAGGCAAGAATACTGAAGTGGTTTGCCATTCCCTTCTCCAGCGGACCACATCCTGTCAGATCTCTCCACCATGACCCGCCCATCCTGGGTTGCCCCACAGGCATGGCTTAGTTTCATTGAGTTAGACAAGGCTGTGGTCCTAGTGTGATTAGATTGACTAGTTTTCTGTCAGTATGGTTTCAGTGTGTTTGCCCTCTGATGCCCTCTGCAACACCTACTGTCTTACTTGGGTTTTTCTTACCTTGGGCGTGGGCTATCTCTTCACGGCTGCTCCAGCAAAGCACAGCCATCACTTCTTACCTTGGACGAGGGGTCTCTCCTCACCCCTCTAACTAAGGCCATAGTTACTTCATTCTGCACTGCCTCAGGCTTTTGCTTCTTGGTAAATAGAACCTAGACCAGGGATCCCCCAGCATCCCAAATGCCACTAGTGTGCAAATCAAAGCACTAGCAAAGGAACACTGCTATGAACACAACCTGGTTCACCTTCTGAAGTCCAGCTTTGGAGGTCAGCTTGAAACTGCCTACTCACAGAATCAGTGATGACCGCAGGGGCAGAGTGAAAGGGGAATGATGGGGGAGTTTGGAGCCTGGCCTTGCCACTTACCAGCTGGAGGTCAATTTACCTACTTGGATCTTATTTCTTCATGTATAAAAGGTCAGAGTTATGTTACATGCTCTCTGTGAATTTAAAAAAAGATTCTGTTGTCTACATCAGAAAGACTCAAAGGATTTTATGATGCTGTTCAGAAATCTTTCTAATAAGGGGTTGTTGTTTAGTTGCTTAGTCATGTCCAGCTCTTTGTGACCCCATGGACTGCAGCACTCCAGGCTTCCCTGTCCATCACCAACTCCTGGAGCTTACTCAAACTCATGTCCATTGAGTCGGTGAAGATTCCCTGAGTTCATTTATCTGATACACCTCATTAGATGGGTATCCCCTTGTTCCTTCCCAACTTGATATATATACTATTGCATGGTCTTAAAAGAGACACTCTTATAACAAAAAAGAGTGCTTCTTTAATCAAAGTGATATTAGTAGGTCTACAATTCTAGGCTTCCCTTGTGTCTCAGATGGTAAAGAGTCTGCCTGCAATGCAGGAGACCAGGGTTTCATCCTTGGGTTGGGAAGATCCCCTGGAGGAGGGCATGGCAGTCCACTCCAGTTTTCTTGCCTGGAGAGTCCCATGAACAGAGAAGCCTGGTGGGCTACAGTCCATGGGTTTGCATAGTGTTGAACACGACTGAGTGACTAACATACACATACAGAATTCTGGAACTGCTATTCTTGCTAGTCCTTTTCTCAAAGAGGTATTTTATTATCTCCTTGCTTTCTGAAACAGTGACTGTGTTATTTGGTTATTCATATGCTAATCTCAGAAGCTAAAAAGTCTTAGTCATTGTTTGAACTAAACTTTTGACTTGTTTGAATTATCTATGTCATTTACATTCCTGCTTCCCTGCCCAATCATGGATACCCATTATAGGCTTTGTGAACTTGAGATTTTGTTTATATCCTTAATATTTTCTGCTAAGCCAGTACTCCTTTCATGAATGCAGGCTTCCACAGGAGGTTGCTGTTTTATGCTAAGATACTGTCTTCACTGTTGCTGATCTAGTTTAATGTTTCTTAACTGGCCTTAAGACTTAACAGAGTCCCATATTAGAATTGCAAAAGACAATAGGGATCACAGACTTTCTCTGTAAAGAGCAAAATACTAAATAGTTTAGACTTTCAGTCATACACTGTTGTAACTATTCAGCTTTGCCATCGCAGTATGAAAGCAGCCACAATATGTTAAGTGAATGGGCATAGCTATGTTTCAGTGAAACTTTATTTACAAAAACAGCTGAAGGACTGGAGAACGCCTATGGACTGTGGTTTACCAATTCCTGTTCTAGATCATTTCCCTCATTTCAGAGACAAAAGAACTTCCTCTTAGAGAAGGAAAATGATTTTATTAATGTCACATGTCATTAGAGAGTGGAAGAGTCCAGAGTGGAATCCATATCTCCTGATATCCAGGTCCAGGGCTAGTTTTTAAAGTTTATTGTTACATGTTTTATTAAGTAAATAAAATATGAACTTTCTTTTATATAGTTCTGTAGTGGGCACAGTGTTGTTACAAGTATAAATGAAAGCTTTCACTAAACTTACGCTGATTCTACTTTAATATTGCCAGTATTCTAAATGCAGTGAAAGCAAGAGTTAGTCCCTTAGTCATATCTGACTCTTTGCAACCCCATGGACTGTAGCCTACCAGGCTCCTCTATCCATGGAATTCTGCAAGCAAGAATACTGGAGTGGGTAGCCGTTCCCTTCTCCAGGGGATTTTCCCGACTCAGGAATTGAACCCCAGTCTCCTGCATTGCAGGCACCATTTCAGCCACCAGGGAAGCCCTCTAAATTCAGTGTTAGAGACTAAATAAAATGATCGGTGAACTTTCCTCATTCCATTATACCAAAGACCAAGCAAAATATTACACATGGTAATCTTCCCAGCATAATTGCTACCACTTTGCATTCCTTGACCTGTCAACCTGGGCCCACCCCTTGGAAATCATTGAAGGACATGAGACATTTGTTCCTCTCTTCTTAACACTAGTTTATTTAAACATTCAAAATCTTCCATTGTAGGCTTCCTGGTATCTAAAGCTAGTTTCATGCCAGAAATGAAGATATATACACAAGTATTTTAAGAAATGAGAGCTAATTTTGAGAGGAAAGTTGAAATTCCAGGAATTCTTCTTTATCACAAACCCAGGAAATGGCTGTGATATTGGCCATTTATGCAACCATGAGCAAAATTTTTTTTTAAGTCTGCATAATGAAATGGGCAGAAAAGTTTTCTCTAAGGTCCCTTCTTCTTTTGAGATTCTCTGACTCTTGTCTAAATTTGATAGTCATCATGATGGAGGTGGCAGAGGGTGGCAGATGATATTGCATTTAGAGAGGACACATTTCAGCTTTGTGAATAAAAACCTGATACAAATAGAGATGGTCACCTGGACCAAAGGGCAGGCTATATATTGAAACTCTTATTTTTTACATACTCATTCCTCATTAAACATCTATTTAACAAAAATTTATTGGCTGTGTGCCAGGTGCTATGCTTTGTGTTTTTTCCCTTTTTCACTGGGGCTTAATTTCCTTATTGAAAAGCCCATTGGGTAATAGCAAATATTGTTTAAAGCACTGTGATTGCATGAGATTGCATAGTACCTGTTTGCAGAACACTGGTCTTCCTAGACAGTGAAGATTTGCTGATTCATCTTTATTTTTTTTTCCTGGCTTTCATTTAGGTCCCCAAGCAAGAACTATTCTTATGCAATCAAGTTTACCACAGGCTCAGCTGGCTTCAATATGGTAAGGAATGAAAACTCCCTTGGTATATAAAGTGGAAATTTTATTTCCTAAATGGATAGGGCCTCATGAGTCTTTAGATTGAAACCGTTATTTATAAGGGGTGATATATGGAGTATGCTTAACTTTTCAGTGAGTTTTAACTCACAATGATTCAGTAGTTAAAATGATTTAAAGTTGTCCCTTTTACTTCCCCCTTTTGATTTTTAAAAATACAGAAGCAGAGAGATTAATATAATGAATTCTCAAGAACTCATAACACATCCTAAATAAATGTCCCCTCTTGGCTAGTCCTGTCTCTCCCCTCCTCCTTTCAATTATTTTAAACCAAATCTCAGTCATTTTATCATTTCCATTTGCGAATATTTCAGCCTGTACCTTGAGAAGACATAGGAATTTTTTTCTACATGACCATAATACTAAAAGTCTACTTAAAACCGTTAATAGGAATTCTTATCATTAAGTTAATCAGATGGTGTTTAAATTCCTTAGATTGTCTCATAATTTTTTATAGTTGATTTGTTCAAATCAGGACTAAAATAAATCTATATTTTGTAACAGATGGTTGATACACCTTTTAAGTCTCATTTAACCTATAAATTTCCCCTGGTCTTATTCTCCCCTTTCCTTTATCCACCCCCACTAAAAAAAACCCCAGATCATTTGTCCTATGCTTTCTTGCAGCCCACCTTTAGCTGATTGCACCCTTGTGGTGTTAATTCATTCTTGTATTTCCTGTAGATTGGAAATTAGATCTAAGGTAGAGTTTTTCCACCTCAGTGCTGTTGACATTTTTGGCATGATAACTCTTTGCTGGTTAAGTAGTGTCTCTGGCCTCTGCCAACTCCAGTAGTATGATTCCCCCCTGACATGTGACAATCAGAAGTGTCTCCAGACACTGACAGATGTTCTTTGCGGTACCAAATCAATCAGTGTTTGAGAACCACTGATTCAGATCTGAGGAGAACCACTTGTCAGATTCAAATTTGATTTTTTTTTTTTTTTTTGCAAAGTGCATCAGAGATGATACTGAGTACTTTTATCAGGAGGCACACAAATATCTCTCTGTCTATTTTGTAATTAAGTATTGGTTTTTTCGGCTGTGCCGCATGGCTTACAAGAGCTTAGTTCTCTAACCAGGGATCAAACCTGTACCCTCTGCGATGGAAAAGCAGAGTCCTGTCCACTGGACCACCAGGGGGTTCTCTGTAATGATTTTTAGTAGCTATTGATGAGCATTGTCTAAATCCTATAGGATTCTTTACATTTAAATATTAACTAGAATGGTTTCTTCAGGAGTGTTTCTCTCTCAGTTATGCATTATTCATTGATTCTGCCAGGAAGATAAACCCAGTCTGCACTGCTTACCTGCTAGGTTCCTAATTTTGCTGTAGACACGTTGATTTGATTGTCTCATAAATGGTCAAGCTCTAGGTCAAGCCCAGCCTGGCCCTTTCTGTTTTGTATTAAAGAGCCTACCTTTTGCATTAGAGTAGTAGTAGACCAGTTAGCAAACATCTTATGTCTGTGACACATCCAGACCTCTTGAAGTCTGGATGTGTACCAGTATCCTAGGACCCTCTGAAATAAAAGCTAAAGACCTCACATTTATGGAGGCTGGTTGTTTTCATGACATTAGCATATAATGAAATGTGTGTACCAGCGTCTGGAGGCAAGGAAGGGGTGACTGTAAAGAGACAGGGAAATTTGGGCAGTGATGAAACTGTCCTGTATATTGTAGTAGCCATACAACTGATTGTGTTTGTCAAAACTCACAGAACCATAATGTATAAAAGGGGTGGATATTATGGAAATTGTACCTTTTAAAAAAAAAAAGAGTTTATGCCACCTGAGGAAATTTCAGACTTTGGAGGAGTTTCTTGATTTATGGCATCAGCAAAGCCCGGTTAGTTGCTCAGTGTAGCGTCTGTCCTGTTGACATCTTAGTGAACAACTTTGTTGTCTAGCATTCTCTTTTTGGTGTCCAATTGTTTTTTTAAAAAGTCACATTCTTGGACTTGCTGGGGAAGGTCTATTTAATTAGCTAATCCTAAATTAAGATTATAAAGAACAGTGGTGATTAAATCGTGAGGTTAAGGGACAGAAAACAGCTTGCCTCTGGTTGGAAGCCATGAAGACCCACCCTTGGAGTCCTGGATCAGGGGTTGGTCCAGTTAGCTAAATGTGGTCTGCAGCTGATTTTGTAGATGAAGTTTTGTTGTAAAGACAGCTGTGCCCATTCATTTCTTTGTATACTGTCTGTGGCTAGTTTCCTGCTGGAGCAGCAGAATTCAGTGTGATAGTGATTGTGTGTTCTGCAAAGCTTAAACATTTAGTATCTGACCTGATAGTCTGTGGAGCGTGGTGTTTAAACACACATGGAATGTGAGTATGACATATCTTAAATGGGTGCAAGGACTGAGAAGCATGTAATTATAATCACAGTTAACATCTTTTGAATGCTGAACACCATCCCAGCTAGATGGATTGTCTCATTTTGTCTTTGTAACAGTGGTATGAAGTCGGTACAATTTTTATAAATGGAGGTACAGAAGGACTCAACTGGCATAGAGTCAGAATGAGAAAACAGATCATTGAAATCACTCGTGAATAGTAACGAGCATGCATTTTCATGAAACTAGATTACAATGAACTTTCTGTTGAATAGGAATCTTTCTGACATTGATCAAGATGGAAAACTCACAGCAGAAGAATTTATCCTGGCTATGCACCTCATTGATGTAGCTATGTCTGGTCAACCACTGCCACCGGTCCTGCCCCCAGAATACATTCCACCTTCCTTTAGGTAAGGAATATTTGGTTCTTGTAAGAAATTGTGTGCTAAGTATGTTCATTTCAAACATGGCTTTGTTGGCTGTATATCTTATGGTCATTTTTTCTTCTTGGCAAGTGAATGAAATCTCCACGTATTGAACTGAATTTTCTTAGGCAGCTTTTGTGTTCATCTTTGCCTGTTCCATTCTTTAAAGTATTTAAATAGACTGTTAGTAAAACAGTCAAGTATAACATCACAAAATTGGTGCTTTGGAGACAATCCATGTAATCAAAACTCACCAAATAACTTTAGCAGTTAAAGTGAAACAACATCAGCCTGCACATAGAAAATAAATCACGGAGATTCTGCCTGTGAATTCTACGCATTCCAAAGGTAGCAAAATGCTGGCAATGTAGAAATTATAATCAGCAAAATAATGAAAGAAAATTATCCTGGTCTGAATTACCATCTCAGTGGAGAGGTCAAGAGGGTAGTTCAGAGTCCAGTTGGGAGGACTGGTATCCCCCACCCACACACAGCCATGTACGCATAGCCCTCTCAGAAAACTGCCTCTCAAAGCTTTAACTCAAAAGACAAATTTGAGCTCTTACAAGTGCACAGAAGAACAAAAGAAGCCCAGATAAGAATTTCTGTCCTGATTCCTCCAATGTCGGGAAAGATTAGGGGCAAAGTCTCCATAAAAGTATGAGACATGGAACCATTGCAGTCAGCACATATGAAGTACGGGGAAGCTGAGAACACAGTATGGGGAGAATCCAGCGGCTGGACAGTTTGTTCATAAAATCTCACAGCTGCAAGAATCGCAAGTGACACTTAACACTGGTGGGTATGTTTGTATGTGTGTGTGTGTTAGGTGTCCAGGTGTGTCCGTCTCCAGGCTTCTCTGTCCATGGAGGTTCTCCAGGCAAGAAGAATGAAGTGGATTGCCACACCCTCCTCCAGGGGATCTTCCCAACCCAGGGATCAAACCCCGGTCTCTGGCATCGCAGGCAGACTCTTTACCATCTGAGCTGCAAAGGGGAAGCCGACATAAAAAAAGCATAGAAAGAAGCTAGGTAGACTGATTTAAAAGAGAAAGATAATGGGGGAGAGTGAAACTAGCTGGTAAACTATGTGATTTAAGGACTATTAAGTGTAGTCATTCCATGTGTTTATTAAGAGAGCAAATGTAGAGATTCTGGAAAGGGAAAGGAGATGCTCACAATTAGCGGAGTTGCTAGTCTTCCCTTGGAAGAATTTAATATTCCTTAGGAAGGAAACTGTGTCTCAGGCACTGCTCTAACCACTTGAAGATTGTTAACTGATTTAATCCTTTGAAATTATCCTAATCTTGTGATGGTTCTAAATACTTAAATGAACTTGGCATTCGGAGTCTGATGACATTTAGATATTCATTTTTTAAAAACTCTTTATATAAATGGAGAAGAGCACATCTTTATCTTTTCCTCACCAAAAATGACACCTGCTCCATTTTCTATGGCATAATTTTTAAAAGGTGGTTTTTCATGTTTTGCTCAATTCTATCTTGGCACCTAGATGTGAAACCATTTTCTTTTTTCCTCAATTGCAGAAGAGTTCGATCTGGTAGTGGTATATCTGTTATAACCTCAACTTCGGTGGATCAGAGGTTGCCAGAGGAACCAGTTTTGGAAGATGAACAGCAACAACTAGAAAAGAAACTACCTGGTAAGACAGTCTTCGTATTTGAATTTTATAGCCTGTTAGAGATTTTCTGTCTCTAAGGCAAAGATGGAGGTAAAATATATTTAGCTAATGACGTTATTGCTATGTTTCTTTACCTGACCTTAGTCAGAAAGGAGACACTTTGCATATGCTTTTTGGATTTTAATATATGTATAGAATGTACTGATGCACCTTTGTTCTAGCTCTGAAATTGAAATCTATTTAACACTTACCAGAAATTTTATAAATGTTATCTATAAAGCACTGAAAATTGGTAAGTCTTTAAGGTAATGGCTTAATACCACCAGTATAGAAATAGAATGTAAGGTTGCCTTCTGTTGTTTTCTCATGTTGTTATAGAATCAAAAGCTCCTTGATAGCAAGAAGCTATTTTAAATTTAATAGGAACCTAATTTAAATTACCCTCATTTACAATGAGAAATTCATCATACTATTAAAATATTTTCTGGTGGTTATGAATTATTAATATGAAATGATAATTGATACTGAGACACCCTAATGAAATTTATTATGGAGTCAAGAAAATGGTAAATACTCTGTCAGTGTCATTTTGCTGCATTTCAGGTGCTCAGGGAATAACCGACCTGCTGAGGACACTACTAGCTCTCCTGCCCTCCTCTTCAACTAAATTACTTTTTGTTCACTGAAACTGCTTCTGGAAAATGTTCTTTATGGAAGTGTGTTGAGTAGAGTGAAGAATCTAAACGTTAATAATACATGGTCCATGCCCTCTAGAAGGTTAGGATACAACTGAGGATTTAAGACATCCATATAAAAAACCATCAAAGCAATGCATAACTGTGATAAATTCATGAAGACAGAATTATAGATACACAGCAGAGCTTACTTGTGGTCAGTTAGCACAGACTGGCAAATACACTGGCAGTTAAATCTCTATGGAAGAGGTCACAGTGGAATTGAGATTTGAAGATCAACAGGGTCATTACAGGGCTGGGAAAGAGGAACATTTCAGGTTAATAATCATGGGACTAAAGTCTTCAAGCAAATAAGGACAGGAATCCTTAGAATTTGAAATTTTCTTTTTCTGTTGGTGGAAGATATTTAATTATTTTTTTGGCTGCACTGGGTCTTCATTGCCATGCAAGGGCTTTCTATAGTTGAGGTGAGCTGGGTCAACTCTGAATTATGGTGTGCGGGCTTCTCATTGCAGTGGCTTCTCTCTGTTGCTGAGCAAAGGCTCTGGACAAGCTGGCTTCAGTAACTGGAGCTCTCAGGCTTAGTTGTCCCACGGTGTGTGGAGTCTTCCTGAACCAGGGATCGAACCCATGTCCCCTGCATTGGCAGGTGGGTTCCTGTCTACTGTGCCACCAGGGAAGTCCAGCATTTCGGTTTTGAACAAGATGTGACATTATTAGAGGTTTTGGTTAATGCATTCTTTCTTTCAACAGCTGTTTATTATGTGCAGAAATGGGGCCAGATTTTGAAATTAAAAAGGTACATAGGGACTTTCAGTTTTTGTTGTTTTTTTTAATTGAGGTAAAATTTGCTTAACATAATATTGATCATTCAAAGTCAGCTAGCCTGGGTGCCTTAAACAGCAGCAATTTACTTCTTACAATTCTGGAGGATAGAAAAGTGTGTAATCAGGATGCCATCCAATTCTGTTCCTGGTGAGGGCGCTTTTCCTGACTTGCAGATGGCTGCACTCTCACCAGATCCTCACTTGGCTTTTTCTGGGTGTGTGCACATGAAAAGAGAAAGATGACTCTCCCTTTTCTAATAAGGCCACTAATTCATAATGAAGGTCCCATAGTCATGACTTTATCTTAACCCGAATTATAAAGGTCCCCTCTCCAAATACCAGCCCACTGCTTCCACATCTGAATTGATAGAGTGGAAAACACTCAATCCAAAACAATGGCCATAGCTAGTTACTCAACATTCTCCCTTTTCCCCAGTCCCTGGTAATCATCAGCCTGCTATCTGTGTCTTTGGATTTACCCCCTCTGAATATTTCATAGAAACAGTGTTATGCAGTTGGTATTCTTTTATGTCTGGCTTTTTTCACTTAGCATAGTATTTTTGAGATTTTATCCACAATGTTGTTCAGTTGCTCAGTTGTATCCTACTCTTCGCAACCCCATGGACTGCAGCATGCCAGGCTTCCCTGTCTTTCACCATCTCCCAGAGTTTGCTCAAACTCATGTCTATCGAGTCGATGATACCATCCAACCATCTCATCCTTTGCTGTCCCCTTCTCCTCCCGCTTTCAGTCTTTCCCAGCATCAGGGTCTTTTCCAATGAGTCAGCTCTTTGCATCAGGTTTCCAAAGTATTGGAGCTTCAGCTTCAGCATCAATCCTTCCAATGAATATTCAGGACTGATTTCCTTTAGGATTGACTGGTTTGATATCCTTGCAGTCCAAGAGACTTTCAAGAGTCTTCTCCAACACCACAGTTCAAAAGCATCAGTTTTTCGGTTTTCAGCCTTTTTTGTGGTCCAAGACCCCCTGGAGAAGGGAATGGCTACCCACTCCAGTATCCTGGCCTCCAGAATTCCATGGACTGTATAGTCCATGGGGTTGCAAAGAGCCAGACATGACTGAGGGGTTTCCACTTTCACTTTTCTCACATCCATACATGACTACCAAAACATAGCTTTGACTATACAGACCTTTGTTGGTGAAGTGATGTCTCTGCTTTTTAATATGCTAAGTTTGCATGTATCATTACTTCATTCCTTTCTCTGGCTGAGAGGACTTGCATTTTTAAAGTGGCAGAGTGAAATGGGTGTTGCCTCTTCTGAAACCACAAAGGAGTAAAAAGAACAAGAAAACAAAACTTGCTTACCATCTCTGATCTCTCATCTAAGTGCCGTGTTTAAGGAAAGTGTCTTCAGTGGAGGCCAGGCAGGAACGTGGGAAGAAGCCAAAAGGATGCTCACAGCTACATATCTCAAGACAAAGTGTGAAGTGACAGTTCTTGAAATAGATTGGGAACAATGGGCATGGCGTGCTGCACGGGCTGGGAGCGAGAGCTTCCCGTGTCTGGGGTTGGCTCCCAGGAGAAGCACGTGAGGCAAACACAAAGCTGAGCTGACACTGCTGAAAACACAGAAGGGACATGGAGCATGGAATTTTTTTTTTTTTTTAAGTAAAATAAAATGGGTGCAAACACTGTTAGCAAGGATCAGAGAAAGAAAATTGTTGACCTGAGGATAGTCTAAAATTCATTACCTTGGTGTTCTTCAAAGAAGGAAACTGAATAATAGGTTGGAAAAACTAGTTTACTGAGTGTCCTCTGCATAGTGATTAGGGCACAACTTGCTCTTCAGTGTGAAACCCAGGAGGAGTCGTATCATCTTACCTCTATTTTCAGAAACCGTTCTGTTTGTTAAAATTGAAAACAGAATGGCACAGTTTTATGCAAAGGAAAAAGAGGTAGAAAGGGAAGGACTTTCCTGGTGATCCAGTGGTTAAGACTCTGGGCTCCCAATGCAGGGAGCTAGGGTTCAATCGCTGGTTGGGGAAATTAAGATACCTCACGCATGGTGGCCAAAGAAAAAGAGGTAGAAAGGGAGAAGTTTGTGGTATAGAGGAGAGAGAGGGTCAGTTGCTGAACAAAGGTCGTAGAAAAAGGAAAGGGTAGAGTAACAGGGAAGGTATGGAGAATGAGTGATGATGGAGAAGTTCTGTCGAAAGATTATTCCAGAAACCGAGTTTTGGGCGTTCTGAATGCTGTGATGCGGTCATCTTCAGGGGAGGGTATGTGAACAAGATGCTGAGTGGAAAGGCCTGTACCTGGTGCTTATCCGTGAGGGCAGAGGCGGGCGGGAAGCTTAGGGAGTTCTTATCTGCAGGTCCGTTACTCATTGACGATGTGCCGTGGAGTTTTTCCTTTGAAAATGTCTGTTGAACATCATATGGCTTTTCATAATCGTCCTGTCTCTTGTCTGAAAGTAACCTTTGAAGATAAGAAGCGGGAGAACTTTGAACGGGGCAACCTGGAGCTGGAGAAGCGGAGACAAGCGCTCTTGGAGCAGCAGCGTAAAGAGCAGGAGCGCCTGGCCCAGCTGGAGCGGGCAGAGCAGGAGAGGAAGGAGCGGGAGCGCCAGGAGCAGGAGCGCAAAAGACAACTGGAGCTGGAAAAGCAGCTAGAGAAGCAGAGGGAGCTGGAGCGGCAGAGGGAGGAGGAGCGAAGGAAGGAAATCGAGAGGCGGGAGGTGAGCAGCTGGAAACAGTCGTGTCGTGTCATTAACACGGGCGCTCTTCTAGAATCGTTTAAGTGTCAGTAGTATATTGGGGCTTCCCTGATGGCTCAGTAGGTAAAGAATCCACCTGCAGTGCAGGAGATGGCAGGAGACGCAGATCCGATCCCTGGTCTGGGGAACTGAGATTCGAACATGCCCTGTGCTTGGTCGCTCAGTCGTGTCCAACTCTCTGCGACCCCGTGCACTGTAGCCCCGCCAGGCTCCTCTGTCCATGGGATTCTCAGGCAAGAATACTGGAGTGGGTTGCCATGCCCTCCTCCAGGGGATCTTCCCAACCCAAAGATCCGAACCTAGGTCTCCCACATTGCAGGCAGATTCTTTATACTATCTTAGTTTGAAGAAACAAAATTTTAAGAAAGCATAAAAATATGGCCGTCCCTGATGGCTCAGTGGTACAGAATCTGCCTGTCAGTGCAGGAGATGCGGGTTTGATCCCTGGAATGGGAAAATCCCCTGGAGAAGGAAATGGCACCCAGTCCGGTATTCTTGTCTGGAAAATCCCATGGACCGAGGAGCCTGGCAGGCTACACTCCTTGGTGTCACAAAGAGTCAGAGACAAGTGAGTGACTGAGCACAACACAACAATAATATATTAACCCAGTCTTGTTTTTTTCTTTTTACAATTCAGTAGTTTTAGTTATTCACGAAGTTGTGTGACCATCACCACTGATTCATCACCCTGAAAAGAAATTCCTTAACCATTAAGGAGTTACTACTCCCCTTTCCCATTGCCCCTTGCCCTTAACAACCACAGATTTACTTTCTGTCTCTACACCTTTGCCTATTCTGGACATTTTGGATAAATGGAATCATAGAATATGTGGCTTTTTGTGTCTGGCTTTAACTTTCAAGGTTCATCCAGTGTGTAGATTGAATAAATACCTATTCCTTTTTATAACTGAGTAATATTCCATTACCTGGGTAGACAACATTTTATTTATCTACTTATCAACTTGATGGACATTTGGGTTTGTTTTTTTCCTACCTTTTGGGTATTTTGAATAATGTTGCTGTGAACATTCATACACAAGTTTTTGATAACTGAGTCTTATGACAAACTATTCCTATCAATTATGTATTTTTTAGCCTTTTTTCTGCATTCATATACACATATAGAAAGGTTCATATGGTGGAGAGGCTGAGGGTTTACTGAAATTGTTTTTTAAACCACTGTAATGGTACCACACTAAATAAAGTGTTTGTCATCTTTTTCTTTTTCCACTTTAGAAAACAAGTCTAGTAATCTTTACTGTATTTTACCGAAGGCTTCCTAAATTTGGTACCATACCTGGATACGGGCCAAGCCAATCTCTTGTCTGTCTTTCCAGTTTTAGTATGTTGTGACAGAAGCAATGCTGTGATCCTCTTGTGTGGATGAAATGTATTTTAAAGATGAGGGATTTTTTTCTTTATAAAAAAATAATACTTTGGTTTCATCTTCTGATGAATGCTTTTGAAAACTTCTAGCTATAAGGTGCCTTTTCATTTAGGCATACACACACAGATAATAGCAAGATTTTCCTTTCCAGAATGACAACCAAAAGATAGGCCACCTTTCCTTCTTTAATTTTTTTTTAAAGCATTTCAGAGTGTTTGTTCAGAACTATATAATTGGCATTTACGATGTGTCAGGCATTGGTTAAGTTCCTGGAGATGTTGTGGTGACTAGGTACCCACCTGTCCTCCAGGCCCTTACAGTATAGCTGGAGCACAAATATGTAAGAAGCAGTTATGATACAATGAAGAGGGCCAGGCGCCCTGACACTCCCTCTGCCCAGCAGCCATCAGAGTCAGGGCTGAAGAGAGCTGACGTTGCTGGAAAAATTACAGAGCCTTCTGTGCTGACAAGGAAACAGATGATTAGGGACAAGCTTGAGATAAATAATTTCTCCTATGACAGAAGAAATAATAATTACTCGTTTGATGGAAGAAAGTTTTTTTTTGTTTTGTGTTTTAGTTCTGGGGGTTTTCCTAGGTTAACTTGCCTTTTTTGAAAAGACAATTTTGTTGTATTTGGCTGCTCTAGGCTGAGCGACTTCACTTTCACTTTTCACTTTCATGCATTGGAGAAGGAAATGGCAACCCACTCCAGTGTTCTTGCCTGGAGAATCCAGGGGGAGCCTGGTGGGCTGCTGTCTATGGGGTCGCAAAGAGTCGGACACGACTGAAGCGACTTAGCAGCAGCAGCAGCAGCAGCAGCAGGTCTTAGTTGCAGCATGTGAGATCTTTAGTTGAAGCATGTGGTATCTAGCTCCTTGACCAGGGATCGGACCCGGGCATCCTGCATTGGGATCTCAGAGTCCTAACCAGCAAGGAACTTCCATAATTTTCCTTATTTTCTTTTATGAGTCAGTAAATAAGGAAGAGCAGGTTTACTTACTACACCAAGCATCCTTAAAGGCCTAAGGAATCGAATGTCAGTGATCCAGTAGTCCTTTCTGTTCTCAACCCCTGTGACTGTGATTGCCTTTCTGAATATTCTCTTTTTTCCCCATAGAAGCAATAACATATTTGTATGAAATGTTGTGCTGTTTTATAATGAAAGTCATTTGTCATGTTTAATACCACTTCATCCCTAAAAGAAAAGACTTACGAGATGTAACGTTTATTAAGAGACATTGAAGAGTGTAAGAACTGAGCAGTTAATAAATCATCTGTTTGTGTATGTCACAGGCTGCGAAACGGGAGCTTGAAAGGCAAAGACAGCTTGAATGGGAACGGAATCGAAGACAAGAACTATTAAATCAAAGAAACAAAGAACAAGAAGACATAGTTGTACTGAAAGCAAAGAAAAAGACTTTGGAATTTGAATTAGAAGCTCTAGTGAGTAGTTTGATTGTGCTTTGGGAACCCACTTGCATTGAATTGTTAAATGCTAATGATTCTTATTTTTCACTTGTTAAAGAATGATAAAAACATCAATTAGAAGGAAAACTTCAGGATGTCAGATGTCGATTGACAACCCAAAGGCAAGAAATTGAGAGCACAAACAAATCTAGAGAGTTGAGAATTGCAGAAATCACCCATCTACAACAGCAATTACAGGTGAGAAAATATGTCCCTTAAAAGCCTTTTGGCTTCCTTTCTTTGATTCATTTCATTCACTTATTCACACAGCAAGCATCTAGCAGGCCAAGATGAAGCAGACAGGGTACTTGCCTGAAAGTAGTTGTTGCTCAGTTGCTAAGTCCTGTCCGACCCTGTGACCCCATGGACTGCAGCACCCAGGCTTCACTGTCCTTCACTATCTCCCAGAATTTGCTCAGACTCACGTCCATGGAGTTGGTGATGGCATCCAATCAGCTCATCCTCTGAAAGTAGGCTGTCTGGTAATTCAGCACACTTGCTGGGACTGCTGCATGCCAACTCAGTGCAAGCACCGGTAAGAACTGAGGATCCAGCAGTGGATAGTAGAGACAGAAACCCTGCCCTCAGGGAGCTTACCTTCTGTTTGCAGGGTAGACAGGGACTCAGGAAATAAGACTAGTATGTTCTCTATTAGAAGAGGGAAAGTTGCTCTGGAGAGCGAGTAGGGAAGAGAGTCTCCAGTAGAGAGGCCTGTGATTTTAAGTAATGTGGTCAGGTCAGGCATCTCTGTGAGTATGATGTTGGGGCAAAGACTTGAAAGAGGTGAATGGCTGAGCCAGATGGACATCTAGCAGAGCAAGTTCCAGGTAGGGCAACAGTTGTGCAGAAGAACTAAGGCTATAAGCTGGTCTCTGGGATGTCAGTTACAGCAAGGAGACAGCTATGGTTGGAGCAGTTGGGGGCTGGATCATGCAGGACCTGTGGTCTACTCCTGGGACTTTGGCTTTACCATGATAACCACAATAAAGAAGTACAATTAAGTGTATGAGGGGGAGTTCCAGAGATACGTGTATAGAGAATAGTTGGAGACACAATGGAGTACTCTAAGCAGTTCTGCTTTCGTTTTATTACCTATTCAGCCTTCACCACCAAGTTATTAAAATTTCATCTGGTTTGGTTTCAAGTGTTGAGTTAGAGGGGGTATCCAGTTCATGTAGATACTGTTCTGCACACCATCCTAAAAGGTGATCAGTTTTAGACACCATGACTTTAATTTCAGCTTCTTTTTCTCAGCCTGACAGTTTTGAGATTTATCCATATTTTTGAGTGAATCAGTCCTTTGTTCCTTTTCATCAGTTTAGTCAGTTCAGTCACTCAATTTTGTCCAACTCTTTTTGTGACCCCATCCCTGTCCATCACCAGTTCCCAGAGCTTGCTCAGACTCATGTCCATTAAGTCGGTGATGCCATCCAACTATCTCATGCTGTCGTCCCCATCTCCTCCTTTACCAGTGAGTCAGTTCTTCGCATCAGGTGGCCAAAGTATTGAACTTCAGCTTCAACATCTGTCCAATTCAGGACTGATTTCCTTTAGGATTGACTGGTTTGATCTTGCAGTCCAAGGGACTCTCAAGAGTCTTCTCCAGCACCACAGTTCAAAAGCATCAATTCTTCAGCATTCAGCCTTCTTTATAGTCCATCTCTCACATTCGTACATGACTACTGGAAAAAGCAGAGCTTTGACTAGATGGAAAATTTGGCATTACTTTGTTGGCAAAGTAATGTCTCTCCTTTTTAATATGCTGTCTGTGTTGGTCATAGCTTTTCTTCCTTTTCATCACTGAGTAGCATTTCCTTGTTTATTCCATCACCTGCTGAGGGACATTTAGGTTTTTTCCAGTTTTGGACTTTATGACTAAAGCTGCAATGAGAATTTACTTATATTTCTTTATGTGGAAATATATTTTATTTCTCTTGGTTAAATTTTAGGAGGGGAATTACTGTCATATAAGTATGTGCTTAGCCATGTCAGAGTCTATCAAACTGTTTCTACAGTGGTTGTGTCATTTCACATTCTCACCAGCAGTGCACCAGCCCTTCAGCTGCCCCTCACTCTCGCCAGCACTCCCTTTTGTCATTGTTTTTAGCGTCTCTGGTGGGTGGGCAACCATGTCTCATGTAACTTTAATCTGCATCTCCCTGAAGGCTGAATGCTGTTGGCTGTTGGTTCTTATGTGTATTAGCGTGCATCTTCTGTATGTGTTTTGTGAATAAATCTTTAACTCATCCTTTATTGGGTTGCTTATCTTATTATCACAGTTCTTTATATAGTCTTATAAGAAGTCCTTTGTCAGATAGGTGTTTTGCAAATATTTTCACCTAGTCTCTGGCTTGCCTTTTCATTTTTGTAATGGTGTTTCTTAAAGGGCAGATGTTTTAACTTTTAAAGTTCAATTTATTTTTTCTTTTATGGTTTTTTATGTTCTCTCCGAGAAAGCTTTGACTATCCCAAGGTTGAAGATATTTTCCCTTATGTTTTCTTCCAGGAGTTTTATACTTTTATCTAACATACTTAGTTCTGTGATCCAGTTTTGGTTGATTTTTACGTTAAGTGCAAGGTAAGGTAATGAGAGTTACTTTTTTCCATACTGACACCCAGTTTGTTCTATCAATGTTTATTAAAAACCTTAGTAGTTTGTTGATAATCAGCTGACCACCTTTGTAAAAATCTTTCCTAGACTCTCTTTTGT
Source organism: Tragelaphus eurycerus (assembly GCA_935064755.1). NCBI lineage: Eukaryota > Metazoa > Chordata > Mammalia > Artiodactyla > Bovidae > Tragelaphus > Tragelaphus eurycerus. The sequence goes on from CAKXYN010000009.1 coordinate 46,942,646, forward strand.
TCCACTGATCTACATCTATCCTTTTACCAGTATTTCCCTCTGTTGACCTGCAACTGTGGAGATTTTAAAGTGTTTTTTCCTCATTTATTTTATTAATATGGTGCTTTACATTGATTTAAATTTGAATGTTAAACCAACTTTCCATTCTTGGGGTAAACTGCCCTTCAGTTCAGTTCAGTTCAGTCGCTCAGTCATGTCTGACTCTTTGCGACCCCATGGACTGCAGCACACGAGATCTCCCTGTCCATCACCAACTCCCAGAGTTTACTCAAATTCATGTCCATTGAGTTGGTGATGCCATCCAACCATCTCCTCCTCTGTCGTCCCCTTCTTCTCCCGCCTTCAATCTTTCCCAGCATCAAGGTCTTTTCCAATGAGTCAGTTCTTTGCATCAGGTGGCCAAAGTATTGGAGTTTCAGCTTCAACATCAGTCTTTCCAACGAACACTCAGGACTGATTTCCTTTAGGATTAACTGGTTATGTCTCCTTGCAGTGCAAGGGACTCTCCAACACCACAGTTCAAAAGCATCAATTCTTTTGCGCTCAGCTTTCTTTATAGTCCAACTCTCACATCCACATGTGACTACTGGAAAAACCATAGCCTTGACTAGACGGACCTTTGTTGACAAAGTAATGGTTCTGTTTTTCAATATGCTTTCTAGGTTGGTCATAACTTTTCTTCCAAGGAGTAAGTGTCTTTTAAATTCATGGCTGCAGTCATCATCTGCAGTGATTTTGGAGCCCCAAAAAATAAAGTTTCCCCCTCCGTCAGTCTCTCGCATCAAGAAGCTTCCATAAGCCTCTTATCCTTCTCCATCAGAGGGCAGACAGACTGAAAACCACAATCACAGAAAACTAACCAATCTAATCACATGGACCACTCATTGAAACTGCCCTTAGTCATGGTGTATTATTGTTTTAAAAAATTATTGTTTAGATCAACATTATTATTATGAGTTTTTTATTTAAATTCATGGGGGATATTAGTTTCACTTCTCATAATGTCCTCATCTAGCTTTGGTATCAGGGTAATAAGGAAATAAATAAGATATATTCTTTTTTATTTTCTAAGAATTATATGGAATGGTAGTCTTCCCTTGATATCCATGGGGCTCTGGTTCCAGGTTAACTGAGGATACCAAAACCCATGGATGCTCAAGTTCTTTATGTAAAATGGATAGTATGATAGTCCCTATGTGTCTGCATATTTGAATTGAAATTTGATCCTAGACTTGCTGAATCCAGATGGACTGGATGGTAGACTGTGGTGGTAGCTGCTGTTTATTGAAGGCCTGGCATGTGAAGACCTTAATGTGAATATTAAATCAGATCAGATCAGATCAGTTGCTCAGTCGTGTCCGACTCTCTGCGACCCCATGAACTGCAGCACGCCAGGCCTCCCTATCCATCACCAGCTCTCGGAGTTCACTCAGACTCACATCCATCGAGTCAGTGATGCCATCCAGCCCATCTCATCCTCTGTCGTCCCCTTCTCCTCTTGCCCTCAATCCCTCCCAGCATCAGAGTCTTCTCCAATGAGTCAACTCTTCGCATGAGGTGGCCAAAATACTGGAGTTTCAGCTTTAGAATCATTCCTTCCAAAGAAATCCCAGGGCTCATCTCCTTCAGAATGGACCAGTTGGATCTCCTTGCACTCCAAGGGACTCTCAAGAGTCTTCTCCAGCACCACAGTTCAAAAGCATCAATTCTTCGGCTCTCAGCCTTCTTCACAGTCCAGCTCTCACATCCATACATGACCACAGGATAGACCATAGCCTTGACTAGGCGAACCTTTGTTGGTAAAGTAATGTCTCTGCTTTTGAATATGCTATCTAGGTTGGTCATAACTTTCCTTCCAAGGAGTAAGCGTCTTTTAATTTCATGGCTGCAGTCACCATCTGCTGTGATTTTGGAGCCCAGAAAAACAAAGTCTGACACTGTTTCCACTATTTCTCCATCTATTTCCCATGTAGTGATGGGACCAGATGCCATGATCTTCGTTTTTTGAATGTTGAGCTTTAAGCCAACCTTTTCACTCTCCACTTTCACTTTCATCAAGAGGCTTTTGAGTTCCTCTTCACTTTCTGCCATAAGGGTGGTATCATCTGCATATCTGAGGTTATTGATATTTCTCCCGGCAATCTTGATTCCAGCTTGTGTTTCCTCCAGTCCAGCATTTCTCATGATGTACTCTGCATATAAGTTAAATAAACAGGGTGACAATATACAGCCTTGACGTACTCCTTTTCCTATTTGGAACCAGTCTGTTGTTCCATGACCAGTTCTAACTGTTGCTTCCTGACCTGCCTACAGATTTCTCAAGAGGCAGATCAGGTGGTCTGGTATTCCCATCTCTCTCAGAATTTTCCACAGTTTATTGTGATCTACACAGTCAAAGGCTTTGGCATAGTCAATAAAGCAGAAATAGATGTTTTTCTGGAACTCTCTTGCTTTTTCCATGATCGAATTCCACAATACCCTAGTAAGAGCAGTATCATTACTCTCATAAGTGGGAAAGTGAAGATTCTAGAAGGGAATATTCTGTTTCAGAATCAGTTTCTAGCTGGGCAACAAGAATCCAAATTTAACCCAGTTTATGTTACTTCAATGGAGAAGGCAATGGCACCCCACTCCAGTGCTCTTGCCTGGAGAATCCTGGGGACAGGGGAGCCTGGCGGGCTGCTGTGTATGGGGTCACACAGAGTCGGACACGACTGAAGTGACTTAGTAGCAGCAGCAGCAGATGTTACGTCAAAACTTTCCTTCTTAACTTGACACCACCCTGCCTCCCTAGGTAACCCTTTCAGCTTCTCTCTCAAAATCCTGTATGAAAGTATGAAAGTGTTAGTTTTTCAGTTGCATCCGACTCTTTGCGACCCCATGGACTGTAGCCTACTGTGCTCCTCTGTCCATGGGATTCTCTGGGCAAGAATAATGGAGTGGGTAGCCATTCCCTTCTCCAGCGGATCTTCCTGACCCAGGGATTGGACCCGAGTCTCCTGCATTGCAGGCAGATTCTTTACTGTCTGACCCACCAGGGAAGATTAAAACCCTATATATTTCTTAAAAACTTTGTCTCGCCACCTTTCTTAGTTATCAGACTCCAGTCTTAGTGCAGTTGGTCCACCTGTGCAGATTCAACCAACCCTAGGATTCAGAGTGCCAATCATACTTAGCTATTCTATGTAAGGGACTTGAACGTCCCTGGGTTTTTTATTGTGGAGATCCTGAAACCAGTACTTCATGGATACCAAGGGATTACTGTTTCTTGCTTAAATTTTTGGTGGCATTCACTAGTGAAGCCTTATGGACCTGGACATTTCATTGTGGTAGGACTTATAATCACAAAATTTGTTTAGTAGATACAGGGCTATTCCAGTTTTCTATTTGTGCTATATTCTTTTTTGATAATTTGTATCTTTCAGTGAATGTGTCTGGATCATCTAAGTTAACAAATTTATTTGTATAAAATTGTTTACTGTATTCTCTTATTATTCTTTCCAAGTCTGTAGCGTCTGTAGTGATGTTACATCCTGATGTTGAGAATTTGTGTCATTTACCTCCCATTCCTACTTCTCTCCTTCTCTTTGTTCTCTCCCTTCTCTTCCACCTCCCTCTTTTCTCCAACAGTCTAGCTGGGAACTAATTGGCTTTATTGATGTTTTTTAAATAAATGTTTTATTTTATTGTTTTTTTTTCTCTATGGTATCTCTGTTTTCTATTTCATTTACTTTGGCTCCTTATTATTTCCTCCCATTTACTTATTTTGGATTTAATTTGCTTCTATCTAGACTATTAAGAAGAAGCTTAGATTATTGAGTTTGGACCTTTCTTGATTTCTGATAATGTATAAACATGTTAAGCTGTAAATTTCCTTCCAAGCATCGTCATAGCCATATTACACAAATTGTAACATGTTGTATTTTTATATTCATTCCATTCAGAACCTGTTTTGATTTCCTTTGTCATTTCTTTGAAGGGTTATTTAGATTTATGCAGTTTATTTTCCAAATACTTGGATTTCTTTTTTCTGAGCTGTCTGATTGATTTCTGGCTTATTTATGGTATGATCTGTGAGCACAGTCTGTGTGATTTTAGTCCTTTTAAGTTTATTGAGACCTATGCTGTAGCTCAGCATGTGATCTGTCTGGTGAATGTCCCATGCACTCTGTTGAGGCTGAGTAGGGTGTCCCCCAAATGTAAGCCAATCAAGTTGGTTCTTAGTGTTGTTCATATCTTCAGTGTCCTCCCTGATTATCACAGAAATCCTAATTAATTTGAGATTTGAAATATTAGGATATGACATATAATGTAAATAGTATCAGAAGTTCACTGCTAGAAATTATTTGAAAATATTTTAAAATGCATGCACAAATATGATCTTTTCTATGTTAACTCTTTGTGTCTTTCACTATTTATGAGAAGTTTCATAAAATATGCCCTTAGAAAATTTAGGACTGAAAACCGTAGGTTTATTTATTATCTCTGAATGCTGTGTATCCATACATATGTTTATGATTGATGCTTACTGTGTTTAGTTATTGAAAATAAAATACAAATCAAGGTTCCTGAAAAAGCAGTGAAGTTAAAAATAATGCATGGTTTGAAGAAAGTCAGGTACATAGTAGGCAATGATATATCAGTTTTCTTTCTTTATAAGTATTAGCAGATTCTTGCTATGCAAATAAGTCAAGTACTCCTTCATATTGATGTGACCTATTTTTAGAAAGTTAGATTGTACATTTAGAAGTAATGTTGGGACTTCCCCAGTGGTCCACTGGTTAAGATTTTGTATCTCAGTGATTTTGAGCTGGGCTTCATCTTGATACTTCCTTGTTTGCCCTGGTTCAGGAAAGAAAATTTGGGATTGGTCAGAGACGTGGCCTTGGTTTAGTGAGGCGAATAAGAGGAGGAGCCCAGTTGGCTATGCTTTTTTGGGAAAATCTTCTGATTTGTGTATTCTGTTTTGTCTAAATTTGGCGGGATTGGGGAGAGTACTTTTGTTTGTGTGAATTATTCATGTGAGAAGATGCTTCCAAATGTTCTCCACTGAGCTGTATCGCCCTACAGTTGGGATGTATAGAACACAAAGATTTCTTACATACAAGCCAGTCGGTATCTAAAGGTGGTTGTTCCAGAAAGGATTGGTTTTTAGCCTCAGGTGAAAATTTTTCATGAAGACATTTTTACTTTTTCAAATGAAAAGTTAATACATAGAGATTTATTTTTCTTAAGTCAGAGCAAAAATGAAAGTCAAATGCATGCGTGCGTGCATGCTAAGTCACTTCAGTCATATCTGACTCTTCGCGACCTCATGGACTGTTGCCCTCCAGACTCCCCTGTCCATGGGATTCTCCAGGCAAGAATACTTGAGTAGCTGCCATACCTTCCTCCAGGGGATCTTCCCAACCTAGAAATCAAACCTGGGTTTGCATTGCAGGCAAATTCTTTACCACTGAGCCACTGGGGAAGCCCCAAAAGTTAAATATTCCTTAATAAAGGCTATAAAAGCTGTCTTTTTTCCTAATATATGTAGCAACTACATTGAATAATTTAAGCTGAACTTAGGCAAATACAGTTGATTCTCAAGTCACCTGTGAAAATGCCTCACAGTCCTGTACAATATGGTTTAGCTTTTATCTATGTCGGTTAAAGAATAGTCGATTCAAGATTTCTGTGCAGCTGTTTAAAACTGTGGCTTTATCCTCAGTGGTGGAACGACATATGGCAACTAAGATTCTAATTATTAAAGTCCTGGTTTGAATTCTGTTTCCGACTTCAGGTGTATGGTCACCCTCAGTTTGATCCTATTAGGATCAAAGTTCCTGACAGAACAGTTCCTGTTTAAACTACTGAGTCAGTTTACAAATATCAGGGTCACTGCATTTGTATTTGATCCTAGTGCAATTTGAGAGATCATTCCTTTCCATTTTCTCTGCTGAGTTGTACTTGTGGTTCACTTTTAAAAGCTTATAAATAGGCAGTAAGTCAATAAAAATGTAAGAAATATCAAGGGAGCTATAACTATCTTATTTAAACTTTATTTCAGTGAAAAGGATTTGGCAAACAATTAATTTCTTGGCAAGAAAACAACAACAACCCTGACTAGTGATTAAATGCCGTTTCACTGTAGTCGATTTGGGATGAGGTTAGGAGAATCTTTGAGGGAGCAGAAAATGGACCTGTGCCTCCCAGGACTTTGGATCTAAACATGGTAGTTTTCTCCACCATTCATCGCTGCGTTCTCTTTCTCTCCTAGGAGTCCCAGCAAATGCTTGGAAGACTTATTCCAGAAAAACAGATACTCAACGACCAATTGAAACAAGTTCAGCAAAACAGTTTGCACAGTAGGTGTTTTCTTTTTAAACTTGACATTTTCCTTCCTCACAGGCAAGAAATGAGAACCTGAAAAGCCATTTTTCCTCACTGCCAGTTTGTTTTTCTTATCTCACCATGTTTTTCTAAAACAGGGGATTCACTTCTCACACTCAAAAGAGCCTTAGAAGCGAAAGAACTGGCTCGGCAGCAGCTACGAGACCAACTGGATGAAGTGGAGAAAGAAACCAGGTCAAAATTACAGGAGATTGATATTTTCAACAATCAGCTGAAGGTACCTATTCTGTGTGTGCCCACATGTATGTCTTACTTTGTTAATTTTTCTAAGTGGCCAAGATGGTTAGTTGATATTTGACCTCCAAGCAGGAAAATTTATTCTGCTGGTTTGTCAGCCTTCATAAAAAGCCCTCACATTTATAGATGAACATTAAACAATCTGAGTTGAATTTTTGTCCTTTAAAAAATAAAAATGAATCTGGCCTCTTTAAATAAAGGGCTGAGTGAGTGGCCCCGACTTGACATCTGTCTTTCACATGAATACATTTTTGCACATCTTCATCCTTGTGTCTGTTGAGAACTCCATCACATTGAATTGCCAAAAGCTGGGTTCCAAAAGCTGCATCTTTCTTATGTTCTTTGAAGAAGATTGGAAAGGAACTGCTTCTCTTTGAAAGCTAAGACTTTTTTTTGCCCATTCTTACCTTCAGGATTGTCCTTGAACATAGATAGATCTTTGTTTTGTGACCTCACACTTTAAAATATTTTGGTTTCGTGGAGTAATTACCTTTGTCTCTGTGGTGGAAGTGGTAAATGGTTTTGTTAAATTTTCACAGTGTAACTTCAGAAAATTCCAGAGCTCCCAGGGAAGGTACAGGTGATGAAATCACAGCCTTTTTCTGATTTGGTGCTTTTGGTTTAACGTGACAGCTTTATCATCTTAAGAATGATTATTATCCTGTAATAAGATATCTTGAAATGCAAGCAGCTTATTTCCTGTTAACAGCAATCACATACTTTAGATTTAAGTAGATATTGAAGTTTTTAATCAGTTATGTTCTTTTAAAAAGTTGGATTTTACACTTTTTTTTTCCCCTCAAGTATTTTGTTTCCAACCTAAAATCCTTTGTACTTGCTTCTAGCCAGTTTAGCTTCTGATACTTAGGAAAGGTTTAAATACTTTTCTTCATTATTCTGTTCTTCATTATTAGAAATACAAAAACAAATTTGAAAGCATATTTGAGATTTTTAGTTGACTTTAGAATTTTGATTCTAGGCCAGCTTGTCTAGACATTTGAGTTTGAGGTATTTGTACTGTGTTTTCAGAGTAATAAGTAATGAGGTTTTCACAATTATACAATTCCAGGAAGATGATCTTAGGGGAAATATTATTTGAGCCAACTTACCTTTGTGAGTTTTTTTAAAATATTGCTTTCATGCTTACACTGAATATATGTTTCTATATGTGTATATGTGCATTCTATATATTTTCTGTATATGTACATATATGATTATGTGTCATATAAGTATTGGAATTACAGCTGTCAGTTCTCCTTCTCTAGAATAAATAGAAACACTGACATTACCTCTTATTATTACTTGTCACTATTTCAAGCAAAAAGAATATGGTGTTATGGCACCCTTGTAGTCCTTTTTAATAGTCTCTTGGAATATAAACTTAAGACATCTGAATAGGTGTCTTCTGACCCAGTACTCCAGATTTATGCCTTACTCTTAAGTTTCCTCTCTCTAAAAGTCTGGCCCAAAGCAAGGTTCACATGTCAGAAGATGGGCTCTGGCTGGTGGTTTGATAACGCCTAGATGGCACCCCACTCCAGTACTCTTGCCTGGAAAATCCCACGGACGGAGGAGCCTGGTAGGCTGTAGTGCATGGGGTCGCTAAGAGTCGGACACGACTGAGCGACTTCACTTTCACTTTTCACTTTCCTGCATTGGAGAAGGAAATGGCAACCCACTCCAATGTCCTTGCCTCGAGAATCCCAGAGATGGGGGAGCCTGGTGGGCTGCCGTCTGTGGGATCGCACAGAGCTGGACACGACTGAAGTGACTTAGTAGTAGATAACCTACAGACTGTTTTTGCTGTTGTACTGTTGTTGTTGCTAAAGAGAACACCCTGCAAATGTGATGTGAGTCACTCTCACTGTTTAGTTGACTAATGCTGACTTCAGTAGTAAGAGAGTTTTTAGACCTTTATTCTACTGGCCCTTTTTCCAAATATGTGTGTTTATCACTCAGTTGTGACTGACTCTTTGTGACCCCATGGACTGTAGCCCACCAGCCTCCTCTATTCATGGACTTCTCCAGGCAAGAATACTGCTGTGAGTCGCCATTTCCTTCTCCAAGGGATCTTTCCAACCCAGGGATTGAACCTGGGTCTCCCGCACTGCAGGCAGATTCTTTACCATTTGAGCCACCAGGGAAACTCGAATATGCTTGTTTTTAAATATTGCTTTCTGTTGTAACTTTTAGTTTTCCATTATTACTTTAAGTCAGTGTGGAGAGTAAAAAAAAATCACAAGTCAGTATGTAGTTACATTGTTTCATTATTTAAAACAAAAGTTTGGAGGACTTAGTGACCATATTATGTTTCTGACAGTTGTTATTTCTAGTATTCATCTCCAGCCTGGTGAGATCAAAACAGAAAAAGGTACACTGACGATCAAAAGATTTATAATTTGAAGGGAACAACTCTTGAGGCTGTAGCCCTTTGCCTGGCAAAGAAATAAAGCCACTCTTTCCTTCTTTTGCAAAAAAAAAAAAAAGATGTATAATTTGATTGAGACAGCTCAGAGGCAGATTTAAGATTTTAGCCCCTTGAGTATCTCCTATTTTCTTTGTTGTAATCACATTGGCGAATGTGAAGCTTTTTTATTTTTCTTTTTACTTTCGAGCTTATTCACTTTGTTGTTGGTGTTTAGTCACTAAGTCGTGTCTGACTCTTTTGTGATCCCATGCACTGTCATCCGCTAGGCTGCTTTGTCCATGGGATTTCCTAGGCAAGAATACTGGAGTGGGGTGCTGTTTTCTCCAGGGGAATTTCCCAACCCAGGGAGCAGATCTCTGTCTCTTGCACTGGCAGGCAAATTTGTTACCACTGGCAGTTATAATTTCTCCTAAGATGAGATGAATGAGGCGAGCCAGCACACTGACCCTTTGGGATTTCTTCCATGTGTCCCTTGGTACAATAGTACCTCCGCAACATCCTCGCTAATGTTGGCAAAAATTACTTCTGCCTTGCTGAAACACTTCAACTGTCCAGTAATTCCTCACATCAGGTTTGATGGTATGAATTTGGTCCATCCTAAACCTTCCTCTCCCCAGAGGAAACCAGCCTAGAGAGTATAGAAAAGAAATTAGGACTTAGTATTGTTTTATATTCCTATAAATTGTTTGTCTAGAGAAAGAAAGTTTAGTTCACCTGTTATCAACTCGTATGGTGACACTGGAGAAATACCTGTAGAACGTAGACTTTTAAAAGTAGTTCATCAAAGGGGACTTCCCTGGTCATCCAGTGGTTAAGACTGAGATTCCAGTGCAGGGGACTTGGGTTAGATCCATGGTCCGGGAACAAGGATACCACATGGTGTGGGGCATGGCCAAAAAAAGAAATCGTTGATCAGAACATTAAAACCTGTATTCAATTTCTAGGCCCGTAAATGAGGGTTCCATTTAGCAAAATCCAACTCTCATAGTTTCTTTGGTACAAAACTACTTGCAATAAGGCATTCACTTCTTTTGACGCACACTCACATTCATGTCCAGTTCCTTAGCGAGAAGGGCATGCAGGGAACAATACCACAGAGGTAAACAATCCACCTGCCAGTGCAGAAGGTGCGGTTTCTACCCCTGGGTCGGGAAGAAATCCCCTGGAGAAGACAGTGGCAGCACACTGCAGTACTCTTGCCTGGAAAACCCGTGGACAGAGAAGCCTGGTGGCCTGCAGTTCGTGGGGTCGCAGAGAGTGCCTGAGCGCAGCACATAGCACAGGGAATGAGAGTACCCTGTTTTAGCTCAGATTCCCACGCATAAGACTGTGTTCAGGAAGTATAATTGTATTCAGTTTCTTGAATGAGAAAGGGTTTAGAGGGTAGTATGCTGCTTCCTTTTTCTTTTTTTCTTTCTTTTTAATATGCAGTCTGGTTTAATCTTGTCTGCCGGCTGTCTAGTTCAGATTCATTCTTTTGAGAATTGCTCCTTTTTTATTCAGTTAAACAAGAATTACATTTATGCCTCCTCACTCAGTTTCTGATAACCAATGATGGAAGTACTCAAGTCATTAATTAAAAAGCAAATCAGTTACTTTTACAGTTAGATTAACAGATATTTATTTCAGATTAGTAGCAATCTACTAAAAATATAAACCATACCTACAGTCTGGTCAAGAACTGGTCAGAGCTATGGATCATATGACCTCTAGAATCTTGGACCTTTCCATTTCTATTTTACCTAATGGAAATTGAAGACTCATTTTTTTCCTCTTAGAAAAGACTACTTTTCCATGCGAGATTCCCAGGTGATGCTAGTGGTAAAGAATCTGCCTGCCAATGCAGGAGACACTAGTTGGATCCCTGGGTCAGGAAGATCCCCTGGACAAGGAAATGGAAACCCACTCCAGTATGCTTGCCCAGAGAATCCCATGAACAGAGGAGCCTGGAGGGCTGCAGTCCGCAGGGCCAGAGTCAGGCACAACTGAGCAACTGAGCGTACATTTTTGCATCCTTTTGTAGTAGACTGCTACCTTATAGATATATTTATGTTTTCCAGAAATGATCCCAAGTCAGAAATGTCTTTCTGATTTATTACCCAAAACCAAGAATGACTGTAAAAAGGAAAAAGAATGAATAAACTTGGCTTTTGTAGGTCTATCAAAAAGGGAGGAAATGATAGCACCCTCCTATTAAAGCCTTTGTGCTCGAATTCCAACTGATAGCCTTTTATTTTTACTACCTTTTGTGTGAACAGTAAATTTCAGTGGACCAAATTTATCTATCAAGTTTTCTGCTTTTAAAATGTATTCTATATGCAGCAACTATTTTATCATGCTTAGGAATCAATAATCTCATATTCATGTTCTAGAAACCTCAATTAAAAAGTTCAATTATTTTTTACTTTTCTCTTTTTATCTCATTTTTCAGGAAAATCAAAACAATTTTTGGGGGGAATCTGTTTGCCTTAAGAGCATATAGAATCATTCTGATCATTATTTTTCTTACCTACAGTGCTTAGCTGTAGGTGTAAAATTATGGTTCTAGCAAGTGTCAAATACCATTACGAATAGGAACTTTTTAGACAGCAGCACTTGACCTCACATTGCCTTTGGCAATGTTAGTAGTTACTGGCATAGTTTTCTTTGGCTCTTATCGGTTATTGTTCCATATTTTAATATTCTCACTATGATACAGAGCAGCAACATAAAGTGCAGCTTAATAGTTTTCAGGACTCTGTTGTAAGCTAAAACAGAATCCACGCAAAGCGTCTAGATGTTATGTTTTGTGCTGAAAAGTCGAGTCCTTGTTGGTCCCCGCTAGGCACCGTGTGCTGGCTGGGTTCTAGCGTGAATGGCGTTTATATTAGAGCGTTTTTTCCGGTCAGTGGCAATGGAGGAGGCAGTGTTTCAGTGCCTGGCGGTTCTCCTGGGCAGTGTCATCCACTTAGACTTCTTTCTAAAGCTTTCCCTGCCCTGCTCAGGCAATGCACATCTTTCTCAAACTAAGAATGGTGAACCATCTCCAGCTCTGTGCTTCAGTTTCCCCTATGAAGATGAGTGCTCAGTGTCTAAAACAGCATTTACCGTGAAGTGCTAATAAGCCTTCTTTGTAAAAGTTAATCATGATTAATTATTATAAATCATGGACTATGAGTGAATCTTTCCTTTTGAAAAATTGTGTGTCTATTGGTGTGGGTGTGTGATGGAAGCTCTGAACTACGAGATGGATAAGGTACTATATACTGTAGTCTTTATACCAAGCATATTTTAGATCATTGAATTTGCCATGTGGCTACAAAAATTTGAAAGACCATACTTGGTCATTATTTGGGTCAATATGCATATTTTCATCAACAGATAGTATAGTCAGTATACTATTCCAAAAATGGATCATCTTTTATTTCTCAGAAAAATGTGAGTATTTAGGACTGATTCAGGGTTAAGAATTACGTTCCTTAATATACTTGGGAAATCCAGGCTTTGTAAATTAGATACAAGTTGCTATTAGAAATATAAACTCTGCCTATAATGCTACCAGTTCTAAAAATTGCTCCTAGGAACTGAATTGTTGTTGAAATGAGAATGCCAGTTAGAGTAAATAAGGTTCTTGGCTTTACTGAGGCTTTTATGCTCTTGGTTTCAGACACTTGCTTTCAATGGCAGGCTCATTCATTATGAAGGCAGTGAAAGGCAAAATGTTTAGCAACCAGGGAAGAAAAGAAAAGAGCTGGAGAAGGAACTGCAAAACAGAATGAGATGTCAGGAAAAAAATACATGTGCAGGGAAACAATGACAGAAAGGAGAAGATCCAGAAAGAGGAGATCCAGAGACAGCAAGAGAAATCAGTGTGAATTCAAATAACCATGTTGTTTTCTCATATTAGTAGAGTAACATTTGGCTGTTTCATGGCTTGTTGAAGATCAAATTTTATTTTTACCTGTATGATCCTTTTGAAAAGACTTTTTTTTGCATAGAAGTAATCAGATCAGATCAGATCAGATCAGTCGCTCAGTCGTGTCCGACTCTTTGCGACCCCATGAACCGAATATGCTGTAACTCTCATTGAATGTACTTGTGATTATGGAAATCTGAGGCAGATTCCTTCAATCTGCCTGTAGAAAAGTAATTAAATACTCCCAAGACTTGAAATAATTAACAAACATTGTGTGTTAGATTCTGTGCCATACCAGTAGGCTTGTTGCTTGGTTGGTTGAGGTTTTTAGTAATAGTGGGGTTTTTTCTTTTGAGGTTTTAAAAAAGTACTTAACAAAAGGAATTCATTTCAGTTCAGTTCAGTTGCTCAGTCGTGTCTGACTCTTTGCAACCCCATGAACCGCAGCACACCAGGCCTCCCTGTCCATCACCAATTCCTGGAGTTCAGCCAAACTCATGTGCATCGAGTTGGTGATGCCATCCAGCCATCTCATCCTCCATCATCCCCTTCTTCTCCTGCCCCAATCCCTCCCAGTATCAGGGTCTTTTCCAATGAGTCAACTCTTTGCATGAGGTGGCCAAAGTATTGCAGTTTCAGCCTCAGCATCAGTCCTTCCAATGAACACCCAGGACTGGTCTCCTTTAGGATGGACCGGTTAGATCTCCTTGCAGTCCAAGGGACTCGCAAGAGTCTTCTCTAACACCACAGTCCAAAAGCATCAATTCTTTGGCGCTCAGCTTTCTTCACAGTCCATACATGACCACTGGAAAAACCACAGCCTTGACTAGACGGACCTTTGTTGGCAAAGTAATGTCTCTGCTTTTGAATATGCTATTTAGGTTGGTCATAACTTTCCTTCCAAGGAGTAAGTGTCTTTTAATTTCGTGGCTGCAATCACCATCTGCAGTGATTTTGGAGCCCCCAAAATAAAGTCTGACCCTGTTTCCACTGTTTGCCCATCTATTTCCCATGAAGTGATGGGACCAGATGCCATGATCTTCGTTTTCTGAATGTTGAGCTTTAAGCCAACTTTTTCAGTCTCCTCTTTCACTTTCATCAAGAGACTTTTTAGTTCCTCTTCACTTTCTGCCATAAGGGTGGTGTCATCTGCATATCTGAGGTTATTGATATTTCTCCTGACAATCTTGATTCCAGCTTGTGCTTCTTCCAGTCCAGCGTTTTTCATGATGTACTCTGCAGAGAAGTTAAGTAAACAGGGGGACAATATACAGCCTTGACGCACTCCTTTTCCTATTTGGAACCAGTCTGTTGTTCCATGTCCAGTTCTAACTGTTGCTTCCTGACCGGGGAGGGAAAAAAAACAACTTAAAAAATGTTTTCTTACTCTCTTCTTTAGCCGAACTCCTTGACAATTAGATCCTTCAGACTGACATGCATTTTAAAATAAATGGGTATTGCTTCATAGATAAAGCTGAGACATTTGGGGAAAACTCAGATTTTCAGGACAAAATAGAGTCAGTTTTCTCTTTCTGGGAGCATAAGGATACCTAGCAAAGACTCTTGGGAGACGTGAGAAAAGATTCTTAGTTAGCTGTATCTACTGCAGAAAAGACAGGGTTTTCTATTAATAGCTCTTCTCTCCTTTTTTGTTCATATGTCCTCTCATCCCTTTACAAACACACACACATGTACACACACACACATACAAACACACCAATTCATCCCTCTTTGACTCTCCCATGGCACTGTGGTACACTGACTACCAACTTGTGCCATGGGGAGTTGGACTTTCTGTTTGGTTGAATATTGACCACAGACTTAGAAATAATCTTTAAGCATGTTCTCAGAATTCAAATAATCAGTCTATTTATCTCTCTTCTATATATATATTTCCAATCAATATATATTTTTTATATTCCTCCTGCTTTTAATGCATCAAGAATGAATACATTTTATAATTTTGCAGGAAGTGGAATATCAGTTCATCTTGGAGTAAAACTTCTGTTTTGAAGTAGTGATATTTCTGATTTTTCCACACTGGTAGGAGTTCCTCAGTCTTCATGAGGTTTGTTGATTGGCTTTCTTTACTGATTTTCCATTTGTTTTACAACCACTTAATTGAGATAAGTACCATATTTTAAGACCCCAAATCCTTTGAAAAATTCTGATTTTGTCTGCTACACAGTGTCCTTAGGTGAGAAATAAAGTGGCGTTATTTATACAGAAGCACGCCTATCTGAGCAATCTGTAAATCACTCCCCAACGTTTGCATAGAAGCGGGACAGTTTGCAAGGCGTTCTTTCCAGTGTGGATTCATCTGTTTGCTCTTTGGAGCACCTTCCCTTTGCTGTAGGTGAGGCCTAGAGAAGGACCTGCCAATTGTAGTCTCCCTTATTGAGCTGATTTCCAAGGACAAGGAAGGTCTGGGGGCTTTGAGGTTTTTGGCATGTGCTGAAGTTTTCTGTGGAAGCCAGGAAAGACTCAAGCTGAGTTTCTTGGGTGGAGTGTGCAGAAAAAAAATAAAAAGCACTTCTAGCTTTCTGTAAGTATTAGGTCTAGACAAAACAAATACCTGCAATTTCTGATGCTGGTACCTAGATCAATTTCCTGTGTGGTCCATTTAATATTAACACATAAATGATCGGGTGATTTTTGCAGAGACTAATGCCTGATGTAAGTGGATATTTGAAACATTTGTGGTCAGTGATGTTCGGGTAACAAAAGATGTGTGACTACATCTGTGGTCAAAACATTGTTGACATACCGAGATTGTTGTAAGAAATGTGTCCTCCACAGTTTATGTTGATTTGCGGTGTTCAGTTCGTGAAAGTGAAAGTGTTTGTCCCTTGGTTGTATCCCATTCTTCAAGACTCCATGCAAGTAGCCTGCCAGGCTCCTCTGTTCGTGGAATTCTCCTTGCAAGGATGCTAGAATGGGTTGCCATACTCTCCTCCAGGATATCTTCCCAACCCAGAGATTGAACCCAGGTGTTCTGCATTGCAGGCAGATTCTTTACCATCTCAGCCACCAGGGAAGCTCATGAATTTCTACTAATTAATCAGTTGCTTTTGTCTTTCTGTTCCAAGAGATCGTCTGAGAAAACAAACAAACCAGAAGCAGGCTAATACTTTAAGAGTTAGATGACCAAATAGCAATGTATTTCCATAAATAGCTAGTCTTTCATAGGCTCCATATTGCTACTTCATTTCCCCCTCTATTCACAAACTTTTATGCAAAGTCATGTTTATGAAAAGAAATGCCATTCATATTGCGAAGGTAGATACTTCTCTATATTTCATGTAATGTCAGGTCACATAATACATTTATTTTTGAGAGTCTCTAAGACTAAATGAAGGAGAAACAGTCACAGTTTTTTAATCCAGTGATTCTGTGCCACTTGCATATCAATAGGACAACTGTCTTTAGTGAACTTGAAATTGAGCCATATTTCTCTGGGCAAAAAATTGGATCTTCTTGAGTATTCAATTTGTGAAGCATATTGCTTTTGAAATACTTTGGCTTTCTGCCACAGGATGTCCAAAGATGTTTTTTGGTGCAAATATCTTCATTCCTTAGGGGAAATAAGTGACTTTTCCCCCTTAGTTGAAAGAAGAAAGAGGCAACCTGATTTTCATTTATCTTAACTAACACAAGACAATCTTTATTTGCCAGTCATTTGATTATTGTGGTTTATATCTGTGCTTGATCCAACACCTCTTTGAGAATCTAATAAAAGCAGCTGTGTGCCTTCTTAGCAAGAAAGATGCCCATATACCCCAGTTTGCGTGCAGTCTGATAATGTTCACCAATCTAAAGCTCATTTATAGACACTGGATAAGAAACTCCTCTCTCTCTAGGATTCTGGAGATATTACTGGTGAAAAAAAAAATCTTAATTTACATAAACTACACATTTTATTGGAGTTTTCTTTTTCCCATACATTTGTTCATAGTTGGAACTTATTGAATGGCTAATCATTTCTTATTTATTAATAAAGTCTCCATACTTTATTAGGAGTTAATATTAGGCTATTGTTCACCATATCTAGTGTTAAACATATACCTTTGAGTAGAACACAGAAGAAAGATCAACTAAGTTGTACACATACAACGATATTGCTAGAGGAATATCCAGCCAATAAATAAATATGTGATTATAGAAAAAACTGGTAGAAAGTAGGTTAATTTGAGGACGAGCTACAAGTGAGGTATGAGTGTTGATTCATAGTAATTTCTGATTTGTTCTATTTATCTTAGATATAATAGAGAAATAACTCTGACAAGATTTGATAGAATTTACAAGGTCACTTATGGCCAGGCTAATCGCCTGATAGCTGCTATGATTTGTGTGGGGATGTTTTTCTTAGCTGCTTTTCCCGGTAGTTTTCTCATTTCCTAAGTAAAGCAGGAATGTAATGACATGAGATCTGCCACCTGGAAAATGTTTTCCCTAAAAGAATTAAAAAGCAACTTGTAAAGTAAGAGTACTTATACTTGAGTTTCTGAAACAGTATTGAGAAAGAATGAATGATCAGGGCAACTCTCTGCTCCCCTGTGAAGGGCATTGCTCCCCATTGCTCCTTGTCGTGCCTGGAAAGGCCAGTCGTTGTTAGTTTCTGGTTCATATTTCTTCATTCTATAGGTTGCCTTCTCAGAAGTTCAACTTTTAATACCGTAATCAGCTTAGAAATCATACATTTTCTGCTGATTTTGGTTCACGCCTTCTTAAACTCCTAAGTCCAAGAAAAAGAGGAAGATCTAGAACGGCTTCCTATTCCTAGCATCTTGATTTTCTTATATTTGATTGTGTATCTCAGCAGTATTTGACTCGGGTGAAGGAAATGACAGAAAAACCCTTCAGTCTTCAAATCTGGATCATAAGATGTCAGAGCCTTCTGTTACCTAATTTGACATCGGTTATTTTATGGCTTCTGCAAACTCCATTGCCTTGGAGGTGCTTGAAGTTGCAACTTATTTAGACAGTTCCAAAGATAGGTTCAGCTTATCCTCTAATTCTGTTATACTCAAAAATAAATGTGCCTTAAAATTTTTTTAAATATCTTCCTTCGAGTATTTGATACATTTAAAAATTGTTTGAAAACTGTCTCATTAGAGTGATTTTTCTCCTATTCTTTAAATTTATTTCTGATTGCTTTTCATTTTATAGTGCCTCATAATATGTTCCTAGCTTTGTTCTCATCTGTCAAGACTGTATTTGGTCATTGTAGATCCATAAATTAATAGATCTCCTATTACTAGAGCCCAGTATAGAAATGGGCAGTATAATTCTTTAGTAAAATGAAAAATCTTCATTTGTGCCTATGGTCTACCCTGTGCGCTGGTACATCATGGCTGGAGTCCATCCTAATTGGCTATTGCTTATGCAGTGTTTACATGTTATTAAATATTCTGAATACCACTATGCCTAAAATGCACTTTTCCTGAATGAAATAAGAAGTTCTCTATTTTAATATACAGGCAATGGCACCCTACTCCAGTACTCCTACCTGGAAAATCCCATGGATGGAGGAGCCTGGTGGGCTGCAGTCCATGGGGTTGCTTAGAGTCGGACATGACTGAGCGACTTCACTTTCACTTTTCACTTTCATGCACTGGAGAAGGAAATGGCAACCCACTCCAGCGTTCTTGCCTGGAGAATCCCAGGGACGGGGGAGCCTGGTGGGCTGCCATCTGTGGGGTTGCAGAGTCGGACACGACTGAAGTGACTTAGCAGCAGCAGCAGCAGGTCCCTAAACATCAAACTAAAATGTTATTCCTCCTCTGTCATTTTTTACTATTTTGTGTTTAATTTCAGCTCAGAATTATTTTGCTTACTAGTTATGCATTTTTAGCTTATGCCATAAAAATAAAATCATAAATAAAAGAAACATTGAGATAAATTTAGAATAAATTTTTATGGTGATAAACAGTATCTAAGAATTTAATAGATCTTAAAACTACAAAACAAACAAAAAAGAACCCTGAAGATCATCCACTCTGCTTTAGCTGCTGTCCCACATCAGGGACCTGAGTATAAAATCCTGGTATCTTCATTCCCAGGCTTCCCTGGTGGCTCAGTGGTAAAGAATCTGCCTGGCAATGCAGGAGACACAGGTTTGATCCCTGGAGAAGTAAATGGCAACCCACTCCAGTACTCTTGCCTAGAAAATCCCATTGGACAGAGGAGCCTGGCAGGCTACAGTTCATGGGTTTGCAAAGAATTGGAGATGACTTAGCTACTGAGCATGCACAGCATAAATTATTTTTTCTGAACCTTTTTGAGAATTTTGTGCGATTGAAAATGAACTTTGAAAATAGGCTAAAATTCTACTTTTCATCATCTTTTACCCTTCCTTTTAAAGGGTCTCAGCCACTGGGCCAGTGAGATGTCAGGCCATCTCTGTTTGTGTTCAGGGCAGTTCAGTTCAGTTCAGCTCAGTCGCTCAGTTGTGTCTCCGACTCTTTGCGACCCCATGGACTGCAGCACACCAGGCCTCCCTGTCCATCACCAACTCCCAGAGCTTGCTCAAATTCATGTCCATTGAGTCAGTGATGCCAACCAACCGTCTCATCCTCTGTTGTCCCCTTCTCCCGCCCTCAATCTTTCCCAGTATCAGGTCTTTTCCAATGAGTCAGTTCTTCACATCAAGTGGCCCTAAGTATTGGAGCTTCAGCTTCAGCGTCAGTCCTTCCAATGAGTATTCAGTACTGATTTCCTTTAGGATTGACTGGTTGGATCTCCTTGCAGTCCAGGGGACTCTCAAGAGTCTTCTCCAACACCACTGTTCAAAAGCATCAATTCTTTGGTGCTCCGCTTTCTTTATGGTTCAACTACCACATTTGTACATGACTACTGGAAAAAGCAGAGCTTTGACTAGATGGACCTTTGTTGGCAAAGTAATGTCTCTGCTTTTTAATATGCTGTCTAGGTTGGGCATAGCTTTTCTTCCAAGGAACAAGCATCTTTTAATTTCATGGCTGCAGTCACCATGTGCAGGGATTTTGGAACCCAAGAGAATAAAGTTTGTTACTGTTTCCATTGTTTCCCTATCTATTTGCCATGAAGTGATGGGACTGGATGCCGTGATCTTTGTTTTTTTGAATGTTGAGTTGTTTTTTTTTTTTTTAGCAGCATGGTTACAGCCCAGAGTTTTATCCGGCAAACAAAGAATAGTATACCCTCGAGGTGTGATGGCACACCGACCCCAAAGGAAAGGCCTCAATCCATCTTGGCTTCCTCTTTTTATACATTTATCTACTCCCCCCACCTGCTTAGTTTGCCCTATGCAAATTAGGCTGGCCAAGAAGGGGGCGTGTTTGTTTCACCTGAAGTTCTTACTCTGGTCTGTGGATCTTCTTTTGTTCCACTTTCATGGGCTTTTCTCTTTCTTTGTCTTTTAGCCACGCCGTTTTGGACTCCTTTTTCCTATTCTAACTACCTAACATTCCCCCATCAAGAGATGGGAGGCCCAATTCTTTGGCAATAAGGGCGTTGAGATTTCTCTGGCTACTCCCTGCTGAGCTGGGACAGCAAGGGGCATTGGGCCTCCCCTATTAGTCTCAAGCCTCAGAGTCCTTTTAGCGGTGTCCATCTAAGCGTGAGTGATATTTTCCGTGGTCGGGTGTAGTTTTATATATCTTTGTTGAACTGGCACTGCATGTTGTAGCTAGTTGACCTGGGAAGAGATGAAACGGGTTAGACAATTGATAATACATGGAGCAGTCACAAGCAGCATCAATATGGTGATGACAGGGATTAGCAGGGGCACTGGTCAACTCCAAATCCCCCCTCGCCAGGAGAATGATCCCCTAAAAAGAGATTGTAGCCACCCCGAGAACTCTCCAGCTTGTTCTTTGAGATCCCATAGGATCTGAATGTTTTTCTTGAGGACTGTGAGACTTTATTCAACTTGGCTGGAGGTATTTACCCAGAAACAATATTTCTCATTCAAGATGGCTCAAGTCCCTCCTTGTTTAGAGTTCAGGAGATCTATCTCCTGTCTGATTTTGAGTATAACCCCTGCCAAGCTGTGTTGGCTCATTAGAGCTAGCCTGAGAAATCTTATCCCCAGAAACTTAATTTTGGGGGTGTTCATTAGAATGGCACTCATCTGTAGTCCTGTATAGGTATCTGAGATCTCTCAGGGCCTCACAGGTATATTGAGTGTCCTCTTCTGGTTTCTTCCATGGCTGGACTTGTCATGTCCTGGTACCTTGACTGCTGTGGGGGTAGAAAGTATTACAGTGGAGGGGCCCTTCCATGTGGGCTGGAGTTGAGCCTTTGGGGACCCATCTTTCCAGACTTTAATTTTGCACTCCAGGGAAGCCCTAAGGTAAACCCCCAGTCCTTGAATGTTGGGTTTTAAGCCAGCTTTTTCACTCTCCTTTTTCACTTTCATCAAGAGGCTCTTTAGTTCCTCTTTTCTTTCTGCCATAAGGATGGTGTTATATGCATATCTGAGGTTGTTGATATTTCTCCTGGCAATTGATTCCAGTTGTGCTTCATCCAGCCCGACATTTCGCATGATGTATTCTGCATATAAGTTAAATAAGCAGGGTGATGATATACAGCTTCGTCGTACTCCTTTCCCAATATGGAACCAGTCCGTGGTTCCATGTCTGGTTCTAACTATTGCTTCTTGACCTGCATACAGATTTCTTAGGAGGCAGGTAAGGTGCTCTGGTATTCCTACCTCTCAAAGAGTTTTACACAGTTTGTTGTGATCCACACAGTCAAAGGCTTTGGCATAGTCAATAAAGCAGAAGTAGATGTATTTCTGCAAGTCTCTTGCATTTTCTGTGATCCAGCAGTTGTTGACAATTTAATCTCTGGTTCCTCTGCCTTTTCTAACTCCAGCCTGAACATTTGGAAGTTCTCCAGTCACGTACAGTTGAAGCCTACCTTGGAGAATTCTCAGCTTTATTTTGCTAGCGTGTGAGATGAGTGCAATTGTGCAGTAGTTTGAACATTCTTTGGCATTGCCTTTCTTTGAGGTTGGAATTAAAAACTGACCTTTTCCAGTCCTGTGGCTATTGGTGAGTTTTCCAAATTTTGTGGCTTATCGAGTGCAGCACTTTCACAGCATCATCTTTTAGGATTTGAAATAGCTCACCTAGAATTCCATCACCTCCACTAGCTTTGTTCATAGTGATGCTTGTTAAGGCCCACTTGACTTCACATTCTAGGATGTCTGGTTCTAGGTGAGTGATTACACCATCATGGTTATCTGGGTCATTAAGACCTTTTTTGCATAGTTCTGTATATTCATGCCACCTCTTCTTAATATCTTCTGCTTCTGTGTGCTAACTTTTGGATTCCTCTCTTAGGACATATAGAGTTTCAATTAATAGCACTCCACTGCAGTTTTTCCTTTTCTCGAAGAAATATTAACTTGAACCGACAGTGCAAATAACTCTTAACAGGAATTTATCCTTGTTTTCCACTTGTCTCTGAAATCCCAAATCCCAAATATTAACCAGATTTTTCATTCATATGTTTAGAGATTACTATTTATGCTTGATTCAAGATCAGTTTTATATCCTATAGTACAGTCATGAGAAAGAAGATGAAAAATGGAATTCTTTTTTCCTGGTGCTGATTTTCTTCTCTTAGAACTGTACACAAAGCAAGACTTAATCATCACTTTCAAGTCTCCACTCTTGGTCTTCCGTGGCCCCTCCATAGCTGAACTCCTGACCCAAGTTGCTGCTGTTGTTCTTTAGTCACTAAGTCGTGTCTCTTTTGCGACCCCATGGGCTGTAGCTTGCCAGGCTCTTCTGTCCATGGGATTTCCCAGGCAAGAATACTGGGGTGGGTTGCCACTTCCTTCTCCAGGAGATCTTTCTGGGACCAAACTTGTGTCTCCTGCATGGCAGGTGGATTCTTCACCGCTGAGCCACTGGGGAAGCCCCCTGTCCCAGATACCCGTCATAATTTGGAAGTCACATGCCCATGGCTGTTTGCCTAAGGAATATTAGCCTTACAAAGTTGCATCTTCCTGCTCATCCTGCCTGGCTATTTCCTGACTCATCCGCTGGGTTCTCCACTGAAGCCCCCTGTCCCAGATACCCGTCATAATTTGGAAGTCACATGCCCATGGCTGTTTGCCTAAGGAATATTAGCCTTACAAAGTTGCATCTTCCTGCTCATCCTGCCTGGCTATTTCCTGACTCATCCGCTGGGTTCTCCACTGAAGCCCCTTCCTTCTTTCCATCCTTCTCCTTCTCTGGAGAGCCTCCCCCTCCCTCCCTCCCTCCCTCCCTCCCCTCCCTCCCTCCCTCCCTCCCTCCCTCCCTCCCTCCCTCCCTCCCCTCCCTCCCTCCCTCCTCCCCTAGTATATGCTCCCCCTAACCTCCTAATCACCAGTTAAACTTTTTTTCCATATCCCATGGATCCCTTTTAGGACTTCTTCTTGTCACTTATGGTATACTGAATGCTTATACATAGAGTTTAACTTTATCTTAAGAACAGTTTAGCTAGTGGGAAAAGATTACCCTCACTCTAGGGCTTTTCTCTAGGAGTAAATGCATTTTAACATTGATCTTCTCCAGAGAGTTTTTCTGCCTTTGATGCCTGAGCTGTGAATGAACTCTAAAGGTAGAAATAAGGCCAGAAGAAACCTCCTCACATGGACTTACCTATGAGCAAAGCAAGAGAAGACAGCGCAGGCCTTCGTTCTTAAGTCTCACCAAATAGAGCCTGGGGCCACCACACCCCCACCCCCAGCCCCCCGCCCCCAGCCTCATTGGCCAGACCAGGAGGTCAACTAGAACTTTACTCGTGGTTCTGCTGGACACTTGGGCATGTCTGATTTTTTTATTGACACAAGTAAGAAGAGATTTGGTGACCGAATCTGTTAGTGACCATTTGATTCCTATAGAATCAGAGGATTTTCCTTCACCAACAGGCATTTCTTTGTTCTTCATATTTTTGAGTATTTCAGCTTCTGACTTGAATACTTTCTATATTGTAACATACACTTTATTTTCACTAGCTTTCTGAGGAAATTACTGTTATTCCTGTGTTAGTGTCACATGAGGAAATCAGATCTAGAGGAATGGTCGAATTATAGATTTTTACTTTCCATCTGACTACTGGTTTAGTTTGGGGCAGCTGACAACTTCACACATGGTTTTAGTAAAAGGTGTTCTGGAAGATGTCTGATTTGAAGCAAAATAGACCCCGGGGGAAGACTCAAGGTTGTGGGGGAGAAGGATGTCCCTTTGTTTTAAAGCAGCGTGTCATAAGAAGGAGCCGAGGTTTTCATGGTTTGATTGAGGGAATGTGTGAAGAAATGTGTATATCTTCAAAGCCGATGAAGGTTTATCAAAAGAATCTTAAGGTTCCATTCATAATCATCACCATGTCTTAAAGTTGGTTGTGTTCTATTATTGTTGCTGTGTCTTGAGCAGTATAGTTTCTCTAATGTTCATCCCTTGTAAGCTCCTTCTAAAACACCTCATGGACGCGGTGCAGGGTATTATGGCTCCTAAAATAAGACCTCGAACAGCTTCTGGAGATCAGCCATATCAGTGTAGGGTGACTTTAGTTTTCCTGGCTAATGTCTTTGAAACCTGAAGCATTGTCTCCTACGTGTTCAGGCTTTCCCATTATGAAATGTTGCGTGCTGATAAACAGTAGAAATGTCTCCCAACACATGTTACTACATGAACTGTTTCTTAATTATTTATAGGAACTTAGAGAAATACATAATAAGCAGCAACTCCAGAAACAGAAGTCCATAGAGGCTGAACGACTGAAACAGAAGGAACAAGAACGAAAGATCCTGGAATTAGAAAAACAAAAAGAAGAAGCCCAAAGGTGAGTCTCTTCAGTGGATTGTGAACCCACCTGGAAGGAACTTTAGGTACTCACTACTCTTCGCTGAACTTCTCCAAGTTCTTACTGCACCAGAAAGAGCCTTCAGTTTTTAATGTGTGTGGCTCACTGGTAAAGAATCCACCTGCCAGTGGAGGAAACACAGGTTCAATCCCTGGATCGGGAAGATCCCCTGCAGAAGCAAGTGGCAACCCAGCCCGGTATTCTTGCCTGGGAAATCCCATGGACAGTGGAGCTTGGTGGGCTGTAGTCCATGGGGTTGCAAAAGCATCAGACACAACTTAACGACTAAACACAAAACAAGCAAAAGCACATATACATGTAAATCTTTGCATGTATAAGTAACCTCTGAAGTTTTCGGTTGGTGCTCAGAGATCTCTCAGGTTATGATTATGTAGATAAATGGAATTACACAAGGATTTGGGCCAATTGATATGCCTGTTTGCATGCCCGTGACCAACATATGTATCCAGTTCACAGCCTTTTAATGACAGTAACCATCAGAGTCTTGGGTTTGAAATCAAAGTCCCTGATCTCACTGACCGCACAGGGTTTCTCCAGTGGGGTGAATAGTGTACACCACCATCTTCCTTTTTTCAACAGCAAATGAAATTTGAGGTCAAAAGGAGAAAATTTGCTGTTGCGGCTGCTTAAGATCCAGACACATTTTTATTAGTTTCTGTTTGAATATTTTTGTCTGTTTCTATCTGCTAGTAATATTTTGCATCTGGTAAATTACTAGTGAAATAGTAATATTTTGCGCCTGGTGTTTTTGGTTTTCTTTTTACATGCCAATGGGTAGGTAGGTAGGGTCTCAAACCAATTTAGACGACTACTTTATGGTTTTCTTGGGGCTAGGTCTAGGATTATGCCCCTAGACCTATCCCCTTGGATGTGTTGATTAGCTCCATTCTTTTATCTATAAAGTTGATTATTTACAATATGTTCCACCAAAATTTTATATCCCTACAGAGTAGAAATAAAGATACAGTGTCATCATATGGAAAGTTTAAATTTTCGTGTACAATTATATGATAAATAGAACCCAGAATTTAACTTCAGAAATTACATGATTATATACTTTTATTTTTAATTTTTTATTGGAAGGTATTTGCTTTACAATATTGTGTTGGTTTCTACCATATATCAACATGAATCAGCCACAGGTATACACATGTCCCCTCCCTCCTGAGCGCCCCCCGCATCTCCCACCCCATCCACCCCTCTAGGTTGTCACAGAGCACTGGGTCGATCTCCCTGTGTCATATAGCAAATTCCCCTATTTTACATATGGTAATATGTGTGTTTCTGTGGTACTCTCTCAATTCCTCCCACCCTTTCCCTCCCTCACTGTGTCCACATGGTTCCCTTTGTTAGTGAAATATGTGAAGCAAATTTTATTGTGTTTTTTTTTTGTTGTGTTATGAATAACAATTAACATTCCTACCCCTCCAAAAAAATGTTTTTTTATAGCATTCTTAAAAGATGTTTTGAAAATTGTAAGTGAAATGCTTAAGATTTAAACTAACAATTCTACTGCACTGAATCTTCATGATTATTCGAGTAGAAATAAATATAATATTTTTAAATGGAGAATGAAAGCTCTCTTTGTTTATGTCATGTTCCCTTGGCTGTTTCCTGATTCCACAAAATGACCTTTGTGCCTTGGCTGCGTCACGGCCAGCGATTCAGGCTGTGAACAGAACTGAGCGGCCTGGGCCGATCCTGAGGCTTCTGTGGCTGTGTGACCTTGGCCAAGTCCTTCCCTCCCTCTGCCTCACTTTCCTCTTCTGTAAAATGTGGGTGATTAGGACCTGCCCACCTGGTGGGCTTCCCAGGGGGCTCAGTGGTAAAGAGCCCACTTCCCAAGGCAGGAGACCCAGCTTCAGTCCCTGGGTCAGAGAGAACTCCTGGAGGAGGACATGGCTACCCACTCCAGTATTCTTGCCTAAAAAACCCCATGGACAGGGAAGCTTGACAGGCCATAGTCCACAGGGTCCCCAAGAGCTGGACAGACTGAGCGCGGAGCACCAGGTGGGAGAGTTAAAGTAGTTAACAAATGTGGAGACTTCCCTGGTGTCCAGTGGCTACGACTCCAGGCTCCCAATCCAGCCAGGGAACCAGATCCTGCAGCCTGAAACTAAGACCTGGGGAAGTGAAAGCAAAAGTGTTAGTCGCTCAGTCGTGTCCGACTCTTTGTGACCCCACGGACTGGAGCCTTCCAAACTCATCTATCCATGGGATTCTCCAGGCAAGAATACTGGAATGGGATCCCATTCCCTTCCCTAGGGGATCTTCCCGACCCAGGGATCAAACCCAGATGTCCTGTGTTGCAGGTGGATTCTTTGCCCTCTGAGCCACCAGAGAAGCCCAAGAATAGTGGAGTGGGTAGCAGCCATTCTCTTCTCCATGGGATCTTTCCGACCCAGGGATTGAAACCAGGTCTCCTGCATTGCAGGCATATTCTTAACCATCTGAGCCACCAGGGAAGACCTGGTACAGCCAAATAAATAAAAATAAATATATTTTTTTAAATGTGGAAAACTAATTATTAATAACATGGTATCATTTATTATTGCACATTAGTTTCATTCAAAGTGTGGTCATTGGGACTTCCCTGGTCGTCCTGTGGTTAAGATTCCACACTTCCAGTGCAGGAGCTGCACGTTCAATGCCTGGTCAGGGAACTGTGATCCGACATGCCATGCAGTGTGGGACCCCCCCCCCCCAAAAAAGTGAAGTGTGATCATTTAGGGGGTCCCCTGGTTGTCCAGTGGTTAGGATTCAGTGCTTTTACTGCAGTGGCCTGTGTTCAATCCCTGGTTTGGGAACTGAGATCCCACAAGCCACTCAGCATAGACAAAAATAAATAAATTGTGATTGTTTAAGGAATTTTCTGATTTTGTAAAGTGTTGTGGAATGCAAGAAAAATCATTCTTGGTAAAAAAAATTTAAGGCAATGGCACCCCACCCCAGTACTCTTGCCTGGAAAATCCCATGGACAGAGGACCCTGGTGGGCCACAGTCCATGGGGTCGCTAAGAGTCGGACATGACTGAGCGACTTCACTTTCACTTTTCACTTTTATGCATTGGAGAAGGAAATGGCAACCCACTCCAGTGTTCTTGCCTGGAGAATCCCAGGGACGGGGGAGCTTTCGTCTATGGGGTTGCACAGAGTCAGACACAACTGAAGCGACTTAGCAGCAGCAGCAGCAGCAGTCTTTTCCTATGGATTTCATACTGAGGTCATCATACTTTTCAAGGCCTAGATTTAATTGCACTTTATCTCTTTGTGTTGGCTACTTTGAAGAACAAAGTAGTCAAATTCAGTAAAAGATAGAAACTGTTGCTTAGTAAGGGATGGTTACTCCCTCCAGTGTTCAGAATAACCTCTTGGTTTCTGTTTCAGTTCTGGAGAGCTACTCATGTGCTACATAAACGGGCGTATGCCCTCCGTGATCTAATTGTTCATGGACTTCTCTAAGCAATCTTTCACTTGCAGTGTTGGGTATACTTTCTGTCCATGGAACTTATATTCCTGTGTGTTTTATGTCTTTTATTTTTCTTTGCAGTTATAATACCAGTTTTTAAATGGAGGAGTATTTTCCTGAGTTCTCTAATCCCTTTATCAGCGACATCAGGAATTTTCTTTCTGTGTCTTTATAAATTATGTGATCTCATCTTACCCAGAAGGGGAGCCCTGAGAGCCCCTGTTTCACTGATTCAGATCTTCCACCTGAAGAACAAACAGTATCCCTTGGTGCTTAGCATCCCATTGACTAGACAGAGCTCTTTGTGAAAAGAGACATCACGGCAATGTTAACGTGGAGTTGCTTCCGTGCTGTAACCAGGCATTTTGTTGACAGACGAGTTCAGGAAAGGGACCAGCAGTGGCTGGAGCGTGTGCATCAGGAGGATGAGCAGCAGCGGCCACGAAAACCCCACGAAGAGGAGAAGCTCAAAAGGGAAGAGAGCATCAAAAAGAAGGACAGTGAGGAGAAGGGCAAACCGGAAATGCAAGACAAGCTGAGTCGACTTTTCCACCAGCATCAGGAACCAGCTAAGCCCACTGTCCAGGCTCCCTGGTCCACTGCAGGTATGAGAGACCAAAATTAGGCTAGCAAATAAGCACTCTCCTCCCAGGTTCTTTTGGGAAGTAGCCATATCTGATCAGGCTCTGTCTTGGCTACGTTCATTGCCATGAGAAGGTCAGTCATTTTTTGGACAGTGCAGATGTTCATCATCTAGCACCATTTTAGAGGTCTCTTTTAGGGGCCCACACCATGGCAACCCTTGGCCCCGTTATGCTGGCGTCCAGAAGTCGTTTGCAGACAGCAGTGGCGTGAAGTTTCATTGCCAAGTGCCATTCATACAGCTGTATTCCACATGGAGATCATAGCCCTTCTTGCCAAAGAGGAACCTGCTGCTTCTCCAGTGTGTAATTGTCTCTGGGAATCTCAGAGCTGTCTCAGCAGCAGGAATTGGTATTTCTTCTCCTGGCCTGTACTCACGCGGCATTCACTGTTCTTGGTCTGCACTGCGTCCAGTTGTGGTCTTACCTTTTGAATGTTTTTTTGCCCTTTGAACACAAGTGGCCTCCTAACTTACCTTTTATATGACCACATCTGGGGCCTGCAGCCTCAACATTTCCATGTCGCTTAATAGGGGAAGTTAAAGTTGTGCTTCTTGGCCCTCCCATATGAGTTGACTGATTTGAGATTTACGTCACAGTCAATCTACTGCATCCTGCTAGACACACTGCATCGGGGGAGAGATGTCTTGATGCCTTACAGATGTGCGCTGCTGGCGTCTAAGCCAGGAGGCAGAGAACGGGGGCGTTAGCACTGCAGTAACCTTTGTTTCACGTCCACTAATGACCTCTCAGATGTGATGGAGCTGCTGACATCAGATTTGGCTCTCCTTTGGTTTCAGAACCAGACACATCCTCACTGAATGTCTTCCAGAAATTCCTTGAGTAGATGGAAATGGTTCAGATGTTAAGATAGACAACAGGGGAGATAGATGTCAGTAATTTGGCTTGTGTCATGCACTTCTGTCCCATGTAGCATTTCATTTTTGTTCCCTTCCCCTCCTTTCCTTATAAACAGAAAAAGGCCCACTTACGATTTCTGCACAGGAGAATGTAAAAGTGGTGTATTACCGAGCACTTTATCCCTTTGAGTCCAGGAGTCACGATGAAATCACGATCCAGCCGGGAGATATAGTCATGGTAAGAGAGCCTCCAGCGAGAGTGTGGTTTCTGTTGATGGTTAGCATCTGTCTTCTTCTTGTACTTTATTTGACAGTTGTAAAATTGTGGGCGAGTGTGAAATCCAGTAATCCAGCATTTGAGTTTTTGAAATATTGACTCAGTCTTCTTCCTTTTCCATTTGAATGAGAGACAGCATTTAAAAATGCATCACCTTAAAATAGAATTGTTAAAGAAAAATGGGTTCCTGACATAGCCTTGTGTATTTCAAATCTGTAAAGCTCTGGTAATTTCAGAGTTTAGATTCTTACTGAGATACTATGAGTAGTCTTTCAGAAATAGTTTTAAATGCAAAGTATTTGATCACAGTTGCCAATGATAACTTTTCTGTCTTTGGGTCAAAGCATCTTTTTTTCCCTTTACTCATGTAAACTTTGAATTGCATGAAGAGTAATGAACTAAATACAGTTAATCTGCTTTCCTACTCTGTAAATGAATAGATGAAAGAGTTTAGAATTTTGCTTGTCATAGCTTTTTTCTTTAAATATAATAATTTAATATATATATAATAATTAAATATAATCTTGTGATTGTAACTAAAGCAATAGTAACCAGTTTGAGAAAGAATAAAGGAATGTGGTTGACCTGAATTTTTTCCTAAAAGAATCAGTAGTTCCTCAATCCAGTTAATGTATGTCTTAGAAGTGGTCAAACTTTGCATTACTGTTGGCTTTTTTTTTTTTTTTTTTAAGATGGAAATGGTTCAGAATTTTCAAAGAACTGTGAAAATTAATAATTGAGGCAAACACACTTCCCATACTGGGACCCTATGTCATTGAAGTATAAAGGATGTCGTGTAGCCACAGTAATTACTCATACATTCATTTTGCATTTATGTATCATATCTGTATTTAGCATATGTGATATTTCATGGGTCAAAATATTTGGAAGGAGCAATGTGTTTGTTTCTCAGAGAAGTTGGTGCCCTTTCCTCTTATTTTCTGATAACTTTTTCTCTAGTTTTTTTGGTCTGGAAATAAGGAGGTTACATCTAAGGGTCTAGAATCTTTCAAAATCAACATTTCCTTCACAGTAATGGAACCTGAGCTTTGGATGCCCGGGCGGCAGCCTCACTTATTCTTCATAGAACACCCTCCACACGAATGGTGACCCGAAGCAGGCAGTGTTTTCTCAGCTTCTTCCCCATCTTCTCTGTCCTGATGGCCTCAGGCTGCCTTTTAAAGCAGATGAACTGCAATTTGTCTACATAGCAATCAATAGCAGGAATCTAAACAGTATGAAGGTACAATGCTGTAGCAGATAGGACCTTATTACAAAGTTGATTTTTTTTACACTGCTTTCAAAAAAAAAAAAAAAAAAAAGCCTAACATTTTTGAAAGTGGATTTTGTTGCAGCACAAAGTGCAGAAAAAAGTAATATTCTCTTCTTGAGATAAGGAAGTGTTAACCAAGTGTTATTATAAGGAAATGTTTCAGACGATCTATATTTTAATGAGTAAATATTGCTATTTTTGAAGGAAACATAGTCTTGTTACAGTGATATTGAGTCCTTTTTCCTTAAATTGACTAGTTAAGCCCCAGCCCCTCCGAAAGAATAAACTGTAGATATACTGTAAGAATGAAACATCTCATTAAACATGTTTTGCCTTGCTTTCAAACCTGTGCTTTCCTGGTGGAGGTTAAAGGGGAATGGGTGAGTGCCTTCTCACTGTCAGGAAGTCTGTATCTTATTAAATGTTTGGTTTTTTAAGTCACTTTAATTCTGTGTAAGTACACATATCTTTGGGTGTTGTCTTGGCAGTAAAAAGATGTTTTGAGTTTGTGTAGTTGTGTAGTAGGCTGTGCTTGAAATAGAAAAAGAAGAAAAGAAAGGTGTAAAAGTTTTTGTACCAGATTTCTGTTTGCTTTAGCTTCCGTGTAAAGACTAACTTGGAGGCTCCGTATTGGCACATTATCAGGTCAAGTCTCTCAGGACATGGGCGAAAATAAGTAGGTTAATAAGTAGATTAAACTTAAAAGATAAATTTTTTTTTAAGTTATTTATTTTAAAAAAAAACTTTCTGGATTAAAACTGGAGGCCATCAGTGACCAACATGGAAAGATTTGACAATATTACAAAATTAAATCCTGTAGATTGCAAAATATATGAGAGATAAAGGGTTGCCATCCATTATACATAAAGACTGAAATGTTAATATGAAAGAAACCTACAGCTTTAAGGAAATACATGCACACTTTTAAAATATACAAAAAAATGTTTCTTTGGTGATCAGGAAAATGGAAATGTTAAAGATGAGATAACATTTTTCATCTCTCAGCTGAGTAAGTTTACGAGTTTGATAATATCCAGCTTTGTCAACAGTGTAGAAAAGTGAGTATAACACACATCATGAGCGTTGTCATATGAATTGGCTAAGGCAGTTGAAAGGCAATTTGGCAATGCTTATTCAGACTTAAATTTCTCATTCCCCTTGACCCAGGAACTGTTATTCTCCCTTCTATAGGCTGTTTTTGGCAAGTGCACAAATGTGTCCATGGATATTCACTGCAGCACTGCTGGTAAAAGCTGAAAAGGAACAGCCCTGTATCCCTCAGTAGGGAGATGGTTTAAATAAATTACAATACAGCTAAACAATAAAGATGTTTTCGAAAATTACACAGATCTACATATATTGGATTGGTCCCGAAGTTCGTTTGTGTTTTTCTGTACGATTTGGCCAACCTGGTACGAATAAACTCTCCAGTAAAAAAGCAGAAACAATTTATAGAGTATAATTGTATTTGAGTAAATAAAAAACCAGGTGTGTGTGTGTATATAAACATTTATATGTATTAGTTTACAGTCTCGCAGTGTAGGCATCAAACTGTTAATAGTGGTTACTACTTGGCAGTAGTGGGAGGTGGTTGTTTTTAATTTTATGTACTTCTATACCACTTCCATGCAGGAGACTCCAGTTCAATCCCTGGGTCAGGAAGATCCCCTGGAGAAGGAAATGGCAACCCATCCAGTATTCTTGCCTGGGAAATCGCATGGACTGGGATCCCTGACGGGCTATTGTCCATAGGGTTGCAATGAGTCAGACACAACTTAACGACTAAGCCACCACCACCATATTCATATTTACAACTTTATCAACATTTGTAATTTTTAATAAAGCACTAAAGATAAATCCGACTTTGACAAATATAACAGAGTGTCTACCCAGGCCCAGGTTACTGTTTATCTCCGACATCCCAAATGTGTGATGAAGCGACTTTGTTGTGAGGCATCCTGTATCCTCTTGTTGAAGGGACTGGAGTGGTGCCTTCATTTTATATCACAGAACGCAACAAGACACCCCAAGTGGCATTTAGCTGTGTTATCTTTGTGAGGCTAACAATTGGATACCCAAAGTGGAAATTGACTTGTAAGAGTAACAGTTTTTTTATTTCATGAACTTTGTAGTTAAGAAACACAGTTGTGAAAAATACACAGTAGAACATCCTTACCAATCTCTCTTGGTTGGGAATCAGGAGTTCACTTATTTTTGTAGGCATAGTCATCATCAAATTCTCATATTTCTCAAACTTTGAGAAATAGCTAACTATACCTGTTAGATTTTAGAGGTCTAGCAACTTGTTTCCTGTTTTAATGCAGGTAGTCTTGCAAGAGGCTTTAAAAAATATTTTTGCTTTTTAAAATCTTGATTATCAGCTCACTTTTCTCCAAAAGTATTTTTTCATGATTAACAAAAATTAGGTGGTATTTCATATATAGTCCTCTTCTAACTGTTGTTGGTAATACAAAGAAATATAAGGTAACATCTACCATTCAGATGTTTCAAATCTTTTTAGTAAAATAGGGAGAAACACATGAAAAAGCCAGTGTGTGATGAAGTTCCCAGTGAATGCTCACTACTGCTGCTAGGAATATAAAAGAAGAAAGGAATCAGAGTGAATGGATGTGCTCTGGGAAAACTTCTGAGTGGAGACATCTTAGTTGAGTTGACCTTGACAGCTCAGGCTTAGATACTCTGAAAATCTATGGCCTGTCTTCTGATCTGGAGATCCCATTGGAGGTCCCATTACTTGGAGGGTGAAAAAGCTCAGTTTGACATCCACAATGTATTGGAATAATAGCATGAGAGATTAGAAAAATGCTGCTCACTGCCATTTTGTTTATCTTAAGAACACAGGCTGATCATCTACCTCAGCTGGCTTTAAATGGTGCAAGGCTGAATGCATCAGTCCTGCTCAGGGATCTGAAAGTGAAAGTGAAGTCGCTCAGTCATGTCTGACTCTTTGCAACCCCATGGACTGTAGCCCACCAGGCTCCACAGTCCATGGGATTCTCCAGGCAAGAATACTGGAGTGGGTTGCCATTTCCTTTTCCGGGGGATCTTCCCAACCCAGAGATCGAAACTGGGTCTCCTGCATTGCAGACAGATGCTTTACCATCTGAGCCACACACATGAAAAGAACCAATCCAGGACTCTCTCCCGGAGACTCTGGGAACTTTTAATCCATATTTAGGACTCAAAAAGAAGGCTGAGTCCTGAAGAACTGATGCTTTCAAATTGTGGTGCTGGAGAAGACTCTTGAGAGTCCCTAAACAGTAAGGGGATCAAACCAGTCTATCCTAAAGACATCAAACCTGAATACTCATTGGAAGGACTGATGCTGAAGCTGAAGCTCTAATACGTTGGCCACCTGATGGGAAGAGCCAACTCATTGGAAAAGACCCTGATGCTGGGAAAGACTGAAGGTGGGAGGAGAAGGAGACAATAGAGGATGAGATGGTTGGATGGCATCACTGACTTGATGGACATGAGTTTGAGCAAACTCTTAAGAGTTGGTGATGGAAAGGGAAGCCTGGTGTGCTGCAGTCCATGGGGTCGTAGAGAGTTGGACACAACTGAGTGACTGAACAAGAATTCAGAATCTTCTCTGGTGGTTCTGTCAGGGAGTTTTGGGTACCACTGATCTCGCCTAATCTCTTTTCTGTCAGAACTAATCCCAAGTCATTCTGAAAAATATCATTTTCTTAGAACCACCCAAAAAAAAAAAAACAGAGAGAGACTTTTTAGGAGTTCTTAGCCATCAACCAGCCCATTCATTCAGAAATTATTTATCCTTTAATTCAGTGTTACTCTTATAACAATTTAAACTCATTTTTTCTCTTCTTTTGATGGATAATTTTTTTTTTTATGTAGTCAATATTGTTTCTTTCCTGCCTTTCTTAGATTTCTGTAACCTTAACATCTGAGCTGTTGCTGTTTTGAGGGACCAGTATACACTGAATCCAAGAGTGAGCCTAATCCAGCCCCTGCCTGTTTTGTAATAAAGTTTTACTGGCACACATTCAGGCATGTTCATTTCCATATTGCCTACAGCTGCCTTTGTGCTACAATTGCAGGTTTGAGTCCTTGTGAAAGTTAAGGGGACTTCTCTGGTGGTCCAGTGGCTAAGACTCCAAGCTCTCGGTGCAGGGGGCCCAGGTTCAACCTCTGGTTCCATAACTAGATTCCACATGCTGCAGCTGAGTTCACGTGCCTCAGCTGGAGATCCTGCATGCCACAACTCAGACCAGACACAGTCAAATAAATATTTAAAAAAAATTTTTTTGGCTGACCTCTAGATTAGCACTTTAGAAAACAGGTGTTTGTTGTTGTTGTTTTAATGTTTTAAAATTTTATTTATTTTTTAGTGGAGAATAATTGTTTACAATACTGTGTTGGTTCCTGCCATACATCAACATGAATCAGCCATAATAGGTGTACACACGTCTTCTCCCTCTTAAACCTCCTCCCACCTCCCACCCTCCCCTCCCCCTGGGTTGTCACAGAGTACCTAGTTGGGCTCCTGCGTCAACAGCAAATGCCCACTGGCTAACAGATTTACACATCAGATAATGTATATTATGTTTCCACACCACTGTCTCAATTCGGCCCATCTTCTCCTTCCCCCATTGTGTTCACAAGTCCGTTCTCTAGGGCTGTGTCTCTAGAAAACAGCTTTAGTATCCTCATCCAGGAATTTAGGGGTAACCCTTTTATTTCCAAACTGGCACATGCATGAAGCATGTGCTTATCTCCACACTCCCCAGCATATCCCTTGCAGCGGCAGCAGCAGGTCTAAGTCAGCACACAGTTTACACGTGTTGTGAGGATAGAGAGAACCTCTGCTACCCTTCTTTGTGACAAGGTCAGAGGCGTTGGAAATCTTAGTGTTACCTAACAGAGATGGCGGTCATGATGCCATAGACACTGAGAAAAGAGATCTGATATTATTGGGTATTGGGGTTCGCTCGTTGAACCTTATGATGCTGCCTTCATTGGACTGCCGCCTCAGCGCCCTCTGGTATGCAGTGCCTAATTATTAACAGTCCATAGACGAGGTCCCTAACATATTCCCAGTCCTTTAAGCAACATTTGGGGTTTGTGCTTCCCACTTTGACATTTCACTAGAATGACCCCAGATACTTTGAGGTGTTACAGTGGGCTGGCTAAGCGAAATTGTATCAAGACCAATATTATTAGCACAAAAATCCCCTCACTTGTAAGTGATCGACATAAGCCACAGATAGATGAATCTACCCCATGTACATATAAGTTCACGTTATAGCCAGCCATAGACGTATACAAAGAAGTCTATATGACTGTGCTTATTCTATCCTAATTATAGATAACATTTTTTCACAATTGGTTGGCATTTTGAGTAAAGCTTTTCAACTCCAGGAGGAAATGTTTCTCATTTTCGTACAAGACCCTTTATACTTTTTCTAAGTGGTTAATTTAATTTAATGTTAAATGTGAGTTTTTATTTTATCCTCTGAACCTTAAAACTTAATTGGTCATTCAAATTAGTGGATTTCTATAAGAATAAATTACACTCATTGAGACTATTGTTTGTTCGATTAGCAAACAGTTTCCTAGGTTAAAAGTGATGGATTTCCTTGGTGACAAGTGACAAGCTGGTTTCGTTATTGCCTGAAGGGTAGCAGAAGCTCTTGTCTGCAACGATAAGGGGCTGACATGGCACCCTCTCTTCCTGAGTACACACAGGCACGTCTCAATGGTGGTGCTCATTTTCTGTCATCTTTGGGGCAGGGCTGGGTGTAATTAACTAGGATGTGAGCTCGACCTGCCCATGGGGTGGAACATTCCCTCAGGGCTTCAGATCCAGGTGTCAGCCAAAAATCTGGTTAACCAAGTAAGACCCGTGTCTCAAGGGAATGACAGCGGGTCATAGGACATCATTAAGTAAAGCAGCTGGTACTCAAGGAGGTCTAACTAGGACAGACCAGTAAGGGGTTTCAGATAGGCTGGGATCTGGGATCACATTCCAGCCCATACAGGAAGCCAGAAAGGCTAGCCCAGAGGGCCTGGGGTACCAGACAGGTTTCTAGAGCAGGGACCTCCCCATAGAGAACCCAAATTTCTGGTTTCCTAAAATGACCAGGGTCAGACGGAGCCCAGGCTTTTGCAGGACAAAAGAGAACTACAGTAGAGTCAGAGCTGGACAACAGGAGAGATGGCTGTAGAAAGTCTGTCGGACTGCCCTGGCGGTCCAGTGGTTACAACTTCGCCTTCCAGTGCAGGAGGTGTGGGTCTGAGCGCAGGGTCTCAGGGAGCTACGATCCCGCATTCCTTGTGGCCAAAACACCAAAATATAAAACAGAAGCAATATTGTTAAGAAGTTCAGTAAAGAGTTTAAAAATAGTCCATATCAAGAAAGATCTTTAAAAAAGAAGAGAATCTGTCATCAAGCACATCTCAGATGCTAGGCAGTGTTCTGGATACTTCTTACAACAACTGTTATAACACAGCTACTGTTATTGTCCTCCATTTTATAGATAAGGAAACCAAGGCACCAAGAAATTAAACTTACCCAAAGTCAGCCAGCTAATAAATTGTAGAAGTGGTACTAAAACTGAAGCAGGGGCTGCAGGAGGAGAAGGGGGCAGCAGAAGATGAGCTGGTTGGATAGCATCACTGACTTGATGGACATGAGTCTGGGCAAACTCTGGGAGATAGTAAAGGACAGAGAAGCCTGGTGCGCTGCAGTCCGTAGGGTTGCAAAGAGTCAAGAGATGACTGAGCAAATGAACAACAACAAGGGGCTTCTCTGATGGCTCCGTGGTGAAGAGTCCACCCACCAATGCAGGAGACACATGCCACAGGGCAACTAAGCCTGTGCACCACAGTGAACAGCCTGTGTGCCGCCACAGAGAGTAGCCTCCACGGGCTGCACCTAGAGAAGGCCTCGGCAACAAGGACCCAGCTGAAACACCAAGACTGAGGCCATCTGATGGCAGAGCCCTACCCTTGATCATGAGACTTTGCAGTCTTGAGGCAAAGTGCTTGTGTGTCTGCCTCCAGCTCCTCACTCACTGCTGACTGTCCTCTCCTTGGTCCTGGGACACATAGAAAGGGCAGGAGCTTGTCTGCTGAACCTGATGAGAAGTTGGGGAGGCCCTGGCAGACCCTGGCCTACAAACAGCTATGTTTCCAGCACAACGCAGCTAGCAAGTTACAATGCGTCGTAGTGTCACTGGTAAATATCAACCAGCGAGGAAGGGCTTCTAGCCACTTGAGTTTAGCAGAAAATAAGATCCAAGCGGGGAAAATATCACTCTGAATCCTCAGCTCATGAAACACGTGGGGCTGCCCAGAAGAGAAAGAAAGAAGACAATGTGGGGGTGTTCGTACCGGAACTCTAAAGCCAAAAATAGAACTTTTGGAAGCAGTGTTGCGCTTTATCTCTGGGTAACTCTCTTTTGGAGAATTCTCAGCTTTAAAAGTTGCTTTTACCTGTGACAGTAAGGCTTCCCTAAGGTAGAGCAGCAAGGAAGCTCTCCTATAGATTATGTTATAACCACCATGTAGAAATAATTCAGTAAGCTCTGAATTCTACTTTCTCCATGCCAATCCCAGGGTCTTTTTTTTTTTTTTTAATTCAAATAAGTGAATAAACATCATGCCATATTACTCTACACAGAATACAAATAAATATGTGGTTCCATAGTTATTTATTTATTTTGTGTTTTTTAATACTTTATTTATTTTTAATTGAAGGATAATTGCTAACATGAATTAGCCGTAGGTGTACAAATGTTCCTTCTCTCTGTTTTGTTTTACTGAGTATTTGAATGGGTTAGAAAACTGGATTTTTTGCCACTTTTTCCCAAAGTCATTGTTGAAACCCTAGCACTCATTTCTGTGATTTCAAAAGAGCAATATTCAGGTCCAATGAAGTGTTCAGTGCATTACTTCCTGAGACAGTATTTTACGGGATAAAATAAGATAAGATCTCTGACAGAACTTTATTTGACTTACTGTAATGAAAATAATTTTCTACTAGGAAATGTAATTATCTTCAAATTGATCTCCTATTGCTCAAAAATAGTGAGGGTAACTTGGAAAGATAAGTACTAGAGTCATTCTGGTGATTCCGACTAATCCTTTTGAGTTAGAATTAAGATAAAATGCAAACACTAAAAGCCCAATTGTAATAAATCTCCTCTGAAATTTTTAAACAGCAGAATCCCGTATTCTCCTGTGCACATTTGTGAATGTTACAGTAAAATTTATGCAAAAGAAAGTAATAGGACTTTAATAAAATTAATTGTTGCTCTAAATAATCATTTCCTTAATTTTGTCTTCGTGTATCTGTGGAGCTTTCAAAAGACTACACACCACAGCCAGTTTTATTGCCTATAGAAACATCTAGGACTATGTTTTCTGTCTCTCTTGTCTGTGTGCAGAATAAGGACTGCTTAGTTATTAGAGACTTCTAGAGGGCTACATTTATATTGATTGCACCCTTTGCTTTACATTTTAAATAATAAACCTAAGTCAAATTACTTTTTAATAATTACTTGAGTTCCTGAGTGATGAAGTCTATCACATCACTTTATAATTCAGAGTAGCTCAAAATATTTAAATTATGGGACTTCTTAAGACTCCAGGCACTTTTTCCTAGCTGCTATTATCAGGAAAAAAAGAAAAAGATAAACAGGCACAAAAGAGTAAGAACTTGAATTATAGCACCTACTGTTTCTTTAATGTTTGGAGACCATTTTTCCAGACTCTCAGACTAAGAAAAAGGCAAAGAAAGGTCTGTGCTGTGTGTTAGTCTGACCAGGTCAGAAGTGGGGGCTTTGTTTTGTTAAAGAATGTTCGGTGTCTTTAGGGGTTGATTTAGTTCCACTTAAATTAAACTTTATGACTTTCCTGCAGGTGGACGAAAGCCAAACTGGAGAACCGGGATGGCTTGGAGGAGAATTAAAAGGAAAGACGGGATGGTTCCCTGCAAACTACGCAGAGAAAATCCCAGAAAACGAGGTTCCCGCCCCAGTCAAACCAGTGACTGAGGCGGCCTCCACCCCTACACCCAAAGTGGCTGTGCGTGAGACCCCCGCCCTTTCAGCTGCAACCCCTGCAGAGCCCTCCGAGACCCCCAACAACTGGGCCGACTTCAGCTCCACGTACGTGTTGGATGCCATTTCTGATGACTTTTGAAATCCCACGTTAGTGATCTTTTAAGTGCTGTTTCAGTCCTTGAGTTGTGCCTCTTGAGTACTGTTCATGGCCTCTTTCTCTGACTGGTCTATTGGCAATTTGTGGATTGTTTTCTCTGAACTTGATTTAATTATATCATGGCTAAACAGTGATTTTTCCCTAGGATAAAGTAAAGTCTATTAGCCTTGTTTCATTCACTCATTTGTCTGTATCTTTCATTATTGTGGAAGAAATGGAGAAACACAATTTCCTAATAATCTGCTTGATACCCATGTCAGCAAATATTTAGAGTCATTTCCTGCATGGAAATAGCACTGTTTTGGTGTTGTTTTTTTTTTCTGGACAGAAACAGAAATTGAATTTTGTCATGTGGTTTTGAGTAAGATAGAAGGCTGTTTCCTCTGTGGCTTTCCTCTTTGATCAGTCCTGAGTAAGCGGACAGCAGGGCAAAGAGATGTGTGCACTTGGCAGCTACTGGTGCCGTGCCCTTGGTCATCAGGAAATGGCATTAGAAACTGTGTAAGCAGAGGTTTGAAAGGACAGATGGAGGGCTGCCACGCTCCCACTTACAGGATGGGGCCAGCTGTGCCACTGGGCTAAAAATAGTTTATACTGCCCTTCAAGTAAAAGTGATGGAAGAAATGTTTTAAAGTTGTTTTAAAGTCTAATCATCTTTCAGCAAAAATGAATAGAAGGCAAGGAGTCGAGGCATAATGCTGGAGAAAGTGGATCAAATAGAGCAAAGAAGGTGTATAATGACCAAGAGCAGGAGAAAGTAGAGGGAAGGATATAATGAATAGCAATAGCTTTCATACTTGTATTTTCACATAAAAGATTGAAAGTGCTAAAGAAGGTCTTCCCTGTCTCATCTCTGCTAAAAAGTAGTGTTCCATTAGCGTGATTGAAACCACATTGAAATTCTCCTCTCCTGTTCTTTTTTTAAAATTGAAATATAGTTGATTTATATTGTTATGTTAGTTTCAGGTATACAGCAAAGTG
Organism: Tragelaphus eurycerus; assembly: GCA_935064755.1. Lineage (NCBI taxonomy): Eukaryota > Metazoa > Chordata > Mammalia > Artiodactyla > Bovidae > Tragelaphus > Tragelaphus eurycerus. The sequence goes on from CAKXYN010000009.1 coordinate 46,984,171, forward strand.
ATTCACATACATATATGTATGTATATATGTATATTTTCAGATTCTTTTCCATTACATGTTATTACAAGATGTTAAATATAGTTCCCTGTGCTCTACAGTAAATGTCGCTTATCTATTTTATGTATAGTAAGTAGTTTATATTCCCTTAAAACGCTCTGATTTTTTAAATTAAAGCTGACACTAAAATAGAAGACAAATACTCTTTTCAGGATTTCGTTTTGCTGTGGGTCTAGTCAGCGTGACTCTCTTGCTCAATAATTGTATGGTCTGCGGCTCTCTGGCTGTCCTCCTGGGCATCTTATTTCCGGACCCGGAATCAGGATGTGCCTGCTGTCTATCAAAGGAAATACTTTAATTTACAAATTTGTTTATCTCTCATAAAGATTCTCAAAAGTCCATTGCGTTTCAATAGGCAACTCGCACAGATGTGTTTATTTACAATTATAAGATCACAAAATTAAAGCTGTTGCTGAGCTGCGCCCAACAGGTTGCTCTAAGGATACCACCTATAGGGTTACCATGGTGTCCAGGCTCGTGGCCCGGTGCCTGCTGTGTGGTGCTGGGACAGAGAGATGGTATTATGAGGCACCAGCTGCCAGCCTGGCGGGACTTCCTATGTGACGCAAAACTTTTTTGCTGATTTAGCATTGTTGTTGCAAATGATCAGGTTACAGAGTATTTCCCTACGTAGGATTTCATGTTCCCTGACAGCTAACCAGGGTGACACAGCACTGTTCCCATTTGATCAACAAGGAAATCAGGATTCAGAGAAACTACTGTCATTTGCCTGCGACCCATTGCTAGTATGTGATGCTCTGACCAGGCCCAAGTCCAGTGCTCTTCCCCGCTCCTTGCTCTTGAACTAGCCCCACGCACGTTGCGGTGTGTCCGCTGTGGGAAGTCCTTGCTGTTCACGGCGTTGTGCTTCCCCTCCAGGTGGCCCACCAGCACAAATGAGAAACCAGAAACCGACAGCTGGGATGCATGGGCAACCCAGCCCTCCCTCACCGTGCCAAGCGCCGGGCAGCTGAGGCAGAGGTCGGCCTTCACTCCAGCCACGGCCACGGGCTCATCTCCGTCTCCTGTTCTAGGCCAGGTAACGGCATCGCTGGGAGCCGTGCTGTGTGAGGAGGAAAGACTCAGCCAGTGCTTGTCGTCATTGTCATTTGGGAGTGAGCCTGGGGAATTCCCCGGCAGTCCAGTGGTCAGGACTCTTCGTTTGCACTGCAGAGGGCTTGCATCGATGCCCAGTCGGGGAACGAAGATCCCACAAGCCGTGTAGTGTGGCCAGAAAAAATGTAAGCCTCGTTATATGCATCTGGCATGGCTGGCAGGCAAGGATCCAGTTCACGTTTTCCCAGTGGAGGGAATCGTGACTACTCAGAGGAGGGTAAACTGGATTACCCTCCTGGATTGTTCAGGGAAGCTTCACTGATCACGTGGTATTTGAACTCCATCTCGAACAGTGGGTAAGAGCTGATTAGAAAGTGGAGAGAGCTGGCATGCAGACAGAAACTGCCCTGAGGAGAGAGGCTTTCTTTAGGAGGCCAGAGTGTGATTTGGGAACGACATGGGGTCCATCCATGTGGCCAGACCACTGAGTGTTTATCAGTGAAGACTGACTGCAGATTAAATGCAAAGCTCTTAAATGCCTCATTAAGAAAGTGATTGCTGAAAGGATAATATTTCTACTTAACGTGATAAAAGAAATGACATTTCTATAAGTAATCAAACAGAGAAATTGCCCATCTGGCAGGCATTTAGGAGTCAAGGACAGTTTCTGCTCTGGGAACAAGCAGCTTGAACACAGGCTCTGGGAAGACTCACGTGGAGGTGTGCAGAAAGATTCGACGGGGGGACACGGGGACGTGACAACAGTTAAAGGGGTGGAATCCCAATGCCTGTGGGAGTAGGAAAGGAAAAGATTGAGGAGAGGTTTGACCTTAAGGGGGAACAAATCAGGCAGAAAGAGAAATTGACTTTTCATGAAAGGAGGGAGTTGGATTTTCGGCATGTTGATTGCCAGGTGAGAGAGAGACAGTCAGGCCTTCCTGTCTGGGAAATGGGAACACAGTCAGATCTAAGGAAATGAAGTGAGCACTTCAAAGGAGCCAGAGTGCAGGGGAAGGAGGGAAACTGCATGCAGCGTGTGTCTTCTCTGACCTGGAAAGAAGGGCGGCTCTGGACAGGAGCTGTGCTCTCTGCTGTGTCTTCTCTGACCTGGAAAGAAGGGCGGCTCTGGACAGGAGCTGTGCTCTTTGCCTTTGCATCTGTCCAGCTCAGCAGGTAGCACCACAGCTCAGAGTGGTGACTCCGGTGAGGAGGAGAGCTCAGGACCAGAACGGCGGATGGTGGCGGTTCTTGTATTATTAAAGGCGGTGGTCCAGGCAAAGAGGCGGGCGGCACGTATTTGTGATCCGGGAAAGAGGATACTCCAGATTGCAAAGGGATACAGAGAAAAGAATAGGTGGGAAAGTGGGAAGGGTTGGTGAAAGAATAGACAGGGAGCCGAGTAGAAGAAGGACAAGGAACAGCCGTGTGGCCAGTGGAAAAAGAGACTGAGGAGTCGAGCATCTAAGGGGAAACAGCATTCAGTTCAGTTCAGAAACAGCATTACAAGCAGATAAAACACAGGCTGCTTTTTTTTTTTTTTTTTTCCCCCACTTCTGGGAGAGAAAGGGTGAAGAGAGGTTGGGGAAAGGGAAAGAAGTTGAGATTGTGCTTCCAGGCAGCTTTCTCGGGAGGGGCCCCCAGGGCCTGCGGGGCATGCAGAATAGGAATTGAGCAAAGAAGGATGAAGCATGACTTGGCTGAATTTAACCTGATTCTGTGACTTGTCATCACATGTTGTCTTGGCTTTCTCCAGCAATACTGTATAGTTTGGAAGAACTGATAGTAATAGAAGCTACTCCTGTTATAATGATTACTCTCATAGCAACTCTGCAGATAGAGCTTGTTAAATTTTCTTGAAGTAAGTGTCTGTGTTTTAGAGATGTGGAGACAGAGGCCTCAACTGAGAGAGTGAACAGTTGAGAGGCATGAACTGAGAGGCCTGCAGCTGAGAGGCTGAGCAGTTGTTTCAGGTCACACAGTTAGTAAGGGACGGGCTTGGGGTCTGAACCCAGAGTCTGTGTTCTACCTGATTCCAGGCTCTCCGTGTGGAAAGGTGGAGACAGGGCAGGTGCAGCAAAGATGTCTCAGAGTGAGAGGTTACGAGACACCAGCGAGGGCCCAGATGAAATGGCAGAGACGAGATGGAAAATTAGGGGACACAGAAGCCATGAGCTCCATGGCCCAGGTGGGAAGCACCCTGTGAGCATGACCAGAGAAATGGGAGATGGAAACGCAGTGGTCCTCGGGGTATTTGCAATCCAGAGAACCCTCCTCTGTTCTGAAGACTGGACCAAGTGGACAGTTGAGATGGAAGGAAATGGGGATGTCATGGGTCTGAGAAGACGAGAACCCATGGACACCAGGAGTTGGAAGTTGCCAGTGTGAAAGCCGAAACTCTTCAATCTATCATAAATTCTCTGCTTATCAGGCATAATTGTAGTTAAATGTCATTATGAAAATAAGTATCTTATGAAGGCAAGTCCAGCTTGGTTCTGAATGAGTTGTCCTTGGGCTTTATCCCTTGTTCTTGTCCATTTATGAATACATGTATAATCGAAAGTTGGCATATTTTTTATAATAGTATTGTCTTAAGATACTGTGATAGTTCTATGTGATAGTCTTTTAAGAGATAATAAATGCCTCCCCCTGCCTTTTCCAGCCTCATCTCCTATTGCACCCCTCCATGAGACTAGGCCACACGCACCCCCGGATCCTGCTCCTCCTCCTCGAACCTTGGCAGGAAAGCATCTCACGGTCGTGCCCTCAACCTGGAGTTCACTCCCTCTGAAGCCCTAGCTGTCACAATCCTTCTTGTCCTTCACGGCTCGGCTCAAACACTGCCACCTCTGTGAAACGCACCCTGTTGCCTGCAGGCAGCTTTCATCCCTCTTTTCTCTCTGTTCCCACCATGAATGGTTGCAACCTCTTTTTAGCATATTTCCTTCTGCTCGGTGGTAGACATGGTTGTTTGTATCTCTTTCTTCATTAATCATGAGTTCCTTGGCCGTGTCCTACTGCCCATTTTTATCGTGTTTTCTGCTTAATAAAGTATTCTAACCTGGATTATTTTGGGGAGGCAGAGATGGCATTCTGTTCATCTTCATATAGAGTTTTCATATAGCTCTATAGTACACAGGGTTACAGAGAGTTTATGCTTGCCCAACACTTGTTTGTCTAAGAAGGAACTAGGACAAGCCCAACCCAACCCAAGACCTGTTTCCCTGTGTCCATCTAAACTAAGATATGAGTTGCTTGCCTTTTGAGCTTTCAGAAGGTTTCTGCTCTGGTATTAACCCTTCACTAAACATCCAAATCCGGTTGCAAACTGGTGGGAATGGGATTGCCTTGGGCAACTTGAGAGTTAAAAATAGAACCAAAATAGAAAAGGCACTTGGCCAGGTGCAACAGAATAAATATGATCTCCTAGTTGGTTTAAATAGAGACTTCTAGATGGGCCGGCCATGGCTTTGTAAACAGGCTGGCAGGTTTTCACCTCCACTTTGGGAAGGAAACAGCTGTTGAGAACCAGGGGGCACATGGCAGCCATGCTGTACTGCGGGGGGAGGGAGAAGGGGAGGAGGCGGGGGGGGGATGTCTTCTGTGGTTGCACATGCACCCGCATGTACCCATCGGAGGGAAGGTGATGGTGTTTGCATCACCTGAACTGATAACAGATGACAAAGTGACGAGAGGTCCTTTATCTTCTTCTACACAAGGGTGAAAAGGTGGAGGGGCTACAGGCGCAAGCCCTGTATCCGTGGAGAGCCAAGAAAGACAACCATTTAAATTTTAACAAAAACGATGTCATCACTGTACTGGAGCAGCAAGACATGTGGTGGTTTGGAGAAGTTCAAGGCCAGAAGGGTTGGTTCCCCAAGTCCTACGTGAAACTCATTTCAGGGCCCATAAGGAAATCGACAAGGTATGCTTGTGTTCATCTGCTTCCGCTGGATGAATGCCATGTTTGGCATGAAGCTATTATTTGCACTAGTTAGGATTCATAGATAGGAGTTGCTGGATCATTTTGTCTTCTGGGTCTTCTCACTGCAGAAGTTAGGGCATGTGTCAGTAGAAGAGAGCCTCTTGCAGATGGTGGTCATTTGTTCCTCACCCAGAAGCCTGTGCATCTTGTTTTTCATTGACTTGTGCAAGAGGGAATTCTACCCTGAGACCTGGGACAGTCTCGTGGGTTTGTTGGAGATTCTGTTCCTCTTCATGCTTAGTATAGCTCAGTTGGTAAAGAATCCACCTACAATGCAGGAGACCCCAGTTCGGCTCCTGGGCAGGAAGATCCGCTGGAGAAGGGATAGGCTACCCACTCCAGTATTCCTGGGCTTCCCTGTGGCTCAGTTGGTAAAGAATCTCCCTGTAATGTGGTAGACCTGGGTTTATCCCTGGGTTGAGAAGATCCCATGGAGAAGGGAAAGGCCACCCACTCCAGTATTCTGGCCTAGAGAATTTCATGGACTGCCTAGTCCATGGGGTCGCAAAGAGTCAGACACAACTAAGTGACTTTCACTTTCACTTCACTTTCAGTACTGTGCCAAATATCCACAAATATTTAGAAGCCCAAAGAATTGGGGGAAATTATTAGAAGAGTGAATTATTTTTTTTGTTAAGAACCCTATGGTGTGGAACCTTACTCTGAAGGTTAATTGTTTCATTGTTCTAACCAAATAGATGGTCAAAATGAATAGAGAATCTCTTCAAAAATACTGAATGAGCATGTCCGTCATACTTTGAAGTAGACCAGTGCCTCGGCTATGTATCTAGCAAAGTGAAGCGCTGACAGACAAGGATGTGAGCTTAGAGTCGGGCCACCATGTCCCTTTGTGATGTGTTTTGACTTAGCAAAGTGCATCTATTTCAGCTGTAGATTATCAATGTTTTAAATGTGAAGTGGGGGTTTCCTTGATGGTCCATTGGCCAAGACTCCAGACTCCTGTTGCAGGGGGCCCAGGTTCAGTCCCTAGTCAGGGAACTAGATCCCACCTGCTATAACCAAGACTTGGACAAATAACTACTTCTTAAAAAAATAATTATAAATGTTAAAGCAGTTTAAAAAAGAAAGTATCATTGTTATTTGTACTGTTTTCTTTGAGGATGAAAAGTAAAGTTCAAATACTTTCCCCCTCCCTCTTCCAGCATGGATTCTGGTTCTTCAGAAAGTCCTGCAAGTCTGAAGAGGGTAGCTTCCCCAGCAACCAAGGCAGCCGTGTCGGGAGAAGGTGAGAACTTGAGTGAAATTAAGATCTTTAGATGGTGGAGGTGATTATGTAATACAAACAGTGAACATTGAAAATGAGGTTGGATTTCATGTTTAAAGAATCTGCCTTAATTTACGTTAATTATATTAAACCTGAAGGTAGAATGAGGTTTAGCTCCTTACAAAGTCACAGTACTTTACAGGGACTTTTCAAAATATGATCAGATATATTGCTCATAAAAACCAAATCTGATGATGATGTTCAATTAAAAGCCCTTTGACTCTTGAAAGAGGCCCATCAAAGTCACTAAGATTCAAGGTCTCTGAGCATCTCTGTAGCCTATTTGTGATGCTTGCTGTTCTTCTGACTTACAGATAAGGCTTTTGGTTTAAGGCCACAACTGGGCTGTTGAGTAAAGCTGTCACAGTAGCATCAGTGCCACTTGTACCCAAATGAAACAGAAGTGTCATTTCTGTGTTCCATGGAAATAACCACAACAGATTATTTAGGCCTAAAAATTTTATTTTCAGTGTTTCTTACACAAGTAATTAATTGCTCTGTTTCCCCCATCTTTACTTCATGACACCATCTTTTGGATTATATTGGGTTAGCCAAAAAGTTTGTTTGGGTTTTTATAAGAGCATATTGAAAAATCTGAATGAACTTTTTGGCCCAGCCAATATATGCCAGTATATGGCATAAGTTTAACAACGAACAAAACCTACATAATTCAGGTTCTAGTAGTAAAAATTTCAGGTCTTTCCTACATCTGGTCTAGCCATTCAGTCAGAGCACTAATTGAAGAGTGAGCATGACCCAAGTCAGACAGGCTTTCCATGTCGGAAGTAGGAACAGTGTTTGTTGAGAACAGATGTCTAACCTGTTTTGTAGTAGTGTTTCATTGTTTCCTTGAATACTTGTAGAATCTTTAGTTTGTTTGCCATTATGAGACTTCTATTCTTTAGAAACTTTGCTTTATGAAAAATAGAATTATTAAAGCAAGGGTTAAGGTTTAATGATGTTTGAAATAGTGACAAAGTTACTTTTTCAAGAGGAATTTCAGATGTAAAAAAATTTTTTTAGTTTATAGGTATAGCTATAAAAAACTTCATCATCACTAAATAAATCCGGTATTTTTATTGTATCCAGTTTTTGCCATTACCACCAAAACAATCATTAGTATAGTTCTCTTCATACATTTTTGTCATCCTATTGACTTTTTACAGCCACTGTTAAGAGAACAAGGCAAAACTCTTTTAAACACAGCTCACGTAGTCAGTATTGTATCAAGCAATCCTCCCTTCCCCCGCCCGCCCAGATTCAGTGGGTTACACCAACTAAGTCTCAGTGGTGTGCCAGGGTTTGCATCCTGGCTCTCACACCTAGTGACTGTATGATTTTAGTCATGCTTCAGCTCTCTCATCTGTAAAAGGAGCGTAATAATCACCACTTGAGGTAGCAAATTACTATGGGAGTCATGAGACAATAGTGTAAGCTTTTAGAATAAAGGTCACTAAGTGTCTGCTACTTGTATTTCCTTTTTGCTTCAGTTCCTAGATTATTGATGGAGCCACTTAGAGCAGTGAGCTTTCTCATGTGACAACAGTGTTGATGAATGTCGTTTTGTTTTGAAACATATAGAGCCCTCCATGCTTGAGGCCTCAATAAGTAGGTCACAAATGAACCACCCACATCCTTAACTTTGGAAAGAGCAGAGGGTTATATGTCTAATCTCATTTATTACATCCATTTTACAGTGATTTCAGTATTAGAAATATTAGGAAAGATTTCTGGCTTCTGGAAGGGTATGGGAGGACCATAGCATCTGATATTCTAGGAAAAGGCACTTAGATATATTAGGGATGTGTTTATAAATACTGTATTAAATGTAATCAGATTGAAAGTAACCAGTGATTCAGGCAACTAGTCATGTCCAACTCTTTGCAACCCCTTGGACTATACCGTGGAATTCTTCAGGCCAGAATCCGGGAGTGGGTAGTCTTTCCCTTCTCCAGGGCATCTTCCCAACCTAGGGATTGAACCCAGATCTCCCGCATTGCAGGCGGATTCTTTACCAGCTGAGACACCAGAAACCAAATTAAATAGATGGTCAGTTTGGGTAGCTTTTAAAATACGGGCTTGGGAATGGCCAGTACCCTGTGTTACATGTCTGATGAGGTGGGGTCTGAGTGGTGAGGAGCCCCCCACATCTGTCCTCCTGTCTCCCCATTTTCATTGGATCCTGAAGGTCCTCACAGATGCACATGTACGTGCAGGGCTTGTAAAGCCACAGTCTTCCCAGTCTCCTTGGTATCTTCTACTGCAGTGTGAAGTTCAGCCAGAGTTCATGCTTCTGAAGTTTCTTAAGCATTTCAAAAGTGACTTCAAAATTTGGATCCGTGCTTAAGAAAGTGACTTTTAAGTGCAGGAATCACTGGGGAAAGGACTGATGGCCAAGGATCCAATCTTAAATGGCCAGACATGAGCTAAGGAGCAAGTAACAGAACAAAATAAAAAGGGAAGGTTCGAAATACTAAGAAATCAGAAAAAGGAATATATTAATGAAAAAGCAGTGTCCTTATTCAAGCTGCCAAACTTTGATTTCCTTGTGCGGGAAATCCTTTTGCCAGCTTTAACGGTGGAGGTGTGTGTCACCGGTGCTGGAGGGCTAAAGACAGAGAGGCTTCTGTTCTCCCTAGCACGTTTGGACGACCTTGCATGTTGGGGGTCTGCTGGCTGAAGTGGGGTGAGGCTGAAGTGGCCCCTTGGAGAGCTGCCCACATCAGCGTAGGCATCAGGATAGTTTGTGTTTGCTGGTGTTTGTTTTAGTTTCCTTCGGTGCCTCCTGCAGAGGCCAGTGGAGTCCTCCAGACTAGATCTCTGCCGATTAATTGACATTAAGCTCTGCATTTAAGGACTATCATAAGAAATTTAGAAATACACCATCTGTTATAAAACAAACATTTTGGGTAAACTTTGTTGTTTTTTTAATTGCTTTTTTTAAAAAAAGCCTGGGATAAAATGGAGAAAAAGTGGAAACAGGAAATGTATGTTCATCTTTCTAGAAATCTTTTATTCTGTACCTAGTATAGTGTCTAGAATTTTGTGTCAAGTGATCTTTCTGAGATTATGACTTGGTTTCTAAGCCTTAGTAAAATCAGGGGTTTTAGAAGAAAAATTTCCTCTGGAATGCACAGCCTTCACCTTCAAGACAGTAAAGAACTTTAATTCTGGACCTTTAAGACTAAATTACATGAATAATAACATGTAAGAAACTGTGATTTGTCTTTTCATCTTGTTCAGAAAGGCGTGATTATTTTCTGGGATTGGATAGATACTATTTTTATCAGCAGCCCATTCTACCTGTTCCTATTTGAATGACAAGTAGATGTCCATTTTTAGCTAAATAATATATATTTAAAATTATGTGTTCTAACAACTTCTGCCATCTGTGTAGTATGGCACAAAAGGACTTGGGTTTTCACCGAGGCACTTTGAAAAGCGTCTTATTTAATTTACATAAAGGATATACCACATCTAAAAGTTTTCTAAAATGATGACTTGGTACCTTCAAAAAGTGAAGTACAGATATTTGATGAGCTTACCGAGAGCCTGCATGTCAGTGCCTCTAACACTGGCACAACCTAGGCACTCAGTAAATGTTAATTCAAAGGAAACATGAAAAAAAAAGGTGTATATATGTATAACCAAATCACTTTGTTGTACAGCAGGAATTAACATTGTAAATCAACTGTACTTTTTTTTTTAAATCCTGAAGAAAAAAAAAGTAAATGTAAAAATGCCAAGTGAAAAGAAAACATGGCATTAAGTCAAAGATCACTGTCTGTACTGTTATTGGTGGACACGCAGGTTTGTTGTGTTGTTTCTGGGGCTGGGTCTGCACAGGAACTGTCTCCCCGGCTGCAATGACTGAATTGTATGTGCAGGTCGGTCAGTTTGGAGCCCAGGGGATTCTGTAACTCTGTGTTGTATCTGTGACTAGGCTTTCTCTTGACTGGACCTTATCCTAATGTCCTTGTTCATAAACTTGCTTTTGCAAAGTTGTCTGGGATTTCTGTAAACAATCAAGCTCTCTTCGTATCTCAATATTTCTCCCCACCAGAATTTATTGCCATGTACACTTACGAGAGTTCTGAGCAAGGCGATTTAACCTTTCAGCAAGGGGATGTGATTTTGGTTACCAAGAAAGATGGTGACTGGTGGACGGGAACAGTGGGCGACAAGTCCGGCGTCTTCCCTTCTAACTATGTGAGGCTTAAAGATTCAGAGGTAAACCCACGTTAACTGTTTCCCCCCACTTCTGTGCAGCGATTCTCTTTTCAGGGAGACGAGGTTTGCTGGTGGAACATCGTTGTTGGGTTTTGCTAAGGTCTAGAACATGACTGCAAACAGTGTGACGTGTCACTGTGTAAACTTGCCTAGTGGTGCTGCAGGGTCAGCCTCGGCTTCCCAACAGCAAAAGAACCCCACCAGGGCTCGGAGGAGGCTGCCCTGAATGAGGCTGGTCTGCGTCAGCTGGGATAACGTTCAGGATTCCTCTCTGTTCCTGGATGTAACTGACTTAGAATTTAAAGTAAATGTTCTTGATTAAGTCTCCATGGTCACTGATCTGGGCTACCCCAAGAAAGATACACAGCAGTATTTCCCCCATGTAAACAAATGTATTTTGGTGATACTAGCCCCAGAATATTGGGTAGTAGAGAGTTTTTAGAATTTATTTATCTTTCATGAAACACAACATGGTTATACTTGAATACACAGCTAAAATATAAACTACCATAGTGAATTGAAAGCAATAAAATACGGTATCTCATTTGCATTGCATAACAGGTGGTTAACATCCTTAGTCATAAATGAGTTCTTAGAAATCTGTAACAAACACATTGATATATTCAGGGGAAGGGAAGACAGAAGAAAATGAAAAACACAAGTGATTATGAGGATTAATCATATATGAAGATGACTGAGCTGAACAGTACCAGAAGAAAAGCAACTATTTTGTAATATCATATTACCAAAGGTTAAAAATGTATTAATAACATTTGTAGAGTTTTAGGAAATATACCCACATAAATAAAAGACTGATGAAGTCCTGTCTATATGAAAAGTGAAAGTAGAAGTCACTCAGTCGTGTCAGCTCTTTGCGACCTCCTGGACTATACAGTCCATGGAATTCTCCAGGCCAGAATACTGGAGTGGGTAGCCTTTCCATTCTCCAGGGGATCTTCCGGACCCAGGAATAGAAATGGGATCTTCTGCATTGCGGGCAGATTCTTCACCAACTGAGCTATCAGGGAAGCCCCCCGTCTATATAATAGGGAGAAGTCTATTACAGGTTGGACTCAGAACTATAAATTTTGGATATTCTTGTTCCTAGCAGCTCCAATTCGTTGGAATTATTTCAAAAAGTTAGTTGGATAAATTTACAATTTGTATATAAATCATGTTTACTGCTAGAATTTATATTTTTACCTACACAATAGCAAGACACAAGATTTCACTAAGGCCTTTGGCCAGGCCTTGGTATCTCCTGATTAGAGATTGAACAGAGACTCGGTTTATTTTCAGTGCTTACAAATTGGAAGTGGCTCCCAACTGTTGTTAATGGGGCCCTAAAAATTCAGTTGCATAAAATGTCATCCTGAGATGATACGGAATTAATGAAATAGTGGCACGGGCCTCCTGGCGTATGGGAGCCCATCTCCTAGTGGCCAGTTTCAAGTTAGGGGGAATTTCAGGTCATAAAGGTAGCCGTTTACCAGACCCATAGCCACTTGGGGTGCAAGGCCGGGCCTGGTGATAAACTGTGATTCCCCCTTCAGTCTGCCTTCTCTGCTTCCCTACAGTTCCCTGGAGTGGTTGTATTTGCTTGAGATTTTTATTTGTTTTTGTTTTGGCTTTTTTTTTTTTTTTTTTTCTTTTTTTAGGGAGTAGTATTGTTGTTTGGGGGGTTTTTTGTTTTCCCTTGCTTTGGTCTTGAGAGCAGCTTGCTGAAACTCCCCTGGAGGGGTTTGCATAAGTCTGCTTCCCCTTGGAGAATCTGGCTGAAGCTGGAATGAAAATACTTCTTTTCTGTAAGACAGTCATTGTATTATCCTCTGAAGACCAGGAGAGGGAAAATTCAACTCTTCTCCAGACCAGTTAGTTAGATCCAATAAGAACCATGGAGATGATATTTTAGGAGAGCAGAGGGAAAACATTACAAACTAAACTCAATTTCTGCTCCCATGCACAGAAACTCTTAAAGTGGCTTTACCTTTGAGATCAATTAAACACCGAAGCCATTACTTGTATTATCCTTTAATAAACTTGAGTTTTCTACCCAAACCATCCCAAGTCAGTAAGTTTAGAAAAAATGCACTGTGACATTTTCTAAAGGTAAGTTGAATTGTAAAGTGCTTTTTTAACTGCCATCTTAAATTATCAGCCACCAAAGAACTGGCAGTGCTAATGATTTTTGGGCAAACATTTAGCTACATTATTTCATAATAATGAAAAAATCTAAAAAAGTCTTTCATCCTACTTGGACATAGAATTCAGTGCATAAGGCAATATCCTGCCAAACTTAAAAACCAGACCGAGCCTCAGATGCCAGAATTGACCCGTGGATGCAGAAAGGGGTTTGTCCTAGGCCTGCTTCCCTTCTCTGCACGAGCAGGGCTGGGGCATGTCGCCCGGATCAGCTTTTCTACTGCATTCTTGAGAAGTGCCAGAGCCAAACATGGCCATCTGAGTCTGTCTCAGCTTAAGTGCTGGCTGTGGTGTTTAAAAGGGAGCACATTAAAGTGGCTGGGACTCCATCACTGGGGTGCCAATCGCTTTATTCTTTTAATAGAACAGAGAAAGCCTATTAGAAGCCTGCAATGGGAAATTAACTGGCCGTTTGGAATTTTGTAGCATTAGTATCCCTTCATGTTGATACGTAGCCTATGAAAATTCCGAGGGAGATGGGTATTTTATATATATATATCTTTGTTAATACAGAAAGCATAATCAGAGTAAACATTTTAACTTGAACTTTCCCTGCTAGATGGTTATTGAATTTCAGTGTAAATAAAGGGACAACGAGAAGTTGTGCTCCTGGTAGATAAATTACATATTTTTATTTTACAGTTACTTTCATTTAGTTAATTAATCTGTTCATTTTGTTCTATTTTAATTGGAATACTTAATTTACTGGAAGATAGTGACACACAAGTGAAAATTAATTTGGAATAAAGCACTTTGTAACGACAGATTACGGCCTGGCCCCTGTCCCAGCCAAGTCTCTGCCGGCTTGGCTTGCTCAGCTAGTTTAAAATTCCATGAGTATTCATGAAGGAATTCAACCCTAGAGCACTTTTGGAACACTTAGCAGTTGGAGAAAAAATGGTCTGCTTCTATGCACTGTGTGTTCAGCATTAAGAGAGAAATTTTAGCATTTAAACAGTGTAAAGTTTGGGTAGAAAGGACTCACAGGAGAGAGTGACCACCTCTTTGGATAATAGAATGGGGGGCAAGGTTGTTTGAATCGCCACTATCCTGTTTTCCTTCTTTAAGGCCCTAAAGGAGATGTACCAAAATGGCAATATGTTCACGTACTAAATCGGGGTATTGAGCTCATGGATGTCTACTCTAACCTCTGTACTTTTTTTTGTCTGTGAAATGTTTAATAATTAACCATTTGGACATCAAACATGAGCTTAGTGTTTAGGATGTCTTCCTGGTGGGGCAGCCCCTGTTTGATTTGACACGGGGACAGGCCACACTCGTGTTACAGTCAGTGCCCAAGCCCTGGGGGGTCAGTACAGTACCACTCTGCTTATTTTTCTCTCAAGAAGAGAGTAAAGGCTGTGTGCTTTACAGTACTTACTTTGCCCCATGTTTTCCTTGACACACATTGTAATGCCAGGAGATAAAATGCTGCTGTGTTTCTCCAGAATGAAAAAAAGGAATTTAGGGGCTCACGCGGGTTCGTGACATCATTCATCGTTTTTTAAGTTGCTTGACCAAAACTCTTCAGTATGCAAATGAGACCTTCTGCTCTGTTTCAAGGGCTCTGGAACTGCTGGGAAAACAGGGAGTTTAGGAAAAAAACCTGGTAAGTGACAAACCCTGATGATTATTTTTTCAATGTTTTTAATGTAATTGATAGTTGCTCCCAATCTTTCATTACGGCTAGAAACCTTTTTGAGAAAAAAAAAAAGAAAGAAAGAAAAGTAAAGACTAAAGAATCTGTCCTAAGAGTGGTTGGAATAGATCCTTTCCTTGGAATCCATTGATAATGTGTATCCATGGTTATGAAATAATGGCTATTGCTTCACACATGGGGTGTTAGGGACATTACCAGACAGAATGTTCTCTTGGGATGTGAAGAAATAATTCAGGCAAGATGGTAGGACGTTGTCACGCTTGGAACTGTAGGATTTGGGGTCAGCTGTTACTTAATCCTTCTCTCATTGGGTTCAGTACTTTTTCCTTTCCTGAAGCATATTCAGTCCCAGGATGTAAATAGTGGAGGAGATTAGAGGAGCGGCACGTATTATCAGACAGTGGGGCCTATGAATTTAGAAGCTTTTGAGTAGTTTTCCTCAAGTACACCGTGAAGGCACAAAATTATAGTCATCCCCCTGAACTCAAAAGTGTTTCACTTTATTTAAACAAAAATCACATGTTCTATCAATAGAAACATGAACGAGAGAAGAAAGCAGCAGCTGGGAAATCATACGGTTGGTATGGCCTGTCTTCCTCACCTCGGTCATTTGAGCCCTTTTGCTATTACAGCCTTAAGAAATTACAGGTTGAGAGTCACCACAGCACTGAGAGAGGGACTGGTGTATCTGTGCCTGGCACTCAGCCTCCAGACAGGCTCACCTGACAAGGAAAAGTGGGCTTGTTGGTAGTTGTAGGATTTCAGACTGACTCAAGATATCAGACCACCCCAGTCAAATCTTTCATATGCTGTGGGGTTGGCCAAAAGGTTTGTTTGGGTTTTTCCATCACATCTTACAGGCTAACCTGGATGAACTTTTTGGCCAACCCTATACATTTTGAATGGTCATTCCAAAGGGTCCAGAGGGGCTCAACATCACACTGAAACCAGCGAGCTGCTCAAAAAAAAAAAAAAAATGGAAAAGAATATTGAGGCAGGTCATCAGCTACACAGGCCAGGTCCTTTGAGCAATGGGAACACCGGGGGCCAAATAGGGTAATAATATGGATGTTTTCCAAAT
Organism: Tragelaphus eurycerus; assembly: GCA_935064755.1. NCBI lineage: Eukaryota > Metazoa > Chordata > Mammalia > Artiodactyla > Bovidae > Tragelaphus > Tragelaphus eurycerus. The sequence continues at coordinate 46,999,724 of CAKXYN010000009.1, forward strand.
TGAAAACTCTTTGGAGTCTAGAGCTAATCCTTGGTGGGCTGGGGGAGAGTTCTCATCCCCAGCGCAGATTTCCCATCTTGGGCTCTCAGGGGAGCCCAGATGTGTGAGCTGGGCTCTCTCTTGCTTCCCTGAGTTCTGGGACACGTCTGACAGGGCCAGCCTGCACTGGGACGTCCCAGTGCTCCTAGCATGGTGGCCGCTGCTTACAGAACAGGGTCGGGTGGACGAAGGGCTGGATGTTCCTGAACGCAGGAAATGCTGTCAGAGATGGGCCTTCTACTTCTCTCCTTCTGTCTGTCTTTATTTCATTCCTTGTGTCTTCATCTCTTTCTTCCGAGAACATTTACGATGGGGAGAGGGTGTAGAGGAATAGAACAGTCTGTTCCGTCCTGCATCTAGAAATTCACAAGGCAGTTCCTGCGGATGCGCCAGAATTCAGTCAGAGAAGGGTTTTGTCCTTTCGCAGTCGACCTCCTGTGCCAGGAGAAGTGTACTTTTTCAGAGCCTGGTCTGTGGTACTGCTGGACTTTTTCCCATGAAACTGTTCAGTCAGGAAAAGTACAGAACTGTTTTCATTTTTTCTTTTTTCCTGTGTGGAATTGCTATTTTGCTTAAAATCCCCCTTTTGACTCTAGGATCCTCCTCTAACTTGCAATAAAAAGAAGTAAACTTCCGTTGACATGATCCCTAGCTGGTATTCAGGGATCGCCCTTAAAGTGTCAGCCACAGAGGAAATGGTCTTGTGGACAGAAGAGAAAGGCTGAGGAAAGTCATAGTGTAGAAGTCAAGCCAGTGCCTGCCCCTGGTGGCTTCTCAAGAACACAGAGTTTGTCTTTCTGCTGTTCCTGGCAGGTGGAATGGCTTCGCTTGACTTCCTTGATTCACTCAACCATCCTTCTGTGGACCATGTGATAATAATAAGCCCTGTGTGGGGGCCGGAAGGCGGGTGGGGATGAATGAGGCCCAGCTGTTGGCATCCTGAGGGGGAGGGGAGGGGTGGGGGAGTTTGTGGGGGCAAGCTGGTGGGTTCCAAGAGATGAGGAGACCCTCGGGCACACCAGGCAGAACCAGAAGGCAAGTCCAGTCCTGGAGCACTGCATTTGCCTTGCGGGGGAATGGGGGCCCACTGGGCCTTCTTCGTTGAGTAGAAAACCAGCCCTGTGCACTGGCTTTGAGGACGTTTACCTGTGAACCTGGGAGGTGGCTGTGTCTTGGCTGTCCTTCTCCTGACTCTTAACGATGCACTATACCGTGTTTGGTCTTGTTTTCCAGAAATCGCACAAGTCATTGCCTCCTACACAGCCACGGGTCCTGAACAGCTTACCCTGGCCCCCGGTCAGCTGATCCTGATCCGGAAAAAGAACCCAGGTGGATGGTGGGAAGGAGAGCTACAGGTTAGCATCTTTTCCATTTGTTTAAAATCCCCTGCCCAGATTTCAGTATGCAAGATTTCGAAGGGATGCTATTTCATGGCAAAGTACAGATACCTCCACACTGTCTGAATCCTGCTTATGTGTAACAAGAGATGCCATGTTGTCTAAACCCAGTTTGTTCCTAAGCCTTGGGCAGCCAGGAACAGAAATGTGAGGGCTGAGGATTCTTTTGAAGACATATGTGTATCTGCCGGGTTCTTGAGACAATGAGTGGTGGGAAGGAGAGAGCTCGCGATGGAGTGTTTCATCCTTACCGTCACAGCAATGCAGGAGCAGAGCTTCCCCTCCGCGCTGCTGTAAGGTGTGATGCTGCAGTGGCCTGTGTAGTCAAAGCCACTTTTAGTGTAGTCAGCACTTTTAGTTCTTCTGTGTGTGTGTGTGTCTGTCCGTCCTCAGTTCATCAGGCTGTCAAGGTAAACCTTGATCAGGAAGGCAAAGATCTACATTGTGGTGAAATAAATAAATACAGCGCTTTCTGTGCATATGGGGCAGATTAAAATTAGAAACTAAAGTGCCAACGAGTGAAGAGTGAGCTGCTGGACTAAAAGAAAGGTATCTTGGCTGGAATAGAAGGTACAGCCTGGAGTAGCCAAAGGCAGAACTTCCCCTGGGATCTCACTGGTGGGCAGCCATTAAAAACCCCGTCCAGCAGGGTGGACAAGATACAGTTTATTGGTTCAATATTCTACTGGGGTCCTGGAATCCACTCCCCTCATCCTTTAAAAAAAATTTTTTTGTTTTTTAAATTTACTGATTTTTTTTTTTGGCTATGCCACACAATTTGTGGGATCTTAGTTCCCCAACCAGGGATTGAACCAGGGCCGTGGCAGGGAAAGTGCTGTATCCTAACCACTGGACTGCCAGGGCTTCCCTCCCTCCCCCTTGTAATGTCTCTTCCTTTGTTGGGTGGGGGAGGCCTTCCGCAGACGTGTGGTCTCGTTTCCTGTAGAGAATTGTCACCTAGTGGCCTTCCCGTCCATAGGTGACTCCCCTGTTCTGAAGACTTAAGGGGGTCCCGGCCCTCCTCCTCAGCCTGCGTCTTGCCGGTCTGGCTCTCACAGTGACGTCTCTGCTCCAGCCTCGGTCGGTGATCTACTCTCCTGAAGACAGGCAGCAGCCTCAGACCCCGATTTCTTCCTGCCTTTGCCCAGAGCATCTCCCCACATGGTCCTTCCTGCCTCCTTCCACCACCCCCACCCCCGCCCCCTTCCTCAAGAGCTGGCCAGATCCCACTTCTTTCAGAAGCTTTCTATGACCGTCCTACCCCAGGCGACATCTTCCCATGAACCATGGTGGCCCCTATGCCTGAGCCTCTCTTGACATTTAGTATTGATGCCAATACTATTACTTAGCTTCCCTTGCATGTTTCTTACTTCTTCATGTATATTATCAACTCTTTGAGGGCAGAAACCATATTTTTTCACCCTCTCACTCATAGTACCTTACGCGAAAGAGTCTTGAGAGGGTTCTTGCAACCCTCAGTTGTCTGCCCAGAAGGGCTTCTGGTGCTCTCACCAGGCTTTGTCTTCTGCAACTACACGGATGAAGAAATTGGGAACATCGTCTGGTGGCCCGGTGGTTGACTCCACACCTCCCCTGTAGGTGACATGGGTTCAATCCCTGGTCAAGGACTTAAGATCCTGCATGCTACGAGGCACAGCCAAAAAATAACAGAAATTATTTTTAAAAGAAAAAAAGAAGTTGCCAGTGAGTTCTGTGTTCTGCCCTTGGGAAACTGCACAGATGTGGGAAATGGTGGTGTTGCTGTGAGCCCCATGGCAGTGTATACGAGATAGATGAACATGGGGGACTTTTTAAAGAAGTGGCTTTAACCATGGGTGGGTTCAGTGTGAAGATGAAAGCTTTAGTCCTTGAGCCAAGAGCATGAAATATATCAGACCACAAAGAAAGTGAAATCTGATCTACGTTCTAAAAGTAACCCAGAAGTATCCTTCACAACAAATTGAATCAGATAAGAGGGTAAGGGTGAGGTGTGGAAAGCTTCCTTTTCTCTGATTTTTATTTTCTTATTTTGGGAGTAGGTTAGAGGGGAGGCATGCATGTGTGCCCTGTAAATTGTTTTGAATTCTCTGCTCCTGGTGGTGTGCAGAAGGGTAGTTATGACACTTATCATCCCTTATTAGAGTCTTTGTCTCTTAGAATTATGTCAGGATTACAATTCTTGGTTCACCAACTTTATTATAAGTTCCTTCAAGTCATATACTATCCATTTCCAGCAACTCCCCGCATGTAAGCTCTCACCGAATGGGTTTCGTATTGAATTAGATGAAAGTGAAGGTGAAAGGACTGGCAGCAGGAAACATGACCCATCTGTCACACAGGCTTGGTGGCTTTTGAAGGCAAGGGCCAGCTTAGCCCCCTTGTGTCCTGCACATATCGCATGTCCGTCGTCTTGTATATGTGCAGTTAATATCCATAAGATCGTAGATGCGAGTGTGAATCTTGGCTTGCCATTAACTAGCCTGTAACATTGAGATTATCACTTAACTTTTCTGAGCCTTACTCTTTCTGTCTGAGAACTGGGAATAGTGAAAGTGGGACATGGGAAATGGACATTGTAGTAGTAGCATTCTTCTGGAAGTGTTGTGTAGGTACATATATGACAGATGTTTAACACAGGCCTAGCTCATACAAAGCTCCTAGTACCTGTTGCTGCCATTATTATTATTATTCCTAGAATCTATATATAACGTTGGCATAAACCATAATCTCTGCCCGACCTGAAATTGACGTCAGAGCTGTTCAGTGAGCAGGGTTTTCTGTCCTGTCAGTGCTACACTGGCCTCTGGCTCTGACCCTCACCATCGAGCTCGTGGGAAAATACTCCGGGCTTTGCCAACCACCGGCTGCCACAGTTTGAATTTCAGCTATGGTGTTTTCGTTTTGTAATGTAGCAATCCATAGATTCTATTGACGTTATTCTGTTTTAGTTATGCGTAAGCTTGGCATAAGCACACCATGTTCAGAAGCAAACTGCACCATGAAAGAGGATGAACCTTTGAAACATTTTAATGTAATTTCTTTTATTATTAGGCACGTGGGAAAAAGCGCCAGATAGGCTGGTTTCCTGCTAATTACGTCAAACTTTTAAGCCCTGGGACGAGCAAAATCACTCCAACAGACCCACCGAAGCCAACGGCTTTCCCAACAGGTGAGCGGTTTACACTCTGCTCAGAAAATGGTCTATGCTTCCTGGTGGTCCTCCCACTCAGTTCTCCCGTGGAGTGGCGGAAGTTGTCTTTCACATCGGCTGTAACTGCCTCTTGTACTTGGGGCGGCTGATACCCCACGAATGTGATATGGAATATGTTTTTCAAAAGGACCAAATATCTAAGCAGCTTTGCTGTGCTGGTTACAACAGACTCCTTGTTGGAACCGGCTTCCTAAAGGGGCCCTGAATGCTGTGCTATTGAAGCCAGATTTTTCTCTTGATTTCCTTCCAACTATTTAAATTGGGATTTGGGCTGGGGTGGCGGTGGGGGGTTGGGGGGAGACAAAAAGGGCCTCCTAAAAATAAATGGCCGGGGTCTAAATAGGTCAGGAGATTGAGCCGAGAGGCCACAGGGGTCTGTTGGTTGTCACGTGCTGCTCAGTAAAGCCCGAAATAGCTCCCCTGTGACATTTCCTGTGAACAGAGGGGCTTCGCTTAATGGGCAGGATGTCATACACGCTCTCCTAAAGGGACCAAGAGGGAACAGAGGGCCCCGCAGCTGAGATGGTTGGCTATCTTCTGATTGAAGAGACCAAATTAGATGCTTCAGTAATGTGTGAGAGGCTGAGGTAAGGGAAGCCGACTTCTGCTTGGGTCTTTAAGCCGTTAATGGAATCTTGGGTGGTATTTGTGGAAAACACAGGCTTTTCCTTCCAGAACCTTGTGGCTAAATGTCTGTGCTGTACATCCCCAGTGAAATCAGATCAAAACTTGGCAGCCTTTGCAAGAAATGAAAGGATTGGTCAACTTTGTGACTGATTCCTGATCCCAGCTGGGCCCCTGTGCTTGAGCCCTGGCCTCCTGTGGGCAGAGGGGTTTGGTGCCCACTGGGCCTCCTCTCCCTTGGGGAGGCCTAGTGGCATGCCCTTCATCAGGTTGGTTAAAACCCACAGAAATTGTTTGCCAAGGGGATGGGATTAGCTGGAACATCGTTAAAGCCTGAGCCTGTATACAGGTTGGTCAGGAAAGATGAACAGGGGTAACACATAACTAGACAAACTTCTCTGAAGTGTAAAAATGCCAGGGAATAAAAATAGTGTAACCTCTTGTAGGTTTGAGGGAAAATGAGAAAAGGAGAATTGTCCTTGAACGTGGAAATTGCTTCTTGGAGACAAGATTCTGAGACACAGAAGTACAGCAGAATAAGGCACTGGTTTTCCTTTTCACTGAGAGCTTCCTAGGTGGTGCTGGTGGTAAAGAATCTGCCTGCCAATGCAGGAGACGCAAGAGACAGGAGACGTGGGTTTCATCCCTGGGTCGGGAAGATCCCCTGGAGAAGGAAATGGCAACCCACTCCAGCGTTCTGGCCTGTCAAATCCCACAGACAGAGGAGTCTGGCAGGCCACAGTCCACGGGGTCGCAAAGAGTCAGACACAGCTGAGCACAAGAGTTGAACTTTTCGGAGGTCAGCTGGTAATCACCTTCCACCTTAAAAAAACAAACAGACAACAAAAAACAATCCAACAAAAAATCAGAAAAGAAAAAAAAAAGAGCTGGTTTCAAGTCCCCATGATCCACAGCTGTGTGTGCAGATGGGCTAACATTCCGAGTCAGCATCTTGAAGGAACATCACCACCCTCAAACAGAAATGATTCCCTGGTAGCTCTCCGCTATCTCTGCCTGTTTTCTGCAGACAGCGGAACACCTAAAAGAGGAAGACGGGATGGGAACTAAAGGCGAGGCCTGCCGTTTCAGCTGTTGTCTTGGTCCCCAGTCCTCCAGCTTCCTCCACTCACTGCCCACACTTAGACAGAGCCCTCAGAGCCCTCCAGGTAGCTCTGCTCTCTTCGGGCAAGGACACGGTCGGGACACGGGAGGCCCGCAGAGCCTCAGGCAGCCTACGCCCCCTGCCGCTCACCGGGCCTGTCTCCCACAGTGTGCCAGGTGATCGGGATGTACGACTACACCGCGCAGAACGACGACGAGCTGGCCTTCAGCAAGGGCCAGGTCATCAACGTCCTCAACAAGGAAGACCCCGACTGGTGGAAGGGCGAAGTCCACGGGCAGGTGGGGCTCTTCCCGTCCAACTACGTGAAGATGACCACGGACACGGACCCCAGCCAGCAATGTAAGTGCCCCGGCCGCCCGGTTGCCTCTCCTCTCTGGCGTCTCACGGTGAAACATGCAGCATTGCTCTGATTCTGCCGAGCTTTGTTTGCAGAACTTAGCTAGACCATTGCTGCATTCGCAACAGTCTCTTTGAAGACCTTCCTCGTAATGCAAGACTTTTATCTCGTGGGGTTTTCGTTTTGTTGGTTTTTTTGTTTTTGGTTTTTGGTTTTAAAAATCATTCCTTCTGTAGCATGTCCCCTCCCTCCCCTCCCCCGCCCCCTTTTTCTTTTTTTTTTCCTTTTTAATCATTTTGGCACCATGCTGTTTTACATGCCTGACTCATTTTCCTAGCTTGAATTTTGCTCATTGTTTTGTTTTGCTTATGTGTTGTTTTCCTCCTTTTTCTAGGAATCATATGTTGTCTACCCCCCCCTCAGGCTTGAAAGTCCTCAAAGAGACCCACTATCCCATATCACTGCCCCGAGGGATGATGGGAGATGCAGCCTTGATCATGTGACTTCCAGCATGATCACCTACTGCCTTCTGAGTAGAAGAACTCACTGCAGAGCAGTTTACCTCATTTTACCTTAGTTGCATGTGATGACAATGTTGAGTTATTACTTGCAGAGATAGAAGCAAAAAATTACAAAAATACACAGGGTAGTGGGTCCTTTTGTGGCTTTCCTAGTGACTCAAATTGACTTCCCCCCACCTTTGCACAGGTGCTTTCAATAGTTTTCAAATTATTTTTCAATAAATCTTTTAGCCTTTTAATAAAAAAAAAAAAGAATGACTTCTTTGCTATTTTGGTTTTGCAAAAAGACCCACTATCAAGGAATGCTGCATGTGCTATTAAAAAATGTTTCCAAATGTCCACGAATCTGAGACTTGATGTATTTTTTGTTTTTCATTTTGTCCAGTGTTATCAACTAAATTGTGTAGTTTGGGTTGTTGCCCCCTACTGTAGAAGTACAGAGGAGTTCAGTGTATCTGTTTTAAAGACGTGTAGAATGAGGCCAATTAAACAGAAGGTGTTTTGTGCTTGTTTGTGTGTATCAGATGTACCTTGCTGAGCATGTAATAATACATCCTGTACATATGAAATTAGTTCTTTCCATGGCAAAAGCTATTACCTTGTACGATGCTCTAATCACATTGCATTAATTTTATTTTGCACAGTGACCTTGTAGCCCCATGAGAAAGCATGTGTGCTTTTGTTCGGTCTCAGATTTATCTGGTTGAGTTGGTGTTTTCTGTTTGGGGTCTTTAATTTTGCATATTTTCATACCATAAATCCGTAGACGATACCTTTGAGGTTGTCACGGTCAACAGTATCTACAATCTCGCCTTAGTCTCTGTTACACCAAGTTTTATTCCAATGACTTCATGGAATGACGATTTCAAACAAGTAATTTTCTTGACAAGAAAGAATGTATAGGAGTCTCCCTGCAATTAATTTCCAATGTTTACATTTTTTAACTAGACTGTGGAATTTCTACAGGTTAATATGAAATGGAGCTCATGGTCCGTTGATGTGTTGGATGTTGTAGCTGAAGCCATGTGTGTCTTTTAAACACTAGTTGGAAGCTCTCAATAAAAACGCCGTTGCTGACAGCACAGAAAACGGGGCGGGGGGGCAGGGAGCCTCAAGCACAACCTAGCGGTTCTACTAATGACTTTTTAACAGTAGCGATCTTCTGTTTTACGTCTGTCCCCTTGGGGACTCTGTGCTGGCATTGTGTAGCGGTCCTTCTCCACTCACACGGTGCCGAGAACGAGGACACCGCCTCGTTCGCTGGCGCATCAGTATTTTCATGGATATGAATGTAAAATATATAAATATATAAACCTGCGGCTTTAACAACTGTAATACAACCTTTTGAATTAGTTATGTGTATAGATAATTAAATTCTTCATATAAAAGTTAGACGGAAATGTCTCTGTGTTCTTGATGTTGGAAGGTGGCAGTGGTGACGGGGAACCAGCCAGACTAGACCTAAGCAGGTGGCCTGCTGCCCACGTGTCCATTATGATACAGATGCCATGGGGACCCTCGCTCTTACCCTGCTACCCGCCCCTCCCTGATCAACATGCAGACAGGTACCCTTCCTAATACTGATTTTGAAGAATAGAACTCCCGGGACTTTCCTGGTGGTCCAGTGGTTAAGACATCACACTGCCACTGCAAGGGGCAGGGCTTCGATCCCTGGTCAAGGAACTAAGATCCTGCACACTGCATGGTGCAGCCAAAAATAGGAAAAAAAAAAAAAAAAAAAGACGGCAATTCAACTCTGTGCTTAACTCTCTCATCAGGCTTTCAGTATGTGCTATTGATACATTGCCAGGTGAGCCATGTGACTCAGAGAACCACACATTTGCCCGAAAGGTGTATCACAAAAGGGTCTGTTGAGCTGACAGATGTAAGTAAATACTGAAACTTTCACATCTTCCATGCTATTGTTTGCCATCTGTATCTGCCTTGCAAACTTCAGTTGAATTTGCAGAAACAGACCAGTGTACACCCTGATGAAACTGTTGGCTACGATGGACCACGGGCTCGAATCCTTTCAGGAACCTCGCTTATTGGTCCTCCCCTGCCATTCAGTGGAAAAGTGAGTTCCTTCATCAGTTCAGCAAATAGTTGCGGGGAGAGACTTAGCAGGTGTGGACGCTGCTCTGGGTTCTGGGGCAGAGAGTGCTGCCCCATCAGCACTCTGGGTCCCTGTCCTCATGGAGTTCACTTTCTAATGGGAGGAACAAGCAGAAACCAAACTGCTGCATACATATATGTACATAAATATATGAGGGGTGTGTGTGTGAGAGAGAGAGAGAAGCTGATGCATTCTGTGCCAGGAGAGCTAACGGATGCCAGGTGACCCTGAGGAGGACATCCAAAGCCAACGTTCGGGAAGGGCAGCTGCAGGGAGCGATCAGGGAACCCTTCCAGAAAGAAGGGAGACCTGAGTGTGAGAAGGAGCCGGATGAAGCTGGGAAGAGAAGGGGCTGTTTGAGGCAGAAGTGTCATACAGGGGCCCCAAGGTGCCGGGAGAGATCCCCATCACTGCCCCCCAGCCCACCCCCTTGGTCAGCAAAGCCCTGTCTCTTGGCCAGGACCACCTGCTCCCACCCCGCTACCCCGCCCCCTTCACCTGTATAAGTCAGTGTTTCCAGCTTTGAGTTTTGGCTAGCAGAGATGCACTTGTCAAGGTGGGTAATCCACAATAATACTCTCCACAACTATCTCTCTCCATCCCCCGGTCTGTAGATCAACCCTCTTAGGCTGTATTGACACAGGTTTGTCCCCAGGAATCTTGCTCTTTCCCTCTCACAGATCATGCAGTTTGCATTTGATCATAGTGTCCTTCTGACCCTGGGCTTCTCAACCAGAGGGAAGGAAGATTACAGCCTCTGGTGGGTAGAGGCTGGGGTTGCTGCTGAAGATGCTGCGATGCACAGGATGACCCCCCACAGTGAACATGGTCCCGTGTCAGCAGTACCAGGACTGAGAAAGCCTGGTCTCTCTCATCCCTCTGGCTGCTGTGGGCAATATTCCCCTGGTTGCTCTGGGTGAATATTTTTATGACTGAACTCTAGGTACAATTTTGCCCCAGAGGCACATGGACACATGAGAGGGCCTTTGTTTTGCAGTTCTGACTTGCTTTTCTGTGTCTGTCTGCCTCTGCTATGCAGAGCAGAACTCACAGGGCTGAAGGTGGCCACGTGGCCCACGCTCCAGGCTGCCTCTGCTTAAAACAGTGTCTGGGAGAAGCCAGTCTAAAGGAGAGATTCATTCCCTTGTAAAGTTACAGAGCTTTATGTCATTGCATGTCCACTCTGTTCTGGGAGAAAAATGGGCAGACCCAGATCCCAAGTGGTAACTGGTCCTCTGCGGTTCCTCTCAAACCGAGCAGGATTACTATGGCAACAGCACACCATCGGTAGGGTAAAACTAACCTGTCTTAGAGCGGTCTAGACCCAGCTCACGTTCCCTGTTAGTGGGTGAACAAATGCTTGGTGAGTTCTTTTCTGGTTGAGAGAATGAGATGGTTAGTTAGATAGCCTCATCAACTCAATGGACATGAGTCTGAGCAAACTCCAGGAGATCATGAAAGACAGGGAAGCCTGGCATGCCTTAGTCCAGGGGGTCACAGAGTCAGACGTGACTTAATGACTGAACAACAACCACAACCACCTTCTCGGGTGCCACCAGAAGAAAAGCCTGCTAACCCTTGTTTAGGAAGCCCGTCAAAGCGGTTTACCCATATGAAACATTTGCCAGTGTTCTTCTTACCTATAAAACAGCAATTGCATGTGACTCAACCTAGTATACTCATACAGCCAGGCATGCTGTAGGGCAGGTGCTCAAGAATGCCTGTTGAATGGGTGGGTCCGGGGATTAGTGAAACAGAGGAAAGTGCTGAGTTCAGGTTCTCCTCACACAGTCCATCCCCGCTGGAGAGGAGACCATGCTGTGTCTGCCTTCCCTTCTTTTAGGCGTGAGCTTCCCCAGAGCAAGTCTCCTTGGCAGGCGCTGTTCCTGAAGCCACTCCATCAGTGGTTGGTGAAGGAGGCTGAGGACCAGGGATGCTGGGGCATTGCCTGGTCTCCGTGCCAGCCCAGGTCTCCGCTGGGGAACGGGCCTGACACTCAGTCAGTCCTGCTTCCTGGTGGAGTGAACATCACTTCTGAAGGACAGTGAATATTCATTTTCTCTTCTAGCAAAGTGATAAGTTAATCCTATTCATTCTTTTTCATTCCCAAAATACCCAAGAGAATTTTTTATGGAAACTGCATGGAATGCCAGCGGTTCCAGAACTGTGCAGAAAAATAGCCCTTTCTTAGAAATGTCTGATGTTTTGGATCTGATAGGATAGAGAAACATAATAAAGTCAAGGATCACAACAGCTCCATGTGAATATCTCATTGCAGCCAGGCCTCTGTTGGGGCTTTCTTTAAGAAAATGCCACACATAAAAAGCAGACTTCCAGAATGTTTTCCTGGGTGTGTGGCAATTCCATTTCAGAAGTTTCCGTTGCCTCTTAAGAAGGTTCTGTTCTTTGAATTGAAAACTCAGGCATTTTTTTAAAGATAATATAACTTGAGTCAAAAAAATTTGTGTTGTTTATAGAAGATGAGAATCAGCCATAAAATTGTTGTGTCGATACAACTTGCTGTTAAGCACGCTACAGTGTTATTTTGGAGAAGGCAATGGCACCCAACTCTAGTACTCTTGCCTGGACAATCCTATGGATGGAGGAGCCTGGTAGGCTGCAATCCATGGGGTCACTAAGAGTCGAACACGACTGAGCGGCTTCACTTTCACTTTTCACTTTCATGCATTGGAGAAGGAAATGGCAACCCACTCCAGTGTTCTTGCCTGGAGGATCCCAGGGACCTGGGAGCCTGGTGGGCTGCCATCTATGGGGTCGCACAGAGTCAGAGATGACTGAAGCACCTTAGCAGCAGCAGCAATGTTATTTTATGTTGTCAACAGGCTGGATGGATGTGTGTGTGTGTGTGTGTGTGTGTGTGTGTGTGTGTGTGTGTGTGTGTGACAGACACAGAGAGACCGTGGTTTACAGATAAGTTAAACGCCCACATCAGTAGCTTGGTCACAGTACCACCAGCAAGCAGACAAGTATAACTTTATCAAAGATTCTGGCAGAGGCTGACGGCTGCTGTTCCCACATCTGCTTGACACATAGTGTCAGAGCCTCAAAAGAGGAAGTGTCCCTTCCTTTTGACCCAGCCCATCATGTTGAAAGGTTGCTGCTGCGAGCCCTGTGTTGAGCTAGGATTCATGACCTCTGGAGGAGAGGATTTTGATCCGGGGTCAGAAACGAGGCTTGACTACTTGGAGCTTTTTGTGTAGCAAAGTTTTGTTAAAGTATAATAGAGATAGGGAAAGCTTCTGACATAGATGTCAGAAGGGGACAGAAAGAGTGCCCCCTTGCTAGTTTTTAGCAAGGTGTTTTATGTCCGTTAGAAAGCTATTAATCAGATAAGAGAGACACCTCAAGGCTGAGGGAGTTTCACCAGGCCCCTCCACAATAGGCAATTTTGAGATAGGATGGCACGAGACGTGTCATTCCCCACCCTGGCCATAAAACAATTGACAGGAACACTGGTTTGTTGAGCCATTAGCAGCCCAAGGTTTGAGAAAAAGAAAAAAATTTAGTCTTAGGCAGAACCATTTTGAAGAAAGGCAAATTGCAAAGCAAATACATAGGTTAAGAAAAACATTTCCGTAAGAAAAATACATTGGTTAGCTCAAGGCAGAACCAGATGTCCTTAACACAGAATTAAAAGAAGCCTCTTTTCATCTTGTGTAGAGAAGGGAAAAAAAAAAACACATCTGCCACGTGCAGTTTATTACCGCCTGCAACTTGGGAACCTCTGGCCTTCCTGCCTGTTACCCTCTCAGTGCTTTTAAAAATGAGAGCCTCTTCTAGACGTAGCTTCTCCTAACAGACCCAGGAGGAGGAGCTGCCATTGTTCATGGAGGATGCTATGCCACTCAGTATCACGTAACGTGACTCTGCTTACAAGGCCCAAGCTGTCCTTTCCGCCTCAGCCCCTGCCCCATGCTTTCATGCACACCAAGCCACTCTGTTGCAGCCCAGGCTCCCCTCACAGGAAACGGCCACGGTGGTGGCAGGTAGATTAGTCGGTGAGACTGGAATCTTGGAGAGCACTGGGCATCCAGCCTGCAGTTTGTAGCTGAGGGCGCTGAGGGTCCGGGAGCTGTAGTGACATTCTCAAAGGCAGCTCCCGGATTCACCTTCTGCTCCTCTCTCACGTGATTTTGAGAAAGCAACCCCATCTCTGCCAGGGCCTCAGAGCTCCCCGCCTTCTCTTCATCAGGGGCTGTATCTGTGGAAAGATGGAGAACCAGTTCCCCTTCCCCTCGTGTAGTCCTCCCCTGGCTGGGGCTCCGTGGGAGGGAAGGATTCAAACCCCTTCAACACACAGGCTCAAGATGCCACTGGCCTCTTCAGCCTTTAGTCCTTCTCACCCCAACTGCAGGCGGATTTTCCAAAGACAGCTTTGCCCTCCTTGCTCTGTGCCCAGCCTAGCTTCTCAATTTTCATTCCTTGGCTGCCGTTTATAATAACACAACTTATCTACAATATTAGTGTAATATTTGGCTCCATTTCTTTTAAAATTTTGGAAAACTTGCTTTTCTTTCCTTTTCTTTTCTCTTGGCTGCACTGTGTGGCTTAGGGGATCTTAGTTCCCCAAACAGGGATTGAAACAGTCTACGACAATGAAAGCAGAGTCCTAACCACTGGTTGTAATTGTTGAGTCACTAAGTCATGTCCAACTCTTTTGCAGCCCCATGGACTATAGCCCACGAGGCTCCTCTGTCCATGGGATTTCCCAGGCTAGAATACTGGCGTGGGGTGCCATTTCCTTCTTGAGGGAATCTTTCTGACCCAGGGATCGAACACGCATCTCCTGCATTGGCAGGTGGGTTCTCTACCATTGAGCCACCCTAACCACTGCACCATCAGGGAATTCCCTGGAATGTTTCATTTTCCTCTGGGGAGATAGTAGAGGGGAGCATGGGGGAGCCACATAACTGTATCCTGGGCCCTTTTAGAGGCTAAGAAGCAGTACAAGATGGCAGGTCAGTGCAAGGGTTTGAATCCCAGCTCTGCCTCTTATGGGTTGTGTGGTCACAGGCAGATTACTTAATCCTCTTTGTGCTTCAGTTTCCTCATGTCCAGATGGAAAGATCACAATAGCACCTAGCAGATATTAAGCTCCCGGTAGATATTAGCCTTGTTACCGTTGCTGGGAGAAGAGGCATTTGTGCCTGGTTGGTGAGAATCACGGAATGCATTTAACTGACTTCCTGCTTTCTTGCATTCAACTCAGGCAGCCCGTAGATTGTGTGCATTTTAAGACTTTTCAGAAAACATGCTTTTGCAGATGGGGATTTAAGAGAGCTTGGACAGCTTCCCTGAAAACTGTCAGACTGCTTCATTCATGTGTGTGCAGAGTGGGGACCCCCTCTGTGTCAGCAGGAGGCCCACCCGTGTTGAAGCCAGCAGCTTTTTTTTTTTTTTTTTTTTCCCTACACCTTCCCGTGCTCTCTAAACGTGCAGGGACACCCAGTCCCTGGGGCCCAGCCTCAGCAGCCCTCCTAGCAGAGGGGGAGAAGCTGCCCCGGATTTCACACGGCTGGTTGGCAGCGGGGAGGCCAACAGAGCCAGTGGAATGCATGCAGCTTTCAAATGTCACATCTGTGGACTTGGTTGGCAGGCCCAGGCGGCGCGCCACAATAAACCTGTCACACAGGCATTGAGTCACTGGGTCCTTTATTTCTCATCCCTGCGTTCTGCGGCCTTGTGTTCTCTTGCCAGCAGAGACTGGAACGTTTGGCCCCCAAACATGCCAGAAGCTCAATGGTTTTTTTAAAGCAACCATGCGGCTTGGCTAAGGAATGTGTGTCCTTAGGGGGTGCTTCCCCGCGGTACGATCTCCCGAGCAGCCGTCCCCAGCACGCTTGAAGACAGGAGGTTAATCCCCTCCTGCTTCCCTGTGCTTCTCAGGATCCAGATCTTTGGGCCTGGGAATCTCTGCCCTGCTCACTGACCCTCCGGCCCCAGCAGCAGAGGCGCAGCCAGAAGACCCCCTCTGCCTCCTCTCTGGGGCGTTACGTTGGAGTCCTGAGGCCCCCATGGGAAGGACCCCAAAGTCTGAATCCTCAGCTGGTGTGATCTCTGGCAGGAACCCTCCCTCCACCCGTGCCCCATCCTCAAGGGGCAGAAGGACATCTGTCTGTCCTCTCCCTCCCCACCCCACTCCCGACTGCTGTATCAAAGGCCCAGGACACCACCCATGAGACAAGCCTGCCTGTGATCTCTAGCAGACAGCTCCTTTCCTGCTACTCCTTCCTGGGGAGTATTGGCTGAGGAATACAGATCCAGGTGACAAGACTGGGCTCAGCAGAACCCCAGCAGATGAGGCACCCGTGCTCCTGAAGCTTGCAGGAGTGGGAGGAGGAGCAGACTTGTTTCAGAATCATTGCAGTCGGTGGTGGCTGAAATGGGCTGGGTGTGCCGGAGGGCCAGGGTTGGAGCACGTGGCTTCTCTGAAGAGGCGACAGGCGGCGGAAGATCAAAGGGCATGGAGGGTCGGCATGCAAGCCTTAAGGGCAAGCACAGTCTAAGCCCCAGGAGCGGCAGGTGCAAAGGCCCTGAGGGCCGATGGATTTCTCCTGCTCCTTTCATAAAGACACACAAGTCTTCTACTTGGTACCTGCTCCCTGCTTCCCATCTTCCAGCCTCTTCTGCATACCACAGGCAGAGAGTTATTTTGAGAACCCAACAACTTGGGACTACCCCGGTGGTCCAGTAGTTAAGTATCCACCTCAAAATGTAGGGGACGTGGGTTCGATCCCTTGAGGAACTGAGATCTCACATGCTTCGGAGCAACTAAGCCCACATGTTGCAACTACTGAGCTAGTGCACTCCGGAGCCCAGGCGCTGCAACTAGAGAGTCCAGAGCCAGCAGTGAAAACTCCTGCATGACGCAATGAGGACCAGAGGCAGCCAAATAAATAAGTAAATGTTAGAACACACATACGCATGCAACTATTTTTGCTTAAAATTGTCCAGGGGTGTCCCAGTGCTGGGAGTACATCCTAAATCTTGCATTTGATCTGTGAGGCCCTGCTTGATCCTGCTTCCTTCTCCCGCCCATGTGAGACCCTCACCTGGCCCAGCTCTCTCCTCATTTCAGTTCAGTTCAGTCGCTCAGTCGAGTCCGGCTCTTTATGACCCCATGGACTGCAGCATGCCAGGCCTCCCTGTCCATCACCAACTCCTGGAGTCCACCCAAACTCATGTCCATTGAGTCGGTGATGCCATCCAACCATCTCATCCTCTGTCGTCCCCTTCTCCTCCTGCCCTCAATCTTTCCCCAGCATCAGAATCTTTTCAAATGAGTCAGCTTTTTGCATTAGGTGGCCAAAGTATTGGAGTTTCAGCTTCAACATCAGTCCTTCCAATGAACACTCAGGACTGATCTCCTTTAGGATGGACTGGTTGGATCTCCTAGTCCCACCTATTTGCCCATTTGTGCTCAGCCTTCCCCAACCAGGGCCTTCCTTTCTGATCTGCTGACAGGACCATCATTAGGTGACTGCTGTTAACCTAAAAACCTTCCAGGTTTCTGACATCAAAACGGGTTTTAGGGGCAGGGGCTGTGGCCACTCTGGCTTCCAGGAGGAGATGCTGGTGCTTAAAGAGGTGAAGTCCCAGGCTGACCTGCCGCCTCATGGTCTAATGTTCTTTCTAGTTCTTTTGGCCACCTTTGGGATCACCACACTAACCCTAAACAGAAGTCCAGGCTTCTGATGCCCCAGTGGGTTTCCAGCTCACTCTCTGGAAAACTGTCTCATCTGACTTCCAGATTACGTGATGGAGAGGTCTGCTTTCATCACCGGTCCCCACTGTGGCATCCTGGCTGGGAGATGGCATGGATGCGGAGGCTTTCTCGACCTTGGAGATGGCACAAGTCAACCTCCCTGAGCTTCATCTTCCTTCCAGGGCTCTGTGTGCCTGCACATCCAGTGGGAGGTGGTGATCAGGCTTCAGTCGATGGATTCCCATCATCCAGCCCTTCCTTTTGCCTACTGAGTCTCACCTAACCAGACCTTCTATCACCACGCTCTCCAAGATTCTTGCATGAAGCTGAAGCCACTGGTGGGCCTCGGCTTGAATGCCCTCACCCCATCTTCCCCAGCTGTTTGCCCACCTCCAGCCCTTCTTTCTCTGCTGCTTTGGCCAGCTCCACTCACCCGCCATGTCTGAGTGCTTTGCTGAATCCCAGTCACTTGTACATAAACTGAGTGCGTGGAGACAGACGCACAGACAGACACTCCGTCCTTAGACTGTAAGCTTCTCGGGAGCCAGGTCCTATCCCATGAAGACCTACAAACATGAATCAATAGCAGTGGGAGCTGCCTTTGTATGTAGTGTTGCATGACACCAAGTCCTCCCTGTCAGCTTAGAAACTGGAGGGGGAACCTACCTCTCCACCTGGGTATCACCCAGAGTGCCTTGCTTAGGAAGTGTGCGGGGTGAACAGTTCTGTTTCCACCCTGTTGTTCCGCAGGCTCACTCCTTCCTGCCCAGCAAGGCTGGAGAGAAAGGAAAGCCCCCTCCCCAGTGTCCAGTCTCCCCGCTGCATGTGGCTTAGAACAGTGCACCAGCTGTGTCTGAGGAAGTACCACTGTTGAAAGGATAAATCCACAGGAGAAGACCCTAGACCAGGCAATGAGCTTCTTAATCGTGAGACTTATTACTCATCAGTCTTATACCATCCTGAATACTACGTATTGACTCTGTGTTTGGTTTTCTGTCTCCCCTCCGCTAGAATGGAAGCTCCATGAAAGCAGGGACCTGGGTGCCTCTCTGCCGTTGCTGACAAATGAGCAAGAGATGTCACGGGCTCAGGTGGTCTCTTGTGTTCTGGCCGGGTGAGTTGGCCAAGTTAGGAGGACCGCAGGGGACCAGGCTGTTCTTAGACCCTTGGGAAGAAAGTTCCGTCATGGTGAGAAGTCCCCACCTGTCCATGGACCACCCTGATCTGGTCTGGTGTCCAGAGCTGCCTCTGGGCTGGAGTTTCCCTGGGACTGGTCAACCTGAGACCAGCTGCCTTGACCCAGCCTGGTTGCTACTGGCCCCCAGCAGTCTCCGGCTCCAAGGACGGGAGTCTCCTCTCAACTGGGCTATCTGGGAATGGACTGGGAGAGCCACGGGTATGGACTACTCTCAGACCTGCTCTTTTACAAGCTCACGATTTCCTGGTGAGTCTGCATTTCCCAAGACAGCAAGAGCAAAAAGTTATTCCTGATGGCAGAAGTTTAATTCCTGATTTTCATCTGTCTCTGGACTCCACTGTCCCATCCATAAAATGAGGGCATCAAGCAGAGTGACCTTTCAAGCTCTGGCCCTGGTGCTGGAGGCAGGTGGTGGCAGTGTGGTCTCTGGGAATGAAGCATTGGAGGTTCTCTGGACTCAGGCATGTGGATGACCTCAGAGGATGGCATTCTGTGGTCACGACCATCATGTCTCCTTGGACAAGTGCCCTGAGTGACCTGCCTTGGGCTGCATTTGGTTCAGTGGTTGTGGCCACCCTCATCTGGCATGTGCCTGGACAGATCTAGTTTCTGCATCTCACTCCCTTTCCACACCAGGAGCCTTGTTTCCAGGCAAGCTTCCCTTTTGTGGCACGGTCCTCACTCTTGGCTGCACATCAGAACCACTTGAAAGCTTCGCAAGTTATGGACACCTAGGTCGCACCCAATCCAGTAGGATTTGGTGGATCTGGGGTACAGCAGGGACACTGGGCTTTTTTAAAGTCTCCTTAGGTGGTTCTGAGCTTCTCTGGTAGCTCAGCTGGTAAAGAATCCACCTGCAATGCAGGAGACCTGGGTTTGATCCCTGGGTTGGGAAGATCTCCTGGAGAAGGGATAGGCTACCCACTTCAGTATTCTTGGGCTTTCCTGGTGGATCACATGGTAAAGAATCCACCTGCCATGCACTAGACCTGGGTTTGATCCCTGGGTTGGGAAGATCCTCTGGAGAAAGAAATGACAACCCACTCCTGTATTCTTGCCTGGAGAATTCCATGAACAGAGGAGCCTGGCGGGCTACAGTCCATGAGGTCAAGAGTCGGACACAACTGAGCGATTTTTACTTTCACTTCTTCAGTGATTCTGATGTGCAGCCAAACTCAAGAGCCACGACCCACCTCCATCCTTCTTGTAGCTGCTGCGGTGACCCTCCCAAAGTACAGCCAGGCCTTCCTGAGCTCCACAGCCAAAGACGAAAATGCAGACACTGGGCTTCCCTGGTGGTCCAGTGGTTAAGAATTGACCTGCCAGTGCAGGAGACATGGGTTTGATTATCCAGGACGATTCCACACACCATGGAGAAACTGAGCCCACATGCCACAACTACTGAGTCTTCGTACACTAGAGCCCGTGCTCTGAAACAAGAGAAGCCACCACAGTGAGAGGCGTGTGCATCACAGTGAAGAGAAGGCTCCCTGCAGCTAAAGAGAGCCTGCACAGAAACGAAGACCCGCACAGCAACCCCCGCCAACAGAGTGCAGGTGCCTCACTCTTTCATCCAGAACCCCCTGGACCGCACTTCCCCGCTCACTAGGGGCTGAAATGTGGCTGCAAAGTGCACGTGTTGAAGTTCATACCCTTATTCTTCATGCCTCAGAATATGACTGTATTTGGAGATGGGGCCTTTAAAGGGTCATTAAGATGCGGCCATCAGCATGGGCCCTCACCCAATCTGACTGGTGTCCTTAATAAGAAGACTTCTGGGCACCAAGAGTCGCCAGGGATGAGGGCACACAGAGGAAAGTCCACGTGAGGACATGGGGAGAAGATGGCCGGCCAAGACTCGATCACATCTTGATCTTGGACTTTCAGCCTCCAGACTTGTGGGACAACACAGGGCTGTGGTCTAAGCCACCTTGTCTTTGTTCCAGCAGTCCGGCCGACTGAAGCATCACCCTTCCACCAAGGCGAGAGGCAGAGTGATCAGGACCGAGAACACGGTGGTTGGATTCCCTCTGCCTTTTATTAACAGAGGCTCTGCCAAGTTCCTTAATGTCTCTGTGCCTCTGTTTCCCTATCTGTTCAAGGGGCTATACCAGCCATAGCTAGCACATAGGATTATTGGGGAGGATTCCGTGAGTCCGTGAACTGTGCTTGGAACCTTGTGGCTCAGAGTAGCATCTGTGCTAACTTTCCTTCTCTCTTGGTACCCCAGCCTCTGCTTCCCTCTTCCTCACCTGCCTCCTGGCCCCACCACCCCACTCTTAGCCCTGTTTTCACTGATGGCTCCCTCTCTATGTTCCCTCACTCCTACCCACCCACCCTTTTGCCCAATGAAGCCCAACTTGAATTCCTCCTCCTCTGAAAAATATTCCTAGATCCCTCTAAGCAAAACCACAGCCTCCTTCCTCATACTGCAATAAAAGTGTGTTTGTACTTCCAATACCTTAATCTGCCTTGTGTACCCAAAGGATTTATTTAAGGTGGCTGGTCAGGACCACTAAGGGCTTCCTAGGAGGCTCAGTGGGAAGAATCCACCTGCCAGTGCAGGAGAGGCAGGAGACGTGGGTTCGCTCCCAGGGTCAGGAAGATGCCTGGAGGAGGAAATTGCAACCTACTCCAGTATTCTTGCCTGGAAAATCCCAGGGACAGAGGAGCCTGGCTGGCTATCATCTATGGGGTCACAAAAGGGTAAGCAACTGAACACTAAACAACGACAACACCAAGGACCCCTACAATACTGCATGATGGTGCACATTGACAGCAGGAACTCAGAAAGAAAGGGGAATAAGGGTGGTGGGTGACAGTAATGGGGCCAGGAGTGAGCTAACAAGTGCAGACCGTGGGACGCTTGACAGCGTGCCAGGAATTCCAGCGTTAGTTATAAAGTCATGACTGATATGCCTTTGATTAGAAAAAAAAAATTACTAAAGTTCTTGATGCAAAATAAAGAGATGACTTATCCCTGAGAGTAATTTGATTTTCACTGCTTCTCAACAGTCATGAAACTGCCTAGCAGTCCATGGAGCTGGATGCTCCTTCTTGGGAGAGAATTAAGCTAATCTGGAAACCACGTTGAGACTTTTAAGATTCTGGATTGGGACTGAGTGCAGCTGAGTCGAAGGCCGTGGGGGATAGCCAGGACAGGCTGGAGAGGGGTGCCTGATCTCAGCTAGACATATCCCACGGGGGCTTTGGTGTCATTGGGTGGAATTTTCCCCAACTCTCGCTACAGGCCTCCAAGTCCACCTGGCATCTCTAGACACCCACATAAAAATCCAGTCTTAGGGATTTGCAACTCTGAGGTCTCAGGCGTGGATGACAAGGTGCATGGTGCCCTCTACGAGATGACTGCACATCGGCAAAGATCATCAGCTGCTAGTGGACCAAGGCTCCTGCAGGACAAACACCTGTCTTACTTCCTTCATCACTGAATCCCAGCATCAAGCATAGTTACAGTCATACCATGAATGCATAAATATAGTCAAAGCTATGGTTTTTCCAGTAGTCGTATATGGAAATGTGAGAGTTGGACCATAAAGAAGGCTGAGTGCCAAAGAATTGATGCTTTTGAACTGTGGTGTTGGAGAAGACTCTTGAGAGTCCCTTTGACTGCAAGATCAAACCAGTCCGTCCTAAAGGAAATCAGTCCTGAATATTCATTGGAAGGACTAACGCTGAAGCTCCAATACTTTGGCTCCCTGATTCCAAGAGCTGACTCATTGGAAAAGACCCTGATGCTAGGAAAGACTGAAGGCAAAAGGAGAAGGGGACGACAGAGGATGAGATGGTTGGATGACATCACTCATTCAATGGACATGAATTTGAGCAAACTCTGAGAGATAGTGAAAGACAGGGAAGCCTGGCGGGCTGCAGTCCATGGGGTCACAAATTGTTGAACGTGGCTTAGTGACTGAACACGTACACATAAGAGCAAAGGTCAGAGAGGAGGGGCTCAGACGTCAGCTGCAGGGCGAGGAAAAACGGCTTTGATCAGTCTTCTTTTTGACCCATCCGTTGTGGGCTTCATCTGCCTTTCCTGCACAATGGGCTGCCTCACACATGCCACTGTGCCCTGGAGGTGGAGGACATTAGATTAGATTCTTTTTCCCAGGAGGATCTAGGTAGCCTGGAGGGGAGTAAGCTCACACCTGGCAGGAGACACCAGGGCTGTGGCTTTTCCACTTCCTCGACTCAGACCAACCCTGGAGAAGCCTTCTGTGTAGATGACAGCTCCAGAAACTGGGTTAACTGGCCCCCAACCCTGGGGCCATTTATTTTTTTAATTAATTTTTTTAAGTAGGGAGGGGTGGGCTTCCCTGGTAGCTCAGATGGTAAAGAATCCCCCTGCAATGTGGGAGACTTGGGTTCGAGCCCTGGATCCGAGCCCTGGATCGGGAAGATTCCCTGGAGAAGGGAAGAGCTACCCACTCCGGCATTCTTGCCTGGAGAATTTTGTGGACAGAGGAGTCTGGCAGGCTACAGTCCATGGGGTCACAAATAGCATTTTATTTATTATTATTATTTTTTTTAAGTTTTTTGTCTTTGTTGTGTGGCATGTAGGATCTTAGTTCCCTGACCAGGCATCAAACCCACACACCCTGCATTGGAAGCACAAAGTTTTAGCCACTGGACCCCCCGGGAAATTTCCTGGGGCTATTTAGCCAGAGGATTTGGGCTGAAGGTCCTCAGAGATATCGGTAGATCCTTTCCCTTAAAGATGAAAAACCAGGGCCCAAGCTTCCATATTGCTCTTTCTCGATCCCTCTGGCATTACGACCTCTTTAATCCACTTCCCACTTCATCTACTTCCTACCCTGCTTGCACCCCCAGCTTATCTTCTGCAGCATCCCTGCATCTACCTGGCACTCTGGCCCCAAGCCACAGCATAATGCCCCCCTCCTCCCCAGCATAATGCCCCCTCCTCCCCAGCTATATGGAAACCTGGCACACCTATGATCAGGTCCTCGTAGAACCTTTCTCCAACAGGACAGAGAGCATCTACTCTTCTGAGTTCCTGCAGCCTCCACCATCGGCACAGCCCACAGGCCATTCTTTATTGCTTGCTATTTTATATTTAATTTTCACATCAAGTTTCCCCCAGAACTGTGAGTTTCCTTGAGGACAAGGACATTGCTTTGCTTATTTCTGTGTCTCTTGGACTTCAAGGGGAATTTAATGCATATTTATTGACCGTCTCATAGTATATTTTGGCCCATTCATAACAGGAATGAGGCCTGTTTGTTTGCTTTGCTCTGTGGCCATCTTGCTGTGGGGCCTGGTTTGGTTTTAAAAATTCTGGTCCCTGTTGGAAAAGGAAGTAGAATAATTGGGGTTCTGGAGAGAGCAACTCTCGCTTTTTACCCTTCTGTCATTTGAACTGTTTACAATAAGCATATGTTCATGCATTACTTTTGCAATAAAGCAATTTATTTAGATTATGCTGCCCCTGTGAACAATGTCCCATTAAAGGGACAAGATTTTCTCTAGTATTCCAGACTTAAATCCTTTCTGGGGGGTAGGGAGGAGCATTGTGGTTCTCTCTGTTCTGCAAATGTGTGTAACTGCATGAAGCTATAAGGGACAGCACATAGATCAGGAATTTTATGTGGGTTGTAATTGGGGATCATTTCTAACTGCCTGAAGTCATTTGCAATATTATTTCAGCTGTGAGTGGATTCTAGTTAGTTATAAGAGTCCCTCCATCACACTGAGATGTCCGTGGAATTTATTTGCTGTGTTTTACCCTCTCATTTTTCACTGGGAAAGGAAGTGAGCACAGAATGTTTATTCTGGTTCCCAAAAGAGAGAAGGACCACGTCCCTCCACCCCTAAAGAAAACCCTCTCATTTGAAATGTCCTTTCCACTTACCCTACTCTGAATAATGGTTTGCTTTTTAAGCTCTCTTGTTTTTCTAAGTATTAAAATTTCAAAGGAAGGATATTTTTTAGTTCAAAGCGCCTGTTTCAAGTCTTAAATGGTTTTCTTGGTCTGGCATTCACCAGCAAGCATTTTTAAAACAGTATCCTATAGGTTGGTTCAGTAGCTGAAAAGACTGTTCCAAGCCAGCATTGTTGGCACATAATGCTGAGATGAATCTTCACCCCACCCCCAAATTTTACTTTTCATTGTGTTCTGGGTCCTGGAGAGGTCATCTGGACCATCCTTCTCTCTCCAGGCAGGCTAGTGGCGGTGGGGGGTGGGGGGCAGTGAAGGGTGGGATTTGTTGGGGCCAATAAACCAGACTCACACACCACTGACCTCCCAAACTTCTCTGCCTGTTGGGTATATTGCCTGAAGGCTGGAGCTGCCTGGAGTAGGAGGCCATACAGCCTTTTCATGCCCTCTGACCCCATGAGTAGGAGATGGTCAGTTCACCCTGAACTGGGAGCTGGGATTCTTGGACCAATGGCCCAAATCCACCCTGGACTTTCTGCTGTTCCCTGGCTCTGAGCTTCTTCCCAACCACACTGTGTTACACTTGAAGATTCAGAAGAATGAACTGCTGAAATCCAAAGCAAGCCAGTTCCTGTCATCTTTCCTTATTGGTTCTTATGTCTGTTTCGTCAGTCATCATGTGCATCTCAGGTCACATGCCCTATTCTTGCTGCAGAGTTGTCAGTTTCTAGGAATGTCATCATTTCTCAGTGGGGTGCTATTGACATTTGAGGTGAGCCCTTCTCTGTCCCATATATTACCAGTCATATGCCCTGGTTCAGTCCAGTCATTATGACAACCAAGAATTTGGAGTTGAGGGGTGGGTGCAGTGCAACCCTGAACTTCGTGGGGAGCAATACTACCTTCAGCCTGTGGGGGGCAGTACCATGTTCAATCTGTGGGGGGCAGGTGGGGCAGTACCACCTTCAGCCTAGTGGGGGGCAGTACCATCTTTAGCCTATTGGGGGCAGTACCATCTTCAGCCAGGTTCCTATGCAATGTTGCTCTTTACAGCATCGGACCTTGCTTCTATCACCAATCACATCCACAACTGGGTATGTGATTTTTGCTTTGGCTCCATCCCTTCATTCTTTCTGGAGTTGTTTCTCCACTGATCTCCAGTAGTATATTGGGCACCTACTGACCTGGGGAGTTCCCCTTACAGTATCCTATCATTTTGCCTTTTTATACTGTTCATGGGGTTCTCAAGGCAAGAATACTGAAGTGGTTTGCCATTCCCTTCTCCAGTGGACCACATTCTGACAGACCTCTCCACCATGACCCTCCCGTCTTGGGTGGCCCCCACGCAGCATGGCTTACTTTCATTGAGTTAGACAAGGCTGTGGTCCA
This sequence comes from Tragelaphus eurycerus, assembly GCA_935064755.1. Lineage (NCBI taxonomy): Eukaryota > Metazoa > Chordata > Mammalia > Artiodactyla > Bovidae > Tragelaphus > Tragelaphus eurycerus. The sequence goes on from CAKXYN010000009.1 coordinate 47,025,319, forward strand.
TGTAATCAGATTGGCTAGTTTTCTGTGATTATGGTTTCAGTATGTCTACCCTCTGATGCCCTCTCGCAACACCTACAGTCTTACTGGGTTTCTTTTACCTTGGATGTGGGTTATCTCTTCACTGCTGCTCCAGCAAAGTGCAGCTGGAAGAAGCACAAGCTGGAATCAAGATTGCCGCGAGAAATATCAATAACCTCAGATATGCAGATGACACCACCCTTATGGCAGAAAGTGAAGAGGAACTAAAAAGCTTCTTGATGAAAGTGAAAGAGGAGAGTGAAAAAGTTGTCTCAAAGCTCAACATTCAGAAAACTAAGATCATGGCATCTGGTCCCATCACTTCATGGCAAATAGATGGGGAAACAGTGGAAACAGAGTCAGACTTTATTTTGGGGGGCTCCAAAATCACTGCAGATGATGATTGCAGCCATGAAATTAAAAGACACTTACTCCTTGGAAGGAAAGTTATGACCAACCTAGATAGCATATTCAAAAGCAGAGACATTACTTTGCCAACAAAGGTCCATCTAGTCAAAGCTATGGTTTTTTCCAGTGGTCATGTATGGCTGTGAGAGTTGGACTGTGAAGAAAGCTGAGCACCGAAGAATTGATGCTTTTGAACTGAAGATCATGGCATCTGGTCCCATCACTACATGGGAAATAGATGGAGAAACAGTAGAAACAGTGTCAGACTTTATTTTTCTGGGCTCCAAAATCACTGCAGATGGTGACTGCAGCCATGAAATTAAAAGACGCTTACCCCTTGGAAGGAAAGTTATGACCAACCTAGATAGCATATTCAAAAGCAGAGACATCACTTTGCCAACAAAGGTTCGCCTAGTCAAGGCTATGGTCTTTCCTGTGGTCATGTATGGATGTGAGAGCTGGACTGTGAAGAAGGCTGAGCGCCGAAGAATTGATGCTTTTGAACTGTGGTGTTGGAGAAGACTCTTGAGAGTCCCTTGGACTGCAAGGAGATGCAACCAGTCCATTCTGAAGGAGATCAGCCCTGGGATTTCTTTGGAAGGAATGATGCTAAAGCTGAAACTCCAGTATTTTGGCCACCTCATGCCAAGAGTTGACTCATTGGAGAAGACTCTGATGCTGGGAGGGATTGGGGGCAGGAGGAGAAGGGGACGACAGAGGATGAGATGGCTGGATGGCATCACTGACTCGATGGATGTGAGTCTGAGTGACCTCCGGGAGTTGGTGATGGACAGGAAGGCCTGGCGTGCTGCGGTTCATGGGGTCGCAAAGAGTCAGACACGACTGAGCGACTGATCTAATCTGATCTGGACTGCAAGGAGATCCAACCAGTCCATCCTAAAGGAGATTAGTCCAGGGTGTTCATTGGAAGGACTGATGCTAAAGCTGAATCTCCAGTACTTTGGCCACCTCATGTGAAGAGTTGACTCATTGGAAAAGACCCTGATGCTGGGAGGTATTGAGGGCAGGAGGAGAAGGGGACGACAGAGGATGAGATGGCTGGATGGCATCACCGACAGGATGGACATGAATTTGAGTGAACTCCGGGCGTTGGTGACGGACAGGGAGGCCTGGTATGCTGTGATTCATGGAGTCGCAAAGAGTCCGACACGACTGAGCCACTGAACTGAACTGAACCATCTTCAGCCTGTGGGGACAGTTTCAGCCTGTGGGGACAGGTTCAGCCTCGGGGGGCGGGGGCGGCAGTACCACCTTCAACCTGTTGGGGGCAGTACCATCTTCAGCCTGTGGGGGAGAGTACCCTCTTCAGCCTGGGGAGGGCGCTACCCCTAGCCGAAGACCCTGAGTTCATAGCTGTATGTTCTGAGGGTCAGGCATTTCTCCTCTTCCATCTTGAATTCCCAGCACCTGGCACAGTTAGTGCCAGACTTGTGTTAAGATATCAGTAAATATTTGTCAAATGAATGAAGGAATGAAATCCATGAATAAGCTTCAAGAAGGTCTGTGAATCCTGTAAAACTGTGTGCAGAATGGGTCTGTACATCGTGTGCATTGTATCCATATGTTTTCTTGGAGGGGTAAGGATTCTAGCATCCACTAGATTCTCCAGGGGAAATTGTGATCTACACAGATGTTGGGGTGACTGGTCTAACCAGTGTCCACTACTAGGCTGATGTTTGTATCCCTACAAATGGCATTGCACAGTGGGTGTGAGCTGAGCTTTAGAGCTACTGGTCTCTACCATTATCCTGATACCCTTGCAGAAAGAAATGTCCTGAGAATTGCAGGGGAGACTGCTCCCCCACGTTCATACACGTCTCTGCATGCAAGGGCAGTATTCTACCCTTTAACAAGAAAGTACCTCGAAGCTGGGCACTTGGACTCCCTGACAGGGAAGTTTTGTGAGAAGAGGACAGAAGGGAGATATTTTCCTCCCAATCTCAGGAGTGTTTTTTGGGTGGCTTTCTTCATGAAAGACAAAGAAATTGGTGATATCACTCAGCGTCCTGTAAGCTGGGGCTTGTGCAGCAGCTCAGCAGAGGGCGGCTGAGGCCAGCAAGGGAGCAATCATGACTTGCTTCCTTCCTGAGTATTCACTGTCGATGCAATTGTTTAAATAAAACACTTTGCGCCGAGGCAGGAAGGACAGCTGGGCTGAACTGGTGGCTGAGCAGAGGGCTCAAGGTCCAGAAGCATCTGCAGACCTAAGCAAAGGTTCATTCTCAGCCCATGGCCCTGTGGAACTGTAGTTTGGCCGCACTGTGGTGGCTTTGAATGAGGTCTTGGATGGAAGGGTGTGGCAGGTGTTAACATGATGATGGCTCATCCCCGAGGCTTTCCCAGCATCAATCTGCCCATCCTGCTACTGCTAAGTCACTTCAGTCGTGTCCCACTCTGTGTGACCCCATAGACGGCAGCCCACCAGGCTCCCCCGTCCCTGGGATTCTCCAGGCAAGAACACTGGAGTGGGTTACCATTTCCTTCTCCAATGCATGAAAGTGAAAAGTCAAAGTGAAGTCACTCAGTTGTGTCCGACTCTGTGACCCCATGGACTGCAGCCTACCAGGCTCCTCCGCCCATGGGATTTTCCAGGCAAGAGTACTGGAGTGGGGTGCCATTGCCTTCTCCTGGGATTGTCCTATCCTAGGAAGAGATGCTCTAGAATTCTAGAAAGGGAAGTTGGCCAGGGGAGGGGACAAAACTGAAAGTTGGAAGTGCCCGAGATTGACTCTGAACTCGGAGTCAATCTTGGGCACAGTGAAGCGTTTACCAAGAAGTCTATGATGTCATTTGCCCCAGAAGAATCATTCTTTTTGCAGAAGCTTCCAGCATCTGGACTAGATCAGTCATGAACCTAGAAACTCCCTCAGGGGAAGATGGAAGCTGAGGAACCAGATTTCAGAGCAGGCTTCTCAAACCAAGTGTGTGTTAGTTATCCAGTTGTGTCTGATTCTTTGCAGCCCCATGGACTGTAGCTCACCAGCCTCCTCTGTCCATGGGATTCTCCTGGCAAGAATATGGAAGTGGGTTGCTGTTACCTTCTCCAGGGGATCTTCCCAACCTGGGGATCGAACCTGGTTCTCCCACATCGCAGGCAGAGTCTTCACAGTCTGAGCTGCCAGGGAAGCCCTCTCAAACTTTAGTGTCCCTAAAAAGTCACCCAGAGAGCTTGTTAAATCAGATTCCACAGGCCCAAATCGCCTGAATTGATCCCACAGTCAATTCAGCAGAAGCCTAAGAATCTGCATTTCTAGTTAGCACCTAGGTGCTACTGATGCTGCTGGCCTGGGGACCCCACTTTGAGAACCGATGGTGTCTGGTGGCGGGGTTGCACACTGTGCTCCACGGTGCCCCCTTGTGGGTGAAGGAGGGATGAGAACAGTGAGTGAAATGGGACTCCGTGCCCTCACCCCCACCTACATCCAAGATGCCTCCCAGTCTTCTTTACAAATCTGGTTTCTGTGATTGAAAAAAGAAACCCTTGATAAAATGAAGGGGGAGGGGGGAACCCTGACCTGGAATAAGTGGGTCCAGACCTGCATGGGGGGTACCCCTGAGAATCGAGCTTCCCCACCCTGCATTCCAGTGTGCCCAAGTCAGGGGGAAGCCTCTGATTATAACCTGAGAACATTAGAAGCAGACAAACCCCAATAACCAGCTAAGTGAGTAGAAGCCAGGGCAGGCATCACCTGCTATGCATGCCCACTCCCACCCCCCACAGGGCCACAGAACCTACTCCCTGGGGAGCTGAAGCCACAGTTGCATCCAGCCGCCCAGGTCCCGTGGGTGCAGGGCTGCAGCCTGGCCCCGGAGAGTTTGCCCAGTGGTGTCTGGATGTGCCCACATTGGCCCTGTCCCCAGGCCTCTTCAGAGTCAGTATAGCTGCCTCATCCTCCAAAAACCAAACTTGAGACAACCGTCTGCACCACTAATGTAGCTGGGACCCAGCAGCAGTGATCTGAGGTAGGAGCCCAGGCTCTGATCACAGTGTCGGGGTCCCGTCTTGGCTTCACCATCATCACCCTGCTGACAGAGTTTGGGTGAGGCAACCTCTCAAAGCCTCAGTTTCCCTGTCTGCAAAATGGAGATATTTGTAGGATCTAAGTGAGCATTAAACACAGCTGTCAGGATCTAGCTCCTGGGACAGCACCTAGCATGGTGTGAGCCCTCAGGGAATGTCAGCCAGCTGTCACTACGGCTTCTTACTCTCAACACTCTCAGAGGTTCTGCTGAAGCAGGCGTGCACCATCTGTGTTAGTCTCCTGCGGCTGCTGTAACAGATGACCACAAACTTACTGTTCACTCGCTCAGTTGTGTCTGACTCTTTGCGACCCCATGGACTGCAGCACGCCAGGCTTCCCTGTTCTTCACAGTCTCCCGGAGTTTGCTCAAACTCATGTCCGTGCAGTCCGTGATGCCATCCAACCATCTCATCCTCTGTCGCCCCTTTCCCCTCCTGCCCTCAATCTTTTGCAGCATCAGGGTCTTTTCCAACCTCGTGAACAGTATGAAAAGGCAAAAAGAGATGCCCACAAACTGGGCGGGCTTAAAACAACAGAAATTAATTTTCTGCTAGTTCTAGAGGTGAGACGTCCAAAATCAAGGCTTGGGCAGGGCCATGTTCCTTTGACAGCTTCAGAGGAAAGTTCGTTTCATGCCTTTCCCTGAGCTTCTGATGCTGCCAGCAATGCCTGGCGTTCCTTGGCTGCAGACACATCACTCTAGTCTCTGCCTCTCTTGTCACGTGCTGTTCCTTGTCTGTCTCAGTGTCCATAAGAACAGCGGTCATATTGACTTAGGTTCTGCCCCAACTGAATATGACTTCATCTTTTTTTTTTAATGTTAATTATTTTTTGGTCACGTCACATTGCATGCGCGGATCTTAGTTCCCAAGCCAGGGACTGAACCTGGGCCCTCTGCAATGGAAGTACAGAGTCTTAACCACTGGCCTGCCCTGTGGAGTCCCGAGTGTGACTCCACCTTAATTTGATTGCATCTGGAGGCCCTATTTCCAAATAAGCTTACTTTCACAAAGTACTGGGGTAGGACCGATCTGTTTAGGGGACAACAACAGTCCCACTGGCGTGAGACTGCAGGGCCCTGGGGAACCTTCCCCATGAAGCTCCCCAGGCCTGGACTAAACGGTCCCCATGGTTGTGTTTTGCAGGGTGTTCAGACTTACACCTCTTGGATATGCTGACCCCAACTGAAAGGAAGCGACAGGGGTACATCCACGAGCTCATCGTCACGGAGGAGAATTACGTGAATGACCTGCAGCTGGTCACAGAGGTGAGGGCAGCTGGGGGCGCCGGGCGGGGCCAGGGTCCCTGTCGAGGAGGCGGGGTCCTGCTTCCCAGGCTGAGAAGCTCTCAGGTATGTGGGAGCCTCTGGATGGGGCATCACATGAGACGCTCTCCTGAGAGAAGAGGGTTCCTTCTCATCCATGGCCAACTGGGAGTCCTGTCCACAGAGAGGGCAGAGGTCCCTCAAGCCAGGGACGGACAAGCCCGTGAGGAGGCCTGGGCCGGGACACACAGCGGCGAGGTGGGCGTCGGGGCTCCACTCAGAGAACTTGCCACCAATTACCCAATGCCATGGAGGATCGCCTCCTGGCCCTTGGCAGTAACGTTTCAAAATGGTGGCCAGCAGGGCTGATGGCTTGCGTTACCCTTCATGCCGACCATCACTCCCGAGAAACGTCTGTTAAAGGGAATGAAGATGTTTCCTCCCCGTGGCCCCGAGCACACACACCCAACCCCTGTCTGGGACGATGCCTCAATTTGGCTTTCTTCCCAGGAAGCTCTTGACGGGCCTTGCCTGCCTGGTCCAGGCGGATGAGAAGATGCAGAGTTGGGAACCCCCTGCTTGTCGGGAAGCTTTTGGTCCAGACATGTGGGACGTTGGCATATTAGGGGTCAGGTGCTTGCCGAGCTGGGTGTCTGGGTCCCCCTATAGTCTGCGAAGTACTGTGAAAGCGTGGGAGGCCCACCCCCACCCCCACCAATCATGAAACTGTCTCCTCTGATCATCTCCTCCTAACTGACCTGGGAAGACGAGGCTCGCTGCCCCAGTGTTGAGTAGTCCCAGACACAGGGTGGTTTGATGGCCCCCAAGGCCATCATGAGTGCTTAGGAAGCACTGGGATGAAAAAGCACCCCTTTCTCAAGACACAGGACTATCACTAGGAGTCTCGCATGTCGAGGATGTGAGTGTCATGCCCTTAAATATGGTACGTTGTGTGTGGCCTGATGGAGGCCCTGTTCAACATCAGCTTAAGGACCCGTGAAGGGTAGGGGCTCCCGGGGATCACCCTTAGCCCAGCCAAGTTTATTTCAAAGACAGGCTGAAATAAACCAAGATCTGTAATAAACTAGGGCCCTAAGGAACCTTCCAGTGAGTGGCATGCCTCCAGGGGCAGCAACCACCTCTCCATGGGGGCTCAGCTGAGATCCGTGATGTACTGTGAGTGGCCCACCCCTTCAGGTCTCGGGCAGGAATCTGTGTCTGCTGGAGCCCAGGAGAGGAACTGCGCCCCCTCGGGGCTAGGCCTGCACCCCCTGGCTCTGCCTGAGGCCCAGCCCCGCTGTGGGCAGGGCCGTGGGGTCCATCCCATCCCCAAGGCTGCTGGGTGGAGGCCCTGCTCCCCAGGAGCTCCTCAGGCTTGTCTGGGCTGCTGATGCCAGGCCAGGAATGCGGGAGCCACTCCCCACCGACCCCAGGGCATCTCTCAGCCCCCTACGTCTGGCCGTGGCCAGCTGGTAAGGGCGTGAGTGCCTTTGCCCAGACCCCCCGGCTGAGTTCAGGCCGGTCCTCCAGAGTTTAGCGGGCCTCCTTGTAAACCCATGCGTGGACCCAATGTGGAACCCTGCTCCCATGCACCACCTCCCCCCAGACAGAGGGAGGACCACCTGCTTCAGAAACTCCGCGGTTTCTGAGCTTCCAAGCAGGGCTGCAGACACCTCGGGCCTTCCCGTTGCTCCAAACAGATCGGTGCATTGTGTGTGTTTGAATTTCAAGCTAACTGTTTGCTTTCTGAACTGCTTCGTTTTCTGCATCTGTAGATCTTTCAGAAACCCCTGATGGAGTCTGAGCTGCTGACAGAAAAAGAGGGTGCTATGATTTTTGTTAACTGGAAGGAGCTGATTATGTGTAATATCAAACTACTGAAGTAAGCCTCTCCTCTCTAACCCCCGGCCTGGCTCTGCGCTCACACACTAGCACCCCCGCGTGGCTTCACGCGTGTGTCCTCTCCATGCATGCCCCCCTGCGTGTCTTCCTACCTCTCTTCCTCATTTCTGCTTACAGGCACCATCACTCTTTCTCGCCTGATGCCTTCTAGAATCACAGTCCCAGTTTCTCCCTGGGGAGGGTGGATTGCTAGGGCCTCCCAGTTCCTGCTCTTACCATGGTTCTAGAATGAACAGAAAAGGGCTGATCCTGGGTCCTGATCCCTGATCGGCCCCACACGGGGTGAGGGGCAGCCCTCATGCCTTCCCTCAGACCCAGGATCCACAGGGGGACACGTTGGTCTCTTGGGACTTTCTTGCCTCCTGAAGACGGGAATCAGTGGGACCGTCCATGGCCACAGTCCACGGCGGTTCTCAGGATGTCCCTCTGAGATGCTGGCCTGAAGCAGTGGGTATTTTATTCATATTTCAGTTCCCAGTCGCAGCTGCAGGGCCAGGGAGAAACACTGGGCCAGGTGTCTAGAGACCTGGGCTTGGAGCCCAACTCACCGCCCTTCCTCAGTTTCCCCACCTGTAAAAGGAAGGGGTTGGATTGTATCATCCAATCCCTAAAAAAAAAAAAAAAACTCCAAATCTGTGTTCACCAGGCCTCTGTACAACACTTGCTAGAGCACAGATTAGGTCCACGGTGTCCTGGGATCCCAGAGGCAGCACACAGGCCCTGGGAACTGGTGGTTCCTCCTGATCTCTAGGTTCGTGTAAACGGGAAGCAGCTCTTTTCTGGGTGTGGTCCCTGGGATTTGCTAAAGTGATTTCAGCCCTCCACTGTGAGCGTGTTTGGGGGTGGACGAAGGGATGGACAGGGCGGTGCGGCGAGGTGGACGTGATGCAAAAGCAGAAGATCCTCTCTCTGTACGTTCTAGAAGACAAATAATCAAAGATGACGGAATGAGGATGGTTTAGAGGAGGTATTTCCATTAACCTCCCTTGAGAAAGATGCTGCAGAGTCTACTAGCATAGATCTGAGTCGGATTCTTGGGCTCTCACCCCTGCCGTCGCCCTCCTGCTCTGATTGTCCCCTGTGCTCCCCGAGCCTCAGTGTCCTCATCTGTAAAGTGGGGTAATAACCACCACGTAGGGTTCTCACTAAGGAGCATTTAGACACCAAGTGCCTGGTCCATAGTAAGTGCTGGGCTTGGGCCTTGGGGTGAGCTGAGTACCCAGTCTTGCCTTTGGAGAGAGGCTGCCTTGTCACTTGGGGGCAGGTGGGTTCATTTATCCCTGAACCTACAAGTACTCAACCCAAAGGGGTGGAGATGAGTTCTTTTGAAACACACACAAAGACCTTCTGTTGAAAACACACCTACGCACTAACACTGCTTTCCTTGGGTGGGTGTGTGACGGGGTGGGGAGAGGGGAGACCTGTCTGATGTTCCAGAGAGCCCCTCACCCCTGCCTCAGCATCCCCCTTGCTTTTCTGTTGTCTTCGCACTTTAACCCTCCCTCCTGCTCCTGACAGGGAACCGGAAGCCCCTTTCTTGGGCTCTGTCAAAGCCAGGCCCCTGTGCTCCCTCCTCCTATCAGCGCCGATGCGCTCCACAGCCCCAGAGGTAGGAATCAAGAACACTCTTGCTGCTGCGGAAACAAGGCTCAGAGAGGTTGAGTGACTTGTCCAAGGTCACACAAAAGGTGATCAGGGCCCCGGGCTGCTCTGTGGATGACACTCAGGGCCCCACTAGGGGTTCCACCTGGTTCTGCCCTCGACGGAAAGCAGGTGAACCCAGGAGGAAGGCATCTCAATTTTTCATCTGGGCTCCAGCACCTTCTAGCTCATTTTGGGCAGTTATCTCAGGCAGATAACTCCCCAACCCTTTGTTTCAGAAGCTGTAGGATTGCAGTCAGAGCACCTGCCCGGTCCAGCATGCAGGGTTATTCCAGGGAGCAAGTAGATCAGGTGTACAGCTGGTATCCTGCCAACCACGGCCCCACTGAGCACCATCTTCTGTCATCTCTGATGACCTGATTGGTTAGTTTGGCTAAGCTTTTCATCTTCCAGATAAAATATTAATATTTGTATTTAGAAAGAGCTTTCTGGGGACCTGATTTTTTTCTTTTTCTTCTTCTTTTTTCCCTTTTCAGCATCTTGTTATGAAAAATTTTCAAACATACCAGGAAAAATGGAAAGAATTGTATGAGGAGCACCTGTATTGTATATTATACAATTTCACTGCTTAGACTTAACTTCTTTGTGCAAAGGACTAATCCCAGCAATGGGAAGATTTAGGGCTTCTGGCACAATGGAAGAGGGAGGCATTTGAGGATAAAGAGAATTTAAGGCAGTGGCTCAGATAGTAAAGAACCTACCTTCTATGCGGTAGACCCAGTTTCAATCCCTGGGTTGGGAAGATCCCATGGAGAAGGTGAAGTTGCTCAGTTGTGCCCCAACTCTTTGTGACCCCCGTGGACTATAGCCCACCAGGCTCCTCTGTCCATAGGGATTCTCCAGGCAAGAATACTGGAGTGGGTTGCCATTTCCTTCTTCAGGGGATCTTCCTAATCCAGGGATTGAACCCGGGTCTCCTGCATTGCAGGCAGATTCTTTACCATTTGAGCCACCAGGAGGGCATGGATACCCGCCACAGTATTCTTGCCTGGAGAGTTCCATGGACAGAGGAGCCTGGTGGGCTACAGTCCATGGGCTTGCAAAAGAGTTGGACATGACTGAGCAACTAACACTTGCGCTTTCATTGCCTGGAGGGCTGCAGTGGACAGTCACTTATGCGCCACTCCTGATCCAAGGGCCAGCGACAACGTGTACTTAAAGGGAGACATAGGGTTTATTAAACAGATAAATAAGAAACAAACATAATGAACCTAAAAGGGAGCTCCCTGGGGCGCTCAGACTTCTTACTAGTGCTGCTTCTGGGCTCTCTTACCTGTGAGCAGAGAGCTGGGAAATTTGCCTTCAAAAGCAGAGTAGGACAGAAGAATCTAGAACCTTTTACAACTAGGAGCTAGATGCAGACCCTTAGGAGTGGCTATTAGAAGAGATAAGAGAAGGGATGTAGAAGTGAGATAGGGCGTGTGGAACCAAGTGCTGGCAACTGTTTTTGTTGAGATCTTTTCCTGTTTCCTTGCTTGAAGAAATAAAAATAAACGAAAGAGCTTCTCCAAAAAAAGTTTTTCTTAAATGTTAAGTATTCAATTTTCAACTTAAGTATGATAAGAAGAAGTTACTACTACTACTACTATGTCGCTTCAGTCGTGTCCGACTCCGTGCGACCCCACAGACGGCAGCCCACCAGGCTCCCCCGTCCCTGGGATTATCCAGGCAAGAACACTGGAGTGGGTTGCCATTTCCTTCTCCAGTACATGAAAGTGAAAAGTGAAAGTGAAGTCACTCAGTCGTGTCCGACTCTGCGACCCCAGGGACTGCAGCCTACCAGGCTCCACCGTCCATGGGATTTTCAAGGCAAGAGTACGGGAGTGGGTTGCCATTGCCTTCTCCGAAGAAGAAGATAACAAGGATAATTTAAGAAGAAGAAGACACAGTTTTCTTTAAGGCAGAAAAACAAAGAAAAATGAATTAGAAGTAGAAAACGTACCTTGAATTGATGGCTAGTGGGAACCTGCGTTATAGCTCAGGGAGCTCAGCTCGTGCTTCATGATGACCTAGAGGGGTGGGATGGTGGTGGGGAGGGAGGCTCAAGAGGAAAGGGATGCATGTACAGCTGATTCACGTCTCTGTACAGCAGAAATTAACACGACATTGTAAAGCAACTATACTCCAGAGAGAAGTCATTCAGCTGTGTCCGACACTTTGCAACCCCGTGGACTGTAGACTACCAGGCTCATCCGTCCATGGGATTTTCCAGGCTAGAATAGTGGAGTGGGTTGCCATTTCCTTCTCTAGGGGATCTTCCCGACCCAGGGATTGAACCCAGGCATCCCGCATAGCAGGCAGACGCTTTACCGTCTGAGTCACCAGTGAAGCCCAAGGTATACTATACTCCAAGATATACACCAAAAAAAAAAGATATCTTGGTGGGTAAAGACAGGATGGGGAGAAGGAAGGAAGGACTTTGCCTGGGCATGGACAGGGTGAGAGGGGAGGTGGGAGTGCCTTGGAGGAGGGGAGAGGAAGGCCGGCAGGGAGGGCAGAGCAGAGGGGCTGGGGAAGGCCCTCTTGGCGGGATGGCAGGAGGCATCTGGAACCGGGGGGCCGCGAGCCCAGGGCAGCTTGAGTGGAGGTGGGGCTGCTCTTGGTGCTTATACTCCATGGGCTCTGGAGTCAGATCCCGCCCCCACCCCGAGTTCCAGGGTTTCCTGTCACCCGTGAGCTGTGTGACTCTGGTCAAGTCACTGAATTTCCATGTGCTTCAGCTTCCCCAACAGTCAAGAGGGATACTGTTGGGTTGGCTGAAAGGTTCATAACGGATTTTTCATACCATCTTACGGAGAAATCTGAACGAAATTTTTGGCCAACCCAATAAGTCATATATGTTAAAAAAAAAAAAAAGAAGTGTTTGATGCCTAGGACACATTCATGAAAGCCAACTCTCTTGCCCGTTCTCTTGATCCGCAGACTTCAGAGGGTTACTCATTCGCTCAGCAAACAGTGAGCACTCCAATGCGTTCACTGACTGATTTGATTTCTGTCGCAGTTCAAGACCTCGCATGTATTGAGCTTTCTGTGAGGTTACAGATTAGCTCCCCAAGGGGCAGCGCTGTGGCTGCAGCACTTATGCGGTCCCTGAGCCTGGTGACCCCTGTTCCAACCCACTCAAGCCCAGTCCTGTGCAGTAGAACATCCCAGAAGGAGGCCCGCAGCTAAACCTAACAGGTGCCTGGTCCATTGCAGGCCCCTGTCTGCCCCCTATGCAAGATCAACTCAAGTCTACAAGTGTGGGCCTCCAGAACCTGGGACCCGGCTTAACTTCCTCAACACAGTGATGATCTGCGTGTCATCTTTTTCCTTTTCCCTTTTTCTTGTCTCCTCATCATTTAGAAAAAAAGAAAAAAGAGGGAGGCAGGCAAAAACACTTTTATTCCCTTGCAGAAAGACTATGTTACTACTCATTGGAAAATCATGGAATGATGGAATTTCTTCCTGTTTCCATCTTCCCAAGTTTGTATTAATAACCTGGTTACTCTCCACGCTTGCCCCCCAGACTTGGTGGCGATGTCACCCTTGAGCCAATTTCTACATGTTGGGAGATATTCCACACCAGCCACCCAATGGGCAGTCGCCACCTGGCCATCCTGGGGATACCAAGCTGCCACTCCTCACGCCCCAGCCAACCAGCCATGGCCAGCACCTCTTCCCACAATGGCATCTGCTTAAGGAGGGAATCACTGGTTGTTTAGACCATATAAGGCACTGTCCCTAAAGTTTCTTTCCTTAGCTTACTTGCCCAGTCCAAAGATTTTTAAATTTTTTTCTTTAACCAAAGATGTGGGAGAAAGAAAGTAATCTGTAGTTTTTGATACTAAGACTGCAGCACCTTTTGGGAATTACATAGCCCTACCCACAACCATGAAGGCAACCAGAGGAATTCATAGTAACGTCCTCCCATGCTTATGTTGAAATCATGTGTTACACTGTTCTGTTCTATCTATCCATCCATTGATCATCCATAGTCACTAGGGTAAGCAGAACTCGCCCATGGCCTCCCGTGCTGTGGCCTCGACTCCGGGTATATTGCTGTCCTTGTCGTGTAGAAGCTCAGTACCGTGCCCTTCTTATTGTAGCTGGTTAGGAGTTGCCATACAAGTTAGGAGGGTGAGATGCACTGTCCAGACTCCCATGGCCCTGAGCACTCAGACTACAGTGAACTCCTGAACAAGCACTTTGCAGTCCCTCCAGTCCCCTCCCGACTTCCAGGTCCTTGCTCCATTATCATATAAACAGCCTTCTCTCTTCAGAACTCTCTGAATCCAGTCAACGGCAGGTTAGCCAGGAGTGAAGCAGTGATGCACAGATAGTTCAGACCATCATTTAAACCTGGCTTTCATGGACATAATGGGATTCATTTCCGGTGGCAGTTGATTTGCCATCTTCATTGTGTTTTGTTTGATCTGAAACTGAGCCTCCACGGCTCTCGGCCACAACAGCTTCCCTTAGGTAGCAGCGCTGGTCCTGGAAATGGATTCAGGGCTGGGGCCAGACCAGCCTGGATGGACCATGCATCAAGCAAGACATCCACCCAGGGATCATGTCTGAATTATTATTTTTTTTTAAGAAAGATTCTATATATTTCCACACAAAAATATTGTCTTTTATACTGACTTGTTTGGCAAAAAAAATAAATTTTTTTTTTTTTTTAGTCTTTCTTTCTAAGAGCCAGCCAATAACCATCATGCCAAAAAAAAGAAAAATGCCCCAGGGACACAAAATGCCCCAGGGACACCTCTCTGTAGCACTAGACTCATTTCTTTTTCTGTCCCTTGTCTCCCACATAGATGCTTAGTGGCCCTGGGTTTGTGCCCCTCACACACATCCCATTTCTGTGCCACCTAGAAGTGTGCCATGTTCCCATCAGAGAGCATGAAGGTGGGGTGCTCACTTGCTGCGTTTCCGTGCAGAGCGCTGAGGGTCCGCAAGAAGATGTCTGGGGAGAAGATGCCCGTGAAGATGATCGGAGACATCCTGACGGCCCAGCTGCCACATATGCAGCCCTATATCCGCTTCTGCAGCTGCCAGCTCAACGGGGCCGCCTTGATCCAGCAGAAGACTGATGAGGCCCCAGACTTCAAGGAGTTTGTCAAAGTGAGGAGCCCTGGCTCAGCCGAGCCCCCTGCCCCCCAAGGGGTCATCTGCAGGCAGCTGGTGTGCAATCGCACGTGCACGGAAGGCCAACAAGGGCGAGGTCTCAGCTGCACAGGAGGGGGGCTGGCCCTCACCAGTGGGTGTGAGTGGGGCCATGGGGGTGGGCTTGGCGAGGGACCAGCGCTGACCTGGAAACTCCAATCTGCAGTCCAGGTGCAAGTGATGTTCTAGCAATACCGATTTAAAATCCTTCGTCTCATTTTCAGGCCTAGGAGGACTGGCGGTTCTCAGGTCTGCTATTCTGTTTAATCTGAGTATCCTCATTTCTCTGCTGCTCTCTGCCCTTTGCTGACAAAGGGAATCCCAATGGACCCTTTAATTTCCCCGCCCTAGTTGGTTCCTTTCGATGAGCTCAAGCCCTAGGAAGTCAGCAGGGCTGAGTGTGAGATGACAGGAACTCTGCTTTGTAGGATAACCAGGGTGTGGAGAGTCGTGTGTGACCAGGGCACATTGTGGGGAGGGGACCTCGAGCTGCTAGGGGCCTCAGGCTTTGGGCCTGCTGCCCTGGGACCCAGCCTTGGTGGGGATGGTCCCTGCTGGCGGGGCCAGCCCACCCCATTAGCCCCCACCTTCCCCAGAGTGGAGAGAGGAGACTAAAGCAACTTGTGCTAAGTGGGCACATTCTGATGAGTGGGCAGCAGAGTCAGCGTACTAACGACAAGCTTATCTTTGTGCATCCTGGATTTGGGGTCGGGGGAGGCCTTTCCCACCCTCCCTGTAATTGTGTTTATGGCATCATCACTGAGAGGTGAATGTGCCGTCTTGTCTGGGCTCTAGCATCACATGTTCTCGTTCTTTCTTTCTCTCCTTGTTTCTAATATTAAATGCTTGGATTTGCTATCTAATGAATGGAACGTCTAAAGTCATTCTAAAGGAGAAACATGGCCAAGAAATAGGCCTAGGGTGGGCTGGAGACTGGAGGTAGTGCTAGGCTGGTGGGTACCACGGGCCACCTGGGGGTCCTCCCAAGGGCCAAGGGCCAAGGGCGCAGGCAGAATGAGTCCATCACTGCACGCACTTGAACTTCAAGGAAACGCTGACCTCAGCCCAGGGAGGGGCCTTATTCCCCCTCCCCTGCTCCTGCCTTGCCTCATCACCTCTCCTGGCCTCATCCCTTGGGGACTTTATCCTGCCTTTAGCAGCTACAAAGAGTTCCTGGAATAAGGGTGTCCATGGCTGGAGCAGGTCCCCGTGCTGACAGGCCCTAGGGCGTTAAACCTGTTCGTAAGGCATTAAGCCTAACCGGACAGCTGTCACCGTATAACCCCTGTGACTTGTAGAGCAAAGAGTCACCTTTTTGGTGTGGAAGGACTCTTGTCCTCCAGTCCAGTTGACAAAAGTGGAAAGAAAGAGGTGAGGGAGTCCAGAGCAGAGACAACCGGAGTCCCAAGGGCCTGAGCATCGCATCTCAGCTTCGCCATCCCCACCCTGCTTGGGGCTCCCACCGGCAGGTGCAGTGAGACTTGGGACTTGCAGTGTCTCTGGCACTCAAGGGCATTCTTTTTCTGACCCTAGAGTTTTGCGACTCTCCTTGTTCCTAGGAATGCTGTAGAGTTTTGGCAGGTATCTGGAGGGACTATTCTCTGTAAAGCTAGAATCTCATCTCTGGAAGTTAGGAGTCTGGAAGTTCTGCGGGACTGGGGAGCAGGGGTTAACCCTGCCTCTGAGTCACACCCGCCATCAGCTCCCACCCTCCATCTGGAACATGCCTCCCCCTGGCCCAGGGCAACCAGCCCGGTCCTTCCAGCTCCAGGCTCCCCAGTTGTCATCCAGATAAATGAGACAGTGTGATGGGTGGGGAGTCATGAATAACATCGGTGTGATGTCACTAACCAGATTTTGCAGACTTCTTAAGCACATTAAAAAAAAAAATCTCTTTTTTTTTCAGAGACTGGCCATGGACCCACGCTGTAAGGGAATGCCCCTGTCTAGTTTTATACTGAAGCCTATGCAACGAGTAACGAGATACCCACTGATCATTAAAAATGTAAGTAACTGCCTTGGCTTTTCAAGCAGAGGAATGCTATCTCAGCAGGTCTGGGATCTGGGATCATGGGCAGGTTCCCCAGCCAACACACTGCGTTAGGAGGTGTCTGCCTGGTAACTCCGAAAGAAAAGCTGAATTACTGTGAAAGTGTTAGTCGCTCAATGTGTCTGACTCTTTATAACCCCCATGGACTGTGGCCCGCCAGGCTCCTCTGTCCATGGGATTCTCCAGGCCAGAATACTGAAGCGCATAGCCAGTCCTTTCTCCCCGGAATCTTCCCAACCCAGGGATTGAACCTGGGTCTCCTGCATTGCAGGCAGAGTCTTTACAGTCTGAGCCAGCAGGGAAGCCCCAGAAAGGTTTATTGTGAACAGAGCTAATAATACACACATCAGCTGTGGAAACAAACACGTGGCTTCCACCTTGTAAGTCAGTTCTTTTCCTAATACAGGCAGGGTCTTGATGCTTTGGTTTTCCTAATAAGAAAGAGAGAAAAGTGAAAAGAAAGTGAAGTCGCTCAGTCGTGTCCTACTCTTTGGGACCCCACGGACTGTAGCCTATCAGGCTCCTCCATCCATGGAATTTTCCAGGCAAAAATACTGGAGTGAGTTGCCATTTCCTTCTCCAGAGGATCTTCCCCACCTGGGGATCGAACCCAGGTCTCCCGCACTGCAGGCAGATACTTTACCATCTGAGCCACCAGGGAAGCCCTAAGAAAGAGAGAAAGGAATACAGTTTCCACCACCTGTCCTCAGAAAGCCATTGTGAGATACTCTATGTTGATATTAGATGATTGTTGTTCTCCTGTCATTTCAAGAAAGCCAATGCCAAGAGAAAAGAAGAAATTAGGGTTTCAGTGTGCCCATCCTTAAAGTGAGTGAACAGACTTAGACATCCTCTGAGCCTGTGATTCTGTAAGCACAAGGAGGATGGCTTGTGGAGAGAGGTTTTAGATCTGGTTCCTTTCAATGAAGAATTTAGAAACCCACATCTGTACACTGGTGTGCTCACTGCTTCCGAGGTGTTGCTGCCTCTTGAATCTCTCAGTGGCAGAGTTGAGAAACATATGTGTGTGTATACATCCATACACACTGTTACGTACACATAAGTGTACAAACATATGTTTCAGATCATATATGTATATGTTCGGAGAAGGCAATGGCACCCCACTCTAGTACTCTTGCCTGGAAAATCCCATGGATGAAGGAGCCTGGTAGGCTGCAGTGCATGAGGTTGCTAAGAGTCAGACACGGCTTTTCACTTTCATTCATTGGAGAAGGAAATGGCAACCCACTCCAGTGTTCTTGCCTGGAGAATCCCAGGGACAGGGGAGCCTGGTGGGCTGCCGTCTATGGGGTCGCACAGAGTCAGACACGACTGAAGTGACTTAGCAGCATATATATGTTAGAAGCCATGAGTTTGCACCAATAGTTCCTGTTCTAATCTGATATCATAGAATTTATTCTAGCCTTCCCCCTTTCTATGTATATAACTCCCTTCGCCATGAGAAGCCTTGCTCTCATTATCCTCAGTCTATTCACTTATTTGCTGAATTCCTTTATATGTTACAAGTTTCTTTCTCATGTAAGCATCTCCTCAGCCCGACCCCATTCCACACCACAGAATACACTGTGGTCACATTGGCTGAGTTAAATCAGATCAGATCAGATCAGTCGCTCAGTTGTGTCCGACTCTTTGAGACCCCATGAATCGCAGCACGCCAGGCCTCCCTGTCCATCACCAACTCCCGGAGTTCACTGAGACTCATGTCCATCAAGTCAGTGATGCCATCCAGCCATCTCATCCTCTGTCTTCCCCTTCTCCTCTTGCCCCTAATCCCTCCCAGCATCAGAGTCTTCTCCAATGAGTCAACTCTTCGCATGAGGTGGCCAAAGTACTGGAGTTTCAGCTTTAGCATCATTCCTTCCAAAGAAATCCCAGGGCTGATCTCCTTCAGAACGGACTGGTTGGATCTCCTTGCAGTCCAAGGGACTCTCAAGAGTCTTCTCCAACGCCAATAATTAGTTTTGAAAGACACTTTCAATCTACCGTTTCCTTTTCTCCAACATATGGTTACTATTAAACTAATTCAAAACTTTGTTTACTTTCCACAATATTTAGTTGCAAACTGATGTTGGAAGCCAGTTTTTAAAATAGGCATTCTAGATCTAGTCAATGGGAAGAAAAAAACAAGAGAACTGAGAGGCATACATATTAAAAAGGAAAAAACAAATTATCATTCTTTGCAGAAACATGATTTCTACCCCCTTGAGAACCCAAAAGAATGAACGGAAAACTAGCAAAACTAAGAACAGAATTTTAAAAGGTGGCAGTTACAAAATACAGATGGAAAGCTGCAAAAGCACCAGGACGAAATATTCTTTATAATAGTGAGATGGGGAAATTCTTAGCACGGCACCAAAGACAGGGCTTTAAAGGAGTTAAAGCTGTGGCAACTTGAAAAAAATACTTTCTTCTGGGAACAACTAGATGTTCATTAAGGAGAGTACTTAAAGTGTGAATCTGTATATGAAAGAGACTTTTATGTATTAGTTGAAGTGATATCTAGAAAATGCTATTAAGTAAAACAACAAACAGACAAAACCCCTCACAAGCCATCCTACAGTAGCGTCTATTTTGGAAAAACTCTGGGTGGGTATTAAATGTAGGTGGAGCATCTAAAGGGCTGCCCTTTGCTCTGGGCATGTTTATCTCTGAGGCAGGAAAGTAGAAAGGAGACAGCATAGTTAGTTGTTCTCAATATTCTATATCATTTGAATCTTGCATATCAAGAACATTATTATTTGCTTTAACATTTTCTTAAAAAATTCCATATAACAAAATATAACAAACATTAAAAGACAAATGGCAGATATAAACTGAATAAACACTTGAACTGCATACAAGTAGATACTGAAAGATATAGAGATTGTGTGTGTATGTTTGTATCTAAAGCACTCTTACGGCTCAAAAAGAAAAAGACAAATACCCTAATAGAAAAATAGGTTTTAAAAAGAGGTAAAAGAAGAAAAATAGGTGAAATCTTCAGGCGTTTCTGAGAGGAGTGTGGAGCAGTAGTAAAGCAGGCTGTTAGGGACCAGGCTGCTTGGGTCCAAATCTCCCATCCCGCTGCTGTGTGCCCTTGGGAGACTCGGTTTACCTCTCTGGGCCTCAGTTCCTTTCTCTGTAAAATAGAGGCATGGATAGTACCTACTGCATGGTGTTCTGAGAAGTTAAGTGAGTGAATGAATATATGTCCATCTGTCTCATACTAAGCAGTACATAAATGTTAGCTTTCTCGTTTAATGTACTTATGCACTAAATGTACAGAAAATTCAAATTCTCTGATAATGAAAGGAATGCATAACTAAACAAGAAAATATATTGCTTTTGGCTTGCCAGGTGCGCATTTATTGATTGTGAGTCCACAGTGTTGGCAGGTTTGCTCATGGAGGGTAGACTGGCTCAGCCTTCGGAGGGTGATGTATACATCAAACCCCATGTTCTCTTTGGCTCAGCATTTCCATCCCTAGGAATTTATTCTAAAGAATTAATCAGAGAAATACTGAAAAATATGAAGTTTTAGGCATTGTGGCTCATCCTTACAATGACATATTATAGAATCCTTAAAAATGATAAATATACTTCAATAAAATTTTTTTAAAATTATGATTTAGATTCATGTGAAGTGATCATCATATGATGATCTATAATTCATATATATTAAATAACATGCTAAAACTGCCATGAAGTGGGGAAAAAGCAAGTACAAAATGGTAGTGTAATATAGCAGTATGATCCAATTTTTATTCTTAAAAAATTATATGTGTTTATATCTAGGCAGAATATATTAACAAACAGAATGTGTATGTGCGCTTAGTCGCTCAGTCATGTCCAAATTTCTGTGTCCTCACGGACTAGAGCCTGCCAGGCTCCTCTGCCCGTGGGATTCTCCGGGCAAGAACACTGGAGCAGGTTACCATTCCCTTCTTCAGGGGATCTTCCCCGCCCAGGACTGAACCTGTGTTTGTGTGTCTCCTGCATTGGCAGGAGGATCCATTAGTACTAGCGCCACCTGGGAAGTCAGTGAACAGGAAACACCGAGATTATTATCTGATGGCACAATTAAAGGTGTTTTTTTTTTTAGGTTCTTTATAACTTTCTAATTGGAAAAGGAAATGGCAACCCACTCCAGTGCTCTTGCCTGGAGAATCCCAGGGGTGGGAAAGCCTGGTGGGCTGCCATCTATGGGGTCACACAGAGTCGGACACGACTGAAGTGGCTTAGCATAGCATAACTTTCTAAATTTTCCAACTTTCATACATTATACAATAGTACTTTTACAATGAGAAAAAGCAATATATCTATTTTCATTTTTGAAAAAAAATGAATTCACACAATCAGCTATGTGAGATTCCCGTCTAGAGCAGTGGTCCTTAGACTCGGTTGTACATTAGCATTACCTGGGAAGCTCTAGAAAATTTCAATGCCTGAGTCCTACCCCTGGGGATTTTGATATGGTCAGAGTTGAGGTCAGGACTTTTCAAAGGGATTTGAATGTATAGCCAGGATCCACCCAGAGCTGGAGCTGTGGTTTGGAAATGATTGTGAAAGTTGTTCAGTCATGTCTGACTCTTTGCAACTCCATGGTCTATACAGTCCATGGAATTCTCAGGCCAGAATACTGGAGTGGGTAGCCATTCCCTTCTCTGGGGGATCTTCCCAACCCAGGGTTGGAACCCAGGTCTCCTGTATTATAGGTGGACTCTTTATCAGCTGAGCCATAAGGGAAGCTGGGGAACTCACAATACCTAGATTGGGTGTTTTTCCCAAATCGAGTGCCTACTTAGGACCTTAAACCAAAGTATACCTTGGGGATGAGATATTATTCAGGGTAAAACCCACTTGAATTATTTATATGTGGACAGTGTTAACCACTGAGTCATGTCTGACTCTGTGACCCCATGGACTGTAGCCCACCAGGCTCCTCTGTCCATGGGAATTCTCCAGGCAAGAATACTGGAGTGGGTTGCCATTTCCTCCTCAGGTGATCTTCTGAACCCAGGGATCGAACCTGCATCTCTTAGGTCTCCTGCCTTGCAGGCAGATTCTTTATCGTCTGAACTATCAGGGAAGCCTGTATATGGATAAGGCGTGAGCAAATGCACACTCAACATACCCCTGTGAAGTTGCTTAGTCATGTCCGACTCTTTGCGACCCCATAGACTGCAGCCTACCAGGCTCCTCTGTCCACGGGATTTTCCAGGCAATAGTACTGGAGTGGATTGCCATTTCCTTCTACAGGGGATCTTCCCAACCCAGGGCTTGAACCCAGGTCTCCCGCATTGTAGACAGACGCTTTACCGTCTGACCCACCAGGGAAGTCCCCAACATACCCCTAGTACATTGCAAAGTGGCTTAGGATGCTTCCTCAGTCTTAGTGTCTTGCCCCACGAGGACTGTTTTCAGTGTCCTCAGACTCCTTTGAGAATCTGATGGGAGCACCATCAAAGGGCCAGGTACTCTGCAAAGTGCTTTCTCGTATCAAGCCGTGTGATCCTCCCAACAACCTTATAAAGGAGGTTCTGTGTGCTGTATTTAGTTGCTTAGTTGTGTCTGACTCTTTGTGACCCCATGGACTGTAGCCTGCCAGTTTCCTCTGTCCATGGGATTCTCCAGACAAGAATACTGGAGTGGGTTGCCATGCCCTCCTCTAGGGGATCTTCCCAACCCAAGGATCGAACTCAGGTCTCCCACACGTAGGCAGATTCTTGACTGTCTGACCCACCAGGGAAGCCCAAGAATACTGGAGTGGGTAGATTATCCCTTCTCCAGTGGATCTTCCTGACTCAGGAATCGAACCAGGATCTCCTGCATTGCAGGCAGATTCTTTACCAGCTGAGCTACAGGGAAGCCCAAAGGAGGTGCTAGTAGTATCCCTATTTTTCATATGAAGAAAATGAGGCTCAGAACATTTATGTGACTGACCCATATCATGACTGGTCAGTGGCAGAGCAGGGATTTTAATCCAGAAGCTCTTGCTCTAGAACTGAACTCTTAATTGCTGGTCTGGAATGATTCATTCAGAAAAATGCTCCTTTGCTCCGATGCACCCATTAGCATGAAGTTCCATAGGTACACAGATGCCTGCAGCTGTGCACGGACTCAGGGAAGAACGATTCTCCTTGGAGGAATCCATATGGGGTGTGACACTGCCCTTGCTGCAGCTGCTGCCCTCCTCATACCCCAAGTACAGATAATCTGGCAGCCCCCTGCCCCCATAGGGGTCCCATGCCAACAAAGAGTGGCCATCTCTCTCCATGTCATTGCCAAGGTGGGTGCTCAGAGCCGCAGCTGTAAACACGTGGGCAGTGTCTAGGAAAGGTCTGTGCAGAGCCCTGTCTCTGCTGGGGTGAGAACAGTGAACGCCAGGCCCGTTCACTGCCTGAGGCTACTGTCTTCTGTTCTCCCATGTAGATCCTGGAAAACACTCCCGAAAACCACCCAGACCACAGCCACCTGAAGCACGCCCTGGAGAAGGCAGAGGAGCTGTGCTCCCAGGTGAATGAAGGGGTGCGGGAGAAGGAGAACTCGGACCGACTGGAGTGGATCCAGGCCCACGTGCTGTGTGAAGGCCTGTCGGAGGTAACACCTTAGGTGGAGCCGGGGCTGCCCCTCTGAGTCTCGGCAGCCAGCCGGAAGGAGGATGAGAGAAATCATGAATCGTCCTCTTCTGCAACCTCCACTTTGCTAATCTCTCTCCAGCTGCATCTAATCTGTTGTTTAAGCCATCTACCGAGTTTTTAATTTCAGTTCTTTTATTTTTTGTTCTCAATTGTTTTCTTTTGCCTTTTCAGCAGTTCTAGTTATTTCTCTAACCTAGTGGTTTTTCTTGTCTTGTTCCTTTCACAAATGGCCATTTTTAAACTTGTGTGAGAGCTGTATTGTGGTTACAAATTCTCAGTAATCACAACCAACCTTGTGGTTGGTTGGTTAAGCCAAGTTCACAAACAAGCAAATTTTCTTGCTACTCCCATCTCTACTGAGTTTTCTTGTCATTTTTCCTCTGTGATACAGCTTTCTGGGATCTCCTGTTATGTCCCTCACCTCATGCAGACACTGGATATATCTGTTTTCTCCGTCTCCCCCAATAGCCTTTAAAATGGAAGCTCAGGGTCACCAGATTTAAGAAAGACTCTCAAAGCTAAAACCAGCTTTGGTGCATGCTTATCTTTCTGGGTTCACATTTCCTTGCCATTTTCTGCTTCTGAAAATGGTTTTTGCTTTTATTTTTACCAGCTTGCTTGTGTTTAAAAAGTACAGTTCTATATTTTTTTTATTCCATTCTAACATTTTTCATTGGTTGAGTCAGTCTTTAGTCCACGATACTGCCAGAAATACTCTCTTACAGTATTCGATTCTCTTCTTGACCCTAATCTTTCCCTTAGTCTCATCCATTCTGCTGTTCTCTTTGTACACACCCACCCATCCACACACACACACACATTCATGTACTTGCACAATTCACTAGGATTTACCAAAATGCCCAGGCAGACCGTCTCCCTTACCCACACTCCCTGTGACTCTTTTCTTCTTACAAGCATCAAAGACATTCCCTACCTGAGGAAGTTACCCCACTGTTGCCTCCCTGCCCTACCTCCGGTCCCCCTTCAACATAGGTGTGGGATAAGCAAAGTTATGGAAGCAGCCATGTGGAAACCAAGGTGATGATGGATGTGGGTTCCCATTTTGGAACTGTGTTGATATGCAATCCAGAGGTAGTCACTGGTTGGTTGGCTCAGTTATTCACTCATTTATTCAGTAAGCATTTACTGGGCACCGGGCCCATGTGCCTTGCTTGGTACTAAACACTGCTCAGTACTAACCACTGAGGACATGAAAATCAGTGAGATGTGACCTACCCCATCTCAAGAAACCTGCAGTCCTGGATCACTTAGAGGTCCAACATTTACAGCACAATGTGAGGAATGATGAGGCAGATCCAGGTGCCAAGTGCTGCTGGACACTGGACGAGGAGGAAGGAACAGTCGTGGAGGATTCAGGGACAGGTTGGGAAGGTGAGACCTGGCTGCCTGTTCAAGGATGAAGATATCTCCCCAGGAAAGAATCCAGGGGAGGGCATTTCAGTGGAGGCCTCAGCCTGAGCGGGGCATGGGTGAGGAATGTAAGGTCACAGGCGATAGGCTTCAAGGCAAGTTGAAGGCAGGGCAAGGAAGGACTGTATGTCATTCCGAGGAGCACTGAGGTGATCTTGAAGACAGTGGACTTGAACTGCTCCTGGATATGCTGAGCTGAAGGGCCGCTGTGCACGTTTTCT
Organism: Tragelaphus eurycerus; assembly: GCA_935064755.1. Classification (NCBI taxonomy): domain Eukaryota; kingdom Metazoa; phylum Chordata; class Mammalia; order Artiodactyla; family Bovidae; genus Tragelaphus; species Tragelaphus eurycerus. The sequence continues at coordinate 47,050,107 of CAKXYN010000009.1, forward strand.
TTTTTAAAAGATGTTCTCTTATCCTTTTCTTTCTCTCTCTCTGTTTTTTTTTCTTTTGGCTGCACCATGCAGAATGTAGGATCTTAGTTCCCCAACCAGGGAATCAACTCTGTGGCAGTAGTGAAAGTGCAAAGTCCTAACTGCTGGACTGCTAGGGAATTCCCCGCATTGTGTACTTTTAAAGGGGCCCTTCCCTGAGTCTCATGGCTGCAGTCACGGGACTCAGTGAGGCCTGAGTCTTCATTATAAACCATTAAGAATAGGAACTTCCCTGGAAGGGCAGTGGTTAGGACTCCATAATTCCACTGCAGGGGGCACCAATTTAGGGGGACTAAGACCCCCCTGCCTTGAGGCAGAGCCAATGCCCCCACAAAACCTTAAGAATAAAATAAACTCTTGTCATTTGCTTTCTGTGGCGTATATACCCTCTTTGAAATAGACTGTTGTCCTTCTTAAGTGGCCAGTCCTTCCTGACTATTGTACACAGCTTTCTGTAAGGTCTGTTTTGTCTGTATGGTCAGGGTTCGTGGTCATGGGAACGAGGCATGTTGGCTTCCATTTCCTGGCCCAGATCTAAGCATACACCAGTGATTAAGTTTCACATAAATGCTGTCTTTGGCATTCTTGTCTTAAGATCAAGAACTATAAAGACAGTTCCCAATTCACATCTGTTCGGTGTCAGCCTGAATAATTGGAGGCTCTGACCTTTGAGTAAGAATAAACCACACCACCTCTACGTCATCCAAATGACTCACTGGATTCATTGCCCCAAGTGGCTTGAACTCCCTCTTGGCAAATAAAAAGGACTGGATTGACCTCCAGGCTCTTGTTCAGAGGACCACTCTTGGAGGCTCCCTTTGGAGTTTCATCTTCAGCTGTTCGGGCTCCCTCAGAACCTTGGTGGGAGGTTGTTGGCACTCATGCCTCCTTGTACCTGAGAGTGGACTGGAGCGGCCACTCTCCTTTGAGGCCTACAGGTCTCTGGTCACAGAGGCGCTGTTGACTCTCTCTTCCACACTAGAGGCAGACAGGTAGCCAGCAACATGGGGGGACGTGTGTTGTGAACTCTTCATTAATACTCTTCAGGAGATGTGTAGGCTTCATAGCTGTGGAGAGCCTCAGCCTTGAAGGTTGCTGGATGGAGTGTACTCTTGGGGCCCAAGTGTGAACAGGTGGAAACCCTGAAGGTCTGACTCCTGCCTCAATCATATTGCTTCTGAGGCACCGCTGTGGCGTACCCCTCCCTCAGTCTCTCCTCTGCTAGCCAGAAGGGGGTCCTTAGTGAGGTCATATCTTCTTTCCCTCTGCCGCTTGAGAACCTGCCCACGGGAAATGATAGAACCCAGTGGGGATGATAGAGCGTGAAATGATGGAGCTGGGGAGGGGGAGGATAGAACATGAGATGATAGAACCAGGTGTGTGTGTGTGTGTGTGAAGGAACATGAGATGGCAGAGCCCAGAGGGATGGTAGAGCATAAGATGATAGAGCCGGGGGAGAGACAAAGCAAGGATGATAGCACCCAGGGGTGAGCAGTAGAGCTGCATTTCAGTGCTTAGAGCTGTCTCCAAGGTTTGGGAGGTGGCAGGAAGAGAGCCGTCCCCTCCCCGTCTTCAGGAGCTGTGTGAGCTCCAACGTGCACCTGCACAGTTTCTGTTCTACTTGGCTCTGAGGCCTCTGCCAGCACCACCGCGGTTGGCAGCCCACCCACGCGGTGGGCCTGGACTCACGCCGCGCCCTGGACAGTGGCGTTTGTCCTGTGGAACTGTGCAGAGAGAGGCGTGCTGTTTCCAGCAGCAGGCACGACCCTTTGAGCCTGTGTGGGCCGTGGTTGGTGCCGGCTCATGCCGCCTCTGGCGGACAGCCTGCACGCAGCACGCGCTCATTGAGGACGGAGGGTTTTCTTCCTGCTGCCCTGTTTCCCCATAAATGAAAGGGAGAAAAGTCACCCTGAGACACTAGACCTCAAGGAAGGGCACTAGGAATCACACCCAGGGTTCATCCTGACACATGCAGTCTCCCGAACCACGCCTTTAACTTCTTGGCTCCCAAAGCCCCTGCCTGAAGTCTTCAAAGCCGTCCTCGATCTGAACCTAAGATACGGGCCTCAGATTCTGATGGAGCCCACGGCTTTCAGATGCAAAGAAACAAATGAACAAAAAGACAACCACAACAAAAAAACGACCTCACTCCATCATGTCTTCTTTGGGTTTTGTTTCCCTTCCTCAGCAACTTGTGTTCAATTCTGTGACCAACTGCTTGGGGCCGCGCAAGTTCCTGCACAGTGGGAAGCTCTACAAGGCCAAGAGCAACAAGGAGCTGTACGGCTTCCTCTTCAACGACTTCCTGCTACTGACCCAAATCATCAAGCCCCTGGGCTCCTCGGGCACCGACAAAGTCTTCAGCCCCAAATCAAACCTGCAGTATAAAATGTACAAAACAGTAAGTCCAACTCGAGACTGCAACATCAGGTTTGATGTTGGGGGGAGGAGAACATGTCTAAAGGGAGCCAGCGTGGGTCTGTGGCACAGAGGAGGTGAGGCAGGATTTAGGGGGACCACAAGCACGGGTCCAGCAGTTATCAGCAAAGGTGCGTGTGTGATGAGTTGGTCAGTTGTTTCCGACTCTTTGAGATCTAATGAACTATAGCCTGCCAGGCTCCTCTGTCCGTGGGATGTCCTAGAAAAGAATACTGGAGTGGGTTGCCATTTCCTTCTCCAGGTCCAGGGATGGAACCCATGTCTCCCACTTGGCAGGTGGATTCTTTACCACTGAGCCACCATGGGAACTCATCAGGAAAAGAACAATACTCAGTTCAACTGACAAATGTGTTAGCTGCCGAGCAGCTGCTGTGGGTCCCCTTGGATGTGATTAAGGCATGTCCTGTCTTGATGAGGTTCACAGTCCACTGTATCAATGAGGCAGGCGTGGGAAAGCTCTAGACTAGAACTTCAGCGTCCACTTCCCAAACATTCCCAGATCCCCCTCCAAACTTCTCAAGATGGCTTGGAACATCTGTGCCCCTCATCTTTTCCAACAAAAGCTGATATAAGTAGTCCATGTGTAGACAGTTTTCGTGAGCTGTTTATTTGGTCTGCTTCTGTGTGTATGGCTGTATTTGTGTGTTTTCATGTCATAGGGTATTGTTTTTCTAAATTTATCTCTGTGGGGGTGTTTTCACAGAAGAATTTTCTCTGAAGCAGCAGTTAGCCTTCTTTTGGGAAAAAGAACAATGTACTTATGTAGATTGTCACTAGCAGCTTTGTATGAACAACTCGGAGGGAGTTGCTTGGAGGTAGAGTTGATGGGGGCTTCCCTGGTGCCTCAGATGGTAAAGAATCCACCTGCAAATGCAGGAGACCTGGATTCGATTCCTGGTTCAGGAAGATCCCTTGGAGTAGGGAATGGCTTTCCACTCCAGTATTCTTGCCAGGAGAATTCAATGGACAGAGGAGCCTGGCAGGCTATGGGGGTGACAGAGGATGAGATGTTGGATGGCATCACCGACTCAATGGACATGAGTTTGAGTAAGCTCCGGGAGTTGCTGATGGACAGGGAAGCCTGGTGTGCTGCAGTCCATGGGATCGCAAAGAGTCAGATACAACTGAGCGACTAACACTTTCTAAATACATAATACATCTAAAGTTGATGGAGATTGTTTGCTGACCAGGATATACCATGGAAAAAACACACTCATCAGGTCTTATTCTGGAGGACTTTAGAAATACCTGCAACACCATCCGGCCTACTGATCACTGTAGTACTTCTCCAACTCATTTGAAAACTTATCTTTGCATAAAACCCTGTATGTCAATGTTTGTAGCAGAGCACTCCTTAAGTGCAGGCTGCTGCCCACAGTGACTTCCTTCTAAAGACTTCAGTATGAAAAGTGGGGAAGTAAAAATAAAAATTCACAAGTAGAAATCTGGGAAACAATACCTTAGCCAGATGAGGGAAAAAAAAAGTACCTGCAAAAATGGAGGTGGGGGGAATCCATATTTACAATTTCCATTTATCTGAAAATTGATATCAACACTTATTCAGTTCAGTTCAGTCGCTCAGTAGTGTCTGACTCTTTGCAACCCCATGGACTGCAGCATGCCAGGCTTCCCTGTCCATGACCAACTCCCTGAGTTTACCCAAACTCATGTCCATTGAGTCGGTGATGCCATCAGCCATCTCATCCTCTGTCGTCCCCTTCTCCTCCTGCCCTCAATCTTTCCCAGCATCAGGGTCTTTTCCAATGAGTCGCTTATTATTCCAAATAAAATTGTTATTTCAGTATGGTTTACAGAAACCACCGCCACCCCCCAGACACAAAGAGACACACCCCTCACCTTCAGTTTAGTTTACTGGATCATGTGCACTTAAGCACACACACATCCTCACAGACCCCCAATTTGGTCTTGTAATGCCCATGCATTATTTTTCAGCCTATTTTCCTAAATGAGGTTCTAGTGAAGTTGCCCACTGACCCTTCTGGGGATGAACCCATCTTCCACATTTCCCACATCGATCGAGTCTACACCCTCCGAGCAGAGAGCATAAACGAAAGGTAAGACCCCACTCCTCCCTGGCCCTGGGCACCTGGGTTCCACCAGGTGTAGGATGGATGTGGGACAGTTAATTAATCAGTGGGTGCCAACATCCCCTCACTTGCAGTGCCATCCCATCTGGCTGGAGGTGGGGGTGGGACATGCAGTGAAGTGGTCTTAGTTCATTTTTCCAGCGTCTTTCAAAAGTTAACTTTTCAAAAGGAAATACATTGAAATGAATCTGGCTTGAGAATTTTTTGAACAGCAATTTTCAGTATTCTTTGAGATAATGGAGGCTCTCCTGTTTCCCAAAGTTCCCCAGGTGGCAGAAACTAATAGGAAAATGATTCAGGGGATAGAGGACCTCCCAATCCTGACCCCCTTGATGTCTGGCTCCCTTGGACAGACATCCTGGATCCCTAGAAGCTGAGGGCATGTTTGCCTTAATCAGGGCTCTGCCCTGGAGCCTAATGAAACAATTATTTTTATGAAGGGTGAACTTCACACAAGACCAACAACATTCCAAGAGCATTTGTGCCAAGCAAGAAATTGGCTAAAGTTATCATGCATATGGTTCTCAGAGAAATGGAAAAGAACAAAATCACGCCAGGATGCTTTCCCACTGTACGTTTGCTCGTTCACGGAAAGTGGCTGCTTACCTGGGAAATTGTTTCTTTCTTTGGATGGTTTAGTGAGAGAGATCCTTCTAGCCTTCTCGGATTAGACAAATTTGTGATGTTTTTCAGTAAGGAAAGAAGAGGAGCTGTTGTGAGCAAGACAGCAACAGCGTTTATCATTGTAGATTTCCTTCCATGGGGACACAAACGCAGGTTTGGAGCAAATCAATAAAAATGTCGGTAGACCTGCTTATGAGACAGCAAAAGAGACACTGATGTATAGAACAGACTTTTGGACTCTGGGACTGGGAGAGGGTGGGACGATTGGGGAGAATAGCATTGAAATATGTATAATATCATATCTGAAACGAGTCAGTCCAGGTACGATGCCCTATAACAGATGCCTGGGACTGGAGCACTGGGATGACCTGGAGGGATGGTGTGGGAGGGGGGAGGGAGGAGGGTTCAGGATGGGGAGCACGTGTATTCTGGTGGCAGATCCATCTCGATGTATAGTAAAATTAATACAATATTGTAAAGTTAAGAAAAATTAAAAAAAAAATAATAATAAAAAAAAAATAAAAAAAAATAAAATAAAAAACAAAAATGTCGGTAGAAATCATCCTTAGGGCCATGCGACATAAAACCAGACTCTCTATGCTGAGCCTTTGTTGTAAAAATTAAACTAACAAAGCAGAGTCCTGGAAACTGAATTGGTACCGACCTGATGCCTGAGTTCTGTCTCTTTTTTTCCAAGGACTGCCTGGGTGCAGAAAATCAAAGCAGCTTCTGAACTCTACATAGAGACAGAGAAGAAGAAGCGGGAGAAGGCATACCTGGGTAACGCATAGCTGGGCAGCAGGGCCCTGGGAATCCCGCAGAGTTGGGGGGCAGAGAGCCATCCGGTCAGGCCCAGAACCCTTAGAGCTGGAAGGTAGACCTGGGGGGTTGAGGAGAGCCTGAGGGTGGAGGCAGGCGAAAGAGGGAGGGCAGGGTATGAGGTGAGGGGTGGAGGGCGGATTCCAGGATCGAGGAAGCAAGAGTTTAAGGAAGGAAGGGGAGACTTGTTCTTGAAGAGGGGCATAAAATAAATCACGAGGCAAACCAGAAATACATCGAACGCCAGACAGGAGCGTTTTGTGTTGTTTTTCCTCTCATCACAGTCCGCTCCCAAAGAGCCACAGGCATCGGAAGGTTGATGGTGAACGTGGTTGAAGGCATTGAGCTGAAACCCTGTCGCTCACATGGTAAGGGCCCTAGAAACCCCCTCTAGCATGTATGAGTGGTGGAAGCCTTTGCTGCATCTCCTCCACTTGGCTTTACTTTATTTTCTAAAATTAAATTTTACTGGAGGATAGTTGCTTTAGGGGCTTTCCAGGTGGCTCAGTGGTAAAAAATCCACCAGCTGATTCAGGAGACACAGGAAATTTGGGCTCGATCCCTGGGTCGAGAAGATCCCCTGGAGAAGGAAATGGTAACCCAATATTCTTGCCTGGGAAATCCCATGGACAGAGGAGCCTGGAGGGCTACAGTCCATGGGGCTGCAAAAGTTGGACATGGCTGAGCACACACACAGATAATTGCTCTACAATGCTATGTTAGTTTCTACTGTACAGCAAAGTGAATCAGTTACATGAATACATTTATCCCCTCTTCTTTGGCTTTCCTTCCCATTTAGGTTACCACAGAGGGTTGAGTCCACCTGGCTTTAAAACAAATTGGTCCCTAATCCTAGATTTCCTTCCAGACTTGGTTATTCCCATCCCCCATTTTGCCTTTCAGAGAGATCTGAGCGGCTGCCTTTTCACAACACTGTCAGCCCCCTTGTATCTGTAGATCCCACACCTGCAGTTTCAACTAACTGCAAAACGAAAATATTTGGAAACATTTTGAAAATTTCAAAACAGCAAAACTTGAATTTGCCACACACTAGCAACTATTTACATAGTAATTTCACTGTATTTCCATTTCTCGAACGTTTTCGCTCTGCAGCTGGTTGAATCTGCAGGTATGGAATCTACAGATAGAGGGGTTGACTGTGTTGTTAGAGGATAAGCTAAGTGGGAAGGAAATCCAAAGGGGGGATAAATGTATACAAATAACTGATTGGCTTTGCTGTACAGTAGAAGCTAACATAACATTGTAAGGCAATTATCTGTGTGTGCGCTCAGTCGCCCAGTCATGTCCAACTCTGCAATCCCATGGACTGTAGCCCTCCAGGCTCCGCTGTCCATGGGCTTCCCCAGATGGCGCTAGTGGTAAAGAACCTGCCTGCCAGTGCAGGAGACAGAAGAGACCTGGGTTCGCTCCCTGGCTCAGGAAGATCTCCTGGAGACTAAGCATGGCAGTCCACTCCAGTCTTCTTCCCTGGAGAATCCCATGGACAGAGGAACCTGGTGGGCTACAGTCCATGGCGTCGCACCAAGTTGGATACGACTGAGCGACTTAGCACAGCCCTACGCTGTATTAGGTATTATATACAACCTGGAGATGATTTCAAGTAGATGGAGGATACGGGCAGGTTTATGCTAGACCATTTTATATGAGGGACTTGAGCCTCTGAGGATTTGTGTATCTGTGGGGTTGAGGACCCAATTCCTGTAGATACTGAGGGGTGATTGCTGATTTGACACAATATAAGCTAAAGTGAGGAGACAGGGAAGATTTAGTTTTGAAGCCCACTTATGTGATAAAGTGTGATAAATATTTAAGTGTTAACACAGTTTAAGATGCTGGATTATGTAAGTTTTCCTCTGGATTCTCTATCTTATGCTGCATCTTAAGCATGGCATTGGAGGGGGTTGGAATGAGGGGTGTAAAGGGAAGAGGTGCCACGGGGCTGTGGCCCTGCCACAGGCACCCAGAAGAGCCAGGCTCTGTCCCCTCCAGGGAAGAGTAACCCATACTGCGAGGTGACCATGGGCTCCCAGTGTCACATCACCAAGACGATCCAGGATACTCTGAATCCCAAGTGGAACTCCAACTGCCAGTTCTTCATCAGAGACCTGGAGCAGGAGGTGCTGTGCATCACCGTGTTTGAGAGGGACCAGTTCTCGCCAGACGGTGAGTAGACAGTGGCCCTGGGCACCTGCCCTGGCCCTGCCCCTTGGCTTTCACGGATAGGCGTTTTCTACCTGGGAACTTGCTGTGCAGAATTTCCTGGGCTTCCTGCTGGAGAGATGAGGTTGGCCTCCTCTGGGAAAAGGCCTTCACTGATGCCAGAGCATCTCAGAGGAGGTGGACAAAGCGTGCTTGGTCTAGAGTGGTCCAGCTTACCTAGGACAAAGATCATGGTCCCAAGCGTCCCTAAAGCAGATAACTGCAGAGAGGGCTATACCCCCAAAGCCTCAGCCTAATTCTTTAGTCCTTGGCTAAAAGCTTTGGTGAAAACAGATAAAACTATCCAGTTGAGCAAGAAGAATATTAGTGCTCAAACAATGTAGAAGAATTCATCAATGCCCTTCGGGTGACATTTCAGCTTAATCAAAGGAATGAAATTATGTTGGGTGCATCATTCCTCCAATCAACTTCCTGTTTCTGCTTGAAGCTGGAAAAAAAAATAGATCTGGCCAACGATTCCAAGACACTTGTCTCTATCTTCCTCAATTCAATAAAAATAAGAGAGTAAGTTTAAAGATTATGGCCTCAACTTGATTATATTCAAGGGAGGATGACTGACGGCTAGGAGTGAGGATCCAGTGCAGACATGATCTGTGCAAGGCTTAAATTGCTCCACGTGGGTTTTGTCTTTTTATAGGACTTTCATATGAATTAGTTCATTGTGAGTTAGTTACTATTAATTATGGGCCAGAGATGGTCACATAGCTGGCTAAATGTTAGAGCATGACCAGAACACTCTACCAAGGAAAGATTTCACGCAAAGATGGGCTCAATAAAGGACAGAAATGGTATGGACCTAACAGAAGCAGAAGATATTAAGAAGAGGTGGCAAGAATACACAGAAGAGCTATACAAAAAAGATCCTCATGACCCAGATAACCACAATGATGTGATCACTCACCTAGAGCCAGACATCCTGGAATGTGAAGTCAAGTGGGCCTTGGGAAACATCACTATGAACAAAGCTAGTGGAGGTGATGGAATTCCAGTTGAGCTATTTCAAATCCTCAAAGATGAGGCTGTGGAAGTGCTGCACTCAATATGCCAGCAAATTGAGGAAAACTCAATTTGCCAGGAAAACTCAGCAGTGGCTACAGGACTGGAAAAGGTCAGTTTTCATTCCAATCCCAAAGAAAGGCAATGCCAAAGAATGCTCAAACTACCGCACAATTGCACTCATCTCACATGCTAGCAAAGTAATGTTCAAAATTCTCCAAGCCAGGCTTCAACAGTATGTGAACCATGAATTTCCAGATGTTCAAACTGGTTTTAGAAAAGGCAGAGGAACAAAAGGCAGTTGCATCAAATTGCCAACATCCATTGGATAGTCAAAAAAGCAAGAGAGTTCCAGAAAAACATCTATTTCTGCTTTACTGATTTATGCCAAAGCCTTTGACTGTGTGGATCACAACAAACTGTGGAAAATTCTTCAAGAGATGGGAATACCAGACCACCTGACCTGCCTCTTGAGAAACCTATATGCAGGTCAGGAAGCAACAGTTAGAACTGGACATGGAACAACAGACTGGTTCCAAATAGGGAAAGGAGTACATCAAGGCTGTATATTGTCACCCTGCTTATTTAACTTATATGCAGAGTACATCATGAGAAACGCTGGGCTGGAAGAAGCACAAACTGGAGTCTAGATTGCTGGGAGAAATATCAGTAACCTCAGATATGCAGATGACATGACCCTTAGGGCAGAAAGTGAAGAAGAACTAAAGAGCCTCTTGATGAAAGTGAAAGAGGAGAGTGAAAAGTTGGCTTAAAACTCAACATTCAGAAAACTAAGATCATGGCATCTGGTCCCATCACTTCATGGCAAATAGATGGGGAAACAATGGAAACAGTGGCAGACTTTATTTTCTTGGGCTCCAAAATCGCTGTAGATGGTGACTGCAGGAATGAAAGTAAAAGACACCTGCTCCTTGGAAGGAAAGTTATGACCAACCTAAATAGCATATTAAAAAGCTGAGACATTACTTTGCCAACAAAAGTCTGTCTAGTCAAAGCTATGGTTTTCCAGTGGTCATGTATGGATGTGAGAGTTGGACTATAAAGAACGCTGAATGTCAAAGAATTGATGCTTTTGAACTGTGGTGTTGGAGAAGACTCTTGAGAGTCCCTTGGACTGCAAGGAGATCCAACCAGTCCATCCCAAAGGAGATCAGTCCTGGGTGTTCATTGGAAGGACTGATGCTGAAGCTGAAGCTCCAATACTTTGACCACCTGATGCAAGGAACTGACTAATTGGGAAAGACCCTGATGCTGAGAAAGACTGAAGGCAGGAGGAGAAGGGGGCGACAGAGGATGAGATGGTTGGATGGCATCACTGACACTATGGACATGAGTTTGACTAAACTCCGGGAGTTGGTGATGGACAGGGAGGCCTGGCGTGCCGTGGTCCACGATGTCGCAAAGAGTCAGACATGACTGAGCGACTGAACTGAACTGACTAAGAACAGTGTGACTCAAGTCTGGACTCAACCATGGTGCTTCACTGGCAATTTTTATTCTGAAAAATAAAGACGTGAGGCTGGATTTTTTTTATTAAATAGTGAAATATCATGACACAATGGCAGTGCTACTAGAGTTTCAGTTGCAAACCCTAGTGTAGCTCTTGTTTCAGAGATTATTCCTGAAATGTACAAGGGGCGACATGCACTGGTATCGTCCACCAGAAAAAGTTCCCAGGTTTTAAACTTTGAAAGAAAAGCTATTTCCTGTACAAGAGTGCCTGTATCATAGTATATTGCCAACTGTTGAATTGCTGAATGAAAAAAAGGAAGGAATTGTCTGGAAGCCCATTTGGTACCATCATTTTAATGCATAGCATTAAAAAAATTTCAAACATTCTCATGTCCATTACTGACTCTCTCTCTCTCTCTCTCTCTCTCTCTCTCTCTCTCTTATATATATATATATATATATATATATATAATTTTTTTTTGATCCTGCCATGCAGCATGCAGGATCTTCGTTCCCAGACAAAAGATCAACCTGTGCCTTCTACAGTGGAAGCTCTGCACCCTAACCACGGGACCACCTGGGAAGTCCCTGACACTCGATATTTGATGAAAAGTGATGTTGCAGGACTTCCCTGGAGGTCCAGTGGTTAAGACTCTGGGCTTCAAATGCAGGGGGTGTGGATTTGATCCCTGGTTGGGGAACAAAGATCCCATATGCTGCATGGTATAGCCAAAAAAAAAAAAAATAGTGGTGTTGAGATTGTCTTGGGAGCACGGCTGGGAGCCTGCAGCTCCTGTGCTACCATCTCCTCCCCACCAGATAAATAAGTGAAGAGAGGAAAAAAGAAACAGCTGACTTTCTCCTGGGAGATTTCTTTAAATTTCATATATATTGCAAATTGCGCAGCGGATATGATATCTGGTTTTGCAATGCCTCCCAGGAAGCTCCCGGCCCTTTAGGAACCCCCTGGGTGCAAGGAAAAAATCTGTATTTTGAGTTTCTTCTAGACTCTTCTTCATCCCCAGCCGAGTACCTTTTTGTTTCCACTCCATTTAAAAATGATGCTGTCACTGTAGTCCCTGGATTCCAAGAAACTAACTCCCTTCTGAAGAAGAGAGAGCATAACACCTCGCTGGGACACTCCCAATATGCCAGGTACCTGCCCTGACAAGAAGGAATCCTCTCTGAGGAGGGTCTGTGTGTCTGTCTTTTCAGATTTTTTGGGTCGGACGGAGATCCGCGTGGCCGACATCAAGAAGGACCAGGGCTCCAAGGGTCCAGTTACGAAGTGTCTCCTGCTGCACGAAGTTCCCACGGGAGAGATTGTGGTCCGCTTGGACCTGCAGTTGTTCGATGAGCCCTAGGGAGCCCACCCAGGGCGTGCTTGGCAGAACTCCAGCCCGAGGCAGCAGATGCTGCCTGTCTGGAAACAGCATGGCTTTTCGAGGACCGGCGTTTGGTGTTCAGCCACAGGGCAACAGGGCAGAGAAGACAGGCTCCTCCAAACTTCTCGACAATCCTTCCCCCTAAATCATTTCCCATGTTAGGAAACAGCACTGTGTTTTCCTTTGTCCTCACTGCGGGGCTCATCATGGCTTCTAGGGTCTTTGAAGTTCCGTCACCCCCCAACTGCATTTGGTGGGGTGTCCGGCCCATCCCTGGGCCGGAGGCTTGAGTCTGGTTACTGTAAAATAGGTTCATAAATGCAATGTCTGTATTTTTGGAGAACTCATGGGACCCTCCTGCTTCTTACCTCCACCAGCCTCCAAGCAGGCCCTTCAGGATGTCTAGTCCTTGGTGTGTTTAGAAATGATCCCACTGATTATGTCATTGCTTCAGAATCTCATTTCTCCACTGGGACCTCATTGGAAATGCTGCCCTGGGTCTGATCACTTGGGGAGATGGTCTTCCGATCAGATGCTGGTCTAATCCATGGAAGATTCCGGCAGGTGTGTTGTTACGGTTTTTCCAGTCTTCTTCAGGTCTTTTTACTGGTAGCTGTCAATGGAAACTATCTCTGGCTACTGCCAGGGGTCCTGATCCTGGTTTCCCGCACCCCTGGAAGAGGGTTAAGGGAGGTCGTCTACCTAGTTATACTCTGCGGGACTAGGTCGCTGTAGCTCACCTGAAAGGCCGTTGACGATGTTATTGGGTCCCCATCCCCAGCCCTGCTGGACATTCCCTTTCCGCTTGGAGGTCCTGTGTTTCAGAACAAGAGTGGTTGCTGGTGACCAGCTCTGAGCCTCTTCCTGCCTGCTTGTCATGGGCAATTTCCGCACGTGTCTTTGGTACGTTCCTCCCAAAGGTGTCCCCAAGGTGTGCAAAGGAAAACTGACAATCCGCGGAGGAAATCTATTACTGTGGTGTGGGAGAGATGCTAGGAGTGGGCAAGCCCCTCGGTTCCAGGGAAGGAGACCTGGGACTCCTTCCCAAAGCCCACCGTACACAGCCAACCTCTCAGTAACGGAAGGACGCACGGCGTGATGCCAGAATCAGGAGCGAATGACCACGTGCCAAGTTCAGTTTGAGTTCTTTTTTGTTTTTCAAATTGTTAGTGGAGTATAGTTGGTTTACACTGCAGTGTCGGTTTCTGCTGTACAGCAAAGTCAATCATCCATGCATATTCATATGTCCCCTCTTCTCTGGGTTTCCTTCCCATTTAGGTCGCCACAGAGCTCTGAGTGGAGCTCTGAGTGGTGTACAGTAGGCTCTCACTAGTTACCCATTTTATCCATGGTAGTGTATAAATATATGTCAGTCCCAGTCTCCCAATCCACCCTCCCACCCCGCCTCCTTCTCCTTCGGTATCCACCCATCTGTTCTCTATGTCTTTATCACATAAGATCATCGACACCGCTTTTCTAGATGCCACATATATATGCTAATATATGACACTCGTTTTTCTCTCTCTGACTTCACTCTATCTGGCAGTCTCTAGGTCCATCCACATCTCTGCAAACGGCCACAGTTCCGTTACTTTTTGTGGCTGAGTAATGCCAGTTTGAGTTCTTTCAGTTTTTCTCCTTAAATGCCAGGAGATAGGCTGGTTGACTAGGTAAGAATTGATTTGCTCGTGGCAAGCGTGGATCGTTCTTTGTTTGCATGTTAATGCTCCCATAATCCCAGTTTGTCCTTTTTTTCATGAAATGTTCATTGCATGTTCTCTTAGTCCTGGAATCTAGCTTTCCTGGGTGAGATGGTGTTCTCCTTCATTGTAGGTCCTTAGAATTGAATTAGGATTGTAGAAATGCATTCTAAAGATGGCATTGGCACTTCCCTGGTGGTTCCGGTGGTTAAGACTGCGCTTCCACGGCTGGGCGTGCAGGTTCCAGCCCTGGTTGGGAAACTAAGATCCTGTGTGCCAAATGGTGTGGCCAAAAAAGAGGGGGAAAAAAAAAAAAGACAGTGAACTACCCACTTTGCTGGGAACCGAATATGTCGTGTCTTCCTTTCCCATAAGAGCTCTGTCACCATTCAAGCGATCTTTAAAATGTATGTGTCGGAAAGGGCAACAAAGTTTACATTTCATACTTTTAAGATACACTTTATTATTTATTTATTAAAGATAGTGTAGACTTTTGTATCAAGAACAACAGACATAAGTATTTTTTGAAACAAGCAGACCTACCCTTTAGTTAGTAACTCTCGGCTGAAGACCTTAGAGACCAAGTTCAACGTCAAGCACGCATTCCTTTACCACTTCCCAGCAGCAAGCATGGTTCTGATACTTTAAGTGTATATGTATGTTTCGATGCTGTTAGGAAACCGTTTTCAGTGAAACCTATGAATAGACCTACCAGTCACGCTTTCCTATGTCTATACCCAATGCAGTTTGTTCAGCGTCTTTATGGAGGATACGTGACTATGGTAGAAAAAGAAGGGTCACCTGTGTACACGGAGTCATATTGGGTCACCAGTGCCATCCCTTTCTTCCTTCCTTTTCTTCATTGGCTTTCTTTGCGTGTGACTTTTGGGCATCACCATTCATGTAGGGTGGATGTGACGTGCTCAGTGACAAACATCTTGTCACCTTTTTTGGTCCACCAGCTCACCCACCCATGCAGAGTCCCATTATCGGAATTAATGTCGCATGAAGAAGCAATATGTGAGTCTTTTCTCCCAGGTGACTGTACTGAGCACCCTTGCGATGCTCCTCCAGGGCAGCGATTCTGGATGAGTGCCCTTGTACTCACCAGGGTGATTTGTAAGGTGACTGATCCTCCTTAAGGATGAGATAGGCTGGCAGTCATTTCTGTGACTCAGGAATGTGGATGACGCATGGAGTCTCCAATTCTTTGAGACTAGTCCTTTTTCGGCAGCCGGGGCTGTATTTCATAGACATGAAACGACACCTTCTGTGTCCTAGCTCTTTGCTTTCCACACACAGGGTTTCCCCTGGCCACTGCCTTCTGGCATTGACTCCAGCCCTCCAGACATCCCGAGTTTCCTCCTTCTCTGAGCCACGCTGACCTCATCTAAGCCCAGCAAGGGAACTGCTCACAGAGCCGTGCCCTGAGGTCAGGAGCCCTTGGGCTGGGCCTCCTTTGTCAACCAGCTCTCCCAGTCCCTCTGGGGCAGGGTCTTTCTGTCAGGCAGGTGGGCAACATGTCTCCTGGAACAGAGCAGCTGTGACCCTCCTCAGAGCCTGAGGATGTGGTTCATTCAGATCCAGGGCTGGCCTCAGGCACATACACTCAAACACGCACACACACAGATCTTTCTAGGCTGGGGTCTCCAGATGTGCTTGAGAGACTGGGGCCAGGCATCCTACATGTCCCTGACCTCTGATGGCAGAGGAGAGAGCTATGCTTCCAAGGAATGTTCATGTTAAAAGGGGAATTATTTCTTTTCTTTGCGTTTGGAACAATTTAAGCATGACCTAAGTCTAGGAAGGTAACTCATTTCAGCTGGTTAGTACCATTGAATTTAATGGGAAAAAAATCCATCCAAATATGAGTAAATTACCACTTGCATTGTCTTGGTGACCTGGTACCCCAACCTCCTGTCTCCCCAGGAGTAGACTGGTGCAAGCATAAAGCCACTGAGTACAGCAGAGCGGGGGTGTTCCAGAATCCAGTGGGTCTGGACGACAAAGCAAAGGCAGTGAGTGAAATGCTTCTGGTTTTATCCGGAAGGAGATCTGGGAGTCTATTTTAGAGTTTTGCCAATACTGTGGAAGTGAAAGTCGCTCAGTCGTGTCCGACTCTTTGTGACCCCATGGACTGTAGCCCACCAGGGTTCTCTGTCCATGGAATTTTCCAGGCAAGAATACTGGAGTGGGTAGCCATTCCCTTCTCCAGGGGATCTTCCCGACCCAGGGATCGAACCTGGGTCTCCTGCACTGCAGCAGATTCTTTACCGCTAGCACCACCTGCCTGTACTTTGAGGAGCAGAAAAAGACTTCTCTCTCTACTCCAGATGGTTTTTTCCCTAGCTGGTTGGGCTTTTTTGGTTCACAGAAAGGATGTTTGTTTTGCGCATGTAACAGTTTTAAGAATTTCCACTGGGAACAGCAAGTAGATTTTCATTCTGTGTCAGTTCATTGTATTCTCCCTTCTTTTTGGGACCGGAGACGAGCTTTACAGCGGACACTAGCATGTAGAAATGGACACCTGCGTGCCTTCGAGGTGGCAGGGTCACTTCGGACTTGAGGCTAGTGTGAGCTTAGCGAGGGGTCTACCTGCTCCAGGTGCCCTTGCTTTACAAGTTCAGAGCCTCCTGCACAGGAAAGTGAGGCAATGACGGCAGAGGAGGCTGGATGTTCTTGATTGGCTTTTAGGATTAGGACTTTAATTCTTACCCAGCAGAAGCATGATTGGTGAACTGGGGACATGGTGAAGCCCTCAGATGCTGTGGTCTGAGTCACCCTAAAGGGTATTTGGTTAAACTAAAACTGCCCTCTTTTTGCACCCAGCGGATTCTCCTGGCTGCAGGGAATGACTCATGTCAGCTGCCAAGACTCAGCTGGCAGTGCCCAGAGCCATGTTTTATGGGGGCTGCTTAGTATTGTGTCAGTATGGTTGGGATGTTTATTGCACTGGGAAAGCAGCCATTTCTTTGAGCTAGAGGAAAGGAACATTCTAGAACTTTCACTTCCTCACCCTGCATTGTGTCAGATCCAGGAATATCTTCGTAGGTCTCCAGGCTCAACTAAGGTACATAATCTGCTACCTTTGGGAGCCAAAATCTATTCCTAATAAGCCTGGAAAATTCATCCTGCATGAAAGATAGAAAACTTCTAACAGCACTCTATCTTGGGAGTATTAAAACCCAGATGCCAACAGCTGGCAAGTCTTATCCCTGGGTTGTGACCTCTTGGTAACACCATCAGTAATGTTAATAATACATTGTTCATTCAGGGAGTCCCCTTTCCTGGGTCCGACCACTATCCAAGGGGCTGGGAGGTGGTGAGGAGGGGGTCTGCCTTTGTGGCTTTCACAGCCTCATTGTAGATCTAATTTTAAGTCATTTGAATAACACCCAGTGCTTATAAAAACTCAGCTCCACCTCCAAAAATTATTTCAGTGACATGCAGTTTCAATTAGTTCCTGCACTGAAAGGAAACCTCTTTAATCTGGCCTTGGGGAACCAGATAACACCCACATAATAATTTTTTTCCCAACACTATGTGTGGTTGTCAGATTTCAGGGTAAATTTGCCCCTAGTATATGTCAGGGTGTTTTGTGAGTCATTTTTAAAAAGGATTTTGTTCTACTTTCTATACCAGCCTATACTGTTAAAATCATCAGAAATGTGTGAATATTTTAGGATTCAAAGCCCACCAAATAAACCTGTTCAGAAGTGGGCATATGTGGTCAGCCTTGAAAATAATCGAGCACTTCTCTCTCTGATATTTACTGAGAACTTACCCAGTAACCAGGGTTTCTTTTTATGCAGTGGAAAGAATGCATATTTTTCTTCTAGGAACTCTGGTTTTGTACTTTTTTCACTGAAAAAGAATAACATTCCTGTGTGGCTGTTTCTAAAGCTATGTTCCTTTGCATTTTCCCTCTCATACTCAAAGCCCTGATTTCCTCCTGTTTCTCGGTCTAAACAGAATGGGGGCCTGGGGCAGAGAGGGTGAAGCAGGAACCAGAGGCAGGGGGATGGCGGCTTTGCCGCATCTGGTTGAGGAGCCAGCACCTGCCGTTCTACCCACTGTCACCGCTAGGAGGCGCGCTCCCCAGCGTTGGAAACTAGCCGGTCCCACTGGCCGATCTCAGGCCGTTGGCTCCACCTAGTGCAGCTCCCCGGGCATTGCTGCTGCTGCTGCTGCTAAGTCGCTTGAGTCGTGTCCGACTCTGTGTGACCCTGTAGACGGCAGCCCATGATCTTCTGCAAACTGGAAGGAACTTGCTGGGTCTGAGCAGGGTGGTGGGGGAGAGAGCTTAGCGGCGAGCCTGGGATTTGAAGCCAGCACTCCTTCGGTACTTGGTGACACCTTGCCTTTCTCTGCTGCCGGGGGCTGGGGTCATAAGGGGTCCTCAGCCCTTATGCTTTTTCTGCATCTGCTTTGGTGAGGCCCCCTTTGAGATTCAGCCCTGCAGGGGCCTCAGGTGTTAAGTTGGAGGTGTTCCGCCTACTGCTGGGCCGACCCGGGGTGGGTCCATGGGGAGGAGGCACCCCGTCCCCAACAAGGGGTTGGAGAAGTCAGGTCCCCTCTGCTTAGACTGGATCGCAGAGTTTCTAGGTGGAGACTATAACATTTGGGATTTCAGATGTCAAGGAGCTGAGGGGGGCAATGCAGATCATTGCATGGTGTGTGCATATGTGTGTGTGTGTGCTTGTGTGTGCACCAGGGGGAACGAGTGGATATGTGAACAGATGGGTCTGACTCTTCCTGCAGTCAAGGTCAGGAGCCTCTGCATAATTCGTGGGCTGAGTGCAAAATGAAACGGTGAGGTTCCTTGTTCAGAATTATGAAGAATTTCAAGGTGATGACAGCGGTGAGTGAGACCAGGAGCGGGTCCTCCGAAGCACAGGGTCCCCCGTGACCGCACAGATCAGACGCCCACGAAGCCGGCCCTGGTCACACTGTCTTTTCAGTTGGTTTCTGAAGCAGGTGGGGCTTCACCTTCTGTTTCTTACTTTGCAAAGTCTCCCTGGCAGGCTGTGGAGAACTGGACTGGTAACACTTTCCAAAATGTCTGCTTTTAAAAGCACAAATGATCTGGATTGTCAGAAGTGTAGGACTCAAGCCCCAAGTTGACAGATGAGCCTGGTCTGTGGGCTCCCAGTCCCGGGCGGGCCACGGGTGCCGAGAGCCCTCCGAGTTCTTTACCATTTAACCCACTGATCGGAAATAAGACCCTTCCTTTTAGTCGCTAGTCGCCCACCGGGGGCTTTTCTCCCTCTTTGCTCGTGGGTCAGACAGGCTCCTTTGGCCTCTGCCTTCCAAGTGACCATCTGAGTGATGGCAACAAGAAGCAGGGAGCTGGCAGGGGTGGGTGGTGCCTGGTGCCCCTTCCCCGGGGCTGGACGCTGCTCCTCCATCTCCTCTTCCTGGAGAGAGTGAAGCCTGCCCAGGCTGGGCGCTGGGTACACAGGCGTCTGGAGGTACCTGCTACTGAGACGCAGCGACTTCCCAGTTGGGCTGTCTGCCATAGGATCCTGCCTATGAGGGGGCTGACGGGCGGAAAGACCCCACGATGTGAGTAGCCTTGGGTTCTAGAAGACCAGCTGCCAGGGAGGCAGCTGACACGGGAGTCGCCCCTCCCACTGTGTGCTGGTTCTTTCTTTCACTAGCACTTTCTAGCACTCAGCAGGACACTCCAAAACCTTTGCTTGACCTTTGCAAATCAGTTTCACGTCTACCTACACAGAGCAATAATCCTGTCTATGTTTCCTGATTCTGTCTGGGATTATAAAGTTTGCTAAGTAAAAATACTGACAGAAAGTTGAATAGAGATATCAAATTCATCTTGCATGGGTTTGGTTGTGTCATTTTGAATGAAATCACAAATTATAGCTTTGTTTCTACTTGTATTGCAATCGTCCGGACTACTGAAAGTTCAGAAAGTGTTTTCTAGAGGCGTTTAATTAATATTGTGTCAGTGTTAGTTTTCACGAGTGAACATTTTTTTGTACATTTTACAAATCAACATCCTTAAAATGTTGTCTGGTAAATATTCACTATCAGACAGTAGATATTCTAGCAAGATCTTTGGTAACGATATTTATTTTAACACATGCATTTAAAATGTACATTGCCAATAGCCCAAGTGTCTTTAAACTGTAAAAACCAACTTCCAGTCTTCTTTGCTGAAGCCCAAGCAGGCTGAGATCTGTACCCTTTGGGCCCTTTCTTCTACCCTTTCATGGTCCTACCTAGACAGAGAAGTTGGCGATCTCATAATTCATGTCCTGTTGCCTTAGCTACATCAGCGTATATCTTCACATCTATAGGTGGTTAGCATATATGTAAATACATGTATACAGATGAGAGTTTGCAACAGAATGTCCCGTGTATGATAAGCAGTCCTCGGCACCTGGTTTTCTGCATTTTATATAGTTTGCAGCTAAGAAAAATGCAGAATTCCACTACGTAAAGTGGAAAAAGTTATGCTCTTTCAATGGTTTGTCCCGAAATCTCTGCTGTAAGTTTATGGGAATGTCTATGACTCCATGTACATATGGTGTGTAAGAGGTTATGCTGTTACGTGTTGCATAAACTAATGCAGATTCTGTAGTTATAAATAATTAACTTGTTATTGTAAAATGTGATTTGTCATCGAGAGATTATTTTTCTGTATGTATATGAGAGTATTTTAGGAATCTAATTTAAGTGCATAAAACTATAGAAAAAAGTTAAAAAACCTATTCCAAGAGTAGAGAGTGCTTAATCAGATTACTTGGGTTCAACCGAACTAAATTTCATATATTAAAAAGAAAACCAGAGTTGCATATGTTAGACATTCAAAGAAGTCATTTTGGAGGGGCAAAGAAAATGTGAAGTTGAATGCAACGAGTGGTGTTATGATAAGATGCTGAGTGTCCTCTAGCCATGACCTTGCGTGAGACCCCTGTATTTCATTAAAGAAGGTAACTTGTTCGGGAAGGTGCTTGTGTCAGGAAGGATAGGAGGCTTGAGAGTCTGGTTCCCATCAGATCTGAGTGATGTGCTCTGGAAGCTTCCATAGGTTCTAGTGGATGGGCCAGGAATCTTGGGTGGAGCAACCGTTCTTCTAGAAAGTTCCAAATGTCCCGACTTCCAGGTCACCCTTTGCAGTTCTCTTTCTGAACAGATTCAACGCATCCCTTTGGTGTTTGCATTTGCCTTTCCTGGAGGCATCCCCACTATCCCCACTGTGGCTCTCCTGTGTTGGGTGAAGGATGAAGTTTGGGGCTTTCTGGGTTAAGCTGTTCCTGGCACACAGGACAGGCAGCACAGAGCAGCCTTCTGGCTGCTTGTGTCCATGATGGAGACCTCAAGGCAACAGGCCTTCCTCTTTTCCCTGTCCCAGAAAAGGGTCAGAGGTCCAGGTGGCTTCTCGGGCACAGACTTCGTATCCTTTGCCATGGAAATGTCCCCACAGGCCACCTAAGGATGGCTACAACGCAAAATCCTATGAAACTCAAGATGCAACCCCCCGAGAGGTGCATTTAGAGGTCCTTTCAGGAGGAGGCAATCCTGTGAGGTCAGCCTCCCTCGTCAGGCTGGGAATGATGGAGCGGTGAAGAAGGCCAAGTTCCTGGTGAGCTGCGGGTGTTGCATACAGATTGCTGTGTATGGGACGCTGAGGGCCCTGGCTCGAAAGGACGTATAGGGAAGGTGTGCCTTAGGTTTTCAACATTTCTTTCAATGAGCTGTATGCTTCCCAATGCTGTCAACCAACAGTCCAAGTCCTTTTTTGATACACCTGAAATTGGCAAAGGCTGGTGTGTAAGTGGCCTCCTGGAATTCAGGGTTCAGGGGGCGCAGGGAGCTGTGATTTCTGGGAGCTTCGTGGAATCCGTTATCATAGGAGTGATCTGAAAATCACCTTGAGGAACTGTCTGGGTGGATGTGAGTGACTTCTTTTCCAAACATGGAGCTGTTTAGGGACCTCTGTGTCCAAGGTGGCCTGGGAAGGCCATCTAAAGCTAGCCAGCAGAAGTGGATAAGCTCCTATCGACCCACCCAGAGTAAGTCCTGACCTCCTTCCTTGGCACCAAGTCCTCGTGGCTGGTGTGGCAAGAGGGCTTTACATGGAGATGAGTCAGCCAGTCAACCACCCCTTGGGTCCTGCTTGTTCCAATAAAGTCTGGGGTCAAGAAAAGCCAGAGAACGTGGGGTCCTGCTCAGCAGTGACCATTCCAGTTAGCCTTCACCTATTTAGAAAAGAATGTATTGGTCCTGACACGAGTCCCTTGTGTTTCCAGCGGCAGATGGGTCACAGTGCTGGGGGCATGTTGCTCCCCTCACAGCCCTGCCCGGGGGTGGGATGAGCCCCCCCACCTCCCCGACGGACACCCTGTTGACTGTAATATACTTCTGTTGCCAAATAACGGTACTGTTTAATTTCCCATCAAAGGGAGACTATATTGTTTGGTGTGTAATGTCAATGGAGTTCCAAAAATTACTAGACACTCTTATAAATTGTAGAATTCTGTATTTGTTTGATGAAGCAGGGCCAAGACATTAGGTTTCTTTTCTGTTTAAAAGAAGCTGAGGTTAGGTTTGCTCTCCGAGCATTCCTTTGGCACCTTATTATGTAAGAAATGTTCAATGTTAAATTTGACTGATCAAGATTATGGTAACTGAGTGTTGTTTTCTTTAAACCAGGCAACATCAATACAGATGGATATTTCTGTGTATCTGGAATCTAAAAAGAACAATCTCTTCCAAACAATTCTTTGGTCATTTTGACCTGTACGGTTTAAATTCACATAGTTCATGAATAAAAGGAGAAAAACCAATCTTGTTACAATGGATTGCTTTGTGTTCTTTCTGCCCCTCTTCCTTTCTGAGCAGACTGTTTTGTTGTTTAGTTGTTAAGCCACGTCCAACTCTTTGTGACCCCATGGACTGTGGCCCACCAAGCTCCTTTGTCCATGGGATTCTCCAGACAAGAATGGAGTGGGTTGCCATTTCCTTCTCCACTATACAGCTGTATCTGTCATCGATCTATCTGTTTTTGAACATCTTGATTTTTAAGACCTGCATAGTATTCCATTGCTTGAATATATTCCAGTTTACCCTAATTTTTAAAAAGAATCCTGAATGGTTGAGTGTTGAGGCTGCTTTAAAATTTTTATCTAGATTTTAAAAAAGTGCCATGAAGACTGTCACTGTACACAAATCTCTGGGTTCATCTCTGATGACCACACAAAAGCAGTGTTTGAAGCATTTCACCACTTCCCTCCCCCGTTTCTATGTGCTTAATCAACAAGGAGTTTGTTGAGTTGGATTCTGGATTGGGCAGTATTACCGGCAGAGATAGTTCATCAGCTGTTCCACGTCTTCAAAGCTTGTGGTCTGCCTCGGGTGTGCGGTGTGCAACCCCCGTCAGGAGGCAAGCCGGAAGGAAGGCAGGTGGTCTTGGGGAACCAGGAGTGTTGGCTGCATTACAGGCGCAGCTGCTGAGCCCTTAGAGACCACCCTCCCGTGGCGTCAGTGGGAGGTTTCTTCTCCCTCTTGTTAGCAGCCCAGAGGTCCAAGGTCTGGCCTGGCAGGGCCTTGCAATCATTTGACTTTTATCTTGAGGTAAAGAGGTAAAAGCTGCACTTTGCACTGTGTCCACATCTAGCTAGAGGGAAAGGGAACTGCAAGCCCGGTCCTTGCGAGGCCAGTTGGGAAGGGACACTTTTCCTCTCTTTTCATTTGCCGGAATTTAGTAGCTCCAGCATCAGGAATCGCCAGGGAAGGTGGCAAATGTCCACAGCTAGGTGACTGGATCCTGGGGCTGTGGGCCAGCCTGAGCCCTCCTGGCTCCTGGGAGAGGACCGAGAGGCCTGCAGCAGTGTCTCTGTCCATTGCACGTGCTGACAGGGGAGCTGCTTTGCCAGGAGGATGTTCGTTTCAGCACTGTGACAGCCAGGAGGGCGATGTCACGTCAGGTGGAGGGCACACTGGTCCCCACCCAAGGTGCAGGGGGTGGCCCTGGGCCCCTCAGTGCCCTGGAGGACTTCCTAGATGGCACAGCCCTGCCTCTGCCCAGACGGGTGGCTCTGGGGAGGGAATCTGTTCATTGTCCAAACACTTGGAGGTGACCGAGAAATGGGCACCTGAGGTGGCTGCTGTCCGGACAACGCTCTTCCTTCTGAGGCCAGTAGGAGGGCAAGTGCAGGGAAGAGCTGGCCTGGCTTAAAGGGTGAATCGAGAGTGTCCAAGAGACAAAGTGCGAGGGGCCCAGAGATTCACCTGAGGTTAGCATTGCCTGTTGGCTCCAGTGCAGGGGCACCACGTGCCAGGGAGTGGCCAGGGGTAAGCAGGAACAAACACAAAACAGGGGAGGCTGGGGGCGGGGGCCCTGAGCAAACCTCCATTTTTTCCTTCACTTGAAGAATGAGGTCTGTCTTGCTTGAGCCACAAGCCTGTTAAGTCGCTCAGTCGTGTCCAACTCTTGGCCATCTCCATGGACTGTAGTCTGTGGGATTCTCAGGCAAGAATACTAGACTGGATTGGCATTTCCTTCTCCAGGGGATCTTCCCAACACAGGAATCAAACTCACATCTCCTGGTTTGCAGGCAGATTCTTTCCTGTCTGAGCCATCCGAAGCTTAAATAAGATACAACGTGAAGCAGTCTTGGAAACTGCAGAGCAGCCTTCAGTTTGGGGGTATTAGGTCCAAATTAAGGGCATTTTACTGGGGAGCTTTTCCTAGGGGACTGATGGAGTCAGTCACTCTAATGGTCTATTAGAAACCAGAATTTCAGAACAGGTCCTTGAAGATGGGAGATTTTGGCAGGCGATTCTAGATGGACTTGGTCAAGTGTCTACTTCCTGTCAGGTACTGTGTGAAGCCAGTCAGCCAATCCCTGGGGTCAGATGGCCCAAAGTCAGAGGCTGTCAGGCCAGGAACCAACACCCTTCACTGACATCTTTACATCTGGGAGACCCAGTACTGAGCTCGTCATGACCTCGCTTCACTCTTGCAGCAGCTATTCACCAAGTGGACGTTACAGCTTCTTCCACGTACGGGGTGGAAGCCAACCCGCAAAAGCAGGAGGCTTCAGGGGTTCAAACAGCAGAGGCCTGCATGTGCACCCCCACATGGCTCTAAGACGCGTCCTTAACCCTCACGCCTACTGCTGCAGAGCAGAACAGTCTAGTCAGGGGGCACACTGTGGGTGCGCGTCATATCCGCTTATGGAGCCTCCTGCTGAACGGTTCTATAGGGTGCTTGTTACTCCTGGAGAGGTCACTTTCAGTCTGAGAGAAACGCGTTATTGTGGCCACAAGCCTTCTAGTCCTGTCAGGACGTCCCATGACCTGACGTGCGGTGGCTGAGTGTGCATCAGGTTGTCTCTTGAGATGCTATCTTCTGGCAATTTCTGGGTGACTGGCAATTTCAGGGTTAACCTCAGAGAAGCAGGAAGGTTTGCTGTGTGCTTGGCTCCCCCAACCTGGCTCGGAAGGCCTTAACTGGCAGAACCAATCAGATGGTCAAGAATCTGCCTGCAATGCTGGAGACCTGGGTTCAATCCCTGGGTAGGGAAGATGCCCTGGAAGAGGAAATGGCAACCCACTCTGGGATGCTTGCCTGGAGAACGGCATGGACTGAGGAGCCTGGTGGGCTACAGTGCATGGGGTCACAAATAGTCGGACACGACTGAGTGACTCACACACACACAACGGGCAGAAGCTCGACCCAAGAGCAGTGACTTCTAACCATCAGTATACTGGAACTGGTGTGCCCAAGAGGGGAAAAATCCTGACTCTGTCCTGGGCTGACATTCCCGGCCATCCTTGGTTCAGAGGACACTCCAGGGGCTGTGGCACCCGGCGAGCTGAGAAACCTGCTGCCTGCAGAGTGCACGGCTCTCAGCTGGACCTCTGCCGCAGTGACAGCAGTCACTGCTTTTAATTAGATTATCTCGATTCCAGAAGAGAGATGTATTTTTGGCCAGAATTTCTCTGGAAGCTTTTATAGACATCACCGCCTCTAAACTTAGAATTACATGGAGAGTGGAGTGGAGGACGGATCACTTTCGGTTCATCAGAATGCACAGGCTGGACATACGGACCTGTCAGAATACTCGGGTGAGCACAAACTGGCCCTGTTTGGAGGGCTAAGCAGCTTGGGCACGTGGCCTTGGGGGCATGGCCGAGGGGCTTGGCCCACACGCTGCAGAAGCTGTGAGCAGCACGAAGTGGCAGAGCAGGAGCAGCGGCCGGCGTTCGACCAGCATGGGCTGAGGCCACTTCCAGCTCTGACTAGAGATGAAACCAACAGCCGAAAAACTCAAGAGATGACGACCTTAACTTCGCCCGCAGGCTCAGCCCTGCCCAGGCTCTGGACTCAGAGACAAAGGGATGAGGTAAGACACGTGAAGCACCTAATAGCGCCTGCTATGATGGCTATGTTTCCCTAAGGGATATATAAGCTTCCAATTTCTAAGAACAATAGACAAAAACTAAATTTCAAAGGGCATTCTAACCTCTAAGGGGATCCTGAGAGAAAGATATAAAAAATAAGGCTCCCCGTATTTCCACTTTAAAAGACAGTAAACATAGTAAATCCTGTTCAGGAAGCATTTTACTGTTGCTCCAAGTTTAAGAATTCTCACTTTTAGAAAATCAACACTTTTACATAATCTCCCGCATTGCTCTGCTCAGCTTCTGAATCTTGGTTTTTGCAGACATATCAACATATTTCTCTCCAATACGGACAATCATTCCACCCATGATTGACGGATCAATCTAGGAAAGAAAATAGGTTGGAAATGTGAAGATATGCTGACATTTCATTAATGAAAAAGCAAGATAAAAAAGTGCTCTGAAAAGTCTGTGTGCTATGGAATTGTAACATGTAATAATTACATCTGGAAAAAGAAGTCAAGTTGTGAATGGACTCAGTAATCATCTATGTTGAAAAGAAACATGAAGGTTCTACTATAGGCAAAGTTTCACATAATCTGCTCTCACTTTCCACTCCATTTTAAGTGCCAAACCACCTCAGGAAATGTAATGTACACAATTAAAAACCTACCTTAACTTCCAATTTCAAAACCTGGCCTTTACTTAGGAAGCTCTTCAGGACCGTTTTCAATTCAGTCAGAGAGGCTTCATCTAAAGGCTAAAAAAGGACAAAACATCCTTAAATTCAGATAAAGTAAAACAAGTCACTACAGTAGGAGAGAAAAATCTCCGTCTGGGAACATTTCACCACGACAGGCCGTGTGAATTCCTGTGCTCGGTATCTGGGGGCCCGCTCTGGAGTCGCACCGCCAGAGGCACTCATCGGCGCTGGTCTCGGGCGTGTGAAAGCCTGCTTCACAAGAGCACCGCTGGTTATGCTCTTCTGCAGAGTTAGAATCTCTTAAGCACTACAAACACCCATCTAGGTAAGATCAGGTGCTGCACACCCCAAGTAACTCAAGCATGCTTGGTAGGTAACTAAGCCCAACAGACTGTTCTCCTACAATGAACTACAGTGCAAAGAGAATGCAATGGAAGTACAATGCATTCCACCGTACACTGGACAACAATGAAACTAACTCCAGGGAGGTAGTGCCACTTAAGGAGCATGGACTACTGGAGACAGGACTGTGGTTCAAATCCCAGCTCCACCTTCTGTGACCTCCAGCAAGCAACTTACTTTCCCTGGGCTTCGGCTTCCTCATTAGTAAAGTAAGGGTAACGACACTTCTGCTTCACGCAGACCTTTGACATTAAGTAAAAAAATTATAAAGTGCCCAGCACATGTGTTTCAATAAACAGTGACTATTATTATAGTCTATATCAGCAAGTCCGTAAGACCAATGGGACCTGTTCGCCTTATACTCTCTGCTTCATCACCACAAAAGATCAACAGATTACATTTCAGTAAACTACTGAGCATGATGTTTAAAAAATAATTCAAACCTGTACTGGAATATAATCCAGTATTTCCCGACACAGTTTAACCCAACCTACAGTCTTTACGAGTAACCGCTGACTCGGGAAGCACCAGGGAGACACCTGCCGGGCCTTGCGAAGCAGAGGTTCACAGAAGTGAAGTGAAGTTACTCAGTCGTGTCCGATTCTTTGTGACCCCATGGACTGTAGCCTACCAGGCTCCTCTGTCCATGGCATTTTCCAGGCAAGAGTACTAGAGTGGGTTGCCATGTTCACAGAAGCTGGTATAAATGAAGAGACCTCTCAACTGACAAGTCAGTTCAGTTCAGTTGCTCAGTTGTGTCCGACTCTCTGCGACCCCATGGACTGCAGCATGCCAGGCTCCCCGATTTCTTGATTTTAGCCTTTTTCTTTTTGTTCTACAAAATGGAAAGTCAAGACAAATGCAGTGGCAACAACTCATTACTTACAGATGCAGTGGTAACTGTGCATGGTACTTCTCCACGGTGGACACTCATCATGGTCGAAAATGCGGAGATCACCGCAGGGGTATTAGTCAAGCGACCATTTTCAGCAAGCAAATCTGGGAAAGTGAACATTTCTCACTTAAATCATATTCATGAAGCAGCATATTCACCTCAAATGCAAATTGATGTAGCCTTAAAATACTATATTCAACGTCAGTTAAGGATGTGGATGGAGAAGCTGCAACCTGTTATCTAAAAAGAATATTCAATGTTTTTTTTAAAACAAAACACTGCATCAATGAGGACTTAAGTTTGTAAAGGGGTGAGTGTCTTAAACAAATCTGCAATAGATTTCATCACAGCTTGAAATCTAAGTTCGAGGTTTATGCCACGAATCCCCAAATTAACATACTTATATTCACTACACATTTTCTTTGGATTCTGAGTGATCAAGGGATTTGAAAAACAATTAAAATGTACCAAAGACTGCAAATGTCTTTAAGGACAGAGACACAGCCACTGGCTATAAATCACTTTCTTGGTAGGAATCCCACTGGCCTCCTCCATGGGGTGAAACTATGCATTGAGACATTCCAGCATCTTAATCCTTGAGACAGTGCTCCTCAAACTACATGTGTGAGCAATTCCCCTCGGGGAGCCAGTGAAGATGCTGATTCTGATTCAGCAGGTTGCGGTAATGAGATTCTACACTGCCAAAGGCTGGTGGTGTTCCTGGTCCAGGGATCACAGTTACAGGAGCAGAATTTTCAGAGACTTCAATAAAAGAGCTAATACTTACTGATCAGGTTGGACGTGAGAGGAGAGAACTTCTCTTTTGCCGTCATGTCATTTAGGCTTTTCACTTTAACTGAACGCTTTACATAGGGATTCATAAGAGAAGCAGCCATTTTGGGTTCCTTCAAGATTTGCTACAAGGACCAAAAATAATTTCTTAGACTCTTTAGAACAGAAATGATCCCAGCTGCTGTACACACACTTTCTGATGAATCATGTATTTCATGAATAAAATTAGAAAAGTTTAGTCAAATAAATTTTTGCCTTTAAGAAAGCACCACAGATGATTTTACACAGGATACGGTATTTTGTAAAAATATTTAAGACCATTCTGCTAAGTCGCTTCAGTCGTGTCCGACTCTGTGCGACCCCACAGACGGCAGCGCACCAGGCTCCCCTGTCCCTGGGATTCTCCAGGCAGGAACACTGGAGTGGGTTGCCATTTCCTTCTCCAATGAATGAAAGTGAAAAGTGAAAGGGAAGTCGCTCAGTCGTGTCTAACTGTTAGCGACCCCATGGACTGCAGCCCACCAGGCTCCTCCGTCCACAGGATTTTCCAGGCAAGAGTACTGGAGTGGGGTGCGATCGCCTTCTCCAAAGACCATTCTAATGAAGTTTATTTTTGCTTTTCAGGAGAGATTATTTTTAAAAAACTAAGCAGTCATAAGACTGGATCTGTGGCATATTGTAATGTATCTACTGTGGATATTACTCTGGTTTTCCCCTGCTAAGAGGGTGCCAGTGATGGCCACACAACGCAGACCTAATGAGATGCACTGAGTGCAGGCGGCCCCTCGGCCTTTCCCTCGGGGGCTTCTCCCTCTAAGGCTGATCCGGATTCCAGCCAGCTGCCCAGAGCTCGGAAAAACCAACCCAGCACTGGGTGGGAACTCTGGTGCTTCCAGGGACAGTTGGGCCTGGGAGGAAAAACAGCCAGAAAAGTCAGAGTGCCACGACCACAAGAGAGACGACTCTGTCTCCACGACCATAAGAGAGACGACTCTGTCTCCACGACCATAAGAGAGACGACTCTGTCTCCACGACCACAAGAGAGACGACTCTGTCGCCATCCCACTACATTATGAACGTCAGGTCCGGGACCATGGGCAGCTTCCAGCACTTTGCTCCCCTCAGCGTCAAGCCAGAGCTCCAGCAAACCAACCGCTGTTTCCATGTGGCTATCTCTTGATCACACACCTCCACTAACCTTTCGATCAACCCCTCTCCTGGGCTCCTGGACAGTTTCTGCCTCTGATCCTAGCTACGTGCCTACATTGCCGTCTAATGTTAAAACTTCAACTCGAGTGAGCCCCCCAAAACAAGGTTTTCCCATACACTGCTGGCTTATACAGTGACAAGCATTCTGGAGCTGGAGCCATCCCAGTCTCAGGTCTCTAACCGTTTCTGCTGCATCAGCCACGGACCGTTAGTGACACCTTGGCAGCATCACGTTTTCCTCCTGGCGCCGAAAAATGGCTGATTTTGTTTCATAAAGAGTCTTAAGGTTGCCTCCTCTGTATGTCTCCACAGCTTAATGGACCTCAGTTTTAATTAAACCCTATTCTAAGGCCCACAAACCAGGCACTGTCTCGCTTGTGAACACCACAGGTTTACGAGGGGCGTGTGCGACAGCAGAGGGCAGGAACCATCACCTCCCCAAAAGCCTGTGCGACCCTGCATACTCCAGCTACCCCAGCCCAGAAGCATCTCCAAGTCAGGCTGCTGGATCTGTGAGGATCCTAAGAGCTGATGGTACCAGCAAACATCAAGCGCACTGGTAACTGGACAGAGGGAGGGATACAGAGCCAGAGTTACTAAGCATTAGGACAAAGGCTCCCACGAAAGCTCAAAATGAAAAAATGCACAAAACGCCTAAGTATTGTTCTATACAGCTAGTCTGTGAGGGTTTTCCCCCTTCTAAGATTAAAAACGCAGAAACAAAAAACAAACTTGAGGTGGCGACTAGAAAGTAAAAGGGGAAGCAACAAAACCTGGAGCAACTTGTTAACTATCAGACGACTCAGGGAACCTGCAGTGGCGAGCCTCCTGTTTAAGCCACACTGCAGGCTCCTGTTAATTCAGTTCACGTACTCTTCTGTTTACAAAAAAAATACAAATCAACCCCTCCAGCAGCTTCCTGGTCTTCCTTCGTCCGTTCTGTTACCGTCCTGCAGCTCGGGCACCTTCACTAACGTCCAGTGGGCTCTGCTCACCTTCCCTCACATCTTGGGAATAAAATAACAACTAACACTGAGGAAAAGACTTCAAAAGGAAAATAAATTCCCAGTAAAACGAGATCATAATATATCCTAAAGCCTATTTTGGAAATACCGAGTAATACAAGCATAAATTCTCAAGGTAATTTTTAACCCTCCTTTGAAATGGCAGTTGTTTCTTAAATTTAGATTTTCTATTTCTTCTCTTGAGCCCCAAATCTCGGTTCCTAACATTAAAATTCTTACATGTACCCATTATAAAATAGGTTGAGAACAATTTTACCCAGTATTATAACTATCAACATGATTACAGGAAATGTTTTCTTCTTTTCCTTTTTTTGCAGTTCTTTTTCTCTTAGGATATACTTCATTAAGGATGCACTCTCAAAGATCTAAGGAGAAAATATACAATGAGAACTTAACAAGTAATGGACAGGAAAGCTACTTACTCCTACTCGCAACAATTCCTTCTCTACTTGCTCTAGTTTATTCTGTTTAGATGCAGCAGAATAAAGAGCTGTGGCGTAGCGACCTTCGACGCCATATATCTGAACAGGTGGCTTTAAAAAACAACGGTGGAGTAAGGGAAGAAGAGAAAAGGAAAATCAGTTAAGACAATATCATGGTATCAAGAGCAGAAATATTTATAATTTTAAAATTATTATAAAATGCTACCCGGAATGACAGTTCTCAAACAAATAAGGGATGTTTCCTTGGCCATGTCACTCCATCTATGAGCTTTCAATTCCTCTTCTTAAAATGAGGGGCTTAGAAAACATCGTGTCTAAAGTCCCTTTCCATTCTATAAAAAATTCAACCATGCTAATTTTGAGATAAACTTAGGATTCCTTTGAATTCAGTAACTACTTAGTTCCAAGTTTAGGCGGTGTTCAACACTGAGGGAAGGCAGTTTTGAACACGTTAGAGCCGGAAAACAGGTGTTTATGCGACACATACAAGCACAATTTTATCCATTTCATAGCAATACTGCAAATTTCCCTTATAGAGTATCTCCATAAATGTTCAGTTTAATGGAGCCCTTTAGCAATTTACTAAGTGCCTGATGCTTGAATTATTTTTTACAGTGAACCACAGGCTTTTTAAACCACAGTATCATCAATGTATGACTACATATGCTTAGTGGTACTGTGTGAATGTACTGGAAAAGCTTAGGTTTTTAATGAGCAAGATTTAGTTTCTGTCCAGCTCAGAGACTAAGCTGAATAACCCCTCCTCTTTTGTAAAATGGGAAGACCGGCTACCTCCCATCACTGTTACTGTGTTTTAAGAAATTCTCCAACTTAAAAGGTTTTTTCGTGGGCCTGGTTCACGGCAGGCATTCAACACTACTCTGTTCCCTAGCTCCCCTGCTCCCCAGCATGTCTGGGAAACCACAAATCATGCAGAAAGATTTAAGTGTTAACTGTACAAAATTCATGCCTAAATGTATTGTTGTCTGAAACCACATACGTTTATTTGCTTTACAATTACAGAAAAATAAGCTGACACACCCTCACAAGCTTGGCAAACGGCCGGACCACAGATGTACTGAAGCATCGCACCTTTAACACAAAAAGAGAAAGACCGATTGAGATTACTGATAGTAAAAAATAGTAAATGGCTCACTTCTTATGTTTCCTTATATCATCACATAGATTATATGAGGCTGCGCTGCTCTTCATCACCCAGGAGTAAATTCCCCCACTGAAGAGTCAGTACGGGCCGCGTGGGAAAACTGCCTTCCCACTATGAGGCTGGCACACGAGTATGGGAGAGGAAACACTAAATTTGAGAAAACGTTTAGTTGCTCAGTTGTGTGACTCTTCTCCGACCCCATGGACTGCAGCCCACCAGGCTCCTCTGTCCCTGGGACTGCCCCCCTGCGAGAATACTGGAGTGGGTAGCCACTCCCTTTTCCAGGGGATCTTCCCCACCCAGGTATAGAGCCCACATCTCCTGCATTGGCAGGCAGGTTCTTTACCACTGAGACACCAGGGAAGCCCAAGTTTCAGAAGTAAGTCTTAAAAAAAAAAAATTGACAAGATTTCCAGCATTTATGTTACCGTCGTGGAACATGATTCCAATAACAAGTGGGACGATTCCAGGCATTATCTGTGAGAGAGGTACCTTCTTAAGCCTCCAAAAGCTATCTGAAGATAAAGATGAATTCTCTGGCTTCTTTCCTACCAAGATACTAACCTTGATATTGTTGAAATGGTATCTTGTCTATCAAGAGTTGGAATCCAGAGTTTAAAAAGCATCCGCAAGGGTATAGGTCACCTTCAAATAATTCCAGAGTGTACTATACAGCTGAGAGGGTTAAAGGACTTTATATAACACTTAGGGAAAACTTACGGAAGGTTCAAGGTGTTATGATATATATAAAGCATCGTATAACATAAAGAGCACAAATTTTTCTGTGACTCTGTGGGTTCGAATCTCAGTTCTACCCCTTAGTCAAAAACGAGTCATTTAAACCTTCCAACCTCATTTTCTTCATAAAAATGTGAAACATGTTTTACAAATATTCTTTAGTTGACCCAGTAATACTAGCAGTCGTTTAATGACAACGACAAAGATAGATCCCCCTTCTCCTGGGTCTCTCAACCAGCTCCTTCCCGGGGCTGTGCTCGGAGGACGCCAAGGTTAGAAACGAGCGTGCAGCGTCCACTGTGTCCCGCGCGCATCCCGTGGAAAGGAGGGGTGGGGGGAAAACAGGGCCGCCCAGCGTCTCCCCCACTCTCCCTGCCGCTCGACCTTGAACGGCCGCTACGCTCCCCAGGTGTGGCCTGGGACTGCGGGGCTTGGGGGTCCAGTGCTGGCCACTCCAGGAGGGCTCTTCCCGCTGGCTTTCAGGACCTCCGTCCTCTCACCTGCTGGGACAGCCCGGACACTGCTGGCGCGGCCATCTTCTCCTGGCGGCTGTAGGTCAAACCCGAGTCGGTGAGAGAGACCGAGAGCGCACGCGTGCGTCAGCGTAGCCTCTCGGCCTGCTGGGAAATGTAGGCGTAGGTCGTTAGGCCGCATGCGCGGGGAGCTCCCTCAGGCTGGGAGTTGTAGTCCTCAGAAGCCAGTGGTCCTCAGAGCTGGTGGGGGTGGGGGCTAGAGGGCTCGGATAGCATCTGGAAATGAGATTGTTGAGTTACTTACTACTGGCCTTAGTGTAGAATAGAGTTATTGCCCCTAGTTTTAACTTCCCATTTGGATAAGTAGGGTGGCATTTGTTCTGTTTCACATTCATCACTAGCACAATTAGCATGTTTACTCTTTCTTCCTACCGCGCCAAAGTGTGTATCGAGTGCAGGTCCTTGCACTCTGTGTGTATGCTGTATATGCAGCTTTGCAGCTCAAGCCGCGGACCCTACAAGCCTAATACTTGGACCGTGACTGCTCCTGCTGACCGCGGTCCCCAGTCCACCCCATCTTCCTGAGTACAACATTGACCCCCTTGGTTTGTGCGGAAGCGTGATAAATACTTCCTTCTGGGTAGGGCAGAGTAATTAGCTGAGAAGCAGACCTAAAAATAGAACTGGTGTTTGAGTAAAGTGTGACATTGAAACTGAGAACCCAACACTAGCTTTGGCTAGTTTCTCTGCATTCATAAAAACAACCCATTTTCAACCCATTTCCCCCATAAATAGAACACTAATTTTTTAAACTTATTTTTAAAATTAATTTATTTTATTTGGAGGCTAATTACTTTACAATATTGTGGTGGTTTTGCCCTACATTGACATGAATCAGCCATAGGTGTACACGTGTCCCCCATCCTGAACCCCCCTCCCACCTTCCTCCCCATCCCATCCCTCTGGATTGTCCCAGTGTACTGGTTTTGAGTGCCCTGTTTCATGCACCGAACTTGGATTTGTCATTTTTCTTTTCTGTAAGGAAGAGAGTTTGCAGTCGGAGCATGGTTGGAGTTTCTGGGTTGCAGTAATGGGGCCCTATGGTCAATTAATGTGTTTTTCTGCTCAGTTTTATTATAATTATGTATCTATTATATATATATAATATAATATGTTATATATCATTATATGTGAATTATATATCTTATAGGGGAAGGCAATGGCACCCCACCCCAGTACTTTTGCCTGGAAAATCCCATGGACGGAGGAGCCTGGTAGGTTCCAGTCCATGGGGTCGCTAAGAGTGGGACACGACTGAGCGACTTCACTTTCACTTTTCACTTTTATGCACTGGAGAAGGAAATGGCAACCCACTCCAGTATTCTTGCCTGGAGAATCCCAGGGACAGGGGAGCCTGGTGAGCTTCCGTCTATGGGGTCGCACAGAGTCCGACACGACTGAAGCGACTTAGCAGCAGCAGCATATATCTTATAATTATTATAATTATATAATTATGAAGTCATTAATTTACATTAAAAGTTATTAATTTTAATGATGAGTGCAGTTTTCAAATTATTACAAAAAACTTGTTAAAATGCAGAACAGTAGAAGGAATGTAATTTCCCTCTTTTGGACCACCTGAGGACAGCCATTGTCAATATTTTAGTGTGTTGTCTCCCATTATTTTTTCAGAGAGTAGCCTGAACTGCCCAGGCTAGAATCCCAGTCCTTTCATTGACCTTGACCCAATTATATAATTTCTCTGTGTTTCAGTGTTGCTATCTGTGAGTATTATAATAGCACCTACCTTACAGGCTGTTACGGGGAAGGCAATGGCACCCCCACCCCAGTACTTTTGCCTGGAGAATCCCATGGATGGAGGAGCCTGGTGGGCTCCAGTCCATGGGGTCGCTAAGAGTCGGACACGACTGAGCGACTTCACTTTCACTTTTCACTTTCATTCATTGGAGAAGGAAATGGCAACCCACTCCAGTATTCTTGCCTGGAGAATCCCAGGGACGGGGGAGCCTGGTGGGCTTCTGTCTATGGGGTCGCACAGAGTCGGACACGACTGAAGCGACTTAGCAGTACAGGCTGTTAGGAAAAATGAACAAGATATACAACAATTTTCTTCCCTACTAGCACTCAATAATGCTCTTTATTTTGCTTTTGTTTTTATCACATGTATGGACTCACAGTCTGCATAATTTAGTATCTTGCCTTTTTCCTTAATACAAGAAAAAAGTGTACTAAATTATATATGATTCATAAATACATGCTTCCAGCATGATATAATCATATTTCTTAGTTATAAGATTTTCACCCATCAAGTGGATATTCTGTGATGTAATCATTCAATAACTTTTGAACAAAATTCAGATGGTTGCCTTTTTCCCCCCCTTTTAAAACAGTACTTCATCTCCTGAGCATCTTTAGACACAAACTTTTTTTTTTCTTCACACTTAGGATAACTTCCAAGTAGATTTCCAGAGATGGCACAACTTGGTGAGAGGGTATGAACACTTTAAAAGTCTTTGATGAGGGAATTTCCTGGTGGTCCAATGGCTAGGACTCTGCACTCTTGATGCAAAGGTCCTGGATTTGATCAAGGTACTAGATCCCATGTGCAGCAGCTAAGAGTTCGAATGCCTCAACTAGTCCCCCAGGCCAAAGATCCTGCATGCTGCAACTAAAACCTGATGCATCCAAATAAGTAAGTAAATAATTTAAAAAGTCTTTGATGAATGAGGGCACGTTCTTTTCAAAACTTGTAACCACTTTACACTTTCACTAGCAGTGCATAAAAACCCTTGTTTTACTTCCCTTTGCAAATTCTTCTGGGAGGCTGTTTTCAAATAAATCTAAGGGAAGGTGTATTCATTATGCAGAACGTTTTATTGAGCACCTATGACTCAGTGGTTAAGAATCTGCCTGCCCATGCAGGAGACACAAGTTTGATCCCAGGTCAGGAAAATCCCCTGCAAAAGGAAATGGCAATCCACTCCAGGATTCTTGCTGAAGAATCCCATGGACAGAGGAGCCTGGTGGGCTACAGTCCATGTGGTCACAAAGAGTTGGATATGACTGAGGGACTCAACAACAGCAACAACATTAATTGCAGGCAGCTCTTCTAGGCCTGGAGGTACAGCAGGGTACAGGACAAAGTGCTTGCCTTCGCAGGTCTTATGTTCTACCTGGAACCAAACCCCAAGCCCATGTTGTCTAATGTATGGGTCTTATTAGACGTACTTCAAGTCAAAAGTTCTGGGACTAACTATATTTGAAAAACTCTAAATTATGCCTTTGGTAATTAATTATAAGTAAGCTATAAGGTTGCATAGCAACAGGGAGATTCCCTCTGTCTCCTTTGCATTTATCCCCATCTCACTTCAGCCCTTTGCATGTTGCTAAAATAGTAGTTTGTGGTCATTTGAATTTAGGGGTTTATCAAGTGGCTGCACGTGTATGGTTTCATTTTTATTTTGAGGTTCAGGGTAACTCTAAGATGAAGGGAGTCTGGTACTTCTCCCCTACTTTATATGTGCTGAAACTTTCTGGATCCTGTTTAGGCAGCTCGTCTAGGAAATGGCAGCTCTGGCTCTCAGGATGTACTGGGCATCGGATTTTTTTTTTTTTGGCCATGTGAAGCATGTGGGATCTTAGTTCCCCAACCAGGGATCGAACCCATGCTCCCTGCATTGGAAGCCCGCCAGGGAAGTCCCAGTCTTGGCATGGGATTTTGATGCCAGTGTATGCTGCTTCCATCTTGGTAATGTGGACAAGTGGAGAAACATAGAAAGAACTCTGAACCTGATGCCTCTGCAGTCAAACCACTCTACACTGCTCTTAGATTCTTGGGCGTCTGCTGAATTCTCACAGCAGGCAAAGCCCAGCAACGACCGACCAGGGCCTCAGAAGCAGATTCTCACCAGGTACCATGGGTGCTAAGTCACTTCAGTTATGTCCGATGCTTTGCGACCCTGTGGACTGTAGCCCACCAGGCTCCTCTGTCCATGGGATTCTCCAGGCAAGAAAACTGGAGTGGGTTGCCATGCCCATCTCCAAGGGCTCTTCCCAACCCGGGGATCAAACTCAAGTCTCTTACATCTTCTGCAATGGCAGGCAGGTTCTTTACCACTAGCGCCACCTGGGAAGCCCCCACCAGGTACCATCTGACAGCAGTTTCCCAACTGGCACTGTCAAACCTTCTTCTGTGCAAGAGTAGAGAATTTGAAAGAAGAAAAGAATTTTGTCCCATAGAAGAAGGGAAACGACTTAGCACTTTATTTTTAGGCTCTTTCCTCCTGTACAAACTTAAATTTAAGATAGTTATTTTAACAGCTGAGGCTGATGGAGTTAAAGGGACTTGCCCAAGGTCACAGTCGGGGGCTCTAGCGGTAGTGAAACCCAGACATCAAATCTCAGCTTTTATGTTTCATGATGACTTTCAATTCAAAACAAACATTTCTCACCATTTTATTTTCTCTGCAAAGGCACCATATGCTGGCATGAAAGACAGCAGCATGGTGTCACGAGACCCTCAATTGCATATGTGTAAAAAAAATGAAGTGATTTTTTTCCCCTTGACCCAAGAAAGAACCTTCTAAAACTCAGAAATCTGGATGAAGGTTAACGGGCAACACGTTCACTGAGCTCAGTCTAAAATGGCAAAAAATTGGAAACAAATGTCTGAGCATAAGAGAATGGTTTTTAAAATGGAACACTGTACAACCATTACCACGAGATTTTCAAAAAGTATTTAGTGGAATAGAAACATATTTAATGACACCGAGGGAAAAATTCCAAACTACATTCTCTGTTTTTTCTATACTAAGCATGTGTTGCTATCATAATCAGAAGGAAAAAAGAGGGGGATGCCATGATCCTGTCCCTTAACAATTTGCCCCATGCAGGAGAGACCCAGGCACTCTAGTTTCGGACAACGCTTGGCTTCTGACCTGTAGGGTGAAGTTCAAGTTGATGAGTTCCAGGAAGGACCGGGCTCCAAAGTTAGACCAAAGGATTTCTAAGTTTTCTTCCCCAGGTTAATTTCAACTGGACTCCGCCAGCCCAGGGAACATGTTCTTCAGTCTTGCACAATGTATCTAAGGATGGTATATTCAGAGCAAAGGGTGTTAAGATTGTCCCCATGCATTTTGTTACACTGAAAGAACTTAGGGAATGTTTGCATCATTCGGATGTTTATCTTAGACTGAACTTCGCATCAGTTTTCTCTTTCTTTTAGTTCTTTTCCCCTCTGAGTTTATTTTGAGAACTGTACATGGATCCTTTACAGCAGACCAGAGCCACTTGCTGTCTTGGGGGCCTAGGTTGGCAGCCCCAATTTAGAACTCCATATGTAGCTTGTTTTTCCACTTAAACCTTGAGAATGGGAACGTGCCTCTGGCAGCTCTCTACGCATGTCTATGGCGTTAAAGGGGGTCTGAGAGGAGTCCTGTCAATGGGCGGAGGCCCCTGGGCTGGAATTGACTTGGCTTTGGACAAGAGAAAGTGTTGCAGAAAGTGGACAATGGGATCTGATGCATCTACTACAGAGGAAATGAGGTGGGAGGGAGGGTCAGGATGGGGAACACATGTACACCCATGGCTGACTCATGTGGATGTATGGCAAAACCATAAAAACAAACCAACAAACATAAATATGGCTTGGTGGTATTTTCTAGTCTTTGGAGGAGGTTGTTTTAGGTGGGTCCGCAGCACACAATGGGGATCCGGATGGTGACTGAGGCGAACCAGGTACTGTGGGAAGCGGTCCCCCTCCCTGGCCACAGGCATCTTCCCTGGGCTTCTCCGGGTCTCGCGGGTGGTTGCACCTGTCTTGAAGCATCACCTACTCAAGCTCAAGGTCACGGGTGATGCTCGGCCTGATCTAGGTTTCCGAGGCATCATCTTGACACTGGGGGGCGCCATCTCCTCATGTTGTCAATTCCGCCTCTGGCCTTGGCATCACTTTTTTCTAGAGCTTTCGCCATTCAAACCTCTGTGTCACCGCTCACACAAGCAAGCGTGAATCAGAGTATTATGAGATTGACTCATGAACTGACTACTGAGTGATGCTCTAATCCGGGCTCCTTGTGTTTCAGGGCTCAGACAGGTACAGTTTCTTGTTCTTGTCACAGAGCCTGGCTGGGGAGCCAGTCTCTGGATCCCCCAGGGACTTCCACTCCCCAGTGCTCTTTGCAGCTGGCCCTGGTTCCTTCTCAGCCCTGAGGCTTCCCCAGGCAGGTTTGGCATTTGCCACCACAAATCCAGGAGAACTTCGCCTCTGGGCTAGAGAGGATCTTTGTCTTTTTTTTTTAAATAAATACATAATTTATTTATTTAGTATTTTGGGCCGAGCTGGGTGGCATGTGAGATCTTAGTTCCCCCACCAGGGCTCAAACTCGTTTCCCCTGCACTGGGAAGTGTGGAGTGCTAACCACAGGACCACCAGAGACGGCCCCACCTAGGTCGTTCTTATCAAAGTCCCTTTTTCTTTCTGGGTCTGGGTCGGTTCAGAGACAGGTTATACCATTCAGTGGGTGCCCTGTTCTGGAAGATGGTAATGAGGACAGGAATGAGCAAATGATCAATGCAAAGCATGCTTCTGTTGGTTGATAAAAATGCCGCCTGTAAACTGAGGAGACCAGTGACCACAGTAAACAATGTATGTTGGGGGCCTTTCGGATGTAAGGACGCGATCTGCAGCTCCCTGCTTGCTTCTGTTTGGTGATCCTGCCGGGGGGCTCTGGGGACTAGGGTGGTGGTGGGCGAGGACGGGGACTGGGGGTGGGTGGTAGAGGTGAGGGGGGAGGCGTCCCTTGGGTCCCCATGGTTTGGTTGTTATCTGCTGGGGCTGCGATGGTAGTGCCGCGCTCTGCAGCCCCACTGCCTGGGGCTGGCATCCCGGCCCTGCCACTCACCAGCTCTGTGCCTCAGTTTCCTCACCTGGAGAATGGGGGCAGGAATCATACAGGTCATGTGACTGAATGCCTGAGGAGGGTTTCACCAAGTGCTAGCATCAAGGCAGTGCGCCATGAACTTGAGCGGGTCCTCTCTTTCTCAAGATCATTTCTCTAAATATAGTCTTTCTACAGAGGCAGGAGGAGCACAAACCCGAGTCATTCTTTTTGTTTGTTTGTTTTTTGCTGTACTGTGTCTTCCCTGTGGCTTCTCCAGTGTGGTATTCAGGCTTGGTTGTCCCCAAAGGATGTGGAATCTTAGTTCCCCGACCAGGGATTGAACCTGAGGCCCCTGCGTTGGAAGGCAGATTCTCAACACAGGACCTCCAGGAAGTCCCAAGCTGGGTTATTCTTCATTATGGAATTTTAATTCTTATTTTCATCTCCTTCTTAAGTGGTGGCCCGGAACAGTGGAGCAGAGCTTCGTCATGGCTTCTGAAAGCTGGGAAATGGTTCTTGTCAAAACCAGGCCCTTCTCGAAGGAGCTGGCCTGCAGAGGGAGGGGCCACAGCTGGTGTGTCTCAACCTGTCTCCTCATCTGGGAGGTCACAGAGAAGCCAGATTTGTGGTTTTTTTAAAACATCCAACTCTCAGGATACACTGGTAAACAAGAAAGAAATGAGTACTGCTTCCTTTTAGAAAACAAGGAGTATATGTATTTGGTGTGAGTAAAAATGTGGGAACAGTGAAGGCTTTGTAGGAGTTTGGTGTGAAAAAGAAATTATATGATAAAGAAAAAGATTATATATGTATGTATATATATATACATATATATACATACATATATATATATATATATTTTTTTTTCCCACAATTACTTGTAGCTCAGATGGTAAAGAATCTGCCTGCAATGCAGGAGACCCAGGTTTGATCCCTGGGTCAGGAAGATCCCCTGGAGAAGGAAATGGCAATCCACTCCAGTATTCTCGCCTGGAGAATTCCACAGACAGAGGAACCTGGCGGGCTACAGTCCATGGGGTTGCAAAGAGTTGGACATGACTGAGCAATTAACACAGTGATCATAAAAGGAAAAATAAACATAGTGAAAGGAAAAGTAAAATCAGGGAATGAAATGTATACAGACAGGAGGAGAAGCCCTCCTAGAACATGGGTCAGTGTGTGATGTAGTCAGATTTCAGAATGCCCAGTAGGAGAGATGGGATTATCCCGGATCCCACAGTGGGATGCACCTCCCAAGAAAGTGGTAATGAGCCCTAGTGGCAGACTAACCACTCTGTCGTTTTTATCAATAAAGAAGCACACAGGGAGGAATGCTTGCCTTGAGGTTCCTGGTAAGTCAGGCTGGAGCTCCATTTGGGACGATGCACTTTAGTGAAGGAAGATGGAGAACAGTGGTCAGCCCAGAGGTTGCAGCCAATCTCATGGAGCTGAGCGCCTGGGAACAACATGGACGATGTGACTTGAGAATAAAGGAGGCTTTTCCCCCACCTGCCACGATCTCTGTAGCAAATGAATTAATGTGACCTTGTAGATGGCCCTTGTGCCCCAAAAGTGATAAGGAATACTGAGACTTTTCATTTGGCTAATTGGGTACTGGGAAAGGAAGATCAAAATGGAGTTGGTATTGCTAAGAGAGCTCTTTGAAATGAAACGGGAGGCCACCAAAGAGGGTGACCTATGGACGTCTCACTCTGGATGGAATCTGACCTTTGACTTAAGTCATTCAGAACATCTACCCGAAGCTCATGGCAGCCTGTCTACTCATCAGACCCCTGTGCTGTGCTTAGTCACTCAGTCATGTCCGACTCTCTGCGACCCCGTGGACTGCAGCCCGCCAGGCTCCTCTGCCCGTGGGGATTCTCCAGGCAAGAACTGGAGTGGGCTTCCATGCCTTCCTCCAGGGGATCTTCCCCACCCAGGGATCGAACCCAGGTCTCCTGCACTGCAGGCAGATTCTTTACCGTCTGAGCCACCAAGGAAGCCCTAAAACAGACTGTGATTCCTTAAGGACAGATGTTTTCTGATTTGTATCAGAATCAATCATAATTCTCTCCAGGCAGCTCTTTTCTGTTCCCCAGAACACTTTCTTAGTAACCTGAATCCATGACTCCTGAATTGCAGTTATTTTTTAAAGAAGGGCATTTATTTCTTTGTTTTTGGCTGTACTGGGTCGTCCTTGTTGCTTCATGGGCTTTCTCTAGTTGCAGAGGGTGGGGGCCCGTCTCTAGTTGTGGTGCACAGACTTCTTATTGCAGTGATTTCTCTTATTGGGCAACACGGGCTCTAGGGTGAGCAGGCTTTAGCAACTGTAGCACATGGGCTCAGTAATTGTGGCTCCCAGGCTCTAGAGCACAGGCTCCAGTAATTATGGTACATGGGGTTAGTTGCTCTGAGGCACATGGGGTCTTCCTTGACCAGGGTTCGAACCCATGTCTCCTGTATTGGCAGGTAGATTCTTTACTACTAAGCTGCTGGGGTAGCCCCCTGATTTGCAGTTCATAAGGCTGCAAATAAACTCTTACTTGCAGCCTCTTGCATTATTATTATTATACCAATTGACAGTACCTTCTGGGGGAGACTGGTGACATTTGTGTGGGGTTTTGATTCTGTCCTTTGAATTGTGAGGCAAATAAAAACACTACATTTTTTGAGTTTTCAGCCATGGGGGAGTTATTGCTGGGTGGTCTTTGGAGATTAAGGCCAATCTGCAGGAACACTGAATAGTTCCGATCATTTATACTGTATGGCTTGAAGAGGACCATGCCCTCATTCATTCTTTCGGGCATTAACTCATTTAACAAACATTAGCTGCATGTTAGAGATCAAGATATGAATAGATGCTGCAGGGAATGAAGCAACCAAGACAGACTCTGCCTTCAAGGAGCTTGCCAGTTCCCTTTGAATCAGTTTTTCACTTTTTATGTCTAAAAGACTTTTGGCCATGCTGTGCGGCTTGCTGGATCTCAGTTTCCCAACCAGGAACTGAACCCAGGCCACAGCAATGACAGTGCCGAATCCTAACCACTAGACCACCCAGGAACCCCCAGGTTTTAACTTTTTTAAAAATGACCTTCCCTTTGTTATACATGGGGCTTCCCCGGTGGCTCAGAAGATAAAGCATCTATCTGTCTGCAATGTGGGAGACTGGGGTTTGATCCCTGAGTCGGGAAGATCCCCTGGAGAAGGAAATGGCACACACTCCAGTATTCTTGCCTGGAAAAATCCCATGGACGGGGGAGCCTGGTGGTCTGCAGTCCATGGGGTCGCAAAGAGTTGGACATGACTGAGCGACTTCACTTTCACTTTTGTTATACATATTGGAGAAGACATTGGTATGGGTACTGGGCTAAAAATCAAATCAACTAAATTGCAACATGATTTTTATAAACTCTGGGCTTTCTTTAATCTTTAGATCTTTACATCTGTAGGAATCCCTTCTATATCTGAGCTCCTAAGAGGCAGCAAGCTCGTCCTTTCATATCTTGGCAACTAAAGGGAAAGAAATGATAAAAATAAATCATTCCAGTTGGCAGAGTATCACTGTATAGTTCTCAAAGTGGTTGTTTACCAGAAATAAATCTGATACCCTCTTGGTGGCACTGGGTCAATCTGGTCCACTTTTGATGATGACAAGAAGACAAAGGTTCTTTCTTCTTGTGATCTGTGACAGAACTATGCCTCCTGGAATTAACAGAGTTCTTGTAAGCCAGGTTTGCTGACATTCTTGAGGCATGGAAATTTTCCTTATTTGTGTTCCAACTCCAGAGGTTTCCTGAGAGAACATCCTAGAAATAGCCTCTCATGGCGGTAGCCATCAGTCCTGGCTGTTGATTGAAATCAGCTGTGAAATTTAGAAACGTACAGATGTCCACTGAAGGCATGAATTGGAGTATTCATGTACATTTTATTTTAAATTAATTATTGAGCTGGAATCTTCAATGACTACATAGGATTACATAAACTGTAGTATGTCTAGATAGAATACCTTGCTGCCATTTAAAATT
The DNA here is from genome assembly GCA_935064755.1 of Tragelaphus eurycerus. Taxonomy (NCBI): domain Eukaryota; kingdom Metazoa; phylum Chordata; class Mammalia; order Artiodactyla; family Bovidae; genus Tragelaphus; species Tragelaphus eurycerus. Next base: position 47,095,078 of record CAKXYN010000009.1, read on the forward strand.
ATTTTAATTGTTCAGTTGCTAAATCATGTCCAGCTCTTTGCAACCCCATGGACTGCAGCACTCCAGGCTGTCCTGTCCTTCTCTATCTCCTGGAGTTTGCTCAAACTCATGTCCATCACGTTGGTGATGCCATCCAACCATCTCATCCTCTGTCGTACCCTTCTCCTCTTCTCTTCAATCTTTCTCCACATCAGGGTCTTTTCCAGTGAGTCAGCTCTTCTCATCAGGTGGCCAAAGTACTGGAGCTTCAGCTTCAGCATCAGTCCTTCCAATGAATATTCAGGGTTGACTTCCTTTAGTACTGACTGGTTTGATCCCCTTGCAGTTCAAGGGACTCTCAAGCATCTTGTCCAGCACCACAGTTTGAAAGAATACCTTGCTGCCACTTAAAATTATGGTGAGGAAGAATCCCTGAGCTGATAACATATTCGTAATGCATTGCTAAGTTAAAAAAAAGCAGGCTGAAAAGAGTATTCAGTGTACAACATGATGATATTTTTGGTAAACACACACTTATATGCATCGTACAAAAAGCCAGAAAGGGACTTCCCTGGTGGTCCAGCAGTGAAGAGTCTGCCTTGCAGTGCAAGGGACACCAGTGCGATCCATGGTCCAGGAAGACCCCACATGCGGTGTGGCAACTATGCTCAGGCCACAGCTGCTTAGAGCCTGAGGTCTCCAAGGTGAGAAGCCACCATAACGAGAAGCCTGACCATCGCAACTGGAGAAAGCCTGCACACATCAATGAAGACCCAGTATAGCCAAAAATAACTACATAAAATTATTTTTAAAAAAGCCAGAAGGCCTCACACAAATATACCCAAAGACGGTCATCACTTGTTCGTCATTTCTTTGGTGCTTTTCTTATTTTCTAAGTTTTAAGCATCAATCATGTATTGCTTTTGTACTGGGGGAAAATTCCTTCAATAAACGTTGGTGGTTTCCCCATTAGGGACAATGTAGTGAGAAGAAGTGAAGAAACTAGATACACATGACTGTCTCATTCATTCACTCATTCATGATTTCTACTTAGCCTTTAACTTTTTTCTGTTAATATTATTTAATGTTATTGTGTCCCTGGTAGCTCAGATGGTAAAGAATCTGCCTGCAGTGCTGGACACCTGGGTTTGATCCCTGGGTGGGGAAGATCCCCTGGAGAAGGGAATGGCAACCTGTTCCAGTATTCTTGCCTGGAGAATTCGTGGACAGAGGAGCCTGGTGCGCTACAGTCCACGGGGTCACAAAGAGTCAGACACAACTTTCATTCTCTATTTATTAAGAAAGAATGTCTTAAGCACCTGCTGGGTGCTAAACATTGACGGTTGTAGGCACTTGGATGACAGAAGCTCAGCATTCTCAAATCCAGCATGCAGAAGAGGCTGCAAGGAGCTGTTGTCAGGCCGGTTCCCTCCCCGGAGGTGCCGGTGAAGGGAGAGCCTGGGAACGGCCTTTTTAAACAAACACTCCATGTGGTTCTGACAGACTCTCTGGTACCACCCTTTGAGAAGCTGGGAGGAGTGGGCCCTTGAGCTTAAATAGCTTCAACTCTAAGTGAAGTGAGTGAAAGTTGCTCAGTCTTGTCTGACTCTTTGCGACCCCATGGACTATATAGTCCATGGGATTCTCCAGGCCAGGATAGCCTTTTCCTTCTTCAGGGGATCTTCCCAACCCAGGAATCGAACCCAGGTCTCCCGGGTGGATTCTTTACCAGCTGAGCCACAAAGGAAGCCCAAGAATGCAGGAGTGGGTAGCCTATCCCTTCTTCAGTGGGTCTTCCTGACCCAGGAATCGAACTGGGGTCTCCTGCATTGCAGGCAGATTCTTTACCGACTGAGCTATCAGGGAAGTCCAAATGGCTAATGTGGAAACCTGGTTTGTTGGTTCCATTGTGGAATGTTGACCGAGTTCCCCCGGGGTATCCACCGACCCATGCTCCTTAGCTGCCTTGTTCTAGAATGTGATATGTTTAAGAGGGAAGATAATCAGAATATACCCAGCCAGGTTGCCAGCCTCCTTGAGGGTCCTCAGATGAGGTGAACATCTGCCTTCCTGAAGGACAGTCAAAAAGCAACAGCTCTCTGATAGCAGTCACCTCTTTATCAGTGGTGAGTGCCCACCAGGCACTTGTCTAAGCATTTTATTGTGTGTGTGCGTGTGTGTGTGTTCTGTCACTTCAGTCATATCCAACTCTTTCTGACCAGGCTCCTCTGTCCATGGGATTCTCCAGGAAGGAATACTGGAGTGGGTTGCCATTCCCTCCTCCAGAGGATCTTCCCAACCCAGGGATCGAACCAGTGTCTCATCTGTCTCCTGCATTGGCAAGCGAGTTCTTTACCACTAGCGCCACCTGGGAAGCCCAGGCATTTTACTGAGTCTTCTCAAAAACCCATAGGTTATCTATCCCCTTTTACAGATGAGGAAAGTGAGGTTTTTACCAGTCAGTCAGTTGGCTTGTCTCCAAGAAACTCTGGGCTCAACTTCTACATCAGCCAGCCTCAAAGCTGACCTGTGGCCACTGTGTCACCTCTAGTGGTGAGGCTGCCTCCAGGGCTCAGGAATATCGCAACTCAGGCAGCCTGCTGCTCCGCGGTCCCGGTTGATCATTTTCTGGTGTGAAATTATTAACTTCAGCCTTTGAAAACTGTGCCCTTCATGGTCCCAGCCAGTGCAAAGTTGGAAACACTTGATACAATGCGTAAAACACAGCCGGCAGCATATTTCCAAATCACTTTGTAAGTCAGGCAGCGCTCTCTCGAGACATTCTCAGGTGCAATGCAGTGAAGAGATCTTCCACCAAAGTCTGTGAACAGGGGGTGTCCACTGAACCACAAAAAGTTGGGGATTGGGAACAGCTAGAGGAGGGCTTTTGGGGAAGGAAATGGCAACCCACTCCAGTGTTCTTGCCTGGAGAATCCCAGGGACGGGGGAGCCTCGTGGGCTGCCGTCTATGGGGTCGCACAGAGTCGGACACGACTGAAGCGACTTAGCAGCAGCAGCAGCAGCAGAGGAGGGCTTTGGGAAATTTGGGCAAGTTGACAAGGATGCAGGGAAATTTACTACCGTTTTTGCTTGGTAGCGAAACTCACATTTAAAAGGAAACCTATGTTCTATTCCACCCCCAGGCGTGGTTTTCTCAGTGTTGTTCATAACGCAGTGGTGGGGCATTATTACTATCTCAGTTTTAAATTTTATTGAGATATAGTTTAAATACCATAAAATTCATGTACCCTTTTTAAATGTACACTCGAGTGATTTTTAGTATATTCGCAGATCAGACGTGTGTTCAGTTGTATCCGACTTTTTGCGACCCCGTGGACTGTAGCCCACCAGGGTCCTCTGTCCATGGGATTTCCTAGGCAAGAATACTGGAGTGGGTTGCCATTTCCTTCTCCAGGGGATCTTTCAGACCCAGAGATGGAACCTGCGTCTCCTGAGTCTTTTGCACTGCGGGCGGCTGCTTTGCCTCTGTGAGTCTATCACTACTGTATCTAATCTAGGAACATTTTCACTCAGTCAGAAAAGAAATTAGTCAGAATGCTAATCCAGCAATACCTCAGCAATACCCCCCCATTCTCTGTCCCCATCAGCCTGTGGCAAATTATGGGGATTTTTTAATGGTTTTCAACTGGATTACAAAAGACTGGAATTTACCACTCTTCCTGGCACAAAGTAAATGTTTTTTTTTCCCTTGAGGATAAAGCTGTCAACCTTAAGACTCTCCATTTTTTTTTGGGGGGGGGTCCATGTGATAATTGAAAAATTATATTAAATGACCAGAGGAAGAATACATGCAGCTGATGCCCCTCACCCCCCACCGCCCTCTCCATCCCATTTAAGAACTTAGAGGTCTCATGCCAACCTGATAAATGTTTTGTTGGACTTTTAAAATTTCAATTTGATCTAGGAAAAGACACAGATATCTTGGGTCTTACAATGTGACATGAACATTGACGGTTCAGTGACAGTTCATGTTTTTCTGGCTCATAAAGATACAGTGAGGAAACTTGGACTCTGGGAAAGGAAAAGTTATGTTGAAACTCGAATAGGCAAGGGTCTGGATTGGCTATTTACAGACCAAAGGGCAGGTCACACCTAGGCTGAGACTCAGCTTCTGTCATGCCTGGGGAGGTCCAAACTCAGTGCCTTCTCATTGGCAGAGCATGAAAGCTAAGATTATCCCCTAATCCTGTGGCATTTTTAAATCCATGGAATGGGCTTTGCTGCTCAAAAATTTTTGCTTGAAGTCACACCCTCTTTGGAGATACAAATATGTTGTTTACCCCTGCAGTATCTATGGAAAAGCTTGCCAGAGAGGTGTCTGCAACGGTTACCGCAGATGAAGTGGGTTTTGTCTCCATCAATGGCAACCCACTCCAGTGTTCTTGCCTGGAGAATCCCAGGGACGGGGGAGCCTGGTGGGCTGAAGTCTATGGGGTCACACAGAGTCGGACACGACTGAAGTGACTTAGCAGAATTGACTTGTGCTCCCTCCACCCAAAATTTCCACTTCTTTTAAAATTCAAATAGTGGAAGCTATGTGACAATTTTACCTCTGATAAACAAGGGTATATATGATTCAGTGCACTGCTGATAAGTGGAAACAACCCAGATGTCCGCTGGTGGATGAACAGATAGATAAAATGTAGCATCTCCCGACAACAAAATAGTATTCAGCCTTAAAAAGGGAGTGAAGTACTGACACGTGCGACCGCAGGGGTTGGCCTTGAGAACAGCGTGCTGAGTGAAAGAAGCCAGACACGGAAGGCCACAGATGGTATGATTCCGTTTATGTGAAATGTCCACGAAGAGGCAGATCTGTAGAGACAGAAGGCAGATTGGTGTTTGTTAGGGTCTCGGGGAGAGGAAATGGGGAGTGACTGCTGAGGAATATGGGATTTCTTTCTTTCCTCTTAGGCATGCTCTGCAGATCTTAGTTCCCCGGCCAGGGATTGAACCCATCCCCCCTGCAATGGTAGTACAGAGTCTTAACCACTGGACCTCCAGGGAAGTGCTTCTTTCTTTCTTTCTTTGCTGTGTTGGGTCTTAGTTGCTGCACTTGGAGTCTTGCTGTGTCATGCGGGATCTTTCATTGCAGCGTACCACTGGCTTTCCAGTTGTGACTCTCAGGCTCCAGAACATGCTGGTTCAGCTGCCCCACCGCATGCAGGCTCTTAGTTCCCTGATCAGGGATCGAACCCAGGTCCCCTTCATGGCAAGGCGGATTCTTAACCACTGGACCACAAGGGAAGTTTCTAGATATCTTCTTTGCAGGTGATGAAAATGTTCTGGAAATTCGATAGTGGTGATAGTTGCACACAACTTTGAGAATATACTAAAGCCCACTAAGTTGTATCCTTTAAAATAAATGGTGAATTTCATGGTATATAAATTATATCTCAGTCTTTTTTAAAAAAAGAAGAGAAGATTTGTCACCAAACCTCCCAAGGGATTGAAAACAAGAGTAAGGGGGAAAAAAAAAATCTGATCTGTTTTTTTTTTTTTTCTGGTGTCTGAGCTGAACTAGCCACTCCCTTTGTGAGGCATTTACTGGAGTAAAACTGTTCATGCCCTCACCACGGAAACACCCTCATTCGGGCCTTTATCATTCTTGCCCGAGTAGTGCAACTAAAGAATGTTGACAGCTGCAAAGGACCTTGGAGAGTTTAGTCCTGCTGTCTCTCTTGGCAGGTGAGGAATCTAGTAACGTGACATGTTCAAGGTTGCCTTGTTAGAGGCTGAAACCCCAAACTTAGCCTTCTTTTCACTTGACTGCTTTTGCTTTTGTTTTCTTCCCTCTCCTCAGTCTCCCCGTTCAAAAATGGTTGTGCCTTGCACAGACCTTAGTATTCCCGAAACACAAATCTTACACTACATCCCTGCTAAAATTCCACCATGGCTTTCCATTGTCCTTCATCTCCTCTCCGCCGCTTGGCTTCTGAAAGAAACTGCCCTCTTGGTTCAACACACAGTGTAGGGCTTCCCTGGTGGCTCAGTGGGAAAGAATCCACCTGCCAGTACAAGAGACATGAGTTCGATCCCTGATCTGGGGAGAGTCCACATGCTGCAGAGCAACTAAGCCCACACGCCACAACTGTGAGCTTCTGCCCTAGAGTCTGGCTCCACAACAAGAGAAGCCACCACACCACAAGAGTCCTTGCTCTGAAACTGGAGAGCGGCCCCTGCTCTAGAGAAAAACACAACTACAGAAAAGACCACGCAGCAACAAAGACCCAGCAGGGCCAAAAATAAATTAAAAAAAAAAAAAAAAACAACACTTAAAAAGAACTTGTGTTAAAAAACAACACACACACACACACACACTGTATTTTCCAATATCGCTTTGTTGTTCATGTCTTGTTACTGAAGTTTGTATACATTTACGCCTTCATTCCTCAGCTAGACCCTGAGTTTCTTGAAGACTGAAATCATGTCTTATGCATTTTATGCACAAGGCACAGTGCAGTTCTTTGAACTTGGGATGGCTCAGGAAATACTTGTAGAAGAGTTGATTGCATTCAAGACTACATACACTGAAGCTTTGCCCAGACACATCCAAGGAATAGCCCAGAGGAGTCCCGTCAATAGGTGACCAATATGGGCCTGGTCTCTTCTGTTGGGATACCAACACTGAGTTTAATTTTTAGTTGTTTTCTGGAAACCTTTCATGAGAATCGATTTAGTCCCCAAAAGGCCAACCTTGTGACTTAAACACAGAACCAAACATTATTGTTGAAATAACATTTTTATTCATTACAGAAGTAATTTGTGTTCATTGTGGAAGATTTAGAAAATTCTGAGAAAGTTCTAGGAATATGAAGGAGAAAATACAAAAGCACCCCTAATTCTAGCCCCTGAGGAGTATCTATTGACAACCTTTGATTTGTACAGCCGTTTTTCTCTGCACACATATGCACCACAGATAGACTGTTCACAAGAACGAGATCCCACTCTGCATGCTGTGTTGTAAGCTGTTTTAAAATTGAATGAAAAATGAACATTTAAAAGTGTTGCATTAAGTGGGAAGAATTTTGTCACCTTCAATTCAAATGACTCACTCTAATGACATGGGGAAAAGGCAACTCAATATTTGTTTTGCTCCTTTGCTTTTCTTGGTGCAGGAAGGCGTGAAACAGGGTGGAAAGAGTTCTATGAACTAAGAAACAAGTGCCTTTGTAGCTCCCACGACACTTGGTGACATAGGACTCTTCCATCTTTTCGAGTCTTTGTCTTCTCACCAGTTCACTGAAGGAACTGTGTCCATTAAGGTCCTTTCCTAGCTCCAGGCTCTCGTGAGCTTCAAGTTTCTCCTTATCCCTTCTTTGTCCTTGGTTGCTTTGGAGCCCTCTATGTGCTCAAGAAGGCAGGAGATGTTACTGCTTTTTTTTTTTTTTTTTTTTACTGATTTATGCCAGCGCAGTCCCTGGCAAATAGTTGACACTTAACAAATATTTGTTAATGAATGAATGGATGAAACTCTCATGAATGATGTCCTTTGTCACAAACATCATTCGACCACGTGGTCTTCTTTTGGAAGCACCAAATGGGAATTCTATATTTAGATTCTTGGAATTGGGATAAAAATACAAGTGAGTAACATCATACATCAGTTGGTTAATGGAAAATATTTTCCCATTCTCCAGGTCCCATTTGGCTCCCTCTCTGGCTCCATTAGGGAGATACGGCAAGTTCCACTGGTCTCAGGTCCCTTCTGCTACCCCCGTGTTCTTTCAGACACCCCATTTCCTTTCTGCTTAGGAAAGTCATTCTACACAGACTCAAGCTAGCGCCACCTGGGAAGCCATAAATTGAAAGCAGACCCTCTCAGACTTTAGTGCTCTTAAGAATTGCCTAGGATCTTGTTGTTGTTCAGTCACTAAGTCGTGTCCAACGCTTTGTGACCTCAAGGACTGCAGCGTGAGGGGTTCCCCTGTCCTTTACTAGCTCCCAGAGTTTGCTCCAACTCATGTCCACTGAGTTGGTGATGCCATCCAACCACCTCATCCTCTGGGCATAGTGATCCACATTTTAAATACTTGTTCAGAGTGATTTAGATGCAGGTGGTCTGAAAAAGCACACTTTGAGGAACACTAGCTTAAAATATTTCAGGTGCAGTATTTTGTCAAGCAGACAAGGCCGCCAAGAGAAGGCCATTCGGATATTCCTCATCAAGCATCAGCTTGCCCAAGCTTTGGTTTCCAAGGAGACTGGGACATAACAACACAGTGGTTCTTGTTCATTACAGGGTTACCGTGCCAAGAGCTTTTCTAAGTGCTTTACATACATTATGTTCTTTAGTGCTCTTAAGAGTCCTCTGGGGTAGGTCTTACTATTACCTCCATTGTACAAGGAAACTGAGGCTCAAGAAGTACCTCTGACTTACCTATGGTCAGGTGAAGCTGACGAGAGGATTAAACAATCGAGTGCTACTACTGCCAGGTTAGGGAAACTTAACTCTATTGTTTTTATAACAGCTGGTGAATGCCATCGGCCAGTAGGGAGACTAATTCATATTTTGGTTTACATATTCATGTCTTTCCTCATGTGTGGGTTGCTCTCGGCAGTTGTGACCCTGAAAGACAAAACCACACAGTGGAAGTAACGGAATTCATGTCTCCTCCCCGCGGTAAGACCAGCCCTAGGCTCCGTCCCTGCCGTGTTCTGATGTAGTGTTGCTTTTCCTGAACTGTTCTCTTAGGGAAACTTCTGAGCACTGATTACTCACCAGATAGTTGATGATACTAGGGAATTATTAGGGCTTACCAGGTGGCTCAGTGGTGAAGAATCTGCCTGAAGGAGACACAGGAGACATGAGTCCAGTCCTTGCATCAGGAAGATCCCCTGGAGGAGGGAATGGCAGCCCACTCCAGTATTCATGCCAGGATAATCCCATGGACAGAGGAGCCTGGTGGACTACAGTCCATGGGGTTGCAAAAGAGTTGGATACAGCTGAGTACACACATACACACACAGGAATTATTATTTTTATTACCTTGGGTGTAATACTGACTTTGTGGTTATGTTGAAAGGAGGTTGTATTTAGAGCTCTATACTGAAATATGTTTAAACGAACTACTAGGGGGTTTTGGATTTTCTTCTAAATAATTCAATTTGGGCAGTAGATGAATGAAACAAGATCTGTTTTAGGATGACAGTTGTTAAAGTTGGCTGATGAACATAAAAAAGACTTATTATACTGTTGCCTCTAGTTTTGTATGTTTGAATATTTTCATAATGAAGAGTAAAATCTAATTTCCTGTCTCATGTCCTTTACTCTCTGGAAGTGGATTTAATACGTATCACTACAACGCTTGAGGTTAATAATGGATTAATGTGTGATTGCTGTAAGAGAGAATTTACATTTTTTTTGACCACGTGGCATGTGGAATCTTAGTTCCCTGACCAGGGATGGAACCTGTGCCCCTTGCAGTGGATATTAACCACTGGACTGCTAGGAAAGTCCAGCATTTACATTTTAAACAAGGATCTGCAATGTCTTAACCCAAAGAAGGAAATACTTCAGAAATTTTAGGCATTACCCCAACCTAATAGGAGAAGTATTTGTATTAACTTGAATGTTCTCCTTCCCTACTTTAGTGATCAGGTATAGAATTGAACCTGATTCCTACCTTTGGAGACACTTTTGATCATCATTTTTTTTTCTAATGATGCATTGTAATAACATGGTGTTATGTAATGTTCAAAATGCTTCCATTTGCTACTCCTAGACTGTTATTTCTTTTCTGTGAGTAGACTGTGTATTGTTAAGCATGGGGACAAATAAATGTTGCCAGAGGTTAACTGGATTTAGTTATTGGACTGGTTAATTAATTCTTTTGTTATCTATCCTCCAGACACGAAGCATGCACTGAACACCGTGTGTACATCTTGGTATGGGGCTGGACTGACACGATACATACAAAATACTGCCTGTCCTTGAGGTGCTCACACTTGGGGGCTGTGCTAAGTAAATGAATCTATGAGGCTGAGGGCTTCACAGAGGAGAAGAGACTTGTGCTGGGCCATGCAAAATAAATAGAAGTTCATCCCTTTGCCAGTGAACGTCAGAACGAGAACCCTGGAATTCTGCTGTCTGTTCTGTCCAGCACAATTTCTGGGTGGCAGTTGAGCTTCGCCTTTTGCATTGGAAAAATCTCAATATCCTGTGTTCCTTAGAACTCGGGCAGGATTTTTCTAACAGCCTTAGAGTGATGCCGTCATCTACACTGCACTAAGTGAAGCCGTTCTCTTTGTCTGGGATGCAGGGAGCAGTCTGCTCCTGGAAAGGAACGGGTGGAGGGCAGGCTGCCGCCCAGGGTACCATTCCTGCTAGAATACAGCCCAGGGGCATTCCGTCCCTGCCTGATACAGACGACAGCAGCCTTCCTTCGGTGGCTTTCCAGGTGCTGTGGAGAACCTCACTCCTGTTTACCTGTTCTTGCAGACACTACTCACCTTGTCCCCCACACCCCCCACACTTGCACACAAAGCCACAGACTGACTGATAGGAAAAAAAAAATATCGAAACCTTCCCCCAGCCCCATTCCAAAATGTCAAGTGTCCCAGTTTTGAGAAAAAAAGAAAGCTGAAGAAAGCATGACTCATGACAGGGCTGACAAACAGCTATCTGGAGGTATGCTGGTGAGTCACGGCGTGGAGATCTGCCTTTATGCTGTGGAAAAGACCAGGATTGCGGGAGCATCATGGGACCAGCCAGTAAAATTCCACTACTCTCCGAAGCCGATTTGGAAGTCATTGAAAAACCCTGGGCTTCTTCCAGCTCCAGTCTAGTGCAGGGCTCTGGGTGTCCTCAGGTATGTTGACCTACACAGGAAATCAGAAACAATGATTATTAATAACTGGAACAGAGCCATTATTATCTTTCCATGTCCAGTGCTACGCTGAACCAACCCTGCTCGCTTCTTCGAGCCAGCGAGACCGCTGGATTTTCTTGAAGGGTACTGGGTTGCTAAGCAACAGTGCTGGCAGCATCCATCATGCCCAGCAATGTCAGCTAGCCAGTGTGGCTTCCAGAACACGCCCCCACCCCCACCCCCGGCCCTCCCACCCCTCCCCCACAAAAGCATTCATTTGCATCTAGAGTACAGGACCTGTGCCAGGTGATTCTGTGGATAGAACACCACAGTGCAGCACATGAAGCTCAAATATTGTTTTTGGTTGCAAAGCAAGGCATGTGACGTAGTTGAACATACAGGCTCATTTGTGTATGTTCTACACATAAAGAGTGTAGGCATAATTTAAAAGCCTGCATGTCAAATATCCTGGTGTGTTCTGTCTTTAAATCATTATTTTCCCCTCTCTCTGCCCATACAGCATCTTATTTATACCCTGTTCTGTCCATATCTACCTCCCTCCCTTTGTTCTGTGGTCTCCTGGGTGATAAAGCTATTGTTTGCGCCTAGGGCTGTGTGGACAAAGGGAGCCTCTTTCTACATGGGAGACAGCCCTGTGGTTAACCGTTGGGGGCTGCCGATTACAAGGCCCATCGAGTGGCAGCTTTGCTCCGGAAATGCCCATTTCTCTGGGTGGGGTCTCCACCTGGGCCCCAGCTGTCTGTATCCTTTACTTCCTTTTCAGAGGCAGCAGGCTGAATAAGCTGATTAAATGCCAGAGGCAGAGGGATGGACAGGAAGAGTATCAGCTTTGGGATGAGACAAACCTACATTCAAATCCTTTCTTTTCTCCAACCAGCTCTGGCAGCCTGGCAAGTTTCTCTCCCCGTTTCTGAAAAAGATGTTAATAAAAACCACTTCACTGGGTTTTGGGGAGGGTTGAGTGTGTCAGTGCATTGATATTCCTGGGTTTATTAAGGGACAGATATTACAAGGACTGAGAGTCCTTTGAACTGCAAGGAGATCAAACTAGTCAATCCTAAAGGAAATCAACCCTGAATATTCATTGGAAGGACTGATACTGAAGCTAAAGCGCCAATACTTTGACCACCCGATGTGAAGAGCTGATTCATTGGAAAAGATCCTGATGCTGGGAAAGATTGAAAGCAAAAGGAGAAGGGGATGACAGAGGATGAGATGGTTAGATAGCATCACCTACTCAATGGACATGAATTTGAGCAAGCTCCAGGAGACAGTGGAGGACAGAGGAGCCCAGTGTGTTGCAGTCTGTGGGCTTGCAAAGAGTAGGACGCGATTTTGTGACTGAACAATACAACGACAATTACAAGGATTGAGTGAATCACAGATGATGCTCAGTTGAAAAGGAATTTAAGGTGTCATCTGGTTCAGCCCAACAAAGAATTCTATTTTGCCTACTTTTTCCAGTGGATAATCAAGACAGGATCCAGCTGGATTGCCAAGGTTGATGCTTGGTGATTGGGTTGATTATAATGTCTGTCACCTTCCTTAAAGTTATCTCTTGGTTTTGGGGACCTTACATTGGACCATTGTTCTTCCTTATAAAACTGAACAATGTTGGCTGGCAGGAACCTTTGGTTGACTGTGAGATTTTGGTGGTGGTCAAGACCTGGAATTTGACAGAGGTCTAATAAAGGGTGTTCCCTGGGAACCTAGGGATGACTTTGCTGGGTTTTCCTCCAACAGCTCTGGCAAACTTTATGTTCCCTCTGCTCTGAAGCCATTAAAGCTATGTCTAATGCCCCATTGAGGTTGATCTTTTAAACAAGAAATATGTGGGATGCCTTATCTGAAGGTGACTTTCTAATTTTAGCTTTTAAACCACGACCACTGAAGACAGTTAGTGCCAGCAAGTCCTCCTCAGTTATTACCAAAAGTTCTACTTTTTTTTTTACATTTAAAGATTCCACCTCTCACCCTCAAGAATCTGAACCCTTCACTTAGAGAAACTACTCCGCTTGAAGGAAAGCTGGGCCTTCCTGATCTGGCGTTTCCAGCCAAGGAAGAGCCAAACAGACCATCTCCAGCACTAGCTTGTGGGAGCCACGTCCCACGGTTCGTGGGGCAGCCAGTCCCTTTTGGAGCCTGGAAAGAGGAACAAGGGATCCGTCTAGGTTTACAGCAGGTCAGAGTTGAGGGAGAAGACTGATGAGCAAAGTAAATTCAAAACAGACAGATGGGCCAGTGCATCTGGGAGACTGGTTATGAGGGTGGGGAGGAGGGCTGCCCTGGTGGCCAGGCAGATGGAAATGGGTGAGGAAGGGCCCTTGGGAGTCCTACCAGGGAGGGTCTCTGCTCCTCCTATCCCCACCCAAGGGTGCTTTGGAGCCCCAAACCATGAGGAGGTAGAAAAGATTCCTCCAAAGGCAGGACACTCTGTGCAGTAGAGGTGACACAGAGGCCAGGATCAATGATGAAATATTTACATCTAGAAGTCTGGTCAAGGAACACGAGACAGACTTACTTGCTCTCTGTCCGGGCTTTGTCACTTGACTGTGTCACTTCCAGCAAGTTATTTATTTAACCTCTTGGAGCCTCAGTTTCCTCATCAGGAAAAGTGGGAGATAATAATACATACATTTTGGATTATTTTGAGAAAAATGAGGTAATCCATTTAAAGTTCTTGGGACAGTGCCTGGCATACAAAATACTCCAGAACTTTTAACTCTTATTTGTTGTTGTTTTGGCCTAAGCATCTCTCTGGAAAAGAAGCTGTTTACCCATACATTTTCTTTTGCTATGTGTTAGAAGTGACAGTGGGTTGTAAGAAGCCCAATTCTACCTCAAAGTGTGAAAGCCTTTGATGCTGAAACTCCAATACTTTGGCTACATGATGTGAAGGGCCAACTCATTAGAAAAGACCCTGATGCTGGGAAAGATTAAAGGCAGGAGAAGGAGGGGACAACAGAGGATGAGATGGTTGGATGGCATCACTATCTCAATGGACATGGGTTTGGGTGGACTCCGGGAGTTGGTGATGGACAGGAAGGCCTGGTGTGCTGCAGTTCATGGGATCGCAAAGAGTCGGACATGACTGAGCGACTGAACAACTTCCACTCAACCACAGAGAAGTGGTTTGCAGGAAGCTCACAATCATGGCCTCGGGCCCAGGCTAGCTCCCTGGGAGGAACTACCCTTTCCCCAGCTGGCCAACAATTTTCTTCTTTTGGATGGCCTGGGGACATAGCACCAGGGCCTCATAGGCTGTTGAAACTTAGGATACAAGAAGTGCAAGCTGCACCCAGGTATTAAATCTGTTCTTCCATCACAAGGGTGTGACCTTGAAGGGGATTTCACAAGGACTGTGGAGGTGGAGCAGAAGGGGGGCGTGACTGTTCTCACACCCACCCTCTTTGCACACCTGTCAGCAGGGCTTGACAGCCTCAATTCCAGCCTGGGTCACAGGACCCTGGGGTCTGATGGGGGTGAATAGTTGCTCATCTGAGTGAGGGAGGCCCCACTAATAGCTGCCAACCTCATGGGGCCAGAGATGGGTCCTGAGAGCTGTCAAGCAGTTGGTGTCTGGCCAGGTAGGGCAGCAAGGATGTAGAATGTATTACACCTGGGCCTCTTAGCAGAGGACATGCAGGAAGAGGTGCTTCCCCCACTAAGCTCTCCAGTCTTTTTTGTGTTAAGTGAAAGTATGTTCTCTCTCGCTTTCTCCCTCTCCTCTTCCTTTACAATCAAACATCACATGTAGACTGTAAAAACAGTGTCAGGAAGACTTCATATCTTGGTAGGGACATGGAAAGGGCATGTTGTGATCTATGTGGCCTGGTGACATTTCTGTTGCAAATCCACCTGATGCTCGGATGAGCTGTCAGGTACAGCCTTTTAAGTGAAGATCTGAGATCATAAGGAAGTAAAGGAAATCCCCAGTGGCCAAATGAAGAGGAAATAGCAAACTACAACATCAAGCACATGACAGAAGCAGGGATAACCCGGGGGCGGGATACTGGTTTTGGTAATCTGGCACTCTGGTTTGAAGGTTCATCCATGACATTTGTGTTAGCTTCCAATTTGGGGATATTGTGAATACTGCTGCTTTGAATATTCTAGTACATTAATTTTGATGGAACATAGATATTTCTGTTGGACAAATATATAAGAGAAAAATTATTGGACCTTAGGTATTCATAACGGAGAAGGCAATGGCACCCCACTCCAGTACTCTTGCCTGGAAAATCCCATGGACGGAGGAGCCTGGTAGGCTGCAGTCCATGGGGTCGCTAAGAGTCGGACACGACTGAGTGACTTCACTTTCACTTTTCACTTTCATACGTTGGAGAAGGAAATGGCAACCCACTCCAGTGTTCTTGCCTGGAGAATCCTAGGGATGGGGGAGCCTGGTGGGCTGCCGTCTATGGGGTTGCACAGAGTCAGACACGACTGAAGTGACTTAGCAGTAGCAGCAGCAGTATTCATAAACTCACATTTGGAGGACACTTCTATACAGTTTTTCAAAGTGGTTGACCATTTTAAATTCCTAGTGCATGAGCATTCCAGTTGCTCCATATTTTCCTCAACAGTTGATACTGTCTTTTCTTCTCTGCCTCATTTGAGCCATTCTGGTTAGATTTGTGATTCTATGATGACTAATGAGAATGAATACTTTTTCATAAGTATTTTGGCAGTTTTGTATATGCTTTTATGAAATGCTTGTTCAAATATTTTGTTAATTTTTCTGTTCTTTCTTACTTGATATATTGTTCTTTGTCTACTTCAAATATAGATCTTTGTCAGATATATATATTGCAAGTATCATTTCTCATGACTTGCTTTTTCACTCTCCTAGTGATGTTTTCTGATGAACAGATGTTCCTGAGTTTTAGTTCAGTTCAGTCGTTCAGTCACGTCTGACTTTGCGACCCCATGAACTGCAGCACGCCAGGCCTCCCTGTCATGCTGTCCATCACCAACTCCCAGAGTTCACCCAAACCCCTGTCCATTGAGTCGGTGATGCCATCCAACCTTCTCATCCTCTGTCGTCCCCTTCTCCTCCCGCCCTCAATCTTTCCCAGCATCAGGGTCTTTTCAAATGGATCAGCTCTTCACATCAGGTGGCCAAAGTATTGGAGTTTCAGCTTCAGCATCAGTCCTTCCAATGAACACCCAGGACTGATCTCCTTTAGGATGGACTGGTTGGATCTCCTTGCTGTCCAAGGGACTCTCAAGAGTCTTCTCCAACACCACAGTTCAAAAGCATCAATTCTTCTGTGCTCAGCTTTCTTTATAGTCCAACCCTCACATCCATATGTGACTACTGGGAAAACCATAACCTTGACCAGATGGACCTTTGTTGGTAAAGTAATGTCTCTGCTTTTTAATAATAAAGTCCAATTATCAGACTTTTCTTCATAGCACTTGCTTTATATGACCTATTTAAGAAATGCTTGTTTTTCTCCAAAGTAATAAAGATATTTCCTATGTTTTCTTTTAGAAGCTTTATTATCTTTCATGTTTATATATACAATCCATCTGAAATTCATTTTTTGTATAGATTGTTTTGTATATATATAGGTTGATATTACTTTTCCCCATCTAGTTACCCAGTTGATTCCAACATTGAATTAAAAATTGTATTCTTTCCTCCCTTGGACTGCATTGTCATCTTTGCCATAAATCAAGTGACCATATACATATTGGTCAGTTTCTGAATTCTCTTCCTCTAGTAAGTTTATTTACCCTTGTGACAATATCACATTGTACATTGTTACCTAGCTTTATAATGAGTCTTGATATCAGGTAGAGAGTCTTTTTCTTCAAGCTTGTCTTGGTTCTTCTTGATCCTTTGCATTTACATGTACAGTTTAGAATCAACTTTTTGATATCCATGCATAGTCGCTAAACCTTCTGAGATTTTTTAAAAATTATGACTACTTTGAAAACTCTAACTATATCAAATTATAGAGTGTTTATGTCTTTATAATTTTGAATCTTCCAATGTATGAACATGGAAAAGCTCGTATACAACTTTCATGACATTAATGCCTAGGTGTTTTATTGATGTTACTGTAAATTTCTCATATAGATTCAGGGTTTAAATGTACACTGTACATTAAGTTTGGGAATTCCCAAGCTGAGAAATTAATATAAAACTGTTCCCAAGCAGTACTAATATCCATGAAATGCCTGTGAGAAGCAAATAAAAAACCTCCTCAGAGAATATGCCCTCAATCGAGGGAGCTCTAGATTGCTAAAATAGAAGCATACTAAATATGATTTCATAAACTAAGATCGCAATCCAGAATGAGCTGGGGCCACAGATGACCACTGTGAGATTAGATCCTAACAACTTAAGCTAATAGGACCATCAAATAAATTAAAATAAATACATTTAAAATGAGTAAGGACTTAACAGAAGGTATTAAACATATATAAAGAGAATTAGACATTGTTAAAAAGAATGAAGCCATTCTGAAAAAGGAATCTAATAGGACTACCAAAAAATGAAAAGTATATAGTCATTAAAGAGTCGGTGGACAAGCCACACCAACCTGAAGGAGAATTTGGAAACTGGAAGGTAGAGTAGAGGATATCTCACAGAAGGCAGCTCAGAGAGACTAAGGGATGGGAAATAGGAAAGGTTAAGACCAGTCTATCCTAAAGGAGATCAGTCGTGAATATTCATTAGAAGGACTGATGCTGAAGCTGAAACTCCAGTACTTTGGCCACCTGATGTGAAGAACTGACTCATTTGGAAAAGACCCTGATGCTGGGAAAGATTAAATGCTGGAGAACGGGACGACAGAGGATGAGATGATTGGATGGCATCATCAACTCAATGGACATGAATTTGAGTAAACTCTGGGAGTTGGTGATGGACAGGGAGGCCTGGCATGCTGCTGTCCATGGGGTTGCAGAGTCAGACACGACTGAGTGACTGAGCTGAGCCTTGCTGAGGAGACAAGTAGGATAGGAAGAGATTTTCAATACACGTGTGATGGGATTTTCAAAAAGAAGATAGATCATGAGGGAGAAGCAATTCTCAAAGTGATTATGGCTAAAATTTTTTAAGAATTTATTAAAGACTTGAATCCTAAGAGATCAAGAAGCCCAATAAGTTCTGAGCAGAATTTTAAAAATATATGTCTGTAGCATAAATGGAAAGAAAAATTCAGAAAACTCAACAACCCAATGGAGAAGGAAATGGGAACCCACTCCAGTACTCTTGCCTCAAAAATCTCAAGGACGGAGGGGCATGGTAGGCTACAGTCCATGGGTCGCAAAGAGCCAGACACGACTGAACAACTTCACTTTCACTTTTCACTTTCATGCGTTGGAGATGGAAATGGCAACCCACTCCAGTGTTCTTGCCTGGAGAATCCCAGGGATGGCGGAGCCTGGTGGGCTGCCGTCTATGGGGTCGCACAGAGTCAGACACGACTGAACAACTTAGCAGCAACAGCAGCAACAACAACCCAATAGAAAGAGAAAAAGAGAAAGAAAAAGAAAAGGTAGGGTAAGGAGAAAAGTACAAAATAAAGCAATAGTAATAAGCCTAAATATATGAGTAATCATTGTAAGTATTATATGTAGACTACATTATTCAAGAGTAAATAACATAGTGAGAAAACACATACCAACAGAATACAAATCAAGAGAAAGCTAGTGTAGCTACAATAATATGAGACAAAATAGTCTTTACATATAAAAGCACTAATGGGGAGAAAAATACTCACTACACATAATAAAAGAAACAATTCGTTAAAATCAGTCGCCCTGGGACTTTCCTGATGGCTCAGTGGTAAATAATCTACCTGCTAATGCAGGGGGCATGGGTTCGATCCCTGATCTGGGAAGATTCCGCATGTGGCAGAGTGGCTGAACCCATGCACCACGAGTACTGAGCCCGTGCGCCACAACTACTGAAGCCTACCTGCCCTGGAGCCTGTGCTCCGAAACACGAGTGACCACGGGCAGTGAGAAGCTGAGCACCGCAGCTGGAGAGTAATCCCCGGATACCGCAACTGGAGAAAGTGGGTGTGCATGCTGCAACAAAGACCCAGTGCAGCCGAAAATAAATAATAAATAAATGCATTTAAAGAAAAGAATGGCCACCCACTCCAGTGTTTTTGCCTGGAGAATTCCACGGACAGAGGAGCCTGGTGGGTTCATGGGGTCTCAAAGAGTCGGACATGACTGAGCGACTAACATACACACACACACACACACACACACACACACACACACACACAAGATATAGCCCCCTGGATTGCACCTAACAAGGTCACCTTAAAATTTATATTGCAGAAACTTATATAATTACAGGGAAATATTGGCAAATTCATAGTCATGGTGGGAGATTTTAACATATCCTCCATAGTAATCGATAAAGCAGGAAGACAGAAAATTAGTAAGATTTTAGGAGATTTGAACAATGCGGTGAAAGCCTGCGTGTGTGCTAAGCTAAGTCTCTTCAGTCTTGACTGACTCTTTGCCATATGGACTGTAGCCCACCAGGCTCCTCTGTCCGTGAGATTCTCCAGGCAAGAATACTGGAGCAGGTAGTCATTCCTTTCTCCAGGGGATCTTCCCTACTTAGGGACCAAACCTGGGTCTCTTACATCTCCTGCACTGGCAGGAGCACCACCTGGAAAGCCCATACAGTGAATAAGCTTGAGCAATAGTCATACATGTAGTTCTACACTCAACAATAGAGCATATATGTTCTTTCTAAGCAACTATGGGGAGAAGGCAGTGGCACCCCACTCCAGCACTCTTGCCTGGGAAATCCCATGGATGGAGGGGCCTGCTAGGCTGCAGTCCATGGGATCACTAAAAGTCAGACATGACTGAATGACTTCACTTTCACTTTTCACTTTCCTGTATTGGAGAAGGAAATGGCAGCCCACTCCAGTGTTTCTTCCTGGAGAATCCCAGGGACAGCGGAGCATGGTGGGCTGCCGTCTATGGGGTTGCACAGAGTCAGACACGACTGAAGTGACTTAGCAGCAGCAGCAGCAGCAGCAAGCAGCTATGGAACATTTATAGGAGTTGACTGTATACTAGGCATTTATGTTATAAGGCCATTTTATATAATGTTTAAAAAGTTGTAAGACTATACTGCACAATCTTTGTATTATACATATTAAAATCATGAAACACATGGGAACAATGAAGTCCAAGTTCAGGCTGGTGTTTTTCTGGACATGAAAGGAGGAAAAGGGATGAGAGAAGGATATATTAGGTATATCCAAAAGTATCTGAAGTGCTTTTAAAAATAACTTCAATGCAAGAAACATCAGCTTCCTCTCCTGGTGCAGATTCCTCTCCTGGAGTGTACCCTCTTAAGTCTATCTCTCCCACTGATCACAGCCAACACGCGGACAAAATGAGTCACTACTAGAAGACTCTCAGGTAATAGCAGTCAGATTGGGGAGGGGAGACAAAACTTGAAGAATGACTCATTCAGGGGTAAATGTCTCATTTTTGTTCCTTTCATGTGCCAACTTTGATCAGAAGGCAGTCTAGTTGTGATCATAAATTCTGAGAAAGATCTGATCTTCTGGCCAGAAGACAAGAAAAGGGAGTCCAGAGAGCTATGAAGTAGGATGAGCGAGCTGGATAATCCTTTGTGTGAACCCACGCAAACCTTGAGCTTGGCCCGGAGTTGCGAATATCCAGGGCAGACACTGGCAGAATGTCCAGTGCTGCAAAGGTTTTGACCACTGACCTGACAAAGGGACCCCAGAACCAGAAGACAAGACAGCACTTATGATCTGAACCCAAATGGGTCGGCTGCCTGTATAAATAGAATGAACACAACAGAACAAAAGTCAGCATTCTGTGGAAGTTTTCTGCTTGTTTTAAACAGGATTAGAGTTTTACAGCATAATATTCAAAATGTACAGGGTACAGTGCAAACTTACTTGACATACAAAGAACCAGGAAAATGACACCATTTCTCCAAGGAAAAGGCAATTAATGATGTTGACCCTGAGATGGCGCAGATGCTGCAATCATCAGACAAATACTTTAAGTATATATCATAAATAGTTATTAGAACCAGGCCCATAAGGTAAATACCCTCACATGGAAAGTAGAAGAGGTCAGCAGATAACAGAAACCACCAAAAAAGAGTGCAAGAGAAATTTTAGAGACAAAAATAGTAATATCTGAAATTAAAATATTCCTTGAATGGATTCAGTAGCAGAGTGGAGATGGAAAAGTCAGTCAACTTGAAGATAAATTAAACAACTATTAAATCTGAAGGATAAAGACAAAAATGATTAAAAACAAATTTAATAATCTCAGCAGCTTGTGGAACAATGATAAATATTTCTAACATTCTTGTTGTTGGAGCACCAAAGAAGGGAGGAAGGAAACTAAAGTGGAAACAAATTATGTAAGAATTGATTACTGAGATATCCTAAATTTGGTGAAATATATATATTTGTAGATGCAAGAAACTCAATAGACCTCAAACAGGATAAACAAAATGGGAATTATGCCTAAACACGTCGTAATCAGTTGAAAATGAAATGTGCACTGGGACGACCCAGAGGGATGGTATGGGGAGGGAGGAGGGAGGAGGGTTCAGGATGGGGAACACATGTATACCTGTGGTGGATTCATTTCAATATATGGCAAAACCAATACAATATTGTAAAGTTAAAAAATAAAATAATAAAAAAAAGAAAACGAAATGTGATAGAAAATTCTTGAAAGCAGCCAGAAATAAGTAACATATCATATATGGGGCTTCCCCAGGGGCTCGTTGGTAAAGAGTTGTAAATATATATATACACACACACACATATACACACAAGGAGTGAGTGTGATGGTTGCCTCACACTCCCTTGCGTACATGCATGCTAAGTTGCTTCAGTAGACTCCGACTCTTTGTGATCCTATGGACTGCTCTGTCTATGGGATTGCCCAGGCAAGAATACTGGGGTGGGTTGCCATGCCCTGCCCCCAGGGGATCTTCCTGACCCAGGGATCGAACCCACATTTCTTATGTCTCCTGCATATATATATAGGGGAACTATGACTGAGGATTTGTCACAAGAAACCACAGAGGCCAGAAAACATTAGAATAGTAAAGTGGTTAAAGAATTGTTTGCCCAGAATTCTGTTATCTAGAGAAAATATCCTTTAGGAATGATCAGTTCAGTTCAGTTAAGTCACTCAGTTCTCTTCGACTTTGTGACCCCCATGGACTGCAGGATGCCAGGCCTCCCTGTCCATCACCAACTCCTGGAGCATGCTCAAACTCAAGTCCGAGTCAGTGATGCCATCCAACTATCTCATCCTCTGTCGTCCCCTTCTCCTCCCACCTTCAATCTTTCCCAGCATCAGGGTCTTTTCCAGTGAGTCTGTTCATCAGGTGGTCAAAGTATTGGAGCTTCAGCTTCAGCATCAGTCCTTCCAATGAATATTCAGGATTGATTTCCTTTAGGATTGACTAGGTTGATTTTCTTGCAGTCCCATGGACTCTCAAGAGTCTTCTCCAACACCATGGTTCAAAAGAATCTCTTCTTCAGCACTCAACCTTCTTTATAGTCCAACTTTCACATCCATACTTGATTACTGGAAAAACCATAGCTTTGACTAGACAGACTTTTGTCAGCAAAGTGATGTCTCTATTTTTTAATTTGCTGTCTAGATTGGTCATAGTTTTGCTTCCAAGGAGTAAGCATCTTTAATTTCATGGCTGCAGTCACCATCTGCAGTGATTTGGGAGCCCAAGAAAATAAAATCTGTCACTGTTGCCATTGTTTCCCCATCTGTTTGCCATGAAGTGTGGGACCCGATGCTGTGATCTTAATTTCTTTAATGTTGGGTTCCAAGCAAGGTTTTTCACTCTTTTTCATTTTCATCAAGAGCCTCTTTAGTTCCTCTTCACTTTCTGCCATAAGGGTGGTGTCATCTGCATATCTGAGGTTACTGATATTTCTCCTGGTAATCTTGATTCCAGCTTGTGCTTCTTCCAGCCCAGCATTTTGCATGATGTACTCTGCATATAAGTTAAATAAGCAAGGTGACAATATACAGCCTCAATGTACTCCTTTCCCAATTTGGAAACAGTTTGTTGTTCCATGTCTGGTTCTAACTGTTGCTTCTTAACCTGCATACAGATTTCTCAGAAGGCAGGTAAAGTGGTATGGTATTCCCATATCTTGAAGAATTTTCCACAGTATGTTGTGATCTACACAGTCAAAGGCTTTGGCATAATCAATAAAGCAGAAGTAGATGTTTTTCTGGAACTCTCTTGCTTTTTCTATGATCCAATGGATGTTGGCAATTTGATTTCTGGTTCCTTTGCCTTTTCTAAAACCAGCTTGAACATCTGGAAGTTCATGGTTCACGTACTGTTGAAGCTTGGCTTGGAGAATTTTGAGCATTACTTTGCTAGCATGTGAGATGAGTGCCATTGTGTGGTAGTCTGAGCATTTTTTGGCACTGCCTTTCTTTGCGATTGGAATTAAAACTGACCTTTCCAGTCCTGAGTCCACTACTGAGTTCTCCAAATTTGCTAGTATACTGAGTGCAGCACTTTCACAGCATCATCTTTGAGGATTTGAAATAGCTCAACTGGAATCCATCACCTCCACTAGCTTTGTTCATAGTGATGCTTCTTAAGGCCCACTTGACTTTGCATTCCAGGATGTCTGGCTCTAGGTGAGTGATCACACCATCATGGTTATCTGGGTCATTAGATATTTTTTGCACAGTTCTTCTGTGTATTCTTGCCTCCTTTTCTTAATATCTTCTGCTTCTAACAGTCCCTACCATTTCTGTCCTTTATTGTGCCCATCTTTGCATGAAATGTTCCCTTGGTATCTCTCATTTTCTTGAAGAGATCTCTAGTCTTTCCCATTCTATTGTTTTCCTCTATTTCTTTGCATTGATCATTGAGGAAGGCTTTCTTATCTCCCCTTGCCGTTCTTTGGAACTCTGCATTCAGATGGGTATAGCTTTCCTTTTCTCCTTTGCCTTTTGCTTCTCTTCTTTTCTCAGCTATTTGTAAAGCTGAGATAAAGCTATTTGTAAAGCTCCTCAGATAACCATTTTGCCTTTTTGCAGTTCTTTTTCTTGGGGATGGTCTTGATCCTTGCCTCCTGTACAATAGGTCCATAGTTCTTCAGGCACTCTTATCTATCAAATCGAATCCCTTGGATTTATTTGCCGCTTCCACTGTATAATCATCAGGGATTTGATTTAGCTCATACCTGAATGGTCTAGTGGTTTTCCCTATTTTCTTCAATTTAAGTCTGAATTTGGCAATAAGGGGTTCATGATTTAAGCCACAGTCAGCTCTGGGTCTGAGTCTGAGTCTGTGTGACTCTGAGAAACTACTCAAGCTCTCTGGGTCTGGTTCCTGTGGGGTGAAGAACAAAGAATGAGACCTCTGACATTGCATCTCAGTCACCTGCTGAGTTACCTGAAGGGTCCATGGAGGAACATCTGGAGAAGCACCTGGAAACGGAATAAGAGCCACGTGGGGGCCTCATTTCACTCCCTCAAGTGTGTGCCTGCTAAGTTGCTTCCGTTGACTCTGACTTTGGGACCCCATGGACTGCAGCCTGCCAGGCTCCTCTGTCCATGGGATTCTCCAGGCAAGAATACTGGAGTGGGTTACCATTCCCTTCTCCAGGGAATTTTCCTGACCCAGGGATTGAATCTGTGTCTCTGAAGGTCTCCTGCGTTGGCAGGTGGGTTCTTTACCACCTGGTGGTAAAGAATTCTAGTGACACCTGGGAAGCCCTTCTCCCTTACAGAGACTGAAACAGTATCAGTCAGGCTCAGGCAATTCATCAAACGATAAATACATCAAGCTCTTATTAGAATTCACAGGTGCATCGGACGGGAGCCCAATGGCAACTCATCTCATGACTGAACCTGGGGGACCCATGTGTTCCCTAGGGGAGCTCCTCACCAGTCCTTGTCCCCTTTCCCGACTGTAGGCCTGTGATCCCATTCTTCCTGGCCGCTCCCATGGAATTCCCAACATACCTCCATCTCTGAGCACTGGCAGTTCTACCCCAGAGGCCAAATGGAGGGTGACAGAATTCCAGGGAAGTGGCCGCACCCACTGGCCCAGCCCCTGCCCTAAGGATGCCGAACAGTACTTGCATTCCCCAGGATAATAAAGCTTCCTGGGGAAGAAGGATTAAGTAAGGATTAATAGCCCACTGGGCACATGACCACACTGCCTTCTGCAGAACAAAAGATGTTTGTGTGTCTTCTCTTCCTGTATAATAACATCATAACTGCCTGGTGAATATCCAGCTCAAGGAAAAGGAAGAAGATGTTTGCTGATACGGCTGGAGCTGGAGCTGGAGCTGTAGCCGCAAATGCATGAAGACTCTTCTTGATGGTGGTTTTCAGCCTGACACCTCCCAGCATCATAGGGTAACTACGTACTACAAGCGCATGTGCTCAGTCGTGTCCAACTCTTTGTGAGCCCCCCATGGACTGCAGCCCGCCAGCCCCCACTGTCCATGGGATTTTCCAGGCAAGAATACTGGAGTGGGTTACCATTTCCTTCTCCAGGGGATCTTCCCATGTCTCCTGTGTCTCCTGCATTGGCCGGTGGATTCTTTACCACTCAGCCACCAGGAAAACACTATTAGATCTCTGGTCGGTAAAAATAATAATCTTCCCACTTGGGAGAAATTAATCCACATCAAGGTCAAACAAGGTCAGCAAGCCTTGACACTATGATTATGAGCATCTAGGTGTCTTTTTCTGTGGGGGGGCATGGCTTGTGGGATCTGATGGGATCTTAGATCCCCGATCATGGATTGAAACCAGCTCAACTGCAGTGAGAGCCCCGAGTCCTAACCACTGGACTACCAGGGAAACCCCTGAGTCTTTTTCCTGGAGCATCTTCTGCCTTCCTCTGAACT
This sequence comes from Tragelaphus eurycerus, assembly GCA_935064755.1. NCBI lineage: Eukaryota > Metazoa > Chordata > Mammalia > Artiodactyla > Bovidae > Tragelaphus > Tragelaphus eurycerus. The sequence goes on from CAKXYN010000009.1 coordinate 47,120,825, forward strand.
TTGCTCCTGGAGTCATTCTGTGGCCAAGATCACTGGCAACTGTAGCCAGCTCAGCCCTTAGTCAATCCTTAGTCCACAGCAGCCCTGGCTCTGTCATCCTTTTTTTTTTTTGTAGATTTAAATATATTTCTGTTAATCAAATTACAAACAAATGAAACAAAGCAAAACAACCAAAAAAAAAAAAAAACCATAACAAAGACCAAAACATTAGTAAATAGGGATCAGATCAGATCAGTCGCTCAGTCGTGTCCGACTCTTTGCGACCCCATGAACCCGCAGCACGCCAGGCCTCCCTGTCCATCACCAACTCCCGGAGGTCACTCAGACTCACATCCATCGAGTCAGTGATGCCATCCAGCCATCTCATCCTCTGTCGTCCCCTTCTCCTCCTGCCCCCAATCCCGCCCAGCATCAGAGTCTTCTCCAATGAGTCAACTCTTTGCATGAGGTGGCCAAAATACGGGAGTTTCAGCTTTAGCATCATTCCTTCCAAAGAAATTCCAGGGCTGATCTCCTTCAGAATGGACTGGTTGGATCTCCTTGCAGTCCAAGGGACTCTCAAGAGTCTTCTCCAACACCACACTTCAAAAGCATCAATTCTTCGGCGCTCAGCTTTCTTCACAGTCCAGCTCTCACATCCATACACGACCACAGGAAAGACCATAGCCTTGACTAGGCGAACCTTTGTTGGCAAAGTGATGTCTCTGCTTTTGAATATACTAGGGATAAGAGGCATTAAAAATATTGTCATACTAACTGCCATGGTAAGTAGAATAGCATTGTGTGTTTAGAAAATAAACTGGGCTTGTGAAAATAACTTTTCTTTTTTTTATATCTTTACGTACGTGTCCTAGAAAAATATATTTTTTTCCTCATGCTTTTGCTCCCTTTAACATGGTCGTTGTTCAGTCACTGAGTTGTATCCAACTCTTTGTGACCCGCTGGACTGCAGCAGGCTAGGCTTCCCTGTCTTTCACCGTCTCCCTGAGTTTGCTGAAACTCAGGTCTGTTGAGTCAGTAATGCCATCCAACCATGTCATCTTCTGTTGCCCTCTTTTCCTCCGTCTTCAATCTTTCCCAGCATCAGGGTCTTTTCTAAGGAGTTGGCTCTTCACATCAGCTCACCACAGTATTGGAGCTTCAGCCTCAGCATCAGTCCTTCCAGTGAATATTCAGGGTTGACTCCCTTTAGGATGGACTGGTCGGATCTCCTTGTGGCTGTCATTCTTAATTGCGTCCATCAGTAGAGACTGACCAGTGGGAGGGCAATCTCTCCCTTTTCCAAACTAAATGGCATTTATTGAACTCTACTAGGTGCATTTGCCTTTAAAAATTTGTGTGTCCTGGGACTTCCCTAGTGGGACTTCCCACTTCCCTAGTCCAGTGGCTAAGAATCCATCTGCCAACGCAGGACATGTGGGTTCAATTCCTGGATGGGGAACTAAGATCCCACATGCTGCAGAGAAACTGAAGCCTGCGTGCCACAACGAGAGAAAGCCTACACACCACAAGCCAGAGCCTGAGTGCCGTAACTAAGAGCCAGCACAGCTGAAAATAAAAAACTAAATAAAAACAAACTTCTGTGTCCTTTCGGATAGGAGTTACTATCTTAATAAATGAGTACGGAAGGCTGAAATGCCCCCCTAAGACGTCCATGCCCTCATTCCTGGACTCTGTGACTATTACCTTATGTGGAAAAAGAGCTGTTGCAGATGTGATCAACTTAAAGGTCTTGAAGTTATTATCCTGGATTATCCAGATGGGCACTAAATACCATTACAAATCTTCTTATAAAAGGAAGGTGGAGGGAGGGACTTCACTGGTGGTCCAGTTGTTAAAACTCTAGGCTTCCACTGCAGGGGGCATGGGTTCGATCGCTGGTCAGGGATCCAAGATCCCACATACCACAGGGCATGGCCAGAAAGAAAGAAAAAAAAAAGGTAGGTGAGGGGGGATTCGACAGGAAAGAAGGCAATGTGACCACTGAAGCAAGATGTTAAGCTGCTGGCTTTGAAGATGGAGGAGGGAGCCAAAACCTACGAAATGCAGGAAATGTGGCATTCGAAGCCGGAGGAAGCAAAGAAACTGACGCCCCGCTGGAGCCCCCGGAAGGACCATGGGCTGCCAACAGAGCGCTGAAGCCCAGTGAAGTCAGCTGCAGAACTTCTGATCTCCAGAATTCTAAGAGGACAAATGAGTCTTATTTCAAGCCCACGTTTGTGGTAATGTACAGCAGTAGGAAACTAACAAAATGAGTAAACAGAGAGCTTTACTGTAAGTCGCTTTGAGCCACCCAGCAGGTAAGTGCAGCTGGAATTCACACTCTGGCCTTTCGATTCTAAGCCTCACATTCTTTCTGCTATTTCATGCTGCTTCTGAGACTGCAGCAGTTTAGGTGCAATAATTGGAAAACAGATAAATTAAGTAAGCATGCAAGTGTGTGTGTGTGGCTTCCCCGGTGGCCCAGCGGTAAGGAATCTGCCTGCCATGCAGGAAATACAGGTTCGATCCCTAGGTTGGGAAGATCCCCTGGAGGAGGAAATGGCAACCCACTCCAGTATTCTTGCTTAGAGAATCCCCATGGACAGAGGAGCCGGCGGGCTACAGTCCATGGACTTGCAAAGAGTTGGACACGACTGAGCAACTGAACACGTGTGTGTGTGTGTGTGTGTGTGTGTGTGTGTGTGTGTGTGTGCGCGTGTGTGCATGCACACAAGGCATGTGGGACACTAGCAAGAGGAGAGGGAAGCATCTGAAAGAGAGCATATCATCGAATTGCATTCATTCCTCAAACTATAGCCAATAGGAAATTGAGATGCACCAAATAAAAACGTGACTAGGACCAGTAGCTTTTAAAAGGTGTCATGAAGCTCAGGTTTGGGCTGTGTTTTTCTCTGCCCACATTGCAGTCCTCATAGTGTGATATAAAGTGATGGCCTTCTCCATCCCATGTGCTCACCTCCAGCAGTGGACTAAAAGTAAGGTTTGCAAGAAAGCAAAGATCCTTGAGAGTCCTGCTAAATAACAGAATGTGAGTAGTATGGAATCGCAGCCAGGGCTGCAATAGGGGAGGTCCTGAACTTCAACATTTGGCTTTCCTGAAGGAGGTGAGAAGGCAAGCTCATCGATGAATAGATGCTGGTCACCTTTGTGCCAGAGCCCAACCTTGACATCTGTTCACCTGACCTTGTTGAATTTTCTCTTTCATTTTTAGCTCTTCTGAAAACCCAGAAAGGGTAGACTGAGAAAGTTATCTCATTTCACTTAACAAGGACTCTGAGGCCCAGAGAGGTGAAGGAATGTATCCAGTGCTTACTAGAAGGAACGGGGAAAGCATCTCTTTCTTTCTGAAAGCTCTCCAAGAAGAATTGCAACTATCTGTCCTGGGTTCATCTTCTGAGAAAGCAATTTATCAGCAAAGTCTTGCTGAGCTATCAGTGATCTTTACATGTGAAAATGTCGCTACATGCTACTCTCTTTGATACAGAAATTTTGACTTCACTTAGCTTTAATAATCTATACGTTTATGTACAAATGATGTCAATTTAGATGCATATTGTTCAGTCGCTCAGTTGTGTCCAACTCTTTGTAACCCGTGGACTATAGCACTCCAGGTTTCTCTGTCTAGGATGCACTTTAGTTGGACACAATATCATGGTATTATCTGAGAGATCACGGCACACTTCGTGTCCTGGGTTGAAGAAAAAAAAACAAAAGTCAAAGACCCCTAGCCAGAAGATGACAGTGTGTCAAAGCATAATATGATGGGCTTTTATTTCTACTTTTGGCACCTTTACCTTGGGGAAACATACCGTGTAACAAACACTGAGAAAGGTGAGTTGGGAAAGTCTCTTTAGTTGATTAAGCACCCTCATTCTTTTCCAAGGCTCCCTCCACCTCAAAAACTCTGAAATCCCCTTATCAGCTCTTGGGAGGACAACAGAAGGAAACACGCACTTTCTAAACCCTTAATCCTATTCCCACCTAACCTCCCCTGCTGACTGTGCCAGGCTTCCTGTTTCTTTAACTCAGTCTCCACTGCTGGTTTTAAAGCCACCAACACCTCCTCTGTTGCCAGGGCTTTTCTGTAGCTGGGACTCGCTTGGCTTTGTTGTTGAATTCGGTTGTGCCAGGTCCTAGAGCATGTGGGCTCTAGTTCCTTGAACAGGGATCCAACTTGGGCCCCCTGCATTGGGAGTGAGGAGTTTTAACCACTGGACCACCAGGGAAGTCCTGACTTGTTTTAATTAGAAGATTGAGGTGGAGAGCTGTGTGAAGCTCACTTTGAGGGACCAGTGTGGAATCAAGGTAGATTATGGATAACCTGGGTGGCCATCCTCCACTGAGACGAGGTCCTGCCAATACCACAGCATGTGCTTGGCTCATGAAGCGGCAACGGCAAGATGTGCTGGGGAGAGCTTTGCTTGGGGCCTTCTTCTTTCACTTAGCAGGTCCTCATGGATGCCAACTGTGTGCCAGACAAGACTGTAGGAGTTTGGGGGCTTTCCTGGTGGTCCAGTGGTTAAGAATCTACCTGTCAATGCAATGGACACAGGTTCAATCCCTGATCTGGGAAGATCCCACGTGGGCAACTAAGCCTGTGCACCACAGCTCCAGAGCCCGAGACCTGCAACTATGGAAGCCCATGAGCCTAGAGTCTGTGCTCTGCAAGAGAAGTCACTGCAACGAGAAGCCTGAACGCTGGAACTAGACAGTAGCTCCTGCTCTCCACAACTAGAGAAATCGCATGTGCAGCAACAGAGACCCAGCACAGCCATGAATAAATCAATCTTTCTTTTTTTTTTTTTTTAAAAAAAAGGAAGGTGGGAGTTTAAATACCATGGAAGAGGAAACCTAGTGGCACCCCCAACTCTAATTCCCTAAACCAGAGGACTTTGCCATGGGAAACACGCTTATTTTGTCAATGACATCTACTGAAAAAGAATTGGAGGCCAGGGAAGAAGTGGGCATCCCTACAGGCAGGAAGAATCACCAGTTACCTTAGCATGTCCCTGGCTTCTCTTCACAGTTGACAGCTTGATGGCATTAGACATTATCTTCTACAGCGATTTCTATAAACTTGACTGTTTCAAGTTGTTATTTTGGGAAACTCTGATTAAATTTTGATGGGCTAAAAGTGCACTATCTTAAATCCAGCTAAACGCAGAGATTCCCAGGTTGGGTTGGAGGCATGCACTGGGACTGGTGGCAAGTTGTTCAAAATTCAGTAACTACTCTGTTTGGTTAAATTCAACAGGTAGTTACTGAGCCGGGCTGTGGCCAGGCCGTGCAGAGTCCAGAGTCTACTCTTTACCTCTGACCTCATGGAGCTCCCAATCTAGTGAGAAAGACACGTTTAAGTAGGGAATCACAAGTATGATGAGGTTTACAGAGTGTGCTATAAATAGCAAGGGGATTAAAGCTAATCTAGAGGGCCAGCTGCTGCTGCTGTTGCTGCCACTGAAGCAAATGGAAGCCAGAAAGAGAAGGGAAAAAAAAAGCAGGAAATTTGCCTGAAAAAAAGTAATAATAGCCTGGAGGCCACACACAATGGGGACCAAGTTTCCCCCCTCCCCACAAGTTCCAATGAAGCATCCTTTCATTTTTATTTTGTGAGATTGAAGCAGTAATAGCTGGGTGTACAAAGAATTTCCTGTAGATTAAATGAAGCTGGAAGGAGTTGATAGACTTCAGGCAGCGATTTGGGCTATTAATCGAAGCCAGTCATTCATTAACCCTCAGGAAGTTTTCTGTGCCAAAGTCATTATTATTATTATAAACTAAACCCCAAGCCTCAAATGGGTGTATGGCTACTTTTCTCTCCAGGATGTTCAATATATGAGTCACCCAGGGAGCTTGAATCATTTCCTAAATTCCCTTCTGGTTCGTGGGGAGTTTGGCTTTGTACCATGCCCTGCTGCTGCGGGAATCCAGCAAAAGCCCTCTCGAAAGGTAACGATCACTCCTGCCTCTTTAATGAGGTCCTGAGAGGCTCTGGTAGGCAGCTGATGGTCTCCTAATTTTGGTTCTTCTATCCTTTCATGCTGTAATATTGTAGCTGGCAACATGGCCGTCTGGCTAAAGACTGCGTTTCCCAGGCTCCTTTGCAGTGGACTTGGTCATGTGACCAGGGAACAGTTGGCAGAAGTGAGGGGAGTCATTTCTTGACCTGGCCCTCAAAGAATTGGAAGGACGATCCCCTCTCCATTCCCAATCCTTTCCACCTTTCCTTTGCTGGAAGGAGATGACAGGCATTGGAGCAAGCTCCTTAGAACACAGATATGGTCCAGTAGCCATTGAGGAAGTAAGCTGACCAAACAGCCCTGAACTGCTGACTGTTACATGGGAAAGAAATGCCCATTTAGCACTTGAAGGGGAAGATAAATAAAAGAACATCTACTGAGACCCTGTGATATTTCCTAACACATGTAATCTTATCTAATCTTTATCATAAAACTAAGAGGGGTATAATTTTACCCCATTTTACAGACAAGGAAAGTAAGGCCAACACGACCTAAATAATATCCCAAGTTGCTGCACTCCACAGCAGAAACAAGATTTAAATCTAGGTTTGTCTGACTTCAGAGCCCATGTTTCATTGTTTGTTTTGTTCCATTTTTAATTGAGGTCTGTCTAACCTGTAACATTATACTTGTTTCAGGTGTACAACATAATGATTCAATATTTTTATATATTGCAGAACAGACCACCATAATAAGCCTAGTTAACATCCATCACCATCTATAGTTAGAAACTTTTTTCTTGTGATGAAAACTTCTAAGATCTACTGTCTTAACATCTTCCAACTGTGTAATACAAGGTTGTTGACTATAGTCACCATGCTGCACATTACGTCCGTCACCATGACTTATTTTAAAACTGGAACTTTGTACCTTTTGATCCCCTTCAGCCATTTCACCCAACACTCTGCCTCCCTGACTCTGGCAATTACCAATCTTCTCTTTGTATATATGAGTTCTGTTGGTTTTTTTTAGATTCCACATATAAGTGAGATCATGTGATATTTGCCTTTCTCTGTCTGACTTATCTCATTCGCCATGATGCCCTCAATGGCAATATTTCACACTTTTTTATGGCTGAGTAATATTTACTTATGTACATATAGAGAAAGTATGAGATTGTATGTATGTAAATGTTTTCTGTATGCACTCATCTGTTGGTGGATACTGAGTTTGTTTGCATGTCTTGGCTATTGTAAATAATGCTGCAGTGAACATTGGAGTGCATATAGCTTTTCAAATTAGTGTTTTCATTCTCTTCAGGTAAATACCCAGGAGTGGAATTGCTGGATCATATGGTAGCTCTATTTTTAATTTTTTTGAGGAACTTCCATATTGTCTTCCCTAGTGTCTGCACCAATCTATACTCCCACCAACAGTGCGAGAGTGTCCCCTTTCTCCATACCCTGGACCACACTGGTTATTTCTTGTCTTTTTAAAATACTATAATAACCATTCTAACAGGTGTGAGATGACAACTCACTGTGGTTTCGATTTGCATTTCCCTGATGATTACTGATATGGAGCATCTTTTCTTCTATGTCTCAGTCATCTGTATATTGTCTGTGAAAAAAATGTCTCTTCATATCTTCTGCCCATTTCTAAAATCAGATTACTTGGTATTGATCTGTATGAGTTCTTTATATATTTCAGATATTAGGCCCTGATCAGATATAAGATTTGCAAATATCTTCTCCTATTCGGTAGGTTGCCTTCTCATTTTGATGGTTTCCTTTGCTGTGCAGAAGTTTTTCAGTTTACTGTCAGAACCCACATTTTATCAGCTGCTCCCAAAATAAGAAATAAGCTGATCTGTAGGCTGGGGAATTTTTCATCCAAGTCTTTGACTGGAATACAAAACACCTGGTTTATGGAAATATCCAGGAGAAAAGGTTTCATAAATGTTCTTTAAAAAGCGGTGCTTTGCATCATTTATGGAGAGAAAATGTCTTTTGTTAGCATGGTGAAAAAAGGGCTGAGATTATGATTGCTGTTCTCCTTCCCTGTTCCTTTGAGAAGCTGTTGCTCCCCAAGCTGGTGTGGTTCTGAGCCTCAGTGCCCCCAAGGAGGTGGCGACAATGATGCAGTTCTGGCCAATCAGGGGCCTCCCCAGCTCCTCCCAACCTAGAAGGGCAAGGGAAGGACATGTGACCAAGTAGAGCCAGCCAGCTTGTCCACAATTCACATGTCCCTGCTGCGAGAGAGAGATGCTTCCTTTGCCCCCCTGGGCATCACGCCATGAAGACCTGGGAGGGAGGCATCACGTTTCTCTGGCGGAGGACCCAGGATCTGCAGCCAGAGCTGGAAGGAATGCTGTCTGGGAGGGCCAAGCTTCAGGGGCCAAGGCTGCTGCTGCTGCTAAGTCGCTTCAGTCGTGTCCGACTCTGTGCGACCCCACAGACGGCAGCCCACCAGCCTCCTCCGTCCGTGGGATTTTCCAGGCAAGAGTACTGGAGTGGGGTGCCATTGCCTTCTCCGTCGGGGGCCAAGGGGTGGTGGACAAATTCCCAACACTGTTCATCCCCGAGCAGAAATACTACATTAATAAGTAAAATCCCCCTTTGTCCTAAGCTGGACTGGGTTTGCTTTCTCTTATTTGCCAATTAAAGCCTCCTAATACTATAGGCAAGTGGGTCTGAGTGCAAAAAGCAAGCTCACAATTTTAATACTTATATCTTTATATGTATTTCTCTATCTTTATTCTTAGATAATATTATATATGGAATTTATTATTATTTATTGTAGTCATCACTTTCACTTTTATGCATTGGAGAACGAAATGGCAACCCACTCCAGTGGAGAATCCCAGGGACGGGGGAGCCTGGGGGGCTGCTGTCTATGGGGTCGTACAGAGTCGGACACGACTGAAGCGACTTAGCACCAGCAGCAGCGTTGTAGTCATAAGGGCTTCCCTGATGGCTGAGCGCTAAAACATCCACCTGCCAATGCAGGAGACATAGGTTCAGTCCCTGGGTCAGGAAGATCCCCTGGAGAAGGAAATGGCAACCCACTCCAGTATTCTTATCTGGGAAATCCCATGGACAGAGGGGCCTGATGGGCTACCGTCCATGGGGTCGCACAGAGTTGGACACGACTGTAGTGACTTAGCAGCAGCAGCAGCAGCGGATATGTTTATATATTTATTGATTATTTTCACATTTACAGTCTATATCGTATTATTATGTATTTCATAAATTTTATAAATTCTGAGAATTTCAGGCATACTCCGTTTTCAAATGAAACCACAAAGACAAATACCAGCATGAACTCTTTGGAACTGCCATCTTTTCATCTGGCTCCTGTAGAATGGTTTTCTGTGTATTTCATAAATACGGTCTAGTCCCCATTTTTAGCTTGTAAGTTCCCAAGGATGCAGATGGTAGCTTCTGACTTAATCACCAGACCCCCGCCACCATGAAATGTCAGCTGTGTGTACATTTCAGAGTCTGTAAATGTGTCTTTCTACCTGAATTGCCATTTTTGTCTAACAAAGCTCATCCTATGATTAACCACTTTCATTTTCTCTTCTTCTTTAAAGGTGTTACTCAAAATGGATTTCCCTAGCTTTTCACAGCTTTCTAGACTCTGGCCCCAAGTTAAGACTATTTTTCCATCTCTTTCCTCTGGGGCCAGTCCTCGTGTGTGGACACATTCGGGGGTAACTTGAGGGCTTCGGGGTCCCTACCTATCCCAGGGCCTCACCCCTTGCTTCCTGAGGTTTAAGAGTCCTTCTTGGTGGGGACTACCCTGTGGGGCCAGTGGTTAAGACTCCACACTTCCGCTGCGGGGAGCACGGATTCAATCTCTGGTCAGGGAACTAAGATCCCGCATGCTGTGTGGTGAGGTCAGGAATAAACAAACACATCCTTATTGTTTATAAAGAAAGTCCTTCTTGGTGGAGCACTGCCTCTCAGGCTTCAGAGATGACTTAAAAGGGACTCCACCTAGCCAAGGGATGAATTATCTATGGAGTGCCTACTGTATGCCTGGAAGTATGATTTTCACGTGAAATAAAAATAGGGGGGAGGGTTTATTCAGAATGTATTAAGGATTTCAAGATATGAACAGCAGAGCATTAAACCAAGTGCAGGGCCCTCTGAGCACAAGGCCAACTTGGCTGCCTGCAAGCTGGCTCTGCTGGAAGTGTTTCAGGAGCCAGGGATACAAGGGTGACAACGTAAACAAACACTCCTACCCTCGTGGAGTTACATTCCAGCAAGAAGAGGGAGACAATACATAAAAAAGATAGCAAAATGAAACTAGTAAGTTTCCCCTAAACAAAAACAAAAATCAGAATAATAGAAGATCATCTGTGCTATGGGGGACATAGATCAGGAAAGTGGGGTAGGGGGACGTCAGGGATCAGGGAAGGGGGTTATTTTCTATTTTCATTAGGATGATCAGGAAAGACCTCACCAAGAAGGGGGATTTGTGTAAGGAGACAAGGGATGCTCCAAGCAGATACATAGGGGAAAGACTTCCAGGCAAAGGGAACAGCAAACAGAGGCTTTGATTGGGGGAGCAAGCTCCCCGTGACAAAGGAAGAGCATATGGTGGGAGGGGAGTTAGCAGGGCAGAGCAGCACCAGGTGACATCAGAGAGAAGACTCAGAAGGATTCCATCTGAGGCCATGGCCATTATCCACGTGGCAGATGCAGGTAGCTTGAAGCAGGGAGGGACGGGGAGATGGTGAGAAGCGATCAGGCTGAGGATGCCTTTGGAGAGTAGAGCCCGAAAGGAGAAGCATCGGATGGGAACAAAGCTGACTTCAAGCTCCTTGGCCTGAATAGTGAGAAGAAAGGTGCCATCCACCAAGAGGAGAAGTGAGTAGGGAAGGGCAGTTTGGGGGCATCTGAGGAGCTCAGTCTTGAACAAGCTTTGTCTGAGATGCCCCTTTGCTGCTCCAACAGAGGCACTCAGAGGGCAGCTGGAGATATGAATTTTGGAGTCAGGGGGTGGGGTCCAAGCGGGAGATGCCCACATGGGCGTCGTCAGAGGTGACATAGGACACAAGGGGAAGGACCCTCTGAGAACTTCGGCCCACCTGGAGATGAGACACACACAGACACTTCTAGCAGAACTGGGTGTTGGCGTGACGAGGCAAAAGAGACAAACACAAGAAAAGGATTGTTAAAAGTCACGTGTCAGAAGGTGAGGAGTGGCCAGGTCCAAGCCTGGAGGAATGAGGATGAGGAAACAAGACAGACTGGCCGGAACCGGAAATGCTGAGCCCGAGAGGCCGAGCAGAGAGGGCACCCGGGCGGCTCCCTGATCACTCAGGAGCCACCTCTCAACCAGCAGCAGGTCTGGTGCATGACAGCTCTGAAATGCCTGCCAGGTTGACCCAATCCTTTCCTTCTTTGTTACCAGCACCACAGGGAAAAACAGAACTCACCTCTGCTCTAACTTGCCTCGGATGCTGCCTCTTCTCAGGAGTACCTGGTCTTAGAGTATAAATCACATCTCATCCATCACCTGTTTAAAACCTACATTTATAAACTTCTCATTGCATTTCAGCTTTAGGTGAGTTCTTTTTTTTTTTTTTTTTAACCCACAAATGCAATTTTTTCTGGTTCTAAGCTCAACGTGATAATAATCAGATGTGACATTTTTCTTTCTGTAACATTTTTTATTTTGTATTGGTTTTTTGTTGTTGTTCAGTTGCTAAGTCATGTCCAACTCTTTGCAACCCCATGGACTGCAGCACACCAGGCTTCCCTATCCTGTATATCTCCCTGAGTTTGCTCAAACTCATGGCCATTGAGTCGGTGATGCCATCCAACCATCTCATCCTCTGTTGCTCCCTTCCCCTCCTGCCGTCAATCTTTCCCAGCATCAGGGTCTTTTCCAATGAGTTGGCTCTTTGCATCAGGTGGCCAAAGTATTGAAGCTTCAGCTTCAGTGTCAGTCCTTCCAATGGATATTCAGAGTTGATTTCCTCAAGGATTGACTGGTTTAATCTCTTTGCTGTCCAAGGGACTTTCAAGAGTCCCATCAATTCTTTGATGCTCAGCCTTCTTGATGGTCCATTTCTCACATCCATATGTGACTGCTGGGAAAAACCATAGCTTTGACTATATCAACCTTTGTCAGCAAAGTGATGTCTCTGCTTTTTAACACACTGTCTATGTTTGTCATAGCTTCTCTTCGAAGGAGCAAGTGTCTTTTAATTTCATGGCTGTAGTCACCATCTGCAGCAATTTTGGAGCCCAAGAAAAGACAGTCTGTCACTGTTTCCATTGTTTCCCCATCTATATGCTGTGGAATGATGGGACTGGATGCCATGCTCTTCTTTTTTTGAATGTTGAGTTTTCAGCCAACTTTTTCACTCTTCTCTTTCACTTTCATCAAGAAGCTGTTTAGCTGCTCTTCTGCCACTAGGGTGGTATCATCTGCATATCTGAGGTTATTGATATTTCTCCTGGCAATCTTGATTCCAGCTTGAGCTTCATCCAGCCAGGCATTTCTCATGATGTACTCTGCATATAAGTTAAATAAGCAGGTTTAAATAAGCAGTTTAATATATTATATAAATAATATATTATTTAATAACATACTAAATAACTTAAATATAAGTTAAATATACAACCTTGACATACTCCTTTCCCAATTTGGAACCCGTCTGTAATTCCATGTCCAGTTCTAACTGTTGCTTCTTGACCCGCATACAGGCTTCTCAGGAGGCAGGTAAGGTGGTCTGGTATTCCTATCTCTTGAAGAGTTTTCCACAATTTGTTGTGATCCACACAGTTAAAGGCTTTAGCATAGTCAATAAAGCAGAAGTAGATGTTTTTCTGGAACTCTCTTGCTTTTTTTATGATTCAATGGATGTTGGCAATTTGATCTTTGCCTTTTCTAAATCCAGCTTGAATATCTGGAAGTTCTCAGTTCACATACTGTTGAAGTCTAGCTTGAAGGATTTTGAGCATTATTTGGCTAGCATGCAAAATAAGTGCAACTGTTTGGTAGCTTGAACATTCTTTGGCATTGCCTTTCTTTGGGACTGGGATGAAAACTGACCTTTTCTGGTCCTGTGGCCATTGCTGAGTTTTACAAAGTTGAAGGCATAATGAATGCAGTACTTTAACAGCACCATCTTTTAGGATAACTCAGCTGGAGTTCCATCACCACCACTAGCTTTGTTAGTAGTAATGCTTCCTTCAGGCCCATTTGACTTCATACTCCAGGATGTCAGGCTCAATGTGAGTGATCACACCATCGTTAAGACTTTTTTGTACAGTTCTTCTATGTATTCTTGCCACCTCTTCTTGATCTCTTCTGCTACTGTTAGTCCATACCATTTCTGTCCTTTATTGAGCCCATCTTTGCATGAAATGTTCCCCTGGTATCTCCAGTTTTCTTGAAGAGATCTCTAGTGTTTCCCATCCTATTGTTTTCCTCTATTTCTTTGCATTGTTCACTTAAGAACAATGCTATCTTATCTTTTCTTGCTATTCTCTGGAACTCTGAATTCAGATGGCTATCTCTTTTCTTTTCTCCTTTGCCTTTAGCTTCTCTTCTCAGCTATTTGTAAGTCCTCTTCAGACAATCATTTTGCCTTTTTGCATTTCTTTTTCCTGGGGATGATTCGATTACCGTCTCCTGTACAGTGCCATGAACCTCCATCCACAGCTCTTCAGGCACTTTGCTATCAGATCTAATCCCTTGACTCTAGTTGTCACTTCCACTGTATAATCGTAAGGGATTTGATCTAGGTCACATCCGAATGGTCTAGTGTTTTCCCCTAGTTTCTTCAGTTTAAGTCTGAATTTGACAATAAGGAGTTCATGATCTGAGCCACAGTCAGCTCCTGGTCTTATTTTTTGCTGACTATATAGAGCTTTTAGATCTTCGGCTGCAAAGAATATAATCAATCTGATTTCGGTGTTGGCCATCTGGTGATGTCCATGTGTAGAGTCTTCTCTTGTTGCTGGAAGAGAGTGTTTGCTATGACCAGTGCGTTCTCTTGGCAAAACCCTGTTAGCCTTTGCCTTACTTCGTTTTCTACTCTAAAGCCAAACTTCCCTGTTACTCCAGGTCTCTCTTAAGCCTGGCTCATTGGACAGACAGGAGAACATCCTTCATGCCTGGGATTCACGTCCTGGGGAGATCCAGGCTTCTTCATATGACAGCTTCAGTGCTGACACAAAGGTTTGGGATCAATCCCCCATGACAATCAGCTGCTTTAACCAAAGAAGCTGAGAATCACCAAACATTTAAGCTGAAAGCCATCTCTAAGATCAACCACTCAGATGAGGAAGAGAAGCCGGAACTGCTGATGGAGGGATGGCAGTGCCAGTGTCAGGACCACAACAGGGTCCACCTGCGGCTGGGGTTGGGTCAGCCTCTGCCATAAGGACCACTGGGCCAGGAGGCTGCTGGCCCAACACGCAAGTATCAACAAAGTGCATGGGATCCAGCCCTTCACGCTGACAGCAGGGATTTGGGCATGAGACTCCTGCCTCTAGGAGCCTAATGGCTGCAACTGCAAATGCTCATTGCAAGAGAAGGAAAACTTTTTCAGAAAAACAATCATGGCTTGATGTTCTGACTCCACCTTGATCCAGAACACAGCAGGAGGGAGGACTGAAAGATTTAATGTTTTGATTTTGGGGGATGGTGGATTTAGATGAGATCGATTTTTTTTTCTTCTATTTTTGTTCCCCAACAACTTCATGTATAAGTTGCTTCAACAAACTCTGTATCTCACATATACTATATGTGTGTTTATTCGACAAATATTTATCGTGTTCCTACCATTCAGTCATTTCACAAACGTTTATTAGAGTCTTAGTCCATCCTAAAGGAAATCAGCCCTGAATATTCATTGGAAGGATTGATGCTGAAGCTGAAACTCCAATACTTTGGCCACCTGATGCGAAGAGCTGACTCATTGGAAAAGACCCTGATGCTGGGAAAGATTGAAGGCAGGAGGAGAAGGGGACGACAGAGGATGAGATGGCTGGATGGTATCACCAACGCAATGGACATGAGTTTGAGTAAACTCCGGGAATTGGTGATGGATAGGGAGGCCTGGCATGCTGCAGTCCATGGGGTCACAAAGAGTTGGACACGACTGAGCGACTGAACTGAACTGAACAGTGAGTGAGGTGCTGTGCCAGTGATGGCTGAAGCGAGCATGATTGACGTTTTCCCCAGGCTCACCATCTGTGTCGCAGGTACTGGAGACGGCTCGCCCTCTGTCTTAGCTCTCTCCTCTCGCTCCCTCTACTCTCTTGCCTCCCTCCCTCCTTCTGTTCTTCCCTTCCTCCTTGCCACCCTTCCCAAACCCCATCACCCTGGAGATATAATGCTATACCATGAATAGGAATGGATGGTGTTTCTTCCACTTTTACCTGCTCTTGCAGAATCTCCAACCTCTCTGCAAAGCCCACCTCCAGTACTCTTGCCTGGAAAATCCCATGGATGGAGGAGCCTGGTGGGCTGCAGTCCATGGGGTCACTAAGAGTCGGACACGACTGAGCGACTTCACTTTCACTTTTTCGCTTTCATGCACTGGAGAAGGAAATGGCAACCCACTCCAGTTTTCTTGCCTGGAGAATCCCAGGGGCAGGAAAGCCTGGTGGGCTGACGTCTATGGGATCACGCAGAGTCGGACACGACTGAAGTGACTTAGCAGCAGCAGCAGTAGTTTATTGATATACCACAGGAAGTATGACTTTTAGAAATTCTTCCCTAGCAGAATTTAACTCCTGTCTTGAGCCCCCATGATTCCATGTCCTCTTAGGATTCCAGGTTTTCCCTGGGGTTATATATGTCCCAAGGGGCTTTGACATGCCAAGATGCATCCGGGGGTCCCTCCAGTCCTTGCTGAATGTCTGTGGAGTTGTCCACGGTCACTGGTCCACACAGGTTGCCAAGGATCCCTCCTCTGCCGGAAGCTCTGTGCAGTCCATCAGCTCTGTGTTTCCCATCCACGCTTGGCTGCACAGTAACCCGCCCCTGCTTCTCCCTTACGGTGGGGCCAGGGCCCCTTCACCTGGCAGCTTTTCTCTCTTTGGGGTCTAGGCCCTGCTCGCTGGGTGGTACCTGAGCAAAGAGGCACAGGACTCCCCTGCTATCAGATCCACATGGAGGTCAGTCCAGCACTTGCCCTGGGGTGGGGATAGAGGGTCCTTCTCATTGGGACCCACCAACCCTTGAGGCCCATTGCTTCCCAGCGGTCCTCCCTCTCCCCTCACTCCAGGGGAACTTCACTTAAGCTGGAACACGTGTTCTTTGGGCACTCTGCAACCTGTCACCTAACAGTGTTCTTGATCCTTTCCATGTCCCTTGTGTGAGTTGCTTAGTAGTATCCAACTCTTTACAACCCCATGGACTACAGCCCACCAGGCTCCTGTCCATGGAATTCTCCAGGCAAGAATCTTGGAGTGGGTAGCCATTCCCTTCTCCAGGGGATCTTTCTGACCCAGGGACTGAACCCAGGTCTCCTGCATTGCAGGCAGATTCTTTACCATCTGAGCCACCAGGGAAATCCTTGGAAACTTAAAAACTAGAAGACAGTCTATTATCACATCCCTTTGCTGAGGCAGTGGGCATCAGATGGCTCGACTATTCCCCATAAAGCTTTTAGGAAAGAAGAGGGAATCACGGGTATAAGGAAACTGTGGCTTAGGCCAATTAAATATCAATAACATTATCTTCCTGGTGATACATATACTTATATGCTGCTGCTAAGTCACTTCAGTTGTGTCCGACTCTGTGTGACCCCATAGATGGCAGCCCACCAGGCTCCCCCGTCCCCGGGATTCTTCAGGCAAGAACACTGGAGTGGGCTGCCATTTCCTTCTCCAATGCACGAAAGTGAAAAGTGAAAGTGAAGTCGCTCAGTCGTGTCTGACCCTCAGCGACCCCATGGACTGCAGCTTTCCAGGCTCCTCCGTCCATGGGATTCTCCAGGCAAGAGTACTGGAGTAGGGTGCCACTGCCTTCTCCATATGTGGACAATACAAAATTCTATAAGTTTATAATTAGGTGGTTAGATCATTTATAGATGGCATCTGTTCATGGATGATGGATGATTTTTATTTTCTTTCTAAAAATTATGTGTATTTTAAATTTGTACACATTTTTGTTAGATGAATTTTCTCCATACCCTAGCTTTAAATACCATCTATAATGTGCTAATAATTCCAAGGTTTATATCTGTAGCCTAAACCCCTCCTCTGGGCTCCAATTGCAAAAGTGATGTCTTCCACTTGGAGGTCTCACAGGTGTTATCAATGTAAAAGTCTAAAATGGAAAATTTGAACCTGCCTTCTCCTGACTCTTGTCCCAAAATTTTATAAAGTGTACTTTTCTATGTCTTTCTCGTCTCAGTCAAAGGCACCCCCCAGTTTCTTAAGTTTTTTGGGTGATCCTTGGTCCCCACCCCAGATCTCCTATCCCTCCAAAACACGTTTCATATTTCACCTGCGTGGCCACCACTCCGCTCCGAGCCAGTGTCATCTCCAACTTGCCTGCTTGTGTGTGTGCTCAGTCACTTCAGTCGTGTCTGACTCTTTGTGACCCCATGGACTGTCACCCACCAGGCCCCTCTATCCATGGGATTCACCAGGCAAGAACACTGAGGGGGCTGCCGTGCCCTCCTCCAGGGGATCCTCCTGACCCAGGGATCGAACTGATGTCTCCTGTATCACGGTAGATTCTTTACCACTGAGCCAGTGGGGAAGTCCCGTCCAACTTACATGACTATACAGATTTTTCCTCTTATGCTGGGTATAGTTTTTTGCATTGATTACTGGAGAGACTGGGTGATCATTAACCAAGCCTGAATAAACAGACCCTTGAAGTTTCTCAAGCTGGAGCACACTGAAGAGTGTCATGAGAGAATCTGTTGTTGCAAATCAGCACCTACCGTGGCAAATGTCTTTGTGACTTTCCATTTCTGGCTCATGTTAGAATACCCATTTTACTTTCTCTGAATCTTGCTGGACATGACATGCCTCTCCTGATCAAGTCACCAAGTGGGTCCTGCTGGCTCAGCTTCAGCTGAGGATGGCTGCTGGCCTGATCTTTGAGGTCTGCCCAAGGCTCCTTGGGGCTTCCCTGGTGGCTCATCGAAAAAGAATCCACCTGCAATGCAGGAGATGCGGGAGATGCGGGTTCGATCCCTGAGTCATGAAGATGCCCTGGAGGAGGGCATGGTAACCCACTCCAATGTTCTTGCTAGGAAAACCACATGGACAGAGGAGCCTGGTGGGCTACAGTGTTGCAAAGAGTTGAACACGAATGAAGCAACTAAACACATACATACATGCACAAAAGGCTCCTTGAAGTCAATGACTCACATGCTATGGAACCCAAGCTTAGGTTGTTGCAAGTACACTTCTGATTTGATGACAATCCAGCCACTTTTTTCACATGAAAGTATTCATCATTCTTTAATTCTCATTCTTTCTTGCACTTTAAACCTTCCATGTGGAGTTATTTTCTTTTTCCTTTCAGATGACGGTCTGCCAGTGGTGAATGTTTTTTTGCATTTTTTTCTTATCCCCAAATGTCTGAATTTCACTTTAATTCTTCAGGGATATTTTCCATGGGTAGATGATTTAGGTTTTTCTCTTGGTAAATCAAAGACATCGTTGCACAGTGTTCTAGCTTTCATTGTGTTTTAAGGAGTCAGTTGAATGTTTATCCTGATGGCTCAGATGGTAAAGAATCTGCCTACAATGTAGGAGACCCAGGTTCAGTCCCTGGATTGGGGAGATGCCCTGGAGAAGGGAATGGCTACCCACTCTAGTATTCTTGCCTGGAGAATCCCATGGACAGAGGAGGCTGGTAGGCTAACAGTCCATGGGTCATAAAGAGTGGGGTCACGACTAAGCAATGAACACTTTCACACTTGCTTCTTTTAATGGTTTTTCTCTTCCTTAGATTAGTGTAGGGGAATACATTTAATTGCTTGCAGTGGTTGTGTTATAGTAGTGCAATTATGGAATTATAGATGACTTATTTAAAGGCAAGCTCCTTTTATCTCAGCTGCTTTAAGATTTTCTTTTCCCCTCTCTTTTTCTCTTTTCCGAATATAAGGGTATCTTTTTTATTGTCTTGCTGGGAGTTCATTGGTCTTGATTCTGTGGGTGAGTGTCAGTTTGGGATAATCATCTATCAGCCTATATTTAAATATTTCTTTCTATGCCTTTCTTTCTTTTTACTCCAACTGATACTTACATTAAATGTTTATTAAATCTACTCACAGTGAAAGACTAGAGATCTCTTCAAGAAAATGAGATTTACCAAGGGAACATTTCATGCAAAGATGGGCACAATAAAACAGAAATGATATGGACCTAACAGAAGCAGAAGATATTAAGAAGAGGTGGCAAGAATATACAGAGTTCAGTTCAGCTCAGTTGCTCAGTCATGTCCGACTCTGCAACCCCATGGACTGCAGCACGCCAGGCCTCCTTGTCTATCACCAACTCCTGGAGCTTACTCAAACTCATGTCCATTGAGTTGGTGATGCCATCCAACTATCTCATCCTCTGTTGTCCCCTTCTCCTCCTGCCTTCAATCTTTGCCAGCATCAGGGTCTTGTCCAGTGAGTCAGTTCTTCGCATTAGGTGGTCAAAGTATTGGAGTTTCAGCTTCAGCATCAGTCCTTCCAATGAATATTCAGGACTGATCTCCTTCAGGATGGACTGGTTGGATCTCCTTGCAGTTCAAGGGAGTCTTAAGAGTCTTCTCCAACACCGCAGTTCAGAAGCATCAATTCTTTGGCACTCAGCTTTCTTTATAGTCCAACTCTCACATCTATACCTGACTACTGGAAAAACCATAGCTTTGACTAGATGGACCTTTGTTGGCAAAGTAATGTCTCTGCTTTTTAATATGCTGTCTAGGTTGGTCATAACTTTTCCAAGGAGTAAGCATCTTTTAATTTCATGGCTGCAGTCACCATCTGCAGTGATTTTGGAGCTCAAAAGAGTGAAGTCTGGCACTGTTTCCACTACTTCCCCATCTATTTGCCATGAAGTGATGGGACCAGATGCCATGATCTTCCTTTTCTGATTGTTAAGATTTAAGCCAACTTTTAACTCTCCTTTCACTTTCATCAAGAGGCTCTTTAGTTCTTCTTCACTTTCTGCCATAAAGGTGGTGTCATCTGCAAATCTGAGGTTATTGATATTTCTCCCAGTTAGCCTTGTCTAACTCAATGAAACAGTGAGCCATGCTGTGTAGGGCCATCCAAGACAGACAGGTCACGGTGGAGAGTTCTGACAAAACGTGGTCCACTTAAGGAAGGAATGGCAAACCACTTCAGTATTCTTGCCTTGAGACAATATGGCAGGAAATTGGGAAAACTCAGCAGTAACCTCAGAATACACAGAAGAACTATATAAAAAAGATCTTCATGCCCCAAATAATCACAATGATATGATCACTCACCTAGAGCCAGATATCCTGGAATGCAAAGTCAAGTGGGCCTTAGGAAGCATCACTAAGAACAAAGTTAGTGGATGTGATGGAATTCCATTTGAGGTATTTCAAATCCTCGTTGCACTCAATATGCCAACAAATTTGGAAAACTCAGCAGTGGCCACAGGACTGGAAAAGATCAGTTTTCATTCCAAGCCCAAAGAAAGGCAATGTCAAAGAATGCTCAAACTACTGCACAATTGCACTCATCTCACACGCTAGTAAAGTAATGCTCAAAATTCTCCAAGCCAGGCTTCAACAGTATGTGAACCGTGAACTTCCAGATGTTTGAGCTGGTTTTAGAAAGGGCAGAGGAACCAGAGATCAAATTGCCAACATCCGCTGGATCATGGAAAAAGCAAGAGAGTTCCAGAAAAACATCTATTTCTGCTTTATTGACTATGCCAAAGCCTTTGACTATGTGGATCACAACAAACTATGGAAAATTCTTCAAGAGATGGGAATACCTGACAGTGGAAACAGTGACTGACTTTATTTATTAATTTTTTGGCTCTAAAATCACTGCAGATGGTGACTGCAGCCATGAAATTAAAACATGCTTACTCCTTGAAAGAAAGGTTATGACCAACCTAGACAGCATATTAAAAAGCAGAGACATTACTTTGTCAACAAAGGTCTGTCTAGTCAAGGCTATGGTTTTTCCACTAGTCATGTGTGGATGTGAGAGTTGGACTGTGAAGAAAGCTGAGCAGCAAAGAATTGATGCTTTTGAACTGTGGTGTTGGAGAAGACTCTTAAGAGTCCTTTGGACTGCAAGGAGAGCCAATAAGTCCATCCTAAAGGAGATCAGTCCTGAATATTCATTGGAAGGAATGATGCTGAGGCTGAAACTCCAATACTTTGGGCACCTGAGATAAAGAACTGACTCATTGGAAAAGACCCTGATGCTGGGAAAAATTGAAGACTGGAGAAGAAGGGGATGGCAGAGGATGAGATGGTTGGATGGCATCACTGACTCAATCGGCATGAGCTTGAGTAAGCTCCAGGAGTTGGTGATAGATAGGGAGGCCTGGCGTGCTGCAGTCCATGGGGTTGCAAAGAGTTGGACACGACAGAGCAACTGAACTGACCTGAATTTTTTAATCATTTTGTCTATCCAGAATATAATTTTGATAGCTTTTTCTGCTTTAGTCTTGGGAAACAAATTCTCTCTGCAGTTGTGTCTAAAAGTGTCATTAAAATCATCTGCTAGGGGACTTCCCTGGTGGTCCAGTGGTTAAGATTCTCTGGTCCTCTGCAAGGGACTTGGGTTCAATCCCTGGTCAGGGAACTAAGATTCTGCATGCTGCTTGGTATAGCCAAAAAATAAAGGTTAAAAAAAATTTGCCCGTTAACATCCTCAGATGAGTAATCATTACAAAAATCATCCTCTAATCTTTAATTCTATCTAATGTATTTTTCACAACTAGAAGTTCTTTTTAATATCAATTGTGATACTTTTGGGGGTTCCCTGGTGGCTTAGATGGCAAAGAATCTCCCCAGTATGCAGAAGACCTGGGTTCGATCCCTAGGTTAGGAAGATCCCCTGGAGAAGGATCTTTTTTTTTATCGTTCTCGTTTTTTGCTAAAATTTTCAACCTTGTTGATTATTTCTTAGACAGAATTGACTGAGTCTGTGTCTAGTAATTCAAGGATCTGAAATCTTTGTGTTTCTCTCGTCTGTCGGCTTTCATCCATGGTGTCACGTTTTCTTGTCTGCCTGGTGGCCTTTGAATATAACCAGTTCCAGTTTTCTCCTGGGTGTGCCCAGAAGGCCCACAGCAAGCGTTCATGACAGTAACCTGTCCACCTTTCAGCAGTGTTCCACGTGGTCCTCCTCTCCTGCTCAGTTACATTCAAGGATCTGCAGAGCTGGGTGAAATCACCTCATTTTTGCCTTCAGTGGAAGTTGCCTCCCACAGGTCATTCCCACTTCCCCACACAACCAATGCCTCTCTCGCTTATTTTTCTCGGAGGGTCAGAGCAACTCTGCATCTGCTGCGGTTCTCAGGAAACTGTGGGGCTGGGCTCTCTGTGCAACAGCGCTGGGGAGTGGGGTGCCAGTGGTGGGCCCCTCAGTTGCTTGAGTTGGCTTTTTAATATTTGGGGTAAAACAACTCCTGCGATGTTCACTTGTCTTCCTCTGGCTACCTCCCACGGGGATACATTCCAGTGGCAGGGATCAGAGTAGACTGTAAATACAACAGCCCCTCCCGCCCGCTGATGACGGTTGTTGTTTTCAGCCTTCAGCCCAGCTTGTCAGCCTAACTTTCCATTCCTTTCAGGTTGACACTTCGACAGCTTGGTACATGCAGATTAGCTTCTGGGAGGGGTTGCGGCAGGTGGGGGTGTGGAATGTTACCTCACACGCTGCCAGGCATGCAACACCCAAGAGGCGGAGGTGGGGGGCCGGGGGTAGGGCTAGGGGTGGGAGGATTAAGGAGGTGAGAGCCACAGAGCCTGCTTCTTAAATAACCAGAACTTGACACACACGTGCGGGCCCCCCCACACTCACACACACACGCACACACTCACACATGTGTACACACTCACACACACATGCGTGCACACAAACACACTTTCACACACATGAGCACACACTCACACACGCACACACACATGCATACACACACCCTTTCACACACACATTCACACATGCACACACACTCACACATGCACACACTTTCACACATGCACACACACGCACATACACATACATACGCTCTCACACATGCACACCACACACATGCATATACATGCGCACACACACACTCACACACATGTACACACACTCTCACACATGCGCGCGTGTGCGCGCACACACACACACATGCACGCACACCTATTTTTGGCCTAAGTGCCTCAGGGCTTTTCTTGGGGAAAGCACAGGCACTCTTTCCCTCCCCAGGTTCCACTTGGTAAATTTCCTACAGCCCAGCTGTGGAAGTCCCCGCTGCCCTCCTCCCAGCCCGGTGCCTGGCCTGCCCGCCCACTTCCTGTTTCACCTCAATGGACCAGTCGGCTGGGAGCTCGTAGGAGGGCTAGAGCCCCAGGAGTACCCCACCCTCTTAGGTGGGGACACTCTATGTCCCATCCCAGGCACTGCTCCCAGAACAGCGTCACCCTCTGTATCCCTCCCTTGAGACCCACTCCTGGCCACCCTGAAAATAGAGTTTATTCCATTTTCATTGAGGAGAGGGGACTCCACCATCCTCATACCATCTGATTCGCCTGAAGAATCACATCTTCCGCCCTCATGAAAAGCACAGCAGCTTGTCATGATGAGTGATGTTACCGTGAATAATGCAGTTTTGAGTTGAAGCTTCTTTTCCAAGAATCAGTAAATTTCCCTTTTCCTCTGCATTTCCTCCCCTCCCCCATGACATCTAGGTTTAACAAGTCATGAGTCATTGTGGTTTTACTCTTGGGGAGAATTGGTTTTGTTTTTTATCCTACTGTTACTGCATTGCCAACTGATGAAAACATTAAAAAGGAGCATTGAGTAAGGTTCCCTGAGCTATACAAGTAGGTTCTCATTACTTATCTATTTTACGCATGGTGTCAATAGAGTATATATGTCAATCCCAGCCTCCCAATTTATCTCACCTCCCCTTTCCCCTTTGGTGTCCATACGTTTGTTCTCTATGTCTGTGTCTCTATTTCTGTTTTTTCAAACATTTACGGTAGCCAGAGCATGGAAGCAACCTAAATGTGCACCAACGGGGGGAACTGATAAAGAAGATGTGGCACATATAGACAATGGAATATTACTCAGCTATAAAAGGGAACAAAATTGAGTCATTTGTAGAGATGTGGATGGACCTAGAGACTGTCACACAGAGTGAAGTAAGTCAGAGAGAGAAAAACAAATATCATGTATTAATGCACATACTTGGAATCTAGAAAAATGGTATAGATGATCTTTCGCCGTCCTAAGTGGTTTGAGATGGTATCTCACTGTGGCTGTGATCTTCAGGTGTTGGATTTTATTCTAAGGGTGGCAGGGAGCATTGGGAGGATGGGAGGCAGGATTGAGGGTAGGTGAACAGGATGCTCAAGTTCAAAAAGACCTCATTGGCTGCTGTGTGGCAAACAGATGGTAGGAGACTCCAGCCATGAATTGGGAGGTACTGATAGCTTGGATAAGGATGAGAACAGAGGAAGTGGGGAGAAGTTTTCAGATATGGGTATATTGTGAAAGTAGTACAGAGTTGACAGTTTTTGCAGATGGATTGAACATGGAGTTTGAGAAAAAGAAAGGAGTCAAAGATGACTACAGAGTTTTGGCCTGATAGGCAGTGGTAACCCCATTAACTGAGATGGGGGCCAGAGGGATGAGATAAATTTCAAGTGGGGAAGGAAATAAAAAGTTGCATCTAGAATGTTACATTTGGGAAGTCTGATGCATATTAGACATCCAAGAGGGCATGACTTGAGGCCTTTAAAGCTCAGAGAGAAGGCTGGGTAAAAGATAGGGATTAGATTTGTGTGTTGTTCATTGGAAGCACTGTTGTTGAAGCTGAAACTCCAATACTTTGGCCACCTTTTGTGAAGAACTGACTCATTTGAAAAGATCCTGATGCTGGCAGAGATTGAAGGCAGGAGGAGAAGGGGATGACAGAGGTTGAGATGGTTGGATGGCATCACCAACTCAACAGACATGAGTTTGAGTAAACTCCGGGAGTTGGTGATGGACAAGGAGGCCTGGCGTGCTGCGCTCCATGGGGTCACAAAGAGTCGGACATGACTGAGAGACTGAACTAAACTGAACTGATACATATTTAGCTTCTCCCTTGCAGTGGCTACTCTTGTTCAGCTTTAGAGCTTGCCGGCTCAGTAGTTGTGGTACACTGGCTTAGTTGCCCTGAGGCACGTGCCATCTCCCAAACCACATGGGACCCACTGAGGTTGTCTAGGTCAGGGGTCAGCAAACTACCACCCATGAGCCAAATCCAGCCTGCTGCCTCTTTTTGTACCAAGGGCTAGCTAAGAGCGGTTTTTACATTTTTGAATGTTAGGGAAAAAAAATGTTGAAAAGAATCAAATTTTGACACATGAAAATTGTACGAAATTCAGATGGCAGTGTTCACCAATAAAGTTATCTAGGTACCGAGCTGTGCCCATTGGTTGATGTATCATCTGTGGCTACTTTGGTGGCCTAGGGACTGAGTGAGAGAAGGAAGACAGAGAAGAGGGGCGGGGGCTGAGGCCTGGGCAGTGCCTGTCAAGGGTCAGCCACTGCCCCTGCGAATCCAGGGGACCAGCAAGCCAGGGGTGCTCACCTCCTGCATTCAGGCCTACTTAGCATCACCTGGATGGCTGAGGTCAGAGTGTCCACGAGAGGCACTCAGATGGTAAAGAGTCCGCCTGCAGTGCAGGCCACCCAGGTTCGATCCCTGGGTCGGGAAGAACCCCTGGAGAAGGGCATGGCTATCCACTGTAGTATTCTTGCCTGGAGAATCCCATGGACAGAGGAGCCTGATGGTCTATAGTCCATGGGGTCGCAAAGAGCCAGACATGACTGAGCGACTTAACATTTTCACTTTCACGTGACATGACTGACGTCTAGCCTTGTTTTCCTCTGTAGGCTGCTGTAACAAATGACCACAAACAGCGTAACTTTAGTATCTGTTCTCTCATCGTTTCAGAACACGTGAGTCTGAAATGGAGGTGTCGGCAGGTCCACAGGAGGATCCACCTTGCTTCTCTGTGGCTTCTGACACCCCATCTTAAGCATTCTTTGGCTTATAGTTGCCTCACTACGGTCTCTGGTTCTGTTCTCACACACCTTCTCCCCTGAGCCTCGGCGTCACCATGTTCTTAGAAGGACACAAGTCACTGGATTATGCCCCCTCTTATCCAGTGTGACCTCCAACTCGATCACATCTTCAAAGACCTGATTTCCAAACAAGGCCACACTCGTAGGCACTGGGGTGAGAACTTCAACACACCTTTTGGGACACATTGTTTTACCCACGACACTTGCACACACAGAGATCACGTGGGTTGATCGAAGCGTGCCTGAGTTCTTGAGATGTTTTTTAAAAGGACACAGCCAGGACTTCCCTGGTGGTCCAGCGGTTAAGAATCCACCTGCCAGTACAGGGGACATGGGTTCGATCCCTGGTCCAGGAAGATCTCATGTGCTGCGGGGCAGCTAAGACCATGCACCACAGCTCCCGAAGCCGGCAAGCCCTAC
Organism: Tragelaphus eurycerus; assembly: GCA_935064755.1. NCBI lineage: Eukaryota > Metazoa > Chordata > Mammalia > Artiodactyla > Bovidae > Tragelaphus > Tragelaphus eurycerus. The sequence goes on from CAKXYN010000009.1 coordinate 47,147,486, forward strand.
AGCCCATTCTCCGCAACAAGACAAGCCTCTGCAAGGAGAAGCCTGCTCCCTGCAACTAGAGAAATTAGAGAAATTTCACCGCAATTAGAGAAAGCCCTTGCACAGCAATGAAGACCCAGAGCAGCCAAAATCAAAAGCGAAAAAAAGAAAAAAAAAGAAGGACACAGCCAGGAGACTGATCTTGGGGAGGAAAAAAGGAAAAACAATTCCTTTATTGGTTTTATGATCTTCACGCCTTTGGGTGGAGTGGCTGCCTCCCCATGGGCAGAATTTGGGCAGGAGAACACAAACGTCTCTGATGTCATAGTGAGCTCAGGCAACCCACTGTGGAGTGTCTTGAGTTTCAGGTAGAGGTTCTCTGCCAGGAATTTCAAGTCTCAGGCCTGAGATGCCACAGGAAAAGGCAGCGAGGAGACTTGGGGGGAAGGAACCCTGGACCCAGGGACTAGGGGCTGTCACCCCGAGGCTGCGTGACCTTCAGCAAGTCACTGTTGCTGCTCCCCTTGGACCTCAGCTCCTTGTGCAGAAAGGAAATGACCACGGCCCCATCTCTCCTCTCTTGGTGTCACCATGAGGATGAGCGGAAATCTGAGCCCCGGACTCAGCACGCACTTCGCAAAGTGTTGTTTCCAGATGAAGCAAACCTGACATCATAGCATGACTAAAAGCCTGACACTTAGCATCTCATCTGTAGCGGATCAAGTTTCTTTCCAATAAATCAAATTTTGTGAACTTGAAAAATTGCCAGACAACTTGTTTTTTCTCCAGCCTCCCTTTTCCTCTCCAGTTGTAGTAAAATAGACATAACAGAAACTTTACCTTTTTAACCATTTCAAAGTGTACAATGCAGTGGCCTTAAGTACATTCTAGTTCCAGAATATTTCGTCATCCCAAACAGAAGCCTTGTTTCTGCCAAGCAGTATCTCACCGTTTCTGCTCAGCCCCAACCCCTGCCGTTGGCAATCACAAATCTGCTTTCTGTATCTATGGATTTACCTATTCTGGACATTTCCTTTACATGGATGCACCCAACACGTGGCCTTTTATGTCTGGGTTTTTTACGTAGCATAATGGTTCCAAGACTCACTCACGCTGTAGCACGTGCGTTTCATTTTGTATGTCTGAATAATACTCCATTGGGTAAATACGCTACATTTTGCTTATCTGTTCATTCGCTGATGGACCTTTGGATTGTTCTGCCTTTTGGCTCTTATGAGTACTGCTCCTACAAACATTCCTGTATAAATTTTTGTTGGAACACTTGCTTTCAAGTTCTTTTGGGTACACACCTAGGAGTGGAATTGTTGGGTCACCTGGGCTTCTCATAAGGGCAGAAACAATGCTGGTAGGCATCCTTCTTTTGGGGCCTCCCAGGTAGCTGCTGCTGCTGCTGCTAAGTTGCTTCAGTCATGTCTGACTCTGTGCGACCCCATAGACGGAAGCCCACCAGGCTCCCTCGTCCCTGGGATTCTCCAGGCAAGAATACTGGAGTGGGTTGCCATTTCCTTCCCCAATGCATGAAAGTGAAAAGTGAAAGTGAAGTCGCTCAGTCGTGTACGACTCTTAGCGACCCCATGGACTGGAGCCTACCAGGATCCTCCGTCCATGGGATTTTCCAGGCAAAAGTACTGGGGTGGGGTGCCATTGGTGGTAAAGAACCCACCTGCAAATGCAGGAGACACAAGAGACATGGGTTCAATCCCTGGGTCGGGAAGATCCCCTGGAAGAGGAAATGGCAACCACTCCAATATTCTTGCCTGGAAAATCCCATGGATAGAGGAGTCTGGCAAGCTACAGTCCTTGGGGCCATGAAGAGTTGGACAGGACTGAGTTGCTGGCATATATATGTGTTTAATTTGTGGTGAAACTACCAGACTGTTCTTCACAGTGGTTGCACCACTTTGCACTTCCATCAGCATGTATAAGGATTCCAGTTTCTCCCGGATAATGTCTGAACACCTGGTTTGTTAAACGCAATAATGCCTCCTAGACAAGCCAGCTGCTTGTTTTTCTCTGTCTTTCCTGCTGTGATTGGAGGCCCTGGGGGTAGCCAGCAGTACCCCCACTCTGGTCCCCTTTGGGACCTCTCCTGGTAGGTCACTCGTGGCCATCATTCATGCAGATCTTCCAGAACCAGAGAGCTGACCCTAGAGTGAGGATATGGGTGCAGCTGACTAGAACCTCTGCAGTGCTCATGGGGGCAGAGGACAAGCCTGTCAGCATGGGATAGTACCCTGGTCTTGGACTTCATCTTAATCAAGTCCCTCTTCCTGGCTGCCTGGGCCTGCTAGCTGAAGAGTCAAGCTTAGGGGATCTGTTCCTTCCCAGTTCAAATCTCCTGACAACTCCTTATTGTGCTGTAATGGGTCTGCTGGCCCCTTCAGGCTACCTCTTGTCCTGAACCCTTTCTTCTCCTGCCCTTATTCTCCAGCCCCTTATTCTTCCAGTGCGCCATGGGCTGGCTCTTACAGCTCTTTGATCCTCCAGAGAATATTCTACTGTCTCTTAGGGGAGCAGAAAAGGCATTTCAGTTTATTTATTTACTTTTTGCTTTATTAAATTTAAAAAATTTTTATTTAAATATATTTATTTTAATTGGAGGCTAATTATAATATTGTAGTGGTTTTTGCCATACACTGACATGAATCAGCCATGGGTGTACATGAGTTCCCCATCCTGAACCCTACTCCCACTTCCCTCCCAAGGCATCTCAGTTTAGATTCAGATACACATCACGAACTCATAATAACTCACATGGAACTCAGAATAACATTGATATACAACCAAATGGGTTGAACTATGTAGGTAAATGTATTATTTATGCTCAGTGTTCTAGAGGGATGCAAAGAATGTGGGGTCAAAGGATCCCTTGGTCTGTGAACCTGTCACCTCTCCACTTCTCCTCTTATGTGGGGGTAAAACCCCCATGGAACCACACCCCCAGGGCACCATGAGGGAGTCGATGAGAAGAATCCTTTCACACGGCAGACTTTTAATTTCCTGGATGGATTGGAGCCATGTCTTTTTCTCTTTTTGGCTGCACCAAATGGCCTTGTAGGATCTTAGTTCCCAGACCAGGGATCCAACCTGTGCCCCCTCCATTGGAAGCGTGGAGTCTGAACCACTGGACCACCAGTGAAAGTCCTTGGAGCCATCTCTGACCATGCCTTTTTTTTCTTGGATGACCAAACAGCCTGCTGTATGTTCTTGCTGGGATGTTCTTTGAAGAACATTCTGGAAGTGAAGGGAGGCCTGGCTGGAAGCAGCTGCAGGAGGAAGTTTGAGGAGGCGGTATGTCGGAGGAGAGAATGGTCTCAGCCCAGGAAATGCAGTGGGAGAGTGTTTCTGGCGCCTGGATGCATTCCACTTTGGTTTTCAGTTCTTCCCAAGCTATTATGGGAAACGCTGTTTGCAAAAAACAAAGTTGCCCCTGGCCCTGCCGCACCCCGGTCACTCTGCGCAAACCATCCCCACCGGCCGGGAAGGTCCAAAATATGCAGGCGCATGAGCCGCCCCACTGGGCACATGAGGGTGCATAATTTTCGCAGGCCTCTGCTCCGCGGCTCCCGGCTGTGTGTTCAGGACTCAGTCTCCAGGCCTGGCTTTTGGCCTTGGCCTCACCTCCGGGGGTGGGGGGTGGGGGGTGTCTGTGCGGGACTCAGGATTCCACAGGCAGCGGACACGTCACTAGTGTCACTCACGGCCCCCCAGTGTGTACACTTCCTGTCCCCGTGAGTCTGTTCCCGTCTCCCACGCTGTGCCGGAGGCCTGGCATGCACAGTACTTTATATTTGGAGGTAACTCATCTGGGGATGGAGAAGGCAATGGCACCCCCACTCCAGTACTTTTGCCAGGAAAATCCCATGGACAGAGGAGCCTGGTAGGCTGCAGTCCATGGGGTCGTTCAGGGTCGGACACGACTGAGCGACTTCACTTTCACTTTTCACTTTCATGCACTGGAGAAGGAAATGGCAACCCACTCCAGTGTTCTTGCCTGGAGAATCCCAGGGACGGGGGAGCCTGGTGGGCTGCTGTCTGTGGGGTCGCACAGAGTCGAACACAACTGAAGCGACTTAGCAGCAGCAGCAGCATGTGGGGAAGCTAGGGACATCAACAGTGGAAGAGTCAGTGGCATCTTCTGCTTTTACTGTGTGTGTGCGTGTGTGTGTGCTTTTAACTTGCCAACATTTTTTTCCAGCCAAAGAAGACAGACGTCTGTTTTGTGCTGCAGGGCCCAGAACTGAACTGCTTGCTAAGAAAGTGTCCACTCACCTCTGTTCTCCAGGCTGAGGCCGGGCACAGGGTCTCAGGGGCAGGAGGAGAGGAGGAAGAAATGGAGGGGCATCTTGGAAGGACTGGTGTGTCTTCCTGCTCCCTCTTCCCTTCCCTGCGCTGGGCTGATGGGAAGGGGAAGAGAAGTTGCCTGTGGCCCTGGGCGAAGGTGTGCAGGGGAGGAGGGGCTGGAGGGGAGCCTGTGGTTCCTCCCAGCTGGACCTGCTACCAGGGCGCCTCCCTACTGCTGCTCCCCCAGAACACACCCTACACACACATCACACCACACACACACATCATACCATACACATCACACCACACACACACATCATACCACACACACACATCACACCACACACATCACACCACACACACATCACACCACACACACATCACACCACACACACTCCTACACATACATCACACCACACACACACCCCTACACACACACATCACAACACACACATCATACCACACACACACCCCTACACACACACATCACAACACACACATCACACAATACACACCCCTACACACACATCACACCACACACACCCCTACACACACATCACACCACACACACTCCTACACACACATCACACCACACACACCCCCCTACACACACATCACACCACACACATCACACCATACACATCACACCACACACACACATCACACCACACACATCACATCACACACACACACATCACACCACACACAGCACACCACACACAGCACACCACACACATCACACCACACACACTCCTACACACACATCACACCACACACACCCCCCCTACACACACATCACACCACACACATCACACCACACACATCACACCACACACACACATCACACCACACACATCACATCACACACACACACATCACACCACACACATCACACCACACACATCACACCACACACATCACACCACACACACCCCCACACACACATCACACCACACACCCACATCACACCACACATATCACATCAGACATACATCACACCACACACTCCTACACACACATCACACCACACACACATCACACCACACACACCCCTACACACACTCCTACACACACATCACACCACACACATCCCTACACACCCGCATCACACCACACACCTCCCTACACACACGTCATACCACACATATACCCTACACACACATCACACTATACACACACACACACATCATACCACACACACACACCCTACACACACATCACACCACACACACACACCTTCTAAACACACATCATACCACACACATATCCCTATACACACACACACATCACACCACACACACCCTCTACACACACATCATACCACACACATATCCCTATACACACACACATCACACCACGCACACACCCTCTACACACACATCACACCACACACACACCCACTACACACACATCACACTGCACACATACCCCTACACAGACACACATCATACCACACACACACCCTCTACATACACATCACACCACACACATACCCCTACACACACACACACATCACACCACACAGACACCCTCTACATACACATCACACCACACAGACACCCTCTACACACACATCACACCACACACACACCCACTACACACATCACACCGCACACATACCCCTATACACACACACATCACACCACACACACACCCCTACACACACACATCACATCACACACACACCCCTACACACATACATCACACCTCACATACCTAATATCCTCTACACACACATCACATCATGCCACAAACACACCAAATCCCCACACCACACCACTCATATACCAACACACATATACACACACCACACGTACATCACACCACACACCCAATACCACCCTCACACCAAACACACACCTCAGACACACATACATCACATACCCAGCACCCCCCCCCCACACACACATACCCAATACACCACTCATACACATCCCCATACTACAGACACACACCTCACATCACACCACATCTAACTCTCTTACTTTTCCTTAATCTTTGTTTGTTAATGTTCAGTCGCTAAATCGTTTCCAACTCTTTGTGACCTTAAAGACTGCAACACGCCAGGCTCTTTTGCCCTTTACTATCTCCCAGTTTGCTCAAATTTATGTCCACTGAGTCAGTGATGCCATCCAACCATCTCATCCTCTGTGCCCCTTCCTCCTCCCGCCTTCAATCTTTCCCAGCATCAGGGTCTTTTCAAATGAGTCAGTTCTTCGCATCAGGTGGCCAAAGAATTGGAGCTTTAGCTTTATCATCAGTCCTTCCAATGCATATTCAGAATTGATTTTCTTGAGGATTGACTGGTTTTATCCCCTTGTTGTCCAAGGGACTCTCAAGAGTCTTCTCCAACACCACAGTTCAAAAGCAACAATTCTTTGGTGCTCAGCCTTTTTTGTGGTCCAACTCTCACATCTATACATGACTACTGGAAAAAACACAGCTTTGACTATATGGAGTTTGTTGGTAAAGTGATGTCACTGCTTCTAGTTGTCTAGATTTGTCATAACTTTCCTTCCAAGGAGAGGGTGCCTTTAATTTCATGTCTGCAGTCACCATCTGCAGTGATTTTGGAGCCCAAGAAAATAAAAATTTTCACTGCTTTCACTTTTTCCCCTTGTATTTGCCATAAAGTGATGGGACCAGATGCCATGATCTTAGTTTCTTTACTGTTGAGTTCCAAGCCAGCTTTTTCACTCTCCTTTTTCATCCTCATCAAGAGGCTCTTTAGTTCCTCTTCACTTGCTGCCATTAGAGTTGTATCATCTGCATTTCTGAAGTTGTTGGTATTTCTCCTGGCAATCTTGATTCCAGCTTGTGATTCATCCAGCCTGGCATTTTGCGTGATGTACTCTGCATTTAAGTTAACTAAGCAAGGTGGCAATGTACAGCCTTGCCATACTCCTTTCCCAATTTTGAACCACTTAATTGTTCCATGTCCAGTTCTAACTGTTGCTTCTTGTCCTACATATGGTTTTCTCAGGAGACAGGTAAGATGGTTTGGTATTCTCATCTCTTCAAGAATTTCTTACAGCTTGTGATTCACACAGTCAAAGGCTTTAGTGTAGTCAATGAAGTAGAAATGGATGTTTTTCCAGAATTCCCTTGCTTTCTCTATGATCCAAGGGATTTGATCTCTGGTTCCTCTGCTTTTTCTAAACCTAGCTTGCACATCTAAAAGTTCTTGGCCCAGGTACTGCTGAAGCCAGCTTTAAGGATTTCCTTACTGGCACGTGAAGTGAGTGCAAATGTACAGTAGTTTGAACATTCTTTGGCTTTGTCCTTCTTTGGGATTGGGATGAAAACTGACTTTTTCCAGTCCTGTGGCCATTGCTGAGTTTTCCAAATTTGCTGGCATATTGAGTGCATCACTTTAACAGCATCATCTTTTAGGATTTGAAATAGCTCAGCTGGAATTCTATCACCTCCACTAGTTTATTAGTAATGCTTCCTAAGGCCCACTCCAGGATGTCTGCTCTAGGTGAGTGACCATACTATAGTGGTTATCCAGGTTATTAAGACCTTTTTCTGTATTCTTTGTATTCTTGCCACCTCTTCTTGATATCTTATGCTTATGTTAGGTCCTTACTGTTTCTGTCCTTTATCATGCCAATCCTTGCATGAAATGTTCCCTTGACATCTCCAGTTCTCCTGAAGAGATCCCTTGTCCCTTCCACTCTGTTGTTCTCTTAAACCTCTTTAAAATGTTCATGTAAGAGTGGCAGCCAGACACTTTGGGGCAAGAGTATTTGTTCAGTCACGTCCAACTCTTTGTGATCCCATGGACTTTAGCCCATTAGGCTCCTCTGTCCACGGAATTTTCCAGGCAAGAATACTGGAGTGGGTTGCCATTTCCTACTGCAGGGGATCGTCCCAACCCAGGGATCGAACCCATGTCTCCTGCATTGGCAGGTAGATACTTTACCATTAAGCTATCAGGGCCTTCTTATCTCTCCTTGTTATTCTCTGGAACTCTGCATTCAGTTGGAGAATGAACATTTGTTCAGTTCAGTTCAGTCACTCAGTCATGTCCGACTTTTGCGACCCCATGAATCGCAGCATGCCAGGCCTCCCTGTCCATCACAATCTCCTGGAGTTCACTCAAACTCACATCCATCGAGTCAGTGATGACATCCAGCCATCTCATCCTCTGTCGCCCCCTTCTCCTCCTGCCCCCAATCCCTCCCAGCATCAGAGTCTTTTCCAATGAGTCAACTCTTTGCATGAGGTGGCCAAAGTACTGGAGTTTCAGCTTTAGCATCATTCCTTCCAATGAACACTCAGAGCTGATCTCCTTTAGAATGGACTGGTTGGATCTCCTTGCAGTCCAAGGCACTCTCAAGAGTCTTCTCCAACACCACAGTTCAAAAGCATCAATTCTTCAGCGCTCAGCTTTCTTCACAGTCCAATTCTCTCATCCATACATGACCACTGGAAAAACCATAGCCTTGACTAGACAGACCTTTGTTGGCAAAGTAATGTCTCTGCTTTTGAATGTGCTATCTAGGTTGGTCATAACTTTCCTTCCAAGGAGCAAGCGTCTTTTAATTTCATGGCTGCAGTCACCATCTGCAGTGATTTTGGAGCCCAGAAAAAGAAAGTCTGGCACTGTTTCCACTGTTTCCCCATCTATTTGCCATGAAGTGATGGGACCAGATGCCATGATCTTTGTTTTCTGAATGTTGAGCTTTAAGCCAACCTTTTCACTCTCCTCTTTCGCTTTCATCAAGAGGCTTTTAGTTCCTCTTCACTTTCTGCCATAAGGGTGGTGTCATCTGCATATCTGAGGTTATTGATATTTCTTCCGAAAATCTTGATTCCAGCTTGTGCTTCTTCCAGCCCAGCGTTTCTCATGATGTACTCTGCATATAAGTTAAATAAACAGGGTGACAGTATACAGCCTTGACGGACTCCTTTTCCTATTTGGAACCAGTCTGTTGTTCCATGTCCAGTTCTAACTGTTGCTTCCTGACCTGCATATAGGTTTCTCAAGAGGCAGGTCAGGTGGTCTGGTATTCCCATCTCTTTCAGAAGTTTCTACAGTTTATTGTGATCCACACAGTCAAAGGCTTTGCAATAGTCAATAAAGCAGAAATAGATGTTTTTCTGGAACTCTCTTGCTTTTTCCATGATCCAGCAGATGTTGGCAATTTGATCTCTGGTTCCTCTGCCTTTTCTAAAACCAGCTTGAACATCTGGAAGTTCACGGTTCACGTATTGCTGAAGCCTGGCTTGGAGAATTTTGAGCATTACTTTACTAGTGTGTGAGATGAGTGCAGTTGTTCGGTAGTTTGAGCACTCTTTGGCATTGCCTTTCTTTGGGATTGGAATGAAAACTGACCTTTTCCAGTCCTGTGTCCACTGCTGAGTTTTCCAAATTTGCTGGCATATTGAGTGCAGCACTTTCACAGCATCATCTTTCAGGATTTGAAATAGCTCCACTGGAACTCCATCACCTCCACTAGCTTTGTTCATAGTGATGCTTTCTAAGGCCCACCTGACTTCACATTCCAGGATGTCTGGCTCTAGGTGAGTGATCATGCCATCGTGATTATCTTGGTCATGAAGATCTTTTTTGTACAGTTCTTCTGTGTATTCTTGCCATCTCTTCTTAATATCTTCTGCTTCTGTTAGGTCCATACCATTTCTGTCCTTTATTGAGCCCATCTTTGCATGAAATGTTCCCTTGGTATCTCTAATTTTCTTGAAGAGATCTCTAGTCTTTCCTATTCTGTTGTTTTCCTCTATTTCTTTGCATTGATTGCTGAAGAAGGCTTTCTTATCTCTTCTTGCTATTCTTTGGAACTGTGCATTCAGATGCTTATATCTTTCCTTTTCTTTTCACAGCTATTTGTAAGGCCTCCCCAGACAGCCATTTTGCTTTTTTGCATTTCTTTTCCATGGGGATGATCTTGATCCCTGTCTCCTGTACAATGTCACGAACCTCCTTCCATAGTTCATCAGGCACTCTATCAGATCTAGTCCCTTGTATCTCTTTTCAACTTCTACTGTATAATCATAAGGGTTTTGATTTAGGTCATACCTGAATGGTCTAGTGGTTTTCCCTACTTTCTTCAATTTAAGTCTGAATTTGGCAATAAGGAGCTCATGATCTGAGCCACAGTCAGCTCCCGATCTTGTTTTTGCTGACTGTATAGAGCTTCTCCATCTTTGGGTGCAAAGAATATAATCAATATGATTTCAGTGTTGACCATCTGGTGATGTCCGTGTGTAGTCTTCTCTTGTGTTGTTGGAAGAGGGTGTTTGTTGTGCCACCCTCCAAATTCTTATGTTGAAATCTTAGTGCTCAATGTGATGGTATCAAGAGGTGATTAGACCATAAGGGTGGAGCCCTCACAAAGGAGATTAATGCCCTTACAACAAAGACCTTGGAGGGCTCACTGGCTCTTCTACTGTGTGAGGGCACAGTAAGAAGTCTGTAACCCAGAAGAGAGCCCTCACCTGACCACACGAGCACTCCGAGCTTGGACTTCCACTTCCATAACTGTTAGAAAAGAAATTCTGTTGTTTATAAGCCGCCCCACCTATGGTATTTTGTTACAGCAGTCCAAAGAGACTAAAAGACCCACTGTCACCCGTTTACCCCATTTATTAAAAAATAGAAACTCTTGTAGCTTTCTCTCCACTGGGGCCCAAACCCAGTCACTGAGGACAACAGAACCAGTTCTCCTCTAAGCTCTCCTCCCTCGACAAGATTCTCCTGGTAGCCTGGCTGAGTGTCAGTTAATGTGAGTAAATCTGAAGATGATGCCAAGCTAGACTGAGTCCACTCTGGACTTGGGGCTCTGTGAGGACACCCTTTGCTGCCTCATGTCTCAACCCCCTCTAAATCATAGCACGTCTGAGGCAGGATTCCCACATACATCCCTCTAATCCTTGGAGGCAAGTGACCTCCAGCTGTGCCTGCAGGTCATGCTGGCTCTAGCCTCTAGGATTATCCCCACAGCAAAATTTCAGGCCCCCAGGCCTCCCACTGCCCCCACCTGTGGGCAAAGATGGGCCTTACAGGATGGGCGGGACCTTGGCAGGCAGAAAAGGGGAAGGGCCAAGTGTTTAAAGAGCTCTGTGTGGTTTCCAGACACTTACTGGTGTGTTATCTTGTCTGCTTCCTCAAAGAGCTTCCTGGGTTGGCTGGGCCATCCTGTCGTTGCCATTTTTAGAGCTGGGGGAAAGAGTCTGCCATGACTTGCCCAAGGTCCCCGAGTCAGTAAGCCTCGAGTGAGAAGAAGCTCCTCTCTTCAGAAATCCAGCCCAAGTCTCCTTTCCCAGCCTGACATGGCCTCTTGAGTTAGAGGCAGCTCTTTCAGAGAGGAAGATATCCTTGGAGAAGACCCTCCATGGAGGCTGCTCGATCTGCAAAAGGAGAAGGGAGGGGTGGGGAGGGTATTGCTAAGAGCATCATAGTTCCCTGGAAGGTCTGCAGTTCTCCCAGGAGTCATTTTTCTGGGGGAAAAGATGGTGTCTACTGTCCAAGCTTGGAGGAGAGGCTTTGTGGTTTGCATTTAAAACAAAGAAGAAAGACAAGAATGTGGTAATGGGTAAATAATTCAGCTAAGGACACACCAGTTCTCCCCTCAATCTCTTTTGAACACATTTTTTTTAAACAGTGGATATAAAAAAAAATTATTTTTTTAAATCTTTTGGCAGTGTTGCACAGCATGTTGGATCTTAGTTCCCTGACCAAGGATCGAATCTATGCTACATGGATTGGCAGTGTGGAGTGTCCACCACTGGACCACGAGGGAAGTCCCACAGGTGCTGTTTAGCCTAAGTTGATTACCCTTTTGGTAATCACTTCTTTCCAGTTAAATGCAGGCTCAAGTGGCAGGTAAAAGACTTTGGTGGCTGAGGACCCAGCCTGGTGACAGGTGAGTGTTTCTGCTGTGTGACATCTTCAGGGAGCAAGACAGAGTTTGGCTGCAAGCAGCTGGTGACCTCAAGGTGGATGTGGGGCTTAGCGCACAGAGTCCACGCCTACAGGCCCCAAGTGATCAGTAAGAAGCTGGGACACGACACGGGACGGCCAGACAGGCAGGCTGGGACGAGGTGCTGTTCCTCTCTGGGAAACCTCTTTGCTGCAGCAGCCAGCGAGGATTTTGGACCATCACCCTGGCTGGACCCCAGGTCCCAGCTACTGGGTATCAGACCCTGGGATGTGAGGACATTGTGAGGGGCTGACCCAGACTGTGCCCCGTTGTTGTTGTCTAAAGACTAATGTGTCTCCCACTTTCTCAAATCCAAATTTCAAATCCCAGTGATGCTGTGATGAATGAAATACCAAATTCAATGTTTTATTAACATACCTCCATTCAATAGATGGGCTTCCCAGGTGGCGCTAGTGGTAAAGAACCTGCCTGCCAATGCAGGAGACTTAAGAGATGCGGGTTTGATCTGTGGGTGGGGAAGATCTCCTGGAGGAGGAAATGGCAACCCACTCCAGTACTCTTGCCTGGAGAATCCCATGGATGGAGGAGCCTGGTGGGCTGCAGTCCATGGTGTTGCAAAGAGCCAGACACAACGGAACAGGGGAGCCTGGTGGGTTAGAGTCTGTGTGCTAAGCTGCTTTAGTCGTGCCTGATTCTTTGTGACACTATGAACTATAGCCCTCCAGGCTCTTCTGTCCATGGGATTCTCCAGACAAGAATACTGGAGTGGGGTGCCATGCTCTCCTCCAGGAGATCTTCCCAACCCAGGGATCAAACCTGCATCTCTTACGTCTCCTGAGTTGGCAGGTGAATTCTTTACCCCTGTTACCACCTGCAAAGCCTGGGCTGTTGTCTGTGGAGTCACAAAGAGTCGGACACGACTGAGCGACTAACACACAACACAAAAGTGTAATGAAGACAAACAAAATTATTTGACAGTCAAAATTATTTGACTGAATTGTGTTCCCTGTCCAAATCTTAAAGTGGAGGCCCTAAGGAAGCCCAGTAGCTCAGAATGTAACTATTTGGAGATGGAGGACTTTCAAAAGGTGATTAAGTTAAAATAAGGCCATAAAGGGGGGGCTAATCCAATCAGACTTGTGTCCTGTGAAAAGAGGAGATAGGACACAAAAAGACACAGAGTAATGACCGTGTGAGAACACAGCCAGAAAATGTGGGGCACATGCACAAACCAACCCTCCCGGCATCTTGATCTTGGACTTCCAGCCTCCAGAGCTGTGAGACAGTAAAGGTCTGTTGTTTAACCTGTCTAGTCTATGGCAGCCCGAGCAGACTATTAAAGGGGTTGTCCTGCTTGGAAAGGCTGTCTAGCTTTATTCCCAGTTTTGGCCACATGTGGAGTTAAGGAGTCATGGAGTGGGGGCTGGAGGGGCTCGCTGCCTGTTCAGCCCCTCTCCACCCCCAGGCATCCTCATGAAATGCTTGGTTGGCATTGATACCCTCAGCATTGAGATGCTTGGTCTTGGTTTGTGTACCCACTCTGATTGTAAGCCAAGCTCATAAAGCAAAACAGAAGATGGCGGACGGGACAGAAGGAAGACAAGACCGTAGCCAGGTCCCCACACAGACACCTTGAGCACTGGCCCTTGGCCCTGTGGCGTGGAGGCCTCTGTGGCTTCACTGGGATGGCTCCCTGTGGTCCCTGACTCTCCCTACCATCACTCCTGAGTCAGATCCTGGATGGGCTGAGCCTGGGCTATGTGCTTGAGTCCTAATGGCAGCTTAAGCAGGACTGGGAGTAGTTCACGTGTTCAGCTTCTGTACAAGGACATTTTTGACCTTGCCTCCCACCAGATGCATCCACAGGATGAAGGATCCCCCAAACGCAGGGATGCTGAGTAACCAAAATAATCACAGACTCTCTCTAATGATGGGACGTGTGTGTGCGCACACACACGCACAAGACGGGGATGGCATTGACCTCTTGTTACAGAGTAGTGAAGAGAATGAGCTTTAGCATCACACAGATGGGTCAGAGTATCAGCAACCTCAGTTATGAGCTCTTGATCCCGGCTTTTTACAGTTTAAGCCTCAGTTTTCTCTCCTGTAAAAGGGGAATGATAATACCTACCTCATAAAATGGTAGCCATTATTATTATCATTATTGATGTTATTATTAGAAATATCAGGAGAGCCATGCGGTGACTCATCTGTTATGGACTCCAGGCTTAACGACAAGCTCTTGTTAGATCAGTCTTCCAGATTTTTTACCAGTGTCTCTGGTTGCAGGTGGTCAGCTCATCTTTCTCACCTCACAGTGACAGCCATCAAAATGCAGGTGTTTTAATAAAAAGGATTATGCTAAGCTCAAAGCATAAGGTTTTTCTTGCTGTTTTATCCTGTGGTACATGGCCCTCTAGCACTGTTTCATAAAAGCTATGGCTTGTTGGGTGTACCCAAAGTCCTTTGCAGCACTAACCTTAAGAAATATAAATGTCAGGAGGAGCAAACTGAAAAAGTAGTATAAAGTAAAAAACAACTGAGCTTCCCATTAGAATATGCAAGAAGATGAAGCCTGGGAGTGCAAGAGGCAGAGCGGGCGGTCAGTGGCTGATTTCATTAGCAAACAGGCCAGTACAAGGAGTCACTGGAGTTTATTGACGTGAAGCTGTTACAGGGTGAGCACCAAGGCACAGACAGACCCAGCGTGTGTGGAAGGGGCGGCATGTGCCCAGCCAATGCACACAGCACCCTTTCAAATGGGTCTTTTAACCACAGGACTTTTGTACCTTTTGTAAAAATGACGAAAGATCGGCTCACGTTCAATAGGTTTTAACTGCGAAGTGTATTTCATTATGTTCTAATTCTTGGAAACTTAGGGAATGAATGATGTAAATAGCAATTTTCAATCCACTACCATGTTTAATGGAGCAGAATATTCTATTCTTCTACCTACTCAAATAGTTACCTGACTATTAATAATAACTAATAGTTACCTATAAAGTCTGCACAAGAGATTCTTTTTTTCCCCTCTTTTGTACCTAGGGGAAAATGAGTACATAATCAGTTTCTGGATTGCATCACCTTGGAAAAAATTTTCCCTGAGCTCCAAATTGTACCAAATAATTTATGGTACAAATTATTTGTACCATAATTCTAGATAGAGACAGAATGGTAGGATGGATGGAGATTTACAAAAGGTGGCTTTTCATTCTGACACTTTTGTCTTTGCTTGAGTGGTGAGTGGATCATCAGATCATATCTGCTTTGGGGCAGGAAGCTACTGAAATGTTCAGTTTACTCCGGCATGGGTTTGTTTGACTCGGTCACACCATGAAGATGTGGCAACAAGAGGCGGGTACTGGTGGGGACAGTGCTGGGAGCGGGGTGGGGGGTGAGTTGGGTAGAGGAGGTGGATTTAGAGCAATTGGTTTGAAGGACTGACTCCCAGTTAACAGAGAGCTCTTGAGCATCTACAGTATGCCAAGCCTGGTCCTGGGCACCGGGGATACAGGGGAGAATAGAGGAGACACCATCACTGCCCTCATGGTAGGTGTGTGGTTTTCAGGTTATTCCATGCCAAAAGAATGAAATTTTGAGGAAGATGGAAGAGAGAGCGAGCATTGTGTATGTGAGCTTCAAGTGGGCTTTTTTTCATTTGTACTTTCATTTAATTCCTCCAGCATTTATTATTGACCGTTTATTACACACAGGCTTTGTGCAAGACCCTGGGGGCACAGTGATGATCAAGCCCCGTTTCCAGCACTTGTAGAGTTCAAAGTTTGGGAGGAGGGAGGTGTAGATATCCCAGGACAATATATCTGAGCTCTGGTAGAGGCAGCTTGGAGGAAGAAGATGCAAACCTTGCTGAAAAAGACATAGAAGGCTTCCTAGAAAGGGAAGATGAGGTGTAGGTGTCCATCCTAAAGGATGAAGGAGAAGTTGTGGTAGAATAGGGAAGAGAAGATTCTGGGAAGAGGGAATAGAAGAACTCCATTAGGGAACAGGGACACAAGAAGAAGGTTTTTAAACAGAGGAGGGCCATGTGGACAGCCTTCATGGGAAATCTGGTTTTAATTTAATTGAAGACATGATGGAGGATCATAGTCGAGTTCAACGAGTAACAACGAAAATGACATTTCAAGTTGATAACGTCTGTGTTCAGGATCATGTCCTTAAACACAGAATGTCTATTAGCGAGCCAATTAAGCCCCTTAATAGGCAAGAACAACAGTTGAAAGTCTCTCTGTAGGTCTTGGTACATCTTCAATCTCTTTAACCTTCTAGACCTGTGAGTCAGTAAAGCTGGAGCTACAAAGTATCAAAATCTGTTTGATACTGCCCCCAGCCTTGGCTCTCAGCCTTGGCAGACATCAGAATCCCTTAGGCAAATTACTGAAAACTGCACATTCCCACCCTACCGCCTTTTCTGGATATTCTGTTTATCCAGATGAGGAGTGGCCATCCAAAATCTATATTTTGTAAAGCTCCACAGGGATTCAGATACCTCACCTGGTTTCAGATACCTCACCAGGGTTGAGGTACCGACTTGGAGGCTCATGGGTGTTCTATGGGACTTCTCAGGTGGCACTAGTGGTAAAAGAACCCGCCTGCCAATGCAGGAGACTTGGGTTGGACCCCTGGTTGGGGAACATCCCCCGGAGGAGGAAATGGCAACTTGCTCCAGTATTCTGGCCTGGAGCATCCCACGGACATAGGAGCCTGGCGGGCTACAGTCCGTAGGGTCACATAGAGTCTGACACAACTGAAGTGACTTGGCTGGTATGCACCCACGGGTGTTCTATCAGTTCAGTTCAGTTACTAAGTCTGACTTAGTGACTCTAAGTGTCCAAATCTTTGTGACCCCATGGACTGTAGCATGCCAGGCTTCCCTGTCCATCACCAACTCCCGGAGTCTACCCAAACTCATGTCCATCGAGTTGGTGATGCCATCCAGCCATCTCATTCTCTGTTGCCCCTTCTCCTGCCCTCAATCTTTCCCAGCATCAGGGTCTTTTCCAGTGAGTCAGTTCTTCGCATGAGGTGGCCAAAGGATTGGAGTTTCAGCTTCAGCATCAGTCCTTCAATGAATTTCCTTCAGGATGGACAGGTTGGATCTCCTTGTTGTCCAAGGGACTCTCAAGAGGTGTTCTATAGGGTTCTATTTTAAATTGTAAATAGCCCTGGGGAGGTGGTGCTGCTCTGGACTTTCCTTGGCTGCCTTCTCAGACACACGGTAGGATTCCAGTGGCTTTATGGTGTGGATCGTGGGGGTTCAGAAGAGGGCTCTGAAAGAATGTTCTGGAAGGGGTTGGGTGTGTTGGGTGAGGAAGAAGGGGACAAGGTAGAGAAGGTCTAGGTGGTAGAAAGGGCTTCCAGAAGGGAGAGAAGGCACTTAAGATGCCTCTAGCTGCTGGGATTTTGCTGCACACGCCCCACCCCTGAATCTGGGGGCAGGCTTATCTCCAGCCTCGCCTCTTTCCAGTGGTGGGTGCGACACGTTAGCCGGCTAAGGAAATCCTTGGAAAGAAAAGACAGCACAACCATCAAAGATGACTACTTTTCAACCTCATGAGTTGACCTGTGCTTCTAGAGTTCCTGGTACGATCACCCCTGTGACCACGGAGAGGGCTGGGGCTCTCTGCCGGGACTTTAAGCTTGAGCTGCCCCCTGTCACGTGACTCCAAGGCTGTCGACGTCACCACAGAGAGTTTTTTTCCTCAGAGTTGTTCGCCATCTTCAGTTGTCTTCAGTCTTGTGTTCACCCGTCTTCAGCAATTTGTGATAAAGTGGTTTATTTTTTCACCATGGCCTACGCTTACCACCCGCCTCCCAGTTTTCCTGTTGCATTCAGAAACTATTTTATTTTTTTTTTTTTTTTTACAAAGGAGCACTCCTTTCTCCAATCCAACCTCAAAACAAATATGGTTTTGGCAGAACGAGCCTGCCTTGTAACGGCTGCCCTCCTGTACCAGCCGCTGTCACTTCCTTCACGTGTTTTCTCCCTTGGTTCCTCTTTATTTCTCTGCCCTTCCCCTCTGTTGGAGAAGGAACTGGCACCCCACTCCAGTATTCTTGCCTGGAGAATCCCATGGACGGAGGAGCCTGGTGGGCTACAGTCCACGGGGTCGCAAAGAGGTGGACACGACTGAGCGACTTCACTTCACTTCACTTCCCCTCTGTGGGAATGAGGGTGGGCAGGACTCCTCTCACCGGGCCCTGCTTTTCTGATGGTGTCCCAGAACTGACTGGTGAAAGATTGTGATCTCATGTGGAGATCCCCCCTTCAAAATCTCCACTGACATCTAAGTTTTTGCTGCAAGACAAAGACTGGTTTCCTGTCTACTATGCTTATCAATGTCTTCTCTTTCTGGAGTGAATTTGGTGTGCTTTGCTTTAGATGTGCCAGTTCCAACACATATTCTGTGTCCTGAGGTAGACAAAACTGGAAGAACCTCATTCCACTGCAAGAGGAGATTTCAACTTGATCGAATTTTCTTTCTTTCTCACAAAATCTCCAGAGTATAAGCAGCCTAGCAGCCCTCAGTGTCTGGGAACCCAGGATCCTTCGGTCATTGCTTTGCTCCCTTTGCATGATCTAAGATACCTCTTGGTTGTTTCTGGAGCCAGGCAGTAGGATGCCATTTAAGGGTCTCGAGGGGAAGTCGCATAGCTCACTTCTGTCATATCCCACTTGCTGTTAGTCATGTAATGATATGTAGTGAAGCTAGGAAATGTCGTTTTTTTCCTGAGTTTCTATGAACTCAATTCAATCCTTCATTGATTAAAGATTAAAGATAAAAGATAAAAAAAAAAGCGTTTCATACATGTGTGAGAAGGCTGTGCATTTTCTAATTATTGGGTACAGAATTCTGTTTGTGGTTATTAGGTCAAGTTTGTTAATTGTGTTGTTGATTTTTGTCTGCCCAACTTTTAAATAATTGAGACCTATCAATAGTCGAAATCTCCCTCTACGATGAAGTGGATTTGCCCATTTTCCCTTAAATTTCTCTTCTTTCTCTTTATATTTTGAAGCTAGTTAATTAGATGCAATGATATTTTGAATTGCTGTGTCTTCTTGGAGAACTTTTTCATCACTACTGAGTGATCCTTAAGTCCTAATTATGCCTTTTCTCTTGAAGTATGTTTTATCTAATATATGTCTGCTACCTTTTAAAAATTCTTTAATTTTTACTTTTTCATGTTTTGATGCTTTAGATATATCTCACAAATAGTACATATGTGAATTTTGTTTTTAAAATCTGGTCTAAAAATGTATGTTTTTTAACTGGAAAATTTAGACTATTTATATTTATTTATTTTTTTGATTGTATCTGTCTTCATTTTAAGTTCAGTAAAAAGATTTAAAATAGAGGATTTCTGCTTTTGTTATTTAGACATTTTCATATCTGTATCTTTTATATAGCTTAAACATGCTTTCATATCCTTTGAACATTTTCCCCATGTTAATATTCACAACAACAAAAATTCCAAGATGTGTGATCCCTTTTCTTTCACTTAGTTCTTGCAGTTTCTTTTGGATGTATTTTTCCTGAGTATAATATCTTCAAAAAGTTTTAATGTGACTGTTAGTATGGCAGATTTCCTCAAGCCTGTATGTTAGATAATATTTTTATTACATTCTTATATTTGAATGACAACCCTGATGGGAATGGAATTCTAATTCAAAGCATCTTTACCAATGCTTTAAAACTGATACTCTGTTATCTTTTCTCATTTAACATTGTGTTTAAAAAATGCGATGTCCATTTTATTCTTTTTCATTTGCAGTTGATGTGCTCTTTTGGAGAGTTTTCAGAATTTCTTTTGAGTGTGGTTTTCTTGAATTTCATTCTAGTGTGTGTAAGTGTTGGATTTTCCTTTTCTCTCCTTTTGGAATTCTATATACCCTTTCAGTTTGAAGTTATTTAGCTTCCTTAATTCTGAGGACTTTATCTCCATTGATTCCTCAAATATTTTCTTCTCTCCATTTCTATTTTATTTTTTTCTTTTATTCCATGACGCCTATTTTCTGGATACTGGTGCTTCTACAAATTTCTTAACTATTCTTTTGTATTTTCTATTTCTGAATCTCCCCCTATTTTCTTTCTGGAGACATCTTCATCTGATATTCCCACTCACTAATTCATTCTCCAGCTGTATCCATTTAACCACGCAGAAGACTTACTGTGTTATTTATTCCCGTTATTTAATTTTCATACCTTATATTTCCCCCAATTTTTTTTTTTAATCTCTTTGTTCTCACAAACAAGAAAAGAAAAGGGGGAAGTCCAAGAGAAAGCCCCAAACAGGACACCCATATTTGTTATAATCCACCAACCAATTCTTGAGCCCCAGTCTTCCCCTTCAGATTCTGAGGTAGAGGCAGCCCTGGAAAGAGGAACTCAGAGATGATCATCCCAGCCCTGGGTTGGGAGAGCAGGAAATACAGAGTCTACTCAGCTTTCACTTGTGTTCAGAAACGCTTCACGGGAACAGGACTTTTGAGCTGTTTTTTTTTTTTTGCTCCAATTTTGCTCCTAGACCAGCAGTCTGGGCTATTACTATTAATTTCTGAAGGGGAAGAGCAGCTATTGATTGCTCCAAGGCAATTGGAGGAAAGAGCAAAACTCAAACCATTTTTCCTACTTTATTCTCCTAGAATGACACTGGCTGCTGTCCCTGGTTTTCCTTTTGTTTCCTAGATTTGGGGTTTCCTATCTCCATTCAGCTCACTCTGAATGAGACAGGTAATGGTTTGTGTGACTTCTCCATTGTGGCAGGAATGGGGACCTCAGGAGGATACTCTTCAACCATGCTCTATTTGTCGGGCCAGAGAAAGGATATATACACTATCCTATTATGTATTTAATTATATACACTATCATTATATACATATATATGTAGATATAATTATATACATATTAATAAAATATAAGATTTATATAAGTTAAGATAAAGTATAAACATGCCACTTCTGCATTATTGCCTGTGAAATTCCAATGAATAGAGGAGCCTGGCAGGCTACAGTCCATGGGGGTCACAAAGAGTGAGACATGACTGAGCGACTAACACACTATTTTGTAGGATACATGCATATATCTTATATAGTATAAGATTTATCTAAATCTTATATGATTTATATGTGTATATATTTATATTTATTGTAAGGAACTTTTTAAAGATTCATTATAAAGACTTGGCTCATGTGATTATGAAGGCTGGGAAGTGCAGAATCTTCAGGGTGAATTGATTGGGAAGCTGAAAATCCAGGGGACTGTGGAGAGCAAGTGTCACAGTCTGACCCTGCTGATAGGGAGGGCTTCACAGTCTCACCAAAGTGAGCTCCACCCAGGATGTGTCTTAGTATCTAATCAGGAAATAAGGCCATGCCCTTTGTGGCTTCCAGCATCTTATGAATTCCCCACATCAAAGAAAGACAAAGATGCCTTTCTGTTGCTCTTACTCACATGGAAGCGACTGTACTGTTCCTATGGAAAGATTGACTCTCTACCTCATGACGAGGGTATCAGCTCAGGGTAACCATTGTTGTTGTTCAGTCGCTCAGTCGTGTTGACTCTTTGAGACCTCATGGACTGCAGCACACCAGGCTTCCCTGTCCTTCACCAACTCCTGGACTTTGCTGAAACTCATGTCCATCAAGTTGGTGATGCCATCCAACCATCTCATCCTCTGTCGTCCCCCTCTGTTTTCAATCTTTCACAACATCAGGGTCTTTTCCAGTGAGTCAGCTCTTCCCATTAGGTAGGCAAAGTACTGGAGTTTCGGCTTCAGCCTCATTCCTTTTGATGAATATTCAGGGTTGATTTCCTTTAGGATTGACCGGCTTGATCTTTTTGCTGTCCAAGGGACTCTCAAGAGTCTTCTCCAGCACCACAATTCAAAGGCATCAATTATTTGGTGCTCAGCTTTGCTTATAGTCCAACTCTCACATTCAGACATGACCACTGGAAAGACCATAGCTTTGACTATATGGGCCTTTGTCAGCAAAGTAATGTGTCTGCTTTTTAATATGCCATCTAGGTTTGCCATTGCTTCTCTTCCAAGGAGCAAGTGTCTTTTAATTTCATGGCTGCAGTCACCATCCACAGTGATTTTGGAGCCCAAGAAAATAAAGTCTGTCACTGTTTCCATCAGTGGCAGCTGGGGTGGGTCTCAGGAAGCCTGATTGCGCTTGCATTGCTCCCCTGCGGTGCCTTCCAATGACTTTGCTGCTTATAGTAGAATCCACACTTGTCATCATGGGGCCCCCAGTGAGCCCCCAACATCATCCTTCACCATTTTCTCCATTGCTCACCCCACTCTGGCCACGTTGGCCTCTCCCAGGGCTCCAAGCTCACTCCTGCCTTGGCTATTCCTTCTGTGCAACATACTCCTCCTCAGATCTTCATGTGGTTGTCTGTCCCTAGTCGTTCATTCCACAGCCTGAGTGTCATGTTCTCTGAAAACCTTTCTCAGACCACTGTTCTAAGTGGTCTTCCCAGTCCCAGCGTGGTCCTATGCCCCATTAACCTGTTTTGTGCTCTTCGTTGGCTGTATAACCATTATAACAGTGATTATAACAGCGATCTTATTGATTTGTTTTCTTATTTTTTGTCTGCCTTCCCCCATTAGATTATAACCATCATAAGAGACTCTGTGGTTTAATCACCTTGGTCTCTCTAGTGTCCGCAACTTTGACATTCAGGAACAACAGGTATTCAGATATTGATGGAATTAATTACAGCTCTTTCAGTGCACTTCGCTTGGTTTGCTCACTTAACAAAGCTTTTAAAAAGTTACTTCAAACAAAATATGAACATGATTTTGGGTGTTTTCCAGAGAAACTAGTTCATGGAGAAGCATTACAAAAATAAGACTCATTTGACAGAAATAGTATGGGATCCAGTTGGATCCCAGTTTGCATTTGTAGGGACGCATATGAGGTCCTGAGCTATGGAATGCTTGCCTGTCTGACTTATGGAGCTCAAACAAAGTTCAGAATAAGCTTTTGCTTGTACCCTCCTCCTCTAAGTTCCTCTTTCATGCCCAGTGGCAAGCTGGCAAGAAGCAGCTGATGAAGGCTTGGGGCAGGCAGGGTCAGACCTGGATCTCTGCCGCCTTCTGACATCCTAACACCTGGGGGAAGATAGCAGCTGTCAGCACCTGGCCCAGGGTCTCCATGAAACACTGGCACAGTCACCCAAAATGCCAGGGTGCTGCACAGGCAGGCAAGGGACCTTCAGTGGAGGGGGCTGGTGCTGACAGAGGCAGAGAAGTGAGCCAGGGGCCAGCCGGAGATTGTGCCGGAGGCTTCTGGGAACAGACTCGTGTCTCCGCCCAGGTTTCAAGCCATCCTCTGACAGGGCTTGGCAGGGGTTTTACCGCTCTCCTGGATGTGTATGATTCAGCCCGGCTCAGCTGGCAGTGTGGAGGGGCAGTGAGGTGTTTCCCTCGTGCTGCGCCTCACCAGGCTCACGGGTGGTCCCTGGGCTCCTCCAGGTGGTCTTGGGTGGGTAGAGATTGGCATCCAAATCACAAGTCAGACTTAATCTCCTTTCTTTTAAAATTAAAAAAAATTCTATTGAAGTATATTTACAATTTTGTGTTAGTTTCTGGTGTACAGCAAAGTGATTCAGTTATACATATACATATATCAATTCGTTTTCAAATTCTTTTCCCATATATGTCATTACACGGAATTACATGTAACGTCAGATCAGATCAGATCAGTCGCTCAGTCATGTCTGACTCTGTGACCCCATGAATCGCAGCACGCCAGGCCTCCCTGTCCATCACCAACTCCCGGAGGTCACTCAGACTCACGTCCATCGAGTCAGTGATGCCATCTAGCCATCTCATCCTCTGTCGTCCCCTTCTCCTCCTGCCCCCAATACCTCCCATCATCAGAGTCTTCTCCAATGAGTCAACTCTTCACATGAGGTGGCCATTACGTGTAATTACATTATGTGTAGAGTAGGGTTCCCTGTGTTATACAATAGGTTCCTGTTGGTTATCTTTTTTATGTTTAGTTGTGTGTATATGTTAATCCCAACCTTCTAATTCATCCCTCCCTCCAACCTTTCTTCTTTGGTAATCCTAAATTTGTTTTCAAAATCTGTGAGTCTCTTTCTGTTTCATAAATCAGTTCTTTTGTATAATTTTTTTAGATTCTACATATAAATGGTATCATATGATATATGTCTTCTCCAAACTTATGTCATTTAGTGTGGTAGTTGTTAGATCTATCCACGTTTCCGCAAGTGGCATTATTTCTTTTTATGGCTGAGTAATATTCCATTGTATATATGTGCCACATCTTCTTTATCCATTCCTCTGTCAACGGACATGCAGATTGCTTCCATGTCTTGGCTGTTGTTAATAGTACTGCAGTGAACATTGGGTGCATGTATATTTTTGAGGTACAGTTTTCTCTGGATATATACCCAGGGGTGGGATTGCTGAGTCATATGGCAGTTCTTTCTATTTTTAGTTTTTTAAGGAACTTTGAGTATACTTTCAAGGTGTGTTTTCCACTAGAGATGTAAATTCCCATTTAAAAGTACAAAGTGAGAATTAAAACAGAGCCTCATGAAGCCCAGAAAACAAAAAATCCCCATGTTTTGTGTGTTGGGAAATAAAGGGGCATCAAAGAGTGAACAAAGTCAATTCAGGACCTTAGCATGTAGGTGGTTTTTGTGGTTGGGGCTCCACCAAAATTACCAGAGATGGAGTGATTTGGGCAATGTCTGTGAGGGGTCTGATGTGGATGACTCTTTTGGTTCAGTTGGATTTAATTCAGATATATGATCTGTGTCCCTGCTTCATGCCAGGCACTGTGGATAGAATCTATCAGTTCCTGTCTTCTTGGACCTTATGTTCAGGTTGGGGATGCAAACAGACGTCCCTTCCACACAAGTGTGAATGACAGAGGGAGGCGGCTGCCTCCTTCTCAGCCAGACCTAAGGATTTAAAATCCCAAGAGTCAGTTCAAGTTCCTAACTCACCAACCTCTAGCTCTTTGAGTTTTGGCCAGTTACTCAATATTTTTAAGGCTTTAGTTTTCTCAGCTGTAATATGAGGAAATGACATCTTCTTTGTTCATGTTATGAGGTTCATGTAATGAGGATCTGATGAAATCATTTATCTGAAAGCCCTTTTGAGCTCATAAGGAGAAATGTAAATTGTTACTGGGACCACCAAGAATTCAGTTTTGGAGTTTTCAGTGATGATCTTTTGCTGTTGACTGCTGTGTTGTGATGCTCCCCGTTAGCAATGGGATGTGAAAAGCTGAAAAAAGGTACAGAGATGCCCTGTCCAGTATGAGAGCCACGTCTGACTGTAAAGCACCTGAAATAGACCTAGTGTGAACCGAGACGCACACGAGGATGTGAACTGTTGTAAAAAAAAAAAAGAGAGAGAGAGAGAGAGAGAGAGAGAAATAAGTAAAATCTCACTATCAATTTTTTTGTGTGTATTGGTGACATGTTCAAATGATAATACATTGGATTATTGGGTTAAAGAAAATATATTATAATTGATTGAATTATTTATTTAACATGGTTACTAGAAAATTTTAAACTACCTGTTTGGCTCACATTAGGTTACCCTAATGGCCCAGAGGAATCAGCCTGCAGTGCCGGACACCTGGGTTTGATCCCTGGGTTGGGAAGATCCCCTGGAAGAGGACATGGCTACCCATTCCAGTTTTCTTGCCTGGAGAATTCGATGGACAGAGAAGCCTGGCGGGCTACAGTCAATGGAGTTGCAAAGACTGGGCCACTAACACACACATACATACACAAGGCCACATTATATTTTCACTGGAAGTACAGCTGTAGGGTTTCTCTTTGGAAATTCATTCTATTCACAGTACACATAAACATTTGTATAATTTCAGACATGAAGACTCCTTAAAGCCTCAGCTGCTGCTGCTGCTAAGTCCCTTCAGTCGTGCCTCAGCTATGTAACTCTAAAATGACTGTTTTAAAGGTTGTTTTCCATTTACACTCAACGTATACATGAAGAATGTTCCTGTGAACATTGGATCACCTTTAGTGAGAAGCGTTACCGTGATCCTCCAGGCAGGAAAGGGTTTCTTCATCATCGTTCTCTAAGAGGCTGTATGGAAAGCCCCCCTGGGCACTGTGTGCAGTGCACTTGGATCTAGACGGGCAGGTTTCTGCAGAGACACGACTGAAGCATCACTACAGCCATGTGGTTGGAACAGAGGCACCCCAAGGAAGAGATTTTCCAAGGACTCCATGAACAACCAATTTCCTCCCACCTTCGAATCTTTTCCCCCTCTCATGGAAAAAAGACCAAACAGAAAGACCCAGCCTTTCAGTCCCTTTGTCTAATTCCCTAGCTCACTGTATTCATTCCCCAGTCCTTTGAAGAATTACCCACACTGATTTTATCAGTTGAGGCAAGGTAGCTCAGAACAGCTCAGAAACTGGCCGACAGTCACGTGGGTTGGAGGGCTAGGATGCAAACGCTTTCTAGGATTGGTCTCTTTTTGCCACTCAGCTGCGTCAGAGGAAGAAGCAGGAAAGTAGAAGGACTCGGGGAGAGGCAGATACTGGCCATGCCCGCTCCCTTGCTTTTATTCTGCGAAGGAAGCCTGGGTGTTCCTACCACGAACCAGGTGCAGGGGATTCCCTGTGGTTCTTGGGGCGCCACCTTTATTTTTTGTTCATTTTGTATTGTTGTTTGCTTTTGTTTTTTTTTTGTTCATTTTTTATTGAAATATAGTTGATGGTGCAGACGGTTAAGAATCTGCCTGCAATGCTGGAGACCGGGGTTCAATCCCTGGGTCAGGAAGATCCCCTGAAGAAGGGCATGGCAACCCACTCCAATATTCTTGTCTGGAGAATTCCATGGACAGAGGAGCCTGATGAGCTACAGTCCATGGGGTCGCAAAGGGTCGGAAATGGCTGAGCAACTCACACTTTCACTTTCATAGTTGATTTACAATGTTGTGTTAATGTCTGCTGTACAGTAAAGTGACTCAGTTGTACATATATATACATTCTTTTTTAAGTGTTCTTTTCCATTATGGTTTATCATAGGATACTGAGTATAGTTCTCTGTGCTATATAGGGAAACCATCTTTTCATGGATTCTTTCAGAGGAAAACCGCTAGATGCCTAACAGCAAAAATAAAGCCTCAAACCAGCAAGCAAAAAACCCAGTCTGTAGAATTTGCCCAGCTTGGGTTAGTTGTGAGTCCTTGTCTAGAGGAGCTACAGAAACAAGCCATGTCCCTCCATGAAAGATGGGCTTTGAATGCCATCTACCCTTACACGTGACACTCCTGAGGGCTTCTGGGTTGACTGTGATACAATGAAATGCTGGTGTCAGTCACCTTCTGGAGGAGTTTGCTGGCCTGGTCCGCAAGCAGACCCAGCAGATCCCTGCCCAATTTCCACGAGTGGGATGACCAGTGGCGATATAAAGGGCAAGTGGACAAGTGAGTCTTTCTTTCTGAGAATGTTTTCACTGCAGTTAGGTTAGAAAATGATCCAAGAAAGATATAAACTAGCCCTTTCATTTAGCAAAATAAAATGCCTATCCCCTGGGTAATCCGTGGAGTAGATATCACAGCCAGAAACTTGTTCTTAAAATTTTCATTTAATTTGAACCCCCGCTTCCTGCCACCTGCCAGTATCAGGTTGGACAAGAAGAGAGGGAACAGCAGCCTGGCAGATGCTGCCACATGGTATGTCCTTGTAGAATAGCTTCCGTGGCATTTATGTTAAATAACCACTGGAAAATGTGAGGTGTCAATGATAGGAGGTGTCTGTGTCTCCTGGGGCTTTGTTCCAGTTTTAATGAATATGGACAATGCAGGGAATGTCTCAATTTTCAGAGCTGTGTTTCTTCATTAAACACTGTCACTCTTCACGGAAGGAACTAGACATTCCTGACACACGATTTGGCAGGTCTCAATCACAGACACTCCAATATTGGCTTTCAGAAACCCTTTCCAAATTTGGCCCAGGCTGTCAGACCTTGTCCAGGCACTGATTAGGAGAGGACCTCCAGGTCTGGGCAGAGAGCCGTGCTCTAAAAAAATACTTGCTGAGTCTCCCAAGGAAATCGGGTTGAGGAGGGTAAGTGGTTTACTCTTCAAATGACCTCTCCTCCCTTGGGAGAGAGCACATGGGGTGAAAGTACACGGTGTACACGGACACCTCTGGTGTCCCCATAAGAGTTTCAGACAAGAGAAAGGACCCTCTGTGTATGAACCAAGTGAAGAAGGTTTTGTTTGATTCCTAGCACACCTGTCCTCATCAGCTAGTTCAACTACAGCACAGCTGGTGCCAGGGGCTTCCCAGGTGGCACAGTGGTAAAGAATCCTCCTGCCGATGCAGGAGACATGGGTTGGATCCCTGGTCAGGAAGATCCACAGAGAAGGAAATGGCAACCCACTCCAGTATTCTTGCCTGGGACATCCCATGGACAGAGGAGCCTGGCGGGCTACCATCCATGGGACTGCAAAGAGTGGGACTCGACTTAGTGACTGAGCATGCATGAACAGCTGGTGGCACCTGTCGATTAAAATTGAAATTGACTTTAAGGTAAAAATTCATTGTGTTCAGGGATTGGTGCTGTGTCTTCCCAGTGGTGCCTCATTCAGCATTTCTCAAAGCATGTTCTTGAAATCCTCCTGCATCAGGAACCTGGGGATCTGTTTCAGTTAGATTTGAGGGCTCCTAACTACCAAATATGTGAGAACTGGAGCCAAAAATTTGCACTGTGCCAACCCACAGGCAATCCTGATATACC
Source organism: Tragelaphus eurycerus (assembly GCA_935064755.1). Classification (NCBI taxonomy): domain Eukaryota; kingdom Metazoa; phylum Chordata; class Mammalia; order Artiodactyla; family Bovidae; genus Tragelaphus; species Tragelaphus eurycerus. The sequence continues at coordinate 47,176,468 of CAKXYN010000009.1, forward strand.
CCGAAGTTTGTGAGCCGGGGATGTAAAGAGAACGACATTGGTTTCATTTTGAACTTGTATGTCCATTGACGGGAAATTTTGAACCACAAAAGACAGGGATCCTTATGTGTCTTGTGTTTGCTGACTAATGGCATGTATCTTGTCCTTTCTCAGTTATAGGTCGCCATCTGCCTAAATACAGTGTTTCTAAGAAGTTGTTTCTGTGCCTCTTCTGGAAAGAATATGTCCTTCAGTATATGTGATTGCAACATGTTGATAAAAGCAAGAGAAAAACAATAAAACTGTTTGTTGAGTTTCTCATTTTTCTGAAGCAAGCAGTTTTCAAGTGATAAAAAAGCAATTTAGTGAAATTTCCTGTTCAGGAGCTTAATGATCAGAGGGATATGGGCCTGTGTGTTCACACGCAGATCCTTGCACATATAATCATCCAGGTGTCTGAGTTGCTTGGTCCACAAAAAGCATGCTTTTTGAAATTTGCACTATACCTGAATCTAGAATGACGTTTGGTTGCTGAAAGGATGCTCATGTTAGATCAATGCAGCAGGGAGTCGAAAATTTTTTGATAAAGTTTGGATGATCTGAATTGCTTGTGTGTGTGTGTGTCTTGTGCCTAGTTGCTCAGTTGTGTCTGTGTGCTCTGTGACTTCATGGATTGTAATCTGCCAGGCTCCTCGGTCCATGGGATTTCCTAGGCAAGAATACTGGAGTGGGTTGCCATTTCCTCCTCCAGGAGATCTTCCTTACCCAGGGGTCGAAACTGCATCTCTTGTGTCTCCTACATTGGCAGGCAGATTCTTTACCACTGTGCCACCTGGGAAGCCTTTTCTGCACTGCTTATGTTAGGAAAAATTTAGTTTTAAGCTATCTGGTTACCTTTCAGTTCAGTTCAGTTCAGTCACTCAGTCGTGTCCGACTCTGTGACCCCATGAATCGCAGCATGCCAGGCCTCCCTGTCCATTGTTAACTCCCAGAGTTCACTCAAACTCATGTCCATCGAGTCGGTGATGTCATCCAGCCATCTCATCCTCTGTTGTCCCCTTCTCCTCCTGCCCCCAATCCCTCCCAGCATCAGAGTCTTCTCCAATGAGTCAACTCTTCGCATGAGGTGGCCAAAGTATTGGAGTTTCAGCTTTAGCATCATTCCTTCCAATGAATACCCAGGACTGATCTTTAGAATGGACTGGTTGGATCTCCTTGCAGTCCAAGGGACTCTCAAGAGTCTTCTCCAACACCACAGTTCAAAAGCATGAATTCTTTGGCGCTCAGCTTTCTTCACAGTCCAACTCTCACATCCATACATGACCACAGGAAAAACCATAGCCTTGACTAGACAGACCTTTGTTGGCAAAGTAATGTCTCTGCTTTTGAATGTGCTATCTAGGTTGGTCATAACTTTCCTTCCAAGGAGTAAGCGTCTTTTAATTTCATGGCTGCAATCACCATCTGCAGTAATTTTGGAGCCCCCAAAAATAACGTCAGCCACTGTTTCCCCATCTATTTCCCATGAAGTGATGGGACCAGATGCCATAATCTTCGTTTTCTGAATGTTGAGCTTTATGCTAACTTTTTTTTTAAATTAAATTTTATTTTGCTTAACTTTACAACATGTATTGCTTTTACCATACATCGAGATGGATCCGCCACCAGTATACACGTGCTCCCTATCCTGAACCCTCCTCCCTCCCCCCTCCCCATACCATCCCTCCGGGTCCTCCCAGGGCTCCAGCCCCAGGCATCCGTTATCGGGCATCATACCTGGACTGGCGACTCATTTCAGATATGATATTATACATATTTCAATGCTATTCTCCCAAATCATCCTGCCCTCTCCCGGTCCCAGAGTCCAAAAGTCTGTTCTATACATCAGTGTCTCTTTTGCTGTCTCGTAAACAGGGTTATTGTTACCATCTTTCTAAATTCCATATATATGCGTTAGTATACTGTATTTGTGTTTTTCTTTCTGGCTTACTTCACTCTGTATAATAGGCTCCAGTTCCATCCACCTCCCAGAATATCGGAAATAAAATAAAAAATGAACAAATGGGACCTAATCAAACTTAAAAGCTTCTGCACAACAAAGGAAACTATAAGCAAGGTGAAAAGACAGCCTTCAGAATGGGAGAAAATAATAGCAAATGAAGCAACAGACAAACAACTAATCTCAAAAATATACAAGCAACTCCTACAGCTCAATTCCAGAAAAATAAGCCAACTTTTTCACTCTCCACTTTCACCTTCATCAAGAGGCTTTTTAGTTCCTCTTCACTTTCTGCCATAAGGGTGGTATCATCTGCATATCTGAGGTTATTGATATTTCTCCTGGCAATCTTGATTCCAGCTTGTGCTTCTTCCAACCGAGTGTTTCTCATGATGTACTCTGCATATAAGTTAAATAAGCAGGGTGACAGTATACAGCCTTGACATACTCCTTTTCCTATTTGAAACCAGTCTGTTGTTCCATGTCCAGTTCTAACTGTTGCTTCCTGACCTGCATATAGGTTTCTCAAGAGGCAGATCAGGTGGTCTGGAATTCCCATCTCTTTCAGAATATTCCACAGTTAATTGTGATCCACACAGTCAAAGGCTTTGGCATAGTCTGGTTACCTTAGGCAAGGCCTATTGCATTAGACAGCAATGGAAACAAATAACCCTTGCCCTACAAAGGAACAAGTGGCTCTTCAAACAAATAGTCCTTAATTACTGCAAAACCACTCTAGTTCTCTAACAGACCCCAAACCATGGCATCTAGGGACTAGCCACATGGAGTCAATGAGACAAAATGAAAACATCAACATTAGGCCTAAACTACATCTTTCTTCTTATGAAAGGAGGAATCTTTTAGCCATCAAGGAAGCTCTTTGTAGTTTGTCTAGTTAACCTAGAAATACCAAGGTGGTGTCCTGGACAACCTAGCAAGCAAAGAAGAATGTTGCTTCCTTCATTGTGTGACTTTGGAGAGTCCTGAAAGTGTGTGCTGTGCTATGCTTAGCTGCTCAGGAGCCTGCCAGGCTCCTCTGTCCGTGGAGATTCTCCAGGCAAGAATACTGGAATGGGTTGCCATGCCCTCCTCCAGGGGATCTTCCTGGCCCAGGGATTGAACCTGGGTCTTCTGCATTGCAGGTGGATTCTTTACCATCTGAGCCTCCAGAAAAGCCCTTGAAAGTGTATAGCCCACAAATTTATTAGTTTTAGAGGAGATACATTGATTTTGCTGAAGTTATTAGGCCAGGAGGTTCTATAAAGTCCAGCCATGCTTCTCTGGACCCTTCTCTCGGGTCCTCTTATTACTCCATCACAGTGATGGGGGTCCATCTCGTTCGAATAAACACTTATGAAATAAATGATACGAAGTGTCCAGGGCCAATGAAAAGTGATCTCAAAATATATGTGTTTCCTTTACTTGATCTGGATTAAAATGAAAAATATCAGGTCTTAGACATTCCTGCAAAGTTTAATCAGGACATCAGAATCTACTCTGAGTCTTTTTAAAATTTATTCATTAAAAGTTTTATTTATTTATGGCCATTCTGGGTCCTTGTTGCTGCATGTGGACTTTCTCTAGTTGCTATGAGCCGTAGCTACTCTCTAGTTATGGTGCACGGCCTTTTCATGGCAGTGGCTGCTCTTGTTGCAGAGCACGCACTCTAGGGTGCTCGCCCTTCAGTAGCAGCAGCGCGTGGGCTCAGTAGTTGAGGCTTAGCAGGCTCTAGGGTATGGGCTCAGTAGCCGTGGGACACAGGCTTAGCTGCCCTGCGGCATATGGGATCCTCCCGGACCAGGACTGAACCCGTGTCCCCTTGCATTAGCAGGCAGGTTCTTAACCACTGCATAACCAGTGAAGACCCACTCTAACTATTTAAAATAGAGGATATTTAATACAGGAAATTGGTTACACAGCTGATGAAAATTCCGAGAAGCCAAGCAAAGGGAAGTAAAGGAATCCAAAAATCAGAAAGAGCAGGAGGCCCCCAGTCCCCCTGGCTGGGGACTCAGAGGAAAGAGGGGTGTTAGGAGAGTTAGGAGCCGAGTCACCCAGCACCCATGGTGGGCGTGTCTGGTGGGAGCTGGAGCCATGCTGGAGATGCAGCAGCTGCTGACACAGCCCGTGAAGCAAAGAAAGAGGGTGGTCCCCTGGGTTCTCTCTTCCTCCTTCTCCTCACTCTCTTTCCAATGCTGTCCTTCAGCCTGGAAGCCTGGAAAACACAATCGACAGAGGTTCATTTCCGTGTGATCAATACAGGGGAAGGAGGAGTGGATGGACGCGTCACTCTGCTGGGAATAAGGCAGGACTGACTCCTTGCTGTCAAACATGGAATTCACTGAATTGTTGGAACTCTGGCCCAGCATCTTGACCAACCACAGTAGGGCTTGAGTGTGATATGCCATGATCATCAATACAGACAAAGCAAGTGCAGACCTTTACCCACCGCATAGAATAACCATGGTACTTGACATCAGCTACCTGTTGTGGCTGCCTTGGGGCAGTGTGGCGGTTCTGATAGAGGTTAAATATGTAACTAGGGCCTCTAAGAAAAGGACCACAACTTTCAGAGATCCTCCTCTGCTCAGGGATTGTGAATCTGGGATGGAGGCTCTTTATTAAGGCATATTGGTTCTTTCCAAGGAAAGGTGTATGCCTTTGGATAGTTGTACTGACTTATACTATTTAGCTATACTGAAGTAATATGGTCAGGAAAATACAGCAATTATTAAAGCAACGATCCATCTATAACATGAATCCTTCATGGGAAAATATTCATGTTGTGAACTTTAAATGCTTTCCTTTTTCTGTACTGATCCCCTCCTCCCCCATGTTACCCAAAAACTGAGTTTGCTTCTTTGTGGTTGTTCAGCCAAAAAACACAACCAAGCCAAAGATCAGGAGAAAGAAGGATTTATTATTACTTGCAGTAAGTAAGGAAAACACTGAAGATCTTTCCCAAAGCAGTGTCTCCCTGAACAGAAAACTGGGGAAGTTTTAAGCTAAGTGTTAGTCCAGTCGAGTCTAACTCTTTGCAACCCCTTGGACTGTAGCCCTCCAGGCTTCTCTGTCCATGGGATTCCCCAGGCAAGAATACTGGAGTGGGTAGCCATTCCCTGCTCCATTTAAGCTAAGGGTATATGCATATTCATGAACAGGCTTGGGTTGTTGACAGAGTTCAAGCTTTAGTGGATTGAAGTCATGAGGGTCAGAAAAGGCCAACACCATCATCCCTTAAGTTCCAGCTGATCTGGTGGTTGAGCCTTCAGGCTAATATTTAGCATTGAAACAGAACTGGGAGTTTTTGTTGTTATTTAGTTGCTGAGTCAAGTCCGACCGTTTTTGCAACCCATGAACTATAGCCCACCAGGCTCCTCTGTTCATGGAACTTCCAAGAATACTTCACTGGGTAGCTGTTTCCTTCTCTATGGGATCTTCCTGACATGGGGATTGAATCCCAGTCTCCTGCATTGGCAGGCGGATTCTTTACCACTGAGCCACTTGGGAAGCTGGAGCATCTTTACAACTGATACTTTATCTTTGCTATGGTTACTTCTCTTGCCTGAAACCAGTAGTTTTATTTCTATATTCTTTTGTTCCTCTACAATTAATAACTACTGAGACCTGTTCAAGGGCAAGCACTGTGGTCAAGCTTAGATCACAGAATGGCTTAAGGCAAAAATGGCTTCTCTTCTGTCAAGAAATCCATTCCCATTTCTCTTTTTCCAGGGACTCCCTACCCTATTTGCTCATACTTACTTTCTGGTACTGCATCCCATGTTAGGCTCATCTTGTACATTTCCTGCTCCAGTCCTACAGTCAGCCATTTCTCTAGGGAGCCCTGGAGCCTTATAAACCAAGATCTCAGGGCTAGATGTGCTCAGTTTGACCACTCTTCATCCATCCATCCATTTCTTAAGGCTATACCTTTCCCAGTGCCATCTTTGGACAAGACTCCAGAGCAGAAGAGATGAATGAAGTGTAAATAATTCTATTACTGCATGGCACAAGAGAAGTGCTGTCCATGGGTATGCATAGAGCTCCACAGCAACTGGAAGGTGAAAGGTGATTTCCAGTTGGAGATCCATTTCACAGAAGTCTCTGTTCTTGATTCTAGACTTTACCTCCTATCTTCTAGGTTCATATCTTAGTAGCTTGGCTCATATCTTCCCTTCTACATTATAGTCTGTTATATCAGCCTGAGCTGAGTTTAAATTCTGGCTCTGTCACTTATTAGCTATGTGGCCTGGAGCCTGTGTCTTCACGGTACTTCACCTCAGTTTCTTTGTCTGTAAACTGGGGATGATGATGCCAATAGGACCCACCTTTGGAGGCCTTTGGGAAGATTCAGCAGAAGGCATGTGGAGTGCCTGGCACAGTGTCTGGCACAGTCAGGAACAACAAATACTGGCAAGCAGAATGACAATGAAAACTGGATTCCCTCTGAAGGCAGCATCACCTTGAGTGTGATGCTGATTCTTAGGACAGAGATGCAGACGAGGCTGTGATTAAAACAGGCTGTAAAGGCAGAGCCCAAGAAATGACTGCAGAATGGGCTGACTCCTGGGGTCACAGTCAGGTCTGTCCTGCAGATGACACTGTTTTTGAGACGTGAACCATCAGTGACGGGGGTCTAGGGATCACCTGGCGTATGGGGGCTCAGCACAAAACTTAGCACCAGGGGGACGAGACAGCTGTTGCCACTTTCTCCCACCTCCATCTCTGTGATTTATGCTTATCAGGATGCATTAACATAGCGTCCGATGTCAGTGTATGCTTGATGTTCCAGAAGGAATCTTCATGCTAGGGTTTCCCACCGCAGAGCTGCTTCCCCTGACAGTGATGATGAGCCAATCAAATGTTTCCTGTTCTGGAAGGAAAACAGTGTTTAAACTAAGGTGCTTCAGAGAGTCTTGAGAGCTTTTAGAAGCAGGTGAAGCATAGATGTCATGAACTTTTGCTGGGACCAGGTGTGTCCCCAAAGTCTTAAAATAGAGTTTACTATGAAGGTTGTGGTTGTGTCACGTGATGTTTTTCTTTAACTCGAGAAGCATCTAGATTAGTGATCTCAAGGTGTGGCTCCTGGACCAATAGCATCAGCAACCTCTAGGAACTTGTTAGAAACATAAATTCTTGGGTCCTACCCCAAACCTACTGAATCAGACACCCCGGATGTATGCCCTGCCTCCTGCCCCTGCCCATTACAACCTATGTTTTAACAAGCCCTCTAAGTGATTCAGATGCCAGATAAAGCTTAGAAACCATTGATCAAAAAGATGCAGGACTCTCCCAAACTTTTAGCCTTAAAGCTAAAGGTGTTTTGAGCTCTGAGCACCTGAGAAGAGGACTCTGTCTAATGTATGACACTCAGTAGGTGCACATTAAGTGTTTATTGAATGAATGAATTTAAAAATACTGAAGTGGTTAAAATTCAAGACACTGACAACAGCAAGTGCTGGGGAGGATTTGGAGCAAAATGAACACTCATTGACGGCTGATCGGAATGTGAAATGGTACAGCCACTTGGGAAGTCAGTTTGACAGTTTCTTACAAAACTAAACACACTCTTAGCATACCATCCGGCAGTAGCACTTTTTCATACTTACTCCAAGGAATTAGAAACTTATGTCCACACAGAAAACCTGCACAGGTAGGTTTATAGCAGCTTTATTCATTAATTGCCCCAAACTGGAATCAACCAAGAAGTCCTTCAGTAGGTGAATGGATAAATAGTGTGGTATATCCAGACAATAGAATATTATTCCGCAGTTAGAGGAGAGGCGCTATCAAACCATGACAAGACATACAGGAACCCTAAATGCATATCACTAAGTGAAAGAAGGCAATCTGAAAAAGCTACATTCTATTTGATTTCAATGGTGTGACATTCAGGAAAAGGGAAGACTATGGAGACAGCAAATAGGTCAGTGGTATTCAAGGTCTGGGAGAAGTGTGGGATAAAAAGGTGGTTCACAAGAGGATTTTTCGAGCAGTGAAAAGACTACTTTGTATGGTACTACAATGGTTAATACATACCATTATACATTTGTCCAAACACATAGAAAGTATAGGTAAAGAATGAGCCCTCATGTAAACTATGAAATTCAGTTAATAATGATATATCAACATTGGCTCATCAATTGTAATAAACGGCCCACACACATGCAAGATGCTATCATCCAGCCTTAAACACATTAGCGTCAACCCTCCAGATACACAAGGAACTGATTTAAGAGCATCTTGTTTCCTTGGAAGAATAAATTCCTCTTAGTCGCTTTTTCAAAGGGGAGGAGTCTTCTTTCCAAGAAGAAAGAGAAGGAAATTCTTCTAGCACTTAAGGGGTTGGTGCAGTGAGCCTGGAAGTGTTGTGCCTGTCCCCTTTGTGAAGATCCAGACCCTTGGGGCATGCTTTGGGAAATCAGTGGATGAATTTTGACAGTTGGGCTGTTATTGGTACCTTGTTCCTCATGGGGGCCAATCAGTCATTCTGAAGAAGTTCAGTATTTCCTTCAGATGATAAGTAAGAGCTTCTCTGTGACATAACCACACTGCACACTTATAGAAATGTTCCGGTGATAACTACATGGCTTTTTTTAATCTTAAAGAATTCATAGTGCCTCACCAATGCTGGCAAAGGGGGTTTGCTGGAGAAACAATGGAAGTGGCAGCAGAGAACCATCTTTCTTTAGGGTTGGACTCAGCTAAGATTGGACTAGCTAGGGTTGGACTAGCCAGAGAGGGCTGGGGACAGTTGCAGCCAATGTGATGTAGGCAGATGTTGTGGGGTGGGGCTTCCAGGTAAACTCTATAAAAGAAGACAGAAAAAAAAGGTGAATTGGGAGTAAATAAATTGGCATACACCTTTTGTCCTCCGTCCATCTCTTTCTTCTGCTTGGAATGCTGATGGAATGCTGGAAGTGGAGTTGCCACCCTGTAGCCATGTGGTGACTATGAGTGCCAAGTTCACAAACTGAGGATAGGCATACAGAAAGGAGAAATGTCACACTTGGAGGGTGTTGTACTGCTTCTACCAGTCCGGCACTATTTACTGCTGAATTTTATTTTTTACATGAGGGGAGAAAAATAACCCTAATTTGTGTAAGTTGATATTTTGGGAGTTTCTCGCATCTAACTGAATGAGAGGTATATTCAGTTGACGCTTGTGGTTGAGAGCACAGAGTTTGAGGTCTGCCTGGCCTGGTTACGTGTTCTGCCATATGCGTTTGAGCATACTCAGCTTTGGATACTTCATCTGTGAAATGGACTCAGTAGCACTTCTGACCACAGTATTGTTTCAAGGATGACTTGAAAGAACATATTTTAATGATTATCAGCACAATGTCTGGTGCATATTAAGGATTATTAAGGACAGAAGAGATGGTAGTACAAGACTGGAGTTGCCTCCCACCTCAGATATGCAAGAATTAAAAAAAAAAAATAGAGCAAGATCTGAGTGTTGTCTTGGACACTCTGAGTATTGTACAACTTCTGGGTTTCATTGTCATGGGCTAAAGCAAAGTCACATGACTCCAAGTGGATATTCCCAGACCTAACCCCAGACTGTTATCCACTCTCACCCACTTCTAGGGCTTGATGCCTACAGATTACTCTGGGAAATAACCCCCCACTCAACACAGGAGAGTCATGGACAGTCAAGCAGAGGGAGCAGCCTGTGATTCCTGCCCCAAGGCCATCGCTGATGGCACCAGAAGTAGACATCCAACCTGAAGGGGTACACTCTGTAGGCTGGCCAGCGGTCTGGCAAGGGTCCTAGTGGGACGATTCTTCCCACAAGGGTCAATAGTTCTGCTGGCTGGCCACTCTTCTGGAGGGACCTCAGTGCTGCCTGGCAAGCTGGTTCCTTGTCACTGATCCATACACTCTCCTACCCTCTGAGATGACTATCTTGAATGTTTTTATCTCCCTCAGGGCTTTCCTGGTGGCTCAGATGGTAAATAATCCACATGCCAATGCCAGGAGACATGGGTGTGATCCCTGGGTTGGGAAGATCCCCTGGAGGAGGGCATGACAATGTCTTCCAGTATTCTTGTCTGGAGAATCCCCATGGACAGAGGAGGCTGGTGGGCTACAGTCTATGGGGTCACAGAGTCACACCTGACTTTTGCATCTTGCTCTGTGCAAATGTGCCCAAAGGTTCTCATTTTGAAACAACATGTGACTTTCCTGTGGTCCAGTAGTTGAGACTCTGCCTTCCAATGCAGGGGATGTAGGTTTGATCCCTGGTCTGGGAATGAAGATCCCACATGCCCCAGAGCAACTAAACCCATGTGCTGCGACTAGAGCAGGCATCGCAATGAGAAGCCTACATGCTGCAATGAAGACCCAGCACAAACCAGAAAAAGAAAATCCTCCCCGCGTCCGAGTCCCCGGGGCCCTCCACCCCACCCCTGTGCTTCCGTTTACGGCCCACTTCTGCCCTGTCCTCACTTCCTCGCCTCCTGTCCCCTTGGATTTCACTCAACAGGCTTCCGTCTCCACTGTTCCAGGGACACACTCTCGTCACCCGATGGGTTTCTTCCTTGTTGAATCTGGTGGTCACTTCTCAGTCCTCAGTTCATTCACACTTCTAGTAGCCTCTCACATGGATGATTATTCCTTTTTGGAAAAAGTGTCTTTACTTGGTCTCCTCAGTGTGAGAAATGGACAAGAATAAACACCTTTATGATATGGCTAGGGCAAGGACATTATTTCATTTTCAGCAGTATCCCCAGCACCTGGGACAGTATCTTTCATGTATGAGGAACAGAGTATCTGTTGAATGGATGAGGCCAGATCAGGGGTAGCAAAGTACAGCTCACCAGCCAGATCTGGCCCACTGCTTGTTTTTGTAAATAAAGTTTTCATTTGTTTACAGATTGTCTAAGCCTGCTTTCACACATTCCACAAGTTGAATAGTTGTGTGACAGAGACCACGTGTCCCACAAAGCCGAAGATATTTACTGTCTGGCCCTTTGCAGAAAAAGTTTGCAGACCTCTGATTTAGACAATTATTTCTATTTCCACTGTGTGCTGTGTGTGTGTAAGACCCTGACTACAGATGATCAAAGAGACAAAGCTCACAGAAGAAATCAATGCCCTCTCTCACCCACAGACATCATCAGGGTGTGTCTGTAGCCTGGGTCTGAGAAGGACTCTCTGGGGTGAATAATTCAATGGTGATGGGAGAGTGGGGTAGATGGAAGGGAATGGAAAAAGAATATTAACCTTATTTTTATTAATTAATTTTTATTGCAGCATTTGTGCTCAGTCGTGTCTGACTCTTTTCTGCCTCATGGACTGTAGGCTGCCAGGTTCTTCTGTCCATGGAACTTTCCAGGCAAGAATACTAGAGTTGGGTGCCATTTCCTACTCTAAGGGATCTTCCCAACCCAGGGATCAAAGCTGCGTCTCTTGCATATCCTGCATTGGCAGGTGGATTCTTTACCCCCTAGTGCCACCTCGGAAGCCCTTATTGGAATATAGTTAGTTTACAATGTTGTGTTACTTTCCGCTGTACAGCAAAGTGAATTGGCTATATGTGTATGTACATCTTCTCTTTTTGGATTTCCTTCCAATATCAACCTTACAATCACTTTATACCATGCATTTTGCATAGTTTATTTCACTTCATCTGCACTGCCTTCTCCAATCTACGAATGAGGAAACTGAAACACTGGCAGACTAAACGTTTCATGAAAAGTCACACAGAGCTGTGAAGTATTGGAAAGGGGATGGCAAGGCCAGAACCTGGGATGGACCCTGGCCCAAGTGGCCGTGATGATGGTAGCAAACACACACGGGGCCTCTGAAGACGTGCAGATACTCTTCTTAGTCTGTCCCATCAACCGTGGGAAACTAAGGCACAGGAAGAGTGACCAGCTCCCCCAAGGTCACCTGGCCCTGGTCAAGGGCAGGGCCAGGACTTCACCTGGTGGTTTTGTTTTGTCTCTCTTCCCTTCCACTTTACCCATAATGTGTACTAGGTCCTCAATGAATAGTCATCGAACTAGTGGATTTGAACTGGAATTTCCTGGCTCCCGGCCCAGAACCTTTGCCACTATCTGGCACCAGCCACCCATTGAGGGTTCAAAGGACTGTGCAACATTTTGCTCAGAGTAGAGCTGGAGGCCACCTAACTTGTTTCGGCAGAAATTACTAGAACATTTTAGAATTTACTCATCCTCTATCTATATTTTCATCTCTTGGTACACTGCCCGCTCCCTTGGGGAAACTATAATTTCCATAACTGATGATAACATCTGTTTTCAGACATGTGAATCGGTTGCAGAAATGTGTGTCAGCAGAGAACTAAGCCTCCAAGCTTCAAGGAGGTTTCTTATAAAAGTCGTAGGGAGTGGCTTTCTTGCTCAGTCCTGCCAAGAGTTTCAAATCGTGCAACAAAATATATTCTCCAGTTGACAGTTGTGTACATCATAGGTCTCCAGTGGGAGGTGAATTTTCTTCCCCATGTGAAAGTTACTTCACCTAAATATGGGATTTGATGTATTTATCTTCCAAAATTAGGTAAAACCATTATAAATTTTACATACACTGGCCATCCTTCAAGACTAGGACAGAGCTATTTGGGAAAGGAGGCATTCTGTATTCATTAAGGCACATTTCCAATTTATTGCTGGTGGGGAAAGAAGAAAGTGGCATCTTTCTCTCCTAGTTATTTCTAATTCCCATAAAAAACAAAGAGTACTGCAGACTGGGTGGCTTGAACAAGAGCATTCATTATCAGTTCTGGAGACTGGGAAGTCCAAGATTAACGTACTGGCTGGTTCAGATCCTGGTAAGAGCTGTCTTCATCACTTGCACCTGGCCACCCTCTTGCCCTGTCCTTCCATGGCTTTTCTTTGGTGCCTGCATTTGGGGTACCTTCTTCTTAGAAGGCCACTAAACAGTGTCAGACTTTATTTTTCTGGGCTCCAAAATCACTGCAGATGGTGACTGCAGCCATGAAATTAAAAGACGCTTACTCCTTGGAAGGAAAGTTATGACCAACCTAGATAGCATATTCAAAAGCAGAGACATTACTTTACCAACAAAGGTTTGCCTAGTCAAGGCTATGGTCTTTCCTGTGGTCATGTATGAATGTGAGATCTGGACTGAGGAGAAGGCTGAGCGCCAAAGAATTGATGCTTTTGAACTGTGGTGTTGGAGAAGACTCTTGAGAGTCCCTTGGACTGCAAGGAGATCCACCCAGTCCATTCTGAAGGAGATCAGCCCTGGGATTTCTTTGGAAGGAATGATGCTAAAGCTGAAACTCCAGTAATTGGCCACCTCATGCGAAGAGTTGACTCATTGGAAAAGACTCTGATGCTGGGAGGGATTGGGGGCAGGAGGAGAAGGGGACGACAGAGGATGAGATGGCTGGATGGCATCACTGACTCGATGGATGTGAGTCTGAGTGACCTCCCGGAGTTGGTGATGGACAGGGAGGCCTGGCGTGCTGCAATTCATGGGGTTGCAAAGAGTCGGACACGACTGAGCGACTAATCTGATCTGATCTAAATCCTACTTGACTAGGACCCCACCTTTGTGAACTCATGTAACCTTTACTTAGATCCTAAAACAATCACTTGGGGGTTTGGACATCCAATATATGAATTTTTTTGAATTTAAATTAAAAATATTTTTATTTTGCATTGGAGTATAGCCAATTAACAATGTTGTGAGTTTCAAGTGGACAGCAAAGGAACTCAGCTATACATATACGTGTATCCATTCTCTCCCAAACTCCCCTCCCATCCAGGCTGCCACATAACATTGAGCAGAGTTCCCTGTGCTATACAGTAGGTCCTTGTTGGTTATCCATTTTAAATATAGCAGTGTGTATATATTGATCCCAAACTCCCTAACTATCCCTTCCCACCAACCTTCCCCCCTGGTAACCATAAATTTGTTCTCTAAGTCTGTGAGTCTGTTTCTGCTTTGTAAATATGTTCATTTGTATAATTTCTTTTTAGATTCTGCCTATAAGGGAATCTGGGCTTCTCCTGCAGCTCAGCTGGCAAAGAATCGGTCTGCAATACAGGAGACCTGGGTTCGATCCCTGGGCTGGGAAGATCCCCTGGAGAAGGGAAAGGCTACCCACTTCAGTGTTCTGGCCTGGAGAATTCCATGGACTATATAGTCCATCAGGTCACAAAGAGTCACACACGACTGAGAAACTTTCACATATAAGATAGTTCTCTTTCTCTGCCTGAATTACTTCACTCAGTATCCAACATATGAGTTCTGGGAGGACAAAATTTAGTCCTCTTCTCATCCCTGAGAACCTCCCCATGGGACCTGACACGATGGAAGTTTGTTAGCTGATTTTGGGAATATGATTCAGTCTGGTTTTGAGTCTACATTAAACGTGCTTCTATATGGGAAAACCTCCATTGGTTTGCTTTAGCTTCAGGTTCTTGTGCCCAGGAGAAGAAGTCAGGTGTACCAGCAGCAGTTAATCATCTTTGTGACTCCTCCATATGGTAATAATAATGGAGGTTTTCTTTTAACAACTGCATAAGAGATACCAGGTGCCATATTAAGAAGTTAGTGTCTTGAAGCACTTTGTCTTATCTTTTCATCTTTTTGAGAACCTATGATGGATGGGGCTGTATTTATTTTTACTTCCGTTTTGTAGATGAGGAAACTCAGGTTAGAGAAGCCAAGTGATTTGCTCAAGAGGACACAGTTAGGAAATGACTCAGTCTGTATTTGAACTTAGTACAAACTCCAAGGAACTCTTCTGACCACACTCTCTGTCTCCCATTTGGCCAGGACACTTTTATTTCCAGAAACATCAGTCCACAATCATCAAGAATAATGGCTCAACACAATCCTTTAGACGAATCTCTAGCTGAGAAAGAAGCTGATTCATTTTGATTGAGTTATTGCTTCCATTTGGATTTATCTTATTCATTTTTGTTGGTCATATAATTGAGGCCATGGGACACCTTTCTGAAAACTCACTCATAACTTAAAAACATTTGGCTTTTTATTAGATGTTTAGAAGTTTCTGGAAAGATCCACTTCCGAAAAGAAGCAGTGGAGGATCAGAACAGTGCTGTTTTCTCATTCTATAATTTCTTTTCATGGCTGTCTTCTCTCATCTGTGTGGAGGGGATCCTGAGACAGTTTTATGGCCTTTTTTTTTTAAAATGAAAATTTCCCTCACTTTTCAGAAATGCAAAGGAAAAACGATCACAGAAAATGTTTTTCTTTTCTCTCTCAGTTCTGTGTTGCAAGTAGCATGTTTTTATCATGATTACAGTCATTTTTTTCAAAGGCGTCCAGCTGTTTGAACGCTCTGAGTCGGAAGCAGGGAAAGGAATGGAAGGATCGCTTCTT
Organism: Tragelaphus eurycerus; assembly: GCA_935064755.1. Lineage (NCBI taxonomy): Eukaryota > Metazoa > Chordata > Mammalia > Artiodactyla > Bovidae > Tragelaphus > Tragelaphus eurycerus. Next base: position 47,191,793 of record CAKXYN010000009.1, read on the forward strand.
CCTTCTTGAAAGCTAACGTGGGCGGAATTCAGGCTGCACAGACCTTAGACATAAACAGTGATGGAGGCGAGAACATATGATCCAATAGGTTACCCCTAGTTACTAGAATTAGGGAGTTTATCTCTTTTATTCCCCTCTAAATATTTATACTTACGGGAGAATTTTCCAGCTCCCTGAGAAAACACATTTATTTCCCCAAGAAAGATAAGAGTGCTTATTCTGTGCTGTGTCTATTCAACTGCAAAGGAATCTTGCAGGTGGAAAGAAGCCCTCCGATTACCAAGCGGCCCATTTCAGAGCATCCAGGCTTGCTCTGTTGTCCGTGCCCACTCATTTTATAAACTGTTCATCAACCAGTTAACTCTCTCCTGCTGCCCACCTGCCTGGAGGATGGGAGGATGGAAGGAAGCCACCGGTACAAAATCATGAGGCAACAGTGACAGCCATTTGGCTCGTTTAGAGGTGCCTGTGCAGAGAACCACACGAGAAAACAAAGGCGTAAGAGTATGTGAACTTCTAACCCTCTTCCCCACATGCCATGGGGCGGTGGGTGGTGTGAGCAAGTGTTCAAGTTCCCTGAAGTGGGTGTTTTTATGGGGCCAAGTGACAAAGAACCAAAGAGGGTCAGGACTTGTGAGCAGCAAGTGGAAAACTACCAAGAACTGTTCAATCCTGCCTGCCGCTGAAATCACTTCTCTGAAGTGAGGGGAGCATGGGTTCACTTCCCTCCCCTGTGCTTCTTTGACACGGGACAGCTCTAAGGGGCAGAGATTTTGCCAAACACTGACTTTTTTGCCCAGTCAGCCCCCTTCTCAGTTCCTCTTGTCCAAACGGAGTGACACTTTGTCCGCAAGCGGGGTGGGGAGGCTGGGGTCAGAGGATGTTCATTATTGCTAAATGACTCCCATCTGCGATTCTGCCTGCAGCTTTTATGAACCCCACATGTTTTAATTAACACATCGCAAAGGCAACATCAGCTCAAAAGTGCCAGCACTGAGAGTATTTCAGTGGATTCCCACTCTGTGGTTGTCTGAATTGAATCTGCCAGAAGCATACTCGGAGGAGTAAGCTTACAGTAAACATTTGGGAAAATAGTGTGAAAAGGCAGGCAGATCGTGCAGCGGCTCCATCAAGGAATTCCTGAAGGTTCACCTCTGGGTTTACACAGTGGCTTTAGCATTTGGTGAAAGCTTCTTAGAGGGTGGGAATATGGGAACCCCGGGGAAGAGCCAAGGTCTTTTCGTGATAAAAAGTGAATAGACGTTGACTGAGCACGCCAAGTGTGCTTGGGTCAGTGGCTGGTGTTTTTACAGCACATGCTTCAGGAAGGGAGTGGGATTTTTCTGGAAAGCACATTGGTTCTGGAGACATGAGAGGTGGGATTGAGCTGGAATTTCTTCTCACTGTGACACCCTGGGCAAGAAAGGTAACTTTTCGCAGAGTCTGTTAAAAGGGGACAATGCCACGTGCTTGTCTCGCATGAGGCCAAGTGTGCAGGAGTGCCTCGTAAAAACACAGCACTACTACCATAAACGTTATATAAATTATCTGTAGGACTTATAAATAATAGGTCGTCATCGTGAAGTCGCTCAGTCGTGTCCGACTCTTTGCAACCCCATGGACGGTAGCTTATCAGGCTCCTCCATCCATGGGATTTTCCAGACAAGAGTGCTGGAGTGGACTGCCATTTCTTTCTCCGGGGGAGGGGGGCGGGTCTTTCCGACCCAGGGATCGAACCCAGGTCTCCTGCATTGCAGGCAGACGCTTTACCGTCTGAGCCACCAGGGAAGCCCACAAATAATAGGTGGTTACTTATAAATAATAGGTGGTCACCTCATTTGTTGGTTCAGCAAACAGCACGAACATCTACAATTCCTTGTGCCCCCAAGTTTACAATTGAAACTCACAAACAGAAAAATACTCTATGACATGTGAAGTATTATAATGGGGAAATAGAGATGGTGTGGAAGTTCATGAATATGGCACTTAACCTGGACTTGGAAAATTTCAAGAAGGCTTCTAGGAAGAAGGAATGTCCAGGCTGAGCTTAAATGTCATCTTCTGGGTGAGGACTCTCATACTCACATTACTTAAAAAGTTGGCCCAGCCTCTTGTACACCCTGTCCCCCCTCTAGCTTTATTTTCCTGTAATGTGCTTGTTACCATCTGACACACACTACATGGCTACTTGTTTATGCTTTGTGTCTGTCTCCCTTTCAACCAAAATATAAGGTCATAAATTTAGATACTTTCTTTTGTTCCCCACAGTATCCTTGTCCTCAGTACCTAGACTAGTTCATGGTGCAGAGTAGGCACTCAGCAGACATTTGTTGAATGAATTATTGGGAAATGTAAGTGTTAGATGAACAGGAAGGAATATTCTAGGTGAGGAATAAGCATAAGCAAGGACCAGGAGCTGTGGAGCACAGATGGGTTTGGTGTCTTGGTCTGTAGGGGCTGCTATAACAGAGTGTCCTAGATTAGGGGGCTTGCAAACCACTGACATCTATCTCTCGCAGATCTGGTTGCTGGGTGTTCGAGGCCAAGTTGCTGGCATACTTGATGTGTGGTGAGGGCCCTCTTCTTGGTTCTCAGTTGGCCATCTTCTCATTGTGTCCTCACGAGAAATGACTGGGAGCTCTCTGGGGTCTCTTCTGTAAGGGCCTTAATCCCATTCCTGAGGGCTTCACCTTCATAACAAATCACCTCCCTAAGGCCCCATCTCCAAATACCATCACACTGGGGATCAGATTTAAACATAAGAATTTGAGGTGGGGGATACAACCATTTACCCTATAGCATTTGGTTTGGCTGGGGTATTAACCTGTGTGTGTGTGTGCGCTCAGTCATGTCTGACTCTTTGTGACCCCATGGACTGTAACTTGCCAGGCTCCTCTGTCCATAGAATTTTCCAGACAAGAATACTGGAGTGGGTTGCCATTTCCTACTCCAAGGGATCTTCCTAACCCAAGGATCGAACCTGTATCTCCTGTGTCTCTTGCATTGGCGGATGGATTCTTTACCACTGAGCCACCTGGGAAGCCGAGATATGGAGAGATGAAACTAGCGGGTAGGTTGGGCTAGATCCTGAAGGGCTTTGTAAACCAAGTTAAAGAGTTTGGATTTTATTTCGAGGGTAATAAGGACAATTGAAATGTTTAATGTGAAAATGACAATAATATCTGGGTTTCCACAGCTGGGGACTATGGGAAACTCCTGCAATTGTCTGGGATCAAGATGGTGACAATGTGAACTAGGACCATTGCAGTTTGGGGAGAGGTATTTGGGAGCTGGAGTTGAAAAGCCATTCATGTGATGTCTGGAATTATGGCAGCCGCAGTGCAAACCATGAGGGCAATTAATCTAGCAAGCTAAAGATGAAAGTTTCGGGGGCAGGGTGGGTGGGGAATGCAAAGAAACTAAGTCCTTGATGACATCACCAAATAGCCAATTTAATCAAGCTGGGGATGTGCTTTTTCTAGATTTTTTTGTTAATGAGAAATAACAAATTTTCCTATTACTAAACTGTTTTAAATTAGTGAATTGATTTTTTTTAACTTAACACAAAATATTCCCATTTAGAAATCATGAATTTAATTACATTGTTTAAACAAGTTATTACCCTTTTATATTATCATATTTTATTTTAGGTGAAGACTGGTCTGGGTTTTAGGAAACTTGGGAAACTGAGTTTAGGAAACTCACTCAGACTTGGATAATGTTTTACAATACACTGGGAAGTGGGAATCAAAATACTTTTTGTCTTGGAGTTAGAGTAAGATTGAATATTTGCATGAAATAGACATTCTATAAGAAACAATCAAGAACATGACTATGTCAATTGGCGTTTTTTAAAGCCTGTCATTCACAAATGAACTTATCTACGTACAAAGCAGAAACAGACTCACAGTGTAGAGAACAGACTTGTGGCCAAGGGGTAGTGAAGGGGGCAGGGATGGATTGGGAGTTCGGGATCAGCAGATCAAAATTATTACATGCAGGACGGATAAACAATAAGGTCCTACCGTAAAGCACAGGGAACTGTATTCAATATCCTGTGATAAACCGTAATGGAAAAGCGTATGTAAAAAAAGGTATATATATGTATCACGGAATCACTTTACTGTACACACAAAGTAACACAACATCATAAATCAACTATAGTTGAAAAAAATAAAAATTTAAAATATCTCCCAGTCTGTCATTCACCCACCGGACAGATATGGACAGCTTCACAAACCTGAGAGGACTCATTCCCTCATTGATCCAATATTTATGTAGAATCTACTATGCGTCACTGCTTCTCTTTTCACCTGCTGCTGCTGCTGCTGCTGCTGCGTCACTTCAGTCGTGTCTGACTCTGTGCGACCCCATAGATGGCAGCCCACCAGGCTCCCCCGTCCCTGGGATTCTCCAGGCAAGAACACTGGAGTGGGTTGCCATTTCCTTCTCCAGTGCATGAAAGTGAAAAGTGAAAGTGAAGTCGCTCAGTCATGTCTGACTCTTAGTGACCCCATGGACTGCAGCCTACCAGGCTCCTCCATCCATGGGATTTTCCAGGCAAGAGTACTGGGGTGGGGTGCCATTGCCTTCCCCGAGTTTCACCTGCTAGATTGTGCTTTACCTAGGAATGTTATTTCTCTTATTTATTTTTATACCCTTGCTACTTAGCAAGCAGGATTTGAAACATAGGTGGCCCATAAATATTTGTTGAACAAAATGTGATCTGATTTTTCCGGTTGGGTTGAAAATGTGGGTTTCAGCTTCAGACAGGGCTGCAATTTTGATACTGTAATTGAGTGACCTTGGGAAAGTTACTTACTGTAGCCTAGGCTCAGATTCCTACTTACTGGGGATAAAAATCCACCAGGGAGGGTATGTAAAGTATCTGGTTTATTGCCTGGCACTAAGTAGGCACATTGTAAATAGCTGTTATCTTCCTCCTCCTGGCAAGATCTAGATCAAGCCACGTTCTATGCTCCAACTGATGAATATTCTAGGAACCCAAGTTTTGTGGCAAAGGTAAGAAGGTGAATCTGTTGCTGGAAAATTATGTAAGGCACTTGCAAATTATTTTTGCCTTTGATTCTCCTTTTTGTGATCTACCGCAGGGTTTCCTGCTATTAGTCCAGTGAATTGAGAGCCAACCGTCTTTCACATCAACACCCATGTGATCAGAGGATCTCCCAGACACACAAAGGCAAAGACAAGTCTCTTCTCTCCATTTTTCAGATGTAGTATTTTCCTTACCAGCTGAACTAAGATCAGCTCAGATCAGATCAGTTGCTCAGTTGTGTCTGACTCTTTGCGACCCCATGAATCGCAGCACGCCAGGCCTCCCTGTCCATCACCAGCTCCCGGAGGTCACTCAGACTCACATCCATCAAGTCAGTGATGCCATCCAGCCATCTCATCCTCTGTCGTCCCCTTCTCCTCCTGCCCCCAATCCCTCCCAGCATCAGAGTCTTCTCCAATGAGTCAACACTTCACATGAGGTGGCCAAAGTACTGGAGTTTCAGCTTTAGCATCATTCCTTCCAAAGAAATCCCAGGGCTGATCTCCTTCAGAATGGACTGGTTGGATCTCCTTGCAGTCCAAGGGACTCTCAAGAGTTTTCTCCAACACCACAGTTCAAAAGTATCAATTCTTTGGTGCTCAGCCTTCTTCACAGTCCAGCTCTCACATCCATACATGACCACAGGAAAGACCATAGCCTTGACTAGGTGAACCTTTGTTGGCAAAGTGATGTCTCTGCTTTTGAATATAAGGGTAACTTAAATTCTAATCTTATGCCAACATTAGAGGTTCTTTTTTTTATTTAAGTAATTTTAAAATTGAAGTATAGTTGATTTTTTTTGTTTCAGGTGTACAGCAAAGTGATTCAGTTGTGTATATATATCCATTCTTTTTTAGATTCTTTTCTGTTATAGATTGTTATAAGATATTGAATACTGTTCCCTGTGCTATACAGTAGGCCCTTGTTGTTTATCTAATTTGTGTACAACACTGTGTCTCTGTTAATCAACTATTCTTTTTTAAGTTAACTTCTCTCACAATTATTCTGAGAGACACAACTTTAAGACAAGGTTAGATGGGAGAAATTTGTCCCTGTTGATGCTTGCTATATAGGCAAAACAGAGATCATAGCTTGTGCTTATTTTGTTTGAATTAAATTCAGGGCTTCTGAGCTTGGGTCTTAACTCTGTGACTCAACTGGAGTGTTGGACTTCAGATGTGCCCTGACCTTGGTTTCCACTGTAAAATTAGGATTTTAGACTAGATAATTCTGGAAGTCCCTTAAGCTCTGAATTCTGTGCTACAGATTTATTTGCTGCTTCCTTCTCCTCTTCTTGATTTCTTATTCCAATATTCATTTCTTAAATAATTCAAAAGAACAAGGTCAACCAGAGCTCCATTATTTTTCCATGAGTGAGTGAGTGAAGTCGCTTAGAGCTCCATTATTTACCATGAGTGAGTGAGTGAAGTCGCTTAGTCATGTCCGACTCTTTGTGACCCCATAGACTGTAGCCTGCCAGGCTCCTCCATCCATGGGATTCTCCAGGCAAGAATACTGGAGTGGGTTGCCATTTCCTTCTCCAGGAGATCTTCCTGACCCAGGGATTGAACCCAGGTCTCCCGCAGTGTAGGCAGATGTTTTACCATCTGAGCCACCAGGCAAGTCCACAGGGGGCAAAAAAAAAAAAAAAAAAAGGCCTAATATCCAATAAAAAGGAAAAGGCTAACTGAATTACGATTTCAGTCACCTCACTGAAATATCATCCAGTGATCAAAGAGGATGTTTATAAAGACTCTCTAGCAAAACAGGAACATCTTTTTATGTGATGTTGAATGAAAAGGCAGAGAATAAATGATCCCTCTGGCATGATAACAATGATCTAGAAAATATACAGGACTGCGTAAAAGTTTTAGAAGGGAGTAAGAAAGTGAAAACAGTTGATACGTAAAAAAATTGTTATTCTCTCACTTGTGAGAGGAGGGAGGTTTTCAGTATATTTAAGGTTTTTCATTGGGTGTCTTGTCTTGTAAATTTATTCAAGATAGACTTCAGGTACCTTGAATACTACAAGCTACAGGAGGTTGGCTGACCTCCTTAAGACCTCCTGTCTGACTCTTTGCGACCCCGTGGACTGTAGCCCACCAGGCTCCTCCACCCATGGGATTCTCCAGGCAAGAGTACTGGAGTGGGTTGCCATTTCCTTCTCCAGGGGATCTTCCTGACCCAGGGATCGAACCCAGGTCTCTCGGATTGCAGGCAGATGCTTTAACCTCTGAGCCACCAGGGAAGCCCCGCTCATGGGATTTTTCAGGCAAGAATGCTGGGGTGGGTTGCCATTTCCTTCTTCCCTGAGTTTCCACCATGTCCTGCATCACAGGCGGATTTTTTTACCCACTGAGTCACTGGGGAAGCCCAAGGAACAGTTTAGACACTATGAAATGTGCAGATCTGGAGTGTACAGCTCCATGAGTTTTGATAAATGTACACAGTCATGTACACTTGCCAGTCAAGATACAAAACATTTTCATCCCCCAAGAAAGTTCTCTGTGTCCTTTCCCAGTAAATGACCTTACCTCCAGGCAATTACTGTTCTGATTTCTATCAGCATAGATTACTTATGCCTCTTCTGAAACTTCATATAAATTGAATCATACATATGTTTTCTCTTTTTTTTTGGTCTGCCCTATTTCGCTCAACATCCTGTTTGCAAAATTCACTCACGGTGCCTGTGTTAGCAGCTCATCCTCTTCTCCCGGGTAGTATTTTCCTGTGGTCAACTGAATACTGGCCTCAAAGATATCCAGGTTCTAATTCCTGGAGCCTATGGATCTTATTTTATTTTGCAAAAAGGACTTTTGCAGGTGTGATTAAGCAAAAAAACTTGAAATGGAAAGATTAGCTTGGATTTCCCAAATAGGTCCTAAATGTAGTCACAAATACATGAGAGGAAGAGGGAGGTTTGACCTCAGAGGAGGAGAAGGCAATGTGACCAGAGCCACAGATCGAAGTGATACACTGTGAAAAGGCCATCAGCCAAGGAATACAGGAGGGGTCACTGGACGCTGGGAAAGGCAAGGAAACATTCTCTCCTGGAGCCTCCAGAAGGAACCAGCTGTGCCAACATTTTGATTTTTAACCCTGTGAAAGTGATTTCAGACTTCTGACCTCCAGAACTGTCGGAGAATAAGTCTATGTTAAGTCACCTGGTTTGTGTGAATTCGTTATACCAGCAACAGGAAATTATTATTATTCCATTGTATGGTTATACTGGTCTTCCCTGGTGGCTCAAATGGTAAAGAATCTGCCTGCAATGAAGGAGACCCAGGTTCAATCCCTGGGTTGGGAAGACCCCTTGGAGAAGGGCTCAGTATTCTTGCCTGGAGAATTCCATGGACAGAGGTGCTTATCACAGTGGATTTATCCATTCACTTGATACATTTTAATTTGGGGCTCTGCTGAATCAAGCTGCTAGGCGTATTCTTACACAGGTCCTTGTGTGTCATGCGTTTTCATTTCTCTTGGGTAAATATACCTCAGAATGGAATTACTGTGGCATAGAGCAGGCGTGTGTTTAGCTTTATAGAAAATGTCCAGTTTTCATAGTGACTATACCATTTTATATATCCACCAACACACTTGATAGTTGATCCTCTTTTAAAAAAACACACAAAAAATAAGAAGACTGAGATTGCTGAGATGGGTGGGAGTCAATTCCTGGATGCTTTCTGGATGATTCCAGGACCTGATTGTATTTCCAGAGCCCACAGTATGAGCTCTAGGACAGATTTATGCAGGGTTTTTTTTTTTTGTCTTTATTTTTTTTTCTTGAAAAAGAAATAATTCACCTGCCTCCCACCCTTGTCTCTCTTCCCTCTGTCCCTGTGTGCCCCATTAGCACGCACTGTACTTCTCTCTGTGGGTGGGAGTCACAACCCCAGAGGCCTGGGCGACCCAGGGAACAGGAGCCAGCCAGTCTGGACCTCGGGGTCCTGACAGCGACCCAGAAAGCAAGAACGCAGCATGCTGAATGCCTTTCCCGTTGGGGCAGTCAACCATGTTATTCTTCAGTGAATGGAATTTTCTTGCTCCTTTAAGTAGAAAAACACCAGTAGCCCAGATGCCTCCCACAACAGTAGTTGATAAAACACTCAGAGAAAAGGCCCCAGGGAAGGGAGGGAAAATCCTGCCAGATCTGCTGGTATTTGTTGTTGTCACTGTTATTCTTGCTTTTTTTTTTTCACCTATAGAAAATTTGCCAGGACCACTTCCAACCCTGATTTCTCCAGATTCTAGTTTTCTGAGGTTAAACTCAAGAACAAAGAGGCAATTGTGTTCTAGATGCAATCTCGGGGAGCCCAGTTTTGACACCTGAAAGAGATCTGGAATTTGGGGGTCAGCTGGTTTATCCCCCCATTATCCTCAAGCCCATTCAGATCACTGAGTTGTTGTTTTTTTTTTTAAATGGCCTGTCAGCTTCCTGAAACACTACTCCCATCCCTTTCCATTTATAATACCCACATAGTAGTACCTGCATAGATTGTAACCTTCTAAGCCATACCTTTCCTATGAGCCCATCTTAAATTCGGTACATCCTTTAGAGCGTCTAAGCTTACATCCGTATAAACCCTGGTATATTTCTGTGGTCTGCTGGCTGTTCTGATAACCTTGGGACCTCAAGATCCTGGGTGTCGTTTGGGACCCCTTGGGGCCAAGGGGAGTCTTGTACAATGTCAGGGGGCTGGATCCATCCTGGATCTCAGTCCTGGAACTCAGGGATGGTCCCTCGGCAGTGACTGAATGGGGCTCCCATGCCAGGCCTGGCCGGATGTTGGCCTGGGCACCCTCTTTGCACACGGCGGGACAAGTCCTCTTCCTGCTGCGCAGTCATAAAGCTCTGGAATGTGAGCACGGCATGTGGTATGAGCATGAGCTTGCACAAAAGTGGAAGCCTCCTGGGAGGTGTGGTGCATGGCCTTGCAAAGGAAGTTATTTGGACAGGGCCCCAGGCTTGACACTGCCAACTGAGCAGTGGAACTGCTTGGGTAACTGTCCTTGGTGGGATAAGGGCTGCGCAGGGTTCACAAGGAGATTTTCCTCCTGAGCCTTGTCTCTACCAAACTCGCAACAACGCCGGCCGCTTGTTGGACCAGTCTTGACAATAAACGCTTGACCTGCGTCATCTCTTGATCTTCTCAGCTTCTTTGGAAGCGAGGCAGGGAAACAGTAGGGCAATTCCTTTCAGGCGCTCACACCTCCCCGTCGTTTCCCAAACTAGACACCCTGAGAGCCTGACCCTGTGGTTCTGGAATGTGCCAGCCTCATGGGGGCATGAGCACACACGTGTCCTCTTCAGGTGGAACAAAATCTATGCCCCGGCGGGCACTGTGATGCCGCAGAGCACAGTGGAAAGACCAGGGCACCAGGGTCTGAAGATGCGGAAGAGGGTGGAGTTGTTTACTCTCACTATGTCCTCACTTTCTCATCTGTCAAATGGAAGGTTCTACCACCCTGAATTCCTCCCAGGGTGATGATGAGGGTCCAAGAGACCTTGTGAATGAACGTGCTTGGTCCACTGCCAAGGCCACACGGAAGCGGGTGATAATTGTTCTTGGTTGGGAGGCAATATGCATTCAGGCAGAATGAGAGAGCATTTGTCCTTGGTGGGAAATGGCACCAGTGAGGAGATGAGCACCCAGAGATTGAGTGGGAGCCTGGGAGGAGGTTGGGACTCAGGGAGGGGGGTGTACCTTCTCGGGAGGATGGTATGCAAGGAGAAGGTTGTAACTCAGAGAGGAGAAGGATACCCAGGGAGGCAATTTGGGCTGAATGGGGAGGTGAGACTTTGGCGAGGCTCATCACCTGATTTGACCCGTACGGGGTCAAAGAACCAAGTTCAGAGGCGATGGAAAGAGACAGCTTGTGCAGTTCTTCAATTTAGTAAAAAGCAACAGCACGTCCTAAACCCTCAGTGCTCTGCCCACGGTGAGGTGTTTTAGAACAACCATTTGTCCACAATGGTTTTAGATTTCTGCCCAAGGAACACTACTTAAAATTAAAGTCAACATTAGTTCGATGGAGCTGATCTCATATTTCTCCTGCCTGGAAATACCTACAATTCCTTAAAACAATGTTTCAATTTACCCCAGGTCCTGAGGAATTTTACAGTGTAATAGCTGCCCTCCCCTTTCCTTTTCCTGCCTCCCAATCCTGGTTTGTTGGAGCCGGTAGCGCACACAAGGATTTTCCATTGAATGCAGACTATTCGTCCTGTGTTTGAGCTCCTCCGTCTTTACTGAACTGAAGTGCACGACAGACCTGCAGATGCTGGTGACTCAAGTTAAATCATGGGAACCAGGTGGGCGAGCCATAAGTGAATGACGTGCGTGTGCTCTCCTGTCCATCTGATATGTTCCCGGGCTTAATTAGAAGGATCATGAGGCCACTGTGGATTTGAGACCATTCATTCACCCAGTAAGCTTAATTGGCCTCCACTCCTGGTCATGTGTCTGCATTTGCACCCGTGGTCAGGATTGATATTTGGCATGTTCAGCTCAGTCTATTAAAATATTGAACTATTTTCACGTCGGTTGCCAAATAACCATTGACTGGACACTTTCCAATGTCCGCAAGGGTCTGTGTTCATCCTAATTGGTCAATGCTTTTTATTGCACCGATCATTAAATTGCTGTTGTTTGGGGCAAGTAGTCATTAAATAGTTGTCATTTGGGGTGGCGTCATTTACCATGCATTTCTTTGCTTGGAAAAGCCTCCATGGTTCTTTCAGGATGAAAGGACTCCCTAAGTGTTGTCTTTGTTTAGATGGTTGAGAAAATCAAGTTGAGAAAAGACCCTCCACTGACAAGGTCCAGAAGTGACGTTAGCCATTTTTTTTTTTTTTTTTTTGCAGGGGTCAGTAAGAAAGTCACTGAAATAAGAAAACAAGCAGACATATGGCCTAAAAAAGATGAGTTTTGGACAATGAGGCAGCTGTCATCTGGCCCAGAAGGGCCAGTAAAGATGGGATCATTCTATTTAATGTCAGAACTACCCGGGCTATTGTCTATTTTTTGTCTTGGGACACGTTGGAGACAAAATTCAGAAGGCAATTCTAATTGGAAGCTTTTTAATCCTGACCCGCAGTTGATCACCATAGGGGAAACGTGTCCTGGAAACCTGTTTATTTCCATATGTTCACCATCCACCATTGGCTTCCCAGGTGGCACTAGTGGTCTAAAATCCACCTGCTAGTGCTGGAGATGTAAGAGGTGTGGCTTCAATCCCTGGATCGGGAGGATCCTCTTGGAAGAGGGCCCACAACCCACTTCAGTATTCTTGCCTGGAGAATCCCCATGGACAGAGGAGCCTGATGGGCTACAGTCCATACAGCTGCAAAAAGTCAGACATGACTGAAGCAACTTAGCACACATGCATGCATCCCCATAATTTATGAAGATTATAACAAATTAGAATAGCTGAAAGTATGAATTTTTCCTCATCATAGTCCCTGCCAACCCTGCCTTTGTTGTTGTTCAGTCACTAAGTCATGTCTGACTCTTTGTGACCCCATGGACCACAGCATGCCAGGCTTCCCTGTCCTTCATCATCTCCCAGAGTTTGCTCAAACTCTTGTCCATCGAGTTGGTGATGCCATCCAACCATCTCATTCTCTGTTGCCTGCTTTTCCTCTGCCCTCAACCTTTCTCAGCATCAGAGTCTTTCCCAATGAGCCTTCACATCAGGTGGCCAAAGTACGGAGCTTCAGTTTCAGCATCAGTCCTTCCAGTGAATATTTGGGTTTGATTTTCTTTTGGATTGACTGGTTTTATCTCTTTGCAGTCCAAGAGACTCTCAAGAGTCTTCTCTAACACTGCAGTTCAAAAGGAGCAATTCTTCTGCCCTCAGCCTTCTTTACAGTCCAACTCTCACATCCCTACATGACTCCTGGAAAAACCATAGCTTTGACTCTATGGAGCTTTGTCAGCAAAGTAATGTCTCTGCTTTTTAATATGCTGTCTAGGTTTGTCATAGCTTTCCTTCCAAGGAGCAAGGGTCTTTTAAATTTATGACTGCAGTCATTGTCTGCAGTGATTTTGGAGCTCAAGAAAATAAAATCTGCCACGGTTTCCACTTTTTCCCCATTTGTTTGCCATGAAGTGATGGGATCGAATGCCACCAACTTCGTTTTTTGAATGTTGAGTTTTAAGCCAGCTTTTTCATGCTCCTCCTTCACCCACATCAAGAAGCTCTTCCTTTAGCTTTCCCAAAACAGTCTCTGCTAGTAATTGGCCTGCATATAAACATACTTTTTAATACTTAATATGAACCGGCATGTAAAATCTGCTTATTTTCACTTAATGGACGACACTACAGTGGAAGGTATGGTGTGCTCCCCAGGTCCTGTTTCCAAACTGAGACACTCATTTCCTCAGCTGTCTGGAAGCTGACTGGTGACAAATCACAGTTAAGTCCTCGCCCTGGAATTGCCCTTGTTCAAAGTGACGCGTTCTCCCAGGGGACAGATCACATCCAGGGGCTGGTCAATGCAGGGTTATAAAGGCTCAGCCTTCACTCTGAAAGGCCTTCCCAGCGTCAGAGTCTCCTGTGGGTACAGCTGAGACTCCTGTTCCACCTGTATTTCAGTGGAATTTCTCCTTTTATGTCCTCCTGCTACTTTCACTCCTGTACAGGTGTTGTCTCTGAGGGCATTTCCCAGCAAAGCTCCAGCCTTCAAACCTCTGTCTCAGAGTCCGTGTCCCACGAACCAGTCAAGACAATGCTTATCACCTCAATGTCCACAGGGTATTCCATCATACTAGGAATTCCCTAGTACCTTAGTTGGTAAAGAATCTGCTTGCAACGCAGGAGACCCGGGTTCAATTCTTTGGAGAAGGAAATGTCAACTCACTCCAGTACTCTTGCCTGGAGAATTCCATGGACAGAGGATCTGCAATCCATGGGACTCAGCTGTGTGACTAACTTTCACTTCTCCTTCCATCATACAGAATCTAACAAATATGTTTAGTCTCATTCCTGTAGCCATGTTTCATATTTTCTGTTTAGTATTCTTTCTTGCTATTGCCTTCTAATTTTTAATAGATTTTTTGTTTCATTTTACCAGATTAGTACTTTCCTTTGTGCTCTTTTCATTCCAGACAACACTCTCCAATAGAAAGCTAATGAGAGCCACATATGTAATTTAAAATTTTCTAGCAGCCATGAAGACATGACTCATTGGGGATCATCTGAGAATTCTGACTCCCACACACATTAAAAATGGTTTATAAAAATATGAAATTAATTTTAATAACATATGTTACTTAATCCAAGATAATCAATATATTATTTCAACATATATTTAGCATAAATCACAGCAAAAGCCTCTTTGACCTCCCTTCTAGAGTAATGGAAATAAAAACAAAAATAAACAAATGGGACCTAATGAAACTTAAAAACTTTTGCACAGCAAAGGACACTATAAATAAGATGAAAAGAAAACTCTCAGAATGAGAAAAAATAATCACAAATAAGCAACTGACAAAGGATTTGTCTCCAAAATATACAAGCAGTTCATGCAGCTCAATATCAGAAAAACAAACAACCTGATCAATAAGTGGGCAAAAGACCTAAATGGACATTTCTCCAAAGACATACAGATGGCTGACAAACATGAAAAGATGCTCAACATTGCTCATTATTAGAGAAATGCAAATCAAAGCTAAAATGAGGTGTCATCTCACACTGGTCAGAATGCTGCTGCTGCTAAGTCGCTTCAGTCGTGTCCGACTCTGTGCGACCCCATAGACAGAAGCTCACCAGGCTCCCCCGTCCCTGAGATTCTCCAGGCAAGAATACCGGAGTGGGTTGCCATCTCCTTCTCCAATGCATGAAAGTGAAAAGTGAAAGTGAAGTCGCTCAGTCGTGTCCGACTCTTAGCGACCCCATGGACTGGAGCCTACCAGGCTCCTCCGTCCATGGGATTTTCCAGGCAAAAGTACTGGGGTGGGGTGCCATTGCCTTCGGCCATCATCAAAAAAAAAAAAAAAAAAAATCTACAAACAGTAAATGCTGGAGAGGATGTGGAGAAAAGGAATCCTCTTGCACTGTTGGTGGGAATGTAAATTGATGTAGCCACTGTGGGGAATGGTATTGAGATTCCTTAAGAAACCAGGAATAAAACTCCATATGACCCAGCAATCCCACTACTGGGCATGTACTCTGTGGAAACCATAATTCAAAAAGGCACAAGTACCCTAGTGCAGTTCATTGCAGCACTGTTTACAATAGCCAGGACATGGAAACAACCTAAATGTCCATTCACAAATGAATGGATAAAGAAGTTGTGATATACACCTTGTCTTGAGTCTATGTGGATGTATGCAAAGAGATGCAGCAATGCTATGAATACTAGGGTAGCAGGTGCTGAATTCCAAACATACAGGTGAATCACAGAGGGGCATGGGAGTTATTGCTCATTTTATTTGATTCTTTGTGATTTTTTGTTTGATCAGGACACCTGTAAGTCTCTTTGGGCTTGACAATTATGCAAGCTAAATGGAATCATTACTAAAAAAAAAAAAAAAGGAAGTTGTGGGACATAATATACAATGGAATATTACTCAGCCATAAAAATGGAATAGAATTAGGTCATTTGCAGCGATGTAGACAAAACTAGAGCTTGTTATACAGAGTGAAGTAAGTCAGAAAGAGAAAAACAAGTATCGCATGTTGATGCATATATATGGAATCTAGAAAAATGGTACTGATGAACCTATTTGTAGGGCAGGAATAGAGATGCAGATGTAGAGAATGGGTTTGTGGGCACAGTGCAGAGAGGAGAGGGTGGGATGAATTGAGAGAGTAGCGTGGACATATACACTACTATGTGCAAAATAGGTAGCTAGTGGGAAGCTGCTCTATAAAACAGGGACCTCAGCTCAGTGCTCTGTGATGAGGTAGACGGGTGGGGTGGGGGTGGGGTGGAAGGGAGGTCCAAGAGGGAGGGGATATGTGTCTACTTATAGCTGATTCACACAGAAACTAATACAACATTGCCAAGCAGTTATTCTCCAATTTAAAAAATACATTCAAACTAACAAGTCATTAAGAAGATAATTAAAATTCTTTTTTATTGTATTGCCTTTTACTGTATTGAAATCCAGTATGTATTTTATATTTACAGCACATCTCAATTTGCACTAGCCATGTTTTAAGGGTTCAATCGCCCCATGTGGCTAATGGCTACAGTACTAGACAGCATACTTTTAGAGGTTTGAGGGTCTCCATCAAAATTGCATTTTAAGATGCCAGCAAAAAATGATCAAATAAGGACCTCCAAAAATTCTCTTCTCCCTAAAAGCAACAAAAATGCTGGCAAAAATGTTAGAATCAACATTTTCAGAACTCTGAAATTAACCAGAAGCTTGCAGCAATCTGGGAGCATTTGTTCAAGAGAAATAGCTGAATCCTGGTGGGAACAATGAGCTTTGTTTTCTCCTGTTGTATTTCATTAGAGCCCACCCCGTCCAGCACCACAGCAGTCTCAAAATCCAACAGCCTGCAATCACAGTGAAAACCAGCAACCCAACAGCTACTGGAAGGAGCAGAATGGGATTGAAGCTCCTTCGAAGCCCCATCCTTTGAGTAATGTCATAATTGACCTGTCTGATAGTTCTTTGGGAGACCCCCTCCCCCCCACCTAGTGAGACTGTCTTTATCTCATTCAGAGTTCATCTAGTGCCAACAGTCTTTTCCACAGAGGTGTGTGTTGAAAACAATCAGAGGCAATTATTGAACAGCATGATCATCTGAGATGGTAGAATAAGAGTTGGGACAAGCAAGAGGCTAACCAAAAACCTTAAAAGGAAAATCTGGGCAATGGATATCCATAGGGGACTCTGTGTGACCCCATTGACTGCAGCACCCCAGGCCTCCCTGTCCATCACCAACTCCCAGAACTTACTCAACTCATGTCCATTGAATCGGTGATGCCACCCAACCATTTTATCCTCTGTCATCCCCTTGCCCTCCCATCTTCAATCTTTCCCAGCATCAGGGTCTTTTCCAGTGAGTCAGTTCTTTGTATCAGGCTGCCAAATTATTGGACTTTCAGCTTCAGCATCAGTCCTTTCAATGAATATTCAGGACTGATTTCCTTTAGGATGGACTTGTTGTATCTCCTTGCAGTCCAAGACTCTCAAGAGTCTTCTCCAACACCACAGTTCAAAAGTATCAATTCTTTAGAGCTTAGCCTTCTTTACGGTCCAACTCTCACATCCATACATGGCTACTGGAAAAACCATAGCTTTGACTAGATGGACCTTTGTGGGCAAAGTAATGTCTCTGCTTTTTAATACACTGTCTAGGTTGGTCATAGCTTTTCTTCCATGAAGCAAACATCTTTTAATTTTGTGGCTGCAATCACCATCTGCAATGATTTTGGAACCACCCCCAAAATAAGGTCTCTCACTGTTTCCACTGTTTCCCTATCTATTTGCCATGAAGTGATGGGACTGGATGCCATGATCTTCGTTTTCTGAATGTTGAGTTTTAAGCCAACTTTTTTACTCTCCTCTTTCACTTTCATCAAGAGGCTTTTTAGTTCTTCTTTGTTTTCAGCCATAAGGATGGTGTCATCTGCATATCTGAGGTTATTGATATATCTCCCAGCAATCTTGATTCTAGCTTGTGTTTCTTCCAGCCCAGCATTTCACATGATGTACTCTGCATATAAGTTAAATAAGCAGGGTGACGGTATACAGCCTTGACATACTCCTTTCCTGAATCATTAACTGACCACTAATCAGAGACTTCAGTGTTCTCATACAATAAGTAATATACACTTCACAGAATTAGTTCAGAAAATCCAACAAACATACAACAAACAACAACAACAACAAAATCTGGGATGGAATCTGAAAATCAGATTTTTTCAATTTTATTAACAATCAATTTGTTCAATTTGTTTAACAATTTGTTCAGTTTTATTAGCAATCAATTTGCTATTTTATTTGTTTAATCTTCAACAAAAAATTATGAGACATACAAAGAAGCAAGGAAATATCACACATAGGCAGAAAAGCAGTTGATAGAAGCAGTCTCTCAGGCAGCACAGATACTGGATTTACTATGCAAAGTAAGTCAGTCTTGTTAAATATGTTTTAAAAAGCTGAAGGAAATCATGGCTAACAAACTAAGAGGAAAAAGGTTCTATATATAGAAAATCCTGAGGAATCTACAAAAAAGAAAACCAAAATCAGTATACAAAACCCAACTGTATTTCTATACACTAGCAATGGACATTCCAAAAATGAAATTAAGAAAGCAATTTCACTTACAATAGCATCCACACGATATATTTTAAAAAAGAAGTGCAAGTCTTGTACACTAGAAACTACAGAATATTAGGTGAAAAAAACTGGAGAAGACCTATATAAATAGACACCTTATGTTCACAGATAGGAAGATGGCAATACGTCCCAAAGAGATTTTCAGGTTCAACACAGTTCTATCACAGTTCAAGTTTTGCTTTTTGAAAAAATTGTCAAGGTTGTCCTAAAATTCATATGAAAATATAAGGGATCCATAATAGCCAAAACAATCTTGAGAAAGAAGAAATCTGGAGAACTTACATTTTCCAGTTTTGAAACTTAAGCTGCAATAGTCAGGATCGTGTGGTACTGGCATGTAGACAATGGAATAGAATTGAGAGTCCAGAAATAAACCCACACATTTGCGGTTGATTAATTTTCAACAGCACTGCAAGACAATTCAATGAGGGAAAAATAATCTTTTCAACAAAATGATGCTGGGACAACTGGGTATCCACAGTGCAAAAGAATGAAATTGTACCTCTTACCTCATACCATCTTCAAAATTTAACTCAAAATGAATCAAAGACTTACGTGTAAGAGCTAAAACTGAAGAACTCTTAGAACCATCGGGGCCACCAGGAAAGACCCTTAGAAAAAAACAGAGGTGTAAATCTTCATGTCCTTGGAATAGGCAACTTTTTCTTAGATATTACATCAAACCACAAGCAATTAAAGGAAAAATAGATAAATTGGATTTTATAAAAAATTAAAAAACGTGTGCTTAAGAGTCGGACACGACTGAGCAACTGATCTGATCTGATCTGATTAAGAAAGTGAAAAGACAAGACACTGTACGGGAGAAAATACTTGTAAATCATAAACTTGATAAAGGTCTAGTATTCAGAATGCAAAAAAACTATTAAAATTCAACAATAAAAAGACAAATAATCCAACTTAAAAGTGGGGATAGAATTGAATAGATATTTCTCCAATGAAGATTACAAATGGCTATTAAGCTCATGAAAATATGATCAGTATCATTAATCACTAGGGAAATGCAAATAAAAACCACAATAAGGTACAGCTTCACACTCATTAGGTTTGTTATAATCAAAGACAGACAGTAATGAGTGTTGACAGTGATGTGGAGAAACTAAACTCCTCATACATTACTGACAAGAATACAAAATTGTGCAATTGCTCTGGAAAAGAGTTTAACATTTCACCAAAGAGTTAAATATAGTTTCCATATGACCCAGAAATTCTTCTCTTGGATACATACTCAAGCGAAATGACCTCATACGTTCACACAAATCCTCATACATGAATGTTCATTCATGTTCATACATTGTTCAGAGTATCACACATAAAGTGAAAACAACCTAAAATCCCATCAACTGATGAACAGATAAACAAAATGTGTTATACCCATGTAATGGAATATTATTCCGCTAATAAAAGGAATGAAGTAATGATTCATAATACCACATAATGAATGTTAACAGCATCATGCTAAATGAAAGAAATCAAATATCAAAGACCACAAGTTGTATGATTCCATTAACATAAAATATCCAGAATAAGAAAATCCAGAGATAGATTTGTGATTGTCAGGGATAGGTGGGTGTGGGGAAGGGAAAATGGGACTGGACTGCTAAGGGGTATGGAGGTTCCTTTTTGTGATGATTATAGTAAAATAATGGTAATGGTTGTACAACTTTGTGACTATTACTAAAATATACTGAATTGTAAACTTTAGAAAGGAGATTTTTATAGTATGTAAATAAATATGACAGAAAACCATAATCATAGAGAACTAACCAAACTGATCACATGGACCACAGCCTTGTCTAACTTGATGAAACTATGAGCCATGCTGTGTAGGACCACCCAAGACAGATGGGTCATGGTAGAGACTTCTGACAAAACGTGGTCCATTGGACAAGGGAATGGCTAACCACTTCAGCATTCTTGCCTTGAGAACCCCAAGAACAGTATGAAAAGGCAAAAAATAGGACACTGAAAGATGAACTCCCCAGGTTGGTAGGTGCCCAGTATACTACTAGAGAAGAGCGGAGGAATAACTCCAGAAAGAATGAAGAGGTGGAACCAAAGCGAAAACAACGCCCAACTGTGGATGTGACTGGTGATGGAAGTAAAGTCTGATGCTGTAAAGAAAAATACTCCATAGGAACCTGGAATATTAAGGCCATGAATCAAGGTAAATTGGAAGTGGTCAAACAGGAGATGGCAAGAGTAAACATCGACATTTTAGAATTCAATGAACTAAAATGGACCAGAATGGGTGAATTTAACTCAGATGACCATTATATCTACTACTTTGGGCAAGAATCCCTTAGAAGAAATGGAGTAGCCCTCGTCATCAAGAAAAGAGTCTGAAATGCGTACTTGGGTACATTCTCAAAAATGACAGAGTGATCTTGGCTCATTTCCAAGGCAAACCATTCATTATCACAGTAATCCAAGTCTATGCCCCAATCACTAATGCAAAAGAAGCCTGAAGTTGAATGGTTCTATGATGACCTACAAGGCCTTCTAGAATTAACACCAAAAAAAGATGTCCTTTTCATCACAGGGGACTGAAATGCAAAAGTAGGAAGTTAAGAGATACCTGGAGTAACAGGCAAGTGTAGCCTTGGAGTACAAAATGAAGCAAGGCAAAGACTAACAGAATTTTGCCAAGAGAACGCACTGGTCATAGGAAACACTCTCTTCCAACAACACAAGGAAGAACTCTATACATGGACATCATCAGATCGTCAATATTGAAATCAGATTGATTATATTCTTTGCATCCAAAGATGCTGAAGCTCTATATAGTTAGCAAAAACAAGACCGGGAGCTAACTGTGGCTCAGATCATGAATTTCTTATTGCAAAATTCAGACTTAAACTGAAGAAAGTAGGGAAAGACCATTCAGGTATCAGATCAGATCAGATCAGACACTCAGTCGTGTCCGACTTTTTGCGACCCCATGAATCACAGCACGCCATGCCTCCCTGTCCATCACCAACTCCGGGAGGTCACTCAGACTCACATCCATCGAGTCAGTGATGCCATCCAGCCATCTCATCCTCTGTCGTCCCCTTCTCCTCCTGCCCCCAATCCCTCCCAGCATCAGAGTCTTTGCCAATGAGTCAACACTTTGCATGAGGTGGCCAAAATACTGGAGTTTCAGCTTTAGCATCATTCCTTCCAAAGAAATCCCAGGACTGATCTCCTTCAGAATGGACTGGTTGGATCTCCTTGCAGTCCAAGGGACTCTCAAGAGTCTTCTCCAACACCACAGTTCAAAAGCATCAATTCTTTGGCGCTCAGCCTTCTTCACAGTCCAGCTCTCACATCCATACCTGACCACAGGAAAGACCATAGCCTTGACTAGACGAACCTTTGTTGGTAAAGTAATGTCTCTGCTTTTGAATATGCGATCTAGGTTGGTCATAACTTTCTTTCCAAGGAGCAAGCGTCTTTTAATTTCATGGCTGCAGTCACCATCTGCAGTGATTTTGGAGCCCCCAAAATAAAGTCTGACACTGTTTCCACTGTTTCCCCATCTATTTCCCATGAAGTGATGGGACCAGATGCCATGATCTTTGGTTTCTGAATGTTGAGCTTTAAGCCAACCTTTTCACTCTCCACTTTCACTTTCATCAAGAGGCTTTTGAGTTCCTCTTCACTTTCTGCCATAAGGGTGGTGTCATCTGCATATCTGAGGTTATTGATATTTCTCCCAGCGATCTTGATTCCAACTTGTGTTTCTTCCAGTCCAGCATTTCTCATGATGTACTCTGCATATAAGTTAAATAAGCAGGGTGACAATATGCAGCCTTGACGTACTCCTTTTCCTATTTGGAACCAGTCTGTTGTTCCATGTCCAGTTCTAAATGTTGCTTCCTGACCCGCATACAAATTTCTCAAGAGGCAGATCAAGTGGTCTGGTATTGCCATCTCTTTCAGAATTTTCCACAGTTTATTGTGCTCCACACAGTCAAAGGCTTTGGCATAGTCAATAAAGCAGAAATTGATGTTTTTCTGGAACTCTCTTGCTTTTTCCATGATCCAGCGGATGTTGGCAATTTGATCTCTGGTTCCTCTGCCTTTTCTAAAACCAGCTTGAACATCAAGAAGTTCACGGTTCACATATTGCTGAAGCCTGGCTTGGATCCCTTATGATTATACAGTGGAAGTGACAAATAGATTCAAAGGATTAGCTCTGATAGAGTGCCTGAAGAACTGTGGATGGAGGTTTGTAATATTGTACAGGAGGTGGTGATCAAATCATTCCCAAAAAAAAGAAATGCAAAAAGGCAAAATGGTTAACTGAGTAGGCCTTACAAGCAGCTGAGAAAAGAAGAGAAGCAAAAGGGAAATAAGAAAGGGAAGCTATACCTATCTGAATGCAGAGTTCCGAAGAATAGCAAGGAGAGATGAGAAAACCTTCCTCAGTGATCATTGCAAAGAAATAGAGGAAAACAATAGAATGGGAAAGACTAGAGATCTCTTCAAGAAAATTAGAGATACCAAGGGAAGAAGAGATAAGAAAGCCTTCTTCAGTGATCAATGCAAAGAAATAGAGGAAAACAACAGAATGGGAAAGACTAGGGATCTCTTCAAGAAAATCAGAGATACCAAGGGAACATTTCATGCAAAGATGGGCACGATAAAGGACAGAGATGGTGTGGACCTAACAGAAGCAGAAGATATTAAGAAGAGGTGGCAAGAATACACAGAAGAACTGTACAAAAAAGAGCTTTAAGACCTAGACAATCATGATGATGTGATCACTGACCTAGAGCCAGACATCTTGGAATGTGAAGTCAAATGGGCCTTAGAAAGCATCACTATGAACAAAGCTCGTGGAGGTGATGGAATTCCAGTGGAGCTATTCCAAGTCCTGAAAGATGATGCTGTGAAAGTGCTGCACTCAATATGCCAGCAAATTTGGAAAACTCAGCAGTGGCCACAAGATTGGAAAAGGTCAGTTTTCATCCCAATCCCAAAGAAAGGCAATGCCAAGGAGTGCTCAAACTACCGAACAATTGCACTCATCTCACACGCTAGTAAAGTAATGCTCAAAATTCTCCAAGCCAGGCTTCAGCAATATGTGAACCGTGAACTTCCTGATGTTCAAGCTGGTTTTAGAAAAGGCAGAGGAACCAGAGATCAAATTGCCAACATCCGCTGGATCATGGAAAAAGCAAGAGAGTTCCAGAAAAACATCTATTTCTGCTTTATTGACTATGCCAAAGCCTTTGACTGTGTGGATAACAATAAACTATGGAAAATTCTGAAAGAGATGGGAATACCAGACCACCTGATCTGCCTCTTAAGAAATCTATATGCAGGTCAGGAAGCAACAGTTAGAACTGGTCATGGAACAACAGACTGGTTCCAAATAGGAAAAGGAGTATGTCAAGGCTGCATATTGTCACCATGTTTATTTAACTTATATGCAGAGTACATCATGAGAAATGCTGGACTGGAAGAAACACAAGTTGGAATCAAGATCGCTGGGAGAAATATCAATAACCTCAGATATGCAGATGACACCACTCTTATGGCAGAAAGTGAAGAGGGGCTAAAAAGCCTCTTGATGAAAGTGAAAGTGGAGAGTGAAAAGGTTGGCTTAAAGCTCAACATTCAGAAAACGAAGATCATGGCATCTGGTCCCATCACTACATTGGAAATATATGGGGAAACAGTGGAAACAGTGTCAGACTTTGTTTTTCTGGGCTCCAAAATCACTGCAGATGGTGACTGCAGCCATGAAATTAAAAGACGCTTACTCCTTGGAAGGAAAGTTATGACCAACCTAGATAGCATATTCAAAAGCAGAGACATTACTTTGCCAACAAAGGTTCGCCTAGTCAAGGCTATGGTCTTTCCTGTGGTCATGTATGGATGTGAGAGCTGGACTATGAAGAAGGCTGAGTGCTGAAGAATTGATGCTTTTGAACTGTGGTGTTGGAGAAGACTCTTGAGAGTCCCTTGGGCTGCAAGAAGATCCAACCGGTCCATTCTGAAGGAGATCAATCCTGAAATTTCTTTAGAAGGAATGATGCTACAGCTGAAACTCCAGTATTTTGGCCACCTCATGTGAAGAGCTGACTCATTGGAGAAGACTCTGATGCTGGGAGGGATTGAGGGCAGGAGGAGAAGGGGATGACAGAGGATGAGATGGCTGGATGGCATCACTGACTCGATGGATGCGAGTCTGGGTGACCTCCGGGAGCTGGTGATGGACAGGGAGGCCTGGCGTGCTGCAGTTCATGGGGTCGCAAAGAGTCGGACACGACTGAGCGACTGATCTGATCTGAAGGGAACATTTCATGCAAAGATAGGCACAATAAAGGACAGAAACGTTGTGGACCTAACAGAAGCAGAAGACATAAAGAAGAGGTGGCAAGAATACACAGAAGAATTGTACAAAAAAGATCTTCATGACCCAGATAATCACGATGGTGTGATCACTGACCTAGAGCCAGACATCCTCGAATGTGAAGTCAAGTGGGCCTTAGGAAGTATCATTATGAACAAAGGTAATGGAGGTGAGGGAATTTCCAATCGGGCTATTTCAAATCCTAAAAGATGATGCTGTGAGTGTTGCACTCAATATGCCAGCAAATTTGGAAAACTCAGCAGTGGCCACAGGACTGGAAAAGATCAGTTTTCATTCCAATCTCAAAGAAAGGCAATGCCAAAGAATGTTCAAACTACTTCACAGTTGCACTCATCTCATATAATAAACTAATGCTCAAAATTCTCCAAGCTAGGCTTCGATAGTATGTGAACCAAGAACTTCCAGATGTTTAAGTTGGGTTTACAAAAGGCAGAGAACTGGAGATCAAATATCCAACAAATGCTGGATCATAGAAAAAGCAAGAGAATTCCGGAAAAACATCTACTTCTGCTTCATTGACTACTCTAAATCTTTTGACTGTGTGAATCACAACAAACTGTGGAAAATTCTTAAAGAGATGGAATACCAGACCACCTGACCTGCCTCCTGAGAAATATGTATGTAGGACAAGAACAGGAGTTATAACTGGACATGGAACAATGGACTGGTTCCAAATTGAGAAACGAGTACATCAAGGCTGTATATTGTCCTCTGCTTATTTAACTTATATGCAGAGTACAGTATGTGAAATGCCAGACTGGATGAAGCACAAGCTGGAATCAAGATTGCCGGGAGAAATATCAATAAACTCAAATATATAGATGATACTACTCTAATAGCAGAAAGTGAAGAGGAACTAAAGAGCCTCTTGATGAAAGTGAAAATGGAGAGTGAAAAAGCTGGCTTGAAACTCAATATTAAAAAAACCTAAAATCATGGCATCCAGTTCCATTACTTCATGGCAAATAAATGGTGAACCAATGGAAAATATTGACAATTTATTTTCCTGGGCTCCAAAATCACTTTGGATGGTGACTGCAGCCATGAAATTAAAAGATGTTTGTTTCTTCAAAGAAAAGCTATGACAACCTCAGATCAGATCAGATCAGTCGCTCAGTTGTGTCCGACTCTTTGCGACCCCATGAACCGCAGCACGCCAGGCCTCCCTGTCCATAACCAACTCCCGGAGGTCACTCAGACTCACGTCCATCGAGTCAGTGATGCCATCCAGCCATCTCATCCTCTGTTGTCCCCTTCTCCTCTTGCCCCCAATCCCTCCCAGCATCAGAGTCTTTGCCAATGAGTCAACTCTTCGCATGAGGTGGCCAAAGTACTGGAGTTTCAGCTTTAGCATCATTCCTTCCAAAGAAATCCCAGGGCTGATCTCCTTCAGAATGGACTGGTTGGATCTCCTTGCAGTCCAAGGCACTCTCAAGAGTCTTCTCCAACACCACAGTTCAAAAGCATCAATTCTTTGGCGCTCAGCCTTCTTCACAGTCCAGCTCTCACATCCATACCTGACCACAGGAAAGACCATAGCCTTGACTAGGTGAACCTTTGTTGGCAAAGTAATGTCTCTGCTTTTGAATATGCTATCTAGGTTGGTCATAACTTTCCTTCCAAGGAGCAAGCGTCTTTTAATTTCATGGCTGCAGTCACTATCTGCAGTGACTTTGGAGCCCAGAAAAATAAAGTCTGACACTGTTTCCACTGTTTCCCCATCTATTTCCCATGAAGTGATGGGACCAGATGCCATGATCTTCGTTTTCTGAATGTTGAGCTTTAAGCCAACTTTTTCACTCTCCACTTTCACCTTCATCAAGAGGCTTTTTAGTTCCTCTTCACTTTCTGCCATAAAGGTGGTGTCATCTGCATATCTGAGGTTATTGATATTTCTCCCAGCAATCTTGATTCCAACTTGTGTTTCTTCCAGTCCAGCATTTCTCATGATGTACTCTGCATATAAGTTAAATAAACAGAGTGACAATATACAACCTTGATGTACTCCTTTTCCTATTTGGAACCAGTCTGTTGTTCCATGTCCAGTTCTAACTGTTCCTTCCTGACCTGCATATAGATTTCTCAAGTGGCAGATCAGATGGTCTGGTATTTCCATCTCTTTCAGAATTTTCCACAGTTTATTGTGCTCCACACAGTCAAAGGCTTTGGCATAGTCAATAAAGCAGAAATAGATGTTTTTCTGGAACTCTCTTGCTTTTTCCATGATCCAGAGGATGTTGGCAATTTGATCTCTGGTTCCTCTGCCTTTTCTAAAACCAGCTTGAACATCAGGAAGTTCATGGTTCACATATTGCTGAAGCCTGGCTTGGAGAATTTTGAGCATTAGTTTGTTATATGAGATGAGTGCAATTGTGAAGTTGTTTGAACATTCTTTGGCATTGCCTTTCTTTGGGACTGGAATGAAAACTGACCTTTTCCAGTCCTGTGGCCACTGCTGAGTTTTCCAAATTTGCTGGCATATTGAGTGCAGCACTTTCACAGCATCATCTTTCAGGATTTGGAATAGCTCCACTGGAATTCCATCACCTCCACTAGCTTTGTTCGTAGTGATGCTTTCCAAGGCCCACTTGACTTCACATTCCAGGATGTCTGGCTCTAGGTCAGTGATCACACCATCATGATTATCTGGGTCGTGAAGATCTTTTTTGTACAGTTCTTCTGTGTATTCTTGCCATCTCTTCTTAATATCTTCTGCTTCTGTTAAGTCCATACCATTTCTGTCTTTTATCGAGCCCATCTTTGCATGAAATGTTCCTTTGGTATCTCTGATTTTCTTGAAGAGATCCCTAGTCTTTTCCATTCTGTTGTTTTCCTCTATTTCTTTGCATTGATTGCTGAAGAAGGCTTTCTTATCTCTTCTTGCTATTCTTTGGAACTCTGCATTCAGATGCTTATATCTTTCCTTTTCTCCTTTGCTTTTAACTTCTATTCTTTTCACAGCTATTTGTAAGGCCTCCTCAGACAGCCATTTTGCCTTTTTGCATTTCTTTTCCATGGGGATGGTCTTGATCCCTGTCTCCTGTACAATGTCACGAACCTCATTCCATAGTTCATCAGGCACTCTATCTATCAGATCTAGGCCCTTAAATCTACTTCTCACTTCCAGTGTATAATCATAAGGGATTTGATTTAGGTCATACCTGAATGGTCTTGTGGTTTTCCCTACTTTCTTCAATTTCAGTCTGAATTTGGCAATAAGGAGTTCGTGGTCTGAGCCACAGTCAGCTCCTGGTCTTGTTTTTGCTGACTTTATAGAGCTTCTCCATCTTTGGCTGCAAAGAATATAATCAACCTGATTTCAGTGTTGACCATCTGGTGATGTCCATGTATAGTGTCTTCTCTTGTGTTGTTGGAAGAGGATGTTTGTTATGATTAGTGCATTTTCTTGGCAAAACTCTATTAGTCTTTGCCCTGCTTCATTCCGTATTCCAAGGCCAAATTTGCCTGTTACTCCAGGTGTTTCTTGACTTCCTACTTTTGCATTCCAGTCCCCTATAATGAAAAGGACATCTTTTTTGGGTGTTAGTTCTAAAAGGTCTTGTAGGTCTTCATAGAACCGTTCAACTTCAGCTTCTTCAGCGTTACTGGTTGAGGCATAGACTTGGATTACTGTGATATTGAATGGTTTGCTTTGGAAACAAACAGAGATCATTCTGTCGTTTTTGAGATTGCATCCAAGTACTGCATTTCGGACTGTTTTGTTGACCATGATGGCCACTCCATTTCTTCTGAGGGATTCCTGCCCGCAGTAGTAGATATAATGGTCATCTGAATTAAATTCACCCATTCCAGTCCATTTAAGTTCGCTGATTCCTAGAATGTCGACATTCCCTCTTGCCATCTCTTGTTTGACCACTTCCAATTTGCCTTGATTCATGGACCTGACATTCCAGGTTCCTATGCAATATTGCTCTTTACAGCATCGGACCTTGCTTCTATCACCAGATACATCCACAGCTGGGTATTCTTCTTGCTTTGGCTCCATCCCTTCATTATTTCTGGAGTTATTTCTCCACTGATCTCCAGTAGCATATTGGGCCCCTACTGACCTGGGGAGTTTCTCTTTCAGTATGCTATCATTTTGCCTTTTCATACTGTTCATGGGGTACTCAAGGCAAGAATACTGAAGTGGTTTGCCATTCCCTTCTCCAGTGGACCACATTCTGTCAGTTCTCTCCACCATGACTCACCCATCTTGGGTTGCCCCACGAGCATGGCTTAGTTTCATTGAGTTAGACAAGGCTGTGGTCCTAGCGTGATTAGATTGACTAGTTTTCTGTGAGTATCGTTTCAGTGTGTCTGCCCTCTGATGCCCTCTTGCAACACCTACCGTTTTACTTGGGTTTCTTTTACCTTGGACATGGGATATCTCCTCACCACCACCCTTCCTGATCTTCAACGTGGGATAGCTCCTCTAGGCCCTCTTGCACCCGAGCAGCCACAGCTCCTTGGACGTGGGGTTGGTCCTCTTGGCCACTGCCCCTGGCCTCTAGCATATGTTGCTCCTCCTGGCCGCCGCCCCTGGCCTCAGGCGTCGGGGTGTGGGGTAGCTCCTCCTGGCCGTCGTCCCTGACCTCGGATGTAGGGTAACTCCTCTAGTGGCCGACCCTGACCTCGGATATTGGGTATCTCCTCTCTGCCGCCTCCCCTGACCTCGGATGCGGGTAGCTCCTCTCGGCCCTTCCTGCACCATCGCAGTCTGGTACTCTTGGCCGCTGCCCCTGACCTCGGACGTGGGGTACCTTCTCTTGGCCGCCCCACTTCGGGCATGGGATCCTCTCGGCTTCTGCCCCTGACCTCTAGATGGTATTGAAAAGCAGAGAGATCACTTTGCTGACAAAGGTCTGTATAGTCAAAGTTATGGTTTTTCTAGCAGTCATGTATAAATGTGACAGTTGGACCATGAGGAAGGTTGAGCACGGAAGACTTTATGCTTTTGAACTGTGGTATTGGAGAAGACACTTGAGAGCCCCTTGGGCTGCAAGGAGATCAAACCAGCCAATCCTAAAGGGAATCAACACTGACTATTCATTGGAAGGATTAATGCTGAAACTGAAACTCCAATACTTTGCCCCTAATGCAAAAAGACTAATTAGAAAAGACCCTGATGCTGGGAAAGATTGAGGGCAGGAGGAGAATGGGGCAGCAGAGGATGAGATGTTAGATAGCATTACTAACTCAATGGACACGAGTTTGAGCAAACTCCAAAGATAGTGGAGGTCAGAGGAGCCTGGCATGCTGCAGTCCATGGGGTTACAAAGAGTTGGATATGACTTAGGGACTGAACAACCACAATAAAACTTATATAAAAATAAGAAAAGAAAATTTTAAAAACATGGGAGAAAAAATTTACTATTAGGTATTTTAAACATTAATTAATTAATTAAATTTTGGCCCTACTCGGTCTTTGTTGCTGCATGTGCACTTTCTCCAGTCACAGCAAGCGAGGGCTACCTTCTAGTTGTGGTGCTCAGACTTCTCACAGTGGTAGCCTCTCTGGTTGTCGAGCACAGGCTCTAGGACACGTGGGTCAATAGTTGTGTGGAACTGGCTTAGCTGTCCCATGGCATATGGGATCTTCTTGGACCAGGGATTGACCTCTCTCCCCTGCATTGGCAGGTGGATTCTTAACTGCTGGACCACCAAGAAGTCCCTAGATACTCTAAGTTTTTAACAAACTTTTAAGCCACATTTCATTTATCCATCAACATCAAGAATTAAATAGCATTTATAAATCACCTTCTTTTCTTTATTTCCACAGTCTGAGAATTTAATGTTCTTATTCTCCCTACTTACCTCTCTACAACCTAGATTTTGTAGCTGATAATCATAGTGGAAATATCAGATCAGATCAGATCAGTCGCTCAGTCGTGTCCGACTCCTTGCGACCCCATAAATCGCAGCACGTCAGGCCTCCCTGTCCATCACCAACTCCCAGAGGTCACTGAGACTCACGTCCATCGAGTCAGTGATGCCATCCAGCCAGTGATGCCATCCAGCCATCTCATCCTCTGTCGTCCCCTTCTCCTCTTGCCCTCAATCCCTCCCAGCATCAGAGCCTTCTCCAATGAGTCAACTCTTCGCATGAGGTGGCCAAAATACTGGAGTTTCAGCTTTAGCATCATTCCTTCCAAAGAAATCCCAGGGCTGATCTCCTTCAGAATGGACTGGTTGGATCTCCTTGCAGTCCAAGGCACTCTCAAGAGTCTTCTCCAACACCACGGTTCAAAAGCATCAATTCTTCAGTGCTCAGCTTTCTTCACAGTCCAGCTCTCACATCCATACCTGACCACAGGAAAGACCATAGCCTTGACTAGGCGAACCTTTGTTGGCAAAGTAATGTCTCTGCTTTTGAATATGCTATCTAAGTTGGTCATAACTTTCCTTCCAAGGAGCAAGCGTCTTTTAATTTCATGGCTGCAGTCACCATCTGTAGTGATTTTGGAGCCCAGAAAAATAAAGTCTGACACTGTTTCCACTGTTTCCCCATCTATTTCCCATGAAGTGATGGGACCAGATGACATGATCTTCGTTTTCTGAATGTTGAGCTTTAAGCCAACTTTTTCACTCTCCACTTTCACCTTCATCAAGAGGCTTTTAGTTCCTCTTCACTTTCTGCCATAAAGGTGGTGTCATCTGCATATCTGAGGTTATTGATATTTCTCCCAGCAATCTTGATTCCAACTTGTGTTTCTTCCAGTCCAGCATTTCTCATGATGTACTCTGCATATAAGTTAAATAAGCAGGGTGACAATATACAGCTTTGATGTACTCCTTTTCCTATTTGGAACCAGTCTGTTGTTCCATGTCCAGTTCTAAATGTTGCTTCCTGACCCGCATACAAATTTCTCAAGAGGCAGATCAGGTGGTCTGGTATTGCCATCTCTTTCAGAATTTTCCAGTTTATTGTGCTCCACACAGTCAAAGGCTTTGGCATAGTCAATAAAGCAGAAATAGATGTTTTTCTGGAACTCTCTTGCTTTTTCCATGATCCAGCAGATGTTGGCAATTTGATCTCTGGTTCCTCTGCCTTTTCTAAAACCAGCTTGAACATCAGGAAGTTCACGGTTCACATATTGCTGAAGCCTGGCTTGGAGAATTTTGAGCATCACTTTACTAGCGTGTGAGATGAGTGCAATTGTGCAGTAGTTTGAGCATTCTTTGGCATTACCTTTCTTTGGGATTGGAATGAAAACTGACCTTTTCCAGTCCTGTGGCCATTGATGAGTTTTCCAAATTTGCTGGCATATTGAGTGCAGCACTTTCACAGCATCATCTTTCAGGATTTGGAATAGCTCCACTGGAATTCCATCACCTCCACTAGCTTTGTTCGTAGTGATGCTTTCTAAGGCCCACTGACTTCACATTCCAGGATGTCTGGCTGTAGGTCAGTGATCACACCATCATGATTATCTGGGTCGTAGTATTACTTGTTGAGTGCCACGTGCCAGGAATCTTGTTTGTTTTATATACCTTGTCTCATTTTCCCCAAGCTCTTAAGTACCACTTCAAACTACTCATCCAGAGAAGGCAATGGCAACCCACTGAAGTACTCTTGCCTGGAGAATCGCAGGGATGGAGGAGTTTGGTGGGCTGCTGTCTATGGGGTCGTACAGAACTGGATATGACTGAAACAACTTAGCAGCAGCAGCAGCAAACTACTCCTCAGACTGTTTAGAAAATTTTTTGAAAAAACACTGTCTTCTATTTCAAGCGTTCTTCAAGCAATATTAAATCAAGTCATGTAACTACACTGTCAATGATTTTTTGTACGGATTTCTTTTTTTTTTTTTTTTCAACATTTATTTATTTATTTGGCTGTATTGGGTCTTAGTTGTGGCATGCCAGATATTTGTTGCAGTGTGAAGACTTCTCTAGTTGTGGCTCATATGGACTGAGTTCTCTGCAGCAGGTGGGATCTTAGTTCCCCAACCAGGGATCAAACTCTTGTCCCTGCATTGCAAAGCAGATTCTCAACTACGGATCACCAGGGAACTCCCTGAATTGATTTCTCAAAGTCATTTTCCTCCTTTGGCTTCTATGACAATGTAGAATCCCACTGTTTTCTTCTAGCATATTTCCTCTCATTCTCTTTTGCTTGATTCTCTCTTCTTCTAAACTCAATACTAGAATACCACAAGAGTGAGCCTTCAGACCTCTGGTCTTCATGTACCTCACACTTTGAGTGATCTCACCCGGTCACATGGCTTTAAACAACATCTTTCGCAGATTCTGAAGTTTGTATCCTCAGTCCTGAGCTTTTTCCTAAATTCCACCTGCCAGTTTGACATCTCCACTTGGATGTTCAGTAAGCATCTCAAATTTAACATGTCCAAAACCAAATCCAGACTTGGTCTTCCTCTCTTCTTCTCCATCCCAGAGAATGGCACCCTATTAATCCAGTTTTTATGTTAATTAATTAAATGATTAATCCAGTTACTCAGGTCAACAACTTGAGAATCAAACTTGTATTCTGTCTCTTATACTCTGCACATACAATACACTAACAAATTCTGTTGTTTCTGTCTTCAGTGTAAATCTCCACTTCTTCTGCTAATACCATCCTTGTCCAAAACACATATCTCTTGGATCATTGCAATAGACTCTATCTTGGTTCATTCTCTTTTGCCTCCTTACGATCTTGTCTCCAAACCCAAGACAGAGCATTAATCATTTCACAGTGTACATATCTATCAACTCATTATATTATATACTTTACATATGTGTAATTTTATTTGTTAATTATCCCTCAAAGAAATTGGGGGAAAAGGAAGACATTTCACCATGGCACTTTCGGTTGACCGTCTTCTATTTAGTATTCCTGACTTGTGTTTGTTGTGTTCCTTTGATGTGAAAATGCAAGTCTTTCTTTGGCACAGGGGAATTTTCTTTTATTACTTACTGGATTATGGCTTCTCTTCCAAGTAAATTATTGTCTATTGGAACCCATTTAAGTGTCTGACTCTCTTAGATCTTTCCTCATATTTCTTATCTTAGTCTTAAAATATCTATTTCTTTGCCTTGCTTTTTTGAAATTTTTTTTAGTTATTCATGCGTTGAATTTCAGAAATGTTCTTTATACTATTCAGCATCCCCATTGAAGTTATTTTGATGTAATTTTAAAAAAAGCTTCTAAGATATCTTCTCCATTTTTATAGCAGCTTGCTTTGTGAACAAAAAATTTGCTGTAGATGGAATGGTTGTGTCCTCCCCAAGATTCATGTGTTGAAACCTAATAATCCCCAGTGCAGTATATTGGGAGGTGGGGCCCTTGGGAGACAATTAAGTCATTGTGGTGGAATCCTTGTGAATATGATGAGTGTTTTTTTGTTTGTTTGCTTTTTTTTTTTTTTCTTTAGTGACTTAAATGTCCTTTTCATTATAGGGGACTGTAATGCAAAAGTAGGAAGTCAAGAGATACCTGGAGTAAAAGGCAAATTTGGCCTTGGAGTACAAAATGAAACAGAGCAAAGGCTAATAAAGTTTTGACAAGAGAATGCACTGGTCATAGCAAACACCCTCTTCCAACAACACAAGAGAAAACTCTACACATGGACATCACCAGATGGTCAATATCAAAATCAGATATTCTTTGCAGCCAAAGATGGAAAAGCTCTATATAGTCAGCAAAAACAAGACCAGGAGCTGACTGTGGCTCAGATCATGAACTCCTTATTGCAAAATTCAGACTTAAATTTAAGAAAATAGGGAAAACCACTAGACCATTCAGGTATGACCTAAATCAAATCCCTTGTGATTATACAGTGGAAGTGAGAAACAGATTCAAGGGTATAGATCTGATAGACAGAATGCCTGAAGAACTAAGGATGGAGGTTCATAACACTGTACAAGGAGATGGCAATCAAGACCATCCCCAAGAAAAAGAAATGCAAAAAGGCAAAATGATTGTCTGAGGAGGCCTTAGAAATAGCTGAGAAAAGAAGAGAATCTAAAGGCAAAGGAGAAAAGGAAAGATATATCCATTTAAATGTAGAGTTCCAAAGAATAGCAAGGAGAGACAAGAAAGCCTTCCTCAGTGACCAATGCAAAGAAATAGAAGAAAACAAAACAGTGGGAAAGACTAGAGATCTCTTCAAGAAAATTAGAGATGCCAAGGTTACATTTCATGCAAAGATGGCACAATAAAGGACAGAAACATGCTTTATTAATATCTTTCTGCTACCTAACAGAAGCAGAAGATATTAAGAAGAGGTGGCAAGTATACACGGAACTATACAAAAAAGATCTTCATGACCCAGATAATCACAATGGTGTGATCACTCACCTAGAGCCAGACATCCTGGAATGTGAAGTCAAGTGGGCCTTAGGAAGCATCATTGCAAACAAAGCTAGTGGAGGTAATGGAATTTCCAATTGAGCTATTTCAAATCCTAAAAGATGATGCTGTGAAAGCACTGCACTCAATATGTAAACAAATTTGGAAAACTCAGCAGTGGCCACAGGACTGGAAAAGGTCAGTTTTCATTCCAATCCCAAAGAAGGGCAATGCCAAAGAATGTTCAAACTACCACACAATTGCACTCATCTCACACGCTAGCAAAGTAATGCTCTAAATTTTCCAAGCCAGGCTTAACAGTATATGAACCGAGAACTTCCAGATGTTTAAGCTGGATTTAGAAAAGGCAGAGCAATCAGAGATCAAATTGCCAACATCCGCTGGATCATGGAAAAAGCAAGAGAGTTCCAGAAAAATATCTATTTCTGCTTTATTGACTACACCAAAGCCTTTGACTGTGTGGATCACAACCAACTGTGCTGTGCTGTGCTAAGTCACTTCAGTTGCGCTAAGTCACTTCAGGCTCACTTTTGGGAGCCCAGGGACCTATAACCGCCAGGCTCCTCTGTCCATAAGATTCTCCAGGCAAGAATACTGGAGTGGATTTCCATTTCCTTCTCCAGGGAATCTTCCTGGCTCAGGGATCCAACCCAGATCTCCTGCATTGGCAGGCAGATGGATTCTTTACCACTAGCACCACCTGAGAAGTCCCAAACTGTGGAAAATTCTGAAAGAAATGGGAATACCAGACGACCTTACTTGTCTCCTGAGAAATCTCTATGCAGACCAAGATGCAACAGTTAGAACCAGACATGGAACAATGGATTGGCTCCAAATCAGAAAACGAGTATGTCAAGGCTGTGTATATTATCACTCTGTTTATTTAACTTATATGCAGAGTACATCATGAGAAATGCTAAGTTGGATGAAGCACAAGGGGAAATCAAGTTTGCTGGGAGAAATATCAATAAGCTCAGATATACAGATGACACCACACTTATGGCAGAAAGTGAAGAACTAAAGAGCCTCTTGATGAAAGTGAAAGAGGAGAGTGAAAAAGTTGGCTTAAAACTTAACATTCAGAAAACAAAGCTCATGGCATCTGATCCCATCATTTCATGGCAAATAGATGGGGAAACAATGAAACAGTGAGAGACTATTTTTTGGGCTCCAAAATCACTGCAGATGGTGATTGCAGCCATGAAATTAAGAAGCGCTTGCTCCTTGGAAGAAAAGCTACGACCAACCTAGACAGCATATTAAAAAGCAGAGACATTACTTTGCCAACAAAGGTCCGTCAAGTCAAAGCTATAATTTTTCCAGTTGTCATTTTGGGATGTGAGAGTTGGACCGTAAAGAAGGCTGAGCTCTAAAGAATTGAAGCTTTTGAACTGTGGTGTTGGAGAAGACTCTTGAGAGTCCCTTGGACTGCAAGGAGATCCAATCAGTCTATCCTAAAGAAAATCAGTCCTGAATATTCATTGGAAGGACTGATGCTGAAGCTGAAACTCCAATAATTTGGCTGCATGATGCAAAGAACTGACTCATTGGAAAAGACCCTGATACTGGGAAAGATGGAAGGTAGGAGGAGAAAGGGTCAACAGAGGATGAGATGGTTGAATGGCATCATCAACTCAATGGACATGAGTTTCAACAAGCTCTGGGAGTTGATGATGAGCAGGGAAGCCTGGGCTACTGCAGTCCATGGGGTCGCAAAGAGTCAGACATGACTGAGTGACTGAACTGAAGTGAAAGCAACAAATACTTATTATCTCACAATATCTGTGGCCAGGAATTTAGGAACGCCTTTGCTGGGTAGTTTTGGCTCAGGACTTCAGCAGGAACTGCATTCACTTGAAGGTTTGATCAGGACTGAAGGATTGGCTTTCCGGTTTACTCCCATGGCTGTTGGCTGGAGGCTTCAGTTCTTCAACTGATGAGCCATTCCCCAGCCCCCCCACCCCCTCCCCCTGATCTATAATTTGGCTTTTATTGTTGTTGTTGTTAAGATTTTTTTCCTTTGGAACTTTTTATTTTATATTGGGGTATAGTTGGTTAGCAATGTTTTGATAGTTTCAGGTGGATAGCAAGGGGACTCAGCCATATATTTACATGTATCCATTCTCCCCACAAATCCCCTCCTATCCATGTTGCCACATAACATTGAGCAGAATTCCCTGTGCTGTACAGTAGGTCCTTGTGGGTTATCCATTTAAAATATAGTAGTATGTACATGACCATTCCAAACTCCCTAATTATCCTTCATGAATATGATTAGTGTTCTTTTTTTAACTGATTTTTATACTGGAGTATAGTTGGTTTACACTGTTGTGTTTCTGCTATACAGCAAAGTGAATCAGCCATGTGCGCATGCTAAGTAGCTTCTGTTGAGTCTGACTCTTTGCAATCCCATGGACTGTAGCCTGCCAGGCTCCTCTGTCCATGAGATTCTCCAGGCAAGAATACTGGAGTGGGTTGCCATGCCCTCCTCCAGGGCATCTTCCTGACCCAGGGATCAAACCCACATCTATTACATCTCCTGCAGTGGCTGGTGGGTTCTTTACCACTAGGGCCACTTGGGAAGCCCATACATATATACAATCTCTTCTAGACTCCATTCCCATGGAGGTCACTATAGAGCACTGCATAGGGATTGAACCCACG
This sequence comes from Tragelaphus eurycerus, assembly GCA_935064755.1. Classification (NCBI taxonomy): domain Eukaryota; kingdom Metazoa; phylum Chordata; class Mammalia; order Artiodactyla; family Bovidae; genus Tragelaphus; species Tragelaphus eurycerus. The sequence continues at coordinate 47,229,523 of CAKXYN010000009.1, forward strand.
TCTCTTATGTCTCCTACATTGGGTTCTTTACCACTAGTGCTACCTGGGAAGATGAGGCTATGGTGTTTTTGTTTTAGTGGCCTGAACAGACTAAGATAAGGTTGAAAATAAGAATGCTTTTGAAAGTTTCTTCATGTTTTCTGTAGTGACTTTTTGTTCTTCCTTCTCCAGCAGTTTCCAAATAGGTTTTCCTGTCCCATTGCACTAGGCCTAGTTGAATCACAAAAACCCATCTCCCCTTTAAAAAAAAATTTATTTTTTTTAATTGAAGGATAATTGCTTTACAGAACTGTGTTGGTTTCTGCCACATACTAGCCTCCATTGTAGTCTGTGTTGACACAAAAATTAAGGTATGAGTTTAATAAGCTTATGTAGTAAAAGGTCAAAGAAGATGATGGCACCCCACTCCAGTACTCTTGCCTAGAAAATCCCATGGATGGAGGAGCCTGGTAGGCTGCAGTCCATGGGGTCGCTAAGAGTCAGACATGACTGAGCGACTTCACTTTCACTTTTCACTTTCACACATTGGAGAAGGAAATGGCAACCCACTCCAGTGTTCTTGCTTGAAGAATCCCAGGGATGGGGGAGCCTGGTGGGCTGCCGTCTATGGGGTTGCACAGAGTCGGACACAACTGAAGCGACTTAGCAGTAGCAGCAGTAAAAGGTTACTATACAGTTCACTTTAAAAAACTGTAGGGGAAGAAATAAGCAAACAGAAGAAATTACTTTTAACTGGATGAAGAAAATTCCCCTTTTTTGTTGAACTTTGCTATTTGATACTGGAATACATTCTTAAATATATGTGATTATATTACACATTATTTTAATGGGCATTTCTAGCTTTGTTTTCACTAATAACTGTTATTTGACGTTTATTTTGCATTTATTTTAGACTATAGAAATGATGTTAGAAAAAAAACAAACGAGCAATTTTTTTGGGGTTGAAAATGGGTCTTAAAGCAGTGGAGACAACTCTTAAGACCAACAATGCATTTGGCCCAGAAACTGCTAATGAATGTACAGGGCAGTGATGGTTCAAGAAGTTTTGCAAAGGAAACAAGCCTTGAAGATGAGGAGTGTAGTGGCCAGCCATTGGAAGTTGACAACGATCAATTGAGAGCCATCATCAAAGCTGATTCTCTTACAAATACACCAGATGTTCCTGTAGAAATCAGTTTTGACAATTCCATGGCCATCCAGCATTTGAAGCAAATTGGAAAAGTGAAAAACCTAAATAAGTGGGTGCCTGGTGAGCTGACTGGAAAAAAAAAATGTCATTTTGAAGCGTTGTCTTCTCTTATTCTGTGTGACAATGAACCATTTCTCAGATTGTGACGGGCAACAAAAATGTGGATTTTATATGACGACTGGCAACCACCAGCTCAATGGCTGGACTGAGAAGCTCCAAAGTGCTTCCCAAAACCAAACTTATGCCAAAAAAAGGTCATGGTCACTGTCTGGTGGACTGCTGCCTGTCTGATACACAAGTTTCTGAATCCTGGTTAAACCATTACATCTGATAAGTACACTCTACAAATTGATGAAATGCACTGAAAATTGCAATGCTTGCAGCTGGCATTGGTCAACAGAATGAGCTCAATTCTTCTCCACAATGACACCCAACCTTAGCACATTGCACAACCAATGTTTCAAAAGTTGAACAAATTAGACTATGAAGTTTTCCTTCATCTGTCACAGTCACCTGATTGCTTGCCAACCAACTACCTCTTATTCAAGCATCTCTACAACTTTTTGCAAGAAAAGTGCTTCCACAGTTAGCAGGATGCTAAATATGCTTTTTTTACATTACAGGAATAAACAAAATTATTTCTCATTGGCAAAAATGTGTTCATTGTAATGGATCCTATTTTGACTAGTAAAGATGTGTTTGAGCCTAGTTACAAAGATTTAAAATTCATAATCCCAAATTGCAATTATTCTTTCACTAACATAATATAAACTCTGAAAAATATTGTCCAGATATGATGTCGTGTGGATTAAATTGAGAACTCAAACAGTCACTACATAATTTCACAGTCCTGAAAGTCAGAATCTGTTCCCTGAAATCTTCAGTGGTGAATTCAAATACTTGGCGAAGAAATAACACCAGTCTTATATGTATGGTCTTAGAAAACAGAAAAGGAGGAATTTTCCAAAACTTGTTATATGAGGAAAACACAACCTTGATGTCAAAACTTGACAAGGACATTATGAGAAAGGAAAATTCAAGTCAATTATAATCTAGAATCCACAAGCAAATATCCCAAACACGACATTGTAAAAGCAGAGCTAAGTTCATATCAATACAGGCATACCTCAAGAAATAAGAAAAAAAGTCAAATAAATGACCTAACTCTACACCTAAAGCAACTAGAAAAGAAAGAAATGAAGAACTCCAGGGTCAGTAGAAGGAAAGAAATCTTAAAAATTAGGGCAGAAATAAATGCAAAAGAAACAAAAGAGACCATGGCAAAAATCAACAAAGCCAAAAGCTGGTTCTTTGAGAGGATAAATAAAATTGACAAACCATTAGCCAGACTCATCAAGAAACAAAGGGAGAAAAATCAAATCAATAAAATTAGAAGTGAAAATGGAGAGATCATGACAGACAACATAGAAATATAAAGGATCATAAGAGACTGCTGCTACTGCTAAGTTACTTCAGTCGTGTCCGACTCTGTGCGACCCCATAGACAGCAGCCCACAAGGCTCCCCGGTCCCTGGGATTCTGGACTGGAGTGGGTTGCCATTTCCTTCTCCAATGCATGAAAGTGAAAAGTAAAAGTGAAGTCGCTCAGTCATGTCCGACCCTCAGCGACCCCATGGACTGTACCCACCAGGCTCCTCCATCCATGGTATTTTCCAGGCAAGAGTACTGGAGTGGGGTGCTATTGCCTTCTCCTCATAAGAGACTACTATCAGCAATTATATGCCAATAAAATGGACAACTTGAAAGAAATGGACAAATTCTTAGAAAAGTACAACTTTCCAAAACTGAACCAGGAAGAAATAGAAAATCTTAACAGATCTATCACAAGCATGGAAATTGAAACTGTAGTCAGAAATCTTCCAGCAAACAAAAGCCCAGCTCCAGACAGCTTCACAGCTGAATTTTACCAAAAATTTAGAGAAGAGCTAACACCTATCCTACTCAAACTCTTCCAGAAAATTGCAGAGGAAGGTAAACTTCCAAACTCATTCTATGAGGCCACCATCACCTTAATAGCAAAACCTGACAAAGATGCCACAAAAAAAGAAAACTACAGGCCAATATCACTGATGAACATAGATGAAAAATCCTTAACAAAATTCTAGCAATCAGAATCCAACAACACATTAAAAAGATCATACATCATTACCAAGTGGGCTTTATCACAGGGATGCAAGGATTCTTCAATATCCACCAATCAATCAATGTAATACACCACATTAACAAATTGAAAAATAAAAGCCATATGATTATCTCAATAGATGCAGAGAAAGCCTTCAACAAAATTCAACACCCATTTATGATAAAAACTCTCCAGAAAGCAGGAATAGAAGGAACATACCTCAACATAATAAAAGCTATATATGACAAACCCACAGCAAACATTATCCTCAATGGTGAATAATTGAAAGCATTTCCCCTAAAGTCAGGAACAAGACAAGGGTGCCCACTTTCACCATTACTATTCAACATAGTTTTGGAAGTTTTGGCCACAGCCGTCAGAGCAGAAAAAGAAATAAAAGGAATCCAAATTGGAAAAGAAGAAGTAAAACTCTCACTGTTTGCACATGACATGATCCTCTACATAGAAAACCCTAAAGACCTCACCAGAAAATTACTAGAGCTAATCAATGAATATAGTAAAGTTGCAGGATATAAAATCAACACACAGAAATCCTTTGCATTCCTATACACTAATAATAAGAAAACAGAAAGAGAAATTAAGGAAACAATTCCCATTCACCATTGCAAAGAAAAGAATAAAATAGTTAGGAATATATCAACCTAAGGAAACAGAAGACTTGTATATGGAAAACTATAAAACACTGATGAAAGAAATCCAAGAGGTCACTAATAGATGGAGAAATATACCGTGTTCATGGATCAGAAGAATCAATATAGTGAAAATGAGTATACTACCCAAGGCAATCTATATATTCAATGCAATCCCTATCAAGCTACCAACAGTATTTTTCACAGAGCTATGACAAAGAATTTCACAATTTGTATGGAAATACAAACAACGTCAAATAGCCAAAGCAATCTTGAGAAAGAAGAATGGAACTGGAGGAATCAACCTGCCTGACTTCAGGCTCTACTACAAAGCCACAGTCATCAAGACAGTATGGTACTGGCACAAGGACAGAAATACAGATCAATGGAACAAAATAGAAAGCCCAGAGATAAACCCACGCACATATGGACACCTTATCTTTGACAAAGGAGGCAAGAATATACAACGGAGAAAAGACAATCTCAACAAGTGGTGCTGGGAAAACTGGTCAATTACTTGTAAAAGAATGAAACTAGAACACTTTCTTACACCATACACAAAATAAACTCAAAATGGATTAAAGATCTAAATGTAAGACCAGAAACTATAAAACTCCAAGAGGAGAACATAGATTTAAATCTCCGACATAAATCACAACAAGATCCTCTATGACTCACCTCCCAGAATATTGGAAATAAAAGCAAAAATAAACAAATGGGAATCAAAATTAAAAGCCTCTGTACAGGAAGGGAAACCATAAGCAAGGTGAAAAGACAACCTTCAGAATGGGAGAAAATAATAGCAAATGAAGCAACTGACAAAGAATTAATCTCAAAAATGTACAAGCAACTCCTGCAGCTCAATTCCAGAAAAATAAACTACCCAATCAAAAAATGGGCCAAAGAACTAAACAGACATTTCTCCAAAGAAGACATACAGATGGCTAACAAACACATGAAAAGATGCTCAACATCACTCATTATCAGAGAAATGCAAATCAAAACCACAATGAAGTACCATTTCACGCCAGTCAGAATGGCTGCTGTCCAAAAGTCTACGAGCAATAAATGCTGGAGAGGGTGTGGAGAAAAGGAAACCCTCTTACAATGTTGGTGGGAATGCAAATGAGTTCAGCCACTATGGAGAACAGTGTGGATATTCTTTAAAAAACTGGAAATAGAACTGCCATATGACCCAGCAATCCCACTCATGGGCATACACACTGAGGAAACCAGAATTGAAAGAGACACATGTACCCCAATGTTCATTGCAGCACTGTTTACAATAGCCAGGCATGGAAGCAACCTAGATGTCCATCAGCAGATGAATGGATAAGCAAGCTGTGGTACATATACACAATGGAGTATTACTCAGCCATTAAAAAGAATACATTTGAATCCATGAGGTGGATGAAACTGGAGCCTCTTATACAAAGTGAAGTAAGCCAGAAAGAAAAACACCAATACAGTATACTAACACATATATATAGAATTTAGAAAGATGGTAACAATAACCCTGTATGCGAGATAGCAAAAGAGACACAGATGTATAGAATAGTCTTTTTTTTTTATCAAGAATCTCTTTTATTGATTATCAGAAACATTACAAACATCTAATATGAACAAATTGTAACACGACAGTGATTAGTTTGAACAATTAATACATTTCAGATATAATATTATACATATTTCAATGTTATTCTCCCCAATCATCCCACCCTCTCCCGGTCCCAGAGTCCAAAAGTCTGGTCTATACATCAGTGTCTCTTTTGCTGTCTCGTAAATAGGGTTATTTTTACCATCTTTCTAAATTCCATATATATGCGTTAGTATACTGTATTTGTGTTTTTGTTTCTGGCTTACTTCACTCTGTATAATAGGCTCCAGTTCCATCCACCTCCTTAGAACTGATTCAAATGTATTCTTTTTAATGGCTGAGTAATACTCCATTGTGTATATGTACCACAGCTTGCTTATCCATTCATCTGCTGATGGACATCTAGGTTGCTTCCACGTTCTGGCTATTGCAAACAGTGCTGCTATGAACACTGGGGTACACGTGTCTCTTTCAATTCTGGATTTCTCAGTGTGGATGCCCAGCAATGGGATTGCTGGATCATAAGGCAGTTCTATTCCCAGTTTTTTGAGGAATCTCCAGACTGTTCTCCATAGTGGCTGTACCAGTTTGCATTCCCACCAACAGTGCAAGAGGGTTCCCTTCTCTCCGCACCCTCTAGTCTTTTGAACTCTATGGGAGAGGGTAAGGGTGGGATGATTTGGGAGAATGGCATTGAAACATGTATAATATCATATAAGAAATGAATCGCCAGTCCAGGTTTGATGCATGATACAGGATGCTCAGGGCTGGTGCACTGGGATGACCCAGAGGGATGGTATTGGGAGGGAGGTAGGAGGAGGGTTCAAGATGGGGAGCACGTGTACACCTGTGGTGGATTCATGTTGATGTATGGCAAAACCAATACAATATTGTAAAGTAATTAGCTTCCAATTAAAATAAATAAATTTATATTAAAAATAAATAAATAAATAAAGATGACAAAACTTAAAAAACAAACAAACAAACCCAAACACTGGCCAACAAAATTCAGCATTATGAAAAAATGATATCTTGACTAAACTAAACTTATTCTGTGAATAACATTAGAAAATAATCAGTGTAATTTGCTACCTTAAGAGATTAAAACAATTATGACTACCTCAGGGATTTGGAAAAAAAACCTTTTGATAAAATTTATCATCCATAAAATTTCGTTTTAGAAAATTGGAAATGGAAGAGAACTTCCTCAAGGTTGTAAAAGTTATCTAAGGAAAAAAAACTACAGTAGCAAACATCATACTTACTGGATGAAATGTTAAAAGGTTTCCTTTTGAAGATGTTAATTTGACACAAATGTCCACTCTTACTCCTATTCAGCATTATGCTGGGGCTCCTAGCCAATGTAGAGAAAACAAGATAGGGAAATGAAATAGATATGAATTAGAAAGGAAAATATAAAAATCTCATTATTCATAAATAATATCATACCATGTGTCAAAAAGACCTACTGGTATTGAAATGCAGAGGACAGAGAATTGCAAAACTTTCCTAAGAAGAATAATAGGCAAAAGGATTTGCTCTATTGGATATCAAGTTATGAAACCACATTAATTAAAATAATGTGTATTAGTGGGTGGGTAGACAGCTGTTTCAATGGCACAATACAAAGAGATCTTGAAACACACTCATGCATATCTGGAGCCTGGGTATTTAACACAGCTCTCTCCAACAAATGATATAAGACAAAGAATATCTACATGGAAAGAAAATAGCTCAACACATATCTCACATCATACATAAAATTCAATTTCAGATGTATTCTAGATCTAAATGTGAAAGATAAAACCAAGCTTTTAGTTGATAATATAGTATACTCTTTTCCTACTTTGAGAGATAGAAAAAAACTTTCCTAAAGAGGGCACATAATGTATTAACCATCAAAATAAAGATTAAAAAATTATACTTTTTTTGTTATTAAAATTAAGAATTTTTGTTCAACCAAAGATGCCATTAATAGAGAAAGGGCAAGCAACCATTCAAGATTTTTCTTAAAAACAACTTTTACAAACCAATAAGAAAAGGCTTCCCTGGTGGTTTAGATGGTAAAGAATCTGCCTGCAATGCAAGAGACCTGGGTTCAATCCCTGCATCTGGAAGATCCCCTGGAGAAGGGAATGGTTACCCACTCCAGTAGTCTCTCCTGGAGAAATCCACGGTCAGAGGAGCCTGGCAGGCTACATTCCATGGGGTCACAAAGAGTCTTAGCAACTGAGCACATGTGCACACGAGAAAAAGATAACTAGGTGAGAGGCAAACAATTTGAATGGGCTAAAGACATTAATCCAAATGGCCAATATACCTCTAAATAAAAAAGATGCACATTAAAACCACAGTGAGAATCAACAGATTGATCAAAATGGCTACAATTAAAAAGACTGATAATACTAAGTGTTGGTGAAGTAATAAAGCAAAGGGAACTCTCATACACGGCTAATAAGAGAATAAATGCAGCAACCACTTTGAAAAACAGTTTAGCATTACTTCTGAATTTGAAAGTACACACACATTATATTCCTAAAGTTCCACTCCTATATCTATGCCCAATAGAAATACAGGCACATGTCTATGCACAAGAATGTCCAGGAAAAAGTTCCCAGGAACCTCAAACTTTAAACAGTCAAAAAGTCCTATAACAGTGGGGTGCATAAATGAATGAGAACATATTCACAAAATAAAGTGAGCAATGAAAATGAATGAACTTCAGCTGTATGTAACAACACAGATTAATGTCATAAACATAAATGAAGTTAAGAAACCAAATGCAAAGGAAGGCATACTACAAGTTTCCATTTATATGAAATTCAAAAATCAAGTGAAACTAAACTATACTGTTTAGGGATATAAGCTTAGGAGGTTAAAAACTTTTTAAAATTCAGGAAGTGACTTCCATAAAAGCCAAGATAATGGCTACTCTTATCAAACAGGTATGATGATTGGGATATTGAGGAGACTTCTAGGCAGCTGGTAATATTCTGTTTTGAACTAAAGAGATGTTCACTTAAACAATTAAGCCATATGTTTTTGTTTTTTTTTTTCCCCCTTTCTGCACTTGGGTTCTCTCTCTCATACACACACACACAATTACAAAAAGGAAAAAGAATGATTAAATATGTTAAGATACATGTAAATTACAGTGTCTAGTGATGCTGAGCCTCAGTTTAACAAAATGAAGTAGAATTATACATAGTGACATTGGAAAGCTTTTGAAGACATGTTACCCTTGAGAAAACTAAGCAAATTTCATAATGATGCACACAATGTGATACATTTATATCAAAACAAAACATTACTATATATTTTTGTATGTACATTCATACATGCACTTCTGTAGTACATACATACATATCCAACTACATATACTTCTATAGTACACAGAAATAATTTCAGAAGTATTTATATAAATCTAAAAACAGTGGTGACTTCTAGGGAGAGGCCTGAGTCCTTGTTGGTGTGTGGATGCTGTACGTATCACTTGCACAACTAAAAGTAAACAAAGGTGGAAGGGAGGGAGGGAGGAAGGACCAAGCCCAGAAATTTGGACCAAGTCACACATGATTAAAGTGGAGACAGTTAAAGAAGCTTCACTAGATGCTTCTTTCTTCAGTTCAGTTCAGTTCAGTCACACAGTCATGTCTGACTCCATGTAACCCTATGAACCACAGCACGCCAGGCCTCCCTGTTCATCACCAACTCCCAGAGCTCACTCAAGCTCATGTCCATCGAGTCGGTGACGCTATCCAATCATCTCATACTCTGTTGTCCCCTTCTCCTCCTGCCTTCTATCTTTCCCAGCATCAGGGTCTTTTCCAATGAGTCAGTTCTTCACATAAGGTGGCCAAAGGATTGGGGCTTCAGCTTCAGTAAAGTCCTTCCACTCAGGACTGATTTCCTTTAGGATTGACTGGTTGGATCTCCTTGCAGTCCAAGGGACTCTCAAGAGTCTTCTCCAACACCACAGTTCAAAAGCATCAATTCATTAGCAGTCAGCCTTCTTTAAGGTCCGACTCTCACACCCATACATGACTACTGGAAAAACCATACCCTTAACTAGATGGACCTTTGTTGCCAGAGTAGTGTCTCTACTTTTTAATACACTGTCTAGGTTTGTCATAGCTTTCCTTCCAAGGAGCAAGAGTCTTTTAATTTTGTGACTGCAGTTGCTGCAGTGATTTTGGAGTCCAAGAAAATAAAATCTGCCTCTGTTTCCACTTTTTCCTCATATATTTACCTTGAAGTGATGGGACTGGGTGCCATGATCTTAGTTTTCTGAATGTTGAGTTTTAAGCCAACTTTTTCACTCTCCTCTTTCACTTTCATCAAGAGACTCTTTAGTTCTTCTTCTCTTTCTGCCATAAGGGTGCTGTCATCTGTATATCTGAGGTTATTGATAATTCTCCCGGCAATCTTGATTCCAGCTTGTGCTTCTTCCACCCCAGTGTTTCTCATGATGTACTCTGCATATAAGTTAAATAAGCAGGGTGACAATATACAGCCTTGATGTACTCCTTTTTCTATTTGGAACTGGTCCGTTGTTCCATGTCCAATTTTAAGTGTTGCTTCTTGACCTGCATACAGATTTCTTAGGAGGCAGGTAAGGTATGTCTGGTGAATCTGTCTCTTGATGAATTTCCCACAGTTTGTTGTGATCCACACAAAGGCTTCAGCATAGTCAATGAAGCAGAAGCAGAGAAGCAGAAGTAGTAGTAGCTTCTTTCTTACTTCCACGCTTGGGGGTGCCATTAGCCAAGAATTAGTTCGTTCATTCATTCAACAAGCATATATATTATTGTGTTTCCTGAAGTAAACGTGTTTGTAACTTTCATGTTTCAGTCCAATCACTGAACGGGCAAGTATTTGATCATAGCATGGCACCCTGATGACATTCAAAAATTTCACCATTAACAGGTGACAGGTAGATCATGTTTATAAGAAATGTGTGCATTTCTGAGTGTTTAGTTAGCCAATCTAAGATTGCACATGTCTTCCTTCATTCAGTTCATCAAAGCTTTAAAAGTCTTAAAAGTGCAGTGATAGCAGAGGAGCGTCTAGAACTCCGGGAAACTCTAGGGGAAATGTTCAAATGTTATGGATCCAAATAGACACAGTGACGGATCTGAAACTCCAAGGAGACAGTAAAGGAACAGCAGAGACACAAGCACACTGGAGAGCCAGATGTGAATGTCTGCCTAGGTGTGATCCACACAGAGCTTGATGCTGGACAAGTGTGTAATTCCCAGGAGCCACTGGAAACCCAGGCTTGTTCTCACACGTCCCATCAGGCACAGACATGCTTGTCGTATCCAGCAGGAAATCCTCTTAACTTGCCTTTATAGTCGGATGTGTCAGTAAAGCACAGGGACACCTAATGAGAGCGGCTTCCAGAGACCTGAAGTCAGAAACTTCACCTTGCCATCACAATAGCCTCCTGGGTGGTCTCCATGATGCCCCTCCTGGTCATGCAAACAATTTTCCATCTGCAGTTGGGTATTCCTGTCAGAGCAAAAATTAGATTACCTCTCTCCCTGGCTTCAAACCCTGCAATAAGGTGACTTTTATGAAATGTCACTGTTGTGTCCATATTTTGTCATTCAGTCCTTCAAGCACCCTGACATTGGAGCTATTCTTAAGATTCCCACCTTACAGATGAGGAAGTTGAGATAAAGAGTTCAGTTCAGTTGCTCAGTTGTGTCCGACTCTTTGAGACCTCATGGGCTGCAGCACACCAGGTCTCCCTGTCCATCACCAACTCCCAGAGTTTACTCAAACTCTTGTTCATCTAGTCGGTGATGCCATCCAACCATCTTACCCTCTGTTGTCCCCTTTTCCTCCTGCCTTCAATCATTCCCAGCATCACAGTCTTTTCAAATGAGTCAGTTCCTTGCATCAGGTGGCCAAAGTATTGGAGTTTCAACTTCAGCATCAGTCCTTCCAATGAATATTCAGAACTGATTTCCTTTAGGATGGACTGGATGGATCTCCTTGCAGTCCAAAGGACTCTCAAGAGTCTTCTCCAATACCACAGTTCAAAAGCACCAATTCTTCAGCACTCAGCTTTCTTTATAGTCCAACTCTCACATCCATACATGACTACTGGAAAAACCATAGCCTTGACTAGACGGACCTTTGTTGGCAAAGTAATGTGTCTGCTTTTGAATATGCTATCTAGGTTGGTCATAACTTTTCTTCCAAAGAGCAAGCATCTTTTAATTTCATGGCTACAGTCACCATCTGCAGTGATTTTGGAGCCCCCAAAATAAAGTCTGCCGCTGTTTCCACTGTTTCCCCATCTATTTCCCATGAAGTGATGGGACGAGGTGCCATGATCTTAGTTTCCTGAATTTTGAGTTTTAAGCCAACTTTTTCACTCTCCTCTTTCACTTTCACCATGAGCCTCTTTAGTTCTTCACTTTCAGCCATAAGGGTGGTGTCATCTGTATATCTGAGGTTATTGATATTCCTCCCAGTAATCCTGATTCCAACTTGTACTTCATCCAGTCCAGCATTTCTCATGATGTACTCTGCATATAAGTTAAATAAGCAGGGTGACAATATACTCCCTTCCCTATTTAGAACCAGTCTGTTGTTCCATGCCCAGATCTAACTGTTACTTCCTGACCTGCATACAGATTTCTCAAGAGGTATGTCAGGTGGTCTGGTATTCCCATCTCTTGAAGAATTATCCACAGTTTGTTTTGATCCACACAATCAAAGGCTTTGGCATAGTTGATAAAGCAGAAGTAAATGTTTTTCTGGAATTCTCTTGCTTTTTAATTGATCCAACAGATGTTGGCAATTCGATCTCTGGTCCCTCTGCCTTTTCTAAATCCAGCTTGAACATCAGGAAGTTCATGGTTCACGTACTGTTGAAGCCTGGCTTGGAGAATTTTGAGTATTACTTTGCTAGTGTGTGAGATGAGTGCAATTGTGCAGTAGTTTGAGTATTCTTTGGCATTGCCTTTCTTTGGGATTGGAATGAAAACTGAGCTTTTCCAGTCCGGTCTTCATGAATCCTTTAGCTAATTCTGAGTGTCTCTCCGTTGCCTCCTTCAGTGCTCTCTCCCATTATTCTGAGACTTTCTTCATGGCATTAAAAAGATGCTTGCTCCTTGGAAGAAAAGCTATGATAAACCTAGACAGTGTATTAAAAAGCAGACATCACTTTGCCAACAAATGTCCATAGAGATGTGAGAACTGGACCATAAACAAGGCTGAGTGCCAAAGAATTGATGCTTTTGAACTGTGGTGTTGGAGAAGACTCCTGAGAGTCCCTTGGACTGCAAGGAAATCCAACCAGTCCATCCTAAAGGAAATCAGTCCTGAGTATTCATTGGAAGGACTGTTGCTAAAGTTGAAACTCCAATCATGTGGCCACCTGATGCAAAGAACTGAATCATTGGAAAAGACCCTAATACTGGGAAAGAGAGAAGGCAAGAGGAGAAGGGGACGACAGGAGGTGAGATGGTTGGATGGCATCACCAACTCAACGGACATGAGTTTGAGCAAGCTCCGGGAGATGATGATGGACAGGGAAGCAGCTTGGTGTGCTGAAGTCCATGGGGTCACAAGAGTCAGACACGACTGCATAAATGAACAACAAAATGTTTTTATAGGGACTTTCCAGGTGGTGCTAGTGGTAAAGAACCCACCTTCAATGCAGGAGATGTAAGAGATGTGAATTCTATCCCTGGGTTGGGAAGATCCCCTGCAGGAGAGCATGGCAACCCATCCTAGTATTCTTATCCCATGGACAGAGGAGCCTGAAGGGCTACAGTTTATGGGGTCCCCAAAGAGTCAGGCATAATTTAGTGACTAAACAAGAACAACAGCACACATTTATACATCACCTTTCCCCAGTAGAATACAAGCTTCAAGAGGAGAGGGACTTGCTAACTTTGCCATATCCCAAGTGCCAGAATGATGCCTGATACTGTGGGTGGTCAAGAAAACTGTTCACTAAGCACTGAACAGCTGAGCTTAATGCTAGTCCCTCTGGAGCTTATTACGTTACATTCAAAGTGATTAATATAGTTGTTTGCATTTATAATGAATTATGTAAATAAAAGAGTTACCCTTTGAATAACACTGAGGTTAGGGACACTGATGCCCTGCAACATTAGAAAAATCTGTATATAATTTTTGACTCCCCTCAACTTAACTACTAGCAGCCTCGTTGACCAGAGGCATTGCTGATGATAAAATAATTGTCAGTTAAGACATATATTGTATGTTGTATGGATCAGATCAGATCAGTAGCTCAGTCATGTCCGACTCTTCGCGACCCCATGAATCACAGCAGGCCAGGCCTCCCTGTCCATCACCAACTCCCGGAGGTCACTCAGACTCACATCCATCGAGTCAGTGATGCCATCCAGCCATCTCATCCTCTGTCGTCCCCTTCTCCTCCTGCCCCCAATCCCTCCCAGCATCAGAGTCTTCTCCAATGAGTCAACTCTTCGCATGAGGTGGCCAAAATATTGGAGTTTCAGCTTTAGCATCATTCTTTCCAAAGAAATCTCAGGGCTGATCTCCTTCAGAATGGACTGGTTGGATCTCCTTGCAGTCCAAGGCACTCTCAAGAGTCTTCTCCAACACCACAGTTCAAAAGCATCAATTCTTCGGCGCCCAGCCTTCTTCACAGTCCAGCTCTCACATCCATACATGACCACAGGAAAGACCATAGCCTTGACTAGACGGACCTTTGTGGGCAAAGTAATGTCTCTGCTTTTGAATATGCCATCTAGTTTGGTCATAACTTTCCTTCCAAGGAGTAAGCATCTTTTAATTTCATGGCTGCAGTCACCATCTGTAGTGATTTTGGAGCCCAGAAAAATAAAGTCTGACACTGTTTCCACTGTTTCCCCATCTATTTCCAATGTAGTGATGGGACTAGATGCCATGATCTTTGTTTTCTGAATGTTGAACTTTAAGCCAACCTTTTCACTCTCCTCTTTCACTTCCATCAAGAGGCTTTTGAGTTCCTCTTCACTTTCTGCCATAAGGGTGGTGTCATCTGCATATCTGAGGTTATTGATATTTCTCCCAGCAATCTTGATTCCAACTTGTGTTTCTTCCAGTCCAGCGTTTCTCATGATGTACTCTGCATATCAGTTAAATAAGCAGGGTGACAATATGCAGCCTTGACGTACTCCTTTTCCTATTTGGAACCAGTCTGTTGTTCCATGTCCAGTTCTAACTGTTGCTTCCTGACCTGCATACAAATCTCTCAAGAGGTAGATCAGGTGGTCTGGTATTCCCATCTCTTTCAGAATTTTCCACAGTTTATTGTGATCTACACAGTCAAAGGCTTTGGCATAGTCAATAAAGCAGAAATAGATGTTTTTCTGGAACTCTCTTGCTTTTTCCATGATCCAGTGGATGTTGGCAATTTGATCTCTGGTTCCTCTGCCTTTTCTAAAACCAGCTTGAACATCAGGAAGTTCACCTACATATATTTTATGCATTCATGACATACCTAACTTTTTCTTATTTTTTAAGATCTTTCTTGGCTGGCTACACAGTTTGTGATTTTTTTCAAACTGTTGCATATCTCTCCCAAATATGCATTATATTTAACAAAAAAAAATCTGTGGAGTAGACTCCCACAGTTCAACTTTGTGTTGTTCAAGAGTCACCATACATTATGTATATTAATTCAATAACAATAATGAATATGTTGTTATCTATCTAGTTCATTTACCAAATGCTGACGATGTATCACATATTGTTGGGTATGGGTGAAAAAAATAACCATTACTTAAGGAGCTTATAAGTATGTGTATGTGTGTGTATAGGGTGTGGGTGGGAAAGAGAATACTACACTGTGTAGTAAGTGCAATTGTAGAGTTAAACACAGATGCTGGTGGCATAGAGGAAGGGCAGGTGAATATGAACAGGATTATAGTGGGGTGTGAGGGAAAGCTTTCAAGAGGAGCTGAGAATGCAGCTGAGTTAGGAGGACCATAATAATCATCCAAATATGTGGGGAAGCCTGTAAAGGGCACTAACTTACTAAAAGAAAGGAAGTGGTACTTTGGGGGAACCGTCTGGTGCAAGGCAGGGATGCACTGACAGGTTAAGCTGGATATGTGGAAGAGCCATTCACAGATGACTTTGGATTTCGTTGAATTTTATATCACCATGTCTTCTCTATTTACCAATGTATACCCACTGCTGGCACAGTGCCTGTCAGATGGTACAACCTTGTAAATATTTTTTATGAGTGAATGGATTTGGAATGTTACTCCAGAGTATCCAGGAGCCAGTGAGAATGTCAGTAGAGGGGGGACCTGCTCAGAATGCCATTTGAGATGGACCACTCTGGAAGCAGAAGAAGACTCAAGTCAGTGAGGGGTGATCAGGAGTGAATTTAAGGGTGAGGTAGATCAGAAGGATGAGATGGATTTGAGAGTTACTTGGCAAAGGAGAAAAGGAAAGATATAAACATCTGAATGCAGAGTTCCAAAGAATAGCAAGAAGAGATAAGAAAGCCTTCTTCAGCGATCAATGCAAAGAAATAGAGGAAAACAATAGAATGGGAAAGACTAGGGATCTCTTCAAGAAAATCAGAGATACCAAAGGAACATTTCATGCAAAGATGGGCTTGATAAAGGACAGAAATGGTATGGACCTAACAGAAGCAGAAGATATTAAGAAGAGGTGGCAAGAATACACAGAAGAACTATACAAAAAAGATCTTCACGACCCAGATAATCATGATGGTGTGATCACTGACCTAGAGCTAGACATCCTGGAATGTGAAGTCAAGTGGGCCTTAGAAAGCATCACTATGAACAAAGCTAGTGGAGGTGATGGAATTCCAGTGGAGCTACTCCAAATCCTGAAAGATGATGTTGTGAAAGTGCTGCACTCAATATGCCAGCAAATTTGGAAAACTCAGCAGTGGCCACAAGATTGGAAAAGGTCAGTTTTCATCCCAATCCCAAAGAAAGGCAATGCCAAAGAATGCTCAAACTACTGCACAATTGCACTCATCTCACACGCTAGTAAAGTGATGCTCAAAATTCTCCAAGCAAGGCTTCAGCAATATGTGAACCGTCAACTTCCTGATGTTCAAGCTGGTTTTAGAAAAGGCAGAGGAACCAGAGATCAAATTGCCAACATCCGCTGGATCATGGAAAAAGCAAGAGAGTTCCAGAAAAACATCTATTTCTGCTTTATTGACTATGCCAAAGCCTTTGACTGTGCGGGTCACAATAAACTGTGGAAAACTCTGAAAGAGATGGCAATACCAGACCACCTGATCTGCCTCTTGAGAAATTTGTATGCAGGTCAGGAAGCAACAGTTAGAACTGGACATGGAACACCAGACTGGTTCCAAATAGGAAAAGGAGTACGTCAAGGCTGTATATTGTCACCCTGTTTATTAACTTATATGCAGAGTACATCATGAGAAATGCTGGACTGGAAGAAACATAAGTTGGAATCAAGATTGCCGGGAGAAACATCAATAACCACAGATATGCAGATGACACCACCCTTATGGCAGAAAGTGAAGAGGAACTCAAAAGCCTCTTGATGAGAGTGAAAGTGGAGAGTGAAAAGGTTGGCTTAAAGTTCAACATTCAGAAACCAAAGATCATGGCATCTAGTCCCATCACTACATGGGAAATAGATGGGGAAACAGTGGAGACAGTGGCTGACATTATTTTTCTGGGCTCCAAAATCACTGCAGATGGTGACTGCAGCCATCAAATTAAAAGACGCTTACTCCTTGGAAGGAAAGTTATACCAACCTAGATGGCATATTCAAAAGCAGAGACATTACTTTGCCCACAAAGGTCCGTCTAGTCAAGGCTATGGTCTTTCCTGTGGTCATGTATGGATGTGAGAGCTGGACTGTGAAGAAGGCTGGGCGCCGAAGAATTGATGCTTTTGAACTGTGGTGTTGGAGAAGACTCTTGAGAGTGCCTTGGACTGCAAGGAGATCCAACCAGTCCATTCTGAAGGAGATTAGCCCTGGGATTTCTTTGGAAGGAATGATGCTAAAGCTGCAACTCCAGTATTTTGGCCACCTCATGCAAAGAGTTGACTCATTGGAGAAGACTCTGATGCTGAGGCAGGAGGAGAAGGGGACGACAGAGGATGAGATGGCTGGATGGCATCACTGACTCGATGGATATGAGTCTGAGTGACCTCCGGGAGTTGGTGATGGACAAGGAGGCCTGGCGTGCTGTGATTCATGGGGTCGCAAAGAGTTGGACACAACTGATCGACTTATGTGATCTGATCTGATCTGGCAACTGATTAAATGATGGAAAGTAAGAAGTAGGGTCAAGGCTGCTGCTGCTGCTGCTGCTGCTAAGTCGCTTCAGTCATGTCCGACTTCAGTCATGTCCCATAGATGGCAGCCCACCAGGCTCCCCCGTCCCTGGGATTCTCCAGGCAAGAACACTGGAGTGGGTTGCCATTTCCTTCTCCAATGCAAGAAAGTGAAAAGTGAAAGTGAAGTCGCTCAGTCATGTCCGACTCTTAGGGACCCCATGGACTGCAGCCTACCAGGCTCCTCCATCCATGGGATTTTCCAGGCAAGAGTACTGGAGTGGGGTGCCATTGCCTTCTCTGGAGTCAAGGCTAGAAGGGATGCAAATTTCTGGCTTAAGAACTAGATGTTTGTTAGTGTCACGCACAAGACACAGGACCCAAAGAGGAGTTACTGGATTCAGCTGGAGTCTTGAATCTGAGTCGCTTTGGAACATCCTGCTAGAGATGTCAATAGTCAGCCAAAATGTGGGCCTGGAGCCCAACAGAGAGATCTGGGCTGGAAGATCTCTCTAGGCGCCAGCAATGTCGAGGTAGTGCATGGAGCCTGCGAGTGAGGAGACAACCCAGGGAGGGGGCCCTCCAGGGTGGGTACTGCAGAGGTCCTGGAGGCATGTGAAAGGATGAAGCAGAGAGGTACCCACGACGGGCTCAGAGATGTTGATGGACAGTGAATTATGATTTGAAGGAATCCTTTTGTCCAAAGCAAAAGGATTTTGCCTATGAACACAGTTGAAGCATGCAAGAATGACCAATAAGAATGAAAGTTGGAAGAATAAAATTCAGGATGGAGTGTGGCCTGAAGGAACGGACCAAGGCAAGCAGCCTGGCACAAGCAGGGGCTCCCTCTTTACATGATGCCCTGGGTGAGGTCAGGGCTTCCCTGGTGGCTCAGATGGTAAAGAATCTGCCTGCAATGCAGGAAATCCAGGTTTGATCCCTGGGTTGGCAAGATCCCCTGGAGAAGAGAACGGCAACCCACTCCAGTATTCTTGCCTGGGAAATCCCATGGACAGAAGAGCCTGGCAAGGCTACAGACCATGGGGTCGCAAAGTGTCGGACACGATGGAGTGCCTAGTACTTTTCATGCTGGGTGAGGTGCTAGGTGGGGTGACTTCGAGGAACCATTGGGTTGGGGCAGTTTCTGTCTTTGTAACTTTGGATGCCATCTCCCAGGAGAGTAGAGCTTCTCTAAGTGTCCTGCCCCTGGGATCATGGCCTTCACCCATCCTTCTCCCCCGCCCTGCCTCTGTAGCAAAGCACTTGAGTAATTCAGGGTGGTGCAGGTCCAAGTGCACCGTCTGCACACGTGGGCAATTACCACGTCTAGACTCATTACTCACATTCTCTGGCACAGATCTCCACATAAATCAGGTGTTTTCAGCCATTCCCAGTTCCTCTTCCTGGGTCCTCTGACCTCTTTCCCTAGTTCTGGGGAAGTCTGGTTGTAGTTTTTTTGGAGACTGAGAACATAGGATACTTGCAATTTGGGCCTCATTTTCCCCCCAGTTCTGGCTCTCCTCTGAGTGCTGCTCCACACCGCTCTGCCCTCTTTGGGAAAACTGCGTGACCTTAAGACCATAAATAGTTCAGGAAATTCTTCCTTGGGATGCTGAGTGAAGGAGGCCTTCCTAAATGCAGAAAAAAACCAATGCCCAAAGATGTTCATCTTTGGATTGGTTTTAAGAATGAAGCATGAAAATAGCACTGAAACACGTATATTATCATATGTGAAATAGATGGCTAGTCCCAGTTTGGTGCATGAGACAGGTCGCTCAGGGCTGGTGCACTGGGATGACCCTGAGGGGTGGGATGGAAGGGAAGTTGGGGGGGTGGGGTTCAGGATGGGGAACACATGTACACCTGTGGCAATGTACATGTATGGCAAAAATCATGTCAATGTATGGCAAAAACCAATACGATATTGTAAAATAATTAGCCTCCAATTAAAAAACAAAAAGAATGAAGCATAAAAAATGGTGAAGCAAATGGCCAAAAGCAGGGGAATGATTAAGAGGACAATGGCATTTCCTTGGATGGAATATAACACATCGGTGTAAAAAAATATTCATTTCTTTGGTTCTGGAGGGTCTTAGTTGCAGTATGTGGAATCGAGTTCCCTGTCCAGGGATTACACCCAGGCCCCCTGCATTGGAAGTGTGGAGTCTTAGCCACTGGCCACCAGGGAAGTCCCTAATGCAACAGTTTTTATAATAGTCACAAAGATAATTAAAGGACCTGAAAATGTTGCTGGTAAGATATTAAGGAAGGAAAGAGAATACAAAATGATGTGTGTAGTGTGATTAAAACTATGTAAATAAAAAGGCACAAGAAGTCTAGAAAGGAAACTCTAAAATGTCAACAGTGGCTGGGTTTGGATTGTGGGATTATGGGCATTTTTTTTTTTATTACTTCCCAATTTATCTGTAATGAGGTTATATTGATCTTGCAATGGAAAATACACATAATAAAAATAACTTTAAAAGCCCTGAAGTCTAATCAGAAAGCTATCTTCTCTTCTCAGGCTTTTCAAGAACAGAGCTGTCCAGGGCTTCCTTCGACTCCCTCTGTCCTCTGTGGCCTGGAATTTGTCTATTGATCTGGGGAAGTTCACAGAAGTAGGCTCGAACCTTCTAGGCAGGGCATCCCCTGGAGACTAGAACCCCTCCTCTAGGTGGGGCAGAAAGGGCTCTGTCCTGGGGTGTTAGCATTCAGAATGTGCAAAAGCTATTAAACACAGGCTGTGAAGAGCACACTGAGCAGGGAAAACTACCAGAAAGTTCCTGGGGGCCCTTTCCACACCCTGTCCCTGACACCTGTCATGAAGTCACACCCCGGTACACTCCTGGGGGTGGAGCACTCAGCCTCCTGGGGCCAGTCTGGAGCCCCTTAGCACACCACCCTGGCTCACCCATAGTGGACTCCCAGGCCATCCATACACAGCAAAGTCAGAAAGAGAAAGACATATATCGCATATGGACGCATATATGTGGAATCTAGAAAAATGATACAGAGATGCCTATTTACAGGGCCGGAATAGAGCCACAGACAGAATGAATATGAGGACACAGTTGGGGGTGGGGACGGAAGGGTGGGACGAACTGGGAGATTAAGATTACAGGCTCCAGTGGAGTGGGTTGCCATTTCCTTCTCCAGGCCCAGGAAGGCGCAGCAGCAGCAGCAAGGTCCGAGGCCTATTTCTCCACCCGGACGTGTGCGGATGGCGGCAGAGGCGGGAAGGGGAGGGGGGGGACTTGGGGGAGTGGTAAAGCAGGGCTGGACCACAGGAACAGGGCAGCCAGCCGGCGTTAGAGCTGACTCTGCTGGACGAATTACGAGGGACATAAAACACCAAAGAAAATGGCAGCCTACTCCAGGATTCTTGTCTGGATAATCCCATGCACAGAGCAGCATGGCGGGCTACAGTCCATGGGGTCGCAAAGAGTCTGACACGACTTCCGTGAGTGAGCACGCGCGCACGCACTCTGGGGGCTGGATTATCAGGGACATGAAATGCCCACGGGGTCGCCTTGTTGTTTTGCACAGCTGTGGACCCAAGAAAGGAGACTGCCCCTCTCCTCCACACAACACCAGGATGGGGAGGCTGCCGTTTGTCTGAAGACTGAGCTGTCTTGGAATTCCTCCTAGAATATTCTTAATTTAGCCCCCCTGAAGAGACCTCTTAGCTTCCCTTGTGGCTCAGCTGGTAAATAATCTGCCTGCAATCTGGGAGACCTGGGTTCAATCCCCTGGATTTGGAAGATCCCCTGGAGACAGGAAAGACTACCCACTCCAGTATTCTCGCCTGGAGAATTCCATGGACTGTATAGTCCACGGGGTAGCCAAGAGTCGGACACGACTGAGCGTGTCATAGGACTCTTTAGGGGGAGGGAGCCTGGGGGCAGAAATGGCCGTGATCTGTGTCCCAAATGGAACCCATAGCCTCAAGTTTGATGCTCTTCTTCTTCCTCTAGTCTCCGTTCCGGGAGCTTCACTGAGCTAAAGGCTCGGGTACCTCTCACCCCGGGACTCACAGGTTGACATCCACAGCCTTCCCCTGCACAAAATGCGAGAAACGCTGCCTTGTGCTGACCACAGATACTGGATGCTCTCTGTGTGTTGGGAGTCCTGCAGGAGCCAGGACCGGCAGCAGTTAGACTAGGCCCCTGCTTCGGGGAGCCCGCATCCTTCTGACATACCAGAGGCACCACAAACCCGTTATGTTCTACAGGCTGATGCTGACGGCACCAGGCACTGTCTCAGAGGCTTTGCACATGGACACAGATTTCATCTTCACAACAGTACCTTCCTCACTGTCAGAGAAGAAACCTGAGAAAGGGGCCAAGGGGCTTGCCTGGATGTGCAGTTAGTGGGCACAGAACTGGATTGGAACCCGGGCAGCCTGATTCTGTACACTACCAAACTTCCTGGGTTTTTTTTGCCTTAAATAGAAATTGTGATTTCCCTTTCATGTCATCTCCCTAAATGTCACCAGTATCCATCCAATGAGAGAATCAGAGCCCAGAAGTCCCTGTTGACACCTTCTGCCTCACCCTCCACGTCCACTCTATCAATAAGCCTTGCTTATTTTACCTTTTATGTTTTTCTTTGGAGGCAGAAAGGTGTATGGTTTTGGTTGTCACTGGGTCCAACTCCCCAGCATGTATACTGATCACTCCATGATGAGTCCATCAGTGAACTCCACACTAGTGCTTGGCCTGGGGTTTTCCTGCCTTTGGATGCATCCCTTTGGTCTAGATGGAGAATGAACATCCCAGGGGCAAACCATGACTGAGATAGAGTCCCTTGTCAGGCTTGGTGGTGGGAGCCAAACCAGAGAATCTGATTTAGATTGATATGTAGGATTGATATGTAGGTAGATAGGTTAATTAGTGAATGCAATAATTCTAGTGCCTGTGATGGGGAGTAAATTCATGCAATATCCATCCATTCTCTTGTCTGTCTTTTTGATCAGAATACACAGCAAACAGCTATGAAACACTTCCTACATGACAGGCAGGTTTTCCACGCTTTCCATGTGCTACCATATAATCCTCACCACCGTCCTTTTCCTTGGGCCTGATTGTGTTATAGATGGGGAAACTGAGACCCAGAAAATCCACCCACTTGGCCAAGGCCACACAGTGGTGGGACCATAAGTTTGGATCCAGAAAGCCTAGCTTTGGCACCATACCCTTTACCAGCAAGTTCTACTATCCCCTGACAGGATGTGGTCCACTGGAGAAGGGAATGGCAAACCACTTCAGTATTCTTGCCTTGAGTACCCCATGAACAGTATGAAAAGGCAAAATGATAGGATACTGAAAGAGAAACTCCCCAGGTCAGGAGGTGCCCAATATGCTACTGGAGATTAGTGGAGAAATAACTCCAGAAAAAATGAAGGGATGGAGCCAAAGCAAAAATAATACCCAGCTGTGGATGTGTCTGATGATAGAAGCAAAGTCTGATGCTGTAAAGAGCAATATTGCATAGGAACCTGAAATGTCAGGTCCATGAATCAAGGCAAATTGGAAGTGGTCAAACAAGACATGGCCAGAGTGAATGTCGACATTCTAGGAATCAGCGAACTCAAATGGACTGGAATGGGTGAATTTAACTCAGATGACCATTATATCTACTACTGCGGGCAGGAATCCCTCAGAAGAAATGGAGTGGCCATCATGGTCAACAAAAGAGTCTGAAATGCAGTACTTGGATGCAGTCTCAAAAATGACAGAATGATCTCTGTTCTTTTCCAAGGGAAACCATTCAATGTCACAGTAATCCAAGTCTATGCCCCGACCAGTAACGCTGAAGAAGCTGAAGTTGAACGGTTCTATGAAGATCTACAAGACCTTTTAGAACTAACACCCCAAAAAGATGTCCTTTTCATTATAGAGGACTGGAATGCAAAAGTAGGAAGTCAAGAAACACCTGGAGTAACAGGCAAATTTGGCCTTGGAATACGGAATGAAGCAGGGCAAAGACTAATAGAATTTTGCCAAGAAAATGCACTGGTCATAACAAACACCCTCTTCCAACAACACAAGAAAAGACACTATACATGGACATCACCAGATGGTCAACACTGAAATCAGGTTGATTATATTCTTTGCAGCCAAAGATGGAGAAGCTCTATAAAGTCAGCAAAAACAAGACCAGGAGCTGACTATGGCTTAGACCATAAACTCCTCCTTATTGCCAAATTCAGACTTAAATTGAAGAAAGTAGGGTAAACCACTGGACCATTCAGGTATGACCTAAAACAATCCCTTATGATTATACAGTGGAAGTGAGAAATAGATTTAAGGGCCTAGATCTGATAGATAGAGTGCCTGATGAACTATGGAATGAGGTTCGTGACATTGTGCAGGAGACAGGGATCAAGACCATCCCCATGGAAAAGAAATGCAAAAAAGCAAAATGGCTGTCTGAGGAGGCCTTACAAATAGCTGTGAAAAGAAGAGAAGCAAAAAGCAAAGGAGAAAAGGAAAGATATAAGCATCTGAATGCAGAGTTCCAAAGAATAGCAAGAAGAGATAAGAAAGCCTTCTTCAGAGATCAGTGCAAAGAAATAGAGGAAAACAACAGAATGGGAAAGACTAGGGATCTCTTTAAGAAAATCAGAGATACCAAAGGAACATTTCATGCAAAGATGGGCTCAATAAAGGACAGAAATGGTATGGACCTAACAGAAGTAGAAGATATTAAGAAGACATGGCAAGAATACACAGAAGAACTGTACAAAAAAGATCTTCACAACTCAGATAATCATGATGGTGTGATCATTGACCTAGAGCCAGACATCCTGGAACGTGAAGTCAAGTGGGCCTTAGAAAGCATCACTATGAACAAAGCTAGTGGAGGTGATGGAATTCCAGTGGAGCTATTTCAAATCCTGAAAGATGATGCTGTGAAAGTGCTGCACTCAATATGCCAACAAATTTGGAAAACTCAACAGTGGCCACAGGACTGGAAAAGGTCAGTTTTCATTCCAATCCCAAAGAAAGGCAATGCCAAAGAATGCTCAAACTACTGCACAATTGCACTCATCTCACATGGTAGTAAAGTAATGCTCAAAATTCTCCAAGCCAGGCTTCAGCAATATGTGAACCATGAACTTCCTGATGTTCAAGCTGGTTTTAGAAAAGGCAGAGGAACCAGAGATCAAATTGCCAACATCCGTTGGATCATGGAAAAAGCAAGAGAGTTCCAGAAAAACATCTATTTCTGCTTTATTGACTATGCCAAAGCCTTTGACTGTGTGGATCACAATAAACTGGAAAATTCTGAAAGAGATGGGAATAACAGACCACCTGATCCTGTATGCAGGTCAGGAAGCAACAGTTAGAACTGGACATGGAACAACAGACTGGTTCCAAATAGGAAAAG
This sequence comes from Tragelaphus eurycerus, assembly GCA_935064755.1. Classification (NCBI taxonomy): domain Eukaryota; kingdom Metazoa; phylum Chordata; class Mammalia; order Artiodactyla; family Bovidae; genus Tragelaphus; species Tragelaphus eurycerus. The sequence goes on from CAKXYN010000009.1 coordinate 47,254,794, forward strand.
GAGTATGTCAAGGCTGTATATTGTCACCCTGTTTTTTTAACTTATATGCAGAGTACATCATGAGAAATGCTGGACTGGAAGAAACACAAGTTGGAATCAAGATTGCTGGGAGAAATATCAATAACCTCAGATATGCAGATGATACCACCCTTATGTCAGGAAGTGAAGAGGAACTAAAAAGCCTCTTGATGAAAGTGAAAGTGGAGAGTGAAAAAGTTGGCTTAAAGCTCAACATTCAGAAAACGAAGATCATGGCATCTGGTCCCATGACTTCATGGGAAATAGATGGGGAAACAGTAGAAACAGTGTCAGACTTTATTTTTCTGGGCTCCAAAATCACTGCAGATGGTGACTGCAGCCATGAAATTAAAAGACGTTTGCTCCTTGGAAGGAAAGTTATGACCAATCTAGATCACATATTCAAAAGCAGAGACATTACTTTGCCAACAAAGGTTCATCTAGTCAAGGCTATGGTTTTTCCTGTGGTCATGTATGGATGTGAGAGCTGGACTGTGAAGAAGGCTGAGCGCCGAAGAATTGATGCTTTTGAACTGTGGTGTTGGAGAAGACTCCTGAGAGTCCCTTGGACTGCAAGAAGATCCAACCCAGTTCATTCTGAAGATCAGCCCTGAGATTTCTTTGGAAGGAATGATGCTAAAGCTGAAACTCCAATACTTTGACCACCTCATGTGAAGAGTTGACTCATTGGAGAAGACTCTGATGCTGGGAGGGATGGGGGGCAAGAGGAGAAGGGGACGACAGAGGATGAGATGGCTGGATGGCATCACTGACTAGATGGATGTGAGTCTCAGTGAACTCTGGGAGTTGGTGATGGACAGGGAGGCCTGGCGTGCTGCGATTCATGGGGTCGCAAAGAGCAGACATGACTGAGCGACTGATCTTATCTGATCTGATTTACTATCCCCAAACCGCCAAGAACAGCTCTTTCTTGAGGATCAACTCGTTGAACTTCATGGCCACACTCCCTTCGATTCAAGGTGGAGGTATCTCCCAAGGTGGATCTCAAGTGAGTTTCCTTCTTCAGACCAAAGATGATGGTCAATGTCAGCAGTCACTTGAACTCAGAACATGTGTCTTCAGGGAAGTCGGGCTATGGGACAGCCACCTTCCACAGTGGGAGTTAGGGCTGGGTTGAAAAGCAGAGAGACAAGATGGGGTAGGGGAAAGGTGAGACAGCGTCAGATACTTCTGAAGCAGAGAGGATATATGTAGTCCCGGAAACACCAAGACTGTCACATCTTTTCCTTAGCCTCATCTAGTTCTAGTAGCCTCAGCTTCACATTCTGTTTCTGGATTCTAGGATATACTCTGGAATCCTTTAGTAAATTCCTGGGTTTTGCTTCTTTGTTGTAATAATTACAAAATGATGGTCAATGAGACAGGCAAAAACATAAAAAGAATGTCAGCATTCAATTAACTCTCATCTTACAGATAAGTGATGAGCTGCAATCTGCTGTCTGTATGTGGGTGTGAGTCTGCATATATTTATAGGGTATGTCTACTCATATCAGGGGACAAAAAGTTGAAAGAGGCTTCAATTAAAATAGTATAAAGGAGAAACTTGAAAGCCACCCAGAGTGTTAATGAAAACAAAATTGTGGGTGAAAGGTGTAGGCAAGGAAATTCCTTTTGACCCAGCAGATAGATTCCAACTCTAATATCTCAACCCTAGTTTTCACAGCTGCTCAGGAAGAATCATTCTAGAATTAACATGCTCCCACGTCCACTACCAGTCTTCACATCTACCAAAAACTTGAATCTGTAACTACTTCAAGGTCCTGAATTTTTCACAACTAGACTCAGTTGATCTGAGATAGCAAATGTCCTCTTCTTGGTTGTTGGGTTAGTGATTTTGTAACCTCTGGAAAATGTGGAGATCAGAATAGAAAATGAACTAATCAAGATCAGAGTACAGCTGTATTTTATCCCCTTTCAGATCAGATCAGATCAGTTGCTCAGTCATGTCCGACTCTTTGCGACCCCATGAATTGCAGCATGCCAGGCCTCCCTGTCCATCACCAACTCCCAGAGTTCACTGAGACTCACATCCATCGAGTCAGTGATGCCATCCAGCCATCTCATCCTCTGTCGTCCCCTTCTCCTCTTGCCCCCCATCCCTCCCAGCATCAGAGTCTTCTCCAGTGAGTCAACTATTCGCATGAGGTGGCCAAAGTACTGGAATTTCAGCTTTAGCATCATTTCTTCCAAAGAAATCCCAGGGCTGATCTCCTTGAGAATGGACTGGTTGGATCTCCTTGCAGTCCAAGGCACTCTCAAGAGTCTTCTCCAACACCACAGTTCAAAAGCATCAATTCTTTGGCGCTCAGCCTTCTTCACAGTCCAGCTCTCACATCCATACATGACCACAGGAAAGACCATAGCCTTGACTAGACGAATCTTTGTTGGCAAAGTAATGTCTCTGCTTTTGAATATGCTCTCTAGGTTGGTCATAACTTTCCTTCCAAGGAGTAAGCGTCTTTTAATTTCGTGGCTGCAGTCACCATCTGCAGTGATTTTGGAGCCCAGAAAAATAAAGTCTGACACTGTTTCCACTGTTTCTCCATCTATTTACCATAGCCCAAAGGAAAAAAAGACAGAAAGGAAAAGGTAGGTCATGAATGGTTCCTATTTGGAACCAGTCTGGTGTTCTCTAGTTCTAACTGTTACTTCCTGACCTGCATACAAATTTCTCAAGAGGCAGGTCAGGTGGTCTGGTATTCCCATCTCTTTCAGAATTTTCCACAGTTTATTGTGATCCACACAGTCAAAGGCTTTGGCATAGTCAATAAAGCAGAAATAGATGTTTTTCTGGAACTCTCTTGCTTTTTCCATGATCCAACGGATGTTGGCAATTTGATCTCTGGTTCCTCTGCCTTTTCTAAAACCAGCTTGAACATCAGGAAGTTGACGGTTCACATATTGCTGAAGCCTGGCTTGGAGAATTTTGAGCATCACTTTACTAGCGTGTGAGATGAGTGCAATTGTGCAGTAGTTTGAGCATTCTTTGGCATTGCCTTTCTTTGAGACTGGAATGAAAACTGACCTTTTCCAGTCCTGTGGCCATTGATGAGTTTTCCAAATTTGCTGGCATATTGAGTGCAGCACTTTCACAGCATCATCTTTCAGGATTTGAAATAGCTCCACTGGAATTCCATCACCTCCACGAGCTTTGTTCATAGTGATGCTTTCTAAGGCCCACTTGACTTCACATTCTAGGATGTCTGGCTCTAGGTGAGTGATCACACCATCGTGATTATCTAGGTCGTGAAGATCTTTTTTGTAAGATAAAATATGCAAAAATCCATTATAAAGAGTTAAATTTTATCAAAGCATGTACACCAACACTTACAGACCACACATGGTACCATTTGCTGCTAAGAGAAATATAAACAAGTGTAAAGATACAGTAATAAAGCATAACTGCATAAAATGAACTGTGGTACACACTGTGCTACTGTAACAATTTCATCGCCACCTTCTGTTGTATGTGAACTCAAGAGCTGTGATATCTGGTTAAAACACCATGTGATGCTTATCATCTCCAAGTGAGCGATTCCCGTCTCCAATATATTGTGTTTCAAAGTGAAAAGTGACCATGGTTCTGGCTCACTTTTCATTGGGTTTAGTGCAATACTGTAAACCTGGAATAACACACTGGGACCCATACAAAGTGCCACTGGTGATGTTGGAAGTGCTCCCAAGAAGCAGAGGAAAGCCATGACATTCCCAGAAAAGGTCGACTTGCCTGACATGTGCCATGGAGATGGCAGTGGCCAACCATATCAAGATAAATGAATGCAATGTAAGGACTCGGGTTTAAAAAAAAATCAACATCAGTCCGTGTGAAAACTTTGAGGTTTATGAAGTATCTTTTTATCTGGTATTGAAAATGCAGCTGTTGTGGAAATGCAGGGTTAGCATTCCTATGGACTCTAACATAGTTTGAGAAAAGGCATAGTCATGGTATGACTTTAAAGCAAAAGAAAGGTGAAAGATCTGAAACAGGAGGATTTAATGCCAGCAAAGGATGGTTTGATCATTTTAGAAAGACACTTTGCGTAAAAAAGGTCAAGATAACAGGAGAAGCAACTTCTGCTAACCAAGAGGCAGATGACTTCCCAGACATCATTGAGGAGAAAGAAATGTGCCTGAGAAGGTCTTAAATGCAGATGAAAGTGCCCTATTCTGGGATAAAAGGCCACAAAGAACATTTATTAGTAAAGAAGAGAAGTGAGCACCATGATTTAAGGTAGGAAGTGATAGACTAACCAACTCTAGTGTTTTGTGCAAATGCAGTTGGGTTTCTGATCAGGACTGCTGGTTGTACAAAAAAACTTGAACAACCACCCTTTTTTCTGGAATTGGTTCCACCAATGTGTTATCTCTAAAGTTAGGAAGTTACCTTGCCAGTAAGGGACTGCCTTTTAAAATTCTTTTGCTATTGGACAATGCTCCTGGCCACCCAAAACCCCATGAATTCACCATGAAGGTGCTGAATTGGTCTATTTGCCACCAAACACAGTATTTCTAATTCAGCCTCTAGATCATAAGAACCTTGAAGGATCATTATATCCAGTACTCTATGGAAGGGATTGTCAATGCCATAGAAGAGAGCCCCAATAGAAAGATTATCATGAACGTCTGGAAGGATTACATCATTGAAGATGGCATTGTTTTTGTAGTGAAAGCTGTGATAGCCATCAAGCCTGAAACAGTGAATTCCTGCTGGAGAAAACTGTGTCCAGATGTTGTGCATGACTTCACAAGACTTATGACAGAGCCAATCAGGGAAATCATGAAAGATATTGTGGATATGGAAAAATTTAAAAAAAAAAAGTTGGGATGAAGGGTTCCAAGATATGGGTCTTGGAGAAATTCAAGTGTTAATAGGCACCACACCAGAGCAATGAACAGATGACTTGATGGAGATGAGTGCCAGATGATAAAGAAGAAGACAGAAAAAACAGTGCTGAAAACAAGTTGACGTCAGACAATCTGGTAGAAGATTAGAAGAGTTGTGATTATTGAAGACTGCTTTTGACTTGTTTTACGATGTGTATCCTCTTATGATATCAGATCAGATCAGATCAGATCCGTGGCTCAGTCGTGTCCGACTCTTCGAGACCCCATGAACCGCAGCACGCCAGGCCTCCCTGTCCATCACCAGCTCCCGGAGGTCACCCAGACTCACACCCATCAAGTCAGTGATGCCATCCAGCCATCTCATCCTTTGTCGTCCCCTTCTCCTCTTGCCCTCAATCCCTCCCAGCATCAGAGTCTTCTCCAATGAGTCAACTCTTCGCATGAGGTGGCCAAAGTACTGGAGTTTCAGCTTTAGCATCATTCCTTCCAAAGAAATCCCAGGGCTGATCTCCTTCAGAATGGACTGGTTGGATCTCCTTGCAGTCCAAGGGACTCTCAAGAGTCTTCTCCAACACCACAGTTCAAAAGCATCAATTCTTTGGCGCTCAGCCTTCTTCACAATACACCTCTCTCATCCATACGTGACCACAGGAAAAACCATAGCCTTGACTAGGCAAACCTTTGTTGGCAAAGTAATGTCTCTGCTTTTGCATATGCAATCTAGGTTGGTCATAACTTTCCTTCCAAGGAGCAAGCGTCTTTTAATTTCATGGCTTCAGTCACCATCTGCAGTGATTTTGGAGCCCCCCAAAAATAAAGTCTGTCACTGTCTCCACTGTTTCCCCATCTATTTCCCATGAAGTGATGGGACCAGATGCCATGATCTTCGTTTTCTGAATGTTGAGCTTTAGCCAACCTTTTCACTCTCCACTGTCACTTTCATCAAGAGGCTTTTGAGTTCCTCTTCACTTTCTGCCATAAGGGTGGTGTCATCTGCATATCTGAGGTTACTGATATTTCTCCCGGCAATCTTGATTCCAACTTGTGTTTCTTCCAGTCTAGCGTTTCTCATGATGTACTCTGCATATAAGTTAAATAAACAGGGTGACAATATGCAGCCTTGACGTACTCCTTTTCCTATTTGGAACCAGTCTGTTGTTCCATGTCCAGTTCTAACTGTTGCTTCCTGACCTGCATATAGGTTTCTCAAGAGGCAGGTCGGGTGGTCTGTTATTCCCATCTCTTTCAGAATTTTCCACAGTTTATTGTGATCTACACAGTCAAAGGCTTTGGCATAGTCAATAAAGCAGAAATAGATGTTTTTATGGAATTCTCTTGCTTTTTCCATGATCCAGCAGATGTTGGCAATTTGATCTCTGGTTCCTCTGCCTTTTCTAAAACCAGCTTGAACATCAGGAAGTTCACGGTTCACATATTGCTAAAGCCTATGAAAAAGCAAAGAAGTCAGACAGAACTCAGGATGTATTTCCAGAAAGTTACACCGTGTTTGTCTGCACTTCCTTGCTCCCCTCCCCACTTCTCCATCTCTTCTGCCTCTGCTGCCTCTTCCTCCTCTTCTTCTTGGCCTCTTGAACATGAAGACAGCAAGGACAAAGACCTTTATGATGATTCACTTCCACTTAATGTACAGTAAACAATCATCAAGCCATACAGTTCATGAACATATCTTTTGTGTGTATGTGAGTGTCTTTGTATGAAAATCTACTAACTGTGCATCAAGAACTGTGTGGAACACTTTCATGCCATCATCATGGCCTAAGTGTTCATCATGTAGAACATCACGGACAAGACTAATACAGAAGTGGATAGCCTCTCCTTATGTGGACACAGGGTGAGTGATAGCGAACATCAAATTAGTAATACCTTAGTTTTCTTACTATTTTACCACTTTACTTTCAAAAGAATTACATTATCTTAAAGAACACCCCTCTCCTTTGTAATTGGAGAAATTGTGTATCAACCTATCTTCATCAGATCAGATCAGATCAGTCGCTCAGTCGTGTCCGACTCTTTGTGACCCCATGAACCGCAGCACGCCAGGCCTCCCTGTCCATCACCAGCTCCCGGAGGTCACTCAGACTCGCATCCATCGAGTCAGTGATGCCATCCAGCCATCTCATCCTCTGTCGTCCCCTTCTCCTCCTGCCCTCAATCCCTCCCAGCATCAGAGTCTTCTCCAATGAGTCAACTCTTCGCATGAGGTGGCCAAAATACTGGAGTTTCAGCTTTAGCATCATTCCTTCCAAAGAAATTCCAGGATTGATCTCCTTCAGAATGGACTGGTTGGATCTTCTTGCAGTCCAAGGGACTCTCAAGAGTCTTCTCCAACACCACAGTTCAAAAGCATCAATTCTTCGGCGCTCAGCCTTCTTCATAGTCCAGCTATCACATCCATACATGACCACAGGAAAGACCATAGCCTTGACTAGGCGAACCTTTGTTGGTAAAGTAATGTCTCTGCTTTTGAATATGCTATCTAGGTTGGTCATAACAAGAGGCTTTTTAGCCCCTCTTCACTTTCTGCCATAAGAGTCGTGTCGTTTGCATATCTGAGGTTATTGATATTTCTCCCGGCAATCTTGATTCCAACTTGTGTTTCTTCCAGTCCAGCATTTCTCATGATGTACTCTGCATATAAGTTAAATAAACATGGTGACAACATGCAGCCTTGACGTACTCCTTTTCCTATTTGGAACCAGTCTGTTGTTCCATGACCAGTTCTAACTGTTGCTTCCTGACCTGCATACAGATTTCTTAAGAGGCAGATCAGGTGGTCTGGTATTCCCATCTCTTTCAGAATTTTCCATAGTTTATTGTGATCCACACAGTCAAAGGCTTTGGCATAGTCAATAAAGCAGAAATAGATGTTTTTCTGGAACTCTCTTGCTTTTTCCATGATCCAGCGGATGTTGGCAATTGGATCTCTGGTTCCTCTGCCTTTTCTAAAACCAGCTTGAACATCAGGAAGTTCACGGTTCACATATTGCTGAAGCCTGGCTTGGAGAATTTTGAGCATCACTTTACTAGCGTGTGAGATGAGTGCAATTGTTCGGTAGTTTGAGCACTCCTTGGCATTGCCTTTCTTTGGGATTGGGATGAAAACTGACCTTTTCCAATCTTGTGGCCACTGCTGAGTTTTCCAAATTTGCTGGCATATCTTCATAGGTTAGTGTTTTTTAAAGAATGTAATGTTTCCAATACTGGATTATGACTGCGACTGTAATACTGTATGACATAAATGTTTTAGAACAATTCGTTCATTTGTGTATGTGAAAGTCATTCAGTTGTGTCCAACTCTTTGCGACTCCATGGACTATATAGTTCATGGAATTCTCCAGGCCAAAATACTGGAGTAGGTAGCCTATCCCTTCCTCAGCAGATCTTCCCGACCCAGGAATCAAACCAGGGTCTCCTGCACCGCAAGTAGATTGTTTACCAACTGAGCTAAAAGGGAAGCCATTCATTTGTGAATAAGCTAGGCTATCAGGGAAGGGGCTTACTAAAGTACAATAGCTAAAAGATGATAGAAGTTTACTTCATGCTCCTGTAACAGTCAGGTGGTGTGTGGTCCAGAGCAGTGGAACAAGCAACTTTGCTCTGTGAGGTCTCTAGGATATTGGGTCCTTCTGTACTTTGGTGCTGCCATGGCCTGAGGGGTTATCTTTATCAACCTGGATAATGTTGGCACACCACGACATCCAAGGGAAGTGGGAAAGAAGTGAGTCCAGGGCAAGAATGTTAAAGGGGCACACATCATATCTGCTCATGTCTCATCGGTCACATGATCACACTAGCTGCAAAACGCACCCTACTGTTGGGTGGACATGTGTCCAGATGAAACCCAGGGATTTTAGCTAAAGGAAGAAATGGAGGAACTAACAATAGAAAACATTTGGCAGTCATCCACCATGAGTCTTAAGAAACGTCACTCAGTAGATTAAATTATTAAATTTCAGTAATTGCTTAAAGACGTAGAAAGATTTCACTTGTCAGTTTTATACGTTTGTCATGGCAGATGTTTAAAGTGTTTTAGAGAGACAGATATATTTTAATTTTAAATGCACTTAAAATGTTTCAGGAAATTATATTATAAGTTTATAAATAGGGTTAATTATTTAGGAGAACCGAACAGAAGCAGAAGATATTAAGAAGAGGTGTATTCTTAAGAAGAATACACAGAAGAACTGTACAAAAAAGATCTTCATGACCCAGATAATCACGATGGTGTGATCACTGACCTAGAGCCAGACATCCTGGAATGTGAAGTCAAGTGGGCATTAGGAAGCATCACTATGAACAAAGCTAGTGGAGGTGATGGAATTTCAGTTGAGCTATTTCAAATCCTCAAAGATGATGCTGTGAAAGTGCTGCACTCAATATGCCAGCAAATTTGGAAAACTTAGCAATGGCCACAGGACTGGAAAAGGTCAGTTTTCATCCCAATCCCAAAGAAAGGCAATGCCAAAGAATGCTCAAACTACTGCACAATTGCACTCATCTCACACGCTAGTAAAGTAATGCGCAAAATTCTCCAAGCCAGGCTTCAGCAATATGTGAACCATGAACTTCCTGATATTCAAGCTGGTTTTAGAAAAGGCAGAGGAACCAGAGATCAAATTGCCAACATCCGCTGGATCATGGAAAAAGCAAGAGAGTTCCAGAAAAACATCTATTTCTGCTTTATTGACTATGCCAAAGCCTTTGACTGTGTGGATCACAATAAACTGTGGAAAATTCTGAAAGAGATGGGAATACCAGACCACCTGATCTGCCTCTTGAGAAATCTATATGCAGGTCAGGAAGTAACAGTTAGAACTGGTCATGGAACAACAGACTGGTTCCAAATAGGAAAAGGAATATGTCAAGGCTATATATTGTCACCCTGCTTATTTAACTTCTATGCAGAGTACATCATGAGAAATGCTGGACTGGAAGAAACACAAGCTGGAATCAAGATTGCTGGGAGAAATATCCATAACCTCAGATATGCAGATGACACCACCCTTATGGCAGGAAGTGAAGAGGAACTAAAAAGCCTCTTAATGAAAGTGAAAGAGGAGAGTGAAAAGGTTGGCTTAAAGCTCAACATTCAGACAATGAAGATCATGGCATCTGGTCCCATCACTTCATGGCAAACAGATGGGAAAACAGTGGAAACAGTGTCAGACTTTATTTTTCTGGGCTCCAAAATCACTGCAGATGGTAATTGCAGCCATGAAATTAAAAGACGCTTATTTCTTGAAAGGAAAGTTATGTCCAACCTAGATAGCATATTCAAAAGCAGAGACATTACTTTGCCAACAAAGGTCCGTCTAGTCAAGGCTATGGTTTTTCCAGTGGTCACGTATGGATGAGAGAGGTGGATTGTGAAGAAGGCTGAACGCCAAAGAATTGATGCTTTTGTTTTTTTTTTTTTTTTTTTGAATCTCAATTTCTTTATTTGAAAACCAAACAATTAAATGAGCAAATGCAAAGGAAGCACTTAGCACTGTTCCTGATGTCGAGTAAATGCATAATACACATGTTTTTAAAATCTTGTTGCATGATTTTTCATGGCTGAGTCCCAGTGAGTACAGGACTTTAGATTCCAAGTTTAGCTCTACACTCAAGTATCTTGTGGTATTTTTTGGAATTTCTCACTGGCAAAAAGAAGGGGTGATAAGATACATGCATCTTTTAAAGGTATTTTGAAGATTAACTAGTACTGTCAAATAATTTTAAGTCTATGGATGAAAGACTGTATAAAAGTATAAGGTATTAGCATAAAGATGTGCATTGCATTTTGCCATATTTACTGGGGACATTCGTTGCTATTGGCAACCTTGATTTCAAAGTAAGAAATCCCTGAGCATCTGCTGAAATTAAAAAAGGCATTTTTATTTGGACTGTACTCACAAATTGATTTGAGAAAAAAAAAACTGGCTCCAAAAGAGTGATGCTTAAGCTTGTAAGGATGGTGGTGCTCTGCAATGGGATTTGGGCAGAAGTTCTTTTTTTTTTTTTTTATTATTATTATTATTATTATTATTATTTTTTTTCTTAACTTTACAATATTGTATTACTTTTACTATACATCGAGATGGATCCGCCACCAGAATACACGTGCTCCCCATCCTGAGCCCTCCTCCCTCCCCCCTTCCCACACCATCCCTCCAGGTCATCCCAGTGCTCCAGTCCCAGGCATCTGTTATAGGGCATCGTACCTGGACTGACTCGTTTCAGATATGATATTATACATATTTCAATGCTATTCTCCCCAATCGTCCCACCCTCTCCCAGTCCCAGAGTCCAAAAGTCTGTTCTATACATCAGTGTCTCTTTTGCTGTCTCATAAGCAGGGTGATTGTTACCATCTTTCTAAATTCCATATATATGCGTTAGTATACTGTACTTGTGTTTTTCTTTCTAGTAAGCCAGAAAGAATTGATGCTTTTGAACTGTGGTGTTGGAGAAGACTCTTGAGAGTCCCTTGGACTGCAAGGAGATCCAACCAGTCCATCCTAAAGGATCTGAGAGTCCTGAGTGTTCATTGGAAGGACTGATGCTGAAGCTGAAACTCCAATATTTTGGCCAGCTCATGCGAAGGGTTAACTCATTGGAAAAGACTCTGATGCTCGGAGGGATTGGGGGCAGGAGAAGAAAGGGATGACAGAGGATCAGATGGCTGGATGGCATCACTGACTCAAAGGAGTTCATGATGGACAGGGAGGCCTGGCATGCTGCAAAAGTCATGAGGTTGCAAAAAGTCGGACGTGACTGAGCAACTGAACTGAACTATGTTAAATTCAAGAGTCAGTTCAACATTAATGAGAGAAAAGTGGAAGCAATTAATGTTATTTTAATTAAGAAAAAATTCTGTGTTAAACATTTGTTGTCCAGTCACTCCTCCATGTCCAGCTCTTTGTGATCCCATGAACTGCAGCATGCCAGACCTCCCTGTCCATCACCAACTACCGGAGTTTGCTCAAACTCATGTACATCAAGTTGGTGATGCCATCCAACAATATTATCCTCTGTCATCCCCTGCTCCTCCTGCTTCAATCTTTCCCAGTATCAGGGTCATTTCCAATGAGCCGGCTCTTTGCATCAGGCGGCCAAAGTACTGGAGCTTCAGCTTCAGCCTCAGTCCTTTCAGTGAATATTCAGGACTGATTTCCTTTGTGATTGACTAGTTTGATCTCCTTGCAGTCCAAGGGACTCTCAAGAGTCTTCTCCAACACCAGTTCAAAGGCATCAATCTTTTGGCGCTCAGTGTTTTTTATTGTCCAGCTCTCACATCCGTATATGACTACAGGAAAAACCATAGCTTTGACTAGATGGACCTTTGTCAGCAAAGTGATGTCTCTGCTTTTTAATACATGGTCTAGGTTTGTCATGCCTTTCCTTCACTGCTGCTGCTGCTAAGTCGCTTCAGTCGTGTCTGACTCTGTGCGACCCCATAGACAGCAGCCCACCAGGCTCCCCCATCCCTGGGATTCTCCAGGCAAGAACATTGGAGTGGGTTGCCATGTCCTTCTCCAGTGCATGAAAGTGAAAAGTGAAAGTGAAGTTGCTCAGTCGTGTCTGACTCCTAGGGATCCCATGGACTGCAGCCTACCAGGCTCTTCCGTCCATGGGATTTTCCAGGCCAGAGTACTGGAGTGGGGTGCCATTGCCTTCTCTGAGGAGCATCTTTTAATTTCATAGCTGCAGTCACTGTCCACAGTGATTTTGGAGCCCAAGAAAATAAAGTCTGTCACTGTTTCCCCATCTATTTGCCATGAAGTGATGGGGCCATATGTCATGATCTTTGTTTTTTGAATGTTGAGTTTTAAGCCAGCTTTTTCACTCTCCTCTTTCATCTTCATCAAGAGGCTCTTTAATTTCTCTTTGCTTCCTGCCCTAAGGGTGGGGTCATCTGCATATCCGATGTTATTGATATTTCTCCCTTCAATCATCAGTTCAGTTCAGTTCAGTCGCTCAGTCATGTCCGACTCGTCGAGACCCCATGAATCGCAGCACTCCAGGCCTCCCTGTCCATCACCAACTCCCGGAGGTCACTCAGACTCAAGTCCATCGAGTCGGTGATGCCATCCAGCCATCTCATCCTCTGTCATCCCCTTCTCCTCCTGCCCCCAATCCCTCCCAGCATCAGAGTCTTCTCCAATGAGTCAACTCTTCGCATGAGGTGGCCAAAGTACTGGAGTTTCAGCTTTAGCATCATTCCTTCCAAAGAAATCCCAGGGCTGATCTTCAGAATGGACTGGTTGGATCTCCTTGCAGTCCAAGGGACTCTCAAGAGTCTTCTCCAACACCACAGTTCATAAGCATGAATTCTTCGGCGCTCAGCTTTCTTCACAGTCCAACTCTAACATGCATACATGACTACTGGGAAAACCATAGCCTTGACTAGCCAGACCTTTGTCAGCAAAGTAATATCTCTGCTTTTGAATATGCTATCTAGGTTGGTCATAACTTTCTTCCAAGGAGTTAGCATCTTTTAATTTCATGGCTGCAGTCACCATCATGCTGCTGCTACTGCTGCTGCTAAGTCGCTTTAGTCGTATTCGACTCTGCGACCCCATAGATGGCAGCCCACCAGGCTCCCCCGTCCCTGGGATTCTCCAGGCAAGAACACTGGAGTGGGTTGCCATTTCCTTCTCCAATGCATGCAAATGAAAAGTGAAAGTGAAGTCGCTCAGTTGTGTCCGACTCTCAGCGACCCCATGGACTGCAGCCCACCAGGCTCCTCCATCCATGGGACTCTCCAGGCGAGAGTACTGGAGTGGGATGCCATTGCCTTCTGGTTACAAAACCCCTGAGACATAAATGGTTACAAAAATCTTATCTTTTAAAAATGTTACATCTTTTCAAATGTACGTCTTAGACTTACTAATAGCATTTACATTTCCTCCATGTCTTTTTGTGGCTTCACAGTCCATGTATGTTTTATTACTGAATAATATCCAATTGTTTGTATGTACCATAGTTTTGTCAACCTAAATAAACTTAGGAGGCAATAACCAAACAAAAAGTGTTTATTTGGGATTGAAGAATTGCAATTCGAGACACATAAGTTCAGTTAGCAATCCAAACAGAGTCCCACTGTGGAGTAAAAGTCAGGGGCTTTTAAAGGTAAAGAAGAGAAGTTTGCATTTACAAAGAATTTTATCTGGAGTTGGAGGGAGGAGTAAGTCTTGGCTGGACATGATTGATTGCTGGAGGGAAGAAAAAGTTCATTAATGTGATAAGTTGCAGGTGTTTTTGCAGAGTCCTTGGAATAATTTTTTTTTGGCCCAGTTCAAAAGTTCATGGCTCCACCTGGGGAGGATGAGTATGTATGATCTTAATGGTCTCTCAGCTTCATTTAAAAACCCTTTTATAAAATAGGCTCCATTTTACTTCACAGTTCCTTCATTCATTCACTTGCTGTGGGACATCTTGGTTGCTCCAAGTTTTGGCAGTTATGAATAAAGCTGCTATAAACATTCATGTACAGGTTTTTGAGTGGATATAAGCTTTTAACTTCTTTGGGTAAACACCACGATTGCTGGATTGTATGTTAAAAATATGTTTAGTTTTATAAGAAATCACCATACTGTCTTCCATACTGGCTGTATGATCGGTATGATTTTGAATTCCTACTTTTCCTATTGCTTCATATCCTCACCAACATCTGATGCTCTCAGTGTTCTGGATTTTGACCATTCTAATCTGTGTGTTGTGATATTTTCCTATCATTTTAATTTGCATTTTCCTGTAACCCATGATGTAGAGCGTAAGTTCATGCTTATTTGCCATGTGTGTATCTTCTTTGATAGGGTGTCTGTTAAGGTCTTGGGCCTATTTCATATGAGTTGTTCTTTCTTTCATAGACTGTGCCTTTGGTATGGTGTTTAAAGAGGCTGCTGCTGCTGCTGCTAAGTCGCTTCAGTAGTGTCCGACTCTGTGCGATCCCATAGACTGCAGCCTGCCAGGCTCTTCTGTCTGTGGGATTTTCCAGGCAACAGTACTGGAGTGGGGTGCCATTGTCTTCTCTGTTAAAGAGGCTACACACTGTATTATTTCAATTATGTGACATTCTGGAAAAGGTAAAATTATGGAGACAGTAAAAAAAAAATCAATGATTGCCACAGGTTAGAAAGGAAGAAAGGATGCATAGGCAGAGCATGAGGCTTTTTAGAGAAGTGAAAATACTCTGTATGATACTCTAACAGTGAAAACGTGGCATTACACATTTGTCCAATCCCATAGAAGGTATAATACCAGGAGTGAACTTGAATGCAACTCTGGACTTTGGGTGATGATGTGTTAATGCAGGTTTATCAATTATAACAAAAGTACTACTCTGGTGGGGGGTGTTGACTGTGCTGGAGGCTATGTATGTGTGAGGTCAGGGAGTCTATGAGGAATCTCTGTATCTTATGTTCAATTTTTCTATGAATTGAAAACAGCTCTAAAGAAATATTCTTAATAAATATTACCTGTAAGGTCTTTTGGCCCTGAACTTATACTGCTGGGAATTTTTTAAATTACTGATTCAGTTTCATTACTGGTAATTAGTCTCCCTTCGTATTTTCTGTTTCTTCTTGGTTCAGTCTCAGGAGAGTGTACATTTCTAGGAATTCATCCGTTTCTCCTAGGATGTCCATTTTATTGGCATATAATTGTAGTAATCTCTTATAATTCTCTGTATTTCTGAGGTTTCAGTTGTAACTTCACTTTTTTTATTTCCGATTTTATTGATTTGACTCTTTTTCTTCTTGAAGAGTCGAGCTAAACGTTTACTAATTTTGTTTAACTTTTCAAAGAACTGGCTCTTTGATCTTTTCTATTGTTTTTTAACCTCTATTTCATTTATTTCTGCTCTGATTATTCTTGCCTTGAGAACCCCATGAACAGTATGAAAAGGCAAAATGACAGGATACTGAAAGAGAAACTCCCCAGGTCAGTAGGGGCCCAATATGGAGATCAGTGGAGAAATAACTCCAGAAAGAATGAAGGGATGGAGCCAAAGCAAAAACAATACCCAGCTGTGGATGTGTCTGGTGATAGAAGCAAAGTCCGATGCTGTAAAGAGCAATATTGCATAGGAACCTGGAATCTCAGGTCCATGAATCAAGGCAAATTGGAAGTGGTCAAACAAGAGATGGCAAGAGTGAATGTCGACATTCTAGGAATCTGAGAACTAAAATGAACTGGAATGGGTGAATTTAACTCAGATGACCATTATATCTACTACTGCAGACAGGAATCCCTCAGAAGAAATGGAGTGGCCATCATGGTCAACAAAAGAGTCTGAAATGCAGTACTTGGATGCAATCTCAAAAAGGACAGAATAATCTCTGTTCATTTCCAAGGCAAATCATTCAATGTCACAGTAATCCAAGTCTATGCCCCGACCAGTAATGCTGAAGAAGCTGAAGTTGAATGAAGATCTACAAGACCTTTTAGAACTAACACCCAAAAAAAGATGTCCTTTTCATTATAGGGGACTGGAATGCAAAAGTAGGAAGTCAAGAAACACCTGGAGTAACAGGCAAATTTGGCCTTGGAATACAGAATGAAGCAGGGCAAAGACTAATAGAATTTTGCCAAGAAAATGCACTAGTCATAACAAACACCCTCTTCCAACAACACAGGAGAAGACACTATACATGGACATCACCAGATGGTCAACACCAAAATCAGGTTGATTATATTCTTTGCAGCCAAAGATGGAGAAGCTCTATACAGTCAGCAAAAACAAGACCAGGAGCTGACTGTGGCTCAGACCATGAACTCCTCCTTATTGCCAAATTCAGACTTAAATTGAAGAAAGTAGGGAAAACCACTGGACCATTCAGGTATGACCTAAAACAATCCCTTATGATTATACAGTGGAAGTGAGAAATAGATTTAAGGGCCTAGATCTGATAGATAGAGTGCCTGATGAACTATGGAATGAGGTTCGTGAAATTGTACAGGAGACAGGGATCAAGACCATCCCCATGGAAAAGAAATGCAAAAAAGCAAAATGGCTGTCTGAGGAGGCCTTACAAATAGCTGTGAAAAGAAGAGAAGCGAAAAGCAAAGGAGAAAAGGAAAGATATAAAGATCTGAATGCAGAGTTCCAAAGAATAGCAAGAAGAGATAAGAAAGCCTTCTTCAGAGATCTATGCAAAGAAATAGAGGAAAACAACAGAATGGGAAAGACTAGGGATCTCTTCAAGAAAATCAGAGATACCAAAGGAACATTTCATGCCAAAATGGGCTCGATAAAGGACAGAATTGGTACAGACCTAACAGAAGCAGAAGATATTAAGAAGAGATGGCAAGAATACACAGAACTGTACAAGAAAGATCTTCACAACCCAGATAATCATGATGGTGTGATCACTGACCTAGAGCCAGACATCCTGGAATGTGAAGTCAAGTGGGCCTTAGAAAGCATCACTACAAACAAAGCTAGTGGAGGTGATGGAATTCCAGTGGAGCTATTCCAAATCCTGAAAGATGATGTTGTGAAAGTGCTGCACTCAATATGCCAGCAAATTTGGAAAACTCAGCAGTGGCCACAGGATTGGAAAAGGTCAGTTTTCATTCTAATCCCAAAGAAAGGCAATGCCAAAGAATGCTCAAACTACTGCACAATTGCACTCATCTCACACGCTAGTAAAGTGATGCTCAAAATTCTCCAAGCCAGGCTTCAGCAATATGTGAACCGTGAACTTCCTGATGTTCAAGCTGGTTTTAGAAAAGGCAGAGGAACCAGAGATCAAATTGCCAACATCCGTTGGATCATGGAAAAAGCAAGAGAGTTCCAGAAAAACATGTATTTCTGCTTTATTGACTATGCCAAAGCCTTGGACTGTGTAGATCACAATAAACTGTGGAAAATTCTGAAAGAGATGGGAATACCAGACCACCTGATCTGCCTCTTGAGAAACCTATATGCAGGTCAGGAAGCAACAGTTAGAACTGGACATGGAACAACAGATTGGTTCCAAATAGGAAAAGGGGTACGTCAAGGCTGTATATTGTCACCCTGTTTATTTAACTTATATGCAGAGTACATCATGAGAAACGCTGGACTGGAAGAAACACAAGTTGGAATCAAGATTGCCGGGAGAAATATCAATAACCTCAGATATGCAGATGACACCACCCTTATGGCAGAAAGTGAAGAGGAACTCAAAAGCCTCTTGATGAAGGTGAAAGTGGAGAGTGAAAAAGTTGGCTTAAAGCTCAACATTCAGAAAGCGAAGATCATGGCATCTGGTCCCATCACTACATGGGAAACAGATGGGGAAACAGTGGAAACAGTGTCAGACTTTATTTTGGGGGGCTCCAAAATCACTGCAGATGGTGACTGCAGCCATGAAATTAAAAGACGCTTGCTCCTTGGAAGGAAAGTTATGACCAACCTAGATAGCATATGCAAAAGCAGAGACATTACTTTGCCAACAAAGGTTTGCCTAGTCAAGGCTATGGTTTTTCCTGTGGTCACGTATGGATGTGAGAGCTGGATTGTGAAGACTGAATGCCGAAGAACTGATGCTTTTGAACTGTGGTGTTGGAGAAGACTCTTGAGAGTCCCTTGGACTGCAAGGAGATCCAACCAGTCCATTCTGAAGGAGATCAGCCCTGGGATTTCTTTGGAAGGAATGATGCTAAAGCTGAAACTCCAGTACTCTGGCCACCTCATATGAAGAGTTGACTCATTGGAGAAGACTCTGATGCTGGGAGGGATTGGGGGCAAGAGGAGAAGGGGACGACAGAGGATGAGATGGCTGGATGGCATCACTGACTCGATGGATGTGAGTCTGAGTGACCTCCGGGAGTTGGTGATGGACAGGGAGGCCTGGCGTGCTGCGATTCATGGGGCCGCAAAGAGTCGGACACAACTGAGCAACTGATCTGATCTGATCTGATATCTTCTTCTCGGGTTAATCCCTTGATCATTATATAATATCTTTCTTTGTCTCTTGTCACAGTCTTTGTTTTCAAATGTATTTTGCTTGATGTAAGTATTATTACTCCAGCTTTCTTTGAACTTCCATTAGTGTAGAATACCTCATGCCTGTCAGAATGGCAATTATCAAAAAAAAAAAAACAAAAACAAGAAACAACAAGCGCTGGAGAGGATTTGGAGTAAGGCGGGTCCTCATGCACTGTTGGTGGGAATGTAAATTGGTGCATCCATTATGGAAAACAGTATGCAGACCACCCCCAAATTAAAATAGAACTAACATGTGATCAAGCAATTCCACTCCTGGGTATTCATCTGAAGAAAACAAAAACACTAATATGAAAAGGTATATGCATCCCTATGTTCATTGTAGCATTATTTACAATAGCCAAGTTGTGAAAGCAACCAGATGCTCATGAATAAATGAATGGATAAAGAAGATATGGAGTGTGTGTGTGTGTGTGTGTGTGTGTGTGTGAAATATTACTCAGCCATAAAAAAGAATGAAATCTTGTCCTTTATGACAATGTGGATGGACCTACAGAGTATTATATTCAGTGAGACAAATCAGGCAGAAAAAGACAAATACTAAACAATTTCACTTATATGGAGAATGTGAAAAAATAAACCAAATGAACAGACAGAACAAAACAGAAACAGTCTTATAGAGAATAAACAGATGGTGCCAGAGGGGAGAGTGAGGGAGGAAAGAAATAAGTGAGGGAAATTAAGAGGTACAAACTTCCATTTGTGAAATAAATGAGTCACACATATAAAATGTATAATGTGGAGAATAATTATAATATCTTTGTAATTATGTAATATTTTTATATGCTGACAGATCATAACTAGGCTTATGGTGTTCTCTTTGAGATGAATAGAAATTTCAACTCATTATGTTGTCTAACAGGAAATAACATAGTTTTGTAGGTCAATTACACCTCAAAAACAAACGAACAAGCTCATAGACAAAAATATAGATTTGTGGTTACCAGGGGTGGCTGCTGCAGGAAGTTGAATCGGATGAAGGTAGCCAAAAGGCAGAAACTTCCAGTTATAAGATAAGTAAGTACTAGGCACGCTCATTTGCTAAGTCATGTCCAACTCTTTGAGATTCCGTGGACTGCAGTCCATCAGAGGCCTCTGCTATGGGATTTCCCAGGCAAGCATACTGGAATGGGTTGCCATTTCCTTCTCCAAAGTACAAGGAATCTAAGATAAATAAGTTCCAGGAACCTAAAAAATCCAACAACTTGAATATTAATTAAAACAAGTAGGTATAGGTGGTTCTCTGCATATATTTATTTTATTTTTGGCTGTACTGGGGTTTTCATTGCCGTAGGTGGGCTTTCCCCAGTTGTGGCGGGAGGGGGCTACTCTCTAGCTGTGATGTATGGGCTTCTCACTGTGATGGTTTCTCTTGTTGCAGAGCACAGGCTCTAGGGTACTCAGGCTTCAGTAGCTAAGGCACATGGGCACAGTAATTGTGGCTCACGGGCCCTAGAACACAGGCTCAATAGTTGTGGTGCACAGGGTTATTTGCTCTGTGGCATGTGGGAGCTTCCCAGATCAGGGCTTGAACCCATGTCTCCTGCACTGGCAGGCAGATTCTTGACCCCGGAGCCACCAGGGAAGCCTGATCCTTGACACGTAAAAGCCTTCATCAGATATTAAAAAATCTCGAGTGCCATGTTTATGAACCTTTCGATAGGTTCTGCTATTTACAACCAAGAATGTCTTGAGGGAGATTCAGCCTATTCCCTAACCCCATTACATCATATTTCCAGTTTGTCTCAATGTCATGGATCTCACGGTTATATTTCTAAATTTCATTCTGCTTATGATAATCCTCCACGCACACATGGGTGGACAAGATGCCTATTGGGATGCTTGTCTAGGCTTCTCTTGGCTGCATACTGTTTATCCCCACTCCAAATCCCCATATCTACAGAGTTCAGAGGTATCTTAGCTGTCATAATGATATGATTTGGTCCACCTTGGTGCAAGGTGACCACTAACCTAAGCAAGGATAATAAGAGTGCCAGTTGAAAGAGAGCCTCAGACTCTCTCTAGGTGGCTAGAAGAATCATATGTAGGAACTGGGACTAGCTCTTATCTACTCTTGGAGACTGGAGAGCAGGGGCAAAGGGTCCTTTTAGAGACAGAAGAATCAAGCTCATGGCAGAGAAACTGAAACAAAGATAGATGAGGAGCATTGGGGTTCTAGTCTGTTCCTGAAGCCCAGTCAGCTGCACATAGCCTTGAGTCTTGGGAGACATCTGGTACACTAATAATAATTCATCTCTCCCTTCTGAACAAAACAGAGTCAGTTTCTATTATTTGTAACCAAAAAATGCTATCTAATATGCCTGAAAATATACTCTTCATATGAAGCAACCTCAAGGGTTTTATTTTAAAAAGAAATAGCTACTTGGTTATCTCAATGAGAGAAACTTTCCAGTGTGGATCTGACCTTAGGGTTATAAGTACTGGTCCAAGGTGTGTCCCCTGAGAAGTTCACAAAATTGCATTTACCTAAAACTCATCTATTACAGTAACTCTGGCCTGATAATTCTTGCAGAATACCCAATGCTGAGTATAAGAAAGTTATAGTCAATTAACCATTTGTGACTTCTGACAGTTCAGTTTAGTTCAGGGGCTCAGTCATGTCCAACTCTTTGCAAGCCCATGGACTGCAGCACACCAGGCCTCCCTGTCCATCACCAGCTCCCGGAGCTTGCTCAAACTCATGTCCATCGAGTTGGTGATACCATCCAACCATCTCATCCTCTGTTGTCCCCTTCTCCTCCTGCCTTCAATCTTTCCCAGAATCAAGGTCTTTTCCAATGAGTCAGTTCTTCACTTGCAAAATGCCCAGAACTGGTATAAGAAAGTTACAGTCAATTAACCACTTGTGACTTGTATAGCATCTCATCATACTTAGTCTATTGGGAGATCTCCAAATTGCATTACATAGTCTGTAGTTAAAGCTGTTAGTTTACCATTCTCTCCCAGCAACAACTACATTTCCAAACCCCTCTTGAAGGCAAGGCAAGGCCATAAGACTAAGCTCTTACCCATAAAAAAGGAGTGGACATGACAGGAGTAACTTTCAGAACATTCCTTAAAGGAATGTCCTTTTCTTCTTTTTCCCTTCCTTCTCCTGCAATTTGAACGTGGTTCTGGCAGCAGGTTCCAGCCATGCTGGAACTCAAGATGAAAGTCATGTATTGTAAATAGAGATCCAAAATCTAGAAAGAGATAGGGTCCTCAGACCTACTTATATTTAGACCTTTCCATGTGAGAGAAATAAACCATTTTCTTTAAGTCCCTCTTATTTTGACTTCTGTTTCAGTAGCTGAGCCAATCCCTTAACTATAACACAGTCTTTACAACTATAACACAGTCTTTACATAGTTTTCTACAAAAGGAAGTGCAGCCAAAAGTAAAACTTTAAATTCGTGAAACACTCATTCAACAAAGATTTATTGAGTCACAGAGGTCTGAATGTGAATGTGAAGTATCCTTGGAAAAAGTGTGCAGGCTAGTGAAGCAATCCAGCTCATACGAAATGAGAAGTGCCCAAAAGAACATGGACCATTTAGCCTAGGGAGGGAAAAGGTTAGGATAGGTTGGAGAGCTGTCATAAGACTTAGGAAGAACTCATGTGGAAAAGAGAATAGCTCCATCTGCTTCATATGATCCCGGGTGGCTGAAATAAGGCCAGTAAAGCAGGTAGGGAAGTGAAGCACTAAGATCCAAAGTTTCCCATGTCAGTTCTGGTTCTTGGCTTTAAGCAATAGAAACAGACTCTAATGTCTTAGGCAAAAACAAAACTTGCTGGAATGGTATTTGGGGGGGAATCACAGAATTAACCATATACCAGAGTACTGGCCTTCAGTGGCTCAGCACGTAAAGAATTTGCCTACAATGCAGGAGACATAGTAGATGAGGGTTCAATCCCTGGGTTGGGAAGATCCCCCTGCAGAAGGAAATGGTAACCCATTCCAGTATTCTTACCTGGAAATTCCCAAGGACAGAGGAGCCTGGTGGCCTACAGCCCAAAGGGTCGTAAAGAGTTGGACATGACTGAGCAACTAAGCACACAGAGTACTGGCCAGGGATCAACAGTATCCGGAGTGCTGGTTAGCAGGAAGAATAGCCACAGCCATGGCGCAGACCAAGGTTTGACCAGAATGATGAATGACTTCTAACTGGTCCTCATGTCCCTGAGTCATTCACTCAGGAGTCAGAATCATGGGAGAGAGTCTTATGGTTGCACCTAGATCATCCATTCCCTGGCTGAAGGAAGGCAGGGTGGATTAGGGGAAAAATAAGGTCCCTGCTGACTCTCACGTGGAAGTCAGGCACCACCTCCAGGAGGAACCAAGATACTGTCAGACAAATTTCCGGGGCCACCCCTAATGATTCTTGCAAAGCCTGTGAATTTGTGACCCATGTCTTGTGATTGGGAAGAACTTGTCTGTTCAGGGAAGTTATCTCTGTTCTATATTTCTCACATATGCTTGTATACTCTCTGCTGAATGATTCCAACCCTGAAGATTCACTAGCTCACAAGTTCTTCTTCATGTTAAGATGAAATAACGGCTGGGAGTTTAGACTGCCTGACACTAAAGACCCTCCAACTCTGGTTCTACTTTTGAACAGTTAATTTCTGTGATTCTTCTATAAAAGCCTTTCTTCCCATCCAACTTATTCACTCAATGTCACCATCCTCTGACCCCATCAAAACATCTTATGTTTTTTCTCTTTACTCCTCCTGTCTATCTAAATGTTACCCATTCTTCACATTCCAGCTCAGATCCCACATCCTACACGAAACATTCCTGAACCATCCCAGCCCAGAGTAACTCTTTGAAGATCCTTTGCCTGTATGCTTCACTAGGCATTTAATCATTCTCTTTTTAAATGTTTTCTATTTTTTTAGCATTGATATTTATACTTCGTTAGATAATTTAACTTTAAACATACTTATATTTTCTCTATCTGGATTATAACTTCTTTTTTTTAATTTAAATTTATTTATTTTAATTAGAGGCTAATTACTTTACAATATTGTATTGGTTTTGCCATACATCAACATGAATCTGCCACGGGTGTACACGTGCTCCCAATCCTGAACCCCCCTTCCACCTCCCTCCCCATACCATCCCTCTGGGTCATCCCAGTGCACCAGCCCCAAGCATCCTGTATCCTGCATCAAACCTGGACTGGTGATTTGTTTCTTATATGGTATTATACGTGTTTCAATGCCATTCTCCCAAATCATCCCCCCACTCCCTCTCCCATAGAGTCCAAAAGACTGTTCTATACATCTGTGTCTCTTTTGCTGTCTCGCATACAGGGTTATCGTTACCATTTTTCTAAATTCCATATATATGTGTTAGTATACTGTATTGGTGTTTTTCTAAAAATATGGAACGCTTCACGAATTTGTGTGTCATCCTTGCGCAGGGGCCATGCTAATCTTCTTTGTATCATTCCAGTTTTAGTATATGTGCTGCCGAAGTGAGCACTGGATTACAACTTCTTGAAGACATGAACTATTTCTTATCCAACTGTGTATCTCCTGTAGAACCTAACAAAATTCTTTCCACATGGACTTCTTCCTCCCTTAATTGATATGAATACCAGAGGTGAATATGGTCTTGACTTCTTATCCAGGAATTTGGGGAAGAGGAAGCAGAAGATGAGGGAAGAGGTAAGTCAGGCAATGACTTACAATTACTTCTTAGGCTATAATAATGTTGTGATTTATGCTTGACAGCTTTTCTGAGTTATAATTGATATGCAAAACTGCACATATTTGTTAAGTTTTGACATATGTATACATCCATGAAACCATTGCCCTAATCAAGATAATAAATATATCTATCTCCTCCCAAAAGTTTCCTTTATGCCCCTTCATAGACTCTTTCACTCACTTCTACTTCAAGCCTTCAAGCAACTGCTGATTTGTTTTCTGTCACTATGGTTTGAATTTCCTACAATTTTATATAAACAGACTCATTCAGTATGTGCTCTTTTTGTCTGGTTTCTTTCATACCACATAATTATTTTGAGAGTCACCCATGTTGTTGAACAGATCAATAGCTCACTCTTATTCTTTTTATTGCTGAGTAGTATTCCATTGCATGAGCATACCACAATTTGTCTATTGATGGTCATTTGAGTCGTTTAGTTGTTTCAAGTTTTTGGCTATTACAAGTTAAGCTGCTATGAACATTTATACAAGTTTTTTTATGTGGACATATGTTTTCATTATCTTAGGTATTTACACCTAAGGTATTTACAACGGGTATTTACACCCAATAGTAGAATGCCTGGGTCTTAGGCTAGGTCAATATGTAACATTTTAAGGAATTACCAAAATGATTGCACCATTTTCATTCCCTTCAGCAATGCGGAATTGTGGTTGCTCCTTCTCCTCACCAATAGTTGCTTCAAAAAACAAACTCAGGCCATTGTAGTGAGTGGTAGCTCATTGTGGTTTCAATTAGCATTTTCCTAATGACTAATGAAGAACATCTTTTCACGAGCTCATTCATCATCTTCTTTGACAAAAGCGTTTGTTCATATCTTTTGTCCATTTTTAAAACTGCGTTGTTTTCTTACTGTTGTGTTTCAAGTTTCTCTGTAGATTCTGGACACAATTTTTTATCATACACATGTCTTGGAAATATTTTCTCATGGTCCCTGGCTTGCTTTTTAACTATGTCTTTTCAAGTTGGAGGAGGTTTAAATATTGATAAAGTCCAGTTTATCACTCTTCTCTTTTATGAGTTGTGCTTTTGGTATTGCAACTGAGAAATCTTTAACTCAGGGTCACAAAGATTTTCTTCTTTTGAAAGTTTTATAGCTTTAAGTTTTACCTAAATAGGTTTATGATAAATGTTTTTAGTTAATTTTTGCCTATGGTGTGAGGTACTGATTGAGGTTCATTTTTTTCAAATAAAGACATTAAGTTGCTCCAGAATCATCTGTTGAAAAGATGATCCTTTCTCCACTGGATTGCCTTTGCAACCATGTTGAAAATCAGTTAATCATATGTGTGTGGGTCTGTTTACGGACTCTATTCTGATCCAATGGTTGTTGTGTCTATCATTACACCAGTATGTCACTGCATGATTTATAGTCCTATAATGTTTTAGATAAAGTGCTTTCACCCATAGATATAGGGTTGTGTTCGTGATGTGGACTCTGGAGCCAAATTACTTATGGGCAAATCCTGGCTCTAGCACTACTGACTATATTGTGCATGCTTGCGAAGTTGCTTCAGTCACGTGCAACTCTTTGTGACCCTATGGACTGTAGCTCACCAGTCTCTTTTGTCCATGGGATTCTCCAGGCAAGAATGCAGGAGTAAGGTGCCATGCCCTCCTCCAGGGGATCTTTCTTCAGGGATCAAACCTACATCTCCTGCAGCTCCTGGACTGCAGACAGGCAAGCCCACTGGCTATATTATTTTGAAAAGTGAAAATCACTCAGCCGTGTCTGACTCTGCAACCACATGGACTATACAGTCCATGGAATTCTCCAGGCCAGAATATTGGAATGGGTAGCCTTTCCCTTCTCCAGATATTACTTTAGGCACATTCTTTAATAGCTCTGTGCCTCAGTTTACTCATCTATAAAATGGGGATGATGACAGTATCCACTCATCAGATTGCTGTGATCATTGTGTTGGTCCAAAAAAGGTATATAGAGCAACATTCAATGAAAGTTTTCTCTTATATAACTTTCTGTATAAAACAATCATAGGAGCTAGTTAGGTATTGTTCCTTTTAACAGATAAAGAATTTAAGGTGAAAAGAGGAATTATCAGTACTGGCCATGCCACGCAGAGAAAAACTACACTTAAGTCTTCTGATACAGAACCTAGCGTCTTTTCTACTCCATCTCTGAAACTATAATGGAGGCCTCAGTCTTTCTAGAACCTAATCTCTGAAGTCATCTTCTGTCACTTCTGCTGTATTCACTACTCTAGAAGCTAGTCTTTAAATCTAGCTCACACTCAAGGACAGGGAATTATTTAAAGTATAACACCAGTAGGTGGGGATCACAGGAGACCAGCTGAGAGACCACTGATGGCTGGCTGATTCCCCTTTCTAGGATTCTCACAAGTCTGATAGGTGGGGCTGTGCTCAGAGGATTTTGAACTGTGGAATGAGAGGTCAGAGCATTCCCAAGCCAGTGACCTAGGAGGAGACTTTGCTTTCTCCTCCTGAAAAAAAAAAAGAGAGAGGAGGGTTCAGGATGGGGAACACATGTATACTTGTGGTGGATTCATCTTGATGTATGGCAAAAGCAATACAACATTGTAAAGTTAAGCAAAATAAAATTTAATAAAATAAATAAATAAATAAAACTAACACTCCCCCCAAAAAGACAATCTTAACTCCTTCGTTCACTGCTGCACATTGGCCACACCTTTTAATGAAGGAAGTACAGTTTCGGACTACACCCATGGAAATTAAAGAGGTATCAAGGTTGGGCCGGGCAGTTTTCTTCTGCCTTCAGATGACAGTAGAAACATGTTCACGTAAAGAGATTTCTTGGAGGAAATGCCTATCAAGGACAGACCTGTGAAGGAGGGAACCAGAGAAGGTGGGAGAGCTTTCAGATTGCATTACAGGACATCTGTGCAAGGCGGGGGAAAGGAGGTGGGGACAGAGAGCGTTGTGCTGCAGTGCAATTCCTACAAAGGATGTGCCAGCTCTCTGAGAAGTCCTTGAGCCCGCGTCATTCATCAGAGGGGTCCTGGGGGTAATAGAACTGAGCCTGGAATGGTACCCCCACTGTGCTCAGTCCTTGGCTGGGAGCAGTCTGAGGGACGTGTGGTCTTAGCACTAGTGGAGCAGGGGGTCCCGGGGGCCAGCAGCTAGGGATCTGAGCCACATCATTTCACATCTGTCACGCGTATGCCATAGGGTCGGATTCGAGTGGCCATGAGGTGAGCACAGGTGCTAAAGGAGCACAAAGTCATCTAATCCACACTTTCAGGATGAGGGCAAAGCTTTCTGCAATGCTTCCCTGGTGGCTTAGACGGTAACGCATTTGCCTGCAATGTGGGAGGCCCGAGTTCCGTCCCTCGGTTGGAAGACCCCCTGGAGAAGGAAATGGCAACCCACTCCAGTACCTTGCCTGGAAAATCCCATGGACGGAGGAGCCTTATAGGCTACAGTCCATGGGGTAGCAAAGAGTCAGACACCACTGAGCGACTTCACTCTCCTTTCCTTTTCTTCAGTGCAGTGGTCAAAACTGACACAGGAGCAGAAAAGAGGAATTAGCGAAATCACACATGCCACTAACGCAGGTGCATACTGGCACCACCGCTTGGGAAGACCACTGGTGGTATGTAGGAAGCTGAAGGATTTGCATGGCCTGGGTGGTAGCGCTCCACTCTTGGGGATGGCAATTGGAGGAAATCTTTGCCCATGCACATGGATGCTCTGGTCTGTGTATACAAAAATGTGCCCAGCAGTATCACTGGTACTTGGCATCCACAAAGGAAACAGTCCATGTCCATCAGCAGAACAGAGGACTTGTGGTCCAATGGAACAGTATCAGCAAGGAAAGGAAGTGAATTTACGGCTACACTCAATAACTTGGATCACAAACACAATGTTGAGGGGTGGAAGTCAAGTCACGAATGCAACATTTTAAAAGGAGGCAGAAATAAGATACTGCTTAGGGAATGTATGCATAGATGGTAAGACCATAAAGAAATACAAGGAGGGACTTCCCTAGTGGTCCAGTGACTAAGAATCTGTCTTGCAGTGCTGGGCACCTGGGTTTGATCCCTGGTTCGGTAACCAAGATCCTACATGCCTCAAAGTAACTAAGCCTGAGCCCTGTAACTAAGATCTGTGATGATAAAATAAATAAATATCAAAAAAAAAAAAAAGAAAGAAAAGAAAAGCAGGGAAAGTGGGGGCAAGTTGGGGCTATGTTTCTGGAGAGGCACAGAAGAGGATTATGGGATGGGGGAATCCAGGATGCTTGTCTTGAATAATTTTTCCCTAAATTCTTCATATGTGCTTCATGCAATCTCTGTATAATTCGTAGTTTTTTCTTTTTTTTAAAAAAAGGAAGGAGGATAGGAGTAGGCTACGTGGAGGAAGTGGAGTGTGTTCCAAGCAGAGGGCAAAGGACAGGAGGGGAGGTGCATGCAGGGGTTAGAGACTTGCAAATCCAGTGGGGTGACGAGGTGAGGAGTGGCAGGTGACGGAGGTAGACGGAGGGCCCCGCAGATGGAGGAGTTTGAACCGGAGGGCAATAGGGAGCCACTGAAGTATTTAAGCTGTGGAGAAACGGAATGAGATCTATTTCCAGAAAGATCCTTCAGCCCTGGCATGAGGATGTGCCTCAGAGATCCAGGTGAGTGGGGATGAGCTGGGGAAAGGAGGAGGGTGCCTGGTCCTCACTGTAGCCAGCGGCTGGTCTTCTTCACCATCAGGCCAACTGCTCTGCTCTGCTGCATCCAGGGACTTGTCATTTCTTAATCACAGAATCATTTTGTAATTGGAGGAGAGTCCCTACCTGGCTACTCTCCAACGTCAATCAGGAATATTACTGATGGAGGTGAACTGTAATTCTGGGTCCCAAGGGCCCTCTCATTTACATGCTGGACATTTTGGTGGAGAGGGGTAAAGAAAAACAAGTGAAAGGATTTTAAGTAACTAATCATCCCAATGGCACCCCACTCCAGCACTCTTGCCTGGAAAATCCCATGGACGGAGGAGCCTGGTGGGCTGCAGTCCATGGGATCGCTAAGAGTCGGACACGACTGAGTGACTTCACTTTCACTTTTCACTTTCATGCATTGGAGAAGGAAATGGCAACCCACTCCAGTGTTCTTGCCTGGAGAATCCCAGGGACGGCGGGGCCTGGTGGGCTGCCATCTGTGGGGTTGCACAGAGTTGGACACGACTGAATCGACTTAGCAGCAGCAGCAGCAGCAGCAGTCATCCCAAAAGTTCACCTTTTGTAGGAATCATTTAATAATAGCGCTATATGTAACAATTCTTTATTGCTAAAAAAGACTTGTTCCATCTGCAATAATATTACAGATGAGTGTTTAGTTAACATGGGGAAGTTTTTTTTAGTGATTACATATTTGATTTTAAGGTCAGCTGTGGACTTCTTTATTCAAGTCAGGAACTGAATTCCCAAGATATTGGCCAATCCAAAAAGTCTGTCTGGGTTTTTCGGTAACATCTTATGGAAAAACCTGAATGAACTTTATAGCTAACCCAAGATTCCTGCATGTTCTCCTAAGACCTCAGTAAACCTAGGCTGAAAGTTCAAGCTGATGTAATGTGGGAGGAACCACCCAATGGCTCCCAATTATCCTGTAATCTTAATTGCATGTGAGGAAAATTATTTTCCTTCTGGCAGCATAAATAGTTGCTATTGTTGCCATTGTATTTATTTTTAAAAATATGGCCAATTTGATGAAATTAACAATATTTCTTTATTATAATCTATATGCCCGTGTCCATTTTTCTGTCTTAAAAATGTTTTCTTATCTTTGGTTTGTTCAAATCAGGATTCAGAAAAGTTCCACAGGTTGTATTTTGTTGGCATGTTTCTTTTGTGTCTTTTTATCTGTTTTATCTGTAAGCAAACATTCTGTTAAAGGCTGCTGCTGCTGCTGCTGCTAAGTCACTTCAGTCGTGTCCGACTCTGTGCAACCCCATAGACGGCAGCCCACTAGGCTCCTCTGTCCCTGGGATTCTCCCGGCAAGAACACTGGAGTGGGTTGCCATTTCCTTCTCCAAAGCATGAAAGTGAAAAGTGAAAGTGAAATCGCTCAGTCATGCCTGACTCTTAGCGACCCCATGGACTAGAGCCCACCAAGCTCCTCTGTCCATGGGATTTTCCAGGCAATAGTACTGGAGTGGGTTGCTGTTGCCTTCTCCGTCTGTTAAAGGTTAGATACTTAATATTCTAGGCTTTGTGGCCTGTAAAATTGTTGAGAACTAAACTCTGTAGCTATAGCATGAAAGCAGCCCCTTGAAAATGTGTGAAAAAGTCACCTAGCTGTATTCTTGTAATAAAACCTTATTTACACAGATAGCAGAACAGATTTGGCCCACTGCTTAGGGTTTGCAAACCAACCCCTGGTTTACAGTTCTGTAAGGAAAGAGGTTGGGCTTCCCAGGTGGTGCTAGTGGTAAAGACCCCACCTGTCAATGCAGGAGACATAAGAGACAGCAGAGTTTGATCCCTGAGTTGGGAAGATACCCTGGAGGAGAGCAAGGCAACTTACTCCAGTATTCTTGCCTGGAGAATCCCATGGACAGTGGAGCCTGATGAGCTATGGTCCACAGAGTCGCAAAGAGTTAGACATGACTAAAAAGACTTAACACAGCACAGCAGCACAAGGAAGGAGGTTTACCTTTAGAAGCTAATAATATGCTATGATTTTATAAGGCTCAGGCGGTAAAGAATCTGCCTGCAATGCAGAAGACCTGGGTTGGATCCTTGGGTTGGGAACTTTCCCTGGAGGAGGGCACGGCAACCTACTCCACTATTTGGTAGCTCAGCTGGTAAAGAATCTGCCTGCAATGCAGGAGACCCTGGTTCAATCCCTCGGTCAGGAAGATCCCCTGCAGAAGGGATAGGCTACCCAGTCCAGTATTCTTGGGCTTCCCTGGTGGCTTGGGTGGTAAAGAATCTGCCTGCAACGCAGAAGACCTAGGTTCATCCGTGGGTTGGGAAGATCCCCTGGAGAAGGGAATGTCTACCCATCCCAGTATTCTGGCCTGGAGAATCCCATGTACAGTCCATGGGGTCTTAAAGAGTTGGACACAACTGAGCAGTTTTCACTTTCAAAGAAAATAACTTCAAGCATTATAAAGTTAATGAGTTTCTTTTGGAGACGGAGGAGCCTGGTAGGCTCCAGTCCATGGGGTCACTAGGAGTCGGACACGACTGAGCGACTTCGCTTTCACTTTTCACTTTCATGCATTGGAGAAGGAAATGGCAACCCACTCCAGTGTTCTTGCCTGGAGAATCCCAGGGACAGGGGAGCCTGGTGAGCTTCTGTCTATGGGGTCGCACAGAGTCGGACACGACTGAAGTGACTTAGCAGCAGCAGTAGCAGCAGCAAAAAATATGGGCAATCTGAAAAAATAGATACTATCTAATAGGAAAACATTCTATCTAGATTTGATACATTCTAAAGTACAGAATCTTCCTCATAGCAGCTTTTGAGGAACTTACCAAATATCTTCTCCAGTAAAAATAATCATTTACCTTCTGAACATGTTCTCTGTTGGAATCCCCTCTGCCTCCTACACCCTCTCAGCTGGCTGTCCTCTTCTTCCTTTATAAAAGTATGGTCAATGAAGTTCAGATCAAGGGCATAGATCTGTTTTGCCAAGGCATACTTGACACTGAGTCAGCAGGGGGCTGCATAGCTATTACTTATAATCTAGTGCCTTTGTGCTTTGCTTCTTCTACTAAATCTCTCTTCAGTCCTGTCTGATGATAATGGGGACATTCTCACCAATGTCCATCAACAGAGCCCAAGCAACATAGGGGGTGAAGCTCCTCCCAGAGGGCTAGACTTTGAGATGGTGCTTGTATGTCGACTTTCTTAGCACGGGAAGTGTTGACCCATGGTGTCACAACATCCACCTTTCGACATTCCTCAAGTGGCCAGGTCATTTTTGGGGTGCTTCTCGTGCAGGCTTCAGGACTATCATCTTCCTTCCTTTGGTTAAAGTTCTCTGAACAGGGAGACTATTTTGAGCCATAAAAGACATCACCTGGGCTCTACAGAAGATTATACACTTGCTATGAAGATTTATGAAGATAAAACCACCAGAGGAAAAAACACCAACATGCTGAGTTGTAACATAAGTGTGATGAATTAGGAGCTGAGGAAACATCAGCCGGGAGTATGACCAAAACCAGGGAAAGCCAGTCTAGAATGTTTTTGCTATTCTTGACCCTTGCCTTTCTAGCTACCCCTCAAATATCCTATCAGTCTCCCTATCTGACAGGTTCCATCCCTCACACTCCTTCCTTCAACCTCCACAAGCCCGGTTCACCGTGACCTCTGAGTGTGTTCCTGCTTACACAGGTGCACACTTGCACACCTGCTCCCTTTGAATCCATTTAGCCCCAATTACCTTCAGCTGAGAAACTCCCCCATGCTGAGCAGGCCTCCGCTTGAATGACTGCTCCCTAGTTTATTTTTCTGGGTGCTCTCACCTCACCCTGGAAGCCTGGCCCCTCCAAGACCCCTGCAGATGCTGTCTGATCCATCTGCAACCTTCTCCAGCTCATGGCCTTTGTTCATTTTACTATTATAAATCTAAAATCCTCCTATATAGTGTTCTTTTGGACTTTGCACTTGTGGAGAAAGAACACAAAGCTGTTTAATACCTCCCACATTATTGACGTTTAACATTAATAACACTTAAAGGCCTCCAATAGGCAGTTGAGGATATTTCACGATAAAGTTAGAAGAAAAACTAACTGCTTCAGGAAGTGGAGATACAGGAAGTATTGTCTCTTTATAGTCATAAAATTAAAAATACATTAAGTATTTGTTTCCTAAAAAAAAAAAATAAAAGATACTGTGCTAAGGAGAACGTCTCCCACAAACATCCCATAATTTATGTGCAGGAGAGGGTGGGCAAAGGTGAAAATAAGAGAACATTCCATTTGCTGCTGCTGCTTAATCGCTTCAGGCGTGTCTGACTCTGTGTGACCTCATGGACTGCAGCCTACCAGGTTCCTCCGTCCGCGGGATTTTCCAGGCAAGAGTACTGGAGTGGGGTGCCATTGCCTTCTCCGAAATTTCATTTAGGCAAACTTTTGCTTTATCTTTTTATTTTTCTTTGTAAGTGAAGCCCAGAGTTGAGCTGCCCCTCTTCCAAAAATAAAAAAATAAAAAAATTAAAAAAAAAAACCTTATTTTTTCAAAATAACTTGAAATTGGTGGATCAAAAGGGAGGAAAATGTTTAGGGAACTGCCTAATAATGTATGTTGCCCACAGGGTTTCATTCTGCCAGGCACACAACCAATAGCACATGCAAGTTGATGCGGTGAGAGAGGTAAAGATTAGTCTAGATATTTCCGGAGGCTTGCTGAGAACACAGACAACTGCAGGCAAATCAACACGGCTCAAAGGATCTAAACGTGGGGGCAAGGGTGTGGGGAGTGGGGACAGGAAACATTACTGGTTTACGGGGCCTCCCTGGTGCTTACACGGTAATGAAATCTGCCTGCGATGCAGGAGACTTGGGTTTGATCCCTAAGTCAGGAAGATCCCCCTGGAGAAGAGAATGGCAACCCACTCCAGTATTCCTGCCGGGAGACTTCCATGGACAGAAGAGCATGGTGGGCTATGGTCCACGGGTCACAAAGAGTCCGACACGACTGAGTGACTAGCACTTTTTTTTTTTTTTTCCCACTGGCTCACTGGTAAAACATTTAGGAACAAGATAAATTTGAAATGTTGTGACTTGGACCAAAGGTGGTACTGAGCAGCCAGGCAGCGATACAGGATTTCACAGGGCCACAGTCTGGCTCTGGGCAATTAGCGATGAAGACAGCCCCAGGTCTCAGTGAGGAGGGATTTGGGAGACAGAACTTGAATTTGCCAGAAATGGTGGCTCCCTTTTTCACCATGGAGAAGCTGATAGGCTGATGAGCGCGATGACTGACAGCTTTAAATATGACTTGGTGACACCATGGGATTTTTTTTATCCATTGATTGAAAACATTCACATTTCTTCACTTTCTAAGGGATGTAGTTAGAAACTTGGGTCTATTTTTGACGCATCTTTGAGAATTAATGATCTCATGTGAAATCAAGGTCAAGTCTCCTTATATAGGAATATAAAACAAGAAGGCAAAGGTTATTATACTGGCCTAGCGCATGCACTGAATTTACTTTTTTGGAAAAGGATCAGATTTTGACATCTGGGCTTCTTTTTGGCTGCACCAGCTGTTGTTGTGGCACGTGGGATCTTTAGTTGTGACGTGGGATCTAGCTTTGTGACAAGGGGTCGAACCTGTGTCCCCTGCACTGAGAGGACGGAGTAGCCACTGACCACCAAGGAACTCTCTTGACTTCCCTTCTTATTTTTTATTTTCTAATAATGTCATGTAGTGTGTGTGCTCAGTCGTATCTCACTCTTGGCGACTCTGTAGACTGTAGCCCACCAGGCTCCTCTATCCATGGGACTCTCCAGACAAGAATACTGGAGTGGGTTGTCCTTTCCTTCTCCAGGGGATCTTCCCAACCCAGGGATCAAACCTGAGTCTTTTACATCTCCTGCATTGGCAGGTGGATTCTTTACCACTGCACCACTTATTCCCTATCACAAAAACTTAGTTGAAAATGAATTACAATTTCTGGCTAATCAAATCTTAAACATATACCATATAAAATGTTTCAATTCAGTTCAGTTCAGTCGCTCAGTCGTGTCTGACTCTTTGCAACCCCATGAATTGCAGCACGCCAGGCCTCCCTGTCCATCATCAACTCCTGGAGTTCACCCAAACCCATGTCCATGGAGTCAGTGATGCCATCTAGCCATCTCATCCTCTGCCATCCCCTTTTCCTCCTGCCCCCAATCCCTCCCAGCATCAGAGTCTTTTCCAATGAGTCAACTCTTCGCATGAGGTAGCCAAAGTACTGGAGTTTCAGCTTTAGCATCATTCCTTCCAAAGAAATCAGAGGGCTGATCTTCAGAATGGACTGGTTGGATTTCCTTGCAGTCCAAGGGACTCTCAAGAGTCTTCTCCAACACCACAGCTCAAAAGCATCAATTCTTCGGCGCTCAGCCTTCTTCACAGTCCAATTCTCACATCCATACATGACCACTGGGAAAACCATAGCCTTGACTAGACAGACCTTTGTTGGCAAAGTAATGTCTCTGCTTTTGAATATGCTATCTAGGTTGGTCATAACTTTCCTTCCAAGGAATAAGCGTCTTTTACTTTCATGGCTGCAATCACCATTTGCAGTGATTTTGGAGCCCAAAAAATAAAGTCTGACACTGTTTTCACTGTTTCCCCATCTATTTCCCGTGAAGTGATGGGACTAGATGCCATGATCTTTGTTTTCTGAATGTTGAGCTTTAAGCCAACTTTTTCACTCTCCACTTTCACTTTCATCAGGAGGCTTTTGAGTTCCTCTTCACTTTCTGCCATAAGGGTGGTGTCATCTGCATATCTGAGGTTATTGATATTTCTCCCAGCAATCTTGATTCCAACTTGTGCTTCTTCCAGCCCAGCGTTTCTCATTATGTACTCTGCATAGAAGTTAAAAAAGCAGTGTGACAATATACAGCCTTGACGTACTCCTTTTCCTATTTGGAACCAGTCTGTTGTTCCATGTCCAGTTCTAACTGTTGCTTCCTGACCTGCATACAGATTTCTCAAGAGGCAGATCAGGTGGTCTGGTATTCCCATCTCTTTCAGAATTTTCCACAGTTTATTGTGATCCACACAGTCAAAGGCTTTGGCATAGTCAATAAAGCAGAAATAGATGTTTTTCTGGAACTCTCTTCCTTTTTCCATGATCCAGCAGATATTGGCAATTTGATCTCTGGTTCCTCTGCCTTTTCTAAAAGCAGCTTGAACATCTGGAAGTTCACGGTTCACGTATTGCTGAAGCCTGGCTTAGATAATTTTGAGGAAACTCTAAATTACAGAAAAAAAATTTTTTTTTCTTGTCAAACTGAGACTTTGTATTCTTTGACTAATACCTCCCGGTTCCTCACTTCTCGTAGCTCCTGCCAATCACTTCCCATTTATGCTTTTGTGTGTTTCACTACCTTAGATATTTCATGTAAGTGGCATCGTATAGCATTTTTCTTTGTGTCTGGATTATTTCACTTACATAATATCCTCCAGGTTCATCCATGGAGATCATTTTTGTACAGTTCTGTGTATCCTTGCCGCCTCTTCTTAATATACTCTGCTTCTTTTAGGTCCATACTATTTCTGTCCTTTATTGAGCCCATCTTTGCAAACAAACAGCAAAGTTTCTCTTTTTCAAGGCTGAATAATATCCCATTTACCACATCTTCTTTATCTACTCTTGGACATTTTTTTTAAAAGATTTATTTACTTATTTTATTTTTTGGCTGTGCTTGGTCTTTGTTGCTGCACATGGACTTTCCACAGTTGTGGTGAGCCAGGACTATTGTTTGTTGTGGTGCCTGGACTTCTCACTATGGTGTCTTCTCTTGCTGGGGACTAGAGGTTCCAGGCATTTGGGCTTCTGTAGTTCAGAGTGGGCTCAGTAGCTGTGGTACCCAGGCTTAGTTGGTCTGCAGCATCTTTCTGGGGCGGGGATTGAACCCGTATCTCCTGCGTTGGGATCTGGATTCTTAACCACTGGACCACCAGGGAAGCCCCATTCTTTGACATTTTATTTCCTGTCTTCACTGTTGTAATCATGCTACAACAAACATGAGTGACATATCTCTTTAACACTTTGATTTTAATTCTTTTAGATATAGAATCAGGATTCCTGGGTCATATGGTACTTATATATATATATTTTTTTTACAGAGTATCCATACTGTTTTCCATAGTGGCTGCACCAATTTACATTCTCACCAATAGTGTATAGGGTTCTCTTTTCTCCAGGCTCTTGCCATACCTGTGTTCTCTTGGCTTTTTGGTAACAGTCCTTTCAGCAGGTGTGAGGTAACATCTCATTGCAGCTTTGATTTGTATTTCCTAGATGATAATCTCAAGGATCTTCCCAGACCAGGGATCAAACCCACATTCCCTGCAGAGGCAGGCAGATTCTTAACCATGGGGCCACCACGGAAGTCCCCAAGAAATTATTACCAAAGCCAATGTTAAGAAGCTTCCATGTTTTCTT
Source organism: Tragelaphus eurycerus (assembly GCA_935064755.1). Lineage (NCBI taxonomy): Eukaryota > Metazoa > Chordata > Mammalia > Artiodactyla > Bovidae > Tragelaphus > Tragelaphus eurycerus. The sequence continues at coordinate 47,292,519 of CAKXYN010000009.1, forward strand.
CTAGGAGCTTTATGGTTTCAAGTCTTCAGTTCAGTCGCTCAGTTGTGTCTCTTTGTGACCCCGTGAATCACAGCACGCCAGGCCTACCTGTCCATCATTAACTCCCGGAGTTCACTCAAACTCACGTCCATCAAGTCAGTGATGCCATCCAGCCATCTCATCCTCTGTCGTCCCCTTCTCCTCCTGCCCCCGATCCCTCCCAGCATCAGAGTCTTCTCCAATGAGTCAACTCTTTGCATGAGGTGGCCAAAATATTGGAGTTTCAGCTTTAGCATCATTCCTTCCAAAGAAATCCCAGGATTGATCTCCTTTAGAATGGACTGGTTTGATCTCCTTATAGTCCAAGGGACTCTCAAGAGTCCTCTCCAACACCACAGTTCAAATACACACACACACACACACACACACACATATATATAATCTGTTTTGAGTTGATTTGTGTGGGTGATATGAGGCTCCCCTGGTAGCTCAGCGGTAAAGAATCTGCCTGCAATGCACGAGCCACAGGAGATGTGGGTTCAATCCCGGGTCAGGAAGATCCCCTGGAGGAGGAAATGGCAACCCACTCCAGTATTCTTGCCTGGAGAATCCCATAGACAGAGGAGTCTGGTGGGCTGCAGTCCATAGGGTCACAAAGAATTGGACACAACTGAATGGACTTAGCATGCAGCACATGTGTGGGTGGTATAAGATAAGTCCAATTTTATTCTTTTGCAAGTGGACATGCAGTTTTTCCAGCACAATATACTGAAGAAACTATCCTTTTCCCATTATGTATTCCTGGATCCCTGTTGAAGGTCATTGGTTGACCTTATACTTCTGAGTTTATTTCCTGTCACTCTATTCTGTTCCACTGATATATATGTCTGTTTTTATGCTAGTATTATTTTGCTTACTATAACTTTGTAATACAGTTTGAAATCAGGAAGTACAATGCCTCCAGCTTTGTTCTTCTTGCTCAAAATTGCTTTGGCCTTTCAGGGTTTTGTTTTGTTTTTTAAATTCCATATGAATTTTAGGATTGTTTTTTCAAAATTCTCTAAAATTATTATTGAGATTTTGATAAGAATTGCATTGAATCTGTAGGTTGCTTTGGGTAGTACTGGCATCTTAACAATATTAATTCTTCCAACTCATGAACATGGATCTCTTTCCATTTATTTGTGTCTGCTTTAATTTCTCTCATTAGTGTTCTGTAGTTTTCAGTACATTGACATTTCACCTTTTTTGGTTAAGCTTATTTCTAAGTATCTGAGCAATTTTTAATATTAATAAATGAATACTGCAGAAACATTTTATAATTATAAATGACTCTGTGTGTGTATTAGTCAGTTGTGTGTGACTGCGACTCCTTGGACTGTAGCCCACCGGGTTCCCCTGTCCATGGGATTTCCCAGGCAAGAATACTGGAGTGGGTAGCTATCCCCTTCTCCAGGGCATCTTTCCAACTCAAGGGTTGAACCTGGATTCCTTGCACTGCAGGTAGATTCTTTACCATCTGAGCTACCACGGGAAGCCCACTAACTGTCTACACGTAGTACAAAATTCAAAAAAATCTTTTTTGGTGAATTAACACTTATAGTTATCATAGGAAGACACTCAGTTTGCAGCAGCATTCTCTATGATTTTATTATTTTTTTAAATGAACCCACCAGTATTCTGCTACTGTGCTTAAAAATTTTTTTGAAGGGTTGTAAAATGTATTAATGGGGACATTCCCAGTGGCTCAGTAGTAAAAGAATATGCCTGCAACGCAGGAGACACAGTAGTCTCAGGTTCGATCCTTGGGTGGGGAAGATCCCCTGGAGGAGGACATGGCAACCCACTCCAGTATTTCTTGCCTGGGCAATCCCATGGACAGATGAGCCTGGCGGGCTACAGTCTATGAGGTTGCAAAGAGTCAGACACAGCGAAGCAACTGAGCACACAGCAGAAAATTTACTAACAACCAAAAAAGAAGGAACAGTAAACAGCTACTGAATATATTTTATTTACATGTTTCAACTGCAGTAAGCATGTTTTAATCAACATTTCAAGTAATCAAAGGAGTACAACTCTTTTTTTCTCCTTCTCAGAAGAAACCGATGAGCCCTCAGGAAGTCACCAGATTGGGAGAGTTGGGGTGCTGACTGTTGAAATATTATGCAATCAGGCTAATTTCCTTATACTACTTTTCAGGTTAGAGGGAGGAGGAGGGGAGGAAACCAGATTCTCAAGCAACCCTGGGCATTAGGGGAAATTATGGCGACTCTAGAGGAGATGCTAAAAGTTGAAGTCAGCTCATGGTATTGCCCTGGTCTTTGGCTTGGCATATCCTTTGGGGGTCCACATTTTCTCATTTAAACTTGGACATGTGGTTCATATCAGGAGGGACAGCTGAGGTAGGAACCATCCTGGGAAACTTGTACGTAACTCACTTCTGAAGGTTCAGAAATTTCTTACTTCCTTCTTTTTATTTATTTACACTATCCTACTCTCTTTAACCAAAGGCGAAATTACACTAACCAGGTAATCTGTACTACGGCCTCCATGGTTTCTCCCTGAAAGGACAAGGTGATGGAGAGGTCAAAGAAAATGTCAAAATCCAGGTATCACAGAAGCGGTTGTATTCAAACCATCCTTACCTTTGGTGGTGGATGGGAGGTTGGGGATAAGAACCAATAAGGTGTCTGGATAAGGTGGTAAATGGAGTCTCAATTTTGGTTTACACAGAGTACATGGTAGACCTACTGCAAAACAGTATGAGCTCAGCCTCCATATAGTCAGTCTGGCTCCAAACTTGGTCCCTGTTCCTATCAGACCTGGGGCTGGTCTTGCGTGCCCGTTTCTAAATCCCTAAGGAGGGGTTACCATAATAGTTCTTGCCTCATAGAGCTGTTAGGAGACTGATAAAGTGAAAAGTGAAAATGAAGTCGCTCAGTCGTGCCCGACTCTTTGTGACCCCACGGATAGTAGCCTGCACCAATAAGACACATATAAAAGCCGCATTGTGGTGCCTGGCACATAGTAAGCGCTCAGTAAGCTTTCCTTATTATTAAAGCACTGAAATGTTGACAAACATCTTGCCTACTGACCCTTTTAATGGGGCAAGCATGGGCAGGGGCGACAGGTGCAGGGGTATCAGGAGCGTAGCTTGAGAAAGATGCATTGAGTCCAACTCCTGCCTCAGTTGGTAAAAAAATCGGCCTGCAATGCAGGAATCCGTCTGTGATGCAGGAGACCCCCGGTTCCCTTCCTGGTTTCATTCCTGGGTCTGGCAGATCCCCCGGGGAAGGAAATGGCAACCCACTCCAGTATCCTTGCCTGGAAAATCCCACGGACAGAGGAGCCTGGCGGGCTACAGTCCATGAGGTCACAAGAGTCCGACACGACGTAGCGACTAACCACCACCACCACCACGTGCCAGGGAGAGCACAGCCAAGGCTGTTGTGCAGTGAGCTGTGTGCATGTTTGGGGGGTGGGGTGGCACTGCGTCCAGGGCACGCACGATCCCAGACGGTTACTAAATGGCCTTCCAAGCTTTCAGCTTGGTTCTCTAAGTGAACGCCCAGTAAACATTGAAAGAATATCGGTTTGAGCCGGAGTATTAGCCTGTCCTTAGCAACAACACGTGGGTCAGGCTATGCGACACAACAACAAATGCCAGTGTGTGCCAGGCATCGTTCTCAGCGGTTTATGAGCATCAAGTCACTCGCAGGTTATCACGGCCCCTAGAAAGTAGGTGCCCTTCACATCCCCCTTTTATGCAGGAGCCGGCCCCAAGGTCAGGCAGCCCGCGAGGGATGGGGCGAATAGGGGAGTCCTCCCGCCACTGCCGGCGCCGGGTGCCCACTTTTCCCGGCGAAGGGGTCCCGGGAAGCCGCCCCTGGGCAGCCACGCTGGAAAAGGAGAGCTTGTGGGCAAGGGCGCTTAGGGCAGCCCACCCGGGTAGCTTCCCCTGCGGAGTGGGGGGTGGTGGTGGTGTGTGTGGGGGCGCAGATCCAAGCCGCAGAACGTTCCAGAACCTGGGTGAGTGGCCGGGGGTGGGGCGGGGGATGCGGGGAAAGAGAACCCCGTGTCCCGCAGACATTCCCGCGCGGAGAAGCGTGGTCGTGCACCAGGCCCCTCGCACCCCGGAGTCGCGGAGTAGGGACGCGCGCGCGCCCGCGCGCGCACGGACCGCATCGCACCGCACCGCAGCGCACGCGCATACAGGGGGGGCAGGCTCGCCCGCCGCCCAGGACGCGACGGGAGGCCTGGAAAGTTCCAGCTGGTTCGAGAAGCATACGTAGCCAGCGCAGGGTCGGAGGGGGGAGATCGGTGGCTGCTGGCGGCTGCCTGCGGCTTCCGGCCGGAGAGACCCGCGGCGCGTCTCCGCTCCGTCACGCCGGCCCGGCCAGAGGGCTGGGGGCTGGGGTGGGGCGGGGGAGGGTCCCTGGTGGGGCCCGCGCGCCGCCGAGAGCCGGGCTTTTCGATGGGGGCGCGGCGCGGCCGCCTTAAGGAGGGGGCGTGGCCTGGCGCCCGGGTGGGGGGTGTGGCCCGCCGAGGGGGCGTGGCAGCCCTGTCTGCGCAGCTGCCAGCGCCTTTAAGCCCGGGCTCGCGCGGCCGGAGCGTGCTGTCGCCGCCCGGGGGCCTTCCGGCCCAGTCTGTCGAGCCCGTCAGCTTCTCCGCGCGGGTCAGCTCACTCCCCCCTCCCCGCTCAGGTGTCCCGGGAGCCGGATCGGTGCGGAAGCCGCGCGCCGTCCATTCGGGCATGCCCCGCTACGAGCTGGCTTTGATCCTGAAAGCCATGCAGCGGGTAAGTGACCTTCCCACCGCCCCCCCCACCACCTCACCTCTTCTCAGAGCCCGCCTTCCCCGCTAGGCCGCCGCCGCCGCCCCTTCCCTCAGTCCCCGCGCGGCCGGAGGTTGAGGAGGGAGGCGGGGGGACCGGGGCGGCGGGCGTTCTCGCTTGAGGGGGCGCTTGTGGAGGTGGGGAGGCCCCTGCCGGCCCGGCGAGGCCGCGTGGCGCGCGGGAGGCGGGGGTGTGCCGGCGCGGGAGGGTGTGTGCCTCGCACGCGGCCTCGCCGGGCGGGCGGGCGGGCGGCGGGAGGTGGGGGGACGGGCCGGCCCTCGGGATCCCAGTGAGAAGGTCCGCGGGGAGGACACGCGCCAGCGCGGGCCCGGAGCCCGGGGCCCCCCGCGCGCCCGCCGTCGCGAAGCTGCCTCGTCGCCGGCCCCGCTCCGTCGCCGCCCACTCGCCTCAGCCTGCCTCCGCCGCCCGCCCGCCTTCCACTGTAGCGCCCGCCGGCCGCCCCGGAACCGTCCGTGCTCAATAAAACCTCCAAAGCGTGTGTGTGTGTGTGCGTGCGTGTGTGTGTGCGTGCGCGCGCGGTTGTGTCTGGACCACGGTCGCGTAGAACCGGCTCTCACGTTAAAAAAAAAAATTCTTTGACTTTCTCTTTTTCTGACTTCAGCGGCAGTCCTGCTCCGGGTGCCCTTAGCCCAGTTTTCATTCATCCAAGTTGTGGCCTTATTTAATTTTTATTTTTGCGCCTTCCGGAAGAAACTTGGCTTCCCCCTTCCCCCCGCCCTGCTTTTGATTGCTCTTGAGGTAGGGGATTTCAGATTTGGAGGGACGCTAAGCGATCCTGCAAGCCCGTTCCACTGCAGGGAATGGTGTGGCCGAGGACAGGGACCCCGCAGCCCGGAGCCGCTCTTCGTTCTCTGTTCTGGGTCAGGTGCTCCTCAAGCCGTCGCCGAAACCCCCATTCTTCTGTGAATTTGGTAACGTAGCGTGTGGTGTATGCTTTTTTTTTTTCCTTCCCCCCCCCGCCCCGCCCCTTCCCTTGCAGGTATAGATAACGACAACAACAACAAAAATTTAATGTTTGGACTTTGGGAACAAAGCTAGCTTCTTAACAGCGCCAGAGACTTGGGCACATTGTATATTTCGGGTCAGTTTTGAAAACAAGCTGTTAGAAAGTTAGGTGGTACTTAAATTTGGGGCTATTGGAAAACTACCAATCCCAGAGCATTAGGAAATTTTTACGTTCTTGGCACACTATGAGCTGGGAAGGCACCAGTGTCTCTGGATCAGGTCTGGAGAGACTGGTCAGGCATGCTGTTGTGGCCTCATGCTTGTTCTTCCTGTATTTGGGAGACGATAAGGTTGCATTGTTTAGCCTCTTAAGTATTACCGCTTTCTTGGCCCACTTTCCTCTAAAATGTAGTGCTTAAAAGAGAATAGGAACAATGAAAAAAAATCTTCCTTTTAACTTACCCGTTTTAGGAGATATCAGAACCTGGGAAATGTATTGAAATTTCTTTTGTTTAACCTTGTTTTAGGGAGAAAGCAAGTATCATGAGTCAATGTGTATAGTGTTTGTTTATTCTATAAACCTTTGAAATGAAAATTTAGAGCTCTATCTTTAGCATAGCTGCCGAGTACTGTACATTTGTTCACAGAGCTTCTAGTATGTTAAATGTATTTATTATGTTACATACTTTTTTTTTTTTATATTCTGTAACAACCAGTATTCAATCATCTGTGATGTGGAGCACACATATTTTTATTCCAAATAAGCTACATAGTGTAGTTTAATAATTCAATTAACCTTTCTTGAAATCCTGGCAAGTGTGGTGTGGGGGTGCTTTGCAGATAATCAAGGTGAACTCCTGCCTGGAGGCGCAGGCCTCCATGGCTGCAGATAAGGACATTGTAACAATGATGATGAAGTTGTGTTGAAGAGATCCTTGACCTAAATAAAGTAAGATTAAACAACAACAACAGAAAAACCCTCTATTTTCTGTATTCATAAAATTTGCTTTTGAGTAGGTTGTCAATTTGAGTAACAAACACAAATACTTCCTGTCTTCCAAGCTCTGCTTGCTTTCAATTTGGGAAAATTGAGTTCTAAAATAAGATCAATACTTTGGGGGAAATAAATGAAAAATGTGACCATGAACTTTGACAGGCTTTAGGGAAACCTTTCTAATATGCAGCAGTTTTGTGGTTCTGCTGTAGGTAGCATGTTGTATGTAACTCCCCAATTTTAAGTAGCATATCTTTTTTATTTTTAGATTCTGAAATGTGTATGTCTCTTATGGTGTACCTTTTTGATGATTTAATTTCCACCTCCCTCAAGTCATTTATGTATTTTGGAATGGAGGGAATACTCTAGGTAATTCTTAGATGTGGATATTGAGACTAATTTTTGCAGTCTTTTCATAGATTCCCAGAGAGGTTTTCCTGTTTCTTTTTGGGGGGGATATTCTATAGGCCTGAAGAGCGTTTGAGCCTGGTGGGCTACAGTCCATGTGGTTGCAAAAGAGCTGGACGTGACTTAGTGACTAAACCACCACCATAGGCCTGAAGAGAATTCCTCCTCTCTTTAGGGTGTATTACTTTTCCTTCTCCCAACTCTTGCATTTCCTTTGACTCCCTAGCTCAGAGTCCTTAAAATTGAGGATAGAACAGGTGTTGAATTTAAGAGGCAAATACTGTGTTGAGGCTTTCATAGCATTTCTTGTGTTGGAGCCCAGCTGCATTGTAGCAGTATCTCTGAGTCCCCATTGGAAGATTTCAGGGTGTAGTTAGCAGAATGAATCCTTATTGAACTATATTCAGTTGTGTGTGAGTCACTTAAACGTTTCAGTGCCTTTTCTCTGTTTGCAGTTGGGAGTCATTGTGAATCTCTTCTTTTTTTTTGCACTTGCAAGTCCGTGCACTTAGGAATGTAGATGCCAGACCTCCCAAGAAGAAATTTATTTGCGGGTACCATTTAGCTTGAGTTTTATTAAATGTGTATATATAAAGTTGTCTTAGTTCCATAATCTGATGTGAAAAGTAGATAACTGTTTAATTCTGAAAATTGATGCAGTAAAGTCATGGACGTGGTGAAATTAGACTTTTAAAGGTCATGATTAAAGCCATTTGAGAAGATTGATGCTTAGACCAGTATTAGACCATTATGTAGAAGAGTTTCCAGAATAAAAAGGTTTTGAGAAGCTTATCATAGATTAGCATTGTGAGAGTTATATTCACCTCTTGCAAACACAGTATTCAAGGCTGTAGTGTGGAAGGACATAGCTGCAGAGGAAAGACCATACACTGCAAGCAGTCTCGGTCCAGCCTCTGGAAGACATTTTTCAACAACTGAAAAATTAACAAATTACCTGTGAGATGATGAGTTTTCTCTCCCTGTTCCCGCTGACCTCTTGCTGTGGGAAGTTTAGGTAGATAGAGGAGATGAGAGGTCCTGACTTCGGTGGGTGAGATATGACTCTGATTTCTGAGGTCCCTTCTCTTGAGAGTTTGAGAAATGGGTTATGTCTGTTGAGTTCACTTTGAAATTTGATATAAAAGATTGGCACTTCATTTAAGCTAGGTAAAAGAATGAATGGACAGTTTTTTAACTTTAAAGGCATGTACTGTGTTGAAAAACTGAACTTTGTAGGAAAATTTGTACATTTGGGATAGGCTCAGGAAGAGGAATTTTGAAGTTAAAGAGAGATCTATGCAGAACATTTATATTTTTTGATTACTTAGTTTAGGAACACTTAACATGTGTTATCATGTTTGCCCAAAGGATGATAACCAGTTGGAATATTTAGAGTTGTAAAAGCCCTGGGAAAATATTTTTTCCTGAACTCTTCTCATTGCTCCTCAGGAATTTTTCCATGAAGAATTAAAGGTTAATGGTTTAAACAATAATTAGTTCTAATTCTTAGTTTAGTTCTAAGTAAATATAGGTGTGTACAATAAAATAGCATTTATATATCCTCTTGTGTATTTTTTCAAATAGAAGTAAAAGCAGATGGCTACTTTGAAAATCTTTTTTATTAAAACAGATTTCACAAGTTATTTTATGTTCAATATCTTTCATATTTCATTGAAAGTCAAATTATATTTTAAATTTTAAGGTAGCCCATTGAAATAGTTCTTTGCAAGTAAAGAGTTTTATGGTGTGCCGAGTTTATGACTTGGGTTTTATACATTTAGAAATAGAAGTATGATTATATTCTAGTTTCTATAATTGTACAAAGCAATAGGTTTTCTGATAATGCAGGGAAGAGTTTGTCATATTTTTCTTCAGTCAAGCTTTTTGGAGAAGACCTGGCAAAAGTGTATTCTAGAGTTGTACCCCAAGTTTAGTGTCTTGTGAAAGTAGTTTCCGCAAACTGTTATCATTTTAGATACTTTCTGGAGGCATAGGGTCTAACCGGGAACTCAGTATGAGACTGGCCAACCGTAGGTCATTGTAGCTTGGCTTGCTTGGCAATATTTGATAACTAGGAACTAGTGGTATTTTTGCTGTCAGGTGGTGGCAGACAGAAGTTCAAATGGAAACATCCTTGTTCTAGTTGTCAGATGACTGGTCTTTTTTTTTTTCCTCCTCACCAGCCTGCCCTTAACAGTTTAGCTTGTATCTTTATCTTCAGTAACCACCCTTTGTGCTTTGTCTACTTGCAATCAGATCACTTAAAACAGTTAGCCAGTAAGGAAAGAACTGAGCCTTGTAGGCAAGCAGTGTCGTACTTTGACTTGGTACTAAAGTTTTCTTGGGTTCCAGCTCATTGCTGCAGCAAGCGATTGAAGAAGAAATGCTGTCCCCGCCCCTGAGCTACAGCTAAGGTACAAAAAGTGGCTGGGGGCTGAGGAAGCCTTCCTCAACAGACATGGTTTGTATGTGTGAAGACTGCTGGTCATAAGTTAACTTTCTGCACTAAACTTTTTTTTTTTTCTTTGTGACTCGCACATTCAATGCAGATGTTTATTGCCTTTCAAAATCTAGATGTTTTCACAATGCAGACTACCATTGAAGCTTCTCAACCTTTAGATTATAAAATCACTCTAAGGAAAACTTACGTTGGAAAGCAATGAAGAAATTCTAGAGTAATATTTTTCATCTAGTACCTTCATTGTATTTGTAGTACAGGTAGGATTTATCTGTTCATCATGAGGAATGCATCTGTTCAGTGGAAGACAATTCTAAACCAACAGGGACTGTTTGCCAACACATGTAGTTAATCTTTCTCAGGGGAATCAAATTGAAGGAATTAGTCAGATTTAAAGAAGTCATTAACATTTAATGAATATCTGGTAAGTTACCAATTTATCTGAAGGAAAAACTACCATCAGAAGTTTGGAAAAAGACAGTTAATCTAGTCCTGATATCCTTGTGCTCCAAATAGCAGTTGGCGAACTGTATGGCTCACAGGCCAAATCTGACCTGTTGCCTCCATTTGTGTGGCCTATGGGATTAAGGAAGGATTTTACATTTTTAAGTAGTTGGGAAAAAATTAAAAGCTTTTATGGAAGTTATATGAAATTCAAATATCAGAGTCCATAAATACAGGTGTGTTGGAACATAACCCTAGTCATTTGTTTATATTTATTATCTGGTCCTTTACAACAACAACAAAAAAGTTTGCTGACCCCTGATTTAGAGGAAACATATAATTCCTAGGTTCACCATTTGTCTTAACTTCTTACGGTGCTATATCCTGAGATTTCTGCTTTGATCCCTTCCTTTCCCTCCTCTTTCTATACTGTACCTTTGCCTTTGTATGGTTAGACCTTCATGTGGTTTGCCTTTCTTTGGTAACAAGCCAAGAACTCTGGCATTTTGTGCTTTTCTGTGCTGGTATATTCCCATGGCACGGCTAACTCGGTTTGGTTCAAACTAAATGAGTCGCCTACCCCCAAACTTGCCTGAGTTGTTTCTGTTTGTGGCTCCTGTTTTCTGTCACATGGGACTAAACCAATCCAACTCTTTGTTCCTGCAGTCTCATTCCCATATAGTGTCTTCTCTGCCCTAGCTGAGCTACTTAGGTTTCTTGCTTGGATTCTTGCAGTTTCTTAGATGATCTCTAACATACTGCTGAGGGGAGGGTAATCCAGGCCTATAAATATGCTTTCTGGGGTGCAGAGATACAAGTTCTTGAAATACTTTGAAAGAGTTAAATTGGGATGCATTTTTAGGGAAATAATACAAACCATTGTTACAAAGCATTGTGTAGTGATGCCTTTTTGATTACTTCATCACCTTCCCATATCAGTTGACGGTGTCAATACCATTGCCAAATTACAGCACATTCAGAAATGTGCTGTTTCTCAGAGATATTCGGAATGAAGTCTGACATCCAAGGCCACCTGTAATACGACTCCAGTCTTTTATTTTAACCTCATCTTTTAATTTCTTTCATTCTCCATTTTTGTACAGTACTGAGTAAAGAAAATTGCTGTATATGCCTATAAATATCATTCCCTTTAATTTTCTTTGGTGCCTGTGTGACACTGCTTTTCTTGGAATGATCGTCTCCAAGAAAACATACCTCAAGTTCATTTTGACTCAGTTGGTATATGAAACAAATACTGTGGACCTGCACTGTTAAGAATTGTAATCTTTCTTTTGAACTTGCATGGTGTGTTTCTGTGTCTTATCCCGTGGACAGCTTTCTCGTTAGTGTTATAGTTTATTGGTGAATGTTTCATATCCCCTTTGGTAGGTTACATGTGCTTGAGGGACAGGTCTGTTTCATGTCTGCTCTGCTTTACCCACAAGGTTGATGCTTACTTAGCTGCCTTGGGATTTCCTGTTCTCATCTGTCTAAAGCAGTTCTTGACTATGAGACAGCATGCTGACCTCTGGTGCTAGTAAGTTGCTTTCAGATCAGTGCATGTTGCACTGAGGGAGTTGTATGCTTACCAGAAGTTGTGTTGGTTTCCACAACTATTTCATGACAGGTAATCTTGCTCTTATAATAATTTAAATATGTAAACTGATTAAATGAGTACAAACTTTTTTTTTCCTCTCCTGAAAACCAAGTTGGATTCTTTGGAAAAACATGCTGAAGGTGAGTCCCTAAAATAATGGCTGCAGAATCAGATACAGCTGTCATAAAGTGTTGGAGAGAAGATAACAATAGTCCAGGATGATTCTGTATGTAGACTGCGTTACAAGGACTCCTTAAAGCTTTGCACTTTGGTGAAACTGGAATGGAGATGGTAGATGATGGATTTATAGATAATGCTTTAGATCAAGCAGAAGGAACTTCAGCAAGGAGCTCTACATTATCAGTCCTGTTCTCTCAAGGGCTTGGCCCCATACTAAGATTGGGAAATACACTTATATATTAAATATAGGTAAAATGTTTAAGGTATGTATGATTTTTAAAAAATTTCCTCTTGCAGCTTTAATCCCTTTTTTACTTAATACTTTTGTGTATAATTGTTTTGGATACAGACGCTTCCACTTCAGTCAGTGCTCCAGTTTTTGTTTTCTCAATGAATAGAAGAGCAAAAGGTCCAGAAAGAAGGTCCTGGTTGTATTATGTTGGAATAAACAAAGAACTGACACTGGGGCAGCAGAAAGAACTTTAGAGACAATGAACCTGGGTTTGGTTCCTGGCACCTGCCTAGAAGGAATCGTAACCCTCTTGGATCCTCATTTCTGTCTGTGAAATGGGAGTGATCCGTCAGTTGGAGGCTCTTTGAAAATAAGTTGGTAACATAACCTTGGAGGCAGTAGGTGTTCAGTATGTCATTAAGGTACCTTTGTGCTCTCAGACAAGGTATTAAACTTTATTGTGTAATTTTCCGTTATTCCCACTTTATTAATGAAGAGACTTCAGAAGATATATTTCGTTAATGTACCAGAATCCAAGACTTGAGTCAAACCTGACATATAGCACTTGCTCAAAAGTTTTTGAATTGAACATGAGAGTTTTAGAAGTGAACATGAGCCATGCTTCCTAATAGCTTGCGTGCTGATTAAGTAAGGTTGAGCTTTTGCCTCCGTGAAATGTAGAATGTATGTGAGAGGTCCGGTGAATGAACTCCACCTCATGGAACAGCCTTTCTGTCAGACAGATGTGCAATGTTGATTCAGCAGCTGCCAGCCTTCGCCAGGCTGAGTGCACTGGGTGGGATTCCTCATCAAGAACTAAACTATTTGAAGCTGGACTTTGTGTTCATCTCTGTCTCTCGTCTGACCTTGTATAACTAGTACTTAGTTAGACTTGGCAATGGCACCCCACTCCAGTACGCTTGCCTGGAAAATCCCACGGACGGAGGAGCCTGGTAGGCTGCAGTCCATGGGGTCTCTAAGAGTTGGACATGACTGAGCGACTTCACTTTCTCTTTTCACTTTCATGCATTGGAGAAGGAAATGGCAACCCACTCCAGTGTTCTTGCCTGGAGAATCCCAGGGACGGGGAAGCCTGGTGGGCTGCCGTCTATGGGGTCAAACAGAGTCAGACACAACTGAAGTGACTTAGCATAGCATAGCATAGTTAGACTTATGTGTATTTTAAGTGAAGAAAAGGTTGGAGAAAGTGAAGAAAATCTAAGAAAAGAATTACTTTAGATAGGCTCATAAGTGTCAAAATGATTTGAGGCAGGTGAGGGGAAAGCTTAGTATCTTCAGGTAAATTTTGATTGCTCTTTGCCCAATTGCTGCTGAAACTTCAGGGATGGCCCTGTTTCAGTAGATTTGACGCGTGGAGCTGGTGGATCATAGCCTAATTGATTTCTGTTGCCATGTGATACCTTCAGTTAGTATTTTTCTTTTCATTTTTTTTTTTAACTTTTAATTTGATGGAGCAATGTATTATAAGACTACATTTTTCCATTTAATAGTTGATTTTTTTAGAGAGTTTTTTTTTTTCCCATTCCTATTGGTACAGATTTTATTTTTATAAAGGAATTAGAACAGTATTTTGCATTATAGCATATGTTGCTGGAATGTATATATATCGTTAACATGATTGAATTTTAAATAATTATCTTGTAAGCCAGAGGTACCTATGATCCAAATCTTCAAGACCATTTACAAGAGAATGCACATTTTATTTTGATGTATATTTAACTGTCAGCCTCTTAAGCCCAGCTTTGTTTCACACTTAATTTGTGACTTTTTTTGTACCAGATTATTTTACTCTGAAGCTCCATAATGAGATACTGGATGATACAAAATATCGAACACTTATGAAGCAGATTTGAGAAATGTGTGTGAGTGTATAATAGTGGATGAAGAGATAAGAATGTGACTAAGAAGATTGAATTGTAATGCTGGTAATTTTAAAATCATTTTCATTGTGTTTGGAGATGGCAGTGTGAAGTAAATATGTTCATGAGTCAATGAAAACTGTTAACAAAGTTGTCTGAGAAATAGAAAGGTTATGTGTTGAATTATCTTGACTTTGGTGTGTTAAAACTGGTAAGTATGAATTAGCCCTAGATTATTTTGTTGGAGTTTGTAATGTTGTAATCAGAGACTGAAAGGGGTTAGTGGGCCTGTGGCAAAATGGTGGAGCTGCTACAGGGGTGTGTGTGCGCATGTGCACGTGCGTGCTGGCTCATGCTGGTGGTGCTGGTGCCTGCTACCACTGTGTATTATTGCCATGGGGAGTGCGGGCCTGGTTTTGCCAGCTTGTCTTTATCTATCCTATTCTTAGGCAAAACTCCAGATATTACAGGAAGTTGATTTTTTGGTGTTACTTTTTGTTACATTTTTAGATGTTTGCACCATGGTATTGAAGCACCATGGATCTAAGGAAATGTATCTGTTGGTCAGGTTTGGCTAACATCTTGTAATTTCTGATTTAGATAATGGGTTTTAGATGTTCTTTAAAGACATCCTTAATTGCCTTTGGACCTCTTTCAGCATTTAGGTTACAGAAATTGCCGCTCACAGTGACAGAACCCATCTAGTTAATTGACCACTAATTTACAATAGGACTAATAGTAAATGGCAAACACATCCAGGTCTTTAAAAGGAGTATCAGTTTATTTGGACTAGTGGATTATGTATGCGCATTTAGGCCAAATGTACAGACTTCAGAGAGTCACACAAAGACTGAGGTATGACTTAGTATGAACTGTCAGACATTGGTATTCATAGTCCACTTTGTTTTTAGACATTTGGGTAATTATTTATGCCTTAGTACAGTTTGGTTTACAACTGCTGTACTGAAGTCCTACAGGTTTGAAATAATGCTTCTTGAGTCTGCTTTATCTAGAAGATGACATTTTTCCTCAGGGTATGTCTATGAAATTCACGTTAGCTTATATGACACATGACCCTTGGAATATAGTATTACTATGAAAAAAAATTAGGTGTTCCTCTAGTCAGAGTGTAGATCAAGGGGATGATGTGATGTTACAATTTTTGGCCAGGCTTCATGTTTCCATAGAACAGAAGCCAAGTCATTATCCTGACTGACTTTCCCTCTTTGTCTTTGTTGCTTCCCCACTCCCACTCCAGGTACTCTACAGCAGATTGCAGATAAACTCTGGTCCAGTTTGTTCTTCCCTACCTTTCAAGTCCAGGGTACAAATTGACTTGTTCCCACTCATTTCACTCATCATTTTTATTACGATTACAGTGCCCTAGTTAAGGGAATCCCTACCCAATTTGGGAACATTTCAGTAGAGATTGACATGGATGAGAGCTTAAAAATGGAATCGCAAGTGAAAGCAGAGGCTTCTTAAAACCTCCATCTGAAGCACTCAGTGCTCATAAACTGGCATTTGCTGGTTTCTGCCCTAGCATCAAGAATTCCTGGTTTTGAATTCTCTGGTGGTCCAGTTAGGACTCTGAGCTATCACTACTGAGTGTGCGGGTTTTATGCCTGGCCAGGGAATGAAGATCCTACAAGTCCTGTGGCGCAGCCAAAATAAAAAACTCCTGGTTTTGTAACTTTGTATAGACTTCAGTGTTTAAAATGTCTCCTTGGCTATTTAAAATGCTTTGATTTTGTCAGGTGTAGAAACCCAAGGGCCAGATTGCTATGAGCCTGGCGGGCTGCCGTCTCTGGGGTCGCACAGAGTCGGACACAACTGAAGCGACTTAGCAGCAGCAGCAGTTTAGTACGAGAACACCTTGGCTGTGTGGTGGTCAACTAAGTTTGGAGGTAGGATCTTTGTCAGGCATATATTACAGGGAAGGTGTACTTAAGTGTCGTTTTAAAAAAGTTGGCTTCAACCAAGGAAAATCTATGGCCCAGTGGTAGGTGGTTCTGATTCTCATTCTTTGTGCCGGTTACTATTTGTTTTCTGTTTTGTTGGCAGTGACATGAGAGTGCAGCTTTGTAACGTTGACTCTAGAGCCTGATTGGTTTCAGGAATGCGTTCTTATGTGTAGACTGAGGACCAGGAGTTTGTGCAAATCCAGCTTAAGATTAAAGTGAAGAAATTCCTCCTAATACCCTTTCCTTTATTAAATATTTTACCTGATTTGGATGAAATAATTGGAAGCTACTTACAGTTTCAAAATCTCCTGCCTTCTGACATCCAAGGAAAGCATTTCTGATCTTATTTCTCTGTATTTTACTTGTTCTATCTTTGAAATGTAAGAGAAAAATCAGCTGGATTTGTAATCTACAAAACCATGCCTCAGTTTTATGTTCACTTCTTAGGTTCTGTTCAGGGCATAATCTTGACCATTCCTTCCAAAAACTATTAGCCTGTTTATGGTCCTGTTGTTTATTTCTTGAAAATCCTGAATTCCCCAAACCTTTGAGAAGATTAGAAGATTTAAAAGTTTTCTAACCAAAAGCATCTGCCTGAGGAATCATCCCAATTTCAGGATCTTCTGTTTTATTACTTGGCCTCCTGGGAGTTAGAATCTAGTTTACCAGGAAGACTCTTGTGTTTACATTTTCTGGCCTCAGTCTCATGGAAAAATGAGAAACTTCTTGGCCTCTCTTCTTCTAGGAAGAGTTTTTCTAGGAACATAAAATTGGAACCAAGTAAGATAAGATGGAAAACATGAAGGTAAACCACTACAAGTTGACATGGTTGAATGTCCCACATCTATAAAACTTACGGCTTGTAATACCTAATCTCAGTGGCTGGTTTAAGCAAGGTGTGTGTATTGTGTGTGTGTGTATTATGTGTGTGTGTGTATGTGTATTCTCCATTTTACACATGAAAACACTGAAGCAGAAAGGTACCCGGGACCACACAGCTCAGTAAGGTGCCAAGTTAGGATCCTAAAGGCAGTCTCAAAGCTAGAAGCTAAACTTTTGATCACTGCATCCACTGTAATAATATTAGAGCTAAAAAGTCGCTTTAGACTGAAGGAAGTGTTTCACATCTATTTTGAGTGCCTACCACAACCATGTGTTGTAAACTATAGGAAAAAGTTCTAGCTTTCCTGGGGCTTACATTCTAATGAGGGAGACAGACTAGTAGATGCTGTGAAGAGAAACATCAAGATGAAGGGACAAAATGTGGTGTAATGTATTTTTGTTACAGTGCTCAGGCAAGGCTGAGACTTTAGCGAGGGAGCGAGCCTTGGCCACTAGCTGTGGGCAGAAGAGCAGAGATGAGTGCAGACATATTGGAGTGATTATATTAACATGCTTTCAGTCTAGAAGGCTTCTCTTTTATAGGTTGTCTCCAAGCCTTTCCCGAAAGAATTGACAGTATATGATGGTTGTTTAATGCTTGCTTCTTCCCCACAGGACTTTTACTTAGTGATCTACCTTGATTAGTAATCTGTCTTGATGATGTTGACTTGAAGTACATGTTTTTTTTTCCGTTTTGTAGAAGTGAGAATTAAGACATGGGCTCGAGCATACACAGAAGTAACTCGTTTAACGAATCTCTGTATTGTATCTATCACCCAGCTTCAACAGTTATCAATGTTTACCACTCTTGCTTTATCTCCACCACCCCTTCCTTTTATTCGTTTATTTTTTGCTGGAGTACTTTATATTTTTTCATCTGAAAATTTTACACCTTTAGAAGAGTTATAAGAACCATTCAGTTAACACTTGTATGCCTTTCCCCTAGATCACTGGGGATTAAAATATGCCCTATTGGCTCTTTATCTGTACCACTTATTGCAGGTATTGCTGACATACCTTTCTTAGGAATAAGGACTTTCTAACCATAGCATGACCATTACAATCAGGTTTGACATTACTATAATGCAATTGCAGAATGTTCAGTTTGTGTTCAAGGTTACCTTATTCCAGTGTTAGCCTTTAGTTCTTAATTCAGTATTCAATCAAGGTTCATGCATTTGGTTGTTAAGTATGCTCCTTGATCTTGAACTGTTCTTTGTCATTAAAGACATTGTTACTTTGAGGAGTCCAGGCCCTCTCGTCTGGAGAGTCCCTCGATTTGAATTTGTCTAGTTGCTTTCTTATGATTAGAGATTAAACATTTTTGGCAGGAATATTACACAGGGATACCAGTGTATTATACCAGGAGACAGGTCAGTTTGTCCCACTCTTGGGGATGTCATGCAATCATTTGGTCAGGGTGATACCCACCAGATTGTTCCATTATTAATGTACTTTGGTTTATGGAGTGACAAACTTGAGACTGAATATTCTTTTCTCCAGCAGTCTTCCATTGGATTTAGCATTTATTGATAATTCTGAATCAGTTGGGGTTACAAAGAGTTGGACACAACTGAGCAACTCACACACACACACGTGTGTATGTGCATGCACATACTAAATCAGTTTTTGCTGGAGTCCTTCAAAGCAAATGCAGATACAGAAATTCACCTGTAAATATTTAGTATATATCTAAAAGGTAAGGGCTTAAAAACAAACAAAAAACAGTGCCTTTTTGCCACCCAACTATAATTCCTTAACATGTGATATGCATATACAAATGTCCTAAATTGTCTTAGATGTGTCACTACAATTGGCTTGCTTAAATCTGAATCCCAGCAGAGTTGACAGGTTGTATTTACTTGATGTTTTTGCAAGAGTTCTGGGGTATAGCATCATGTCAGGAGGCAGCTGTTGTCAACTTCATCCATCTATTCTGAAGTCCCCATCAGACATTTTAGCATCAACCATAACCATTGCCTCAGAATGTTATTTCCTTAGGAATTACAGAAGATGATTCTTAGATGGCCTCATTTCCTCTGAATTGATTAGCAGATTTTTTTTTTTTCTGAGTTTTATTTATTTCTACTTTTTACATATATCTTCCTGGGGAGTGTTGTGAAAGGATACATTCTTCATCTTTACTTAACAGAGGATGGTTCTGGACTTCCGTAGTAATTCTTTTAATATGTCCTCAAATTTTCTCATCTGTAAATTGGGAGCAGTTATCATGCCTACCTCTTGGGGGATTTTGTGAGGATTAAATGATCTGGTGCATGTTGTATAAAATTGGTGCCTGGCACTCAAGTTGGGAAGTGCTAGTTATTAAAGTTGGAGAAGGCAATGGCACCCCATTCCAGTACTCTTGCCTGGAAAATCCCATGGATGGAGGAGCCTGGTAGGCTGCAGTCCATGGGGTCGCTAAGAGTCGGATACGACTGAGCGACTTCACTTTCACTTTTCACTATCATGCATTGGAGAAGGCCATGGCAACCCACTCCAGTGTTCTTGCCTGGAGAATCCCAGGGACGGGAGCCTGGTGAGCTGCTGTCTATGGCGTCGCACAGAGTCAGACAGGACTGAAGTGATTTAGCAGCAGCAGCAGCAGCAGTAGCAGTAGCAGTAGCAGTTACTAAAGTAGGTTTTTAATGAACTCTTCAGGTGTTAGTGGAGAGGCAGAGATGGGAAAGATTCTTCCTGCGTTGACATCAGCAGGGCACTGGGGCCTGTGTCAAGGGAGCTGAGGGAGGTGCTGCTTGCCCACACCAGCATGGAAACAGCTGTAACACATGAAGCACGTGTCACTGCTCACAGTGAAGTGGCCGTTGATGGTTGCAGAGGTGAGATCTGGGACACGTTCTGAGGTGGAGTTAGCACAATGAAGGAATGTAGGTAGGTAGATGAGATGGTGGCTCCAGATGAGTTTCTATTGTGTCATGCCCCATGGAGGTTTTTATTTGAACAAAGGGCAGCATGCTTGCCTAGTCTGATTTACCTTGTCATTCTGTACACTCAACCAGTGCTGTTTGAGATTGCAAATCACTTTCCTCTTGGCCTTTTAATCTACCTTCTTTTACTGCTTTAAAACCCAGTTGTTGATGACTGTATGGACTATTGGAAGTTTAACACTCTTGATCAGGTGCTTACTCATTAATATTGGATTCATTTAACAAACATTTGAGCCCTATAGTGTGTAAGATGATGTTCTAGACAGATCAGCCACATCTGTGAACTTGAGAGACTAGCCTCTGCCCTCATGGAATTTACATTCTGGTAGTGAGATGACAGTAAACATAAGGAAGATTTATTAAAGTATGTTAGGTGTTGTGTGCTGTGGGGGAAAAAATAAATCAGGATAAGGAGAGATGGAGATGATTAGGGAAATGGTGAGGGTGCTAGCAGTTGAGATTATATGTTCTGATTGTGGGTATATTTTTGAGATAAAGCCAGCAGATTTTGCTGCTGATTGATTGTGGGTGGAGGGAAAGTGAACAAGCCTTCAAGTGAAAGTGACTCAGTCATGTCCAACTTTGCAACCCCATGGTCTTTGCAGTTCATAGGATTCTCCAGGCCAGAATACTGGAGTGGGGAGCCTTTCCCTTCTCCAGGGGATCTCCCCAACCCAGGGATTGAACCTGGATCACCTGCATTGCAGGTGGATTCTTTACTGTCTGAGCCACAAGGGAAGCCCAAGCCTTCAAGGATCGCTGTTAATTTTTGACTGGAGCAATAATAGTAAGAAGGCTGAGCACCAAAGAATTGATGCTTTTGAACTGTGGTGTTGGATAAGACTCTTGAGAGTCCCTTGGACTGCAAGGGGATCCAACCAGTCCATTCTGAAGATCAGCCCTCTGATTTCTTTGGAAGGAATGATGCTAAAGCTGAAACTCCAGTACTTTGGCCACCTCATTCGAAGAGTTTACTCATTGGAAAAGACTCTGATGCTGGGAGGGATTGGGGGCAAGAGGAGAAGGGGACGACAGGATGAGATGGCTGGATGCCATCACTGACTCGATGGACGTGAGTCTGAGTGACCTCCGGGAGTTGGTGATGGACAGGGAGGCTGGCGTGCTGCGATTCATGGGGTCGCAAAGAGTCAGACACGACTGAGCGACTGATCTGATCCGAATAATAGTAAGGATGGAATTGACATTCTCTGAGATGAGGAAGAATTCAGTGGAATAGTTTCAGAGTTGATGAGCCAAATTGTACGTACTCCGAGAAAAGGATAGGTGGTTACAAACAGTTCATTCAGTAAGAAAAGTGGTCTGTAGGTTTTACTGTGAGAACTCATGTTTATAGATCATAGAGCTGACTCTTTCAGTCTAATGTCTTAAAGATGGAAGTTAGCAGAGGAAGGAAGTTAGCAGAGGAAGGAAGTTAGCAGAGGAAGGAAGTTAGCAGAAGAAAGAAGGATGACTGAGACTCATAGCCATGGTAACAAGGTCAGGTGTAGAATAGACTTTGAGACTTAGTTTTTTAATTCTAACTGAAAAAGAGAATGAGAATGGAGGCAAAAAGCCTTCGTCTTGGATGAGAAACTGGTTAAACCTTGGTCTTCTAGCTGGATTTTCTGATCTGCATGTTTGTACTTATATAAGAAGCCTGTACCTGGGACTTCTCTTTATTTTCTTTGTACATATATCCATCACGTATGATCATACATAGATATTTAAGTTGGACTTTATCCTATGTACTTTTTGCAGTCTCTTCTGTTAACATTTGTTATTTATACATCTCAGGTGTTTTCTCTGCAAGCTCAAAAATTTTAAAACTTTTCGATGATGATGTTGAATGATCTTTTATTAATATTGTTTCTGTTATTAAATTGCCCTTTTCATTTAAGGTAGTATTGCATGGTGATTAAGTGAAGAAGCAGTTTAGACACAGATGGGAGTACAAATCCAGATGTAAACACAAATAACTGTATCTTGGGGTTTTACACTACCTCACTGGTTTCAGTTTTCTTGTGTGTTATATCATAATAATTGTACTTCTCTTACAATTATTGTGAGGATTAAAGTAATGCAGACAGCACTTTAAGCTCAGTACCTGCAAGGTGTCAGGACTTAGTGCCAAGGTTTTATTTTTTAATCTCCATTATGTATACCTTATATGATAATCTTTTATAAGCAAACCACGTTGAGCCTCTTGAATTCTTCCCCATTCAAAGTTAACATCAGTGTTTAGTTGGTGGGATTACATGATACGGTACCATAGGCACTACAGCTCTGTTTTACGTTTTCATTTCTCTCAAAAAAATAGGTTATTGGAGTTTGCTCCATACACATGTTCTAGTATCATCCAATAAAGGTTGAAACCAGTGGTAGTTTCAAAGTTGCCCCCGTACCCAAAAGGCCTTCTTCATTCGCTGAGACTTGTTTAGAAGAACAAACAAAACCAAAAAGAGCCATTGTGAGCCACACTTCTGCAGTGGTAGAAGCAAATTAAAATGACTACATCTCAGGGGATTTTTGTATATGGATGAAGGGATAAGTCTGGTGGTTTGTGAACTTTCCTAGATGAAGAAGATTTTATTTGAAGAATTAGTTTCCTTACCTGGGAAGCCATCCCTCCTAATCCCCTTCTCACCAGTACTTTGCTTAAAGTTCTGCTTGGTGGAGGCTGCTGGAGTGGGGCTTTAATACATGCTCATTCCGCCTAACCTCCCTCCCCTGTGATGGAACACAGGGACTTAGGAACCCTCAGAATATAAACCCTCAGAATAAGCCATTTGAGTTTAATTCAGGGCTTTGAACATTTCTTATATACTTCGAAAAGCTCAGCGAGATTGTAGGCATAGTTGAAATACTTTGCCAAAGAAATTTAAGGACAAAATCCTTAAAAGTTTTAGGGACTGTTACATGACTACATATAATATCTCCAGCTCCACTTGTAATTTTGAGTTGGCTGGAATTGATCTAAGTTCTATTAGAAGCACTCAACTTTCGTTTTGGTGTCACTGATAAACTGCTCTTATAGCCAAGCTCTATGTTTTTAAGGTAAGCAGGGGTTGGGCAACAGAAGGTCCTGTTACTAGCATTTACATACCAGGACGAGTAACCTGTTCCACCAGTGGAATTGGCTTTATTGGACTTCGAATCAAGGTGAAAAATATGTCTGAAAAGTAGATTTTTATATATATTTAGTGAGTTTTTTTTTTTCTTGAGTTTAACTTGAGTGAGTTTTATTTGAATAAAGTGATGTAGATAGGCACTAATAGTTGATGAGATGGTTGGGAATCAGTTTTAAATATTTGTGAGAGAACTGCGTATTTAATACATTATTTCATCTTTTATCAATAAATAATTTCTAAGATGTTCCTGTGGAAAAGGCAATGGCAACCCACTCCAGTATTCTTGCCTAGAAAATTCCATGGACAGAACAGCCTGTAGGGTTACAGTCTGTGGGGTCCTAAAGAGTTGGACTGGAGGAGGAAAAATGACAGCCTACTCCAGTATTCTTGTCTGGAGAATCCCATGCACAGAGGCGCCTGGTGGGCTACAGCCTATGGGGTCATAAGAGTCAGACACGACTGAGCAACTGAGCACGTAGCAAGCACAGCACAAGAAGCTCCTAAAATGCCACGGGTATCGTTGGCAGTTTACTTTGAAAGAGGCTTATAGCACCACTTCCAGTCTAAAGAACACCTGTCTGTTGCACTGGGCAAGATGACATACTTCCTAGGTGTTACTTACTCCTTATCAGACCATTGGGTCAGCAAATGCACAAGACTTGGCAAGCCTATTTTTGACCGTACTGGATTTTGCCTGTTCAGATTGTCCTTTTTGAGCCCAAAGCTAAAAAGATCATGGTTTGGTCACTTTGAGAGTCATTGGGATCTACTCTTTGTCAGTCCACATGCCTCATCGAGTTGATTATGACTTGGAGCCCTGATGGCTTTAGGAATTGTTTTACTTGTTCTTTGGTTTCTATAGCAGGTGATTTTCTTTTTAGAGTGACCATACATCCTATTTTGACGGAATGTCCCAGAATAACTTCCTAGTTTGGAAGATAAATTGTATGGTCTCCCTAGATAATAGAAGAGAGATGTTAGATTTGGTCATTATAACTAATTATGTTTTGATATGAAGGAGTTTAATAGATGATGTTAATTTGGTCTTTCCTATTTGACTCTAGTTCAAGCAGCAAATATTTATGTATGCTTCTCTATCTGGATTAATTCTTCAGTTGTAATTTAGTTCATCCAAGTACATGAAATAGTGCTTTCATGTACCAAGATTGTATTCTAATTTTGTGCAGAACTCCCAGTAAAACACTGCTTTCTGAGAAGGAAGCCCCCTCCTGTTGGGAGGAGTCTCTCTATTTCATGACACCCTTGTGTTTGATTGAAATTGGCTAAATTTATTACAGTGGCCATTATAACTAGGGGACTATTTCTTTATACATTCTGTGACTATTACTTACATTATATTGTTTTCTTAAAAATGCACTACGAAGGAACCAGCTCACGTACTTATCATTACTATACCTACTTTATTCCTTGTCCTACATTTCTCACTTAAGGGATTTCTCTCAACTGTGAACCAGCTTAGTCCTAGAAATATGAAAACATAAATTAAAAGGCTTCCTTTTAGCAGCTGGAGAAAAAATTTTTCCATGTGGCTTCTTTGTAACAGTAAAGGAACTCTGGATAGTGTTCATTATATTTTTGTTGTAGAAATGTTTGCTTTTTAAAAAGAGTGAGAAAAAATATGCAAAACATACTGTATGTTTTATTTGAGACCATTTTTAGGAATTGCACAGTTCATTTTCTGAAAGGCTGAAGTTCAAGGCTGTGACAGTCTCTAAATGACTAGATAGGAATTTGGCTGCATTGCATTGTAGTATTTTACATCTTTCTATAAACTGATTTGACCTATTTTTATTTTCCTTTTCCAATCTTAACTAGGTGCTGATTTCTGGATGTTTTTTGTTTAAATTGGAAAAATCTTAAATCTGTCCACAGACTCTCACGGTGTCCTGTGAGATGGGGGCTGCCGGCAGTGGCTTTTGAAGGATCTGAGGAGGCAGAAAGCATTTCCAGCTCAAGCCCTGAGCTAGTGTTTGCCTCTTCCTGCCACCCCTGCTCTGGGCAGAAAGAACATCTTTTCTCTAGCTGATCCGCTTGCTGTTCTAGGGAAGTTAGGGGTTAGACCAGCCTAAGCGTTCATCAGGGAGCGGAGTACGGGTTAGCTGTCTGACTTGCATCATGTTTGACAGTGGGAAACAGTGTGGTCATTTGCAGTGCTTCCTAGTGATTGGAGAAGGAAGGGCTTATTTTGTGTCTGAGCGCTTTGTTCTTTGAACGAATAAGCTGTTGTAGTGGCCACTACAGTGCATACCCCACTCCACTTTCCCTCCAAACAAAAATAAACACACTGGGTGTTTGTCCCTTCTTGAGGAGATGGCCAACGACTGCCGTTGAGAAGAGAGACACTTGAAATGGCCCTCGGACCAGTGAACTAGGCTTATCTCTGTGTAAGTTGGAAGAGATGGCAGGGTTGTGTCTGGATGTTGGGTGGCCGTGGGAGCTCTGTTGATGACAGGGAAGAATCTCATAACTGCCAGCTACAGTTTTCTTTGTAGTTGAGGACCTAATTCTTAAACTGAAACACTAAAGGTGCCTTTATAAATAATAATTGCTTATTAGTTATTTGATGAGATTTTGTTTGAAATTTAGGTAATTCTTCCTAAATAATATCGGTTTTTGTTTTTTTTTTAAAATAACTGGAATGTTTCAGGGTCAGAGAAAGTAGTCATAGAAATACTACCAGTTTCAGGATTTGGCAAGAATAAAGTGGTACAAGTCCCAGTTTTTAGTGTATTTTTGTTTTAGTTTGTGGCAGTTTTACTCATGCCAATCATTATTGACACTGAGTTTTAGGACGAAGAATTTTATTTAGTCAGTTTTTTTTAGTATAATTGTTGTAGTGTGTTAAGCTTCAAAAAGGCATAGAGAAGGGTTTAAGACATTTCCATGTGGCACTATTATTAATTAGACTTAATAACTAATACAGTAGAGCATTTATATTTAAGCTTTTTTTTTCCAGCTCCTTAAGAGGTATGCTGTTAAGTGACTTGTACTGTGGTCTGTTCTGAAAAGAGATGGCTTTAGTATCATTTATAGGACTTGATAACTTTGCTGCTGCTGCTAAGTCGCTTCAGTCGTGTCCGACTCTGTGTGACCCCATAGACGGAAGCTCACCAGGCTCCCCTGTCCCTGGGATTCTCCAGGCAAGAACACTGGAGTGGGTTGCCATTTCCTTCTCCAATGCATGAAAGTGAAAAGTCAAAGTGAAGTTGCTCAGTCGTGTCCGACTCTTAGCGACCCCACAGACTGGAGCCTACCAGGCTCTTCCGTCCATGGGATTTTCCAGGCAAAAGTACTGGGGTGGGGTGCCATTGCCTTCCCTGGATAACTTTGCTACTGATTTTTAAAGGCAAATAATCTAGGTTCATCAAAAAGCATCTGCTTTGTCAAGCATAGAAAAACATTTCACTCTGAGGTTGCCTTATCTCAAAAGGAGAAATCACTTTAGGAGTTAACATGTGGAAGGCATTAGGTTGAATAACAAAATGTTTTTCATATTGTTCCTCAGCTCCAATTATAATTACTTTGAAGGTTCAGAATTTCTCTCTTTTTCCAGGAGAAAACTTGTCATATTCATAAACTCAATTTTAGGTAAACTTAAGTGTCGGTTTTTCAGTGATTTTCTTAATCCAGGACTGAAAAAATCTGATTAATATTGACAATAATGTTACCTAATGGCTTACAGATGTCTATTTTGTTTAGGTTTGGAAGATATAACAATAATGATGTTGTTTTTCAGTCTTCCAGAAAATTTTTCTCTTTTCCCCTCCTCTCCTTGCCTTGTATACCATTCAACAAGAAAAAACACTTTTTCAGTGTCTTCCTTCTAGCTAGCAGAATAAAAATTTAGGGTTGTTTATAAATTGTATGTTCCTGTCTTTGTAGGAACATCTGGTTTCCCTTGTGAGGCAGGAGTCATGTCAAGTTTCTAGGTTAATGTGTGATGACTAGCACAGATGTACATTTGTAGTAGGAATTTAGGGAAATTTTGTGACAGTAGTCTACCTAGATTAAGCAATACTTGGTATTGTGTTTGGGAGTGGATGATAATACCTAGTAAATACCTGTTCTATCCAGGACCCTAACTTAGCTACAAAATACATTACTCTTAGAACTCAGCAGTATCTGAAGATTGATTTTGTTGTCATTTAGTCATTAAGTCGTGTCCAACTGTGTGCAACCCCATGGATTGTAGCCCATCAGATTCCTCTGTCCATGGGATTTTCCAGGCAAGAATACTGGAGTGGGTTGCCATTTCCTCCTCCAGAGGATCTTCCCGACGCAAGGATCGAACCTGTGTCTCCTGCATTGGCAGACGGATTATTTACCACTGAGCCACCTGGGAAGACTGAAGATTCATTTAGGTGACCTTATTTATTATGAATAATTAGAGTCCCCCTCCCCCAGGCTGCTTTATGACCTCGGTGCTTTTCCAGTCTGAGACTACCACAGTAAGAGAAGAAAGGGCAGTGTCATGATGGGCAGTTGTCGGTTGCCAGAGAAGTTAGACCACTTATTTAGGACAGTATATTTTTGTTCTCAGTTCAAAGTGATAAATATTCTTCCTGACATTAAGTGATAGCATGGATTGCTCTTTCCTGTGGAACTAAAGTATATATATATTTTTAAAGTTTTTTTTTTTTTTTTAATAATGTCTTGTTGCGCCGTTTTGTTAGACTGAAAGTTTCCTCATCGCTTGGTGAGCCCCTCCTCTAATTCAATCTTTGTCTTTTGTCTTTGCTGCCTTGCAGGGTTGGTACAGTAGGCTTCACTAGACTTAGCTGCAACTCAGAATGTCTCCTCCAGCCCCTGAGTAAATGCTGATGGTCTTGTGGAGAGTGGATTAAGAGGACGAGCTAAGTTCTCAATCCCAATTAAGAAGCGGAGGAAAATTTAAACTGTCTCCTTCAAAGTTTATCACAACCACCACCATCAAGACAGCAAACCAAAGGACAAAGACTTTGACCTGCTGTATTGCTCTGTGTAGTCCAGTTCACGTATGGTTTCCAGACTTGGCTGGGGTTACTCATGAGTAAATAAAAAGTCGGACACTTCTGTCATTGGACGCTTCTATTCGCAAAGTACCAAACATGAGGGCTGTACTGGAGACAGCAGACATTGCCATAGTGGCCCTGTATTTTATCCTGGTCATGTGCATTGGTTTTTTTGCCATGTGGAAATCTAATAGAAGCACCGTGAGTGGATACTTCTTGGCGGGGCGCTCTATGACCTGGGTAGCAATTGGTGCCTCTCTATTTGTGAGCAATATTGGGAGTGAGCACTTCATTGGGCTGGCAGGATCTGGAGCGGCAAGTGGATTTGCAGTGGGCGCATGGGAGTTCAATGCCTTGCTGCTTTTGCAACTTCTGGGATGGGTTTTCATCCCGATTTACATCCGGTCGGGGGTATACACCATGCCTGAATACTTGTCCAAGCGATTTGGTGGCCATAGAATTCAGGTCTATTTTGCAGCGTTGTCTCTGATTCTCTATATCTTCACCAAGCTCTCTGTGGATCTGTATTCGGGTGCCCTCTTTATCCAGGAGTCTTTGGGTTGGAACCTCTATGTGTCTGTCATCCTGCTCATTGGCATGACCGCTTTGCTGACCGTCACCGGAGGCCTTGTTGCAGTAATCTACACAGACACCTTGCAGGCTCTGCTCATGATCGTTGGGGCACTCACACTTATGGTGATTAGCATGATGGAGATTGGCGGGTTTGAGGAAGTTAAGAGAAGGTACATGTTGGCCTCACCCAATGTCACTTCCATCCTGCTGACGTACAACCTTTCCAACACAAATTCTTGTAATGTCCACCCCAAGAAAGACGCACTGAAAATGTTGCGGAACCCAACAGATGAAGACGTTCCTTGGCCTGGATTCATCCTTGGGCAGACCCCGGCTTCAGTCTGGTACTGGTGTGCTGACCAGGTCATTGTGCAGAGGGTCCTAGCAGCCAAAAACATTGCTCATGCCAAAGGCTCCACCCTGATGGCCGGCTTCCTGAAGCTTCTGCCAATGTTTATCATAGTGGTCCCCGGAATGATTTCCCGGATACTGTTTGCCGATGACATAGCTTGCATCAACCCTGAGCACTGCGTGCAGGTGTGTGGAAGCAGAGCTGGGTGCTCTAACATTGCCTACCCGCGCCTCGTGATGAAGCTGGTTCCCGTGGGCCTCCGGGGCCTGATGATGGCCGTGATGATTGCCGCTCTGATGAGTGACTTGGACTCCATCTTCAATAGCGCCAGTACCATATTCACCCTTGACGTGTACAAACTCATCCGCAAGAGCGCCAGCTCCCGGGAACTGATGATCGTGGGCAGGATATTTGTGGCCTTCATGGTGGTGATCAGCATCGCGTGGGTGCCCATCATCGTGGAGATGCAAGGAGGCCAGATGTACCTTTACATCCAGGAGGTAGCTGACTACCTGACGCCCCCAGTTGCAGCCCTGTTCCTTCTGGCCATTTTCTGGAAGCGCTGCAATGAACAAGGGGCTTTCTATGGTGGAATGGCGGGCTTTATCCTTGGAGCAGTCCGCTTGACACTGGCCTTTGCCTACCGTGCCCCGGAATGTGACCAACCTGATAACAGGCCAGTCTTCATTAAAGACATCCATTACATGTATGTGGCCACAGCGTTGTTTTGGATCACAGGACTCATTACTGTAATTGTTAGCCTTCTCACACCACCTCCTACGAAGGAACAGATTCGCACCACCACCTTTTGGTCTAAGAAGAGCCTGGTGGTCAAGGAGAGCTGCTCCCCGAAAGATGAACCGTACAAAATGCAAGAGAAGAGCATTCTGAGATGCAGTGAGAATAGCGAGGCCATCAACCACGTCATCCCCAACGGGAAGTCTGAGGACAGCATCAAGGGCCTGCAGCCGGAAGATGTGAATCTGTTGGTGACCTGCAGAGAGGAGGGCAACCCAGTGGCTTCCTTAGGTCATTCGGAGGCAGAAACACCCGTGGATGCGTATTCCAATGGGCAGGCAGCTCTCATGGGTGAGAAAGAGAGAAAGAAAGAAGCAGAGGCCGGAAGCCGGTACTGGAAGTTCATTGATTGGTTTTGTGGCTTTAAAAGTAAGAGCCTCAGCAAGAGGAGTCTCAGAGACCTGATGGAGGAGGAAGCTGTTTGTTTACAAATGTTGGAAGAACCTCCACAAGTTAAAGTAATACTCAATATTGGACTTTTTGCTGTGTGTTCACTTGGAATTTTCATGTTTGTTTATTTCTCCTTATGAACTTTTAAGGATATGATGAGACACTAACTTAAGAAAATACTGGTCTTTGGAAAACAACAACAACAACAAAAAACCCCTGCAAACTTATGTAACTGTTGCATCTCTCAGGCATTGTTTACGCTGTAGGTTTTAGCCAAATTTTACTTAGCAGAAAAATCATCTATTTGCAAGACTTTTATTTTCCCAGAGATGGATGAAAGTAAATTTTCAACCTAAATGAAGTAAAACTTGTTTAAACAGAATGAATTGTGCAAATGTGGTTTAAAATTTTCCATACCAAAGTAAGGAGAGACCAATTATTCTCATAGAGCACTTAGAGCAGAGTTATATGCTAAGGTATCACGAGTAAGATACACTGTCCGCACTGCCAAATCTTGGTAGGCCTTCTTACCCTGAAATAGAAGACTTGCTCATTTTAAAGTTTTTTCTCTGTCTCTGTAATTCCTACTCCCATTTTAAAGAACTGAATTTGTACATTGTATAATCCATTATGTACTGAAAATCTAACATGTGCTTGTGGAGTACTTGTTTCAGGGCAAGTTCGTTTGCCAGGTTCGTTTTGTTAGCATGAGCCTATGGATTCTGTATGCTGAAAGAAAGGAAGAGGAATGTTTTTTGTAGCTGTTCCTGTACCACCAGTATATGGAATGTTGGGGAAAAGTTTCAGCTGTTTTTGTTTTCTTTTTTTTCCTCCTCTGAAGTTTAAGTGAACCACACTCAAATGATCACCAAGTAGTCTTGTCTTTATAAAGTTGTATGTCATGACTGTATTGTAAATGATTATAGGGGGGAGAAAATGAAATTAACATTGCTGATGATCCCCAAATTTACTGACCAAGTTAAGATTGTTTATATAGTTTGAAAATTAGCATCCCCTAAAGCAGTGTTTGATCAGCTAAGCTGAACAGGTGACTCCTTGTACGCCATTAATTCTCTAGCTTTGTTCTTGTCATTTGGTAACATTCTTTATTAACTAGTTAACCTTCCTGAGTGGATCCATTTGGAAAATATGTCCGGAAATTTGAAGAAAAATTAACTTGGCTTTTGTGTTGGGTTGCCCCACTTGATTAGATTGTGATACATTGAAGTTGAATTTTTAGAGTGAAAATATCATTCTGAGATCATAATGTATCCTTCATAAGTTTTTTTCCAATTTTTTTTTAAGACAACGTATGTACGCAGCCTCTGCATTTTTGTTTAAACAGTTACAGTGACTTAGAGCGTGAGGATATTTCATTGCAAACAGGCCATCAGTAATAGGAAACTCAGAAAAGTGCATGCTTTGCCACTGGTGGGGTTGCAGTATAGTCTTCCAGTAGAATGGATAGCATATTCAAGAGAACTTCTACGGATTTAGTAGTGTGTCCTATGGAGATTACAGGACTTGTGTAATTGTAGGATCCTCTGTCTTGGCATGACTCAGTATCCAGTTTCAGCGTTCCTGGAAGAGAATCCATTGTTCACAGGTGGATTCCCCTTCATGAGCACAGGATACAAAAGACATTTGAGAAAAGCTCTCCACGTGATGTCGTTCTTTGTGCATGCTGTCCTTTTTCCTCCATGGCACATGAAGGAAACTAATTTTGTACCTACTTTCTTTGACTTTTCTGTAATCTCTGATATTTTTTAAATTGCATGATTTTATTAACCTTGTATTCTTTAGGGGAAAATTATTACTTTTTTAGATACTTTTGTAGATTTTGAATCAAAACTCAGTCATGATGACTTTAAATTTTTTTGTATTTGTAAACTAAGTTCATTATGATGGACTTGATTAGTTCAAAGTTGATTTTTAGAAATTATTAGGTAGCATAATGTCTTCCCATCTCCAGGAGGCTTTGTGATGGACTGAGTCTGTAGTTGAAAAAATAATTTGTGTTTAAACAGTATGATTTCTGAGAGCTTATTAGAGTGCCTTGTGGAATTTTTTTTAGTTTCATTCTTAAGATTTAATAAGCTGGGGGCCAAATGCAAGTAAGGACCGTCCTTAAGTGTAGGCCGAGGCTGTGACATATCCAAGGTTACAAAGTCTGTTGGGAAGAACAGAAAACCAGGTGTCCAAATCTGGACTTATGGTTTGTCCTCTTCTTTTCTCAAAGGAACTGTTTTTCTTTTGAGACAGCCTTTTGGTATTTGGGGAAATAATAAGATCTTAGATTTTTCAAATTGCCATTAAGTTGTAGAAATTAAAATTTTTCTTTGAACACATTGCTGTGTAACTCAGCAGTGAGGTTTGACATATTGGCTGAGTAGCCTTCTTATCCCTTCTGTTAAAAGCATAAATGAATAGGTGGTGTCTAAGTGGATTTCCCCTGCTTTGTTTAATGTTGACTCCTAATAGTTTGGGGTCTTAGCATCCCCCTGCCTTCTCTCTGCTGTTGTCTTAGTATGATACATAAAATACATCGTCTTGTGTCTTATTTGTGTATATATAGCAGTAGGTCAAGTTTAGAGTACTAATGTTTGTAAATAAGGAATGGTTGTTAGCATATCCATTAGGATTGTTTATTCTTGCCAGTGTAAACATCACTTTATTTAGACTGAAGTCCCTGAAGCTTGCCCTTCTTATTGCTTCCCAGTAATAGATAATGTGCTTGAATGAGTATGTGAATTCCTGACTGCCGCTTCATTTCAAGGGACCATTCTTCAGTCTTTACTTCCTTAGAATGATCATGGAATGATACATAGTCTCTCGTAAAGCTAGCAAAATAGTCATACTTTACACTAAATGGGTCCTAAGTGATGACATTGATACCTAGACGTTAACATGTATATATTTTCTTATTGGCTCAAGCTAAGATTGAGAACTGGCTAAGAGTGATTGACTGAAATTTAGCTAAAAGTCAGAATGAAGTGAGGACACTGGTATTCAAAGGTGGAGAAAAATACTGTCTCATCTGGTATCCCCAGTTCTTAAATTTTGTCCTCTCGGGCAGTCTTAGTCTCAAGATCTGATGAGAAGAGCTTGTTGCCCTGGCATGCAGAGTGATATGGGTTCCTTTGTGGAACATCTCCTTTCCCTGTTGAAGAATATTTTGTCTTTCTACCCTGAGATAGTAAATGGCTTTTGAAACAGCAGAGCCAATCTTTTCCCCAGCTTTTCTTTCCTAGTGAAGTTATCACTCTTATCTTCTGGTTAGAGAAGCATCAAGCAGTAGCACTGCTGCTGTGTCCTTTGGCCTCCGTCCAGCAGATCTGATCTCCCAAGACTTCTTTTTCACTTGGCTCAAAGGCGCCATTGTCTTTTTGCAGAAAGAGGCTGGCCTGGGTCACAAAGCCCTAACTCTTAGGGATGGCACATGAAGTAATTAACAGGGGACTGTTGCTTGATGAAATTTCACATTTTTAGAATTGGGGAGGAAGGTTGCTACTCAGTTCTGTAACCTGAGGCTGAGTAGGGGCTTGAAAAAGTCTTGTCCAGGGTGGTTAGAACCTTTAAGTCTCTACATTTCTCAGTTCCTTGTTATCTTCTCTATATTGAATTTTGTGGATCCTCTCTCTTTAGAGATCATGTAATACAGGTTACTTTCATTCTTCACCACCCTGTAGACCTGCTATATTATTAGCTATTAAAAAGTTAGACCTGTTAATGTTCCCACTTGGCATTCCTTTGTTTATGCTGTGCTCCCCTGTGTCATTTTCATCTGAGATGTGATGGCTGAAAATGACCACACAGGTATTTAGCAGTGACACCTATGCATTTCCGAGTTTGGGTTGAGAGATGTTTAAAGACCATTGCTGTTAAATTATGTTACTACAGAGACCTGCCAGGACAAGATTTTGTGAAGAAGTCGGAAAAACTACTAGATGAGATGCTGAGAAGTACCTGGGTGTAGCAGCCCTAGGCTTCAGTATTCATAAGATTTCTCATTAGCTGGGTGTTAAGTTCCTTGTCCTTTTAATGTTGACATTAGCCTGAGCAGACGTCAGAGATAGGACTTACTCCTGTTTGTGTGTCGGCCCACCTACCATTCAGAGAGACTGGTTTTCCCCTTGATTTGTCTTCTCTCACATTGCTTTAATTAATTCACCTATTCTTTGTTTGAACACTTAACATATTCCTATTTTGATCTTTTGTCAGCTTAATTCACTTTCAGGCTTATTGCCATGGTGTGCACAAGTGGTGCTCTGCCCCAGATTTGAAGGCCTGGATCCAGAGAATGATTCACTAAATAGTAGTTGTGTTTAAATATACTAAAATATCTATTAGTTTAAACTGTTAATGCTCCAGAGTTTTATTTTCAGACTTCGTGTTCACTAATAACAAAAGCCCTAATAATTCATCAGAATTTATTCTCGAAGCTCATTTTTCAAAAATTAGGCAGAAGTAGTTAAAATTGACACCAGTCCCCTTGGAAATGATGGTATCGCAATGTAGAGAGGAATGGAGTTTGTTTTGATGCCAAAAGCCTTGTTGCAGCAATTAAAGGTAAAAAGTTGGAACTAGTCAGTTGGCATATAGAGAAACTCTTCTGTACTAGTTAGGTGTGAAGCTGGATTATGTAAGAAGTAATCTTTTAATCACTACGGTTGAGACTTTAATCACTACGCTTGGTTTTCTTGGTTGACTTAACTCAGGGCTGCCAACCCCCTTTTCCTCCATTAAGCTAACTTCTCCTAATTTGGTTTTTTTTTGGTCAAACTCTCACCTCTGATGGAAGAGTTACTTTCAGTTACTTTGACTGCAGAACAGAATTTAGCTAAGGTTTAAAATAATTGATAGGCTTTGCCAGTGCTGAGTTTCACACCATTATTCACGTTGTCATATAAATGTTTTTATTTAAACTTCTCTCTCCAATGCTGGGAATAAGGCTTTAAACTACTGATTCACCTTTAAAGGAATGTTGTGTGAATTGATATAATTTTATATGTTTGTTTCCATCTCAAATCCTTTATAAAAGATAGGGTTTAGCTTTTTGTTTTGGGTTAAGCACCCCGTTTATCTGGTAACTAATAGCCTTAACCATTGGCATGTAGTCTTTTGTTCAGAAGTAAACACCAAGGTTTGATATATCTGCATCATTTCTCATCTCATGCACTTTATTTTTTTGAGGGAGGACCATAATCTGAGACTTGACTTAAACCAGTAACCTTAATTTATGTAATGACTTCTGAGGTTCAATTTGGCTACCTGGCTTTGTGGTGTGTTTGGGTAGAGGGATGCTAGAATAAATCAGACAAAGCACAGTGGCCTCAGATTCTTGTTAGTGTAGGTGCAGTGCCCTGCTCTCCTCAGAGAAGCCCTGGATTGTAATTGTTTCCCCGATAATGGAGCCATGTGCCGCCCGCCCGCCCCTTCTCACCACCCCAGACAGTTTACAGAGAGTGAACTCTATCAGTGAGGGAAGTACATTTTTCAGTGATTTTGGCAACAGCACAGATCGAGAGTAGCTAACCACATCTTTATTGGAGGCTTGTATTTTCCCTGGTAAATTCACCTTGTATACCCAAGTGCTGCTGGATAAAGGAGTGTTTACTTTTTTTATTGCCTCTGGACAAACTTGTCTGGATAATTTTTCAGTATATCAGTGTCGCCTATACCTCTGTAAGTGGAATGTTCACTCTAACTCACTTTTTTGTTTTAGTAGTTGGAAACTGAAATTAAGCTTATTGCTATGTAGAGTATTGAAATCCCAAACTGGCACAGGCCATTCTGTAGGGTATTTCTTAATATAATCAGCTTCTGAAATTTATGTTTTGATTAGCGCCTTTCAGTTGCTGATATTTAATCTGCTAGTTCACACCTTTCCCTTTCTTGAAACATAACTCTTACATAATTCCTCTTTTTAAATTTTTCTATGACTAGTAAAGAAAATACATTTATATTTACATATTTTACATGCAGCCTTTATTTAGGTTCAAAGAACCAGGTAGGTTTAGCTTGTGTTGCAGCTTAAATGTTATTTATTCATCTGTGTTTGTTTCCTTAATATCCTTAATTAAAGATTTAAGGTTACTCATTCTGTGAGTATGTTTTAACTTTTATCATTTTCCAGTGTAGGTTGGGTAGGCATGTCTGAGAACATATATGTGACAAAGAGTTTCACATTCCATGATAACAAAGTTTAAAGTAAGTTTTATAGAAAGCACAAAACCACGTTCCCTCATGTGTGTAACTCCACGTGTGGAAAGCACAAGGCTAACAGTACTCTCAGTATCCCACAAGTGCCCGGCATAAGAAGCCCGCCATGGGTCCTCTCCAGAGTTGTTGGGATGAGCACCACAGTGCTGCAAGCCCTGGACAGTGAGAGGTACCTGAATCAGGGGTCCTCAGTCATAAGAGAGTCAGTGTCCTAGTCTGAGGGCCTGTGTCCTGCTTTGGTGGAGGAGAGAATTCCAGTGTCAGGACTGCTGCAGTTGTACTGGGGGGTTACCAGCTAAAACGGGGCCTGTGGGCCCTTCCCTATGATTGAACTGGAGAAACAGGAACAGACTTGTAGGTTTCTGGTGGGTGGAACATTTTGACAGACTTCTGCTTTAAGCTGTAGAGCCTTTGGGTTATTTTTTTTAATCATAAATCTGTAGGAAATTTTACCTCCTGTCAATAGCACCCTGAGAGCATGGAGAAATCTCACATTTTATTAGGGCAAATACTAATTTTTAATCTTCATGTAAGTTTAATAAGCCTAATGAAGGTATTTTTTCATATGCCTGACTACCTTCATTTTAATAGAGCAGAATTCGATCCAGGTGTCACAAGCATCAAACAAAGTAAGACATCTGCCAAATGAACTACTTTTTGCTTTTCACATTGATTGTAAGAGTCTAAAGGATTCTTTTGCCTGTTGTGTTACAAGACCAGGTTAGATGAAATCTATGAATATGCCTGCAAAAGAAGAAAAAATAATGTGTTTCTTTGCACTCGGCATTGCCCTTATTTTACTCCTCACTTTCTTCATTTGAATAGTTGGTCCCTGTTTATCGGCAATGAATAAATACATCTCTCTCTTGGATCTTGCCTATACATCAAAAGATAGGAAAACTCTCAGAATGGAGACAAGTGACTACCTTTTTCCCACTCTCCTCTGTTTCATATATTTATCTTAGGGATAGTCAACTTTAATAATAATGCGGAATAAAGATTCAAGCCGGTGTAGACTAATGGAACATGGTTTAGAAGATTTAGCCTGAGCACTTCGAGGGAGAGAGTATGGCCTACAGCAAAAAGCCAGCAGGTGTGTCCCTACAGCAGTTTTTAAGAATGTAGCACCTCAGGCTTTGGTGGAGTTGAGAGGAACGAGAAATACAGGGAAAAGGAGAGGTGTGAGGAACATCTTTGGCTTAGCCATGTGTGATAAGGCAAAGCAGTAATAACCTGTTAGTTCTATATATTATGTAGAATGTGCTCTGTACCTTTAAATTTTGTTTTTAAATCTACAATTGTTTTTAAGAACTTAAAGGATGCTTTTGAAGATGCCTTTGGCAGAATATCTTTCATCTCTAATTTCCATGAACGATTGCTTTATTTAGTCTAGGTGCATGTGGCTGTCGCGGTGTAAATACGTACAGTTAGAACTTTCTCATTTCACTGTGAGATCTCTTTTGAGTGGCAAACAGATCAGCTAGTCTTTTTTGCTCATGGACTTTTTTGTGGGGTTGTTAATATGCAAAAGCTTTATTATTTTCTTTTAAAATAATGAATATTACATTCGTGTCAGATAATGGTATGGAACCTGTTGCCCTGCTTCCCCCCACCAATATTGCTTCAGTTGGATTGCCAACAGAGTTCAGAAATGAAAGCGAGGATTGACCCGTTCTTTGCTTGAATGTCCCATTTCTGTTGCCTGGGCCTATGTTGGCAGTCACTTGTGAACTGTGCTATGTTTCTCAGTGCTGCTGCTGCTGCTGCTTTTTTTTTTTTTTTTTTTTGATAAGGTGGATATCAAAAATAGTTGCTGTGCAAAAGTTAGTAGTCTTCTTCAAGAAGAAAACCAATTCCTTTTCTAATATCCTGTGAAATTGCTTCATTCATTCCTTTATTTTTAAGCCAAATGTCAGCAGAGTACTGCTGCCTTCTATCTAGTAATTTTGATATGTAAGTATTAATGCATTTTTAACAGATGTCTACATTGAAAAATGTTTTTCCCAGTGTCCTGCCTCTTAATGCTTTGTTCACACGTTTTATGAGACCAGTCTGTGCACTGGGGTGTGTATTGTGTACATGGATTGTTTCGTCAGTTATGCATTGTAGACCAAATGTGATGTTAAATGAAGTTGTTGAGTTATTGGTGAGTTTTTTGAATTGTAAACTGATTTCCAGTGTACCCTTCATTGTCTGCAGCGTGTTTTTTTTTTTTTTTTTTCTTCTTTTTTAAGGTTTGACTTACCAAGTCCATCTCATTGTATAATGTTTTAGTCGCGAACAGAAAGTAGAATTTGGTATAAACCAGGTAACTTCCATATTGAAAGGAACACAACTGAAATTATAGATTTAGGATTGTTAACCATACATGACAATTCTAACTTGACTCTTCTATTGTATACAATCTGATTTTTTTAAATTGTAGACATGTATGATTTTGGTTTAATGTGTTTTTAAAAGTGTTATTGTTTTTAAAAAAATGAAGCAAATCTGCTAAAGACCTGTCAGTTTTCATTACTGACTCTGTAAAATACACTGTTCTTTGTGTACTGTGTGTTATTTTGCCAGCTGCTGCATTAGCCTTTAAAAGTATTTGGAAACTTAAGATGAACTACATTTCTTGCAAAGTATATTCCTTTCTGTGGTATTTTGTCCTGTAACTGAAGTATAGTAATTATTTTATGGAAACGTTAGCACTTCTGTACCAACTTTGAATAAAATGAAAAATTTACATTTCTGTGACTGAGTATTTTCAGTACGAACACACGCCCATCCTCAAGGTTGCGCCTCAGTTCCTTTTCTCTTGGCTCATGAAGAGTTCCAGTACATTTCCCCTACTGCTTATTGCTCTTCTTCACCTTGGTAAGCATGGACTTGCAAGTATTAACTGAGAATATAAATAAAGTAAAAATATGCTCAGTGTTTTCACTTCTGATTCTGAAATAATTGTAGGACAATTGTAAGGATAGTGTGAAGAACCCAGGAGTCGTTTTCATCCAGATTTATAGTAGTTAACATTTGGCCGCAGCTTCTTTGTCATTTCTCTCATCAGACACTTTTGTGAACCATTTGAAAACATAAGTTGCAGACCTCACTCCCCTTTACCCTCTTAAGTACTTGGGGGTATAGTTCTTAAAACAAGGACAGTTACCCATATAAGCATAAAATAATTATCAAAATCTGAAAACAGTGGTACAATATTTTAATCTAAAGCTTTTATTCAAATGTTACTCTGTTAAATGTCCTTTTATAGCAACTTTTATTTTTAAGTTTGGAAACCAGTTCATTCCATTTAGCTTTGATATCTATCTTTTTTAGTCTGAAATAGTTTCTCATCTGTTCTTTTTGTCTTTTGTAGTACTGATATTTTTGAAGTTTAGATGCCAGTCATTTTGTGAATTCCATGAGGGTTGTTCTCCTCATGACTTGACTCACTCTGCATTTTTGGTTACATTTTGACTACAACATAAGCAATAATAATAGGTCCACAAAGCCTCACACTGGGAGGTGTGTGATGTGTTGTCTCATTATTGTTGACATTAACTTTGATACTTGATTCAAGTGGTACCTACTGTGTCTCTCCACTATCTAGTAAACATCTTCCCTTTTGGTAATAAGTAAGTTGTGGGGGAGATAATTGAGTTTATCTCCCTGGCCTTCCCTGGTGGCACAAGAAGTTAAAGTGTCTTGTCTGCAATGCGGGAGACCTGGGTTTGATCCCTGGGTCAGGAAGATCCCCTTGAGAAGGAAATGGCAACCCACTCCAGTATTCTTGCCTGGAGAGTCCCATGGACAGAGAAGCCTGGTGGGCTACAGTCCATGGGGCTGCAAAGAGTTGGACACGACTGAGCAACTTAACTTTCACTTTCCCTGATAAACTCTAATTTGGGCTTCCCTGATAGCTCAGTTGGTAAAGAATTGCCTGCAGTGCAGGAGACCCCAGTTCAATTCCTGGGTTGGAAAGATTTGCTGGAGAGGGAATAGGCTTTCCACTCCAGTATTCTTGGGCTTCCCTTATGGCTCAGCTGGTAAAGAATCCGCCTGCAATGTGGGAGACCTGGATTTGATCCCTGAGTTGGGAACATCCCCTGGAGAAGGGAAAGGCTACCCACTTCAGTATTCTGGCCTGGAGAGTTCCATGGACTGTATAGACCATGGGGTTGCAAAAAGTTGGACATGACTGAGTGGCTTTCACAGAGTTCACATAAATAACTTAATATTTCTCATCAAACTAGCCCATAGTTTTAGCATCCATTGATAATTCTTGCCTGAGCAAGTTATTCCTGTGGTGGTGTAAAACAGTGATTTTTCTTTCTTTTTTCTTTTTTTAACTATACTGAAATCAAGAATTTCCTCTTCTCCCCGTTTATCTATCAGCTTGAACTCATGTACTGCCTTATTTAGTAGGTTATGATTCATTACTGTCATTGTTTTGCTCAGATGTTTCCAGATTTAGCTAGCAGGTGTCCCTTCAAGCCAGTTTGGGTTCTCTGTGGCATGTTCCGTTGTTTCTTGAGTACTTACTGGCTAAGTACTCAAGTACTGGCTAAGTACTTGCTAAGTACAAGTGGTAAAAGAATCTGCCTGACAATGCAGGAGACACAAATGTGGGTTCGTTCCCTGGGTTGGGAAGATCCCTTAGAGGAGGAAACGGCAACCCACTCCAGTATTCTTGCCTGGAGAATCCCATGGACAGGTGCCCGGAGAGCTGCAGTCCACGCCACGGAGTCACAGAGTCAGACATGACTGAGTGTGCATGATATCACCTCTTAACAGCTGTGTCTGTGCCCTCCAGTCCATGTATTTCTCTGTTTTATCCACTCCAGAGACTCAGCCTCCAAACATGCATCTAGGGGTCCAACTACTCCATAAACTTTGAAGCAGCTTTATTTTAGTTCCCGACTCACCCTCATTTTCAAAGGTGTACTCTGTGCTGCCGGTCCCCAGGTCTTGGGAATTCTACAGTGTAAGTATGGTTGACTCTTGGTTTTCCCCACTGGTGCTTATTCTCCACCTGTTTTCTTTTTCTTAAAATCGTACTGCTGTTTTCCCCTCCTCTCCCTCATTCTTGTAGAGTTGTGTGTTAACAGCAACACTGTTTCACAGGAGTTCTCATAGGTTTTCAAGAGGGGGTGAAATATGCTTCTTTTGAACCCTCCCAACTTGCTGGGGAATCCTGGTATCCACTCTTCATTTAGCTTTTGAAGCTTGAAATTTCAGGGCCTGTTGCCCATTTCTGCCTTATCCTAAAAGAATGTGTTGTCAACCAGAAGCACAGTGGGAACTGAGAAATTCTGCTTACCTTGGGAGTTAGACAACTTTTATATGTGACCTCCAAGTTTGAATGCAGTACTCCAGGGTAGATCCTGCTGATTTTAGACTGACAGGAAAAGGAAATAGAACAGAATGAGGTCTGTCATTAACTTTGGATTTTACTCCTTCTAGCTCTCATTTGAGATTTTATTGTCATGCCGTATAGCAGATTCTCTGTAAAACACTATTGTCTTTACACGGGGCTTGCTGACTCATGAACAGAAGTTTTGATAGGTGTTTGGAGTCTCAGTTTTGTTGTACTGTTCTCTGGTACACTCTAAGAGTCGAATGTTCACTGGTTTTATTGCATCCCAAGAATCTTCAGAAGTTTGGAGGCACCATTTTGAGTCTCCCACTGTGTCTTTATTTCCACCCTCCACCTGTTTGTTCCTAGTTCCTTGACTGTACATCTCTGATTTTGACTAACAAGATATGCTTAACTTTCTTATTCGTCTCTACCTTTATATACATGCATTATATATATAATGTGTAGGTGTATATATGTGTGTGTGTGCTGTTTGCCTTTTTGCAACGAAGATCTTATTTCTCCTTGAATTTTATTTCATTTTTTAGTTGAAGCCATTTTTCCATTCTAGTTGAATTAAGTACAGTTAGTAACTTCCGTCTGTCTTTCCACATACTCTCTGATGTACTTACTCATCAGATGTTGGTTGACTGCATCCTGTGCGCCAGGTTCTTTGGATCTCCAGCACCTGGTGGCGATGGGACAGAAAGCCACTTGGAGAGGCTTAGTTGGGGAAGAGGGTGTCCTAAATAATGGCACTCTTAAGGTACGTGTGGAGTGAGACACACACACAGGATTAGAGAAGGAGAGGCACACTTTTCCTTGGAAGTAGCTGACTCTTGAAGGGTATTTTGAGTTTTTGAATTCCTTTGTGCTTTTAAGCCCTTTCTCTTTTCTTTAGAGCAATGTAGTCCTGTAGGAACCTTCCTCCCACTGCTTGAATTAAGCACCCCTGCAGGATAGACATAGTTTGGGTCTGTTGTTCACCAAGATAACACAAATCTGACTCTCTTGCCAAAGCCCACGTTTCTGCCTCTTCTCGAGGCATATTTTAAAAAAATTTCCCTTAAACCAGTTGGCTGATATTTTTGCTAAACCCATACATACAGTGACACTTAGAAGATTCACAGAAGCTAAACTGACTCTGCTGATAACCCTTGTTCTCTACTATCAAAGCCCTTTGCCGATTCTTATCTCCCTGGTCTCCCTGTCATTCCAGTGCTGCGTCCCCTCCTGCGCCCTGAACGGGTTGAAATATAAGGCGAAGGCCGTGCACTGAATTGTGCATGAAGGAGAGCAGTCAGTAAGCCAGGTGCCGCTCCGTGCTGTCCACCTGATGCCTGCTCTCACTATCAGTTTCATGAGCTGTGGCATTTCATCTGCTTGCTGCCATGGTAACCAGGACTCCTGCCAGTCTTCTTGATTCCCATCTTTTATTCATCTGTAAGTGCGTCTGGAGGGGGAATGAGGAGGACCGAAATGGAAATCCCCCAGTTTTAAAAGGATTGTGGGTTTTGAGTGTTCTCAGAATAGCAAACACGGATACTTCAATTTTGGCATTTTCCCACCTTTTCAGGTAGTATTAACCACAAGTAGTCACCTATTAAAATTGTCATTTCACATTCAGGGAGGGCTCCATTATTACTGTGAGAAAAGTGGAGCTTTTATACTACTTAAAGGTGGAGGAGAGCATTGCTGAAAATCCTTTGTTAACTATAGTTCAGCTAGGATCTTTCATCTTTGGAGTGATGAGAAGCCAGCCAACTTGCTACTAGAATGTCATTCTCACCTTTGTTCACACGTGGGCCACTCTGAAGAATTGCAATGCCCAAGGTTTTTGAATCCCCAGTCTAACTGAATCAGCATATCTGAGGGTGAAACGGAGTGCCCTTGAAAGACTCCCCAGATGATTCTAATGAGATCTAGAGCAATGCCTTGGGGATTCCGCCCTTTTCCTTTGATTTACCC
Organism: Tragelaphus eurycerus; assembly: GCA_935064755.1. Classification (NCBI taxonomy): domain Eukaryota; kingdom Metazoa; phylum Chordata; class Mammalia; order Artiodactyla; family Bovidae; genus Tragelaphus; species Tragelaphus eurycerus. The sequence continues at coordinate 47,336,066 of CAKXYN010000009.1, forward strand.
AAATCACAAAGGCAGTGGTTGGTTATGGGCAAACGAGCCCCTACTTGGGCCCTAAGTGACCTCTGAATGACATTCTTTTTTGAGTTGAGACCTTGGACACAAATAGGTTTATTAAGGAACAAAAACTACATTGCGGTTGAACTACTCATGTTGCCTGATGAGTGAAAAGAAAAGTGCTAGTTGCTTAATCGTGTCCGACTCTCTATGACCCCATGGGCTGGAGCCCGCCAGGCTCTGTTTGGATTCTCCAGGCAGGAATTCTGGAGTAGGTATCTATTCTCTTCTCCAGGGGATCTTCTCAACCCAGGGATCGAACTTGGGTCTCCTGCATAACAGGCAGATTTCTTTACCATCAGAGACACCAGGGAAGCCCATGTTTACTGATAACCCAGTCACATAAATAGCCAGCAACTAGTCATTTCATGTGTTTCGCTCAGTCGTGTACAACTCTTTGCAACCCCATGGACTGTAGCCCACAAGGTTCCTCTGTCCATGGGATTCTCCAGGCAGGAATATTGGAGTGGGTAGCCATTCTCTGGCTCTCTTGTAATCGTGGGTTCCTTCTTGCTCGTTCTTTAAATTTATTCATTTATAACCTTTGACACCAATGCCAGTATTGATGTCTCTGCACAGACTAGCTGCAGGGGTCCTTTGGACGCCCATTGCATTTAAGATAAGTCCAGTTTGTGATTTAAAGGCGTGGTGCCAATCTTGCAGCTAACCCTTTTATACCTGCACGTTTGACCGTGCTGTGGACCGTGACCCGACTTTACTATTTGCACTCTGCTGTCGGCACAGTGTTCATCTGTGCTGAACTTGGCAGTCATTGGACACTGACCACTCTGATTTTTTTTTCTTCCATTCTTCCCTGGGTTCTTTCTATTTTCCTCATATCGTCCAAAGAATACATTTTGGTGTTAGCTTTCCCAGATCCTCAAAAATCTCAGTCCTGGCTGCCTGGCCGTAGAATGGGCAGCTTGTCTTAAGTGCTCTCATTCTCTTGCTTTCCTTGGCTGTTGTGTTTTTCAAGGCCACACTTGGCCTTCCCCATTGCATCTCTTCAGTCTGCCCTGATTCTAGACTCAGAGATCTCAGGGATCCAGTTTTCCCTCTCATTCCCCAAAGAGGGAGCAGCCAGTTGCAAGCACTTGTGATGCTTGAAGTACAGTTTGCAAGACTCTTCCAGTAAACCCGGAAAAGCTATCTGTACCACCTTGATTGTTAAAATATTTAAAATGTGTATGGATATGGAGTCGGTGGAGTTCCCAGTGTTGAGGAATAGTTTCAAGGCTTTGACACAGAATTCACAAACTATAGCATCTAAGAAGATAGCAGTTGACATAGGCTTAGGGGAAGAAATTCTTCTTAAAACTGAATTTGCCCTTCACCCCCACCCTAAAAGTTTGTTTTTAAAACACCTTTTCATTTTCATTTTAAAATAAATTAGGTAATATAATGAAATATAAAAAGAAGAGACTGGAATACTCTCATCTTACTACTGAAGGAAAACTAATACAGTTTAGGTGTATATTCATCCAGAAGCTATATATGTATATTTTAGTACTTTTTTCTTCCGGAAGAAGCTGTGTATTGACCCTGCATGCTGATTTTTTTCTTTATTTTATTAAAATGTTTTTATGTCAGTATTTAAGGGTATTAGGGTCAGCACTTTTTTAATGGCTGCATAGTACTTGTTCAATCAGTGAAAATAACTTATTGAACCAAACTCCTATTAATGGACAATTATGTTTTCATCTATTCACTGTCTTAATAATTTTGTGGTATTTTGGTAGCTAAATTCTTGTGCATGGGTATCGTAGTTTTCTTAGAGTAATTTCCTAGGAGTGACTGTAGGATTGAAGGTGTACATAATTTAAACTAATATATATTGCCAAATGGCCCTCCAGAAGGTTTATGTTTTTACCAAAAGTGTGTTCAAAGAAGCTGAAGTCTTAAGTGTTCTAGGCCAAAAATAGCCATGAGTGGAAAAAAGCAAGGCTTCCACCTGTACTGAGTAAAGTGCCCACGTGGATTCCGTCCCAAATGCAGATTCCATCAGAAGCTGCTGCTTGTTGAACTGTGATCCCACTCATGCTCTGAGAGGACCCTAGCTACCTCTCCACCCACGTCTTGAAGAGGTGCTCAGCCATCAGAGTCTGGCTGAAGTCTGCCAGCTCTAACTGTGCCCCGCCAGAAGTGTTTCCCCTCCCCTTTTGTTAGTTACGCATGTGTGTCTGCATGTCCCCCTCACAGCCCTCTGAAGGGCGGGGGCTCTGTGTCTCTTATCCTGTGGCATTTCTTTTGGAGGTGGATTACATCACCAGATGGTCAACACCGAAATCAGATCGATTATATTCTTTGCAGCCAAAGATGGAGAAGCTCTATACAATCAGCAAAAACAAGACCAGGAGCTGACTGTGGCTCAGACCATGAACTCCTTATTGCCAAATTCAGACTTAAATTGAAGAAAGTAGGGAAAATCCCTAGACCATTCAGGTATGACCTAAATCAAATCCCTTATGATTGTACAGTGGAAGTGAGAAATAGATTTAAGGGCCTAGATCTGATAGATAGAGTGCCTGATGAACTATGGAATGAGGTTCGTGAAATTGTACAGGAGACAGGGATCAAGACCATCCCCATGGAAAAGAAATGCAAAAAAGCAAAATGGCTGTCTGGGGAGGCCTTGCAGATAGCTGCGAAAAGAAGAGAAGTGAAAAGCAAAGGAGAAAAGGAAAGATATAAAGATCTGAATGCAGAGTTCCAAAGAATAGCAAGAAGAGATAAGAAAGCCTTCTTCAGCGATCAATGCAAAGAAATAGAGGAAAACAACAGAATGGGAAAGACTAAGGATCTATTCAAGAAAATCAGAGATACCAAAGGAACATTTCATGCAAAGATGGGCTCGATAAAGGACAGAAATGGTATGGACCTAACGGAAGCAGAAGATATTAAGAAGAGGTGGCAAGAATACACAGAAGAACTGTACAAAAAAGAGTTTCACGACCCAGATAATCATGATGGTGTGATCACTGACCTAGAGCCAGACATCCTGGAATGTGAAGTCAAGTGGGCCTTAGAAAGCATCACTATGAACAAAGCTAGTGGAGGTGATGGGATTCCAGTGGAGCTATTCCAAATCCGGAAAGATGATGCTGTGAAAGTGCTGCACTCAATATGCCAGCAAATTTGGAAAACTCAGCAGTGGCCACAAGATTGGAAAAGGTCAGTTTTCATCCCAATCCCAAAGAAAGGCAATGCCAAAGAGTGCTCAAACTACCGCACAATTGCACTCATCTCACACGCTAGTAAAGTAATGCTCAAAATTCTCCAAGCCAGGCTTCAGCAATATGTGAACCGTGAACTTCCTGATGTTCAAGCTGGTTTTAGAAAAGGCAGAGGAACCAGAGATCAAATTGCCAACATCCGCTGGATCATGGAAAAAGCAAGAGAGTTCCAGAAAAACATCTATTTCTGCTTTATTGACTATGCCAAAGCCTTTGACTGTGTAGATCACAATAAACTGTGGAAAATTCTGAGAGAGATGGGAATACCAGACCACCTGATCTGCCTCTTGAGAAATCTGTATGCAGGTCAGGAAGCAACAGTTAGAACTGGTCATGGAACAACAGACTGGTTCCAAATAGGAAAAGGAGTACGTCAAGGCTGTATATTGTCACCATGTTTATTTAACTTATATGCAGAGTACATCATGAGAAATGCTGGACTGGAAGAAACACAAGCTGGAATCAAGATTGCCGGGAGAAATATCAATAACCTCAGATATGCAGATGACACCACCCTTATGGCAGAAAGTGAAGAGGAACTCAAAAGCCTCTTGATGAAAGTGAAAGTGGAGAGTGAAAAGGTTGGCTTAAAGCTCAACATTCAGAAAACGAAGATCATGGCATCTGGTCCCATCACTACATGGGAAATAGATGGAGAAACAGTGGAAACAGTGTCAGACTTTATTTTTCTGGGCTCCAAAATCACTGCAGATGGTGACTGCAGCCATGAAATTAAAAGACGCTTACTCCTTGGAAGGAAAGTTATGACCAACCTAGCTAGCATATTCAAAAGCAGAGACATCACTTTGCCAACAAAGGTTCGCCTAGTCAAGGCTGTGGTCTTTCCTGTGGTCATGTATGGATGTGAGAGCTGGACTGTGAAGAAGGCTGAGCGCCGAAGAATTGATGCTTTTGAACTGTGGTGTCGGAGAAGACTCTTGAGAGTCCCTTGGACTGCAAGGAGATCCAACCAGTCCATTCTGAAGGAGATCAGCCCTGGGATTTCTTTGGAAGGAATGATGCTAAAGCTGAAACTCCAGTATTTTGGCCACCTCATGCGAAGAGTTGACTCATTGGAGAAGACTCTGATGCTGGGAGGGACTGGGGGCAGGAGGAGAAGGGGACGACAGAGGATGAGATGGCTGGATGGCATCACTGACTCGATGGATGTGAGTCTGAGTGACCTCCGAGAGCTGGTGATGGATAGGGAGGCCTGGTGTGCTGCAGTTCATGGGGTCGCAAAGAGTCGGACATGACTGAGCGACTGATCTGATCTGATGTACCTGATGAGAGACTTGGAAATCCTTGTCCTGAGGGAGACACTTGGAGAGGAATGTGGGTGGGTAAATATGAGGTTGAACCTTAGGAAATAGTCACTATTTGGACTGCTTGATCCTCCCCAAATGGCAGTTTCACAAGGTTCAATCTGTATTTCTGATACCCACAGAGTGTTGTATGTATGGGAGATCTATCCAGTTTATTGTCACTCCATTTCCAAATGTGAATGTCTGCACCTTCTCTCTTACAGCTGATTTATGCCATTAAGATTATTTTAAAGTTGTTCCCCAGTAGAGATTTCTAGGTGTTCCCCCCCACAATAATTGTTTCCCATAAAAGATGATTATGTAAAACATTGAATCTCATAATCATGAAGGCTTTTTCACTTAGCACATTCTTCAGCAGTTCTTAGGGCGCTTTTGCTTTAATGGCTAAATGACCACTTGGAATGTCTGAACTGTGAATGTATTTAACAATATTTTAAAATATTGAGGTATTTTCGGTTTTGTGAAGAACACAGCGAGGCATATAAAAAGAAATAGTTTTTCACAGCATTACAGTATTTGTTACTTTCCTGCTACACTTGATGTGTTTTGGTTCCCGTCTCTTCTCCCATCCTCTCCTCTGCCTTTTAAAGTCTGTTGAGTCTTTTGTTCATAGTTATTTTACATTTTTAAAAAATGGTCTATTAAATATGATTCATGGACAAAGTAGTAGAGCAGTTAAGATCTCTAAAGTGTTTTCTTTGACCTTTAAAAGTTCTCTAAGAGTTACTTTTCTAACCACTTTAACCTACAAGTTATATAGTATATAATAGTCCATTATAGATAAGTATAATCATGTTCCAGCATGTATTTATATATCTTTACATTAAAAAAATTTTTTTTTAGTGTTTACATTTGTCCTTACTGAATTTTATTCAGATTTTTAAAATAGCTTCTGTACTTAACAGTATTAATCCTTAATTACTGGGAGGACTGCAGCTCTTGATTCAGTAAATTGTGGGACAAAGAGATTTTCTTGAGTCATAAAAAATATCTGATGAAACAGTTCCCATGGACTCATACCCAGAGTCGGGCTCTGTGGACGCTAGGCAGGGCTGGAGGTAAGTGGTGTCTGCTCTCTTTTCTAACCCAGGATTGCCAGTGACAGAGCTTCCTTGGAACCTGGTTCTTCTGTTGGAAGGTGCTCACAGATTTTGTTTTTCCAACTGTTGTGAGAATCTCAATGCAGAATTTCCAGGCACAAGTCTCTCTATTTGGAAATGTAAATTTCAAGGAAATTATTTTAAGGAGACAAACCTTGGAATTAAGGTGCAGCAAAGATAGGGAAAGGCTTTTACATTTACATTTTCACAGGTTTTGCCAGTTTTCTGACTTGGCTCTGCCTTCCCTAAATCCTCCTTGCTCCCAGGAATTGGGCTATTCTTTGTAGAGAAAGGTGAGATATGAGTGGGTGCTGTATGCCATTAAATATTGTGAATTCCTTGGGATTTCTCTGGTGGTCCAGTGGCTAAGACTCCACTCTCCCGGTGCAGAGCGTCCAGGTTCCACTCCTGGTCAGGGAACTAGATCCCACATGCTTCCACTAAGACCTGGTGCAGCAAAATAAATAAATGTTTAAAAAAAATATTGTGTATTCTGTATGGTTTTCTGGTGGGACGTGAGGGTGTTGTAGTGATAGCTGCGTATACCACTGATTCAAAGCCGTGTTTGCTGCAGAGTCTAATTTTGAGATAGTTTTGTTGACAGGCTCCTCTTTTGGGATGAAAATATGTTCAGTTAAACACTGGCCATTGACTGATGGTGCTGCTCATGGTACTCCCGTGAACTCTTAGCTTAAATAACGCTGCTGATGGCAAGTGGAGGTGCTCTTCCTATGTTTTCCTCGTCTCCTTTCTCTTTGTTTATTATAGCAGCTTTGCCCATCAGAGTCTTTAGAGCTGCAGGTTTCAAATTGTGATCTGAGGAGCCTTGGGCTTCCCAGGGACCTTTTCAGGGGATCGGTGCAAAGACAACAGTGGATAAAACAGCTGTTGCCTTAGTATAAATCTAGGCACCACCAGACATTCGTAGTCAATGTATTCCTGACCACCATGCAACTGGAGTGTTTTTAAAAATGCCATTTTACTTCCTAGTGTCCTTCAGAATGATTAGTGGTGCCAGAGTAGTATTGGAATTTAATCTCAGCAGGGGCTTTAGGGGGCTTCCCAGGTGACAACAGCGCTAGAGAGTCAGCCAGGCGATGCAGGAGATGCAGGTTCCATCCCTGGGTCAGGAAGATCCCCTGGAAGAGGAAATGACAACCCACTCCAGGATTCCTGCCTGGGACAGGTCTAACCTTCCACCTGGTTCAAGGAGTGATCTGATGGTCACCTGATGTCTTTTCATCTTGAGTGATGGGTAGGTCAGTGCTTCACAAGGCAGCCTGTTTCACTTTCATGTAGCTGTAATTTTCAGAAATGTGTTCTTGTTTATACATCAAGGCTGTAATTTTCAGAAATATGTTTTTGTTATACATCAAGGCTCTGTTTCTCTGTAATTTTTATCTTTTGATTCCAGTCTAAGTCTTAGGGCCCAATCAAAACATGTCTATCTTTTACATAGTAGCCCTATAAATATTTGAAGTTTCTCCCTAAGTCGTCTTCGGTAGGCTGAACACCAGTAGTTCCAGTAATTAATAATAGTTCAAAATTTTAACTTAAGTTTTAATTTTGTCTAGGATGAACTTTCTTTTTAAAGTATTGTTTAGTGTAAATTTTTTGGATAATACTGTATCTTACCAGCAGATTATTAGAACAGTCCAAGTTTAACATTTATGATTATGTACATGTGAACTTTCTATTCCTGAAGTACATGAGCTATTTAGTTTCACTTGTATTAAATGAATTCTGGTTCCTTTAAACTGTAGTATTAGTGTTAGCAGCACTTTGGCATACATGAGACAGGTGCAGAAAACACCCACACTGAAATGTTGCTTCGGTGTTACAGTTACTGCCCTGACAGTGAGCTGTGTTTCGGTGTTACAGTCACTGCCCTGACAGTGAGCTGTGTTGTATGTGAAAGGCGGCTTCAGACTGTATAGAGAAAAGAGGAAACTTCATGTTCCTCCGTGGTAAAACTGGGAATAGGTAAGCGAGAGGCCCCCTTGGGAGGAGGTGCGGTAGTTTATTTAACAGCCTGTTTCTAGCACTTCACTTCTTCTAGCGCCTGTTCTAGTGATATGGACTGTTGTAACACCTCATGTGCAGGATGGACAAATGTGCATGCTCTCCTGAATCTCACGTTGCTGTATTGAATCAATGAGTGAAGTGAGTGATAGTCACTCAGTCGTGTCCTACTCTTTGCTACCCCGTGGACTGTAGCCTGCCAGGCTCCATGGGGTTCTCTAGGCAAGAAGGAGAACGACATAAAGAGTCTGGGATTGGGAGGGGCACCTCTGGATGATAGGGTATCAGAAGGAGGAACACTGGGAGAAAAGACTTGGTAAAAACACACACACACACACACACACACACACACACACACACACACGGCACCTCTGGATGATAGGGTATCAGAAGGAGGAACACTGGGAGAAAAGACTTGGTAAACACACACACACACACACACACAACTTTTATGTGCCGCCAGGATATTTTAAGAATTGTGGCATAAGTATTGTTTGTGTGAAACTCAACAAGAGACAGAAAAGTGGTTGAGAGCCACTGACTTAGCACCTGAGGAAACTGAAGCACAGCTTTACAATGGATAGATTTTAATAATTTATCCAGAGTTGCATAGCATTAGTGAAGGAATTGTGACTGGAATTCAGTTTTTCTAGTTCCCATTCACATTCATTCACTGTTTCTTTTCCATATTTTTTTTTCTCAAGTGAACGTTTTTGGCTTCCCAATCTGTGCCGTAACAGAACTGTGTTTCATTGACATATGGTGGGTTGGAGGAAAGTCTTAAGGAGCTGCTTTACAGATAGGGTGAGAGAAGCTCGCAAGAAGCACGTGCGCACAACCTCTCTTAGAATAGTTGGAATTAAAGGGTTCAGAAGCCTTGTAAATGAGAATTACGCCAGCAAGGTCCTGTGCTTCCTATAGACATATGGTTTGTTTTTTTTTTTTTTAAACAAATTGAACATTGTGCTTTGTTGAACAGAACTTTTTTTTTTTTTTTTTTTTAAGAATCCTAACATTTTTATTTTAATAGCCTTCTGAGTTTCACCAAATGAGGAAAGTTGGATGCCTGGGCTCATGGGTTGATTAGATAAGGAGCCGGTGGATGGAGAGTGGTGGATTTTGCAGAAACCCATCTGCATTCCGGCGTGCTTGTGCAGTGAGGCTGATGTCCCTCAGCGTGTTGGTGCCCAGTGTGTCCACCTGAGGACCCGTCCTGGGGGGTCTGGAGCTCAGCGGCCCAGGCTCACCATACTGGCTGCTGCACATTTTAGGGAGAGGGGGTTGAGGTCTTGCCCACTTCCCCTCAACCCAGTAGCACAGTGGAGCAGAGGTCAGCCAGATCAGTTTCCACTTTGCAGGTCGTACAGCCCCAGCTGTAACTTCGTCTGCTTTTAGCGTGAAAGCAGCCATGGACACTATGTAAAATGCCTGAGCTGGCTGTGCACCACGAAACCTTTATTTGCAGTTCTGGCGTGCTAAGATTTGGCCCTCAGGCCCAGACTTTGAGTTGATGAGGCAGGTATATAGGACAAATTGAGCAACTCTCTTCACAAACAAGAAGGCTTTTAACCCCTCCTTTGTCTTTTTTTTTTTTTTTAACTTTTGGTAACATGAATTACAGTGAAATGAATGTGGCCATTCAAGCAGTCTGCCATTTGGCCATTTGACCTTGACGTGCCAAAGTTAGAGTGTGTTTCGATGTTTTCCCGAGCTACATTCTTGTTAGGTAGCCTTTCCCCTTTTTTGGACAGAAGAAAATCTTTGATTTTACAAGCTCTTACTTCAGAAGAGGTGCTCCATGTTTCATAGTGTAAACTCTTCAGTCGGAATTTAAACAAGGCAAGAGACATTGAGATATATTCCTTTCTAATCAGGCAAAGCTGAATTAAAATTTATGATTTGAGGAGCTAGTCAGAAGACTGTAATTAGAGTGTGTGTGTGTGTGTGTTTCCCTTATTCGTTCTTAATTTGTATATACTGTTCATCTGTCTTATCATAAGTTAATTGATGTAATACCAAGTCAAGAAATAGCATTTTTAATGAAATGAAATATTCCCCTCCTGTTAGATATGAAGTTTCTGCAGAACATGGAAATGTCTGTGAACTAATGAAATGTGAGAAGAATTTAGGCTCCACTTGATTAGAGCTATACAAAAATGTCTATGGAGAAATTGCTGTAGATTTTTACCCAGTGTTAATACAAGCAGATTTTGCCCCCCCCCCCCCCGGCCTTTTTTTCCAGGAAATTCGTTTATCATAAGGTTGGTTAAATGTGTAAATACACATAATTTTCATTAGTAGGAATTAAAAAAAAATCCCTAGTGGGCTACAATACAAAATTCAAGTAGAAATTTTATTTCTAAACCTTGAACTAACACTTAGTTCATTCACAGCATTTTAGCAGTGTTTGTCAGAAAGAAATTACATAGGTACGTGGTGGGTTTTCTTCAGGTTGTACACTTTAAACTTTTTCTGCAGTTTTCTTTTCATTTGATCCAAAACAAGCCTCCGGAAGGTAGCCTTTTCTGAAGTTCACTCCTGCATTTCAAGATTTCTTTGCTTGCGTTCCTTCAGTCACGTCCGACTGTCACATTCCTCTGACCTTATTCCCTGACTCAGCTTTTTCAGTGTTCCTTTTCTTCCCATCAGGCACTTCCAGTTGTTACTGGCCACATGGTGTCTAAGTCATGACATCTCTCAAAGGCCCAATTGCCAAATCTGTAAACCTTCTTTGCTCCCTTTTTTTTTGGTCCTGATGAAAATTAAATATATGTAACAGTGAAACACTAGACCAGGTCATGTAGCAGTTATGCAACATATTGTGTTGGCAATGTGTGAAAACATCCATCTTGTTACCCTTTGGCTGGTCCATTCCCCTTTAACTGCTGACTTACTCGTTGTTTTCCCTCCTCAGACACTGCTCAGATTTGTCTGCCCCTCATACTCTGGTGTTTCCTCTTTCAGTCACATCTCTACCTTGGCAGTCCAGCTTTCGGCAAGACTGTTGCGTGACCATGTGGCCCCCGCGCTGTGGCCTTCCCTTCTCCATGCTGTTTCCCTGGCAGCTGCCTGTTCCCTTAGTTTCTGTGATAGAGCTGGTCTGGTTTTCCTGTTGCTCTTTGCTTCTCTCACTTGGAGTCCTTGTCTTAGCCCCCGAGTGTCTGTGCTTCCCGAGGCTCTCTTGGTCTCTCCTACTCACCCCATACCTTCTCTTGTGCCCTCCCTGCTCCCGGGTCTCAGGTAGCCCTTCTTTGCTGACAACGCTGAAACATAACCCTATAGCCTGCCCTGTGGTTTTTAGCTGAATGCTCGCATCTTGAGAGGTCAGCTGTTCCCTTAGCTGTTAACAGTAACCCCGTTCTCCCAGCTACCATGTCTGGGGCCTCTCTTTGGCCTCATCTCTCCCCCATTTTCCACCTTCCTTTATTTAGTTGTCTTCTTAAGTTTACCCCTGTGAAGTGTCTCTTCTTCCAAAAGTTTTTGGTAATATACATATGCATAGAAACCTGAAAAAAATTCACCACAGTGTTGAAAATCTTTTATCTCTGGATGATGGAGTTTCTTATCATTTCAATTTTGGGTCTCGGTCACAGATCTTAGTTGTTTCTGTACTTGGACGCAGCCAGCAGTCTTCGCCTTTCAGCCCTCCCTCGTCCTGAACCTTGGTCCGCTGGGGTTCCGAGCTGACTCTTGTTCCTTTCTGTCTCTGCTCCTTTCCTCAGTGCCCGCATGGTGTGCTCCCGTGTCCCCCATGGCCATTTCTCAGGGCTCCTGTCTAGACCTCCTTCCTCAGTGGAGCCCTTCTCCCAGCCGAGTGTGTCTTCTCTTTTCACGAGCTCTTTGGCCCCCGTGTCACTTTCTGCCTCCTGCCCTTTGGTCTTCTTAATGTGGGTTTTTGGTGTTCACGTCTTCATTAGATTGTAAGCTCCATGCGGGCAGAGATTGGGTCTTACTCATCCTTTTCCCGTGTTGGTTTACAGTCTCTTACTTTTTCTTTGGGAGACAGCCCCTTTCCCCACTGACTGTTTATGGTTCTGGTGGGACAGCCAGTTCAAGTGTCCTGCCGAGAGGATGCCCTTTCCCTGCAGTTTGAATATTGAGTCCTGGGCTGCAAGGACTGGCAGTGACTGGTGCTGACTCACCCTGGCCAAGGTGCTCTGAAGAAGCCACTGGTTAGCCCCTGCCTCCTAGACCCCTGGAGCTGCTGTGGTCCCTGAACTCTCCGAGGCCTGCCTCTCCAGATTTTCCTCCGTATCTGTGAGCTATTCGTATCCTTACAATAATGTATCTTTCTCTCTCTCTTTCTTTTTTTTTTTTTTTAAAAAACTTTAAATTAGCCAGAAATAGTTTCTGTTGATTTTACCCAAAGATCCCTTCCAATAGAGCTGTTGTGATCGGAACTGACCAGACTTTAATCATTCTGCGTCTTACACTGATTTTCATGTGTTTTTTTTCCCTTCTTCTTCTTCTTTTTAAAAACCAAAACAAAACCCAGCCTGAGACCGCTGCGGCCTTGAAGCGGACGCTGGAAGCCCTGATGGACAGAGGGGCAGTGGTGAGGAGCCTGGAGAACCTGGGTGAGCGCATGCTTCCCTATAAGATGTCGGCCCACAGTCAGCGGCACACCAGGGGAGGGTAAGTCCTCCACGGGTCATAGACCCGTGCCTGACGCTGTCAGGAGCGCCGTGGAGCTCGTCTCAGAGGTGACGAGGCGCTCACAGGCTCACCCCGCTGTGCCAGGTGGCGTGCAGGTTGTGCACCCCAGCATGTTCTGTTGCAAGTGGGATGCATGCATGCTCACCCACAGTGAACTAACCAGAGCCCTAAAAGGGGCCATGCCAGGGAAAAGACGTTCATAAGCTTCTGATTGTGGGAATCCTTTGTTGTCAGTGTAAACACTGTCTTCCCCTGATAGTTCCTTAACTTTTGTCTTTAAAACACCTCATTGAGCAACCTGCTGTCCACCTACTCACCGCTTCCTTTGTAATTACTAAGATTGCAGATACCAAGCAAGATGCGCTTCTTAATACCCAAGTATATAACCAGAGCTTAAAATTCCCAAAATAAGAATGGTTTTACCTACTCCAACCAATTTTAATCACAGTATTTTGTAATGGGTTTTTTTTTTTCCATATAGTATATAGCAAGTTCCTCAAACATGTCAAGGGTTCGATTTTGTAGCAGTAACTGTCTTGTAAAAATGCTCTGAGGTCAGTTTGTTTGTTAGGTTGGTTTGATGAGTCTCTAAAGTTGTGCCCCTGGTTTCTGTTTGGAGGAGGAATCTTACGTTGTTGTGTTTCCTAGAAGTAGGTTAATGGAGACATGGGAATCAGTTTTTGGCTTTGCTGGGAAAGCCCAGGACTAGACCTGATTCTGGCTCTCCCAGCTGTGTGGCCTAGACCAGTCCACTCATCTTCTCTGGAAGGAGCTCAGGTGGTCGTTCTCCCATCCGCTCTGCCACAGGGGTAGAACGAGATGACCTTGAAGGACATGCTCTGTGGGACACACTGCGTGTCATATGACACTGCCCTTAGTCACATGGGGCACGTGGCCTTGGGCAGGTGCGATGCGTGTGATGGGCCCAGGCGAAGTCGCATCTCACCCCGGGTGTTCTTCCTTGCCTGTAAACCTTCTGCCGAAGATGTGGCACGGACGGACGGCACGTGCCATCTTTTGATTGCTTCCCCTTGTTCTCTGCTAGTGTTCAGAACACCTCTGAAGAGCGTGCCCGAGGCGTTGCCAGGCAACAGGAAATGCACGGTGGCTTATTCCTCTCCACCATCATAACAGCAGTGAGCGATGGAGATTGTGTGTGTGAATTTTTTTTTTTTTAGCTTAACCGAAAAGGAGTTTGGTCTTAATAGCCAGGCTATGAATCCTTTTGCCAACTGCCCACCCACCCCCCCCCCCCACTTTTTTTTTTTAAGAGAAGCTGATAAAACTTGGCCAAGACTTATTAGCGAGGTTCTGTGGTGAGAGGTACTGAACAGGGAGAGAAGCCAGTTTCCTCCTCATTTACTTGCAGGAATGTACAGTAGGAATGCTTTCCTCCGACTCCTTTCCACGTAGAGGATTCTGACCTTGTTGAGGAGGGCATGGCAACCCACTCCACTATTCTTGCCTGGAGAGTCCCCATGGACAGAGGAGCCTGACGGGCTAGAGTCCATGGGGTCGCAAAGAGTCTTAAAAGACTGAGCAGCTAAGCACAGCACAAACCCCTTTTCATGTAGAGGATTCTGACCTTGTTGAGGGCTGGTGCAGCCAGCCTCCTAGAATTTGTGTTTCTCAGGGTGCTGCGGAGCGCACTCTGAGAACCACGGCACTGACTCCCTGTTTCCCGGCCTCTGCGTGCCGTGCTGGGGTAGGGGTGGTTCTCTGTCTCCTTCAAGGGTAGAATAAATTCAGCTCTGAAAAGAGCTCACCTGAAATTAAGCCAGAGCTGCTGACAACACTGGCTCCACATCCTGGGTTCCTGTCAAGGTGCCTGTGCCCCTCGAGGACTCTGTGGTCATTTACAGTTAAGGACTTTATTTCTGGGGGTGGGGGTTGAGGGTGGAGGTGTTTGTTTGTTTTCACTTTCAAACTCCTTAGGAAAGGAGAAGTAGCATCCTTAACGTGAGAACAGACCATGTCTGTTTCACATCTCCACAGAAAGGCGTTGCCCAGCACCAGTCGGGAGAAGGGGGGAGGTTCATGTTTTTTAAGCTTGCTGTGCTGAGGATAAAGCAGTATGTGCGGTTTAATTGTCTGAGGTAATATTTTCCAAAGTGTGGTCTCTGAAACTCTAGTGATACAGATACGCCCCACCAAAAGATGGAGGCTGTGTGTGATCAATCAGATGTGGGAAGCCTTAAAGAAAAGGGGGGGTGGGGGAGGCGGGGGCTTCAATGCTGGTCCAGTGGTTAAGACTCTGTGCCTCTAGCGCAAGGGGCGAGGGTTTGGTCCCTGGTCGGGGAACTAAGATTCCACATGTCACTAGGTTTGTTTGTTTGTTTAAAAAAAGATGGGAAACCTTGCATGATCTAATCCTCCTGGAGGTTGACAACATACCTTAGTGTATAAATGGCAAGAGTCCCCTTCGTAAGATGCCTCTGTTTGTCAGTTTTACTTGACCACGTTTCTTTTGTTTTTGTAACACTCGTTGATACTCTTCACAGTAGCTCTTGGTAATGAGATGGGGGCGGGGGGGTGGGGCTCGTGTAGTCTGGAGTCCCGGGTTGGAGATTTAGAATTGAGCGACGTGCCAGATGTCTGTAGTGGGGAGCTTCATTTCGGTCTGCTGTGCTCCATAGTCCTTGACCCCAGCGACACTTGTAGTGGGCATGGTGTTCACTTGGAGAGTTCTTTCTTTGCACTGGCATAGCCAGAGGAGGTGTTACAGACATGTGCTTAGCAGACTGTGTGCCAGGATATGTTAGGTACAGTCAAGACTCGCTTTTAGGATGTGGTTGAGAAGAGACAGAGCAGACTTGTTCATTACACATTTATCAGCATCAGAAGTTTTTCTCTCCAAACAGCCCTGGAGGCTGTGAAATGGATCTGTAATTTTCCTGGGGCCCTGTGGCGCAGTGGTAGGCAATCTGCCTGCCAGTGCAAGAGATGCAGGAGACACAGGTTTGATCCCTGGGTTGGGAAGATCTCCAGGAGGAAGACATGGCAACCCACTCCAGCATTCTTGCTTGGGAAATCGCATGGACAGAGGAGCCTAGTGGGCTACAGTCCGTGGGGTCACAGAGTCAGACACGACTGAGTACGCACGTGCTGATTTGAATCCTGAAGTTGATGTGTGAGAGCCAGGTTTTTGGCTGGTTGACAAGTGAGCCCTGATGCCCCTGAGAATCCATGTTGTGTTGTGGTGCTGTGAGTCTTATGGCTTGTTGCCTTTATATTTTGTGGGAAGAAGTGATACATCCTAGTGGTCTTCCTAGGTCTCAGGATGGTTCTTGTGATCGTCATGGTGCCTCATCTCAGGGAGTTTTCAGTTGAATTGAGGACTTGCCTGCCTATTGCTAACCTGGGCACCAGCCAAGGGTGCGTCGGGGAAGGGGCTCGGTGTGGAAGGGTCCCCCCGGCCGGGCTGCCTGCCAGACATTCCTCTTCCAGTTACTTGCCTCATGTTGAGCGGTTGCCTGCCATTCTCACCTCCTTCCCCCAGATCCGCACCCCTGCTGCACACATGCCAAGTAGGCCTGAAAGAATGAGAGAGTGCTTAGGTGGGAGAGGTAGGGCTTCTTTAGGTGATTTTGGGAGTTTTCCAAAAGGAGGAGGTGGTACCCGGTGTTTATTATTATAGCAAGTCTATTACCAGTTTATGCCCCCAAACATGTAATCGTTGTATTCCAAATACTAACTTAGTCCTGACTTTGGGAGCAGGTTACATTCTAGGAATTTGTATTTATTGTTTATAACTGGGGACCTGTTTTCTCACTGGAACAACTTGATGGTTAAGTTCCCTAGGCTGATCCATAGGAACTTACTTTTAAACTCATCATCTCTGAGGGTTGGTAGAGTTGGACGTGTCACTTTTGTCCCCCGGTGATGTGAAATTAGGAACTGGGAGGCGTTGACCACACGCCCTGTCGCTGTTTGAGCCGGCTTGGGATGGTTGGGGAGTTTGGGTCTCCTGGACCAGCTCTCTAGATGGCCGCTTCCAGCCTCAGTCACCAGCCCCCAGCCCCCAGCTCTGTTTTACCAGGCAGTGTCTGGAAACCCTTGAAGGGAGCGTGGTTAGGAGCTGGGTGGGGAAGGTCCGAGAAGGCCTGGGATTTAGTCCCAGCTAGGCTTTGCCTGGGTCTCGGAGGCGGGGCGGGGTGGGGGGTGGAGGGTGCAGATTCTCTTTGCTTCGTGTCTTTACACGCTCACCTTTGTACCCATGTCGACTTTCTGGGAAATGCAAGTTTGGTGTTAAGGAAAATTCTTACCTGTGTTCCTTGGTGTCTACAAGGGTCCAGCGTGAGATGCTCAGAAGGGGAGTACTTGCTCATTTAGACCCTTGTTCAGAGGGGCAGACACCGCACTGAGGCATAGCACAGGTCTGTCACCCTCCACCTGCAGCCTCACAGCGTCTTCCTCCCGGGCCACACAGCCTGGCTTAAGGCTCTCTTTCCACTAGATGGGGCTGGACTGAGACTCAGAGTGATTCCTCATGCGGGAGAGGGAACCTTAGAAGAAACCCTGGTCCATATGGCAGCATTGGGCCTCAGCTCATGTGTAAAAGAATCCCCCTCTCCCCAATGCCCCGGCTGGCTTTGACTGTTTTCTACCACATCTGATTTTCCTGTAGTGCCACTGGGCTGACTCCAGAACACGTGTGTATATGAATGCTTAAGTAGTGAAGGGGGTTTTCCTGGCCTGTTTTGTCCCTTCTTTCTCTGTTCTCATGTGCTGTAAAAGGTGAGTAGTTGCTTACAGCAGAGATCTTCTGGCCTACATATAAGATGCCCTTCTATTTACGGGTAAGCAGAACGATAAAAATAATTGGCTCTATGGTGAATCAGTGGAATTTTACTGACTCGCTCCCCAAACGTGTCTGCAGCGTCCTCCAGGAGCGCTGGCACCCTCTCTCTCGAGATTGATTCTCCCCTGTGCTAAGTCACTTCAGTCGTGTCCGACTCTGCGTGACCCCATAGACGTCAGCCCACCAGGCTCTCCTGCCCCTGGGATTCTCCAGGCAAGAAAACTGGAGTGGGTTGCCATTTCCTTCTCCAGTGCATGAAAGCGAAAAAGTGAAAGTGAAGTCACTCAGTCAGGTATCTACTGATGCTTAATTTTCTATGTTATAAACTACTTGAGCAGGTTTGACAAGCTATTTACATTTAGTAAATTCCCTTAGAAATATACACCGGAAAGCCTTCCTCTTCCTCTCTAAAGGCAACTGTAGTGCAACAAAATCAGTAACAATTTTAGAAAGATGAAACAGATAATTTCAGTAATTTACAAATTAATATATGCTCTCCCGTTTGCTAACGTTTCCTTGTTCTTGCACTTTGCTGCCAGCGTCTGGCCCAGGCCAGCATCCTGACCCCGTTCTTGCGTGTAGGTGCTTCATGATGGGTGTCGAGGCAGGACTGTTCAGGTCTCGCTCTCTTTTTCGGTGGCAGTGTCCCAAGATGTATAAGCGTTCTGCAGCAGATTTAGTGGTTTTTCAAATGTACGAGACCCAGTAGATATCAAAAGAAACGGGGGCTTTTCCATGCAAAGTGTGGTTTGAAGGCCAACAGTCCACTGCCTCAGGGAAGCCTGAATCTGGCAAGGTTTAACCCGTGTAGTCTAGGCAGTGGCGTTCACTTGGGTCTGTTCCTTCTCTTCAGAAAGGCTTGACGACGCTGCACAGCTAGGCTGCAGAGCCCCTCCCCCCCGCCCCGCCCTCGCCCACCCCACTCGCTGTGAGCGGCTGCGAGCTTCACTGGAAATTTCCACTCGTCTGCAGAGGTGGGGGGTTGGGGGAGAGGAGGCCGTGAGCGCGTGTGTGGCTGTGTCTGAGAGAGACAGACAAAGAACGTAACTCACATTCAAGCAGGCACTTTTTATGGAAAACTTGTAAATGCAGGGTGAAGACAAAAGTGAAATGAAAACCAAATACACCCTTTCCATACAGGAGCACGGCAGGAAGGCACGTTTCTTCCCTCCGCCCCTTGGATGGGCCGGTGGCTGGCAGCCAGCTGAGCCTTGTGTCAGGAGGCGACTGAGTGGTCCCCGGGCTCGTTGCATAGAGAGGAGGAGCCGAAAGGATGCTCGGGCCTGCTGGCTCCCTAGAGAAACCGCGCTGGGCTGGAGCATCTTGGTGGCACTGGGCTCAGCCCGTCCTGGGGAAGCCCTTGTTGATGGGGTCTTCTCCGGTCTCTGTGGGGTTTCATAGTGGAGAGCTTTGTAGTGAGTGTCTTCAGAAATACACAGGAGGGTGAATTATCACCTTCAAGACCACGTGGGCAGTTCTGTCCACGAGACGGCTCCCCCGTTTCTCCAGCTTTGGAACATGGGACTCTGTGATGAGGATTGCACTCTTGTACTGGACCATTTTCTGCCTTTTCGCTCCTTGAAAGTGAAAGTGTTAGTCATTCACTCGTATCTGACTCTTTGCGACCCCATAGACTCTAGCCCACCAGGCTCCTCTGTCCATGGGATTCTCCAGGCCAGAATCCTGGAGTGGGTGGCCATTCCCTTCTCCAGGGGATCTTCCCAACCCAGAGATCGAACCCAGGTCTCCTTCATTTCAGACAGATTCTCTGCTGTCTGAGCCACCAGGGAAGCCCCTTTCTCTCCCTGCCTGGTATCAATCATCTCCTGGCTCTACTTCTGCAGAGCTGGTGCTGCATAAAACCCTAGTGCTTTTCTGTAGAAAGGCGAGATGCTGGGATGAAGCTCGTGTCTGCCTTGTGGATAAAGTGATCCTATCATTAGAACCACACGTGGGAAAAACACACCTCGAAGTGCCAGCACCACTGGGTTTTGTGTTGAAGGCAAGGGTAGTACTTACCCTGCCTACTTGGTACACAGAACCATTTCCCTGGTGCCACTGAACACATGGTTGAAGATCCTGGGAGTATGCACTATGATTAGACTTCAGATTACTACACTGGATTTTTCCAAAGTGATCCGTTCCTTTTATTGATTTAATCACTGATTGGAGTAAATGGGGAGAAGGGAGAACTAGCTATTTGGAGAACTTGATTTCTTTTTTTCCCCCTTATTGAAATGTCAGCTTTGGGGCCCGTCGAGGATTGAAATGTCAGCTTTGGGGCCCGTTGAGGCCAGGCAATTACAGTCATAATTCTGAACTTCCTTGAGCGAGGAGCTTATCGTGAGGATGGAGGTGACGAAAGAGTCACCACGTGATGTGACATTGGGGGTCTGCATTCTGACTCTGCCTAGCTGGTTTAGGGCAGGCAGCCCACGTGGATAATCTCATTGTGGGTAAAGGAGGGGCAAAGATTCCTCTGGAGACATGGTGCCCCTCTTTTGGCACCTTCCTTAGAACAGCCCTGAAGCTGAAGCTCCAATACTTTGCCCGCCTGATGCAAACACCCCAACTCATTGGAAAAGACTCTGATGCTGGGAAAAATTAGGGCAGAAGAGACTGACAGAGGATGAGATGGTTGGATGGCATTGTCGACTCAATGGTCATGAGTTTGAGCAAACTCTGGGAGATGGTGAAGGACAGGGAAGCCTGGCATGCTGCAGTCCATGGGATCGCAAAGAGATGGATATGACTGAACAACAATGAGAACAGCCTCTCATCTGAATTTCAGAATGGCCTCTCCATGGGAATTTCAGTGGGAGGTAGGGCATGCTGAGGTCATTTTGTCAGCCACACTCCCATCTCTACAGGTCTGTCCTGGACCTGTGCTTTCACAGGAGAAGGATCCTTGCAGGCATCAGAAGCTGCCCAGGCCTACAACTCTGAGTAGGCTGTTGCTGAGCCTCACGTCCTCACGTATAGAAAGTCCCACGGTCATTCCTCAGGTCCCCTGTGGTTAGAAACCCCAGCAGCCAGGAGTTGGTGTCCATGACTACTGTGTCCCTTCCACAGCCTTCGGCAGGACAGGAAGACATGCGCGGGTCGTGGAAGACTGGGTCTCTGCCAGCACAGCGGTCCTGTGAATTCTGTCCCCAGTCGGACTCAGGTCAAGGCCTTGAGTGCCTCATCTTTTTAGTCTGCTGAGCTTTGCCCATCATCAGTGGTCACTGACAGGTTAAGTTTGCCTGACACAAGTCAGTGAGGAAAAGAGTATGTCCTGGCAGAACTGGTCAGGGCACCCCTGTGTGGAGAAGCCACGGTGGACTGTTGATTTATGAGCTTGGACCGCTAAGGCAGACAGAGATTGTTTGGGACCTTGGCTTGGTTCCCTTGTGGTGGGGAGCTGCAGCTTGGTTCCCAGGGGGTGGGGTCAGGGGGGAGATGGAGATGAGAGGTTCAGCTCTGGCCCAGGAGTGTTGACTGCAGCAAGACCTGCCCATCTGTGAGCCACGCCTCCCCTTCCCTGTGGTGGTGGTGTTTCCTTTTGGTGGAAATTTCCATGATGTAATAAGGAGCATGGGAGTGGAAGCTGTCTTTGCCCACATGGGCCCCGGGCGTAGATCAGCAGAGTGATAAGCGTGAAATGAGTGTCACAGCTGTGGTTGTGGGCATAAGCCCATTTGCATTTTGGCCAATGCTTTTGTCTGGAGTTGATTGCTGGGCGCGTGTGACTGGGAGAGGGAAGGCAGAATAGGTAAAAAGAAGGTGAAGGCTGGGGGGTTTGGAAGTCACAGAGCCTCCCCCCTGCCGCACAAAGCCAAGCTTAGGCTCTCCAGGCCTTTTTCTTGGGCTTTGCTTTATCCTTGAGAACCGTCCAAAAAGCTGGTTGCTGTAGTTTGGACTGAGTGGAAGCCATGGGGGTCTGGAGCCTGCCTCTCACCCTGTGACCCAGTGCACTTAGCTCTCTCGAAAGCAGCGGCAGGGGTTGGACTGCATTGTCTCCGTCGTCCCCTCCAGCCCTTCCGTTCTCTGATTCTTTAACCCTCAGGTTCCAAAGCTCTCTGTTGCTGTTAGAATTCTGGCAGTGGTGGCATTGGCCACTTAGTAAGCTGAGTGACCTTGAACGAATGACTTAATCGGTGTGAAATTCAAAGGAGGGTATGGCGTAGGAAACCATGTTGAGAGAGGCTGGAGCGCCGGTTGTTGCTGGGGAGAGGCTCGTGGGCCCCAGCCAGCACCAGCACGCTTCTGCTGCTCTCACTCCCTGAGTTGCCACGTGGAGTGGAGCGTCCACTTCCTCCCTGTTCTTCAGGAGCTGTTCAAAAGAAAGTTCTACCTGAGACGTTTTCCTTTCCGTTTCTGAAATGAGAGGTTTCTGATCCATCTGGCCTTGGTTTCCATCCTTGGGGATCTTCTTTCCCCTTATCACAAAGTAGCATCCGAAGGCTGGGGTTATTTCTTGGCATTATCTGATGAGTGCCGGTGGACGGGGAGCCCTGCCCAGGAAGCCTGCATGAGAAATGACTGGTGATGGCTGGGCTGGTCGCTGGCTTTTGTAAACACACTCTCTCAGAAACTGTTGAGAGGCGAGCCCACAGAAACGCCTAGTAGAATGGAAAACGGAAGAAAACAATACTTCCGAACCCCAGATATGGTATTTGAATGATTTGACCATAAGGAAGGGTAGGCTTAACTCACTAGCGCAAGAGACCTCTGTGTATTTTTCTGGAGGGAGGGGACTTGGGACACTTGGGAGCTGGTTGTGGTAGCTGCCGGGGTTTCTGTGTGCCCAGAGCCTGTCAGTCCCTTGCTCATAAGCATTTCCCTCCATAGATTACCCCATATAGGAGGTGGCAGTTCACAGTGCACTTATCAGGCCATTAGGGCTTTAAGTGGAGCAAAGCAAAAAGAGGACACTTCTAGGAGACCCTGAGCAAAAGGGAGCTCAGAGAGCATGCGTATATATTTAAAGTAAAACTCCCTGCTGTAGGATTAAGCACGGTGGGATATTGACAGGCAGAGGGTGAGGTCACAGCTCGTCCATGGCATTCTGATGACTACAGGATGAAAGAACGAATGGATTACAAGGGAAGAGACATGCTGGAGGCTATGCTGAGTGAGTGAGTTCTCAGCCCTGGCCACCAGGTGGCATAATTATTTGGGGGTTGGAGGAGTAAGTACTGTGCTGGGGGTGGACAAGGAGAAGGTAATTTAAGGTTGATTACACTTAGTTTGGGCTTCCCTGGTGGCTCAGATGGTAAAGGATCCACCTGCAATGCAAGAGATGCACGTTCGATCCCTGGGTCAGGAAGATCCCTTGGAGAAGGAAATGGCACCCCACTCCAGTATTCTTGCCTGGGGAATCCCATGGACAGAGGAGCCTGGTGGGCTCCAGTCCATAGGGTCACAGAGAGTTGGATATGACTGAGCGACTCTTTCCGCACTTATTTCTTAGGCTCTAATTCAGAGCCTTACCAAGATAAGTAATCAGTAATTAGCCGTTGAACAAGTGAGCAGTTCTTCAGTTGGGTGAGTGCAGTACTGTTGCTGCTATATGGAGCAGAAATAAACAAGTAGAGCTAAACCTTGGAAAGTGTGGCCAGGTTGGTGTGTAACGTTCAGAGGAAGCCCAAATGGTGGTCTCCTCATTGAGCAAATGTGCAACGCAGTGCTTCAAGTTTGCCCAGGTAGTAGAGGAATTGGTGTTTTTATTAATATTTCATTTCTTGAAAAACGCTTGGTATCTTCATCAGCTGTAGTTACTCCCACTACTCTGCGTCAAGTCATTCACCAAATCTTGCTCATTCGACTTCTGCATACCATTCAAAACTCAGCAGCCTGTAGAGGTAGAAATGCCACACAGCGAACTGCACATACGTGTAAACCCACGAAACTTCCACAGTCAAGATGTAGTTTCTTTTACTCTGCAGATTTATTATGAGATTCATCACTGGTATTTATGAACAATTTATTCCTTTTTATTGCTGAGTAGTGTGTCATTTCATGGATATACCACAGTTTGCTTATCAGTTTACATGTTAATGAATATTTGTGTTATTTCTAGTTTGGGATTGTTAAAAGTTAAGCTGCTATAAACATCAATATGCGAGTTGTTCTTTGGGCGTATCTAGGAATGTAAATGGCACCCCACCCCAGTACTTTTGCCTGGAGAATCCCATGGACGGAGGAGCCTGGTGGGCTCCAGTCCATGGGGTTGCTGAGAGTTGGACACAACTGAGCGACTTCACTTTCACTTTTCACTTTCATACATTGGAGAAGGAAATGGCAGCCCACTCCAGTGTTCTTGCCTGGAGAATCCCAGGGACAGGGGAGCCTGGTGAGCTTCTGTCTATGGGGTCGCACAGAGTCGGACACGACTGAAGCGACGCAGCAGCAGCAGCAGCAGCAGGAATGTAAATCTCGGAATGGAATGGCTTGATTGTAATGGCAGATATATGTTTTATTTTTTAAGAGAATGCCAAGCTGTTTTCCGAAGTCAGTCATATCATTTTGCATTCCCACTGGCAGTGTATGAAAGTGCCCGTTCCTCTGCATGCTCACCAGCACTTGCTATGGTCATTCTAATAGATCATTCTTCGTGGCTTGTCCATTGGGCCATTCTTGTAGGTAACTCTTTGTAGTTTTAGTTTGCATTTCTCTGATGAGTAGTGGTGTTAAGCATCTTTTCATACGCTTCTTTGTCATTGTATATCTTCAGCGAAATGCCTCTTCAAATTGTTGGTGCATTTTTAGAATAGTTTTAGAAATAGTTTTAAATTAAACTGGGAAGAGGTTTTAATATTCTAGAAATAAGCCCTATATCAAATATGAGATTTGCAAGTCCCAGTGTATGGCTTACCTTTCTATTATCTTAAAGAGTCTCTTTCAAAGAGCAGTTTTTAATTTTGACGAGGCCTAAAATATCAAATTTTTCTTTTATGGAAATTGTGCTTTTGGTGTCTTGTCTAAAGAATCTTTGTTTAATCCAGTGTCACAAGGATTTTGTCTCAGGTTCTCTTCTAGTTCTAAAACATTATGTTTTATGTTTAGATCTGTGTTCTATTTTGAGTTAATTTTTGTATATGGTACAAGTATAGATCAAAGAGTTCATTTTTTGGCCTGTGGATATCAAATTGTTCGTGTATCTTTTGTTGAAAGGGACTGTCCTTTATTTTTTGAGTTGCCTTGGCACCTTTGTCACAAATCAGTATTCTTATGTGTATGGATCTAATTCTGAACTCTTTTCTGTTGATCTGTTTGTCTTATCTTCATGCAGATACCTTACTGCCTTGATTACCATCAGATCAGATCAGATCAGTCGCTCAGTTGTGTCCGACTCTTTGCGACCCCATGAATGGCGGCACACCAGGCCTCCCTGTCCATTACCAATTCCCGGAGGTCACTCAGACTCACATCCATCAAGTCAGTGATGCCATCCAGCCATCTCATCCTCTGTCGTCCCCTTCTCCTCCTGCCCCGAATCCCTCCCAGCATCAGAGTCTTCTCCAATGAGTCAACTCTTCGCATGAGGTGGCCAAAATACTGGAGTTTCAGCTTTAGCATCATTCCTTCCAAAGAAATCCCAGGGCTGATCTCCTTCAGAATGGGCCGGTTGGATCTCCTTGCAGTCCAAGGGACTCTCAAGAGTCTTCAACACCATAGTTGAAAAGCATCAATTCTTTGGCGCTCAGCCTTCTTCACAGTCCAGCTCTCACATCCATACATGACCACAGGAAAGACCATAGCCTTGACTAGGCGAACTTTTGTTGGCAAAGTGATGTCTCTGCTTTTGAATATGTGATGGCAGAAAGTGAAGAGGAACTAAAAAGCCTCTTGATGAAAGTGAAAGTGGAGAGTGAAAAGGTTGGCTTAAAGCTCAACATTCAGAAAACGAAGATCATGGCATCTGGTCCCATCACTACATGGGAAATAGATGGAGAAACAGTGGAAACAGTGTCAGACTTTATTTTTCTGGGCTCCAAAATCACTGCAGATGGTGACTGCAGCCGTGAAATTAAAAGACGCTTACTCCTTGGAAGGAAAGTTATGACCAACCTAGCTAGCATATTCAAAAGCAGACATCACTTTGCCAACAAAGGTTCGCCTAGTCAAGGCTGTGGTCTTTCCTGTGGTCATGTATGGATGTGAGAGCTGGACTGTGAAGAAGGCTGAGCGCCGAAGAATTGATGCTTTTGAACTGTGGTGTTGGAGAAGACCCTTGAGAGTCCCTTGGACTGCAAGGAGATCCAACCAGTCCATTCTGAAGGAGATCAGCCCTGGGATTTCTTTGGAAGGAATGATGCTAAAGCTGAAACTCCAGTATTTTGGCCACCTCATGGGAAGAGTTGACTCATTGGAGAAGACTCTGATGCTGGGAGGGATTGAGGGCAGGAGGAGAAGGGGACGACAGAGGATGAGATGGCTGGATGGCATCACTGACTCGATGAATGTGGGTCTGAGTGACCTCCGAGAGCTGGTGATGGATAGGGAGGCCTGGCGTGCTGCAGTTCATGGAGCTGCAAAGAGTCGGACACGACTGAGCGACTGATCTGATCTGATCTGATTTAGGTTGGTCATAACTTTCCTTCCAAGGAGTAAGCGTCTTTTAATTTCATGGCTGCAGTCACCATCTGCAGTGATTTTGGAGCCCAGAAAAAGAAAGTCTGACACTTTCCACTGTTTCTCCATCTATTTCCCATGTAGTGATGGGGCCAGATTCCATGATCTTTGTTTTCTGAATGTTGAGCTTTAAGCCAACCTTTTCACTCTCCACTTTCACTTTCATCAAGAGGCTTTTTAGTTCCTTTTCACTTTCTGCCATAAGGGTGATATCATCTGCATATCTGAGGTTATTGATATTTCTCCCGGCAATCTTGATTCCAGCTTGTGTTTCTTCCAGTCCAGCATTTCTCATGATGTACTCTGCATGTAAGTTAAATAAACAGGGTGACAATATACAGCCTTGACGTACTCCTTTTCCTATTTGGAACCAGTCTGTTGTTCCATGTCCAGTTCTAACTCTTGCTTCCTGACCTGCATACAGATTTTTCAAGAGGCAGATCAGGTGGTCTGGTATTCCCATCTCTTTCAGAATTTTCCACTGTTTATTGTGATCTACACAGTCAAAGGCTTTGGCATAGTCAATAAAGCAGAAATAGATGTTTTTCTGGAACTCTCTTGCTTTTTCCATGATCCAGCGGATGTTGGCAATTTGATCTCTGGTTCCTCTGCCTTTTCTAAAACCAGCTTGAACATCAGGAAGTTTACGGCTCACATATTGCTGAAGCCTGGCTTGGAGAATTTTGAGCATTACTTTACTAGCGTGTGAGATGAGTGCAATTGTGCGGTAGTTTGAGCATTCTTTGGCATTGCCTTTCTTTGGGATTGGGATGAAAACTGACCTTTTCCAATCTTGTGGCCACTGCTGAGTTTTCCAAATTTGCTGGCATATTGAGTGCAGCACTTTCACAGCATCATCTTTCAGGATTTGGAATAGCTCCACTGGAATTCCATCACCTCCACTAGCTTTGTTCGTAGTGATGCTTTCTAAGGCCCACTTGACTTCACGTTCCAGGATGTCTAGCTCTAGGTCAGTGATCACACCATCATGATTATCTGGGTCGTGAAACTCTTTTTTGTACAGTTCTTCTGTGTATTCTTGCCACCTCTTCTTAATATCTTCTGCTTCCGTTAGGTCCATACCATTTCTGTCCTTTATCGAGCCCATCTTTGCATGAAATGTTCCTTTGGTATCTCTGATTTTCTTGAATAGATCCTTAGTCTTTCCCATTCTGTTGTTTTCCTCTATTTCTTTGCATTGATCGCTGAAGAAGGCTTTCTTATCTCTTCTTGCTATTCTTTGGAACTCTGCATTCAGATCTTTATATCTTTCCTTTTCTCCTTTGCTTTTCGCTTCTCTTCTTTTCACAGCTATGTGCAAGGCCTCCCCAGACAACCATTTTGCTTTTTTGCATTTCTTTACCATGGGGATGGTCTTGATCCCTGTCTCCTGTACAATGTCACGAACCTCATTCCATAGTTCATCAGGCACTCTATCTATCAGATCTAGGCCCTTAAATCTATTTCTCACTTCCACTGTATAATCATAAGGGATTTGATTTAGGTCATACCTGAATGGTCTAGTGGTTTTCCCTACTTTCTTCAATTTAAGTCTGAATTTGGCAATAAGGAGTTCATGGTCCGAGCCACAGTCAGCTCCTGGTCTTGTTTTTGCTGATTGTATAGAGCTTCTCCATCTTTGGCTGCAAAGAATATAATCGATCTGATTTCGGTGTTGACCATCTGGTGATGTCCATGTATAGAGTCTTCTCTTGTGTTGTTGGAAGAGGGTATTCATACTAAGTCTTGAAATCAGGTAATGTTAGTCCTTCAACTTTATTCTTTATCAAAGTTGTGTTGGCTGTTCTTGGTCTTTTGAATTTCCTTATGAACTTAAGAATCAGTTGTAAATTTCTAACAAAAAATCTTAGGATTTTGACTGGGATATTTTTGGCTCTTTAGATCAGTTTGGGAGAATAGACATCTAAATAAATTGAATCTTCTACCTATGAGCAAAGTATACCTCTCCATTTATGTAGATTTTCTTTAACTTCTTTCAGCAGTGTTCTATAATTTTAGTGTAGAAGTCTTAAACATCTTTTGTCAGATTTATTGCTAAATATTTCATTTATAATTTCAAGGTCCGGTTATTTGTTGCTATTATATAGAAATACAGTTGATTTTTGTTTATTGATCTTGTATCTTGCTAAACTAGAGTTTTGATGTCTTTTTTATAAGCTTCAGATTTTTCTCTGTACATAATTATGACATCTGCAAAAAGATGGTTTTACTTTTTCCATATTGATCTAGATGCCTTTTACTCTTTTGCACTTCAGTAAAATATTGGATGGAAGCAGTGAGAGTAAACATTCTTACTTGTTCCCTTTCTTAGGGGGAAGGCACCTAGACTTTTGACCAGTTAGTGTGATGTTGGATGTGGGGTTTTCCACAGATGCTCTATATAAGGTCATAGAAGATTCCATCTTTCCGTAGTGTGCTGAGGGTTTTATCAGGAATGGATATGGGGTTTTGCTAAATCCTTTTTGCATCTATTGGAGTGATCACATGGCTTTTTAGCTTGTTAATATGATTGATTTCATTCATGTTGAGATGTTTAAGCCAATCTTGCCTTCTTGAACTAAATCCAATTGGTCAGGATATATTCTTGTTATTTATTATAGTAGTCAATTTGCTAGAGGTTTATTTAGAATTTTTTCATTTATGTTTATGAGGGACACTGGTCTGTTTTTCTTTTCTTTTTAAAAAAGTGTCTTTGTCTGATCTTGGTTCCAGGGTAATGCTGACTTCTTAGGACAAGTTCAAAAGTGTTTTCCTACTTCACAGATCAGTTTGTGTCAGAATTGATATTTTTTTTCTTAAATATTTGGTAGAGCTCACCAGTGAAACTATTTGTGCCTGTAATCTTTATGGGAAGATTTTAAACTACAAATTTAATTTCTTTGATAGATACAAGGCTGGTCAGGTCATCTGTTTTCTTCTTGAGTGAGTTTTGATAGTATTTTTTCAAGAAATTTCAGCTAGGTCATCAAGTTTATTGTAAAATATTTTTTATGATATTCACTTATCATTCTTTCAGTATCTGTAAACTTTGTAGTCATTTCACCTTTCTTATTCCCAAATATCAGTGATCTGTATCTTAACTCTTTTTCCTAATCAATCTGATTGGAGTTGTATCAGTTTTATCGATCTTCTCAGTGAGCTAGTGTTTGGTTTCACTGATGTTCTCTTTCCTGTTTCAGAGGTTTCTGCTCTGATTTTTATTTTCTTTTTTGGTCTTACTTTGTATTTAATTTGCTCTTCTTTTTCCATTTTCTCAAGGTGGAAGCTGAAATCATTAATTTGAGATCTTTATTCTTTTCTTACCTAGATGTTTAGTGCTGTAAATTTATTGCTAAGCACTACTTTAGTGACATTCTCCAAATTTTCATGTGATGTTTTATTTTCAGTCAGTCAGAGTACTTTGTAATTTTCCTTTTGATTTCTTCTTTGACCCATAGGTTGTTTAGATGCATGTTTAGTTTCCAAGTATTTGGGGGATTTCGCTCAAGATCTTCTGCATGACTCAAGTCCCTTTAAATTTGCTGAGACTGATTTTATGGCCCAGAATATGGTCATCCTTAGTAAATGTTTTATGCACCCTGAGAACAAGTATGTGTAATATCTTGCTGTTGTTGGGTGGAGGGTTCAATAAATATCAGATCCAATTGGTTCAGGGTGGTGTTCGCTTTTTCTGTATCCTTGCTGATTTTTTGTGTACTAGATCTGTCAGTCACTGAGAGGCATGTTAGAAGTTTTCAGCTCTAGTTGTGGACTTGTCTCTTTTCTTCATTTCTGTTAGTTTTTACCTACTGTATGTTGAAACTGTTAGCTCTACGTACACATGTAGGATTGTTGTGTCTTCTTGGGGCACCCGTCTTTCTGTGTTGTCTCCTTTTTCCCCTGATAATTTTTTGTTTTTGTTCAGAGGTCTCCTTGATCTGATATTACTATAGCTACTTGAACTTTCTTTTGATTAGTGTTTTTGCATGATATGTTTTTCTGTCCTTTAACTTTTAATTATTTTTACTTGATTGACTTTCCCACTAAGCTTGTGAATGGTCACACGTGAGGTTAGGAAGTTTCCTTACGAGTTTTGAATGCTGAGTTTGTGTAGAATTACACAAAATGCCATAGTTTGTCTAATAACTTTCTTCCTTGCTGAGTTTGTTCATTTTCAGTTTGGTCTTTTCTGCTTTCTGTGAGAATTCCACCCTTCAGGCTAACACATCACAGTGAGATATTTACTGTGGATCTGATGTGTGTTAGCCTGTGTTCAGGGTGCTGGGGGTGTAGTGACAAAGTCCTCCTTCCTAGGGCCATTCTGTTTTAGTGCAGTGAGGCCGACTGTAAACAAACACACTATCAGTGGTGATCAGGTGCAGGTGGGGGTAACAGGACCACAGCTTTAAGAAAGGGAGGAGAGAGCAACCGAGGCCGGGTGGGTGGGGCAGCAGGCCTCTCTGACAAGGTGACTCTTGGACTGAGATGCGATGAAAGTGAGGGACGGGCGGTGTGGACCTGGGCGAAGAGCATTTCCGGCAGAGGCACAGCGCCTGCAGAGACCTCGGATAGGAATATGCCTGGGAGGAGAGTGTGGCCGGAACCAAGTAAGTGATGTCAGAGGTCATCTTAGCCAGCTGGAACACTGAAGAATTCTGAAGTACCACCCTGAAAACTGTCCGTTGAACAGCACTGTGGTCCAAACTAAACAGCACAAAGGAGGCTTAAGTTTTTAGAACTGAGGGGTGGGTGGGCAGGGAATAGAGACGCTTCTTCCTTTGTATCCTTTGTACAGACAACCACTGATAAAGTTATTGATCTTTTAAGGCCAGTGAGCTGTAAGAGATCCTTATCTGTGTTGGATTAGTCTGGTCTGAGTAGATGAATGTTAAATTCTTTTCTCTCACCACAAGATTCAAGTTATTTTCTTTTTGTTCCTTGTCAGTTCTTGAAGGTACAGAATGGCCTTAGATGAGTCCTTTTTTTTTTTTTTTTTTTGATCAAGAATCTCTTTTATTGATTATCAGAAACATTACAAACATCTAGTATGAACAAATTGTAACATGATAGTGTTTAGTTTGAACAATTAATACATTTCAGATATAATATTATACATATTTCAATGCTATTCTCCCCAATCATCCCACCCTCTCCCGGTCTCAGAGTCCAAAAGTCTGGTCTATACATCAGTGTCTCTTTTGTTGTCTCGTAAATAGGGTTATTTTTACCATCTTTCTAAATTCCATATATATGCGTTAGTATACTGTATTTGTGTTTTTGTTTCTGGCTTACTTCACTCTGTATAATAGGCTCCAGTTCCATCCACCTCCTTAGAACTGATTCAAATGTATTCTTTTTAATGGCTGAGTAATACTCCATTGTGTATATGTACCACAGCTTGCTTATCCATTCATCTGTGGATGGACATCTAGGTTGCTTCCACGTTCTGGCTATTGCAAACAGTGCTGCTATGAACATTGGGGTACACGTGTCTCTTTCAATTCTGGTTTTCTCAGTGTATATGCCCAGCAGTGGGATTGCTGGATCATAAGGCAGTTCTATTCCCAGTTTTTTGAGGAATCTCCATACTGTTCTCCATAGTGGCTGTACTAGTTTGCATTCCCACCAACAGTGCAAGAGGGTTCCCTTCTCTCCGCACCCTCTGCAGCATTTATTGCTTGTAGACTTTTGGATAGCAGCCATTCTGATTGGCGTGAAATGGTATCTCATAGTGGTTTTGATTTGCATTTCTCTGATAATGAGTGATGTTGAGCATCTTTTCATGTGTTTGTTAGCCATCTGTATGTCTTCTTTGGAGAAATGTCTATTGAGTTCTTTGGCCCATTTTTTGATTGGGTCATTTATTTTTCTGGAATTGACCTGTAGAAGTTGCTTGTATATTTTTGAGATTAGTTGTTTGTCAGTTGCTTCATTTGCTATTATTTTCTCCCATTCTGAAGGCTGTCTTTTCACCTTGCTTATAGTTTCCTTTGTTGTGCAGAAGCTTTTTAAGTTTGATTAGGTCCCATTTGTTCATTTTTGATTTTATTTCCGATATTCTGGGAGGTGGGTCATAGAGGATCCTGCTGTGATGTAAGTCAGAGAGTGTTTTGCCTATGTTTTCCTCTAGGAGTTTTATGGTTTCTGGTCTTACATTTAGCTCTTTAATCCATTTTGAGTTTATTTTTGTGTATGGTGTTAGAAAGTGTTCTAGTTTCATTCTTTTACAAGTGTTTGACCAGTTTTCCCAGCACCACTTGTTAAAGAGATTGTCTTTAATCCATTGTATATTCTTGCCTCCTTTGTCAAAGATAAGGTGACCATATGTGCGTGGATTTATCTCTGGGCTTTCTATTTTGTTCCATTGATCTATATTTCTGTCCTTGTGCCAGTACCATACTGTCTTGATGACTGTGGCTTTGTAGTAGAGCCTGAAGTCAGGCAGGTTGATTCCTCCAGTTCCGTTCTTCTTTCTCAAGATAGTTTTGGCTATTCGAGGTTTTTTGTATTTCCATACAAATTGAGAAATTATTTGTTCTAGCTCTGTGAAGAATACCGTTGGTAGCTTGATGGGGATTGCATTGAATCTATAAATTGCTTTGGGTAGTATATTCATTTTCAGTATATTGATTCTACCAATCCATGAACATGGTATATTTCTCCATCTATTAGTGTCCTCTTTGATTTCTTTCACCAGTGTTTTATAGTTTTTATATATAGGTCTTTAGATTCTTTAGGAAGATATATTCCTAAGTATTTTATTGTTTTTATTGCAATGGTGAATGGAATTGTTTCCTTAATTTCTCTTTCTATTTTCTCGTTATTAGTGTACAGGAATGCAAGGGATTTCTGTGTGTTAATTTTATATCCTGCAACTTTACCATATTCATTGATCAGTTCTAGTAATTTTCTGGTGGAATCTTTAGGGTTTTCTACGTAGAGGATCATGTCATCTGCAAATAGTGAGAGTTTTACTTCTTCTTTTCCAATTTGGATTCCTTTTATTTCTTTTTCTGCTCTGATTGCTGTGGCCAAAACTTCCAAAACTATGTTGAATAGTAATGGTGAAAGTGGGCATCCTTGTCTTGTTCCTGACTTTAGAGGAAATGCTTTCAATTTTTCACCATTGAGGATAATGTTTGCTGTGGGCTTGTCATATATAGCTTTTATTATGTTGAGGTATGTTCCTTCTATTCCTGCTTTCTGGAGAGTTTTTATCATAAATGGATGTTGAACTTTGTCAAAGGCTTTCTCTGCATCTATTGAGATAATCATATGGTTTTTATTCTTCAGTTTGTTAATGTGGTGTATTATGTTGATTGATTTGCGGATATTGAAGAATCCTTGCATTCCTGGGATAAAGCCCACTTGGTCATGGTGTATGATCTTTTTAATGTGTTGTTGGATTCTGATTGCTAGAATTTTGTTAAGGATTTTTGCATCTATGTTCATCAGTGATATTGGCCTGTAGTTTTCTTTTTTTGTGGGATCTTTGTCAGGTTTTGGTATTAGGGTGATGGTGGCCTCATAGAATGAGTTTGGAAGTTTGCCTTCCTCTGCAATTTTCTGGAACAGTTTGAGTAGGATAGGTGTTAGCTCTTCTCTTAGATGAGTCCTAAGTGAGTAAGTGAATAAGTGAAGTCGCTCAGTCACGTCCGACTCTTTACAACCCCATGGACTGTAGCCTGGGTCCATGAGACCCAGGGATCGAACCTGGGTCTCCTGCATTGTAGACAGACGCTTTACCATCTGAGCCACCAGGGAAGTCTTAGCCACCCCATGGACTATAGCCCACCAGGCTCCTCCGTCCATGGGATTCTCCAGGCAAGAGTACTGGAGTGGGTTGCCATTTCCTTCTCCATAGATGAGTCTTAGGCCTCTCTTAATCATTCTCCTTGTTCATGAATATGGCTCATGATTCATGGCTCATGGTTTGTGAATATGGCTCATGGTTCTCATAGGTGCATCAAGTCACTTGTAAAATTCTTTGGAAAATTAGAAGACTTGTAGATGTTTTCACAAAAAGTGTCAACTCATGGTTTGGAAAATTCAGTAGAGTGAATGGGAAAGGGAGGTTGGGCATGCTGCTGCACTTGGGTTTAACTGGTCCGCTGGCAGTTTCTTTTGTGACAAAGATGGGTATTTGTGGGTAGTTGATGTCTTTATGTGGGGAGACATAAAATGAAAACATCGACCAAGATTGTGAAATCGCTGTATTTCAGAATGCAGCCGTTCACACATGTTTATTTTATTGCAGGTACTTCTTGGTGGACTTTTATGCACCAACAACAACTGTTGCAAGCATAATGGAGCACTTGTCTAGAGACATTGACGTGATTAGACCAAATGTTGTAAAACACCCTCTGACCCAGGAAGTGAAAGAATGTGAAGGGATCGTCCCAGTGCCACTTGAAGAAAAGCTGTATTCCACCAAGAAGAGGAAGTGAGAAGGCACCACACTTTAGCCTCCTGTTTAATTCTCTCACTTTTGAGCGGCACGGATAGATAATGTATAGGCTTGATCTTTATATCTGAGAGAGCTGTTGGCGCTGTTGGATTTTCCCGAGGTGCTTCTAGCTCTTGGTCCTCTTTGCTGTGAGAACTGGGGGCTGACTTCCTTAGGGCCACTTGGTAATCTTTGGCACCAGCACGTCCTCCTTGCTTTCACTTCATGAGTATAATGTGTCAGTGAGGACTTCCTGCCCAACAGCAACACTACCCCCAGTTTGAAGAGCAAAGCTTATAAAAACTATTTTGGATTGCATGGTCATTATTCACACTGTATACACCCATGCAAAATAAAATTTTAAGACCACTGTATTATATGCGTCACTTTCGATCTGAGTGAAAGCGTGTGATTTTTTGAAAGACCCTTGGCCTCTTGGCCCTCCACGGCACCTGGAGCAGCTGAGGCCTCACACACAGCTCCAGTCCGCCCAGACTGCTGGCAGTGTTTGGAGGAGCCCAGGTTCAAGCCTGGGAGAAGCCAGGGCGCAGGCAGGTGGGGTGTGTCTGCTCCTTGACCCCTGGGCAGTGTCTGCTCCTCTGCTCGTCCTTGCGGCGGGCGGGTGCCGGGTGGCAGCTGGTCGTGGCCCTGCGTCCTGTCGTTCCTCTGCCACTAGCACTGACCACTCCCCACCCCCTCAGCCCCGCAGGCCTCTTCGGGGAAGTTGTCACCTCTGAATTCTGCACCCTGTCGCTTTTCCCCGCCACCCTGATGGCCTGGAGGCTGATTGCTGTTGAGTTGGAGATGCCTGAAATGCTAGCTGGTGCCAGTGCCTGTGGTGGCACGCTGAACTCTTAAGTATGGGGTACTTATTAGAAGATGCATCTTTTTTGTTGTTGTTATTTGTATTTGATACTTATAGACTTTTTTTTTTTTTTTAAACGTCCTGGAAATAAAAACACAAGCTTGAAGAGTTTCTTTATGTTGGCAGAGGAGAAGTTGAGTTTTTGAAATGTTATACTTTGAGACTTAGAAGTAACCAGTCTTTGCTTGAAATTGATTGAATTAATTTACTTAGCAAATAAAAATGCAGGATGGCCAATTAAATGTGAATTTCAGCTAAACGACAAGTCAGCTTTCACATTAAGTATGCCCCCAATATCACATGGTAATACACTTATAGCAAAAAAATTGATGCATTGTCTATATGTGTCTATTTGACATTCAGATTTACCTGGGTGTCCTGTATATTATGTGTGGTTAGCTTTAGTAGAACTCAAATAAAGGAATAAACAATACCAAGCCAGAGAATGCAAAGCTGAGAAGCAAATGAAGTCAGCGTCCAGCATTCTGACTTCTCGGCTGACTACATTGGCAGGGAGGCAAATGACAGACGAGAACACAGCAGGCGTGCTCTAATTTGCCTCAAGCTCTTCTTCTCTCAACCTACCAGAAAACCGATCAGGAGACCAACTGAGATTTCATGTCTGGTCAGCCCCAGAGAATCTGTTCTGTGAGCCTGAATTTACACCCCAGTCTGAGAATTCTCCTTCACCAAGTTGCATTTACGTCCGTGGTGGCTCAGACGGCAAAAAATTCACTTGCAGTGCAGGAGATCAGGTTCAATCCCTGGGTCAGGAAGGATCCCCTGGAGAAGGAAATGGCGACCCACCCCAGTATTCCTGCCTGGAGAATCCCATGGAGGGGCCTGGCTGGATAGAGTCCCTTGGGTCGCAAAGAGTGGAACGAACATGTATGAGCAACTCACACCTTGACTTCCTTGGTCTCTGCCCCAGGCCTGGCGAGCTGAGGCCCCAGGTTCCCTGGCAGTAGGACACCTTCCGTGGCGAGTGAGGATGGGTGAAGGTGGAAGAGTCTCTATCTCCTCCCAGAGGCTGGTGCATTGGAAGAAGTTGCCCAGCCTTTCCATCTTCCCAGAGCAGGACCCTGCACAGGGTGTCTGCCTGCACCCCAAAGCTTCTGCACCTAGGTTGTTGGGAGAAGCATCAGTTACCAAGGTAGATCTCCGGTTGTACTGATTATACAGACAGATCCTGTTCGGGGTGGAGGCTGGGCCTCTGCCTCTTCTAACCGCGGTAACGCTGAAGCACTGACAGATGAGCAAACAGGTGCCTGACTCGCCCAGCTCTGAACTCTCCTGGGGCTGCCTCCCTCCGCGATGCTGCCCTGGATCCTCGGATTCCTCACGTGGCTTTCTCTTAAAAGAGCCAACTTCCACTTCCTCCAGAGGCATAAAAAGCTATAAAAAAAAAGTCTCTTTGAAGAGCAGTAGTTCAGTAAAGAGGGTCATTAAGAACTGGACACTGGAAATAAAAGGGATAAAGTAGAGATTATCTGGGAAAATGGGCTACTTCCTGTTTCATTAGGAATTTCCTGAAAGCGCAGGCGCTCAGCCAAGGCTGGAGGGAGCACAGATTCTCTACCAAACGGTCTGGGTCTCGATGCAGTTTCACTCAGGTGCTAATGACCGAGGTGCAAGCTTGCACCTTTCCTAGAGTGTGTTTGTTACGTGTGTGCTCCATGCTGCACACACAGTCTGTACCTCATTTAGCCTCTTCAGCTTGGTGATAGAGGAGCAGTACCCTTGTTATCTGGATGAGGAAACAAGACTCCCAAGAGGTTTGACCTTGACCCCACAACTTCCCAGTGACTGCTCAGGTCTTGAGCTGGGGACCCTGACGCCGTGTCATCTTAATCCCCCTGGTAGCGTGGAGGCTGTCTTCTCTGGTTATAAACAAGGCACTGGGGTGAGCGTGTGCCACATGCCATGCAGGTGGTAAGCAGCCACCCTTGGGGCCTGGGGGTGGTACTGCCACTTCCTTTTCCTGTACTTGCTGGTCCCCAGGAAGATGGATGGATGCTATTGGGCATTCCAGGTCACCGGGTGTGCGGAATCTCACGGCACAGTTTAGAGAGTGTTCGGAAGAAGGCTGGCTAAGTAGGACAGGCGTGTGTGTGCCAGTTCCCCTCCTCGGAAACTCCGGAATGAAGCCACTGTCCCTTCCCTCTTCCCCAGGCACTGATTCATAGCTGGACCCTCAGCGCTGAGGGCAACCCTTGCCCATTGCAGCAGGGCTCATGTGCAGGTCGTCCCCGGGCTGGTGGGGGTGGGGGTCATCTTGCTCAGGTGGGTGGTGGGCAGGGGCGATGTTTGGGTGGCCCACCCCCTTCAGTGGATGGTGACTTGTGGCATGCTGGGGACGGAGCAGTGAACAAGACGGTCCTGGGGGAGCTGATAGTTGGGAAGGCAGAGAACTGTGGGCGCTTCCCTGAAGGGAAAGGGCAGAGGATGTGGGTGGGAGGGGGTGGGAGGCGCTGAGACCTGCGGGATACGGAGCCAATCACGTGATGTGGTGGTTCCCGCGGACACCCGGACCTCTGAGCTGAGGGGGTGTGATGAGTCAGGGGCCAGATCTGGGAGGCGGACGGGACACCCTCAAGAATAAACGCAAAGGAATAGGAGTCTGAAATCTGAAGCGAACTGCAGAAGCCAAAGGAGCCAGGCCTTGGGGTGACTCCACAATTTGGGAGCGCTGCCTCTGGGGGCCTCTTTCTCACACTTGTCACCCTATTTGTGGTCCACTTTGAACAGGATTGAACTTCTAGAAGCACTGCTTTTTGCTTTTGTTTTCTTTGCATGAGGTGGGCTCAGGAAGGTGGAGAATGAAAGGGAGACTGTAGGCCAGAAAGCTAGTCCAAGGTGTGGCCTGGAAGCTGCTTCGTAGAGACATGAGTCAGGAAAGCACTGGGCAAGCATCTGAGCTTGAGACAATCAAGTTCTGTACCCTGAAATGTCCGCAAGGAAGAACCACTGAGCCCAAGCGAGCCTTTTGCCGAAAGACCAGGTTTGTGTTGATTAAGGTGAAATGCTGATGATAAGAGGTGTTGGAAGCATGAGCTACTCCAGAAGAGCAGTGATCCATCCATCCTGACACAGCTGAAGGACACAACGCACAGCTTCAGCAAATGCTCAGTGTGGATATTATTCCTTTACCCTCCTCAACACCCTAAGGCGCGTATTATACCCATTTTGCAGTTGGGGCACCCAAGTGCTAAGATAAGTGACTGCTCCGAGGCGACCCAAAGGCTCAGCGGGTTAAGAATCTGCCTGCAGTACAGGACACGCAGGTTCATTACCTGGGTGGCAAAGATCACCTGGAGATGAAAATAGCAACCCACTCCAGTATTGTTGCCTGAAAGATTCCATGGACAGAGGAGCCCTATGGGCTACAGTCCGTGGGATCAGACAACTGAGCAGCTAAGCGCGCGTGCACACACACCCCAAGGTGATTACTGGAAGAGTTGGGACTGGTCATTTGAATGTCCATTTTGGACACGCCACACCCTTCCAGAGGTGGACACTGCCAGTCTCTGCAGCCCAGACTGCTCTGAATGACCTCTGCCCCCGGCCCTGCCCATCCCGCCACCAGACCAGGGCCCCTGGCTTCATCACGGTAGGAGGGGAGAGTGGAGCTGGGACTCCTGGGACTTGTTTTAATCTCAGGTCTTCAGAGGGAAGTCCTGAGAACATCGGAAGCAAAGTTAGTGTGTACCCTGGAGACCAGGCCTCCTTTTGTCCTGTTTTTTCCAAACTGCTCTGTCATTTCCCACAGAGCTTTTTCCTCTCCGCATTCCCTGAGGGGTGTGTGTATGGGCGATGCATAGGGCAGGCGCTGCCCTGGGCAGGATACAAAGATGAGTGGGCCGTGACCCTAACCTCGAGGCTCTCACTGATGGGGAAGGTGAAAATTATTCCGCCCTGATATGAGATGCAAAGTGAGTGCTATATGAACAAAGAACTGGATTCCTTAGTCCAGGAGGTGGGGGTGGGGTAGTTTTCCAGCAAAGATGGCCTTTGAGCAGGCACGGGATGTCTCGTGTGGAGCAGGGGTGGTGGAGATGGTGGAGATGGGTGTTTTGGAAACACCTGAGAGCGGGCAGGTGTGGTGTGATGGCAAGAGAGGCATGGGGTGCAGGACGCCCTGCAGATTCATGGAGGGTCCGAGTTGCCATCAGCTGGTGGAGAGGCCTTTCATGGCTGCCAAGGATCTCTTGAACTGAAGGGACGACTTCCAAGAGCCAAGAATGAGGTCCTGTGCATATTCTTACACAATGAGCCTCCCTATGGGCCAGCCCCCATGGTGCCCACATGTTGGTTAGGAAGACATGATTTTACCAGTTCCTCAAGGAGAAGTACCAAGAGGGCTGAGCAAAGTTTCCGGGTGTCCTCCAGCAGCAGAGTGCCGTGGTGCCGGTGGCGGCACGTGTCCAGGTCTATTTGCGAGACTGTTTGTCACTGTGCAGAAAACAGAAACGTAGTAGTGGGATGAGCGTAGCACTTGGGCTTAGAGACCCCGCATGGACTGTGTGATCACGGACTGTTTCTTCTTTCAGCCTCCATTGCATGAGCTGCTTTCGAAGAGTCCTTCCAAGTTTGTCCGGCCCCAGCCCAGGTCCCACTGCCCAGTCTGTTGGGGCTTGGGGTGTTCAGTCAGTGACTTGAGAACCTGCTGACTGGTGTGATGCAGAGATGGGGAGAGTTTCTCAGAGGACTCTTCTTTGCACACTCTTTGTCTTCGGGTAAGGATGCCTGTTGTTCCCATAGCCTGCCAGGGGGTTCGGTGGGGCTGTCGCTCTAATTCTAGACAGAATAGGCGCTGTACTTGACCACAGGGAAACGGCCAAGGGAGCCTCCGAGGCCAGCATGCCCATTGGCTGCACTTGAATTGCCAGCATTCTTTCTGGCTCTGAGAACAAAGCTTTAAGGCATGTGACTTAGCTGCTGCTGCTAAGTCGCTTCAGTCGTGTCCGACTCTGTGTGACCCCATAGATAGAAGCTCACCAGGCTCCCCCGTCCCTGGGATTCTCCAGGCAAGAACACTGGAGTGGGTTGCCATTTCCTTCTCCAATGCTTGAAAGTGAAAAGAGAAAGTGAAGTCGCTCAGTCATGTCCGACTCTTAGCGACCCCATGGACTGGAGCCTACCAGGATCCTCCATCCATGGGATTTTCCAGGCAAAAGTACTGGGGTGGGGTTAGACCCAAACACAAATGCGAGGCATCCCATTAGTACATGGGAGGACAATGGTGTGACCAGGAAGTCCCTGGGTGGTGGTGAGGTCTGGTTTTGGGAGAGCTGCCCCATAACTACCTAAATCAGCCCCAAAATTTATAGTTGTTGTTCAGTCACTAAGTCGTGTCCAACTCTGTGACCCTATGGACTGCAGCCCACCAGGCTCTTCTCTCCTTCACTATCTCGGAGTTTACTCAGATTCACATCGACTGAGTCAATGATGCTATCGAACCATCTCATCCTCTACTGCCCCCATCTCCTTTTGCCTTCAGCCTTTCCCTGCATCTGAGTCTCTTCCAGTGAGTCAGCTCTTCACATCAGGTGGCCAAAATATTGGAGCTTCAGCTTCAGCATCAGTCCTTCCAATGAATACAGGGTTGATTTCCTGTTTATAGTACCAGCAACAATAGCTTGATAACCTTGTATGCTTCCAGCTCCTCTCGACCCAACAGGGAGATTAGCAAAAGTCGAGCTCCTGAAGCCAGACCAAGTGTCCAGAGTCCTCAAGACCTTTGGGGTGCTGCAAGGGAGCAGAGTTGTCATCTGCATATTGCAATTGAACCCCTTTCTCCAGAACACTTGGGGCTAAGCTTGCCCCTTCTGGGGCAGGAATTGTGATTTCACATCATTTCCCAGAGATTTCGCCCTAAGCTGTGGTTGCCTTGTGAGTGGAAAAGACAAGGATGCATTGTCCAGTGGATAATGCCAGAGGTGAGGATTGTATTAATACAGAATGGGTTCTTGAGCTCTCCATGCCAAGTGGGAGACTCCACTGTGTCCATAAGCTCGTATTAATCTGACTTGGATGGAGCACTGTGTGTCCCTGTGGATCCCAAAGTGTATGCACCTCTTTGTGGAAGATGAGATTTTGCTTTTTGGGTGGAGGGTAACTGCTACTATTAACTTTGCTGCCCAAGGTCTGTCTAGTCAAAGCTATGGTTTTTCCAGAAGTCATGTATGGATGTAAGAGTTGGACCATGAAGAAAGCTACTGCTGCTGCTGCTGCTGCTGCTAAGTCGCTTCAGTCATGTCCGACTCTGTGCAACCCCATAGACGACAGCCCACCAGGCTCCTCTGTCCCTGGGATTCTCCAGGCAAGAGCACTAGAGTGGGTTGCCATTGCCTTCTCCCTAGAAAGCTGAGTGCCGAAAAATTGATACTTTTTGAACTATTGTGTTGGAGAAGACTCTTGAGAGTCCCTTGGACTACAAGGAGATCCAACCAGTCCATCCTAAAGGAAATCAGTTCTGAATATTCATTGGAAGGACTGATGTTGAAGCTGAAACTCCAATACTTTGGCCACCTGACACAAAGAACTGACTCACTGGAAAAGACCTTGATGCTGGGAAAGATCGACGGCAGGAGGAGAAGGGGATGACAGAGGATGAGATGGTTGGATGGCATCACCAACTCAATGGACATGAGTTTGAGTAAACTCCAGGAGTTGGTGATGGACAGGGAGGCCTGGCGTGCTGCGCTCCATGGGGTCACAAAGAGTCGGACACGACTGAGCGACTGAACTGAACCGAGGCCTGAGTGGGAGTCTGATGTATGACGCAGGGAACCCAAAGGTGGTGCTCTGGAAGAATGGATGGGGAGGGAGGTGGGAAGGGGCTTCATTATTCAAAGATTCTGTTTTTATGAATTTAAATTGAGTCTCCCAATATGTCTGTTCCCAGGCAAGGATGAACAGGTGACTTCTTGCTTCAGCTCTTAATGCTGTGAATAAGTATCTTTTCCTCAGTCAATTTAGTGTTGTGATTCTTGCATTTACCTGCTTTTCGTTGGTGATTTTCCTGTGTAAAATGTCCCCTCCACCCACCATTAATGCAGAAATGCTGTCTAGTGTCCCTAAGCACAAAAAGGCTGGGATGTGCCTTATGGAAAAAATGTGTGTTAGGTTGGCTTTGTTCAAGCCCAAGTTATGGTGCTGTTGGCTTTGTCCAATGTTTTTGGTTTTAACTTTTACTGGCATATAGTTGACTTACAGTGTTGTGTTAGTTTCAGGTATACAACAAAGTGAGTCAGTTACACGTATCTGTATATCCACTGTTTTGGGGGGGATTCTTTTCCTACATATGGATCAACAACATATATTAAGTAAGATGTCATTAAGGGACTTCCTTGTAGCTCAGACAGTAAAGAATCTACCTGCAATTCAGGAGACCAAGGTTTGATCCCTGGGTCAGGAAGGTCCTCTGGAGAAGGGCATGGCAACCCACTCCAGCATTCTTGCCTGGAGAATCCCATGGACAGAGGAGCCTGGCGGGCTACAGTTCATGGGGTCGCAAAGAGTCTGATACGACTGAATGACGAACACTACTCCTATGAAGATGCCATTAAAATGAAACACACATAAAGCAAGGTTA
This sequence comes from Tragelaphus eurycerus, assembly GCA_935064755.1. Lineage (NCBI taxonomy): Eukaryota > Metazoa > Chordata > Mammalia > Artiodactyla > Bovidae > Tragelaphus > Tragelaphus eurycerus. The sequence continues at coordinate 47,378,784 of CAKXYN010000009.1, forward strand.
TCTGTTGGTGGGTGACACAGCTGTTGTGAACAAAGGCTCACAGGAGCCTAGCCCTGCATTTGCCCTAGGAGCAGGGGTTTCCAGTTCTCTAAATCAGCACTTGCAGCTACTTTATTTGACAGAAATATCATGGACGATGAGAATGGACTGTATTTGATGCGGGTTTGTGCTTTTTCTGCTGAGCACCTCTTCGGTCGTCCAGTAAGTCTCCAACTTTTATCTGCAATGAAGATTTTTATTCCCCTCCTTGTTCTTACCCTGTGTGTCTGGCTCGTCTTTCACTGTCCTGCCTTCCCTTCTCATCACACTTGCATTCTCCTTCAGCAGCTCCCATCCGCTAGAGCGCCACACATCTACGTGTGCCAGGGACCCGCTCTTTGAAAGGAACACTTAGAAAAGAACCTTGGCAGAAGGGTTTGGCGATGTGGCCAGCAAGAGCCTGGACACTGTCCATTTGTGTCTCAGCCTTAGAAGCAGGCAATTTGGTGGGTTTAGTTAAGGCCATGAAAAGGGATAATTAGATCGGCAGTAGAGCAGCCCCTGCCCCCTTCCTTGGGCTCTATGATATCTCAAGGGTTTTCATCACATGCTCTGAATCACATACGTTTTAATTACCTTTAAAACAACTGCAAAAAGTTGTTCACAAAGTAAGAGTGCAGGGAGTTTTAAAGGTGCTGATTTTATAAAGTAGGCAGTTACAGCCAGTGTTTTGAAAGCTTGTTCCTCTTCCATTTATTTCTTTTTTAAAATATATTTATTTATTTATTTATTTCTGGCTGCACTGGGTCTTTGTGGCTGTGTGCAGGTTTGCTCTACTTGTGGCAAGCGGGGAGCTTGCCTTATCCCTTATCCCTTATCCCCTCAGTCCCTCCTCTCTAGCTGTGGTGCACAGGCCTCTCATTGTGGTGGCTTCTCTTATTGTGGAGTGCGGGCTCTAGATTGTAAGGGCTTCAGTAATCGCGGCTCCCGGGCTCTGGAGCTCAGGCTCAGTAGTTGTGGTGCACAGGCTTAGTTGTTCAGAGGCATGTGGGATCTTCCCAGACCAGGGATCAAACCTGTGCCTCGTGCATTGGCAGGTGGATTCTTAACCACTGGACCACCAGAGAAGTCCCTTCCATTTATTTCTTTCCAAGTATAGATATAATAATGTGGAACAAGTTACATAGTCTGATTTGCAAAATGGCTAGGTCTCTGTTTACTTAACGCTCCCTTATCCCTCCTCATCCCATGATGGTTCTGGGTTGAATCTCCATTGCAGTGAAATATGATGCTCTAATCATGATTGCCCTCACTTTATGGCACCATCCATACACTGCTTGCTTTTCTTAAAACTTGTACATGGACTGATACACTAGAAATAGTTTACTTAAAAAAAATTCAAACATTCCTAAAAGAACAGAAGATACTATAACAGACTTGAGGTCCTTATCACTCAGATTGAACAGATGTATTTTTGCTATATTTCTTTCAGGTCTTTATTTTCAAGAAATAAAATATTAGATATAGTTGAAGTCCTTTTTTTCTTGTATCTCTTCTCGTCTCTTCCTTCCTTCCCAAGAAGTAGCCATCATTCTCAAGTCAGTGTGTGTCATTTATATCCATCTTTTATGTTTTACTATATATATATGTATATATATATGTACACAGTTGCTCAGTTGTGTCTGACTCTGTGACCCCATGGACTGTAGCCTGTCAGGACCCTCTGTCAGTGGGATTTTCCAGGCAAGAATAGTGGAATGGGTAGCCATTCACTTCTCCAGGGTATCTTCCTGACCCAGGGATTGAACCCTGGTCTCCTGCATTGCAGGCGAAGTCTTTACCCTCTGAGCCACCAGGGAATCCCATATGTACATATATATTATCATAATTTCATAATACTGCTTTGTGGATTTTGAATGAACCAACTAGATTTTTAATGGACTGACTGGATATGGAGGCTTCAGCAACATGGTTTTTTTCCTTCAACAGTATCGTCTTGTGCCCTGTCGTGGAGATCTAGTTCATTGATCTCTTATGTTACATCAGGTGCCTTGTGTGACTGCAGAGAACTGTGGCCACTTGCCTCTTAATGGGCATGTCTAATCAAGCAAAGCTGTAGTGAAATTGCTGGCAGGCAAGAATACTCGAGTGGATAGCCATTTCCTTCTCCAAGGGATCTTCCTGACCGAGGGATAGAACCCAGGTCTCCTGCACTGGCAGGCAGATTCTTTACTGTCTGATCCACCAGAGAAGCCCCATTATATGCCAGTTCCAAGTATTTTATGAACATTAACTTCATTCTTTTCGATCTCTTAACATCCTTATGCCATGTGGAGAAAACGCAGATACAGAGGAGTTAAGTGACTGTCTCAAGACCACACGTCTTGTGTGTGCACGATCAGAGTGCCCAGTCTTGATGGGGGCACAGCACCCCCTTTCCTTGAGGGCTTGGCCAAGCATCACCTTTCCCATGGGCCCTTTCCTGACCACCTTTCTTTGAAATGCAGCTCACACCCCTGCTTTCCCCTCCTCTTCCCCTGCTATATGTTTCACCACTGTGTTTACTTTGCCATCTGATATACACATTGTTTGGGCTTCCTTGGTGACTCAGATGGTAAAGAATCTGCCTGCCAATGTCGGAGACCCAGGTTCGATCCTTGGGTCAGGAAGATCCCCAGAAGAAAATAGCCACCCACTCCAGTTTTCTTGCCTGGAGAACCCCATGGTCAGAGGAGCCTGGCAGGCTACAGTCCATGGGGTCGCAGAGTCCTAGCAACTGAGCACACACATACTGTCTCCTCCCAGATGGAATGTAAGCTCTGTTGGGGTATCAATTTTATCTGGCTGGTTCATGGAGTGGTGCCTGGAACATTGCGGTTGGATGAACGAAGAGGAATTTTCCAAGAGAACATGGGGATCTAAAGTTAGTGTCCTAGACTTTGAAACCTCCCATCCCGAGAGCCAACTTCAATGGCCCTGTCGCCCATATGTCTCAGGGGAAGAATGGATTGGTCAAAACTGGATAAGGATGAGTCCATAAAAATAGAGTAAAATCATGACCTACCAAGAGTGAGTTGGCAGTAGATAACAAAAGCCACCAGTAAATGCATGGCTTGTGGCCCAGCAGTTCCACTTGTGAGCATTGACTTTGAATCATGCTTGGTGCAGAGAGTCACCACATTGTTCTTTGATAAAATCAAAATGTTGAAAATCACCTGAATGTTCTACAGTCAGATCAGATCAGTCGCTCAGTCGTGTCCGACTCTTTGCGACCCCATGAACTGCAGCACGCCAGGCCTCCCTGTCCATCACCAACTCCCGGAGTTGGTGTTCTACAGTAGGATACTGCTAAATTGTGTATCAACTTATTCATCGTTTAGTTGCTAACTTGTGTCTGACTTTTTGCGACCCTATGGACTGTAGCCCACCAGGCTCCTCTGTCCATGGGATTTTTCAGGCAAGAATACTGGAGTGGGTTGCTGTTTCCTTCTCCAGTGGATCTTCTTGACCCAAGGATTGAACCCGCGTGTCCTGGATCAGTTCAGTTCAGTCGTTCAGTTGTGTCTGACTCTTTGCCATCCCATGGCCTGCAGCACACCTGGCTTCCCTGTCCATCACCAACTTCTCAAGCTTACTCAAACTCATGTCCATCCAGTCAGTGATGCCATCCAACCATCTCATCCGCTGTCTCCTGCATGGGTTTCCTATATTGCAGGTGGATTCTTTACCCGAGCCACCAGGGGGGCCTTATCAACTTACTACGCCACCATTAAAAACATATAACAGCATGGGAAAATATTAGTGATATCTCAATGAAGGTAAAATGAAGTGGTGTCTTAGATACAGAAACTTAACATGAAAGAAGAATTGTACCAAAAAAGAGAAACAGCTTTACAAAGATCGTAATAAATTTATGGATGGGTCAGTATTAATAATATCAATGAGAGCTCATGGATATAATAGGAAATCAGTGTCTGGTATAATTTTGAGCACAGAAAGGGCATTAGATTGGCACCAATTTGGAAGAACAGCAACCAGCATGGGGGTCATCCATAAAGAAGGACCAGGTAGGCATTTGGCAAGCTTGTCTAGGACAACAGCAATGATCTGCCGGTGCTCGTGTTGGGGCCCTGATATGGCGGCCTGGAAAACCCACTGTGGAGGCCAAAGTGCCCCAGAGAAGGTCTCTCATGTGAACCTGGGTGGACTCAGAAGACAGAACAAAGGAGAGTTTGGGGTTTGAATAAATATGTCAGCCCAGGTCTTCTTGAGTGTTTGGTGGTGTTTCGCCCCACTTACTGGGCTGGCTTTTCTTCAGGTTAAATAAATCAGTGTTGGTAGATTCATTTTATTTTGACCCCTAAGCCAATCTGAACTGCTGCTATGACTGATTCCAAGACTAGGAGCTGCTTTTGTTTTAAGTTGGGTTGTAGCGATGGTGACTCAACAGCCCTAAATGAGTGAGACTGCCCCGACCAAGGGGAGAGCATAGGACCCCGGCTGTTACTGGATGAAAAAAGGTGCTTAAGAGCAGTCTAGTCCGGTCTGATCTTGTCTTAAGAAATCAGGATAAAAGACCTGACTATTCACTGCAAGGACTGATGCTGAAGTTGAAGTTCCAATATTTTGGTCACTGATGCAAAGAGCCAACTTGTTGGAAAAGACCCTGCGGCTGGGGAAGATGGACAGCAAAAGGAGAAGGGGGCAGCAGAGGATGAGATGGTGAGATAGCGTCACTGACTCAGTGGACATGAATTTGAGCGAACTCCGGGAGATAGTGGAGGACAGGGGAGCCTGGCATGCTGCAGTCCATGGGGTTGTAAAGAGTCTGACAAGAAGAGTAACTGAACAACAACAAAGCCTGAAGTGCTAAGTACCAACCTACCAGCAGCAGGTGCCTCTGAGAAATGTCATGGTGGTATTTCTAATTTTCTTCTTTCTGCTAACTATAATTGCTAATTAAAAAAAAAAAGCAACAGTCGTTATGTGCTGAAGCACAGTAGAAATATTACCAGTAACAACAAAGAGCAAGCAAAACAGCAGGAGAAACAACCCAAGGGGTCATCACAGCAACTTTCCCATGTTTTCTGCAAACATGTGATTTGGAGAAAGCTTGCATGTCACAGGGGATAGTAGACCTGGTTTGTGAAGTCATGGTCCCTGGGAGCTTTATTAGGCTCTTCCAGGTCTTAGAAGAGACCCAAGAGGGCTCAGCAAAGCACAGCTAATAACAGAATTAAGAAGATCATAACAGTTTGGATTATTTAGCATAAAAGAAATTGGGGCTTAAAAAGCTTAAGTAAGTCAAGAGGTTTTAGATGAAGCCACTGATCAATTCTAAATCATTTGTCCAGAGGGCAGAAGAAGAAATGGCCTGGAGCTGGTTGAGAGTTTGAAGAAGAGATCCTCGCTAGGGAGGCTGTTGAGAGCCTGGCCTGGGCTGACCTGACTGTGGGCTCACTCAGTCCCTGGAGAACTAAATATAGGAAACACCATCCGTCCTAGAAAATCTGGGGGAGACTTTCCAGAAGGTTCCTTGAAGTTCCAATCCTATGATGTCTCCATGAAAGTATAAGCTTACTGAGTCCATTCCTGAACAACCTGCCCTGGGACGCGCAGTGTCTGTGCTCTTGGCCAGGACTGGTCTTGGGGGAGCTGCTGGCCATCTGTGTGATGCCAGGGCTGCCAGCATGCCAGTCCCCTGCTGAGCCACACTGTCGGAAACTCCACCAAGTGACAACCATTGTTTGGTCATCAAGAGCCCAATGGAGTGTGAGTGATGCACTTAGGATTTTTTTTTTTTCTTTTCTTATGTTTGAGAAGGAATAAGTATGGAGATTTTGAGACAACTAGTTCAGAATTTCTTAGAGATGGTCAAGAAAAATTACCCAACACTCAGAAATAAGGCAAGAGGGCATGCCCTCCCCATGTCAACTAGGGGCATTGTTGGACAGGCTCACCCAGGAATCACTTAATTCTTGAGGGAATTTATCTGTGTCTTCTGTCACCATTTACTAGTTGAGAAACCCAGACACAGTAGCGGGGCATGTTAACTTGTCAGTTTCTGTCCCTTAGAAATGAAAACCACAAAGGTTATGGTTTTCTTCTCATCTAGGGCATTCACCAGTTTGGTAGCTGCTTCAGTCGTGTCCGACTCTGTGCAACCCCACAGATGGCAGCCCACCAGGCCCCGCTGTCCCTGGGATTCTCCAGGCAAGAACACTGGAGTGGGTTGCCATTTCCTCCTCCAATGCATGAAAGGGAAAAATGAAAGTGAAGTCGCTCAGTTGTGTCTGACTCTTAGCGACCCCATGGACTGCAGCCTACCAGGCTCCTCCGTCCAAGGGATTTTCCAAGCAGGAGTACTGGAGTGGGGTGCCATTGGCAGAGCATCTATCAAATGATCCAGCCATCCTTCTGACATTCTGTTTTGTTTTTAAAGGTCAAGGAAGTCCACCAATGACCTTTGCACCATCTTTCCTATCCTACTGATTGGCTCATTTTCACAAGTTAAATAAATCTTGGACACGTGTTCCTTTTATGTCTTTGTGGGAATCACACGCTTTGGTTTTTGAAGATGAATACTTTGAGAGGAAAGAGAAGAAGTCCCGCTAAGAGAACAACTTTAAGAACATAATGCTGATTCTCTCTGTATAGAGATTTCTCTGGTCATTATTGGAAGGAGAAGGATTCAGCAGTTCTTGTGTAATTGATGATGAGCCAATACTTGGTGAGCAAAAGATGACTGGATTTTTTCCAGCCTTAACTGAGGCTAGCTGAGAGCAAGATCTGTAGGATTGGGTGTGGGTGAAGTTGGTGCTGCTGGAATCAAAAGGAGGGAATTCCAAGCGACAGGACAATTAGGATCCTGGAGTGAGAACCCTGGTGGATGCAGAGGCCAAACTGGAGAATAAGATTTCAGAGGCAAAGAGGTTCAGGGGAGGTTAAGGTCCTGATGTGGGAGAAGGTGGCTGCCGCTCACTGGGGTGAGGGGTTAAGACAGAGGGTGGCCAGGAGCCAAAGAAGCTACCCGTGATGGCTCATCCCTGATGGTGACAGAGCCCGGCAGTGGCAACAGGAGCACCGGTCCTGGGATGCTGGAGGGGACCGGGCTGGAGGAGGGCCAGGCCTTGGCCATGGCCAGAGAATGACTTCCGTCGGGGGGGGAGGGGCAAGGAAAGGCCCCTTTAAACAGAGTGGGGCCGGCATGGGGGCAAGTTGAGGCAGAGCTCTGTAGGGGAGCCATTGAGGGTCTAGGCGAGAACAGGTAAGCTGAGGAACCAACAACTCAGGCTGTGCCAACAGCTTCCAGGGTGACGGCAGGAAGGAAGGAGGTCAGCCCTGAGAGGCTTAAGCATCGTACAAGTTAGGCAGGTGACCCAAGGGGCAGGGTGTGCAAGGAAGGTCCCTGCCTGCCCTGCCCTGAGGCACAGACACAGGCAAACCTAGAGCCCGCCTTGTATGGCATTGACATCTGCTTCTAGGCCTCTCTCAGGAAACACCCAGCGGGCTTTCCTGGTGGCTCAGACAGTGAAGAATCTGCCTGCAATGCAGGAGACCTGGGTTCCATCTCTGGGTCGGGAAGATCCCTGGAGAAGGGAATGTCCACCTACTCCAGTATTCATGCCTGGAGGAGACAGAGGAGTGGCTCCTGGCCACCCTCTGCTCTCCCCACTCACCCCAGTGAGCGGCAGCCACCTTCCCCCACATTCACATGAGGACCTTAACCTCCCCTGAACCTCTCTGCCTCTGAAACCCTATTCTTCAGCTTGGCCTCTGCAGCCATGGACAGAGGAGCCTGGCGGGCTATAGTCCATGGGGTCGCAAAAGAGTGGATGGGACTGAGCGGTTAACATGCTCATTTTCACTTTCTAGGCCTCTATTTTCTTGGGCTCCAAAATCACTGCAGATGGTGACTGCAGCCATGAAGTTAAAAGACACTTGCTCCTTGGAAGAAAAGCAATAGCCAACCTAGACAGCATATTAAAAAGCAGAGACATTACTTTGCTGACAAAGGTCCGTCTAGTCAAAGCTATGGTTTTTCCAGTGGTCACATATGGATGTGAGGGTTGGACTATAAAGAAAGCTGAGTGCCGAAGAATTGATGCTTTTGGACTGTGATGTTGGAGAAGACTCTTGAGATCTCTTGGACTGCAAGGAGATCCAACCAGTCCATCCTAAAGGAAATCAGTTCTGAATATTCATTGGAAGGACTGATGTTGAAGCTGAAACTCCAATACTTTGGCCACCTGATGCGAAGAACTGACTCCTTGGAAAAGACCTTGATGCTGGGAAAGATCGATGGCGGGAGGAGAAGGGGATGACAGAGGATGAGATGGTTGGATGGCATCACCGACTCAATGGACATGAGTTTGAGTAAACTCCAGGAGTTGGTGATGGACAGGGAGGCCTGGCATGCTGCAATCCATGGGGTCCCAAAGAGTCGGACATGACTGAGCAACTGGGCTGAACTGAGGCCTCTCTGAGTGGGAGTGTGATGTATGATGCAGGGAACCCAAAGGCGATGCTCTGTGACAGCCTGGAGGAATGGACGGGGAGGGAGGTGGGAGAGGGATCAGGAGAGAGGACACGCATGTATGGCAAAAATCATCATAATATTGTAGAGTAATTATCCTCCAACTGAAATAAATAAATTTAAAAGTAAACAAAATTAAAAAAGAATGCAGCCTCCTCCCTCTCTCGAGGAGACACTGATCCACCCTTTCAGGCCTTAGAAGGTAACACACAGCTCCTGAGGGCTTCGGACCTGTAGGGCTGGGTGTCACACAGGATGCAGTGACCCCACACTGTCCTCCCCCATCACGATGGGGCTGCTCACCTGGCCCCGGTCCAAGGCTCAGATGCCGTGTCACACGGCGGGTCCCAACTGTGGAGTGTTTGGGGTCTGAGCCCTTCATAGTTGTGTCTCAAATAAAACAAAACGCCATGCTTCTGCACATCCATTGTGCGGGGGCTCTTTCACCCCCAGGGGCATCCCTCTTCACAGCTGCAAATTCCAGTTTTATCTCTGTTGTGTTTTTGAACCTGTTTGCTTTTGATTACTGTTCGGTTCTGAAAGAGAGAGGCACAGGCTCTCCAGCCCCCTGTTTTCTTTCTTGGATGGAATAATACAGCTTCGTGATAGTGAAATGTCTTTTTCCATTATGGCATCTGTAATTTTATTACTCTACCACCTTGTGTTTTGAATTGCACAGGGAAGGAATGCATCAAGGAATACTCCATTGTGTCTTTTTTTTTTTCCCCTCCTGTAGTTGATTGCAGGAAAAAAGTGTAGCGTCCGATTAGTCATTCTGTACTGCGATGGTTTTTTGTCTGTGAACAACGGAATTACATTTTACACTCAAAAGAATTCTCTGTATGAACCCTTTCAATTCAATGCAAGTGGAGATAAGGTTCAAAGTATGGCTGACCCCATGCATCACATACAAAGTCCATTTCTTCCTTGGTTGATGATAGTCTCCAAGGATGCACAGTGTTTAGAGCATGAAGGGTTTTTGTTTTTTGTTTTTTTGGCCAAGAGAAGCCTGGACCTGCTATTCCTTTTGCTTTTCTTTCTAGTGAAACCAGTTGAAGACATTACTTAACTAGGCATTTTGCTACCACCCTCTGGTTATAGCCACCTTGGCTCTCCAGCTTACTTCCCTGGTGTTTGCTTTCTTAGTCCTAGAAAGGGAATAAGAAAAACCTCTCTCCTTGGAACCAAGAAGCTTCCTTAATTGCTCAAGCAGACTTGCAGAAGATCTGGCTGTATGTCACAGGAAGCCTTGTTACATGTTCTAATCTTAGGTTTGAACCCGCATTTCTTACTGTTTTCTACCATGTTGGACTAAACAGGTACCTTAATGAGCTGCTTCTGCCTCTGTCTTCATTTTTGGGAGAGAAAATGGAATCACAGAGGAGGGTGCTTACCTTGCCTGGAATCTGCACAATTTAGGAGGAAGACTTTGATCGAACTTTACTGTTTCTGCTTCAATTTATACAAATAAAAGGGAAGCAGATCCTTATCAACTTGTGATGCTCTCCAGGAAAGAGTTGGGGATGCTGAATATCCCATTTTTCTGTAGTTCAGCTGTGCCTTGGTTAAAGTGTCCTACTGACATGGAGAAATTGGAACCCTTATACACTGCTGGTGGGAATTTAAGCTGCTGCAGCTGCTTTGGAAAAGAGTCTGGTAGTTCCTCAAAAATTAGTCATAGTCCATAGAATTCTCCAGGCCACGATACTGGAGTGGGTAGCCTTTCCCTTCTCCAGAGGATCTTCCCAACCCAGGGATTGAACCCAGGTCTCTCGCATTGCCAGCAGATTCTTTACCAGCTGAGCCACACAGGAAACCCAGGAATACTGGAGTGGGTAGCCTATTCCTTCTCCAGGGAATCTTCCTGACCCAGGAATCTAACCGGGATCTCCTGCATTGCAGGTAGATTCTTTACCAACTGAGCTATGAGGGAAGCCCCATACCATATACATACATACATATAACTCAGCAACCCTATTTGTAGGAATCTACCCAAGAGAACTGAAAAACTTATGTCCACACAGAAACTTGTACACAAATGTTCATAGCAGCATTAGTCATAATAACCAAAAAGTAGAAACAACCCAATGTCCTTCAACTGATGAATGAATAAATATCATGTGATACATCCATACAATGGAATAAAATTTGGCAGTAAAAAAGAATTTTAACAAGCTATGTAAACCAAAAATGAATCATCGGAGGCAATTTTTACTTCAAGGAACCTATTTATATCTAAATAATAATAATGATAGCATTCATTTGTTTATTATAGTTATTCTACATATCTCATTTGATTCTCATGATAATCTTTGAAAATAGCTCTTATCGTTCCCATTTTCAAATGAGGAAACTGAGGTTCAAAGAATATATTCTGCAGCCCCCAGCTCTCCTGTCCCCAAAGCCCTGCCTCCCGAGAGTTTCCGAAATGTGAGATGCCGAGCACAGAAGTGGCAGGAGTGGTGAGGCATCCATCTCCTGAAGGATGTGCTTGACCTCCAGCCAGCAGAACAGGGCAAGGGGTAATGAGGAAAAGAACCTGTTACAGTGTGGTTTCACCTTCTCCAACAACTGTGTCCTCGGGTGAAGAAGCAGAACACATAGACACATGCAGTTTCTGTAGCTCTGATACATACCGTTGAAGTTGATAATTAGGTAAAAGATTTAGGCACCAAGAAGTAGTCTTGCTCCTGCACCCCGATAATGAGTGTGGGGACAGTTCTGATCTCATGGATGGGAGGAAACTTTGTCATATATTCATTTATTCCAGTTACTCATGGGTCATTCTTTTTCCATCCAATGCTTGGTCTGGGCCTGAGATAAGCTTCCTGGATCCATGGGTAGAGAGTTCTTCTATTAATAGTTTGGTCTCTGGAGACAGATCACTCTTGGTAACTTGTGGCTCCATGCCGGTGGCTCCTCTGACTCCCTACCCCGCTTGACCCTCCAGCATGGCCCCCCAATCCCAGCCCAGATGTTCAGACCTATGTTTGACTCTGTGAGGCCTTGGACTGCTGTAATATTTTAGCTACTGCTCACTGCTCTATGTCACCCCCTTTTTGTTCTGGTCTCTGTTCGGTTTTGAGCTCAGCTATGTAACAAAATACAGTTGTATTTCCATCCATTTGGAGCAGGTCATCCTTTCTTATCATCTTAGTCTTCCACACTGAACAGGATGTTTTTATCTATTTTTACCTTTTCCTTTGTGGCCTAATTGTTATGGACTGAATGTCTACATCCACCCAAAGTTCATATGTTGAAGCCCTCATCTCCAGTGTGATGCTATTAATTGGCCAGGGAGGGGCCGGGGAGGGGGTTTGGGAGGTGATTAGGTCATGAGGATGGAGCCTTCATGAACCGCGTTAGTGCCTTTATAAGAGACAAAAGGCCACCCTCTCTATTCCTCCCCCGCTACAGCCCCTGGCCTCTTTCTCTCCCTCCTACAACGAGAAATCAGCTCTTACCAAGAGCCTGACCATCTGGCCCTCTGATCTTGGACTTCAGCCTCCAGAGCACTGAGAGATGAAGGCTTGTTGTTTAAGCTGCCCAGTCTGTCCTATTCTGTTATAGCAGCCTGAACTAATACGCTCATCAGTCCATTTTTGTCAAATCATTTATAAGAGTTTGAAAAGAATTTTTCTAAATTTAGTCTGAGCTTCTCCACAGATGACATGAGGTTATTGGTTACTCAGTGTCTCCACGTCTTCACTTTGACAACTTGATCTGGTAATTTTGAAGAGAGCCATTAAAATATCCTATTAGGACTATGGATTCATCCTTTTTTTTTTTTAAATTTTGGGAAAGTTTTGCCCTATATATTTAGAAATAATGTCATAAAAATATATAATGGCTTATAACATTCTGAGTTATACCTATTATCATTATAAAACATTGCTTTTTGTCCTATTTAAAGCTATTGGTCTTAAATTTCACTTTATCTGAACTTCAGATTGTCTCCTTCTGTTTAGTCTTGACTGGTCTATTTTCCCATCTCTTTCTTTTCAAGTTTTCTTTGTAATTTTGTTTGGCTGTTTCTCATAAAGAGCATATAACAAATAGTGCTTTAAAACAATTTCAGGGCCTCCCCGGTGGCTCGTTGGTGAAGAATCTGCCTGTCAGTGCAGGAGACACAGGTTCAATCCCTGATCCAGGAAGATCCCACGTGCTGCAGAGCAACTAAAAACCTGAGCACCACAACTATTGATCCTGTGCTCTAGAGCCTGGGAGCTGCGAGTAGAGAAAAGCCCACCCAGCAACAATCAGTGAGCCAAAAAATAATGGTAAATGGGTAAATAAAATTATTAAAAAAAACTATTTCAGAATATTTTTCATTTAGTGGAGGATTTAGTCACATTTATTAAGATGTCTGATATCTTTGGTCTTATTTTTCATCTTTTCTCTCTCTCTCTTTGTTTTTTTAAACCATATGCTAAAGCTTCTTGCGTATTTTTACTTTCCTTATTTTTCCTGGATGAGTCAAGTTTTTTTGTTTCTTTTGTCTTAAGCTCTTCTACCCATTTTGCCCCCATCCTCACTGGTAATCAGAAGCTCACCTGTGTATCTTTTTTTATAATTTGATTTTTCCTAATCCCGGGTCCTCGTAATCTTTTCTTAAAAATGGGACATGGGTAGAAATTTGTTAAGTCCTTGCAAAGTGCCAAAGTCTCTTTTCTTGGCTTCCTGTATGTGTGATATTAGCCAGCAGAGGGATCATGGATCAGTCTTATCTCTCAAAAGCTGTAAGCCTGGCTCTACTATCTGGGGCTCCAACTGCTTCCAGGAGGATCCAGTACCATTCAAATTCCCTTCCCTATATGTTTAGTCACTAAGTCGTTTCTGACTCTTTGGGACCCCATTGGCTACAGCATGCCTGGCATCCCTGTCCTTCACTGTCCCCCAGAATTTGCTCAAACTCATGTCCATTGAGTTGATGATGCCATCCAACCATCTCATCCCTTTTCCTCCTGTCCTCAATCTTTCTCGCATCAGGGTCTTTTCCAGTGAGTCAGCTCTTTGCATCAGGTGGCCAAAGTATTGGAATTTCAGCTTCAGCATCATAACATCCCTTATGTTAATAATTTATTTTTGTTCTCTAGTAGTTGGAGTTTGGGAATTTACCAGATTTTGCCCAGGTTTGATTCTTTCTTTTTTTTTTTGCTTTTCAAGTGATTTTTATTTATCTTTCTTAGTTGGTACTTAGAGTTTACTTACATTCTGGTCCAAAAGTTGGTCTTTATTTAGTTGTTTTCTTCTAATTGTTTTTCAAGTTTGCTTCTCCATATTATTTTTCTCTCCTTTTTTGGAATTCCCAATATTCAATTGCCAATATTCTCTCAGTACGTAATATTCTTGAGGATGTACTCCCTAGCCCTCGTATTTTATTCATGATTTTCATTTTATTAAATTTGTGCTCTATGTTCTGGGATCAGTCACATTATTTATCATGCAGATCAACTTGTTTACTGGCACCACCATGAGAAAGTTCAAGGCTGGGGAGGGAGAGAAACTGTTAGCACTTTTTACAGTACTTGCTTGGGGATAGTTTACACCTGGAAGGCAAGAGGATCTCAAACCCCTTGACTGGGAGACTTATGTCAGCAAGGGGACAGTTTCAGATTCAGATGGCATTTTTCAGTCTGACCAAGCCCAGGATGGATCCAGTTTCTAGAGGAGGTAGTGGTGTTGACAGTTTTGAAGTTGAGTTTATTCTTTGATTCTCTTAGTTATTTCCTGGAATCATGCCTTTTGTCCCTCTGTGCTCTATGGGCCCACAGGCTTGGTCATCACCCCACCCTATATTCTGGGTATTGTGATCTTTTGTCCCAGCGCCAGCTTCCTCTTGATCCTGTAACCTCTATTCACCTCCCACCTGTATTAGTTGCTCAGTCGTGTCCAACTCTTTGTGACCCCATGGACTGTAGCCTACCAGGCTCCTCCGTCCACGGGACTTTCCCGGTAAGAGTACTGGAGTGGGTTGCCATTTCCTTCTCCAAAAGTACCGCAAACCGGGTGGCTTAAACAACAGAACCTCCTCACAAATGGAGACTGAAGTCCAAGATCAAGGGTTTGGCAGGGCTGGTTTTGGGGGTCCTCTCTCCTTGGCTTGCAGATGGTATCTTCTTGCGGTGCCCTCACATGATCTTTCCTCTATGTGTGCATGTTCCTGGTGTCTCTCTGTGTGTCCAAATTTCCTCTTCTTTTAAAGAACCAATCAGATTGGATGAGGGCCCACCCTAAGGACCTCATTTAACCTTATTTACCTCTTTAAAGAGTCACATTCTGACATATTGAATATTGAGGCTGTAACATGAGTTTGGAGCACACAGTTCAGTCCTTCACGTACCCCTGGAGCTTAGTGCGGGCTTGGTGTGTAGTAGATGCTCAGTAAAGGTTTGTTGAGTACCTAAATGGAAGTTTCCCAATGTGTTCTCTTTCTCTTTCCCTATATTCATTTTCAAGCAGATTGTAATGCAAGAGACAGCAAATGCTTTCCAAAGATAAATTAAATGAACTATCTCTTTCTTGTCTTCTTTGTTGTTGTTCGGTCGCTAAGTGGTGTCTGACTCTTTGTGACCCCATAACTGCAGCACACCAGGCTTCCCTGTCCTTCACTATTTCCCGGACTTTGCTCAAACTCATGTTCATTGAGTCACTGATGCCACCCAACCATCTCATCCTCTGTTGTCCCCTTCTCCTCCTGCTCTCAATCTTTCCCAGCATCAGGGTCTTTTGCAATGAGTTGGCTCTTCGCATCAGGTGGCCAAAGTATTGGAACTTCAACTTCAGTGTCAATCCTTCTGTTGCAGGAAGGGGGATCCCTTCCAGGGCCCAAAAGTGGGCTCTTGTCTAACACTCAGAAGTGAATTGTCCGAGGAGACACATGTGCTGACAAAGCAAGAGATTTTATTGGAAAGGGGAGGCCCAGTAGAGAGCAGTAGGGTAAGGGAACTCAGGGGAACTACTTTGCCGTGTGGCTCACAGTCTTGGGTTTTATGGTGATGGGATTAATTTCCGGGTTGTCTTTGGCCAATTGTTCTGATTCAGAGCCCTTCCTGGTGGCACACGTGTTACTCAGCCAAGATGGATGCCAGCAAGAAGGATTCTGGGAGGTTGTCAGACACGTGGTGTCACCTTTTGACCTTTCCTGAACTCTTCTGGTTGGTGGTGGCTTATTAGTTCCATGTTACTTACCAGGACCTCCTGTCATAAGATAACTCATGCAGATGGTAACTATGGTGCCTGGCCAGGGTGGGTGGCTTCAGTCAGTTTGTTCCCCCTAACAGCTCCCCCCTGAGAGACTTCATGCTAAAGATACTGCTTGGGAATTGGGGCAGAGGTCTCTTTTTTCTGTAATTTCTTCCTGCTGTGCTTGGGCTTAAGCCTGCCTAGCAGAGCAGAAGTCTCTCTCTACCTGATCTAAGTCGAGATATTCTATGCCTGAAACCAGCATCCACCCTTGTAAGAACAGCAGATTAGCTTGAAAGTGTTGGCCCCTGTCAGAGATGAAATGGACAGGGCCAAACAGGAAGCCTAAAAGGATGGTCATCCCTGGGCCCCAGAAACAGAAGGAAACATTTGGGGTGAGGGTTGCTGGGTGTGTGACTTTCTTCTGATTGGTTGGTGGTGAGGCATCAGAGCTGTGCTCCAGGAATCTTGTGCTCATTCTGAAGTTACCACCCTCCACCTGGGTGGGGGCCCCAGTTCTGTAAAAGATCTCAAAGATATAATTATGCGCATTTCTTTGAGTAGGAACCAGGACCCCGTCTCAAGGCTGTACCACCATTTGATTGTTCCTCCTCTGTTTCTGTATCCCCTCCCTTCCCTGATGAGCAATTGTTTGAATCCACCCTTTGGAACTCTGGGAAGGTCAAGGAGGCTGAATGAAGCCTATATCCTACAGACAAGAAATGGAGAACACAGAACAGATCTCTACTGCAGAGCCCCACAGAGTCCTGCACATTTTTAATTCAGGGAACTGGGCAACTATGACTGTGATAACTTCCTGCCAAAATGGGGCATAGGACTGGCTCAGCTTGGAGAATAGACTCTGAATTGGAAGTATTTCTAAGTGCCAAGTCCTAGATCTGAATCTTGTATGATTAAAATCTCAATCTCTTGGTCTGCCATTTTGGTGTAACAGACCCAATTAGAAGTAGTTGGATGAGTGACAACTGGAATTCTAATAGACGAAATAAATCTCATTTCTTTTCAGAGGAATAGTCCTGAAATTCAGTCTGGACCTGGCACTTCAGGGAGACTTGCAGCCACGTAGCCAGTTGCCTAGTTTTATAAAAAGCAAGGTTGCAGTTACTAGCTGCCAGCAGACATTGTTTTGAGAATGTCTGGTGGCATCCAAGCCTGACACAACTCAGAAAACTCAAGTGTTTAGCAGTACAAGGTCTAGTCTGAAATTACACCCATAGTATCACCTAGTTATTTCCTTGGATGTCTAAACCATAGTTACTCTTTTGACTTTTAATTGTAAAATTCTCTTTAATAGCCAAAGCAGATGTCAGTGTTTTTCTAGGTATGAGAAGATGCAAGAATTGGGACTCATAAAATCGTCTCCTGAAAAGATCTAACTATATGAAGGCCTGTTCTACCACTTTTTCCCAGAGTACAGAGTGCCTCATTCCTGATTTAAATCCTGAACTCCTTTCAGGGGTGTTGAAGGTCAGCAGCTGCAGCGGCCATGATTTAATCTTTGTAGACGTAGATGGCAAGTGTCACTTTTCAGTTGACAGGGCCCCTTCTTGGTCATAAATTTGACTGTGATTTTGAGGCAGGGGGTGTGGGGTGGGGGCGGGGTGGGGGCTGATTTCATCCCACAGCGCTGAGAATGTTCATTCTCAGGTCAGGCAAAGATTTTTGTTGACAGGCCACTCAATGTACTATTACTGGACTAGGCCATAAAATAGTACCCAGTACCCAGAATTCTTTGGACCACCTGTCTTACTAGCTTCTTGGTTCAGGAAAACATTCCCTCTTGTTGTTTCTTCCCATATCTGGAGTTACACTGCTACCATCATTGATCTCATATGGAACGTGAACGTGAAGTCGCTCAGTTGTGTCTGACTCTTTGCGACCCCATGGACTGTAGCCTACCAGGCTCCTCTGTCCATGGGATTTTCCAGGCAATAGTACTGGAGTGGATTGCCATTTCCTTCTCCAAGGGATCTTCCCAACCCAGGGATCGAACCCGGGTCTCCAGCATCGTAGACAGACGCTTTACCGTCTGAGCCACCAGGGAAGTCCGATCTCATATGGAACTATATATTATTTTATCAGAGGACTCAGTTACACATTTGGCAGTGTAAGAAACAGCAATTTTGTAAAACAGGCAAAATACAAATAATATAGCCAACAGTATCGGTAAAGTCGTAAGTAAGACTTAAGCTAAGGACTTCCATTAGACATAGCCCAGTATATCCCAGGTCATCTGACTTAGTCTATTCTGTACAAATCTTTATCTTCCAGGGAAATTATATATTGGCACTGTCTATATGGCATATAGTGTTATTAGACTTTAATAACACTAATAACACTAATAACTCTAATAACACTTTCCTAGTGTTATTAGACTGATTATCCTTAGTATGATTTAATTGTTTTCAACATAGAGGAGACTTTAAATTACCATAGCCTGGTGTTTATATAAATCCATCCCATAACTGTGGGAGATTTTTTCCTTTGCTGAAACTTTGCATGTTGCTCTGATTGAGTTTGAGTACGAGAAGAAAACTCAAATTTACGACCAGGGCCAGAACAGGTATTTACAATTGTCCGGGTGAGGGGATCCCATCTAGTAATATCAATAGTGACCTGAATATGATGATATATATATACATAAAGTAAATTTTCTCAGGGCCAACCAGTTAGAGCCTTGTAGTAGAGAAATTTACCAAGGTAACCCTGAACTAGACACAGGTAATTGGCCACAGTCCCAACAACTGGATTGATTTCTAAAACTAGCATAGGATCAGGCCTATGATAGAAAAGCATTTGATTTATATGCAAAGGTCTAAGAAGTCAAGAAAACATTATAACTGATCATACAAATCAGGTCCAGCATCTTGGGCAAGCTGTCCACCTCTGATGTCAGATTCTTCTCATCCTGGTATAGTGCAGTTTCTCCTCTGTTTGAGCACCATGTTAAGGTGAGACCAGGTCAGCTATCCTCTCTATAGACCAGTCCAGTGTAGGGGCCTTTGAAAGTTGGAATTAATCTATGAGTCAGTTTCCCTTGAATTTCACTGTGCATGAGCCAGTTAAGAGTACTTGATAAAAAGGTCCTTCCATCCAGGTTGGAGACAGTTCCTAAAATTGTGTCTTTTTCCAGTCCTGGTTGCAGGTCATGAGGCATCTGATCTTTATCCAAAGATAGATTACTGAGATAAGCTTTAGAAACAAACTTAGGGTGTTCTTTAAGAATTCAATTAAATTTTACATTAATATTGCATAACAGCAAACAACTTGGAGAAGGCAATGGCATCCCACTCCAGTACTCTTGCTTGGAAAATCCCATGGATGAAGGTGCCTGGTAGGCTGCAGTCCATGGGGTTGCTAAGAGTCGGACACGACTGAGCGACTTCACTTTCACCTTTCACTTTCATGCATTGGAGAAGGAAATGGCAACCCACTCCGGTATTCTTGCCTGGAGAATCCCAGGGATGGCGGAGCCTGGCGGGCTGCCGTCTATGGGATCTCACAGAGTCGGACACGACTGAAGCAACTTCGCAGCAGCATCAGCAGCAGCAGCAAAGAACTATCCAGGAAATGAGTCTGACTAGATACAGACCTCCATTAACAAACTGAGATTTAACATTCATTGAAACATCTTTTTCTCCCCAAAATCACTGTCATTTTTACCAAATATAACCAAATTAAGACTTGTTTGTGATATAGGTCTGGTCTCAATAAACTTGGCCCGATGATTTCAGTTCAGTTCAATTCAGTCACTCAGTTGTGTCCAACTCTTTGCAACCCCATGAACCACAGCACATCAGGTCTCCCTGTCCATCATCAACTCCCAGGATCCACTCAAACCCATATCTGTTGAGTCAGTGATGCCAGCCATCCATCTCATCCTCTGTCATCCCCTTCTCCTGCCCTCAATCTTTCCCAGCATCAGAGTCTTTTCCAATGAGTCAGCTCTTCACATCAGATGGCCAAAGTATTGGAGTTTCAGCTTCAGCATCAGGCCTTCCAGTGAACACCCAGGACTGATCTCCTTTAGGATGGACTGGTTGGATCTCCTTGCAGTCCAAGGGACTCCCAAGAGTCTTCTCCAACACCACAGTTCAAAAGCATCAATTCTTTGGCGCTCAGCTTTCTTTATAGTCCAAATCTCACATCCATGCATGACCACTGGAAAAACCATAGCCTTGACTAGATGGACCTTTGTTGACAAAGTAATGTCTCTGTTTTTTAATATGCTGTCTAGGTTGGTCATAACTTTCCTTCCAATTTTTAATTTCATGGCTGCAATCACCATCTGCAGTGATTTTGGAGCCCAAAAAGTAAAGTCAGCCACTGTTTCCCCATCTATTTCCCATGAAGTGATGGGACCGGATGCCATGATCTTAGTTTTCTGAATGTTGAGCTTTAAGCCAACTTTTTCCACTCTCCTCTTTTATATAACCATAATTGATCATAGACCTTTTTGCTTTGCTGAAACTTTTATAGAGTCGCAGACTGAATTTTTAAAATAAAACCTTCCAGGGCTAGGAAAGTCATACCAAAGGCTTATCACAGATTTTGCCTAACAGAGTGAATTCCTCCCTTTTCAAGTTCTCAAAAATTCCTTGAAATTTCTGTACCTGTTAGTGAAATAACCTTACTAACTCATCTGACATAGTTACTGGAAACCTGAGAGTTTCCAGTCTCTGGAGGAGTCAGATAGAAAATATAATTGTTTTAAATTGTTTATAATGTATGTTTACCAAGTTACTCTCATAATTAGTTTGATGGGAAGGTTTTCCCTACTCCTGGAAAACACAGATTCAAACCTGTAATTTTTTTCAGATAGAAACTGTTAAAGTTATAAGCATATTCACTGGTCCATTCAGTCCTTTTGTTACCTTTTGTGAAGTCATCAGGTTTCCCATTAGAATACCAGGACATATCAGAATGTTAGGAATTCCATATAATTTTTAGGATATCTATATTGGTAATATTTACCATACATTATAACCTGAGAGGACTTATCACCCATTTGATAATATTTCCCATGTAATTTAACCAACCAAATAAGCACAGATAACTTAATATCTCTCTTTGGGATGTTTCAGGGGCCCTCTGAAGTATCCCAAAGTTAACTAGAGGTCAAAAGAACTTCAACAGAATTCGATTTAGGAAGTTTTGTCAAAAAAATCAATCAAAAGGGTTTAGACCATTTAGTCAATTTAGTTAGATTTAGTCAATGCTGATGGGTATATCATTTAACTTGCTGTTATGTCACAGTGGGTGTATATACTGAGGCTCAATGTCTAGTGAAAATAACTGTACCATCTTTGACCTAGTTGGCTCTAACCAGTTTTCCTATGGTTGTGTCATTCCTAAGAAAATCCATTTATCCAACTAGTTATAATTCAATTTTAGAAAATCCTTATCGTGCATAACTCTTTTCAGTATTTTTTCTATACCTTCTTCTACTGAAAACACATCTTAGTTTCCCTAAAGTATTTTCTACAATGAGGTACATTTCTTGTTGACAGATTTGTAACAGAATACAGTCTTATTTGACCTCTAGTAAACCTAGGTACAACAGAAGTATTATACTTATTGATGGTTCTAAAGACATGTCTATGTTACCAGGTTTAATTTAATACTGAATATTTCCCAGTTCACATGAACCTGGAATTCATTGTTTAATTTAGAATTATTTGATTTGTAAGCCCTTACATTTCTTTAGCCAATTAAATAAAACTCATTTACAAATTAATCTCAAGAATATCATCCAGAGACAAAGACATACTGAGACATACACATATACAGACAGATACAATGCAAGATCTAGCTTCATTTTCTAAGCTTAGTCATGAATTAGATATTACAATGTAAAATTCATTCCTTTATAAATAACAGTTGGAATCAATAAAAATTTTTAAGCCTGCTTTCCATTTTTCCTCAGTCTCAGGAGTTAGAGATGGCCTAGATAAGTGTTCCTGAGGGCCCTGGTCTCAAGGCACAGGGAAAGAAAATCAAGTTCTAACAAAATGGCAGCAGGTCTAAACCAAATGGTGGACACACAAAGCAAAATGGCCATCGCAAATCACAACACAGCACACAGAGTATAAAACACACACACAGACCTGGCAGTCCTCATCGGACCCTCTCTTAATACAAGATTACAGTCTCTCAGAAAACCTAAGGGACACAGAGCTTCAGATCCAAGTCCTAACAGAGTAAATGAAAATATCTCAGGTCTTCAAGGATTTCAAAGGGAGGAAAGGAAGCCAGGTTGAAAGAAGAAGGGTGGGGGGAGATGGGAGTGGGGGGCAAAAGGCGTGTTACAGGCATCTCCTGCCAGCTGCAGAACCCAGGCATTATGGAACTCTAGGCCTCCAGAGAAGGGAGGACTGGAACTCGGTCCTGACAGAAACCAGAACAGAACCAGAATTCGAGTTCTCTGCCAAGAGGAGGTGATTAGTCTCCAATCCTCAGCTCAGGCTGAGGCCCTTTGACCAGATTCCTGCGTCCAGGACCAGGGGACTAGAAAAAAGGGGAAAGATAGGAAGGGTTAAGGAGACAAAAGAGAGAGAGGTCAATAAAATCTCTTGTTCCTTACCAAGTCACGGCATTCTGGCCAGTTGTCTGCATCAGGAGGAGACCAGGGACAAAAGGGTCCCAGTTGCGGTCACTGGGTCTGGTCCATCAGCAGGCAAGCTGGTCCCTGAGTACCCTGAGTGGTCAGGATGTCAGTCATAGTGAAGAAAGGTCCCCGTCAGAGTCACCGTTTGTTGCAGGAAGAGGGATCCCTTCTAGGGCCCAAAAGTGGGCTCTCATCTAACACTCAGAAATGAATTGTCCGAGGAGACACTGACAAAGCAAGAGATTTTATTGGAAAGGGATGCCTGGGCAGACAGCAGCAGGGTAAGGGAACCCAGGGGAACTGCTTTGCCACGTGGCTCGCAGTCTCGGGTTTTATGGTGATGGGATTAGTTTCCGGGTTGTCTTTGGCCAATCTTTCTGCTTCAGAGTCCTTCCTGGTGGCCCGCGCATAGCTCAGCCAAAATGGATGCCAGCAAGGATTCTGGGAGGTGACTGGACACATGGTGTCACCTTTTGACTTTTCCTGAACTCTTCTGGTTGGTGGTAGCTTATTAGTTCCATGCCCCTTTCCAGGACCTCCTGTCATAAAACAACTCATGCAAATGGTAACTATGGTGCCTGGTCAGGGTGGGTGGTTTCAGTCAGTGGGTTTCCTCTAACACTTCCAATGAATACTCAGGGTTGATTTCCTTTAGGATTGACTGGTTTGATCTCCTTGCTGTCCAAGGGACATTCAAGGGTCTTATCCAACACCACAGTTTGAGGGCATCAATTCTTCTGCCCTCAGCCTTCTTTATGATCCAGCTCTCACATCCCTACACGACTGCTGGAAAAACCATAGCTCTGAGTAGACGGACCTTTGTCGGCAAAGTGATGTCTCTGCTTTTTAATATGCTGTCTAGATTTGACATAGCTTGTGTTAAAAAACAAACTCTCTAGTATGAATACGGGTCTTTCTCTGCCCTCCCCCCAAATATATCCTGCTGTTGCATGGTAGTGAAATGAACTCTAAGCCTGAGGTCAGATTCAGCCCAGTCTCTGTGGCAAACTCACTGAATATCTTATCACAAGCCTGTGTTATGTTTTTCTTGGGGATTTGAATCCATGTTATTGCATACTGGATTTACCTACCTTGGGACTTTAGTTCCTTTTTTATTTCTTAGCACACTTCCTCTGTTTCATTATGTTTATTTCCTTTCTCTATCCTCAGCTCCGACAAATATGAGTTTTTCAAAAAGCACAGAGAAATGTATTATACTGATTGTGTCTGTTATTTGTGGTTGTCCTTCTAGTTTATAGTAATGAAAAGATGGTATTTTCTCCTTTGGCTCCTTTTATTCTTTTGCATTCTTAATTTTTATATTTTGCTTTCCCTCACCAAATTTTGGCTCTCTGAAACAGCAATTTAAAATAGCTATCCAAAGGTATACATACCCACCACAGAGTTTGTTGCCAAGCATACAAAATGAATGGATTCCTTATTGAAATGTGAAATGCCTACACAGCAGAGTCTATGTATAGAGCTGTGATGGAGACTTAGAACTGGCCTCTCTCGTGGATATCATCAGGATGACAGCTTCCAATGGACTTAGAGTTTCATTGGATTTAATAGTCTACTAATGCTGTTTAATGAAACAATGTGATTTTCTTCTGCCATGGTCTCAAAAGTGAAGGGAAGTTCAGGTCCTGGCCATTCGAAACTACTCACCATGACCGACGCTTTCCATGCTCTGATTCTTTTTTGAATGCACAATGCTGATTTGCAAGTCATTGTTGATATGTCTGTCCCTTTTGACTAAAAGTCCTTACTAAGCCAGGCACCTCTTTGGAAGCTGAAGAGGCCTATGGATCTTAAGTTGTAAGTGAGTGCATGAGATAAAACATGATGTGCTCCAACTGGAGGGCAATGAGGAGTGACGCACATTTCACTCTATCTGAAAAGCAAATGGTAGTTTAGAGACTGTAAGAAGACAGAATCTGAAATATCCCCAAACTCTTGATGAGTTACCATTTTTTCCCCCTCCAGAACACCCCCAGCCTAGATTCAGTACAGCTCTAAACCCAGAGATGGGCATTGGTGCCAATAGAGAGGGCTTCCCCAGTGACTCAGTGGTAAAGACCCTGACTGCTAAGCAGGAGATGCAGGAGACACGGGTTTGATCCCTAGGTCAGGAAGCTACCCACTCCAGTATTCTTGCCTGGGAAATGCCAGGGACAGAGGAGCCTGGTGGGCTACAGTCATAGGGTCGCAAAGAGTCAGACACGACTGAAGTGACTGAGCGTGCACACACACCTATAGCATCCCATTCAGGTCCTGCCTTAAGGAGCAGGAAGCATGTCTCCTAGTACTGAGAAGTGGTGGAGAAATCCCCTGTTTTGTTTTTCTTTTCTCCATTCTCTTGTGCCCCAGACCCCCAGTCATCCTGTCGTGTCAGGGGCATGAATGCTCAAAGGATCCTAAAACTGAGGGAGGAGGATCTTCCCTTTGATCAGAAGAGCTGTGGGACCAAGAGTGTGGAGCAAACTCCCAATGCATTTTGTCCCTTCCACCCTCCCATTGCTGTCCTTGGACACACATGCAGCTGTGGGAAATGCATAGAAGAGCAGGCTAAGTAGAGCACCAGCTTTTTGGCCAAGGGGCCAAAAAGTTGAAGCCCCTGGGAACTGGAAAGTACCAGAGAGAAGGAAGCGCTAGGGAAAGCAACCGTAAAGTTGTTTATGAACTTCTGGACTCACCCCTGAGATGCACAAGAATAGATCTGACCTCAAATAGCACACCATAAATTCTGAGAACTACAAAATAGACCATTGCCCAGGTTTCAGACTGGTTATTGGGTGGTGTACATAGGCTCATATCTGAAATCTTGGAAGACAGGACTTATTTTAGAACCATAACCCATGGAAGACTGGGTGGAACTCAATTTGGTAGACTCTGATTTAAAAAAAAATAGACAAAGTCTAAAGTCTTATAATCATCCAAATGTTCATGAAACAATTAAAAATTACTCAACACATATGGAGAATTGGGAAAATCTCAATTTGTATGGGAAAAGAGAGCTAACAGACGCCAATACTTAGATGACACAGAATTTAAAGCAACTATTATAAAAGTACCCCAACACATAAGAGGAAATATTCTTAAAATGAATGAGGAGATTAAAAGTCTCAGAAAAGAAATAAAAGATATAAAGAAGAACCAAAAGGACATCTTAGAATGGAAAAAAGACTACAACCAATGTAAAAGCGTCACAGGATAGGACTCAATAGCAGAATGGAGATGACAGAGGAAAGAGTCAGTGCACTTCAGTATAAATCAATAGAAATTATAAAATCTGAAAAATACAGAGAAAAAGATTAAAGGTAAAAAAAGAACATAATATCATCAGCTGATGGGAAAATACCAAATAGTCTGACAATCTTACCATAGAAGTCTTATAAAGGATACGGTGCATAGAAAATGTATGAAGAAACAATGGCTGAAAATCTGCCAAATTTGTAAAAAGGCATAATCCTACGGACACAAGAAGTCCAAGAAGCCCCAAACAAGAGAAACCCAAAGAATCCATGCCCAGACACATTATTATTAAACTGATGACAAGTAAAGAAGAAAAAGCAACATTTAAAGCAACCAGAGAAAAACAACACTTTACTTACAGGAGAACATGATTCAAAAAGTCACAGATCTCTCCAGAAGGAAATGGAACATTTTTAAAAAACTGTCAACACACAATTCTATGTCCAGTAAAAAAAATCCTTCAGAAATGAAGATGAAATAAGAACATTCTTAGGTGAAAAACACACAAGAGACTTCACTGTCACCAGTTCTGTTGTTTCGGGATGAGAAATGACACCAGAAGGCAAGCTGGAACATGAAAAATGAAGGAAAAGCAGCAGAAAAGGCACATACCTAGGGAAATGTGATAGACTCTTCCTCTCCTCTTGAGTTCTTTAACTTTGTTTGATGGTGAAAAACAAAAGTTATACCATTGTCTAGTATGATTTCAAGGCAGAAGATAATGGCACCCCACTCCAGTACTCTTGCCTGGAAAATCCCACGGATGGAGGAGCCTGGTAGGCTGCAGTCCATGGGGTTGCACAGAGTCGGACACGACTGACGTGACTTAGCAGCAGTAGCAGTATGATTTCAATGTATATTGATATAACAAATACAACAATGGCAACATAAAGAAGGGAGAGTAATGGTACCTATATAGTGATAATGTATCACTTAAGAGTGGTAAATATTAATTTTACATAGACTATGAAAAGTTGAGTGTGTATATTTTAATCCCTACAATAGCAGCTTAAAAGTTATACAAAATAGTAAAAATGTAATAGATAAAATCGAAAATAAAAAGTTTAAAGAACCTAAAATAAAAGAAGAAAAGGGAAAATATAGAAACTAAAAATAAAGAGACAAAGAGGAAACAAATAATAAAATGGTATACCTAAATGCTAAATACCAATAATTACATAAAATGTAAATGGACTGAACATAATGAAAAGACAGGTTATCAGAACAGATTTCAAAAATTAATTATATACTGTTACAAGAAACTCATTTCAAATATAATGACCTCAGTAGCCTAAAAGTAAAAGATGGAAATATATATATACAGTGGAAACAGTGTCAGACTTTGTTTTTCTGGGCTCCAAAATCACTGCAGATGGTGACTGCAGCCATGAAATTAAAAGACGCTTGCTCCTTGGAAGGAAAGTTATGACCAACCTAGATAGCATATTCAAAAGCAGAGACATTACTTTACCAACAAAGGTTCGCCTAGTCAAGGCTATGGTCTTTCCTGTGGTCATGTATGGATGTGAGAGCTGGACTGTGAAGAAGGCTGAGCGCCGAAGAATTGATGCTTTTGAACTGTGGTGTTGGAGAAGACTCTTGAGAGTCCCTTGGACTGCAAGAAGATCCAACCAGTCCATTCTGGAGGAGATCAATCCTGGAATTTCTTTGGAAGGAATGATGCTAAAGCTGAAACTCCAGTATTTTGGCCACCTCATGCGAAGAGTTGACTCATTGGAGAAGACTCTGATGCTGGGAGGGATTGAGGGCAGGAGGAGAAGGGGACGACAGAGGATGAGATGGCTGGATGGCATCACTGACTCGATGGATGCGAGTCTGAGGGACCTCTAGGAGCTGGTGATGGACAGGGAGGCCTGGCGTGCTGCGGTTCATGGGGTCGCAAAGAGTCGGACACGACTGAGCGACTGATCTGATCTGATCTGATATATATATATATATATGTATGTAGGTAGGTATGTATGTATCTCACTATTCAGATAAAAAGGAGTTCCTAGGTAGCACTAGTGGTAAAGAACTTGCCTGCCAATGCAGGAGACATAAGAGATTCGGGTTTGATCCCAGGGTTGGGAAGATTCCCTGGAGGAGGGCATGAGAATCCACTCTAGTATTCTTATGTGGAAAATCCCCATAGGTAGAGGAGCCTGGTGGGCTACAGTCCATGGGGTCGCAAAGAATCAGACATGATGAAGCGATTTAGCACGCATGCACATTCAGAAGAAAACTGGAGTGGCTGGAGTAATATGGGACAAAGCGGATTTCACAGCAAAGACAACTACTAGAGATAAAAAGATACAATATGTAGTGATAAGAGGGTCAGTTCACAGGAAGACACACAACCCTAAACGGATATGTACCAAATAAATGAGTTTGGAAATGTATGAAGCAAAAACGAACTAATCTGAAAAAAGAAACAGACAAATGTACAGTAATAGCTGGAGACTTCAACATTCCTCGTGCAGTGATCAGGGGAACTGGCAGACAGAAGACAAGCAAGGGTATAGTAGACAAAACGGAATCATACTGTGAGCAACTGGTTCTCTGCTGCTGCTAAGTCCCTTTATTCATGTCCGACTCTGTGCAACCCCATAGACGGAAGCCCACCAGGCTCCCCCGTCCCTGGGATTCTCCAAGCAAGAACACTGGAGTGGGTTGCCATTTCCTTCTCCAATGCATGGAAGTGAAAAGTGAAAGGGAAGTCTCTCAGTCCTGTCTGACTCTTAGCGACCCCATGGACTACAGCCTACCAGGCTCCTCCATCCATGGGATTTTCCAGGCAAGAGTACTGGAGTGGGGTGCCATTGCCTTCTCCGAACTGGTTCTCGCTGACATTTATAGAACACTGTATCCTGCCAGGCTCCCCTTTCCATGGGATTCTGCAGGCCAGAATACTGAAGTGGGTAGCTTTTCCCTTCTCCAGGGGATCTTCCCAACTCAGGGATCGAACTCAGGTCTCCTGCATTGCAGGCAGATTCATTATCGTCCGAGTCACCAGGGAAGCCCGTTTATACAACACTCCACTCCAAAATAACAGAATATACATTCTTCTCAAGTGCTCATGGAACCTTTGCCAAAATAAACCAGATCCTGTGTTGTAAGATAATTTTCAAAAAAATTTTAAAGAGCTGAAATCATGCAAAGTATGTTCTCCTTCTATAATTAGTGAATGAACTATGAAATGACTTAAACACGAACCCATGTGTTGAGAGACTCTAAAGACTTTAAGAAAAATGGACACATTTTGTTTAACCCAACATGTGCTCACTGTTGATAATTATGAACTGGACTCTAATGACTGTCTTAACTGTCTTGTGTTATAGTACCTGCCTTATTTTTGAGCATCTCCTGTTTCCATCCTGTAGCGTGTTTGCTGCTCAGATCAGATCAGATCAGTCACTCAGTTGTGTCCAACTCTTTGCGACCCCATGAACCGCAGCACGCCAGGCCTCCCTGTCCATCACCAACTCCTGGAGGTCGCCCAGACTCACATCCATCGAGTCAGTGATGCCATCCAGCCATCTCATCCTCTGTCGTCCCCTTCTCCTCCTGCCCCCAATCCCTCCCAGCATCAGGGTCTTCTCCAATGAGTCAACTCTTCGCATGAGGTGGCCAAAATACTGGAGTTTCAGCTTTAGCATCATTCCTTCCAAAGAAATCCCAGGGCCGATCTCCTTCAGAATGGACTGGTTGGATCTCCTTGCAGTCCAAGGGACTTTCAAGAGTCTTCTCCAACACCACAGTTCAAAAGCATCAATTCTTCAGTGCTCAGCCTTCTTCACAGTCCAGCTCTCACATCCATACATGACCACAGGAAAGACCATAGCCTTGACTAGGCGAACCTTTGTTGGCAAAGTGATGTCTCTGCTTTTGAATATGCTATCTAGGTTGGTCATAACTTTCCTTCCAAGGAGTAAGCGTCTTTTAATTTCATGGCTGCAGTCACCATCTGCAGTGATTTTGGAGCCCAGAAAAATAAAGTCTGACACTGTTTCCACTGTTTCTCCATCTATTTCCCATGTAGTGATGGGACCAGATGCCATGATCTTCGTTTTCTGAATGTTGAGCTTTAAGCCAACCTTTTCACTCTCCACTTTCACTTTCATCAAGAGGCTTTTTAGTTCCTCTTCACTTTCTGCCATAAGGGTGGTGTCATCTGCATATCTGAGGTTATTGATATTTCTCCCAGCAATCTTGATTCCAACTTGTGTTTCTTCCAGTCCGGCATTTCTCATGATGTACTCTGCATATAAGTTAAATAAACATGGTGACAATATACAGCCTTGACGTACTCCTTTTCCTATTTGGAACCAGTCTGTTGTTCCATGACCAGTTCTAACTGTTGCTTCCTGACCTGCATACAGATTTCTCAAGAGGCAGATCAGGTGGTCTGGTATTCCCATCTCTTTCAGAATTTTCCACAGTTTATTGTGATCTACACAGTCAAAGGCTTTGGCATAGTCAATAAAGCAGAAATAGATGTTTTTCTGGAACTCTCTTGCTTTTTCCATGATCCAGCGGATGTTGGCAATTTGATCTCTGGTTCCTCTGCCTTTTCTAAAACCAGCTTGAACATCAGGAAGTTCACGGTTCACATATTGCTGAAGCCTGGCTTGGAGAATTTTGAGCATTACTTTACTAGCGTGTGAGATGAGTGCAATTGTGCAGTAGTTTGAGCACTCTTTGGCATTCCCTTTCTTTGGGATTGGGATGAAAACTGACCTTTTCCAATCTTGTGGCCACTGCTGAGTTTGCTCAGTTGTGTCCAACTCTTTGCGACCCCATAGACTGTAGCCTGCCAGGCCCCTCTGTCCATGGAATTCTCCTCTGTCCATGGGTTGCCATTTCCTACTCCACAGATCTTCCCAACCCAGGAATCGAACCCCTGCCTCCTGCACTGCAGGCAGATTCTTCACCATCTGAGCCACCAAGGAAGCCCATCCTATAAAGGGAACAGTATATTTAATTGTGATCCTGTAGAGGGAAAAATTGAAAGCAAAAGGTGAAGAGGGTGGCAGCGGATGAGATGGCTGGATGGCGTCACCGATTCAATGGACGTGAACTTGAACAAACTCAGGGAGATGGTGAGGAACAGGTAGGCCCAGCATGCTGCAGTCCATGGGGTCACAAAGAGTCAGACACAACTTAACGACTGAGCAACAACAATAACAGAGGGAACACAATTAAATATGCCAATCCTTCCTCCAGAATTATGCACAGAATTATTGTTATCAAAAATGGTAGATTACTATCCAAAAAAAGTACACATGGGAATTAGTGTTTGAGATTTCTTGTGCCCTGTAGGACAGGACTTTGTAGGTGCAGTGCTGAGACAATAATAAGATTTTGCAAGTGGGAATTATTCAGGCTAACAGGGAGTCTGGGGTGAGGGTCGAAGTGAGGATGCACACATGATACTTGGCATGAGGGGCACCAGTGGGAAATTTATGGAGCCCTGAAAACTAAAGTTGGAAATGGAACTAGAGATCCTTGCTAGTGCTCAGCTAGTAGCAGGGCTGGTGGAGAACTCAATCACCAGAAGTTTCTGGAAAAGTTGCACAGACT
Organism: Tragelaphus eurycerus; assembly: GCA_935064755.1. NCBI lineage: Eukaryota > Metazoa > Chordata > Mammalia > Artiodactyla > Bovidae > Tragelaphus > Tragelaphus eurycerus. The sequence goes on from CAKXYN010000009.1 coordinate 47,409,947, forward strand.
GGATGAGCTGCTACACTTCCCTGACCTTATCACTTACCAACAATCTCCTCATTGGTCCATAGACCTGAATAAAAGAATGAGAAAAGCTAATAAGTCATTTCATTAAGTCAAGTCTAAGATGCTCTTGATTGTAAGATCTACCATTATCTTATGCACCAGTAAGAAGGGAAAAACACTTTCAATAGACCGTGCCTTTAACAACAGTCCTGAGAGCTATATGAATCAATCCCACCAGGTTTCTTTGAAATCAATCTTCATCTCTTCTGAGGGATTTGCAATGAAACAAATATTTTGGTAATAGAAAGTAGCAGAGCTTGCCTGACTTCGTATCTTCCTTTCTGCTGTCTCTAAGGCACTTGGTTGGTCCTTTACAGGAAAACGTGGACTCATGACCATTTCTCTGTGACAAAGACTCTTCAGCAATATCACATTGACCTCCTATGGCTTGGCCTCTGTGCCTTTCTGTGTACAAACTAGCTTGTCATTTCAGTGCGGAATCACAGTGAAAAAGTTTTGGAGAATGTTCTGAATGGCAGTTAAGCACACAGGTTAAACTAACAGATACCTAAGCAGAAGTGAAGGCAGTATAAACAGCTATGACCAAGTGGATGGACACGCAAAGGCCATGGCTGCCATGTTATTACTGCCACCGGGCCAACGGCTTTTGAAAGACACCGTTCGTTTAGATGCCCCTGGTTTCCAGAAACGTTAAATTTTGCAAAACTGTAGGGACTTCTCTGGTGGTCCCGTGGCTATGACTCTGTGTTCCCCAATGCAGGGGGCCTGGGTTCCGTCCCCAGTCAGGGAGCTAGATTCACATGCTAAACTGAAGACCCTGAGTGCCGCAACTAAGACCCAGCACAGCCAAATAAGTATTAAAAATATACATTTATTTTGCAAAACTGTGTATCTTAGGATCAGTAAAATACAGCCATTCTGTTAGATTCCATGATTTGGGAGAGAGTTCAGCCCCTGTTTTTCTTGAATGTCCTCCTTTTGCCTCTGTTCTAGAGTTCCTGGCTAGGTGACTCTCTTGACCACATGGAGTTCACATTGAGTAGGAAGGGCAGACAATCAATGAGTAAACAGAAAAATCATCACATTTTTTAAGTGCGACAAAATGGGGCTAGGGTTACATGGAGGTTCACGGAAGGGCTGGGGTACAGTGTATCATGCATTTGTGCTGAGCTCTTGCAGATCTTGCAGAGTTGTAACTAAGTCAACATTTGGATTTTGGTCTCTGAGAATCACTGATGGCCTGTAGAGGGAAGACCTGTTTCAAGGTTTGCCTGGAACTGAGGCATCTCCTGGGGTGTGGGAATTTCAGTCCTAAAGGGAGCACTTCCAGGCAAACTGGCAAAGTTGGTCACCCGATAGGGCTTCTAATTCTGTTTCCTTTTAGTTTAATATTTGCATTATTATTTCCATGTCTCATTAAGTCTGATAATAGACCTACAAGTGTGACTTCTTTTCTTTTCTTTTCATCTCTCCTGATTTCATAGAAAGAGGTTAATCTGACAAACATGACTTAAATCTCATAGTTACTAGTCGATTCCATTCAATCACTCAACAACACTGATTCAGTTCCTAGTTAAGTCCTGTGGGGGCAACAACGATGGGTCAAGGTGGCTGCCAGGGGTAAGAAGACTTGTCCAAAAAAGCTGGAGGAGATAAGGTGGCACCTAAGAGCATGTTCACCCAAGTCCCAAGGGGCTCAGAGAAGGTGGGTGAAAGCAGAGGTGAGGAGGGCAAGGGAAGCTGCTTTCATTTTTTGATTCTGTGCTTTTATTTCACTTTAGATAAACAATACAGGGGCTTCCCAGGTAGCTCAGTGGTAAAGAATCCGCCTGCAATGCAGGAAACTCAGGTTCATTGGGGTCAGGAAGATCCCCTGGAGAAGGATATGGCAACCCAGACCAGTATTCTTGCCTGGACAGTCCCATGGGCAGGGGAGCCTGGTGGGCTGCAGTCCACGGGGTTACAGAGAGTTGGACATGACTGAGCGACTAAGCATGCACGCACACAAACAACAGAAACCAACATCTTCGTAGAAGAGTCATTTTCTTTGCCTTTGAAACAACTTAAAGGCAAAAACAACTCCATTCCTCTATGAGAGCAGTCATTTTGGTGTGCCTTTCTGTTTTTCAACTAAAAGACTAACTGAACTCTGGACTACAAATGCTTTCATGATCCCTGGAACTATATATATATATATATTAATATTTTTCTCTTTAAAACAACAAAACACATATTCTTGGCTTTTCCTTCTGGCAAGGGGCCCACCACATGGTGAAGTCATTTTTGTGTCTGTATACAAATGGGGTAATTAGATTGTCAGTGATACTACAATCTTTATTTATCTTCACAAGCCCTCAGTGAACTTTAGGTTTGATCTCTGCCTTCAGTTCAGGGTTGCTATGTAAATACTCACACACCTGCTGGAATATTTCAAAACCATCACATGAGTTCTTCCTCCCACCCTTACCCCTCTGCATCTCATTTTCCCATTATAGCTCATAAAAATAGTCTTTAACTACCAATTGTATAGAATACCATGACCAGACTTACGGACGTTGTAATCTGAATGAAGAAATCAAGCTCTCCACTCCATCACTCCTGTTTATTGTTATTTTTTTAAAGATGAAAATTGTCAGATGGAAATGGGGGTGTTCACTCCTTAACCTGTTCTAAAACTTTTTTTGCTCATATATGCTAAGAAAAGATAAGTGTGAGAATGTGTGTGTGCTTGAAGCAAAGATTAGAGGAAACCCAAAAGCCTTAAAGTTAAGTAAAATTTGGAATCAACTTTTAAATTAGGTATGGTTTACAGACTGATGTTATTTGAAATCTGAATAGCTGATGTCAAAAATAGATTTTCCTTTCTTTCCAGTGTGTGGCAAAAAATAACCACATGCCTTTCCTGGACTCCTGACTCTCACCCCAAAGGGTTTTCTTGTATAGGAACCAACAATTTCTTGGATGGAAACACTGGATAGGCTAGTCATTATTTTGAGATTTAGAAGACTCAGATTCTTGGCAGCCCTCGGTTGTTTTTCTAGTAGTAGGCAAGTGGTTGGACAAAAAAGCAAAAAGCAAATCCATGCTGCTGGCTTTGGGTTCTTTGAGCAAATGAGACAGGTGAGCAGCCGCCCTGCTCATCCCCCTTCTTTGTTTGGTGAGCAGCGAGGAAAAAGTGGTAGCGTCTGCGATGCTGCTGTGGGATCCTGGTTTCCTGGAAACAACCCATCCCTTCCCCTTTGCCTTTGGGGGTCGCCGACCACTTGAGGAAGACCTAAGCGATGCCTGCCTTTGCCAGCACAGCTCATGGAGGGGTCAGAAATAGTAAGATTGCTTGTGTAGGGAGAACAATCACTTCATTGTCAGATTTTTTCCCCCACTCTTCATCCAAACGCTGGGTTGCTTTGTAGCACAGTTGGAGACACTGTTGAGAAGACTTTGCTCGTGGCAACGTTTCCTCTGTTCGTTTTCTGCTGCTTCTTGCTTTGGAAAATTCCATCCTTTAGCACTGGGATTATATGTCACCATGGCTGAAATCATAGACACAGTCCACTTAATTGGCTGCAAGCATGAGAGATAGCCAGAGAGAATGGGAGACAGAGAGCATTCCCTTGCATAAAGAGAGGATTGAACGAGGTCAGTGAACCAGAGAACCAGCAGGTCACAAACCCTCAGGGGGTCATGAAAATCTTCCCGGGTTTCCTGTCTTTAGAAGCAAAAATGATGCTTGTTAAAAATTTTTTAAAGAAGAAAAGATATTTAGGATTGGGCATAATCGAGCTGGGTGAGGTACCTGAGGGCCCCATTATTCTAGTAGTCTGTGTATTTTTGAAATTTTAATAATAAGAAGTTTTCAGAAAGTATTTAAATACTTCTTATTTTTCATCTCAGAATGATCGCGGAGCATCCCGCCGCCCCCGCCGCCGCCGCCGCCGCCGCCGCCGCCCCGGGTGGGTATCATGTACACATGCGCATCGGGGTGAGCAGTTCAACTGAGCATGCTCCGGCCGATTTCACTGTGAGCTGAACCAACCCCATCCCCGCCACTACCACCCCCTTGCTTCTAATTGATGTACAGTTTCAAATGGCCTTTATTCTTCACCATATGTGCTTTGGTCTATATCCTGAATGGATCATTTGTTGAGACACTAGAAGCATTAGCAACACAGATGCTGAAATTGGTGTAAATAATTCAGCAAACTGCCTGACGATACTGTTTACTTTATCTAAAAACCGTCTTCTTCTTCGCTTCAAAAGTCTGACCCTCTGAAGAGGCCCCTGGACCTCCACAACAGTGTTATAGAACGAAAAGACAGCTCCAATTATGTCTACATTTGATTTTCATTTAATCAAGAGCAAACCAATCCTACAGAAGTGACTATAAATAGCAGTTTAGTTGATTTTTTAAAGCACAAAATGTAAGAATTTCAGATATGAGGTCATGAAAGCAAGTTTTGATGCTCCAAACCTATACATTAACGTGAGTGTCCAACAGTTAACACAAAGTAGCCCATTTATTGACGTTCTCCCTGTATCCGATGGCCTTGAAGTGGCTGTCATAAAATTTATTGTTTAGTGTTTCCTAATAACGTTGGGCACAGAAATGGTAGAAACTTCTAGAAATAGGTCAAGTAGGTACGTTGTAAGTTTCTTGGGTTTTAGACATGCACTCCTGAAATCCAGTGTTAATCCTCACGTTTTATTCAGTGTTGAAATATGTTGGCTATTGAAGATGATACTAATATGAGATTAACAATATATGGGGATAAAATATAAACTTTTGTTTTTGCTCCCAGTTTCTTTTTCATAGTACACCATCTTGGCCATCTTCTGTGTTTGCCTCTCAACTTCTGGCCCACCTTTGATACCAGCTGTTGCTAGGCAACCAGTTTTGCGCAGCTGTAACCACAGGGTGCCTTGTTTCAGCTGCATCCTGAGTCTCCCTTTCAGCCCTGGCTTTCTCTGGACGTTCCCTGGTATATGCGTGTGCAGCCTGGAAATTCTGAGAGTGTCAACACTTCATGAAACAGAGCTCTGAAAGAAACAGAAGTTTATGGGACAGTGCTTCCCTTTTTCTTCCCTCAGTCTGAAAATCCAGGTGTGATTTCTATACAGCTTCTTAGGGGGTCCGCACCAGAGATGTAATGGATCACATAGCCACTTTCTCTCCCTCCTCCCCTGCTTCACTCTCTCCTACCCTCGACTCTTGCCCGCTGGGACCACTCTACAGATTAGCCTTCCTTTACAAAAGTCCTTGTCACAGGCTCTGCTTTCTGCTTTCTGTGAGGAACCCAGGGTAAGATGTTAAGATAATCTAGAGTGAAGACAGAAGATGAATTCCTAAGAGGTTGGTTGGGTTGTGTATGTCTATGAAAGTGCAAGTGTTAATCGCTCAGTCCTATCTGACTCTTTTCAAACCCACAGAATATAGCCAGTCAGGCTCCTCTGTCCGTGGAATTTTCCAGGCCAGAATACTGGAATGGGTTGCCTTTCCCTTCTCCAGGGAATCTTCCAGACTCAGGGCTCAAACCCAGGTCTCCTGCATTGCAGGCAGAGTCTTTACTATCTGATCTACCTACACATCAATAGGTCTGTGAATGTGGTTCAAAGAAAAGTTTGTGAAATCCTAGACTGGATGGCCATTGGGTTTACAGTGACATGTAAAGTGAGAATTGTCAGATTGCCATCCAGCTCTAACAGGTTCATGAGTATCTAAGTCTTCCACGAAGACCAGTATAAGAAGATCCCTAAGTCTCATCAAGCCTGTAGAACAGCTATATGTGTGACATCAAGGAGAAGCAGAGAACAAAACAAAACAGCATTCTGACAAGCATTCAGAAATTCTGCTATCCTAGAAGACCTCTGCGCCGTTTCTAGATCTGGTCATAAAGCTGTAAGTGATGCCGATGTATTCCAAGGAAATTGCTGGTCTCACTCTAGGCATGGTCTCTGTCTCTGGGTACAAATGGAGGAGACCAGGTAGGTAGGGCTTCTCTGCTTCTGTCATGGCACATCCCAAAGACGAAGAATCTTTGCATTAGCCAGGTTGTTGGTTGGCAGCTCAGTTCCCTCCCTGTACCTCTCTGGACCTGTATGGTCTAGTCCAGGAGTTCTGAGTGTGATCCCTGAACGAGACCATCATTTTCTGAAGGCACACATCCCCAGGAGGCAGGTTAAGCATGCCAGTTCTTGAATCCCACCCCACCTGTACAATAGTCTGGTCTGACAAGCCTTCCAGGAGATTCTGATGCTGGCTCAAGTTTGAAGACCACTGCCCTTGGTTTTTTCCTTCACACCCTGGCATTCAAGCTTTGGTGGCCTTCAGTGCTGATTTCACACTCCCACCCAGAGGATGGGCTTAGGGAACCGAAGATTACTTGATTAGCTCAGAGATGAGAAAGAGGCTAGGACTGTGTAAGTAGCTACCCAACTTACAAACAGATTATGTTCTCGATTTTGGAAGTGAGCTGTTTGGAATGTGAGCTGTTTTCCTGGGAGTGATAGACAGGTTCCCATGCCAGCATACTTAATCCTGAATCCAGCTGAAAGCTTGCTGTGTCAAACAAAATAGAGATTCCCAATGCTCCCGTAATATTAGAAACCAATCAAAGCAGAATAAGGCAATAAATGCTAATATTGATGGTAGAAAGAGAGGTTGGGCTTCCCAGGTGACTCTGGTAAAGAATCTGCCTGCCAATGCAGGAGATGTGGATTCAATCCCTGAGTAAGGAGTATCCTCTGGAGAAGGAAATGTCAACCCACTCCAGTACTCTTGCTTGGGAAATCCATGGACAGAGAGGCACCTGGTGGGCTACAGTCCATGGGGTCACAAAGAGTAAGACATGCCTTAGTGACTTGACAACAAAACAACAAAGAGGTTGATGTGGACGTGGATGAAGAGGTAAGTGGGGATTTGTCAAGACTATGGTGAGTGGCTGGCCTTTCTCTTTAGAATGTCGTGAGACTAATTCCTTTAGTTAGACTTTAGTAAAATGTAGTTCTGGACTGTTACTTTATGTTTTTCTGAAGTCAAGTGTCTCACTGGCAGGGAGGTAAAGGATTCTGAGACGAGTTGGAAGGAGCTCAAAAGGCAAGCAGAAAGAGTAAGGGAATCAAAGAGAATGTGGGTTTGTTTTTTATTAACACGAGCATCAGTGGAGACAGAATTGACTTGAGTGGTGAACAGTGAGTGATGGATGGGTAGAGAGAGGACAAAAAGCAGACAGAAACCGACTACACAGTGTGGGAGCTGCTGTTCTGGAAGTGTTTCCTCCCACCGGATTGTCCCAAGAATGGGCCCCACACAACCACGTTCATGTCCTCTTGTTCCCTCTCTGGTCACAGATGGCAGCTGACCCTAGGCCTTGACAGTGACCACTGATACAGCACAACAAGGTGGCTCGGACCAATCCATGTCCCTCTTTTGCCTTCTAGGCATTTGAACTTAGAAATACCCAGAACGTTTGCCCAGTCCATGGCTGGCTGTGAGCACTTTTGTTGTTCAGTTGCTCAGTCATGTCCGACTCTTTGTGACCCCATGGACTGTAGCACACCAGCTTCTCTGTCCTTTATTATATCTCCCAGAGTTTGCTCAAACTCATGTCCATTGAGTCGATGATGCCACCCAACTGTCTCATCCTCTGTCGTCCCCTTCTCCTCCTGCCCTCACTCTTTGCCAGCATCGGGGTATTTTCAAAGGAGTCAGCTCTTCACATAGGTGGCCAAAGTATTGGAGCTTCAGTTTCAGCACCCGTCCATCCAATGAATCTTCAGGGTTCATTTCCTCTCGAATTGATGGGTTTGATCTCCTTACTCTCCAAGGGACTCTCAAGAGTCTTCTCCAACACCACAATTCAAAAGCATCAATTCTTCAGCACTCAACCTTCTTTATGGTCCAACTCTCACATCCACACATGACTGCTGGAGAAACCATAGCTTTGACTTTTCATGTTCTCAAATCAAATGCTCCTAGCTATGAGCATATGTGGTGGCTAGCATACTATTTTGGGGGGTTGTGTGTGTGTGCTTAGTCACTGTCATGTCTGACTCTTTGGGACCCTTTGCACTGTAGCCTGCCAGGCTCTTCTGTCCATGGATTCTCCAGGCAAGAATACTGGAGTGGGTTGCCATTTTCCTCCTTCAGGGGACCTTCCCGACCTGGGGATCAAACCCCCGTCTCCTGTGTCTGCTGCATGGCAGGTGGATTCTCTAACCACTGAACCATCGAGGATTTGAAGGCTTGGTGGTTTGCTATGCATTTATTAACCATTCTACTTTTGTGCCATACAAATTATCCTTGCTGGTGGTTGAATGGCTGGTTTTGGGGCGATGCGGTTGCCCTAATGGAATTAATTAATTGAATAATAGTGCCTGACAAATGGCTCTGTAAACCGAAGAGGGATTGAGACTTAATTACTGATGTCATTTATCTCTCTATTTGCACCCCAACCATAAGTGACTCGTTTCTCATTAATGTTGGGTCATCTTCCAAAAGGAAGAAAAGAGGCCAAAATATCAGGAAGGGAAAAGAAAGTACTGATGTCTTTGTTCCCCACCTCATTATCCTGATAAACCGTAACAGACTCTGTTAATTAGATGGGCAGCCTTAACTGGCTGACTCCTGGCCAACAATTACCTCAGAGAGAAGCACCACCGCTCATTTCCTTCCCTCGGGAGGAGATGAAAGAGAGTCTGTAACAAAAGAAGGGATGTTTCCTCGGCCATGCTGGAAGGATCACAGTTGTCGAGGCGAATTTCTAGATGGAAGGTCTGCAGCTGTTTCAGGGGTGTTCCATTATGGTGGCAGCAGGGGGTACCTGATGCTGCTCTCCTAATCTAAGGGTTAGGGCACGGTCCCCAGTGCCTTCAATCCCCCGGGAGGATTAGAGACTAATTAAACAGGGGAACAGGTGTAATAGGGCCCGATTTGATCGAGCCAAATTAATTGCTGAGATTGGGCTTGCATTTGGTAACTGAAAACAGTGAATTAACTACCCCCGGAATACAGCTAATCCCCCAATATCACAGCGTCTGTGTATAAAACAGACTGGACTCTTCGAGAACACAAACAAAGAGGGATTTGAAGTGAAGGTACAGGGCATCTTTGCCTGGGGAAGGCTGGGCAGCAAGCCTCGCTCCAGATGGTGGCCATACGTCCCAGCTGCCTGCCTGGGACAGTCCTGGTCTATGTCTATTGTCCTTGCAGAGTTATTAATGGTGCCCTCTTTCATCCTCATGTGGGTGTGTGTATGTGTGTGTGCATTTGCTCAGTTGCTCAGTTGTGTTCGACTCTCTTTGACCCCATGGATTGTACCCCACCAGGCTCCTCTGTCCATGGAATTTTCCAGGCAAGAATATGGGAGCAGGTTGCCATTCCTACTCCAGGGCATCTTCCCGACCCAGGGATCAAACCTGCATCTCCTACACTGGCAGGCGGATTCTTTACCACTGGGCCACGTGGGAAGCCAGTTCATTCTCATAAAACATCCCAATTTAAAATCTAAATAGTTACCGTATTCCAGTGTCAGTTTTCAGCTGCCTTTTTTCTCTACCAGAAGTGTGGTGTTATAGGTTGAATTGTGTTTCTCCCAAAGATGTGGAAGTTCTAATACTCGTACCTGTGAAAGTGTCCTTATTGGGAAATTAAGGTCTTTGTAGACTATCAGCTTAAGGTGATGGGTGGACCCTCATCCAGTATGACTGGCGTCCTTATAAAAAGGGGAAATTTTTATATTATATATATATTTTTATATTATATATATATTTATATATAAATATAAATATATGTGAGTCTCAGTGACCTCCGGGAATTGGTGATGGACAGGGAGGCCTGGCGTGCTGCAATTCATGGGGTCGCAAAGAGTCGGACACGACTGAGTGACTGATCTGATCTGATCTGATATATAAATATATAGAAATATTTTATATATAAAATTTTTATATTTTATATTACATGTGCACAGAAACAGATGTGCACGCCAGGCGTAGGCCATGTGCAGACAGAGGCAGAGACTGGGTGGTCTTCTACAGGTGAGGGGTGCCCATGATGGCCAGCAAACCACCGGAAGCTAACGGGGGGGGGGCCTGGGGCAGATCCTCCGTCACAGCCCTCAGGAGGAACCAACCCTGCCGGCACCTTGATCTCAGACTTTCAGTCTCTAGAACTGGGAACCGATACATCTCTGCTGTTTTAAGGCGTCCACTTGTGACATGTTGTTATGGCAGCTCTCGCAGACTAATTCCAGTGGGGACTAGTTTCAGAGCTGCTGAAAACCCTCTCATTGCTCTTAGCTTGTACAGTTCACGGTTCACAGACACAGTGAGCTGTCTGGGTGGCAAAGGCTGAGAAGTTGGTCAGTGAACAGGTACTGGTTTCTCAGTACTGGGGAAGGGGGAGGGAGCAGAGAGCAGACCTGGGCGAGGGCTAAGCTATCTCTTGCTCTTCATCTCGGTCTTCACCACCTCAGCCATCACAGATTTGAGGCATACTTACCTCTACCAGACCCCCAGCTAGGCACTGGGGGATACCAATGGCAGAGCCTAACGTGTAAACTGGGAGAAGGCAATGGCACCCCACTCCAGTACTCTTGCCTGGAAAATCCCATGCATGGAGGAGCCTGGTAGGCTGCAGTCCATGGGGTCGCTAAGAGTTGGACACGACTGAGCGACTTTACTTTCGCTTTTCACTTTCCTGCATTGGAGAAGGAAATGGCAACCCACTCCAGTATTCTTGCCTGGAGAATCCCAGGGACGGGTAAGCCTGGTGGGCTGCCGTCTCTGGGATAGCATAGAGTCGGACACGACTGAAGCGACTTAGCAGCAGCAGCAGCAGCAGCAACGTGTAAACTGCCAACCAAACCGTGGATGGCCTAGGGCTGGGAAGAGAGGTGGGAATGGCTGGAGAAAACAAAGCCATCACTTCTGTCAGGAGAACTCAGAACCTTGGAGGAGGCTGCCTCTGAGGTGAATCTTCAGGAAAAGCTTCATGCAGTGGCCAGAGGCAGGGATGAGAGAAGCCTGAACTGTTAATCCCGGGTTCAAAAGAAAGGAACCCTTTGGTCCCTGGGTTCTCTGGCTGGTAGTTTTCAGGTGACTGGACTTGGAGAGGTCGCAGGTCACGTCCAGAAGCGCTAATTCTTTCTAAGCATATTGTGTGATTCTATTTTCCCTGAAGCAGAGTTTGGGTTGCTGCTTGTCTGGGTTACATTTAGGGGAGTGGCAGGACACTTCGGAACATTCCACAGAACACCTTTGCAGTGGTCCCTTGTCCCTGAGGCCTCACGCTCCCATCCTTGGACCTGGGTTCCCAAGATGTATTGTCGACGCCATCTTGAGTTTTGGTTTTCATCCCTTGGCCAGAGTCTGAGGAAAGAATTGAATCTATAGAATCCACACTGTGCATGTATCTTTGAACTCTAGTTTTGGCAGTTTTAATTCAGCCCAATCAAAAACGGCCACTGGGAGTGCCGTTTTAAAGGTGGGTTTCTAGACTGGATATTATAGGCAACGTTCGCATGCCCTAGTTGACTCCAGCTATCTGTTTCTGGTGGGCCCAGGACAAAAAGTTTTAGAAGGCAGAACTGGGCTCAGGGTTTGTAGGCATGGCATCTGTTATGTAAGCATACAGGTCTGCATTTCAAAAATGAAAAAAAAAAAAAAAAACAATAATAATTAAAGTTTCTCTATGCTTCTCCTGTCCAAACGACTCTTGCAAAATCACCTTTGGATGAGCTTTAAGTGTCAGCAAATCAGAAACATGTGGACTTAATTTCCTTTGAAATACACCAGGGGGACAAGGGGCAGTGGAGCTTGGCAGCCAGCTTCTTAGGGTTTGCCAAACCCCAAATATCTCACACTCTGTGAGAGCCATCCTGCTGGCCCCCAGCAGTCTCATCTGGCCAGTCTGGCCACTACATTGCTTGCCGTACCATCTAGGTTTTCTCTAACCATTAGGCTGTTCTCCTGGTCTGTTTTAGCTGCCAGCAGGATGCTGTTAACACCACCCACATGCTTAACAGGACTTTGGAAGAGGGACCAGTCCTGCAATGAGGTGTCAGGTTGGCTCCAGTCTTATCTGGACCAACAGGCCATCTTTGCAGCCATTACCATGACTTTTGCATCCAAACCAACTGTGAGAAAGGTTTTCCAATTTGATTTCCAGATGGGAAAATATTTTGCTTTTGTGGAGGATGAAGGTATATCAGGTCCCACATGTATTAGGTTTCACTATCATCCAATATTCATGCCTCTCATGTAAAACATGTACATATTCTGCAAAGACCACAGCCGTCCTCCCATGGGCTCCAAGGTAAATTATGGGCCCATAAACCTCCAGGAAAAATAAATAAGTTTCCCTTAGAGGAGAGGAGTCCCACAGTCCAGTAGTTATGATGTCTCCCAGAAACTCCCAGACCCTGGTCCACTCATGTAGCAGTGAAGATATGCTGATGAGGTCTGTGTCAACCACTGGCCTGTTATTCTGTTTTTCTTCTTGATAGTAATGCCTTTCTTTTTCCTCCTATATGTTCTATGTCCAACAGTCTCTCTTGCCTAAAATAATAATATACATTAAATGCAAAAGATAGGGACTTCCCTGGTGGTCCAGTGGCTAAGATTCTGCACTCCTAATGCAGGGGGCTTGGGTTCCATCCCTGATCAGGAAACTAGATCCCACGTGCTGCAACTAACTGTTCACATGCCACAATTAAAGATCCTGTGGACTGTCATGAAGATTGAAGACCCTATGTGTGAGCAGCCTAATAGATAAATTTTTAAAATGCAAAAGACAAACCTTAAAAAGTACCTTTTTGCATCCAAAACAACTAATGCTTTGGTGCCTAGTATGTGTCATGTATGTACATAGGCTGACTCATTATCCCCATCTCAGCAAAGAAACATTGGAGGCAGCCCCAGAGAGACTTGAAGAACCTACAGATCACCCAACTAGAAAATAACAAAGTGATAGCTTGACCTTGGGTTGCTGGGTTCCAGAAATGGGCAGTCTTTCAGAATTCACCCAGTCTTTGACTCCACTGTGATGGTTCATTTTATGCATCAGTTTGACTGGCCCACAGGGTGCCCAGACATTTGGTCAAACGTTATTCTGGTATGTTTTTTAGAGACAGTTCTTGCATGAGAGCGACATTTAGATTGGTAGACTGAGTAAGTGGATTCCCCTTCCCAATGGAAGTGGGCCTCATCCAATGAGCTGAAGGCCTGAATAGAACACAGAGGGTGATCCTGCCCCGTGGAAGAGAGAACTCTTCCTGCCTGACTACTTGGGCTGGGATGTCAGCTCTGTCCTGCCTTTGGACTTGAACTGAAGCATCAGCTCTTTGTGGGTCTTAAATCTCCTGGTCTTCAGGCTGGAACTTCTCCATTGTCTCTCCTGGTTCTCAGGCCTTTCGATTTGTATTAGAACTACACCATTGCATTCTTGGGTCTCCACCTTGCCAACTCACCCTGCAGGTCTTGGGGCATGTCAGCTTCTGCAATCACAGGAATCAGTTCCTGATAATAACTCTCTCTTTCCATCTCTCTCTATCTTTTAAACTTTTTTATTTTGTATTGGGGTATAGCCAGTGAGCAAACAAGGTTGCAGGTTTCAGGTGAACAGTGAAGGGACTGAGCCATACATATGCATGGATCCCTTCTCCTCCAAACTCGCCCCATCCAGGCTGCCACCTAACACTGAGCAGAGTTCCCTGTGCTATGTAGTAGGTCCTTGTTTGGTATCCATTGTAAATACAGCAGTGTGTGCATGTCCATGCCAAGCTCCCTAAGTACCCCTTCCCCGCTACCTTCTCCCCTACCCTGGCTACCAGAGCTTGTTCTTGAGGTCTGTGTGTCTGTTTCTGCTTTGTATGTAGGTTCAGGCCATCTCTAGCTCTATGTGCTATTGGTTCTCTTTTTTTCTGGAAGACTCTAACCTATTCATTTCTTATTTGATCTTCCAGCCAATTCTGTGAGGTGCATGGGTCAGGTACTGTCACCTGGAAAATGAAAATGAGTGTATACAGGTTCACACACACACACATACACTGCACACACACTTCGGGGTGCAGAGCAGAATCCAGATCTACTCATGCATTTTCACTGCTTCTTTCCCCAAGGCATCCACGGAGCAGGCACAGGTGGCAAAGCTGGGTCGCTTTAGAGGGTCATTTATCTCGAGACCTGTGATGGCAAGCCCTCCTTTTTGCAGAAAGATTTGCCTCTGACTACCGGCCTTACGGAGGAGCCAAGGTGGAATTTACAAATCCACATTGTAAATTCGAGCTACTGAAAGCAGTGCAACAGGGAATGAATCAAACCTTGCAACTTCCCACCTGGCATAGTGAGTCCAGGGAAAGGATGCCTGAGAATAAAGTTACCCTCCAAAAACTGAGTCTCAACTGGGACACAGGTATCTGTGTCCTAGTAGAATTTCTGTGTGTGTGCATGCTCAGTGACTTCAGTTATGTCCGACTCTTTGTGACCCTATGGACTTTAGTCCACCAGGCTCCTCTGTCCATGGGATTCTCCAGGCAAGCATACTGGAGTGGGTTGCCATGCCCTCTGTGCTGCTGCTGCTAAGTCGCTTCAGTCATGTCCGACCCTGTGCGACCGCATAGACAGCAGCCCACCAGGCTCCCCCGTCCCTGGGATTCTCCAGGCAAGAACACGAGTGGGTTGCCATTTCCTTCTCCAAAGCATGAAAGTGAAAAGTGAAAGTGAAGTCTCTCAATTGTGTCTGACTCTTAGCGACCCCATGGACTGCAGCCTACCAGGCTCCTCTGTCCATGGGATTTTTCAGGCATGAGTACTAGGTGAGGGCAAAATCTCATTGTCTTTGTTAGCAGATGTAATCCGCAAGGCCTTTCAGTGTATCATAGCCTTGATGCCATTGGCACTTAGTGAGGACTCAGTCCGTTCTCTCTCAGGGCTTTCTGTGTTTATCAAGCCACCCTTGCCTCAGAGTGAAGAATTCATGTTGTCCCCACCCCCCATGGTGTTCAGGTTGGCAGTCCAAGACAGCAGTTGTTGAGCTGTTAAACTTAAAAGATGAGGCTTCCCCAGTGGATAAAGAATCTGCCTGCAATGCAGGAGACGAGGGATTGACCCTGGGTCAAGAAGATCCCTGGGAAAAGGAAATGGCAACCCACTCTAGTATCCTTGCCTGAAGAATCCCATGGACAGGGGAGCCTGGTGGGCTACAGTCCATGGGTCACAAAAAGTTGAACACGACTGAGTAACTGTAACACTTTCTAAATTTAGAAGATACATCTGGATAAGAAAGCTTGAAAGCTTATCTTTCTTATTCAGATGTGTATGTGGTACATGTACACATATACACATGTGGTACATATACACACATACATATACACATATACATATGTGGTACATATACACTTTCTTATCCAGAAAGTATATCCACTTTCTGGATAAGAAAGTGTATATGTGGTACATATACACAATGGAGTATTACTCAGCCATTAAAAAGAATACAATTGAATCAGTTCTAATGAGGTGGATGAAACTGGAGCCTATTATACAGAATGAAGTAAGCCATAAAGAAAAACACCAATACAGTATACTAATGCATATATATAGAATTTAGAAAGATGGTAATGATAACCCTATATGCGAGACAGCAAAAGAGACACAGATGTATAGAACAGTCTTTTGGACTCTGTGGGAGAGGGTGAGTGTGGTATGATTTGGGAGAATGGCATTGAAACATGTATAATATCATATGTGAAACGAATCGCCAGTCCAGGTTTGATGCATAATATAGGATGCTTGGGGCTGGTGCACTGGGATGACCCAGAGAGATGGGGAGGGAGGTGGGAGGGGGGTTCAGGGTGGGGAACACGTGTACACTCTTGGCAGATTCATGTTGATGTATGGCAAAACCAATACAATATTGTAATTAGCCTCCAATTAATATAAATTAATTAAAAAAAAAGATGTATCCAAACTGTTCATTGAAGGGAAGATTGGTGAAGGAGTATTTAAACATCCTTTTTTTTTTGGTTTAAGTTTGCAGTTGTTTCTTTTTTGGGGGGGGGGGGCATGTACACACTCCTTTATTGATTTGTTTACTTTAATTTATATTTGGCTGTGCCAGGTCCTCGTTGCTGCACATGGGCGTTCTCTAGAGGTGGTGGGCGGGGCTACTCTCTAGCTGTGGGACACGAACTTCTCATTGCTCTGTTCCTCCTGTTACAGAGCACGGGCTCTGGCACACAGGATTCAGGAGCTGTGGCACAGAGGCTCATTAGTTGTGGCTCGTGGGCTCTAGAGCACAGGCTCAGTCGTTGTGGTGCACAGGCTCTAGTTGCCCTGTGGCATGTGGAATCTTCCCAGATCAGGGATCAAACCCCTGTCCCCTGCACTGGCAGGCAGATTTTTATCCACTGTGCCACCAGGGAAGTCCCGTTTAAGCATCTTTAACTGCTCTTATCAAGCGGTCAGTTCAAGAGGTGGTATCTGTGACCTTTGACTACTGTTTCTAAGTAGCAGAGGGGGATTCTCTCCTGGGCTTTGGCAACCACAAGATCCCTGCATAACCCTCTGACCCCCCTGTTTTTCCAGCCTCCTATCCTATGCACGTTTGTATTGACACCTGTGCATGAAATGGATGGGGAAAGTGCACCCCTGTGAGGTGTGTGTCTTGCTGTACACCTACCCCGGTTCTGCAGGAGCTAAGAGGATGGTGGTAGAGAAGAATGGCTGGGAGGAAGGGCTGGGATTGTTGTTGTTCAGTTGCTAGGTCATGTCCAGCTCTTTGCAACCCCATGGACTGCAGCACACCAGGCTTCCCTGTCCTTCACAGTCTCCTGGAGGAATTTGCTCAGATTCATGTCCATTGAGTCAGTGATGCTATCTAACTGTCTTGCCCCCTGCAATGGATACTGCAAAAGACAGGGCAGCAGTGGGACCTGGTGCCTGCAAGTGGGAAGCTTTGGTTTGAATTAATGACCTCTGGCAAGGGCGCATCAGGGGGCAGTTGACTGCAGGGCTGGGATCCTTGGACTGAATAAGCGGATGACAATCAGTTTGGCCAAGGAGACAGAAGAAAGTTCTCATCCTCTGAAAACCTCTCTCTCTCCCAACCCCTTAGTCCTAGAACAATGTGTGTGCTAAGTCAAATTTAGTCGTGTCCAACTCTTTGTGACCCCATGGACTGTAGCCTGCCAGGCTCCTCTGTCTGTGGGATTTTCCAGGCAAGAATACTGGAATGAATTGCCATGCCCTCCTCCAGAGGATCTTCCTGACCCAGGGATTGAACCTGCATCTCTTAGGTCTCCGGCATTGGCAGATGGGTTCTTTACCACAAGCGCCACCTGGGAAGCCCATCTTAGAACAATATCATTCTTAAAAAGTCTGATGTGGGGTTCATATGGGGAACTTGTGGCTAAGAGCAGCAAAGTTGAAAAGAGCATTTTCCATGGAAAAGATGAGCCTCAAACTCTTTTGTTCTGCCCGAAGCTGAAAGCTCCTAACTTCAACTGGCTTCTCTCTAATGGATAATGGGTAGGTTTTCATACTTTTGAAAATTACTGCTTTTTTCCCTGCCTATTTAGTAAGCTCTTGTAAGCAGAGTTTAATAAGAAACACTGTGTCTCATGGAAATGGTTTTATTTCCACGATATCCACATGCAGCCTTGTTTTCAGGGTGACTCAAACGTGTTGGACAATGTAGTTGGGATCAAGGGGGAAGTGAAGGTGATTGAAACATCAGCTTCGAAGGAAAAAACCAAGCCAGGAGATCCACTCATTCGCACTACCTTGGAGATAGATATCAAGTAATGCTGTTGTTCTGCCCTGATTATTTGCCACAGGGCAAGCAGGGCTCCTCTTGTTCACGTGTTGTAGCTGTGACCCTCTCAGTGTCGGATGCTGTTCCCATGCGGCCTGGGTGCATCGGGTGGACCCTGGCACCGCCTGATCATACTCCATGTGAGCAGAGTTGTCCTTGACCAGCCAGCCCTGGCATCATTCGTCACGGCAAAGACTATATAAAACTGGTAGCTTTCCACCTGATTCCCTTCTGAAATAATTCCAGCTTGCAACAGGGTCTGATTGCCCATTCGATCACCTAGGTAGCCTTTAAAAATATTGATTCAAGTTGAGATCACTTAAAGGAAAATTCTGACGAGCCTAGGCCCATCTCAGATAATGGAGATAGAATTGCCTGGGAACCAGATTTGAGGATGGGCATTTCAAAAACCTTCCTAGGTGGGGGCTCATAAGCTGCTGGTGCCCAGAACTCCTGAGCTCAAGACCCAGAAGCCGTCTCTGGGCTGTCTTTCCGGGGGTCCCGGGTCTCTCTTCTCTCTGAATGGGGCTGTGACAATGGTCGGTGTGCCACAAAGTGTGTTTGTGGCCCTCGGATGGGGCTTCATTGTTTTGCATCCTGTTAGGGAAAGAGGTGGGCTTTCTTGGTGGGTCAGACGGTCAGGAATCTGCCTGCAATGTGGGAGACCCAAGTTCGATCCTTGAGGAGGACCCCCAGAGAAGGGCATGGCACCCCACTCCAGTGCTCTTGCCTGGAGAATCCCATGGACAGAGGAGCCTGGTGGGCTGCAGTGTCGCAGAGTTGGACACTTTCATGGAAACAGGGGTTGCGTGGGCTAAGCCCACTTGGTAGGGACACACACACACACATATGCACTTTTCCCAGGTTGAAAGGCCCTGCCATGGTCTCCCTGGCCAGGTACAGCAGGGTATTCAGTAGCTATGGGAACTGCAGTCTTATGACCTCAGCTTCTAATCTAAGCAATGCTTCTCATCCATATTCTGGCCTCTCGTTGATGGAAGGGGTACTGAGGTACTATTTGAACACAAAGCACGCAGCAAGTAGGTGTGTCTTAGGATGCACCAAAGTGGGCTTCAGGATAAGGGGTGTCAACAGAAGTAGTGCCTGCAAAAGCTCCTTTCCCACGCCCCCTCAGCCCCGCACTCTGTGGGCACTGGATCCTTCAGACCCTGAGGTTCAGCGGTCTCTATGGAGACCAGGATCTGGGCAGAGGTGCCTGGGGTCAGCCTTCTGGGCGCCCTCAGGCCCTCTGACTTGTCAGCCTCTCCCCAGACCCACAGCTCCTCCTTCCAATGCTCCTCCTTGCTCTGTATTCCCTCTCCAGGTTTTCCTCCAAGCTCTCTTCCTCCAGGCCCTTAGCATCATCTCATCTAGAGATTTAGCCCTCACAAAAGCAGGGATGAATTTTTTCAGCTCGTCCGAATCCCTGAAGTCAGGATGTGTGAAGCTTGGCTATTGGCTGGAGATGGGTACTGGGGAGGGGAGAAGGAGGAATCCCAGGTACCAGGTTCAGGCCGTATTTTAACAGTCGAACCTGCCACAATGTCGTGCACTTTCCCTGGGTGCCCACCACCGGCACCCTCCAGCCTCTGGGGCTCTGTTTGGACAAGAGCCGAAGAGATGCTTGATTTTCTTATTCTGACTTCCACCCCACCCCCACTCCAGCCTGTTCAGACTTTAATCTGTTAAAGGCAGCCCTCACTTTCCTCAGGAACCGCCTAGTTCACTCCGAAACCTCCTGTTGAATCGAGCAGACCTGAGTTATTCCCTCTGCAGTGGTATATGAGTGTAGATTTGACTTGGGAAGCAAGTCCCTGCCTGGGATGCTTTCTCTTGACCTTCTCTGCTTACGGAAGAGAGCAGTTCTGATTCAATAGTACACGTGTCTTCTGATGAAAGTGCGCTAGGACCTCTCAGCTCTGAGGTGTGGTGTGGACCGCATCATCATCTAAGAGCTTCTCAGAAATGCAGAATCTCAGCTGACCCCAGTTCTGTCACATCAGATTCTGCATTTTAATTAGGTACTTAGTACATATTCATTGGAAGGACTGATGTTGAAGCTGAAACTCCAGTACCCTTGGCCACCTGATATGAAGAAATGACTCTTTGGAAAAGACCCTGATGCTGGGAAAGATTGAAGGCAGGAGGAGAAGAGGGCAACAGTGGATGAGATGGTTGGATGGCATCACTGACTCAATGGAAATGAGTTTGAGTAAGCTCCAGGAGTTGGTGGTGGACAGGGAGGCCTGGCGTGTTGCAGTTCATGGGGTCACAAAGAGTCAGACACAACTGAGCGACCGAACTGAACTGAACTGAACACACATTAAAATGTAAGAAGCACTGCTCTGGAGCATTTAGGTCACATTGATAAGAATGGAAACAAGATGCTTGCGTCATTTAAAAACACTTTTAAAAGCCTCGGAAAAACAGTCATGAAGGCACTTTGCTTATTAGAGGAGCAAAGATTCATAATAAAGATTACACCAATATTTTTGTTATTTGTTTATTAGATGCTGCTGGGGGGTTGTAGAACAATCCACAGAATTGTTCTTTGAGGGAACAACTTCATTTCTGAGACTTGATCTTGTTAAAATGTAGGCTGTGGTGCAGCTTCAAGGATATTAGTGAAAAGGATTTTCAGACAATGGTCTAGTTGTCTTTCTAATCTTCTTCCTTAGTAACTGAACCCCAGTTTTGTGGGAGCAGAAGAGAGGAAGGTGCTTACTAAAAATGTTTTCTGGACTCTTTGCAAATAGAGATGGACAATGAAATGTAATCAGGCATCACTCAGAGGCTTTTCCAGGAAACCTCTTTATGAAGGGAATCAACTCAGTTGCCAGCCCCCTTCTGAGCTATGACCTCTGCCCCCCTGTCCCCTTTTATCTTAACTGGAATTCTCACGGGATGTTGGAGATCCATTACCCACTAACCCTGATGTCAGCACTGCCTTCTTGCAGATTTTTCATTATATGAAGAAAAAAAAACTTAATTTGTTTAAGTCCTGGTGTCTCAGGAATGTGATATTTGCTTCTGAACACAAGTCCTAACTTACATGCCACCTAACTGTCGAAAGGGAGAGGTTTGGTTAACTCATTATCATTTATCCACACAATGAAATGCCATACAGCAAAATTATGTCATACTAAAGCTATGGTGTTTCCAGTAGTCATGTATGGATGTGAGAGTTGGACCATAAAGAAGGCTGAGCGCCGAAGAATTGATGCTTTTGAATTGTGGTGTTGGAGAAGACTCTTGAGAGTCCCTTGCAGAGTAAGGAGATGAAACCCGTCAATTCGAGAGGAAATTAACCCTGAAGATTCATTGGATGGACTGGTGCTGAAACTGAAGCTCCAATACTTTGGCCACCTGATGTGAAGAGCTGACTCCTTTGAAAAGACCCCGATGCTGGCAAAGAGCGAGGGCAGGAGGAGAAGGGGACGACAGGAGATGAGTGATTAGAAAGTATCACTGAGTCAATGCACATGAATCAGAGCAAACTCTGGGAGACAGTGAAGGACAGGGGAGCCTGGCATGAATGGGGTCGCAGGGTCGGACACGACTGAGTAACTGAACAACAGCAACAAGGGTAGCAGACACCTCCCGCTGCTAATATCCAGTCTTTCATAGGATCCTCGTATACAGAACTATTACACCATTCTGGGAGAATTTAGGCTGGGAACTCGTTTCTTCTCTTCCATCTGCAAAATCTTCTCTCCCTTCTCTGGGGGCCCTGGAACACCTTCACTGGTCTCTAGCATTTGGAAACCATTGTTGTAGTTATCTTTTTACATGAAAAATCTTGTTAAACGAAGAAATCAATTTACTCATCAAATTATGGTATGATCCAATTTTATATTTTTATAACTATTTTTTATATTTATATACTATATAAATACACACACACATACCACACACTAATTTTCCCAGGCTTCTCCAGTATTTGGGAAAAAAATGAAGTCACCTCAATGGTGAAGTAAGTGAAAGTCGCTCATTCGTGTCTGACTCTTGCAACCCCATGGACTGTAGCCTACCAGGCTCCTCTGTCCGTGGGATTCTCCAGGCAAGAATATTGGAGTGGGTTGCCATTTCCTCTTTAATGGTAGTTACTCAGATTCCCCAGGCTGGTGGCCTTTATTTGCATGGTGGTAGCACCTTCCTCCTCAGTGAGACTTAGGAACGTTTTCCATCTGTTAGGACCATGAGCCCCCAGATTCTCCATCTCTGACCTCTTGGTTTCCATCAGGTGCAAAGGGGCATAAGGACAGCCCCAGCCTCAGCTCTTGCTGTTGGTGCCTCAGAGAGACCTGGCCCAGATGCACGCTCCACTCTGTTGCAGATGGCTGCCTTGGTCTTGTACAGTGTGGGGTCAGCTGCTTTCTGCCAAGAAGGAGGAGGATGAACACGGGCTGATTCACGGGGCTGAGCTGTGGCTCAGGGCAGACGGGGGCCCAGTGGCCGTGCTAGCAGTCACACTCACGCTCACCTCCTCATTTGCTACAGAGCTTCCTGACCCCACGCCCCGATACGTCTAACACCGACCTCTTAACTCTCCCCCTGCCCAAATGAGCTCATGAGGACCGCCAAGCTCATCCTTCTCAGTTGCCAACCCCCATAAGTGTGTGTGTACACACCCACAAGTAGTATTAAAGTAGTGTAAATTGAAATTTAAAAATTTTAATTATTTCTGAATGGCAACTTCAGGGCACTTGAATGTTCAAAAAAATGCTTTTTCTTGCTTACTTATGTTTTTAAAGCTTCTACAATGAACATGTATTGGGTGGTGTGCATGCTCAGTTGTGTCTGACTCTTTTGAGACCCC
The DNA here is from genome assembly GCA_935064755.1 of Tragelaphus eurycerus. Classification (NCBI taxonomy): domain Eukaryota; kingdom Metazoa; phylum Chordata; class Mammalia; order Artiodactyla; family Bovidae; genus Tragelaphus; species Tragelaphus eurycerus. Next base: position 47,432,587 of record CAKXYN010000009.1, read on the forward strand.
ATGGACTGTAGCCCGCCAGGCTCCTCTGCTCATGGGGTTTTCCAGGCAAGAATACTGGAGCGGGTTGCCATTTCCTCCCCCAGGGGATCTTCCCGACCCAGGGATCAAACCCATATCTCCTGCACTGGCAGGTGGATTCTTTACCACTGAACCACTGGGGGAAGATAAAACATGTATTACTTATATTTAAAAAATTAAGGGACTTCCCTGGCAGTCCAGTAGTTCGGACTCTGTGCTCCTGATGCAGGGGGCACGGTTCAATCCCGAACTGTAGAACTAAGATCCTGAATGGCAGCATGGCTCAGCCCTTATAAATAAAAATGTACCTGGAATCAATTATGACTCCAAATAACTGAATCCACTTGCTTGCTTAGGACATGTAACTGTGAGTTTCCTGTCATCCCAGGCAAAGTACTTTACCTGTGTCAGTGTCGGGGGGTGGGGTAGGAGTGGGGAGCGCAGGGGGGTGGGTGGCAGGGTGAGGGGGGAGGGGAGGCATACACTAGGCATAAAAATCACGTAGAAATGTGGTTTCAGGTTATTCCTAGAGGTAGACACCTCTGCTATTTTATAGTCATGTCTTTCATAGAGTTTCAGTATCTAAATACTGTTAACAGTATGTGTACATGCTAATTTGCTTCAGTTTTGTCTGACTCTTTGCGACCTATCAACTATAGCCCACCAGGCTCCTCTGTCCATGGGGCTTTCCAGGAAAAAGTACTGGAGTGGGTCACCATGGCCTCCTGCAGGGACTCTTCCTGACCCAGGGATTGAACCTACATCTCTTATGTCTCCTGTGTTGGCAGACGGTTTCTTTACCACTAGTGCCACCGTCTTTACGACAAGGGCTGGGAAGCCCTTGCTAACAGTGTATCTGTATCTTTTTTCTGGATTTATTGAGATATAACAGACATAACATATTGTTTAAGTTCAAGGTGTGAACACACATTGATTTGATACACTTGTTATCTCTATATCTTTTTATCCACATGCGGACCCTAAAAATGTTGCCTGCCATGTCCGTAAACAATGACTATTGCCAGCCATCACGCCATCAGCCACTGCGTTCACCCCCAGTGGAGCACCCCAAGGGAATAAAATAGATTCCTGGACCTAGATAGTTGACATACACATCAAAGGAATAATGTGGATGACCCTAGACTCTTGTTTCTTCTCATGCACAGAAAAGCACTAAGATGATGAACTTGAGATGTCTGTTTTCTTGTGATTAGCAATAATCGTTTGATGTTCGACTACTTGTTTTTTATTTTTCCAGTAAACACTCCTCTATACCTGGCTTCTCCCTTACCTCTTCAGAACAGTTCCTCAGTTACCTGAGAGGCTATATCCTGGGTGACAGTTCTCAGTAAGGGCCCCGAATAAAGCACAACTCTCAGCTTTCAGGTTGTGTGGATTTTTTTTTTTTTTCCAGTGGCTTAAGAAAGGCTGAAGACAGTGCTTTCCAAGAAAACCCAAACAGCACATACCTCTGGGGCTTGGTAACGTGTTCACTCTGGAGCACTAGTTCATGGGTGCCCTGCCCTGAGACTGGGGGAACTGGGCTGTGCGGGCATGGGCTAACCATGCAGGGAGTGGCATCACAGACCAGTGCGTCATTTGGGGGCACCCCTGGGTTCTTACACTGACGTGTCTCTGAGGAGTGGGCAGGAACAGGAGGCCTCCAGTTCCAGTGAGGGCAGAAGGGCCGTGAGGGTTTGTTGTTTAGTTGCTCACTTGTGTCTGACTCTGAGAAGAAATGGAGTAGCCCTCAGAGTCAACCAGAGAGTCCGAAATGCAGTACTTGGGTACAATCTCAGAAACAACCGAATGATCTCAGTTCATTTCTAAGGCAAAGCTTATTCAACATCATGATAATCCAAGTCTATGCCCCAGCCACTAATGCTGAAGAAGCTGAAGTTGAAAGGTTGGATGAAAACTCCAGGACCTTCTAGTACTAAGACTAAAAAAAGATGTCCTTTTCATCGTACGGGACTGGAATGCAAAAGTAGGAAGTCAAGAGATACCTGGACTAACGGACAAGTTTGACCTTGGAGTGCAAAATGAAGCAGAGCAAAGGCTAACAGAGTTTTGCCAAGAGAACACACTGGTCATGGCAAACCATTAGGATGATGACTAATGTTATAGACACTAAGTCAGGGGCACCATAGAAAAACCACAAAATGTCCTGATTTCCATTAAATTCTGCACCACGCAGCCCTCCCTTTTGCTGCTAAAGGCTGATTTGTGGAAAGAGTCCCTTTTGCGATGGGACTCTCAACTCTGGCAGAAACAAGACGAGGGGTGTGGGGCCACTTGCGTGGCGGGTCCACTGAGTTGAGCTCATTGGTGGTTTTCCTCCGAGGGAGTCCGCCTGACACAGCAGATTTTGCTTTGAGAGTGGGCTTCCCTGGTGCCCTGTGGCAAGGAACAAAATTCCAGTGCCTCTGTCACTGGTACAACAAAGAAAGCCAGCCCTATGCCCTCTGGAGACACCTGAATCTCTGGGTCCTTTTCCCTTCTGAGCCACTCCCAGGAGTGACAGCTCCTCCTTCCTTCATCTTCAGAATAATCCCTTCGATGGGTGATTTCTCTCCCTTCTTGTCATTATCCTCTGTCCCCCAATTTCCTCTATCCTCTCCCACCCAGCAGTGCTGCAAACTGCTTAAAGCAACTTCAAAAACAGCTTCAAAATGCCTGCCTTTGCTTTAAATGCTCAAAGTGGCCCCTTGCTTTCCTCACCCCACCAGCCCCCAGCAGAACCCAAACACCCAATGCTTTCTTGTCATTGCTTGCCTTGTGCTTGGTAACATCAGCTAGCATCTGTTGAGCACGTGTGTTAATTCACCGACTTCTGACAGCAGCCCTAGGTGGTGGGGAGGTCAGTAAACCCCAGTGCTCAGATGAGGAAACTGAGTCCTGGAAAGAGCCTCAGATGCAGGTCCTCACTTGCAGGTCCCACACATGGTGATGGTAGCGCTGGCAGGGTCCCCGGGATCCCAGCTTGAGTGCTGAGCTGCAGCGCTGGTTCTGTGGTGGCTTCTCTCTGAAGTCTGTATCAGATTTTTTAAAACACACATCCTATCAGTCAGCATTTTCAAAATTTTTTTTTTTGAAGTATAGTTGATTTACAATGTTATGTTCATTTCTGGTGTATAGCAAAGTGATTCAGTTATATATATATATATACATATCAATTCTTTTCTATTAAAGGTTATTACAAGATATTGAATACAGTGCTATATAGTAAGACACTGTTGGGCATCTGTTTTGCATATCACAGTGTATTTCTGCTAATCTTAAACTCCCAGTTTATCCCTCCTGCCCCTTCCCCTTTGGTAACCATAAGTCTGTTTTGTGAGTCTGTTTCTATCTAGTAAAGTTCATTTTTATAAATTTTTTTAGGTTTCCCATATAAGTGAAATCATGTGATATTTGTCTTTCTCTGCCTGACTTAACTTCACTTATTATTTTCATCTCTAGATCCAGTCATGTTGCTGCAAATAGCATTATTTAATTCTTTTTGATGGCTGAGTAATATTCTATCACACACACACACACACACACACACACACACACACACACACACACACACCATATATATGATGATGATGCTGCTAAGTTGCTCAGTCATGTCCCACTCTTTGCGACTCCATGGACTGTAGCCCACCAAGCTCCTCTGTCTGTGGGATACTTCAGGCAAGAATACTGGAGTGGGTTGTTATGCCCTCCTCCAAGGGATCTTTCTGATCCAGGAATAGAACCCAGGTCTCCTGCACTGTAGGTGGATTCTTTACCATCTGTGCCACCAGGGAAGCCTATACACACACACACACACACACACACCCCACATCTGTATCCATTCATCTGTCAATGAACATTTAGGTAGCTTCCATGTCTTGCTATTTTAAATAGTGCTGCCATGAACACAGGGGTGCATGGTGGTGGTGGTGGTTTAATCGCTCAGTCATGTCTAACTCTTTGTGACCCCATGAACTGTAGCCCACCAGGCTCCTCTGCCCATGCAATTTTCCAGACAAGAATACTGGAGTGGGTTGCCATTTGGTTCTCCAGGTAGGGGTGCGTGTATCTTTTCTAATTAATAATTTGTGCTCAGTTATGTCCAGCCATTTGCGACCCTGTGGACAGTAACCCACCAGCCTATGTCCATGGAATTTTTCCAGGCAAGAATACTGGGGTGGGTAGCCATTTCCTTCTCCAGGGGATCTTCCCGACCCAGGGATTGAACCTGCGGCTCTTATGTCTCCTGCATTGGCAGGCAGGTTCTTTACCACTAGCACCACCTGGGGTATTGTCTTTTCTAATTAGAGTTTTCATATTTTCTGATTATGTGCCCAGGAGTAGGATTGCTAGATCATATGGTAGTTCTATTTTTAGTTTTTTAAAGAACCTCATCACCATTCTCCATAGTAGATGCACCAATTTACATTCCCACCAACAGTGTAGGAGGATTCCCTTTTCTGCACCCCTTCCCCAGCGTTTGTTACATTTTCAGTGGTTTTTATTGTCCTTCAGGGCTTTCCTGTGTGGAGGACAGACCACTGTGGAGACTCCAGTGCCAGGGCTCAGATCAACATCATGCCAAAACCCCCTATTCTCACAGATCCACATGACCCAGAGCATGAGGTAGAGGAAATCAAAGAATAGGATGTTTAACTTGCTCAAATATCTCTCTATAGATGTCATATTTAATCCTCAGTCAGGTATTTCTATATTAGCCCCATTGCATTTTTTGTATTGAAGTGAAATTCATATAACATAAAACTAGCCATGTGAAAGTGAACGTTTCAGTGGCATTTGGTACATTCACAATGTTGTGCAACTGTTGCTTAAAAAAAATCACCCCACACAATCTAAGAGTTGCGAGTTTTGGTTTATTCAAGGACCTTACTAAGGACCCGAAGACAGCCTCTCAGGTGGCTGTGATCAACTGTCCTGAAGAGGTCAGGATATGCAAGAGTTTTTTTTTTTTTCCCTGATAGTTGGTAAAGAATCCACCTGCAATGCAGGAGAACTGGGTTGGATCCCTGGGTTGGGAAGATCCCTCGGAGAAGGGAAAGGCTACCCACTCCAGTATTTTGGTCTGGAGAATTATGGGGTTACAAGGAGTCGGACATGACTGAGCAACTTTCACTTTCACTTGCTGAAAAACAAAACAAGTAATGGAATATCAAACAATCACTGCTAACGACTGAAATCAGACATCTCAAGTTAGTGATTTGAGTGCTTTTCTATGGATGGGAAGATGCAAGAGTCTGGGGTCATCAGTATTATTCCTTTGATGTGCATGTTAACTATCTAGGTCCAGGATCCTGTTTTCTTCATCCTGAATGTCCCTCAACGCACACACTGGAGTGACTGCAGTGGCGGATGGCTTGATAGCTAGCATCACTCGTGTACCAGAATAGCAGGCAACATCATTTATTTACCGAAATGGCAGGCAGCACTTTTTTTGTCCATGTAACCATTACCTTTCAGTTCAGTTCAGTCATTCAGCCACATCTGACTCTGCTACCCCATGGACTGCAGCACGCCAGGCCTCCCTGTCCATCACCAACTCCCAGAGCTTGCTCAAACTCATGTCCATTGAGTCGGTAATGCCATCCAACCATCTTATCCTGTCATTCCCTTCTCCTCCTGCCTTCAATCTTTCCCAGCATCAGGATCTTTTCAAATGAGTCAGTTCCTCACATCAGGCCAAAGTATTGTAGCTTCAGCTTCAGCATCAGTCCTTCCAATGAAGATTCAGGGCTGATTTCCTTTAGAATGGACTGGTTTGATCTCCTTGCAGTCCAAGGGACTCTCAAGAGTCTCCTCCAACACCACAGTTCAAAAGCATCAATTCTTCGGCGCTCAGCTTTCTTTATAGTCCAACTCTCACATCCACACATGACTACTGGAAAAACCATAGCTTTGACTAGACGGACCTTTAGTTCCAAAACATTTTCATCACCCCCGAAAGAAAGCTCCATACTCACATTAAGGAATTTATTCACTATTCCTTGCTCCCCCAGCCCCTGGCAACCCCACTACTTTCTGTCTCTGCTGCTGCGAAGTCACTTCAGTTGTGTCCGACTCTGTGACCCCATAGATGGCAGCCCACCAGGCTCCCCCGTCCCTGGGATTCTCCAGGCAAGAACACTGGAGTGGGCTGCCATTTCCTTCTCCAATGCATGAAAATGAAAAGTGAAAGGGAAGTCACTCAGTCGTGTCCGACCCTCAGCGACCCCATGGACTGCAGCCCACCAGGCTCCTCTGTCCATGGGATTTTCCAGGGGGCGTACTGGAGTGGAGTGCCATTGCCTTCTCTGGCTTTCTGTCTCTAGATTGGTCTATTCTGGATATGTTGTATAAAGAGAATTGTCTAGTAGGTGGCCTTTAATATCTGTCTTTCACTTAGCATAATGTTTCTGAGGCTCATCCAGGTTGTAGGGTGTATCAATTTGTTGTTGTTCAGTCACTAAGTCATGTCTGACTCTGCGACCCCATGGACTGTAGCACACCAGGCTTCCCTATCCTTCACTGTCTTCCAGAGTTTGCTCAGATTCATGTCCATTGAGTTGGTGATGATATCTAACCATCTCGTCCCCTGCCCCCTCTTCTCCTTTTGTCATCAATAGTTTATTCCTTTTTTTGTGGTAGAATACTATTTCATTGTATGGAGAGTCCTCCACATTTTGCTTATGTTCAATCATCGTTGGGCACTTGGGTTGTTTCCACCTTTTGTCTATTGTGACCAATACTGGAATAAACATCCCTGTACGAGCATCGATTTTGAGTACCTGCTTTGAATTCTTCCCAGTATATACCTAGGACTGGAATAGCTGGGTCAAATGGTATTTCTCTACCTAACTTTTTGAGGAAACTATGAACACCATTTTAAAAGCAAGGAATCTGAGGCTCAAAGAAATTAAGTGGTTTGAGGTCGTATGGCCAGTAAATAACACAACCAACTCTAGGACCCAGAAGCTCATACTGCGGTCATTCTAAGGACCAAGACTGAAGGGAAGATCCTTCATTCACTCACCATACATCCATTGAGGGCCAGGGCAGGCCTTTGCAGCAGATTTAACAGTTAAGTCTCAGAAAGGAGCTCCCTCGTGCCAGAAACTTCAGGAGAAAACAAAACAAGGGGAGTTTTAAAATCATAAATCAACACAAGGGGGTCATGCATAATCCCCATTACTAGCAGACCATCTAGCAGAGCACAGCGTTGGTCTCTCAGGTCTTGCTGCCTGTTTGAACATCAGTGTGGGGGCAGCTCATGCCGATTTTTCAAGGCGCAGAAAAGAATCACTCTCCCTATTTCTGTCTCTCTGTCTGCATTTCTTGACTGACCCCGGGGGAGGAGGGGAGGAGGGGAGGAGGGACGTGCGCGGATCCTGGTTTGGTACTGAAGTTCTGATCTGGATGGGGGCGTCTGCGAAAGTCACTGTCCAAGGAGAATCTCTGGAAGGCTCTGTGGCTCAAAGGGTTAAATGCCAGACTAGACGGAGACTCAAAAGAGGGGCGGGGTGGGGCGAGGGATGGGAGAGGCGGCGGGATTCGGGCTTCTGGAATCTTCTTTTCCAGTGGTTCCAAGGGGAGTGTTACTATGAAAGAGACATTCTGATCGCTGCCCTCGACCGTTCCCGGCTCCCTGGAGCATTTTCTGTGCGGATAGGTGACATCCAAAGGCCGGAGCTTAGCTGGGTTTGAAAACAAGACGCGGGCGCCTCTGGGCTCGTACCCTCCCCCTCGTCCCCCCTTCCCTGGCCCCGCTGACCTGATTAATCAAGAGCCCTGCCAAACCCACTGAGGAGGGCTCCCAGGCTAATCTAATCTGCGTCCCCCAGCGGGGACAGACATCCCCGCTCGGCCAATGAGACGCGACCATGGAAGCTGGAGCTGAGCGGTGGAAAATTCCATGCGCCGGCCCGGGGCTGCTGCGGCGGCCTCTGGCGGCGGCGAGCGCCCCGCATCCTGCAGCCCTGGGCTCCCAGCGATCCCCGGCCGGGCCACGCCGCTGCTGGAACCCCCAAAGCCGCCCGGTTTCGGGGCGCTGTCACACGAGTCCCAGGGCAGGCGGCGTTGTTATAATTCTCTGGTTCTCCGCACCTCTGTGAGAGACGCTTTCAGCCAATCCAAGAAAAGGCTGGCGAATCATTGCGGGGAGCTGGGGGTCGGGGGGAGCGGGGCTATGATGGCATCTTCCGCTCATACAGGGTGTGTGTGTGTGAGATATAAATATAAACCACTACCTCCACCCCTCGCCCACCCAGGCAACAAGTCCGGTGCGCAACTGTACCCCACAAATGCCTCCGCTGGGCTTTGCAACCCGATAAGTGTGCGGAGAATGAATGAGCTGGGGGCCCCCTTTCTATCCACCCGCGAACTGCGGGCGCCCTTTCGAAGGGGCCGGTGGGTCCTAGAGAGCGAAGGGTTAGAAGTCAGCAAAGGTGTGTATTTCATGAAGGTGCAGAGACCCAGGACAGGAGGACTAGTGCCGTGACCCAGATATAATTGCAGGGCCACAAAGGAGGGACATCGTGGTCTGCCTTTGCGGGGTAGAAGGGGGTTGCCCATCGGAGCTGTAAGGACAGAAGTTAGCCAGAGCAGGGGAGGCCCGGAGCCCTGTGTTCCAGCACCTGCTGGGCAAGCATTTCCATGAAGCTGGGCTGTGTTAGGAGATCCCTGTCTTTCTTAACTCCACGTGAATTACTGCCATAAATCCCCATGATTTCATGGGATCCAGGCCTGTTTCTGCTCCTCACAATATAAAAGAACCTAGTGAACAGAGTCCAAAAATTAGAGTTTTTGGACCAGGAGAGCCTCTGCCAGAAGAGTCACAAAGGCTTCTTCTGGGATTAGAGGGGGGCCTGGAGGGCAAGGGGACAACAACGGGCCCTGAGATCTGGGAGGGGGAAAACAGAAGGAAAGGAGAAAATACAGGTGTTTCTTCTTAAAGGAGAATATGAAGCTTCAGGAAGAACCTGCAGAACAGAAAGATAAGAAACGGCCATCCCCAATCCTGAGCTAGATGAGTTGAGCTGAGCTTCAGGAGACAGGAGACCAGAAAAACAGCCACCCCAGTTCTGCTAGTGCCCAGCTGAAGGTCCTGGAGAATCTCCTAACTTCCCTGAATCTTAGTTTTTATCTCTGAAAAATCTGGATAATTCCTGAGACTAAAAGAAAGTGAAATTATGTCTATAAAGCTGTCAAGAAATCTATCCAAGTGGTGTTGTTTCTTTTAGTTCACATGCATGAATAATGTGTGTTAATTTAGTTGAATTAACTTTGACCTTTTCAAACTGTGGTGCTGGAGAACACTCTTGAGAGTTCTTTGGACAGCAAGGAGATCAAACCAGTCAATCCTAAAAGGAAATCAACTCTGAATACTCATTGGAAGGACTGATGCTGAAGCTGAAGCTCCAATACTTAGGCCACCTGATGTGAAGAACTGACTCACTGGAAAAGACTCTGATGCTGGGAAAGATTGAAGGCGGGAGGAGAAAGGGATGACAGAGGATGAGATGGTTGGATGGCATCACCGACTCAATGGACATGAGGAACTCCAGGAGATAGTGAAGGACAGGGAAGCCTGGTGTGCTGCAGTCCATGGGGTCACAAAGAGCTGGACACGACTGAGCAACTGAACAACAAAACTTTGACAGAGAGTCATGGCTAATCAATCAATCAATACTTGTATTAATGTAGTCAGTAAATATTTACTGAATACCTACTATGTGCTGGGGTGTATATCAGTGAAGAAAACACAACAGTGCCTGCTCTTGGGACACTCCCATTATGATGAGGGAGACAGATGATAAATAAGAAAACAAAGGCGTGTTTCCAGTGGTGATAGAGATATGGAGAAAACTAAAAATAAGTGGGACAGGGGAAGAGATTTTGAAGGGAGTGAGGAGGTAGGACCTCATTGAGGAGCTGGTCTTTCAGCAGAGCCCTGACAGGGAGGTGAGGGGGTAAGCTCTATGGATTTCTGGAAGAAGAACATTCTAGGCATTTTAGGTGCAGGGTGGGGAGGTTGCCAGAGGTTGCAAAGGGCCTGAGGTGGGACTGTGGTCCTCTGAGTTGGAGAAACAGGTACTGTCCCTAGAGGGGACTGAGTGATGGGGCTGAGGTCAGGGACTGGCTGGGTGGAGGTAGGGAGTCTGGATTGTTAGGAAAGGCTGGAGGGCTTTCACCATGAAAGTTCTGAGCAATCATTGGACAGCACAGCTGAGGAGCCACCTTGGATCTTAACTGACTGCAATGCAGCTTTCTTTCTAATTTGGATCCTGAAAAGCCACCTGCATGTGAAGTGAAACTCGCTCAGTAGTGTCCGACTCTTTGTGACCCCATGGACCATGGAATTCTCCAGGCCAGAATACTGGAGTGGTAATCTTTCCCTTCTCCAGGGCATCTTCCCAACCCAGGGATCGAACCCAGGTCTCCTGTATTGCAGGTGGAGTCTTTATCAGCTGAGCCACAAGGGAAGTCCAAAAAAAAAAGAAATCCACCTGCAAGTATTTATCAAAAGCTGTGCTGTGTTTGATAATGTGCTGGGGACTCTGGAGAACAGGAGGAAGTAGAACGCAGAGGCATGCTTTAAAGAGGCCACAGTCCTGTCGGGAATCTGGTTTAGCTGCAGAAGAGTAGTAAGTGACCAATATAAAACAGTTTCTCATACTTGCTAAATTGTAGGGAGGGCACCCCTCCACCAAGCAGGAGGAAACTGGGAGCTTTGGGAACCCCAGGGGCCTCCTGGGATTGTGCTGAGATCTTAGTAGGTGGCCAGTGATGGTGAAAGTCGATGTGGACAGAGGGAGCGCCTGAAGTCGAGAGAGAGGTCTCCTCTCCCTTGTCCGGCCAGCCTGCAGCCTCTCCTGGGTGGGTCAGAGTTGTCAGCCCACAGTCTGAGCTGCTCTGACCGGGTGAGGAGGGTGATCAAAGATGGAGACATTGGATGAGGTCAGTTCGTAAAAGCCCACAATGCTTTGCCACACACAGAACTCTTTGAAGACCTGGCGAGCTGTGTTCCTACGCCCTTCCCTGGAGGTCAGGGGCTCCACTCTGAAATCACAGGATTCATCACTGCAGAGTGACCCAGCCCTGGGCTTCCAGCTCTAGCATCACCCTTGCCCTCCCTGGGCAGGCCTGAACAAGTCCCATAACCTTCAGAGAATCAGCTGCGCCCACTGGGCCTGGCTCTGTGAAACCAAGACAACCAGGTGTGCTCGTCTGGAGCCCCGCCGCTCTGGGGGCGAGAGGAAGAGAGAGGGGCCATTGTCCTCGGCCTCCTCCTCATAACGAAATGTTTTACTTATTTAACGTTTTGAATAAGTAGTATAACATATGGTTCAGGAAATCAACAATTATACAACATTGCACAGTGGAAAGCATACTTTCCCATCTGCTCAGTTCTTATCTCTCCCCCCACAAAAGGTAGCCACTGCTATTAATTTGTTGTTTATCTTTCTAGAGATTCTCCCTCCTCCTCCCCTTCCTCCCTCCCTTTCTCTCCCTCCTTGCTTCCTCTGCACAGACAAGGAAATTGAATACCGTCTTCCCCCAACTCCCAATTCTTTTTTTTTTTTTAATTTAAATTTATTTATTTTACTTGGAGGCTAATTACTTTACAATATTGTATTGGTTCTGCCACACATCAACATGAATCCTCCACAGGCATACACATGCTCCCCATCCTGAAACCCCCTCCCACCTCCCTCCCTGTACCATCCCTCTGGGTCGTCCCAGTGCACCAGCCCCGAGCATCCTGTATCGAACCTGGACCGGCGATTTGTTTCTTATATTGTACATATTTCAGTGCCATTCCCCCAAATTGCCCCACCCTCTCCCTCTCCCACAGAGTCCAAAAGACTGTTCTATACATCTGTGTCTCTTTTGCTATCTCGCATATAGGGTTATCATTACCATCTTTCTAAATTCCATATATGTGCGTTAGTATACTGTATTGGTGTTTTTCTTTCTGGCTTACTTCTCTCTGTATAAGAGGCTCCAGTTTCATCCACCTCATTAGAACTGATTCAAATGTATTCTTTTTAATGGCTGAGTAATACTCCATTGTGTATAAGTACCACAGCTTTCTTATCCATTCATCTGCTGATGGACATCTAGGTTGCTTCCATGTCCTGGATATTGTAAACAGTGCTGCTATGAACATTGGGGTACACGTGTCTCTTTCAATTCTGGTTTTCTCAGTGTATATGCCCAGCAGTGGGATTGCTGAATCATAAGGCAATTCTATTCCCAGTTTTTTAAGGAATCTCCACACTGTTCTCCATAGTGGCTGAACTCGTTTGCATTCCCACCAACAGTGTAAGAGGGTTCCCTTTTCTCCACACCCTCTCCAGCATTTATTGCTTGTGGACTTTTGGATCGCAGCCATTCTGACTGGCATGAAATGGTACCTCATTGTGGTTTTGATTTGCATTTCTCTCATAATGAGAGGGGTTGAGCATTTTTCATGTGTTTGTTAGCCATATGTATGTCTTCTTTGGAGAAATGTCTATTTAGTTCTTTGGCCCATTTTTTGATTGGGTTGTTTATTTTTCTGGAATTGAGCTGCAGGAGTTGCTTGTATATTTTTGAGATTAATTATTTGTCAGCTGCTTCATTTGCTATTATTTTCTCCCATTCTGAAGCGTGTCTTTTACCTTGTTTATAGTTTCCTTTGTTGTGCAGAAGCTTTTTAATTTTAATTAGGTTCCATTTGTTTATTTTTGCTTTTATGTCCAATATTCTGGGAGGTGGGTCATAGAGGATCCTGCTGTGATTTATGTCGGAAAGTATTTTGCCCATGTTCTCCTCTAAGAGTTTTATAGTTTCTGGTCTTACGATTAGATCTTTAATCCATTTTGAGTTTATTTTTGTGTATGGTGTTAGAAAGTGTTCTAGTTTCATTCTTTTACAAGTGGTTAACCAGTTTTCCCAGCACCACTTGTTAAATTGTATATTCTTGCCTCCTTTGTCAAAGATAAGGTATCCATGGGTGTGTGGATTTATCTCTGGGCTTTCTATTTTATTCCGTTGATCTATATTTCTGTCTTTGTGCCAGTACCATACTGTACCGTTGGTAGCTTGATAGGGATTGCATTGAATCTATAGATTGCTTTGGGTAGTATACTCATTTTCACTATATTGATTCTTCTGATCCATGAACATGGTATATTTCTCCATCTATTAGTGTCCTCTTTGATTTCTTTCACCAGTGTTTTATAGTTTTCTATATATAGGTCTTTTGTTTCTTTAGGCTGATATATTCCTAAGTATTTTATGCTTTTCGTTGCAATGGTGAATAGAATTGTTTCCTTAATTTCTCTTTCTATTTTCTCATTATTAGTGTATAGGAATGCAAGGGATTTCTGTGTGTTGATTTTATATCCTGCAACTTTACTATATTCATTGATTACCTCTAGTAATTTTCTAGTGGAGTCTTTAGGGTTTTCTATATAGAGGATCATGTCATCTGCAAACAGTGCGAGTTTTACTTCTTCTTTTCCAATTTGGATTCCTTTTTCTGCTCTGATTGCTGTGGCCAAAACTTCCAAAACTATGTTGAATAGTAGTGGTGAAAGTGGGCACCCTTGTCTTGTTCCTGACTTTAGGGGAAATGCTTTCAGTTTTTCACCATTGAGGATAATGTTTGCTGTGGGTTTGTCATATATAGTTTTTATTATGTTGAGGTATGTTCCTTCTATTCCTGCTTTCTGGAGAGTTTTTATGATACATGGATGTTGAATTTTGTCAAAGGCTTTCTCTGCATCTATTGAGATAATCATATGGCTTTTATTTTTCAATTTATTAATGTGGTATATTACATTGATTTGCAGATATTGAAGAATCCTTGCATCCCTGGGATAAAGCCCATTTGGTCATGGTGTATGATCTTTTTAATGTGTTGTTGGATTCTGTTTGCTAGAATTTTGTTAAGGATTTTTGCATCTATGTTCATCAGTGATATTGGCCTGTAGTTTTCTTTTTCTCTGGCATCTTTGTCAGGTTTTGGTATTAGGGTGATGGTGGCCTCATAGAATGAGTTTGGAAGTTTACCTTCCTCTGCAGTTTTCTGGAAGAGTTTGAGTAGGATGGGTGTTAGCTCTTCTCTAAATTTTTGGTAGAATTCAGCTGTGAAGCTATCTGGACCTGTGCCTTTGTTTGCTGAAAGATTTCTGACTACAGTTTCAATTTCCATGCTTGTGATGAGTCTGTTAAGATTTTCTATTTCTTCCTGGTCCAGTTTTGGAAAGTTGTACTTTTCTAAGAATTTACCCATTTCTTCCAAGTTGTCCATTTTATTGGCATATAATTGCTGATAATAGTCTCTTATGATCCTTTGTATTTCTGTGTTGTCTGTTGTGATCTCTCCATTTTCATTTCTAGTTTTATTGATTTGATTTTTGTCCCTTAGTTTCTTGATGAGTCTAGCTAATGGTTTGTCAATTTTACTTATCCTTTCAAAGAACCAGCTTTTGGCTTTGTTGATATTTGCTATGGTCTCTTTTGTTTCTTTTGCATTTATTTCTGCCCTAATTTTTAAGATTTCTTTCCTTCTACTAACCATGGGGTTCTTCATTTCTTCCTTTTCTAGTTGCTTTAGGTGTAGAGTTAGGTTATTTATTTGACTTTTTTCTTGTTTCTTGAGGTATGCCTGTATTGCTATGAACTTTTCCCTTAGCACTGCTTTTACAGTGTCCCACAGGTTTTGGGTTGTTGCGTTTTCGTTTATATTAGTTTCTAACCAACTCAGTTCTTTTTCCAGTTGTGTAGTAGTTCATGATCCAGCATTCTGTATCTTGTTCTTCTCAGATAGCATATCTTAGACTGTCTCCATGATGGTCCAGGATGGCAAAATGTCATCATTCTTCTTTATTCTTTTTTTTTTTAATTTTTTTATATTAAATTTTATTTTGCTTAACTTTACAATATTGTATTGCTTTTGTCATACATCAAGATGGATCCACCACAAGTATACATGTGTTCCCCATCCTGAACCCTCCTCCCTCCTCCCTCCCCATACCATCCCTCTGTGTCGTCCCAGTGCACCAGCCCCAGGCATCCGCCATCAGGCATCGTACTTGTACTGGCGACTCGTTTCAGATATGATATTATACATCAGATCAGATCAGTCGGTCAGTCGTGTCGGACTCTTTGCGACCCCATGAATTGCAGCACGCCAGGCCTTGCTATCCATCACCAGCTCTCGGAGGTCACTCAGACTCACATCCATCGAGTCAGTGATGCCATCCAGCCATCTCATCCTCTGTCGTCCCCTTCTCCTCCTGCCCCCAATCCCTCCCAGCATCAGAGTCTTCTCCAATGAGTCAACTCTTCACATGGGGTGGCCAAAATACTGGAGTTTCAGCTTTAGCATCATTTCTTCCAAAGAAATCCCAGGGCTGATCTCCTTCAGAATGGACCGGTTGGATCTCCTTGCAGTCCAAGGGACTCTCAAGAGTCTTCTCCAACACCACAGTTCAAAAGCATCAATTCTTTGGCGCTCAGCCTTCTTCACAGTCCAGCTCTCACATCCATACATGACCACAGGAAAGACCATAGCCTTGACTAGGCGAACCTTTGTTGGCAAAGTGATGTCTCTGCTTTTGAATATGCTATCTAGGTTGGTCATAACTTTCCTTCCAAGGAGTAAGCGTCTTTTAATTTCATGGCTGCAGTCACCATCTGCAGTGATTTTGGAGCCCAGAAAAATAAAGTCTGACACTGTTTCCACTGTTTCTCCATCTATTTCCCATGTAGTGATGGGACTGGATGCCATGATCTTCGTTTTCTGAATGTTGAGCTTTAAGCCAACCTTTTCACTCTCCACTTTGGCTTTCATCAAGAGGCTTTTTAGTTCCTCTTCACTTTCTGCCATAAGGGTGGTATCATCTGCATATCTGAGGTTATTGATATTTCTCCCGGCAATCTTGATTCCAGCTTGTGTTTCCTCCAGTCCAGCATTTCTCATGATGTACTCTGCATATAAGTTAAATAAACATGGTGACAATATACAGCCTTGACGTACTCCTTTTCCTATTTGGAACCAGTCTGTTGTTCCATGACCAGTTCTAACTGTTGCTTCCTGACCTGCATACAGATTTCTCAAGAGGCAGATCAGGTGGTCTGGTATTCCCATCTCTCTCAGAATTTTCCACAGTTTATTGTGATCTACACAGTCAAAGGCTTTGGCATAGTCAATAAAGCAGAAATAGATGTTTTTCTGGAACTCTCTTGCTTTTCCCATGATCCAGCGGATGTTGGCAATTTGATCTCCAAATCATCGCACCCTCTCCCATTCCCAGAGTCCAAAAGTCTGTTCTATACATCAGTGTCTCTTTTGCTGTCTCGTAAACAGGGTTATTGTTACCATCTTTCTAAATTCCATATATATGCGTTAGTATACTGTATTTGTGTTTTTCTTTCTGGCTTACTTCACTCTGTATAATAGGCTCCAGTTCCATCCACCTCATTAGAACTGATTCAAATGTATTCTTTTTAATGGCTGAGTAATACTCCATTGTGTATATGTACCACAGCTTTCTTATCCATTCATCTGTGGATGGTTTACTAATGCTTATAAATCCAAAATGTACAAAGATCCCCTCTAGATGGACTTTTAAGTTGTTGCAGTCTTTTGCTTTTAGACAGCATTGTCACAAATAACTTCAAAGTTCTTCATGGAGTACATGATCATGTATATGCAGAAGGTAAACTCCTAAAAGTGAAATTTTTGCTGAGTCAAAGGGTAAATGCATCTCTAGTATGGATAGATGTTGCCAAATTACTCTCTACAGGGGCTATGACAATTTCTGCTTCTAGTAGCAATGTAGGAGGGAGAAGACCTGTGTCTCCCGGCCCACCAACAGAGTTTTGTCGTCAGATTTTTGCCATTTCTGGTAAATTTTTAAACATGAATGTGGTTTTAATTTGTATATTTCTTATGGTTGGCATTGAGTGTATTTTCATGTTTCAAAACCAAATATGTGTCATGTAAAATGTCCATACTCATGCCTATCCTTATATTGTTTTTTGGTCTTTTGTCTCATCAATATGCAGGAGCTCTTTATATAGTATTGGGGAAATTAGTTCTTTGTGGTATGAATTACCTATATCTCTCATTTTGTGTTTGCTTTGGGTATTTTAAAAAATTAGTTTTGTTCCTGCAACGCAGAAAATTTTGATTTCCTTGTAGTCGAAATTGTCAACCATTGATGTTGGGACTTCTAAATGTTGCCTTTTCATACTGCTGAAAAGTATGAAAACCAAGACTTCCCTCATCTTCTATTTTGGCTTTAGTGTTCTTATGTTTTATTTTTTATATTTCAAACTTTGATACAAAACTGGAATTTGTTCTACTGTCGATGCAAAGTCTATCTAAAAAATGTTTGGTATCAACACAACTTTTTGAATAGTCCATCTTTTCCCCATGTGTTTGAGATGCCTGCATTATCTTAAACATTTCCATATGTATTTGGGTATTTTTCAGGATTTTCAATTCTGTGCCATCTGTTGGTCTGACAAAATCATTCTACTATTACAAAGTTTTAGTTATTGAAGACTTAAAGTATATTTTAACATATGGTGTAGCTATTCCTTCTCCTTTTCTTTATCAGAATTACCCACACTATTGATTATTTTTCCATGTGAAAGTTAGAATCATTTTGTATAGATAAAAATTCCTTTTTGTATTTTTATTGGGATGGTACTTATTAGTTAACGTTCATGCATGTGCTCAATCACTCAGTCATATCCGACTCTTTGAGACATCCTGTGCTGTAGCCTGCCAGGCTCCTCTGTCCATGGGATTTCCCAGGCAAGAATGTTGGAGCAGGTTGTCATTTCCTTCTCCGGGGATCCTCCAGACCCAGGGATGGAACCTATGTCTATTGCGTCTCTTGCATTGGCAGGCAGGGTCTTTACTGCCGCACCACCTGGGAAGCCCATTAACATTCATGTGCTAAGGAAATTGACATAAAGCTCAGTTTTGTTATCCAAGAACATGGTATGTTTTTTCATTTATTTGTCTTTCTCTCTGTATCTCTGTCTTTTTTTCTTAAGAATGTTTAAAAGATGATGTAAATCTTATATGTATCTTTTAAGCTAATTTTATCTTTTTATTGTATATGAGGTATTTTCTTCCATTTTATTGACTCACTGATTTTGTTTATATAAACAAAGGCTATTGATTTCTGAATATTAATTTTACATATCCTATTTCATTCTCTTATTGATTGTAGTTGTTTTCACACATTTTTTTTGTTGGGGTTTCAAAGTACAAAACAAATCACCTGTAATAGTAATAGTCTTACTTGTTTTGCTCAACTTTTGTTTTGGTCTAATTGTGTTGGCTAGTGCTGCTGGTAGAAAATGAAATGATGTGATAGTGAACAAACAGTTGTCTCATTTCTGGATTAAGGGTTAAGTCTTTACCATTTCTTAATTAAGCACACATTTGGTTTTGATGTTATACATATGGTTTTAAAATATATATGTATATTTGTCTATTCTTGTGCTATTGACTTGTAAAAAATCAAGAATGAATTGTCAAATATTGTCAAATTCTATTTGAACATGTTTTGAGGTGACTACATATTTCCCCCTCAGAATTAAGTGACTTTGCTAATACTGAATCCTTCTTGCATTCCTGGAACAAGCCCCTTGTTATCATGATGTACATTATGATCTTTACCTGCTGACAAATTCTGTTTGCTAATATTTTTTAGAGTTTTTATTGATAGTAATAGTGCATAAAACTTAAGTGTACACAAATGCACAAATCTATAGCATACAAGTAGAGGAATTTATACATGTATATTCATATGTGTGTATGTATGTATATATGTGTGCAATATATTTTAGTGGTGGTTTAGTTGCTAAGTCATGTTCGACTCTTTGCAACCCCATGGACTGTAGCCCACAAGTCTCCTCTGGCCATGGGATTCTGGGCATAGCAAGAATACTGGAATGGGTTGCCATTTCCTCCTCCAGGGGATCTTCCCGACCCAGGGATTGAACCTGTGTCTCCTGTGTCTCCTGCTTGGCAGGCAGATTCTTTACCACTAAGCCACCCGGGAAGCCCTGCAATATATATTAGATGCGCACAAAAAAGTATTATATAATTAAAAATCTTGGTGAGAAAAATGGAATAGAAAAATACATGCTTGATCATCATAAAGGCAAAAATGGAAAACAAAGGCATAAAAGAGATAGAACAAACAGAAAATAAATAGCAGCCTGGTAGGATTTAATGTAACTATATCGGTAGTTATTTGAAATATAAATACAAAACACACAGAAAGAATTAAATATTAGACTAAATTAAAAAAAGTTGAGACCCAAGTGTATACTTTTACAGTGAGCATATATTAAATATAAGGATGAAGTCTGAATGAAAGTAAAAGGATTAAAAGAGTTATACCGTGCAATATCAGCAAAAAGAAATTTAGTTGGCTATCTTTTTTTTTTTTTTAAAGTTGGCTATCTTAATATCAAGCAACACCCTAAGGCAAGAAGTATTACTAGAGGGAAAATGGGGTGTTTTATTATGATGACAGGGCCAATTCCACAAGGAAACTCAAGAATCTGAAAATTGATGCACCGTTTATGCACCGAAATAACATCGTTTAAAGATGGAAATTAGCAGAATTAAAGGAAGAAATAAATTTACAATCATAGCTGAGAGTCATGTATCTTCCTATTCCATTTTCTTATCTATTAGATTTTTAATTATAATTTTTGTGATTGCCCTAAAGATTTCATTTTGCATCTCTGACTTACTGCCTTCAACCTTAAATTGGTACTTTACCTCAAATAATAATGCAATAACTTCACAACAATTGAAGCCCATTTACTCCATCCCACACTTAACGCTAGTTTTGTATAGTTTTACCTCTGTGTGTGTTGTCAAGTTCACAAGATGTTATTATTTGGCTTCAAACAGAAAATATTCTTTTCTCCCTTCCCACATATTTATTCTTTCCAGTGCTTTATGTTCCTTCCTGAAATTCTGTGCTTCCATCTGGGAACATTTTCCTCCACTTGAAAAAATGCCATTTAGTATTTCATATAGTGCTTCTCATCTGGGGATGAATTATCTCAGTTTTTTTTTTTTTTTTTGCTTGCTTGAAACATTTTATTTTGCTGTCAGAGTTGAAGAAGCTTTTGCTGGATATAGAATTCTAGTTTAAGAGTACTTTGTTTTTCTTTTAGAATGTTAACGTATCACTCTGTTGCCTTCTGGCTTTCACACATTTTTTTCATGGACAAAACAATTCTGTAATCAGTTTTACTATTGCTCCCTTGAAGATTGTGTACATTTTTAAGAAGATGCCTTTAAGATTTTCTCTTTGTCTTGGATCTTCAACTGTTTAATGTGCCTTGATGTATTTTTCTTTTTATTTAATTTCCAGGAGGTTCATTGACACTCTGGAGTAAAGGGTTGCTGTCTTTCATAAGTATTGGAAAATTCTTGCCTATTATCTCTTGAAATATTGCTTCCACTCTTATTTGTTTATCTTATCCCTCTTGACTCCAATTATATATGTATTAGATCTTTTGACATTTGTTCTCCATTCTGTTCTTGCCAATCATTTGTCTCTGTTTTGTTTTGAACATTTCTACTGATCTATTTTTGCATTTACTAATTGAATCCCCTGCTATATATAGTCTTCTTTTAAAACCAATAAGTTTTTTTTTTCTTTCACTGAGTTTTATTGAGATATAAGTGATACACAGCACTGTATACGTTTAAGGTGTACAACATAATAATTTATTTACATACATCATGAAATGATTATAATAAGTTTAGTGAGCATCCATCATCTCATCTAGATACAAAATTTAAAAAACAGAAAAAAATTTTTTTTTCTTGTGATGAGAACTCTTATCAATAACCTCAGATACTCAGATGACACCACCCTTATAGGAGAAGGTGAAGAGGAACTAAAGAGCCTCTTGATGAAAATGAAAGAGGACAGTGAAAAAGCTGGCTTAAAACTCAACATTCAAAAAATAAAGATCATGGCATCTGATCCCATCATTCCATTTTAGATGGATGGGGAAAGAGTGGAAACAGTGACAGACTTTATTTTCCTGGGCTCCAAAATCACTGCAGATGGTGACTGCAGCCATGAAATTAAAAGATGCTTGCTCCTTGGAAGAAAAGCTATGACCAATAGAGACAGCATATTAAAAAGCAGAGACATATAGTCAATGCTATGGTTTTCCAGTAGTCATGTATGGATGTGAGAGTTGGACCATAAAGAAAGCTGAGCACTGAATAACTGATGTTTTTGAACTGTGGTGTTGGAGAATACTCTTGAGAGTCCCTTGGACTGCAAGGAGATCAAACCAGTCAATGTTAAAAGGAAATGAGTCCTGAATATTCACTGGAAGGACTGATGCTGAAGCTCCAACACTTTGGCCACCTGATGTGAAGAGCTGACTCATTGGAAAAGACCCAGACACTGGGAAAGATTGAAGGCAGGAGGAGAAGGGGGAGACAGAGGATGAGATGGTTGGATGGCATCATGGACTCAATGGATGTGAGTTTGAGCAAACTCTGGGAGATAGTGATGGACAGGGAAGCATCATGTGCTGCAGTCTATGGGGTTGCAAAGAATTGGACACGATTGAAGGACTGAACAAAACAACAATATTCCTTTGTGTGTGTGTATGTATATATACATACAGACCATATATACATTCATATATATATGTACACACACATCATATATATATATATATATATATATATATATCAGATCAGATCAGATCAGTCGCTCAGTCGTGTCCGACTCTTTGCGACCCCATGAACCGCAGCACGCCAGGCCTCCCTGTCCATCACCAGCTCCCGGAGGTCACTCAGACTCGCATCCATCGAGTCAGTGATGCCATCCAGCCATCTCATCCTCTGTCGTCCCCTTCTCCTCCTGCCCTCAATCCCTCCCAGCATCAGAGTCTTCTCCAATGAGTCAACTCTTCGCATGAGGTGGCCAAAATACTGGAGTTTCAGCTTTAGCATCATTCCTTCTAAAGAAATTCCAGGATTGATCTCCTTCAGAATGGACTGGTTGGATCTTCTTGCAGTCCAAGGGACTCTCAAGAGTCTTCTCCAACACCACACACATACATGAATCTTCTTTAGCCACATCTTGACTTCTGTAAATGATGCTGCAAAAACATATATCTTTTTGAATTAGTGTTTTTGTTTCCTTTGGATAAATATCCATAGTGCAGTTTCTGGGTCTTTCAGGCTTCCCGTATATCTTCCCTGGCAGAGGAACCAGATATCAATTTGCCAACATCTGCTGGATCATTGAAAAAGCAAGAGAGTTCCAGAAAAACATATATTTCTGCTTTGATGACTATGCCAAAGCCTTTGACTGTGTGGATCACAACAAACTGTGGAAAATTCTGAAAGAGATGGGAATACCAGACTGCCTGACCTGCCTCTTGAGAAACCTGTATGCAGGTCAGGAAGCAACAGTTAGAACTGGACATGGAACAACAGACTGGTTCCAAATAGGAAAAGGAGTCCGTCAAGGCTGTATATTGTCACAGATCAGATCAGATCAGATCAGTTGCTCAGTCGTGTCCGACTCTTTGCGACCCCATGAACCGCAGCACGCCAGGCCTCCCTGTCCATCACCAGCTCCCGGAGGTCACTCAGACTCACATCCATCGAGTCAGTGATGCCATCCAGCCATCTCATCCTCTGTCGTCCCCTTCTCCTCCGGCCCTCAATCCCTCTCAGCATCAGAGTCTTCTCCAATGAGTCAACTCTTCGCATGAGGTGGCCAAAATACTGGAGTTTCAGCTTTAGCATCATTCCTTCCAAAGAAATTCCAGGATTGATCTCCTTCAGAATGGACTGGTTGGATCTTCTTGCAGTCCAAGGGACTCTCAAGAGTCTTCTCCAACACCACAGTTCAAAAGCATCAATTCTTCAGTGCTCAGCCTTCTTCACAGTGCAGCTCTCACGTCCATACATGACCACAGGAAAGACCATAGCCCTGACTAGGCGAAGCTTTGTTGGTAAAGTAATGTCTCTGCTTTTGAATATGCTATCTAGGTTGGTCATAACTTGCCTCCAAGGAGTAAGCGTCTTTTAATTTCATGGCTGCAGTCACCATATGCAGTGATTTTGGAGCCCAGAAAAATAAAGCCTGACACTGTTTCCACTGTTTCTCCATCTATTTCCCATGTAGTGATGGGACCAGATGCCATGATCTTCGTTTTCTGAATGTTGAGCTTTAAGCCAACCTTTTCACTCTCCACTTTCACTCTCATCAAGAGGCTTTTTAGCCCCTCTTCACTTTCTGCCATAAGAGTGGTGTCATCTGCATATCTGAGGTTATTGATATTTCTCCCAACAATCTTGATTCCAGCTTGTGTTTCTTCCAGTCCAGCATTTCTCATGATGTACTCTGCATATAAGTTAAATAAACAGGGTGACAATATGCAGCCTTGACGTACTCCTTTTCCTATTTGGAACCAGTCTGTTGTTCCATGACCAGTTCTAACTGTTGCTTCCTGACCTGCATACAGATTTCTCAAGAGGCAGATCAGGTGGTCTGGTATTCCCATCTCTTTCAGAATTTTCCATAGTTTATTGTGATCTACACAGTCAAAGGCTTTGGCATAGTCAATAAAGCAGAAATAAATGTTTTTCTGGAACTCTCTTGCTTTTTCCATGATCCAGCGGATGTTGGCAATTTGATCTCTGGTTCCTCTGCCTTTTCTAAAACCAGCTTGAACATCAGGAAGTGCACGGTTCACATATTGCTGAAGCCTGGCTTGGAGAATTTTGAGCATTACTTTACTAGCGTGTGAGATGAGTGCAATTGTGTGGTAGTTTGAGCATTCTTTGGCATTGCCTTTCTTTGGGATTGGGATGAAAACTGACCTTTTCCAATCTTGTGGCCACTGCTGAGTTTTCCAAATTTGCTGGCATATTGAGTGTAGCACTTTCACAGCATCATGTTTCAGGATTTGGAATAGCTCCACTGGAATTCCATCACCTCCACTAGCTTTGTTCGTAGTGATGCTTTCTAAGGCCGACTTGACTCACATTCCAGGATGTCTGGCTCTAGGTCAGTGATCACACCATCATGATTATCTGGGTCGTGAAGCTTTTTTTGGTACAGTTCTTCTGTGTATTCTTGCCACCTCTTCTTAATATCTTCAGCTTCTGTTAGGTCCATACCATTTCTGTCCTTTATCAAGCCCATCTTGGCATGAAATGTTCCTTTGGTATCTCTGATTTTCTTGAAGAGATCCCTAGTCTTTCCCATTCTGTTGTTTTCCTCTATTTCTTTGCATTGATCACTGAAGAAGGCTTTCTTATCTCTTCTTGCTATTCTTTGGAACTCTGCATTTAGATGTTTATATCTTTCCTTTTCTCCTTTGCTTTTCGCTTCTCTTCTTTTCACAGCTATTTGTAAGGGCTCCCAGACAGCCATTTTGCTTTTTTGCATTTCTTTTCCATGAGGATGGTCTTGGTCCCTGTCTCCTGTACAATGTCATGAACCTCATTCCATAGTTCATCAGTCACTCTATCTATCAGATCCAGGCCCTTAGATCTATTTCTCACTTCCACTGTATAATCATAAGGGATTTGATTTAGGTCATACCTGAATGGTCTTGTGGTTTTCCCTACTTTCTTCAATTTCAGTCTGAATTTGGCAATAAGGAGTTCATGGTCTGAGCCACAGTCAGCTTTAGGATTGTATAGAGCTTCTCCATCTTTGGCTGCAAAGAATATAATCAACCTGATTTCGGTGTTGACCATCTGGTGATGTCCATGTATAGAGTCTTCTCTTTTGTTGTTGGAAGAGGGTATTTGCTATGACCAGTGCATTTTCTTGGCAAAACTCTGTTAGTCTTTGCCCTGCTTCATTCCGTGTTCCAAGGCCAAATTTGCCTGTTACTCCAGGTGTTTCTTGACTTCCAACTTTTGCATTCCAGTCCCCTATAATGAAAAGGACATCTTTTTTGGGTGTTAGTTCTAAAAGGTCTTGTAGGTCTTCATAGAACCGTTCAACTTCAGCTTCTTGGGCGTTACTGGTTGGGGCATAGATTTGGATTACTGTGATATTGAATGGTTTCCCTTGGAAACAAACAGAGATCATTCTGTCATTTTTCAGATTGCATCCAAGTATTGCATTTCGGACTCTTTTGTTGACCATGATGGCCACTCCATTTCTTCTGAGGGATTCCTGCCCACAGTAGTAGATACAATGGTCATCTGAGTTAAATTCACCCATTCCAGCCCATTTTAGTTTGCTAATTCCTAAAATGTTGACATTCACTCTTGCCATCTCTTGTTTGACCACTTCCAATTTGCCTTGATTCATGGACCTGACATTCTAGGTTCCTATGCAATATTGCTCTTTACAGCATCGGACTTTGCTTCTATCACCAGACACATCCGCAGCTGGGTATTCTTTTTGCTTTGGCTCCATCCCTTCATTCTTTCTGGAGTTATTTCTCCACTGATCTCCAGTAGCATATTGGGCCCCTACTGACCTGGAGAGTTTCTCTTTCAGTATCCTATAATTTTTATCTTTTCATACTGTTCATGGGGTTCTCAAGGCAAGAATACTGAAGTGGTTTGCCATTCCCTTCTCCAGCAGACCACACCCTGTCATATCTCTCCACCAAGACCCGCCCATCCCAGGTTGCCCCACGGGCATGGCTTAATTTCATTGAGTATATTGTCACACTACTTATTTAACTTGAATGCAGAGTACAGCATAAGAAATGCTGGGCTGGAAGAAGCATGGGCTGGAAGTAGCACAAGCTGGAATCAAGATTGCTGGGAGAAATATCGATAACCTCAGATGACACCACCCCTATGGCAGAAAGTGAAGAGGAAATAAAGAGCCTTTTGATGAAAGTGAAAGAGGAGAGTGAAAAAGTTGGCTTAAAGCTCAACATTCAGAAAACTAAGATCATGGCATCCGGTCCCATCCCTTCATGGGAAATAGATGGGGAAACAGTGTAAATGGTGAGAGAATTTATTTTGGGGGCTCCAAAATCACTGCAGATGGTGATTGCAGCCATAACATTAAAAGATACTTGCTCCTTGGAAGGAAAGCTACGACCAACCTAAACAACATATTAAACATCAGAGACAGTATTTTGCCAAAAAGTTCCGTCTAGTCAGTGCAGTTCAGTTTAGTCGCTCAGTGTGTCCAACTCTTTGCCACCCCATGAACCACAGCATGCCAGGCCCCCCTGTCCAACAGTAACTCCTGGAGTCTACCCAAACCCATGTCCACTGAGTCGGTGATGCCATCTAACCATCTCATCATCTGTCATCCCCTTCTCCTCCTGTCCTCAATCTTTCCCAGCATCAGGGTCTTTTCCGACGAGTCAGCTCTTCACATCAGGTGGCCAAAGTATTGGAGTTTCAGCTTCAACATCAGTCCTTCCAATGAACATCCAAGACTGATCTCCTTTAGGATGGACTGGTTGGATCTCCTTGCAGTCCAAGGGACTCTGAGTCTTCTCCAATACCACAATTCAAAAGCATCAATTCTTCGTCATTCAGCTTTCTTCATAGTCCAACTCACATCCATACATGACCACTGGAATAACCATAGCCTTGACTAGACAGACCTTTGTTGGCAAAGTAATGTCTCTGCTTTTTAATATGCTGTCTAGGTTGGTCATAACTTTCCTTCCAAGGAGTAAGTATCTTTTAATTTCATGGCTGCAGTCACCATCTGCAGTGATTTTAGAGCCCCCCAAAATAAAGTTTCTCACTGTTTACACTGTTTCCCCATCTATTTCCCATAAAGGGATGGGACCAGATGCCATGATCTTAGTTTTCTGAATGTTGAGCTTTAAGCCAACTTTTTAACTCTCCTCTTTCACTTTCATCAAAAGGCTCTTTAGTTCTTCACTTTCTGCCATAAGGGTGGTGTCATCTGCATATCTGAGGTTATCAATATTTCTCCCAGCAATCTTGATTCCAGCTGTGCTTCTTCCAGCCCAGTGTTTCTCATGATGTACTCTGCATGCAAGTTAAAAAAGTAGTGTGACAATATACAGCCTTGACGTACTCCTTTTCCTATTTGGAACCAGTCTGTTGTTCCATGTCCAGTTCTAACTGCTGCTTCCTGACCTGCATACAGGTTTCTCAAGAGGCAGGTCAGGCAGTCTGGTATTCCCATCTCTTCCAGAATTTTCCACAGTTTGTTGTGATCCACACAGTCAAAGGCTTTGGCATAGTCATCAAAGCAGAAATATATGTTTTTCTGGAACTCTCTTGCTTTTTCCATGATCCAGTGGATGTTGGCAATTTGATCTCTGGTTCCTCTGCCTTTTCTAAAACTAGCTTGAACATCTGGAAGTTCGCGGTTCACGTATTGCTGAAGCCTGGCTTGGAGAATTTTGAGCATTACTTTACTGGCGTGTGAGATGAGTGCAATTGTGCGGTAGTTTGAGCATTCTTTGACATTGCCTTTCTTTGGGTTTGGAATAAAAACTGACCTTTTCCAGTCCTGTGGCCACTGCTGAGTTTTTCAAATTTGCTGGCATATTGAGTGCAGCACTTTCACACCATCATCTTTTAGGATTTGAAATAGCTCAACTGGAATTGAGCTTTGTTCGTAGTGATGTTTCCTAAGGCCCACTTGACTTCACATTCCAGGATATATGGCTCTAGGTGAGTGATCACACCATCATGATTATCTGCGTCATGAAGCTCTTTTTTGTACAGTTCTTCTGTGTATTCTTGCCACCTCTTCTTAATATCTTCAGCTTCTGTTAGGTCCATACCATTTCTGTCCTTTATTGAGCCCATCTTTGCATGAAATGTCCCCTTCGTATCTCTAATTTTCTTGAAGAGATCTCTAGTCTTTCCCATTCTATTGTTTCCCTCTATTTCTTTGCATTGATCTCTGAGGAAGGCTTTCTTATCTCTCCTTGCTATTCTTTGGAACTCTGCATTCAAATGGTTATATCTTTCCTTTTCTCCTTTGCTTTTCACTTCTCTTCTTTTCACAGCTATTTGTAAGTCCTGCTCAGACAGCCATTTTGCTTTTTTGCATTTCTTTTCCATGGGGATGGTCTTGGTCCCTGTCTCCTGTACAGTGTTATGAACCTCTGTCCATGGTTCATCAGGCACTCTTTCTATCAGATCTAGTCCCTTAAATCTATTTCTCACTTCCACTGTATAATCATAAGGAATTTGATTTAGGTCATACCTGAATGGTCTAGTGATTTTTCCACTTTCTTCAATTTAAATTTGAATTTGGCAGTGAGGAGTTCATAATCTGAGCCACAGTCAGCTCCCTGTCTTGTTTTTGCTGGCTGTATCGAGCTTCTCCATCTTTGGCTGCAAAGAATATAATCAATCTGATTTTGGTGTTTGCCATTTGATGATGTCCATGTGTAGAGTCTTCCCTTGTGTTGTTGGAAGAGGGTGTTTGCTATGACCAGTGCATTATTTTGCCAAGAGAATGCACTGGTCAGTCTGTACTCCTGTTTCAGTCCATACTCCAAGGTCAAATTTGCCTGTTACTCCAGGTGTTTCTTGACTTCCAACTTTTGCATTCCAGTCTGCTGTAATGAAAAGGACATCTTTTTTGGGTGTTTAGTTCTAAAAGGTCTTGTAGGTCTTCATAGAACTGTTCAACTTCAGCTTCTTCAGTGTTATTGGTTGGGGCATAGGCTTGGATAACCATGATATTGAATGGTTTGCCTTGGAAACGAACAGAGATCATTCTGTTGTTTTTGAGATTGCATCCAAGTACTGCATTTTGGACTCTTTTGTTGACCATGATGGCTACTCCATTTCTTCTAAGGGATTCCTGCCCACAGTAGTAGATATAATGGTCATCTGAGTTAAATTCACCCATTCCAGTCCATCTTAGTTCGCTGATTCCTAGAATGCTGATGTTCGTTCTTGCCATCCCCTGTTTGACCACTTCCAATTTGCCTTAATTCATGGACCTAACATTCCAATGCAATATTGCTCTTCACAACATCGGACCTTGCTTCTATCATCAGGCAAATCCACAACTGGGTGTTGTTTTTGTTTTAGTTTCATCCCTTCATTCTTTCTGGAGTTATTTCTCCACTAATCTCCAGTAGCATATTGGGCACCTACTGAGCTAGGGAGTTCGTCTTTCAGTGTCTTATCTTTTTGCCTTTTCATACTGTTCATGGGGTTCTCAATGGAAGAATGCTCAAATGGTTTGCCATTCCCTTCTCCAGTGGACCCCATTCTGTTAGATGGTTTTTCCAGTAGTCATGTATGGATGCGAGCACTGAAGAATTGATGCTTTTGAACTGTGGTGTTGGAGAATATGCTTTTGAACTGTGGTGTTGGAGAAGACTCTTGAGAGTCCCTTGGACTGCAAGGAGATCCAACCAGTCCATCCTAACAGTCGTGGATGTTCATTGGAAGGATTGATGCTGAAACTCCAATACTTTGGTCACCTGATGTGAAGAGCTGACTCATTGGAAAAGACCCTGATGCTGGGAAAGATCGAAGGTAGGAGGAGAAGGGAATGACAGAGAATGAGATGGTTGGCTGGCATCACCGACTCACTGGACATGAGTTTGAATAAACTCTGGGAGTTGGTGATGGACAGGGAGGCCTGGTGTGCTGCAGTCCATGGGGTCACAAAAGCCAACAGTCAGACAAGACTGACTGAACTGAACTGAACTGGTGGCTTAGACTGTAAAGAATCTGCCTTTAGTGTGGGAGACCTGGGTTTGCTCCCTGGGTCGGGAAGATTCCCTGAAGGAAATGACAACCCAATCTAGTATCCTTGCCTGGTGAATCCCACGGAGACTGGTAGGCCACAGTCCATGGATCACAGAGAGTTGGACTCAACTGAGTGACTAACACATTCACTTTTTCACTTTCATGGGAGTTCTATTTTTAGTGTTTTAAAAAAGCAAGAGTTCCAGAAAAACATCTATTTCTGCTTTATTGACTATGCCAAAGCCTTTGACTGTATAGATCACAATAAACTTTGGAAAATTCTGAAAGAGATGGGAATACCAGACCACCTGATCTGCCTATTGAGAAATCTGTATGCAGGTCAGGAAGCAACAGTTAGAACTGGACATGGAACAACAGATTGCTTCCAAATAGGAAAAGGAGTATGTCAAAGCTGTATATTGTCACCCTGTTTATTTAACTTATATGCAGAGTACATCATGAGAAACGCTGGACTGGAAGAAACACAAGCTGGAATCAAGATTGCCAGGAGAAATAACCTCAGATATGCAGATGACACCACCTTTGTGGCAGAAAGTGAAGAGGAATTAAGAAGCCTCTTGATGAAGGTGAAAGTGGAGAGTGAAAAAGTTGGCTTAAAGCTCAACATTCAGAAAACAAAGATCATGGCATCCAGTCCCACCAGTTCATGGAAAATAGATGGGGAAACAGTGGAAACAGTGTCAGACTTTACTTTTGGGAGCTCCAAAATCACTGCAGATGGTGATTGCAGCCATGAAATTAAAAGACGCTTACTTCTTGGAAGAAAAGTTATGACCAACCTAGATAGCATATTCAAAAGCAGAGACATTACTTTGCCAACAAAGGTCCGTCTAGTCAAGGCTATGGTTTTTCCTGTGGTCATGTATGGATGTGAGAGTTGGACTGTGAAGAAGGCTGAGTGCCGAAGAATTGATGCTTTTGAACTGTGGTGTTGGAGAAGACTCTTGAGAGTCCGTTGGACTGCAAGGAGATCCAACCAGTCCATTCTGAAGGAGATCAGCTCTGGGATTTCTTTGGAAGGAATGATGCAACAGCTGAAACTCCAGTACTTTGGCCACCTCATGTGAAGAGTTGACTCATTGGAAAAGACTCTGATGCTGGGAGGGATTGGGGGCAAGAGGAAAAGGGGACGACAGAGGATGAGATGGCTGGATGGCATCACTGACTCAATGTACGTGAGTCTCAGTGACCTCCGGGAGTTGGTGATGGACAGGGAGGCCTGGCCTGCTGCGATTCAGGAC
This sequence comes from Tragelaphus eurycerus, assembly GCA_935064755.1. Lineage (NCBI taxonomy): Eukaryota > Metazoa > Chordata > Mammalia > Artiodactyla > Bovidae > Tragelaphus > Tragelaphus eurycerus. The sequence goes on from CAKXYN010000009.1 coordinate 47,463,589, forward strand.
ACGACTGAGTGACCTGATCTGATCTGAGGTATCTCCATATTGCTTTCCTTTGTACAAATTTGGATTCTCATCAAAAGTTCATGATGGTTCCCTTCTCTCCACATCCTCACCAAGACTTGAATGTGTTATCTTTCTGATAATAGCCATCCTGACAGGTTTGAGGTGATATCTCATTGGGGTTTTTATTTGCATTTCCCCGATGGTTAGTGATCTTGGGCATCTTTTCATGTCTTCTTTGGAAATATGTCTACTTAAATCCTCTTCCATCTTTTAACTTTTTTTTTTTTTTTGGATGTAGAGATGTATGATTTCTTTGTATATCTTCAGTATTAACTCATTAGATAAATAATTGTAAATATCTTTGCTCATTCAGTGGCTCAAATAGTAAAGAATCTGCCTGCAATGTGGGAGATCTGGTCAATCTCTGGGTCAAGAAGACCTGAGTTTGATCCCTGGAGAAGGGAATGGCTACCCACTTAAGTACTCTTGCCTGGAGAATCCCATGGACAGAGGAGCCTGGTGGGCTACAGCCCATGGGATTACAAAGAGTTGGACACAACTGAGTCACTAACACTTTCACTTTCCTTTTGCTTGCTCATTCAGTAGGTGGCCTTTACTTTGTGTTGATGGCTTCCTTTGCTTTTCAAAAGCTCTTAAGTTTATTTAGGTCCTATTTGTTTATTTCTGCTTTCTTTCTTTTTTTCCTTGGGAGACAGACCCACAAAATACTGCTATGATTTATATCGAAGAGTGTTCTGCCTATATTTTCCTCTAGGAGTTTTATGGTATTCAGTGTTATACTTAGGTCGTTTCTTTGGAGTCTATTGTGTGTGTGGTGTTAGAGAATATTCTGCAGTGCAATGCTTAGTCCCTCAATTGTGTCCGACTCTTTGCACCCCCACGGACTGCAGCATGCCAGGCTTCCCTGCCCTTCACCATCTCCCAGAGCTTGCTCAAGCTTATCTTCATAGATTCTAATTATTTTCTTCAATACATTTACTATTTTTTTTAAAACTCATAAAGGCCTCAGATGATATCTTCTTACAGTGAAGTTTGCCCTTCCCTTCTGTTCTGCAGTTAAGGCAAAGAGCAGATTGCTTCAGTCTACTCAGGGACCGAGTTGGGTAGGGGCTGGATTCTACTTTAGCAAAATGCATTCCACCTCAGGTTTGCCCTGAAAGTCCTTCTTTTTTGACTGTTTGAGCTAAGCATCACCCCAAACAAGTTAAAATTTGGCAAATGTCTTGAGGGGAAGACTGGTCGTGTGTTTTGCAGACCTCTCTTTCTGATGGGACTTTGCTGCCTAAGGAACTGCAAGGCTGCTGAATATTCCATTCTGCCTTTTTACCCCAGCCCCCAGGCATCTCGACTACTCTGGAACTTAACAAATGTTTCAAGGGGAAAATCAGCCTTGTATTTTGGGTTCTTTCAACTTCCAACCCTTTGCACTAACCAAAAACTCTACTGATTTCCCTTACTATATGTTTTTGCTCAGTTGCTCCATCATGTCTGACTCTTTGTGACCCCATGGACTGCAGCATGCCAAGCTTCTCTGTCCTTCACTATCTCCCAGAGTTTGCTCAAACTCATGTCCATTGAGTCAATGTTGCCATCCAACCACCTTACCTTATAGTGTCCTTCTGTTTGAGCCAAGCTGACGTTAGTTACCTGGTAATTGCCAGCTGATTTGAGATGATCTCTTCTTCCTCTGAAAATTCTGTGTCTGTCTGGTCCTTGTTTTTCTCATGGTTTTCCACTGTCTTTAAAATACAAATATTTCAAATTTATCTAACTGATGTTATTGTTGAGAGAGCATTGATCTTTCTGGTCCATTGTATTCTACCTGGAAGGTCAACTACACTATCTATCAGTATTTTATTTAGTTTTTGCTATTGTCATCATTTGTTTACTGCGTTAATATCTGTTAAGTGAAATTAATTTACGAGTTTTCTGTGTAAAATCCTTGTCAGGTTTTGGTATTATGGTTATTTCATTAAGAACATTTGGCTAGCCACATTTTAGATGCTCAGTTTTCACATGTGGTTAGTAGCTCCTGTATTGGAGAGCTCAGTTCTAAGACACTGTCCTTTTCATCCATGATTTCAAATGTATTTGAAAATTTATTTTTATAACATTGGATAAATTATTTTTAATATGATTTGCTTAATTTCCATGGTTTATCCAGTTGTTTGGATTCATTTAATCTCATTTTGTATATTTGCCTTCCTTCCTCTTGATTTTATCAGCCATAAGTTTGTATATTTTATTGATATTTTGTTTTTTCAAAGAAACAGCTTTTGAATTTGTTAAATACTTCCACAGTCTTGTTTTATGATCATTGTATTCTAAATTTATTAATTTATTCCTTCATCTAGTATGTCCTTCAGTTTATTTGATTTTTTCTAACTTTTTTATTATGTTGCTTCATTTATATCTTTTATACTAGTAAAAGTATATAAGACCATGCTTCTTCATTAAGCTTTGCTTTAACTGTATTGCCATAAATACTGATGGTGCATCTTTTTTATTACGACCTTTTGTTATCTGCAATATAAGTTTATATTAATATTTTTTCTCAGACTCAACATTTCTTTGAAAGAATGGTTAAAGATTTCCATCTAGCTAGGGCTTTTTGTTTTTGTATTTTTGACAACAATTTCTGCATTGTCATTAAAGAATGTTTTCTGTTCTGTTTTTGTTTTTGGAAATTTTGAGGTTGGTCCTGTGGTCACTTGAGAAGAAGATGTTCTCTATGTTTTATGTTTATTATATAATTTTGTTCTCTCTTAGCCTTGTTAAATTTTTTCTCATTTGTCCTCAAAACCTTTGAAGATTTATCTTTCTCTTTGTCTTGATATTCTGTAGTTTCGCTATGATGTATCTGGGAATGCATTCATTTTAATTATCCTTTTTAGGTTTCAGTATATGGCTGTATATTGTCACCCTGCTTATTTAACTTATATGCAGAGTACATCATGAGAAACACTGGGCTGGAAGAAGCACAAGCTGGAATCAAGATTGCTGGGGGATTTCTCAGCAATATCAATAACCTCAGATATGCAGAAGACACCACCCTTATGGCAGAAAGTGAAGAGGAACTAAAAAGCCTCTTGATGAAGGTGAAAGAGGAGAGTGAAAAAGTTGGCTTAAAGCTCAACATTCAGAAAACTAAGATCATGGCATCCAGTCCCACCAGTTCATGGGAAATAGATGGGGAAACAGTGGAAACAGTGTTAGACTTTATTTTGGGGGGCTCCAAAATCACTGCAGATGGTGATTGCAGCCATGAAATTAAAAGACGCTTACTCCTTGGAAGGAAAATTATGACCAAAATAGATAGCATATTCAAAAGCAGAGACATTACTTTGCCAACAAAGGTCTATCTCAGTTCAGTTCAGTCACTCAGTTGTGTCCAACTCTTTGCAACCCCATGAATCACAGCATGCCTGTCCATCACCAACTCCTGGAGTTCACCTAGACTCACGTCCATCACCTAGACTCACGTCCATAGAGTCAGTGATGCCATCCAGCCATCTTATCCTCTGTCGTCCCCTTCTCCTTCTGCCCCCAATCCCTCCCAGCATCAGAGTCTTTTCCAATGAGTCAACTCTTCCCATCAGGTGGCCAAAGTACTGGAGTTTCAGCTTTAGCATCATTCCTTCCAAAGAAATCCCAGGGCTGATCTCCTTCAGAATGGACTGGTTGGAACTCCATGCAGTCCAACGGACTCTCAAGAGTCTTCTCCAACACCACAGTTCAAAGGCATCAATTCTTCAGTGCTCAGCTTTCTTCACAGTCCAACTCTCACATCCATAGATGATCACTGGAAAAACCATAGCCTTGACTAGATGGACCTTTGTTGGCAAAGTAATGTCTCTGCTTTTGAATATGCTATCTAGGTTAGTCATAACTTTCCTTCCAAGGAGTAAGCATCTTTTAATTTCATGGCTGCAGTCACCATCTGCAGTGATTTGGGAGCCCAGAAAAATAAAGTCTGACACTGTTTCCACTGTTACTCCATCTATTTCCCATGAAGGAATGGGACCAGATGCCATGATCTTCATTTTCTGAATGTTGAGCTTTAAGCCAACTTTTTAACTCTCCTCTTTCACTTTCATCAAGAGGCTTTTGAGTTCCTCTTCACTTTCTGCCATAAGGGTGGTATCATCTGCATATCTGAGGTTATTGATATTTCTCCTGACAATCTTGATTCCAGCTTGTGCTTCTTCCAGCCCAGCATTTCTCATGATGTACTTTGCATACAAGTTAAATAAGCAGGGTGACAATATACAGCCTTGACGAACTCCTTTTCCTATTTGGAACCAGTCTGTTGTTCCATGTCCAGTTCTAACTGTTGCTTCCTGACCTGCATATAGGTTTCTCAAGAGGCAGGTCAGGTGGTCTGGTATTCCCATCTCTTTTAGAATTTTCCACAGTTGATTGTGATCCACACATTCAAAGGCTTTGGCATAGTCAATAAAGCAGAAATAGATGTTTTTATGGAACTCTCTTGCTTTTTCAATGATCCAGCAGATGTTGGCAATTTGATCTCTGCTTCCTCTGCCTTTTCTAAAACCAGCTTGAACAACTGAAAGTTCAGGGTTCACGTATTGCTGAAGCCTGGCTTGGAGAACTTTGAGCATTACTTTACTAGCGTGTGAGATGAGTGCAATTGTGCGGTAGTTTGAGCATTCTTTGGCACTGCCTTTCTTTGGATTGGAATAAAAACTGACCTTATCCAGTCCTGTGGCCACTGCTGAGTTTTCCAAATTTGCTGGCATGTTGAGTGCAGCACTTTCACAGCATAATCGTTAAGGATTTGAAATAGCTCAACTGGAATTCCATCACCTCCACTAGCTTTGTTCGTAGTGATGCTTTCTAAGAGACATTACTTTGCCAACAAAGGTCTGTCTAGTCAAGGCTTTGTTTTTTCCAGTGGTCATGTATGGATGTGAGAGTTGGACTATAAAGAAAGCTGAGCACTGAAGAATTGATGCTTTTGAACTGTGGTGTTGGAAAAGACTCTTGAGAGTCCCTTGGACTGCAAAGAGATCCAATCAGTCCATTCTAAAGGAGATCAGTCTTGGGTATTCTTTGGAAGGACTGATACTAAAGCTGAAACTCCACTACTTTGGCTACCTGATGGGAAGAGTTGACTCATTGGAAAAGACTCTGATGCTGGGAGGGATTGGGGGCAGGAGGAGAAGGGGGCAACAGAGGATGAGATGGCTGGATGGCATCTCTGACTCAGTGGACATGAGTTTGAGTCAACTCCGGGAGTTGGGATGGACAGGGAGGCCTGGCGTGCTGTGATTCATGGGGTCGCAAAGAGTCAAACATGACTGAGCGACTAAAATGAACTGAACTGAACTGAATACTGCTTTAACTGTCGGTTCATGTCTTAACTTTGTTATTGAAGAATTCTCAGCCATTATGTCTTTGATTATCATCTAATTTTTCTTTTTTGTATTGTAACTCATTTTAGATTTATGTTGGGTTTTCCCATTCAAATATTCATATTTCTTAACTTCCCTCTCATATTTTCCATCTCTTTATTTTGGGGTGCATGTTGGGTAACTTCCTCTAATCTCCCAGTTCCCTAACACTCTCTTCATCTATGGCAACTATAATTACATCAATTGCATTTTCCTATGGACATTTTATATGTTTCCTTTTTCAGACTTCTGTTTGGTCCTCTGGCAATATTCCTGTCCTATTTGCATTCTGTTTCTACAGTTTATGTTTTTTCCCTTTATATTTTTAAATGTATTAGATATCTCTTTTATACTATCCTATTATCTTTGGTTCTTGATATGCAATTTTTCCTATTTGTTATATCTGTGACTCTCCCTCATGGTGATTCATTTCCTCATGAAGTTTTTAATTCTGTTTATCTTCAGTGTGCTTCCTATTTTTATGGTAAGTCCCAGTACCCTGGGTTTGAGGACCACCTTTACAAAACAGTTTTAGCTTTTGCTCCCTCTTCCAGGGTCCATATGAATTTCTTAATTGCTGGACTGCTTTTAACATTGGTGTGGCTTAAAGTCACTCTGCCAGGCAAACAGTATGAACTTACCTTCTCCAACAGCACTGGCCTGGATTTCTAATATCCAATATTTTTCTCTTTTTCTTCCTCAAAGTCCAAGTAGATGAACAGCTTCCTTGTCACTTCTCAGACTGGTGGGTAGAACGTTTCCAATTCCGACCCTTTTCTTCTCTCAGGTCTAAACAGTGCTTGCAAATTGCAGCCCAGTTCTGACTCTGTGTGCTCTACAGTCAGGATCAGACATTTTTTTTTTCCACATGAACATTAAATTTGCAACTCTTGGCCTTTATCAAGACCTAGTAAGTGGTAAAGAATCCTCCTGCTAATGCTGGAGATGCAGGTTTGATCCCTGGGTCGGGAAGATCCCTGGAGTAGGAAATGGCAACCCGTTCCAGTATTCTTGCCTGGAAAATTCCGTGGACAAGAGGAGCCTGGTGAGCTACAGTCCTTGGGATCACAAAGTCAAACACAACTGAGAATACACACACATACACACACACACACACATATACAGGCACAGTTTCCCACAAATCCCTTATCTTGAGTTCCCATCACCAGTTTTACTTTTCTTCCCTTAGAGAGTACGAATAAATTTTTTTTCTCATTAAGTTTTATCTTAATGGAACCTTTATCCATTTAAAGTGGAAGTAAAGGATTTACCAATATAGTGACCAGAATTTCACAAACAAGAGTTGAGGAGAAAGTTATTTTCTACAAGAATTCATAGACGACTCTATTGCGGAGTAAAAAAAAAATCAAAATTAGCTTGAAATTTTAAGATAGTCTGAACGCGAAAGAAATTTTGCTTGAAGCAGAGATTTGGGCCAATTTCCTTCATCCCCTGAGGCTCTGTGTTTGTTCTGTTCTGTCATCGGGGGTACTTCTGTGGAAAAGTTTGAGAAGCACTGCCCTGAGATGACCCTCACTGCTTTGTGGGCATGTCTCTGCTGTGGAAACGAACGCCCCAGACTTGAGAGCGCTTGCCCGGCTCGGTGGTCTGCGTCTCTCGCTTTGCCTAGCCTGCCCTAAAACATCAGGAGGCAGAGCTTTAAAAGTTATTACTGCTCTTGACAAAGAGTGAAAACATTACCAAAGGCTGTAAAGTGGAAGGAAAAAGAGTCCCAACCAGCCACCCCTCCCTCTCCAAGCCCCATAAGTCTCACTTCTCCTGGACCTTTCCAGAAAAGCAAACAGGTCTTCCCGCCCGCCTCTTTTAGCACAAATGAGATCAAGATACTTGTTTTGCAGAACTAAATTTTTTTTATTTATAGTTTGGATATATTTTTCTATCCACACATGTAACTTTACCTCATGTTCTCAGCAGCTGTAGTGGATTTCCGGTACATGGTAAAGAATCTGCCTGCAATGCAGGAGACACAGCTTCCATCCCTGGATTGAGAAGATCCCCTGGAGGAAGGCATGGCAACCCACTCCAGTATTCTTGCCTGGAGAATCCCACGGACCGTGGACCCGGGCGGGCTACAGTCCATGGGGTCACAAAGAGTTGGACAGGACTGAAGTGACTTAGCACGCTTGGAAGCAATGACCCTCTATTGATAGACATCAGGTCTGTTTTCCAGACATTTGCTATTTTAAAAAACACTGCAGGGAGCGTATTACGCAGACACCTTTTTGTAAGTGTGTGAGCAGATCTATAGAATAAGTGTTGGGTCCGAGGTTTGTGCATTAAACCTTGAATAGACAGGGCTGGACTGCTGCCCCAAACTGTGGGAGCCATATAACTGTCGCCAACACTGGGAGCACCAATGGGCAGGTAGGACTTTAAGGGGCCTCCAAATGCGCCCCTCTGCTTGATATCTCCAGGTTGTGCAGGAATAGCACTGTCTGACACCTCGTCCAGGACAAACATTAGGTTATTGATGTCAAGATCTGATTTGGAGGGCTTTGGATAAACATACTTGCTTGAGTCGCTTTTGAGATTCCAGACGAAGACCAGACATGGAGCAAAGGCTGGGAAGGCAGAATGAAAGACAGTGGCTCAAAAATACCTACACACTGACCTTTTTATTTCTTAATTCGATTGTATTATTGTTTTTGGATTTTTTTTGATAAGTAAAATAGTTTCACCAGAAAAGAAGTGGAAAATAGGCAAACATGCAAGGAAGTTAGTAAAGCTATATTGTGTAGGTAATTAAATAAAGCTAATTATTTGAATAGTTAAATTATTTAGTTGTAGTTAAATAATGAAAATCAGTTAATTAATTGTAATTACTTTGTGTGGGGATAGTTGATACACTAAGTAATTGATAAAAATAATTCCAGTGCGTATATTTGGGGATATGGCTTCATTTTTTTTTCTTTTTGTCATGTGAGAAATTTTTTAAAAATTTTAATTAATTTTTGGGGGGCCATATTTTTGGGTGCAGCATGCAGGATCTCCCCCAGCCAGGGATCAGACTCATGCCTCCTGCATTGAAAGTGCAGAGTCTGGGTTGCCAGGGAAGTCCTGGCCCTTCATTCTTAAAAATCAGTTGTTAAATATTGTGAACATGTATCTTGGGTATATACTGTGTGCTCAGAAAATCTGAAAACAAAGCTAACACAGAGTCACACCATGCAAATAGTTACCAAAGTTTGCAATAACCTTAACGATTCATAGCTCTCTGTTTTAACTTAACATTGTCTCTCTGACAAATTATTCTTTTACATTATTTTTTGGTGACTGAAGATTCTGAAATGGATGTCCCACCATCCATCTATTTAATTCAAATTTCATTAAACATATAAGTATTTTCTAACATGTTAATGTCAAAAGGAACACTGTGTTGAATATTCTGGAGTGTACAGAACTGCCTTGCACACTTATTTCTTTAGGATTCATTTTTGGATGTGGAAATGGTGGTTCAAGGGTTACATACATACATTTTTTAATCTTTTTGCTCTTTTTTCCTAAACTGACTTCTAGAAAGGTTGCCTGAATTTGTATCACCATTAGCAGCGCGTCATAAGTGGTGCAGTGGTTAAGAATTCACTTGCCCAGCAGAAGACCCGAGTTGAATCCCTGGATGGAGAAGAGTCCCTGGAGGAGGAAATGGCAACCCACTCCAGTATTCTTGCCTGGAGAATCCCATGGACAGAGGAGCCTGTCAGGCTAGAGTCTGTGGGGTCGCAAAGAGAGGGGCCAGGACTTAGCAACTAAACAACGAGCAACACAGTGCCAGAGCCACTTTACTTGCCACTCTGTGGCATTTCTCTACCATTTTATAAAGAAAACAACAAAAATTGGGGGGGGGGGGACAGAAAAAAAGAGAGACAAATGTGTCTTGTTTTGTAACTCCTTTTTTAAAAATTATAGTGAGTATTATCATTTTGTTTTATATGGTATAAGCTGTGTGTGCTTAATTTTAAAAACTGGTTAAAGAGTTTGGTATAAAATAAGGATTGCAAACCTTTGTCATGGTGATGGTGGTTTAGTTGCTAAGTCGTGTCTGACTCGAAACCCGGTGGACTATAGCCCACCAGTCTCCTCTGTCCATGGGATTTTCCAGGAAAGAATACTGGAGTGGGTTGCCATTTCCTTCTCCAGGGGATCTTCCCAGCCCATGAATCAAACCCAGGTCTCCTGCATTACAGGCAGATTCTTTACTGACTGAGCTACAAGGGAAACCTCTGCCATATGTGTTGTAAATATTTTTCTTATATTTTGGGGGGAATTTCTGGGTAAGTTTTTTTGAAAAAGAGATTTGATTCATCATCAAGTTTATCTTTTCCTTCCCCAGGACTTGACTTTCAACAGAGGGTCCTGAAACCCAGAGGCTGAGCAATAGAAGTGTAGTCTTGCGGACAGAGGGCTTCCCCAGGTGGCGCTAGTGGTAAAGAACCCGCCTGCCAATGCAGGAGATGTAAGAGATGCAGGTTCAATCCTTGGGTTGGGAAGATCCCCTGGAGGAGGGCAGGGGGAACCTACTCCAGTGCTTTTGCCTGGAGAAAATCCATGGACAGAGGAGCCTGGTGGGCTGTGATCCTTAGGGTCACAAAAAGTCTTACACGACTGAAGCAGCTTAGCACACATGCACGCTTAGGGACAGATGAGTCTCCTTGCCAAAGGCTCCATAGGCAGAATGTTGTCATAGATAACTTTCATTCCATAGAATCTGAGGGAGATGCAGGCTCCAGACAAGGTGTGCTTTTCTGCTGCCTGGATGACTTCTAAAGCATCTTGCTATAGGACCTCCTCAAATCTAGCTCCTTTTCCAGTAATCTGGAATAGAGGCTGTAGTAAATGGCTGGGACATGGGACATTGTTTCCAAATTCCAAGCAGGTCACTATGATATTGAACATCCTTCTTTGTCCTGGGTAGCTGGCCACAGGCTGTCTTTTCATAGACTTTCACATGTTTCGCTGGAACTCACTGTCACTTGGGGCCCTGGGACTTTGGATTTTGTCCTTCTTCAAAGCCTATTCATCTTTAGTCAGCAGTACTTGAGTGGCATGGAATGCAAAGCCAGCTATTTTCTTGGTAGGGGTCATTATTAAAATGCCTAGAATTCCTGCAGCCTTGTTGCTACCAGACAGAGAATGAAGCCCACATGGAAAGCAAGTGGAGAGAGGCAAAGAACTGGGTCCTTGTTGACAGCCCTGGACCACTTATTCAAATGGCTCCAAAGCTCCCCTCAAGGGAGGTTTTATTATAGGAGATAGTACATTCCTGCATTGGTGCTGCTAGTTGCAGCTGAGGATTCTGTTACTTGTGGCCAGAGCCTCCCAGGGAATAGAGCAGTTATAATGCCAACTCTGCCCCTCCCCCAGAGAAGTCCACAGCTCCTTAGGGCGCCCCAGGAGCAGTATCTGAAGATTCACAGCAGCAGTGCTCTTCTGCAAATCTCAGAGATGAAATTCCCTTTTCATTCCCCTCTAGGGAGCCAGGCTTCTCATCTCTGCTGAGGTTTTCAGTTTCGTTCCCTTGGCTTCGCTCTTCTGGGAAAGTTCAGGAAAACCTCCCACCGATGTGTGTCTTTCGTCCCTTTGGGCATGTCAGCCTCCTGCTTGTGAAGAAGAGGGAATCACTGCTCTTTAGTGGGGGAGTTGGCTCACTGTTGGGGTATTGGTTCCCTGTTGGGGAGATAGTGCACTATTGGGACGGTGGCTCACTGTTGGGAGGATGGCTTAGTCTTGGGGGGATGGCTCACTCTTTGGGGGTTGGCTCACTTTTAGGGGGATGGTGCACTGTTGAGGGGATGGCTCACTCTTGGGGGGTTGACTCACTTTTGGGGGGATGGTGCACTGTTGGGGGGTTGACTCACTGTTGGGGGGGTTGACTCATTGTTGGGAGGATGGCAAAGAAGATTTCCAGCCAGAGAAGACTTGGAGAAGAGCATCACTGTGAGTGTGCTTGGTGTGCAACAGCTTGTCTGTCTGGGAACTACCTGTAAGCAGCCAAGATACACTCCAGGATGCTGAGACGCTTGAGACAATGGGACCTGAGGCTGGCTGGACAACTGGCCCCTATGGTCATGTCCTCCAGGACCCAGTCTCTTTCCTTCTCTGTGCTCTGCCACCCTTGGCATTGGCCTCATCCTCCAGCTGACTCCAGATGACGGCATCAACTTGAGTCATGATATCCTGAAGGACGAAGGAGACTCTCTTCCTGTGGCTTTTTCATGGGAGAGAGGACATTCCAACCCTTGCCTCTCTGTGACCCCAACCCGCAGGTCACGTCTTATGGGCCCATCCTTGTGTGCTGGGCTCATCCAGAGGAAATCAGTAGCCATCTGAAGTGGAGCATGGCTCCCTGAGGCCCTGCCCTGAGTGCACAGCTGCCCGGGAAGGGGGTGGATGCCACCACCCCCGAACACAATGACTGCTGAACACAATGACTGCTCTCAGCAGGAGGAAGAAGAGGATCATAAATACTATGACCATCAAGGGTGCCATCTCGAAAGACAATTTGTGGTTTCACCGAGTTCTGGGACTCCATCTGCAATGTTTTTAACTCCTACCCCAACCCCATGAGGTGGTATTATTATGACCTCATCTTACAGAGGCAGAAACTGTGCTCTGAGGTTAAGATTTTTTGATATTCTTAAACAGCCCTTTTTCTAAAAGACGGTGCTGTTAGAGTTTGCAAGTGGGCAGCACAAGGCTGCCGTTCCCAGGTGGTGGGTGGAGTTCAGCCGATGCAGGGTGATGCCCTCCCAGCTTCCCAGAAGGCCAAGAGTGCCTCAGATCCAGGCGCTCCCCTAACTGCGCCTCACCTTGAACCTTAGAAAACGTTGCTGGCCAAGACAGGCTCGTTCATAATAACGGGAAGGCTTTGCCAGGTAGCAGACGGAATCATGCTGGAGAACAAGGTCAGGCACAGACCTTTCTGGACGGCCGTGTCTTTCAGCCCCCGACTCAGCCCACTCGGGGCCACCCAACAAATGATGCCCTGAGGTCTTGGCATGCAATTAAAAGTGGAGAAATGCTTAATCAAATCGTGTCACTTGAAGTGAGCTGGGCTGGAATGAGAAACTGGGCAGCTCTGCCCACAGTGGAAATTTACCAGACGAGAGCAGACACCAAATACTCCCAGGCTCTTTGGAAATAGATACCGTTTTGTTCTGTAAAGTTCTGAGATCCATTTGCAAATATTTAAAACCTTTCCATTAACAAGGATGGCTTTAGGAGATAACTGTCTCTCTCTCTTACACACACACACACACGTGTGCTTGAGCACACATGCACACACAAAGCCTAACACTGCAGAGTGTGGGGTGTGTGGGAGAATCCAAGACCCACAGTGTGCACTCCAGGCCCCTCAAATATTTCTTCAAGTTGGTGGAAACTCGTGAGTCCCCTCTATCATCTGTTGAGACAGCTCTCAGTTTTTTAAAAGTTTATTTATATTTTTCCCCCTCAAAAATGTCATGACTAACTTTCCATTCATTATCAAAATATTTTTTGGCCACTAATTTCCCTTCTTGGTTAAAATAAACAAAGAAGCAAACCCTGTTGGCATTGCACCTAGGATGCACTCTGCTGTAAACAAGAGGACATTTTTCTTAGAGGATCTCCAAGAGCCCTCCCGTGAGAGTTTCCTGTGCGAGTCTTCTCTGTTTATCAACTAGGTTTGCTGCGGAGGGCGCGCAGGGGCTGCGAAGCACAGGGAGGAGGGTAGACGACCTTGAATGTGCTGCAAGGAAGCATCAAATCTTTCCAGACCTGACTCTGGCTTTGCAGGCCAGCTCTCCATTGGTCCCATTCCGCAGTGGTTGCACCCAGTCCACGGTGCAGACTCCTGAGTCTTGGACCCCAGGGCTGTGAGCTTGCGCAGTCACTTCATCTCTCAGGGCCTCAGTTTCCTCGGCCAGAAAACAAAGCCGTGGGACTGTAGGCTCTCTGAGCCTCTCCTGGGTTCCCCTGGTGGCTCAGCCGTAAAGAATTGGCCTGCCAAAGCAGGAGATGTGGGTTCGATCCTTGGATCGGGCAGTTCCCCTGGAGGAAGAAATGGCAACCCACTCCAGTACTGTTGCCTGGAAAATCCCATGGACAGAGGAGCCTGACGGGCTATAGCCCATAGGGTCGCAAAGAGTCGGACAGGACTGAAGCGACTTGGCACGCACACGCGCACAATACGCAATAAAGGACTATGTGAGTGAAAGCTTTCATTTTCAAAAGACAGAACACACAAAAAATAAGATGGCAAACCAACTCTTCCAAGATTTCCTTTGTAACAGGAGAGCTGAGGCTTGTTCTCAACCCTCCAGGACATACTCTGCGATTGATTGGAGGAGCAGAAAGGGGCGTGGAAGAGGCCTCCTCCACCACCCTGAACCAAGCGCAGTTCTCAGCCCTTGAGCTTCGCTTCTACTCAACGATCTCATCTGTGTGACTGCCTGAGGGACTGTGGGACACTGGGTGGGGGCTGGGGGTGGGGCTACAGGCTCCCTGGAGAAATGTTGGGATCCTAGAGTGGAGAGGACCAAGGTCTCCAAAGTAAATCAAGGGACTTGCCTGTTGGTCTGGTGGTTAAGACTCTGTGCTTCCACTGCAGAGGGCGTAGGTTCGATCCCTGTTTGGGGAACTAAGATCTCATGTGCTGCAGGGTCAATGAAATAACATAAAGTACTTCTTTTCAAAAAATAAATAGAGAAAATCAAGACAAAACAAGAGTCTTTTGTGAGAGATGAGGCCCCTGATAGATAATACACTGCCCAGTGTCCCTCAAGGACCTCTGGGCTGGTCTCCTGAGTACTCGTTCTATGTGGATGGGATGGGATGCAGAAGCGGAGAACCTGTTAGGAAAGGTGTGGCCTTTCAAGATTGGCCTAAAAAGAGACAGATACGGCTGCTTCTGCTGGGGATGCTCTCCTGTTTGGAGCACATTCGGGGATCGGGTGGCAGAGGTGATAGAGAATTTCTGGAGACCCGGATAAAACGTACAGTCCTGCGGGATTAGGTTCTCCAGACACTGCAGTGAACCCCAAATACGCAGGACCTGGGTCCCCTTGGGCATCTGGCAGTGGGAAGGGACTTAAAAGGGTGAAGGCTTAGGTTTCCATATTAGTACCATGTGGCGACTGGGAGTCAGACCACACTGGGGTCGATCACAGCTGTCCCTCTAAGTCAGGGTGGTGTATGGAGGTAAAGATGATGCTGACAGTGTTCCACCGGCCACACCTCGGTCATGGCTCTCAGTTCAGGTCAGGAGACGGAGGCTTGGCAGCTGTGTCAGCATTGAGGGGAATGAGAAAAATGAGGGTAATACAGTGCTGTCTTCCATGAGTCTAAATTCATTTAATTTAGGAGTCTGTTCTCTATTTTGAGATTATGTCTTCTCCAATTTTGGCATTAAATGCGTCCTCTTTTGCGAAATGATGGCAGTAAGTGGTAGGTTTAAAAAATGTTCTTATTTGACAAAATAAAAAGTTGGCAGATCTAGCTGATCCCTGTGGCTGGTTCTGCTAACTTTCTGTCAAAATTGGTTTTCCCCTTCTTCCACATTAAGAGGAGTTTAAAGGGGCATGTGATCACCCAGAATAAAGCTTGGAGTTCTCAGTCCTCCTTGGATCTCGGTGTGGCTCTTTGTTCAAGTTCTGGCCAATGATATATTTGCATAATAACTGAAGGAGCCTGGTTCCCCAAACCATGGCACCACTATACCGGCCCAAGATACTTACACAATGTAAGAGACATGGCCATTGATATTTCATGCCTTTGAAGATAAAAGGAATCAACATTTGCGTGATATTTACAGTGACGGAAGTGAGATTATCCAGGAATAGAGACTAGAGCAAGCAGAGGAGAGGGCCTAGAATGGAGCCTTAAAAAACCCCAACATATAATAGTCATGTGGAGGAGGAAGAAACCCTAAGGAGGCCAAGGAGGGGAAGCCAGAGGATCAGGAAAGGAAAATGATGTGAAGGAGCCTGATGGGGGAGTGTGTTTCAGGAAGGAGGGCGTGACCAGCCATGAAGGAGGGCGTGGCCAACCAGGAATGAGGGCGTGGCCAACCAGGAAGCGGGGCATCAGTTCAGTTCGGTTTCTCAGTTGTGTTTGAGTCTTTGTGACCCCATGGATTGCAGCACATCAGGCCTCCTTGTCCGTCACCCACTCCCGGAATTTACTCAAACTCATGTCCATCAAGTCAGCAATGCCATCCAACAATCTCATCCTCTGTCGCCCCCTTCTCTTCCTGCCTTCAATCTTTCCCAGCATCTGGGTCTTTACCAATGAATCAGTTCTTCACATCAGGTGGCCAAAGTATTGGAGTTTCAGCTTCAGTATCAGTCCTTTCAATGAACATTCAAGACTGATTTCCTTCAGGATGGACTGGTTGGATCTCCTTGCAGTCCAAGGGACTCTCAAGAGTCTTCTCCAGCACCACAGTTCAAAAGCATCAATTCTTCGGTGCTCAGCTTTCTTTATAGTCCAACTCTCACATTGGACAAGTCATCCAGTGATGCTTGAGGCCAAGTAAGAAGAGGCCCCAAGTGGGGCCATCATGTTTAAAATGGAAATAATTGGTGACCTTATCAAGAACCCTTTCATTGAAATGATGGGATATAGCCAAACGCGGAGAAGGCAATGGCACCCCACTCCAGCACTCTTGCCTGAAAAATCCCATGGATGGAGGAGCCTAGTAGGCTGCAGTCCATGGGGTTGCTAAGAGTCAGACATGACTGAGCGACTTCCCTTTTATTTTTCACTTTCATGCATTGGAGAAGGAAATGGCAACCCACTCCAGTGTTCTTGCCTGGAGAATCCCAAGGATGGGGGAGCCTGGTGGGCTTCCGTCTCTGGGGTCACACAGAGTCGGATATGACTGAAGTGGCTTAACAGCAGCAGCAACAGGAGGTGAGGAGTAAATGGCAGGTGAGAGATAGACCACATTTCCGATAAGTGTGCTGTGATGGAGGGAACAAGAGAGGCTAAGAGTTGGAGCTGGAGAGACTTCTTTCCTTTTCCTTTCTCTTCTCTCTTCTCTTTTCTCCTCCACTATGCTCCTCTCCTTTCCTACCCTTTTGTTTTCCTCTTTTTCTTTCTTTTTAAAGGAGTGCAGAATCTAGGGGATATAAATACTGAAGGGAATGGGACTTCCCCAGTGGTCCAGTGGCTAAAGACTCTGAGTTCTCAATACACGGGGCCAGGGTTTGGTCCCTGGACAGGCAACTAGATCCCACATGCCACAATGAAGATCCAGTGCAACCAAATGAAAAGTGGGGGGAAAAAAAAACACTGAAGGGAAGCGTCTAGACCAGAGACAAGATGGAAGAAATAAGCCAGAGACAGGAAAATTGATAGCATAAAGCTCCTGAGAAGATGGGAGGCACAGGAGGCAGAGAGCATCTGCCATGGACTGAAAGGGGGGAACAGTGGTGGGAGGTGGGGTGGGGAGCCTTTGCCTGCGGTCTTCTGGGGAGAGTGTGGGTGGCGTGGGGACAAGAGCAGCACCCACGTGGGGGTGGGGACAAGTGTGAACAAGCCGAGCAGATAGCTCTGGATCGCTCTGGGGTGCTTGTGACTCTGCTGAGTATTGAGCTGGGGCAGGTAGGAGGGTCTCCTGGGTTCCTCCAAGTCAAGACACGCGTGAGGCTTTGGCTGGAGGTCTAGACTTGGGAGCTGCCGTCAGACAGATAGCATGTGGAGCCAGGCCTGTCTCAAGCTTGGGGCCCTTGCAATGCATGGGGAACCTCACCAAGGACAAGGCATGTTCCTGAGACACTTCTTTTCCCCTGGGAGTCTGAGAGGAAGTGAGCAGAGCTGTGGAAGCCAAGATAGGG
Organism: Tragelaphus eurycerus; assembly: GCA_935064755.1. Lineage (NCBI taxonomy): Eukaryota > Metazoa > Chordata > Mammalia > Artiodactyla > Bovidae > Tragelaphus > Tragelaphus eurycerus. Next base: position 47,480,861 of record CAKXYN010000009.1, read on the forward strand.
CTCTGCGAAGAGGGAGCTCCCCAGAGAAGCAGGCCACAAGCACAGGTGCCACGTGTTCAGCTGTCAGTGAAATGTTGGGTGTTTTTCTCAACTCCACAAAATAAGAGGCAGTGAAATCTTCTCTCTGCTCCAGCTCTTTAGGGTAAATATCTCTTTCAAAGTCAACACTGGTGGGGCTGGGCCTGGAGAAGCCAGGTATGCAAGCCCTGATGGTCTCCCTCTGGGACCTTCCATGAAGCTGCCAGCTGGAACCAGGTGCATCTGGGGTGACCGAGGCCCCCCTCTAGAAGGATCCCTCCCCAGAGGTGAAGGAGAAGCCTCATCTGGAGCTCTGAGCGATGGTCAAGGAGCGGCGGGCACCACTGTGTCTCCCCCGAGATCAATCATGGTGCATCTACAAGAGAGGCTGGCGAAGGTGATCCCACTTAGGACACCCCCGGATCCAGCAGAGCAAATCTAAATTCTTGTAGGAGCAGCTGTGGGCACAAGGCAGCCTCTCTTCTGGGTACCTTTTCATCAACCTTGGCCTCAGAGGTTCTTAGCTGCTCTTGTTCACTGGTCTCTAGCCTCTCGTGGTCCACGTGGACCCTCCCAAGAGCACCTGGGGTCACCCCCCAACAGGAAGCCAGAGACGACCCTGAGTGCACCCTGGTTGGTGGGTCACTGTTCCTGTGGGGAAAGTCCACATCTGGGTATCGTCATCCAACAGCAGGATCGACCTCCCAGGGGAACACAGGGAAGGCCTCCCAGAGCATCCCGGAGTGGTTGGTTGCCAGGGGCATAGGCCACTATGAAATCAAAGAACCACCAATAACTGCCCCAAAAAAGTCGGATTTTTTTTTTAAGTGATGAGGACACTCTGTCTTATTAGTTGGTTGGTTGGGTCATTGGCATGTGTAATACCCTTTGACTTGCCATTCTTTTTTTTTTTTTTTTTAGAAAAATGATTATTTATTCATTTGGCTGCATTGGGTCCTGCTGGCAACAGGCAGGATCTTGTGCACAGACCCCCTTGCTGTGGCGCTTGGGCTCAATAGTTGCCACATGTGGGCTTAGCTGCCCCAAGGCAAGTGGGATCTTAGTTCCCCAACCAGGGATGAGACGTGCGACCCTTGCATTGCAAGGTGGATTCTTTACCTCTGGACCACCAGGCAAGTCCTTTACTTGCCATTCTTATTACTGAAGCTTCCTTAAACCACCATTGGGGAGGACGGGTTCTCCTACCCTCTGTAAGGAAAACTGGGAAGAGTGTAGGATAAGGCTCCATCTGCTCTCATCTTCAGCCTCATGGTGTCATACTCCTAAGGTGTGCTGTGCCCAAGAACATGAGTGCACTGCTTCTTGTCTAGCCAATTCATCCCTGTGCGTGTGAATGTGTGTTTCTGGAGGTGGGGCTTACTGTTCATACCTTCTGAGCATCCCACAGCAACCTCATCTCAGCCCCGCACTTTTCACACATGCCGCCCAAGACCCCAAAGTCCCATCCATTTCTCCTTTTTTCTTGACTTCCCTTCCTTCTCCATTCTTTGCCTGAGAACCTTGCCTTCTTCTGCTTCACTGGAAACTCTTCAGGTTCTTACTTTGCTGGATTTCCCCCACTCACTTCTGCTTTGGGGTCAGGAGAGAGTGGGGAGGTTCAGATTAGGAAGGTGGAGAAAGAGAGGAGGGATCTGGATTCTGGAATTCCCATAGATTATTCACCACCCCTCTCCTAACCCTGAGTGTTTAAACTCTTCACTTCAAGGTTATCGATTGAGATTTCCAGGTTCTATGTGGCAGTACTTGGTGGAGAATGTTTGTCTCCTCCAGATCTGCACTTGGTCGTGTCAGAATCTTTGTGACCCCGTGGACTGTAGACCCCCAGGCTCCTCTGTCCATGGGATTTCCCAGGCAAGACTACTGGAGTGGGTTGTCTTCTTCTCCTCCAGGGGACCTTCCTGACCCAGGGATTTAACTCTCATCTCCTGCGTCTCCAGACTGGAGTAAGGTGGGTCTTAATCCATCTGAATGGCATCCTTATAGGAAGACAGCCATACGATTGAACCCGCATCTCTTGCATCTCCTACATCAGCAGACAGATTCTTTACCACTGCACCACCTGGAAAGCCCATTTGTCTCCTCACCAACCTTGAAATACATTAAGAAATCACTTTCACATGCCCCTTTCCAGTCTGTCCCTTCCATTGCCACAGGCAGTGGGAAAACCCTCCTGCCAAGTTCTCATCTTGGTGGGAATCTTTGTAACCTTGCAAACCTGGCTCCTCCCTCTTCTGGTGCGTGCATGGCTTGGTATGGTTGTGTGGTGCACCTGGGCATGTGGGGAAGTCCTTTTCATCTCTCAGCCGTCATATGTCACTGGACACATGAGGCAGCTCTGCCAGTGACCTCTGTGCTGGTTCCACTGCCTGGGAAGCCAAGTTCTTTCCTTGATCTGGGGAACTGAACATATCATCCTTGGGGAATTTTCTGGTCCAGAACTTCTCTCATATCCCAACAGCAACTGTCTCTGGCTGAAGGTCAGATACAAGGGCTCCAGCACCTTCTGATTAAGTGTCCCACATCTATCTGCAGCCCTTACCCTGAATCAGTGGTTTCCAAGCTTTTATGATTATGCACTCATTTAGTAAAAAGTTGTGTGTGGGAGGGATACTTACCCCCATACATTTATTTATAATGTTCTTGTTTTTCAGTCACTAATTTGTGTCCAACTCTTTGTGACCCCATGGACTGCAGCACGCCAGGCTTCCCTGTCCTTCACCATCTCGCTGCATTTGCTCAACTCATGTCCATTGAGTCAGTGATGCCATCCAGCCATCTCATCCTCTGTTACCCTCTTCTTCTCCTGCCTTTAATCTTTCCCAGCATCAGGGTATTTTCCAATGAGTCAGCTCTTCACATCAGGTGGTGGTATTGGAGCTTCAGCTTCAGTATCTGTCCTTCCAATGAATATTCAGGACTGATCTCCTTTAGGATGGACTAGTTGGATCTCCTTGCAGTCCAAGGGACTCTAATGTATCTTATGAGAATTATAAAATATACAGCAAGTCAAGGTTAAAACAGAGGAAGAAGATGAAATAAACAATTTTCAAAGTGCTATTCTTCACAGTGGTTTTATATTACCATTAGTTAATATTGACCAAGGCAGAAAATAAATTTAGATTGGAGATTCATGGTTAACAGAAGGGATATGATTTCTGGCATCTTCCTGTGGGTTCTGATCAGCTCCAAGTGTTTTATGGTGCAGGGTGGTGGGGGGAAGCCTGTGTGTAGGAAACAGGTCAGCTCTACTTTCCCTTTCTGCTCCCTGCGCTTCTGGCCTCGGCGTTATTTCCGCATGGGTTTCTTAGTGCCTGTGTTCTATGTCACTTCATTCGTGTCTGACTCTTTTGGACCCTAAGGACCACAACCCACCAGGCTCCTCTGCCCATGGGATTCTCAAGGTTTCTTAGTAGAAATCCTTAAACTACTCATTTGCTTTATAAGAATGAGATGGTCCAATCCTTATGGTGGTGGTGGTGGTTTAGTTTCTAAGTGGTGTCCGACACTTGCAACCCCATGGACTGTAGCCCACCAGGCTCCTCTGCCCATGGGATTCTCCAGGCAAGAATACTGGAGTGGGTTGCCATTTCCAATCTTTATAAATCCACTTAATTTGCTTCTAGCCACTCTGCCCAGGGGCAGGGGGGTGCTTGCCAGCTCCTCATCCCTGGAGTATAACTACCTCCTCCCTCGTGCTTGCACACAAAGTGGCTTCAGTCACATTCGACTGCGACCCCATGGACTGTAGTCTGCCAGGCTCCTCTGTCCATGGGATTCTCCAGGCCAGAATACTGGAATGGGTTGCCATGCCCTCCTCCAGGGGATCTTCCCAATCCAGGGGGAGAACCTGCATCCCTTGCATTGGCAGGCAGGCTCTTCACCACTAGCACCACCTGGGAAGCCCACCTCCTCTCTCAAGGAGCCTCCAATGCTGCATGTAAGGACACCCAGGAGCACCTTCATGATTAGATTAGAATATTAGCTTGTTAGAACTACCATTGGCACCCCACTCCAGTACTCTTGCCTGGAGAGTCCCATGGACAGAGGAGCCTGGTAGGCTGCAGTCCATGGGGTCTCTGAGGGTTGGACATGACTGAGCGGCTTCACTTTCCCTTTTCACTTTCATGCATTGGAGAAGGAAATGGCAACCCACTCCAGTGTTCTTGCCTGGAGAATCAGGGACAGTGGAGCCTGGTGGGCTGCCGTCTATGGGGTCGCACAGAGTTGGACACGACTGAAGCAACTTAGCAACAGCAGCAGAACTGCCAAAATCAGATACCTCAGACAGGGTGGCTTAAACAATAAAAATTTATGTCCTCACAGCTCTGGAGGCTGAAAGTGCAGGAAGAAGGTGTCAATAGGGTTGGTTCCTCCTGAGGGCTGGGAGGGAAAACCTGCTCCAGGCCTCTCTGCTAGCTTCTGGTGGCCAGTGGGCAACCTTCAGCATTGCTTGGCTTTAAGTCTTATCACCCTGATCTCTGCCTGTATCTTCACAGGGCATTCTCTCTCTGGGTCATCTTTTTCTCTCTTTCTTTGTGTATGTTTGTCCAAAGTGAAAGAAAAGTGAAATCGCTCAGTCATCTCTGACACTTTGCAAACCCATGAACTGTACCATTCTACCAGGCCCCTCTGTCCATTAAATTTTCTAAGCAAGAATACTGGAGTGGGTTACCATTTTCTTCTCCAAGGGATCTTCCCAACCCGGGGATTGAACCCGGGTCTTCCGCATAGCAGGCAGACGCTTTCCCATCTGTGCCACCAAATTTCCCCCTTTTAAAGGGCATCAGTCATAATGGGTGAGGGCTCACCTCGACAAACTTATTTTAATTTGGTTAACTCTGTAAAGACCCTATTGCCAAATAAGGTCATATTCTAAGAAGGGAAACGGCTACCCACCACAGTATTCTTGCCTGGAGAATCGCATGGACAGAGGAGCCTGGCAGGCTACAGTCCACGGGTCACAAAGAGTCGGACACGGCTGAGTGACTTTCACTTCACTTCACTTCTGAGGTGCTGGGGTTGGGACCCTAACATGTCTTCTTTTGAGGGGGGACAGAGGATGAGATGGCTGGACGGCATCACTGACTCGATGAATGTGAGTCTGAGTGACCTCTGGGAGTTGGTGATGGACAGGGAGGCCTGGCGTGCTGCGGTTCATGGGGTCACAAAGAGTTGGACACGACTGAGTGACTGAGCTGATCTGATCTGAATACCATTAAACTCACAACAATTAGTAATTGCTTTCCCCCCTCATTTTTTCTTACTTTTTAGATAAAAATAAATCTAAATAGAAGCTCTAATGTCTCCTTCTAGCATCCCGGTGGGTGACGGTCTAGTGTAGCCATGGTGTGTGTGTGCTTCCCTTTGGAGTCCACTGCCTCTTAGTTCTGTCCTCCTTCCACTGTGAGCATTCAGCCCCAGTTCTTACTGGGGCAGGGAGGGTCTGAGTGTGGAAAGACCAGGCCCTCTTCAGGAGCTCCAGTGACGCAGAAGGTTAGTTTAACATGGACTTCCAGTATCAAGATGGCCGATGAACCACCCGGGACATTTGTCTCCCTTGTTCCAACAATAGGGAAAACACAGTTTTAAATGAAAGCATTACTGCACTTAAAAGCAAGTGGGGGAAAGACAGTGCAGTGTTTCTTCGAGAAGTTAAACATAGAATTATCATGCTATGTGTGAATTATCATAAGACCCAGCTACTCCAACTCCTAGGTGTATATCTCCTGAAACTAAAAATGTGTTCGAGCAAAAACCTGTGCTTCGGTATTCGTAACAGCACTATTCACAGTAGCTAGGAGGTTGTTGTGAATGTCCCTCTACTGATGAAAGGATATGGATAAACAAACTGTGGTATATCCATGCAACAGAATATTACTTTGCCAGAAGTTCTGATATATCCTACGTGATACGAAATGGAAGAAGCTAGTCAGGGAAGGTCACATATTGTCTGATTCTGTTTACATGAAATGTCTGGGATTGAGAAATTATAGAGACAGAAAGCAGATTAGCAGTTGCCAGGGGCTAGGGGAAGGGATTGTATAGAGCTTCTCCATCTTTGGCTGCAAAGAATATAATCGATCTGATTTCCGTGTTGACCATCTGGTGATGTCCATGTATAGAGTCTTCTCTTGTGTTGTTGGAAGAGGGTATTTGCTATGACCAGTGCATTTTCTTGGCAAAACTCTATTAGTCTTTGCCCTGCTTCATTCCGTATTCCAAGGCCAAATTTGCCTGTTACTCCAGGTGTTTCTTGACTTCCTACTTTTGCATTCCAGTCCCCTATAATGAAAAGGACATCTTTTTTGGGTGTTAGTTCTAAAAGGTCTTGTAGGTCTTCATAGAACCATTCAACTTCAGCTTCTTCGGCGTTACTGGTTGGGGCATAGACTTGGATTACTGTGACATTGAATGGTTTGCCTTGGAAACGAACAGAGATCATTCTATCATTTTTGAGATTGCATCCAAGTACTGCATTTCGGACTCTTTTGTTGACCATGATGGCCACTCCATTTCTTCTGAGGGATTCCTGCCCACAGTAGTAGATATAATGGTCATCCGAGTTAAATTCACCCATTCCAGTCCATTTTAGTTCGCTAATTCCTAGAATGTCAACATTCACTCTTGCCATCTCTTGTTTGACCACTTCCAATTTGCCTTGATTCATGGACCTGACATTCTAGGTTCCTATGCAATATTGCTCTTTACAGCATCGGACTTTGCTTCTATCACCAGACACATCCACAGCTGGGTATTCTTTTTGTTTTGGCTCCATCCTTTCATTCTTTCTGGAGTTATTTCTCCACTGATCTCCAGTAGCATATTGGGCCCCTACTGACCTGGGGAGTTTCTCTTTCAGTATCCTATCATTTTGTCTTTTCATACTGTTCATGGGGTTCTCAAGGCAAGAATACTGAAGTGGTTTGCCATTCCCTTCTCCAGCGGACCACACCCTGTCATATCTCTCCACCATGACCCGCCCATCCCAGGTTGCCCCTCGGGCATGGCTTAATCTCATTGAGTTAGACAAGGGTGTGGTCCTTGTGTGATTAGATTGACTAGTTATCTGTGAGAATGGTTTTAGTGTATTTGCCCTCTGATGAGAAAGTAGAGAAAACTACTAGACCATTCAGGTATGACCTAAATCAAATCCCTTATGAGTATACAGTGGAAGTGAGAAATAGATTTAAGGGCCTAGATCTGATAGATAGAGTGCCTGATGAACTATGGAATGAGGTTCGTGACATTGTACAGGAGACAGGGATCAAGACCATCCTCATGGAAAAGAAATGCAAAAAAGCAAAATGGCTGTCTGGGGAGGCCTTACAAATAGCTGTGAAAAGAAGAGAAGCGAAAAGCAAAGGAGAAAAGGAAAGATATAAACATTTAAATGCAGAGTTCCAAAGAATAGCAAGAAGAGATAAGAAAGCCTTCTTCAGTGATCAATGCAAAGAAATAGAGGAAAACAACAGAATGGGAAAGACTAGGGATCTCTTCAAGAAAATCAGAGATACCAAAGGAACATTTCATGCGAAGATGGGCACAATAAAGGACAGAGATGGTGTGGACAGAGAAGCAGAAGATATTAAGAAGAGGTGGCAAGAATACACAGAAGAACTGTACAAAAAAGAGCTTCAAGACCCAGATAATCATGATGATGTGATCACTGACCTAGAGCCAGAAATCTTGGAATGTGAAGTCAAATGGGCCTTAGAAAGCATCACTACGAACAAAGCTAGTGGAGGTGATGGAATTCCAGTGGAGCTATTCCAAGTCCTGAATGATGATGCTGTGAAAGTGCTACACTCAATATGCCAGCAAATTTGGAAAACTCAGCAGTGGCCACAAGATTGGAAAAGGTCAGTTTTCATCCCAATCCCAAAGAAAGGCAATGCTAAGGAGTGCTCAAACTACCGAACAATTGCACTCATCTCACATGCTAGTAAAGTAATGCTCAAAATTCTCCAAGCCAGGCTTCAGCAATATGTGAACCGTGAACTTCCTGATGTTCAAGCTGGTTTTAGAAAAGGCAGAGGAACCAGAGATCAAATTGCCAACATCCGCTGGATCATGGAAAAAGCAAGAGAGTTCCAGAAAAACATCTATTTCTGCTTTATTGACTATGCCAAAGCCTTTGACTGTGTGGATCACAATAAACTATGGAAAATTCTGAAAGAGATGGGAATACCAGACCACCTGATCTACCTCTTGAGAAATCTGTATGCAGGTCAGGAAGCAACAGTTAGAACTGGTCATGGAACAACAGACTGGTTCCAAATAGGAAAAGGAGTACATCAAGGCTGCATATTGTCACCATGTTTATTTAACTTATATGCAGAGTACATCATGAGAAATGCTGGACTGGAAGAAACACAAGTTGGAATCAAGATTGCTGGGAGAAATATCAATAACCTCAGATATGCAGATGACACCACCCTTATGGCAGAAAGTGAAGAGGAACTAAAAAGCCTCTTGATGAGAGTGAAAGTGGAGAGTGAAAAGGTTGGCTTAAAGCTCAACATTCAGAAAACGAAGATCATGGCATCTGGTCCCATCACTACATGGGAAATAGATGGGGAAACAGTGGAAACAGTGTCAGACTTTATTTTTCTGGGCTCCAAAATCACTGCAGATGGTGACTGCAGCCATGAAATTAAAAGACGCTTGCTCCTTGGAAGGAAAGTTATGACCAACCTAGATAGCATATTCAAAAGCAGAGACATTACTTTACCAACAAAGGTTCGCCTAGTCAAGGCTATGGTCTTTCCTGTGGTCATGTATGGATGTGAGAGCTGGACTGTGAAGAAGGCTGGGCGCCGAAGAATTGATGCTTTTGAACTGTGGTGTTGGAGAAGACTCTTGAGAGTCCCTTGGACTGCAAGAAGATCCAACCAGTCCATTCTGAAGGAGATCAATCCTGGAATTTCTTTAGAAGGAATGATGCTAAAGCTGAAACTCCAGTATTTTGGCCACCTCATGCGAAGAGTTGACTCATTGGAGAAGACTCTGATGCTGGGAGGGATTGAGGGCAGGAGGAGAAGGGGACGACAGAGGATGAGATGGCTGGATGGCATCACTGACTCGATGGATGCGAGTCTGAGTGACCTCCGGGAGCTGGTGATGGACAGGGAGGCCTGGCATGCTGCGGTTCATGGGGTCGCAAAGAGTCGGACACGACTGAGCGACTGATCTGATCTGATCTGATCTGAGGGGAAGGGAAGGGTGGGGAGTGACTTAATGGGATGAGGCAAGAACATTCTGGAAGTACATAGAGGTGGTAGTTGTACACCGTTGCGAATATAGTCGATAGCATTGAATTGTACAGTTTCAAATGGTTGATGTTATGTTACATGAATTTAATTTTCAATGACAAAAATTAAGGAGCAAGAAGGGACAGTCTTGGGGCTGTGGGGGGGTGGTCTGGGTCTGTGAGGACTCTGGCGCCACGGATGGCTCTGTGGATTGCCTCTGCGCTGGGTCTCTGGAGAGAGGTCTCAGTTTTTGGTGCCATCCTGAAACTGGGCTGGACAGCCTCCACCACACTGCCCAAGGGAAAATCTGAGCGACAACATGGAATTTTTTCTCTTAAAAAAAAAAAAAGAAATCAAGTGGCTCAGTGCCGTCTGCTGTCCAGAACTCCAGGGCATTGCGGACGTATTAGTAACCACAATTTACAAGGACCCTTCCTGTCTTCTCTATCTCCCTCACAAACCTTCAAATCCTGTATTTTAAATTCCTCCTGTTTTCTTTGGAATGCAGTTAATTGACTTGGAATGACCAGAGTCTCTGGTGGAGAATAACATGCTTACTGGGTAAATAGCTCCTTCTCAAAAGAGCTGCAAAAAACAGATTATGTGCAAATTCAGAGAATGCTTTCTGGTGCCAAGCTCTGGTTGAATCTGAAAGGTCCTGTCAAGTTTCAGATTCACAGCTTGACATTTATATGGTTATTTATGTCACTTATTAGCTGTGGTATGTTTATGACACTCTAATTATGATTGCCCTCCTGGTTTGTCTTGTGAATATCCAGAGGAGATTGCTCTTTGACAAGGCTTCACCCTGGGCTGTTCTTCTTGAACACATCTGGGGAAGGATGGGGGTCAAAAGAGCTGATGGTTTGGCACGTGTTCATTTTAGTCTGTGATGTTCTTGACGCTTTTGCCCTGAGAACACTGGTTGCCAGGCATTTCTGCCTAGCAAGAGGCAGAAAGACCTACCCTTGGAACCTGAGCAGTGCTGTGTCTTGAATAGCCTTTGTTTCTAGGAGATTCTGAGGCACACAGAAGGAAGCTCTGCATTTCTTTAAGGTGGCTCAGAAAGCCAGCCTGAGTGGGGAATTGTGAAGGGCCAATATCTTGCTTTTCGAGAAGTCTGTTCTAATTTTTGACATTCTGACATTAAAAAAAAAAAAAGATACGGAGCTGTGCTTCAGAGCCTTGTACTTTGCAGGGCAAAGGGGCTCTGCTCTGTTTCCGTGGGGCTGGTCTCTCATACTTGGACCTGGAATGAAAATGGACCACCTTGGGAGCCTTCTGATTGGAGTATTCACTCTCCCCCATCCTACCCATCCTGGCGTGGTTACTGGCTGAAAGGTAGGGTGATGGAGAAGCCAGAGCAGCAGCAGAGAAGTGAAGAGGGTGGATTCTTGGCTCACAACGAGCTCCACCTGGCTCCTCTAGTTCTAGGTGAAGTTCTTGAGAGACTGAAGCCTGACACTTGCCAGGAGAACCAAAAACTCTTAAGAAAAGCATGTCTGGAAATAAATGGTGCCCTGAGCTGCAAGAAATGCCGTAAAGGTGCATCCTGGCTGTGATTGGTGGCCCGGAATGGCTTTGTCTCTCAGGTCGGTGTTTTTTTTTAAGTATTTTTTTAATTGGCTGTTAAAAATGGTTTGTTTTTTAGTTGTACCACTCAGTATGTGAGATTTTATTTCCCCACCTAGGGATGGAGCCCATGCCTCCTGCATTGGAAGCGTGACACCTTAACCACTGGGCCACCAGGGCACTCCCCTGGGGCTTTAATCGAGCACTTAATGGGGCCATCGCTCCCACCACTGCCCTCCACGGCCCTCCACGGCCTTCAGAGCAGCTCAGGGCTTTACAGCCGCCGTCCGCAGCCTCTGGGATCCATACCTGATGATCTGAGATGAAGCTGATGTGATAATAAATAGAAATAAAGTGCACAATAAATGTCATGTGCTTGAATCGTCCCAAAGCCATTCCTCCTCCCCACTCCCACCCTGTCCGTGGAAAAATTGTCTCCCATGAAACTGTTCCCAGGGCCAAAAGGGTTGGAGACCGCTGGTTTAGAGAAAGTACAGCTGGAATTCACTCACATTTTGCCACCTCCTTAGAAACAGACCTATCCTTCTTGTTTCCTTTTTTTCTTTTTTTTTAACTGATACACTTATTTATTTTAGCATTTGAAGCTAATGATTTCCATTTTCATAAAACCTAGTTAGGTCCTGATTGGCACCTACCTTTCCTCATTTTCGCCTCCTGCTTTTCTTAAGTTAGGACACCGCTTGCCCTGGTGCTTCCCAGCAGAGTGGGAGTTTGTGTCCAGACTGCTTGAAGTAGTGGCTACCTGTCTATCCAGAGTTTCCGAGACTTTGGAGTATGCCCAGACAGTTGCCTTCCGCCAGGCAGGGGTGTTTCTAAAAAAGAAGAAAGGCAAAATAAATGTTAAGCGAATGCCTGCACAAATATGTCAAACTGATTTTGGACAAATGAGTCAAAGCCATTCCATGGAGGAAGGATGGTCTTTTCAACAAGTTGGTGCTAGAGAGCTGGATGTTCACAGGCACAGAAATGAACCTCAGCCTCAACCTCACACATGGTATTCATACTTGTGGTGTTATGTAGAAGTCAACTCAAAGTTCTGAGTTGGAAGGACTGATGCTGAAGCTGAAACTCCAATACTCTGGCCACCTGATGCGAAGAGCTGATGCTGAAGCTGGGAAAGATTGAGGGCAGGAGGAGAAAGGGACGACAGAGGATGAGATGGTTGGATGGCATCACTGACTCAATGGACATAGATTTGGGTAAACTCCGGGAGCTGGTGATGGACAGGGAGGTCTGGCGTGCTGCAGTCCATGGAGTCACAAAGAGTTGGACACGACTGAGCAACTGAACTGAACTGAACTGACAACTCAAAGTGGGTCATAGACTTGAATATCAGATGTAAAATATAAACCTTTCAGAAAAAATAGAAGAAAGCCATAGCGACCTGGTGCTAGATAGAGAGTCTCTAGACTTGAGACCAAAAGTATGATCCACAAAGGGAAAAATTGGTAAACTTTACCTTCTCAAAAATTTAAACCTTTGCCCTGTGAATGACCCTGTGAAGACAACAGAAGGACAAATTACAGCCTGGGAGAAAATATTTGCAAACCACACACACCCAACAAAGAATTTATATCTTGAATATATAAAGAACTCTCAAAACTCAAAAAGTCCTAACCAACAATCTAATCATGAAACAAGTAAAGACGTGAACAGATGTTTCGTTAGAGAAGGTATGTGCAAGGCAGACATGCACTTAGAGAAGGTATGCCCGTGGAAAGGTGTTCAACACCATTAGCCCTGGTTTTTGTTGTGTCTGACTCTGTGAACCTATGGACTGCAGAATGCCAGGCTCCTCTGTCCTTTACTATCTCCTGGAATTTGCTCAAATTCTTGTCCATTGAGTAGGTGACCATCTCATCCTCTGCCGCCTCTTCTCCTTTTGCCTTTAATCTTTCCCAGCATCAGGGTCTTCTCCAATGAGTCGGCTCTTTGCTTCAAATGGCCAAAGTATTAGAGCTTCAGCTTTAGCAACTGTCCTTCCAATGAATATCAGCCATTAGAGAGATACAAATTAGATCCACAACAGATTATCACTGTACACCTATCAGAATGGCTAAAATAAAAACCAGTGATAACACCAACTGCTGGCAAGGATGGGGAGAGACTGGATCACTCGCACATTGTTGGTAAGAATGAAATGGCACAGCTCCTTTGGAAAAAAATCTTGCAACTTCTTAGAAAATGAAACGCACACTTACCATATGACCCTGCAATCTCTCACTCTTGGACATTATCCCAGGGAAATGAAAACTTATGCTCACAAAAATAAAACCTCGACAAAAATATTCAGAGCAGCTCTATTTGTAATAGCCCCTAACTGGAAACAACCCAGACGCCCTTCAATGGGTGAATGGTTAAATAAACTTGTACCTCCTCATCTCTGTCAATTTCCTGCTTGTGATATTATCCTCCAGTTATGCAAGATGATGTTATCCTTGGGAGAAACTGGGTGAAGGGAGCTTCCCAAATTATCTCTTACAACTGGGAACGAACCTACAATTATCTTGAAATTGAAAAAATTTTTAAGTTATATTAAAAAAGTCAAGTGAAGCAAATGCTAAGAACCAGGGGCTGTGAAGCATGAGGCAGCCCCCAGAAGGAACCAAGGAGGATGGAGCCTTTGCTAAAAGGGACAATTAGTAATAGCACCACCTCTTATCATATGATCCGCCAGTTATGGTCCTTGGTGTTTACTCAGATGAGTTGAAAACATATGTCCCCATAAAAGCCTGTACATGAATGTTTGTAGCAACGTTATTGTAATCACCAAAACTTGGAAACAGCCAAGATGTCCTTCAGTAGGTGAATGGAATAAATAAACTGTGGTACATATAGGGAACAAACTTATGATCACTGGGAGGGGAAGGGGAGAGGGATACATTAGGAGATTAGGACCGACATATATACACTATTACATATAAAAGAGCGAACCAGTAAAGACCCGCTCTACAGCACAGGAAACTCTGCTCAATACTCTGTAGTGACGTATAAGGGGGAAAAAAATCTAAAAAGAGTGGATATATGCATGCATATCGCTGACTCACTTTGCTGTACTGCAGAAACTAAGGTGCCGTTGTAAGTCAACTATACTCAAAAAAAAAAAAAAGTTGATGCATACAATGGAGTATTATTCAGAGCTATAAAGAAATGATCTATCAGCTATAAAAAGACATGGAGCAAATATAAAAGCATATTATTAAGCTCAACCCAAAGGGGCTACGTACTGTACGATTCTAACTATGTAACATTCTGGAAAGGCAAACCTATGGAGACAGTAAAAAGATCAGGGGTTACCAAGGGTTAGGGAGGAGGGGTGACAGAAAAAAAGGCAGAGCATAGAGGATTTTTAGGACAATGAAAATGCTCTGAGTGAGACTCCATGGGTGGATGGATACATGCCAACGTATATATGTCCAAACCCATAGAATGTACAACAGCCAGAGGAACTCGAATGTGAACTGTGGACTCTGGGAGATGCTTGTGTGTCGATTCATTGATCGCAACATAGGGGATATCACATCTGATGAGGGATGTTGATATCAGGGGAGATTATGCATGTGTGGAGGTGGGTGTATGAGAAATCTTAAGTTTAAGTACCTTTGGCTTAATTTTGCTGTGAACCTAAAATGTAAGTCTATCAAGAAATAACAATATCTCTAGTGTTATTGATGTCTTCCCACAATTCAAGGTGCTTTGGGCAACACTGTTCCTTAAAGGGTCATCCTGAAGACCATGCTCTGGGATGTAGGAAGGGTGGGGTGGGTGGGCAAGATGACAGTGAGTGCTGTGTAGAGGACCCTAGCAAGGGCCTGTGTCAAACAGAAGTGTGCTCTGCCTTCTCTTACTCCACATAGTGGATGGGAGGTGCTGTGATCCGCACACCTTTTCTCCTAGGGCAGGGATGGGTGAGGGGAAGGCGCCGTGGGGCTCCCTGGTGGGGTGGCTGGATGGATGGGGGCATTGGCACTCCAGCTCAGGCCAGCTGGATGGAGGCAAGGAAGAGAGGTGTGTGATCCAAGAGAGGGAGGAGCAGGGCAGAGAAACAATAGGGGTCTGCTGGAATTTTCTTTTTCTCGCTGGATGCCATGACCTCACATATCCCTGGTGGTCCTAGTGCTAAAGAATCCACCTGCTAGTTCAGGAGACATAAGAGACACAGGTTTGACGCCTGGGTTGGGAAGATGGAGGAGGGCATGGCAACCCACTCCAGTTTCCTTGCCTGGAAAATGCCGTGGATGGAGGAGGCTGGAGGGCTATGGTCCCTAGGGTCACACAGAGTCAGACACACCTGAAATGCCTTAGCATGCAATGGATTAGTGGGGCTCAAGTGTATGTACAGGGTGAGCAAAGGAGAAGGGAGAACAGTAATGGGTCCAAACTCAAAATCCGGAAGGGGTGGGAGTCTGAAACCTGGGACGGAACTAGCAATTAACCCAAAGGGTTTATTTACTTTGGGGTTGCCACACAGAGTCAGAGAAAGGGAGAGAATGTGGTAGGAGGGACTTTCCTTGGTGCCCTGACTTGGGGAGGGATGCTTACTGAGTTCCTTCCTTTGTTGTTGCTCAGTCACTCAGTCATGTCCAACTCTTTGTGAGGCCATGGACTGAAGCACGCCAGGCTTCCTTCCCTGTCCTTCACTATCTCCCAGAGTTTGCTCAAACTCAGGTCCATTGAGTCGGTGATGCCATCCAACCATCTCATCCTCTGTGGTCCCTTTCGCCGCCTGCCCCCCATCTTTCCCAGCATCAGGGTCTTTTCCAGTGAGATAGCTCTTTGCCTCAGGTGGCCAAAGTGTTGGAACTTCAGGTTTAGTATCAGTCCTTCCAGTGAATATTCAGGGTTGCTTCCCTCCTTTATACCTTCTCAAATTTATTTATCTTTTTTCAAGCTCTTGTTTGGGGAGCAGATTTTCTTGCTGCCCACCCTGGCAGACAAAGCTGTCTACCTTTTGAGGTCTCTTGGGAAAACCACTCAGAGCTCCTGGGACTCTTGGAGCTGGGAGGGTCTTGTTGGTTGCTTCCAGGTTGGAGGCTGCCTCCAGGAAAGAAGCCTAGAGGGTTGGGAATAGGAACCCCAGCTTAGCCCCTTCCTGGCTGTATGAAACCAAAATAGACTCACAGGATGCCTGAAAACTGGAGGAAGAAAAGGAGAATGCAACTGCAGAGGTGGGGGAGAAGTTTCCAGAGCTTCATGGAGCTAGGTGCTGCCATCTTGGTAAGAAAAGGAGTAAAACATTTGAAAAGAGCCAGACCAGGACTTGTCTTCCAAGTCCTCCTTTCATGGGTGGCCCCTCTGGTATTCATGCTTAGGAAATCCCATGGACCAGGAGCCTGGCAAACTACAGTCCATGGGCTCACAAATGTTGGATACCACTTAGCGACTAAACCACCAGCACCAACACCACCACCATCTCAAATGCCACCAAAAAAAAAGGCAACCAGGAGGACCCTTGTCTGTGCAGTGTGGTGGCAGATGCCCACTCTTTAGTGACCATAATTATTATTTTTTTTTAATGGGGACAATTAGAATGATTTGAGAAAGGGAGTGACATTCAAAAAGACCCATGGTCATCTAATCCCTCCGAACAGGTCTTGCATCTCCACGACCTCTGTTGAGCTGAGGTCGAGGTGTTGACCTGGGGTCACATGGCAGAGTTGGACAAAGGCCCGGCCCTTCTGCCTCCTGAGGGCAGCCTGCTGGGCTCACCCCAGTAGTCACTGAAATGAAAACCAGAAGTTAAGGAGGTAAAGAGAGCACTGATGCTTGGCAGGGAGGGGGAAGCTTTGTCTGAGAAACAGCCCCGTTTGGAACTTGGAGTCAGAATAGATGCCCCCAGAAGCAGGCACCCTCGCCTGCAGGGCTGAGGGCGGTCCTGTGGCCCGCCCACTAGGGCGGCCTTTGATTGGTGAACGGCCTGCCTTTCTTCCCATCCCCAGCGTCTTCTGGGGGGAGGACTGGATCTCCCTTGCGGGTTCTCTCCTGCAACACAGCGTGTGAGCCTGGCTCCGCCTTTTGGCCCTCGTGGTGGGGTTGAAACCTGAGAGGGCCAGTGAACTCAGGACCAGAGGCTCTCACCTGTCTTTGTACCCTTGCCTTTAATCCCAAAGTAAGATGTTTTTTAAATCCCTCAACACTCCTCTTTTAAAATTTCATTTTATTTTTAACCTCTTATTTTAAAATATGTCAGGCCTGCAGAAAAGTCGTGAGGCTGGTACAGTGGACGTCTGTCTGCCCTTGACCTGCATTTACCCATGGTTAACATGGCCACGCGCGCTTTTAGTCCTGCATCCAGACTTATTACATTATTATTATTATTTATGGAACTGTTCGAGAATAAGTTGCATACACTGTGATCCTTCATCCCTGAATGCTAAGAATAAGGACTCTCACTTTTATAAATACAGTATAATTGTTAAGTTCAGAAAATTTAGCACAGGAACAATCAGATCAGATCAGATCAGATCAGTGGCTCAGTCGTGTCCGACTCTTTGCGACCCCATGAATCACAGCACGCCAGGCCTCCCTGTCCATCACCAACTCCCAGAGTTCACTGAGACTCACGTCCATCGAGTGAGTGATGCCATCCAGCCATCTCATCCTCTGTCGTCCCCCTCTCCTCTTGCCCCCAATCCCTCCCAGCATCAGAGTCTTTTCCAATGAGTCAACTCTTCGCATGAGGTAGCCAAAGTACTGGAGTTTCAGCTTTAGCATCATTCCTTCCAAAGAAATCCCAGGGCTGATCTCCTTCAGAATGGACTGGTTGGATCTCCTTGCAGTCCAAGGGACTCTCAAATACAGACCATATTCAAGTTTCACTGATGTTTCAAAAAATGTCCTTTATTGTCCTTTTCTGATCCCAAGTAAAACGTAGTCTCAACAGTTCTTGAAAAGGTGGATCTGGTTGTGCACACACACACACACACACACACACACACACACAGATATACACATACCACACACCACAAATTCACACACACACACATACCCCCCCACAGACAGACACACACCACACACGCACACACACTACAGACATAAGTATACTACACCAGACACACCTCTCACACCCCCCACACCATACCACAAACACACATACACCCCATGCCACAGACAAACACACCACACCACTATAGACACACACTATAGACATACACACACCACACACACACCTCTACCCCACACCACCGAAAGACAGACACACACACCACACACCCCATACCACAAACAGACACACACACCACACCACACATACCTCCCACACCCCCCACACTACAGACACACACACACACACACACACACACACACACTACAGACATAAACATACCATACTACACACACACCCCAGACATAGCAATACCACACCACATACACACACACCCCACACGCCCCCACACAACAGACACACATACCACAGCACACATATACATGCCCCACACTCTTGCACACCACTCTCCCCACAGATTGAAGCTTCATTACCAAGCATGTTCCCTGCAAGAGGATCGTAATGTATTTACTTCTTTATTTTTTGCAGACAAGCTGCCTTCCCCCATCCTGGGGTCTTCTCATCAGGCTCATTCCTCCAACTTCTGATGCAAAGGGTTTGGGGGCCTGTCTGGATTCGCTCACCGGGCTTGTGGGCCAGGGTGAGGGTGCCAGGTCAGCTGTGGGACACCCAGCTCTCCCTGAAAGGATGAGGTCCACTCATCAGGGGGCAGCGGTGAGCCTTTGCTTTTGACCCACCACCATCTGCTCAGGGAGATGGAAAATGCAGCTCTCAGAAGGACTTAGGGATCACACTTCCTCTATATTTGCCAGAGAAGAAAACTGGTATCCAGGAACATGAAGTGACTTGGCCAAGGTCATTTCATCAGCAGATGGAATGGGGTTCAAACTGCCACTTTTTCAGGCCATCCAACTGTCCTACAGACACCCAAGTGTGGGGTGCAAGGAACACAGGGACAGAAGAGAGAGCACATTCCCTAGAGAGAATGAGAAGCATGGCCTGTGAACATGCTTCTGGAAAATTGAAGAGGCAGACCTTTGGGTGTGCTGCAGCCCCGAGGACATGTAACATCCAGACGACTGAGGCCAAGCTCACCTCCTGCAAGGAGGCGAGTCCACAGTGAGATGGTCCCCAGGGCTGGGTAGTGAGGGGTCCCCAGGGCTCAAGGGTGAGGTGGCCCCCAACAGGTGATGGGCAGGAGGCTGCTCCTGCCCTGGGTCTGTCCCAGCTCTAAGAGCTCTTGGTCTGGATGTTCCATTTTTCTTGGCCTCCACTCCGGGACTGGAGTCTGCTGGGAGGAATTTGCTATCATCTGCTCTTCTTGCTTTGGAACTCACCAAGGGATGCAGACAGGAGACACATGCTCAGTGTGAATGTGAAATCGCAGCTAAAACCATCATTCCTCTAGCGACCACCAGTTGGATTTTACAGAACGAAATGATTAGACGGAAAGTCATAGGCTAACAAAATAGGAGCTTCTGCCAAGAACTCCTCTGCTGCAGAGGTTGGAGGTTGGAATTGGTGGCCTGATTTATGGGGATCACATCCACTGGGAACTTGGAACTGTGAGCCAGAGTTGCAGGGCTTCGTTCCTCCTGAAGACAGCCCAGAGTGGAGACTGGCCAGACCGCATCTGTTTCGCACATTAGGAGAGACACACGGAAAACAAGCTATTGTATTCCTGACGTTCTCATGGCTCCTGATGGCCCATGCCAAGCCATGGTGGCCAAGAGCTAACATGCAGTGGATGGAACCTGGCCTTCCTTGGAAAAAGCTTTTCCTTTCTAAAAACTACTAAAACACCATATTCAGAATCCCATGACTGTGGAGAAGGAAGTTTAGGCCAAACAATCAGCTTTCTCTCTTCTTTGGGGTATACCTTCTGATTTTATTAACAACCACAAATGTCATGGACCGACTATTAACATTTATTGAGTTTACTGTGTGCCAGACACTGTTCTGCATGCTTTCCCTATTGTTTTCTTTAATGCTCTGTACAGTCCTGGGAGATAGATTCCATTCTATAGATAAGAAAACCAAGACCCAGAGAAGGTGAAAATTTGGATAAAGTCACACAGTAATGGAGTAGCAAAATCAAGACTCCAGCCCAGATACTCTGATGCTAGCCTGTACATCCTTAACCACTATCCTTCATTTTTCTTAACAAATCTGTCATCTGGTTTCAGATTGGTGTGTATTTGCTATCAATCAAATGTGTCCTCTCAAAATTCATGTTGAAGCCTAATACCCAATGTGATAGAGGTGGACCTTTAAGGCAGTTATAATGGTAGAGCACTCATGAATGGGCCTGGGCCTTACAAGAGACCCCGGTAACTTAAATGACAATCGACAGATGAATGGATAAAGATGTGGTATATATGCATAATGGAATATTACTCAGGCATAAGAAGAGTGAAATAATCCCATGTGCAGCAACATGGATGGACCTAGAGACTGTCATACTAAGTGAAGTCAGACAAAGACAAATATCATATGATATTGCCTATATGTGGAATCTGAAAAATGAACAAATGAACTCATTGGTTTTTCAATTCTTGTTAGATTGTACTAGATAATGCTTCAGAAATGTATCATCAAATTATATAGTTATCAATAATGCTTTTTCAAGATTTCTGAGTACTTCCATAGCAGTCCAGTGGTTAAGACAGGTTTAATCCCTG
Organism: Tragelaphus eurycerus; assembly: GCA_935064755.1. Classification (NCBI taxonomy): domain Eukaryota; kingdom Metazoa; phylum Chordata; class Mammalia; order Artiodactyla; family Bovidae; genus Tragelaphus; species Tragelaphus eurycerus. Next base: position 47,501,428 of record CAKXYN010000009.1, read on the forward strand.
TGTATGGTGCAGGTCAGGAAGCAACAGTTAGAACTGGACATGGAACAACAGACTGGTTCCAAATAGGAAAAGGAGTATGTCAAGGCTGCATATTGTCACCATGTTTATTTAACTTATATGCAGAGTACATCATGAGAAATGCTGGACTGGAAGAAACACAAGCTGGAATCAAGATTACTGGGAGAAATATCAATAACCTCAGATATGCAGATGACACCACCCTTATGGCAGAAAGTGAAGAGGAACTAAAAAGCCTCTTGATGAAAGTGAAAGTGGAGAGTGAAAAAGTTGGTTTAAAGCTCAACATTCAGAAAACAAAAATCATGGCATCTGGTCCCATCACTTCATGGGAAATAGATGGGGAAACAGTGGAAACAGTGTCAGACTTTATTTTGGGGGCTCCAAAATCACTGCAGATGGTGACTGCAGCCATGAAATTAAAAGACGCTTACTCCTTGGAAGGAAAGTTATGACCAACCTAGATCACATATTCAAAAGCAGAGACATTACTTTGCCAACAAAGGTTCGCCTAGTCAAGGCTATGGTCTTTCCTGTGGTCATGTATGGATGTGAGAGTTGAACTGTGAAGAAGGCTGAGTGCTGAAGAATTGATGCTTTTGAACTGTGGTGTTGGAGAAGACTCTTGAGAGTCCCTTGGACTGCAAGGAGAGCCAACCAGTCCATTCTGAAGATCAGCCCTGGGATTTCTTTGGAAGGAATGATGCTAAAGCTGAAACTCCAGTACTTTGGCCACCTCATGTGAAGAGTTGACTCATTGGAGAAGACTCTGATGCTGGGAGGGATTGAGGGCAGGAGGAGAAGGGGACGACAGAGGATGAGATGGCTGGATGGCATCACTGACTCGATGGATGTGAGTCTGAGTGACCTCCGGGAGCTGGTGATGGACAGGGAGGCCTGGCGTGCTGCGGTTCATGGGGTCGCAAAGAGTCGGACACGACTGAGCGACTGATCTGATGGTGCAGTAAAAAAAAAAAAAGAAAAGAAAACTTTAAAATTTCTGGTATTATTAGCATTGGATTTTAATAATTGAATTCCTTTTTAAAGATTTTTGCTAATTTGAAAAGTACAAAATGCCATTTCATAGTTGAATTGTATGAAGCTGAACATTTTTCTTTCACATCATGTATACAAACTAATTAGGCTGGGTTGAAATATACCCACCGCATCTCAGAAAGCTTAGTGACTTATAACCACAGAGGTTCATTTCTTGCGCATGCTACATTTCCATTGTGGGTTGACCAGTTGATGTTTCTCCTCACGTCCTCACTATAGGGTCCAGGCTGCTGAAGCCATCACTCTCTGAAATGCTGCTGGTCCTGAGAAAGTGAGAAAGAGTGTCAGATCATGTGTAGGTCATTAAAGGCTCTGGGCTGCAGTTACACGTATCACTTCTCCCACCATTTCATTGTCCAAAGCAAGTTCCATGGTCACACCCTACTTCATTGGCAAGGAACCGACAGCCTATACGGTCCCAAGAGGAGATCCAGGAAAAACTAGAAGGCAGAACTAATGACAACCACATCTTGGTTTACTATTTCTTTTTGCTCTGTAAATGGACCATCTATTCTTGGATCACCTTGTGGTAGGCAAAGATCCTGGGAGAAGAAAAAGAAGTGTAATGTTCTTTATTTTATGCTCTTCTCTGAGAACATTAGATTCTGGTGTCTGTGTGCCATGGAATTCTGCTATGGACATCTCTCCTTCTACGAGCTCATGGTTGGGCTTAACCTGGGAGTATTTTTTATTTTGTCTTCACTGTTCTTTTTTGCTAAGTCAGAATGTCAACCTGGAGAAGTATCCAGTCGTCTTTTCCTCACTCTCAACAATGGGGCACTGTCCACTCAGATTTTGCCTGTAGCTTTGAGACTAAGTGGTCTCAAGCCCAGTGAATGTCTTTAAGTGACTGTTTACGTAGTCACTACAGGATAGTGAGTTACTTGTTCCCTTCAAAGGTCAGCCAATTTGGCTTCATTTCTGTTTAACTGGTGCTTCCTTTGATATCACTTGTGTAAAATTTTGAGTGTTATTAAAAACAGTCAAAGTATATTCATACTCCATTCTAAGTACTGTGTGATCCATGTTTCATTATCTGACCAAGAGTGTATGTTTTAGGTAAACACACATAGAATTTTCCTTTCAGTATAAATCACATAACTTTAATGAGTTGGCTCTTGTCTTTCTCACCTGATCTAAGAGTTCTTGCATAAACTAATTAGAAAAGAAACAGTTTGATTAGACAGAGATATGCTTTTCATCTGGGAGAGCGCCTTTAGAAAAACTATGCTGTTCAGCTGAGATCCCTATGCACTGGTTGGAACATCCCCATTTGTAAAAGGAGGACCTGCTTTGGAGAGAGGCCTAAGCCACTGTGGTCAGGGAATTATGGCAGCGGGGAGTGGTGAGAGGCATGCGTGTCTGGGGACTGCACAGACACCAGCTAAAGAAAGCCGAGAAAATCCACTCCATTACATTGTTGTTGGCTGTCCCTGGTCTGGAGGGACAGGTCCTATGGCACATCGTGCAGTTGAATGCTGGTGATGACCAGACATGGTGGCAATTCTGCTTTGGTTTGCCCTGAGGGTGAGCTGGGAGCCTCATTTTAAAAGAATCAGTGCCATTCCCTTCCCATCTCATCTAGCAACACGGTTCTTAGCCCTTGTTGTTATGGTGGTTGTTCAGTCGCTCAGTCGTGTTCGACTCTCTGCGACTCCAGGGACTGCAGTACACCAGGCCTCCCTGTCCTTCACCATCTCCCGGAGTTTGCTCAAACTCATGTCCACTGAGTTGGTGATGCCATCCAACCATCTCATCCTCTGTCATCCCCTTCTCCTACCTTCAACCTTTCCCAGCATCAGGGTCTTTTCTAATAAGTCAGTTTTTCCCTTCAGGTGGCCAAGGGAAATTCAGCTTCAGCCTCAGTCCTTCCAATGAATATTCGGGACAGATTTCCTTTAGGATGGACCGGTTGGATCTCCTTGCAGTCCAAGGGACTCTCAAGAGTCTTCTCCAACACCACAGTTCAAAAGCATCTTAGCCCTGGCTGCACATAAAAATCACCAAGGAAAGGACTTCCCTGGCAGTCCAGTGGTTAAGACTGCAGGGTGCATGGGTTCCATCCCTGGTTAGGGAATCAAAATTCTAGATGCCGCGTGGTGCAGCCAAAGAAAAAATAAAAAATGAATCACCAGGGAAGCTTTGAAAAATATTGATATCCAGGCTGCACTCCCTAGAGATTCTCATTCAGTTAGTGTAAGGTGGAGGCTCGGATTCTGTATGTTTTCTGGTGTGTGAAGTTGAAATCCAATGAAGCGCAGATGCTTCACAACTCTGCTGTATCCAGTGAATGAAAATAACTTCCTCATCAAATGTCCACCAAGCACATTGAGGGTATTTGTTTTTTCACACGGAGGAGAACCCTTTCTTCCAAGTTTTATACAGTGGCTCAAACGGTGCCCTCCTCCCTCACCCCAAACATATCCTTGCCCCAGATTCTTTGAATGTGACCTTATGTGGGAAAAGGATCTTTGTGGGTACGGTTAAGTAAATGTAGGCAGCTTGAGATGTCGTCCAGAATTATCTAGATGGAGTTTACATCCAGAAACAAGTGTCCTTGTATGAGATAGAAGAGGAATCACAGACACAGAGAAGAGGGGGCAGCAAGGTGGGGATGGAGACAGCGATGGGCTTGATGCTGTCCCAGCCTGGGAAGGCCTGCAGTCACCAGAAGCTGGAAGAGGCAGAAACGAGTCTTCCCTGGAGCCCCTGGAGGGAACACAGCCCTCTGACACCTTGAGGTCAGACTTCTACCCCCACCCCCAACCCATGAGAAAAGAAAATTTTGTTGTTTTAGGTCACCAAGTTTGTGGTCATTTGTTACAGTAGCCACAGGAAACTGAATACATCCTATTTCCTTTTTCTCTCCTTCACCCTTTCTTTGGCTCTTTCCCACATGTCTTGCGACTGTTTTTTCAGAATGAAGTTGGCATAATCTCTGATTTCTCCATATCCTCATGTGACTGTTGCCTCCTGGGGCCCCAACTTGTTCCATCCACCGCAATAGCCCATAGCTGTGGGCCCTATTTAAGACCCTGGTGGTTTTCTCACCCATCGTGATGATTCTTCTTTGGAAGGTGCACTTTTCCCCCTCCACCTGTTGACACCTCTGCCCGAGCTCCTGGGTGATGTCTTCTTTCCTTGCTTTCCGTGTGTCTTTGTAACACTGAGCTGATGCTTTGGGCTGCAGAGAGAGATGAGGCAGCAGAGAGGGGGGACAGAGACAGAGAGAACTCTATGGTATGAGGCTAGGGCCTGGACAAATTTTATGGGCCAGATGGACAATTTGCAGCTTTCTGAAAGGGATTTGTGGCTAAGGATCTTGTGCATTGCCTTAAGGAAAGGTCAAGGGGATGTTGGAATTTCAGAGGCTCAGAATGTTCTGAGTCTTCTTTTATTTTTCTTCTCTCATTGTCTTAGGTAGAAAAGTAGCTTTTTCTTCTTGTAGCTTCTCCTGCTTAAGCCAGCAAAAGGGAGCAGAGGCAATGGTGTTACAAGGCTGTATCTCTAGGTATTTAGTGACATTGAATGAAAACCTGTGTTAATTAACCTTGTATCTTACCCGGGATGCCTGACTTGGACCTGAAGATGCTGCTGCTGCTGCTGCTTAGTTGCTTCAGTCGTGTCCAACTCTGTGCGACCCCATAGACAGCAGCCCACCAGGCTCCCCTGTCCCTGGGATTCTCCAGGCAAGAACACTGGAGTTGGTTGCCATTTCCTTCTCCAATGCATGAAAGTGAAAAGTGAAAGTGAAGTCGCTCAGTCATATCTGACTCTTAGCGACCCCGTGGACTGCAGCCCACGGAAAGAGGCTCCTCAGCTGGTTCCTGTGATCTGGTACCAAGAATAGCAGAAGAAGGGTACCCCAGATGGATCCAAGGAACAGAGCCAGGGAATCTAGGACAGAAAAGTAAAAGTCTGTCGAAACTATGGTGGCCAAGAAGAGTTACAGAGAGTCCCAGGACCTCCAGAACTGGTGATGCTGGAGAGAGAGCTGACTCTCTGACCCAGGTGTTTTTCTTTTTTTGTAAGGTTTCTTTCATTGGAAGGACTGATGTTGAAGCTGAAACTGCAATACTTTGATGCGAAGAACTGACTCATTTTTGTTGAAAAATCTCTGATGCTGGGAAAGATTGAAGGAAGCAGGAGAAGGGGATAAAAGAGGATGAGATGGTTGGATGGCATCACTGACTCAATGGACATGAGTTTGAGTAAGCTCTGGGAGTTGGTGATGGACAGGGAGGCCTGAGATGCTGCAGTCAATGGAGTCGCAAAGAGCCAGACACGACTGAACTGAACTGAACTGATGGGTTTGGGGGAGGATGACCATAGATGTAAAGTGCCACTTTCTTCACATCATATCAAGAGGTTATGCTACCTATACAGTCTACCGTGTGTAAAATAGCTAGTGGGAAGCTGCTGTATAATGCAGATGACTCAGCCCTGTGCCCTGTGATGACCCAGAGGGATGGGGTCGGGGAGGGTGGGAGGGAGGCTCATGAGGGAGGGGACATATGTGTACTTATGGCTGTTTCATGTTGCCATGTGGCAGAAACCAACACAACATTGTAAAACACTTGCCCCAGTTTTAAAAAAATTTAATACCCACACTTAAGGAATAAAAAGTTATACTTTATCTCCTGGAGAGTGTACTCCATTCTACATAAATTGATTGCAATTTCTGTGCACAGGAGATTTGTCAGTTCTCCCCAGTTTATTTATTTATATCATTATGGGCTGATTTATATTTATTTTATCCACTGTTATAATCCATTATGATTTTAAAATTTTTGTTGCTAAAAATTCTGACTTTGGCTATTGAGAGCTCCTTCAGCTTGCTCCTGGGTCCCTTTGATACACCCCCATCAATAAAGAGTTTTGTGGGGTTTAAGGGACTAGATCTGACAGACAGAGTGCCTGATGAACTATGGATGGAGGTTCGTGACATTGTACAGGAAACAGGGATCAAGACCATCCCCAAGAAAAAGAAATGCAAAAGGGCAAAATGGCTGTCTGAGGAGGCCTTACAAATAGCTGTGAAAAGAAGAGAAGTGAAAAGAAAGGAGAAAAGGAAAGATATACTCATTTGAGTGCAGAATTCCAAAGAATAGCAAGGAGAGATAAGAAAGCCTTCCTCAGTGATCAATGCAAAGAAATAGAGGAAAACAATAGAATGAGAAAGACTAGAGATCTCTTCAAGAAAATTAGAGCTACCAAGGGAACATTTCATGCAAAGATGGGCTCGATAAAGGACAGAAATAGTATGGACCTAACCAAAACAGAAGATATTAAGAAGAAGTGGCAAGAATACACAGAAGAACTGTACAAAAAAGACCTTCACAACCCAGATAATCACAATGGTGTGATCATTCCCCTAGAGCCAGACATCCTGCAATGTGAAGTCAAGTGGGCCTTAGGAAACATCACTACGAACAAAGCTAGTGGAGGTGATGGAATTCCAGTTGAGCTATTTCAAATCCTTAAAGATTATGCTGTGAAAGTGCTGCACTCAATATGTCAGCAAATTTGGAAAACTCAGCAGTGGCCACGGGACTGGAAAAGGTCAGTTTTCATTCCAATCCCAAAGAAAGGCAATGCCAAAGAATGCTCAAACTACCGCACAATTGCACTCATCTCACACGCTAGTAAAGTAATGCTCAAAATTCTCCAAGCCAGGCTTCAGCAATACATGAACCCTGAACTTCCAGATGTTCAAGTTGGTTTTAGGAAAGGCAGAGGAACCAGAGGTCAAATTGCCAACATCTGCTGGATCATCGAAAAAGCAAGAGAGTTCCATAAAAACATTTATTTCTGCTTTATTGACTACATCAAAGCCTTGACTGTGTGGATCACAATAAACTGTGGAAAATTTTGAAAGAAATGGGAATACCAGACCACCTGACCTGCCTCTTGAGAAATCTGTATGCAGGTCAGGAAGCAACAGTTAGAACTGGACATGGAACAACAGACTGGTTCCAAATAGGAAAAGGAGTACGTCAAGGCTGTATACTGTCACTCTGCTTATTTAACTTATATGCAGAGTACATCATGAGAAATGCTGGGCTGGATGAAGCACAAGTTGGAATCAAGATTGCCAGGAGAAATATCAGTAACCTCAGATATGCAGATGGCACCACTGTTATGGCAGAAAGAGAAGAGGAACTAAAAAGCCTCTTGATGAAGGTGAAAGAGGAGAGTGAAAAAGTTGGCTTGGAGCTCAACATTCAGAAAACAAAGATCATGGCATCTGTTCCATTACTTCATGGCAAATAAATGGGGAAACAGTGTCAGATTTTATTTTGGGGGCTCCAAAATCACTGCAGATGGTGACTGCAGCCATGAAATTAAAAGATGCTTACTCCTTGGAAGGAAAGTTATGACCAACCTAGATAGCATATTCAAAAGCAGAGACATTACTTTGCCAACAAAGGTCCGTCTAGTCAAGGCTATGGTTTTTACAGTGGTCATCTATGGATATGAGAGTTGGACTTTGAAGAAAGCTGAATGACAAAGAATTGATGCTTTTGAACTGTGGTGCTGGAGAAGACTCTTGAGAGTCCCTTGGACTGCAAGGAGATCCAACCAGTCCATTCTAGAGGAGATCAGTCCTCGGTGTTCTTTGCAAGGACTGATGCTAAAGCTGAAACTCCAATACTTTGGCCACATCATGCAAAGAATTGACTCATTGGAAAAGTCTCTGATGCTGGGAGGGATTGGGGGCAGGAGGAGAAGGGGACGACAGAGGATGAGATGGCTGGATGGCATCACCGACTTGATGGGCTTGAGACTGAGTGAACTTCGGGAGTTGGTGATGGACAGGAAGGCCTGGTGTCCTGTAATTCATGGGGTCGCAAAGAGTCGGACATGGCTGAGCGACTGAACTGAACTGATACTAACATGTCTATATACACATATCTATAAATGTTTCTACAAGTAACCGTCAGTATCTACACTAAGCTAAATACAACCCATTACTTCACAGATTGAGCTTCTCAGGTGGTGGTAGTGGTAAAGAATCCACCTGCCAGTGCAGGAGATGTAAGAAATGTGGGTTTGATCCCTGGGCTGGGAAGATACCCTGGAGGAGAAAATGGCACCCTACTCCAATATTCTTACTTGGGAGATTCCCATGGACAGAAGAGCCTGGCAGGCTATCACCCATGTGGTCACTAAGAGTCAGACACGACTAAGCATCTGAGCACAACAAAAATGTCCAAGATTATTCTGGCCTCTTCTCATTTTTTATCAGTAACCTTCCCCTCCAACAGTAAGAAACCTGGCTCTCGCTATTTGTGATCCATTTACTTAACTGTCCAATTCCAGTATACTTATATAGAGATTTTAAAGTTGTTAACCTGTATACTCATGAGAAACAACTTTACCATGTAGGGTACTGTGCTGGGACCACGTTCTTTTGGCCCCTGATCTGACAGATGCCCCTCATTTCTAAACTTAGTTAGGATAGCACCTTATTCCCCTGCATTCTGCATTTCATTCTGGGATCTCCTGACCTCCTAAAATGACTTTATTCCAGCTTAAGTAGGAAAATATCGGGGAAGGACTTTCACTTGCCCAGCACTTGTGGTTAGAGTAATGGGAAACTTTGATCATCAGAGTCTACGTCAGTCATTTTCACCTGTGCTGAGAAATGGTGTTGGGCTGCTAAGGGTGCTCATCCACCTAGAAGTACATGATAGACGTGGGAGACGAGCACTTCACAGAGGACATCGGGGTGTTGAACGGACAGAAACAACAGATGCTCACAACATTCCACCCCTTAGTCCCAAGTACACATACCAATCCTTCTTCTCATATTTAGAATTAAAAATATGCCTCCTTCTAACAATATTTGTGCATCTTCTCTTCCCCAGAGAGTCAGCCAAAAGCCCACAGAGTTACCATACTCAGCTGCAGATCTGGGACCCTGGGCGACAGGTTCTGCTTTCTTTTAGCTCTCAGTGTGTTTCCTCATGATCAGGCAAATAGCCACAAGTATTTGGACTTTTCAAAAAGAATAAAAATACAGAGTAATACTTAACTAAAGATGTTAATCTTTAATGGAAGAATAGGGAGGGGGATTTTCTTAGAAAACATTTGTGTGTTTTGTGGTCCTCTTCACAAAATACCCTGCAGGTGCTCACCTACTCTGTTCCCATGTCAGTCTGGTCCTGTGGGGAAGGCAAACAAGGGAGGATCTGGATTTTTTTGGAGGGGGGACGTTAGTTCTTATTCCCAGCATTGGTTAATGTGTGTTCGTATTTCCTCTGCCTACAGGGTTCATTTCTCAGTGCTAATCGAAATTCAAATAAGTATCTTTTATTTTCTCATGACAGTTTAATTTAGTAATCACTTTGTGTCTGTCAACAATTTTATGTGTGTTCTTCTTTAACTCCATTAATCACAGCTGAATTTCAAAGGATTGTAATTAAGTTGTATCAAATTGTTTACTTTGAAAACCTCTTAAAAATGTCAATGGACTGGAAATAAATTCTACTAATTGGTACAGAGTGCCTGCAAAGGCAGAATGAGATACAATATGTGACCATTGCTAATATGATAAGACCAGAGTTGACATTAGTGAAAGAACTGTAATAACTTGCCATCTGTTTGATCATCTGATGCTTCTTAGCACGTTGCAAAATCCTGCAGAAGAAGGCAGCTATTATCAGTTCATGAAAGGTGATAATACTGTGTTTCCAAGCAGTGGCTCTCAGTGGTTGAGTATCACTTTCATTCTTTTAGAGATTTTGGTCTACGTCATACATGCACATACACAAAATCTCTGAGTTTCCCAAATGGTAGAATATTTTAAAATATTTCTATTCAGAAAATTAATGTTTTAATATAAAAATCCAAGTTTAATATAATTGTCTCACTTACAAGATGATTATAGGAGTTATAAAAAGTATAACTTCAGAGACATTACAGGTTGTTGACCAATAAGGACAGAAGTTAAAAATAAGGTTGATAAACATTGTCTTCTCTCAACTTTATCAATTTATTACTATGACAGTACATGTAATATCATTTGGATATAATGTCAAAAGTTTCCATTTAAGTCCCTTTATGTATGTGAGACAGAGAGGGCAATGGCACCCCACTCCAGTACTGTTGCCTGGAGAATCCCATGGCGGGAGGAGCCTGGTGGGCTGCAGTCCATGGGGTCACTAGGAGTCGGACACGACTGAGCGACTTCACTTTCACTTTTCACTTTCATGCATCGGAGAAGGAAATGGCAACCCACTCCAGTGTTTTTGCCTGGAGAATCCCAGGGACGGGGGGAGCCTGGTGGGCTGCAGTCTATGGGGTCGCACAGAGTCGGACACGACTGAAGCAACTTAGCAGCAGCAGCAGCATGTATGTGACATCCTGACTTCTCTGCCTTCTGACTTCCTGGTCTCCCTGAGATAGACAAGTTTTCAGGTTTCAACAGAAAAATCTTCAGTAATTCCTTATTCCTTAGGCTTTCGCCTATCATACTCCATAATTTTGTTACCACCTGCCCATTGTCCTTCATTTCTCATCACCTATCCTCCCTCTACTCCTGTTCCCTTATTTTTCTGGAAAACCACATCCCAACTGCTGTTGACAAGCAGCTCCTGAGGGCTATGACCCTGTCTTGTTCATGATGTAGATTATGGGTGGATATAATCTTTTCATCACCCATAAATGAACGTCTACTTACTCAAATTCTATCCATTTTTAAAGACCTAGCTTGAATGATACCACTTCTGAGAAGATTTCTCTGATTCTTTCATCTGGAACTAACTTGCACCTCCAAGCTCCAAGCATAGTGATAGCTCCTTCTGTTATAGTACTTTACACACACATGTCCTCTGCTGACTATCTGTGCTTATTTATCTTTGAGAACATGGGGAACACAGAGAGGAACTTGGAAAAAAGATCACCAGCTGATTTGATATGTACTACTTATCTGCTGCTTCTCCTTTCACAAATGACAAATAACAAATGACATTTTCCTACCAAAGTTCTCTCTTCAACTTGTGTTCTGGAACCCACAGACTCTATTTTTCTTTGCTTCCTCTCTTTTCTCTTACAACAGTCTCTCCATAGTTATGATATTGTCATCAGCACTCAATCATGTTCTTGTATTTCTCTTCTTAAAAAACAGTCCCTGTTGATGTCACATCTTTTTCTAATCACCATCAAGTTCTCCCTGCTCCCTTTTTACAGCAAAACGTCTGTAGATGTCCATGGTAGCTCTTGCTTCTTCATCTTTTATTTCTTATGCATATAACCCCACTACTTCACCATGGTTGTTCCTAGCAAAGTCATCATATTGATCTCCACGTTGTCAAATCCTATGGCCATTTTTCTGTCTATATTTATTTGAGCTTTCAGAGGCATTTGACACAGTTGATTACTCCATGTTAACTTTAATGACACCATGTTCATCAAACTTTATTCCTCCCTTTTTGTTCACCAGAGGTAGAGGCAAATAAATCATAAAATATTCTCAATTAATCCAAAGAAAGTAAAAGAAGGAAAAGGAGATTAAAGGACAGATGGGACAAATAGAAGACAAATTGGAAGATGGTAAATGAAAATTCTCCTAAATGGATAGCTAAATTAAATATAAATGGTCTAAACACCTTAATTAAAAGACAAGGAGGACTTCCGGTTAAGATGGCGAAGGATTAGGACGGGGAATACGCTTTCTCCTCCACAAATTCATCAATGGGACATCTGGGCGCCGAGTAAATACCACAAACAGCTTCGGAGTGCTGGCGGAGGACGTCGGACACCCAGAAAAGCAACTCACTGCCTTCTAAAGGAGGTAGGAAAGAATATAGAAGCCAGAGAGAGACAAAGAGGGAGGGGCGGACCTCTGTCCGGGGAAGGGAGTCTTAAAAAGAGAAGTTTCCAAACACCAGGAAACACTCTCCCTGCGGAATCTGCGCCGAACCTGGGAAACACGGAGACTATCATAACAGGGAGGAGAACAGTTGAGCAATTAGAACCCACAGACTGCGGGCCCTGCGGTAACTTCCGCAGCGGAAAAGCACCGCTGCAAACGCCCGCATCTGCCATTGGGGAGCCGGGGCTGGGCAGGGAGACGCCTTGGCCGTTCCCACGCGGGACGCTCCGCTGCCGGCGCTCCCCAGAGGGACGCTCCCCCGCGGGACTCTCCCCCACTGGACGCTCCCCCGCCGGCCACTCCCGCGCAGGCGTGCCCCCGCCCGCTGTGCCGGCGGCTCCCACGAGGGCCACCCCATCCCCTCCCCCACCCGCCCGCCCGCCATTCCCGTCGCCGACCCCCTCCCCCTCTGCGGGCCTCAGCGCAGACTTCGTTCGCCTGATTGTCTGGAGTGCTGCCTAACTGGAGTAGTTTGGGCCGGCAATCCAGATTGTGCAGCGCCGACCACACGAGTGGCGGGCCTTGGCCCAGAACACCGCCGAACCGTGCACAGAACAAAGAACTATACAGAACAACCACAGAGAAAGGGGCCTATAGATCTTGAGAAATTTAAGCCGGAACAAGGAACTAGCTGAAAATGAACTGAACCCACAACAATAATAGAGAAACTCTTATATATATTGTTACTATTTTTCCCATCATTATTTCCTTTTTTTTTTCTTTTCTTTTTTTAATATATATATATTTTTTAAATTTTTATTATTTTTTAATTGGAAAAAGGAAAACAAAAATTTTTTTCCCTTTTAATTTTTTGTTGTTGTTGTTTGTTTTGTTTCTTTTATTTTTTTATTATTATTATTTTTTTTATCCTCTAGTACTTCTTTAATCTCCACGTTTAGATATAACTTTTGCGACCCTGTTTTGTTTTTTTTTTCCTTTTTCCTTTTTGTCCTTTGCTTTTTTCCTTTCCTTTTTTCTTTTCTTTAATGATTACTGACTAGATCTGTCTCTCTCCTTCACACTCCCTCCTTTTATCCTCCTGACCACCTCTGTCTCCTTCCTCCCTTTTTCCTTCTATGTATAATTCCGTGAACATCTCTGAGCAGTCCAGTTGTGGAATGCATTATAGAAGAAGAAGTTTTTGAGACTACTGTAAAAATAAGACCAATAACTGGAACCAGGAGGCTTAAGTCCATACCCTGATCCCACGAAACACTAATTGACAGGAGCTCATTAAAAGCCTCCATACCTACTCTGAAACCAAGCATCACACAAAGACCAGCAAGTTCCACAACAAGACATACCAAGCAAATTCTCCAGAAAAACAAGAACACAGCCTGAGCTCCAATACACAGGCTACACAAAGCGACCCCAAAAGCATAGACATCTCATAACTCACTACTAGACACTCCACTGCACCCCAGAGAAAAGAAATCCAGCTCCACCCACCAGAACACCGATACAAGCTTCCATAAACAAGAAACCTCGACAAGCCACCGGTACAAACCCACATATAGTGCAGAAACGCCACAATAAAGAGAACTCCACAGACTACCAGAATACAGTAAAGACGCCCCAAACTTAGCAATTTAAACAAGATGAAAAGACAGAAGAATTCCCAGCAGGTAAAGGAACAGGATAAAAGCCCACCAAACCAAACAAAAGAGGAAGAAATAGCGAACCTACCTGATAAAGAATTCCGAATAATGATCGTGAAATTAATCCAAAATCTGGAAAGCAAAATGGAATCATGGATAAATAGTCTGGAGAAAAGCATTGAGAAGATGCAAGAAAGATTTAACAAGGACCTAGAAGAAATAAAAAAGAATCAACATATAATGAATAATGCAATAAATGAGATCCAAAACACTCTGGAGGCAACAAATAGTAGAATAACAGAGGCAGAAGATAGAATTAGCGAATTAGAAGATAGAATGGCAGAATTAAAGGAATCAGAGGAGAAAAAAGAAAAACGAATTAAAAGAAATGAGGACAATCTCAGAGACCTCCAGGACAATATTAAACGTTACAATATTCGAATCATAGGAGTCCCAGAAGAAGAAGACAAAAAGAAAGACCATGAGAAGATACTAGAGGAGATAATAGTTGAAAACTTCCCTAAAATGGGGAAGGAAATAATCACTCAAGTCCAAGAAACCCAGAGAGTCCCAAATAGGATAAACCCAAGACGAAACACCCTAAGACACATATTAATCAAATTAACAAAGATCAAACACAAAGAACAAATATTAAAAGCAGCAAGGGAAAAACAACAAATAACACACAAGGGAATTCCCATAAGGATAACAGCTGATCTTTCAATAGAAACTCTCCAAGCCAGGAGGGAATGGCAAGACATACTTAAAGTGATGAAAGAAAAGAACCTACAGCCCAGATCATTGTACCCAGCAAGGATCTCATTCAAATATGAAGGAGAAATCAAAACCTTTACAGACAAGCAAAAGCTGAGAGAATTCAGCACCACCAAACCAGCTCTCCAACAAATACTAAAGGACATTCTCTAGACAGGAAACACAAAAAGGATATATAAATTCAAACCCAAAACAACAAAGTAAATGGCAACGGGATCATATTTATCATTAATTACCTTAAATGTAAATGGGTTGAATGCCCCAACCAAAAGACAGAGACTGGCTGAATGGATACAAAAACAAGACCCCTCCATATGAATGAAACTAGAACACTTTCTAACACCATACACAAAAATAAACTCAAAATGGATTAAAGAGCTAAATGTAAGACCAGAAACCATAAAACTCCTAGAGGAAAACATAGGCAAAACACTCTCTGACTTACATCACAGCAGGATCCTCTATGACCCACCTCCCAGAATATTGGAAATAAAATCAAAAATGAACAAATGGGACCTAATCAAACTTAAAAAGCTTTTGCACAACAAAGGAAACTATAAGCAAGGTGAAAAGACAGCCTTCAGAATGGGAGAAAATAATAGCAAATGAAGCAACTGACAAACAACTAATCTCAAAAATATACAAGCAACTTCTACAGCTCAATTCCAGAAAAATAAATGACCCAATCAAAAAATGGGCCAAAGAACTCAATAGACATTTCTCCAAAGAAGACATACAGATGGCTAACAAACACATGAAAAGATGCTCAATATCACTCATTATCAGAGAAATGCAAATCAAAACCACTATGAGATACCATTTCACGCCAATCAGTATGGCTGCTATCCAAAAGTCCACAAGCAATAAATGCTGGAGAGGGTGCGGAGAGAAGGGAACCCTCTTGCACTGTTGGTGGGAATGCAAACTAGTACAGCCACTTTGGAGAACAGTATGGAGATTCCTCAAAAAACTGGGAATAGAACTGCCTTATGATCCAGCAATCCCACTGCTGGGCATATACACTGAGAAAACCAGAATTGAAAGAGACACCTGTACCCCAATGTTCATAGCAGCACTGTTTGCAATAGCCAGAACGTGGAAGCAACCTAGATGTCCATCCACAGATGAATGGATAAGCAAGCTGTGGTACATATACACAATGGAATATTACTCAGCCATTAAAAAGAATACATTTGAATCAGTTCTAAGGAGGTGGATGGAACTGGAGCCTATTATACAGAGTGAAGTAAGCCAGAAACAAAAACACAAATACAGTATACTAACGCATATATATGGAATTTAGAAAGATGGTAAAAATTACCCTATTTACGAGACAACAAAAGAGACACTGATGTATAGACCAGACTTTTGGACTCTGGGACCAGGAGAGGGTGAGATGATTGGGGAGAATAGCATTGAAATATGTATAATATTATATCTGAAATGTATTAATTGTTCAAACTAAACACTATCATGTTACAATTTGTTCATACTAGATGTTTGTAATGTTTCTGATAATCAATAAAAGAGATTCTTGATTAAATAAAAAAAAAAAAAAAAGACAAGGAATGTCACTGGATAAAAATGCAAGACCACACCATTCCAGTAACTCTCTTTATATATAAAAAACACAGATAGGTTAAAAGTAAAAGGGTAGATAAAGACATACTATGCTAACATCAATGCAGGGAAAGCTTAACTAGCTATGTTAATATCAGACAAACCAGACTTTGGAATGTGGAGGATTACTAGGGATAAAGAGGGAGAGTTCATAATAATAAAATAATCAATTTTTCAAGAAGACACAGTTCTAAACATACATTTATCAATAACCAAGCTTCAAAATGTATGAAGCAAAAACACACAACTAAGAGGAGAGACAGACAAATCCCCAATTGTAGTTTAAGATATCAATAGTCCTTTCTTGATAATTGATAGAAGAACATCAGTAAGCATATGCAAGACTTGAATATATATCAATAATGTGATATAAGTAGAAACTCCCATGACAGCAGCAGACTACTTACTTTTTGTTTACACACAGAGCATTCATTTAAATAGATTATATGCTGGGTCATAAAATAATTCTCAATGATTGAAAAAAATCAAATAGAAAGTGTTCTCTGATGATAATGGAATTAAATTAGAAATCTATGAAAGAGATCACCCACCAGGAATAAGCAGAGAGAGGAGAGATGGTCCAAGGTTAAAACTTTGAGGAATATACACCAGAGTAGCTCTTGAAAAAGGCCAGTAAGTAGAAGATCAGAGAATAATAAGGAAAACCAAAAAAGAGGCATCACAGAGGCCAAGGGGGCAGAGAATTCCAAGGAACAGCCATATATTACAGAAGTGTCCAATAAAATGAAGATTGAAACAAATTCATGGGAGACCTGGAGATAAAAGATAAACCTCTGAAAGAGAAGCTGCTGAGAAATGAGGAAGTAAAGACAGCACCTACCACTTCCAGGCAAACTACTTTCCATCCTCGGAAAGCCAAGAACATTTCAAAGCAAGCAGCAGCTGGAGGGAGTCAGGGTCAGGGTCAGTCACGCAGTCATGCCCAGACTCTTGAAAGTCCCTTGAACTGCAAGGAGATCCAACGAGTCCATCCTAAAGGAAATCAGTCCTGAATATTCACTGGAAGGACTGATGCTGAAGCTGAAACTCCAATACTTTGGCCACATGATGCGAAGAACTGACTCCTTGGAAAAGACCCTAATGCTGGGAAAGATTGAAGGCGGAAGGAGAAGGGGACGACAGAGGATGAGATGGTTGGATGGCATCGCTGACATGTTGGATGGACCTGAGTTTGAACAAGTTCCAGGAAACGGTGATGGACAGGGAAGCCTGGTGTGCATGGGGTCGCAGTCAGTCACAACTGACTCACTGAACTGATACTGATACTGAATTTGCTGTTGTTTTCATGATAAAGGAGATTTGAACCTGTCTGCCAACTGAAGATTAAGAGCCAGTAGTAAAAAAGATAAGAAATGGGGTTATGACTATAAGTAGTAGATTCATCTTGAACACACAGATGAGCGCTAACAGTGTAAGGACAAGTGTGTTGTTGTTCAGTCGCTCAGTCGTGCCCAACTCTTTGTGACCGCATGGACTGCAGCTCGCCAGGCTTCCCTGTCCTTTACCATCTTCTGGAGCTTGCTCAAACTCATGTCCATTGAGGCAGTGATGCCACCCAACCATTTTATTCCCTGTCATCCCCTTCCTTCTCCTCCCGCCGTCAATCTTTCCCAGCATCAGGGTCTTTTCCAACGAGTCAGTTCTTCACATCAGGTGGCCAAAGGATTGGAGCTTCAGCGTCAGCATCAGTGCTTCCAGCGAATATTCAGGGTTGATATCCCTTAGGATTGACTGATTTGATCACCTTGCAGTCCAAGGGACTCTCAAGAGTCTTCTCCAACACCACAGTTCAAAAGCATCAATTCTTCGGCGCTCAGCCTTCTTTATGGTCCAACTCTCACATCCATACATGACTACTGGAAAAACCATAGCTTTGACTAGATGGACCTTTGTTGGCAAAGTAATGTCTCTGCTTTTTAGTATGCTGTCTAGGTTGGCCATAGCTTTTCTTCCAAGGAGCAAGTATCTTAATTTCATGGCTGCAGTCCTTGTCTGCAGTGATTTTGGAGCCCAAGAAAATAAAGTCTCTCACTGTTTCCATTGTTTCCCCATCTATTTACCATGAAGTGATGGGACCGGATGCCATGATCTTAGTTTTTTGAATGTTGAATTTTAAGCCAGCTTTTTCACTCTCCTCTTTCATCTTCATCAAGGGGCTCTTTAGCTCCTCTTCACTGTCTGCCATAAGGGTGGTGTCATCTGCATATCTATCATAAGAGTGAGTGTAAATGTAGATACATTTGTAGGTCAGGCTGGAAATTGTTACAATAAAGCAACACCACAGATTCAACTTGTATCCTCAGGCCAATGTTTCTCAAACGTTTTCCCTAGCCCTAACTCTTGAACTCCAAACTCAATTTCCAAGTGTCCCCTGGTCATGTACACTTAGATATACCATTGCTTTACATGCATGAAAACAAATTTGATTTCTGTCTGATAGGCCCCCCTCTTGTCTCCTCTCTCTTCCCTTTGTCTCCTCTTGGCCCAGGCAATGGACCCTTGAGTCAGCCTGATGTACAGTATATCCTAACCTTTAGGTCAGGTGAAAAGTTCAGATTCACACGTCAGAAGTTGCAGGACGTGGTGTATATGGGGTGGGAGTGGGAGAGGGATGGTAGAAAATGATTATAGAAATGGCGACCAACCCAGAGTCTACCAGGCTACACCCCCAAAAAGTCGCCAGTTCACCAAGGTGAGGCAGGAGGGAGGATCGAGGGAGAAAGTGAGCAAGATGAAATTTTGCAAGATTAGAGGAGAATGGAAGGTTTGTAGCAGGGGAGGGTGGGAAGCAGATCCTAGAGAAAGCTCACAGCTGGTGAAATGCTGATACAAACCCTTTCAGTGGTGTGCCTATGAATCTGAACGCGAGCGTGAATGATTAAGAGCACCAGCCTGGTACAGATGGCCCGACTCCCCTGATTCTTCCAGATCCAAGCCTTGAAATGTGGGCTTTCTCTGGATTTTCCCCTCTCTTTTCCTCATGCCCATCCCATGGTGAATTATTCTTGAGTGCTGGATATTCTTCTGCAGCGTCTTTGCTCTGCAAACCCCACTCCCAGGCATACATCTTGTCTCCCTTTTCCTTTTCCTCTTGCCAACCACTGTCTAGATTCCTTATACCTCTGTCTCTAGTCAGTTCAGAAATGTTATATATATGTAAAGGTTTTCTCATAGTTTTCTTGCTCTTGGCAGAGTAGATCTGGCTGGAAGCCAGTAGTAGCAATGTGCATGAAAATGGAATATATATATATATATATATATATGGAAGAAAAACACAGATCCAACCTTGGAAAAGAACTCCCTTGAAAGTTTAGGTTGATATTCTGGGCCAAGATGTCGATTGCTGTTTATTTGCTTTGAGCCAGACATGGTGGCTACATGCTGCTTGTCTTTCCAAAGGTCTCACGAGGCATTACAGCCCCCTACAGCCCTGCACAGGCCCCCTTCAGACTAGCTTTAATTAGGGTAGATGATACTAGTGTTTTGGCCTGGAGACCACCACGGTCCATTTGCTGGACTGTGAGCCTGGGAGTTGCTCCTGCTGGGCTCTGACTCCACTCTCTGCCCCTCCACCAGTGAGCTTCGAATTCTGTAAATGCTGGGTGTGCAAGCTCTCAGGAAAGTGTGCTCTTTCTTCATTCATCTCGCCACCTGGGAGTCACCTGTGGTTTGGGGACCTAAGTATTAATAGCCCGCTAAATATAGCTCATAAGCTGGTCATCACTTCTGTCTTTGACATCACTGTTTTCAAGGACAAAGCCTCCATTTTGTGGTAAACCTTGCTGCTTTAGACATAGAAGAGTCTGGCAACAGGATTTTGTCAAAATTCAATTCAGATGTGTGGCCACATTTACTCCAGCCTTGGCCCAGGGGCAGCAGCGTCTGTTCCACATAGTTGAGCTACCAGTAGTGTCAGCCAACAACTATTTTAACATTTCTGCTCGCAGAATCAAACTGTTCAAGCATCCTCACATTCAAGAAGCATAAGCACCCAATGGAACATTTATAGATCATGGCTCTTCCTGGGTCTAGGGGCTTCCCAGGTGGCTCGGTGGTGAAGAACCTGCCTGGCAATGCAGGAGACATCTAAAAGACATGGGTTTGATCCCTGGGTTGGGAAGATCCCCTGAAGGAGGGCACCACCACCCATTCAGTATTCTTGCCTGGAGAATCCCATGGGCAGAAGAGCCTGGCAAGCTACAGTCCATAGGGTGGCAAGGAGTTGGACATGACCGAAGTGACTCAGCACACACACACTTCTTGGGCCCTAGTGTAAAGGAACAGGTGTCCCCACTGTGTACGGAGGAGAAAGAGCTGTGATGTGGGGATTAGGTGGCAAGTCACTAAGGCCTATGAGTGATAGTTGCTCAGTCACACTTGATTCTTTGCAACCCCATGGACTGTAGCCTGCCAGG
Source organism: Tragelaphus eurycerus (assembly GCA_935064755.1). Lineage (NCBI taxonomy): Eukaryota > Metazoa > Chordata > Mammalia > Artiodactyla > Bovidae > Tragelaphus > Tragelaphus eurycerus. Next base: position 47,521,809 of record CAKXYN010000009.1, read on the forward strand.
TTCCTCTGTCCATGGAATTCTCCAGGCAAGATTACTGGAGTGGGTTGCTATTTCCTTCTCCAATGAAGCCCATGAAAGGCAGGAGAAAAACTGACTGGGCCTGCCACCCAGCCCTGCCTAGGGATGCTACCCCCCACCCCCTCGAGAGAGCTGGTAGGGAGAGCAGCATGGAAGGCAGCCTAGAGGCCTGCCAGGGAAAGTCATGGTTTCATCAAAAGATCCAGATGACTTTTGTAGGGGGGGTGCATCCTGGATTAATTTGGGTTGGGAAGCGGAGGCTGGGGACAGATTACTGTTGACTGCCGCAGGCCTGGATGTGTGTACAGACAACAACAACAACAAAAAAACGATCCTGGGTCCTCAATACCTTCTCCCCTGGGGTTTCCTCCATCAGTGTTTCTCACCAGGAGGTGGACCCACCTCCTTTGTTGTTGATCAATTGCTCAGTTGTGTTGGACTCTTTGTGACCCCATGAACTGCAGGACGCCAGCCTTCCCTGTCCATCACCAACTCTCGGAGTTTGCTTAAACTCATGTCCATTGAGTTGGTCATGCCATCCAACCATCTCGTCCTCTGCCATCCCCTTCTCCTTCTGCCTTCAAGCTTTCCCAGCATCAGGGTCTTTTCCAATAAGTCAGCTCTTTGTATCAGGTGGCCAAAGTATTGGAGCTTCAGCATCTGTCCTTCCAATGAACATTCAGGACAGATTTCCTTTAGGATGGACTGGTTTAATCTTCTTGCTATCCAAGGGACTCTCAAGAGTCTTCTCCAGTATCACCTCCTTTAGGGGACCATTTAGAAATTCAAGGGAGGCATTTTTAGCTCTTGACCATGTTGTGGGCATTGGCACAAGGGGTGGAGCAGGGAGGCAAAAACTTGACCAAGCTCAGGATGGTGGCAACTCAACAAAAAATGGTCTTGCTGGGTTGTCTTCCTGTGAGAAACACACAGAACTCAAGGTCTTCCCTGGAGGCTCCTGTCACATCTGCACAGACTACATTTTGGAGTTTAAGTGCAATGCCTATGCCTCTCCTTTGCTTGACTGCAGGGTACTGCTCATTGCAGCACCAGACTCTGAGTGGCTGGGGAGATGGCTCTACAGCTCAGTCTTTCAGGGGCTGGTGCCCCCTTGGAATTAGCTAGGAATTCTGTGTGCCTATGGAAGTTGTAAAAAGATGTAGGAGCAGAAAGGGCAAGCCCCTGAAGGTGGCAGTGACACCCTACCTTCGTTACCACTATGGCAAAGAATATCTGTAGCAGAAATGACCTTCTCTGAAAGCAGAACCAAGCTCTCTGGCAGGACTTAAAATGAGGCTGGGTTTAGACAGATGCATGAGAAACAATTTTTATTTACTCCACCACCTGCAGCCCTCAGAAAACACAGGTATCCCTAGAGATAGGAGTTCATTCAGCCTCTAGAAGGTTCTAGAAGCTTGCACACAACCAGGTTCTTATTTCCCAATCCTCTACTCCTGCCCAGTTGTTGGCTGGTCAGTGTCTTCCCTGGAACCAGTGCAATCATATTTTGACAATGCCTCAAGTCAGGTGTGGGTTTTCCTGGTGGCTCAGTTGGTAAAGAACCTGCCTGCAGTAAACCTAGGTTCAATCTCTGGGCTGGGAAAATCCCCTAGAGTAGGAAATGGCAGCTCACTCCACTAGTCTTGCCTGGAGAATTCCATGGACAGAGGAGCCTGGCAGAATACAGTCCATGGGGACCCTAGGAGTCGGACACGACTGAAATGACTTCGCAAGCCAAGTTTAGAGAGAGGAAGACGAAAGTCTGGCTCCTTTGTACAAGTGTGCTTCTTCTCTTTCCCTCCCTAAAGGTAAGAGCAGAACCTGCCAATGGTTTGCTAATTGTCTCCAAGTGAAAAGATTGTTAAACTAAGAAGAGATTTTAGACTCCCAGGGGCATGACGCCCGTCATTTCACAATGGAGAATTATTTTGTGGTATTTATTTTATGATTCCTGACCCTTGTTCTAAATCTTGCTGGTGTGTTTTCATTTAAAATGTATTAACTGAAACTTGGCATCGTGACTTGGCTCCAATAAGCTCTACAACAGCTTAATCCAGATTTTATTATACTGGGACTTGAGTATATGAACTGTAATATGGGAGGAAGCTTGAGGATAAATAGAGTAATCTCAATACTTACTATGCATTTAACTCTTTGGGTGCCCTCTTGGCAATCGACCGGTTTGTGGTTGGATTTCAATGTTTTCACGGTGTTGCCACAGAGACTGTTAAGCCTTTTTAGACTGGGACTCTGGAGGCATCCAGGTAAACTGTAGATTCGGTGGAGTGTTTTGGGTTGAGTGGTTGTCCTTTGTTAGGCCAGGCTAGTGCACATAGAGCCCGGGTAGACAGCAGCTAGCAGCTTCCATCTCCTTTCTGAGCTGCAGGTTGGCCACACCTCCCCATCCCTATCAGCTCGACTTGGAGTTCTCATAGACTCCTTGACCTCAGCACTTCCAAAGCAGCCTCCTGATCTTCCCCTTGAACCTCCTCCTCTACTGTATTCCCCTTTTGAAAACGGAGCCACTGTCTGCTTCCTTGCCCCGGAAACTCTCCTTGACCACAGAGTGTGTTGACTCTGCCTTCTGAGTACCTCTGCAATCTCTGTATTTCTCTCCATCTCCACTCCCCCATCCCAGGTCCAGCAGCAAGAGATGTTACCTGGAGAACCCATTAGCTTCCCACCTATGATCATTTGTGGTTGTGTCCACCTGTGGCCTTCTCTTCGGCAGCCAGAATGATCTTCTCTAAGTAAAAGCCAAATCTCCATAAAACCCTACCCCCAGACCTTCCATAGTTTCCTACTGCTTCAAATAGAAGTCTTTCACTTGTCCTCAAGAGCGATGTAATCTAGCCCCTGCTTACCTCCAGCCTCCTCTCATTCACCCAACTCTCCTGCTCACTGAGCTCTGGTCTCACCAGTCTTTCCCTTAAATCAGCCCCTGGCTGGGGCTTCTTCATCTTTGAGATGATTTCCTCAAAGAGGCCTTCTCTGACACCCCTTCCACCTAATTAAAGCCCCCTTTATACTTTCTCATCACACCTGGCAAGAGAGTGCATGCTTTTAAATTTACTGTTGTATTGTAAATTCAAGACCTGTCCCTCCTACTAGACTCTAAGTTACATTAGGGCTAGGGGTTTCCCTCACAGCTCAGTTGGTAAAGAATCCACCTGTGGTGCAGAAAACCCCGGCTCAATTCCTGGGTTGGGAAGATTCCCTGCAGAAGGGATAGGCTACTCACTCCAGTATTCTTGGGCCTCCCTTGTGGCTCAGCTGGCAAAGAATATGCCTGCAATATGGGAGACCTGGGTTCGATTCCTGGGCTGGGAAGATCCCCTGGAGAAGGGAAAGGCTAATCACTCCAGTATTCTGGCCTGGAGAATTCCATGTCCATGGGGTTGCAAAGAGTCAGACATGAGTGAGCAACTTTCACTTCACTTTACATTAGGGTTAGGATTGTTATGTTGTTGTTATGAATAATGATTATTATTATTATTAGGGTTAGGATTAGTATGTTGTTATGTTATTTTAACAACATAAAAAATTTAACAACAATTTTTATGTTGTTAAAAAGAAGACAACACGACTGCAGTGGAGTTGTTTATGCAATGCTCACATCACCAAATCAAGCCTTAATGGAATTACAGCTTCAGCTTTCTCAGAAATGGAGTCTTCAGTCAGTCAGTAAGGAATCATCTGATGAGTATTCACTAGGTCCTCTGCCTAGTAGACCCCTGCCACCCTCTAAAAGAAAGTAACCTGGCAATAACCTTACTCCTTCCTGCCTTCCTGCTCCTTTCTGCCTTTCATTTTGCACAGCTCCTCAAAGCTCCTTTTTATCTGCTTGATTGGATGTTGACTGATTCATGAATGGATGAATAAAGTCAGTAAGACCTCTGAAACGTATTCCGCTGAATTTGGTTTTCCACTCTGTTACGCTCACCACTGTAAACCAAGACCAGTGCCTTAAATGTAGTACATGCTCAATCAATGTTGGTGGAGTCCGTAAACACTGCCTTCAAGGAGCTGATTATTGCCTTCACCAACAAAACCCTACTGAGCCTCTGCTTGTTCACTTTGGATGGGAAAAAACATAAAGACCTTAAAAAAACTTAATATCATTGAAACACTGTTCAGTAAAGTGGACATCCATAGTTACTGAGTTTATAATCTTCTGAGTAATCATGTAAAGGTCATGGATGGGAGGCAGGTGGGGAAGAGTGATGGATGACCAGGGTACATTCTCAGCTTGGTCTTTGCGTTAGAGTTTCAAGTCTCAGAGAGCTGCGTGCAGGGTCCAGTAGAGAGGAAATTCATGGACAAGTTGTGTGGTTGCTACCAGCTAGGTCATTCCCTGGATCTTGTTGTTGTTCGGTTGCTCAATCATGTCTGACTCTTTTCGACCCCATGGACTGCAGCCCGCCAGGCTTCTCTGTCCTTCACCATCTCCCAGAGCTTGCTCGAACTCATGTCCATTGAGTCAGTGATGCCATCCAACCATCTGTCACCCCCTTCTCCTGCTTTTATCTTTCCCAGCATCAGGGTCTTTTCTAATGAGTCAGCTCTTCACATCAGGTGGCCAAAGTATTGGAGTTTCAGCTTCAGCATCTGTCCTTCCAATGAATATTCAGAGTTGATTTCCTTTTGGATTGACTGGTTTGATCTCCTTACAGTCCAAGGGACTCTCAAGAGTCTTCTCCAACACCACAGTTCACGTTCTAGTCCTCTTATTAATCCATCATGTTCTACATGTTTGTGAATCCAGGCATTCCACCAGGGCGACCACAACCACATCCTCTAAGGTGATGTTGGTCTGCTCTTGTCTCTTTCCTCTCTGGATATCTGGAGACTCAGGGTGAGGAAGTTGGTGGCTTCCTCCATGGACCATGCTGCTGTGAGTACAAAGTCTTCTGTCTCAAGCTGATTGTTGGAATTAAGATACTTTAACTTTCTTTTCTAGGAGGTAAAGTAAAATGGACTTAATTGTTCTTGGTTGTAGTGTGTTTACTTGGCTTCACATTTTCATATGGGTTAGAAAAGGCAAAGACTCTTTTCTCCAGTGCAACTGGCACATGACAAAGGTCATCCGAAGGTCACGTTTTAAGGCCTGTCAGTCTGTTTTTCACAAGATCAGATATGATGTCAAGAATTTAGAGTTGTGGGGTGGTTGTAAACCCACTAAGAAGGGAAAGTGAAAAGAAAGTAGGCTTCCCTGGTGACTCAGATAGTAAAGAATCTACCTGCAATGCAGGAGACCTAGATTTCGATCCCTGGGCTGGGAAGATCCCCTGAGAAAGAAATGGCAACCCACTTCAGTCTTCTTGCCTGGAGAATCCCATGGATAGAGGAGTCTGGCGGGCTACAGTCCATGGGGTTGTGAAGAGTCAGATATGACAGGGAAAAGCAAGTATTCGAAAAAGATATGCAAAGTCTTTTACCACCTTTTCAATCATGGGCTATTTAGGGTAAAGACTTGACATGCTTGTGAAGAAGCTAGGTACATCCCTGGGGGCCAAAGCCCTGGACTTAATCCACCTAAAGCCCACCTCGGAAAACAGAAGTGATGTTTCCTCAAGCCTGCCCCCAGCAGACATGTGCCTCTTCACCAGCATCTTGAGCCTCTCTTCATTCCGTTGTGCTTCTGAAAATGGAAAGGGAATTTTCTCAAGAGGTCTCCTACTTTGGCTCTTTAACTTCAAAAAGAAGTAACCCTCTGTAGGAGAAAGGAGGCCTAAACAGCCTCTATTTGCTTTCTATAGAACCATGCTCCTTCCACTTTTGTGTGCATGAGGAGCCCCAGGAAGCTTGGTAGAATAGAGATGGCTGTGCCCACACCCAGAGATTCTTCTTTAATAGGTCTTGGTTAGGACCTATTTAATAGGTCTTGGTAAGGAACTAAACATTTGCCTTTCTAACAAGTTCCCAGATGATACCAGATGCTATTGGTTTGGGGACCACACTGTAAGAACCACAGCTCTAGAATGAAACAAGTATAGAATATTAGTGATTAGTTGCTTAAGTTTTTGTTTTAATGCTAAAAAGCGAAGGCCCAAAACAAGACCTGTAGTATGAGACTGTGTTAAAAATTAAAAACAAAAAAGAGTTAAGAATAATAAGCACCTTGTACACTTGGATCCTAAGAGCTTAGTGACCTTGCCCAAGGTCACACAGCTGGTAAACAGCAGAGCTGATGAGGAAGAATCCTGGCCAATCTGGGCTGGACTCAAGCTCCTAACTCCCACCCTGTATCCTGCCTCCCCAGGCCAACATCTACACAGACCCATGGTTCTCAGTGTTTCCAGTTTATGGCAGTCAATGTTTCAGGCTGTGATTTCTCCTATATTTCTCTTCTTTTCTAACTGCTCCTCATCTCCTACATCCTCCTACCCTCCTGCAGGCTAATATGAAACTGAAAAGTAGTCACTTTCTATTCTTGAGGATGTTTTAATCTCTTGGCTCTCTGCCCCACCTCCCTTGCCCTTCACCATAGTACCTGGAGACATCTCGGGTGGTGTGAGTCTGTGAGTTGGGAGGTCTTGACACCAAGGTCGAGAAATTAAAAGCATTCAGAGCTTCGCAACTGCTCACCACACAGAAGACAATTCTCTTTTATCTATTGTGCAAACATGTGCCTGAAATGAGGAACATAATCTTTTTCATTCCCAGAGATATTACCCTGGGCGTCTGTTAGCATCATTATTTCCTTTGGAGTCCCAAGTTCCTATCCAGAAGGATTTAATTATGTTTTAGCAAATCTTAGTAGGAAAGATCTAGTGCAATAAGTCAATCTCATTTCAGGTAAAGATCATATGGAAAAATTTTATCCCATTTTTAAGTCATACAATCTTCTTACATTTAAGTGATTTTCTAAATTGCCTAAAATCCTCTTAGCAATGTAGTAGAGTGTATAAATAGTCAAATATATATGCACCCCCACACACTCATGCAAATCTGAATCCACTGAGAGCAAGCATATTGAAAATAAGGTATCGGGGTTTAAACCACCTGGAACAGTATTCCCTCTTGTAATTTTTATACTTGTACTAGTGGTCAAACGAAATGTGCTGTTTTCCCACCCAAACTAAAAAGTAATGCTAACTGGGGAGACCCAAATAACGTGAAATGTGATCACACCTGCCAAAGTCACCATTCTGTTTTCAGAGTAGAACGATGAAAATTCTTGGTGCCCCCTGCCTCATCATCGATCTGCTGCGTGTGTTCTGTGAGAGTGTAAAAAACACATGTGATGTCTCACAAGTCTGTCCTTGTGGAGATGCTCTGAGCATTTCCCTGAAAGGAAGCTCCCACTCACAGTCTCCCTCACTGTGGAGTCCATCCAGGCACTTCCTTTCCTGTGAGGTCAAATGGGTAGATTCATGAATGGTACAGATGGAGAAGTAGATTAACTTTAGAACGGATGCTGGCATGGATATTCCTGGGACTGAACTGCTTCCAAGCCAGAAATAATCCTCGTGCTTTCAAATTTGGGAAGTCATCGGATGCAATGCTTCCTCTCTCTGTCAGATGGCTGGATGCCGTACAATGCCTGGGTGAGGGGTGGAAATGGGGGAAGTGTGGGCCACTCAGGTGGCTTGCTATGAATAGCTTGAAAAGAAGGCACACTGTGTCAGCAGGATTGTCTACAAAGCCATCAGAAGAATTTTTGCAGAACTTGAAACATTGATCAGTGATTGGATATCGTGCCTCCAAACAAACAGTCTGTGAAAGTCCATTGATTTATTTACTTACTTGAAGAATGCTTACTGTGTGTGTGCTAGGTGGCATGGGACAAAGAGAAACAAGACACGAGCCCTACCCTCATTGATTACTAGGGGGATGAACTAGGACCCAGGACCCACTCTGGAGATATGTGCTGTGGCTTCCCTCCCTGACTGAACCCGGACTCCTTCCCCTCAACTCATTCGTCTCACAGAGCGCATTACTACTTGAAATCATTTGCATGTTTGCGTTTCATTTCCTCTCACTAGAATACCAGCCCCCTGAGATCTGGGACCTAGATTTGTTCAGCTCTCTAACCTCCATGTCTGAAATTGTGCCCAGAACACACTAAATGCTCAACAAAGTGTCTCATGAGCAAAATGCTCAGAAAAGGGGGACTTCAGGGGCAAAGGATGGTGGTGGGGGTCAGAGAGAGAAGGCCTTCCCTAAGAAGAAGGCATGCAACGGTAGCATTGCACTTCGGAGAGTTGTTTCGTCTCCAGGTCCTGTCCGACTCTCTGCGACCCCATGGACTACAGCGCGCCAGGCTTCCCTGTCTTTCACTACCTCCTGGAGTTTGCTCAAACTCATGTCCATTGAGTCCGTAATGGCGTCCAGTCATCTCAGCCTCGGTCACCCCCTTCTCCTCCTGCCCTCAGTCTTTCCCGATACCAGGGTCATAGAGGAAGGGAAGCAAATGCATCCTTGGCAGAGGGGACAAGGTGAGCATAGGCTCAAGTGTGTGAACTGACTTTAAGCTGGAACTTAAGGCCATGAGACCAGGTTTCAAGTGTGGTGGGGAGGGGCAGGAGAGGAGACCACCAGAAGTGTTGGGCCAACTGTGAAAGGGTCTAGTGCCAGTGAAAAGTCAGGACAACTCATCACGCTGTTGAAGGATGGTGAAATCTTTTCTGTGGCTGTTGGAATAGAAGTAAATACACTGTACATGTATGTATTCTGTGTTCATGCATGTGTGAGTGTTTTACACACAGTCAGTTCAGTTCAGTCAGTTGTGTCCGACTCTTTGCGACCCCATGAATCACAGCACACCAGGCCTCCCTGTCCATCACCAACTCCCAGAGTTCACTCAAATTCACATCCATCGAGTCAGTGATGCCATCCAGCCATCTCATCCTCTGTCGTCCCCTTCTCCTCCTGCCCCCAATCCCTCCCAGCATCACAGTCTTTTCCAATGGGTCAACTCTTCACATAAGGTGGCCAAAATACTGGAGTTTCAGCTTTAGCATCATTCCTTCCAAAGAAATCCCAGGGCTGATCTCCTTTAGAATGGACTGGTTGGATCTCCTTGGAGTCCAAGGAACTCTAAAGAGTCTTCTCCAACACCACAGTTAATAGCCAACAAAATTAGTTTCCTTGTTTAGCATGCCAAGAATTTTATCCTACTCTTAATAAAGTGGGGTTCCCTGGTGGCTCAGATGGTAAGGAATCTGCCTGCAATGTGGGAGACCCAGGTTCCATCCCTGGGTCAGGAAGATCACCTGGAGGAGGAAATGGCATCCCACTCTGGTATTCCTGCCTGGAGAATCCCATGGACAGAGGAGCCTGGAGGTCTACAGTCCATGGAGTCACAAAGACTTGGACATGACTGAGCAACTAATCCTATCCTTATTAAAGTACCTCCAAGATATCTAACAAGGGGAGGGGAAAGTTGTGGTTAGTGTTTTGGAAAGCTCCAGAAAAAGTGTGAAACATGGATCAGGCATGAACTTGGAATAGGGAGGGCACGTCAGAGACTGTGGAAGTCCTAGGTGATAATGACCGAATATTCTTGCCTGGAGAATCCCATGGACAGAGGAGCCTGGCCAGCTATAGTTCATGTAGTTGCAGAGTCAGACACGGCTGAGTGACTAACATACACACACAGGAGAGAAGGGAAGGTTCCATTCAAGGACTTAAAGATCTTAGTATCCACCTGGATGTAAGGAGTGAAGGAAAAAGGAACAGAAGATGATGCTGAGATGTTTTACCATTATCTGACACTGTAAAATATATTTTGGTTTTGTTTGTTTCTCTGTTTTGTGGATTGTCTGGTGTTACCCTCCAGACGGTGAGCTTCTGAAGGACTCTGCCAATTTCGTTCTCTATTATATTTCTCTAGCCTAAAGTCTGCTTGACCCCTATTGAATAATTAATATTTGCAAATGAATTAATGAATGAGTGGGAATCTCCTTATCCCCAGATGAAGAAGGCATGAAAATTATTAAGTTCAGATGAAGAGATAGGAAAGAAGACACAAGGGTAAGGAGTGGGTAGAGATGCTCATGGGCCTTCTAAAACCTGGGAGAGAATTCAGGATTTGGGGTCCAATGAAGGAATCATTTCGGTTGATGATGAAAAAGATCACTCAGGGAAGATAAAAAGGGACACAGATCAAGAAGGAAAACCTAGGGCATATTAATATGCAAATGATGTAGGGAAAAGAGATGGACTCAAGATAAGAAATGAGATGATGTCCCTGAAATACCAAAGGAGTGTGCTATTCTAGAACCCCAGTGGGATAAAACTTCACTGAAGGCAGTGAAGCACTATTCACAGCACAGGAGTTTTTTGGTTCAAATGTCAATGGAAAGATGGGCTGATGAGCTAGATTGTCATGCTAGAGCTGGCTTGCAAGAACTGGTTGTTAGCTTTGGGGGAATTTTGTGAACTAATATTAAAATTTAAAAAGTGTAAGATTATAATTAAACACATTTTCTTAAAAGCAAATATAATAGATACTCAAAACTCCTCACTTCCTCATTGCTTTGTCACATTTTTCTATTATCCATGGCATCCACTTTTCAGCCGTCCACTCAAAGTGACTGTTTGGTCCTTCATTTAGTCCACTTCTCCTTAGAGAATTCACTTTTGAGCATTTAAAAATCTGTCTGAAGTCTGCTGCCATACTGCCATTTCAATGCAGCAGACCATCAGCCTGTTTATCTCATATAAACTTTTTTCCTGGGCAAATTGCTGGGCAGGAAATTATTTTGTGTGATAGTTGCCCCCGCAGGATACTTGTGGGCGGTTAGACTGCTTCAATATGAACACTTTCAATGGACTATCTGGAGATCCAATACAAATGCCATCACTAAATGGGTTATGTAAGTAACTAGAACAAATTGTAAGAGGGGAATTTAGTATTTGTCAGCCTTTTAAAGTCCCTCATTTTATTTGTGATAAACACAATGCTCACTTTCTTTCAGTTCAGTTCAGTTGCTCAGTATCGTGTCTGACTCTTGGCAACCCCATGGACTGCAGTGCACCAGGCTTCCCTGTTCATCATCAACTCCCGGAGCTTGCTCAAACTCATATCTATTAAGTCAGTGATGCCATCTAATCATCTCATCCTCTGTCATCCCCTTCTCTTCCTACCTTCAATCTTTCCCAGCACGAGGGTCCTTTCCAATGAGTCAGTTCTTCGCATCAGGTGGCCAAAGTATTTGAGCTTCAGCTTCAGCGTCAGTCTTTCCGATGAATATTCAGGACTGATTTCCTTAAAATTTTTCACATTCTTTAAAAAATATTATTTTTGGTTCAAATGAAGAACACACTCTGTCTGTATACAAATAGACACACACACACACGTGTGTGTATTTGTATGGACACACACAACAGAGCAAAATACAGTATTGTTTTTATCTATTTATTTTGTTGCCCACCCCACACGGCACGTGGGATCTTAGTTCCCCAGTCGGGATGGAACCTACGCTCCCTGCACTGACAGCAGAGTCTCAGCTGCAGGGCCGCCAGGGAGGGTCCCCAGCGTTGTTTTAAACTATGTTATACCCCCTCCTGTCCTCCACTTTCTGACTTTGCTGCTCCCCTCTGAGGGGACTAAACTGCCTGCTAGTTGTGAGTTGTAGGATTTAGTAAACAATGAGGTCAAACAGGCCCAAAGTGAAATAAAAGAATACAGAGTGCCAACAACTGAACCCTTATACGGCTAGTTATTTACATCAGATGATTTTACTTTTTTATTTTTGCATACTGATCTATTTTCTACTTTTTCCACTCAGAATGCTTTTGCATGATTCTTCCCAGATTTCATAATCGTCTCTATAATTGTCATTCCTAGTGACCATTTAATATTCCATTGTATTAATAGAGCACAGTCTGCCCAAACCATTTCCTCACAGTTGGGTACTTGGGCTGTTTCCAAGGATTCATTCTAATATATGACAGGACCAGAAACATCTTTTTTTGCAAATAAGTTTGTTTCCTTGGAATGATTCCTGAGGACATTTTCCCCCAAGAGGCTCTACCAGGTCAAAGAGTAGAATAATTTTTATGACTTGTCACATATTGCAAAATTGCTTTTTAAGACTTTTTTTTCAGTTTATGGTGCCACCAGCAAAGTTTAGTGTGGCTGCTTCCCCAAAGCCCTGCCAACAAACAATTTTGTCATTTTTAGTCATTTCTCCTGCTTGTAGCACAATCCCATGGAGCTAAGGAGATCAGATCAGATCAGATCAGTCGCTCAGTCGTGTCCGACTCTTTGCGACCCCATGAACCGCAGCACGCCAGGCCTCCCTGTCCATCACCAGCTCCCGGAGGTCACTCAGACTCGCATCCATTGAGTCAGTGATGCCATCCAGCCATCTCATCCTCTGTCGTCCCCTTCTCCTCCTGCCCTCAATCCCTCCCAGCATCAGAGTCTTCTCCAATGAGTCAACTCTTCGCATGAGGTGGCCAAAGTACTGGAGTTTCAGCTTTAGCATCATTCCTTCTAAAGAAATTTCAGGATTGATCTCCTTCAGAATGGACTGGTTGGATCTTCTTGTAGTCCAAGGGACTCTCAAGAGTCTTCTCCAACACCACAGTTCAAAAGCATCAATTCTTCGGCGCTCAGCCTTCTTCACAGTCCAGCTCTCACATCCATACATGACCACAGGAAAGACCATAGCCTTGACTAGGCGAACCTTTGTTGGTAAAGTAATGTCTCTGCTTTTGAATATGCTATCTAGGTTGGTCATAACTTTCCTTCCAAGAAGCAAGCGTCTTAAGGAGATAGAATCAGGAAATAATCTTTCCCTAATTAAAGTCTGGTGCAGTAATATGGGTGAGGCTTCAATATATATCATAAAGAGTTAAGAAATTAAGAAAAATTTATCATTCAAGTACAAAATGAAAAAAACAAACAAACATGAGAACATGAGATACCCTTTTAGAGGGTTAAAGACAAAAAGAAAGAACTAAAGGAAAAATGACACATGTTTTAAAACAAAACAAGAATGTAAATATTCTGGCTATTAATATTAGCTCCTTATGAAGCAAGAGAATGGCCAGAGTTGCTAAATTTTGGAAATAAACCTGTAGAATAAGCTTTGTTTTGTTATTTTGCCGTTAAATTAAACACAATATGTGGGATATTGTCTTTCTCTCTACTTGGCTTGGGATCTGTTTTCTCTCTCAAGAGCCATAATCCAAAATAAGAGCAATGAATATGCTGTTGAATTGGCTTTTGCGTCTTTAAGAGCACTCATTACTTATACAGCACTACCTAAAGGCTGTATGTGGATACCTCAGGCATCTGTATCAAACAATGCTCGTATCCAGCACATTCCTTCACGGGGACAGCTGTATTTATCCTTTATTATTTGGGGGTATTTAAAACTGATTTCCTCTAAGGGGTCAAGACTTGTGTTTTAGGTTTCACGGAGGAAGTGACTGGAATCAATGTAGCCACCAGATTATTTCACAAACTGCAGCTTCATATCCCTCAGAGGGGGCCGCCTGTGTCGTGTTCCACCTCCCCAGATGCTTATTCAAGTTTTAACTTCTGTAATCTCAGCTCTGTCATCACTGCTGATTACTGAGAAGTTATCCATTATTTTTAGGGCTCGTCTAGCACGCTGAGATTTCCCAATACACACGTCTCCTGCTTGCCTGGGAGCCTCCATCTTTGAAACAAAGAGCCTGCATCCACGAAAGCAAAGTGAGCTGCCTTACTGAGGTGGATTCCAGATGACCCTGGACGAGAGAAGAGTTTCTGCCTGAGGTGGAGAAATTTATTTCTCTTCATGGGATGGAATTAAATTCCATGACTGTTTCTCTTTTTTCTTTCTTTCTTTGTTTTCATTGAAATATAATTGCTCTACAATGCCACGTTAGTTCCTTCTGTACAACTAAGTGAACCAGCTACTTGTATACATATATGCCCTCTATCATGAGCCCTCTCCTACATGTTTCTTTCTTTCTGAAAACGTATGTTTCTCTCTTTTAACTCACTCAGCATCCCTAATGCATTTGATATGCTGTCTTCCGGAGAGGGCAATGGCACCCTACTCCAGTACTCTTGCTTGGAGAATCCCACGGACGGAGGAGCCTGGTGGGCAGCAGTCCACAGGGTCGCTAAGCGTCGGACATGACTGAGCGACTTCACTTTCACTTTTCACTTTCATGCATTGGAGAAGGAAATGGCAACTTACTCCAGTGTTCTTGCCTGGAGAATCCCGGGGATGGGGAAGCCTGGTGGGCTGCCGTCTATGGGGTCACACAGAGTCGGACACGACTGAAGTGACTTAGCATAGCATAGCATAGCATATGCTCTCTTCCCCTTTGGAAACTGCCCCTTCTTGGCGTCTCTGGCCTCTTCCTCTGGGTGTCCTGCTTTCTGGTGCCTTCTTTCTTCCTCCTCCCATAATCCTGGTGATGGCACGTGCCAACACTCAGGCCTTCCTTTCTGTGTGTATTCCTCAGAGAGCTCTTGCTTCTCAAGCTTCTTCTGCCACCTCTGCACTGAGATGCTCAAAGATGGCAGCGTTTTCCACCATGTTCCTCTCCCCCAAGCTCCAGTCCCATCTCTCTTCACAGTTGTCCACAAGACGTTTCCATCATACACCTTCCTGGCTGTTGCCTCCCATCCTCCAGGTTTAAGAAACTGTCTTCCTTCCCAGTGTGTTGAGATCAGCTAGTTCTCTCACCTTTAACTTTCCACTCAGTCACCCGGACCTGTCTCATGCCTCTTGGACTGGTCTGTCTCCTTATCCTCAAATCCAGGCTCCAAGTTGTGCTCATGTTTACTTCAAAATGTCTCTGCCATTAGTTTCCCCTTCTGGATTCTGTTTGCCACCCTCACTTTCAGCTCCCCTTACCTCACCACCTCTCAGCCCCTCATTTGTGTTGTCCCCACATCCCTCCATCCTGTCCATCCCTCTCGACTTCCTTGGACATCATGGCATCCTTGCTTGAGTCTCCTCAGTGCCTCCTTACATCCTACTCCAGTCAGGCTTCAGTAGGACAAGACTGAAGGGAGTAGTTTCATTCAGTCTTTCCTGGTCTTTTAAACTTGGCTCCAAGAAGTGAATTCTATTTCTCTCTAACCTCTAGTCTGAACCATTCCCATGGGTCTGGTTTCTTTGTTTTATGTGCATGCAATAGCGTGCTGGCACTGTCCTGCACTGGCTCACAAGAGCTGATGCTAAATTTCCAGGAAGTTTGTGAGTCAATTGCTAAACACAGCCATTATTAAAAAGTAAATTATATAAGCTTAAAGAAATTATGTCTAGAAAGTTAACAAATATTTAAAACTCATAAGTCCCTAATTAGTTTACTATTATCTCTGGTCTTGGGACTACTTTTGTCTATTGTATGTTGGAAATACTATATGCTGATGAGCTAACACATATCTCTTCCCAACTCCACATTTAATAATGTCATACTGGTAGCTTGAAATCAACCATATTTGGAGCAGTTATACCCTGGAAACTGGTCAATGCTACAAATAAGGGTTTGTTTTCCCAAGACAGGGATGTTGAATATTTCCCAGCACACCACTGCTTGTGTGTGTGTGTATGTGCTAAATTACTTCACGTGTGTCCAACTCTTTGTGAATCCATGGACTGTAGCCTAACAGGCTCCTCTGTCCATGGGATTTTTCCAAACAAAAATACTGGAGTGGGTTGCCATGCCCCTCTCCAGGGCATCTTCCTGATCCAAGGATCAAAACCGAGTCTCTTATGTCTCCTGCATTGGCAGGTGAGTTCTTTACCACTGGTGCTGCCTGGGATACCAACCACTGCATATATACCTAGTATATTCCTATGTTTGGGACTTTGTTCTTTTTCCCTCTTATCAGGCTTATTTTCACTGTTTCCTGAAATAGGAAATCTTCAGTGACCTATGAACATCCAGTTAAATCTCTCTTCCATGACACTTCCCCTAACAATACTCACTTTCATTGAGTTATTTTCCATCCCAACCCTGCATCTTTTATATTGTGAACCACACAAGCTAGTACTTAATAGTATGTTTTTCATTAATTTTAACTCATTGATTCAATCCTGTGTTATTTCATCATGTTCCCTTAGAGCCTTGCGTGTGTCATACCCCACGTTAGTTTTAGTTCTGGCCTGAATCATTGTTATTTCATAATTTGTCTTGTCTCCACTAATAGTTTCATCCATCATGGATGTCATCAACCACTTCACTTCCACACTCCTTTTGGGTCCCGGAACAGATCTGAGCCCCTAATAGGGCTCAACCTAAGTCTGGAAATTGATACAACACTGTAATTATTAGATGTTCAAGGAATATCAATAGCAACTATTGCTGACTTTCAGAGGGAAAAAAAGCCTTTTCTCAAGTTGCTCAAATCTTTGATTTCAAGTGCTAAAGGTTTCAGCCCTAGATGTAGTAGCAGAGCAGGGGAGATATTTGCGGGGGGGGGGGGGGAGGTGGCGGGCGGGGGCGCTTAGGAGAATTCGGTTCAGTGCCATGTGGTCACAGTGACATCACTTGTCAGCGCCATTCGCCAAACTCTGAACCCAGGTGATATGATTTACCCTGCTTACCTACCTACATGGTTGCTGTGAAGACTCAAAGAGAAAAAGATGTAAAAGGGCTTTATAAAGTGTTCTTCTAATGTACAGACTGAGAATGCTAAGAGGCCCTGTTCTGTGCCATAGTCCTCTGGTCAGTCAACTTTGTGTGTGTGTGTCTGCCAACTCACTTCAGTTGTGTCTGATACTTTGCCATGCTATGGACTGTAGCCCACCAGGCTCCTATAACCATGGAATTCTCCAGGCAAGAATACTGGAGTGGGTTGCCATGACCTCCTCCAGGGGATCTTCCCAACCCAGTGATCAAACCTGCATCTCCTGCACTGAAGGTGGATCCTTCACCACAGAGCTACCGGGGAAACCCCCAATCACCTATAAGCAAGAATAAAAGGACTCATCTATATATTCCTGATTGCACACAAGTTTTTCCTCCTTTCTCTCCTAAAATAAGGGAACAGAGATGCTGGGGTCAATACCCAAAATGAGATTAGAAAAAAGCATGAGTGTGGGCACATTCTAGTTGTTGGTATTGCATCATCATAGCACCATCTCCAAAGGCTTGTTGGGTCATAAAATATCCTTCCACAAAGACACACCCAGAGAATCACATGCGTCGATACAGCTTATTTTTGATTCTTTCAGCCATCCTATGAAGTGGATGGATCAGATATTATTATTATTACTACTGCTACCAATCCTTTCAAATCAGTCTTCAGCAAGGGTCCTCTTGTCTAGTGGCATTCAAGCCAATAGATAAACCAATGCATCAAGACCCAGTTCAGTTCAGAAGCAAAGAAAAGCTTCATTTTTTGATGAGAAATGGAGAGGTGGGTACTCATGCTCTAGAGAATCTCTCCCCACTGGTGGTGGGCAGGGATGTTCATAGGCTTCTGGTCAGTGGGGAGGGAGTGAGGTTCTCAGACATCAGGCGCAGGCATGCTGCTCCCAGCTCATCACAGTGTCAGACACAGCATCTCTGCACACGGCCCTCAGCTGCCATCTTGGGTTGAGGTGTCGTGGGCTGTGCTTCTGCACACAGCCCACCATATTGAAGCGTTGGGGGCAGCCTTTTGAAACCAGGAACTCTGGTCTGAAGGGTCAGGCTCCAAGCATTTACCTTATGAGCAAGTGACACTAGACTTTTGTATGGGGGGAGGAAAAAGATTAAGACTTTATTATCCAGATTCTACTTTTATTTCCTGGGACTTGTTCATGGGCTTTGCCAAGGACACTATTATTCCTCTTCATGGGTGTGGAAAGAGTGGGTGAGGTTCAGGGACATCTGTAAAGCCATGCAGTCACTCAGTGGCTGGTCCAGGGTGAAAATCAGTATTCCTGTTTCTTTTCTTTCCCTTTTTAAAACAACAAATTTATTGTAATATCATTCACATATCACAAATTCACCCATTTAAAGTGTATACATTCCATGGTTTTAGTAGACTTACAGAGTTATGTAACCATCACGACAATCTAAGTTTAGAATATTTTCATCACTCCAAAAAAGAAATTCCATAGCCATTATCAGTTCAGTTCTGTCTCCCCCCACTCTCCTAGCAACTGACAACCATTAATTTACTTTCTGTCTTTGTCGACTTGCCCCTGCTAGATATCTCATTTAAATGGAATCATACAACATTTGTCCTTTTGTGCTTGGCTTCTTTTATTTAGCATAATGTTTTCAAGGTTCATCCACAATGTATCATGAATCAGTACTTTATTTTTATGGTGAAATAATATTACATTCAGAGAAGGCAATGGCACCCCACTCCAGTACTCTTGCCTGGAAAATCCCATGGATGGAGGAGCCTGGTGGGCTGCAGTCCATGGGATCGCTAGGAGTCATATATGACTGAGCGACTTCACTTTCACTTTTCACTTTCATTCATTGGAGAAGGAAATGGCAACCCACTCCAGTGTTCTTGCCTGGAGAATCCCAGGGACAGGGGAGCCTGGTGGGCTGCTGTCTATGGGGTCGCACAGAGTTGGACATGACTGAAGCGACTTAGCAGTAGCAGCAGCAATATTACATTGGATTCCTGTTTCTAAGTCCAACATGAATCTAGAGCACCCAGCACCCTCTACACTGTTTCATAGCATCACTCAGCTCTGCACCTCTTTAAGAAGATTTATGCTCCCCCTCCATTCTCCTTGGGACCCAATGGGAAGGACGTGACTCAACCATCAGGAGGTTTTATTTTATTTATCGCCTTGAGCATCTCAAACAACCTGTGTCCCAGAAGCTCACGCATCTGTCAAAGGTGATGGCTGTGCTCTTGTACCCATGCCACTGGGCTCTGAGAGGATGAAAAGATATGTTGATGTGATGCTTTTTGAAAATTAAGTTGCCAGAGGAATTTCAGGCCATCATCAAAAATAAAAATGTCTGCTTAAACTGGCTGCTAGAGAAGTTGGTGAATGAAACAATCTCTGTGCATGCGTTTGGATGCAGAGGGCATCAAGGAATTCATACAGGTGTCTCTCTGAGTTGTGGCAACTAGTCTAGAGACATTTCCAGCACTGGGCAAAAGAGATCGGCCTTAAGGTGTAAAACTATGAAGTCCAGGCCCATCTGTCCATCTTTCTGACATTGAAAAGGCATCAGCTTGTCCATCCAGTTCCTGCTCAATCAGAAATACCTGTTCTCATGTTGCAGGGTCATGTGACTGTTGTGGTCCTTTACCTGAGAGTCTGAGAATTGAGACGGCTGGGATGAGTAGAGGCATGAGGCCGAAGAGACTCTAGGGGGACGATTCTCATCCACTGAAGTATTTGTGTTATTCTTCTGAGAATAGGAGCAAATCAGACTGAGCCCAAGCACTGAGTCACAGTAACAGGTTTATGATACAGAGATAGATTTTTTTCCCCCTTGGTTTTTTGTTTGTGTTTTGTTTTTTCAAACTGCTAATGTTCCTTGCATTTTAGAGGGCAGGGCCTTCTCCAAGTTCTTCATCCAGAATTAAGCCATCTGATCTCCCTCAGGGGAGGTTGGGAAAGAATCAGACCTGTTATGTCAAGAGGCAAACAGAAACCAGTTTCTGACATGCAAGTAGGGTTTTACAGCAAGACAATAATCTTGAAAACCAGGCTTGGTAGAGATAGAGAGGACATTCAAACTTCCTAAATGTATCAAGAACCCACACTGGAGGATGCATATCCTGAAAAATTTCCACAGTTACTGAAGAGGTGGACTTTGTCCAGGGACAACTAGACTTGGAGGCTCCCTGTTGCAGGGTTGGGGAAAGATATGAGACATGGAAGGAAGAGCCTGAGCCCACCCTACAGAAGAGAACTGAGAAGGTAGAAGGCTGGGTTAGGTATCAGGGATCTTGCTCACACACTTTTATACCATGGGCCTACCAGAAACATCCAGACAGGCATGGGCAGCCCAAGACCTCAAGACTAGGGGCATGTTTCCCTGTGGGTATTAAAGGGAGGCTTAGCCCTCTGGAAGAAACTCTGCTCTTGGCTGCTTCCAAACGGCATGGAAGCCTGGTGGAGGGCTGACTGCAGCAGGGGAGGTAAGAGACCAAACCCCAGTCCAAATACCCCCTCTCACAGTCACAACCCCAGAGTTAGTGGGGACTATTGGGTAAATGAGTGAAATAAACTGTATTTCACTCTCTATGAGCTATTGTGGCCCCTTACCTGAGAGTCTGAGAATTGAAAAGGCTGGGATGAGTAGAGCCGTGAGGCCAAACAGATTCTGCGGGGACGATTCTCATCCACTGAAGTATTTGTGTTACTCTTCTGGGATTGTTTCACAAGCTGCCCCTGTGCCAGGCTGGGGAAGACATCAACTCAGTGGGTCAGAGGGAGAACCAGGGACTGACCAGCTGAAAACAGTGGTCTTCAGCTACAATGTGGAATGGGCCCTCAGAAATGCCTGGGTGCCCTTGGAGGGACAGGCAGAGCCAGGCATAATATCTGGCTCAGGGAGCTTTCCAGTAGGGAGGCTCAGAGATGCCAGGTCTCTTTGGAGTCATGAAATTCCTATCTTTCCTCCAAATACTTAGCTGCCATATAGGAAAGTAGAAGAGCAGCGGGGGAGGAAATACAAGCTGTCCTAAAGAGACCGTTAAGACCAGCCTTATAGGGAATTGAACTTTGAATAAACTGACTGAATGTTTACATTGAAAGGAGACCGTTTAAATTGGAAAAGTCCAAACTATTGTTAATTGGCCAGTCTTCACTGAGCAGGGTGTGGGCTCATGAGGAATATCAGATGAAGTGATAGAGAAAATAAAGAACCCTTTCTTTGAGCCTCTGGGTTGTAATGTGAGTAAATGCGTGGCCTTGATGTATTTGCCTTCTGTGCCCGTTCTCCTCTAGCAAATACTTCTGAGATCCCACCCTCCTGCAAGCTTCTCTGAACACTGGCAAAACTACCTGACTGAAGTTTCTTCTAGTCTTGGTTAGTGCTATCCCAGGCTAAGGTGAAATTGATGGGTTACTATGTTCTATTTGAGGTTTCCATTCTTTCCAAGCTGTCAAAGATGAGCGAGGGTGTCTGAAATTCTTCCTCTTATTCTTCAATACTCATATTTCCTCCTCCATAAAAGGAAATTTTAAAACCCCATCACCACCATTCTGCCTTGGGCTCATAGACAAGGAAGGCCTGTGAGTAATGTCTTCTGCCCGTCTCTTAGCAGCGTCTTCCTGGTGTGTTTGGTTAAGACTCAGGAGATTTGAATTTCCATCTTTTTACCAGTTGAAGACAACCTTCTGCCTTGATGGTCCTTGAAATGTGTCCTTCTGTTATCTCCTGTTTCTTGTGCTTTGTTTCCCGCGAGGAACTTCCTGCTCTCCCCTCAGCACTTCCTGTTCCCTCTCAGCACTTCCTGTTTCCCCGCAGCCCTTCCTTCTCCGCTCAGCTCTTCCTCCTGGCAGGTCTGCCATTCTTTTCTGTCCCACTCCACACAGCTGGGTGGGTGGTTGGACCAGGGGCCCCAGGGTGGCGTGGGCATCTCTTTTAAGGCTTTGAGAGTAGGAGTAACCAAAGTGCTCCAGCTGTCAGGATCATATCAGGAGTTTGATGGCCTCTGGGTTTGGGCTATGGCTCTAAGATTATGTGGGGGGAAATCAGTTATTCTCCATCCAAGTATGCTGTTTATTTCCTACTTTGCAGTTCATGAGATGTAATTTTGTTGTTTGTTTCTTTGTTTACTTATTTCCTGTGTAAGCTCTATGTGGGCAGAGGGTCCTGTGTGCCCACTTTGGCTGTTTTGCACCATGACAGAACAGTGCCAGGAATACAGTAGTTACTCGATAAATACTGTTGAATGACTGTATTGAGAGATGGAGAGACTGAACGGGTATTAGGGAGTGGAGTGGGGGAGACATTGGTGGTAAAGACTTAAGACTGAAAGCGAGAAAATCTGAGGCAGCTCATGCCTTGTAGCTGGACATTGCTACTTACTATGTTACCAACTCTAGGGCAAATTCCCTCTTCATGCCCCAGGAAAAAGGATAACTCTTCTATTGAATATGTCTTTTATAACACCTAATAGACATACAAAAATACATATGAAATAACTATTGAGCATTCTGTATTTGGTGGTACATTTGTTACAACTGGTGAACCTGCACTGACAATAGGTAGGATTTTTACTGCACTATTTGTATCTGCCATTTGAGGCAGGCTTCAGTGCTGAGGAACTGCTTGCTGACAGGAGGGGCTGATCAAGGAGCAGCTGCAAGGACCAGGCAGAGTCACATCACTCAGAGGCTATGAATTCAAGAGGCAGGCATGTGGGCGTCTAGTCCATACCCCAGCCTGGCTGGCACTACTCGGGAGACTGTAATTTCAAGGAGCCAAATGGCATCATTCTTCAATGGAACTACCATGTTAGAAGGCTGTGTCACTTCTACCTTCTTCCAATGCTAGTGCTTGAGTGACAGTGGGGAGGAAAGCCACGGGAAGAGGGTGGCCCAGCTTGTCCGTCTGTGCCAACAGGTGTCTGGGGTAAGGAGGAGAGGCCGGTGGGCCTTCCACTCATGTGCTTGATGTACCGGGTTTGCATATAAGATTGTTAGAAGTTTTAAAGTTTTGAAGCCACAGACTTACGTAATCTCTAAAATTCCTTTCCACCTTTGATGTCCAGTATCAGCATTCAGAGACAGAGTAATCATGCAATGGAGAAGGAGATGGCAACCCACTTCGGTATTCTTGCCTGGAGAATCCCAGGGACGGGGGAGCCTGGTGAGCTTCCGTCTATGGGGTCGCACAGAGTCGGACACGACTGAAGCGACTTAGCAGCAGCAGCAGCAGCAACCTTTCTGAAGAATTACTCTAATGAAAATATTATGCGTACCCCAATGTTCATCACAGCACTGTTTATAATAGCCAGGACATGGAAGCAACCTAGATTTCCATCAGCAGACGAATGGATACATATACACAATGGAGTATTTCTCAGCATTAAAAAGAATACATTTGAACCAGTTCTAATGAAGTGGATGAAACTGGAGCCTATTATACAGAGTGAAGTAAGCCAGAAAGGAAAACACCAATATAGTATACTAACGCATATATATGGAATTTAGAAAGATGGTAACGATAACTCTGTATGTGAGACAGCAAAAGAGACACAGATGTATAGAACAGTCTTTTGGACTCTGAAGGCGAGGGTGGGATGATTAGGGAGAATGGCATTGAAACATGTATATTATCATATGTGAAACGAATCGCCAGTCCAGGTTCGATGCATGATACAGGATGCTCAGGGCTGGTGCACTGGGACGACCCAGAGGGATGGGATGGGGAGGGAGGTGGGAGGGGAGTTCAGGATGGGGAACACGTGTACACCCATGGCAGATTCATGTTGATGTATGGCAAAACCAATACGATATTGTAAAGTAATTAGCCTCCAATTAAAATAAATAAATTTATATTAAAAATAAATAAATAAACTGGAAATTCACAGTAGAATTTCCTTATGAAATAAAAAATGAAAGTGGCACTACAACCAAAAAAAAAAAAAGAAAGAAAGAAAATACTATTTAGGCCTGGTAACAGGCATTTGGGACTTCCCTTGTGCCTCAGATGGTAAAGAATCTGCCTGCAATGCAAGAGACTCGTGTTCGATCCCTGCATCAGGAAGATCCCTCTGGAGAAAGGAATGGCTATCTATGCCAGTAATCTTGCCTGGAGAATTCTATGGACAGAGGAGCCTGGCGGGCTACAGTCCATGAGGTCACAAAGAGTCAGACATGACTGAGCAACTAACACAAAGACAGAACAACAGCCATTTTGCCCTATAAACCCCTAAATAGTTCTCTTACTGAATTACTTTTCTGTTTCCCACAAAACTGCATCTTTGGTGCTGAGGAGGCCATGCTCCCAGGGTTGGCTAAACCAGGGAATGAAACAACCTGCCTACCCTTTCACCCTCCTAAGTCTTGGCAAGGCTTCCAGAAAGGTCCAGGGTCATTTCTTGCAGTAGCTGCCCACCAAAGGGCTCTCACAGCAGTTGGAAGAGCTCTACAGTATGCTAAGTCACTTCAGTCGTGTCCGACTCTGTGTGACCCCATAGACGGCAGCCCACCAGGCTTCCCCGTCCCTGGGATTCTCCAGGCAAGAACACTGGAGTGGGTTGCCATTTCCTTCTCCAATGCATGAAAGTGAAAAGTGAAAGGGAAGTCGCTCAGTTGTGTCCGACTCTTAGCGACCCCATGGACTGCAGCCTACCAGGCTCCTCCGTCCGTGGGATTTTCCAGGCAAGAGTACTGGAGTGGGGTGCCATTGCCTTCTCCGGTATACACGTGAGGAAAAACTTACATTCCGAATTACTTGAAAGCTTGCAGATCTCCAAGGAATGACAAGAACAATTTGGATTTAGAGTTGAGGCCTGGATTAAAGGTACAATTAGTTATCGCTCCCGTATTCGTGGTGGAACAGCACCACCACAGGCATCGCCATGGATGCTAAGCCAAAGAGTCACACGTGCAGGATTTTGATTTTTTTTTTCCTGGTAAAATAGAATTCCCTTTTGAATTATGTACATTTACACACATGAAGCTTTCTAAACAAAGCTTGTGCCCTGCAGCTCAATAATTATTAGGCATATATTCTCCAGCCTGAAGATATGGTTTCGCCTAGACTGACAAAGTATAATGGCAGGCTGGCAAAATTCCATGTTTATCTGCAAGATTGGGTTAAAATGATTCCCCAGGTATTGGAATCTGACAAGCTTGAAACCCTTCCTCCATAGGCAACGTATGTTCCCCTTGGTATAACAAATGGGAGACTGAATACATATTTTCCTGTATTGATGAATTTATGTGGGACAGGAGTCGCTGAGCAGTGGAATGAGTTTAAAACCCAGTCCTCAAGCAAATATTTTAGAAATGGCCCCTTGCCCTTAATTCATGTCCAAATATCCTCAGAAACAATTCTACCCTGTCTCCTACCAGAATTCGGGGCTGCCTGGGAGATATGCCCCTTGGGGGTATTTGCCAGCAAGCAGTTGTCTTGACTGGTCGGCAAGGATACCACAGCCCCTCCATGTCGCCAGCTCCGGTGGAGACAGACGGGCCTGTCTTCTGCCTCTGGAACTCCTGGGTCTTGGCCAGATGCTGGGGTGAGCTGGGGTGCGAGGGCAGGGTGGAGTGAGACTGCTTGGGGCTGGAAGATGGATGGTTTCATCAGTTTGACAGGGGAGGAGGGCGATGGGCGGCAGGACTTGCAAAACATCACATCTTGGCAAAAATACTTTGAAAAACAGGAGATTCCTGGAAAGCAATAATGCTGACAGCGGAGAGCACATCCAGGGCCTGCCAAAAAGTGGAGTGGAGCTTTGGTTTAGATGCCGAAGAGGTGCTGAGTCCGGGAGCAGGGTGGCCCCTGCCTCTGTCTACAGGCCCACTTCGGCCACAGGCGCTGCCCTCAGCTTCTTGTCCTTTTTGGAAATCGGAAGATTTCACACAGCATCTGTGCATTTACATTCGGAGTACTTGCCTCTGCTCTGGGCAGAGCAAGAGCCTGCCTCCTTCTCCCAGCGCTGAGCCTGGCCACCTCCTACCTGAATCTGGTCCTTGTTTAAGCCATGCCCCCACTTTGGGGGCCTCCCTCCTCTCTGCTCTCAGCCCATTGGCTTCTGCCTCCCAGGCTCAGCTCCAGCACCATCTCCTCCCCCAACTTCTCTAGCCCCCCTTCTCTGACTATGCCACACACTGCTCCATCCTGCCCTCCTTGCTCTCAAACAGTGATGACTCTGTGCGAGTGAATGTCAGTGTCTTTTTTCCCTTTTAGAGTAGATTTCCCCAAGTGCTTGAGCTCATCCCTCATGAAGATCTACACAGTTCCCTTGAATCTGTGGCCTGAAGTCTCCAACAGACTCTGGCCAGTGACTTGGTCCCACCTGCATCTGGGGGGCTCTGGGTGGGGGCCTCCTCCATCCTGTGAGATCACAGGGCCGGCTGGACCTAGTGCTGGGGTTCCCAACAGCAACCCCAGCAACACAGGCACTAGGGTGAAGTCTGTTGCCTGGAGTGTATGTGGGTCTTTGGTGAAAGAATCTTCTCTAAGATAGCGGAGTGGGGAGGGGCTACAAGTCAGAGCATCTGATTCAGTTGATCTGATTCGGTTAAAGGCACTTGGTGACCTCTGAGGACCCAGGGAGATGCATGTCTAAGCAGATGAGGACAGGGACCCACAGTTATTAGTTTCAAATTCTTCTTCCAATGACCTTAGTACCTGAACTGTGAGCCAGAAGCCAGTGACTTTGCTGGACTTTTCCTTCCTCTCCGACTCACTGCTTCTTGCAAGGAATATGATGGTGGACAGTCTGGCTAATAGGCAAGGAACAGGGTGGGTCAGGCTTGAAGGGCTGGGTGCTGTGCTCTGTGACTGTCATAGACCGAATTGGGTCCTCTCCAGGAGTTGTTGGGCTTCCCTGGTGGCTCAGATGGTAAAGAATCCATCCGCAATGTGGGAGACCTGGGTTTGATCCCTGGGTTAGGAAGATCCCCTGGAGAAGGGAATGGCAACCCACTCCAGTATTCTTGCCTGGAAAACCCCATAGGCTAAGGAGCCTGGCAGGCTACAGTCCATGGGGTCTCAAAAGAGTTAGACATGACTGAGCGACTTTCAATTTCACTTTCCCTTTCCAAGAGTTATATATTTAACTCCTAACCATCACACCTCAGAATGTGACTGTATTATAGATAGCATCTTTAAAGAAGTAGTTAAGGGAGGCTTCCCTGGTGGTCCAGGAGTTAAGAATATGCACTTCCATTGCAAGGGGCAGAGGTTTGATCCCTGGTCTGGGAACTAAGATCCCTCATGCCACCTGAAGAGGCCAGCTGGCATAAAAATAAACTGAAGTAAGCATCTTTTTTACAAAAAAAAAAGAAGAAGAAGAAGAAGTAATGAAGGTAAAGAAGTCCTATGGGTGGGCCTTAATTCCATCTTATACAAAGAGATTAAAACATAGACATACAGAAGAAAGGCCATGTGAAGACACCAGAAGACAGCCATCTTCAAGCCAAAGACCAAGGCCTCAGTGGAAACCAACCCTGCTAACACTTTGATCTTGGACTCCCGACTCCAGAGCTATGAGAAGATGGATTTCAGGTGCAGAAGTGCCCCCCTTTGCAGGCAGCTGTGGCAGACTCAGACAGTGACGTAAGTGTATGTCAACACGGATAGTCCTGAATTGTATTAATCACATCCCTGAAGGTCTGTAAACAGCACAAGTTCTAGTCACCAAACCTCTGCACTTCTCCTAGGCTCTTGAGGGCTTTGGCACTGGGAAAGGAATTCCAGAAAGGAAACGTGCACCCTGGGAGTTGATGCTCTCGTGTGGGCTTCCCTGGTGGCTCAGTGGGTAAAGAATCCACCTTCAATACAGAAGACATGGGAGATGCAGGTTCCATCCTTGGGTCAGGAAGATCCCCTGGAGGAGGGCATGGCAACCCACTCCAGTATTCTTGCCTGGAGAATCCCATGGACTGAGGAGCCTGGCAGTCCATGGGGTCATAAAGAGTTAGACACGACTGAAGTGATTAAGTAGGCGTGTGGGTGGCGAATATCTACAGCATCACTCTTCTGTGGGTCCAAGAGAACCTGCCTGGGGACAAAATCAGACAGCAGGGTAGGTCTGGGCTTGGGACGTGCCAGGGGCTGTGCCACTTACCATCCTTGAGATGCATCAGACTTGACTGATGGTGGAGAAATGGTGTCTGGAGGCTGCTCTAGGAGGGCTGATCACCAGGATGGGCTTTCCAAGGCTTCTGCTGAGAGTTTCCTGGGGCTGAGATCAGGGCACAGTGGCTCCATTTCTGAGGTTGAGGGTGGGGAGTGGTAGGTGCTGGGAAAGATTGAGGGCAAGAGGAGAAGGGGGTGACAGGATGAGATGGTTAGATAACATCATTGACTCAGTGGGCATGAGTTTGAGCAAACTCCGGAGGATAGTGAAGGACAGGGAAGCCTGGCGTGCTGCAGCTCATGGGGTTGCAAAGAGTCAGAAACCACTTAGCGACTGAACAACAATAAGGGCGGAGGTGAGGGGAATGTGGGGCAGGGGGTCGGAATGAGGGCGCTGTGAGTCCACCGATTTATTTCCTTCTTTCCTGTGGCCTCAGAAGGAGTTCAGCCTGGAGCTCGCCTGAGAGTGAACAGCTTGAGGCCCTAGCATGACACCCACAGTTTATTGTACAGTTTGCAAAGATTGAGGCATTTTATTTTAATTGAAAACCTCTAGATGCTCTTCCAGCCGTGATATTCCCCAGATGCCCCCTTCAGCAGACTGGAAGCTAAACAAGAAAAATGTCTCTTTTCGAAAACCTGATGATCCGAGTTCCAGACTAGCCCCTCTCCCCGAGGCCCGTGTGTGTTAATGTGCAGATGAAAGGCCTGGGTGCCTTGGATCTACAGAAACTGTCAATTCTCAAAGGCCTTCTTTTGGTCTTAAAAGAGGTCTTGAGATGACATCCAAGTTCTGGCCCTGCCTGATTTTCCCATGGGACGTAATTGGCTGGGTTGAGAACACAGCTGCACGGAGTTCTAAAGCTGCCTCTGAGGTCACCGCTGGTTGGTGACCCCCACCAGAGCGCGAGTGACCAGGACCAGGTGCAGATTGGAAGGTGCTATCACAAGGTGCCCAGGCAGGACAGGAAACCAGGGCTGGTTTTCCCAGGTCAAGGCTGGATCTGCAGGCAAGCATGCATCCTCCACTCCCTGGCCCTCTCCGCCTTGGTGCCATTCATGGTTTGTGTCTGCAACTGGCCGCAGAGAAAGCTAATAGAATCCCAGAAGTCCTGTCCCCTGGACTGAGCCTCATTAGTATCCCAGGGTTTCCAAACGTGCAAGTCAGCTGTAGATCCTCAATGCCATTTAGAGACCTGCTAATGGTAGACTGTTTACACACCGGCTAGGATGATCTGTCAGCATCTCAAGGTCAAGGTGACCAACCCAAACAAAATCATCTGCCTCCAAATTGCTGTTTCCCTTGCCCTCCTGGTTTCGGCCAATGACCCCACCATCCTCCCGGCCACCAGGGTCAGAAACCCTGAGCTGACTTCCCTGTTCTCCTTTCACTTGTCCATCCCACATCCTCTCCCGCCCGTCTCTCCCTGTCCTGAGGTTCCTCTCCTCTGCTCCAGCTCACTCCATTATTGCTTCCTTTCTGGAGAATCTTTGCAGCCACCCAGCTGGTTTCCAGGTCAAAAAATCTCCCCTCCTAATCTGCTGATGGGGGGAAGGCAATGGCACCCCACCCCAATACTTTTGCCTGGAAAATCCCACGGACAGAGGAGCCTGGTAGGTTCCAGTCCATGAGGTCGCCAAGAGTCGGACTGAGTGACTTCACTTTCACTTTTCACTTTCATGCAATGGAGAAGGAAATGGCAACCCACTCCAGTATTCTTGCCTGGAGAATCCCAGGGACGGAGCCTAGTGGGTTGCCGTCTATGGGATCGCACAGAGTCGGACATGACTGAAGCGACTTAGCAGCAGCAGCAGCAATCTGCTGATCCTCATAGTCAGCATCCATTAAAATCTCAGAGGCTGTTAACATGCACATTCTTCGATTCCCATCCCTGATGATTCGAATTGTGGGTGGGGCCTGGGAACATATTTTAATATTCTCCTGGTTGATTCTGATCCTACTGGTGTGGGATCATGTTTTGAGAAATTATGTTCTTATCTTTTTGGCCCCTGTGGTCAGAGAAGTCTTCCTGCAGTGCAGCTGGAATCGGGCTTCTCCTCTCCTGGAGCCACCTGATGCTTGTTGTTGTTCAGTCACTCAGTTGTGTCCAACTCTTTGCGACCCCATGGACTGCCGCACATCAGGCTTCCCTGCCTTCCATTATTTCCTGGAGTTTTCTCAAACTCATGTCAATTGAGTCAATGATGCCATCCAATGATATCATCTTCTGTTGTCCCCTTCTCTTCCTGCCTTCAATATTTTCCAGCATCAGGGTCTTTTCCAATAAGTCAGCTCTTTGCATCAGGTGACCAAAGTATTGGAGCTTCAGCATCAGTCCTTCCAATGAATAATCCGGGTTGATGCTTTAGGACTGACTGGTTTGGTCTTGCAGTCTAAGGGAATCTCAAGAGTCTTATCCAACACGGCAGTTCAAAAACATCAGTTTTTCAGTGCTCAGCCTTCTTTATGGTCCGAATCTCACATCCATACATGACTATCAGAAAAACCATAGCTTTGACTAGATGGACCTTTGTCAGCAAAGTGATATCTCTGCTTTTTTTAATATGCTGTCTAGGTTTTGTCATAGCTTTTCTTCCAGTGAGCAAGCATCTTTTAATTTCATGGGTGCAGTCATCATCCACAGTGATTTTGGAATACAAGAAAACAAAGTCTATCACTGTTTCCATTATTTCCCCATCTATTTGCCATGAAGTAATGGGAGCAGATGCCATGATCTTAGTTTTTTGAATGTTGACTTTGGAGTATAGCTATTGGGCCAGGCTTTTAGAACCTTCCATGTATCAACCCCAACCAAGATGTCTTATTTCCCTCTTTACCACTAACCATATAAGCATCCCTCGTGGCTCAGATAGTAAAGAATATGCCTGCAATGCAGGAGACTTGGGTTTGATCCCTAGGTTGGGAAGATCCCCTGGAGAAGGGAATGGCAACCCGCTCTAGTATTCTTGCTGGGAGAATTCCATGAACAGAGGAGCCTGGAGGGTTACAGTCAATAGGATCACACACTCCTGGGTCAGGCTTTCAGAGTCTTCCATGTATCAACTCCAACAAAGATTTCTTATTTCCCTTTCTCCTACTAACTATACAATTTGGCTCAGTGGATTTCAAACTTACTTAAGATATGGAATCAATTAAAATAGCTATAAAATTAGGGACTTCCCTGGTGGTTCAGTGGTGAAGACTCCAAGCTTCCACTGCAAAGGGCCCAGGTTCGATCTCTGGTTGGGGAACTAAGATCCTGCATGGTCCTGCATTACTGTGACCAAAAACACTCACCACCACCACAACAGACTGCAAACTTAGTACAAAGTCAGTGCGCTTCACTAAATTCTAATTTTCATGGTGGTAGAAGGGCCAGAGAGTTTAAGAAATTTATAGAGGGCACATACGTAAATTTTAAAAACTTGGATTATTTACAGTGGTTTGGAAAAAGAATAGTACTGGCATTGTTCTGTTTTATGTAACACTTTCATTCAGTTCTTAGGGTACTACATTTGGGGATGCATAATTTTGGGATATAGCCTGACTGACCCAGGCCACTTGGTTTAGCATTAACATGCTTGAATGGAGAGAGTTTGGGCTTTTGAGTTAGTTCTGGATTCAAAATATGATCCCAGAGTTTATTAGTCTGTGACCTTTGGCTTGTGACCTATGACTTGACACCTCTGAAGCTGTAAAATAAGGACAGTGATGTTCACCTTGGAGTAGGAGTTAAAGATAATGTACGTGAAGAGCTGAGCGGTAAGTAGAGAGAGAGGAAGCTAGAGCTGCACAAGAGAAGACTTTAGCTTGACCCTCTAGTCCATTAGTAGCTCTCTGAGCCTGGGGGATGTGATCAGCCACAAGTCTCAGGGCCCATAACCAGCTGGCACTGTGGAGAAGAGGTTACAGGAGTTGAAGGCTGCAGGCAGAGAGAGAGAGAGAGAGAGAGAGAGAGAGAGAGAGAGAGAGAGAGAGACTACTTGTTGCCATGGCAACCAGGGCCAACCAAGATGGCGGCCGTGGGGCAGGTAGAAAGAGAGGAACACTTTAGACTATTCCTTCTCCCAGAAAGGCCCAGGTTATGGTGGATGATAACTCAGGCTGAGGCCTAGAGTAGATGATAGCTATTACACAGAGGGTCTTCGTGGCTCTGAATTTTCCTCTCAGCTTCCATTCTCTTCCAGGTCCAATCTGTTCTTCATAAAATCTAGACTGCACTTTCTGAAGGAGACATCTTATTTGAACACTTCCCTGTGATGATTTTCCTTTGACTCCCCACTGCCCACAGGGTGCAGTCTAACCCCTTTAGCATGACCTAGATGAGAGAGTCTTCCTCATTTGACTCTCTAGCTTTCTCAGGGACCACTTCCCTCACAACATCTTTATCCTAAAGCTATAGTTGTGCAGTGACTGAGCAATTTCACTTTCACTTTTCACTTTCATGCATTGGAGAAGGCAATGGCACTCCACTCCAGTACTCTTGCCTGGAAAACCCCATGGACAGAGGAGCCTGGTAGGCTGCAGTCCATGGGGTCTCGACGAGTCGGACACGACTGAGCGACTTCACTTTCACCTTTCACTTTCATGCATTGGAGAAGGAAATGGCAACCCACTCCAGTGTTCTTGCCTGGAGAATCCCAGGGACGGGGGAGCCTGGTGGGCTGCTGTCTGTGGGGTCGCACAGAATCGGACACGACTGAAGCGACTTAGCAGCAACAGCAGCAGCAGAGTAGTGCAGAGCTGCTTGCTCTGACTCTCTGGTGCCTTCGTGACTACGCACACACGTTACACCCTCTGCTTGGGGTGTCCTTTCTCTTCTATTTTTTTTTTCAAATTTCTTTTTATCCATTAGTATTCAGCTGAAATGTCACCTACTGTAAGAAGCCTTTTTCATTTCTTTCAAAGAAATTAAAATTCTTTTGGAGGGACTCCTATTGTATTTCCTGTGTACCCCCAGCAGAAGGTTCTGCAAACATTTGTCTAAAAATTGCTTTCTTCCATGAGTTACCACCTCCTCAGTATTCAGGACTCAGCCCAAATGTCATTTCTTCAAATCCTCACATTTAAGATTTGATCCTTTGCTATGCTCTTTCACAGACCAGAATCTTTCCTTCAGAGTCTTTACCTCAGTTTGTAATTGCATGTTTGTGAATGAGATGAGCTGACTACCACCCTTCTCCTTTCTAGACTGTAAGTATCAAGAGGGCAAACACTGAGTTTGACATTGAATCTTCAGTATCTAGCAGAGTATGCCTGGCACATATTAGGAGCTCAAGAAATACTCTTTAAATGAGTGAATTAATAGTTGGAGAGCTCCTCCTGTGGGTACCAAGGAGATCATCAAATCCCTTCTTCTGGAGCTACCTTCTTCATCAGTGTTCTTTCAGCTGCCATTTTTTAATCTGTTCTTTATATGCCTGTGCCTCTTCTACAAGAAGTGACTTGGGACTCAACCTCCTTCCATGTTGTAGTTATTCCATATTCAGTTTACTGAAGTTGTCAAGGTCACTCGATGGTCTCTCCATCGAGTCAGTGAAGGGGGAAGAGCAAGGAGATTCAGATCTGAAATTGACTTCCACTCACATTCCACTGGCCAGAACTTGGTCACATGACCCATTTAATTCCAAGAAAGGTTGGGAAAGGGAGTGAATCTGTGAGCTCAGGAAGAAAGGGAATCAAGTTTAATGAGCTGCTAGCCCATCTACTAGTTGTTAGCTGGACATGACATTTGGTTATTTCTACTGGGGAGTGGATGAGGGTGCTTGGATCTCTATGTTCTGCACTGTGTTACCCAGGAGGGCACATCTAGATGCACAGGAAGGTCCCCATATGTGTTAGTGTTGGGCAGCTAAGGGGTGGAACTTCCGGGGACTTGCTGCTGCTGGAGCTGCTAAGTCTCGTCAATCGTGTCCAATTCTGTGCGACCCCATAGACGGCAGCCCAACAGACTCCTCTGTCCCTGGGATTCTCCAGGCAAGAACACTGGAGTGCGTTGCCATTTCCTTCTCCAATGCATGAAAGTGAAAAATGAAAGTGAAGTCACTCAGTCGTGTCCGACTCTTAGTGACCCCATGGACTGCAGCCTACCAGGCTCCTCTGTCCATGGGATTTTCCAGGCAAAAGTACTGGAGTGGGGTGCCTTTGCCTTCTCCGGGGGACTTGGCAGGCTACATTATAATTTCCCTCTGTTTGGAAACTGTCCACTTAATCTTTAAGATTGGGTCCTCGTTCACCTTGCTGATACAATGGGACCTGGACACTCTGATCACAATTGGTAGCCACAAGGCTAGATACCTGACCAGCCCAATCAGATCCTCTTATCTTAGAATTTTAAATTTGATCAGAGGCTCAATCTTGGAGATTGTCTGTGAGTCATCTCCATGGCAATCTCATAGACCAGACTCACAACCCCTTATGGGGAAAGGCCCTGGGTGGGGAACTGTAGCTCTGGTCTTCCCATGGCCAGTTACTTTTGGCTTCTTTGGCTTGGGGAATCTTTACTGGTAAATGATTTGATGTCTACGTTATTCAAATTGGTGGCTATTTTTTCAATAAAAATCATTTTAATCAAGAAAGAAATTTGTTGCTCATCTGACCTTGGGCAAAACACTCTTAACAGTCACAAATTTCCCATTTATAAAATAAGCATAAGTCTTTCTGCCCTGTTTAATCTCTTGGGACTATTAAATGGAATCAAGTATATAAAGTTCTACAAAAGCTGTGAAAAACCATAGAAATATAAGTGGGGCTACTTATCTATAGCAAGAAGAGTTTTAAAAGCTTTCTCCAAGTATGAAATAGAAGGCTTTCTTTCTTTCTTAACTTTAATTGCTTTGTGGTCAGTTCCTCTTAAGCACAGGAAATCTCCATAGTTAGAGGTTTACTTTTTTCTTTTGCTAGATATTTAATACTTTGATTGTTTTTGACACTAAAATTACCCATTATGGTGTTGCCTTTGCCAAAGCAAACCCAAATTTTGTATTATTATTGCTGTTTGGGGCCGTATTCAGCATCTCTGTTCAAGAGTCTGAAGCAAGCAATTATTCTCAACTGCATCATACCCACTGCCCTCTTTTTATAACATATTTCACACCCTTTGTACTTTCCTGGAATGCAATTGCATGCATTTCCTGAGGAAACCATAACAAAGTACCATAGACTGAGTGACTTCAGAACTAGAAGTTCATCGACTTGCAGTTCTGGGGACTAGAAGCTGAAGGTCGGGTGTTGGCAGGATTGGTGTCTTCTGAAGGCTGTGAAGGAAGATCTGCTCTTTGCCTCACTTCTTGGCCGGGAGATGGCTCTGTTATCCCTGTGTCTCTGTGTTGTCTTCCTTCTCTGTGTGTCTCTGTATCCAGATTTCCCCCTTACAGTAAGGACACCACCATACTGAATTGGAGTCCACCCTAGGAAATCAATCCTGAATATTCATTGGAAGGACTGATGCTGAAGCTGAAGCTCCAATATGTTGGCCACCTGATGCCAAGAGATGACTCACCGGAAAAGACAGTGATACTGGGAAAGTTTAAAGGCAAAAGGAGGAGGGGACTGCCGAGGATAAGGTGGTTAGATGGCATCACCAACACAATGGACATGAATTTGAGCAAACTCTTGGAGATAGTGAAGGATAGCCTGGTGGGTTAAAGTCCATGGAGTTGCAAAAAGTTGGACACAATTTAGTGACTGAACAACAACAACAGCTAGGGACCTAATTTTAACTTGGTTATTTCTGTCAAGGCCCTATTTCCAAATAAGATCATATTCTGAGATGTGGAGGTTAGGACTCTCATATTTACATGTGGATGGAGTGATGCAGGCACAATTCTACCCATAACAGAAATTAATCATCTATTCTTGCCCCTGCCTCCCATCAGCTTATCCCTCAGTTGCCCATGTGCAGAGCTGTGTTCACATTGTGGATGTTTTCATCCACAGCCAACCTTCTCACAAGGAGCTCTGCATTCATGCTAAAAGATGGGATTGGAGACATGCTTAAATGCACTACTGACATCAACAAGAAGAATCAAATCAAATAAAAAAGCTTCTGAGTAGGGGTCCAGAGCATCAGTAAACCATCTTCGTTCTGGAGCTGGGAAGAAGACTTTGATGCAGGGAACAATGGAGAAAATGTGGTCCCTGCTCACCCCCTGTGAATCTGAAGACAGAGTAAACACTTCCAGGCATTCTTTCTAGCCAGAGAAACAGGCTAAGCAGTTGTCTGGAGCCAAAGACTGCCAGGAGTAATAAGAAAACCCTTAAGTGAGTTTTCTCCATCTGTTTAGTTTCTTATGCTGAAAAAAAAAAGGAGGAAAAATATAAATAAATGATTCAGAGAAATGTCACATGCCATTATCTCTACCATGGAGAAATAAACAAGGCTTCACTTCATTAGGCAGGTTCTAATGTGACCAGTACGTTCTGGTGGTGGCCTCCCTGGGCTGGAGATCTTCAAGCTTATGAACTTCCAAGTTGGCTTGCCTGAATTCAGCTTCAGCTGAAACTTGGCTCCAGCCTCCAGGCAGGGCCATCTGTAGGGGTATCAATCCCTCTGAGCATCTCCCTATCAATCCTGTTACCCAAAAATGAAATCAGGTTAAAGGCAGCATCTGGGTAGCCTGGAAAATGAAAAGTTGAGATGTATGGTATGTAGATGTAAGAAGGTGTGCAGGTGTAGGAAGATGGTATGTAGGTGTAGGAAGGTAGGGCTGGCTCTATGGCTGTCCATACCAGCTGTCCAACTTTTTAACACCAAATACACTAACCAGCTTCCAGTCCCCCAAAGCTTCCTGTGGATGGTTCAGAGCAAATTACAGCATGGACCCAGTTGACAAATCTTGATACACCATGCCTTTGACATTGATTCTGCCAAACATTGGAGCAAAAGAAGTCAATTTGGACCTTTAACTTTAAAATCCAGTTCCTCAAGATGGCAAGAGTGTGTTCCCATTGCGCTCAGTCATGTCTGACTCTGTGTCCCCATAGCATGCCAGGTTCCTCTGTCCATGGGATTTTCAAGCAAGAATACTGGAGTGGTTTGCCATTTCCTTCTCCAGGGGATCTTCCTACCCCAGGAATTGAAATGGAGTCTCCTGCATCTCCTTTATTGGCAGACAGATTCTTTACCCCTGAGGCACCTGGGAAGCCCTGGTTCTTGTTAGTCTCCAGCTAACCTTCTAAACTTCAAGTAGTGCCAAGGAAGATTGTCACTGAACAATCCCTATAAAACAGTGTCCTTTAAAATTTCTCTCTGCAGAGCACTGAGTCCAGGGTCTTATGTGCCAAGCTCTTCAGCAACCAGGATTTGGAGATAGTGAGTGTTGAGTGGCAATTGCTTCCTATGTTGACACCTCTGTCCCCACCTCCAGCCCACACACCACCAGCTTTTCAGAAAAAAGCCAAGGCCACATTCCACCAGCAACCTCAACTTTTCTCTTCCTTATATCATAGCTTTTCTAGAATTTTTCTCCCCCTTTCCTTCTCATTCTCTTTTACTGTAGATTGGTGCAAAAGTAGTTGCGGTTTTGCATTGTTGAAACTTGCTGTTTGATATTGGAATATATTCTTAAATAAATGTGGTTATGTTATGTATCACTTTAATGCACATTTTTCACTTTATTATTTTTTGTTAATGGTCTGTTACTTGCTGTTCTTTTATATTTATTTAAACTATAGAAATAATTTTAGACAAAAAGAAAATTTGAGAGATTTTTTTTTTATTCAAGTTCAAAATGGGTAAAGCAGCGGAGACAACCCACAACAGCAACAACGCATTTGGCCCAGGAACTGCTAACAAATGTACAGTGCTAACAAATGTTCAAGAAGTTTTGTAAAAGAGACAAGAGTCTTGAAGATGAGGAGCACAGTGGCCACCCGTCAGAAATTGATAATGACCAATTGAGAGGATCATCGAAGCTGATCCTCTTACAACTAACTACACGAGAAGTTGCCAAAGAACTCAGTGTCAACAATTCTGTGGTCATTCAGCATTTGAAGCAAATTGGAAAGGTGAAAAAGCTAGATAAGGGGGTGCCTTATGTGCTGACCACAAGTCAAAAAAATTATTACTTCGAGTCATCTTCTCTTATTCCATGCAACAACAACAAACCATTTCTCGAATGGATTGTGATATGTACTGAAAAGTGGATTTTATTCAACAACTGGCAATGACCAGCTGGACGAAGAAGAAGCTTCAAACCACTTCCCAAAGCCAAAGTTGCACCAAAAAAGATCATGGTCACTGTTTGGCGGTCTGGTGCCGTCTGATCCACTGCAGCTTTCTGAATACCGGTGAAACCATTACATCTGAGAAGTATGCTCAGCAAACTGATGAGATGCACTGAAAACTGCAAGGCCTGCAGCTGGCATTGGACAGTGGAATGGACCCGATTCTCCATGACAATGCCCAACTGCGCATTGCACCACCAACACTTCAAAAGCTGAATGAATTGGCTATGAAGTTTTGCCTCATCTGCACCATATTCACTTGACTTCTCACCAACTTACTGCTACTTCTTCAAGTGTTTATTATTTGCCAGGCATTTTGCCGCATGCTTTAAATGCATTATCTCATCCTTTACATAAATCTATGAGGCCCCCTCTATTATTAGTCCATTTTCAAAATGGGGACACTGCGGCTTAGTTGATCAAATAAATCAAGGTCAGCATAATTGACAAGGGCTTCCCAAGTGGCACTAATAGTAAAGAACTTGCCTGCCAATGCAGGAGACATAAGAGACATGGATTAGATTCCAGGGTCAGGAAGATCCCCTGGAGCAGGGCATGGCAAGCCACTCCAGTATTCTTGCCTAGAGAATCCCCAAGGACAGCAGAGCCTGGTAGGCTACAGTCCATGGGGTTGCCCAGGGCTGGACATGACTATCGACTTAGCACACACGTAGTTGACAGATGCAGGAGCCAGGATTTACACTCAAGTCTGCTGACCCCACAGTCTGAGCTTTGAAGTGGTGACTCTTGGCTCACTACTGTGGTTACTTCTCAACTGGTCTCAAAAACATACAGATTTTCCTGTGCTTGCTCTAGGCCTTCCTCACTATTCCAGCGTCATCTCCCTAATGCGTAAAGGGGACTGTACCTTCTCCAACCTTCATTACCTGCAGCATCAAGTCCAAACACCTTAGCTTGACATTCAAAGTTCCAGTGCCATCAGGAAGATTACAGCTGTCCTCTTTGAGGAGACCCCTTCTTAGCTCCATTTATGGAAATCTTTCTCCTCCAATGTCTGGTGCAAATGTGATCTGATCCATGGGATATTTTCTGACCACACTAACTAGAAATGTTGTTCTCTTTGCTTAAACTTCATTGTGCTTAATTTGGGCCACTCTTGTGATGTCTGTGCCCTGGGCTAATTCATAATATCATTATCTGGGTTCGTGTTGAGCTATAGTCTTGAAGTCAAGAGCATCCACTTATTTATTTATTTTTAAGTTATTTCTTTCTTTTTTGCTGTGCTGGGTCTTTGTTGCTGCATGCACGGGCTTCCTCTAGTTGGGGTGAGCAGGGGCTGTTCTTTTGTTGCAGTGTGCGGGTTTCTCACCGAGGTGCCTTCTCTTGTTGAAGAGCACGAGCTCTAGAGAGGGAGCTCACTAATTGTGGTGCACAGGCTTCACTGCGCCACAACATGGATGCAGATGACACCACCCTTATTGCAGAAAGAGAAGAACTAAAGAGCCTTTTGATGAAAGTGAGAGGAGAGTGAAAAAGTTGGCTTAAAAATCAACATTCAGAAAACTAAGATCATGGCATCTGGTCCCACCACTTCATGGCAAATAGTTGTGGAAACAATGGGAGACTTTATTTTTGGGGGCTCCAGAATCACTGCAGATGGTGACTCTAGCCATGAAATTAAAAGATGCTTGCTCCTTGGAAGAAAAGCTATGACCAATCTACACAGCATATTAAAAATCAGAGACATTACCTTGCCAACAAACGTCCATCTAGTCAAGCTATTGTTTTTCTAGTAGTCATGTATGGATGTGAGAGTTGGACCATGAAAAAAGCTGAGTGTTGAGGAATTGATGCTTTTGAACTGTGGTGTTGGAGAAGACTCTTGAGAGTCCCTTGGAGTGCAAGGAGATCCAACCAGTCCATTCTAAAGGAAATCAGTCTTGAATATTCATTGGAAGGACTGATGCTGAAGCTGAAACTCCAACATTTTGGCCACCTGATGCAAAGAACTGACTCATTGGAAAAGACCCTGATGCTGGGAAAGATTGAGGGCAGGAGGAGAAAGGGACGACAGAGGATGAGATGGTTGGATGGCATCACCGACTCAATGGACGTGAGTTTGAGTAAACTCCGGGAGTTAGCGATGGACAGGGAGGCCTGATGTGCTGCAGTCCATGGGGTTGCAAAGAGTTGGACATGACTGAGTGACTGAACTGAACTGAATGTAGGATCTTAGTTCCTTCCCAAACTAGGGATTGAACCCATGTCCCCTGCATTGGCAGGTGGATTCTTAACCACTGGACCACTGGGGAAATCCTCCCTTTATTTTTGCAGCCCTTACAACACCTGTCAGAATGTCTCACACAAAGGAAGTGTATTAATTGAGTGAACACTGACTGCTGTAACAGACATCCCCAAATATTAGTCACTTGACACAATGAAAGTTTGTTTCTCACTCATGTGAATTTCGATTGGTGACGGAGTAAACCCTGCATTCATTCATTTGAGTTCAGAGTGATATGAAAAATGAAAATTAGATGATAATTACTTAGTTAAGTGGGTTTGTGGTTTCTATCATCATGCTTCAACAAAACCAACACCCAGTGAAGTGGATAAGTGGGCTTTAAATGAACCTGTAGAGAAATTACTTACATATAATACTAATAAAAACAGTGGTAAACCATCAGAAAAATGTCAGGGTTGATGCTTCTCCGGATGCCAAGGGCTTCCTTGGTTACATTATGAGCCAAAACAATGATAATCTATTTACTTCTGGCAACAAGTCACATACACAGACAAAAAAATTGACAAGATAAAAAAATCTGCTTGAAATATGGACTTCTATCACCTCCCATTGTCACCATGTTTATTTAACTTATATGCAGAGTACATCATGAGAAATGCTGGACTGGAGGAAACACAAGCTGGAATCAAGATTGCCGGGAGAAATATCAATAACCTCAGATATGCAGATGATACCACCCTTATGGCAGAAAGTGAAGAGGAACTAAAAAGCCTCTTGATGAAAGTGAAAGTGGAGAGTGAAAAGGTTGGCTTAAAGCTCAACATTCAGAAAACGAAGATCATGGCATCTGGTCCCATCACTACATGGGAAATAGATGGAGAAACAGTGGAAACAGTGTCAGACTTTCTTTTTCTGGGCTCCAAAATCACTGCAGATGGTGACTGCAGCCATGAAATTAAAAGACGCTTATTCCTTGGAAGGAAAGTTATGACCAACCTAGAGAGCATATTCAAAAGCAGAGACATTACTTTGCCAACAAAGGTTCGCCTAGTCAAGGCTATGGTCTTTCCTGTGGTCATGTATGGATGTGAGAGCTGGACTGTGAAGAAGGCTGAGCACCGAAGAATTGATGCTTTTGAACTGTGGTGTTGGAGAAGACTCTTGAGAGTCTCTTGGACTGCAAGGAGATCCAACCGGTCCATTCTGAAGGAGATCAGCCCTGGGATTTCTTTGGAAGGAATGATGCTAAAGCTGAAACTCCAGTACTTTGGCCACCTCATGCGAAGAGTTGACTCATTGGCAAAGACTCTGATGCTGGGAGGGATTGAGGGCAGGAGGAGAAGGGGACGACAGAGGATGAGATGGCTGGATGGCATCACTGACTCGATGAATGTGAGTCTGAGTGACCTCCAAGAGCTGGTGATGGATAGGGAGGCCTGGCGTGCTGCAGTTCATGGGGTCACAAAGAGTCGGACACGACTGAGCGACTGATCTGATCTGATCACCTCCCGTTAGCAATGGAATCCAAGTAAATGCATATTGCCATTTGGGTTATCACTAAAGCTGGTATGAGGCCAACACTATTTACAAACATTTAAAAACATATTGGGGTTGCAAAATGTCAGACGCGATGTAGCGACTAAACAACGGCAACAACATATTATCCAGAATGTGAAGGTAAGTTTCTAGCTTTTAAACATTCAGGGCTATCCACCATTCCATCCAATGCTTTACAAAAATCACAATAAATTTGACAATAAGTATTTGGAAGCCCCCTAAGAGCTTAAATTTTATATTTAATAGTAAGTTTCTTATTTAATAGTAAATGCGGGAAAAGATACACGCTATGAAGGAAACACTTATTCCTATTGTGGTGACAACAGCTCAAAAATAATGCAGGGAACACAAATGGGTGACCAAACGAAAAATGCATTCCTTTGTCAGCAAATACTGCTGGAAGAAGCCTGGGAAATATCACTGAAGCTGTGAAGAAACAAGTTCTAGGAGAAATGAGACTGCGTGGGTGGTTTACTACAGAGTTGGATTGAAGTACAGATGTTTCTGACATGTCTCAGCCTATGGAATTCGTTCATTCTACTCGGTCATGGAATATATCCAGGACTACTTTCTTTGTAAACCTCTAAAAGAAAGATGGATTGGAGAAGATATTTTTAATGCTAAGTGACACAGGAATAATGTTGTATGAGAAAATTGTACACTGTAACCCTTAATGTGACAGTCAATTTGACCAAAATAAAAAAGGAAGCCCAGGGTAGCCTTAAGGGATGTATCTGAGGGTGAATTTTTAAAAAATATTTTATTAAAAATTTTTTTTTTATTTTGGTTGTGTTGGGTGTTTATTGCTGAGAGCGGGCTTTCTCTAGTTTCAGCAAGAGGGGCTACTCTCTAGTTGCAGGGCGAGGGCTTTTCATTGCAGTGGCTTCTCCTGTTGCAGAGTATAGGCTCTGGGCGCTGGGGCTTTGGTAGTTACAGCCTGTGGGCTTAGTAGTTGTAGCTCATGGGCTTAATTGCCCCGTGGCATGTAGGATCTTCCTGGACCAAGGATGGAACCCATGTCCCCTGCACCGGCAGGTGGATTCTTAACCACTGGACCATCACCCAAGGATGCTTTTTATTTACTGCTCCCTTCACAGGAACTTATTATTAGGAAGACGTCATCACTGGAGGGCACACAGTTTTAGAAGATGACATTGATGAAACTAACTTCCAAAACAAAATATAGCAATAAAACAAACACACAAAAATTCAAGTTATTCAAGAGTTCCTTGAGTATTTTGTAATAGAAGTGGAAGTAATTGTGAACATGTTTTGGATCATACAGAGATTTACAGGTTATCTTTTGTAAAACACTTTAATTTTCCAACTTAGAGTCAGGGCATTCCTTGCTTTTACCATAAGATTAGTGTTGCAAATTCACAGTTTCTGAGGCATGTGTCGGCCCGTGGTTTGCTAGCTGGCAGATTTGTTTGGAGTAAAAAAATTAACATAATCTGTAAAGGTAAAGTTGATTATCTTAATTTTGAGCAAGTACATTACTGAACTGATTCTCCAGAGGAAACCATGCTATGAAGAAAGCATTTTGAAAACAGATATTTGGAAATGTTTCATGGCTATATAGTACTATTGTTGAAAAGGATGTTTTGGCTATAAA
The DNA here is from genome assembly GCA_935064755.1 of Tragelaphus eurycerus. Lineage (NCBI taxonomy): Eukaryota > Metazoa > Chordata > Mammalia > Artiodactyla > Bovidae > Tragelaphus > Tragelaphus eurycerus. Next base: position 47,565,081 of record CAKXYN010000009.1, read on the forward strand.
AATTCATATCTGCATGTTAAAAAATGAAAAAAAATTTTAACCTGTTCAAAAATACTTCAGAGGAAGTATTTCAGTATTTAGCCTGTTCGTTAAAAATGTTAAAAAGTCGATGTCTTCTGATTAGATTGCAAGAAAATTCTGTTAAATGAGGAGAAAAGAAACTTAGTGCAATTTCAAGAAAAACTTGGTTTGAAATTGCACTAAGTTTCTTAAAGGATTGAATAATGAGCATCCGGACCCAGTAAGTACCAACAGACGCTCAGATCTTCTGCTTAGCTCTCTCATATTGGACAGTCACTTTTTAAAACCCATCATAGCCAGTAAAATCACATCTCTAAACTTTTGTTGTTTTGCGAAGTATGAAGCTGACTTGCAAAAATAATGAAGTATATTAATCACCTCTCTTTCATTAAAGATATATTTGAAGTACCTTTCATCATCAATCCCTATTCTATAGGACACGAGTGACAATGCTTAATTCAGTTTGTAGAACTCTGTCAATTATATACAAAATAGATAACTAATGAGAACCTACTGTACAGCTCAGGGAACTTTACTCAATGCTCTGTGGTGACCTAGATGGAAAGAAACAAACAGAGAAATCTCAAACAGAGAGGATATATATGTATGTATGACTATTCACTTTGCTATACAGAAGAAACTCGGAGAAGGCAACGGCACCCCACTCCAGTACTCTTGCCTAGAAAATCCCATGGACGGAGGAGCCTGATGGGCTGCAGTCCATGGGGTCGCTAAGAGTCGGACACGACTGAGCGACTTCACTCTCACTTTTCACTTTCATGCTTTGGAGAAGGAAATGGCAACCCACTCCAGTGTTCTTGCCTGGAGAATCCCAGGGACGGAGGAGCCTGGTGGGCTGCCGTCTATGGGGTCGCACAGAGTCCGACACAACTGAAGCAACTTAGCAGCAGCAGCAGACAGAAGAAACTAACACAACACTGCAAAGTAACTCTACTCCAATTAAAACTTTAAAGAAAGCAAACTCTGTCAAGCATGTGACTGCCTGTGACCCTAGCATTAGTCACAAGTTGCTGACAGGATCATAAGCAAAAACAAAGTTTCTGAGTGGTTTGAAGAATTTGAATGATAGATGGCTTTCGAACAAGGCACAAAAAGTTGTCCTTTAAAAAAAAAAAAAAGGCCATCTACTGGCTTATCTGTGCCAAATTAAAATGTGAATAAGGCCTGCACTAGAAGAGAAGCTGGTTAAGAAGAAATACCTTGTAATATCTCCTTCACTCATTCAGCATTTTATTGGTTCTGTACCATGTGGCGGACACCCTGTACACACACCCAAGACAAGGCCCTGCCCTCAAAGAACTGGAGCACAGATGCCCTTGATGACCAAACATGAAGGTCAAGTCCAAACACTGGCTAAAAGTCTTGCCTCCTCTTCTTTTCCCACTTTCTCAGTTGAGGTTCTTTCACAAAATGACTTAACACCATCTCTCCTCCAAATTCTTGCCATTGTGTTCTTGGTTTCCCTGCTGAGAATTAGAGAAAGGTCTGTCATTCTACAATCTTGAAACTTTGCGCTAGTTAATTAAAAATCTCCAAACAGTTCAGTTAATCCCATCTGCTTTCAGCCTGAATCTTCTCACAATGTAGAGATTTGTGTTTCTGGCTTTTTTGTCATTCTTCTCATAGCTTCTTATTAAAATCTCTTCTTAAAGCCATTAACAGCTTCCTCTTATCTTCCTCTGGTAGGAAAATAGAGGGACATGTTGTTAAATTGACATGAAGGGACATGATAATAAACAACCATTATTTATGAGCACCGATTCCCTTCTTGGTAGAGGGCTGAACACTCTACAAGCATTTAATTTAATCTTTTCATTCCAACTGTTGAACCTCACTGGGGAAAATTCAGGCTCAGAGAGCTATTTAACTGCCCCAGAGTAACACAGAGTCAGAGCCCATTTTTTTTTTAGAGTCTTTGTTAAATTTGTTACAATATTGCTTCTGTTTTCTGTTTTTTGACCACCAGGCATGTGGCATCTTAGCTCCCCAACCAGGGGTCAAACCTGAACCCCCTGCATTGGAAGGCAAATTTTTAACCACTGGACCACCAAGGAAGTCCTACAACCCATGTTTAGGCAATGACAAAGTCCATAGTCTAACCATTAGGTTCCCTGTCTTTCCTCTTTAACTGTGTACCAACCCTGAAACAATCCCACACTTAACACTTTAAACTAGTTACATCAACCGACAAGTATCCTGCATTTAGTGATAAGATGCTCTCAGACTCTTCCACCATCCAACCAGTGGGTCATAGTTTTGCAATTCAGATGTGGGGGAAAACAAGCTTCAGTTTTACAAACACTGTCCTTGACATTCTTGTTAGTATCCAAGGGGCTGAGGCCCCATCCATCCTTCTTTTCCACTTGCGGTTATGCCCTTGGCTAGGGCCACATCAAGGAGAAGGCAATGGCACCCCACTCCGGTACTTCTGCCTGGAAAATCCCACGGACGGAGGAGCCTGGTAGGCTGCAGTCCATGGGGTCGCTAAGAGTCAAGACATGACTGAGCGACTTCACTTTCTCTTTTCACTTTCATACATTGGAGAAGGAAATGGCAACCCACTCGTGTTCTTGCCTGGAGAATCCCAGGGACGGGGGAGCCTGGTGGGCTGCCGTCTATGGGGTCACACAGAGTCGGACACGACTGAAGTGACTTAGCAGCAGCAGCACGGCCACATCAAACTACCAAGCCTTTGCATGATAATTTGTTGCAGCCTCTAGAGTTACTTCTCCCTTCCACACCTTCCCCATTCATCCTCTGCCTGCTTGTTGATCTCTATTGATCCTCAAGGCCTAGGTCAAGGGTCCTATATCCCCTGAGGCTGTGCTTGAGACCAACTGTGACCAGCTGTCAGCAGCATGATCATCCCTCTCTGGGACCACACGTCTTTGTTCACACACACTGACGACACTTTTGCTGTGCATTGCCTTGCTGGACAGAAACTGAGGCTGTGTCTGTTCAGGGTTTTATCTCAGCACCTACCACAGCATCAGGCCCTGGGGGTGGATAATTAGTGCTATTTGAATAAATGAATGAATGAATAAAAAGAAACTGTGGAACGGGGACAGAAATGGGAGGATCTGGGGAGTCTGACCATCTCGTGGGCTGGAATGGTTTTGCATTCCAGAACTTTGCACAAACACTCAGATGCAATTCAGCCAGCCAGTGTGGGTGGTGTGACTTGGAGCAGGGGATGAAGAGGAGAGAGAGCTCTCCTAAGTATCCACTAGGGTTGGGACCCCCCACAACTTGGCCTGATCCGCCAAGTTCAACCCAAAGCCAGGAATTAAAAAAAAAAAACATCCAAGTCCCCTGTATGTGGCCACAGCACAAAACAACAAGACTGTTTTTAGGATCCAGGACACTGAAAAAATAAAGGGTAAAAGTGAACTGACTACATACTTAAAGGTTACATCTTCCTGGGGTGGAGCATTAGTGTAGACAGGGAGGCAAGGGGAGCTAGCTTCCTGTTGCTGCTATAACAAGTTATCACAAACTCTGAGGCTTAAAACAACACAAATGTATTGCCTCACAGTTCTGGAGCTGAGAAATCGGAAATCAGTTTCTGCAGGCTAAAATCAAAGTTCTGGCAGGTCTGTCTTCCTTCTGGAGGCTCCAGGGGAGAATCTATATCATTGCCTTTTCTGGTGTCTATAGACCATCTACTTAACTTGGCTCATGGTCCCTTCCTCCATCTTCAAAGTGTTTTACTTCTACTCTGCTTCTATCCTTAGGTCATCCTACCTCTCATTCTGACAATCTCTTATAAGGACACTCGTGATATTATTAAGCTCCCCAGGTTGTCCAGGAAGATCTCCCCATCTCAAGATCCTTACTGTAACCACATCTGCAGTTTGACCATGTAGGCAACATTTTTATAGGTTGCCAGGATTAGGACAAGGCCATTATTCTGCCAACCACAGGGGTTATTGCTTAGTCACTAAGTCATGTCTCTTTGCAACCCCATGGTCTGCAAAATATGTCAGGCTTCCCAGTCCTTCACTATCTCCCTTAGTTTGCTCAAATTCACGTCCATTGAGTCAGTGATGCCATCCAACCATCTCATCCTCAATCACCCCTTCTCCTCCTGCCCTCAATCCTTCCCAGCATTAGGGTCTTTTCCAAAGAGTCAGCTCTTCACACCAGGTGGCCAAAGTATTGGAGCTTCAGCGTCAGCATCAGTCCTTACAAATATTCAGGGTTGATTTCCTTTAGGAATGACTGGCTTAATCTCCTTGCTGTCCAAGGAACTCTCAGGAGTCTTATCCAGCACTGCAATTCAAAAGCATCAATTCTTCAGTACTCAGGCTTCTTTATGGTCCAACTCTCACATCTGTGCTTGACTACTGGAAAAACCATAGGTTTGACTATACGGACCTTTGTCAGCAAAGTGATGTCTCTGCTTTTTAATATGCTGTCTAGGTTTGTTATACCTTTTCTTCCAAGGGGCAAGCATCTTTTAAATTCCTGTCTGCAGTCACTGTCCATAAGAGATAAATTCAGGAGTCTGTGTTCCATGTCCCCAAGAAATATTTTTCTTTTGTAAAGGTAAAAACGAAGAACAGTCATATCAACCAAATACAGCGCTTACACTAAAAGAAAGCATGAGGCTTCCCTGGTGGTCTGGTGGCTAAGGCTCCACACTCCCAATTCAGGGGACCTAGGTTTTGATTCCTGGTCAGGGAACTATATCCCACATGCTGCAGCTAAGAGTTGACATGTTACAATTAAGGATCCCACATTCTGCAACAAAAATATATATAAAAGAAAACAAATGAATTAAAATTTATTTTGGCTTACTTTTGAACAAAGCAGAGAAAAATTCACTTAAGGTATAAATAACCAAATTAACTCTGGTTGAATTGCAACTCTTTCACTGACTAGCTCTGTGGCCTTGGGTGACTTATTAACTTTCCCTGATTGATCAAATGCTAATGCTAAGTTATTGATATTTCTCCCGGCAATCTTGATTCCAACTTGTGTTTCTTCCAGTCCAGCATTTCTCATGATGTACTCTGCATATAAGTTAAATAAACATGGTGACAATATGCAGCCTTGACGTACTCCTTTTCCTATTTGGAACCAGTCTGTTGTTCCATGACCAGTTCTAACTGTTGCTTCCTGACCTGCATACAGATTTCTTAAGAGGCAGATCAGGTGGTCTGGTATTCCCATCTCTTTCAGAATTTTCCATAGTTTATTGTGATCCACACAGTCAAAGGCTTTGGCATAGTCAATAAAGCAGAAATAGATGTTTTTCTGGAACTCTCTTGCTTTTTCCATGATCCAGCGGATGTTGGCAATTTGATCTCTGGTTCCTCTGCCTTTTCTAAAACCAGCCTTAACATCAGGAAGATCACGGTTCACATATTGCTGAAGCCTGGCTTGGAGAATTTTGAGCATTACTTTACTAGCGTGTGAGATGAGTGCAATTGTTCGGTAGTTTGAGCACTCCTTGGCATTGCCTTTCTTTGGGATTGGGATGAAAACTGACCTTTTCCAATCTTGTGGCCACTGCTGAGTTTTCCAAATTTGCTGGCATATTGAGTGTAGCACTTTCACAGCATCATCATTCAGGACTTGGAATAGCTCCACTGGAATTCCATCACCTCCACTAGCTTTGTTTGTAGTTTCTAAATAGATGGGGAAACAGTGGAAACAGTGTCAGACTTTGTTTTTCTGGGCTCCAAAATCACTGCAGATGGTGACTGCAGCCATGAAATTAAAAGACGCTTACTCCTTGGAAGGAAAGTTATGACCAACCTAGATAGCATATTGAAAAGCAGAGACATTACTTTGCCAACAAAGGTTCGCCTAGTCAAGGCTATGGTCTTTCCTGTGGTCATGTATGGATGTGAGAGCTGGACTGTGAAGAAGGCTGAGCACCGAAGAATTGATGCTTTTGAACTGTGGTGTTGGAGAAGACTCTTGAGAGTCCCTTGGACTGCAAGAAGATCCAACCAGTCCATTCTGAAGGAGATCAATCCTGGAATTTCTTTAGAAGGAATGATGCTAAAGCTGAAACTCCAGTATTTTGGCCACCTCATGCGAAGAGCTGACTCATTGGAGAAGACTCTGATGCTGGGAGGGATTGAGGGCAGGAGGAGAAGGGGACGACAGAGGATGAGATGGCTGGATGGCATCACTGACTCGATGGATGCGAGTCTGAGTGACCTCCGGGAGCTGGTGATGGACAGGGAGGCCTGGCGTGCTGCGGTTCATGGGGTCGCAAAGAGTCGGACACGACTGAGCGACTGATCTGATCTGAATGCTAAGTTGCTTCAGTCGTGTCCGACTCTGTGTGACCCCGTCCCTGGGATTCTCCAGGCAAGAACACTGGAGTGGGTTGCCGTTTCCTTCTCCAATGCATGAAAGAGGAAAGTGAAAGTGAAGTCGCTCAGTCATGTCCGACTCTTAGCAACCCCATGGACTGCAGCCCACCAGGCTCCTCTGTCCATGGATTTTCCAAGCAAGATTACTGGAGTGGGGTGCCATTGCCTTCTCCGATTGATCAAAACAAGGATGCAAATAATTATTCACATACTCAACTCCCCATCTACGCTATGATCTCTTGATCTCTTAATGACAAGGGTAAATTTTTAATAAATCATACAAAGCATAAAAAATTAATTCCATGTCTTCAACTGTAATATATCATAATTCCACTGATTAAAAAATATAGAAATGCATATCCATTTGACTCAAAACCCAGAAGATGCACACAGAAATATAAAAGGCTGACTGTACCACTGGGATAGAACTAGAACAAATAGATTCAGTGACCTTGAACGTAGACAAGGAGGAGTCTCACGAACATTTTCTAATATTTTTAATAGACATCTGCATTTTGAAATTATTTTCCAACTTTATTGAGATATAATTGGCATATAAAATTGTATAAGTTTAAGGTCTTGTAGGTCATCATAGTACCATTCAACTTCAGCTTCTTGGGATTAGGGATTGGGGCATAGACTTGGATTACTGTGATATTGAATGGTTTGCCTTGGAAACGACCAGAGATCATTCTGTGGTTTTTGAGACTGCATCCAAGTACAGCATTTTGGACTCTTTTGTTGACTATGAGGGCTACTCCATTTCTTCTAAGGGATTCTTGCCCAAAGTAGTAGATATAATGGTCATCTGAATTAAATTCACCCATTCTGGTCCATTTTAGTTCATTGATTCCTAAAATGTTGATGTTCTCTCTTGCCATCTTGATTCATGGACCTAACATTCCAGATTCCAATGCAATATTGCTTTTTACAGCATCGGACTTTACTTCTATCACCAGTCACACCCATACCTGGGCATTGTTTTCACTTTGGCTCCATCCCTTCATTCTTTCTGGAATTATTCCTCCACTCTTCTCCAGTAGCATATCAGGCACCTACCAACCTGGGGAGTTTATCTTTCAGTGTCTTATCTTTTTGTATTTTCATACTGTTCATGGGGTTCTCAAAGCAAGAATGCTGAAGTGGTTTTGCCCTTCCCTTCTCCAGTGGACCACATTTTATCAGAACTCTCCACCATGACCCATCTGTCTTGGGTGGCCCTACACAGCATGGTTCATAGCTTCATTGAGTTAGACAAGGCTGTGGTCCATGTGATCAGTTTGGTTAGTTTTCTGTGATGGTGGTTTTCATTCTGTCTTCCCTCTGATGGAGAAGGATAAGAGGCTTGTGGAAGCTTCCTGATGGGAGAGACTGATAATGGGGGATCTGGGTCTTGTTCTGGTGGGTGTGGCCATGCTCAGTAAATCTTTAATTTAATTTTCTGTTGATGGGCAAGGCTGTGTTCACTCCCTGTTGTTTGGCCTGAGACCAAACTGTGGTAAGGGTAATGAAGATAATGGTGACTTTATTCAAAAAGACTTATGCCCTCACTGTTGTATTTAGTGCTCTTGACCCCATGGCAAGCCTCTCTCAACCTACGCCTCTGCTGGAGACTACTGGACACTCACAGGCAAGTTTGGGTCAGTCTCTTGTCAGGATACTGCTCCTTTATCCTGGGTCCTGGTGTGCACAAGTTTTTTTCACTTTTGCCCTCCAAGAGTCTGTTTCCCCAGTCCTGTGGAAGTTCTGTAATCAAATCTCATTGGCCTCCAAAGTCAAATTCCATGTGGGTTCTCAGTCCCTTTGCTGGATTCCCAGGTTGGAAAATCTGTTGTAGGTGCTAGAACTTTCTTAACAGTGCCAGAATTTCTTTGGTATAATTATTCTAAAGTTTGTGGGTCATCTTCTCAGTGAGTGGTTCTATGGTGGGGCTAATGATGACCTCCTCTGAAAGGGCTTATGCCACATGCCATATGACCCAGGTCTGCTGCAACCAGAGCCCCTATCCCCACGGCAGGCCACTGTTTACCTGTCCCTCTGCAGGAGACTCAAACACTCAAAGGCAGGTCTGGCTCAGGCTCTGTGAAGTCTCTGCATCTTAGTGTGCACAAGGTTTTGGTTTTTTTTGAGCCCTTTGAGTATCTCTGGAAGATATGGAGTTTGATTCTAAATGATTTTGTCCCTCCTACCATCTACTTGGAGTTTCTCCTTTGCCCTTGGATGTGGGTATCTTTATTTGGTAGGATCCAACATTCTCCTGTTGATGGTTGTTGAGCAGCAAGCTGCAATTTTGGAGTTCTCGCAGGAGAAGATAAGTGCATATCCTTCCACTCCATCATCTTGTGCTTTGTCTTAGGGGACTGGAATATAAAAGTAGGGAAGTCAAGATATACCTGGAATAACAGACAAGTTTGGCCTTGGAGTACAAAATGAAGCAGGGCAAAGGCTAACAGTTTTGCCAGAGAATGCACTGGTCATAGCAAACAGCCTCTTCCAACAACACAAGAGATGACTCTACACATGGACATCACCAGATGGTCAATACCAAAATCAAATTGATTATGTTCTTTGTAGCCAAAGATAGAGAAGCTCTATACAGTCAGAAAAACAAGATAAGGAAATGACTGTGGCTCAGATCATGAACTCCTTATTGCCAAATTCAGACTTAAACTGAAGTAGGAAAACCCACTAGACCACTCAGGTATGACCTAAATCAAATCCCTTACAATTATACAGCAGAAGTGACAAATAGATTCAAGGGACTAGATCTGATAGACAGAGTGCCTGAAGAACTATACACAGAGGTTCATGACATTGTACAGGAGGCAGTGATCAAGACCATCCCCAAGAAAAAGAAATGCAAAAAGGCAAAATGGTTGTCTGAGGAGGCCTTACAAATAGCTTAGAAGAGAAGTGAAAGGCAAAGGAGAAAAGGAAAGATATACCCATTTGAATGCAGAGTTCCAAAGAAAAGCAAGGAGAGATAAGAAAGCCTTCTTCAGTGATCAATGCAAAGAAACAGAAGAAAACAATAGAATGGGAAAGACTAGATATTTCTTCAACAAAATTAGGGCTACCAAGGGTTCATGCAAAGATGGGCACAATGAAGGACAGAAACAGTGTGGACCTATCCAAAGCAGAAGATATTAAGAAGGGGTGGTAAGAGTGCACAGAAGAACTATACAAAAAAGATCTTAATGACCCAGATAACCACGATGGTGTGATCATTCACTAGACCCAGACATCCTGGAATGTGAAGTCAAGTGGGCCTTAGGAAGGAGCACTACAACAAAGCTAGTGGAGGTGATGGAATTCCAGTTGAGCTATTCCAAATCCTGAAAGATGATGCTGTGAAAGTGCTGCACCCAGTATGCCTGCAAATTTGGAAAACTCAGCAGTGGCCACAGGACTGCAAAAGGTCGGTTTTCATTCCAATCCCAAAGAAAGGCAATGCCAAAGAATGTTCAAACTACCACACAATTGCACCCATCTCACACACTAACAAAGTAATACTCAAAATTCTCCAAGTGAGGCTTCTACAATACATGAACCGTGAATTTCCAGATGTTCAAGCTGGATTTAGAAAAAGCAGAGGAACCAGAGATCAAATTGCCAACATCTGCTGGATCATTGAAAAAGCAAGAGAGCTTCAGGAAAAAAAAAAATCTACTTCTGCTTTACTGACTACAACAAAGCCTTTGACTGTGTGGATCACAACAAACTGTGGAAAATTCTTCAAAAGATGGGAATACCAGACCACCTTACCTGACTCTCAAGAAATCTGTATGCAGGTCAAGTAGCAAGAGGTAAAACTTTACGTGGAACAACAGACTGGTTCCAAATTGGGAGAGCAGTACACCAAGGCTGTATATTGTCACCTTGTTTATTTAACTTATATGCAGAGTACATCATGTGAAATGCCAGGCTGGGTGAAGCATAAGCTGGAATCAAGATTGCTGGGAGAAATATCAATCACCTCAGATATGCAGATGACACCACCCTTATGGCAGAAAGTGAAGAGGAACTAAAGAGCCTCTTGATGGAAGTGAAAGGGAAAAGTGAAAAAGCTGGGTTAAAACTCATTATTCAGAAAATGAAGATCATGGCATCCAGTCCTATCACTTCATGGCAAATATATGGAGAAACAATGGAAACAGTGTCAGACTTTATTTTTCTGGGCTCCAAAATCACTGCAGATGGTGACTGCAGCCATGAAATTAAAAGACGCTTACTCCTTGGAAGGAAAGCTATGACCAACCTAGACAGCATATTCAAAAGCAGAGACATTACTTTGCCAACAAACATCCATGTAGTGAAAGCTATGGTTTTTCCAGTGGTCATGTATGGATGTGAGAGTCAGACCATAAAGAAAGCTGAGCACTGAGGAATTGATGCTTTTGAACTGTGGTGTTGGAGAAGACTCTTCAGAGTCCCTTGGACTGCAAGGAGATCAGCCCTGGGATTTATTTGGAAGGAATGATGTTAAAGCTGAAACTCCAGTACTTTGGCCACCTCATGCAAAGAGTTGACTCATTGGAAAAGACTCTGATGCTGGGAGGGATTGGGGGCAGGAGGAAAAGGGGACGACAGAGGATGAGATGGCTGGATGGCATCACTGACTCAATGGACGTGAGTCTGAGTGAACTCCGGGAGTTGGTGATGGACAGGGAGGCCTGGTGTGCTGTGATTCATGGGGTCGCAAAGAGTTGGACACGACTGAGAGACTGAACTGACTAATAAATAAACCCAATGATTATTATTCTTTGATGAGACAGGATGAATAAAAACTCAAAGACTGTCAAACTCTAGGCATTCACAAAATGGCATTTCCATAGAAAGAGAAGGGAGAGTATGGGTGATGAGGGTGGAAGTCGGCATCCATTTCCCATCCCCACGTTACTCTAACCCAGCCTAGACTGAACCTTAGAATCGGTGGGAGGATGTTGAAAAAAATAACAGTACCAGAGACCTTCTCCAGACCAATTAAGTCAGAATCTCTGGGCATGAGGCCGGGGCCTTCCAATTTTCTTTTTAAAGCCTAACTTGAACCACCCTAATGTCCATCCAAGATGAGAACAGTGAACCGGGTTACTTTGTATTCCAGCCTCCCAGGGAGTGAAGTTCTGGAAGTGAATTCTCAGTCCCTGTGGCCACCCCTCCATGGTGTCTATGGCTTGGTCTGACCCACCCCCATTCTGCACCTGTCTTCTTTCCTATCAGATATTCATCAAATGCCCAGAGGATATACCAGTACTTGAGAAACAGTCCTGACCACGGTTCCTGACCACGGACTCCAGAGAGAATGGAGTTATTTAGGTGTGTAGTTCCCCAGGGATCAGTCACCTGGAAACTGGCCTCTCCTGGCAGCAATGATCCTTGGAGACCAGCTCCAACTTCTGCCTGACCAGGCCTTGCACAAGGAGGCTCCTTCCCCCTGTCAAGTTCTCTCTTCATCCTGCTACCCCCACTGGCCATTTCCCAGCCCTGACCCCATCAAGTGGTCACCTTGCATGACCCATACACTTCCTGTAGCTGTCCTGAACTCTGCCTTTGACCAAAAGACTCAATTTCAGATCAGCTCTCCTGACTCAGTTTCTCTGGCCTCCTGGACTTGGGTTAAACTCCCAAAGTGGAGACCCCAACTGGAAATTTTGTCACAGCTTTCCCTAAACCCTGGGGGTTTCTGTTCCTGATTTTCTCCAAACCCTCTCATTCCCCCTGCTGTCCAAACCTTACTCATGAAAATCATTTTTCTCAATTGCCTCATCCAAGGTTTCCGTGGGGAACCAAATCTGTTCCCCATAACTGTGTGGTAAGCTTTAAACAAATATTCACAGTGGCATTACAATAATGTCCACCAGATATAGCTCCAAGGGGATGGGTGGAAACAGAGTCGATGAGAATGTGGTTTCCAACATCAGTCTTTTAAGTGCATAAGTATCTTGGTGAGTGGTTAAAAGAACCTTAGCTGTTTATTTTACTTCTCCCTCAAGTCAAGTTGAAGACTTCTTGCCTATAAACCATGAAGATGCAAATTACTGTGGCCATTTTGTGGGCTTTGTTATTATAAAAACCACTTGTTTTCATGACGGTTCATCATGATGCTATTTTGAAATTTTAGGTGAAATTTTTGATAAACTCCCAGCATTCCTTTTTATGCAAATGGAATTCCGCCAAGTTTGGGAATATCAATCCTTTTTCCTTTCTCTCCAAATCTCACTCTCCTCTGTCAAAGAAGCACTGGCTCCAAATAGCTCCTTTCACCTAAGAGCCAAGATGATGGTGATGGGATGTCGTCTAGTTCTTAGGGTGCGGCCCTGCCTGCCAGGAAGGCTACCTTGGCTGAGGGTGGGTTTGGGTGGGGCAGGAGGCCGGTGGACATCGCCCTCAGGAGGTGTGTCCTTCAGCAGAAATCAATGTCGTCAGGGGTGAATAGAGCAGAAGATGTCAGCTTCCTCTTCCAGTCCCCACAGCTGTGAGAGTTTCAGTATGAAAGGTCTGTCTCCCACTGCCCCATCCCATGTCCCTACACTGCAGAAGACTCTACCGGCTGAGGTCTCCTAACTCATCAAATCTCGGTTCCTTCTTCCCTTGGTGTCACTGGGCATCACCCAAATCCCTCGCTATCCTAAAATGGTTCGCAACAGAATTGCATGTTCATGAAGTTGGACTCTGTACCCATTCACATGGCTTGACATCTGCTTATTTCACTTTTTCACAGTTCCTCTACCAGGAGAGAGATGAGGGAAATCAAAGGAAGGGGGAGGGGAGGGCAAGCTTTAACTTTGGCTTATTTGGATGGTTCAAATAAGACAGCAAAACAGTCCTCTCCACCTCCGGTGCCCTGTACTTATTCAGTCTGTTTTGTCAGGAATACCACACACTACAGACAGATCCTTGGGAGTTCGTCAGATTTTCTCTGAGTCTACTTCAACAGCAATAAAACAACAAAGGCAGCAATCCGTAATGCAGTGGGTTCACATCTGAAAGAAGACTGGATTCACCTGGGGAGTTCTGAAAAAAATGCCAATATCCTGGCCCCATTCCGGACCTATCAAGTAGGAATCTATGGGAGACAGGTGAGGCCAGGCAGTATTTTTTACAAGCTCCCAGGTGAGTCTAAAGAACTGCTCTAGTCAGTGCAGAGCACTGGTTCTCAAACTTAGCACACATTGGTATCTTATGGACAGCCTGTGAGGCCCAGTAAGTTGCACTTTTGACAAGTTTCCAGGTGATGCTGATGTTGCTGATCCTTTCTCTAGGACCAGCTTTGAGAGTCCTTGGTCAAGAGATGTGAGATAAAATTCTAGGTGTGCTAATTCTCCATAACATTTCCAGACAAACATTTTCAGGAAAGGGCCATATGATAAATATTTATAGACTAAGTGGTGTGCCAAATGACCCCAACTTTAGTCTTTTGTTGTTGTTAGGAATCTAGTTCTCTTTTTATTAAGTTAAACAAAGCAATGTGCAAAAATATAAAATAATATGGCTCTTCTCACTATGGGTTTTTTTTTTTATTGAGGGGGGAAACAATTATTTTCACAATAAATACTATATAAATACTTAAATATAAAATAAATAAATATTTCTAGCTTTGTCATCCACACAGTCTCTGTTGCAACTGCTCAACTCCCCCATTGTAGCATGAAAACAGCCATAAATAACGTGCAGACAAATGGCATGGCTGTGTTCCAATAAAGCTTTATTTAGAGGGCCTGGAGGATTTGATGTATCAATCATAATTTGCTGAATCCTGTTGCCCAGTTTTACTACCAGTGTTATCTAAGGGAGAATTTCTTTTTATTTATCTAGCTTGGTGTTCTTTAGGCTCTCTGAATCTGAGGATTGATAACTTTCAGTTCAGTTCAGTTCAGTCACTCAAAGAGTCATGTTCGACTCTTTGCAACTCCATGGACCGCAGCATGCCAGGCCTCCCTGTCAACTGCCACCTCCTGGAACTTGCTCAAATTCATGCCCATTGAGTTGGTGATGCCATCCCCATCTCATCCTCTGTCATCCCCTTCTCCTCTTACCTTCAATCTTTCCTGGCATCAAGATCTTTTCCAATGAGTCAGCTCTTTGCATCAGGTGGGAAAGTATTGGAGCTTCAGTTTCAACATCAGTTCTTCCAATGAATATTCAGGACTTATTTCCTTTAGGATGGACTGGTTGGATCTCCTTGCAGTCCAATGGACTCTCAAGAGTCTTCTCCAATATCACAGTTCAAAAGCATCAGTTCTTTGGTGCTCAGCTTTCTTTATGGTCCAGCTCTCACATCCATACATGACCACAGGAAAAACCATAGCTTTCACTAGATGGATGTTTGTTGGCAAAGTAATGTCTCTGCTTTTTAATATTCTGTCTAGGTTGGTTATGGCTTATCTTCCAAGGAGCAAGCATCTTTTAATTTCATGGCTGCAGTCACCATCTGCAGTGATTTTGGAGCCCAAGGAAATAAAGTCTGTCACTGTTTCCATTGTTTCCCCATCTATTAACTTTCAACAGAACTGTAAAACTCATGGTTATTATCCTTGTAAATATTGCTTCTTCCACATCGTTTCTGTTGTCTGTTCATGAAAATCTGATCTGATAACATATTAGATCTTCTCAGTTTATCCTCCATGTCTCTTAACCACTTTTATACTCTCCACCTCTGTTTCTCTGTGCTGCATTCATATATTTTTTTCATTTCAAATGGTAGTTTTTGTCTCTTTATCAAATCCACCTGATGTGTTTTGATGGTCTCTTATATCTTCTCATATATTCAGTTATCTCATTTATTGCTTTAAGGATTTTTATGTAAACTAATTTCATATTCTGTGTTGATATTTTCAGTATCTGTAATCTTTGCAGGCCTGATGAATTCTTTCGATTTTCATTCATGCTGACTTATTTTTTTCATGAGTCTCATGAACTTTGACACTGAGCTCATATTCCTTAGAACTTTATCTGTGATCATTCTTTGAGGCTTATACGGCATTGCATTTGTTTCTGTCAGGTGCCTCAGCATACTCTCAACTTGGTATTATTTTAATTAAATTGCTGGCTTTAGAGATTCCCACATAGTATGAATTTTGGCTTACTGTTAGAAATTCTCAGGCTTCCCTGGTGGCTCAATGGTAAAGAATCTGCCTGCCAAGCAGGATATATAGATTCAGTCCCTGGGTTAGGAAGATCCCCTGGAGGAGGAAATGGCAACCCACTCCAGTATCCTTGCCTGGAGAACCCCATGGACAGAGAAGTCTGGCAGGCTACAGTCCATGCTGTTGCAAAGAGTCAGACACAATTCAGCAACTAAACAACAACATTAGAAATTCTTAGGGGACAATTCTTTCCAGATCCATTCAGAGCCAAGGTGGAGACAGAACATTCCCTCCTGTGCCCCTCTTTTATTCTGCAATTCAGTTTTTAGGGGTTGCCCTTTGGTGGTCTGGGCTTTATGTGAGAGTGTCCCAGTCATCACCCTGCCTGTCCCTGGTGTCTGCATGACCCCTTATAATCTGAACTTGATGCTGGGACAGATTGAAGGCAGGAGGGGAAGGGTGTGACAGAGGATGAGATGGTTGGATGGCCTCACCGAGTCAATGGACATGAATTTGAGCAAGCTCCAGGAGCTAGTGAAGGACAGAGAAGTCTGTCATGCTGCAACAGTCCATGGTCCCTAAAAAGTTGGACATGGACACGATTGAGTGACTGAACATCAACAAGGCCACCAACATGGACCCCACAGGCAACTGCTGCCTCCACTTTGATTCTCCTTCGGGGACTCATGCTCTCTCAAGGCTTCTGCTCTCCCAGGAATCCCTTGTTCCGATGCATGTTCAGCTGTGCTTCACAAACATTATTTTAATTAATATCATTTCCAGCAATGTAAGTAGTCTACTTAGGAGAGCTGTCACCATATTGTCAGGGACACTGATAGGCAACTACTTCCAATTTCCACTTTCTCATCTCTCAGTGGAGAAGCCAACAGAACTGGGACTCAATTAATTTTTATAATGAATGGATCAGTGATTTTTATATTATTCTCAGCAGTCTTAGTGTTATAGTATCATTACGCTACTGTGCAGTTTGAGGACAGGTTAATGAAATATTCCTCAGATTAGACCAGGTTGGTTACTCACATGGATCTGTTTCCTAGGACCTTTTTAAAAAGGAGCTGTATGGGATTCATGAACCTATTTGTTCTTTGAAGTTTTGAGTTTCCCTGTGTGACTCAGAAGACCTACAGCAAGTTGAAATGTGTTATTCTGCTGAGGCATCGATATAAACCAGCTATGAATTGAGGCTCATATTGGAAACAAATCATTTGGCTTTGTGGATGTGCTCAGCTCACAACCAGTATCCTCATCCCAGGGCAGTATGTTGATCTCCTCTCCTTGCCTTACACTATAAAGTAAGTTTTTGAAATTATAGAAAAGCAGAAAGTCACTTTCTTGGTGTAAAAAGTGGTCAACAAGTAAAAGCTAGACATTTTTTTAAAAGTCAAAAAGGAATTTAGATTGTGGTGCACACGGACATGCAGGAAATGCAACTCCCAGTGGACCTGTGGTTCAGGAAGATGCCAGGAGCCTGAAAAAATTTTCCACATTCTTGAAATGAGGAATTCTGGAAGAATCAAGAGTGTCATCCCATTAGGATTTCAAGTGCCTACTACAGATTAATAAATAGCTTTGTGAAAAATAAAGTTAGGCAGAAACACTAAATTAAAAAGAGTCTAAATTAAAGAGTCTGCAAACTTTGTCAGTTTCTTACAATACTCTTACCATATGATCTGGCAGTCAAGATCCATAGTATTTATCCAAAGCAGTTGAAAAAACATATCTATGCAAAAACTCTGCACAAGGATGTTTACAACAGTTCTAATTGCCAAAACTTGGAAACAACCAAGATGTCCTTCCATAGGTGAATAGATAAACAAACAGGCATATCCAGGCAGTGGAATATTACTTAGCAATAAAAACAAACGAGCTGTCAAGCCATGAAAAGACAGAGAAATCTTAAATGTATATTATTAAATGAAAGAGACTAATCTGAAAGAGACTAATCATAACACCATATGATTCCAACTCTATGATATGGTGGAAAAGGAAAAACTGTGGAGACAGTAAAAAGGGATACCAGAGATTGGCGGGGGGTAGTATAAAGAGACATTACTTTGCCAACAAAGATCCATCTAGTCAAGGCTATGGTTTTTCCTGCGGTCATGTATGGATGTGAGAGCTGGACTGTGAAGAAGACTGAGTGCCGAAGAATTGATGCTTTTGAACTGTGGTGTTGGAGAAGACTCTTGAGAGTCCCCTGGACTGCAAGGAGATCCAACCAGTCCATTCTGAAGGAGATCAGCCCTGGGATTTCTTTGGAAGTAATGATGCTAAAGCTGAAACTCCAGTACTTTGGCCACCTCATGCAAAGGGTTGACTCATTGGAAAAGTCTCTGATGCTGGGAGGGATTGGGGGCAGGAGGAGAAGGGGACGACAGAGGATGAGATGGCTGGGTGGCATCACTGACTCGATGGACCTGAGTCTGAGTGAACTCCGGGAGCTGGTGAAAGACAGGGAGGCCTGGTGTGCTGGGGTCGTGAAGAGTCAGACACAACTGAGCGACTGAACTGAACTGAACTGAGTATAAACAAGCAAAGCACAGAGAACTTTTAGCACAGTGAAACTATTCTGTATATAATGGGCAATAATACTGTTTTGGTGGATATGTGTCATGAATTCGTTGAAGCCAATAGAATATACTAATACAACACCAAAACCAAAACTTATGTAAACTACGGACTTTCAGTGATGATACGTCAGTGTCCGCTCTTTGATGGTAATAAATGCAGAAATCTGGTGGGGGATGTTGGTCATTGGAGAGGCTATGCCTGTGTGGGGACAGGAGTTTAAAGCAACTCTTTTAACCTTCTGCTCCATTTTTCATTGACCCTAAAGCTGTTCAAAAAATAAAGTTTATGCTTTTGAACTGTGGTGATGGAGAAGGCTCTTCCACTCCAGAATTCTTGGGCTTCCCTTGTGGCTCAGCTGGTAAAGAATCCGCCTGCAATGTGGGAGACCTGGGTTTGATCCCTGGGTTGGGAAGATCTCCTGGAGAAGGGAAAGGCTACCCACTCCAATATTCTGGCCTGGAGAATTCCACGGACTATGTCCATGGGGACGCAAAGAGTAGGACACGACTGAGCGACTTTCAGTTTCACTTGAGAGTCCCTTGGACAGCAAGGAGATCCAACCAGTCCATCCTAAAGGAAATCAGTCCTAAATATTCATTGGAAGGACTGATGCTGAAGCTGAAACTCCAATACTTTGGCCACCTGATGTGTAAGAGTTGACTCATTGGAAAATACCCTAATGCTGGGAAAGACTAAATGCAGGAGGAGAAGGGGATGACAGAGGATGAGATGGTTGGGTGGCATCACCAACTCGATGCACATGAGTTTGGGTAAGCTCCAGGAGTTGGTGATGGACAGGGAAGCCTGGTGTGCTATAGTCCATGGGTTGCAAAGAGCTGCACATGACTGACAGTCTGAACTGAACTGAACTAAAAAAGAAAAAAAGAACCTGCAAAAGCCATGAATTTGTACCCCAGCTGCTTCTTCAGAGTAGCTGTTACTGCCTGGCAAAAATTGCCCATCGAAATCACCTATGGGGTCTAGGCCAAAGTGACTGCACCTCCCTGGGTGTGTCTGCCTGGCTGAGAGAGTGAGTGGTGTGGGCCCTGCAACGCTGGCCAGAGCAACTGCATCTTGGGGTTTAGAGCTTCTGCCAGGGGCCTGGGACATGCCCTGTGCAGAGGGGTGAGAGAGAACCAGAAAGGGATTTAGGCTCTCTGGCATTTCCTGCCTTCCCAAATGTCCCAGGGGCGGTTTTCCGGGAAGGTTGGTGTGCTGGGCAAAACCCCACACCTCTGGGAGCATCACAGTGAGGTGAGAGAGGCTAGAAGGACAGTCAAAAGGTTCCACACCTCTGGCAGCTCTTGGTTCCTAGTAGAAAGCAGGACGTGCTCCTGGAGACACACCAGCACACACACGGGCACATGCACAGACTTCGCGGATTGACAGGCTTATGCAGATCCACATCCATGGCACACACCTGCACGGGAGTCCACAGTCACCATAGAGACACACAGATCATCCAGGCTGCATGCCATTCTGGAAACCAAGCAGTGGCTCTTGCAGAACGTCCTCTCTCTATCGCCTGGGGAGTGAATTGTGCTAACACATGTCCCCTGGGAATGCAGCAGCCTTCCAGAACAGTCAGCTCTCCTTCCTCCCGTCTCTCAGCTGTGTGAGCTGGGCCAACACCTGCAACTCCCGCGAGGTTTACGGCGGATGCACACGTGTGTTCCCCTCGGTCTGTCTGGTGAGGGGGCAGTGCGGGGCCAGGGACCTTCCGCCTCTTGCAACTTCAACGCCCAAGGCAGGGCTGTAATTCAGGGTTGTCAGTGGATGACACTTAAGTCCGCCCACGTGACATTGGAGGTATTCCTTGATGGCAAGAACATGCTGCCTGCAGCTGCCTGAGAGAATCAATAGCAGGAGACCCAAAGGGACGGAATCACATGGGGTCAGAGGAACATTTGTTTCTCTCCCTTGGGCCCAGCAGCAATGCCTTCTTGACTTGGAGCCTGACTCGGAGTTGCATAAGCTGCCTGGAGAAACCGGGTGTAGGAAGGTGTTTTCAGTAGTCTGGGACACTTCTGCCTCGAGGCTGCACATGGAAGAGGATCTTCTAAGTAGAAACAGGCCCATATGGTCGTTGGCAGATGGAATCCAACTGGATGTGGAAAAAAGCTCAACAGAGGGCTCAAAACTAACAAAAAAAAATCAAGTGAAACAACACCATTTGAGTGTAACAAAGACTTAGAATGATGTTAGAAACATGTCTGGTACTAATAGATAGTTTGAAAAAGTTAGTTTAAAAATCCTTCTGTTGAGTTGAAAAGCAGGAACGCTTTCAGTACTTCCATTCTTTTAAAACCCTTTACTTTTAAACATAATAGATTTGTTTTCTTCTAAAAATTGTTTTATTGAACTCTTTTGCAACTGTGGTAGACAGAATAATGGTTCAGAAAGATGCTCACATCTTAATCCATGGAACCTGTGCATACGTTTCCTTAATGGCACCAGGGGCTGTATACCTGTGATCAAGTTAAGGATTTTGAGATGAAGATATTATTCTGGATTAGCTGAATGGGTCTAGTGTACTTATAACAGTAGGTTGCAGTTTTACAGAGGGAGATGGGACAGTCAGAGTCTGAAAAGGAGATGTGAGGATGGAAACAAAAGTTGGAGTGATGTCCTTTGAGGGTAGAGGAAGGGGCTACAAGCCTGAGGAATCTAGGTGGACTCTAGACGCTGGAAAAGGTAAGGAAATGTGTTCCCTTCTGCAGCCTCCAGAAGGAATGAAGCCTGGCCTCAATTGTAAGATTTCTCAACTCTAAGATAATAAATTTGTCAGCCACTAAGTCTGTGTTAAGAAATTAACACAAGATGTTGTGATTGGTCAGATCCTGCATGCTAGCTTGAAGGAGAACTGACTTATTGACAAATAAATTACTGCTCCATCTGGACCTTCATACAGTTTCCTTGGCTGTGTTCCTTTGTTTGGGTGAACTTATGGTATGAATTGTTCACATACTTTTCAGTATGCTAAATGAAAAATCAGTGTTAAGAGGTTTAAATCTCTATGTCTTGTTGAGGTTTGACAGAAAACACAAAATTCTGTAGAGCAATTGTCCTTCAACTAAAAAGTAAATAAAATTTTTTTTTTAAGTTTAAATCTATCTATATCTGATTACAGGGATCTTCTATTCATCTTTGTTGGGGATTATCCTCCTGTATTAGTTGTCTAGGACTGCTGAAACAAAGTACCACAGACTGAGGGGCTTGCTGCTGCTGCTGCTAAGTCGCTTCAGTCGTGTCCGACTTTGTGCGACCCCATAGACAGCAGCCCACCAGGCTCCTCTGTCCCTGGGATTCTCCAGGCAAGAATACTGGAGTGGGTTGCCATTTCTTTCTCCAATGCATGAAAGTGAAAAGTGAAAGTGAAGTCACTCAGTCGTGTCCGACTCTTAGTGATCCCATGAACTGGAGCCTACCAGGCTCCTCCGTCCATGGGATTTTCCAGGCAAGAGTACTGGAGTGGGGTGCCATTGCCTTCTCCGACTGAGGGGCTTAAACGACAGCAAAGTATTTTCTCACAAAGCGTGACAAAGCATGGTCCACTGGAGAAGGGAATGGCAAACCGGGGCTTCAGCACTTGAATTTGCTGGAGGGACATAGTTCATCCCGTAACATCTATACTGGGTACATGTGGGACAGGGTCCGTGCCAGTCACGTAGAGTAACATGTGCATACTACTTGAGTGACATGTCCAGACTTCTGTCTATAATTTCATGCTTCGTTCCACTTTTGATACACCTGAATGTACCACACTGTGAGTGTAGTTGGAACTGTATCACTTTGTCACCTTCTGACACACAAGAAAATGTGTTCTAGAGATGATTACATGAAGACAGGGACAGGCCAGCTCTGGAGTGGCAAAAACTATCTCAGAAAAATCTCATGAGGTTGGGAAGTGGGGGAGACACGGGGAAAAAGTGAAATAAATGCAATTAGATCCCTACCTCAAACCATACACACATACACCAGACAGATTATAAACCTACATGTGAAAAATTATTTAAAAATAGGACAATATCTACATGATCTTAAGAGTAGAGAAAATCTTTAAAAAAAAGAATTTATAAATCCCCAAACAATAAAGAAAAAGATATATTCAAATGCTTCAAATTTTACAACTCTGTACAGAAGAACCTATAAACATGTATTGACAAAGATTAAAAATGTACTGGGAGACGTTTAATAGACTAGGAATTAGTAAAACACATAATAAGGAAAACAAAAGTAGGAAAACAAATGAGTTGTTCAAAGAGGACATGTGAATGTTCAACAAATAAAAAACAAATAAACAAAAGGTGCTCAAACACAGAGAAGGCCAATAGAAAGAACAAAGAGAAACCATTTCCTAGCCATTGTATTTGTAAAATTAAGTAATCAGTCTGTGTCAACTGTTAGCAAGTTTATAGGGGAAATGGTAAATTGTTGCTGAAAATGTGAATTGGTAAAGACATTTTGGAGGGAAGTTTGGTGTACTTAGAAAAATGTGCTTGCCCCGTGGCCTAGAAATTATGCTCTGGGATGCGCAATAGACAATCTTCTGAGTAGTTCATAAGCACCTTATATGCAGTGGTGTCTGTTATGCAGTGATCCCCAACTTTTTTGCCAACAGGGGCTGGTTTCATGGGAGACAGTTTTTCCATGGACAAGGGTGAGGTGGTTTCAGGATAATTCAAGAACATGACATTTATTGTGCACTTTATTTCTATTATTATTACATCAGCTCCACCTCAGATGATTAGGCATTAGATCCCAGAGATTGGGGTCCCATTTTATGTTGTAAAATGTAAACAATGTCACAACATTGTTTGAAACAGCAAAAAAAAGGGAAATGATGGAAATATCCCTCAATATAGGAATAAACAAATAGAATGTGGTATTTTCCCACAATGAAATACCATAAAGCAATTAAAAATAATAAAGCTGATATATATCATTATTAAAATATATTAAAAACATAAGGTAGAGTATTAGAAACAAGATGCAGATTGATGGGATATATGAAGATGATGTATGTTTAAAAAACAAAAATGGGAGATATTCCCCTGGTGGTCTAGTGGTTAGGATTTGGAGCTTTTACTGCTAGGCCTGGGTTCAGTCCCTTGTCAGGGAACTGAGATCCCATGGGTCATGGCAAAAAAAAAAAAAAACAAACCCACATACAGTGTGTGTGTTGCAGGGGTGGGGACTGGGGCATTTTAATGGATGAACATCTACCTAGAAAAAATTTTTTAACAGAAGGGAATGATACATGATCATTTCAGTCTCTAGGAAAATGTGGGAAGGAGTGGGTGGGGTTGCTGGTTTAGGGGACACTAGCTAACATTCATCCTTGGATCCCCCCTCCCTGTTCTCTGCCTTCCCTCCTGCCTTCCTTTCTTCATTCTTTTTTTCTCTAAAAGTTGACAAGAAGTAAATATGACAAAGGCACTCCCCTGATCGCTCAGTGGGTAAAGAATCTGCCTGCAAATGTAGGAGGCACAGGAGCCTCAGGTTTGATCCTTGGGTTAGGTTTTATCCTGGGTCAGGAAGATCCCCTGGAGGAGGAAGTGGCAACGAACTCCAGTATTCTTGCCTGAAAAGTCCCATGGACAGAGAAGCCTGGCGGGCCCCAGCCCATGGGATCGCAGAGTCAGACACGACTGAGCATCTAAGCATGCATGCAGACATGACACAAAGTTAACATTCGTTAACTCTAAATTGCAGGAATATGGAAGTTTAAGTTATTCCATTATTTTACGTAATTTTTATTTTTTAACTTTTATTTTTATTGTAGTATAATTTATTAACAATGTTGTATTAGTTTCAGGCGGCAGCAAAGTGATTCAGTTATACATATTCTTGGATCTGTTCTTCTCCAAATTCTTTTCCCAATTAGGTTGCTACATAATATTGAGGAGAGCTCCTTTTACTATAAGATAGATTCTTGTTGGTTATCCATTTTGAATATGGCAGTATGTTTAACTTTGAAATCTCCAAAAGCAAAAACCAAACCAAACAAAAACACCCCTAAATGTTATACAAATGAATGAAATAATAAACTATTAAAACTCTGGTTAAGGGAAGTAAGGCTTCCCTGGTGGCTCAACAGTGAAGAATTAACCCACCAATTTAGGAGACGCATGTTGGGTCCCTGGATCAGGAAGATCCTCTGGAGGAGGGCATGGCAAACCACTCCAGTATTCTTGCCTTGGAGAATCCCATGGACAGAGGAGCCTGGTGGGTTACAGCCCACGGGGATGAAGAGTCGGACACCACCAAAGTGACTGAGCACACAAGGGAAATAAAGGAGACAAAGTGTGATGCTGCATACGCTGTGTTCCGGAGAAGGGAGCGACTCCTCACAGTTGGGAGTTCCCACTGGCTTTTCAGTTGGAAAGTACCATATAGACATCTGAAGCTGAGTCCCTGTTTTACTTACCTTGTGAATGACCTCCAGTCTCTTGAAACACTGTGGTAGGGGAGTCTCCTTCCAGTGCCGGAAACTGGGTGCAGTGTTCCAAAGCAGGTGGTTCCATTTTTCAGTAGCTTAAATGATTAAGGGAAATTCTTATATCTGAAAAGAATTCTATTCCTGTAGACTCTGTTCTTTGGTTTCATTTATTCCCCACCCCCACCCCCAGCCCCACCCCCGGAGCAGCAGAGATTAAATCCAGTGCCCTTTTAATAGGAAACTTTCAAAATGTGAAGACAGCTATCCTGCATTTATAAGTTTTTACATCTAATCATTTAAAGGGCTTTTAACACAAATACAAGCATGCAAGCACCACATGGGGACATCACAGTAAAATACAAATAGGCTGTGAAATTGAACTTTTAAAATTCTCTTTAAGAACATGGAAGAAACTAACTTGAGAACACAGAGATCTTGGTCCATCTTGGGGAATGAATTTTTCTCTGGTCTTACAGGCAAAGGGGTCCCCCTCTCAGGAGGGAGAAGTATGTAATTGATGACCAGTCCTTATCAGACCTGAAAGGGCAAGATGTAAAGGGGAACTGGATGACTGGTTAGGAGTGATACTTCAACAGACCTAAGTGGAAGGTTATTATCTCCTTTTTAATTACATTGTATATTTGATGAGAGTAGCAATGCCTTGCAAACTTTAGTGCCTATGTGAGCTAAGAAAGGGATCTAAATGCTGACTTAAGAAAGTTAATCTTAAAGGCAAAGGCCTCTGAAGACACGTCCCCACTAGATCGATGTTTATTGCTTGGTTTCTTTCTGAAAAGTCTTTGAAAAGTGACCAATGGACAAGACAGCCTGGTGGCATTCAGTTGGAGAGTTTATTGGTTGACATTGTTCAAGTTACCTGAGATGCTGTATGTCATTGTGGGTAAAAGGAAGAGGGGTGGAAAGAATCTGAATCTAAAGTTCCCACTGTTAGTAGTGGAACAAGGCTTCCAATGCAAGTTCTCCCTGGAAAATAACTGTCCCTCATTTTGTTTAATTTTGTTTCAAGCCTCACCATCTCAAAGAGACTATGAAACCACAATAGCAATAACACAAATATTTAATGACTGGTTTCATCCAATCAAAATGGACTATGGTTGCTATGCCCTCTGGGGATATCCTGGTGGAGTACCTGCCCTGTTCTCAGGTCCAATCAGTCAGACCCCGGGAAACCCTTCTGAAGGTGAAACAGAGCAAGTGAAGTTGTCTTTGTCTTTGATAAAGCAGCTTTATGGCACTCCCTGAAGTTACAGTCTATGTGTTAAAATGCTTCTTTGTAAAGCCTCTCTTTAGAAATCACTTCCGTCTGCAGAAGGAAATAAAGGAGATTTATTTTCCCTTTACAGGGAAGGAGTGGTTTAGAGTGACTCTATTTTGGGTTGACTGACAAAGCTCATTCCTTCTCAAAGGTCTCTGGGTGGCCAGAACTAAGAGAAGGGATGTAGCATCCTTTCTAACACTCTCCTCAAAGTCTTCTACCCCCATGGTTCCACCTTTGGAGAAATTTCTTCTCAAAACCCCATCCTCACGCTCCGCTTGCCACCATCTTACTTTCCAAATCATCTCTGATGCCACGCCCAGCATGTTGCTTTCCTTTCCTCCTCACCCGGTTCCATTGGCCCCTCCTTCTCGTGGTAAATCCATTTCCTAATCCTGACATCTCCCCAGGGGATAAATAAATCTTTAGGTGGTGGTTCCGACACATCATCCCTTAATCCGAGGGTGTCATGACCACCTAGGATGGAAAAGTAATTTCACAATGATTCCCTCACTCGTCCCCTGTCCCCTCCTAATTGCTAATGTTTATTTTTGACTCTAGACAATTAAAATCAGTTCTGTTTGGAGGATTTCACAACACTCCTCGACATTTTTGGAGATGCAATGGAGAAAAACTGAAGAGAGAATGAAAACCTAAGGTCTGTGCAGCATCTCCCAAGTTGGTGGGGCTTTTCCTCTTGGTTGTGCAAACCCAGTCCAGTGGGATAGAGACATGACTGCCGCAGGAAATGCATTTTTCTGTTAGCCAAAAAGCAGTGCTGTTGAATGGCTTGAGAGACCACAAAATTACATTCCTCCACTCAGCACTGGGAACAAATGTAATGGGAAAGTATATTACCAATTTGCATCACCTGGGTCCACTACAGCCAGAGGTAAAGAGGTTAATCCAACCCACTCACTTATTTGCACTGGATTAACTTGCTGTGAGTGTTTTTGAGTCTTTGTGCTATCTTTTGATTCAACCACAAACCTGATGAAATTAAGCACTGGAGGTTGCCTGGCTTCTTAGTTTCGAGGCCGCTACCTCTAGAACTTGGATCATTCAGGTTAAGAAAGAGATTAAGCTAATGAGGAAAATTCTGGACTGAGTTCGCCACAGACATAACATTTAGTGTCAGTCCAACACTGGCCCCAGTATTTTAGGTGCATAAAGACTGGCTGGTTTCTCAAGAAGTTCCATGGGCTAGTGCCCACTTAAGTCTGCTCTCCAAAGCTCAAACCTCAGTAATTGTAAAAACTTATTAGAAATACTTGCAATATTTTCAAGTTGAAAATATGCCCATATATTTTAAACAATCCCAAAGGGATCAAGAATGGGGGAATGGCAGGGCTGGGTAAGAAGCAGCCTCGTGCTGAAGGCCCAGGAGGGAGAGTGCCAATGTCAGATTATTGGATGAGATTTCTGAGCAAGAACCAAATATTTTAGTCCTCTGGCATTTGTGGAAATTATTTTAGCAGGGAACAGCAATGGCACTAAGACAATGATTTGTTTTCTCAAAATCCAAATTAAGAAATTGTATGGCTTTGCATTTACCCTCTAACTAAGAATTTAACCTTTTCTTTCAAACACTGCGCCTGAATTATGAGACCCCAAGAGTCAGAGCTCTATATTTTTAAATGGCAGGGGGGTCTTAAAGACCCCCAAAATTGCTTGGTAATAGATCAGGGATCTCCAGCCTCAGATAACTTGCACATATATAAATTGCAAGCCAGAAGGAGGCACTAAGAAGAAGAAGAGAAAGGTTTGTTTGGAGAGCACCACAAATAATTATAAGTTATGGGAACAGAGAAGAAAATAAAACATGCTGATTAGAAACATCAGGATGAATTGGCATTGATTTTGCTGTATGATAGAAAATCGGTTTCAATTTTTTTTTCCAACAGATGCATAGCATGGTGAGTGAGGAATTAAATTTTATTCCAGGTTCAAATTTAAGTTTGGAAATGAAATTTGGGAAGGTAAGCCTCATTTCACAGAAACTAAGCAACTTTCTGAATACTCTTACATAAGGTATCCAAGAGACGACTGATTTGATTATCCAGTATCTGTAGCCTCAGAGAAATTATTCTCTTGCTTTTGAGTTTCGTGCATGTTTAGTCCTTCATTATTCATTTAGTGGTGCTTTCTAACATTCTTTTCTGTGAATCTTTGCCTGCTCTGGTTCTGTCTTCTCATCTCTGAGAAAACCAGAACTGGCAATAAAGCCCTTGCTTGTTATAAGGCTGCAGAATGTATCAAAGCATACATTCTGCTCAGTTAAATTGCTGCTGTTAATTTCTCTTTCATTGTTGTTTAGTTGCTAAGTTGTGTCTGACTGTTTGCAACTCCATGGACTGCAGCACACCAGGCTCCTCTGTCCTTTATTATCTCCTGAAGTTTGCTCAGATTTATGCCCATTGAGCCAGTGATGCCATCCAACTATCTCATCCTCTACCACCCCCTTCTCCTTTTGCCTTCAGTCTTTCCCAGCATCAGGGTCTTTTCCAATAAGTCAGCTCTTTGCATCAGGTGGTCAAAGTATTGAACTTTGGCTTCAGAATGAGTCCTTCCAACCAATACTCAGGATTGATTTCCTTTAGGATGGGCTAGTTTAATCTCCTTGCTGTCCAAGAGACTCTCAAGAGTCTTCTTCAGAATTCCTTAAAAAACTGGAAATAGAACTGCCATATAACCCAGAAATCCCACTGCTGGGCATACATACCAAGGAAACCAGAGCCTAAAGAGACCCCAATTGTGTACCCCAATGTTCATCCCAACACTGTTTACAATAGCGAGGACATGGAAGCATCCTAGATGTCCATTGGCAGATGAATAGATAAGAAAGCTGTGGTACATATACACAACAGAATATTACTCAGCCATTAAAAAGAATGCATTTGAATCAGTTCTAATGAGGTGGATGAAACTGGAGCCTATTATACAGAGTGAAATAAGTCAGAAAGAAAAACACCAATACAGTATATTAAAGCATATATATGGAATTTAGAAAGATGGTATTGATGACCCTATATGTGAGACTAGTAAAGTAATGCTCAAAATTCTCCAAGCCAGGCTTCAGTAATATGTGAACCGTGAACTTCCTGATGTTCAAGCTGGTTTTAGAAAAGGCAGAGGAACCAGAGATCAAATTGCCAACATCCGCTGGATCATGGAAAAAGCAAGAGAGTTCCAGAAAAGCATCTATTTCTGCTTTATTGACTATGCCAAAGCCTTTGACTGTGTGGATCACAATAAACTATGGAAAATTCTGAAAGAGATGGGAATACCAGACCACCTGATCTGCCTCTTAAGAAATCTGTATGCAGGTCAGGAAGCAACAGTTAGAACTGGTCATGGAACAACAGACTGGTTCCAAATAGGAAAAGGAGTACGTCAAGGCTGCATATTGTCACCATGTTTATTTAACTTATATGCAGAGTACATCATGAGAAATGCTGGACTGGAAGAAACACAAGTTGGAATCAAGATTGCCGGGAGAAATATCAATAACCTCAGATATGCAGATGACACGACTCTTATGGCAGAAAGTGAAGAGGGGCTAAAAAGCCTCTTGATGAAAGTGAAAGTGGAGAGTGAAAAGGTTGGCTTAAAGCTCAACATTCAGAAAACGAAGATCATGACATCTGGTCCCATCGCTGCATGGGAAATAGATGGGGAAACAGTGGAAACAGTGTCAGACTTTGTTTTTCTGGGCTCCAAAATCACTGCAGATGGTGACTGCAGCCATGAAATTAAAAGACGCTTGCTCCTTGGAAGGAAAGTTATGACCAACCTAGATAGCATATTCAAAAGCAGAGACATTACTTTACCAACAAAGGTTCGCCTAGTCAAGGCTATGGTCTTTCCTGTGGTCATGTATGGATGTGAGAGCTGGACTGTGAAGAAGGCTGAGCGCCGAAGAATTGATGCTTTTGAACTGTGGTGTTGGAGAAGACTCTTGAGAGTCCCTTGGACTGCAAGAAGATCCAACCAGTCCATTCTGAAGGAGATCAATCCTGGAATTTCTTTGGAAGGAATGATGCTAAAGCTGAAACTCCAGTATTTTGGCCACCTGATGCGAAGAGTTGACTCATTGGAGAAGACTCTGATGCTGGGAGGGATTGAGGGCCGGAGGAGAAGGGGACGACAGAGGATGAGATGGCTGGATGGCATCACTGACTCAATGGATGCGAGTCTGAGTGACCTCCGGGAGCTGGTGATGGACAGGGAGGCCTGGCGTGCTGCGGTTCATGGGGTCGCAGAGAGTCGGACACGACTGAGCGACTGATCTGATCTGATCTGATCTGATATGTGAGACAGCAAAAGAGACATAAATGTAAAGAACAGACTTTTGGACTCTGTGGAAGAAGGCAAGGGTGGGATGATCTGAGAGAATAGCACTGAAACATCTATATTACCATATGTGAAACGGATCGCCAGTCCAGGTTCGATGCATGAGACAGGGCGCTCAGGGCTGGTGCACTGGGATGACCCTGAGGTATGGGATAGGGAAGGAGGTGGGAGGGGGTTCAGGATGGGAAACACATGTACACCTGTGGCTGATTCATGTCAATGTATGGCAAAACCACTACAATATTGTGAAGTAATTGGCCTCCATTTAAAATAAATAAATTTTACAAAAGAGTCTTCTCCAGGACCTCAATTAGAAAGCATCAGTTCTTCAGTGTTCAGCCTTCTTTATGGTTCAACTCTTCACATCCATACATGACTACTAGAAAAACCATAGCTTTGACTATACAGACCTTTTTTGGCCATTTCCCTTTAGGTTCTTAATAATTGGAGTAGGTACAAAGGTCACATGAATATTTTCTTTCTCCTTTTTAGTGAAATGTTGGTTAGCATCATCAATTCTGTGTCTTAAAGTATCTGTTTCTGAAAGTAACTTGCGGGCTAACTTTCTTCTCAGAGGTACAGGTCCTGTGATGTCATGACTGGGTAGACCTGTCACTTGGCCAGCCAGGGCTGCAAACATGTTCCTGGCCTTTGGCAGAACTGGCAGATGGGCACAGCCTCTGGGTTTGGTCATGGCTGTTCCCTCTGGCCTCCTGAGAATATCTGTGTGTCGCAAGAGCATCTGGCCTCACCCCGGGCTCCACTGGCCTCCCCTGAAACAATACCACTTAAAGGCCACTCAGACCTCACCCAGTTGGCCTCCCTCTGCCCAAATCTTCAACATAGGCTGATGTTAAGTGTTCCTGTGTCCCCGCTCCCAAGCCTCAGAAGATCCCTGCTTGTGGGTGTCTGTTTGCAAGGTGATCTTGGGAATCTCTGCAGGGTTGGTGATGAAGTCCAGGAAGTGCCAGCCCTCTGCCCAGGGCAGCTGCTCCTACCCTGGGGCTCCTCTGAGCCCCCACGCCCTCGCCACCACCCATCTCATTTGTACCATGGACACGGGTCCTAGGAGGAGACAGGACAACCCACGAGAAGACAAGCACCATGAAAGCTCATTACTGGGCTTACCGATGCCCCCTGGCCTGAAAGTACCTGAACCATGCCTGAAACACCCACTGCGCTCAGCAAAGTGTTGTTTCACATGAGACGAGCCTTCCTTCCTTCCTTTCACCTCTTCCCTTCCTTCCCTTTGGAAAAGAAGACCTGCGTCTCTTCCAGTCAAGGAGGAGCTCATCTGCTGTGCCAGTCTCTCCTCTAGAATCCTAGTCCTTCTTTGGTTTCCTTCCTAGAATTATCAATGTCAACTTCCTCTTAGCCTCAGCATTATCCCCCTTCCAATGACATTCTTTTGATACTTTTCCCCTTTCCCACCATTCCATACTCAAGGTTGACAACTTGTTCTTACCAGGATAAATAAAAATGCTACCACTCAGAGAAGGGACAGGCACTCTCATAAGGAGCTGAGAAGATACTATATGAAGGGACATTGGGCAGTGGCTTTGAAGTGTTCAGAATTAGTTGTCAGCATTAAAAAACAAATAAGATATTTCAGCTACCTTACCCTGGTAGCTCAGATGGTAAAGCATCTGCCTACAGTGTGGGAGACCTGGGTTTGATCCCTGGGTTGGGAAGATCCCCTGGAGAAGGAAATGGCAACCCATGCCATACTCTTGCTTGGAAAATCCCATGGACCGAAGAGCCGGGTAGGCTACAGTCCATGGGATCGCAAAGAGTCGCACATGACTGAGAAACTTCACTTTCATTTTTCTTTCAAGATATTTCAGCTAAGAATCAGATTTTTGCAGGCTGCATATGTGCTAAACTACTTCAGTTGTGTCCAATTCTTTGCGATGCTAGGGACCGTAGCCCACTAGGCTTCTCTGTCCGTGGGCTTCTGCAGGCAAGAATACTGGAATGGGCTGCCATGCCATCTTCCCAACCCAGGGATTGAACCCATGTCTCTTATGCCTCCTGCACTGGGTTCTTTACCACTAGTGCCACCTGGGAAGCCCTTTCAGAAGTTACTCCTGAAAAATTAGATCTGATCATGCCAGGCTTATATGTCCACATCTCAACTGTCCCTTTCCAGAAGGTCTTGCACCGAAATGGATGCCACATGTGTCATATCTTGCACATTCTCCTGCAATGGGCCTTGCCACTCTGCCACCAAGAAATGGGGTCTGATTCCTCTTGCCTTGAGTCTGGAGAGAATCTTGTCCTCAGTCACTTGCTTGCAACCAATAGAATACAGTGGGAGGAAGTGCTGCATGATTTCTGAAGCCAGGAATGCCCACAGTTCTCCAGAGAGAGGATCTGCTTCCATAGCTGTACATGTGTATATGTGTACAGGGATATCATCAGTTACATAATCCTTGTGGGCAGACACCCTCTCTGGTCCCTGTTTGTGTTGTTGTTGCTGTTCAGTCACTAAGTCATGTCCAGCTCTTTGTGAACCCATGGGCTGCAGCACACCAGGCCTCCCTGTTCCTTACCATCTCCTGGAGTTCGCCCAAGTTCATGTCCATTGGGTCGGTGATCCCACCCAATCATACGCTCTGCCACGCTTTTCTCCTTTTGCCTTCAATCCTTTCCCAGCCTCAGGGTCTTTTCCAATGAGTCGGCCATTTGCATTCATTCCAGCATCAGTCCTTTCAATGAATATTCAGGGTTGATTTCCTTTAGGATTGACTGGTTTGATCTCCTTGCAGTCCAAGGGACTCTCAAAAGTCTTCTCCAGCACCACAGTTTGAAAGCATCAATTCTTTGGTGTTCAGCCTTCTTTATGGTCCAACTCTCACATCCATACATGACTACTGGAAAAATCATAGCTTTGACTAGCTAAGAGCTTTTCTGCTGAATTTGGATATCGGCTGTTGGACTTACGGGTGTAGAGAGGGAAAGACTGAGCTACTGACTCCTCTTCATTCTATCCTTCTATCTCCAAGATCTCACTTTTCCCCACAAAATCACTGCAGCTGTCTCAACAAAACCCACCTAAGCTTCCCCACCATCCATGAAAACCACACTCTGAAAGACAGAACCAGGCAGAGACAAAAGATCCTTTGTTGATGAAGTATTTACTGCCATATTTTTGAGAGATTAACAGGCATCAGGATATGAAGAGGGGCTAGATGCAAATACCCTCCATAAGAATGTATTTAAAAACCTGATTACAGGGGAGGAGCTAAGATGGCGGACGAGTAAGACGGGGAGAATACTTTCTCCTCCACAAATCCATTAAAAGAACATTTGAATGCTGAATAAACTCGATAAAACAACTTCTGAATGCCGGCAGAGGACATCAGGCACTTAGAAAGACAGCTCATTGTCTTCAAAACGAGAAAACGAGCCCTGCGGTAACTCCTTTTGCAGAGAACTGGCGCGGACACCAGCATTTGCTACTGGCAAGTGGGGGCTGGGCTAGGAGGAGTGGCGAGGCCTGCATTGCTTTGAGAAAGGATTTGGCCTGGCTATCTCGGGCGCTATCTGAGCGAAATAACCAGACTGTTGGTTATCTACTACATCAAGAGCCAGCCCTAACTTAAGACACCACCAGGACTACCTACGGAACAAAGGGCTGCACAGAGTTGGCCGGCTGCAGGCCGTCCCACTCCCGTGACAGGCAGCCAGGGCCAGAGGCAGGCAATTATAGCCCTAGAGAGACACTGTCTAACGGAACTGTGAGTAGGTTTCTGTGCTGACTCACGCTTCTTGGGGCTCTGGATGGTCAACATCTGCCTGAGAAAGTGCGCTGTTTGTATACCCAGAAAACTGAGCGGCGGAGAGGCGATAAGTCGCAGCACCTGCGCTCGCTGAACATTTCATCACCTGGGCTACTCGGATCTGGGAAGGGCATAAAACGCAGACTCAACCAAGTCTGTGCTTCTGAGGATTATCTGAGTGCCTGAACCTGGCCGGTTTAGATTTGGGTGTTCATCTTCGCCCCCTCTGTAACAAGGCAGAGATCAGATATTGAAAAGACCTGTAAACCGCCTCAATAAAGAGAATTCAACAAACTACCAGAATATAGTAAGGACACTCTAAATTCTGCAATTTTAACAAAATGAAGAGACAAAAGAATACCCAGCAGCTAAAGGAACAGGATAGATCTCCACCAAACCAAACCAAAGAGGAAGAGATAGGGAATCTACCTGATAAAGAATTCCGAATAATGATAGCGAAATTAATTCAAAATCTCGAAATCAAAATAGAATCACAGTTAAAGAGTCTGGAGACAAGGATTGAGAAGATGCAAGAAAGGTTTAACAAGGACCTAGAAGAAATAAACGGAGAAGGCGATGGCACCCCACTCCAGTACTTTTGCCTGGAAAATCCCACGGACGGAGGAGCCTGGTAGGCTGCAGTCCGTGGGGTCGCTAAGAGTCGGACATGACTGAGCGACTTCACTTTCTCTTTTCACTCTCATGCATTGGAGAAGGAAATGGCAACCCGCTCCAGTGTTCTTGCCTGGAGAATCCCAGGGACGGGGAAGCCTGGTGGGCTGCCGTCTGTGGGGTCACACAGAGTCGGACACGACTGAAGTGACTTAGCATAGCATAGAAGAAATAAAAAAGAGTCAACACATAATGAATAATGCAATAAATGAGATCCAAAACACCCTGGAGGCAACAAATAGTAGAATAACAGAGGCAGAAGATAGGATTAGTGAACTAGAAGATAGAATCCTAGAAATAAATGAATCAGACGAGAAAAAAGAAAAACGTATCAAAAGAAATGAGGACAATTTCAGAAACCTCCAGGATAACATCAAACGCTACAACATTCGAATCATAGGAGTTCCAGAAGAAGAAGATAAAAAGAAAGATCATGAGGAAATACTTGAGGAGATAATAGTTGAAAACTTCCCTAAAATGGAGAAGGAAATAACCACTCAAGTTCAAGAAATCCAGAGAGTCCCTAACAGGATAAACCCAAGGCGAAACACCCCAAGACACATATTAGTCAAATTAACAAAGATTAAATATAAAGAACAAATATTAAAAGCAGCAAGGGAAAAACATCAAATAACTCACAAGGGAATTCCCATAAGGATAACAGCTGATCTTTCAATAGAAACTCTCCAAGCCAGGAGGGAATGGCAAGACGTAATTAAAGTGATGAAGGAAAATAACTTACAGCCTAGATTATTGTATCCAGCAAGGATCTCATTCAAATATGAAGGAGAAATCAAAAGCTTCACAGATAAGCAAAAGTTGAGAGAATTTTGCATCACTAAACCATTTCTCCAACAAAAACTAAAGGACATTCTCTAGAGCAATACAATAATAGTGGGAGACTTTAACACCCCACTCATATAATCTGGCTGTAATAGACAAAGTAAAGAGGAAAACATATTTACTTATGAGCCTCAAAAAATTCAGTTCACTCAGGAGAGTTTAAAAAAAAAAAAAAAAGACTTATTTGCTCACTCTGTAGAGGTTTATTGACTATTTTGTGGGTTTGGTACCACTTTGGGTAGTAGGGAGGAAGAGGTGACAAATGTGATCCTGTCCTAAATAATATATTGTGGTAAAAATAGATTTACCAATACAAAATACCAAGATGTGCCTAAAGATGAGGACACCCAAACTGGACTTTTTGTTTTCTGAACTTTTCATTTCGAGAACAAACCTCCTAATATAAGATGAACTCACCATGATTTTTTTAAGTGTTCTTTGTGATTAAAAACAGAAAGCCATTGGTTAAGAAATTATATATACTCCTCCCCACCATCACTCCCCTTCTTTCTTCCCATTTCCCTCCCACCCTCATTGATCCTTTCCTTTGTCCATTTTCCCCTGCAAAAACAAAACAAAAAAAAAAACCTGATTACAAACATAATTCACATTGACTACAGAAAACTCAGAAACACAAAGAAGAAAATTAAAATGACCTCTCTCATCACACCTAGATATAAATATCTTATAGATATCTAGGCTACATCCTTCTGCTTTATTTTGTATTCCTACAAATGGAACAATAATGTTTCAAAGTTCAGATTTTGTTGTAACCCCATGTCCTAAATATTGTACATATTTTCCCATGTTACTAAATATTCATGTACAGTGTGATTTTATATATACTTTTATACACAGTATTCTATTTATGAAGTATCCTAATTTATGCAATCATCTATTATTTGATATTAAGTTATTTCCAGTTTTCTCTTATTATCCATAACATGGCAGTGAACATCCATCCTTGTCTACATATCTTTTCACTTGTCCATGATTGTTTCCTGGGTAAATGTCTAGAAATGGGATCACTGAGTCAAAGAAACCATATTTTCAAGGCTTCTGCTATTTATTGCCAACTTATCCTCTAGAATCATGTTCTTACCAACAGGAGTGTCCATTTCATCAGATCTATACCAGATGGAAAATATCTTCTTATGCTTTGGCAAATCAACAGTTCTAGGACTTTGGATTCAACAATAATTTGCCAATAGACAATGACAAAGCACAGAAAATGGAACAGAAGAAATCTCTGAGAATGCAGAATGTCTCCTTTACAGAGGAGGAAAGTGGGACCCAGAAAATAAAGTGATTTGCCCAAAGTTATACAGATAATTGATGGATCTCTCATTGACACTGGTCATTGCAGCACGGTGACCAATTCTGGTTGCCATGTTGGATGAGTGAGCTAATGATTAATCTAGGCTTTCCTGACCTCCCTTTGCCCCTTCCATTTTAAAGAATTGTATTTAGGCAGCTGCCCATACTGGTCTTGAAAGGTCATGATGGCTAGAAGGTCTCTTGGACTCCCAAACAGTGCCAAATCCTCTCCACGTTTGCTTTTCAGTATATATTCTGTGTCTGGTCAAACTTGCTAACAATGAGCCTTGTTTCAGGTTCAAAGAAGGGCTAAATGGTCTATGAACTAAGAGCAGCAATCTTTCTAAAGAGCCCTGACCCACCCCTGCCTCCAAAGAAGAGTTCTCTGTCCTCCCCAAAGAAGAGTGCACACAATGGTATCTATTCAAATTCATGATGCAGGACACGCTGTAGACACAAGCAGCTTGGAAAGTTGAGAGAAGCACTGTACATGTAGCCTCTGTCCCTTGAAAGCTCACTGCCCCATTCCTCATAGCTTACTCATGCAAATCTGGCTCATCCCTGGTTTTTAAGGCTCTAGTGTCTACATCACAGTCCACACTTTGTGGACCTTCTTTCTCTGATTACTGTGATACTCATTTCTCTTTTTCTTAGTTTTTGTCCTACCTTCTTATGTCTATTGCAAAGTCTCTGGCTTTTCCAGTAGTCATGTATGGATGTGAGAGTTAGACTATGAAGAAAGCTGAGCACCGAAGAATTGATGCTTTCAAACTGTGGTGCTGGAGAAGACTCTTGAGAGTTCCTTGGACAGCAAGGAGATCAAACCAGTCAATCCTAAAGGAAATCTACCCTGAATAGTCATTGGAAGGACTGATGCTGAAGCTGAAGCTCCAACACTTTGGTCACCTGATGCAAAGAACTGACCCATTTGAAAAAACTCTGATACTGGGAAAGATTGAGGGCAAAAGGAGAAGGGGCAACAGAGGATGAGATGGTTGGATGGCAACACTGACTCAGTGGACATGAATTTGAGCAAACTCCGGGAGATAGTGGAAGACGGAGGAACCTGGTGTGCTATAGTCCATGGGATCACAAAGAGTTGGATGCGACTAAGAAACTGAACAACTCTTTCTTTTAGCCTTAAATATGTGGCAGACATCTCAAATCCTTAACTCAGAAACATGCATTGTTTTTAATTTAAAAGAAAACCCAAACTGATTTTACCTTCCACTTTAAGATCCTGTTTTGCCAGATGGTGAAAAGTGAAATGTCAGTGGCCTCAGGGTGGTCTCACATCCTAGCTCGCTGCCCTGCTCCCCCTGCTCTGGGACCTTTGTTCTTTCTGCAGGGAGGGGGCTGGCATCTGGTCATTCCTCATCATTTTCCAAGCACATTGGCACATCTTGAGGCTTCTGTCACTCCTGGCAGGCCTCTGTCCTCAGCAGTGTCACCACAGTGTCCTCCTGGGCCCCCCGAGCTCTTGTCAAAACTACCTCTCCATTCATCTCACCCTCTCCTTCCTCCCCTCATAGGCTGCTGCTGCTGCTGCTGCTAAGTCACTTCAGTCGTGTCTGACTCTATGCGACCCCATAGATAGCAGCCCACCAGGCCCCGCCATCCCTGGGATTCTCCAGGCAAGAACACTGGAGTGGGTTGCCATCTCCTTCTCCAATGCATGAAAGTGAAAAGTGAAAGTGAAGTCGCTCAGTCGTGTCCGACTCTTAGCGACCCCATGGACTGCAGCCTACCAGGCTCCTCCATCCATGGGATTTTCCAGGCAAGAGTACTGGAGTGGGGTGCCATTGCTTTCTCCCCTCATAGGCTAGCGTATGTAAATATATAGGCAACGAGAATTTGCCGTATGACCCAGGAAGCTCAAACAGGGGTTCTGGAACAATCTAGAGGGGTGAGAAGCGGTGAGAGGCAGAAGTGAGGCTCAAGAAGAAGGGGACATTTGTATACCTATGACTAATTCATGTTGATGTATGGCAGAAACCAAAGCAATGTTGTAAAGCAATTATCCTTCAATTCAGTTCAGTTCAGTTCAGTTCAGTCGCTCAGTCATGTCCGACTCTTTGTGACCCCATGGACTGCAGCATGCCAGGCCTCCCTGTCCATCAACCAACTCCCAGAGTTTACTCAAACTCACGTCCATTGAGTCGGTTATGCCATCCAACCATCTCATCCTCTGTCGTCCCCTTCTCCTCCCACCTTCAATCTTTCCCAGCATCAGGGTCTTATCAAATGAGTCAGTTCTTCGCATCAGGTGGCCAAAGGATTGGAGTTTCAGCTTCAGCATCAGTCCTTCCAGTGAATATTCAGCACTGATTTCCTCTAGGATGGACTGGTTGGATCTCTTTGCAGTGCAAGGGACTCTCAAGAGTCTTCTCCAACACCACAGTTCAAAAGCATCAATTCTTCAGTGCTCAGCCTTCTTTATAATCCAACTCTCACATCCATACATGACTACTGGAAAAACCATGGCTTTGACTAGATGGACCTTTGCTGCAAAGTAATGTCTCTTTAAAAATAAGTAAATAAATAAAAGATGCTGGCTCTCTGTTCATCACCTCTGTGCTACTCTGGGGCACATGAGAAACATCTAGTTACTCTCAGAACTAATGTGGGTATGGGGAAATTGTGCTGTAGGACTGGACCATCTGCTTGGTGATATGGACCCCATTTCTGCTTCTCCAGTACTCATGCTTGGAATGGAAGTACCCTCCTAGGCTCACCCCTTTTAGGAATCCTCATGGATAGGATCCTAGAGAAGAACAGTGCCTCACACATGAACTCTCTGTGCCTCTGGGACATTGCTGTCATTCCTGTTCCCACCCCGTGCCCCACCCCCATCATCACGCATCTTCACTCCCACCTCGCACCTTGGCTGGATCAAATTAAAAATTGCTAACTTTGGAATGCTCCAATTTACAGAATATGAGAAGTAGCTGGTGAGCAGAAAAAGGAATGTCTGGAACTAAAAGCATTACTTTTTCTTAAAAAAGTTGAGGTATATTTGATTTACAAAGTGTTAATTTCTGCAGTAGAGCAAAGTGATTCAGTTATACACATGTACACATTTTTAAAATATTCTTTTCCATTATAGTTTATTGCATGGTATTGAATACCCTGTGCTCTATAGTAGGCTTTTGTAGTTTATACATTCTCTACGTAATAGTTTGTATCTGCTAACCCCAAACTCCCGGTCCGTACCTTCCCCACTCCTCTTTCCTTGACAACCATACATGTATTCTCTGTCTGGGAGTCTGTTTCTATTTTGTAGATAGGTTCATTTGTGTTGTATTTTATGGTTCATGTATAAGTGATATTATACCGTATTTGTCTTTTTCTTTCTGACTTACTTCACCTAGTATGATAATCTGTAGTTCCATCCATGTTGCTGCAAATAGCATTATTTCATTCTTTTTTATGACTGAGTAAAGTATTCCATTTGTATGTATATACCACTTCATTATCCATTCATTCATCAATGGACATTTGGGTGGCCTCCATACCTTGGCTATTGTGAAGAGGGCTGCTATGAATTTAGGGGTGCATGTATCTTTTTGGATTATAGTTTGTCTGGATATATGCACAGGAGTGGGTTGCTAGATCATATGGTAATTCTATTTTTAGTTTTTTGGGAAACTGCCATACTGTTTTCTATAATAGCTGCACCAACTTACATTGCCACCAACAGTGTAGGAGGGTTTCCTTTTCTCTACACCCTCTCCAGTATTTGTGTTTGTAGACTTTTTAATGATGACCATTCTAACTGGTGTGAGGTGGTACCTCATTGTACTTTTGATTTACATTTCCCTAATAATTAGCGATGTTGAGCATCTTCTCATGTCTTCTCATTGGCCATCTGTATGTCTTCTTTGAAGAAATGTCTAAAAACTCTAGAAATCACATCACATCATATTATTTAATCCATCACACCATAGTTGTGCTACCCATACATCTATTGTCAACCCTCGATACTCAAATTCCTTCTGAGCTTGTCCCCATTTAGCTCTGATCTGTGCTCACGTCATCTTTCCACAGCTCGGCTCTCAACAGCTACCCCAGACGTGATGGTGGCACCTCACACGTGTCATGGCCAAAAGAGAAATCAATCTCTACCTCTTTTATTTCATTTACTCCAACAGACTAAGACTACACCCTGCTTTTGACTCCCTAAGGTCCACCCTGCCACCCTGCTTCTTTCTGCCAGGAACTTCACCTGACACTCCGTTGCTCAATAATGGCATTCTTCTCAAGTCCTGGAGCGCTCACTCACTTCTCACTGAGCACGCACTACATGGTACTGTTGTTTTATGAGATCATTGCCATGTAAGGGACAGAGACTCTGCCTCTTTCACTGCTGTGTCCCCAGGATCTGGCACAATGCTGGGCACACAGTAGGTACTCACCAGACATTTTCTTAATAGATGAATTCTGTTAACAAGTTTTCAGCCTCCTCAGTAGAAAGAGCTGTGTCTTACACCTCTAGAGAAGCATGGAGTCTGAAAAGTTCACGGCTTTGAATGAGTCTTTGCACATGATGGTGGTTCAGACAATAAATCTGTCTGCAGTATAGGAGACCTGGGTTCGATCCCTGGGTTGGGAAGACTCCCTGGAGAAGGGAATGGCTACCCACCCCAGTATTCTTGTCTGAAGAATTCCTTGGACAGAGGAGGCTGACAGGCTATAGTTAGTGGAGTGGTGAAGAATCTGCCTGCTAATACAGGAGATGAAGGAAACGTGGGTTGAATCCCTGGGTTGGGAAGATCCCCTGGAGTAGGAAACGACAGCCCACTCCAGTATGCTTGCCTGGAAAATTCCATGGACAGAGGAGCCTGATGGGGTCACAAAGAGTCACACATGACTGAACATGCACACACTACTACTTTGCTCATGTTGGTGATGGTTAAATGAGGAAAGAGTACAGTGCTTATCTTAGAATTGAGATTTTTAAAAAATTCTAATTTTTATTGGTGTATAGTCGCTTTACAATGTATTATTTTCTGCTCTACAGCAACAGCAAAGTGAGTCAGCTGTGCATGCATGCTACTTCATTTTAGATGTGTCTGACTCCATGCAACCCTATGGACTATAGCCTGCCAGCTGTCCATGGAATGCTCCAGGCAAGAATGCTGGAGTGGGTTGGATTTTCTTCTCCAGGGGATCATCCCAACCCAGGGATTGAACCTGCTCTCTCTTACATCTGTATTGGCAGACAGGTTCTTTACCACTAGCGCAACCAGGGAAGCCCTGCTGCTGCTGCTGCTAAGTCGCTTCAATCGTGTCCTACTCTGTGCGACCCCATAGACGGAAGCTCACCAGGCTCCCCCGTCCCTGGGATTCTCTAGGCAAGGATACTGGAGTGGGTTGCCAGTTCCTTCTCCAATGCATGGAAGTGAAAAGTGAAAGTGAAGTCGCTCAGTCATGTCCGACTCTTAGCGACCCCATGGACTGGAGCCTATCAGGATCCTCCGTCCATGGGAGGAGGCAAAAGTACTGGGGTGGGGTGCCATTGCCTTCCCCGAGGGAAGCCCTGCATATACATATATCCCCTCTTTTTGGATTTCTTTCCCATTTAGGCCACCAGAGAGCACTGAGTGAATTCCCTATGCTATGCAGTAGGTTCTCATTAGTTATTTTATATATAGTAGTATAAAAGTGTTTTTAAGTTAGGGAAGTCCTGATAAAACACCCCCATTACTAAATACTCAAGCATACCCTATCTTGGTCCACTGTATTAACTCCTCCCTTAACAAAACTTTGACTTTGTTTATTGGGTTATCTGTAGTGTAAAAGAATCATTCCACATGCGTCTGAAACCACTCAAATAATGAGCATGCGTTGAGTATCTAATATGTGTCTAGCACTAGGCATGGAAATAGAATTAAAAATAAATGAAGATTATTTCAAGAAATGTGCTTGTCTCTCAAAGACTTTACAATCTACTTAGGGAGTCAAGAAAATAACAAGAGGGAAAGAACTTGGTTACAGAGCAGAAACTCAAGAAGAAGGCCTAGCAGCTGAAGAATTAGGAGATAAGAAATTCCTAGAGGGATTAAAGAAAGCCTCACAGACATGGTGGGGCTTAGTTTGGGGCTTATGTTCCTAGGTCCTTGGTAACAGGAGAATGCCTTTGCAAATATTCAAGAGCTTTGAGCATAAAGAACAATACTATGTGTGGTTAATCAAATGCACAGTTTATTAATCTCATAAGCCTATTAAATACTATTATTCTTCAAATGCCACTTACCCAACCAATAACATAAACAAAAGATTAGATCTGCTAGACAAAGTGCCTGAAGACCTTGAAGGATGGAGGTTTGTAATGTACAGGAAGCAGTGACCAAAACCATCCCAAATAAAAAGAAATGCAAGAAAGCAAAGCTTATCTGTGGAGGCTTTACAAATAGCGGGAAGAAAGAAGAGATGTGAAAGGCAAGGGAGAAAGGGAAACATTTACCCAATTGAATGCAAAGTTTCAGAGAACAGAAAGGAGAGATAAGAAGGCCTTCTTAAATGAATTAGTGCTTCCCTGGTGGCTCAGATGGTAAAGTGTCTGCCTGCTATGCGGGAGACCTGGGTTCGATCCCCGGATCAGGAAGATCCTCTGGAGAAGGAAATGGCAACCACTCCAGTACTCTTGTTTGGAAAATTCCATGGATGGAGGAGCCTGATAG
Organism: Tragelaphus eurycerus; assembly: GCA_935064755.1. NCBI lineage: Eukaryota > Metazoa > Chordata > Mammalia > Artiodactyla > Bovidae > Tragelaphus > Tragelaphus eurycerus. Next base: position 47,608,501 of record CAKXYN010000009.1, read on the forward strand.
GCTATAATCCATGGGGTCGCAAAGAGTTGGACACAACTGAGCGACTTCACTTTTACTTTCTTAAATGAATAATGCAAAGAAATAGAAGAAAACAATAGGATGGGAAAGACTAGCGATCTCTTCAAGCAAATTGGAGATATCAAGGGAATATTTTGTGCAAGGATGGGCATGATAAAGGACAGAAACAGTAAGGACCTAGCAGAAGAGATTAAGAAGAGGTGGAAGAATACACAAAAGCACTATACAATATAATTCTTAATGATCCAGATAAACATAATGGTGTGGTCACCTCACTTAGAGCTGGACATCCTGAAGTGTGAAGACAAGTGGACCTTAGAAAGCATTACTATGAACAAAGCTAGTGGAAGTGACACAATTCAGCAGAGCTATTTAAAATCATAAAAGATGATGTTGTTAAAGTGCTACACTCAATGTATCAGCAAATATGGAAAACTCAGCAGTGGCCACAGGACTGGAAAAGTTTAGTTTTCATACCAATCTCAAAGAAGGGCAATGCCAAAGAATTTTCAGACTAACATACACTTGCTGCTGCTGCTGCTGCTGCTGCTAAGTCGTTTCAGTCATGTCCGACTCTGTGCGACCCCATAGACAGCAGCCCACCAGGCTCCCCCGTCCCTGGGATTCTCCAGGCAAGAACACTGGAGTGGGTTGCCATTTCCTTCTCCAATTCAGGAAAGTGAAAAGTGAAAAAGAAGTCGCTCAGTCGTGTCTGACTCTTCATGACCCCATGGACTGCAGCGCACCAGGTTCCTCCACCCATGGGATTTTCCAGAAAAGAGTACTTGAATGGGGTGCCATTGCCTTCTCTTGCTAGCAAGGTTCATTTCACATGCTAGCAAGGTTATACTCAAAATCCTTCAAGCTAGTCTTCAGCAGTACACGAACTGAGAACTTCCAGATGTACAAGCTGGGTTTTGAAGAGGCAGAGAAATCAGAGATCAAATTACCAACATTCACTGAAGCATGGAGAAAGAAAAGAGTCCCAGAAAAACATCTACTTCTGCTTCATCAACTACACTAAAGCCTTTGACTGTATGAATCACAACAAACTGTGGAAAATTTTTAAAGAGATGGGAGTCCAGATTATTTTACATGTCTCCTGAGAAACCTGTATGCAGGTCAAGAGTTAGAAGCAAGAGTTAGAACTTTACATGGAACAACAGACTGGTTCAAAATTGGGAAAGGAGTAAGACAAGGCTGCATATTGTCACCCTGCTTATTTAGCTTATGGGCAGAGTACATCATGTAAAATGCTGGACTAGATGAATCACAAGCTGGAATCAAGATTTCCAGGAGAAATGTCAACAGATGATACCACAAAGTGAAGAGGAACTAAAGAGCCTCTTGATGAAGATGAAAGGGGAGAGTGGTTTAAAACTCAACATTCAAAAAACGTAGATCTTGGCATCCAGTCCTATCACTTCATGGCAAATAGAAGGGGAAAAAGTGGAAACAGTGACAGACTTTATTTTTTTGTGCTCCAAAATCACTGCAGATGATGACTGCAGCCATGATATTAAAAGATGCTTGCTCCTTGGAAGGAAAACTATGACAAACCTAGACAGCATATTAAAAAGCAGAGACGTGACTTTGCTGAAAAAGGTCTGTTTAGTCAAAGCTATGGTTTTTCTGGTAGTCACGCATGAATGTGAGAGTTGGACCATAAAGAAGCCTGAGTGCCAAAGAATTGATGCTTTTGAACTGTGGTATTGGAGAAGAATCTTGAGAGTCCCTTGGACTACAAGGAGATGAAACCAGTCAATCCTAAAGGAAATCAACTCATTGGAAAAGACCCTAATGTTAGGAAAGATTGAAGGGGATGAGAGAGGATGAGATGGTTGGATGGCACCACTGACTCAATGGACATGAGTTTGAGCAACCTCTGGGAGATGGTGAAGGACAGGGAAGTCTGGTGTGCTGCAGTCCATGGGGTCCCAAAGAGACGAGCGTGACTTAGTGCCCGAACAACAGTAGTATCTGTGGCTTTGGTAGAGGCAGATAGGTATTCAAATGCTCTGATGCCTGAAGGAATAACTTTGCCTGGATAGCCAAAGGCAGGGGCAGGAAGGGGTCTCAGGGGAATGGTGCTGACTTTCCAAGTTGGTGTCCAGTTTGGTTAATATGGCCCAGATGGCTGACCTCAGGTATTGGGCCTGCCTTGGACACCCCCTGCAGTGAGGGGATGAGGGATCTCTGAATAAGGGGTAAACCATCCAAGATGACAAGCTTGATTCTGGAACCAGGATGCTCCTTAAGGTGGGACTTCTCCCTTCCAGGATGACCATGGGCCACCAGCAACAAAAGCATCCATGAAAGCCACGGACATCGAAAGCCTTTAAATAAACTGCAGGCTATTGGCTGCAGTCAGGAGCTCAGCAGAGCCTAGCTGTTCCTTTATTAAATTGGCATCATTCCTATCATTGCCTGGCTTCCAATGTGCTCCCTTTAGGTGAGCTGGTGATTTTCGAGGTCCCGTCTGCCTGGACAAACTGGAGAAGGAAGGCAATTATGCAGATAATTCAAGCAAGAGCCTGGCTCTGCCGAAGCTCTATAATCACCTGAAGAGCCTGTTTGTCAGAACATCTCCACTGGCACAATTCAGACAAAAAGAATTTTGTTTTCTGGATGATTGCCTCACTCTTTTGGCCGTGTGATTTTAGCCCCAGTGGAAAACTGATATTTATCATACTCTGGTCCTAGAGCCTGCGGAATCAGTAAACAAGATGTCGCGATTGGGACCGGTAACAGCTCCAACTGTGCAGAGCAAAAAAACAAAGAAAGAAAGAAAGGAAAAAAAACAGAGCTGACTGCACTTCGTTTGCATAGCTGCCTTCTCTTACTGCTCCCTGCTTCGGGGCCAGGATTCATGCAGGATTCAGCCCTTGTTTCTTTTCTGGCTGTCGGTCACCACTGCAGAGCTCAATCTTTCACAGGATTCATTTAAGTAGTACAGGAACCTCTCCTGCCTCAATCTGACTCACGAAGACCTTAGGCCAGTGTTGTGTGTGTGTGTGTGTGTGTTAGTCGCTCAGTAATGTCCAACTCTTTGCAACCCCATGGACTGCAGCCCACCAGGTTCCTATGCCTGTGTTAGGGAGACAACTCGCCATTTTGTGCCAGTCAGCTTGGTGGCACTTAACTCAGGCCATGAGCGTGATCAGGACGTATGGGCAGCTGTCTTGGTGAGACAATGCTGAGGGTGCGAGGAAGGACTTTTGGCTTTCCAGGGTGCCTGGAATTCTTCTGTTAGAGATGCATTTATTTAGCTTTCCAAGTGTTGTCTACCTCTAAGAGCCTCCTGGGCTTCCTTTGTGGTTCAGCTGGTAAAGAATCCACCTGCAATGTGGGAGACCTGGGTTCGATCCCTAGGTTGGGAAGATTCCCTAGAGACGGGAAAGGCTACCCACTCCAGTATTTTGGCCTGGAGAATTCCGTGGACTGCGTAGTCCTTGGGTTCACAAAGAGTTGGATACAACTGAGTGACTTTTTCACTTTTTTTTCAAGAGTCTCCTAGTGAAATACCACCACTAAAAGGAGGAATCATTCCTTAGGCCACATGAGAACGAATAACAAGAGCTGATGCTCACTCAGTGTTACTTCATCCTCACCGCGTTCACAGGAGGGAGGCGCTGCTATCACTTCCATTTTACAGATGCAGGGTCCAAGGCACAGAGAGGTTTAGTAACTGATTCCAAACCACACAGCGAAAAAGTGGAGGGGCCGGGACTGAACCTGAGCAGTCCACGTGGACACTGGGGCATAATGGCTCCTCCCTTCTTCCTCTTGGGGACAAAGTTGGGTCTCTCTCCGATGGTGACAACTCAGGAAGGGAAGTGAGTGCCTCACAGCTAGCTTTGGTTGGGGAGGAATGGAGGACGAGGCAGAATCCAGGACATGGGTGAGGTGTCAGGGACCTCGCCTGTGAATGTCAAGGTCTTCTCGAGATGGCTTGGGGATCCCTGGAAGAGGACAGGTCCCTCTGGCCCAAGGGTGCCCTGGGGGGACTGGGGGTGTGGAGTGGCACCCCAGGGTCACACAGTTGGATGGACACAGCACAGCAGTAGGGTGAGGCGGATGTGCTCAGTGGATCCTGCTTCTTGACCATTGAGTTCTGGCTCTGCTATGTTTCAAAAGGGAGGCCCTGGAAAGTAAGGTTTATCTTCCTTGGGACTCAGTTTCCTCACCTGTGAGATGGGAATAAGTGTGGCAACAGTACATACTCCATTGGTTGCTGGGAGGACAGAATAACTGCGGGATGACCTGGCCTGAGGTGGGTCATCCTGAGGTGAGCCACCCAGCTCCGATTCAGTGGAGCTCATCGGGCCGTAGGGCAGGGCAGAGCAGATTGGGTGGAGGGAGTCTCTGATGGATGTGGGAAGATGCTGGGGAGGGGCCTGATTAGACTCGGGGGAAATTGGGGAAAACTTGGAGGAGATGGAGACAGGCTGGGCAGGCTGACACATTTGGGGTAAAGGAAGTTGTGGATCACAGAGAAAAAGGAGGTGGCACGTCTAGTAAGCTGATGATTGACCTCTGGATACCTCTGGACTTTCTGGAGTTTTGCTGTGATTCTGTAATCTCCCCATGAGGCCAGGGGACTCAGCCAGGCATGGTCTCTCGCTCTCCTGCAGGTAGTCCCTGCTTCAGCCTCCCCCCGCCAGGGTGGGAGTCTGCCCTCGGGCTCAATCTTTGGGCTTGAGAGTGAGACTTTCATTTGATGGAGCAGTCAGATGATAATCAGGCTTCAGACGTTCCAGAGTGAGCAAGTGGATGTGAGATGTAGTGGTGGGTGAAGACCTTGTGATGAAGAATCTTGGTGAAGAAGATGTGGTACAGAATGGCAATGCAATATTATTTTGCCATGAAAAAGAAGGAAATTCTGCCATTTGAGGCAACATAGATGGACTCTGAGGGCATTCTGTTGAGTGAGGTAAGTCAGAGAGAGAAAGACAAATACTCTATGAGCTCCCTTATATATGAAATCTAAAAAATCCAAAATCCTGAAAACAGAGAGTAGAATGGTGGTGACCAGGGGGTGGGGAGCAAGGAATTGATGAGAGAGATGTTATTGAAGGGTATAAACTTGCAACCAGTAGTTAAATAAGTCCTAGAGGTCTAATGCATAGTGCAGAGATGGTAGTCAACAATACTGTATTATAAAGTTCACAGTTGCTGAGAGCCTAGATCTTAATTGTTCTCATGACAAAAAAGAAATGCTAAATTATGTGATGAGATACAGATGTGAACTAATGCTACCATGGTCATCATAATACATAAGTGTTTCAAATCAGTATATTGTGCCCTTACACAATGTTACGTGTCGATTATATCTCAATAACATTTTTAAAATTTCATTTCATTTAATTAAAAAAAAAGAATTTTGGCCATGAGAGATGGACAGCTAGGGAAGAGCATGAGCTCAGGAGAAGATGGTTTTGTAATGTCAGGAAGGAGACGGTGGGGAAGGAACTGAGAAAGGTGTATGAGGAAGGTCCTCTAAGGTGAGGGCAGGTGATGGGTGAGAGTTTAGTCAAAGTTGTTGGCCCTGGGGAGGGTGAATGTGCTGCTTTCCTGAGGTGGAAGGAAAGGGTGACCAACATGGAGTGAAGTCATTATCAAGAACAGAGAGTGGTCCTTAAAAAATAAAAACAGAACTACCATATGACCCAGCAATCCTGCTATGGGGCGTGTACCCAAAGAAAACCATGATCAAAAAGACATATGCACCCTAATGTTCATAGCAATGCTATGTACAGTAGTCAGGATGTGGAAGCAACCTGAATATCCATCAACAGAGGAATAAAGAAGATGTGGCACATATATGCAGTGGGAATACTACTCAGCCATAAAAAGAACAAAACTGGGTCATTTGTAGATATGTGGATGGACCTGGAGATTGTCATATAGCGTGAAGTAAGTCAGAAAGAGAAAACAAATATCATGGATTAACGCACATATGTCCATCCAGTCTAGGAAAAAAGGGTTTAGATGATCTTTTCGGCAAAGTTGAAGTAGAGACACAGATGTAGAGAAGAAATATATGGATATCAATGGGAAAAGGATGGGGTGGGATGAATTGGGAGATTGGGGTTGACATATAGACACTATTGATAATGTGCATAAAATAGATACCAAATGAGGACCTACTGTACAAGGAGCACAAGGAGCCCTATTCAATGCTCTGTGGTGACCTACAGAGGGAAGGAAATCCAAAGAAGGGCTGTATGTATATGTACTGATTACTTTGTTGCACAGCAGAAACTAATGCACCATTGTAAAGCAACTATACTCCAACAAAAATTAATTTTGAAATAATAGAAACAAATAATAATAATAATAAAAAGACAGAGAACATTGCTGTGTGACAGGAGGTCAACCCAGAGCTCTGTGACAACCTAGAGGGGTAGGGTGGGTGGGGGGTGGGAGGGGGTTCATGAGGAAGGGGACATGTGTATATCTATGGCTGATTCATGTTGATGTATGCCAGGAATCAACACAAGATTGTAAAGCAATTATCTCCCCCCTCCCAAAAAAAAGGAGAAAGAGAGAAGTAGTTGGTGTAAATGAAGACAAGTCACTTTTCACGACCTGAAAATCCTGGGAAAGTTATCAATCAGGGATGAGAGAGTATATTAAAAGTTGAAAAAAAAATTAAACATAAAACTGTACATTTGTCTCTGGTGTCACGGTTTCCCAAGTGCTTATTGTACATCATCTCATTTAAATAGAGGAGAAGTCTGAAATAGATGCTGAGCTAAGCCAACTTTGCACGGCATGAGTGTTTACAGCAAGTTATGTCCAAAAGGAGTAATTCAGGCAGAGGAAGCAGAGCCCTCAGAAACTAAGAACTAAGAGGGTCCTTTCATTCAGAGACACGAAGGCAGAGACCTGTGGCCAGGATCCGAGCCAGCACTGGCTGGAGAACTTTTAGTGAGATTGTAATTAATCAGATTGGAGGTTTAAATTCAGAAGTGGTCAGAGTCCAGTATTTTCAACGACTAGCAAAGTAAATGTACATCAATGGCCAGGACTGTTGGTGAAGGATGGAACCCATCATTATATGTGGTCACAGTGTCCCTGGAAACCCTACTCCACAGAAAAGGCTCAGTGTGCATGTCACACAGCACAGAACTGAGAGAAGACAGAATCACCGATCTTTTTTAAAAATGATCTCTTTAGTGGAAAGAAAACAGATCATACAAGAACAAAATCATGCCGGGCCAATCTATTAGAATTTGACATGATGGTGAGTAGTCTTCTGAATGTAATTTATATAGAATTTCAACACAGCTTTGTCTTGTCAGTGGCTACTAGGTGATGTGGACTTTCTGTGAAATAGGTAAGGATGTAAAGCTATGCAAAGGGGTCAGTTTAAGGAGTGAATGTACCCTCTGGAGTCAGGCAGCCTGGTGGCCCAGAGAAAGTGACATCTCCAAGGTTGCCAAAAACACTAAATTCTTTGGTGCCAAATCATCAGATCAATGGATAGAGACACTAGCTACATTTAATAGGGATTCTAATATGTTTAATAAGCAACACACGGGGCTTCCCAGGTGGCATAGTGGTAAAGAATCTGCCTGCCAATGCAGGAGATGTAGGAGACGCCAGTTCAATCCCTGGGTTGGGAAGATCACCTGGAGAAGTAAATGGCAATCCACTACAGTATTCCTGCTTGGAAAATTCCACGGACAGAGGAGCCTGGCAGGCTACAGTCCATGGGGTCGCACAGAGTTGAACACGACTGAGCACTCATGCACGCAGAAACAAAACATACACGTCGATTGGTCTCTCTTAATAGTAATGACAGTCCTAACATTCACAAGAATTTAGTAAGTCTCTGCTCTACGTCAGACCCTGCTCCAGGTGCCTTGTCATCTGTAATCCTAACCCTCCCAAGAGCTCTGCAAGGCAGAAACAAATATTCCTAATTTACAGATGAGCAGCAGAAGCTTGGAGAGGGCTCCTGGATTTCTGTTCTTTCTCCAGTGTATTAAATTGCTAGGGCTGCATACAGAATACCACAGTCTGGGTGGCTTAGACATCAGACATTTATTTTCTCACAGCTCTGGAGGCTGGAAGTTCATGATCAAGATGTCAGCCTGTTTGTTTTCCCCTGAGGCTTCTCTCCTTGGCTTGTAGACTTCCGTCCTCCTGTGGTGCCCTCAAGTGGTCTTTCCTCTCTGTCTGTATCCTAATCTCTTCTTACAAGGACACCAATCAGATAGGGTTAGTCATTATGTTGTTCAGTAGCTAAGTTGTGTCCGACTCTTTGTGACCCCACGGACAGCAAGCAGGCTTCTCGGGCCTTTACTATCTCTTGGAATTTGTTAAAACTCATGTCCGTTGAGTTGGTGATACCATCCAACCATCTCATGCTCTGTCATCCCCTTCTCCTCCTGCCCTCCATCTTTCCAGGCATCAGGGTCTTTTCCAATGAGTCAGCTCTTCGCATCAGGTGACCAAAGTATTGGAGCTTCAGCATCAGTCCTTCCAATGAATATTCAGGGTCAATTTCCTTTAGGATGGACTGGTTGGATCTCCTTGCTGTCCAAGGGACTCTCAAGAGTCTTCTCCCACACCACAGTTCAAAAGCATCAATTCTTCAGTGCTCAGGTTTCTTTATGGTCCAACTCTCACATCCATACATGACTACTGGAAAAACCATAGACAGACCATAGACAGACTACTGGAAAAACCATTGACTAGACAGACCTTTGTTCGCAAAGTAGTCTCTGCTTTTAACTTGACACTTCTTTGAAGGCCCACCTCTGAACACAGTTACATACAGAGGTTCTGGGGGTTCAGGCCTCAGCATGTGAATCTGGGGGTACATGCAGTTCAGTCCACAGCTGACAGCAAGTAGAGTAACATAAGGGAAAACTGGGGTAAGTTGGTCATGGAGCCTCGTTAGTGCCCCTCTCAGAAGCTGGGAAAGTGTGCTTTCTTCCCTGGGGGGTTGGGGAGGGTGGGGACACTAAATGAACCCCACAGTAAACTTCCAGAATTTGCTAGGAGGTGAAAGCCTCTCTCTCCCCTTCCTTCCCACACAACCCGCCCTTCCATCCCCAAATGAAGTCTTTCCCCTAGGTCAGAAGTGCTGAGTCACGCTATTCCTTTCCTTCACCCCAGGGTCGAAAACACAGAGTTACAATGAGAGACCCGGCCTCCTCCACCCTAGCTCAGGGCCCAGTCAGAGCTGCTGGAGAGAGGCCTGCAGAACAGAAGTGAGGTGGGGTGTGCGGAAAGAGGCCAACTCCAGTGCCGCCCAAGGCACAGAAAACCTCTCTGCATTCAATTTGTAGCAAAGTAAACAATTCGCAGCAAGTATACAGGGCCCTATTGTGTCCGGTGTTCTGTGGACTGGGCTTCAAAGAGGACTTTTGTTCTAAAGGATATTTTAAACTTCTTCATTAGCTAGGAAAGCTATTTTAAAAACTATTTCCCAGACACCCAAATACCTATCACAAAAAGAAGACGAAAAAAAATCACAACACTTATGAATAAGCAGGAATGGTCACATGTAGCCCCCGGCTTCAAGACTGATCAAGGTGGCTTCCCTGGTGGCTCGGGGGGTAAAGCATCTGCCTGCAATGTGGGAGACCTGGGTTTGATCTCTGGGCTGGGAAGATCTGGAGAAGGAAATGGCAACCCACTCCTGTATTCTTGCCTGGAAAATCCCATGGATGGAGAAGCCTGGTAGGCTACAGTCCATGGGGTCACAAAGAGTCAGACAGGACTGAGCAACTTCACTTTGCTTCACTTTGCTGTCTACTCCTGAGTGAGGCTTGGAGAGAGATGCAGGTGAGGAGGATAAGTCTCTTGCCTTGAGGGCTAAGCGGGTGACAAGGATGAGCCATTGGAAACTGGCTGTGCACACAACTCTGCTTGGGAGGAAGTTGAAAGGGGAGAGGGACTATCTACACAACTCCAGGTGGCACCCTCCACCTTGGCAAAGCTCAGCTATTTGTCTCAACTCCTGTGGAGAAGGAAATGGCAACCCACTCCAGAATTCGTACCTAGAGAATCCCATGGACTGAGGAGTCTGGTGGGCTACGGTCCAAAGGTTGCAAAGAGTCTGACATGACTGAGCGACCATGTATGCCGTGTGAGAGGAACCCCTCTGGGAGTTAAACTGAGGAGGTGGGAAACAGGGCTGAGGGGCCAAGGGACGCTTCAAGGAGTTAGGACCAGAAAGAAAGGGGTGGGAGGGGTCTGGGTAGTCCCTGTCTAGGGGCTTCCCTAGGGACACAGGAGAAGCCCCAGCACATGTCCTACCAAATCCTCATTATGGCACCAAAATGCTCCCCCAGGCATGCTGAGAGACGGCAGCTTATGTCCTGTCTCGAGGGCCCAGCAGACACCCTGGCAGCCTTCCTGGAGACTGCGGCAGGTTGCTCCTTGGAGGGGGTGCCACAGCTCTCAGGCTCTAAGAATCAGGCTACCCGTGGGATCACTACATCTTCATAAACATACCCAGCTCCTTCTCAGGGGCTCCCGAGATCCTCCGGCAGACCTGCCACCCAAGGCTGGCCACAAGGGAAGCCACATCAGAGTCCCCTACATGGTACCTACCTCTCTTCACCCTGGGGGAGGGACTTGAGACCCAGCAAAGGAAGCCCACACACAAGGCATCCGGGAAGAGAAGTTGGAGAGGTCATTGTGACGCTTGCCTTCTCCTGCTCTGGCTCATTCTTCAGTTTCCTCAATGAGAGCTGTAGCCTTTGATGTTGTTTGGCCACTCAGTTGTGTCCCACTCTTGGAGATCCCATGGATTGTAGCCCGCCAGGCTCCTCTGTCAATGGGATTTCCCAGGCAAGAATACTGGAGTGGGTTGCCATTTCCTTCTCCAGGGGATCTTCCCCACCCAGAGATCGAACCCAGGTCTTCTGAGTTGGCAGGAGGATTCTTTGCCACTGAGCCACCTGGGAGCCCCTGCAACCCTTTATCTGATGGCATCTACTCTCATTGTAATGTCAATACACTGATGCTTGACCTGTGATCAGGATAAGGACAGTTCCATCCGATCCTTTCCTAGGAGCAGATAGGGATGGGGAAGAAGGGGAGACCCTAAGCCATTCTTGGTGGTGGTGGTGGTGGTGATGGTGATGGAGAGGGGGTTGTGGACCAGCAGGAAGGTGGGCAAGAAGCAGGAAGAAGGCAGGGAAGAGCCTGAAACGAGTCTGCCCACTACACAATATTGCCTCCATCTGGCCTGGCTCGGACAGGCTGAATGATTGTGATATTATCCAGAATAACTAGGCCGCTGACCAAAGACGTCTCCAGATGCTCAGAAGTTGTACTTCCAAGCATAATTCTTGGCTGTCCAAGAACCACAAGTAATTGATGACGAGCCCCCACCCCCCTGCCACCCACCCCCTTTCCACATCTTACTCTTTCCAGCTCCTGGACAGATACATTTTCTTGTTTGCAGACTCATTCATTCCAGGCTTTGCAGCAATCTCAGACTTGACAAATGCAAGCGCAGTGTGGTCGCCTTCATCTGTGGTCACCTGGTCCTCATTAAGGCCATCGGAGGCAGCCAGGACCCGGTTTTGTGATTAGCGGTTCTCCTCCATGGAGGCTTGAGAGCTCTCAGTGGGCTCTCGTTGTTTGCATGAAGTCCTCGGAGGACAATGCCAGGCTCAGCTCCACGTTTTCCACATGACCGATGGCATTCAAAGCTTTGCAATCCCAATAGGCACATTTCTTGACTGGCTTTGTTTCTCATGGGTTCAGGTGGAATAAAAAGAGTTTCTGCTGCCAGGAATGTCAGTGTGTGGTTGGGAAGTTGGCATTTTTCTCTAGGAGGAAGGGAAGTCAGTTGGTAAGTGACCGGATGTCTGATGCCAACAGTGAAAAAGGTTGTTTCAGTATTTCTCAGTTTTAGTGAAACTAGAGAGTCTGCCATCATGGGTACAAAGGGGCCAGGAGTCTTCCTGGGGGGCTTGTGAATGTCTCCTGCTAGCAGCAGGCTGTTGTTAAGCCCTGCTGTGTACATTCTCCTGAGGCCGCCTGGAGGCTGGGGCTGGGGTTGGGGCGGGGTGGGGGGTGCTCTGGGATTCGTCTTTCATTTCTGCAGCTGGGAAGATGGCTCGGCCTCTGCCAAGGCCTTTTGTCCCATTTTTCTCTTGCTTCATTGGGACATTTCCGGAACCAAATATATTCAACTAATCCTCAGCTTCAGGAGGTGATTGAATATCCAAATGCTGGCCCTTCCATTGTCCGATGACTAGGACCAGCTGAAACACTCAGTTTTGCAAAACAGTCACGCTCCAGCCATTGGCCCAATTATCTCTCCCAATTACTATGTCTTCCCATCCTCTTCTCATGGAAGTGTTTGAGGCCCCCATGGATTCTGGGAATTCTCAGGCTCAATTACACCCTTCATGCACCAGAGACACGAGGCAAAGTCGCCTGCTCCATGGGTGTTTGGTTCTACTGTACTTTGACATGGATTCCAAAGTCTGTGTCTTACTGAAGACAGGCTATTGTTGTCTTTATTATTTTGAAATGGACACACTGCTGAGCGCCTGGATCTGAGCCTGAAGATAAATACGGTTACTCAGGGGCCTTGAAATCCATCCTTGCAGCTTGCTAATTCTTGCAGGCCTGTTAGAACAGAGCCAGACTAAACAGAGAGCTGCCACTCCCTCCCCGGGGCCAACACTTTGGGGCTTTTGTCAACTGGGCAGGAGTGCAAATCCTTGAAGATACCCTCCACAGAAAGCCTGTTTCTTTATGTTCTTTGGCTCGGACCTTGGCCAATGTTGGCAACGTGGCCTTGCATGGCCCTGGGGAACCTCAACATTTCTTCATTTGAATGTCCAGGGTCTAGACTCCAACTGCATCTCAGGGAGCAGGAAGAAGGTGTTCTCAGCCTCTGAGATTGAGAGGAAGCTTTGGAATTAGGAAGAGTCCGGTTTCTAACAAGACAGTGGAATGGGAGTCAGGGAGGAAGGCTTTGGAGCGGCAAGACAGGGAGGGAAGATGGTGAACAAACAGGCAGTCTGTGTTGATTATCCTGTGCTAAAGGCGTATCTAGTGTCACTCAGAGTCACTGAGAGCTTGGGGAACTGTATCCTTTCACTCAGCCAGGTGCCTCCCAGACACGCAAGTGCCAAGTACCACCTGCCCCCCCCCAGACATACAAGGGCCAGGTAACCACCCCCCCCCCCAGATTTTATGCAAGGGCCAGGACCCCCCTAAACATGAAAGTACCAGGTACCCTCCCCCTGACATGCAAGGGCCAGGTGTCTCCACCCAGACATGCAACTGGATTAGCTCTGCGGCTATATATGATGCTTCACCCAATGTGGCAACCTCCAGCGCCACCGAGAACCACTCACAGGCTGTCCCCTGGCAGAACCTGGCACTGCAGGGTGGTCCACAGTTCCTCCTGTAGGAGTCGCCTCTCCATCTTCCCCACCACATCTCCTGCGGAGTGTGTGTTAGATGCCCAGCCCTGTCCGATTCTTTGTGACCCCATGGTCTGCAGCCCTCCAGGCTCCTCTGTCTATGGGACTCCCCAGGCAAGAATACTGGAATGGGTTGCCATTTCCTCCTTCAGGGGATCTTCTCAACCCAGGGATCGATTCCTGCTGCACTGCAGGCAGATTCTTTACCGTCTGAGCCACGTCAAAGCTTTCGGTATCCCCATCGCTCTCCCCTTATCTGAAAGACCCCAGCGAAAAAGGGGAAAAATCCTCCTTTCTGGCAGAGCTCTTTCTTTTAGTTCTTTCTTTGGATCCTAACCTCCAGCAGTCCCTTGCCCCAGCTGGGTGACACTATTTCAAGACAGTCTGCTTTGGGGACCTGATTTCACTGTCTTTGGAAAGCCACCCAGAGAGGAGAATCCAAGTTCAAATTCAGTTCCTAAGAATAAGGGAATCCACACATCCACTGTGACTAGGATGATATGGGGGACTTATGTGGAGGTTGGGGGCAAGGATCAGGGAAGGGACCAGGTGGGGTGGGGGCAGGGTGGCAAGTCAGCCATCTTGTCTCAGGAGAACCTCAGCTGAGTCACAGAAGTGCCTCTACGGCTGTCGTGGAAACCTCTGGACTACACAGTAAGCCCCCTACATATGATTGAGTTCCATTCTGAGAGCACATCTGTAAGTCCAATTTGTTTTTAAATCCAACAACATCGGTTAGGTACCCAACTAAAATATTTGACTATATAGTGCTATACTGTAATAGGTTTATAATACTTTTCACACAAATAACACATACAGAGCAAACACAAGAATTGTATTTTTTACTTTAAAATTTTTTTCTCTTTTTAATCAGAGGATAATTACTTTACATTATTGTGATGGTTTCTGCCATCCATTAAGAAGAATCAGCATTAGGTATACATATGTCCCCTCCCTCTTAAACATCTCTCCCACCTCCCTCCCCATCCCACCCTTCTAGGCTGTCACAGAGCACCAGCTTTGGGTTCCTTGTGAAAGTTGCTCAGTCATGTCTGACTCTTTGCGACCCCGTGGACTATAAGTCCATGGAGTTCTCGAGGCCAGAATACTGGAGTGGGTAGCCTTTCCCTTCTCCAGGGGATCTTCCCAACCCAGGGATCGAACCCAGGTCTCCCACATTGCAGGCGGATTCTTTACCAGCTGAGCCACAAGGTTCCCTGTGTCATACAGCAAATTCCCATTGTATATCAGTGGTAAAGAACCCGCCTGCCAATGCAGGAGACATAAAAGACGCAAGTTTGATCCCTGGGTTTGGAGGATCCCCTGGAGGAGGGCATGGCTCACCACTCCAATATTCCTGCCTGGAGAATCCCATGGACGGAGGAGACTGATGAGCTACAGTCCAAAGGGTCGCAGAGTCGGACTTGACTGAGCGCCTTAGCATGCACACATGCACGCATACATTCCAAAGGTGGAGTTCAGATCCTCTCAGAGGTGAGAGTTACACAGTCCATGAGTTCACAAAGAGTCCGACACCATGACTGATCAGTGCCCTCAGTCTGAGTGACTGAGCATACGGCACACACATCTACATGACATATGATAACACATATGTTTCCATGCGAGTCTCTCAAATCATCCCACCTTCTCTCTCCTCCACACTGTGTCCAAAAGTCTGTTCTCTATGTCTGCATCTACTGCTGCCTTGAAAGAGAAAGACACATACCGTATATTAATGCATATATACAGAATCTAGAAAGATGGTAGTAAAGAAAACATGTTTAATCTTACAGTACAGTACCTTGAAAAGTACAGTAGTACTATACAACAGCTGGCACACAGGGGTTGGCATGGAGTGAACAGGCAAGAAGAGTTACTAACTAGAGGAGAGAGAGGAGGCGGGAGATGGTAGAGCTGAAGGAGCATCACCAATAGGAGACGAAAGGCAAGCTGTAATTTCACTCACGCCTGATGTTGATGGCACAGGTTCAGGTTCCTTGCTCTATTCAATTCTATCTATCCTCTTGAGTGGGTTGACTTGCGAGAATAGCACTGAAACGCGTGCATTCCCACATGTAAAGTAGATAGCCAGTGGGAGTCTGATGTATGATGCAGGGAACCCAAAGCTGGTGCTCTGTGACAACCTGCAGGGATGGGACGGGAGGGAGGTGCGAGGAGTGTTCAGGAGGGAGGGGACACAAGTGAAAAAGAACACGATCCATTGATGTCTGGGTAGCAGCTGTTTTTTCTCATCATAGATGACATGGCAACACTGGATTGCATTCTGAACGGCTGCTGAACCATTCATGAACCATTTTACATTTGGGTCCTGGGTCCCAAAATCTAACGGTGCCCCCTCAAATAAAGAAAGCACCCTTGCCGTCTCTCGTGTCATGAATGTCTTTGGTTGTTCAGTTACTTCTTCCTTTCTCTCTCTCCATCCTTTCTCTGGGTCTCCAACTCCATCAGGTCTTCATTAGTAAGCAGCTTGTGTTGCATAGCAAGGAGTTCAGTGCAGTTGTCCTCTTGCAGATCTGGCTTGAAATAAAAGACTCTGTACTACTATACACCATGCAGTGCTCTAAAGTACACAAATCACAACCACTTGTAGGACATGTGTACGCATGACAAACGTATGCCAATAAGTTACGTGATTGGACATGTGAACACACATTCACATCTTTGAAATTTCGCAACTTGAAGAGTTTGTATGTAGGGAATTTACTGTAGTGTTAGGTCACTTTTTTTTTTTTTTACCTTAGGTAGGCAGATGGAAGAAATGTACATGATCTTCTGCCATCTTACCATTTCCCCTGAAAATCAGCAAAAAACAAAGGCTCAGAGGCTCAACCCAGTGGAACAAATTCAGCTCTTGCCTGACTTACGATCCTTGAGAACAGGAACCATACCTACCATCATGTCATTTCCATATCAAATACAGTTCCGGGCTCAAAATCAAGGCACAAGGAGTGCCTGCTGAGCTGAAGGAGTCCAGGCTGGCCAGGGCCCAAGTGTGAGAGGAAAGACCAAAGATATTAAGACAGTTGGGAATTGAGTCCAGAGCCATGCATGCCGTTAGATGCTGGGCTAAGAGTGTCCACTGACAAATGAGCATCATGAGAGGGCATTAAAATATTTTTCTTTGTCAATTTTAAAATAATGAGTACTCATTTTTATTTGCATAACAATGCAAAGATATAGAAAGAAAAAGTAGTCTCTCCCTGCGTTCCTCTCATCTTCATAAACAAATTTTCTCATCCTTAGAATTCCAAGGTTTCACCATGTCATGTCTAGGTGTTTGTCTTTTTTAAAAAATAATCCCATCTGGATCTTGGGCTTTTCAATCTACAGGCTTAAATCTTGTGTCACAACATGGAAAATTTCTTCTGTTATTTAACTATTGTTTCTCCTTCATTGTCTGTCCTCTCCTCCCACCACACTTCTGAAACTGGTACTGTTTGAAAGTCATCTCTTGTTTGGTCCTCTAGGTCTCTTACTGGTCCCGACTGGTTTCCATCCCTTTGTGTTTCCCTGCTGCTGCTGCTGCGGCTAAGTCGCATCAGTCGTGTCCGACTCTTCGTGACCCCATGGACTGCAGCCCACCAGGCTCCTCCGTCCATGGGATTTTTCAGGCAAGAGTACTGGAGTGGGTTGCCATTGCCTTCTCCGTTGTGTTTCCGTATCATGAGCTATTTCTTTCCCTTGGTCTTCTAGACCTATAATTCACAGCTCAGCAGTGATTATACTCTTTTCAGTTTATTTCTGAAGTTTATAAAATAAAGAATAATTTTCTTTTAATAGTTGCAAGAAGTCCATTTCTCAGACCCTAGTTGTATCCTCTGGGCATCCTCATTGCTTGTTTGTTCAAGCTCTTTCATCGGTCCTCCTCCAATGGGGGTAGTGGCTTGGTCTTTCCAGCCCTCATCACAGAGACCCTTAAATGCTCCTGATTTTGTAGTCCACTGGCAGATGGGTCAGGAGGAAAGCATGTGCAGTGGCAAAGCCCATAGGCAAGGGAAGGTTCAGCAGTTTCTGTTTGTAGGAGCTAGCCATAAGTCAACTGATCAACCACTTCTCTATTGCTCTGAGCTGATCAACCTCTCTTTGAGCTCCTGGAATCAGGGTCTAGATCTTAAAGAAGATGAAGGGATGGGAATTTAAGAGCACAGGTGGGAGAATTGGCTCCAAAGAGGATGAGAATATACCTTCTTCCAACCCACAAGACTGGCAAGAGGGGTTATAAATACAGACACTGCATTTGTCATTTTGTGAGCAGTAAGTTGGGGGAATTCATGGTCCATGGTAGAGATATGTTTGGGGTAGCCATTTGACTGTTCCCCAGATGCTGAGATGTCCCCTCTGCCTTGAGGTGACTGAACCATCACCACCCCATACTCTCAGAGGCCATGACTATCTTGTAGCTACTGAGCTATTTCTTCAACCTCCCAGGGTTCTCATCTCTCACCATCAGCTAAAACAATCAGTGGCTTGAACATCCATCTTTGCCTTGTCCAACATGATGTCAGATGCTGTGAGGAACAAAGTATGATCAGAACATAGAGTTCCCACTTGGAAATGCTTCCCCTGACCCTCAAGGACTGGCTCAGTTGCCGTATCCTGAATTCCCCCTCTTCCAAGGGACCAGGATCCTATCCCACTACGTGATCCACGTGTTCCTTCTCTGGGGACTTGCAAGGATGCTGCAGCTGCCCTGGGGGCAGTTCTCTGTACAAACACACTGGTGTGGGGTGGTTTGGTAGGAACTCCCTGAGGTTTAGCTTTCCTGAGCCGCCTTTGGTTTACCTGTGGTGAGGTGAGATTGAGGAGGAGCCAGGGGTCTGGCTAGAGTAGAACAGGGGAAGTCACAGCCAGACCTCAAAGCGGAGGCCAAGTCATAGGAAGCAGGTGGCTTTGGATGGAGCCAAGAGTTGAAGACTGACCACATGGCCTTGGCTTTTGGCCACCATTTCCGGCATGATGATGTTCAACTTGCAGACAAGGGCCATTGCCCTGGAGCCAAGCAGAAACAAAAGTCACCACCCTAAAGATGCTGAGATGTCCCCTCTGCCTTGAGGTGACTGAACCATCACCACCCCATACTCTCAGAGGCCATGACTATCTTGGGACCGGGGAAAAGAAATCTGAGATTTAGAATTTGAGTATGTTTTGTTTTTTTCTAGAAAGACTGAACATAACTGACAGGACTATTTAAGTTTGGGTGTCTAAATTATAGAGCAGAGTGGATTAAAAATCAATCTATTCCCATTAGCCAACAGTAAAGACCGAAAAAGAAGACAAATTACAGACAAAATAAAGGAGCTTGTTTTATTCCCTACATATTCAAGCTGTACAAGGAATTTGAATACGGATAAACACACACACACACACGCATTTTCATGTCTTTGGATTTTTTTCCTGACCCCATTGGTTAGAAAATGACCCCAAATTCATAGGAGAAACCACAAAAAGACAAACAACCCAATTAAAAAATGAGCAAAGAACTTGAAATGAACAAAGGACTCAAAAAAAAAAAAAAGAGGTATAAATGACCAAGGAGCACATGAAAGGTTGCTCAATGTCATTAGTCATCAGGGAAATGCAAATCAAAACCACAATGAGATATCACTTCAAATCCACTGGAATGGCCAAGACTTTTTTAAAAGGGTGAAATAGAAAGTGCTGGTGAGCATGTGGAAAAATGAGAACACTCATACATTGCTGAGTGAAATATAAAATGGTGCACTCTGCAAAATAGGTAATTCCCCAATAAGTTAAATATAGAATTACATACCACCCAATAATTCAACTCCTACATATATAACCCCCAAATTGAAAACAGGTGTTCAAATGTAAACTTGTTCACAAATGTTCATAGCACAATACCCCAGAAGTCAAAAGAACCCAAATGCCAATCAACAAATGAAAAGAGTAACAAAATATAGTGTACCTATACAATGGAGTTGAACAGGACTTAGTGGCTGAACAACAACAATACAATAGAACATTGCTGCTGCTGCTGCTGCTGCTAAGTTGCTTCAGTCACGTCCGACTCTGTGCAACCCCATAGACGTCAGCCCACCAGGCTCCGCCATCCACAGGATTCTCTAGGCAAGAATACTGAAGTGGGTTACCATTTCCTTCTCCAACATTATCTAGCCATAAAGAGAATGAAATACCAATATATATTACGGCAGGAATGAACCTTGAAAACATCATGCTAAGTGTAGAAGCCACACACAAAAGACTATATACTGTGTGAGTTCATGTATTTAAATAACCAGAGTAGGCAAATCTGTAGACACAGAATGCAGATTGGTGGCTTCTAGAGAGGAGGAATAGAAAGGGACAACTTCATGGGTTCAGGGTTCCCATTTAGGATGATGAAAAATTCTGGGACTAGAACATGGTGATGGTCGCACAACACTGTGAAGATACTGAATGCCACTGAACTACACACTTCAAAATAGTACATTTTTTGTTGTGTGTTGTTTCAGTTGCTAAGTCATATCCAACTCTTTTGCGACCCCATGAACTGTAGCCTGCCAGGCTCCTCTGTTCATGGGATTTCCCAGGCAAGAATACTAGGGTGGGTTGCTGTTTCCTTCTCCAGGGGATTGTCCTAACCCAGGGATCGAATCAATGTCTCCTGCATTGGTAGGCAGATGCTTTACACCTGAACCACCAGGGAAGCCCTTATGTTATATGTATTTTACTGTAATTTAAAAGAATTCGTAGGGTTAAATGGATTAAAGATCTAAACATAAGACCAGAAACTATAAAAATCTTAGAGGAGAACATAGGCAAAACACTCTCTGACACACATCACAGCAGGATCCTCTATGACCCACCTCCAAGAATATTGGAAATAAAAGCAAAAATAAACAAATGGGATCCAATTAAAATTAAAAGCATCTGCACAACAAAAGAAACTGTAAGCAAGGTGAAAAGACAGCCTTCAGAATGGGAGAAAATAATAGCAAATGAATCAACTGACAAACAACTAATTTCAAAAATATACAAGCAACTCCTGCAGCTCAATTCCAGAAAAATAAACGACCCAATCATAAATGGACCAAAGAACTAAACAGACATTTCTCCAAAGAAGACATACAGATGGCTAACAAACACATGAAAAGATGTTCAACATCACTCATTATCAGAGAAATGCAAATCAAAACCACAATGAGGTACCATTTCATGCTAGTCAGAATGGCTGCAATCCAAAAGTCTACAAACAATAAATGCTGGAGAGGGTATGGAGAAAAGGGAACCCCCTTACACTGTTGGTGGGAATGCAAACTAGTACAGCCACTATGGAGAACAGTGTGGAGATTCCTTAAAAAACTGGAAATAGAACTGCCTTATGATCCAGCAATCCCACTGCTGGGCATACACACCAAGGAAACCAGAATTGAAAGAGACACGTGTACCCCAATGTTCATCGCAGCACTGTTTATAATAGCCAGGACATGGAAGCAACCTAGATGTCCATCAGCAGATGAATGGATAAGAAAGCTGTGGTACATATAGACAATGGAATATTACTCAACCATTAAAAAGAATGCATTTGAGTCCGTTCTAATGAGGTGGATGAAACTGGAGCCTATTATACAGAGTGGAGTAAGCCAGAAAGAAAAACACCAATACAGTATACTAATGCACATATATGGAATTTAGAAAGATGGTAACGACAACCATGTATGCGAGACAGCAAAAGAGACACTGATGTATAGAACAGTCTTTTGGATGACCTTTGCCCTCTGTGGGAGAGGGCAAAGGTGGGATGATTTGGAAGAATGGCATTGAAACATGTATAATATCATATAAGAAACAAATTGCCAGTCCAGGTTCGATGCAGGATACAGGAAGCTTAGGGCTGGTGCACTGGTGCATCCCGAGGGATGGGATAGGGAGGGAGGAGGGAGAGAGTTTCAGGATGGGGAACATGTGTACACCTGTGGTGGCTTCATGTTGATGTATGGCAAAACCAGTACAATATTGTGAAGTAAAAAAAAAAAAAAAAAGATGTTATACATAAATCATCCAGGACCAGAATATGAAAATGTAAAACTTTCAATAAATGTATCATTATCAGAATCAATAAAATTGAAAAAAATTAAAAATAAATAAATAAATAAATAGAAAAAAAAAGAAAAGAATTCGTAGGAGTCATGCTATGGCTGAAATATCTACTCTCTGCTGATAACAGCCTGTATCCATTGGGTGCTACGGCAATGGCAACCCACTCCAGTACTCTTGCCTGGAAAATCCCATGGACAGAGGAGCCTAGTAGGCTGCTGTCTATGGGGTCGCATAGAGTCCAACACAAATGAGCGACTTCACTTTCACTTTTCACTTTTCATGCATTGGAGAAGGAAATGGCAACCGACTCCAGGGTTCTTGTCTGGAGAATCCCAGGGAGAGGGGAACCTGGTGGGCTGCTGTCTCTGGGGTCACACAGAGTCGGACACGACTGAAGTGCCTTAGCAGCAGCAGCATGCTGGGCATTTTACAGAGATCATCTCATTTTGTCCTCAGAGCAATCCTAGGAGGTGGTGTCATTATTCCCATTTTGCAGGTGAGAAAGCAGATTTAGAGAGCTGAAGTAGTCACCCAAGACCCCAAGCAGTTAGCCCTCTCACCATGCAGCGAGGTGAGAGAGCGAGGAGCTGCCAGGATCTCCCCCAACCCCTGTTCTTAGAGTAGCAGGTAAGCGTTCAGGACATAGCATCCAACCTGTGAGGGCAGAAGAGGGTTCTTCTCAGACTCGGGCTGAGAAAGGGAAGGCATCATTGTAACTGTGATTGCATCATTGCGATTTGCTCTCTCATGTAGTGAACCCCAGAGAGGGAAAGGGATCTAGGAGGTGCATCCCAAAGGCCACTGGAAGGAAACACAAGGACGGTCATCCAGGAAGGAATAGCTGGTGTTACCTGGATCCTGAACTAAGGCCCTTCTCCTCTGGGAAGACTGTGGACCTGACCCAAGGGAAGTCAACTTCTAAAGCATTTCCCAGCCCTGATGGCCAGAGTGACAGTGACCCCACATCAGTGCTACATACTAGTTTCTTATGAAAAAGTGTGCAAGCAGGGCTGCTGAGAAAGAGTGAGGGAGAAACTCACAGCCAGAATCACTGTGGACGGGGCAGCATGAGAGCCTTTCAGGGTGGTAGCTGCTCTGTCAGATTGGATGCAAAATCTGCAATTGAGGAAGTCTCTGGTGGCTCAGTGGTAGAGAATCCACCTGCTGACGCAAGGGGTGAGGGTTTGATCCCTGGTTGGGGAAAGATTCCACGTGCTACGTGGCAACTGTCTGTGGGCCACAACTACTTAAGGCCCTGCACCCTACAGCTGGTTCTCTGAAACGAAAGGAGCCACCACAATGGGAAGCCTGTGCCCCACAACTAAAGAGTAACCCCCAACTCATAGCAGTTAGAGAAAGCCTGCATGCAGCAATGAACACCCTGCACAGGCGAAAATAAATAAGTAATTAAAAACTTAAAAGCTAAATTGAAATAGTATTTTTTTTTAAATCCCCAGTTGAAGGACAAGCTTCAGGTACAAGCACAGTGAACAGAAGAGACATGCCCTTGGCATTGGCTGACCCAGCTCTGGGCCACTGTGCCCGGGTCCCTGGTGAAATCCCATCCTGTGTCATCTTCTCCGAGGAAGATCATCATCAGAGCCCACTCTCTGGAGAGCAGCGATAAGCATTCTCTGTTTGGTCAGTAACTGGCATGAAAGGCCACAGTCCTGAAGTAGGACATCACTGGATTCCTGTCGACGCAGAAACTTTGGTGAGATTGTAATTCTGGCCTCTTCTGAGTTACCAAAATAGAAGTGGCAAGTATTTGTCAGCTCTCCTGCCAATTCCTGTTCATTTCTAGTGGCTTCCTGGGGTACAACGTAGAGAAAGATCCTGAGCCCATGTCTGAGGCTCAGTGGAAAAGATAACCTCTGTTGATTAGTGAGGTCTGCAGTGGACGAACAGCAGAAGCACAGTGGTGGAGGCTGGTTCCTGTCCCGTGGGCATTAGACGCTGTCAAAGGGTGGCTCAGGAGTCTTCCCCGGGGGTCCAGTGGCTAAGACTCTGAACTTCCAATGCAAGAGGCCTGGGTTCAATTGCTGCTTAGGGAACTAGATCCCACATGCTGCAAACTAAGTTCTCATGCCACAGCTAGGACTTAGTGCAGCCAAATAAATGAATATGTGATAAATGGTGGCTCAGTTGTGGGCTGGGATGACAACCCCTATAATAATACAGATATTCTTGTAAAGAGTGACCAGGGCATCCACTCCAGTATTCTTGCCTGGGAAATTCCATGGGCTGAGGAGCCTGGTGGGCTATGGTCCATGGGGTCACAAAGAGTCGAACACGTCTGAGCACACAGCACACACACAGGGCATTCATGCTGTGGAAAAATCTTTGAAGGTGATGATCTCTCCCTTCCATTTGAGGAAAAGAAGCTTCCAGAAAGACGCCTTTCTTCTCCATTATCTGAGCTCCTGAGAAGGGCAGCAGGTCAAGGGCCATTTCCTCCTCTTTCCCCGGAGGAGTGAACTGATGGTTGCCAGCAAGGGCCTCTTTCTCCAAGGCTGTTCTGGAGCTCTTGTTTGCCCAGGGCAGCTGCAGTCACACAGTTTGTTTCTTGTCATGGAAAGCTGAAACTTCTCAGAGCCCAAGCTAAATACTGGCTACGGCAGAACATCCAGTTTTTGTTTTTTTTTTTTCCATGAGCCCCTACTGAATTGAAACCCAGAAGCCAGTGGCCCACCTGCCAATTATTACAGTTAATTCTGTGCAGGCTTGACTCAGGAACCGAGACAGAGAGTTCTGTTTGCTGTTGGGGGCACACAGGGCGGGCGGGAGGGGCCGTGAATGCCCGTGTGTATGTGTGTGCCCGGCCTGGTCCTGGCAGCCACGGCGCCCTCCCCTGCGCCAGGAGTCTGGCATCCAAGTGTGACTTCAGTGGGGCCTCCTTCTCCTTGAGTCGGCCTCTGAGATCAGAGATGTTGACGGTCAAGAGCTTCTCTTCCTCCTGCTCCACACCACGGCCACCCGCTTCTTCTTCAGAACTCAGTGAAGAATACTTGTGTTTATTTTTTTTTTTCCCAAAGGAAAAGAGAGAAAGACATTCAGGTTAAAACTCTGGGAGTTTTCTGTTGCTTTTTCTCCTCTGACCCTACTGCCTTGTAAGATCCCATTAACTCAGGGAGAGAACAGTTGCTCTTTGTTCCCCAGAAGCGAAGAGTGAGTTTTGTGGTGGACCACGGGGTGAGTTCCCTTTTGGTCTCGCCTGAAGGTGACCTCAATCCTGGTTGCTCAGGGCTCTATGTCCTAAGTTCCTTCAGGCCTCCTTCAGTGATTCATGAGTTTATCCATTCATCTGTTCATGTGTTCATTTGCTCCTAGTAAGCCAGACAACTAGGTGGGACATCTGGTTAACCGTGAAGGGGAGGAGGATTTCCTGCCCTCTGGGAGTGAAGCAGGAAAGTAGAGAGTAAGCAAATAATTACAGGAACAACCAAGGACTGCGTGGCCAGCGCTCGGTAGGGGATGCTCGGGGGAAGACCTAGCTCTGCCCCGCAACAGGGGAGTGAGTGCACAGAAGATGCTAGAGCAACCACTCGGGATATGGTGCAAACCTGTTAGGAGGAGACATAATCTAGAAAGTTCAGTTCATAATCTAGAACATTCAGAAAGGAAGTGGTCCCTAACTTCCTTGTCATTTTAAGTAGAGAGCTGAAGGGGGAGTTGGATGAAGCAGAGAATGGATCTGGATGAAGTAGAGAATGGATCTGGGTAGTGGGACATCAGGTTTCAGGAAAGGAATTAGTGTACAAAGCTCCCCCAAGACCCACAGATCCTTCAAACCGCTGAAGTCTAGGGAGACCGGAGCATCGAGGGTGGCAGGTGGGGGAAGTCCTGAATGAGGTGAGCTGCAGCAGGCAGTAGGGCACCCAGGCCCGGCCCCATGAGTCTGGAGAACCAGGGCCTCCTTCTTCAGGATGCAGGGCGCTATGGAGTGAACTGAAGCTCCGTTCATAGTATTGCTGTTCTTGCTCCCGTCCTGTGGTCCCTGGATATTTGTGGTGGTGGTTTCATTGCTAAGTCATGTCCAACTTTTGCGACCCCATGGACTGTACCCTGCTAGGCTCCTCTGTCCATGGGATTCTCCAGGCAAAAATACTGGATATTGTCTCCCCCTAACTCAGCAAGACAAGCCATTGGCCAAAAGTGACTGCCCACGGTGGACACTGTGCCGGACCAAGGCTGGCATAAAGATGACAAGACCCAGGCCTGACTCCAAGGAGCTCACCCATGAGTGGGTGGATGGACCTGGAGGTGGGTGCCCTTGTCACCCCAAGGAGGGAGCCATGACTTGTTCCAGGTAGAGAGGGGTGGGAGGATGTCTGGGGGAGGAAATGAGACTTGAATGAGTCTCGTGGAGAAAGCCATTTGCACCTGGAGGCTGGAGATCCAGAGGTAGGACGGCCACGGTGCGTTTGAGACCAGGGGTCGCAGGGTATGTTTAACTGGGCTGTCCGGCCCCTTAGCCTAGAACATTCGAGCCTCCCAACTGACCCAGAAAGTGGGTGGCTGATTGGAACCACATGTTGGCACCAGCCTTCTCCTGTTGATGCAGGAGGGGGCTTCATGCCAAACACGGTGCTGAGAGAGGAGCGGCTGGTGGAGAGGGGCAGTGCTGGGCTGGTCTCTCTTCTATGAAGAACACTCCATCCTCCGTGATGAACGGGAGGCCAAGGATGTCAGCTTATGACTCCTGCCCTGCATTTTAGACGTGACAACCCTGGGAGATTTCTAGACCCGAAAACTCATCTTAAAAAAAAAACAAAAACAAAAACCCACACCTGCCCAGGGTCCCAGGGGACACTGTGCCCTGTGCTCCCCTCTGGTCTCATCTGCAGCAAATGTCTCCAGACCGTGGCCACCTAATCACACGGTATAAGCGTCTATTTTAGTTACATAAACAGAGTTGTCTACATTTGGACTCCGGGGCTGGCTGCAGGAATTTGTAAACAGCGTGGCGTACGCGTCTCACAGAAAGTTGCCAGGACATGCTCCTTTCCCACTGCCTGTTGTCCAGTTTTCCCTTTTATAGAGAGTCTGGCTGGGAAAAGGAGACGGAACTTATTTGGGAACAGGAGACAATCTCTCAGGCAAATTCCTCTCTCCCGTTTCTGCAACCACCACCTCCTCTTCTGAAATGTTGAGGTCTGGTATGGAATGAAGGCTGCTCCTGAGTTATGAGTCCCTCGTAAATACTAGCTTCTCACAAATATAAATATCAACCTCACGCAAAACAAATTTGGGGAGTTGTTATTCTCGGAAGGATAACAAGGGATTATGAAGCTTGAGGCAGGTTCTAAAAGCTGTCGGGCAGCGCTGTTTCTATCAGGGCCAAGACCCCATGTGACATCACAACGTCCCTTTGCTACCCCTGCCTAAGAAGGTTCTTCAGCTTCAAGCAGGGACTGGGAAGGTTCTAGAATGAAGATAGGCTTGGAGCCACGGAGAAGTGTAGCCTCAAGGGGGAGAGGGGCGTTCTTCCTTTTCCTTCATTGAACAGCCATTAAGGACGCATCTATTCAGATTAGATGCTGCATTCAGCACTGTGAGCCTTAGAAGATGTCTAACACACACCGTTGGCATCAGACAACATCAGCGAAAGGTGGGAACATGAAGAGTCACGTAGATGGATTTGGACTGGCAAAGGGAGTCTAGTTTTACTTAACCCGTACGTGTCTGCTGAATGAATAAGTGAATAGATGAGTGAGCAACAGGTCTGTGACTGAGAATGAAGCCTGCTACAGTGGCTGGAATTGAATGCTAATCTTAATTTCATTGCAAGTTCACTTTTACTCAGACTTAAAGCTAGAGTCACAAGCTGTCCCTTTCAGCCTGGAACTTAGGGGGCAGGATGGAAAGCAATTCCCAGGCAAACCAGCACAAATTTCTCCTCCTGCTCAAAACTTTGAAGGAAAGAGAAATAGGAAGAAGAAAAGCTCCCGTCGATGAAATAACTGAACTGGGGGGAAATGTGAGGAAAAATCAGAGGTCATTGAGACATACAGCATATATACAGCAGTTGTGTCTCTCCTTTCATGTTTAGGAGAACAAAGAAGCAGAAAACAATTTACCTACGTAGAAACACACAGGGAAATTAGTAGGTTACGCGGAATTGGGCACTGACAAGCAAAACAAGAGGGCTTCAGTTCTTAAAATATTCTCAAACAAGCTCCACAGTAAACAAAGCTGCTGCTGCTGCTGCTAAGTCGCTTCTGTTGTGTCCGACTCTGTGTGACCCCATAGATGTCAGCCCACCAGGCTCCCTCATCCCTGGGATTCTCCAGGCAAGAACACTGGAGTGGCTTGCCATTTCCTTCTCCAATGCATGAAAGTGAAAAGGGAAAGTGAAGTCGCTCAGTCGTGTCCGGCTCTTTGCGACCCCATGGACTGCAGCCTACCAGGATCCTCTGTCCATGGGATTTTCCAGGCAAGAGTACTGGAGTGGGTTGCCATTGCCTTCTCCGAAACAAAGCTACAGGTAGCCTTTTATTTCATCTCTGCAGAGAATGGCAGAGAAATCAGGACTTTGAGTCACTGAAAATGTTGTATATGTCTGGAACAGTTACCTATGTTTCAGGAGCATTTGTACAAGGAAAAACTGAAGTTACAATAAGCAGGAATTTAAAGCAATTAATGTTTAGTGTAAAGATTCTATCTTCTGCCTAGGCATTTTATTTCTTTAGTTTTTTTCTGTAAAGTGTAACCCTTTTAGAAAAGTGGGTGAGTGTTAATATTTAGTGATTTGATTTTTAAGGAAGCAAAGGTGTCTGCTCTTTTAATAAAAGAGTTTAATGTGTTCGAGATGCTGTCGCTGAGTGGGAAGCAGCAGGATGTCAGAATCAGTGACCATCCAGGGAGACAAGTCCGGCTGGTCCACGAGATGAAAAAGCTCAGCTTTGGCGCCACCTGGTGGCACTTACCTAAATAAGAGAGAGGCATATTGCTCATTTACGCTCAGAAAGTGACAGAAAAGGTCCCTAAGGTCATCGAAAACATTATTTCATGCGTTTTTGCACTGTGAGCAGTTGTGCAGAAGAATGACATGGACCTGGTTCTTTCATTATAAAACTTGAGTCTGATGGAAAGTGGTCTCTGAAGCATTTTTATCTTTTTTATATATATATATATATATTTTAAGTTTCTTAAAAAAATGAAGTGCAATTGATCTACAACATTGTGTTGGTTTCCGGTGTACAGCAAGGTGATTCAGTTACACATACATGTGAGTCCTGTTTCATATTCTTTTTCATTATGATTTATCACTGGGCTTCCTAGGTGGCGCAGTGCTAAAGAACTCACCTGCCGATGCAGGAGACACAAGAGATGTGGGTATGATATCTGGGCTGGGAAGATCCCTGGGGTAGGCAATGGCAACCCACTCCAGTGTTCTTGCCTGGAGAACCTCATGGACAGAGGAGCCTGGAGAGCTACAGTCCATGGGGTCACAGTCAGACATGACTGAACACACACACACATGATTCATCACAGGATACTGAATATAGTTCCCTGTGCTCTACAGGAAGACCTCATCCTTCCTTTATGATGCAAGCGACTTGAGCACGTGAATTCAATGCCTTGTGCCTGGGGTTTCTTATCTGTATAGCTGGGGCAACGATGAAACCCATTTCATGGGATTATTGTGAACCTCAAATGAGCTAATATATGTGAAGTATTAAACTTTTTGAGTCCAAGATTATGACTTCTGGTCGTCATTTCTTCCTCATCTGTCAAGTCTCAGATTGGGCTTGCAGGTTGGGGTAAAGAACAGAAGTGCCTCAAACATTGCCTGGCATACAGCAGGTGCTCAATAACTAGAAGCAGCCGAGCTAGTGGCAATGGGTTTGACATTATTGTTGGGCAGGGGTAGGGTGAACCTGGGAAAGCTGGCCGGTGGGCTACAGTTTTTGACAGTATTTGAACTTTGGTGTTGTTAGTGATTTCTTGAGAGAAAGGGATGCAATGGTCCATTAGATCTGTGCGGGAAACCACAAGAGCAGCCAGAGCCTGGTTTCTTCAATGACAGCTAAGTGCGAGGTTGAACTTCCTGAGCAAGACTTTGCCCCGAGGCTTGAACACCACTCTTAGGTCCTGCCCAAATTTTGACAAGTTCACAGAGCCATCAGAGAGGAGATAGCTCTGCCTGAGACTGTCGTTGGGGCAAACAGGGAAGACGGTGACAAGGGGAGAATTGGAGAAAGAGGAAATGATGGTTGGGACCCTTCTCTGTGTCTTGGTTCCTCTCTGTGCTGGACTGGAAGATCTTTAAGACTCCATATGGTCCTAACGTCCTACCCAGGGTTCATAACCATGGATACAAAACACAAAGCTATCCTGGTGAGGATATGGAGAAACTGGAATTTTTCACTTGTTCCTGGCTGGAATATAAACTGGTATAGCAACTCTGGAAATTAATTTAGCAGTGTTTTAGAAAACTAAATAAGCATCTGCCCCATGACCCAGCTTGGAAAGAAAGCTATGACAAACCTAGTCAGTGTATTAAAAAGCAAAGACATCACTTTGCCAACAAAAGTCTGTAGAGTCAAAGCTACAGGTTTTCCAGTAGTCAAGTACAGATGTGAGAGTTGGACCATTAAGAAAGCTGAGTGCTGAAGAATTGATGCTTTTGAACTGCGGTGTTGGAGAAGACTCTTGAGAGTCCCTTGGAGAGTAAGGGGATCCAACCAGTCCATCCTAAAAGAGACCAGTCCTGAATATTCATTGAAAGGACTGATGCTGAAGCTGAAACTCCAATACTTTGACCACCTGATGCGAAGAGCTGACTCATGGAAAAGACTCTGATGCTGGAAAAGACTCTGATGCTGGAAAAGACTCTGATGCTGGAAAAGACTCTGATGCTGGGAAAGTCTGAAGTTAAAAGGAGAAGGGGGCGGCAGAGAATGAGATGATGAGATAGCATCATCAACTCAATGGACATAAATGTGAGCAAACTCTGGGAGATAGTGAAGGACAGGGAAGCATGGCGTGCTGCAGTCCCTGGGGGCCCATGGCTTAGGGACTGAACAGCAACAGTTTGACCCAGCAATTGAGCTCTTGAACATCAGTCTCGGAGAAATGAAAACTTAGGTTCACATCCAAACCTGTACATGAATGTTCATAGGAACTCTGTTTGCCATAGCAGAAAACTGAAAACAATTCAAATGTCCTTCAGCAAGTGAAAGGTGAAACATAGCTAGAATGGAATACTACTCAGAAACACAAAGAAACTAGCTATAGACATACACAGCAACGTGGATGGATCACAGGGACATTATGCCAAGTGGGAAAAAATCCATTCTCAGAAGGTTGTTTACGTATGATCCTATTTACAAAACATTCTCAAAATGACACGTTTATAGAGGGTGAAAACAGAAGATAGAGGGTGGGAGGGAGGGGTGCAAGTGTAAAGGGGATTGTTAGGGGGTTTCTTGATCTTCCCAGATGGCACTAGTAGTAAAGACTCTGCCCGCCAATGCGGGAACCACAGAAAACACAGGTTTGATCCCTGGGTCAGGAAGATCCCCTGGAGATGGAAATGGCAACCCGCTCCAATGTTCTTGCTTGGGAAATCCCATGGACAGAGGAGCTTGACGGGCTGCAGTCCAAGGAGTCACAACGAGTGGACTCGACTGAGCACACAGAGCCTTTCTTAGAGGTGAGATGGGGGTGGGGCAGTTCTGTACCTTGGTGCTGGTAGTTTCATGAATCTATACATTAGAGGAAAATTGCACCAAACTATACACACGCATTGATTCAATGGACATGAACTTGGGTGAATTCCAGGAGATGGTGAGGGACGGGGAGGCCTGGCATGCTGCAGTCCATGGGATTGCAAAGAGTTGGACGCGACTTGGTGACTGATCAACAGCAACAAGCACACAGAGATGAATGTCGGTAAAAATGGTGAAATCTGAACAAGGCCTGTGGTCTAGTTAACATCGTTGTATTGATATAGATTCCCTGGTTTTGATATTTCATGGTAGTTTTATAAGATGTCATTTACTGAGGAAAGCTGAGGGAAGGGTACATGGGACTCAACATATTTGCAATGTCTTCTGACTCTACAGTGATTTCAAAATAAAAATGATTAAAAAAATGTATAGAACAGTTGTATCCATCACTGTCTAATATAAAAATGAATAAATAAATAAGCCCAGACCTTGTTTGGGGCTACTGGCTGCGAGATACAGCAGGGAGGGAAGCCCACCACCTAAAGCACAGCGCATCTCTGATGCCTAGTGCTGACCATGGCTGGACCTCTCGGCTCTGTGAGCCGGGCACGCCTGACAGCGCTGTGGGGACACAGTGTGGTTGTTTTGAGCACCACAGTCTCTGGTTTAGATTTGCTTTCCCTAGCCTGAGCCGAGGAGAACCTATAATAAACACCGTGCCTAGTTAGGTCTGAAAGACCATCCGTAAGAAAGAGGTGGTCAGTTATTCTCCAGACAGCAGGAGTCATCCCTCTGGGCCATCTCTCTTCTGGATACCCATAAAGCTGTTCTGTCTCCTTGAGGTTGCTAATCTGAAGCAAATTCTCTTGCTTTTAATTTCATTGTTGTAAGAACACTTAACAGGAGATTTACCCTTTAAAATTTTTTTAAAGTGTACATTATTGTTGACTCTAGGTGCAATGTCGTACAGCAGATATCTAGAGCTTGTTCATCTTACTTGACTGAAATTTTATGCCTAGTGATTAGTAATTTCCCATTTACAACCCCCCAGCCCCTGCAACCACCATTCCACTCTTTGATTCTATGAATTCAACTATTTCAGGTGTCTCACATAAGTGGAAGCATGCGGTGTTTGTCTTTCTGTGACTGGTGAATTTCCGTCAGCATGATGCCCTCAGGTTCCTTTATGTTTTGACATATCACAGAATTTCCTTCTTTGTAAAGGCTGTATAGTATTCCATTATAGGTTCTACCACATGGTCTTCATCCATTCATCCACTGAAGGGCACTTAGGTTGTTTCCGTGTCCTGGCTCTTGTGAACAGTGCTGAGATGAACACTGGTGGTACAGATATCTCTTCAAGATCTTAATTTGGACTCATCTGGATATATACTCAGGGCTGGGGTCACTAGATCACATGGTAGTTCTAGATTTAATTTTTTGGGGGCCTCTGTACTGTTGTCTATAGGGACATGGCCATTCTGCATTTCCACCAACAGTGTCCAGGGATTCCAATCTCTCCACATCCTCTCCAACACTTGTTGTCTTTTAAAAAATAATAATAATAATAACCATCCTGACATGTGTGAAGTGAAGTAAATTCTTCAAGCTACCACACTTTGGAATCTAGGAGAGTCCTAAAGACAGTTTTCTCCCAGACAAAGCAAGGACTTGTTCTAAATGCTCAAGGAGACAGAATTATTACAAATTGCTTCTTAAGGGAGTGGGTACTTGAGTTTGGTGGATGTCCCTCCTTGAGATCCAATCTGAGTGCATCAGGAGGGCAGAAAGGCTGGGTGTCCACAGTGATGGGGCCTAGGTGGGGTTGCTGGGGCATCTGGGGGTCCAGCCCTGGACACTCCCTATCCCAAGCTTCTGTCTTTGAATCAGACACAAAAGTTCCAAAGAACACCCACTCGACAATCTGCCTAAATGAAGCAGTCAGGACAAAGGAGAGATGTTGTCATGGACATATCTGGGAAGCATTTCACCAGATGCATTCACGGGAAGTAGAGATCAAAAGGCAGGTCTGATTCCTGGCAAAACTGTAAAGCAAGACGAAGTTTGCTCGTGAGAATCCTCTTCTCTGTTCCCTTTTGGGGTTGATCTGCTTTTCCCTATAAGGGTCCAAGGCCTCCCAGTACTTCTAGGGGAGACAAAGCCCCCATGGTTCTCCCTTCTCCACGTTCTATCCAGTTTCAGTTGCCTCCACACCTGTGGCCCGCATGTTGAGGATCCTTTTTTCTTTGTTTTGATTCTCTTCCTCTTTGAAAATTGTCTTTGTAAAATAACCCTGGTATCACAGTAAGGCAATCGTTCATTCCAGATTAGTACAGGGGAGGAAATGATGCCGAAAGCTCAGTTTCTAGCTACACAGGTGCTGAATGGAATCTCAGAGACAGAGATTTGGGTGAAGTGTGAAAGGACAGCTTTATTACCTTGCAGGAACTGCAGGAGATGCAATTTTGATCCCTGGGTCAGGAAGATCTCCTGGAGGAGGAAGTGGCAACCCACTCCAGTATTCTTGCCTGGAGAATTCCCATGGACAGAGGAGCCTGATGGACTACAGTCCATGGGGTCACGAGTTGGGCACAACTGAGGGGCTTAGCACACCCATGAATCTGGAAAGCACGGAGAGCTTTTGTTTAACCAGACTCAGAATGAGAAATTACAGACAAGATTCCTGCTGTCATGGAACTCAAGTTCTAGTTAGAGAAAGGGCATGGGGATCAATAAAACAGGGTCACTTCAGAATTCAGAGATGCCATCATGCAAGGTAGTACAGTCTGTGCACAAATTCCTCTAACACTCTGAGTGAAGGGTGTCCCCCTGTTGTGCACTGACAGTGTATGCAACAGGATGGGGCAGCCCTACACAATTCAGATAATTTAAAATTGTTCTGAGTGACTGATGACTGGGCTGGGCATCCGTGTTACAGACCTGGTGAGCAGGGGAAATAACTTGTCTGAGAATATGTCATTTGAAGTGAGCAAGAAGCAAGCTGTACTAAGATCTGCAGGAATATTGTTCTAGGCAGAGAGAACAGCTGATGCAGAGATGTTGTGGCAGGCCAAATGATGGTCCCTCGAAGATGCTCAGCTCCTGATCCTTGGAACCTATGAATAAAGTAACTTACATGGCAGAAGGGATGTTGCAGCTGTGAGTAAGTGAAAAGACTTGAGGTGAGATTATTTTGGATTATTTGTGCAGGCTAGGTGCAATCACAAAGGTCCTTATAAGAGACGGGCAAAAAGGTCAGGGTGAGTGGTAAGAAATGTGAGGATGAAGCAGAGGTTTGAGTCACATGAAGAAGAGGCCATGAGCCAAGGAATGTAGGCAGTCTCTAGAAGCTGGAAAAGACAAGGAAACAGGTCCAAACTCACAGAATCTCCAGAAGGAATCAGCCCTACTGACACCTTGACTTTAACCCAGTGAGACCCATTTTGTACTTCTGACCTCCAGAACATAGAGATAATAAATATGTGCTGCTTTAAGCCACTAAGTTTGTGACAGTTTTTTTGCAGCAACAATGAGAAACTAATACAGACGCTAAGGCAGAAACCAGAACAGGGAAGCACGATCAGGTTACAAGGGGCAGATGAGATCAGAGAGGGGACCAGGGGTCCTGTACTGGCTTGCAGGCTGCACTAAGGAGTCTGAATTTTACTTCAAAGGTAATGGGAAACCAATGGAGAGTTTTACACGGGGCAATAGCATGTTCTGATCTATGTTTCTAAAAGGTCATGCTGGTTGCTCTTAGACCTGGATGAAAGAGGACAAAGAGCAGAAGAAGGCTGAAGGCAGAGAGCAAGCCATGACAAAACCATAAGGTGGGTGGTTCAAAGTAGACTGAGTTGGGATGTGTTTTGAAGTGTCAGATTAAAACATGAAACCATAAAAGCAGTCAGAAATAAAGCTGGATCTATTGCTTGCCAGAAAAAAAAAAGCCACAATCAAACGGTCTGCCTATGCAGAAATAGGAAGAACAAAGCTTAGGGTAACAATAGAAACAAAATTACAACAGAAGAGGACAGGTTTCTGAGAACAGGTGTCCAGTTGGTGCCTGAGATGGACTGCAACTCTTCTTTGCAGTTGGCCATCACACCAGTTACAACCCAAAAGCCCAGACGCAGTTTCCAATGAAGTGGAGTTGGGTTGCCACAGTTCTGGTGGGTTCAACGTTCCCCAGAGGTCACACTTACACATCCAAGCTCAAGACTTGGAGAGACTTTTCTTGATGCGAGTGAATCTACAGTATCTGCTGATGGATTGGATATGGGAGGTGAGGAAAAGAAAGGAATCAGAGCTTATTCTTGGGTTTTTCACTTAAGGAACTGAGAGGATGGTGAGTGTACCTTTACTGTGATGATGGAGGAGCAGATCTGGTGGAGAAGTAAGCGTTCTGTTTGGACCTTTAAGGCCAGATGTCATCAGACAAGCAAGCAGAAATGTCAAGAAAGCATCTGGACATTTGAGACTGAAGTTCAGAGGAGAGAACTGGGCTGGAGACATAAATTTATAAATATGGATTTTTAAGATATCAACTTAACTGTGGTATAGTTTACATCAAGTTACACATACCCATTTCAAGTGTACAGTTGTATGACAAATGTGTACACTTGGGTAACCACCACCACAATCAAGATACAGAATAATTCAGTCACCCACAAAAGTTCTCTCTTCATCCTTTGCATTCATGCCTCTCCTCACTTGGCCCCAGGAAACAATTGATCTGCTTTCTATCACTATAGATTACTTTTGCCCTTTCTGGAATTTCTAGAAATGGACTTACACAGTAAAACCCCTTTTTTGTCTGACATGTTTTGCTCAGATAATGTTTTTGAGATTCATCCATGTGGTTGCATGTATCATTAGATTGTTCCTTTTTATTTTTAAGCAATATTCTATTGTATAGATAGACCACAATTTCTTTACTAAGGATATGTGGGTTATTCCCAGTGTTTATATTATGAATATAATTGCTATGAACATTCATATGTAAGTCTTTGTGTGGACATACTTTTTCATTTATCTTGGGTAAATACATAGAAGTGGAAATTATTGAGGCCCTTTTTAAAAATTAATTGAGGGGGGAAGAGCTAAGATGGCGTAGGACCAGGACGGGGAGACCACTTTCTCCCCCACAAATTCATCAAAAGAACATTTAAACACCGAGTAAATTCCACAGAACAACTTCTGAATGCTGGCAGAGGACATTAGGCACCCAGAAAAGCAACCCGTTGTCTTCGAAAGGAGGTAGGAAAAAATATAAAAGACAAAAAAAGAGACAAAAGAGGGAGGGATGGAGCTCTGTCCCGGGAAGGAGTCTTACTTTAAAAGAGAGAAGTTTCAAAACTCCAGGAAACACTCTCACTGCCGAGTCTGGGCTGAGCCTTGGAAGCACAGAGGGCAACATAACAGGGAGGAAAAATAAGTAAACAATTAAAACCCACAGATTACGAGCCCAACAGTAACTCCCCCAGTGGAGAAGCAGCGCAGATGCCGGCACCCACCACTAGCAAGCAGGGGCTGGGCAGGGAGGCGCAGGCTACATCACTTAGAGTAAGGATCTGGCCTGAATGCCCCGAGCACTATCTGAGCCAACTAATTTGGGCTAGCAAACCAGACTGTGGGATAGCTACCATGCGGAAAGCCAGCCCTAACCTAAGACACTGCCAGGCCCGAGCACAGAACAAAGGACTGAACAGAGATAGCCGGCTGCAGAACATCCCTCTCCGGGACAGGCAGCCAGAGCCGGAAGGGGGCAATCGCAGCCCCAGAGAGACATTATCTACAAAACTATAAGCAGGCTTCTTTGCTAACTAAGACTTCTTGGGGCTCTGGACAGTCAACATCTGCCTGAGAAGGTGCGCTGGGAAAACCTTCCCAGAAAACCGAGTGGCAGGGAGGCAATAAGTCGCAGCAGCTGTGCTCACCAAACACATCACCCGAGCTGCTTGGACCTGGGAAGGGCACAAAACGCAGGCCCAACCGAGTCTGCGCCTCTGAGGACTACCCGAGTGCCTGAACCTGAGTGGCTTAGACCTGGGAGGTGCAAGCAGCCCAGGGCCGGCCGTGGATGGTTTCTGGCGGAGCAACCTAGAGCCTGAGCAGTGTGGATAGGGAGGATACATGCACGGTGAGCAGGGGCAGGCCCAGTGTGGCTGAGGCACTGCGAGCAAATGCCAGTGTATTTGTTTGCAGCGTCCCTCCCTCCGCACAGCGCAACTGAACAAGTGAGCCTAAAAAAAAAAAAAACAAAGAAAAAAGTGTCCACCACCGCCCCCTTTGTATCAGGGCGGAAAACAAACACTGAAGAGACCAGCAAACAGAAAAAGCTATAGCAGAGGGAACTGCCTTGGAAGCGACAGGCAATAGATTAAAACTCTGTCTTTAGTACTGACTACATAGGAAGGGGCCTAAAGATCTTGAGAAATATAAGCTGGACCAAGGAACTATCTGAAAATGAACTGACCCCACAATACCCACAATAACACCAGAGAAAGTCCTATAGATGTATTTTTACTATTTTTACAATCATTTGTTCTTTCTTTCTTTTTTTTTTAATTAAAAAAAAATTTTAAGACCTCTATTACTCCTTTAATTTTCATTTTTATAACGTACTATTACTTTGCCAAAAAAAAAGACCCTATTTTTTTAAAGCAAACTTCATATATATATATTTTATAATTTTTGTGACTTTTTTTTCTCTTTCTTTTTTTTTTTCTTTTGTCTTCAACATTGCATTTTTGAAATTCCAAACTCTACTCTAGATTTTTAATTTTAGCTTTTTGGTATTTGTTATCATTTTTGTACCTCTCTCTCTATATTTTTTTAAAATAATTTTTGTGACTTTTTTTTTCTCTCTCTCTTTCTTGCTCTTCTTCTTTTCTTTAACATTCTATTTCTGAAATTCCAGACTCTACTCTAGATTTTTAATTTATGCTTTTTTGGTATTTGTTATCAATTTTGTACCTATATTTTCTTTATAATTTTTGTGACTTTGTTTTTGTTTTTGTTTTTGTTTTTTCCTCTTTATTTTTCTTCTTCTTTTCTTTAACTTGTATTTTTGAAATTCCAAGCTCTACTCTAGATTTTTATTTTTTGCTTTTAGGTATTTGTTATCAATTTTGTACCTTTAAGAACCCAATCTTCAGTACCCATTTTTCACTTGGGAGCAAGATTACTGGCTTGACTGCTATCTCCCCTTTTGGACTCTCCTTTTTCTCCACCAGGTTGCCTGTGTCTCCTCCCTAACCCCTCTCTACTCTACCCAACTCTGTGAATTTCTGTGTGTTCCAGACGGTGAACACTTAGGGAACTGATTACTGGCTGGATCTATCTCTCTCCTTTTCATTCCCCTCTTTTATTCTCCTGGCCACCTCTGTCTCCTTCCTCCCTCTTCTCTTCTCTGTATAACTCCGTGAACATCTCTGAGTGGTCCAGTTGTGGAGTGCACATAAAGAAGTGATTACTGACTAACCCGCTCTCTCCTCTACTGATTTCACCTCATCTCATTTGGGTCACCTCTAACTCCCTCCTCCCTCTTCTCTTCTCCATGTAATGCTGTGAACCTCTCTGGGTGACCCTCACGGTGGAGAAACTTTTCATCTTTAACCTAGATGTTTTATCAGTGGTGCTGTATAGAAGGAGAAGTCTTGAGACTACTGTAAAAATAAGACTGATAACTGGAAGCAGGAGGCTTAACTCCAAACCCTGACTCCAGGGAACTCCTGACTCCAGAGAACATTAATTGACAGGAGCTCATCAAACGCCTCCATACCTACACTGAAACCAAGCACCACACAAGGGCCAACAAGTTCCAGGGCAAGACATACCAAGCAAATTCTCCAGCAACACAGGAACACAGACTTGAGCTCCAATACACAGGCTGCCCAAAGTTACTACAAAACCATAGACATCTCATAACTCATTACTGGACACTTCATTGCACTCCAGAGAGAAGAAGTCCAGTTCCACCCACCAGAGCACCGACACAAGCTTCCCTAACCAAGAAAACTTGACAAGCCACCTATATAAATCCACACACAGCGAGGAAGCTCCACAATAAAAAGAACTCCACAAACTGCCAGAATACAGAAAGGACACCCCAAACTCAGCAATATAAACAAAATAAAGAGACAGAGGAATGCCCAGCAGGTAAAGGAACAGGATAAATGCCCACCAAACCAAACAAAAGAGGAAGAGATAGGGAATCTACCTGATAAAGAATTCCGAATAATGATAGTGAAATTGATCCAAAATCTTGAAATCAAAATGGAATCACAGATAAATAGCCTGGAGACAAGGACTGAGAAGATGCAAGAAAGGTTTAACAAGGACCTAGAAGAAATAAAAAAAGAGTCAATATATAATGAATAATACAATAAATGAGATCAAAAGCACTCTGGAGGCAACAAATAGTAGAATAACAAAGACAGAAGATAGGATTAGTGAATTAGAAGACAGAATGGTAGAAATAAATGAATCAGAGAGGAAAAAAAGAAATGAGGATAATCTCAGAGACCTCCAGGACAATATTAAATGCTACAACATTCGAATCCCAGGAGTCCTAGAATAAGAAGACAAAAAGAAAGACCATGAGAAAATACTAGAGGAGATAATAGTTGAAAACTTCCCTAAAACGGGGAAGGAAATAATCACTTAAGTTCAAGAAACCCAGAGAGTCCCAAACAGGGTAAACCCAAGGCAAAACATCCAAAGACACATATTAATCAAATTAACAAAAATTAAACACAAAGAACAAATATTAAAAGCAGCAAGGAAAAAAAAAAACAACACACAAGGGAATTCCCATAAGGTTAACAGCTGATCTTTCAATAGAAACTCTTCAAGCCAGGAGGGATGGCAAGACATACTTAAAGTGATGAAAGAAAATAACCTACAGCCCAGATTATTGTAACCAGCAAGGATCTCATTCAAATATGAAGGAGAAATCAAAAGCTTTACAGACAAGCAAAAGCTGAGAGAATTCAGCACCACCAAACCAGCTCTCCAACAAATACTAAAGGATATTCTCTAGACAGGAAACACAAAAAGGGTGTATAAATTCTAACCCAAAACAATAAAGTAAATGGCAATGGGATCATACTTATCAATAATTACCTTAAATGTAAATGGGTTGAATGTCCCAACCAAAAGACAAAGACTGGCTGAATGGATACAAAAACAAGACCCCTACATATGTTGTCTACAAGAGACCCACCTCAAAACGGGGGACACATACAGACTGAAAGTGAAGGGCTGGAAAAAGATTTTCCATGCAAATAGAGACCAATAGAAAGCAGGAGTAGCAATACTCATATCAGATAAAATAAACTTTAAAACAAAGGCTCTGAAAAGAGACAAAGAAAGTCACTACATAATGATCAAAGGATCAATCCAAGAAGAAGATTTAACCATTATAAATATATATGCACCCAACATAGGAGCACCGCAATATGTAAGACAAATGCTAACAAGTATGAAAGGAGAAATTAACAATAACACAATAATAGTGGGAGACTTTAATACCCCACTCACACCAATGGATAGATCAACTAAACAGAAAATTAACAAGGAAACACAAACCTTAAATGATACAATAGATCAGCTAGACCTAATTGATATCTATAGGACATTTCATCCCCCAAAAAATGAATTTCACCTTTTTCTCAAGCGCACACGGAACCTTCTCCAGGATAGATCACATCCTGGGCCATAAATCTAGCCTTGGTAAATTCAAAAAAATTGAAATCATTCCAAGCATCTTTTCTGACAACAATGCAGTAAGATTAGATCTCAATTACAGGAGAAAAACTATTAAAAATTCCAACATATGGAGGCTGAACAACACGCTGCTGAATAACCAACAAATCACAGAAGAAATCAAAAAAGAAATCAAAATTTGCATAGAAACGAATGAAAATGAAAATACAAAAACCCAAAGCCTATGAGACACTGTAAAGGTAATCCTAAGGGGAAAGTTCATAGCAATACAGGCATACCTCAAGAAACAAGAAAAAAGTCAAATAAATAACCTAACTCTATACCTAAAGCAACTAGAAAAGGAAGAAATGAAGAACCCCAGGGTTAGTAGAAGGGAAGAAATCTTAAAAATTAGGGCAGAAATAAATGCAAAAGAAACAAAAGAGACCATAGCAAAAATCAACAAAGCCAAAAGTTGGTTCTTTGAAAGGATAAATAAAATTGACAAACCATTAGCCAGACTCATCAAGAAACAAAGGGACAAAAATCAAATCCATAAAATTAGAAATGAAAATGGAGAGATCACAACAGACAACACAGAAATACAAAGGATCATAAGAGACTAGTATCAGCAATTATATGCCAATAAAATGGACAACGTGGAAGAAATGGACAAATTCTTAGAAAAGTACAACTTTCCAAAACTGGACCAGGAAGAAATAGAAAATCTTAACAGGCCCATCACAAGCATGGAAATTGAAACTGTAATCAGAAATCCTCCAGCAAACAAAAGCCCAGGTCCAGATGGCTTCACAGCTGAATTCTACCCAAAATTTAGAGAAGAGCTAACACCTATCCTACTCAAACTGTTCCAGAAAATTGCAGAGGAAGGTAAATTTCCAAACTCATTCTATGAGGCCACCATCACCCTAATACCAAAACCTGACAAAGATGCCACAAAAAAAGAAAACTACAGGCCAATATCACTGATGAACATAGATGCAAAAATCCTTAACAAAATTCTAGCAAACAGAATCCAACAACACATTAAAAAGATCATACACCATGACCAAGTGGGCTTTATCCCAGGGATGCAAGGATTCTTCAATATCCACAAATCAATCAACGTAATACACCACAGTAACAAATAGAAAAATAAAAACCATATTATCTCAATAGATGCAGAGAAAGCCTTTGACAAAATTCAACATCCATGTATCATAAAAACTCTCCAGAAAGCAGGAATAGAAGGAACATACCTCAACATAATAAAAGCTATATATGACAAACCCACAGCAAACATTATCCTCAATGGTGAAAAATTGAAAGCATTTCCTCTAAAGTCAGGAACAAGACAAGGGTGCCCACTTTCACCATTACTATTCAACATAGTTCTGGAAGTTTTGGCCACAGCAATTAGAGCAGAGAAAGAAATAAAAGGAATCTAAATTGGAAAAGAAGTAGTAAAACTCTCACTGTTTGCAGATGACATGATCCTCTATATAGAAAACCCTAAAGACTCCACCAGAAAATTACTAGAACTAATCAATGAATATAGTAAAGTTGCAGGATATAAAATCAACACACAGAAATCCCTTGCATTTCTATACACTAATAATAAGAAAATAGAAAGAGAAATTAAGGAAACAATTCCACTCACCATTGCAATGAAAAGAATAAAA
Source organism: Tragelaphus eurycerus (assembly GCA_935064755.1). Lineage (NCBI taxonomy): Eukaryota > Metazoa > Chordata > Mammalia > Artiodactyla > Bovidae > Tragelaphus > Tragelaphus eurycerus. Next base: position 47,651,086 of record CAKXYN010000009.1, read on the forward strand.
TACTTAGGAATATATCTACCTAAAGAAACTAAAGACCTATATATAGAAAACTATAAAACACTGGTGAAAGAAATCAAAGAGGACACTAATAGATGGAGAAATATATCATGTTCATGGATTGGAAGAATCAATATAGTAAAAATGAGTATACTACCCAAAGCAATTTATAGAGTCAATGCAATCCCTATCAAGCTACCAACGGTATTCTTCACAGAGCTAGAACAAATAATTTCACAGTTTGTATGGAAATACAAAAAACCTTGAATAGCCAAGGCGAGAAAGAAAAATGGAACTGGAGGAATCAACCTGCCTGACTTCAGGCTCTACTACAAAGCCACAGTCATCAAAACAGTATGGTACTGGCACAAAGACAGAAATATAGATCAATGGAACAAAATAGAAAGCCCAGAGATAAATCCACGCACATATGGATACCTTATCTTTGACAAAGGAGGCAGGAATATTCAATGGATTAAAGACAATCTCTTTAACAAGTGGTGCTGGGACAACTGGTCAACCACTTGCAAAAGAATGAAACTAGAACACTTTCTAACACCATACACAAAAATAAACTCAAAATGGATTAAAGATCTAAACGTAAGGCCAGAGACTATAAAACTCCTAGAGGAGAACATAGGCAAAACACTCTCCAACATACATCACAGCAGGATCCTCTATGATCCACCTCCCATAATATTGGAAATAAAAGCAAAAATAGACAAATTGGATCTAATTAAACTTAAAAAGCTTCTGCACAACAAAGGAAACTATAAGCAAGGTGAAAAGACAGCCTTCAGAATGGGAGAAAAATAATAGCAAATGAAGCAACTGACAAACAACTAATCTCAAAAATATACAAGCAACTCCTAAAGCTCAATTCCAGAAAAATAAATGACCCAATCAAAAAATGGGCCAAAGAGCTAAATAGGCATTTCTCCAAAGAAGACATACAGATGGCTAACAAACACATGAAAAGATGCTCAACATCATTCATTATCAGAGAAATGCAAATCAAAACCACAATGAGGTACCATTTCACACCAGTCAGAATGGCTGCAATTCAAAAGTCTACAAGCAATAAATGCTGGAGATGGTGTGGAGAAAAGGGAACCCTCTTACACTGTTGGTAGGAATGCAAACTAGTACAGCCACTATGGAGAACAGTGTGGAGATTCCTTAAAAAACTAGGAATAAAACTGCCTTATGATCCAGCAATCCCACTGCTGGGCATACCCACCAAGGAAACCAGAATTGAAAGAGACGCGTGTACCCCAATGTTCATTGTGGCACTGTTTATAATAGCCAGGACATGGAAGCAACCTAGATGTCCATCAGCAGATGAATGGATAAGAAAGCTGTGGTACTTATACACAATGGAGTATTATTCAGCCATTAAAAATAATGCATTTGAGTCTGTTCTAATGAGGTGGATGAAACTGGAGCCTATTATACAGAGTGAAGTAAGCCAGGAAGAAAAACACCAATACAGTATACTAATGCATATATATGGAATTTAGAAAGATGGTACCAATAACCCTGTATACGAGACAATAAAAGAAACACTGATGTATAGAACAGTCTTTTGGACTCTGTGGGAGAGGGAGAGGGTGGGATGATTTGGGAGAATGGCATTGAAACATGTATAATATCATATATGAAACGAGTTGCCAGTCCAGGTTCGATGCATGATACTGGATGCTTGGGGCTGGTGCACTGGGACGACCCAGAGGGATGGTAGGGGAGGGAGGTGGGAGGAGGGTTCAGGATGGGGAACACATGTATACCTGTGGTGGATTCATTTTGATATATGGCAAAACCAACATAATATTGTAAAGTTAAAAAATAAATTAAATTTAAATAAAAAAGAAAGAAAAAAAATTAATTGATTTGGCTGTACCAGTCTTGGTTGTGGCATGTGGGATCTTTTTTAATTGCAGTATATAGCATCTAGTTCCTTGACCAGGGATTGAACCTGGGCCCCCGGCACTGTGTGCAGTCTTAGCCACTGGACCACCAGGAAAGTTCCCACTGGGGCCCTTTTGCTAAGTTATTCAGAAACTACCAAACTGTTTCCAAGTGGTTGTATCATTTTCCATTCCCACCAGCAATGAGGAAAGTTCCAGTCACTCCTCAGCCTTACCAACAATCGGTGTTGTCAGTCTTATTTAAAGCTTAGCCATTCTAGTATATGAGTAGTGGCATCTCACTGTGCTCGTAAGTTCATTTCCTGGCTGACTATGATGTTGAGCCACTAAAGGGTATAGGAAGAAGTTCAAGGGTAGCTAAAAAAACAAAAGAAAAGAAATAATGATTAACTCCAAGGGGAGGGGGAAAAACTTGTACAGGAAAGATGTAATTACAGCTCACAATGTGAGTCATCAAGGAACAAGGTTTCTATTACCATAGAAATGCAAATTCTGAGATTGGATTTAACCCTAAATTGTGATGTAACCAACTTTCCAGGTGGTGCTAGTGGTAAAGAACTCACCTGCCAATGCAGGAGATATAAGACACACGGGTTTGATCCCTAGGTTGGGAAGATTCCCTGGAGGAGGAAATGGCAACCCACTCCAGTATTCTTACCTGGAGAATCCCACAGACAGAGAAGCCTGGTGGGATACAGTCCATAGGGTCGCAGAGAGTTGGACTCTACTGAAGTGACTTTAGCATGCACGTGATGTAACTGCATTTGGAGGGTGTGGAGGAAGGCAGGTGTGGAGGAAGGCAGGTGCGGAGGTACAGCCACCCATCACAAGAAGACAACAGACACAGACTGTGCAGCGTATCTCTCCTCGCGGGACTGAGGCAGACTGACTAATCTGCAGTTCTCCAAAGACAATTAGCAACCCTCTACCTTCCCCATCATCTGTCATCAGAGTTATGTTCTTCTTAAGAAGTGGTGGTAGCCTCTTAGTTTGTATCCATAGTGGTGCCTGAAGAACACTGCAGAGAGCCTGAAAGGCAGACAATTCTTTTTTAATTTTTAAAAATTTTATCAATACAATTGGGGCTTCCCTGGTGGCTCAGTGGAAAAGAATATGCCTGCCAATGCAGGAGACAAATGAGAGTTCGATCAAATCAGGGTTTGATCCCTGGTCTGAGAAGATATCACATACCATGGAGCAACGAAGCCCCACATGCCACGAAAAAGAGGGCTTCCCTGGTGGCTCAGTCGGTAAAAAATCTGCCTGCAATGCAGGAGATCCAGGTTCAATTCCTGGGTTGGAAAGATCCCCTGGAGGAGGAAATGGCAACCCACTCCAGTATTCTTGCTTGGAAAATCCCATGGACAGAGGAGCCTGGCGGGCTACAGTTCATGGGGTTATGAGAGTTGGACACGACTTAGCGACTAAACCACCACCACACGCCCTAGAGCCTGTGTTCCACCACAAGAGAAGCCACCGCAATGAGAAGCCACTGCAACTCTTTTTCCGCAACCAGAAAAAAAGCCTGAGCAGCCACAAAGACCTAGCACAGCCAAAAAATGAAATTAAAAAATAATAAAATTATTAAAAATTTTAGCAATACATTTAATGCAAACTAATATATCCAAAATATTATCATTTCGATAACACATTAATATAAAAATTATTAATAAGATGTTCTGTCATGCTGCTGCTGCTAAGTCACTTCAGTCATGTCCGACTCTGTGTGACCCCATAGACAGCAGCCCACCAGGCTCCCCTGTCCCTGGGATTCTCCAGGCAAGAACACTGGAGTGGGTTGCCATTTCCTTCTCCAATGCATGAAAGTGAACAGTGAAAGTGAAGTCGTTCAGTCGTGTCTGACTCTTAGCAACCCCATGGACTGCAGCCTACCAGGCTCCTCCATCCATGGGATTTTCCAGGCAAGAGTACTGAAGTGGGGTGCCATTGCCTTCTCCAATTATTTGTCATAAGTCTTCAAAATCTGGTTTGTATTATACACTTATAGTACATTTTGATTCAGATCAGCCATATTCTGAGTTCAGTCACTGTCTTATGGGTCAACATATATCTAAATGCTGAGAAGGACAACTGAGGCACCTATCTAGTTCAAGCTAAACAAACAAGCCAACGTACTTTTCTTTGCATAAGTTATTTAGATATTTCAGGATAAAATGGTTTTAAGCCTATGTGTTTACTCCAGGTATTAAATTTGTTTCACCTCATTGATATTTGGGATAAAAATAAAATCCGATAGACTTGAAAGAAGGGTCAGTGTTAAGTTCTTTTAAGTATTTAAGCTAGCATACTGTTATTTTATAGGGTTTCTCTGGTGGCTCGGTGGTAAAGAATTCACCTGCAATGCAGGAGACATGACAAGAACTGTGGGTTCGATCCCTGGGTTGGGAAGATCCTCTGGAGAAGGAAACGGCAACTCATTTCAGTATTCTTGCCTGGGAAATCCCATGGACAGAGGAGCCTGGCAGGCTACAGTCCATGGGGTCACAATGAGTCAGATACAACTTAGAAACTAAACACACACACACAGTGCTATTTTCATGTATGAAGTTCACTAGATTAGACGTTCAAGTTTTCCAAATATTCCATAACTCTGTTTTAACCAACTGATTATCTGAGTTTCTATAGTTGGAAGGCAGACTCAGTTCTAAACAAAGTCTTCTACGCTCTTCTCTTTCAAAGGAATGTTGGGTTTTGTTAGTGCTGGATGTCAGACTGAATTTTAAATCCAAAAGCAGATTCAGCTCTCTAGATCTTAAAAACATGCCCTGTGTAGGCAGGGGTAAGTAAAGCTGTATGTGAAGATGTGGACTGCAGTGTAGTTTTGAAAGAGAATGTTTACTTTCATGTCTCTTGCTTTCTGGGCAGGTAGCATTTTGTTGTTGGGGACAAGGCGAAGCAAGTCTATCGAGAGCCTTGTGCAGAGGTCAAGAAGGCTGATGTCCATCACAGGAAACAGGAGACAGCTCTGTCCCCCTTCCACTTTCTTCTCCAGCTTGTAACAGATACTTCAAAGAAACTAAAAGTGTGAGTCGCTCAGTCATGTCGGACTCTTTATGACCCCACGGACTGCAGCCTGGCGGGCTCTTCTGTCCATGGAATTCTCCAGGCAAGAATACTGGAGTGGGTTGTCATTTCCTTCTCCAGGGGATCTTACCAAGTCAGGGATTGAACCCTGGTCTCCTGCACTGCAGGCAGATTCTTTACCATCTGAGCCACTGGGGAAATCCTTTACTTGTGAAACAGAATCACAGACATAGAGAATGAATTTCTGGTTGCCCGGGGGACGAATGGGAGGAAGGGATAGTTAGGGAGTTTGGGATAAGCATACACACACTGCTGTGAGTATATTTAAAATGGATAACCAACAAGGATGTACTGTACAGCACAGGGAAATCTGCTTCATGTTGTGTGGCAGCCTGGAGGGAGGGGAGTCTGGGGGAGAGTGGATACATGCGTATGGATGGCGGAGTCCCTCTGCTGTCCACCTGAAAAGATCGCAACATTGTTAATTGGCTATTCCTCAATTAAAAAGAAAAAAAGAGCTACCCTTCTCACAATCAGATCAGATCAGATCAGATCAGTCGCTCAGTCGTGTCCGACTCTTTGCGACCCCATGAACTGCAGCACGCCAGGCCTCCCTGTCCATCACCAGCTCCCGGAGGTCACCCAGACTCACATCCATCGAGTCAGTGATGCCATCCAGCCATCTCATCCTCTGTCGTCCCCTTCTCCTCCTGCCCCCAATCCCTCCCAGCATCAGAGTCTTCTCCAATGAGTCAACTCTTCGCATCAGGTGGCCAAAATACTGGAGTTTCAGCTTTAGCATCATTCCTTCCAAAGAAGTCCCAGGGCTCATCTCCTTCAGAATGGACTGGTTGGATCTCCTTGTAGTCCAAGGGACTCTCAAGAGTCTTCTCCAACACCACAGTTCAAAAGCATCAATTCTTCGGCGCTCAGCCTTCTTCACAGTCCAGCTCTCACATCCATACATGACCACAGGAAAGACCATAGCCTTGACTAGGCGAAACTTTGTTGGCAAAGTGATGTCTCTGCTTTTGAATATGCTATCTAGGTTGGTCATAACTTTCCTTCCAAGGAGTAAGCGTCTTTTAATTTCATGGCTGCAGTCACCATCTGCAATGATTTTGGAGCCCAGAAAAATAAAGTCTGACACTGTTTCCACTGTTTCTCCATCTATTTCCCATGTAGTGATGGGACCAGATGCCATGATCTTCGTTTTCTGAATGTTGAGCTTTAAGCCAACCTTTTCACTCTCCACTTTCACTTTCATCAAGAGGCTTTTGAGTTCCTCTTCACTTTCTGCCATAAGGGTGGTATCATCTGCATATCTGAGGTTATTGATATTTCTCCCAGCAATCTTGATTCCAACTTGTGTTTCCTCCAGTCCAGCATTTCTCATGATGTACTCTGCATATAAGTTAAATAAACATGGTGACAATATACAGCCTTGACGTACTCCTTTTCCTATTTGGAACCAGTCTGTTATTCCATGACCAGTTCTAACTGTTGCTTCCTGACCTGCATACAGATTTCTCAAGAGGTAGATCAGGTGGTCTGGTATTCCCATCTCTTTCAGAATTTTCCACAGTTTATTGTGATCTACACAGTCAAAGGCTTTGGCATAGTCAATAAAGCAGAAATAGATGTTTTTCAGGAACTCTCTTGCTTTTTCAATGATCCAGCAGATGTTGGCAATTTGATCTCTGGTTCCTCTGCCTTTTCTAAATCCAGCTTGAACATCAGGAAGTTCACGGTTCACATATTGCTGAAGCCTGGCTTGGAGAATTTTGAGCATTACTTTACTAGCGTGTGAGATGAGTGCAATTGTGTGGTAGTTTGAGCACTCTTTGGCATTGCCTTTCTTTGGGATTGGGATGAAAACTGACCTTTTCCAGTCCTCATGGCCACTGCTGAGTTTTCCAAATTTGCTGGCATATTGAGTGCAGCACTTTCACAGCATCATCTTTCAGGATTTGGAATAGCTCCACTGGAATTCCATTACCTCCACTAGCTTTGTTCGTAGTGATGCTTTCTAAGGCCCACTTGACTTCACATTCCAGGATGTCTGGCTCTAGGTCAGTGATCACACCATCATGATTATCTGGGTCGTGAAGCTCTTTTTTGTACAGTTCTTCTGTGTATTCTTGCCACCTCTTCTTAATATCGTCTGCTTCAGTTAGGTCCATACCATTTCTGTCCTTTATCGAGCCCATTTTTGCAATAAGGCTGGCCAAGTTGTGCTTCTCACTGCCATGTCCTCTTTTTATTTCTCTGAAAAATAAGAGCAACAGTTAACATGTGTAAGGCTCTTACTCTCCTATTATGTGCCAGGTCTCTACTAAGTGCTTTATGTTCTTTATCTCGTCTCATTTTTATGACAACCCAATGAGATAGAAACTCCTTTCCATCTTGCAGCAGAAGAATCCACAGATCAGGAACACTAAGTAATTTGCTCTCCAGGTTTGTCAGCCTCCAAAGCCAAGCTCTTAGCCTCCAGGATATATCACCTTCCAGTCTTGCTCCAATTACCAAAGTGTAGACTCACTCACTCTTTTGATTCTTCTTAGCTCTGCACCAGGAAAATTCAAGTTATAAGGTTAAACTGATGCTGAAGCCAAAGCTCCAATACTTTGGCCACCTGATGAGAAGAGCTGACTCATTGGAGAAGACCCTGATGCTGGGAAAGATTGAAGGCGGGAGGAGAAGGGGACGACAGAGGATGAGATGGTTGGATGGCATCACCGACTCAATGGACATGAGTTTGAGTAAGCTCCGAGAGTTGGTGATGGACAAGAAGGCCTGGTGTGCTGCAGTCTATGGGATGGCAAAGAGTTGGACACTGAACTGAACTGAGCCGAACTGAACTGAAAGTTAAACCACCAGGGCTGCCTGAGGAGGGAGATCAGCATCTGTTCCTTGTTTCACCAGCAGGGGGCACAGTCCTCTCAGTGGAATTTCCCAGGGAGACATTTAAATGTCCTGCTTCTGTTTCTATGAAGGCAGTCTCAGTCCGATGGGGCCATCAGATCTATCCTTTCTGGTGGAGTTTGCCTTGTCTTGTTCAGAGAAGGCAACTTTAGAGAACTAATGGCGTCATAAGAAGCTGGTGCAGAGTTTTAGAAATCCTTGTATTTCTTCAGCTCAGTTCAGTTCACTCAGTCGTGTCCTACTTTTTGGACCCCATGGACTGCAGCACGCCAGGCCTCCCTGTCCATCACCAACTCCCAGAGTTCACCCAAACTCATCTCCATCGAGTTGGTGATGCCATCCAACCATTTCATCCTCTGTTGACCCCCCTTCTCCTCCTGCCCTCAATCATTCCCAGCATCAGAGTCTTTTCCAATGAGTCAGCTCTTTGCCAAAGTATTAGAATTTCAGCTTCAGCATCAGTCCTTCCAATGAACACTCAGGACTGATCTCCTTTAGGATGGACTGGTTGGATCTCTTTGCAGTCCAAGGGACTCTCAAGAGTCTTCTCCAACACCACAGTTCAAAAGTATCAGTTCTTCTGCACTCAGCTTTTTTTATGGTCCAACTCTCACATCCACACATGACTCCTGGAAAAAAAAAATAGCCTTGATAGACAGACCTTTGTTGACAAAGTAATGTCTCTGCTTTTTAATATCCTGTCTAGGTTGGTCATAACTTTCCTTCCAAGGAGTAAGCATCTTTTAATTTCATGGCTGCAAGCACCATCTGCAGTGATTTTGGAGCCCAGAAAAATAAAGTCAGCCACTGTTTCCACTGTTTACCCATCTATTTGCCATGTAGTGATGGGACCGGATGGGCCATGATCTTAGTTTTCTGAATGTTGAGCTTTAAGCCAACTTTTTCACTCTCCTTTTCACTTTCAAGAGGCTCTCTAGTTCATCTTCACTTTCTGCCATAAGGGTGGTGTCATCTGCATATCTGAGGTTATTGATATTTCTCCTGGCAATCTTGATTCCAACTTGTGTTTCCTCCAGCCCAGCATTTCTCATGATGTACTATGCATATAAGTTAAATAAGTAGGGTGACAATATACAGCCTTGACTTACTCCTTTTCCTATTTGGAACCAGTCTGTTGTTCCATGCCCATTTCTAACTTTTGCTTCCTGACCTGTATACAGATTTCTCAGGAGGCAGGTCAGGTGATGTGGTATTCCCATCTGTTTCAGAATTTTCCACAGTTTATTGTGATCCACACAGTCAAAGGCTTTGGCATAGTCAATAAAGCAGAAATAGATGTTTTTCTGGAACTCTCTTGCTTTTTCCATGTTCCAACAGAAGTTGACAATTTGATCTCTGGTTCCTCTGCCTTTTCTAAAACCAGCTTGAACATCTGGAAGTTCACAGTTCACGTATTGCTGAAGCCTGGCCTGGAGAATTTTAAGCATTATTTTAATAGCACGTGAGATCAGTGCAATTGTGCGGTAGTTTGAGCATTCTTTGGCATTGCCTTTCTTTGGGATTGGGATGAAAACTGACCTTTTCCAGTCCTCGTGGCCACTGCTGAGTTTTCCAAATTTGCTGGCATATTGAGTGCAGCACTTTCACAGCATCATCTTTCAGGATTTGGAATAGCTCCACTGGAATTCCATCACCTCCACTAGCTTTGTTCGTAGTGATGCTTTCTAAGGCCCACTTGACTTCACATTCCAGGATGTCTGGCTCTAGGTGAGTGATCACACCATTGTGATTATCTGAGTCATGAAGCTCTTTTTTGTACAGTTCTTCTGTGTATTCTTGCCACCTCTTCTTAATATCTTCTGCTTCTCTTAGGTCCCTACCATTTCTGTCCTTTATCGAGCCCATCTTTGCATGAAATGTCCCCTTGGTATCTCTAATTTTCTTGAAGAGATCTCTAGTCTTTCCCATTCTATTGTTTTCCTCTATTTCTTTGCATTGATCGCTGAGGAAGACTTTCTTATCTCCTTGCTATTCTTTGGAACTCTTCATTCAAATGGGTATATCTTTCCTTTTCCCCTTTGCTTTTCACTTCCCTTCTTTTCACAGCTATTTGTAAGACCTCCCTAGACAGCCATTTTGCTTTTTGCATTTCTTTTCCATGGGGATGGTCTTGATTCCTGTCTCCTGTACAATGTCACTAACCTCCCGTCCATAGTTCATCAGGCACTCTGTCTATCAGATCTAGGCCCTTAAATCTAGTTCTCACTTCCACTGTATAATCATAAGGGATTTGATTTAGGTCATACCTGAATGGTCTAGTGGTTTTCTCCACTTTCTTCAATTTCAGTCTGAATTTGAATTTATTCAGATCACATCTAACACATTAGCTACGGTACTTGGTTGTTGCTGTTGTTCAGTGTCCAACTCTTTGTGACCCCATGGACTGCAGCACACTAGGTTCTTCTGTCCTCCACCATCTCCTGGAATTTGCTCAAACTCATGTCCATTGAGTCAGCGATGCCATCCAACCATCTCATCCTTTGTGGTCCCCTTCTCCTTCTGCCTTCTATCTTTCCCAGCATTGGGATCTTTTCTAATGAGTCAGCTCTTTACATCAAGTGGCTATGGTACTTTGTAGATCATTTTAAACCCCAGCCCTCTTCTGCTTGCCAGCCAGAGAACTACAAAACTTATTGTTCAGAGCACCACTTAATAAGAAAATCCAAGATGAAACAAAGTTAACATTCCTTTACACTGGAACATTACTGAATAATGACCAGTCCTGTGACTCTCAAGTGACTTTGGTGGAGTGTAACTTCTGCAGCCGCCATTCAGGAACCAAACCCAAACCCTGACTCTACTTTTTTAAAAACAAACAAACAAACAAAAACTTACTTTTAAAATTTACTCATTTGGTTGTGTTGGGCCTCAGTTGTGGGATAAAGAATCTTCCTGCATCTTGGGAGACATTTTTTTGTGTGCCCCACAGAGTTTCCCAGGTGACTCGGAGCTAAAGAATCTGCCTGCTGATGCAGGAGACTCAGCAGACGTGAGTTTGATTCCTGAGTTGGAAAGATCCCCTGGAGAAGGAAATGGTAACTCAATCCAGTATTCTTGCCTGGAAAATCCCATGGACAGAGGAGCCTGGTGGGCTACAGTCCATGGGGTCACCAAAGAGTTGGACACGACCTAGCAACTAAAAACAACAACACAGACTCTCTAGTTGTGGCTTGAGGGCTTAGTTGCTCTGTGGTGCATGGAATCAGTTTACACCATCGGGAATCGAGCTCGTGTCCCCTCCATTACAAGGTGGATTCTTAACCCCTGGACCACCAGGGGGACTTCTGTGGCCCTACTTCTATTTCCTCCCGACCTGTTGGCCTTACTGCGCCTGGATTCCCTAGTTGTCAAGTTCACAGCACTTTTCACACTGGGTTGTGGAAACAATCACATGATGCTGAAACAATAAAAGCATTTGAGAAGAACCTGGCACATGGTAAGTACTCAAGTGTGTCAGCTTCTATGAAGTCCCACTCTGCTCAGTCCCACTGTCTCCAACTATCACAGAAAGGATCATTCAGTAAGAAGAGTTTGTTCAGTTTTTCTTATTCTTTGTAGACTTGCTTCCATTTCCTCCATATAACACCTTTTGTGACCAGTTTCTATTTTACCAGACAACAGTGTTGTTATAATTCATTTGGAAATTGTTCCCAGAGAGAGGTGAAATGAAGTGAAGTGAGAGTCGCTCGGTTGTGTCTGACTTTTGCAACCCTGTGGACAATACAGTCCATGGAATTCTGCAGGCCAGAATACTGGAGTGAGTAGCCTTTCCCTTTTCCAAGGGATCTTCCCAACCCAGGGATCAAACCCAGGTCTCCCTCATTGCAGGCAGGTTCCTAACTAGCTGAGCCACCAGGGAAACCCACAGTATTTAAACAAAATTTGGCTTATGAGGAGGTGGTCAGAATAGGAAGTCCTGCCTTGAAATATACTGATCATCTTCTCACTTCAGTTCAGTTCAGTCACTCAGTCATGTCTGACTCTTTGAGACTCCATGGACTGCAGCATTCCAGGCCTCCCTGACCATCACCAACTCTTGGAGCTTGTTCAAACTCATGTCCATCGAGTTGGTAATGCCATCCAACTATCTCATCTTCTGTCATCCCCTTCTTCTCCCGCCTTCAATCTTTTCCAGCATCAGGGTCTTTCCCAAGGAGTCAGGTCTTCGCATCAGGTGGCCAAAGTATCGGAGTTTCAGCATCAGTCCTTCCGATGAATATTCAGGACTCAACCTACACCAACCACCCATGGCCATATTCATGTCAGCTCTCTGGGACACATTTCCTCCTCATGAGGTCTGCAGGGAAGGGTGCTGTCCACTGAGATTTGCCCTGGGAAGGGAGGTTCCTGGTACCCTGACTGGAGCTGGCATCACGGGCCTGGAGGGGGGAACTTGTGCCCAAGGCCAGACTCCACCCAGGCACACCCCTTCCAGACACCAAGGTGAATTCCCAACTGCTGATTGGTATTTGACTTTCCGCATAAGATTAGATTAAATATTTGGGCTCATAAACATCTAAGACTGCAGACAGCAGTCAGCGAGGGCTCGGCTGGCTACAGGCTGAAGCTGCACACAGGTCAGATTTATGCAGCACCCTGGAAGCTCCCTAAGCCAGCAGGAAGGTGCAGCAAAGAATTCCCTACTGCTAACACACCACAAAGGCAAGTTTCCATCACAAATTCTTTATTGTTTGAGGAATTAAATAACAAAGCTATTTTTTTCACCAGAAAATTATAAAAGGAATGATTTTCCTGGTACAAGACCTGGCCTTTCCTTCCTTTCTGCTTTCCTTCCTTGCATTCTTTCCTCCTTCCTTTTCTGCACCCTTTGGCTCGCTCTCTCTCTTCTGTCTCTCTTCCGCCCCTTCCTCCTCTATTTTATTCTTCTCCTTTCACTCTTTTTCCTCCTTCTTCCTCTTGTAGGGCTTTCTGTCCTTGTTTCTTCAGTAGTGGCCTTTGCCCGGGCACTTTGAATGTGTATTTCTTTATTTTTTAAAATACTTTATTTAATTAACGGCACCAGGTCTTAGTTGCCGTATGTGGGATCTACTTCCCTGACCGGGAAACGAACGTGGGCCCTCTGCACTGAGAGGGAGGTGTCTTAGCCACTGGACCACCAGGGAAGTCCCTGAATATTTAATTTTCTAAATGGAAGTTTCATGGTAAATGCAGATACTCGTCTTTTTCTATTCCTGTTACAAAAGGGAAAGACTGCTGCCTTTAGGCCTAGATGATACTAGAGAGCCACAGTCTTTGTAGGAAAGAGAGCTTTGGGTTTGAGAATCAAGGGCATGTTGCTTTCCTCATAGTGTCCCTTTGTCCTTGTCATGAATTGTGCACATTTATGACAGGGGCTCCCCGGCGACTCAGACAGTACAGAATCTGCCTGAGGTGTAGGAGACCTGGGTTCAATCCCTGGGTCAGGAAGATACCCTGGAGAAGGGAATGGCAACCCACTCCAGCATTCTTGCCTGGAAAATCCCATGGACAGAGGAGCCTAGTGGGCTACAGCCTATGGGGTCACAAAGAGTCAGACACGACTAAGCCATTGACACTTCCATTGTGTGACAGTTTAGGGGTTATTATGTGTCCTGAAGATAGGGCTCAACCCACTGAGGTGTGTGGAGTCAAGCTTGGATCTTGGTCTCATTTCTTTTGGCCCAGTGAGCTCACTGGTTGCAGGCGATGGAAACAGGGAGTTTCTGGACTTCGTGACCTCTTCTAGGACAAAGTAGGGGCTGGGTGCCAGCCTGGGTGAGTTGGGTTTTGAGACTCAGCACTGTGACCTTGGACAGGGGATTCAAGCTTGTCTTGGGCTATAGTTACTCTACTCCCCAAAGCAGCAGACAAGCCCCAGGAATCTCTAGGGACCCATATTTTTATTTGACTGAGCAAGAACCATCTATTAAGAATGCCTGAAAATATAGACCCATTTGTATTAAATTGTATGAACTTGCCAATATTTGACCATTTTTAACCTCTATAAATGGCAACTTCAAATGGTTCAAGAGGACGTAAATAATAGTGGCCTCTCCATTCCTTCCTAAGGTGAATGCCTATTATGGTATTCAACTTAGAGGAGGAAAAACTGTTCATACTAAATGTGGTCAACGTCTATGAGTTAAATAGTTATTCTGGGTATCAGAAATGTTAATCGGTTTGTTTCAGCAGAATGTCAATCAATTAAACAGCTTTCACACACCATGATTTGGTTTTTGCCTGTGGGTATGGGACAGACGATGAGTTGCCCAGCCATGTCTCACGCAACAGTGTCTGAATAGTGAATCCTCCTTGGCCTTGACTTTTTCAGTCTGGCCAGGGGTCAGCACTGACGCATTTTATCCCCAGAGGCCCTTTCAGCTCTGTGCTTAAAAAGCACCTCCTGATCTGCTTATCAATGACCTCTGTCCAAATAAAAGAGTTGAACAAATAATCAGCAGTATTAGCTCTAAGAGGCTGGTCAATGCAGCTTTGTCCACACCCAGAAACAAAGCCAACCCCAGGGGAACTCTGAACTCCTTCATCTCAAAGCTACTTTGTGGCAGAGATTCTTGGTTGGGTTTCGGGGGCCCAGGAGTCCCCCAAAAGTGAATGTAGACCTTCATATCTGCATACATATACTTTTCTGGGGAAAAATAGTCATATTTTTCAATTTTGTTTTTCAAGGAATCTGGGGACCCTCCCTCCCTCTCCCCTCCCACAAATAATTTAAGAATCACTATTGTAGTTTCCAGTTGAAATCTGCAGAACACAGTAATAAAAGTTCATTCATTCATTCACCAAACCAGTAATAAAAGTCTGCTCCCCACCAACCCCTGGCTTCCCTAGGGGCTCACATGATAAAGAATCTTCCTGCAGTGCAGGAGACCTGGGTTCAATCCCTGGTTGGGAAGATTCCCTGGAGAAGGTCATGGCAACCCACTGCAGTATTCTTGTCTGGAGAATCCCATGGGCAGTGGAGCCTGGCAGGCTACAGTCCATGGAGTCACAAAGAGTTGGACATGATTGACTTTCACTTCACCCAACAACCCCTGTGCAGATCCCGGGATTCAAAGATGCATAAAATGAACCCTGCCCTCCAGCAGCTCCGTTCTCATGTCTTTTGAAATCAAAGGATTTATTCTCTAAACATCAGTTTCCTCATTTGTAAAACAGGTTCAATTCAGTTCAGTTGCTTAGCCATGTCGGACACTTTGCAACCCCATGGACTGCAGCACGCCAGGCCTCCCTGTCCATCACCAACTCCCGGAGTTTACCCCAAATCATCTTCATCAAGTCGGTGATGCCATCCAACCATCTCATCCTCTGTTGACCCCTTCTCCTCCTGCCCTCAATCTTTCCCAGCACCAGGGTCTTTTCCAATGAGTCAGCCCTTTGCATCAGGTGGCGAAAGTATTGGAGTTTCAGCTTCAACATCAGTCCTTCCAATGAATATTCAGGACTGATTTCCTTTAGGATGGACTGGTTGGATCTCTTTGCAGTCCAAGGGACTCTCAAGAGTCTTCTCCAACACCACAGTTCAAAAGCATCAATTCTTTGGCACTCAGCTTTCTTTATAGTCCAACTCTTACATGACTACTGGAAAAACCATAGCCTTGACTAGATGGACCTTTGTTGGCAAAGTAATTTCTCTGCTTTATAATATGCTGTCTAGGTTGGTCATAACTTTTCTTCTGAGGAACAAGCATCTTTTAATTTCATGGCTGCAGTAACCATCTTCAGTGATTTTGGAGCCCCCTCCCCAAAATAAAGTCTGTCACTGTTTCCCCATCTATTTGCCATGAAGTGATGGGGCTGGATGCCATGATCTTAGTTTTCTGAATGTTGAGCTTTAAGCCAACTTTTTCACTCTCTTCTTTCACTTTCATCAAGATGCTCTTTAGTTCTTCTTCACTTTCTGCCATAAGGGTGCTGTCATATGTGTATCTGAGGTTATTGATATTTCTCCCAGCAATCTTGATTCCAGCTTGTGCTTCATCCAGTCCAGCATTTCTCATGATGTACTCTGCATATAAGTTAAATAAATAGGGTGACAATATACAGCCTTGACTTACCTCCTTTCCCGATTTGGAACCAGTCTGTTGTTCTATGTCCAGTCCAGTTCTAACTGTTGCTTCTTGACCTGCATACAGATTTTTCAGGAGGCAAGTCATGTGGTCTAGTATTCCCACCTCTTGAAGAATTTTCCACAGTTTGTTGTGATCCACACAGTCAAAGGCTTTGGCATAGTCAATAAAGCAGAAGTAGACATTTTTCTGGAATTCTATTGCTTTTTCTGTGTTCCAACAGATGTTGGCAATTTGATCTCTGGTTCTTCTGCCTTTTCTAAATACAGCTTGAACATCTGGAAGTTCTCCGTTCAGGTACCGTGAAAGCCTGGCTTGGAAAATTCTGAGCATTACTTTGCTAGTGTGTGAGATGAGTGCAATTGTGCGGTAGTTTGAGCATTCTTTGTCATTGCCTTTCTTTGGGATTGGGATGAAAATTGACCTTTTCCAGTCCTGTGGCCACTGCTGAGTTTTCCAAATTTGCTGACATATTGAGTGCAGCACTTTCACAGCATCATCTTTTAGGATTTGAAATAGCTCAACTGGAATTCCATCACCTCCACTAGCTTTGTTTGTAGTGATGCTTCCTAAGGCCCACTTGACTTCGAATTTTAGGATGTCTGGCTCTAAGTGAGTGATCACACCATCATGATTATCTGGGTCGTGAAGATCTTTTTTTTCTAGTTTTGTGTATTCTTGCCACCTCTTCTTAATATCTTCTGCTTCTGTTAGGTCCATACCATTTCTATCCTTAACTGAGCCCATCTTTGCATGAAATGTTCCCTTGATATCTCTAATTTTCTTGATGAGATCTCTAGTCTTTCCCATTCTATTGTTTTCCTCTGTTTCTTTGCATTGATCACTGAAGAAGGCTTTCTTATCTCTTCTTGCTGTTCTTTGGATCTCTGGATTTAAATGGGTATATCTTTCCTTTTCTCCTTTGCTTTTCACTTCTCTTCTTTTCTCAGCTATTTGTAAGGCCTCCTCAGACAACCATTTTGCCTTTTTGCATTTCTTTTCTTGGGGATGGTCTTGATCACTGCCTCCTGGAGAAGGAGATAATTGTCTACATTTTAGAGAGGTTTAGATCATCCTGTGAATAGCACACAATAAACAGGAAAATGAAACTAAGCAAGCAAGCAAACATGACCAGGAGCTTAAGGAAAAGCTTGTATTGGGGTGACCACTGACCTAGGTTCCTGAAACTACAAGGGCAAACCACTTTTCTACCATGTGTGAATCTTAGGCTTTCCTGGTGGTCCAGTGGCTAAGAATCCATCTTGCAATGCAAGGGACACTGGTTCAATCCCTGGTCTGGGAAGATCCCACATGCTGTGGAGCAACTAAACCACAACTTACTGAGCCATCACTCTAGAGCCCACAAGGTGAAACCACCGAGTCCACATGCTGCAACAACTGAAGCCCATTCACCTCGAGCCCATGCTCTGCAACGAGAGAAGCCGCCACAGTAGAAACCTGAGCGCCGCAACGAAGAGTAGCCCCGACTCACCGCACCTAGAGAAAGTCTGCATGTAGCCACAAAGACCCACCACAGCCCCAAACTAAATACATCTTAGAAAAATAAAATAAAATGTGTAAATCTGGAGACACCCAGCTCCCTCCTCTAGTGGAGCTGTATTTCTTCCTTCCTCTGCAGTGACCCTCAGTCAAGATTCAAAGTGCTCCATCCTCATTCCGACGTGAACAACTGGGGCTTCCCTTGAGGCACCCCATCCTGGATGGCCTTGCTAAACATCAAAACATGCCTCTCCTGTGATCACTATGTTCCCTCTTATGAGTCAGGCTCTGGCCCAGAGTGTTCATAGGTGATGAAGAACTTAGGAGTTGCTTTGATGAAAACATTCACAGAACAGTGTTGGCAGTGAGCGTGACCGACTCTACCGTCCCTTCCATGTGACACTGGGACTTTACTGCCTCCTCCTGAAGGAGACAGGAATTACAGGCACAGAGACACAGCCCACAAAGGAGACTCGTGGAAGGCGGGTAGGCCAAGGACCTCAGTGCACAGAGGAGCTTGTAATGTGACCACCTCTCACAAGCTGGGCCTCAGGTGGCCCAGGGCATGCTGGAGCCACTTCACAGGACAGCACTTCAGTGAGCAGAAACAACTAGAGTCGTTCTCATCCCGACAGAAAAAAACAAAACAAAACACAACACAACAACCACAAAAAAAAAAAAAAAAAAACAACACAACAAAACATGAAGAGGATCCAGTTCTCTGCCCAGAAGAGGTCCCTTCTTCCTGTTCTCAGTTGCCTTCTACTCCACAGTCACTCAGGGTCTTCTCCCAGACTAAACTTCCCGCATCACCCACCAACCAGCCTTTTTATTTCGTAAACTTAGCTCTTTTGGGATTTTTGTTTTGCTGTTTTATTTGCCCCCCGTTGTCTCTATGTTCCAACCATGTTTCTATTTGACTTAACCGAAGGAAACTGAATTCTCTTTAGGGGGTGTGGTAGGGGGATGTATACACTGGGAAATCAATTTTCTTTATTAGCTGAAGCTGTGGGAAAGGGTTGGAAGGACCAGAGGCTGAGAACACTGGTGGGTGAAGCAGTCGGGCTCCATCACATTTGTGAGGTGAGTCCCAGAGAATACGGGAAGGGCTGATTGTCTGTTGATGCATGAGACACACGTGAGGTTCCCCCAGATGAGTAGACCAGGACTCTTAAAGGTTGAAGAAGCCAGTGGTGATGATGTCTTAGATCAGATCAGATCAGTCGCTCAGTCGTGTCCGACTCTTTGCGACCCCATGGATCACAGCACGCCAGGCCTCCCTGTCCATCACCAACACCCGGAGGTCACTCAGACTCACATCCATTGAGTCAGTGATGCCATCCAGCCATCTCATCCTCTGTTGTCCCCTTCTCCTCTTGCCCCCAATCCCTCCCAGCATCAGAGTCTTCTCCAATGAGTCAACTCTTCGCATGAGGTGGCCGAAATACTGGAGTTGCAGCTTTAGCATCATTCCTTCTAAAGAAATCCCAGGGCTGATGTCCTTCAGAATGGACTGGTTGGATCTCCTTGCAGTCCAAGGGACTCTCAAGAGTCTTCTCCAACACCGCAGTTCAAAAGCATCAATTCTTTGGCGCTCAGCCTTCTTCACAGTCCAGCTCTCACATCCATACATGACCACAGGAAAGACCATAGCCTTGACTAGGCGAAACTTTGTTGGCAAAGTGATGTCTCTACTTCTGAATATGTTATCTAGGTTGGTCATAACTTTCCTTCCAAGGAGTAAGCGCCTTTTAATTTCATGGCTGCAGTCACCATCTGCAGTGATTTTGGAGCCCAGAAAAATAAAGTCTGACACTGTTTCCACTGTTTCTCCATCTATTTCCCATGTAGTGATGGGACCAGATGCCATGATCTTCGTTTTCTGAATGTTGAGCTTTAAGCCAACCTTTTCACTCTCCACTTTCACTTTCATCAAGAGGCTTTTGAGTTCCTCTTCACTTTCTGCCATAAGAGTGGTGTCATCTGCATATCTGAGGTTATTGATATTTCTCCCAGCAATCTTGATTCCAACTTGTGTTTCTTCCAGTCCAGCATTTCTCATGATGTACTCTGCATATAAGTTAAATAAACATGGTGACAATATACAGCCTTGACGTACTCCTTTTCCTATTTGGAACCAGTCTGTTGTTCCATGTCCAGTTCTAACTGTTGCTTCCTGACCTGCATACAGATTTCTCAAGAGGCAGATCAGGTGGTCTGGTATTGCCATCTCTTTCAGAATTTTCCACAGTTTATTGTGATCCACATAGTCAAAGGCTTTGGCATAGTCAATAAAGCATAAATAGATGTTTTTCTGGAACTCTCTTGCTTTTTCCATGATCCAATGGATGTTGGCAATTTGATCTCTGATTCCTCTGCCTTTTCTAAAACCAGCTTGAACATCAGGAAGTTCACGGTTCACATATTGCTGAAGCCTGGCTTGGAGAATTTTAAGCATTACTTCACTAGCATGTGAGATGAGTGCAATTATGCAATAGTTTGAGCATTCTTTGGCATTGCCTTTCTTTGGGATTGGGATGAAAACTGACTTTTTCCAATCTTGTGGCCACTGCTGAGTTTTCCAAATTTGCTGGCATATTGAGTGCAGCACTTTCACAGCATCATCTTTCAGGATTTGGAATAGCTCCACTGGAATTCCATCACCTCCACTAGCTTTGTTCGTAGTGATGCTTTCTAAGGCCCACTTGACTTCACATTCCAGGATGTCTGGCTCTAGGTGAGTGATCACACCATCATGATTATCTGGGTCGTGAAGATCTTTTTTGTACAGTTCTTCTGTGTATTCTTGCCACCTCTTCTTAATATCTTCTTCTTCTGTTAGGTCCATACCATTTCTGTCCTTTATCAAGCCCATCTTTGCATGAAATGTTCCTTTGGTATCTCTGATTTTCTTGAAGAGATCCCTAGTCTTTCCCATTCTGTTGTTTTCCTCTATTTCTTTGCATTGATCACTGAAGAAGGCTTTCTTATCTCTTCTTGCTATTCTTTGGAACTCTGCATTCAGATGTTTATATCTTTCCTTTTCTCCTTTGCTTTTCACTTCTCTTCTTTTCACAGCTATTTGTAAGGCCTCCCCAGACAGCCATTTTGCTTTTTTGCATTTCTTTTCCATGGGGATGGTCTTGATCCCTGTCTCCTGTACAATGTCACGAACCTCATTCCATAGTTCATCAGGCACTCTATCTATCAGATCTAGGCCCTTAAATCTATTTCTCACTTTCACTGTATAATCATAAGGGATTTGATTTAGGTCATACCTGAATGGTCTAGTGGTTTTCCCTACTTTCTTCAATTTCAGTCTGAATTTGGCAATAAGGAGTTCATGGTCTGAGCCACAGTCAGCTCCTGGTCTTGTTTTTGCTGATTGTATAGAGCTTCTCCATCTTTGGCTGCAAAGAATATAATCGATCTGATTTCAGTGTTGACCATCTGGTGATGTCCATGTATAGAGTCTTCTCTTGTGTTGTTGGAAGAGGGTGTTTTTTTATGACCAGTGCATTTTCTTGGCAAAACTCTATTAGTCTTTGCCCTGCTTCCTTCTGTATTCCAAGGCCAAATTTGCCTGTTATTCCAGGT
Source organism: Tragelaphus eurycerus (assembly GCA_935064755.1). NCBI lineage: Eukaryota > Metazoa > Chordata > Mammalia > Artiodactyla > Bovidae > Tragelaphus > Tragelaphus eurycerus. Next base: position 47,672,165 of record CAKXYN010000009.1, read on the forward strand.
ATTTCTTGACTTCATACTTTTGCATTCCAGTCCCCTATAATGAAAAGGACATCTTTTTTGGGTGTTAGTTCTAAAAGGTCTTGTAGGTCTTCATAGAACCGTTCAACTTCAGCTTCTTCAGCATTACTGGTTGGGGCATAGACTTGGATTACTGTGACATTGAATGGTTTGCCTTGGAAACGAACAGAGATCATTCTGTCGTTTTTGAGATTGCATCCAAGTACTGCATTTCAGACTCTTTTGTTGACCATAATGGCTACTCCATTTCTTCTGAGGGATTCCTATCTGCAGTAGTAGATATAATGGTCCTCTGAGTGAAATTTACCCATTGCAGTCCATTTTAATTCGCTAATTCCTAGAATGTCGACATTCACTCTTGCCATCTCTTGTTTGACCACTTCCAATTTGCCTTGATTCATGGACCTGACATTCCAGGTTCCTATGCAATATTGCTCTTTACAGCATCGGACTTTGCTTCTATCACCAGACACATCCACAGCTGGGTATTGTTTTTGCTTTGGCTCCATCCCTTCATTCTTTCTGGAGTTATTTCTCCACTGATCTCCAGTAGCATATTGGGCCCCTACTGACCTGGGGAGTTTCTCTTTCAGTATCCTATCATTTTGCCTTTTCATACTGTTCATGGGGTTCTCAAGGCAAGAATACTGAAGTGGTTTGCATTCCCTTCTCCAGTGGACCACACCCTGTCAGATCTCTCCACCATGACCCGCCCATCCTGGCTTGCCCCACAGGCATGGCTTAGTTTCATTGAGTTAGACAAGGCTGTGGTCCTAGTGTGATTAGATTGACTAGTTTTCTGTGAGTATGGTTTCAGTGCGTTTGCCCTCTTATGCCCTCTTGCAACACCTACTGTCTTACTTGGGTTTCTCTTACCTTGGGCGTTGGGTATCTCTTCCCGGCTGCTCCAGCAAAGCACAGCCATCGCACCTTACCTTGGACGAGGGTCTCTTCTCACCGCTGCCCTTCCTGACCTTGGGGGAGGGGTATCTCCTCACTGCCACTCTTCCTGACCTCGGTCATGGGGTAGCTCCTCTCAGCCACGCTTAGTGTGCCGGTCGCAGCCGCCAAGGTGCTCTTGGTGTGCTGGTCGCAGCCGCCGAGGCACTCTTAGTGCGAGTCTGGTTAAAGTCAGTTAAGCTACACTCTTAAACAGTGAGCTGCTATTTTAAGGGGGACAAGTATACCTCTGTAACATTGCTTGGAAAATGTGCTTGGCGAGTTGCTGTTCAGTCGCTCAGTCGTGTCCAACTCTTTGGGACCCCACAGACCGTGCATGATGAGTACTTCAGGGCAATCTTACATCTTTGTTAAATTCCTTTTTGACCCCCTCTGTTCACACCTGTTACAACGCTTTGCACCTCCTCCTTTGTTTCCATCTCTCCCACAACACTGAGGTTCCACAGGTAGAATTCTCATATTCGCTGTTGCTGCATTTCCAATGCCGGCACATACCTGGCACATTTATTTATTGATCAAACATCCATTGTGTGCCCAGTGTGTGCCAGGCTCTGTGCCAATGTTCGCTAAACCAGGGTAGACAAAGGTGTGATGACTGATGGGAAAGATGAGACCACAAGCCAATAATTAGACACATACAAAGTGACATATACACATAATTAACACACATTGGAGAGAGTGCTTTGAAGAAAAGTAAAAAGACACTGGGCTTACTTGGTGGCTCAGTGGTAAAGAACTGGTCTGCTAATGCAGGAGATGCGGGTTCGATACCTGAGCTGGGAAGATCCCCTGGAGAAGGAAGTGGTAACCCACTCCAGTAGTCTTCCCTGGAGAATCCCAAGGACAGAGGAGCTGGGCAGTTTCCATGGAGTCGCAAAAGAGTTGGACATGACTTAGCAACTAAAACAACAACCAAACAACAACAAAGACACCATTGGAGAGAACTGGGGGAGGGGGGAATGGCTGAGAGCAGGACCAGGCATATTTTCTCAGAAGCAGCAGCTAAGCTGGGCCCCAGAGGTTGAGGAGGTAGCAGAGGGAGGAGAAGGGGAAAAGTATTCCAGGCTGAGGGAATAGAATGTGCAAATGTCCTGATGCAGAAGAATGTTTACTGACCCAGAGGAAGGCAGGCCAGGCCAGTAAGACCAGTTGCCATAAAGGAAGAATAACTGGGGATGTGGTTAGGGGCTGGCCTGGCCAGGCCAGGAAGGAGGATTTTACTTTGAGAACAACAGAAAGGTATTGCATGTTTTCAAAACAAGGGAACGATATGCTCCCATTTCCCTCTTAAAAAGAGCACATTGACTGGGCAGAGATAGGCAGATGTGACCCCAGGGAGGCGGTTTTAGGGAGGGTTGTATTGTACTGCACTGTGTCCGCCAGATGAGAGACGCTGGTGGCCAGGCAGTGGGAACAAGGATGGAGTTGCGAAATATGAGTGATCTCTCACGTTGTTCCTTTGTATCACTTACTGAAAGTACTTCTTTCAAATACAGAAGTACATACTCATACCTTAGGGATACCTGGAATAAATCACAGCCTGCACATAGGAAATGGAGTGCATCACAATGTCTGTCCATGGCCCTTGCAAACTTCTGCCCCATAATTCTCTAAGAACACAGAACATACATCAGTCATTGCTCCCTTCAGCTGATGTCTGTGGGATATCTATTACGAATAAGGCATTGTGCTAGCTATTGTGAGGTGACCCGTCTATTTAGAAACAAAGTAATGGATGAAAGGCAATCGATGAAAATTTTGAAGGTAAGAAAAATACAAAGAAGAAAAAATCTGAGTATACCAGCCATGTTAACACTTTAAGCTTATTTATTTCCAGGCTTTTTTCATTTTCTTCTACATACATTATTTATTTACATATGCAAATTGGGATCATAATACATATAGTTTTATGTGCTCTGTAACTATTATGTGCTTATGTTACTTTCATTGTAAGATACTGCGCATGAAAAACTGTTGCATAAAACATGCAAAATTTAAAGAATAATAAAATATACACTTAATCACCAGTCAGGTAAAAAAGAAATAATATTACTCCCCCCACCCAACCTTGTCTGCCCCTCCCTCCATCCCTTAAGGCAGCCAAATAGAGAAAGAATTCATTTTCTTAAACTTGTTGATCTCTTTTATTTAAATTGCAGCAGGACGGAAATATGCCAACTCTATCCAATCTGACACAGACACTGGAATATGTCTTCAAAAAGATTTTTATCACTTACATGGAAAACTGGCGCAGGAACACAACGGTTGAGCAAGAGGCCCTGCAAGCCAAGGTTGATGCTGAGAACTTCTACTACGTCATCTTGTACCTTATGGTGATGATCGGAATGTTCTCTTTCATCATTGTAGCCATCCTGGTGAGCACGGTGAAATCCAAGAGACGAGAGCACTCCCATGACCCATACCACCAGTACATCGTGGAGGACTGGCAAGGGAAGTACAGAAGTCAAATTATGAACCTAGAAGAACCAAGGGCCACCATCCATGAGAACACAGGTGCAGCAGCACTCACGATGTCTCCTTGATCAGAGGTGGAGGCATGGAGTCAACATCTGACGTGCAAATAGGAAGAGATGCTGGTTCCATGGAGTCAATCCAAGTTGTCATGCTTTGAAGACACTAAGTTCCTCACTCTGTGTTGAGAATTTTCATCAAGATCCCATAGTTGATTAGCTAAGAGGACATTTCAATCTCATGCTTGCTCACGTTTGCTCTGTGGAGCAATAATTTATTTCTCTTTTCCTTTCTGTGCAATGTCAGTGTCATTTTAATCAATGTCAATAGTGAAAATAAAATCAAATTTGAAGTAATGTGTCTGGGCAGTGGCAGTGGGGATAGAAAGAAGAAATTAACAAATTCTTGAATAGTCTTCCTTGTGAAACATTATTCTGTATGTTTGACTGATTCAATTTATAAGTAACAAAGGTGTATTATTCAGAAATGGAGGTTCAAAAATCTATCACTTGCTCACTAGATTGAAGTAGGAGCATTTATTTATTAATTCATGAATATAGAGTCTGAAGTGACAAATGAACAGAACCACAGGTTTCCTTTATGTGCATTGCTTCCTTGGCATTGAGCTTATTTTGAAGTCGGAAGACAGAACCAACACCTTATAAGGGCAGAGTCCACACCAGATAGATAGAATCTTTAGGAACTACCTGGTATAACGGAAACATATTTTTAATTAACATTTTAAATTTTACAGAGGACTAACTTAAAAGTTCTTGTTATTATAGAAAAAAAAATAATATGTGAAAATGCTGCCTAACAAATAACTCATTCTTTTCACTCAATTTATTTTCTTCGTTTACAATTACTTATTTTGTTTCAAGAAATTTATTTTCATGAATGTATGGAAAGTGGCTGAATTGCTGAGGTATATTGAAGATCTATTGATGGTAACTGCTTAATATTTTGACACTGGGGGTCATGTTATTATAGAATGTCAGGGCCAAAGGGCACCTTGAAGATCACAGAATCCTTGTCAGACCATTTCATTTATGGATAGGCAACTCCAGTTCACAGATTAGGTGACTTCATTCCTTAATTCAATCAAGTACCATTTATTATCTGTCTACTTGGGTCAATGGCTTCCCTTGTGGCTCAGCTGGCAAAGAATCCACCTGAAATGCGGGAGAACTGAGTTCAGTCCCTGGGTTGGGAAGATCCCCTGGAGAAGGGAAAGGCTACCCACTCCAGTATTCTTGCCTGGAGAATTCCATGGGTTGTATAGTACATGGGGTCACAAAGAGTCCGACACGACTGAGTGACTTTCACTTTCACTTTCTGGGTCAATGACCAGGAGTATACAGATGAACGTCATTCTCTAAGCTGGACGAACTCACTCAGCAGAGAGAGAGGCAGGCACAGAGAGGGAGTCAGAACATCCTGATGATATAACGTGACAGGGTTATAATGGAGACCAAAGTGGGAGGAGCCAGGACAGAGGGCCTGCCCACCTCGGGTTAAGGTCCAGAGAGCCGCCGAGAGGGGGAAAGTCAACAGCAAGATATATGGCCTGTAGCCTCATGAAGCTTCATGCCTCCTTGCTTATACTCTGTTCCTTCCCCAGCTCCCCATCTACCCAGCTGAGACAGGACATTGTGAACAAAGCCTCAAGTTTCAGAGCACTGAGACAAAATTGAAAAGAGGAGTCCTTCTTCAGCGTCTTATATGGATTACAAGATTTGTCTCTTTAGAGTGAAATACATTAGGTCTGTTTCCTAATAACAAGCATGCTACTGTGCCAACAGAAGCATTCAATACACTATTGAGGAAAGCTACCCATATTCCAAGAGCATATATGGCAACAGTAGTTTCTCTCCTTAGATGAGGAACCCAGAAATCCTGAACCACATGATTTTTTAAAATTTTATTTATTTAGTTTGGTTGCATTCAGTCTTAGTTGTGGCATGCAAGCTTAGTTGCCCTGTAGCATGTGGGATCTTAGTTCTCCGAACAGGTATCAAATCCATGTCCCCTCATTGGAAGGTAGATTCTTTTTCTTTTTTAATTTTATTATGAAAAATTGTGTTAAACATTTACAAAAGAAGAGAGTAGTTTGGAAGGCATATTCTTAACCACTGGACTGCCAGGGAAGTCTCCAGAACATTTTAATCAATGTGCCCAGAGCAGCAGATGGATAGCATCACTGATTCAATGGACATGAGTTTGCACAAACTCCAGGAAATGGTGAAGGACAGAGAAGCCTGGCATGCTGCAGTCCATGGGGTCACAGAGAGCTGGACATGACTGGGTGACTGAACAACAACCAGAGCAGCAGCTCGGGCAACAAAATCTCAGCTTTGGGTCTGGATCCAGGCAGGAATCCAAGGTTTCTACTAACTGACCAAATTTATCTCCTTGACCAAACCCTGGTCAGGCTCTTTTGAACCTTCTTCTTGAATTGACCTCAACCTTGGCCTAAAAACCCTGCAGACTCTTGGCACAAAAGATACCATCCACCTCCCCACACTAAGAGACTTGAACAAACACTACCTACATCCCCAAGGAGATCCTAGGTGCCTGCCTAGGAAAACTTAAAAAGGAGCCAGGAGAATGTACTATTTGTTCAGGCCAAAACCTGGTGGTACGCAAATCAGCCCCTGAATCCCTGCTAGAGCATTTACTTTAGAAACCTTTCGATTATAAATCCTTTTTCTCCTCCTTTGAGGTATAAATCATTTACCACCCAGAACTGCCTTGTCCGTTTGATATGCTAGCATTCAAGGAGGTAACGGCTTTAACTTGCACCACTGCCTCCAGTCATCAAGGCTAAACTTTGCTTGTCCTCCAGGTAAGCGTATATTGACAGACCCAGATGCAGTTGACCCAGTCCCCTTTTTATAAATTTCCACTGACTCTGCTCAAGTACCTGCTGTCCAACCCCTTCTTATCATTTTTTTTTTTTTTTTTTAAATTTTGGCTGCGCTGGGTCTTTGTTGAGGCACACAGCTCTTACTGCAGCACATGGGCTCAGTTCCCCCAAGGCAGGTGGGATCCTAGTTTCTGGTCCAGCGATCAAATCAGGAAAGTCCCCCTCCTTCTCCTTTTAAAATGCTCAGTAACCTCTGTACAAACTGAGCTTGGTTCAGTTCATGCTGGGTTCTCTTCCCTATTGTGATAGTTACTGAATAAAGACCATCCTTTGCATTTCAATGGTGTCAAGCTTTTTTTTTTATCATTGACACAGAAAACAAGGGGAAAAATATCTAGGTTCCCCTAATTAAGTACGTTTTATTATCATCACTTAAAGTATATTGGGGCCAACACAGATGGTTAACAGCCAACTTTACTTTGGGGGAATAGGAGAAAAGCCCAATATTTACCAGAATTTCAGGTCTACAGCTGCTGGTACCTGCCCCACTTTGTCACTCCAGCATCAATTCCCACCGAACCCAGCCTTGCCACATTCAACCTAGCAACTAAAAAAACGCCAGTTCCAACACGGTGCTGGTTTTCTTTCCCACCCGTCTGCTTTTAGAGTTCTTTACGGTTTCAGAGATCAGATCAGATCAGTCGCTCAGTTGTGTCCGACTCTTTGCGACCCCATGAATCGCAGCATGCCAGGCCTCCCTGTCCATCACCAACTCCCAGAGGTCACTCAGACTCACATCCATCAAGTCAGTGATGCCATCCAGCCATCTCATCCTCTGTCATCCCCTTCTCCTCCTGCACCCAATCCCTCCCAGCATCAGAGTCTTCTCCAATGAGTTAACACTTCGCATGAGGTGGCCAAAATACTGGAGTTTCAGCTTTAGCATCATTCCTTCCTATAAACTGAGCCCCACTCACTTTTTCCAGCAGAGCTCAGAAGCCATTTGAAAAGGAATCCATGGCAGTGGCCGCCCTGATTGTCGAGGTTCAGATTACCCAGATTCAGGTCTCAGCTCTGGCACTTGCTGGCTTTAAAACCCTGGACAGTTTAATCAGTTTGTGTCTCCGTTTCTTCATCTGTGAGATGGTTATGGTCACATCATGTCTTTCATAGGCTTGTAAGACTTTTATTAGACAATAGCTGCAAAGTGCTTAGAGCAAAGCTATTTTTGTTACTCTCTCCAGGAAAACGTGGCAGAACTTGTTGACAGAATTAACCCTCTACTCCCCAGTCCCTCAATTTGTCCTTTCTTCTGTACTCCCAATGGGATTCCACGAGACCGCCTGGGTTCAGATATCAATTTTGCCACTCCAATTCACACGTTTCCTTGAATCAACCACTTAATCTCCCCCTGCCTCAGATTCCTCAACCAAAAAAAGGGTGAACTTCCCTCTTGTTACCCTGGAATTTTGGGTGTCCACTTTGCACCCTTGCTTGGGAGTGGGCTCAAATTCCACTCCAGTTTACTAAGTGCTTGTTGAACGAAGGAATCTGAGAACCTAGTAACTGTCACCCTACCACAATCCCAAAGGAAAAGGAATGCACTTTTGGCAGAGAAGATAAAGGCTAAATTTGGAAACTTCTGAGGACCTACATCAGACTGGTTCCAACAACAGACTGGTTCCAAATCAGGAAAGTATGTCAAGGCTGTATATTGTCACCCTGCTTATTTAACTTACATGCAGAATACATCATGAGAAATGCTGGACTGGATGAAGCAAAAGCTGAATCAAGAATGCCAGGAGAAAGATCAATAACCTCAGATATGCAGATGACACCACACTTAAGGCAGAACGTGAAAAAGAAAGAACTAAAGAGCCTCTTATAAAAGTGAAAGAGGAGAGTGAAAAAGTTGGCTTAAAGCTCAACATTCCCTGGTGGCTCAGATGGTAAAGTGTCTGCCTACAATGAAGGAGACCTGGGTTCAATCCCTGGGTTGGAAAGATCTCCTGGAGAAGGAAATGGCAACCCACTCCAGTATTCTTGCCTGGAAAATCCCATGGACAGAAGATCATGGCATCCAGTCCCATCACTTCATGGCAAATAGATGGGGAAGCAGTGGAAACAGTAACAGACTTTATTTGGGGGGGGGGGTGCTCCAAAATCACTGCAGATGGTGACTGCAGCCATGAAATTAAAAGATGTTTGCTCCTTGGAAGAAAAGCTATGACAAACCTAGACAGCGTATTTACTTGGCCAACAAAGGTCTGTCTAGTCAAGGCTATGGTTTTTCCAGTAGTCATGTATGGATGTGAGAGTTGGACTACAAAGAAAACTGAGCGCCAAAGAATTGATGCTTTTGAACTGGTGTTGGAGAAGACATCTTTAGAGTCCCTTGGACTGCAAGGAGATCCAACCAGTCCATCCTAGAGGAAATCAGTGCTGAATATTCATTGGAAGGACTGATGCTGAAGCTGAAACTCCAATACTTTGGCCACCTGATGCAAACAGCTGACTCACTGGAAAAGACCCTGATGCTGGGAAAGATTGAGGGCAGGAGAAGGGGACGACAGAGGATGAGCTGGTTGGATGGCATGTTCAACGGACATGAGTTTGAGTGAAATCCAGGAGTTGGTGATGGACAGGGAAGCCTGGCATGCTGCAGGCCATGGGGTCACCAAGAGTCGGACACGACTGAGCGACTGAAATGGGGACCCTCTTGCCCTCGGCGGCACACAGCGACGAACACCCAAGGATGAGAGACAGCTGAGGGGGAGGGGCCCCGCGACGGCCCGCTCTCCTGCCGCCGTCCTCCTCCTTCTCCAGCTCCGGTCAGTGGAGAACAAGAACGTTTCCCCGCCCTCCCCCGGCGTGGACGAAAACACCTGGCCCACGCCCCGGAAGTTCGCCCCTGGCCCAGCCAAGTCTGGTAATCCATGTAGCGGCCGCAGGAACGCCGCGCGGGCCCACAGCGCGGATTCCAGAAGTGGGAAACCGTATCCGCGGCCCGAGCCCGCTGCGCCGGGCGAGCCGCCTACGCGCCATAGCGGCGCAGGCTCCCTGCGCAGGCTCATTGCGCCGGCGCGCGGAGCGGTGCATTTCGGGACGTGTAGTTTCCCCGCGGCACGGTGGGAGTCGTGGTTTGTGTGCAGCCCCGCCTACCCACCATGGCGCGGAGCCGCCTACCCACTGTGGCGGCGCAGGCTCCCTGCGCAGGCTCATTGCACCGGCGCGCGGAGCGGTGCATTTCGGGATGTGTAGTTTCCCCGCGGCATTGTGGGAGTAGTGGTTTGCGCGCTGCCCCGGAGCTGCATCCTCCGCGGCCTTGAGCTGTAAGTGGGCGGTGTCGGTGTCCGCCGGATTCGGACCCGAAATCCGGCTGCTCTTTGGGGGGCGCCCAGGCATCGCGTTCGCGCTTTCTCTCCTTGACGCTCTCCAGCGGGACCGCGGGGGTGCCAGCCACCACGGCCCACCCCCGCGGAGCGTCAGGCCTGGCTGGCTTGTCCAGGCACCCCAAAATGCACGGATCCAGTGGCGGGGGGTGGGAGGGGTGCGGCGTGTGGCGGTTGGCACGCAGGCCGAAGAGGGGGACCCAGATGTGGTTCCAAGCGAGAGAGGTTTGGGGGCGAGCGAATGTCCCAAACGCCTTGTGTAGGTGGGGTAAGCGGTGGTCGCCCTTGGCCCTCATCCTCGGGTTGAGCGGGGCAGGTTTTGCCCCCAACCCCAGTGTGGAGACTGGAGAGGACCTTTACCTGGCCCTCCAAGTCACGGAGGGGCAGAGGCCCAGCCCCTCGCCCTGGGAACCCCAGCCGACCCCGGCGTGGGGCTCAGAAGTCAGCCCAACTGATAAAACCCACTTCATCTCGAACTACCCCCCCCCCCCCCACCCCCGACCTCCTCCACGCACCCATTGCTACTTCAGATGATGGGGTGAAGGGTTGGGGTGAAAAGAGGCTGGGAATGAGAGCAATTTTTGGAAGTTCAGACTAAGGACACAGCCTAATGAATGAGTGAGACACCAAGAGACGGACCGACGCTTGGGTCTGTTAGGTGGAACAAGAATAAAATTGTGGACTATACCTTGTTCATATTGCTATAATTAGCCTGATCAAAATAAGCCAGTAGCTTTTCTGTTTTCTTTAGGAGAAATCTAGCAAAGGAAAAGTCAGGATATTTTTGCAGTAAAGGAAATAGAACCATATCTTTCTAAGCCATTGTTATCTTTGAGTTTAAAGCTAAGACTGGATAGTTCCAGGGAACGTTTAAAACTTCTTGCACTTCGTAGATTTTATGTCTCTCAAAACTGCCCCCATCTGGTTGGCTTTTGTAGTTCAGCCCTCAGACACCAGCTGCCTCCTGGTTCCAAGATTGCATCAGGTGTACATATGGCAACAGAGCACTAGCCTGCTGATATTTTTAGCTTTCTCAGTTGTTCTCACTTGCTGAAGTCCTGCTACTGCTGCTAAGTCGCTTCAGTCATGTCCGACTCTGTGCGACCCCCATAGACAGAAGCCCACCAGGCTCTCCCGTCCCTGGGATTCTCCACGCAAGAACACTGGAGTGGATTGCCATTTCCTTCTCCAGTCATGAAAGTGAAAAGTGAAAGTGAAGACGCTCAGTTGTGTCCGACTCTTAGCGACCCCATGGATAGCAGCCCACCAGGCTCCTCCATCCATGGGATTTTTCCAGGCAAGAATACTGGAGTGGGGTGCCATTGCAACTCAAAAATGGCTGAGTTGCAACCTGTAATTTAGCTAGTGGAGGTGATGGAATTCCAGTTGAGCTATTTCAAATCCTGACATATGATGCTGTGACAGTGTTGCACTCAATATGCCAGCAAATTTGGAAAACTCAGCAGTGGCCACAGGACTGGAAAAGGTCAGTTTTCATTCCAATCCCAAAGAAAGGCAATGCCAAAGAATGCTCAAACTACCACACAATTGCACTCATTTCACATGGTAGTAAAGTAATGCTCAAAATTCTCCAAGTCAGGCTTCAGCAATACGTGAACCGTGAACTTCCAGATGTTCAAGCTGGTTTTAGAAAAGGCAGAGGAACCAGAGATCAAATTGCCAACATCCACTGGATCATCGAAAAAGCAAGAGAGTTCCAGAAAAACATCTATTTCTGCTTTATTGACTATGCCAAAGCCTTTGACTGTGTGGATCACAATAAACTGTGGAAAATTCTGAAAGAGATGGGAATAGCAGACCACCTGACCTGTCTCTTGAGAAACCTATATGCAGTCAGGAAGCAACAGTTAGAAATGGGCATGGAACAACAGACTGGTTCCAAATAGGAACAGAAGTATGTCAAGGCTATATATTGTTACCCTGCTTATTGAACTACTGTGCAGAGTACATCATGAGAAACGCTGGGTTGGAAGAAGCACAAGCTGGAATCAAGATTGCTGGGAGAAATATCAATAACCTCAGATATGCAGATGACACCATCCTTATGGCAGAAAGTGAAGAGGAACTCAAAAGCCTCTTGATGAAAGTGAAAGAGAAGAGTGAAAAAGTTGGCTTAAAGCTCAACATTCAGAAAACTAAGATCATGGCATCTGGTCCCATCACTTCATGGGAAATAGATGGGGAAACAGTGGAGACAATGTCAGACTTTATTTTTTTGGGCTCCAAAATCACTGCAGATGGTGATTGCAACCATGAAACTAAAAGACGCTTACTCCTTGGAAGGAAAGTTATGACCAAACTAGATAGCATATTCAAAAGCAGAGACATTACTTTGCCAACAAAGATCCATCTAGTCAAGGCTATGGTTTTTCCAGTAGTCAAGTATGGATGTGAGAGTTGGACTGTGAAGAAAGCTGAGCGCCAAAGAATTGATGCTTTTGAACTGTGGTGTTGGAGAAGACTCTTGAGAGTCCCTTGGATTGCAAGGACATCCAACCAGTCCATTCTAGAGGAGATCAGCCCTGGGATTTCTTTGGAAGGAATGATCCAAAGCTGAAACTTCAGTACTTCCGTCACCTCATGCAAAGAGTTGACTCATTGGAAAAGACTCTGATGGTGGTAGAGATTGGGGACAGGAGGAGAAGGGGACAATAGAGGATGAGATGGCTGGATGGCATCACTGACTCGATGGATGTGAGTCTGAGTGAGCTCTGGGAGTTGGTGATGGACAGGGAGGCCTGGCGTGCTTCGATTCATGGGGTTGCAGAGTTGGACACGACTGAGCGACTGAACTTAACTGACTGGGGAAGAGTTATCATTTGGAGGCAGTGGGTGGGAATGAGTTTGATTAATTTGCCCTCTCCCCCACCCTCAAAACACTCCTTCCACTGCTTTGCCGATGGACTTTTAAACGTTTTTCTTTCCTGAAGAGATGGAATTTTGTCACTGTAGGTACGACAATGAGGCAGCTACTAGTAATGTTTTTACAGTTAGATATTGTGATATCAGAGAGAATATGACTTAGGAATTTCAGAGTTGCAGCGTTGTTCTTTGGATTTTTAAAATCCAAACCACTTTGGCTTGGAGGGGCTAATGGATTGCCCCCAGGTCAGATTCCTTGCCATTGGCGCCCCCAAGCATAGAGTACCGATCTCCAGTTCTTCTGGTCATCCGGTGGTGGTTCTTTATACCATGCCCTGCTGTCTCATTTGCCCTGGCCTCCACTTGCTTATATTCTTCAGCTAACCATGTCCGTTACTGGAAAGACATTTATCATAACAATTATGGTTGGTATGGTAGTGCTTTTCATGTGCTGAGCCTGGTGCTTAATGTTTTTATAATCTAGTCTTTGAAGGAGAATTTACAGAGTAGGGAGCTGAGGTTTAGAGAGGCCCAGTGACCCAAGGTCATACTGCTAGTAAACTTAGCACATGATTGCCAGAGGGCCAGACCACCAGGCATTCTTTTTACTTCCTCCTATAAGTTTTTTTGGACCTTTTTATGGTCCTTGACCTTGGGAATTAATATCTAACCGACTTCACTAAGTGAGTCATTTGGTCTCAGAAAATGTGTGTGAAACAGCCAAACCTGTCTACTTATATATGTAGGCAACTCAATAAAAATAGAGGTGAGAAAAATAAAATTGATCCAACCTTCAGTTCAGTCGCTCAGTCACATCCGATTCCTTGCAACCCCATGGACTGCAGCACGCCTGTCCATCACCAACTCCCCGAGTTTACTCAAACTCATGTCCATCCAGTTGGTGATGCCATCCAACCATCTCATCCTCTGTCGTTCCCTTCTCCTCCCACCTTCAATCTTTTCCAGCATAGACATTTTAATTTACAACATGAATCATTCCTGAGATTATCAGAGATTATTCAAAGTGAAAATTCCAGCAACAGGTTGTAACATGTTGGGAACATATTTCTCCACGGCAGGTCAGAATCTACTGTTCCTTATGGACAAAGAAATCTTCTATACACGAAGGTAATGAGTACCTTCGGGCTTCCCTGGTGGCTTAGACGGTAAAGAATCCACCTGCAATGTGGGCGACCTGGGTTTGAACCTTGGGTTGGGAAAATCTCCTGGAGGAGGGCATGACAACCCACTCTAGTGTTCTTGCCTAGAGAATCCCATGAACAGAGGAGACTGGTGGGCTACAGTCCATGGGGTCGCAAAGAGAGATGACTGAGCGACTTAGCACATGAGTGCTTTCAATCATGGTCGTCTCATTTAAACAGATTTATGGTGTAAATTCCTGTTGTGAGCTTATCTGACTTTGAAAAAGTCCTGGGGAAAGCTTGGCTATCTTGTGCCAGCTGCTCGCTTGTGTTCAAGATACTGTGACCTTGGATGTGAAGTTCAGATGCTTTTGTAAGTGAAAGTTTTCAAAAAGCATGTCGGAATTTTATCTCATTTTCCCCATTCTAAAGACCTGTGAATTTTTCTTAATCCTAGTTGTAAGTCCATGTAAAGAAAGGCATCCCCATGATTTTTTAATGCAGAGCTCTCTGTCTGCATTAGGGTCAGACCCTGGGGCCGGACTGGATGAGTTACAGTCCCAGTCCTTACTGTGACTGTGGACGTGGCACTGTCACGTGAAGTGGCACTAGAGATGAAGAACCCGCCTGCCAGTTCAGGAGACCTAAGACATGCAGGTTCAGTCCCTGGGTCGGGAAGGTCCCCTGGAGGAGGACATGGCGACCCACTCATGTTCTTGCCTGGAGAATCCCGTGGACAGAGGAGTCCTTGGGGCTGTAAAGAGTTGGACCTGGCTGAGTGCACATGCGCACGCACATGCACATACTCCCAAGTACAGACAATAAACTGCACCTCTTGGGACAGGTGTAAAGACTAGCTGAGTTATTGGCACGCAGTGCGCTTTAGCATGGCCGGGTACAGTAAAGTGAAGCTGTGATTCTTAACGCTGTAAGTCTCCGAATTGTAGAAGTAGAGGCCCCCAGAGCCCATATAGTTGACACTCCCTGTCTTCATTTACAGATCGGTTGGAGGCCCCCAGAGGGGAGTCACTTACCAGAGTGTGTAGGCCCTAAATCCAGAGCTCAGGTCTTCTGACTCGTGGGGTATGTGTCCTGGTGTGAAATAGTGACGTGGGAGGCCTCAGAGCAAATCCTGTGTCCTGGCCAGGTCCCTGCCTTGTCTCTTCCGCTTCACCTTCCCCTCTGTCTCCCTGACGTTTTAGAGGGAATTTTAAGATCGGAATGACTTTCTTAATACCATTTCCCCCCATCCTTGAGTCCCTTCCCACCAGATATTTTTGAAAACCAATATTACCTTGAGGCTTCCCTGGTGTTCCAGCAGTTAAGAATTCATCTTCCGATGCAGGGTTCAGTCCCTGTCAGGGAACTAAGATTGCACGCGCTATGTGGCAGCTAAGCCCACATACCTCTACTGCTGAGCCTGAGAGCCACAATAAAAGATCTCATATGCTGCATCTAAAACCTGATGCAGCCAAATTTATAAATGAATCAATAAATTGAATACTAAAGCAAAACAGTATTCCTTTAATTAATACTCACAGGACCTGAGACAAAATGATACCCCCATCCACAGACCAGCTCTTGTTCAGGGCAGGAGGTAGGGAGAGGGTCAGATTAGGGCCTGTGCACCTTTGTCCACAGATGAATGGAGTGGGAGCATGCTTCCCCTTAGGACCGGGGCCAACACCTCTGCTTGGCTGTGCTCCCTTCCCCGGTCAAGAGCAGCCAAGGAGATCATTCTGCTCAGCAAGAGCCAAGACTGTCTCACTCGTTGGGGAGGCCTAACCCTCCTCTCTGCAGCGCTTACTGTCTTGGCTCGTGGGCCCTCTCTCCCCATCAGAGAAAAGCCTTCCTAAGGCGGTCTGTCTGGAAAACTCAAATTGACCTGTTTCTTCTCTTCCCCATCAGAACAGTGGGACCTGCCCCAACCAGGTTCCCTCTCCTCCTTGTCTGCGTGGCCCACACGACCAGGAGTGGAGCCCCCATTGGTCCAGCATGAACTGGAAGGTAAGAATATCATCAAACATTTATGGCTTGCGGGTTTTCTTTCTCCTAATTGTAAAAATTCAGAATAGTTCTGTAGAGATAAGTGGACTAAGAAAAAAACAAAAGAAGAAAATGCAGGAATCATGATATATAATACTTTAAGTGAACACATAAATGTACATTTTTTTCAACAGACTTTTGAAGGAAAACCTTTTCTTTGGGAGGACGTTGACTGCCCTCAGACGTGCCTCACCTTGCTCGCAAAAACCACCGCTTTGAAGTTTCACCTATAATCTCACATTTTGGTTTCTTAAAAGTGGATGAAAAAGATCTTAAGAAGCAATCAACATACAAAATCCTTCCTGATTTTTACACTCTTCTTCCTTAATCTTTCCCATTTGTGTTGCCAACAGTATTTTTTTTTCTAATTCAAATTGATTCTTTCAAAACAGACACCTTAGTTTTCATGGAAATCGCCTTTCTTTTTTGTGGTCATATTTCATGAGTGCCATGTTTAAATAGATTATCCTTTATGACATCAAGTGCTACTTATAAATATACTGACTGGATAAACACAGCTGAACCCTGTAAAACCTTCAATACAGCTGGTGGAAACAGAAGTTCAAGGGCAACCAAAGAGTGTCCTGTGAGCTGCAAGCCTGCAGAAGGCTGTGGGTGACAGTCAGGGGGTCTTAGGGGCAGGGGGGTGTCACGTTATGTTCTTTAAGGAAGGGGCATGGGGTAGGTGCAGGGTGGTTTCTAGGGTAGTCATGAAAATAGATGCTTTGGAAAGGATCACATCAAGTCAAAATCATGTCTTTTCACTATCCAGAGATGGCTGCTATTAATATTAACAATTTTGGTGCATTTTCTCCCCATGTTTTTCATATATATATATATATGTGTAATGTGTATATCTCCAAACTTAGGATCTCATTATATATATTTTTTCAGTTATCATAAACATTTTCTGATTCAGAATAGCCACTGGCTTTCATCACAGGAAATGGAAAGATCTGGAAGCAGGATCAGGGAGTCAGGAGACTACACTTCAGTTCATTTGCTCAGTCGTGTCCAACTCTTTGTGACCCCATGAACTGCAGCATGCCAGGCCTCCCTGTCTATCACCAACTCCTGGAGTTACTCAAACTCAAGTCCATTGAGTTGGTGATGCCATCCAACCTCTCACCATCTGTCATCCCCTTCTCCTGCCTTCAGTCTTTCTCAGCATCAGGGTCTTTTCCAATGAGTCACTTCTTCACATCAGGTAGCCAAAATATTGGAGTTTCAGCTTCAACATCAGTCCTTCCAATGAATATTCAGGACTGAGTTCCTTTAGGATGAACTGGTTGGATCTGCTTGCAGTCCAAAGGACTCTCAAGAGTCTTCTCCAACACCACAGTTCAAAAGCATCAATTCTTTGGTACTCAGCTTGGACCACCCTCCTTCCCCAGCCCCGTGGGGCCTGGGGGCCGCACAGTGGGGCTCTGGGGACTCTTCTCCAGGAGGAGCCTGGCCAAGGTTCAGGAGGTGGAGTGAAGACTCTGAGGGCTTAGAGATGTAGGAGCGTGCATGTCGCACATGTGGGGTGTTCCAGAGCTGCCCATAGAAAGGCCAGGAAGGAAAGACAGGGGGATTAAAGCATGTGGGGAGATGGGGGCCAGGCTCAGCGTGCGCTGAGACGTAGTGAAGGGTTTGTAGCATGGGCAGAGGCTGAAACGAGTAGTTGGTGACAGGGCGGCAGCTGGTACCAGAGGGCGCGTCAGCAAGGGCCAGCGTGTGTGCTTGGTGCTCCGAGGCCAGAGCACGTCTCAAAACCACCTCGACGAGTTAAAATATGAATTATGGTCCCACCCTCTGGAGTTTCGGAGAAGGCAATGGCACCCCACTCCAGTACTCTTGCCTAGAAAATCCCATGGATGGAGGAGCCTGGTGGGCTGCAGTCCATGGGGTCGCTAAGAGTCGGACACGACTGAGCGACTTCACTTTCACTTTTTCGCTTTCATGCATTGGAGAAGGAAATGGCAACCCACTCCAGTGTTCTTGCCTGGAGAATCCCACGGGCAGGAGAGCCTGGTGGGCTGACGTCTATGGGGTCATGCAGAGTTGGACATGACTGAAGTGACTTAGCAGCAGCAGCAGCAGCAACCTCTGGAGTTTGAGCGCGTTGGCCTGTGGGTGAACAAGTTCCTGGGTGGCGCTGATGTATTCTGGTGAACCATTGCACAGAGAAAGCTTTCTTTTTAGTTGGGGAGTGACAGCAACCCACTTGACCGCCCAGGCCAATCCGACTTGTCACAGAAGGAGTCCTTTCCTGTGTCAGGAACACAGTTTTGTACAGAAAACTGTACAAAAACTGCCTGTACCTTTGCAACATTCGGGCAGACACACAGCTCCAGGGCTAGCAGGGAGCCCTTCCAGGCAGTGTCGGAAAGGAATGGCCTTCTGCCCAAACTGCAGTGACGGCCCCGCCCCTTCAGGAGATAAAGGACTGTGGGACCCCCAAGACATCCTGTGCTTCCCTGTCTACCTCCATCAGCCTGTGGCCATGAGCAAGTCAGCGACAGCAAGCACCCAGGGCCTTAGTACCTCAGCAGCTGGGGGTATTGAAAATGTCAGTCATTTGCGGGACTTCCCTGGCGGTCCAGTGGTTAAGACTCTGAGGTCCCAACACAGGGGCAGGGGTTTGATCACTGGTCAGGGAACTAAGATTCCATATGCTGCAGGGCGTGGCCAAGAATAAATTTTAAAAGGTCGCATTCTCATTACATGAGTATCGGCGTTTATTTAAAAAACTGATATAGAGCTAGACCACCCAACTATGTTTTCTTGATTCACTTCCCTGAAGGTTTGGGAGTTAATCTGAGGGTTTTGTTAGAAGGGAAATCAAAGGAAGAGATTTTGCACAACTAAAAACTAAGATCATGGCATCCAGTCCCATCGCTTTATGGCAAACAGATGGGGAAACAGTGGCTGACTTTATTTTTCTGGGCTCCAAAATCACTGCAGGTGGTGCTTGCAGCCATGAAGTTTAAAGACGCTTACTCCTTGGAAGGGAAATTATGACCAACCTAGATAGCATATTCAAAAGCAGAGACATTACTTTGTCAACAAAGGTCTGTCTAGTCAAGGCTATGGTTTTCCCAGTGGTCGTGTATGGATGTGAGAGTTGGACTATAAAGAAAGCTGAGCGCTGAAGAATTGATGCTTTTGAACTGTGGTGCTGGAGAAGACTCTTGAGAGTCCCTTGGACTGCAAGCGGATCCAACCAGTCCATCAGTCCTGAATATTCATTGGAAGGACTGATGCTGAAGCTGAAACTCCAGTACTTCGGCCACCTGATGTGAAGAGTTGACTCAGTGGAAAAGACCCTGATGCTGGGAAAGATTGAGGGCAGAGGGAGAAGGGGACGACAGAGGATAAGATGGTTGGATGGCATCACTGACTAGATGGACAGGAGTTTGGGTAAACTCGAGAGTTGATGATGGACAGGGAGGCCTGGCGTGCTGCAGTTCATGGGGTTGCAAAGAGTCAGACACGCCTGAGCAACTGAACTGAAAGATCTAGCACACCTGCCTGAGAGAGTTGCAGGAACAGTGGCTCTGAAAGTTTTCGCTTTAGCCCGTGTAGTGTCCTTGACTCCCACTGCACTGCCCGCTCTCAGTCCAAACTTCCGCCTCTTGCCGCCTCCTCCCCACAGCCTTTAAAAAGAAAGTAAATACCGAAACCACTTCCCTGGGTTTGTTTGTTGACATGCTTGTGTTTCAGTGGGTTTCTGGCTTCTGATTTCCATGTACATCCTGTCACTGCTAGAGCTTAATTTTGGGTGTAGATCTTGGAGAACAGTGAGCTGGGCTTTCCCGGGTGGCGCTAGTGGTCAAGAACCTGCCTGCCTGTTCAGGAGACCCAAGAGATGCAGGTTCGATCCCTGGGTCTGAAAGATTCTTCTGGAGGAGGACATGGCAGCCCACTCCAGAATTCTTGCCTGGAGAATCCCGTGACCAGAGGAGCCTGGCGGGCTACAGTCCATGGGGTCGCAGAGAGTTGGACACGACTGAAGTGACTCAGCACTCAGGCATGAACTGTGGGCTGTGATAGGGGTCTGATTATGACAGGACTCCAGGGGCTCATCCATAGGGATGGAGAGAATTGGGAGAGAATGACTTGCCAGTGTCGTGTCGCTAAGGGTCGGACACGACTGAACGAATTCACTTTCACTTTTCACTTTCCTGCATTGGAGAAGGAAATGGCAACCCACTCCAGTGTTCTTGCCTGGAGAATCTCAGGGACGGGGGAGCCTGGTGGGCTGCCATCTATGGGGTCGCACAGAGTCAGACACGACTGAAGCGACTTAGCAGCAGCAGCAGCAGCAGCAGGGCTAACTAGGGCTCAGCCTGGAAAAGTCCCAGTGAACGTAAAATGAAGTTTATATCTCCACACTGGTGATTTTTGTCTCCAAGGGGGTAAAAGCTAGCATCTTTTCTTTCTTAGCTGGCTTATGAATGTAGAGCCAAGCCTCCCCTCTAAGATGTGACCCTTCCAGAAAGTAGATGAATTAGATGAGTTGGAGGGCTGTTGGGGGAAGTCAGGGAGATTAGCCATAGGTCTGAGGCAGGAAGGGCCTGGACATCAAGTCAGTGTTGTAAACAGCTTGTATTCGTCAGGGTAAAAGGTTTTTGCTTTTGTAACCTTTTTAGTCTTTTATACTGTTTGCCAGAGTGAGCTTTCTGAAGTGTATCAGTTCAGTTCAGTCGCTCAGTCGTGTCCGACTCTTTGCGACCCCATGAATCGCAGCACGCCAGGCCTCCTTGTCCATCACCAACTCCCCGGAGGTCACTCAGACTCACGTCCACCGAGTCAGTGATGCCATCCAGCCATCTCATCCTCTGTCGTCCCCTTCTCCTCCTGCTCCCAATCCCTCCCAGCATCAGAGTCTTTTCCAGTGAGTCAACTCTTCGCATGAGGTGGCCAAAATACTGGAGTTTCAGCTTTAGCATCATTCCTTCCAAAGAAATCCCAGGGCTGATCTCCTTCAGAATGGACTGGTTGGATCTCCTTGCAGTCCAAGGGACTCTCAAGAGTCTTCTCCAACACCACAGTTCAAAAGCATCAATTCTTTGGTGCTCAGCCTTCTTCACAGTCCAGCTCTCACATCCATACATGACCACAGGAAAGACCATAGCCTTGACTAGGCGAACCTTTGTTGGCAGAGTGATGTCTCTGCTTTTGAATATGCTATCTAGGTTGGTCATAACTTTCCTTCCAAGGAGTAAGCGTCTTTTAATTTCATGGCTGCAGTCACCATCTGCAGTGATTTTGAAGTGTATAGCTTATGCTTATTCTTTATTGTTTAACCTGATTTTGTGGTTGAAAACTATTGTCTAGTTACTCAGAGTGTTCTTGGGACATAATTTGTTGATATCAGTTAATTCCACTTCACTGAAATCAAGAATCAGTGGGAAGACGGCTGACGTAGGAGTCAGAGTGTTTGGTTCCAACTCTCGCTCCTCCTGAATTAGCCATGTGACATGGGGGGCTTGCCACCGCCCTGAGCTTTACTCTCCTCCTTTGTAGAATGAGGTGTAGACCAAGTCCTTGTTCAGATCCTTTCACAGCCCTCCATGTCTGGGAGCGGACTGTTCTCAGCTGAAGTTTTCATTAACCCGTTTCAGATCAGCTTTAGTTAAACCATCAGAGGGAGGGACAAATGCAGTCTCCATGGAAGAGTCTCCTTGTCCCAGTGCTGCATATAGTTAAGTGATGCTTGGCATTTCACCTAAGGAGTTCACTGGACTAAATCCTACTTGGTCCTCCAGAATAATAATCTCTCACCAAAGGCATAGCTTTTCACTTTATCTGTGAAGGAACTTTTAATCACACACAAAAAGCTCATTATTATTCAGGTCCTACTAATCGTGTTTCCCAAACTAGTATACAATTTGCCTTGAGATACTTGTGATACATAGAATTTCATAATAAAGCCTGCTCATGCAGAGAGAGAGTAATTCCAATCCCCTAGTTATTCCCCAGATCTCATTTTAGCTAGTGGGTTAAAACTTCCCTCCAACAAAAGAATTACAGGAACAGTGAATTAAGTAGCTAAGCTTTAGCATTTTAAGTTTTACTTTCTTTTACAGTAAAGTTTTACTGTATTTTACTTGTATATTTATTTTACCTTCAAACACCAGTGCTAACGCGTAGCTGGAACCAAGAGCCAATCATAGTATCCTGTACGGGTGGGGATTCAGAAGGAAGATTCGATCCAGCCTCCGTTTGCAGGTGAAGAGGCAGAAGCTGGGGAAAGTCAAGTGACCGATGGGGGCCGCACGTGCTATGCATGGGTCAGTGAGTGGCCCGAGCGGGGCTGTGCCCAGTCCCCCAGCTCCAGCTGCTCACTGCAGACCCTGCCGCTGCCTCAGGCTCAGGGGTGAGGGGAAAAGTGCACGGTCAGGTTGTGAGAGAGCACAGCCATGGCATCTGTGAAGCCAGCAGCTAAGGGGTGGTGAAGGGCACCTTAAACCAGGCTGCCCGCAATCTGGAACCAGGCCCTCATCTCTCCTGCGCCCGGGGAGGCCCCCCCACCCAGCCTAGTGCCCAGTGCTTAACAAGGTGTGCAGGAGATGTGTGCTGGGTGAAGGGACGTGAAAGAAAATTCCTTATCCATGATTGAACGTCTCCACGAGTTTTCTTTCTTCTTTAAGGTGCTTGAACACTTCCCCCTGCTGCTGTATATCTTGGCGGCGAAAACACTAATCCTCTGCCTGGCATTTGCCGGAGTCAAAGTCTACCAGAGGAAACGACTGGAAGCAAAGCAGCAAAAGGTGGAAGCTGAGAAGAGGAAGCAGGCGGAGAAGAAGGAGAGCTAAAGGGGAGTGAAAGGTATGGGCTTTGTAGACGTGAACTACACAAGCGGGTTAGGGCGGGCCTGCCCCTGGATGTGATGAGAACGCCGCCTCCCTCTGGCCTGAGGCTCTGGGAGGGCGAAGGGCCCCACCTGCCCCGGGAGATCGAGCAGCTCTGTGTCAGGTCCAAGTCCTGACCTTTGAGCCCCATCTGCTCAGGGGCCACGGGCAATGGACAAGTCCTCGCCTCTGCTCTGAGCCTGCAACGGTTCTCCCTTCACACGAGCAGGGGCGTTTGACAGAATTTGGGTCACAGGACTCTTGATACTTTCAGGAAAGTTGTGGATCTTCTCCCTGGAGAAGCTCACGTACTAGAAACACCTAAATTGGACCTAACATTGCAGACAGGGATGGGGAGGACGTGGGATCGCAGGTCACGTAAGGCCCCTACCTGTACCTAAGATTAAGAAACCCTGCTAACCTCAAATGAAGTCCAGCTCCTAGATTCGGCATGTAAGTCCTTCTCTACTCGTCCTCACGCAGGTCACATGTCCCCCGCTTCTGCCTCTCCCCACGCTCCTGCAGACTGCCTTGACCACGGTAGATTCTCTTGGCCTTTGCTTATTAGTCGCCTTCCTTATGACCACTCCACCAGCACAAAATCTTCCTCATTGCTATAGCCTGGTACCTGTCTCAGAGCTCATCTGTGTGTGTGTGTGTGTGCGTGTGCACACTCAGCTGTGTCCAACTCTTTGTGACCCCCACCAGGCTTCTCTGTCTCTGGGATTCTCTAGGCAAGAATCCTGGAGTGGGTTGCTATTTCCTACTCCAGGGGATCTTCCCGACCCAAGGATGATACCCAGGTCTCCTGCGTTGGCAGGTGGATTCTTTACCCCTGAGCCATCTGGGAGCTGTCCCATAGCACAGGGGCTGCCCAGAACGTGTTTGTTTTTAAGGCACCAGGAGGAAGTTGTTCACCCCCCAGCTTACAGGCTGGACTAATGACGGTCAGCAGGCTCCTTCATTCTCCTGTGCTCACCCAGTTTCGTCACTTCTCAGGTTGAGGTCTGTGCTTTTCTCACATATGGTAGCAGGGAATCCTAGAGCAGTGGTTTCCAAAGTTGATTAATGATCAGGACTTGCCTGGGTTCTTTGTTACAATGCAGATTCCCAGGGTCCAGCCTCAGAGCGGCTCTGTTACATCTGTGGCTGGATCTGGGCACCTGTTCTTTCGAAAACTTCTCAGATGATTCTTCCACTTGTCTTCTCAGCAGCTGGGTTTGGTGACCTCCAAAAGCCCTGTTAAGCCTGAGATAGGCTTTTGTAGAGATGATTCCCTTTACAGGACTCATAGATTTTTCATTAATAATAATTGCAATATGTCTTGAATGATTGTTCTGTGCTAGCATTTTCCTAAGCATTTCACAGCCAGCCGTGTTACTGACCACTCCTGCCAGCCCTGTGTGGTCCATTCAGCCTGAGAACATGGCCCACCCTGTACATGGTCAAGGACAGATAAGCAGAATTGAACCCAGGTCAGACATCCAGTTCCAGGGCCTCACCCCTGGCTGCACTGTGTCCTAAACTCAGGATGGAGCCGTGGGAAACACTGGGCTCCTGGTCCTCCCTCCAGGATAGGGGACGGTCCTCTCATTGCCCACTGTTCCCTGGGCCTTGGCGAGCTGTACACGTTATAGGCAAAGGAAGTTACTGTTATTAAACCTTACCTTCTGAAAAAAAAAAACAAAACATTTTTATTGACTGAAATTTAGGAGCAGGCACTAGAGTTGGGGTAGGGGTGGGGCGGGGTGCTTCCCAGGTGGTGCAAGTAATAAAGAACCCACCTACCAGTGCAGGAGACATCACAATCATGGGTTCGATCCCTGAGGAGAGCATGCAACTTACTCCAGTGTTCTTGCCTAGAGAATCCCCCTGAACAGAGGAGCCTGGCGGGCTACAGTCCATGGGGTTGCAAAGAGTCAGGCACCACTGAAGCAACCTAGTACCACTAGAGCAGGGAAATGGGGAGTACCTGGAAATTTAAAAAGGTGAGGGAAGGCAGTTTCCATTGAAATGTTGCCTGGATTTCTAATCCATACAGAGTCATCATTTTGTGCATTAACTGCACAGAGGAAGCAGAGATTAGATGTGAGATCACAGATACTTCTTCCCTTCCCCAAATGTCCATGGCAGCCCAATGTGAAGGAGAGATGCCTGGCTTGCCCACCCAAGCCCAGAACTGACCAGGGGGCTCCGGTTACCCTCCCAGGCTGGGGGCTTATCAACGCTTAGCCCGGAGCCTTGTTTTACACCCAAGGGATTTTTAGATGAAATTGTGATGCTAAAAATACATGCATCGATAGACAAGCCTCCGGGGTTTCTGTTTCAGTTTAAATAGCTGAGCATAAACGTAGATGCTGAGCAAGTAAAACATTCACAGTCATTCTGCCAGACAGTTCATCGTCATCCCTTTGGTCTTCCCTTCTAGATTCTGTGATGTAAATGTCAGCTCGAGTGGACTCCAGCTGAGAAGAAAGTCTTAATTATTGGACGATATGTCAGAAGACAAACTCACAGCCTCTAGCCTAACTGAAAATGATGTGAATTTTTATATGCTTTTAGAAGAACTAGTATTTTGTTTGCTAAAATAAAATAACCTTTGTAGAATAAGCCAGAGAACATGTGTGCCTGTCTTCCTCCCCCTTGCTCTCCTCTGTGTAGTCAGAAGAGGAGGGAGTTTTGCGTTTCCAGCCTTTCCTCGCAGTAGAGGACTGGGCTGTAGACGGTCCCCATCCCCCATCCCTGCATCCTTATCTGCTCCCTGGCGCGTCCACTCCTCGTCTCCTCTTTAGTTCCTCCTGCAAGCACTGTGGCCCTTTCTCTTGTTTGCATCCTTGGGGTGGAGGGAGGCTGTTCACCCCTCCAGCAGCATTGGCACCTCTGCTGAGCCTATGAGGTCTTTGCAGGGAGGAGCTGGGGTGAGACCCGCCTGCCAGGATGGGTACCAAGTCTAGGAAGAAGTCAGGCTGCCGAATCCCTTTCGAAGAAAGAGGGGCCCAGGTTTGCTTTGTCCTTTTCCCACCAGTTTGCTTGTTGGGATTTGTTGGCATGAGATGAAAGACGGGATGCCAAGAAGATTTTCAGATTTGAGATAGCGGGGCCCATAAGTATGTTTCTCTGCATCTAACAGATTGAGGTCTCTACTAAAAAGTTCCTATTTCTTCACTTCTCTCAAGATACCGGCGAGGATAGGGATTGAGGAAACAGTAACCAAAGCCACAGATATGGTGGAATATTTGGTCTCATTGCTTGCAGCCACATGGGCAATTTGCAATTTGCAATATTAGTAGATACCCACCCCGACCCCCACGCCACCCTGGCCCAGATTGGTGAAACTTGGGTTTTTAAGCATGAGGGATAAAAGGAATTACATTTTTCTTACATTTTGCTATGAGTGCTGGATGCTCCTTATCACAACTTAGAAAACAGAATTTATAGAGAATCAAAGTTTTAAATGGCTTCCCATGTGGCTCAGTGGTAAAGAATCCACCTATCTATGCAGGAGACACGAGTTTGATCCCTGGGTCGGGAGAAGGAAATGGCAACCCACTCCAGTACTCTTGCCATGGACAGCGGAGCCCGGGGGCAACAGTCCATGGGGTTGCAAAGAGTCAGACACGACTGAGCGACTGAACACACAACACACACACAAAGTTTTAAATACGAGAGATTTTGACTCTATAAGCTACAAATCCCAAAATAATCAGAGGGGGACTTTCCCCTGACATTTCGTGGAGAATCTGTGCCCACCTAGTTCAGGTTTATTTTAAACACAGGTGATTGCCTAGACTTTGGGGTTTAAACCTGAGTTTTGGGAATTGTGGAACATCTTGCCATCTTGAAAAATTGGGTAGCAAATGACCTAAGCATGGGAATAAACCACTGATCATGCCCATGGGTTTTCTGTAAACCTTTGGGGGTGTAACTCCTTCTTTCTGATACTCTCTTCTGCCACTGCTGCTGCTAAGTCACTTCAGTCGTGTCCAACTGTGCGACCCCATAGACGGCAGCCCACTAGGAGAAGATAATTAATCACTGTTCTGTTGCTAAGTCATGTCTGACTCCGCAACCCCATGGATTGCAGCCCTCCAAGCCTCCCTGTCCTTCACCATTTCCTGGAGATTGCTCAGATTCATGTCCATTGAGTTGGTAATGCCATTAACCATCTCATCCTCTATCGTCTCCTCCTCCTGTCCTCAATAGTTCACAGCATCAAGGTCTTTTCAAATGAGCTGGCTCTTTGCATGAGGGGGCCAGAGTATTAGAGTTTTAGCTTCAGCATCAGTCCTTCCAGTGAATATTCAGGGTTGATTTCTTTTAGGATTGACTGGTTTGATCTCCTTGCAATCCAAGGGACTCTCAAGAGTCTTCTCCAACACCACAGTTCAAAAGCATCAATGATTCGGCACTCAGCTTTCTTTTTGGTTCAACTCTCACATCCATGCGTGACTACTGGAAAAACCATAGCTTTGACCATAGGGACCTTTGTAGGCAAAGTAATGTCTCTGCTATTTACATGGACAGAAACCATATGCATGTTCAGGCCTCACTAGATGTGTCATGACTGTGCCTCTGGGAGCTGGCACAATGTCTGCTACATAGTAGGTGCTCAGAATGGATGAATGAATAAATATAAATATGACCCTTATGACCCATGTGGAAATGAGTCAGGAATTTGGCTCATCACTGTTAACAGTTTGCTATCAGGGACTGAACTGTGTCTCCCCCAAATCTCATGCTGAAGCCCTGACTCCCAGCACCTCAGAACGTGACTATATTTGGAGATAGGGTCTTTAAAGAGGTGATTAAGGTAAAATGAGGTTCAAGGGATGGACCCTAATCCCAAAAGAACTGGTGACCTTATAAGGAGAGGAGATTAGGACAGAGACAGGTGGGAAGTCTGAATAAGAGCACAACAAGAAGGTGACCATGTGCAAGCCAAGTAGAAAGGTCTCAGGTGAAACCAGACCTGCTGATACCTTGCTCTTGAACTTCCAGCCTTCAGAACTGCAGAAAAATGAATTTCAGCTATTTTGTTATGCAACCTTAGCAAACTAACACAACTGTGAGTCTCTCTCCAGACCTACTGCAGATGTGATGTACCATCGTGGATAGCTAGCAGTTCCCATTCCCGTATCATAGAAGCCAGACAGGAATTGTTCTCAGTGTGTTCCATGATGCTTTAAAATCCAAAGTGTATCCATGGGACCAGCTCAGCTGTAAGAAAGCCCTTTATGAGGTC
Organism: Tragelaphus eurycerus; assembly: GCA_935064755.1. Classification (NCBI taxonomy): domain Eukaryota; kingdom Metazoa; phylum Chordata; class Mammalia; order Artiodactyla; family Bovidae; genus Tragelaphus; species Tragelaphus eurycerus. The sequence continues at coordinate 47,700,028 of CAKXYN010000009.1, forward strand.
ATCATCCTACTCTGGCCAGAGGGAGACAGGCAAGTTTTGAAAAACTTAAAGACCTCCTATGCCTCACTTTGCAAAACCTCTTTTGAGAAACATCATTACCAGAAATCTATTCAATAGCATCAAGAAGAAGCAATGTCTCCAGTATTTGCAAACACTGAGAACACTGCAATACGATGGGTTTACAACAGTATATTTTGGGGAAACTGATATCCCTGAGAGTCTTGTAACTGGGGAAGATTTTAGTGATGGTTATTACATGCCAACTCCAACCTGGTGTGTTGTGCACGCTGGTGGTAGTCAAGGATGGGTGCCGTGGAAATACCGAATGTTCCTAAGGGATGAGTTATGCATCAAACAGGAAGACAACCTCTTCTTCGAGTTCTGTGATGCGGTGAAGAAGGCCTTTGGCAAGTGCACCATTGTGGTCAAAGAGAGAAGGCGGCAGGACGAGACGTGGCCGAAGGAGGGCAAAGAGACTGAGGCCCAGGCCTATGTCCCCTCGGTGGTTAACTTAACAAGTGTCACATGTTGTCCGGAGGTAGCCAAGTCCTACGGCCATAAACTACTCACTCTGCCTTCTCCTTGCAATTACCTGAACCCTTTAGACTCAGCCTGGTCTTCTCTGAAATGGTTCATCATCAATAACAGGAAGGAGTTTTGTCTGCAGTCTGTGGATGGTGTCTATTCTTACCAGTATATACTCTTCAGTGATTTAATCAGCAAAGGAATTGAAAGGATAAACCTCAGCAAATGGAGGACAATAACTAACAAAGTACGAAGATGGGAAAATTACTATCTTGGTAAACTTTCTTAAGAGTGGTGATCCCTCCAACCAGTGGTCGGATGGTGCTGTGGGCATAATCTTTACTGATTCTGTTGGCCTTGATTCTGGACCACTGTGGCCAAAGACACTCTAATAATGACCTCACAGGGATACTGTGAGAACTGAGGTTCCTAAGGGCTTTGGTAAAGTGCTTATGGGTTGCTGAGGGGTTTCATTAAATCTTGTTGGTAACTTAGTAATCTTGACTCTCATTCTCATCAAGGCCACTTTGAGGGCTATTATGTCCATGGGAGGATTCAGGTTAACCCAGTCCAAAGGAGCCTGGTGGTGGTTGTATGGTCAAAATTTAGGTCTGGGAGAAAAAGAGAACCGAGTGTGTGGTCACAAAAAGTTGAAATTAACTAGTGTGCCTACCGGTTTCAGTCCACCAGAGTAATCCATAGGGAGGCAGTTTGCCATCGACAGTTGTGGCCTAGGTGGTGTCTGAACTGGCTTTTTCCCTCCACTGCTTGAAAGCAAGGAGGCAGAGGGGTGAGCAAGAGACACCCAAGGAAGTGAAATCCCATGCAGATCCTCCAAGGCAACTTGATGGTCCCCATAAGGAACCTGGGAAGCTATGACAGTAGTTGGTTCAAGTAGGACTTGGTGGGCAACCAGGTGACATAAACAAGAGTGTCTACAGCACCTACTTATCCAATTCATCTCCTATTCCAACTGCAAGAGTCCCAACAGTTCAGTTCAGTTCAGTCACTCAGTCATGTCCAACTCTTTGCCACCCCATGGACTGCATGAATTTACTCAAACTCATGTCCATTGAGTTGGTGATGCCATCCAACCATTTCATCCTCTGTCCTTCTCCTTCCCTTCTCCTCCTGCCTTCAATCTTTCCCAGCATCAGGGTCTTTTCCAATGAATCAGTTCTTTGCATCAGGTGGCCAAAGGATTGGAGTTTCAGCTTCAGATCAGTCCTTCCAATGAATATTCGGCACTGATTTCCTCTAGGATGAACTGGTTGGATCTCCTTGCAGTCCAAGGGACTCTCAAGAGTCTTCTCCAACACCACAGTTCAAAAGCATCAATTCTTCGGTGCTCAGCCTTCTTCACAGTCCAACTCTCACATCCATACATGACCACAGGAAAAACCATAGCCTTGACTAGACGGACTTTTGTTGGCAAAGTAATGTCTCTGCTTTTTAATATGCTGTCTAAGTTGGTCATAAATTTTCTTCCAAGGAGTAAGTGTCTTTTAATTTCATGGCTGCACTCACCATCTGCAGAATCCCAATGGGAGGTCATTAGAGCAACATGCATTTGCATCTTCGGACACTGGTTGCTGAGCCATCTGGGGTTGATACAACAGCATCCTATTCAAGTTTGGAGCTGCTGTTGATGGTAGTTGTAAGGATTAGTAGTGGCATTTTTCACTTTTATAGAAAAACACCTGCCTCCTATTAAACATATCACAAAACTCACTCTTGTTTATGTCTGTTCAAGCATTAATTTTACAATTGAAGTGATTATGCTAGGGTATGTTGAAAACAACAGACTTGCCTATACATAAGATGGTGAGACTAGGTTTCTGCTAGCCAATATAAAAGTGAAAAATGCCACCACTAATCCTTACAACTCGGAGAAGGCAATGGCACCCCACTCCAGTAGTCTTGCCTAGAAAATCCCATGGACCGAGGAGCCTGGTAGGCTGCAGTCCATGGGGTTGCTAAGAGTCGGACACGACTGAGTGACTTCACTTTCACTTTTCACTCTCATGCATTGGAGAAGGAAATGGGAACCCACTCCAGTGTTCTTGCCTGGAGAATCCCAGGGATGGGGGAGCCTGGTGGCTGCCGTCTATGGGGTCGCACAGAGACACGACTGAAGCAACGTAACAGCAGCAGCAGCAGCAGCAATCCTTACAACTACCATCAACAGGAGCCCCAAACTTGAATATTTGCTTGTTGCCCTGCCCTACTTACTTCCTAAAAGTCTTTGGATTATGCAGAAACATTCTGTCAGAAAAGAGATGTTCAGTGATTTTCAGCAACTCAGTGGTGGACTCCCACAGCATTTGTTTTCATGCATTTTATCTGGGGATGAATAATTTCACCCAGCACTGCCAGTCAGTTGGAACCAGACAGTCTCAGCTGCACCTCCAACTTTACAGCCTACTGTGCTGTATGAGTTTCTTGTGACAGCTGTAACAAATGACTACACACTTGTTAGATTAAACAAACAAAAACTTATTCTCTCCCCGTTCTGGAGGCCTGATGTCTGAAATCAGTTCCCCCAAGTCAACATCGAGTTGTCAGCAAGGCCACCATCCCTCCATGGGCTCTAGGGGAGAATATATTTCTTGCCTCTTTCAGCTGCTGATGGCTGCCAGCATTCCTTGACTTGTGGCCACATCACTCCAAACTCAGCTTCGGTGGTCACATGACTTCTCCTCTTCTGTGTCAAATCTTCCTTTGTTTCCCTTTTTTTTTTTTTTCCTTGAGAACAAGTAACAGCACTCAGACCTGCTTGGTGACTTCAGTGTCAGGGGCCTGAGTGTAGGGATGTTGAATGCCCCCACATCACATTTCTCTCACACCTGTCCAGAGTTCTGTGTTGACAAGCACTAAGAGCTACACAAACTTACCTTATTTCATCCTCACAACAGCTGGTGATGTAGGAATTGCCATTGTCTCCATCTCTCAGAAGGGTAAACTGAAGCACAGAAATATACATAACTCACTCCAGTGTGGAGGAGCTGAGTTTCAAATCCAGAGTTCCTGGTTAAGGGTTGTTATTCACACAGCCCCTCCACCAATGAGCATTCGTTCATTCTCATAACAGTCCCTCCATTTCACAGATGGGGAGACTGAGACCTTGAGCAGACACTCGGATCAGTCAGATTCTAAAGCCTACGTGGCCAGCTGCATGCTTGGCTTGGTTAATGAAGCCCACCTTTTCTTTCTCACAGCACAATTCACAAGGCGTAAGGCTCTCTGACATCAGACAGGCATCAACCAACAAAAGAACTGCCTCCAACTGGACACCACAGTAAAATGTATTTCAGCACACAATCAAGCCAGAGGAGATGCCTTTTCAAGACACGTGATTTTGCAGTGAGAGGAAAAAAAAAAGGAGGTTTTAGGTTATCAAATGAACGAGATAGACCAACAGGAGTTATTTTGCTTTGAAAGCCAAAGTGATTGAATAGAGTGAGATTAGGATTGTATTCCTTCGAGGATTTGTTCAATCATTAGGAAAACAAGAAGGGGAAAGAGAACATTGGTGTAACTGGAGATCAAACGGCCACTGTCAACATCAGTGGGGTGTGTAACATCATACTCATCATTAAAAAATGCTGCTTTATGCCCAGCGTGGGAACTCCCAGCAGAAGAGAATAGGAAGCGCACTGGGCTTCAGGAATCAGATGGACCTCAGTAGAAGCTCAAGTTTCCAGCTTGTTAACTAGGAGACTTTGGACAAGTTACTTTACTTCCCCTGAGTCTCAGTTAACTCATTTGTAAACTAGAGTTAAGGGCTTAAATGATTAGCACAAGCCATGCCACTACCTCAAGAATTCCTGTTATTACAGTACAGGCTGGGGTTCCAGAAACACATCCACAGTTGGACCTACTGTCACTGACTTCATTTCCTTTTCACTCTTTTAGGAAAACTCTCGCTGCTTTTTATCATTTGGTTGTAATAAGGGTAGACACAGCCATCTTAAGATACTTTGATCAAAGGAAATGATGTTCACTGGCATTTCTTTTCAGACCATCTGTGATAGGTTAGGGAAGTAAGGATAATAAAGTTTCTCCTGGTGGGGTGGACCAGAAGGGATGGTGAGGATAGCCTGGAATCTTTTGGGGGGGCAGCACTTATATGAAATAAACAGTGGGTGTCAAGACACAGTGGCCCTGGGTACATGGACACATCCCCTGGAGGAGACTCTGTGATGTTGGTGGCACTGATTCCTTCCAAGAGCTTGGCTGATGGACCCTTTGTCCTTTTTGGTTCTCACCAGCACTAACAACCATGTCACCACTCCCTTTCCACAGGCCAGAGTGCTTCCCCTGACACGCCCCCTACTCTAGGAAGTGAGATGTTGGAAAATGGCCCTGCCCTGGGATGAGCCCAGAAGTAAATACGAACATGGAGCCAGATGCCTCCTGGCTCTGGCTTTGACCACTCAAGGAAGGTCAGGCTCATCCGGGTTGATGGAGCCCATACCTGGCCAATCAAGGGACCAAGCTGCAGCCCCACCCCAGGCAGTACAAACTCCTTCCATCTGTGGCTGTTCTACAGAACATTTTTACATACTTGACCTCATTCAGTTTAGACAACCACCCTGTATATAGGCAGGGCCGTGATCTTGAAACTCATTTTACAAATGAAGACGAGGCCAGGTGGTAACTGACTCATCTAGGGGCATGCACACACCCCTGTAGGGACAGTCAAAGCTAGAATCCATGTCTTCCTGTTAGGAAGCCCTCACATCCCTCTCTAGCTGGCTGTATGTGTCAGCCAGGATTAGGCCAGGCTACGAGTAGTGGAACCCTAACCACAGAGGTTTAAACAAAGTAGGAGATAACCCCCTAACCCCACGACCAACACAAGAAGTCTTAAGGTGCTAAAGTGGCAGTTCACGGTTAATAGGATGGATCCATCGTCATAAAGAGCTCAGCGTCCTATCTTTTTCTTCCACTGTCCTAGACTTGGTTGCATCCTGAACTCCTAGTCCAAATGGCTGCTGACCAAGTCATTGTATTAGCATTTCCAGCAGAAGAGAAGGAGCAAAAGTGGAAAGAAGGACCCATCCTTTTTCTTTTAAGGGACTTTCCAGGAAGTCTCACCAACCAGACAGGCTCAAGGGAAGCTGGGAAAGGTAGTCTTTACTTTGGGTGGTGAGGCGGCCAGCTGAGCATTCCTGCTTTCCTTCCTTTGGGTGTGACCACTCGTCCACTCAGCAAAAATGAGAGCAACTTCTGTGTGCCTATACTCTGTGCCCTGGACAAGGGTCCAAAGAGAGCAAGCTCGGATCCTGGAGGCAGTCAGGCTGGTGGTAAGGAGCACCTCTTGGTCAGTGAGACACTGGAGGTGAGGAAAGTGAGGGGTCAGAGTCCAGGGCTGGTGTGGGCAGAGTGGCAGGAAGAAATGAAGCTGGAGCCGAGCCCAGAGGAAGAGGTGCAGCTTATCACGGAGAGAGGGAAGGGACCGCCTGCCCAGGCAGAAAGTCAAGTGTGCCCAGGCTACCAGCTTCCTTAGTCGTGGGTTCTGTGAGCATGAAGCTGTGTGTTTATGTGTGTGTGTAAGGGGGCATATGAAGAGTGGGGAGCAGTGTGAGTGGAATGAAAGGAAGAATGCAAGTGTGGAAAGGACAGGGTGGAAACAGGAAACAACGCATTGCATGAAAAGGAGTCTGGGCTCTTCTAGAAGGAAAGGGAAGACACCGCAGGGTGCGGAGCAGGGCGGTGGGCTACGGTTTCCAGGTTAGGGTGGGGAAGCATAACTGCCCAGTGAGGAGTCCAGCTCCTGGTTAAACACCCTTGTGTGGTTTTCCAGGCCCAACGGCGGCAGTTACAGAGGCGTTACCCGGCAGGGCTCATGGGGACAAAGGCTGCCCTCCCGCAGCAGACTTGGAGACCAGTCGCGCCCTGCAGTCTCTGCAGGGAGCTGTAGTCGAGGACTCAGGGTCCCCCTGGCCTGCAGGGAGAGGGGACTGCAGACCTCAGGCCCCCAGCCTCTGCTCACTGGGGCCGTGGGCACCCCCTCCTATGCTTGGAGCCGAAGATGTTGCCTCAAGCAAAGTGGAAACTGAGGCCGCCAGCACAGCTCCCCTGGACACCCCCTTGGCCCACATTTAGCAAGGCCTTTAGTGCCCAGGCACCTGGATGCCACCCACTCCCACCCAGCCAGCTTCCCTCCCCCGCCCATTCCTTTTGCATCTCCCTCACCCTGTGACCCAATGCAAGCTTACTCCTTCTGGAAAATCCTTTCCCTGCCCCCTGCCTTCCCCTCCGGCTCCCATTGTCTCTGTCCCCTTCTGTGAGGTGTGAGCAGGCAGCAAAGCTGGGAGAACTTCTTTACAATTTTCAAATAACCAGCTTGCTGTGTTTTCAGGTGAAGTCCCTCCAAACTTAATTCAGTGGGGCTAATTGCGAATCTAAAAAAAAAAAGTACAGTACAAAAAAAACCCCAACAATATATTAGTGTTCAACACATCTGGAAAGGATTGGGCCAAGGAAAGTGAAAAGTGAAAGAGAAAGTCACTCAGTCGTGTCCGACTCTTTGGGATTCTCCAGGCCAGAATACTGGAGTGGGGTAGCCTTTCCTTTCTCCAGGGGATCTTCCCAGTCCAGGGATCAAACCCAGGTCTCCTGCACTGCAAGCAGATTCTTAACCAACTGAGCTAGCAGGGCCAAGAAAAATATTGGGCCAATATTTGAAAACTAACTAGTTACTTGTAACTAACATTGCTCAGTAGACAGAGGAGCCTGGCTGGCTACAATCCATGGAGTCACTAAAGAGTTGGACACGACTTAGCCACTAAACAACAATGAACTTATTGCTCAGGCATAATTGGTTTCCTGACTTTGTAGACCACACACACACACACACATCCCTTCATATACACACACACACACCCCTTCACATACACACACACATTCACATACACACACACACCCCTTCACATACACACACACACCTTCACATATACACACACCCCTTCACACACACACTCACACACCCCTTCACACACACACCCCTTCACATACACACACACCCCCACACACACACACACACACCCCTTCACATACACACACATCTTCCACACACACACACACACTGCCCTTCACATACACATACACACACACACACACACACACACACACACACACTTGAAATAAGAATGCAAATGGCACTGTTTCTTTTTTTTTTAATTGTTCATTTTATTTTTGTCTGTGTCAGGATCTTGTCTTCTGTCCCGGGCTTAGATGTCCCACAACATGTGGGATCTAGGCTCCCTGCTTGGAGATGGGACCCATGTCCCCTGCCTTGGAAGGTGGGTTCTTAACTGCTGGACCACCAGGGAAGTCCCCCAAATGGGCGATTTCTGTTTCCTCACGCCCTCCCCGCTCTTCACAGCCTGGCCTCTGTTCTCAGCATGTCCTCTTGAAGACCTGATGACCCACGACTTCGAAGACCAAGAACTGCCTGCCCGGTTCTTGCTCAGGGGTGATAAGTGCGGCCCCAGAGCCGATCTAGAGGACCGTATCCTCTCTGCCTTTGACAGAGAGGTCAGCCTTTCTGTGCCTTTGCTTCCTTATTTGTGAGATGCGAAGATAACAACTGTTGGGGGTCATCGATGTCAAGCGGGTGTTCGAGTGAAGGGCTGAACGAGGATTCCCGGCTCCCTTCTCTCACCCCCTCCTCTTTCTACCTCTCCAGATGCTCTTTCCCAGCCTGGCTTCTGCTTCACCTCCCACTCCCCATATTTAAAGCCCCAAAGGATGTTCAAGGACCATCTCCTCAGAATCCCCTGAGGGGGGGTTCATATTTGTACACAGATTACCAGTCTCCCCCACAAGGGTTCTGACACATTGGATATGGAGTCCAACCCAGGAACCTGCATTTTAAACCACCTCTTGTGTGCTAGAACCCAGCCTCAATCCTCTTTTCCCTGCAGATGCTCCATCACCCCTGACTTCCCTCTGGGGCGAAGGAGACCTGAAGGATCTCAGCACATCCCAGGCCCTTGCAGGTGGTTGGGAAGATGTCCTCAGGCAAGTGCACTTCCCTGAGATGAGAATTTCGGAGATAGACTGGCGAGAGGTGACCTTTTAATAAGCACCCCAGACTTTTTGTTTGAAATATTTAGCTGCTGAAATACATTATGGATGTCTCTGCCTCGTTAAGCAAACTTTCACCTTTTCTTAACCAGTAGATTCTTCCCGAGCAGGTTAACAATGAGTGGTGTTCACGATGTGGGCTCGGTGATCATACAGACGAGGTCTCAAGCCTGGTCTGCTGCTCACAGACTGTCTCTCTTGCTCTGGGCATGTCTGCTGCTAACAGCCTTTCTTCATTTCTGCTTCTAGTATGACCTAAGCTTGAAACCCAACCCCCACTTCCAAATGTGTTAGGAACTCATCTAATAAGATTACATAGGATCCTACACCCTCCTGTATGTGGAGGACACAGATTTAAGTTCACGCTCTTTGAAACATCTTCCAGCTGCCCAGGGATGGTGTTCTTCTTACAGATTCATTCTCCATTATGGTCCAGAGAAGGGCTGGATAGATGCAATCAGATGGGATCCTGAGTGTGGGCTTCATCAGTCACTCCATCCACTGACATCTCTGTGCATTCACATCCAACAAATTATTTAAAGTCAAAATAAAAATCTACTGACTTCATGTATATGGATTGGAATAGTATCAATAACTCCAACAAGTGATTAATTATACAAACTACCATACAGTTGCACTCATTTCGCATGCTTATAAGGTTATGCTCAAAATCCTTCAAGCTGGACTTCAGCAGTACGTGAACTAAAAGCTTCCAGATATACACGTTGGGTTTATAAAAGGCAGAGGAACCAGAGATCAAATTGCCAACATTTGTTGGATCATAGAGAAAGCAAGGGAATTTCAGAAAAACATCTACTTCTGCTTCATTGACTACACTAAAGCCTTTGACTGTGTGGATCACAACAAACTGGAAAATTCTTCAAGAGATGGGAATACCAGACCACCTTACCTGTCTCCTGAGAAACCTGTATGTGGGTCAATAAGCAACAGTTAGAACCTTGCATGGAACAACTGACTAGTTAAAAATTGGGAAAGGAGTACAAAAAGGCTATATATTGTCACCTAGCTTATTTAATTTCTATGCAGAGTACATCATGCAAGATACTGGGCTGGATGAACCACAAGGGAATCAAGATTGCCAGGAGAAATATGAAACACCTCAGACATGCAGATGATACTACTCTAATAGCAGAAAGCAAAGAGGAACTAAAGAACTTCTTGATAAGGGTGAAAGAGGAGAGTGAAAAAGCTGGCTTAAAACTCAACATTCAAAAAATGAAGGTCATGGCATCTGATCCCATCATTTCATGGCAAATAGGGAAAAAAACGGAAGCAGTGACAGATTTTATTTTCTTGGGCTCCAAAATCACTATGGACAGTGACTGCAGCCATGAAATTAAAAGACACTTGCTCCTTAGAAGGAAAGCTATGACAAATCTAGACAGCATATTAAAAAGCAAAGATATCACTTTGCTGACAAAGGTCTGTATAGTCAAATCTATGGTTTTTCCAGTAGTCATATATGGGTATGAAAGTTGGATCATGAAGAAGGCTGAGCACTGAAGAATTTATGCTTTTGAATTGTGGCATTGGAGAAGTCCTTGGACTGCAAGGAGATCAAATCAGTCAATCCTAAAGGAAATCAGTCCTGAATATTCATTGGAAGAACTGAGGAGAAGAACTGACTCCTTGGAAAAGACCCTGATGCTGGGAAAGATTGAAGGTGGGAGGAGAAGGGGATGACAGAGGATGAGATGGTTGGATGGCATCACTGACTCAATGGACATGAGTTTGAGCGAGCTCTGGGAGTTGGTGGAGGACAGGGAGGCCTGGCGTGCTGCAGTCCATGGGGTCACAAAGAGTTGGACACAACTGAGCGACTGAACTGAACTGAACATATGGACTTTGTGCCACTGCCTGCCCACTTTAACAATCAGGAGTGTTTTTCCCAGGTGGCATAAAGAGGGTATGGTGAATAGCAAAAGAAAGTCAGCCTGTGTGCCTTTCACTGGGGCTGCAGTTCTTGAGCTAATTCAATACCCTGCCTGCAAAGACTTGAATTTTGTACACTTGAGGCAAAATGACAGTTCACTTCAAACTCCAGCAGTCTCTTGCATTTCCTTTGTATTTTCTAATTTCCTTAGAGCTAAAGATGTTTTATAAATGTGCATAATCAGATTAGATCAGATCAGATCATATCAGTCGCTCAGTCGTGTCCGACTCTTCACCACCCCATGAATCACAGCACACCAGGCCTTGCTGTCCATCACCAATTCCCGGAGTTCACCCAGACTCACGTCCATCGAGTCAGTGATGCCATCCAGCCATCTCGTCCTCTGTTGTCCCCTTCTCCTCTTGCTCCCAATCCCTCCCAGCATCAGAGTCTTCTCCAATGAGTCAACTCTTCGCATCAGGTGGCCAAAGGTACTGGACTTTCAGCTTTAGCATCATTCCCTCCAAAGAAATCCCAGGGCTGATCTCCTTCAGAATGGACCGGTTGCATCTCCTTGCAGTCCAAGGGACTCTCAAGAGTCTTCTCCAATACCACAGTTCAAAAGCATCAATTTTTCGACGCTCAGCCTTCTTCACAGTCCAACTCTCACATCCATACATGACCACTGGAAAAACCATAGCCTTGACTAGACGAATCTTTGTTGGCAAAGTAATGTCTGTGCTTTTGAATATGCTATCTAGGTTGGTCATAACTTTCCTTCCAAAGAGTAAGCGTCTTTTAATTTCATGGCTGCAATCACCATGTGTGGTGATTTTGAAGCCCAGAAAAATGAAGTCTGACACTGTTTCCACTGTTTCTCCATCTATTTCCCATGTAGTGATGGGACCAGATGCCATGATCTTCGTTTTCTGAATGTTGAGCTTTAAGCCAACTTTTTCACTCTCCACTTTCACTTTCATCAAGAGGCTTTTTAGTTCCTCTTCACTTTCTGCCATAAGGGTGGTGTTATCTGCATATCTGAGGTTATTGATATTTCTCCCCACAATCTTGATTCCAGCTTGTATTTCTTCCAGTCCAGTGTTTCTCATGATGCACTCTGCATAGAAGTTAAATAAACAGGGTGACAATATACAGCCTTGACGAACTCCTTTTCCTATTTGGAACCAGTCTGTTGTTTCATGTCCAGTTCTAACTGTTGCTTCCTGACCTGCATACAAATTTCTCAAGAGGCAGATCAGGTGGTCTGGTATTCCCATCTCTTTCAGAATTTTCCACAGTTTATTGTGATCCACACAGTCAAAGGCTTTGGCATAGTCAATAAAGCAGAAATAGATGCTTTAATGGGTTTAATAGATGTGCATAATGGGTTCCGTCAAATGAAGGTATGGACAAAATGATTTAGCAGGTCGTTTACTTGACTGTTGAATGGATGGGTATTTTATTCCCAAGAAGGTTTTCTTGGGACTCAGGTTTAGGCAACACCAGACAATAGGATTGAATCCTGTGCTCTCCACGCACCTTTCTCAGAGGATAGAATCAGCGGATTTGGGTTGACAATTGTGGCCATTTTCTCTTAGAAATTTTCTTTTAGTAACAGGAACCATTTTCAGATAAAAATTGATATGGTTGCTTAATATGGACAAAAAAAAGTCTGTTTGCTTGGGTGAAGTGGTCATGGTAATCCTAGAGTCTCCCCTCTGTTCAACCACCCCTTTCTCGCCCCTACCCAACAGGGCCCTGTGGCCTGGAGCAATGTGAAAACATTGTTTAATATAATCAAGTCAATTCTAAGACAATAATTATTTTCTTATATCTCATCCAATCTTCAGTTATGTATGGATATGAGAAACATGCTCAGAAATATAGAAGAGACTGTATAATGTGACTTTTGTGTAAATACATGTGTGTAAATGATAAATAATATGGAGAAGGCAATGGCACCCCACTCCAGTACTCTTGACTGGAAAATCCCATGGACGGAGGAGCCTGGTAGGCTGCAGTCCATGGAGTCGCTGAGGGTTGGACATGACCGAGCAACTTCCCTTTCACTTTTCACTTTCATGCACTGGAGAAGGAAATGGCAACCCACTCCAGTGTTCTTGCCTGGAGAATCCCAGGGATGGCGGAGCCTGGTGGGCTGCTGTCTATGGGGTCGCACAGAGTCGGACACAACTGAAGTGACTTAGCAGCAGCAAATGATAAATAATATGCATATTTGCTTGCATCTTCAAATATAAACAACAGAACAATAAACCTAACACTAAATAAAAATGCTTACCTCTAGGGGAAGGGATATAACAGGAGGGAGGAAAAAAGTAAGAAGTCTTTTCTGAATGTACCTTGTTTTATAGCTTTGACTAGAAAATGTAAACATTTTACATTTAAAAAAAAAAGAAAAACACAGTGATCAATACGATATGCTAGAAAAATGAAACTAATGAACCTAATTGCTTATCGTATCAGTAAACAGAAGAAACAAATCCAGTAGCAGTGTACACTCCTACCCTCCAGATTACAGTCTATTTATAGTATTTCCTGGGCTTCCCTGGTGGTTCAGCTGGTAAAGAATCCGCCTGCAATGCGGGAAACCTGGGTTCGATCCCTGGGTTGGGAAGATCCCTGGAGAAGGGAACAGCTACCCACTCCAGTATTCTGGCCTGGAGAATCCCATGGACTGTACAGTCCATGGGGTTGCAAAGAGTCAGACATGCCTGAGTGACTTTCACATTGTATTTTCTACTGGAAGAATCAGGGACCCTTTGATTCTAGGTCTGGGGAAGGAAATGTACAAGATGAGCTTAGGACATCTTGTTCAGCCTGACAACAAGGAAGCCAACAAAGGCCACCAGGATCCACCCTCACTGGCCCAGGGAGGGCCAAGCCTGCATCCAGGCAGGACCAAGAAGTAGCCTGCCAAGGCAGCAATGTGGGGCTTCAGTTCAGTTCAGTTCAGTCGCTCAGTCGTGTCCGACTCTGTGACCCCATGGACTGCAGCATGCCAGGCCTCCCTGTCCATCACCAACTCCTGGAGTTTACTCAAACTCATGTCCATCGAGTCAGTGATGCCATCCAACCATCTCATCCTCTGTCGTCCCCTTCTCCCGCCGTCAATAATTCCCAGCATCAGGTTCTTTTCAAATGAGTCAGTTCTTCGCATCAGGTGGCCAAAGTATTGGAGTTTCAGGTTCAGCATCAGTCCTTCCAATGAATATTCAGGGCTGATTTCCTTTAGAATGGACTGGTTGGATCTCCTTGTAGTCCAAGCTTGGACTGAAGCAAAATATTGCATCTTGGATGCCTGGAGAAACTCATAGAACTCTTCCCTTCACTCCTTCTCCTGATGGGAGGCTTGTGGATGTCCTCTTCTTTACTTCAAGTTCCGCTGGGGGATACGAAGGGCTTGGGAGAAAGAACAAGGCTTTGCTAGAGTTAGTGACCCTTTGAAGATTTTTGCAGGGAGGCAGAAGGACCACCAGGGGGCAGTATGTGTATGTCTCCATGATGACTTACTAGGCCACACCCTGTCAGTATCTCCCAGAACAGGAGAGAGAACCTTGGTTTCTCAGAGACCTCACAGTCCTACCCAATCTCAGCCTGCTCCCTGGGCCCTAAGAGTTACCACTATCTGCTTTTCTAGAAAATACTTCTGTACTTTTATTTTTGGCTGTCACATTTAACTCACTGAAACTAATTTTGTATAATTGGGAGATCAAGCTTCTCAGTTTAAAGATGGATAGTAGCAGAAATCTGAATTCAGTTTGTAAGTATTAGTGTGGTTCAGACCTGGCACAAATCGTGCTTGTCATCAAAAAAAGGATGAACCTTTGGTGACTGATTTTACCAACCACAACACCCCCCTCCAGAAAGATCCCCTAAACTAAAACAGTCGCCATATATATATATAAATAGATGTGTGCTTACATGCGCTATCTTGAGTCTTATTCGACAAAGTTGGTTGTGCAGGAAACATTAGGCTTATTGCTCTAAATCAATCACACTGGACTCCGGCATTGTTTGGGGCTCCTTACCCCACCTCCAAGGCCAGAGTGTTGGTGAGACACTGAGGCCACCACTCTCCTATGCTAACTGAGCAGACATATGTGTGTGCCCACATCTGACCCTGTGGCCCTAGCTCCCGGGCACTGGAGTCCTGCTGAGAGTCCTGCTGGAGCTGGCAACCTGAAGGCCAGGATCTGGCCCACAGAGGTGTGTGCCCCAATGCCACTGGCCCAGGAGGCCCCAGCCACCTCGAGGGGTCCAAGAGTGAATTGGCCGAGGACCCTCTGTTCCCCCAACGAAAGAGGGTCTTTCTGGGCCCAGGCATGGGAACGCCTCTGCCCGCACGCTTTCCTCTAGTTGGCCCTGTCCTCTGCCTCCCATTGCAGGAAAGTAGCTCAGCCTGGGCTTCACAGGAACAGGGCCTGCCCTCAGGTTTATGGCCTGGCATCTTTATTCTCCTCCCGGGCAATGAGTCGGAGAAGGCAATGGCACCCCACTCCAGTACTCTTGCCTGGAAAGTCCCATGGACAGCGGAGCCTGGTGGGCTGCAGTCCATGGGGTCGCTGGGAGTCGAACACGACTGAGCGACTTCCCTTTCACTTTTCATTTTCATGCATTGGAGAAGGAAATGGCAACCCACTCCAATGTTCTTGCCCGGAGAATCCCAGGGAAGGGAGAGCCTGGTGGGCTGCCATCTATGGGGTTGCACAGAGTCGGACACGACTGAGGCGACTTAGCAGCAGCAGCAGGGCAATGAGTCCAGCACCCGCTACAAATGGCAGGAAAGAAACGCTGTTAGGAAGAAACCTAACTTCACTGCCCAGCAGCTGATCCACCACTCTGTGTGTGTGTGTGTGTGTGTGTGTGTGCACACGTGCACGCGCACACATATGCACGTGTCTCACTTTTCACCCTCCTCCAGCCTGCTGTTGGGAGGTCACCCCCAACCCACTGTTGAGGTGTCAGCCCCAATGAGACACATCTCTCATATGAGGTCACGAAGCCCCTGGTCTGTTGGCCACTGGCGATGATGGTAATGTTTCTGAGCACTCAGCATGGGAAATTGTTGTTCAGTTGCTAAGTTGTGTTCAACTTTTTGCGACCCTGTGGACTGCAGCATGCCAGGCTTCCCTGTCCATCACCATCTCCCAGAGTTTACTCAAACTCATGTCCATTGAGTTGGTGATGCTATCCAACCATCTCATCCTCTGTCGTCCCCTTCTCCTCCTGCCTTTAATCTTTTCATGCCCTCTGACCATTTTACCATGGACCAGCTGTATGGGCTTAAGATTAATGATCAGTTCAGTTCAGTTGCTCGGTCATGTCCAACTCTTTGTGACCCCACGGATTGAAGCATGCCAGCCTTCCCTGTCCATCACCAACTCCTGGAGGGCACTTGCCCTCCCCCTTGCAGTTGGGAGGACCAAGGGCTTCTTTAGCTTGTGAGTGGTGGGCTCATGTGATGTGTGTCTCTCCTGGGCTGGAGCATTTAGTCATCAAGAGAGACAGTGACTGCTTCAGAAACCTATGTTTCAGAGCGAAGTCAGCAGGACACAGAGCAGAGCCCCAGCTAACCCACTGTGTGCACAGGACCCGAGAGAGAAATGAACCTAGCCTGAAGCAGTAGTCTTCCCATTCCTCACCTTGGATGAAAATTAAGGCATGTTTTGGACAAATAATTTGGGAAAACATTGCATGAACTTAGCTGTGAGTCTCTTGCCTGCTGTTTGACAATATACATGGCTTCTTACCCGTTTTGCGCCTCAGCTCCCTAATAGCACCCACCTCATGATGTTTGTGAAAGGACCACCTGGGCTGGTGTACATCAAAGTGCCCAGTGTTTGGTAGTGATCATTAATGATCATTAATGATTAATAATCATTAATGTTGGTTTTCTTCTCTTCCTATGGCACCTTTAATGGACACGTGGTCACCTCCCACTTTCCATCTTTCCAAACCCCCTCCACTGAGTGCCCTGAGTTCAGTTGAAGTGTTCACCTGTCTCCCATGAAGTGCGGGCTCTTTTGGAAGAGGCTGTGTCAACTCCCGCTCCAGACGGAAGCCAGTCAGCACACTGCACTCCCCCGGCCATCGTGTGGTTCAGGGAGTGCTTGTGATGTTAGTGGGGGGGAAGGGGGAGGAGTGGTGGTTTAGTGGCTAAGTCATGTCCGACTCTTGCGACCCCATGGACTGTAGCCTGCCAGGCTCCTCTATCCATGGGATTCTCCAGGCAAGAATACTGGAGTGGGTTGCCATTTTATTCTCCAGGTGTGATGTTAGTAGCCCCCAGTAAATCTCAGGGTTCTTGCTAGGACTTCTGGGCCCTCAGGACCCAAGAGAGTCCTACACTTACTTCCCTCCATCTCTCTTTCTCCAGGAGGAGATCTGTTCTCTGTCCTTTGCGCAAAGATCCTTGCCACCACTTGCTCAGACCCATCCAACCCAGCAGGGGGACACAGCCTGGGATCTAGTTGGGACCCCCACCCCACCTCGCCCCCCACACACACACACACACACACACACACTTACTTGTTTTCTGCTAATTAAAATTTCTAATACAACTCGTGCTAAGTGGCTTTGCATGGCAGGGGGTGTGTGATAAAGGACCCTGCCTGGCCTAGAGGGGCTCCCCTCTGCACTTCCTGCTAATGAAGACACGCATGCATGAAAGTGCTTGTCTGGGCTCTGGGTTAGCTGAGCACAGAAAGCACAAGGCAGTCAGGGTTTCAAACAATCCAGGAAGAACACGACTCGGGGGCAGATAGCTCAGCATCTCCCTGGCAAATAATAATTACAATAGTCTCTGAAGAACTTCAGGATTTGTGCACATATGAGAGCAGAAAATCCATGTCATGGAAATGATGTGGCTTAATTTGACATTTGCGACTTTTATTGGAGGCTCATCAACATCAGTCGGCTGGTTGGTTTCATTTCATTAAATTTGCCAGTGTCGAATTATCCTGCTAATGCTGATGGTGAATGACATAAATTCCCTTTTCTGCTCTGACCTGAGGTTCATTTAGCCACTTTTCCGTTCTGTTGCAGCACATTGTCCCAAATCCCTGACACTTTATACATGCTTCTCTTACAAAGAGTGCATGGCCTGTGTCTTTCTTCCTACGAGGACACAATCCCACGGGAGCGGGTTCCACCCTCATGACCTCGTCTAAACCTTGTGTGTGTTCATGCTCAGCCGTGTCCAAATCTTTGCTATCCCTAGGACTGTAGCCTTCCAGGATCCTTTGTCCTTGGGATTATCCAGGCAAGAACACTAGACTGGGTTGCCACTTCCTTCCTCAGGGGATCTCCCCAACCCAGGGATTGAACCAGTATCTCTTGCATTGACAGGTGGGTCCTTCACCTGGGAAGGCTTATCACCCAAAGCCCTACATCCAAAGCCCTTATCCCCAGAGCCCTGCATTCTAATATCACCACACTGGGGATTAGGACTTCAACATAGGAATTTGGCAGGAGGTGGCACAAATTTTCAGTCCATGCACAGTACCAATGACCCACTCCCCTACCAGCCATCCACTAGCCTCTGCTGGCCTCTGTCCTAGACAGCTGTTTTCTGTAGTCTCCCCATCGTGGGTGCAGTGCACACCAGACTGTGTGCGAACCTGCCCGTGAGCGGGCTCCCTACACTGTGATTCCCCATACCCACCCATCCTTCAGCCTTGACTCTCCTGGGCCAGAGAAACTGTTAACTGCTACTTAGAGACTGTGAGCCAGTCAACCCTCTGAGCCTCTCCACCACCTAGTGGCTTCAGCTATATCTTCTCTAACAAGATCTGCACCCCAGCCTTGGGGAAGTGACCCCCCACTTCCAAGTTGGCTCTTCCCTGGGCACTCTCCCTCACCTCTAAGATATACTTTAGTGTTCTCTCTGCATTTTTATAATTTCTTCCTTATCATCATTTAATCATTCTTTATAGAAATTGCCTCTGATCAAATGACTGTGTGGTTTATCTCCAGCTTCATTTGTGGGTGTTAACATAGAGGCGGTATGGGTCCTGGGATGCAGAGGATGGGTAACAAGGCAAATGAAATAATACATGTAGAACATGAATGCCTGGCATACACCAGGTCCTTTCATTTTAGCTGCTATTTTTAAACAAGTATTGCTATTTTTTTTTTTTTTTTTAGCAGATCAGTATGATACTGGGCAAAGGGAAAAGGCTTTCTGAAGGAGAGGATGTCTGAGCTGGTTTGAAGAGTTTGGATGTCTGAGTTTGGAGTATGGGTGGAAAGGGTGCCATCAGGGCCAAGACCAGGAGGATAATACCCCTCCCGTGGTTGTTCTAAGGACTAAAATGAGATTGGAAAGATAAGTGTACTTTGTCAACATAGAAATTATAAACAATAATAACCCAACTCCTTTTGCTTATTGAAAGCAGGCCTTAAACAACAACCAGCCTCCTTGTAGAAATTCCATGTTCATTATATTTTGAGGACTGGACATTTCCACCAGAAGAAAGTACCTAGAAAAAATTGTACCTACTGTCCCAAAGGGAATAGAACTCATTGTAAATAACTAAGCTGACACACTAATTTATGAATCATTCACTCATTCAGCAAATATTTCTGTTGTGTTCTGGAACGAGTTGGTGATTTCAAAATTCATAAGATGTTGTCCTTGTTCTTAAAGTCATGTTTTCATGGGCTACTAAGAGACACAGGCTGGGGACCCATATTTGCAGTCTTACATGATACATGTTCTAAAAATGGACTGAGTTTTCGGGTGCCCCTTGAAGGCACTCACTCCACCCTCTCACTTCCCTGCACCCACTCTACAGGGATTTGGTTAAATTTGACTCTAGCTTCCCCATGACTTTTGTTTCTTCTTTTTTTTTTTTTATTAAAAAAAAATCTTATTATTTTTAACTGGAGGATAATTGCTTTATGATGTGTTGATTTCTGCTGTACAACAATGTGAATCAGCTATATATACATGCACATATCCTCTCCCTCATAAGCTTCCCTCCCCCGTCCCCTATTCCACCCCTCTACTTCATCACAGAGCACCGAGCTGGGCTCTGTGTGCTATAGAGCTGCTTCAGGCTGACGATCTACTTCACGCATGGGAGCATATATATATAATATATGGCAATGCTACTCTCTCAATTTGTGCCACCCTCCCCTTTCCCCTCTGTGTCCACAAGTCCATTTGCTACTTCTTGATGTTTCAGCTAAAGCTGAACTGGAATTAAAGTGCTTCTGTCCCCAGCATCCATGTCCGCCTGCTGCCTCAACTCCACTTGCCTCAGACTCAACCCATCACCAAGTCCCTTCACGGTCTCCCGGACCACTCACTTCAAGCATTTGTCTCATGAGTTTCCTATCACTGTAGATCAGGACTGGTGGGCGTGATGGTGGGCCAGTCGCTGGAGACATTTTCTCGGCATGTCCTGCCATCCAGCGAGATCCTTAAATCTCTCCGTCGTCTTTTCCTCCTCCCATCTCTCTTAAGAAGCAAATTCTACTCCTTGTCTCCTGTAGAATAGTCCCACCCATACTTAGGAGGCTCTGAGGTTTCACTTCCTGTACCAAATACTTGGTAAACAAACGCAGTTCCCTCCTTGGAGAAATTCTGTTGCATTTAATTTTCTCTTTGACCCATCCAAGTATTTACCAAGTGCTATGGAAGCCCTGGAAGAGCAAACAAGTCTGCCTTTGAGGTCAAGAAAGTTTCAGAGGGTGATATTTGAGCAATGGCTCTGTTTATTGGCATTTTCTTCATAGATGTAGTGCCCCTGCAGGTCCTGTGAGTGAGCACGTGACCCAACCTCAGACAATCAGAACT
Source organism: Tragelaphus eurycerus (assembly GCA_935064755.1). NCBI lineage: Eukaryota > Metazoa > Chordata > Mammalia > Artiodactyla > Bovidae > Tragelaphus > Tragelaphus eurycerus. The sequence goes on from CAKXYN010000009.1 coordinate 47,720,367, forward strand.
CTGCACTCCCTGGGTCCTCCGTGGTCAAAGGGGCAGACACCTGGTATACCTGATCCCATGCAATGCTCTCCTCTAACATTTGAAACATGAGCAGAGACACAAAGAGACGGCATGGGAGCTCACCATCTTCTGGGAGGGCCTTGGAGAGAAGGCCCTTCAGCTGGGGCCACTGAGTGAGGGCCTTGGGTGGACTGACCTCTCTTCTTTCCGAGGCCTGGGAAAGCTGCTGCCCTCTGGATTCTGTGAGCTCGCTCAGCTGCCTTCTCACAGATCTGCGCCCCTCCCCCCACCTTTTCTTTCATGAGTGAGCTAAAATTGGTTTCAATTTCACCAAGAGAAGAACACTAACTTTAATTGAAGGGCGAGTTGACATTTCTGCTCTAGTTGAGGTCTAGGCAATCAGAATCATTTCTGAGAATCAGAGCCACCTGCCATTATATGAAGAGTCAGGTGACTATTAACAAACGTTTCCCCTCTACATTACTTTTTTTTTAATACTTAAATCTTGTGATAATTATGTCACACCAGGCAAGTCATAATGCAGCAGAGCTGATTAGACTTTTATTTAGAATAGATGTGTTCTGGACTTTCCTGGTGGTCCAGTGGTTAAGATTCCACACTTCCAATGCAGGGGGCACAGTTTCAACCCCTGATTGGGGAACTAGATCCCACATCCCACAAGACACAGTGGGGAAAAAAAATGAATCAATGTGTTCCAATCAACCAGGAAAGCTCTGGTAACCTCGATTTCTGATTTGGTACAAATCAGGGCTTCCCTGGCTCAGACTATAAAGAATCTGTGTGCAATGCTGGAGGCCCAGGTTCAGTCTCTGGGTTGGGAAGATCCCCTGGAGAAGGGCATGGCTACCCACCCCAGTATTCTTGGCTGGAGAATTCCATGGACAGAGGAGTCTAGAAGGCTACAGTCCATGGGGTCACAAAAAGTCAGATAGGACTCTTTCACTTCACTAGGACCATAAGCCACAAATCCAAGAGGAAGCCATTCCTGGAGACAGTGAACCAGATTCATTCTACATCAGTTTTAAATAATTTCCATTTCAGAGGAAGACATTCATCTGATCTGATTTGCTAATCTTGGGGGAAATTTACCATAAGACAATGAAAGCAAAAGTGTAGAATGTTGGGACTCAGTTCGCTGTTCTTCCATCTCCACCAAGGTTGATGAAACATGTATATCTCTTTCCCACTCACTGACTTGAACACAGGCTATGGTGCTGGTCCCTTCCCTACTGGTTCAACTACATAGGCTTTGCACAGAAAGTGATTAATTGCTATTAGCGTGAACAGTTTAGATTTAAGGGACTGGGCACGAAATATCCCCAATACCTGAGGCTCTTTCCCACCAGACTAGCTTAAAATGGAGCCTACACAATTCCCATCCAAGAACATATCTCCCTGGAAAACACTCAGACCAGCTTCCCAGAGAGTGATGAAGTTGGATCAGGCAGGAGTTAAGTGGCCGGGGACGATGTCCTTGGATCCCATGTACCTGTGTCCAGGTGTCAACGGGAAGACAGTGGTTTTGGTTCTTAGGAAATACCCTTAGAGCCAGTCCTGACCTCACATCTAACATGACAGGCCCTCTTAGGAGCTTCCATGACAAGAGTCAGGGATGGGGATTAAATGGAATGAAATCTCACCGAATGCCCTTTGAGAGGTCAAATTATAAGAACTTGCAAGTAACTAGTGAGCTGACATAAGCATAGTGTGTTTTCCCCGTAAACACAAAATCGTATAAATATAAAAAATCTTGGTGAAAGACATGATCCCACTTTACCACATCACATTGCTTTTATCTAATTCCACTGCAAGGTCCACTTCCTTCAGGAGGTTACTTCTCCAGTGGTATCATTAAGGATATTTTTGGTTGAGGGGGACAGGAAGCTTATCTCTAAAGGACTTAATAAAGGAAATGTATTGGCTCATTAACTAAAACAATCCAGGGGGAAATGAAGGCTTTGGGCAGAGTCTGATTAGAAGTCTAGCCTCTGTAATTTTCTCATGTCTCCATTTTAAGTTGACTTTTGCCCTCACATTGGCTTTGCCCATGGTGACAGAATGGCTCCAACAATTTCAAACTCAGCTCTGGATTTAACAACATCCAGCACAAGAGAGGGCTTCTGTGTTCCATAATTCCCCATGGAAGTCCTTCCCATCATTCTAATGGGGTGGGCTTACTTGGGTGATGGGTCCAGCTTGGTCCATATTAGTGAGGCTGGAGATGAGATGCACTAATTGGATCAGGTCCTGAACTGGGAGTAGTTTCATCTTTGTTAGAGCCATAAGCATTCCCAAATGCAAATTAAGGAGATGTTGGATTGAGGAAGAGGAAGATCCATTAGAAGGAAGCAACCAACAAGACAAAGTATGTATTTTATCTTCAAATTCACTTCAGTTCTGACCTTGTGCTCCCATTTTAGTGCATTCCGCATTCCTATTCAAGCTTCCCGGGTAGCTCAGTGGTAAAGAATCTACCTGTGATGTAGAAAACACAGGAGATGCCACGGATCTGACCCCTGGGTTGGGAAGATCCCCTGGAGGAGGACAGAGCAACCCACTCCAGTATTCTTGATTTGGAGAATCTCACGGACAGAGGAGCCTGGCAGGCTACAGTCCATGGGGTCACACAGAGTCAGACATGATGGAAATGACTGAGCACACACACCTTCCTATTCACTGTGGGTTACATTTTTGTCTGTCTTTGTATCTACTGTTTTATCCTGCCCCTTAAGAGTCTCAAACATGGATGATGCCCAGCCCTAACTATATAAACAAACCAACAAACACTTTTGCTGGAGAGCTTGTAAGATGATCATGTGGAAAATATGAAAAAAAAGAAAAATAGTTGGAAGTCTATCTCATCCTTTCAAAAAAAAGCATGGCATTTAATTTAACCTTTATGAAATCATGCAGTTGATTATAGACCACTGTGCATAGACAGGGGAAATTTTTTTAATTTGTTGTTCAGGGGACCCCTCCAAAAGCCAAGCCAGATAAACTTCACAGAGGTTGGTACAAAACATGCTTTTCCTCTTTGCCTACTGAAAGCCACTTGTAGAAATTCAGCTAATCACAGTCTCTCTAAATGAATCAGTCATGTAGGCAAGATCTTATTTCTTTTTGAAGCAGAGACAAGAATATAAGTAACAGATGTCTGTGAAACAGTTGAATGAATCATATGATATCTACAGTAATGAAAACTAAAAGTGACTATTTTGTCTACATGTACAACTTGAATCTCATGGACTTGATTCAGAGCACATATCATCAACTTTGATGCAGATGGGTTCTCCTCTAGAATCAAGTAATGCAGCCATTACTTATAGCTATTACCAGTAGCCTAGTCATTTCCTGGACCACAGTAGCATCACCACTACTACCACGACCATCAGCAACAGCACCAATCCCTACCAACAACACCATCAACAACCACCACCACCACCACCATCATCAACATCAACCACCAAGACCACCATCAACACTGACTATCAACCACCACCAACACCATCAACACCAACTACCAACACCAACACCATCAACAACCCCCACGACCACCATCATCAACATCAACCACCAAGACCACCATCAACACTATCAACCACCACCAACACCATCAACACCAACTACCAACACCAACACCATCAACAACCCCCACGACCACCATCATCAACAACAACAATCAAGACCACCACCAACACTGACCATCAACCACCACCAACACCATCAACAACACCAACTACCAACACCAACACCATCAACAACCCCCACGACCACCATCATCAACATCAACAACCAAGATGACCATCAACCACCACCAGCGCCATCAATAACAACACCAATCACCACCACCATCACCATCATCAAGTCAACTATCAACCACTAAGACCACAATCAACACTGACCATCAACCACCACCAACCCCACTATCATTAACACCACCAATACTACCATCACCATAATTTAACATCAGCCACCATCATCACCACCACCACAATGAGGTTTGTATTTGCATATTTATTTTACTTTTCAAAATATGTTCATATACATGATTTCATTAGCTCTCATCTGCTTTGCAAGGTTGGCAGAAAACTGGCATCGTTATCCTCATTATCTGTAAGGAAACTAAGGTTGGGAGAGGTGAGTGGTGTGTGCAAGGACATCAAAGTGGTCAAGGGTCTAACTCAGAGTAGAGTCTGATTCTTCTGACTCCAAAACTAATACATTTTTTTAAATGGACCCTGCACTCTCAATGAAAATGAAGAACTTCTGAAAATTAGGATGTTGATATTGACTATTTTGGTTCAATACTTTAGACAGAGTCTTAGGATGAATGGCCCTTTGAGACCATATATCCCAACCCTCACATGTTCCACGTGAGCCACCAGCCAGTCAAGGTTCATGTGACCCTCTAGAAGTTGAATTTCATCCAAAGCATTTGACTCCAAATTCAGCCTTCTTTCCATGACAAGCGACTACCTTCACACATGCCTCAGGAGCCTACCAGATTCCTTTGAGAACAGTGGATGTCCCATGTCCTCGCCTGGAGCATAAAGTTTTCCAGTGAAGGGTGAGTAGGACTGAAAGCCGCTACTCCTGCTCATCTCAGAGCATCAGGAAGCCTGAGAAGGAAACAGGATGCTGGCTTTTGGGCCCACCCCCATGCACCTGCAGCCCCGCTCAAGGGCTCGACTCGCCTCTCAAGGTTCCAGGTAAGCCCAAAGCTGATCTCTCAAGCAAGAAGTTTGAACCTCAGCTGTGGAGGCCTCCTTGCATCGACTTTCAAGGGATCTCTTGGATTTCAGTGTGGGGGCTGCTGTTCCCACCCTTTGTCTCCGGGCTGGCCTGATTGGGCTGCAGGACAGCTCTGTTGCTAATGGTCAGTGAAGAACATCTGGCTGCCTTTCTCTGGAGCCCTTTCTTTTCAAGTTCAAATGTCAGACTGGAGTAATAAATGTCTTCCAAGGACTTTTCGTTCTTTCTGAGGATGTTGCTGGCCAATCGGAACAGGAAAACCAGTCTATAGATGCCAAAGATGGTGAGGATATACCAAGCGGCGCTAGTCCCATCTGGAAGCTTCAGGGCCCTGGTGGAGTTGCTGCTGTTTCTTTCCTCCATGTGGTCCCCCAGCAGGTGCCCCAGAACGGGGCCGGCTTGGGTCTGGTTGGCCCAATCCCCTGAGAAACAGAGATGTCCGTGTGAGACCCATATTCTGGGCTGAAGGCTGCCTGGCCAAGCCAGTGGCAGTGTGTTCATGTCAGTGGGGAAATGGGACTGCTGAAAGAGGCTTTTTCTGCTCAATAGGTAGAAGCCTCACAACATACATGTCAATATATTTTTAAATTTTTTAAAAATTGGAGCATCATTGCTTTACAACGCTGTGTTCATTTCTGCTGTACAATGAAGCGAATCAGCTGTGTGCATACCTACATCCCCTTCCTCTTGAACCTCCCTCCCACCCCTGCCATCCATCCCTCTAGGTCATCACAGAGACTGGGCTGAGCTCCCTGTGCTCTACAGCATCTTCTCACTCAGTTCAGTTCAGCTGCTCAGTCGTGTCTGACTCTGCGACCCCATGGACCACAGCGCTACTTTACTATATTTACTATTTTACACATAGTAGTGTGTATGTATGGAGAAGGCAATGGCACCCCACTCCAGTACTCTTGCCTGGAAAATCCCATGGATGGAGGAGCCTGGTAGGCTGCAGTCCATGGGGTCGCTAAGAGTCGGACACGACTGAGTGACTTCACTTTCACTTTTCACTTTCCTGCATTGGAGAATGAAATGGCAATCCATTCCAGTGTTCTTGCCTGGAGAATCCCAGGGATGGAGGAGCCTGGTGGGCTTCTGTCTATGGGGTCGCACAGAGTCAGACACGACTGAAGAGACTTAGCAGCAGCAGTGTGTATGTATGTCAATCTGAATCTCCCAGTTCTCCCCACCCTCTCCTTCGTCCACTGTGTCTGCACATCTGTTCTCTATGTCTGCATCTCTATTCCTGCCTTGCAAATAGGCTGATCTGTATCATTGTTTAGAGTTCAGAACATCAAGTTCTTGAAGAGGAGACACAACAGCATAACGATACCCATTTTCCCTAAGATAATCTATACAAATTAACATGATTGCAATAAAAACATCAATAGGATTTCTTTGTGAAATAAACAAGCTATGCATACTGAAAAAGCAACTGTCAAGACTAATTAGGAGACCTCTGAAAGGAAGAGTTGAAATGAGTGGAAATTAGTCTAGCAAGAAATCTAAAACTAGCTAGCCAGAAAAATAAGTTTACTGTTTTTTTGAATGAACGAGTGCTTTATTTGCCCACAGTCCAGCTGGGGCTTACTGGGCTTTGCAAATAGCATGAGGGGCTCTTCCAAACCAGGTGCAACTTTTCCTTGAAAAGTCTTCCCTGTAAAACTACAATAACTAAAACAGTGCGACAAGATAGATAGACTGGCAGACCAAACAGAGTAAAACATCAATAGAGTAGGAATTGGAATTTGGTAGATAAAGGGGCATTTGTGATCAGGAGAGAAAAGATGGAGTTTTCAATAAGTAGCATTAAAACAAGATAATAATGAATCTACATCTCTCACCTTATCTCTCTCACCCAAAACAGTCCAGATAAATGAAAGATTTTAATATTTAAAAAATTTAATATTAAAAATAGTTGAAAGGTTTTAATACTAAAAACAATTTAAATACTAGAAAATGACATGGTAGATTTTTCCCCCTTATCATCTCTTGAGGGCTTCCTATATAGCTCAGTTGGTAAAGCATCTGCTCACAGTGTGGGAGACCTGGGTTCAATTCCTAGGTAGGGAGGTCCCCCTGGAGAAGGAGACGGCAGCCCACTCCAGTACTCTTGCATGGAGAATCCCAAGGACAGAGGAGCCTGTTCACATGACAGCTCATGGGGTTGCAAGAGTCGGACACGACTGAGCACTAAGCTTATCATCTCAGAGTGGGACATCCCTTTCTAAGCATAACACAAAAATTCAGAGGTGGAAAAAAAAAGGAGAAAGAAAATGTTAACTCCAATTACACAAAAAAGTATTAAGTGATGGCATACAAAAGACAAATGACAAACTAGAAAAAATAGATATTTATGCCAGTGAACGTCTTAATAAGCCTCAGTTCTATAAGAAAAAGTACAAAACCTCATTACAGAACTATGCAAAGGATATGGACAATTAGTTTAGGAAAAGAAATGGACCTTGAACATAAGAAGAGCTTCTCAGTCACACTCATAATAGGAGAAATGCAAATTAAAATTACAGCAAGGTAATACTTTGTTATTTATCAGGTTTGCAAATTCATGATGTCTCAGAAGACAGTCTAGATATGTCCGCGGGGCTGTCAGGCTCTTGCTTGATGACTGGTGAGGGTGTAAATTTACACAACCAATATGGAGGGCACATTGATAAGATCTATTGACATTAGTAACACGTTTACCTTTGATCCGGTGATTCTACCTGTAGAAATTTATCCTAAAAATATGCCAGAACAAGTCCAAAACAATGTATATTCACGATTAGTCCTTGCAGCACTCTTGTGATGACTAATGCTTAAGAACAGCCTGAATAGAGCCAACTGGGAGATGGTTTAATCCATTTTGGAAATTCCATGCAATGGTATACAATGCAGCCAAAAAAAAGTAACAAAGAGCTTTCTTGTGCTAAATCTTAACAAATGAAAAAGATCCTATATATAAAGTGGGCTGTGTTATTTGCTTGAAACTTGAGCATATTTAAAATACCTCTGGGAGAATACAGAAGGAATTGGTATCTAGGGTTGCCCATGGAGGGGAGAACTGGGGGAAGGAGGTGTACATTTCACCTATGCCCTTTCATACATTTTGTACCATGGGTATTTATTTTAAAAAAGAAATTAGAATACGCTTTCTCCTCCACAAATTCATCAATGGGACATCTGGGCGCCGAGTAAATACCACAAACAGCTTCGGAGTGCTGGCGGAGGACGTCGGACACCCAGAAAAGCAACTCACTGCCTTCTAAAGGAGGTAGGAAAGAATATAGAAGCCAGAGAGAGACAAAGAGGGAGGGGCGGACCTCTGTCCGGGGAAGGGAGTCTTAAAAAGAGAAGTTTCCAAACACCAGGAAACACTCTCCCTGCGGAATCTGCGCCGAACCTGGGAAACACGGAGACTATCATAACAGGGAGGAGAACAGTTGAGCAATTAGAACCCACAGACTGCGGGCCCTGCGGTAACTTCCGCAGCGGAAAAGCACCGCTGCAAACGCCCGCATCTGCCATTGGGGAGCCGGGGCTGGGCAGGGAGACGCCTTGGCCGTTCCCACGCGGGACGCTCCGCTGCCGGCGCTCCCCAGAGGGACGCTCCCCCGCGGGACTCTCCCCCACTGGACGCTCCCCCGCCGGCCACTCCCGCGCAGGCGTGCCCCCGCCCGCTGTGCCGGCGGCTCCCACGAGGGCCACCCCATCCCCTCCCCCACCCGCCCGCCCGCCATTCCCGTCGCCGACCCCCTCCCCCTCTGCGGGCCTCAGCGCAGACTTCGTTCGCCTGATTGTCTGGAGTGCTGCCTAACTGGAGTAGTTTGGGCCGGCAATCCAGATTGTGCAGCGCCGACCACACGAGTGGCGGGCCTTGGCCCAGAACACCGCCGAACCGTGCACAGAACAAAGAACTATACAGAACAACCACAGAGAAAGGGGCCTATAGATCTTGAGAAATTTAAGCCGGAACAAGGAACTAGCTGAAAATGAACTGAACCCACAACAATAATAGAGAAACTCTTATATATATTGTTACTATTTTTCCCATCATTATTTCCTTTTTTTTTTTTTTTTTTTCTTTTTTTTAATATATATATATTTTTTTAATTTTTATTATTTTTTAATTGGAAAAAGGAAAACAAAAAATTTTTTTTTCCCTTTTAATTTTTTGTTGTTGTTGTTTGTTTTGTTTCTTTTATTTTTTTATTATTATTATTTTTTTATCCTCTAGTACTTCTTTAATCTCCACGTTTAGATATAACTTTTGCGACCCTGTTTTGTTTTTTTTTTCCTTTTTCCTTTTTGTCCTTTGCTTTTTTCCTTTCCTTTTTTCTTTTCTTTACTGATTACTGACTAGATCTGTCTCTCTCCTTCACACTCCCTCCTTTTATCCTCCTGACCACCTCTGTCTCCTTCCTCCCTTTTTTCCTTCTATGTATAATTCCGTGAACATCTCTGAGCAGTCCAGTTGTGGAATGCATTATAGAAGAAGAAGTTTTTGAGACTACTGTAAAAATAAGACCAATAACTGGAACCAGGAGGCTTAAGTCCATACCCTGATCCCACGAAACACTAATTGACAGGAGCTCATTAAAAGCCTCCATACCTACTCTGAAACCAAGCATCACACAAAGACCAGCAAGTTCCACAACAAGACATACCAAGCAAATTCTCCAGAAAAACAAGAACACAGCCTGAGCTCCAATACACAGGCTACACAAAGCGACCCCAAAAGCATAGACATCTCATAACTCACTACTAGACACTCCACTGCACCCCAGAGAAAAGAAATCCAGCTCCACCCACCAGAACACCGATACAAGCTTCCATAAACAAGAAACCTCGACAAGCCACCGGTACAAACCCACATATAGTGCAGAAACGCCACAATAAAGAGAACTCCACAGACTACCAGAATACAGTAAAGACGCCCCAAACTTAGCAATTTAAACGAGATGAAAAGACAGAAGAATTCCCAGCAGGTAAAGGAACAGGATAAAAGCCCACCAAACCAAACAAAAGAGGAAGAAATAGCGAACCTACCTGATAAAGAATTCCGAATAATGATCGTGAAATTAATCCAAAATCTGGAAAGCAAAATGGAATCATGGATAAATAGTCTGGAGAAAAGCATTGAGAAGATGCAAGAAAGATTTAACAAGGACCTAGAAGAAATAAAAAAGAATCAACATATAATGAATAATGCAATAAATGAGATCCAAAACACTCTGGAGGCAACAAATAGTAGAATAACAGAGGCAGAAGATAGAATTAGCGAATTAGAAGATAGAATGGCAGAATTAAAGGAATCAGAGGAGAAAAAAGAAAAACGAATTAAAAGAAATGAGGACAATCTCAGAGACCTCCAGGACAATATTAAACGTTACAATATTCGAATCATAGGAGTCCCAGAAGAAGAAGACAAAAAGAAAGACCATGAGAAGATACTAGAGGAGATAATAGTTGAAAACTTCCCTAAAATGGGGAAGGAAATAATCACTCAAGTCCAAGAAACCCAGAGAGTCCCAAATAGGATAAACCCAAGACGAAACACCCCAAGACACATATTAATCAAATTAACAAAGATCAAACACAAAGAACAAATATTAAAAGCAGCAAGGGAAAAACAACAAATAACACACAAGGGAATTCCCATAAGGATAACAGCTGATCTTTCAATAGAAACTCTCCAAGCCAGGAGGGAATGGCAAGACATACTTAAAGTGATGAAAGAAAAGAACCTACAGCCCAGATTATTGTACCCAGCAAGGATCTCATTCAAATATGAAGGAGAAATCAAAACCTTTACAGACAAGCAAAAGCTGAGAGAATTCAGCACCACCAAACCAGCTCTCCAACAAATACTAAAGGACATTCTCTAGACAGGAAACACAAAAAGGATATATAAATTCAAACCCAAAACAACAAAGTAAATGGCAACGGGATCATATTTATCATTAATTACCTTAAATGTAAATGGGTTGAATGCCCCAACCAAAAGACAGAGACTGGCTGAATGGATACAAAAACAAGACCCCTCCATATGAATGAAACTAGAACACTTTCTAACACCATACACAAAAATAAACTCAAAATGGATTAAAGAGCTAAATGTAAGACCAGAAACCATAAAACTCCTAGAGGAAAACATAGGCAAAACACTCTCTGACTTACATCACAGCAGGATCCTCTATGACCCACCTCCCAGAATATTGGAAATAAAATCAAAAATGAACAAATGGGACCTAATCAAACTTAAAAAGCTTTTGCACAACAAAGGAAACTATAAGCAAGGTGAAAAGACAGCCTTCAGAATGGGAGAAAATAATAGCAAATGAAGCAACTGACAAACAACTAATCTCAAAAATATACAAGCAACTTCTACAGCTCAATTCCAGAAAAATAAATGACCCAATCAAAAAATGGGCCAAAGAACTCAATAGACATTTCTCCAAAGAAGACATACAGATGGCTAACAAACACATGAAAAGATGCTCAATATCACTCATTATCAGAGAAATGCAAATCAAAACCACTATGAGATACCATTTCACGCCAATCAGTATGGCTGCTATCCAAAAGTCCACAAGCAATAAATGCTGGAGAGGGTGCGGAGAGAAGGGAACCCTCTTGCACTGTTGGTGGGAATGCAAACTAGTACAGCCACTTTGGAGAACAGTATGGAGATTCCTCAAAAAACTGCGAATAGAACTGCCTTATGATCCAGCAATCCCACTGCTGGGCATATACACTGAGAAAACCAGAATTGAAAGAGACACCTGTACCCCAATGTTCATAGCAGCACTGTTTGCAATAGCCAGAACGTGGAAGCAACCTAGATGTCCATCCACAGATGAATGGATAAGCAAGCTGTGGTACATATACACAATGGAATATTACTCAGCCATTAAAAAGAATACATTTGAATCAGTTCTAAGGAGGTGGATGGAACTGGAGCCTATTATACAGAGTGAAGTAAGCCAGAAACAAAAACACAAATACAGTATACTAACGCATATATATGGAATTTAGAAAGATGGTAAAAAATAACCCTATTTACGAGACAACAAAAGAGACACTGATGTATAGACCAGACTTTTGGACTCTGGGACCAGGAGAGGGTGAGATGATTGGGGAGAATAGCATTGAAATATGTATAATATTATATCTGAAATGTATTAATTGTTCAAACTAAACACTATCATGTTACAATTTGTTCATACTAGATGTTTGTAATGTTTCTGATAATCAATAAAAGAGATTCTTGATTAAAAAAAAATAATAATAAAAAAAATAAAAAAGAAATTAATTTAAAAATGGAAAGGTACAAGTGGGCACTTTTCTGGTCTCCTTGGTGAAGTGCCCCTGGGTGAGGACACTGTGTGCCCTTCTAAGGCCAGAAGATTAAGATCTTAATTGCTGTTTACCTCAAAACTGTTTTCTCTACTAGGAGAGCTGGTGGAAATGAAATGATAAAAAGTCAGAGAAGTAGTACCTAACCCTGTGAGGCATTTTCCAGCTGAGCTTTATAGGTTCACATTCTCATTTCTTGCTCTATGTGCATATAGATGTGTCCAGACATGTCATAGGATAAATCCCATCACCTGCTGAGGAGCCCAAAGGCGCTGCATTAAGTGTTTTCTATTTCATATATGCTTGTTAATTCATTTTGCTAATGCAAAGCTCAAGGAGACCAGTATTCTTTTTTTTAATTATAATTAACTGTTGAATGAATGAATGATCTTATTACTTTGAGATTAGGGAGAACATTTAAAAATAACTGTGCAAACCACATGTGACAAAGTCCCAATTAACAGATTTCACTATATAAAATTGGTCAGTCATAAGAAACAGTACAGTGATCAGGAATTTTCCTACCGCTGTTGATAACATGGTTTGAGAACTTAAATAAGGAAGAGAAAAATGTTCCCATCATTATTAAAAACAAATCAACTCAACAAGAACATCATAAACTTTAACTGGAGTAAGAGAACTTGCTTAAACTTGGAATACATGGATAAACTCATAGACCTTTCTGTGAATTGTTGCAGAATGATGTGCTATGTTCAAATATGTATAAAACAAAGCCAAGAACAACAGAGCATAAAATCATTTGAAAACCAGTCCACTTGTCACATGAAAGATTTTCACTATATTAATAAAGGCAGTACATTGTTCTTTACCTTCTAAAAAAATAGAGAAGAGTAAATTAGATGGTATCTTCTATATCCTGTAGAAGAGACCAAGCTTTTCATCTGTGTTGTTTTGAACATCTAAATCAACAATGTGAAACATGTAAGAAATTCTAGAACTGTTCATCCTTGTGTCAGAGCAGAATACTCACATTCCATGAGGTGGTGTTTTTATTGACCCTTAGGGAGGCAAGTTTAAACATCTGCCATGGAAAGAGGGAAACTTCTCTTTGCAAATGATCACAGTCTTTCTGAAGTCAACACTGAGATTTCAAGAGCAGAGAGTAACTTGATATCCGAAGACTCTTAGGGCAGCACCTAATAGAAGTTTAGCAGAGAAAAACTGGACTCATTTTGTCTCATTCGATGAATCAGAGAATCAAAAGTTGATCTGTCTTCTATTGGCACAGAATAAAAAGCACCTCCTGCTGTTGGCTTGTTGAGAGGATCTGTTTAGACACAAGCTAGTACCAAGGACACGGCGGCTCCTGCAGGTCCCATCTGGGGCTGCAGGGGCAGGAAGCTCTCCGAGGCTGGCTTAGAGCCTGGATGGTACCTGAAATTCCCTGTTCTGCACCTGTAGCAGGTATGCTCATGGTCAGGTGTGGCAGAGACACACTGTCAAGGGCCGGAGGAAGTCACCAGCTTCCTCTTGGACTGTCCTGGATGCAGAAACCCAGACAGGAAGGAGTCTGTGCAGGAGGACACAGCTGAGAGCCTAGGGTTCCCTCGGGATCAGTGGGTGATGGACTCATGAGCCAGGCTATGAGGAATGGGGCTGCTCTTTCCCACACCCCTGAGTCATGGACCACATTGAAATTAAAGTTAACTTAACTGGAAAAGAGGACAAGTGTCTAGGAGAAATAGGAACACCAGGAGGAAAGGTCAGAAGACTTGGGCAGGTTCTCTGATGCAGCCACTGTTCCTGAATCCTCACTAACGTGGCCCTGACCTGCCTAACTCATGAGGCTCGCTGGCTTTTAAGATGTAATTTGATCATATTTTCATCAATAGGGGACTAGATAAGTCAGTTTAGAAATAAGCCATAGAACCCAGCAATTCCATTCCTAGGTGGATATTCAGGATAAACATAAATGTACATCCAGACCAAAAAAACTTGCATATGGATGCACAGAGCAACATGACTCAAAATAGCTAAAAAGTGGAAACTGTCCAAATGTCCAACTGGTGAGCAGAAAAATAAAATGTGATCTCTCTGTGCCGTGGAATATTATTTGGCAATAAAAAGGAACGAAGTCCTGACACATGCTGCAGCAGCAATGAACCATGAAAGCACCACGCCGAGTGAAGGAAAACAGCTACAAAGGACGGGCCACACAATTCTGTGCCTCTGAAATGTCAAGAACAGGCAAATCTACAAAGGAAGAAAGTAGATTAGTGGTTGCCTTGCGTTGATGTAGGGGACTGGGGCATGATAATTAAGGGATAGCTTCTTTGGGGGTGATAAAAGTGTTCTATAGTTGATTGTAATGATATTTGTGAACATCTATAAACATACTAAAATCCATTGAACCATGGACTTTAAGTGGGTGAATTTTGTGGGATATGAATTGCATTTTAATACTATAATATAGGTAAACAATGGGATACTATGCATCTGTGAAACAGAATGAGAAAGCTATTTGTGTTATTTAGTCACTAAGTCATATCTGACTCTTTGAGATCCCCGTGGACTGTAGCCCACCAGGCTCCTCTGTCCATTGGATTCTCCAGGAAAGAATACGAGTGGGTTGCCATTTCCTCCTCCAGGGGATCTTCCTGGCCCAGGAATCAAACCTGCATCTCCTGCATTTGCAGGCAGATTTTTTTTTTTTTTAACCACTGAGTCACCTGGGAAACTGAAGCACTCCAAGATGTTTTGCTGAATGAAAACAGCCAAGAAGGGAGTATGTTACCATCTATATAAAAAAGTAGGAGGAAAAATCATGCAGATTTTTTTGTTGTTGTTCATATAGGCGTTGAAGAGCCCCTTTAAGGATGCCTGAGAAAGTAAGAGCAGGAGGAATTTGCGGAGCTGAGAACTGGCTAGAGGGAGGGCAGGTTGGGAAGGAGAATTCTTACTCTATATTCCTTATGAATATAAAGAAGTTCAGGGGGCACAAGTGGTAAAGAATCCTGCCAATGCAGGAGACTCAGGTTTGATCCCTGGGCCAGTAAGAGCCCCTGGCAACCTACTTCAGTGTTTCTTGCCTGAAGAAATCCATGAACAGAGGAGCCTGGCAGGCTACAATCCATGGGGTCACAAAGAGTCGGACACGACTGAATGACTAAGCACACACACGCACTTTCCAACTGTGTTAAACACACCCATTCATGTAAATCTTAGGCTTTCCTCACAGCTCAGTTGGTAAAAGAATCTGCCTGCAATGAGGGAGACTCTGGTTCAATTCCTGGGCCAGGAAGATCCACTGAAGAAGGGATAGGCTACCCAGTCAAGTATTCTTGGGCTTCCCTGGTGACTCAGCTGGTAAAGAATCCACCTGCGATGCGGAAGACCCTGTGTTCAATCCCTGGGTTGGGAAGATCCCCTGGAGAAGTCAGGGGATCTCCACTCCAGTCATTCTGGCCTGGAGAATCCCATGGACTGTATAGACAGTTGCAAAGAGTCGGACACGACTGAGCCACTTTCACTTCAGTTCATATAAATCTTGGTCAAAGTTCTGCTCTTGCTGTTCTGGTTGTGGGATGCCTGGACCCTGGCACCTCCAACTTCGCCCCAGAGTTAGAGGTTTTCAACACTGACCGTGAGAGGTGAGAAGGGGCTGGATATCCTTCATGATCAAGGGCTAATGGCAGTGACGAGGGATGTAAGTCAGCGCTCTGGTCCCCGATGTGCCCTTGTGTAACCCTGGGCAAGTCCCCACCCACCCTGTAGATTTCTCACCTGCAAGGTAGAGAATCAGCAGGATTGATACCCTCTGATCCCAGGGAGACAGGGAGGAAGCCCAGGGCGTAGGGAAGAGCTACTCCTCCTGGAGGTGTCTGAACAGGAAGGCTGCCAGCACCGGCTGCCCCAGGACAGGGAGGACACAGCCAGGCTGCTGGGGCCCAAAAGGTAGAGGCTTGGGAGCGTGCATCAGCTGGGAAGTCAGAAGTTTTGGCAGGATGTCGGCATGGGATGTGGGAGGAAATGAGCTCCGGAAAAATAGGGGAGGTGCAAGGAAAGGGGCCTGTGGTCTCATCCATGCCATCAAGGGGCACTCACATTAGGAAAGAGCTCTGTGCCAGGCAACTCACTGGAAAAGACCCTGATGCTGGGAAAGATTGAAGGCAAGACGAGAAGGGGACAACAGAGGATGAGACGGTTGGATGGCATCACCAACTCCACAGACATGAGTTTGAACAAAGTCCAGGAGATAGTGAAGGACAGGGAGGCCTGGCGTGCTGCAGTCCATGGTGTTGCAAAGAACTGGACAGGATTGAGCAACTGAACAACATGGCATTTTCCTCATGAGTCCCCCTCTTAGAACCCATGAGAGGCAGGAGTACCATCCTCATTTAAAGAGGCTCAGAGAAGAGACTTGCCTGATGTTACACAGCTCCTGAGTGCCAGAGGTGGGTAGTCTGGCACCAAAGGAGTCTCCTTCCACACCCTGAATCTCACTTTCAAGCTGGACCCAGAGTCCCAAGAATTCTCCTGATTGCTTGCCGTATAGGTTGAATTGTAGATGGTCCCTGCTGAGATATAACCATGACCTTGAAGCCCTCTCATAGTTAGCTGAAATTAAACTATGATGTTAAAAGTCAAGGTAACGTATATCCTTCAGTAAAGGTGACTAGAGGGGGCAGAAAGGGAACTCTAAAGTGCTGGCCATGTCCTAGTTTCAGGGGTTTATTCGATTTGGAACACTTCCTAGAACTGGGTCCACTTTTCACTATGTATGTTATGTTGTTATTTTTCAGTCATTCAGTCGTGTCCACCTCTTTGCAACCCCATGCACTGCAGCACGCCAGGCTTCCCTATCCGTCATCATCTCCCAGAGTTTGCTCAAATTCATGTCCATGTTTGTTATACTTCATTGCAAAACTCACCTCGCTGTTTAACATGGAAAGCCCTTATAGGCGATGGGAAAATAAAGTTGAAAGTTTTGAAGGTTTACCTAGAAAAATGCAAATGTTGTTTTTTAAAAAGGGTTCTATATTCTATCATGGCTGTGGGCACATGATACCATCTAAGGAAAAGTGCCCTGTGCCTGGGGGTGGTGGGGGGGTGGTCAAGATCATGGTCACAGGGTCTGGGCAGTGTTTGTCATTCCCAAATGCTTACATAACAGCAAAACATACCCCAACGTGGGCCAAGAATTTCCTTCCCTCTTGGGTCTGTCTCCTCTGGCCTTCTGGTTCAGTCTAGCCAAATACCGACCTCAAGGCAATCAAGTGAAACCACTCATCCAGTAAATGTTTGTCTGAGCTACAGATCTGGGGAGAAGGACCCCAGTACCCTCTAGCTCCTTTGACTTTAGAATCTGAACTCTCCCAGGGGGCCATGACTTTTTATTTTTGTCACTCACAGAGCCCGTCAGATCAGAGGATGGCTAAATTGGGAGCCAAGGTGGCAGTGACTTGTATTTGACTCTCCAAAATAAAGAGAAAACACACCAATGCTTTTGCATTTCAGGGGACCAGAAGGAGAATTTAAAAGTGTCATTAAATAAACACCCATATCCACACTTGACCTTCTTTCTGAGGAGTATTTTCTGAGGGTGGAAGGAAGAGCTCACCAACCAGTTCTGACACCCAGCACCACCAGAGGACATCAAAACTGATGCCTGAGTTCAACGGCCAAGAACACAGATTCCAGATGTGTCTGCCTTTGCAGTGGGTACAGCCTCCCAGAGAACTTTAAAAAGATGTTTTGCGTGTTTCTAAAAATCTTGAATATATAGGTCACTCCTGCATTTACTTTCACCTTCACTGGTGTCTTCTAGCATGGAGGTCACTGGTGTGTCCAGGGAGATGCAGAGATGAGCTCAGAGCCTTCAGAATTGGAGGACCCAGGTTCTAGCACATAGAAAAAAAAAGAATCAACACAAACAATAGCCAATTATATTCCTATTCAGAGATACAAAAGGGCTTTGTTTGTTTTTATTTTTGGCAAACAATTGGCACTTGCTGCATGCTAGGCGTGTTCGCAGCCAGCTTCCAGTTATTAACTAATCTAAATCACTTAATTATATCAGAAGACAAAGAATGGGCATAGGCACACAAAGAAAATGCAAATGTAAAGGAAGAAATATTCCTGTTCATATCATTTGTATTGCATGCAATGCACACAATTGTGTAAATTTACTAATAAGTGTTGGTGAGGATGTGGAGAAAAGGAAATCTTTGTGAACTGTCAATGGGAATTAATTTGGTGCAACCGCTGTGGAAAACAGTATGGAGGTTCCTCAAAAAATTACCATACAATCCAGCAATTCCACTGGATACTTGGCCACCTGATGCAAAGAGCTGACTCATCGGAAAAGACCCTGATGCTGGGAAAGATTGAAGGCAGGAGGAGAAGGGGACAACAGCGGATGAGATGGTTGGATGGCATCACCGACTCAATGGACATGAATTTGAGTAAGCTCTGGGAGTTGGTGATGGACAGGGAGGCCTGGCGTGCTGCAGTCCATGGGGTCACGAAGAGTCAGACAGGACTGAGCGACTGAACTGAACTGAAAACTGAACAATCCAGCAATTCCACTGGATATTTATCCAAAGAAAATGAAAACACTAATTTGAAAGATATATGCACTTCTGTGTTCACTGTAGCACTGTTTATAACTGCCAAGATATGGAGGCAACCCAAGTGCACAGTAACTGATGAGTGCATAAAGAAGACGTGATCACAGACACACACAGAGGAATATTTTTGTGCCATAAAAGGGATGAAATCTTTCTATTTTTGTGACAAAATAGACAGACTTGGAGGGTATTATGCTAAGTAAAATAGGTCAGAGAAAGAAAAAACTGTATGATTTGATTATATTCGGAATCTAGGAAACAAAACAAATGAACAGACATAACAAAACAGAACCAGACCCATAGATACAGAGGACAGACAAGTGTTTTCCAGAGGGGAGGAGGATAAGGAGATGAGGGAATTGTGGACAGAAGACTAAGAGGCACAAACTTCCAATTACAAAATAAGCGAGTCATGGATATGAAAAACACAGTGTGGGGAATAGAGTCAATAATACATAACATATTTGTATGGTGATAGATTGCAACTAAACTTATCATCGTGATCATTTTGAAATATAGAGAGATTAAATCACTATTTTCTGGATCAGGAACTAAAATAGTCACAGGCCAATTATGCTTCAACAACAAATTCAGAAAAAGAGATCAGATTTGTGATTACCAGAGGTGGCGGGGGGGAGGCAAAATGGATGAAGACAGTCAAAAGGTACAAAATTACAGTTCTAAGATAAGTAAGTACTATGAATGCGATGTACAATGTGATAAATAATAAACACTGATATTTTAATATGTTATATATGAAAGTTTAGAGTAAATCCTAAGAATTCTCATCACAAGGACAAAATTTTTTTTCTTTTATTTTGAATTTATATAGCACGATGGATGTTCCCTAAACTTACTGTGGTAATCATTTCATGATGTGAGTGAAATTTGCTCATTCGTGTCCAACTCTTTGCAACCCCATGGACTATACAGTCCATGGAATTCTCCAGGCAGAATACTGGAGTGGGTAGCCTTTCCTTCTCCAGGGGATCTTCCCAACCCAGGTCTCCTGCATTGTAGGTGGATTCTTTACCAGCTGAGCCACAAGGGAAGCCCAAGAATACTGGAGTGGGTAGCCTATCCCTTCTCCAGGGGATTTTCCCAACACAGGAATTGAACCAGGGTCTCCTGCATTGCAGGCGGATTCTTTACCAACTGAGCTATCAGGGAAGCCCATGATGATTTTATGATGTATCAGATCAGATCAGTCACTCAGTCGTGTCCGACTCTTTGCGACCCCATGAACTGCAGCACACCAGGCCTCCCTGTCCATCACCAACTCCCAGAGTTCACTGAGACTCACATACATCGAGTCAGTGATGCTATCCAGCCATCTCATCCTCTATCGTCCCCTTCTCCTCTTGCCCCCAATCCCTCCCAGCATCAGAGTCTTTCCCAATGAGTCAACTCTTCGCATGAGGTGGCCAAGTCTAATTATTACACTGTACATGTCAATTATACTTGAATAAAACTAAAGGAGAAAAAGACATCAGTTCAGTCACTCAGTCATGTCCAAGTCTTTGTGACGCTATGGGCTGCAGGATGCCAGGCCTTCCTGTCCACCACAAACTCCGAGAGCTTGCTCAAACTCATGTCCATTGAGTCAGTGATGCCATCCAACCATCTCAACCTCTGTTGTTCCCTCCTCCTGCCTTCAGTCTTTCCCAGCAGTAGGGTCTTTTCCAATGAGTCAGTTCTTCACATCAGATGGCCAAAGTATTGCAGCTTCAGCTTCAGCATCATTCCTTCCAATGAATATTCAGGACTGATTTCCTTTAGGATGGACTAGTTGTATCTCCTTGCAGTCCAAAGGACTCTCAAGAATCTTCTCCAACACCACAGTTCAAAAGCATCAATTCTTCAGTGCTCAGCTTTCTTTTGGAGAAGGAAATGGCAACCCACTCCAGTGTTCTTGCCTGGAGAATCCCAGGAATGGGGAAGCCTGGTGGGCTGCTGTCTATGGGGTCGCACAGAGTCGGACACGACTGAAGTGATTTAGCAGCAGCTTTCTTTATGGTCCAATTCTCACATCCATTCATGACTACTAGAAAAACCATAGCTTTGACTATAGAGCCCTTTGTCAGTAAAGTAATCTCTGCTTTTTTTTTTTTTTTTTTAGATTTTGACATTTTAACTTCTTTTGAATACAAGTCACTTTTGGCAAGCTAGAAGACAGATCAAGCTAAGGCAGTCCAGTCCTCCAGAGATCCAGGTCAATTCTTAAAATCTTCAGCAGAATGACTTCATAATACAAGGTGCTAAAACAGGGTTATAAACTCTAAATAATAACCATTCATCTACATTTTTTCCTTAGGAAACAGCTGAAAGTCTAGTCCGTAAAGGTATGATATACAGAATTTCTTGATCTACACAGGACAAAATGATCCAAATTATATGCTGGCCAACCTATCGGTGAGCCACATCAGAGCTGGCCAAGGATTGGTGAACAGAGAAAAGTGTTTACCTTTTGAAAATTTGCTCTGAGGTTTAAAAAATTCCTGGTTGTTGTTAATAAGAAAGCAAGTGGGAAATATAGATGCACCACATTGATATTTGATTGTGCCAAGGTCTTCCACTAGAACACAAAGTTAGAGTATGGAGATAAGACACCTAGATATTTTCAAAATAAACTACTTAGTAATAAGAAATCTGACATATTCATATGGAAAAACTTGTCAGGACATTTTTCCAGGGCCAGGAAATGTAAAATAGAGAATGCCCTAATGACAGTTACTTGTGAGCTTAGTTAACATCTTTTAGGATGGACCCATAAAATCTGGCCACTGTTTCGTTAAACATCTGCAAACTGGAGAACTCTTTGGCCCTTAGTCATAGTTTCTGCTCAATGTCTTAAAGCTGGGCTCAGTTCCATCTGTGACTCTTTTCTTCAGGGCTGGGGTGAATGCTAGTCATCAAAGTCTGGAACGTCATCGTAGG
Source organism: Tragelaphus eurycerus (assembly GCA_935064755.1). NCBI lineage: Eukaryota > Metazoa > Chordata > Mammalia > Artiodactyla > Bovidae > Tragelaphus > Tragelaphus eurycerus. Next base: position 47,742,023 of record CAKXYN010000009.1, read on the forward strand.
AGTATCCCCAGTAGCAGGGGTAAAATCCTGGCAGGAACACCAGGATGCCAATGATCAGGACAGGAAAGGCCAGGTCTGCTCCCTCTTTGCCGATACAGCCTGCCAGCAGGAGGGAACCTGTGATAATGAGAAAGGCACCAATGAAAACCAGCACTGTAGCAAGCGCAGTGGCCTTATATGGGATCTTTGGCGGGCTTTTCTTAAACTGAAGGTCAATGTAGCCATCATCTGTACAAGAGAGTCTTGAATATTTCACTTTGCTACTGGGAATCCCAGTAGCCAGGTTGGTGTGAGACGGCATGATAACACACTGACTCAGCTGGAGAATCCCCATGGACAAAGAAGCCTGGCAGGCTACAGTTCGTAGGGTTGCAAAGAGTGCAACATGAGTGAAGTGACGGAGCGTGAATACACTGCTTCACCCCAAGCACTGAAAGGAACAATTTCGCTTTCCAGGTTACTTCTTCACCAGAGTCGGGGCGAAGCAGGCTGCTTGCTGACAGCTCGCTCACGGTTTTTTAATATGCTGTCGAGGTTGGTCATAGCTTTTCTTCCAAGGAGCAAGCGTCTTTTGATTTCATGGCTGCAGTCACCATCTGCAGTGATTTTGGACCCCCAAAAGATAAAGTCTGTCACTGTTTCCATTGTTTCCCCATCTATTTGCTATGAAGTGATGGGACCAGATGCCATGGTCTTTGTTTTTTGAATGTTGAGTTTTAAGCCAGCTTTCTCACTCTCCTCTTTCGCTTTCATCAAGAGGCTCTTTAGTTTCTTTTCGCTTTCTGCCATAAGGGTGGTATCATCTGCATATCTGAGGTTATTGATACTTCTCCTGACAATTTTGATTCCAGCTTATGCTTCATCCAGCTTGGCACTTCACGTGATGTACTCTGCATATATAGTTTGCCTGCAATGTGAGAGACCTGGGTTCAATCCCCGGGTCGGGAAGATCCCTTGGAGAAGGGACTGGCAACCCACTCCAATATTATTGCCTGGAGAATCCCATGGACAGAAGAGCACTGTGGGCCACAGTCTATGGGATCACAAACAGTCGGACACGACTGAGATACTAACACACACACTGTCTGCATGTAAGTTAAATAAGCAAGGTGACAATATACAGCCTTGATGTACTCCTTTCCATTATCACCACTGTCATTTAATATTATGCTGGAAGAATTATTCAATTCAATTAGATAAGAGGTACTAAAAGTGGAAAAGAAAAGACAAAAAATTATCATTGATTGTATGAATGGAAAAATAAAAAGAATCAATTGCAAAGCTGTTAGAAACAGGAGGAAAATTCAGTAAGTTGAGTGGGCATGAGATAAATTCTAAAAAAATCAATATCTGAGAGTTTATGTTAACAGCAGTAACTTTGTAAATATAACTGAAGAAAAGATTTTACTTATAATTGGAATCAAGAAAGATAAAACACCCATGAATAGAATGAACGTGGAAGATTCATGCAGACAAAATCTTTGAAAAGAAGGACAAAAAGGAAGATTTGACTAAATGCAAATATTGCTTATCCTTAGAAAGCCTGACTTGTGTAAAGAGGACAGTTCTTTTCTAATTCATCTGTTGTTGTTTTTGTTGTTGTTGTTCAGTCGCTAAGTGGTGTCTGACTCTTTTTGACTCCATGAACTGCAGCATGTCAGACTTCCCTGTCCTTGACTATCTCCTGGAGTTTGCTCAAACTCATGTCCATCGAGTCGGTGATGCCATCCGACCGTCTAATCCTCTGTCATCCCCTTCTCTTCGTGCCTTCAATCTTTCCCAGCATCAGGGTCTTTTCTAATGAGTTGACTCTTCTGTAGATTTAGTATAATTTCAGCAAAATATCAATGGACATTTCTGGATTTTTGTTGTTCTTGTTTTGTTTTCCAGAACTACACTGAATGCCAAGTTTTCAGAGCCCTTACTTCATTTGTTAATGATTTTTTTCTTCTCTTTTCTTTTCCAATGATATATTTCATGTTTTCAGGCCCATCAGTTTTTTCAGTGTCAGTGAATGGAATTTCAGCTTTTTGGCCTGAAAAAATCACAGCAAAATCTAAAGGAGCAAACGGTCCTTCTTCCCCTGCAGCTGGAGAGAAGAGCAGAGAGCATCCTTCATCCTCAACACACATCCTTGCAGGGATCATTGCCACAAAGAAACAGATGAATCACCTGGATTCCCAAAGTTGCCTCTGTGCCCTGAGAAAAGTAAACTCGATTTCCCAAAGGCTATAATTCAAGCTGGTCATTTTACTTATGTCGACATTGGCAAAGATAAAAATGGATAACTGTTTCCTCAAAAGCATCACTATAAGCATCGTTTTCTTTCTTTGTTTGGATTTCCTCTTCTTCCACCTGAAGCATAAGATAAATAAATCCACTAAATTTCTTACGTAAACAAAGACTTTGAGAGCCTTGCTGCATTCAAATTCATGCAGATAAGTTAAGGCTAAATTTTATACAGAAAATTGAGCATGCTAGCATAGCCAAGAATTTTCTAGTGGGAAAAAAGTAATGAAACATCCCTGCAATATGTTAAAGCATATTGTGGGCATGCAAGCTAAGTCGCTTCAGTTATGTTCAACGCTTTGTGACCCCATGGACTATAGCCCGCCAGGCTCCTCTATCAATGGGATTCTCCAGGCAAGAATACTAGAGTGGGTTGCCAGGCCCTTCTCCAGGGAATCTTCCTGATCCAGGGATCAAACCCACACTTCATTATGTCTCCTGCATTGCAGGCATGTTCTTTACCACATCTGCCACCTGGGAAACCAAAACAAATTGTAAAACCACAGAAATTAAAAGTGCTTGATTCTAGCACATAAATGGGCAGACAGACAAGTGGAATAGAAGAAATTTCCAGAAACAGACTCAAAAACTTTCAGGAAAAGAGTATAAAATAAAGAGGAAGTTTCAGACCAGTGGGGAAAATATCAGTTATCTCATAAATGCATGGGACAACTGGGTAAACATCTGGGAAAGAGTAAAATTAGATCTCTAGTATATCAAAATAAATTCCAGATGGAGTTAAATTATGATTTTTAAAAATAAAGCTATAAAAGAGCTGGGACAAACATGAGAGGTTTATTTTTGTAATCCCAGATTGTGGCAATCTTTCCAAGCATGACACAAAAGTCAAAATTCACAAAAGAAAGGACTGATAAATCCAACCACAGAAGAACTGAAAATTTCTTTGTGGTGAAAAAAAAATACTATCAACCAAGTCAAGACAAAAAAATAAATGATAAACTTGGGGGAAGCATTAGCAACATACAAGGTAAGAAATCAAACTTCTTAACATTTAAAAGGTTTCTAACATGAAAAACAGAGGTCAACAGTTCAACAGAAAGATGGTCAAAGGACACAGACAGCTATGTCACAGAAAAAGAAAAAAAAAGATTTAAAAATATATAAAGAAAGAAAAACAAATGCGAATGACTTAGTAGAAAAAATATACTCGTTCTTACTTATAATAATATCTATGCAAATTCAAATTATAAAGTGATCTCATTTCTGGTGGTAAAGAACTGGCCTGCCAATGCCAGGAGATGTAAGAGACGCAGGTTCCACCTCTGGATGAGGAAGATCCCTTGGAGGAGGGCATGGTAACCCACTCCAGTATTCTTGCCTTGAGAATCCCATGGAAGGGAAGCCTGGCCGCTCATAGTGTTGCAAAGAGTTGGACATGACTGAAGTGACTTAGTAAAGGCTATGGTTTTTCCTGTGGTCATGTATGGATGTGAGAGTTGGACTGTGAAGAAGGCTGAGCGCCGAAGAATTGATGCTTTTGAACTGTGGTGTTGGAGAAGATTCTTGAGAGTCCCTTGGACTGCAAGGAGATCCAACCAGTCCATTCTGAAGATCAGCCCTGGGATTTCTTTGGAAGGAATGATGCTAAAGCTGAAACTCCAGTACTTTGGCCACCTCATGCGAAGAGTTGACTCATTGGAAAAGACTCTGACGCTGGGAGGGATTGAGGGCAGGAGGAGAAGGGAACGACAGAGGATGAGATGGCTGGATAACATCACTGACTCGATGGACGTGAGTCTGAGTGAACTCCGGGAGTTGGTGATGGACAGGGAGGCCTGGCGTGCTGCGATTCATGGGGTGGCAAAGAGTTGGACACGACTGAGCGGCTGAACTGAACTGAACTGAAGTGACTTAGCACACAGGAGAGTAAAAACCACTTGTAAAGTGGGTCTATCCACATTGTGTTCACTACAGTATACAAAACCGTCTAAATGGTGTCTGACTCCCAGCGACAGATCATAGAAGTCAGTTGTTATTATTACTATCATTATTGAGGATAAAGGGTGCTAGTCACATTTTATGACATAAATTTTATAAAATATAAAAATATAAATATAAAATTTTATAACATTCTGACCACTCAGTTATCTTCCAGGAAGTTCGGGGGACTTAGGTGTGATTTGAGAGTATTTCCAGGATGTACATGCAGGTCTGGTCATTGCAAGCAAGAGACTGGAATCCATCTAAATGTCCATCAAGAGAGGAGGGGTAAAAATGGTATGGGTTGCATTGTTGTACAGCAGAAACCAATGCAATACTGTAAAGCAATTTTCCCTCAATTAAAAATAAACTTTTAAAAAAGATGGTATGGAAATCCACACAATGGGGGATCCTAGTCAAGGAATGAGGCAGATGTTTGTGTGTGAAAGAGGGACAACCTTCAACATCTTGATATGTAGGAAGAAAATAAGCAAGAGGCTGATTGGCATGCTCTTCACCATTTGTATATAAAAGCTGGATATTCTTGTATATGCAAAGAATATTTCTGAAAAGACCTAAGAATCCTGGTATTGCCCTCTTGGCAGTTTCTTTTAAAATACTTTTTTTTTTTTTTTTACTATGTTTCTATTACCGATTAAAAAGGCAAATCCATTTTTTAAGAGTGGAGAATTTTCAGTGAACGTATTAGCTCGTTACAGGGAAGCAGCCATTTCTGTGCTAAAGATGTTTGAAATTCTAGCTTTCAAACATTTTAAAATCGAATGCCCTAGACGTCCATCTATGCCCTTGATTTCCATCTTCTTGTAGAAACATCCCACTGTGTAAGAGAAACAGCCTGCCTCACGGGAGGGAGACTCAGAAGAGGGATGAAAACTATGTGTGTGCAGGTTGCCCTGACTTTATCGCAAAGCCCCTTTGAAATGTAGTAATTCATTCTCCCTCTGACTCAGCACCGTCAGTAACTGCTGATTCAGTAGTTAAGTGTCAGCTCTCCTGACCTGACCACCGCTAGCTCTCTCCAAGGGCACTCCAGGAGGCCCCTGAGGACTCTGGACTCAGGGATTCTTGTGGGCCAAGGCTCCATGGTACCCATGGATGCTCTGCCACCTTGTGCTGAGATGCTGCTATAGCAACCAGACCATCCCCACAAAGTGAAAGTGAAAGTGAAGTCGCTCAGTTGTGTCCGACTCTTTGTGACCCCGTGGACTGTAGCCCACCAGGCTCCTCCGTCCATGGGATTCTCCAGGCAAGAATACCGGAGTGGGTTGCCATTTCCTTCTCCAGGGGATCTTCCCAACCCAGGGATTGAACCCAGGTTTCCTGCATTGCAGGCAGATGCTTTAACCTCTGAGCCACCAGGGAAGCCCACAGTCCAAAAAGGATCCCTGGGTGGCGGCCCGAGGGCTTTCAATAGAGGCCACTGATGAGACAGCCCTGTTCACTGTGGGGCCTGCTTCATGCTTTCTAGAACAATGGTTAGATATGTGAATTTTACATGACACGTACAAAAGCACTCAAAAAAATTGTGAAGTGCATAATTCAACAGTCATTGATGTTTTTAAAAAAAAATGCAAATTCTGTTATTCCATGCTTAACAGGCAAAACTTCTTCAAAGAACCATGAAGAATGTTTAGCCCATGGCTGGCTCCATTTGACTCCAGAGAGAGCCCACCTGCCTCTCACCTGCGGCTCCTGTATTTGCTTGTTGTAGGATGCGCCTCCTCAGGGCCCCATGGGGCCACATTACCAGGTATTGCCAAGCCACCAGAAACCACAGCGTGGCCCCAGAACAGGAGCCAGCAGCTTTGTTTCTTTTCTGTAAAGGGCCAGATAGTCAATAGTTTTGGATTTGTGATTCAGTGTGATCTTTGTCCCAAAGACAATTCTGCATCTGTAGCAGGCATGCCGTCTTAAGCAATATGTAAATAAATGTGTGGTTGTGTCACAATATACAGCCTTGACGTACTCCTTTTCCTATTTGGAACCAGTCTGTTGTTCCATGTCCAGTTCTAACTGTTGCTTCCTTACCTGCATACAAATTTCTCAAGAGGCAGATCAGATGGTCTGGTATTCCCATCTCTTTCAGAATTTTCCACAGTTTATTGTGATCCACACAGTCAAAGGCTTTGGCATAGTCAATAAAGCAGAAATAGATGTTTTTCTGAAACTCTCTTGCTTTTTCCATGATCCAGCGGATGTTGGCAATTTGATCTCTGGTTCCTCTGCCTTTTCTAAAACCAGCTTGAACATCAGGAAGTTCACGGTTCACATATTGCTGAAGCCTGCCTTGGAGAATTTTGAGCATTACTTTACTAGCGTGTGAGATGAGTGCAATTGTGTGGTAGTTTGAGCATTCTTTGAATATAGGAAATTCTTTGAAATAGGAAAAGGAGTACATCAAGGCTGTATATTGTCACCCTGTTTATTTAACTTATATGCAGAGTACATCATGAGAAATGCTGGACTGGAAGAAACACAAGTTGGAATCAAGATTGCTGGGAGAAATATCAATAACCTCAGATATGCAGATGACACCACCCTTATGGCAGAAAGTGAAGAGGAACTAAAAAGCCTCTTGATGAAAGTGAAAGTGGAGAGTGAAAAAGTTGGCTTAAAGCTCAACATTCAGAAAACTAAGATCATGGCCCATCCGGTCCCATCACTTCATGGGAAATAGATGGGGAAACAGTGGAAATAGTGTCAGACTTTATTTTTCTGGGCTCCAAAATCACTACAGATGGTGACTGCAGCCATGAAATTAAAAGACACTTACTCCTTGGAAGGAAAGTTATGACCAACCTAGACAGCATATTCAAAAGCAGAGACATTACTTTGCCAACAAAGGTTCGTCTAGTCAAGGCTATGGTTTTTCCTGTGGTCATGTATGGATGTGAGAGCTGGACTGTGAAGAAGGCTGAGCACCAAAGAATTGATGCTTTTGAACTGTGGTGTTGGAGAAGACTCTTGAGAGTCCCTTGGACTGCAGGGAGATCCACCCAGTCCATTCTGAAGGAGATGAGCCCTGGGATTTCTTTGGAAGGAATGATGCTAAAGCTGAAACTCCAGTACTTTGGCCACCTCATGCGAAGAGTTGACTCATTGGAGAAGACTCTGATGCTGGGAGGGATTGAGGGCAGGAGGAGAAGGGGACGACAGAGGATGAGATGGCTGGATGGCATCACTGACTCAATGGACGTGAGTCTGAGTGACCTCCGGGTGTTGGTGATGGACAGGGAGGCCTGGCGTGCTGCAGTTCATGGCGTCGCAGAGTCGGACATGACTGAGCGACTGATCTGATCTGATCTGTGTCACAATAAAACTTTATTTGTAAAAACAGGAATCCCCTTAGATTTTCATAGCCATCTAAGCTCCCCTGTCCATGGGATTCTCCAGGCAAGAACACTGGAATGGGTTGCCATTTCCTTCTCCAAAGGATCTTCCCAACCCAGGGATTGAACCCATGTCTTCCACATCTCTTGCATCTCCTGCATTGAAGGCAGATTCTTTACCACTGAGCTACCAGGGAAGCCTCTTATGGTTAGGAGTCAGTGCTCCCACAGCTGTGGCCTGGGTTCAGTCCCTGGTCAGGGAAACTATATCTTATAAGCCATGCAGCACAGACCAAAAACAAACAACAAACAAAAAACTTCAAAACAGGTGGCAGGTCAGATTTGGCCTATGGGCCATACTTGGCCAAACCCTAGTCTAGAATGTTCCTCCCCATCTGTATACCCCAGTGATGCTGTACCTTGTCAGTGGTGTGAATTTTATGGTCTGCCCTCCCACGGAGTTGAGCGCAGTCCAGCAGCGGGACACGCACAAGGTCAGTGGCTGCGATTTGCCCTGTTAATGAGTCTGCTCTGAGTCTGTCCCAAGGTCAGTACATCCTGACATCTTGTAACCTTTATGAGCTGGGGGGCAGTGATGCCCTGAAGGCCTCAGTGCTTTTATAAGTCCCCAAAGTCTTTGATCCCAGACATCAACTTGTAAAATGCAGTCCTCAAACGTCCTCATCCTCCTCTGGTTTCATCAAAAGACACGATTTCCACACCTGCTTCAATTTCTCCCAAAGATCCTGTGAACACGTGGGCGCAGGGAAAACACACCTACTACCTCGTTTCCTCCAGGCACCACATGGGCCCCCCTCCTTCCCTTTGGTTTAACTGCAAGGTAATGTTTTGTTTTGTTTCAAGATTTTCTGATGTGAAAGTGAAAGTATTGGTTGCTCAGTCGTGTCCGACTCATTTGCGACCCCATGGACTGTAGCCCGCCAGGCTCCTCTGTCCGTGAGATTCTCCAGGCAAGAATACTGGAGTGGGTTGCCATTCCCTTCTCCAGGGGATCTTCCTGACCCAGGGATCGAACTCAGGTCCCCTGCATTGCAAGCAGATTCTTTACTGTCTGAGCCACAAGCCACCACCCTTTTTAAAGCCTGTACTGAATTTGTTACAATATAGATTCTGTTTTATGTTTTGGTTTTTTGGCCCCGAGGCACGTGGGATCTCAGCTCCCCAACCAGGGACTGAACTTGTACCCCTTGCCCTGGAAGGTGAAGTATTAACCACTGGACCACCAGCGAAGTCCCAACCTTCGGATGTTTTTCTTTCTCCCTGTCTTTTCCTCCTTTGGTGCAGCATCAGCCTGGGTGTGTGTGTGGGTGTGTGATTGTGTATCTGTGTCTGTGTGTGTGTGTCTGTGTCTGTGTGTGTCCGTGTGTGTTTGTGTGTGTGTGTGTCCTTAGCTGCTCCTTGAATTCACATATCCCTAAGGCTGAGCGCCGAAGAATTGATGCTTTTGAACTGTGGTGTTGGAGAAGACTCTTGAGAGTCCCTTGGACTGCAAGAAGATCCAACCAGTCCATTCTGAAGGAGATCAATCCTGGAATTTCTTTAGAAGGAATGATGCTAAAGCTGAAACTCCAGTATTTTGGCCACCTCATGCGAAGAGTTGACTCATTGGAGAAGACTCTGATGCTGGGAGGGATTGAGGGCAGGAGGAGAAGGGGACGACAGAGGATGAGATGGCTGGATGGCATCACTGACTCGATGGATGCGAGTCTGAGTGACCTCTGGGAGCTGGTGATGGACAGGGAGGCCTGGCGTGCTGCGGTTCATGGGGTCGCAAAGAGTCGGACATGACTGAGCGACTGATCTGATCTGATCTGAACAGGGAGGGAGTCAGTCCTGCCAGCTCTGAAGGGGTTGCTAAACAGCTGAAACTTTGGAGTTTTTCTTTTTTTTTTTCCTTTTGGCCACAAATATCAGAAGGGCCACCATTTACTTTAGTAAAGCAGGCAAGAAGTTTCACCTAGTATATATCCAGCATGGAGCCTCTGACATCCAAGGAATAGTCCCTATGTGGAGAAGGCAATGGCACCCCCACTCTAGTACTCTCGCCTGGAAAATCCCATGGATGGAGGAGCCTGCTAGGCTGCAGTCCATGGGGTCACGGAGAGTCAGACAAGACTGAGGGACTTCACTTCCACTTTTCACTTTCATGCATTGGAGAAGGAAATGGCAACCCACTCCAGTGTTCTTGCCTGGAGAATCCCAGGGACGGGGGAGCCTGGTGGGCTGCCGTCTATGGGGTCATACAGAGTTGGACACAACTGAAGCAACTTAGCAGCAGCATTCCCCATGGGTCAGTTTACATTTTAGCCCCAAACAATCAACCTCCCCTCCAGTCCCCTGCGTCAGGCAGCCTGCGTGAGGACTGACAGGGCAATCGCCTTTCAAGGAGAAACAGGGCACTCTTTCTGGTTGCTGGCCGCTGCATGTTGTTAATACCTCCTGGTTTTCTCAGTCTCTTTTCCCATTTTCACCTTTTTCAGTTCTTCCACACCTGCTTAACCACTTCTTCCCATTAATTTCTCTGCCAAAACAAACAGTGGGGTTTCTCTTTTCCTGATTGGACCCTGACTGATCAGACACAGATAAGTGATAAGGCCCGTGGTGGAGGAAGGAAAATATGCAGTGATAACATCAGATCAGATCAGTCGCTCAGTCGTGTCCGACTCTTTGCGACCCCATGAATCGCAGCACCCCAGGCCTCCCTGTCCATCACCAACTCCCGGAGTTCACTCAGACTCACGTCCATCGAGTCAGTGATGCCATCCAGCCATCTCATCCTCTGTCGTCCCCTTCTCCTCCTGCCCCCAATACCTCCCAGCATCACAGTCTTCTCCAATGAGTCAACTCTTCGCATGAGGTGGCCAAAATATTGGAGTTTCAGCTTTAGCATCATTCCTTCCAAAGAAATCCCAGGGCTGATCTCCTTCAGAATGGACTGGTTGGATCTCCCTGCAGTCCAAGGGACTCTCAAGAGTCTTCTTCAACACCACAGTTCCAAAGCATCAATTCTTGGGCGCTCAGCCTTCTTCACAGTCCAGCTGTCACATCCATACATGACCACAGGAAAAACAATAACATCACTGGAGAAAAATCACACCTGGGTTTCTAGTAGCACCTTTTAGCTGGTGAAAACAGGTGATACTGACATACGCTAAGAGTTTTTTATGTGCTAGGGCTGCCGTCTACGGGGTCTCACAGAGTCAGACACGACTGAAGCGACTTAGCAGCAGCAGCAGGCACTGTCTACACCCATGGCCTAGAATCACTGTGAAAGTGCAAAGTGAAAGTGTTAGTTGCTCAGTCGTGTCTGACTGACTGCGACCCCATGGACTGTAGCTCACCAGGCTCTTCTGTCCATGGGATTCTCCAGGCAAGAATGGGTAGCCATTCCCTTCTCCAGGGGATCTTCCCGACCTAGGGGTCAAACCTGAGTCTCCTGCATTTCAGGCAGATTCTTTACCATCTGAACTGCCAGGGAAGCCCAGAATCACTACAGTGGATTGAGTAAAATCCATGTCTACCCAGAATCTCAAAATATGCCCTTATTTTGAAATCGGGTCATTACAGGTATAATTAAGGTAAGGAACTAAATGAGATCATCTCGGAAGAGGGTAGTGTCCTTATAGGAACGGGGGGAGGGGTGGGGGGGGCGCGGACACACAGAGCAGAAGGCCAAGTGAGACAGAGAGAGAGGCTGGAGTGATGTGACCACAAGCCAAGGAGGCACCAGAACTGCAGGAGGCAGGAAAACGGTCCTCCCCAAGAGCCCCAGAGGGAGCAGGGCTCTGCCAACACCAGATTTTGGATTCTGGACTCTAGAACCATGAGGGGATACATTTATGTTGTTTCAAGATGCAATTCTGTGGCCATTGTTCACGGCAGCCACAGGAAGTTACACGACGGTTCCCTGAATTCTTCCAGAAAAGCTATCTTTAAAAAGCAGTGAGGGGGACTCCCCTGGCTGTCCAGTGGCTAAGACTCTGTGCTGCTACTGCTGTGGGGCTGTGGGTTCAATCCCTGGTCAGGGGACTCAGGTCCTGCATGCTTCGCAGTGCAGACAAAAACAAAAAAAAATAATTAATTTGCAAAGAACTGTCTAATTGGAAAAGGCCCTGATGCGGGGAAAGATTGAGGGCAGGAGGAGAAGGGGATGACAGAGGATGAGAAGGTTGGATGGCATCACTGATGCAAGTTTGACCATTTGGACATGAGTTTGAGTGAACTCCGGGAGCTAGTGAAGGATGGGGAAGCCCCGCGTGCTGCAGTCCACGGGGTCAGAGTCAGACACGACGGAGCAGCTAAACGACAACAACAACAAAATTTTATTATTTTTTTTGGAAGAATACTTAATATGTATTTATTTATTTATTTTTAAATTTTATTTTACTTAACTTTACAGTATTGTATTGGTTTTGCCATACATCAAAATGAATCCGCTACAGGTATACATGTGTTCCCCATCCTGAACCTTCCTCCCTCCTCCCTCCCTAACAACAAAATTTTAAAAAACAGTCAGGAGACCTGGCTTCCTTTCTATGGATCTCCTGGGTTGTCCCCAAAAAGCCACATTCTCCATTCTTCGTGCTTACTTAAGGTCTTTCATCGCCAAGTTACCCCAGAGCTCTTCTCATCCTGGGGGAAGCCCCCTGTCCCGTCCCCAGGGTGAGCCCAGGAGACCCGGCCTCCTCCCACTCCCTCCCAGTTTGTACTCTGAGAGGAGCTGCTTCTGGGGACTGTCGGGAGTGAGAGGACAATGCCCAGTGAGGGTAGGGGGTGGGCGAGAAGTGCAGGGTCCTAGACAAGCAGCCACTTTCCCCATCCCCCTCCCCTCACCGTGAGAGTGTCTGAACCAGGTCACCTGGGTGACTGGTACCCAAATTTGCTCTGCATCTTTATCGAAGACCAGCGGCCACAGGCCTGGACCGTTAAAGGGCCTTAGGTGTGGATGAGAGGTGCTTTCAAAGGGCTGGAAAAGACGTGACGTGATTGTGGGAGAGAGGAGGAGGGGGTGAGGTCCTAGCACCAAGGAAGGGAGAAATGGGTCTTAGCGGCTTCTCAGGACTCTGGGCCCCCAGGCCCCTGTTCGGAAGGCCCTTCCAGAGGCTGGCTTCTGTCTCTCTCCCTCTTGTTTCATAATAATGACCACGGTGGGCCTGTCCCGCTGGACTTGACGAGTGAGTGGACATCTAGCTTCCTGCAGATGTCTAAAAGCCCACCTGGAGGACCTCAGCGGGCCCCAAGCTGGCACCCAACCTGGCTCCGGGTGCTCATGGATCCCGGCGAGTTGAGAAATTCTCAAGGCGTCCACCAGGGGGCAGCCACACCCAGAGCGCCTTCCTCCAAGGCCCGCAGACAAAACCCAGCATTTCTGGAAATAACTGGAATACCTGTGGCCTTAAGTAGACACAACCAAGGAAACCGAGGGCCCAGTGACTCTAACTCCCTGACTCCTTTTTGTATTTGCATTTAGATTTGTATATCCAAGGAATCAGTTAAAGAATTTACCAGTTTACCCATTATTAATCCATCCTTCACTTTTGGTACGTTTCTTCTGTTCTCAAATCCTCGTAGCCTTTGTTCACCTCCCTTAATCTGACTTAGCATTTACGTCTCTCTCTCTCTCTCTTTTTTTTTTTCAGCATTTGTGCGCCCAGAGCAAACCCATCTACTGATGTGGATTTAAGACCTGGCGTCCCCCGGGAGAGAGTCACAGCCATTAACCTGCTCTCCACACAGCCTTGCCTGGAAATTCAAAGACTGTGCAATCCATAACAATTTTCTCTGCCTGTCAGCTTACTTGTAATTCTTGTGATGGCTGCTATTGAATTACTATAGTATCCTCAGGGGAGGCTGAAGTTCAAAGCCAGTGCAAAGATAATATTTCAAGTCATATTATCAGAATTTGCAATTGCCTTCTTTGGGGCTCAGTCTGCTTTTTTTTTTTTTTTAATGTCCCAATCTGCATGCTGGACTATCTTCTGTCTTGTCTAAGCAGACCTTTAGGTATACTGTACAGATGGTATTGGGGTTATTTTTGAGAGTAAATTGTCTCATATTACCAAATGATATCTCATAAAAAAATGATAGAGTAGAGTTAGTGTATATAAAAGAATAAAGTCAGAGGCCCCTCGTTCCTTCCCCATCTCACAGGCTGCTAGGAGCCCTTGACTGGTCAGCGAGGGCAGAAGTTAAGAAAGCACACCTCCCACTGGCTTTGGTGTGTCCTTGAACCTTGCTGAGGCTTGGATTCCCCAGCATGGAAGTGAGAGCTGTGGTCCAGTTAACCCCAGGGAGCTTGTCTCCGAGGCCAACTGTCCGGTGAACCGCACGTCATGCCTAATGTGGAGCCATTTGCCCAGCCAGACTGGGTGCCCCCTGCAGAGGTGCTGTGCCCTGCCATTCTTTGAATTGGCTAGTGCAGCCCAGCTCACAGTCAGTCCTCAGTCCTATAGGAGGCTTACAAGCCTGAATTGTCACAAGCTCATAGAGTGGGTCCACTTCTTCAGGGCGAATTCCACAACTGGTTCCGAGTCTACAGAGCAAAGCTGGAGTTCATGCCCTCTTCTATACAGAAGAGTGGAGAAGGAAAAGAGCACTCCAGTATGCTTTCCGGGAGAATCCCATGGACAGAGGAGCCTGGCAGGTTATAGTCCGTGGGGTCACAAGAGTCGGACATGACTTAGAGACTAAACCACTGCCCAATACCAAACAAAGTGAGGGGCCTGGCATCTGAATGGGAGGTGTCAGTGAAGACAGCTCGATGCAGCGTCCCTTATCATGGGGACTGGGCTCTGAGGGTCGGTGGCCAGGACCACGCCTTGTCAGCTGCCGCCAGTGATCCTGCCTGCCTCTGCCACCTGGGCGGGCAGCCCCGTAGAGGCAGGATCCTCTCCTTGACTCAGCTTTCTATCAAGTGTGCTGTGGGGCTGGCCTGGGGCTATTCTTCCTCCTCAAAGCAGAGGTTGTAAGTCAGTGGGTCTTTGAGCAGAATTCAGTTCAAGGGCACATTTTGTTCGGCCTACACATTTTTTTAAAAAAAATTTTGAATTAGTTGCCAACCTTTAAAAATCAGGAGATTTCAAATGATATCCAGATTTCCAACTTCTCTTCAAAACCAGCAAGTCCACCAAGACTCTGCCCAAAAATCATACGCAAAGCTATAATTCAAAAAGACCCATTGACCCCTGTGTTTATAACAGCTCTATTCACAAGAGCCAAGACGTGGAAACAAGCTAAATGTCTACCAACAAATGAACAGATAAAGATTTGGTACATATATACAATGGAACACTGCTCAACACTAAAAAGAAATTAAGCGGCAGTCTTTCATTCCATGTAGCAACACAGAGGTACCCAAAGATTATCATACTACATGAAGTCAGGAAGAGAAGGACAAATACTCTCTGATATCACTTATTATATGAAATCTAAAAATGATACAAATGAAGATTTTTACAAAACAGAAGCAGACTCTCAGATGTAGACATCAGACTTGTTTTCAAGGGGGAAGGAGAGTGGGAGAGGGATGGACTGGGAGTTTGGGGTTAGCAGAGGCAAACTATAGGATGCTGCTTATCCATATAGGATGGATAAGTAACAAGGTCCTACTGTAGAGTGCAGGGAACTATATTCAATACCCTGTGATGAATCATAATGGAAAACGATATGTAATTGCACCTCTGTGCTGTGCTGTGTTTAGTTGCTCAGTCGTGTCCAATTCTTTGCAACCACATGGACTATAGCCCACCAGGCTTCCCTGTCCATAGGGATTCTCCAGGCCAGAAACTGGAGTGGGTTGCCATGCCCTTCTGCAGGGGATCTTCTCAACCCAGGGATTGAAGCCAGGTCTTCTGCATTGCAGGCGGATTCTTTACCAGCTGAGCTACCAGGGAAGTCCAAATGAATGTCTATATGTATGTATGTGTGTTGCTCAGTCATGCCTGACTCTTTGCGACCCCATGAATCGCAGCATGCCAGGCCTCCCTGTCCATCACCAACTCCTGGAGGTCACTGAGACTCACATCCATCGAGTCAGTGATGCCATCTAGCCATCTCATCCTCTGTCGTCCCCTTCTCTTGCCTTCAATCCCTCCCAGCATCAGAGTCTTTTCCAATGAGTCAACTCTTCGCATGAGGTGGCCAAAGTACTGGAGTTTCAGCTTTAGTATCCTTCCTTCCAAAGAAATCCCAGGGCTGATCTTATATATATATATACTACTACTACTGCCAGATCGCTTCAGTCATGTCCAACTCTGTGTGACCCCATAGACGGCAGCCCACCAGGCTCCCCCGTCCCTGGGATTCTCCAGGCAAGAACACTGGAGTGGGTTGCCATTTCCTTCTCCAATGCATGAAAGTGAAAAGTGAAAGTGAAGTCGCTCAGTTGTGTCCAACTCTAGGGACCCCATGGACTGCAGCCCACCAGGCTCCTCCGTCCATGGGATTTTCCAGGGAAAAGTACTGGAGTGGGATGCCATTGCCTTCTCCTATATATATATATATATATATATATATATATATACAAAAAACACTGAATCACTTTGCTGTACAACAAAATTAACACAACATTATAAATCAACTCCAGTAAGAAAAGAAAGAGAGAGAGACTCTGCCTGAATTTCTGGCTGGCTGAGAATACCTGGGACCCAGTGACAGCCTCAGCCCTCCCTTCAAAGGAGTCTTCCACCTGGGACTTTGCTCCTTTGCTTTCTCGCTGTAGGATCAGGGGTGTCGATGGGAATTTATCCATAGGCAATCACACTTCCTTATTCCAGAGCCCCTGAGCTCCCTGGGCAGAGACCCCCAAGAACCTACATTGACTTTTTAAAAAGTATCAGAATGGTATTAACAGAACACACACCACAGATCATGGCAAAAGACTCTAATTTTTTAAAAAGATGTTGTTATCACCACAAAACACCTGTTGTCCTATCCAATGGACACATCAACTATTGCATCCGAAACACTGAGATTCTGATTTTAAAGAGCTCAGAACAGTGCCTGGCTCATAGTTAGCACTCTATGCATGTTAAAGCAAAATTCTAAATTTGGTAACAAGCATTTGAACACGGTGTGACTTATAAGAGGTTTGATGGACATGGGGAAGTGAGTTGAACGCCTGGTCCTTCAAGGACGGGGAGGACTACAGCTCATGGGGCAGGAATCCTGCCTTAAAAGGAGCAGGAATCTCAGTGGGGGACGTGAACCGGTGATAAAGACCTATTCTGTGTGCCTGGAGTCCCCGAGTCTGCCTGCTGCTGAGGGTCACACTGTGGGCCACGTGCACTCTGGGTCCCTCTCCAAACTTGCACGCTCAGCCTGCTTTCCTGCACTAGGCACCACCTGTGTCTGTCACAGCAGGGCGGTCACACGGGGCTGGAGACACCAGCCATCACAGGTGGGCTTCCAGCAGCCCAAGAACCCCAAGATGGTGGGTAAAAGTGTGTCTGTGTGCAGCTTGGCAGAGGGGTGGGGAGGGGGTGATCATGGTTTTCATTAGATTTTCAAAGTACTCTCATGCAAATAACCACTCCTCTTGGAGACTAGTAACCTTGTCAGGCTTCTGCCTCAGAGATGCTCCGTGAGGAACCCCACCTTCAAGCTCACGAAGAAATCAGTCTATTACATGAAGCAAGGACTGGGTACCAATGATCTATTTGAGGATGACCTGCAATCCTTGGGTATTGCCTCGAATTTATACTATGTGCATTTATTTATTTTTATTATAACATAAATATTTATATTATTTTATTTTTATTATTTTACATGCAGGTTTCTAACAAGTATGTTTTCTGTAAGGATTCCATCCTCTTTATGCCCAGGCAGGCAAGTATTCAGGACAGGGCAGGTGATCCGGGGCCTCTGGGGAAGAAAGCTGAGACCAAGAGCGTATGTCCTGTGAATTTCTCAGCTAGGCTCACGAGTATCTTTGTGCTGCCATGAGCAAGTCCCTGGTACCATCTGCCCCCACCCCTGAATCCCTTCCTTATCCCCCAGTTGGGAGGGAAGTGTGCAAGGGAATCTCTGTCTTGTGAGGAGAAGAGCCAAGAGGAACACGCTGTCTCCAGAGGGGGTGGCTGCTGGAACAAACTAACCCCACCTGAGGGGCTTCAATCAGTACAAACCCCTTGATTTTGCAGTTCCGGAAGCCTGAAGTGTGAAAGCACAGTGTCTTGGGGCCACGTTTACCCGAAAAGCTGTCTGGGAGAGTCCGTCCTTGCCTCTCCCAGGTTCTGGTCATGACCCTCAGGCCTTGGCTGTCCCTGGTTTGCTGCTGCATCACCCAGTCTCTGCTTGAATTTCCCTCTTCTTATAAGGACATCGGGAACTTCCCTGGTGGCTCAGAGGGGAAAGCGTCTGCCTACGATGCAGGAGACCCAGGTTTAATCCCTGGTCCGGGAAGATCTCCTGGAGAAGGAGATGGCAACCCACTGCAGTTCTCTTGCCTGGAAAAACCCACAGATGGAGGAGCCTGGTAGGCTGGAGTCCCTGGGGTTGCAAAGAGTCAGACATGACTGAGCGACTTCATTTCACTTCACTTTATAAGGACATCAGCCATATTGGACTAGGGCCCACCCGTTGGCTCAGCAGTAAAGAATCCGCCACCAATGCAGAGAGGAGGGTGCAATCCCTGGGGTGGGGAAGATTCCCTGGAGAAAATAGCAACCCACTCGAGTATTCTTGCCTGGAAAAGCTCGTGGACAGAGGAACCTGGAAGGCTATAGTCTGTGGGGGCCGCAAAGCCATACATGACTTAGTGATGAGACAACAATGACCGTCCGTTCCTTGATCACATCTGCAAAGGCCTTATTTCTAGGTAAGGTCTCATTCACGGGTGCAGGGGTTATGACTTGAAGGTGTCTTTGGAGCGGGGAGGGGAACACAATTCAACTGTGGTGGATACATCATCTCAAAAGGCCCTGCCACCCTAGTCCCCTGGGTTGCCCCCTGCCCACACACACACCTTCCCCTGGGTCTTTCTTAAATTTCTTTATTTGGCTTCTCTGGGTCTTAGCTGTGGCATGTGGGATCTAGTTGCCTGACCAGGGAGTGAACCCCAGCCCCCTACCTTGGGAATGCAGAGTCTTAGCCACTGGATGACCAGAGAAGTCCCTCCCAGGGATCTTGAGGTGGTGGGTGCCACCATCCCTCCTACCATGATACCTGAGAACCTTCCCCCTCGGTACACATTCTGAAGTGGGATTATTTTTTTTTCCTGCATTCCAATCCTGCAGCACTGCGACTGAGCTACGTGAGTAGGAAATGTGTGTGTGTGTCCTTACGTATCTGTGTGTGTTTCTGTGTGCATGTGTGTGCCTGTGGGTGTGAGCCTGTGTCTGTGTGTGTTTTGGGAAGGGTGTGTGTGTGTAGGATGGTCATAAGGGAGGAGTGGGAGGCAGGAAAGCAGAGGATGAAGCCTCTGTAGTGAGGGTACAAGTGAAAAGGGAAAAGGATGTCCTATAACAAGGGGGAAAGCAGGCTTGTGACAAACATGGAAATGTTATGCCTTTGGTCTCAGTCCCATAAGAAAGGTGTGTTCATCAGGATGTTGATTCTGTTCTTTTGTGTGTGCATGCTAAGTTGCTTCAGTCACATCCCACTCTTTGCAACCCCATGGACTGTAGCCCACCAGGTTGCTCTGTCCATGGAATTTTCCAGGCAAGAATACTGGAGTGGAGTTCCATGCCCTCCTCCAGGGGATCTTCCCAACCCAGGGACTGAACCTGCATCCCCTGAGGCTCCGGCACTGCCGGCAGATTCTTTACCACTGAACCACCAGGGAAGCTCATTCTGTTGCTTTAACAGAAACCAAAATGACAGTCGCTAAGGAAGATCAGAGTTGGTTTCCCATTCTTGTGAAGTTCGAGCTGGTGATTGACCAGACCCTGGCCCACGCCATTGCCCAGGGACCCAGACTCCCGTTGCTCTGCCATCTGCAAAAGCACAGTCCTTTTCCAGACTCAAAGCTGGCTCACCACCTCATCCATGTCCCAGCCAGTGGAAAAGGAGAAAGGGGGCTGGGGGACATATCCTTTCCTTTTCAAGGCTCACCGGGAAACTGCACTCATCACCCCCACCTTCTGCTGGCCAGAATTTCATACACATGACCTGGCTAGCTTCAAGGGAGTCAGGGAAATATGGCTCTTATTCTCAGAGGCCATGATTGCAGGGATTTTGCTGCAATTAACAAGGCAGTCATGGATACTGCGGAACAAATGACAATCTATTATAGAAGGAATGTGATTTTAGAAATATAGTGATATTAAATCCCCCTTTCACCCCTTATGATAGACAAAAAACCCAATTATACTCATACAATAAAGAAAAAAAGGAACATGTGATTAGAAAAATCAGCTCATCAGGGAGGCTCTGTCCAGTTTTGACTGGTCCTGGGGTCAGGACGACCGCTTCATCTCGGGAAGGTATGCACTGGGTCGCTCCACAGCCAGCTGGTTCTCAATGACGTAACACGCCCTGCAGCTCTCCAGAATCCGGGCCTGGAAGTATGCCTTGTCTTGCTCCTGCCAAGTGTCAGACTCAATGTACACGTTGTATGGGTCATGGGAGTGCTCCAGTTTCTTGGAGCGGATGTAACTCAGCATGATGCCCAGTGTGAAGAAGCCGAAAAAGCCGAGGACCATGAGGATGTAGAGGGCTGCCAGCTTGCCGTCCTCATGGCCCGGGAACCTGCGGGCCAGCCCAGACGTGTTGCTGCCCTGTTGAACCGTCCCCTGCCATAACTCGGTCAGCACAGGTGTCACGGCCGTGGCGTTAGACAGGATCATCCTGAGAGTCAAGGTTTCACTCCTGGAGGGTGAACTTCCCAGGAAAACTGTCTTAAAGAAAAGTGCAACCTGAAATCACAAAATATGGACTGGCCCCAAACCCACCCTGCCGCCGCCACCACCACACACATGCCGCACAGAGTTTTTAAAAATCCCAGTGGCGGGGTACCCTAATCACACTTCTCTGTTACAGGGTGTGCCACCTGGGATCTGCACAGCGCCCTCTCTTGATTGGTCAAACGATTAATTGATTCATGTTTATTTCTATTCACCATTTCCAGCCCCTGTCACTGCAGGTGATCAGCAGGAAGAGCTCCTTGAATGCGCATATTTTGTGATACGTGTATCTTTTAGTTTACGTGCTATGGACCAAACTGTGTCCCCCTCAATTCATATGTCCAAGCCGCAACCCCTCATGTGGCTGGAGGTAGGGTCTTTAGGAGCTAATTAAGCTTGTGCACGCATGCTCGGTCGCTCAGTTGTGTCTGACTCTTTGCAACCCCACTGACTACAGCTGGCCAGGCACCTCTGTCCGTGGAATTTTCCAGGCAAGAATACGGGAGTGGTTTGCCATTTCCCACTCCAGGGGATTGTCCCAACCCAGGGGTCAAACTTGGGTCTCCTGGGTTTCTTGCATTGGCAGGTGGAATCGTTACCACTGAAGCACCTAGGTATGGTCCTGAAGGTAAGGCCCTAATCTGACAAGGCAGTGGCCTTATAAAGAAGAGAAAGAGAGACCCTTGCCTGGGTTCCTGTCTGGCACTGCGACTTTTCCAAACTTCCCAGGTGATCCTACTGGTAGCCATGATTGAGAACCCTAACCCTTTCGAAACTGACCAATCAGTGTATTGTGCTCCCTGAATACCTGCAAGAACTTTATAAGAAGAGAAATAGCAATTTCGTAGCATAATTTTCTAATCTTGTTTGTTTTTCAGATTTTCTTTTTCAGTCTTGTGCATCCATCATACAACCTGAACAGGAGTTTTGGAGAAAAATTCCTAAGTCATCACTGTGATCTCAGCTGCCCCCGTCTGAACTCACCCTGGCATCTCTGCTGAGCCTGTTGGAACTTGATGGCAAACCAGAAAAGCCAAGTGAATTAACTGCCTTTCAAATAACAATGTTGTTATTTTTAACGAAAAATCTCTTCCGACTTTACACTTTTATTGTATCGCTTTTGCTAAATGCCTTCTGTGCCCCCAAGGCTTGCCTGCTGGGTCACATGGTGTGTTTGCCTAATGAGTCACAGGATGAGGTTGGCAACCTCCTCTAATAATCAGCACGGTACAAGTGACACAGAACCTAATCTGCACGACAGCTGGGGGCTTACGGCCCATTCCCTAAGTTCACGTCCATGATAATGCCAAAGCACTGCCTGGTGGCCACAGTTAAGACTGTTGGACTCCAGTGGATTTGGAGACCAGCTGATGCAACGACCTTAACTTTATAGAAAACTGGGCTGAATAGAAGTGAGCTGACTAGCTCGAGGTCAGGTCTCCTATCAAAAATACATCTGTAAACTTTAATCTTTTAGCCATGGACTCACATTTTATTAGCACAGAAAAGGGAGTTCTCTGGATCTTGTAGAGAGAAGGTGTATCTGTATTTAGGCTCAAAGAAACTGAGAAGCCAGCCACTTGTATCAGATAAAACTGGGTCTACCCAAGTGGGGACTGGCTTCTGATCTAAATAGGCAACAGAAGAACCCTCTCCTGGACCAGGGAGAACCACAGCTTTTTGTATCTCACTCAGGAAATGTGGGACTGGAGGAGGCAGAAGCAGCAGGAACCAGGAAGCTCCAACACAACCAGCTTGATACTCAGCTTGTGCTGAACATTTTCAAACTGGCCTTATTGGGCCCAGAAAGAGGGGAGGGTTGGTTCCAGAAGTTTCTGCTTCTGCCTGGGTTTGAGACCTTTCATAGGGTCTCACTGCCCCTAATCAAGGTTTGTTGTTCAGTTGCTAAGTCACGTCTAACTCTTTGAGACCCCATGGACTGCAGCATGTCGGCCTTCCCTGCCCATCACCATCTCCTGAAGTTTGCTCAAAGTCATGTCCATCGTGTCGGTGATGCCATCCAACATCTCATCCTCTGTCACCTCCTTCTCCTCCTGCCTTCAATCTTTCCCAGCATCAGGGTCTTTTCCAATGAGTTGGCTCTTCTCATCAGGTGGCCAAAGTATTGGAGCTTCAGTTTCATCATCAGTCCTTCCAATGAATATTCAGGGTTGATTTCCTTTAGGATGGACTGGTTGGATCTCCTTGCTGTCCAGTCAAGGTTAGTGCAATTTTTTTTTTTTTTTCAAAGCTTAGTCCTAGGGCTTTTGGTCCACTGAGACTCACTCAGGATTCATGACTGTGGGCCGCTGGGATGAGCTGAACAGTTGCAAATGGAGACCAAGCAGACCTCCAGCACTGCCTCCCTGTAGCCAGGGGAAGGCGGGGGGCGGGGAGGGGGGTAGAGGTGGGGGGCAGCAAATGATATCACTGTATTCCCGGCACAGGCCTCACCTTCTGCATTTTTCCCTGGAGTTCCGGCTCTGTCACATATCAGCACTGATAACAGGCTTTTAGAGCAGTTTTCCCAGCACTGCACCTCTCACCCTTTCCTACGCGTTTACTGAAAGGGCTTTTGTGGCTGACTCCAAGCTCTCTGCTGAAAGGGCCAGATTCTGGGGTGGAGTCCAGGAAGGAGGAAGGTCAGGGATACAAATTCCAGCCCTGGCTCAGTTCTAGTGAAACCAGGAGGCTCCCGGACCATAGCAATGGGATGGGGGTGACATTCCTGTCACGCTTGACAGCATTCCCTAAGCCTTTCCTCGAAAGAGCAACCAGTTTTGAAATCAACATTCTTTGCTTCAGGAAGGAGAACTGCTGCTAAGTCGCTCCAGTCGTGTCCGACTCTGTGCGACCCCATAGACGGGAGCTCACCAGGCTCCCCTGTCCGTGGGATTCTCCAGGCAAGAACACTGGAGTGGGTTGCCATTTCCTTCTCCAATGCATGAAAGTGAAAAGTGAAAGGGAAGTCGCTCAGTCGTGTCCGACTCTTAGCGACCCCATGGACTGGAGCCTACCAGGCTCCTCCGTCCATGGGATTTTCCAGGCAAAAGTACTGGGGTGGGGTGCCATTGCCTTCCCCGAGGAAGGAGAACTAGGGACAAACAATTATGGATAAGCTTCATTTGGGTGAACAGGATCTTATAGAGTCAAGAATTTGGTGAGGAAATTTCCAATTTTCCTTGGAAGTAACTGTCAACTGTTTTCATCTTTATCACAACACTATGTTCAAGGAGATTAAATCAGTCCATTCTAAAGGAAATCAACCCTGCATATTCATTGGAAGGACTGATGCTGAATCTGAGGCTCCAATACTCTCGCCACCTGATGCAAAGAGCTGACTCATTGGAAAAGACCCTGATGCTGGGAAAGACTGAGGCCAGGAGAAGAGGGTGGCAAAGGATGAGATGGTTAGATGGCATCACCAACTCAATGGACATGAATTTGAGCAAATTCCAGGAGATAGTGAAGGACAGAGAAGCCTGGCATGCTGGAGTCCATAGGGGTCGCAAAGAGTCAGACACGACTGGGTGGCTGAACACCGAATGTCCAAATTGCCTCTTGGCAGCAAAGAAGCCAACAGGGGCTCAGACCCTTCCAGGCAGTCAACTGGCTTTGTTTTGGGATTTTTACCTCCTTCCCTCCCACAGTCTCAAAAAATCAGGATGAAACCTGTACAGAGGCACGACATCCGACTGCCCTCAAAGATCGGAAAAGGACTCCCTGCTCGCTCTTGAGTCTGGTCATAGGACCAAGAGCTTCTCAGACCTCTCTGTGGGTTATAGAGAGGAACTCTGAGGTATGAAGGGTGGAGATGGGAACCAGGGAGCTGATGAGAGGGCCCGGGTTAAACTCTGCATGCGAAAAAGACGAGCCTTTTGGCATGCAGAATGGAAGGGCATTCTCTGGGAGGACACCTGAAGTCACAGAGAAGGAAGAATCTCACCTGCAGCAAATTAAATGAACTCGAGGAGCCCCAGTTTCCTCATCCAAAAACTGAGGTTAATGGGATTCCCCCTGACTGTACTACAGGGTTTAAAGGAGGCATGGAACGAGCCCACAGCTTTCCTGTCTGTTACTTTTGCTAATTTCTCTGCAAAAGAGGTGAGACCCCCGTGTTTGATTGTCAAAATTCCATGGGTCCACCATACACACACATCTATGCCAACCGGTGAAGCCCCTTTAAGAAGTCCCCTCCCCTACTTTGGGCCCTTATAGTGCCCTGTCTCTACTGCCCAGATTCTAAGTTGTGTTGCAATCTTTTGTAGACATTTCTGTGCATTTCCAGGGGGCTCAGTAAGGTCAGAGACTGTCTTGTTCACCTTGACCTCACTCATGCCTCCAGAATGACTCAGTAAGGGTTTGCTGAATTAAATAGGAAAGTGCAATCAACTACTACAACATGAATGTGAAGAGCAAATAACCAATAAAGTAGAATTCACACTGGAAAGAGCTTAGTGGGTAACCCAATGAAAACCTCTTTCAATGTAGTCTGTTTTTATGTAATAAAATTTAAATTATTTTTATGTATAGTTAACATTATTTATTTTATATATTAAATTTTATGTTAATATAGTTGTATATTATATTATATCTAGCATGTATTATATATAATATTAATATAGTTATATATACATATGCAACTCTTCTTTTCCTAAAAAGGTTTAAGACCGTCAGTAATTGTCAATAATACAGCACAATTTTCACTCCTCCCTTCCATTTCCCGTAACTCTTATCTTGCTCTGCCTTTTCCCATAGTACATCAACTGCACCCCGTATAGTTTTCTTATTTCTTGTGTTCATTGTTTATTGTTTGTCTTCCCTATCTTTGGAGGGCTTTGGAGGGCCAGGATCTTTGCCTGTCTTGTTCCCATGTACCCCAAAGACTAGAACGATGTCTGGCACACGGCAGGAACAGAGTAAATATCCAGAGATGCAGGCATGCAAGCGCGAATACCTGAGTAAGTAAATGTCACATTCAACTCCCAGAAAGCCCAAAACACACAGAAACTGTCTCACCAGCTCTGCCTTCAGAGACTTGAGATGACAAGAGCGAGTCCCGTGGAGGTCTTCACGGTGTATTTTATTTTCAAAACCATCCACTTCCTAAGAACCTATCAAAAGCCAGAGATAACCTGAATATTCTGGAAACCAAGGTTGACTTCCTCAGACCCAACCTCAGCTCATCTCTGATGGGCAGCATGAAACAGACCAGAGCAAGCCGAAGGGTTTTGCACCCTGGTTAGAAGCCCATAGATCAGAGTCCACTGCACCTGCTGGCAATTTATTGATCACAGGATTTAAAGCAGTGGCTGACCACAGCAAAGTTCCCCATCATCCTGACCGTAAGTAACAGCTGTGGTTATTGACAAGCCCTTCCTTTATGGAGCTGGAAGCTCTTTCTTAACCTGAAAGGGGACTCAAACGGTCAGTTCAGGTACAGCAATCTAAAAAAATCGAGGATGAAGCTTGGGAGTGATGGGGATCGGGTGGGTGGGTTAGCACCTGATAGCCCGGTGCATAACAGGTGATTGGTACCAGGTCAACTTTCTTCTAAAAGTTCCAGGCTTCCCCCACTTAAAATCAAGATCAGATATCAGTAATGTTCTCCGTGTCCCATGCCTTTTCCCTGGGGACATGCCAAGGCCCAAGAACTTTTCTGGTCCCTCAAAAGGAAAAAGTCCCCTTTGAGGCTGGTGTGTATGCGTCTTGCCTGATCTGGAGGTCTCTGAACCCAAGCGGGGGCTAAGATCGTGGGCGGTTTTAGTTTTCTTTGGGGAAACTATACTTTGGGGAAAGTATTTCCCCAACTTTCTACAGGAACGACTGTCATTTAATAATAACTGGGGAAAGTTGTTATTTGGCCCTGAGATGATTTTTCTCTGCATGCATTCTAGAAGTGAAGAGGACAGAGGGGAAGAAGGCGTGAGCCAGGGTCAACTACTCTGCCTTCCAAGAAGAGGGTCGCGGTGGCACCCGCAGCAGCCCAGAGGGGCTAAGACCCTGTGCCTGGACTCTCCCCTCAGGGTCGCCCGATTTAGGGCATCGCGCGCCGCGAGGCGAGAAGCCGGGAGGCAGGAGCCCTTGACTTACCGGGTCTGGGGCGCGGAGAGAGCCGGGTGCGCAGCGGTGTCCGCGCAGGCCGAGTGCAGGGCACCAAAAACCGCGCGGCAGGCAGCGCGCTCGGCTGGGGAGCGAGTGGCGGGGCGGGCGGGGCCTTCGGAGCCACAGGGAGCCCCGCCCCATCCCAAGCGTCCCGGCCAAGCCCGCGATCCCCGGGCCACCTCCGTCCAGCCCCGGGGTCACCCCGATCCTCCGCACCCTGCGTTTAGCCCCAGCAAATGCTCTGGCACTCGGAGTAGGCGCAGAGCCCGCCGAGAGTTTGTATTAGAACTGCCAGCCAGCAGGACAGCCAGACAGACGTCTATACCTTCCTGGGAGTGGGGGGTGGAGTTGGCAAACAAGAAGCCGCAGTGGCCAAGAGAAGTCAGTCCCAGAGATCCCCCTACTCTCGGCCAGGCACTCACTAAACTCCTTTGCAAATAGCTCCAAACAGTCACTTCAAGGACGCTTTTCAAAACTCCAGCTGACCCTTGTTAACTGTGCCCAGTCAGTTCAGTCACTCAGTCGTGTCTGACTCTTTGCGACCCCATGGACTGCAGCACGCTAAGCCTCCCTGTCCATCACAAACTCCCCGGAGCCTACTCAAACTCATGTCCATTGAGTCGGTGATGCCATCCAACCATCTCATCTACTGTCATCCCCTTCTCCTCCTGCCTTCAATCTTTTCCCAGCATCAGGGTCTTTTCCAAGGAGTCAGCTCTTCGCATCACGTGGTCAAAAGACTGGAGTTTAACCTTAAGCATCAGTCCTTCCAGTGAATATTCAGGACTGATTTCCTTTAGGATGGACTCTTTGGATCTCCTTGCAGTCCAAGGGACTCTCAAGAGTCTTCTCCAACACCACATTTCAAAAGCATCAGTTGAAACCCACTTGTGGCCATGCACCTATTCAGCAAACTTTTATTGAGCACCTACTGACCAGGTGTCCTGTCCTGAGTCTGGGGTGCAGCTGTGGACCAGACAGATGGGAGAGGGGTGGTGTAGGAGGGTGCACAGGTGTGACTGGAGCCACCCATGCCTTGGCAGCCCAGACCCAAAGTTCCTGAGGTGGTGGGGAACAGACTTTGGGGCTATCAGGGGCAAAAACTAAGCCATGGCCCCAGTAACCTCCAGGCAAATCTTCCAGCAGCTGCCCACTAGCCTGGAGGTGGTGGGAGAGACCAACTTGAGAGGGGCAGTTCCCAAATGACAATCCCTTGAAAGTGCTAGGGAACAAGGTCCAGGCTTGCAGTCTGCAGGCAGGAAGCAGAGAAATTCGATTCTTGACCTAGAGATACAAGACATTTTCTCCTGTGCCTAAAGCCTTCAAGGATGCAGTCACTTCTTGCGCCTCCACTTGGGAATTCTCTTGGGGAGGACCCCACTGAAGGCTCTAGTAAGCGGTCCAATGGGTGTGGCACCTTAGGACGCAGCCCAGTGGTTACAAGTGAAGCTGGCACTATCCTGCACCATGGGTTGCTAGTCTAAACCCCATACAGCCACTCTGGAAAGTCCTCAAGTGTCCATGGCCTTCATGTGCACTTATATTGTGTGAAATCTATTCTATGGTGGGAATCTGAATTGTAGAATAGGTTTATGCTTAGAAAAATTCTTTGCAGTTTTACTTTAAATAACTAGAATCAAAGTGTCTCAAAATAGAAAAGTGGTTGCATTATGGTACGTATTTTAGAATGTTATCCTACACACTGGAATATTGTTATGTGGTCATTAGCATAATGCTTAGAAATAGCTGGTAACAACGTTGGGGACAATGTTTACAAATAGTTTGTACTGTTAAGTGAAAAAGCAAACCCTAAATGGTACATTGAACCCATCTTTGCATGACATGTTCCTTTGGAATCTCCAGTTTTCTTAAAGAAATCTCTAGTCTTTCCCATTCTATTGTTTTCCTTTATTTTTTTGCATTGTTCATTTAAAAAGGTTTTCTTATTTCTCCTTAATATTTCAGTTGGGCACATCTCTCCATTTTTTTCTTTGCCTTTCACTTCTCTTTTTAGCTGTTTTGTAAGGTCTCATCACAAATCCATTTTGCCTTCTTGAATTTCTATTTATTTCAGTGCTTTTGGTCACCACCTCCTGTACAATGTTACAAACCTCCGTCCATAGTTCTTCAGGCACTCTGTCTATCAGATATAGTCTGTTGAATCTATTCATCACCTCCATGGTATAACCATAAGGGATTTGATTTAGGTCATACCTGAATGATCTCATGGTTTTCCCTACTTTCTTTGCATTATTTCAAAAGACTGTGAGATAGCATACCACAATCTTAATATTATCTGCTACTGATGGCTTCTATTGGATTCATTTTCATATTTATACCATTCTGTGTTTTCCTTTCCTTTTTTTTTTTGCAGCAACTATATTCTTTAATATTTAGGGAAAAAACATAAACTATATCTGAAAATTCTCTAGATTCTACTCCCTCAAGGTCATGCTGTATGTATGTAGATTTTTTTTTTGCTTACTTTTTCACATAGAACTCCATACCAAGAAGGAAAAAAATGGATCATTGAAGCAAAACTCTTTGTCCTCTTGAACTTACATGCTCCCCTTTTCAGTAATAACCTGTGGACCAGGTAAGCATGCATGGATGGAGCACCCCAGAACATCTATCTGCAGAGACCCTTCCCTGTCAGGGGTTGGGGCAATGTCTCAACCTTTGACAGTATTATAAGCAATAAAATAATTCCTCACATGGGATGGAATCAGAGAGAGAAATAAGAACATCCCCACTCATTAGGACCCTGTGCTTGCTTCCATTGCAGGGGGCCCAGGTTCAATCCCTGGTGGAGGATCTAAGATCCTGCATGCCGAGAGTCATGGGGAAAAAAAAAATATCGCCATTCACAGAATACCTTTTTGAAGACACTTCCAAACATACAAATATAGAGTCTACACAGTAGCTGGGTGAAGGGTGAGTTCTCTCTGCTGCACAGTAGGCTCCGCTGTGTGTGGAGGCAAGCACAGCGTTCTAATGAACGCTGACGTCCTTATTTCTCTCCATCCCACCTGTGATGAGTCATTTTATTGCTGGTGATACTGTTGCTGTCATTTCCTGTTTGTAATGATAAAACATGATCACGAATGAGAAAGAGTGTCTTTTGTTGCCTTTGGCAAACTTGAAGTGCCTTCTTTTCTTTCCTCCTTCTTTTATGCTCTCATTTTTGCCTCTTCCCATTTAACAGGTGTGACTGGCCTTAAACAATCTTAACAGAGCTGCAGAGTCCTTGAGTCATTTCGTTATCTTTTTTTTCCTCTGGCTCTTCCACCTTCTCCCTTCTTCTTGGTCTCAGGAAGAAGGTCTACAGACTTGAGCCTTGCTCCTTTCAGTGGATTTATTTCTCTTCTTCCTGCATTCCACCTCAATACAGAGGCCATCCGAGGCCAGAGCTCCGGCCACTTCTAATTCTTTCTGAGCGAGATCACAAATCTCAGCTCACAGCTTAGAGAGCCTAGTCACATTCCCAACACTTTCCACACGCTGCCACCCTCACCAGAGAGGACCATCTTCGTTGGAACTCACCCTGGATGCACATATGGAGCTTGGCATCATGCAGACAGCTCTGTTCCCCCTGGCTGCGGTCCCATGGGCGTCCAGATGCCCCAGCATTAACCTGGGGACATTCCCTCCCCTGAGGCCCCCTTCCTTCTTGCTTTTTGACCCTTTCCTCAGGGCTGCTACTATCCCCAGGTGCAGCTCTCACCTCTCAATAAGAATGCCTGGAAAGCCAGCAACTTTTCTTGAGCAGCCGCAGGGCATAACCTGGGTGCTGCGTTGTGCTGAAATTGTAATACTTCCTCCCCCCAAGAAGGACAAGGAGGAGGAGGAGGACATTGAAGTCCCTGTCCTGCCTCTGGTGACAGGTGGGGAGATGCAGAATGGTGGAAGACAGTCTGATGATGTCATCTGGGACCTGACACCACTCCTGGCCCCCCCCCCCCGCCCCCCCACGCCCAGTGCTGCTCCAGCCCTGTCAGCATCCCTCACAGATGAGTGCACCTTTTCGTGTCTTCTCTGCTGGCCACTAGGCACTCACATCTTATCTGTCCCTCTTCCTTTAGCCAGTATCTCCCATCTGATTCATCTGGTCACAGGAGGCCAGCCTCAATTTCTCCCTGGGGTTCCTCTTTGGGAGTCCTGCCCATAAGATGCATCTTTCCCAATGGCAGCATTTTCCTAACACCCTCTCAAGGGCTGCTCCTGGTCCAAAAAGATACCATCCCCAGCTTGCTCGGGGCCTATAGGCCTTTGCAGCTCCCTGACCTCATTTTCCACCTCTCTGCTCCTCTGAGCTCCCAGAGCAGCAGATGCGGCCCCTCTGTGCATGGCCCATCTTTTCCCCTGCCCCAAACCCTTCCTCAGGTTCAGCCCTCTGCTTCCAGCTTCCCAAACCACAGGTCGATGATCATCCTCCAACTGGGGTTCAGGATTTGGTCAAATCCCAGATCTTCTGCAAAGGTCTTCGAGGAGGGAATGCAGGCCAGTTCAAGCCTCCAGGCAGAGGGTCTGTTTGTTTGCTTTAATTTTGAATTGGTTTTTCAGATTTAAAAAATTGAGAGCTCTTATACTAAAGATCTAGACGTTTGGCTTCTCTCATCAAACCCAATGGATCTAGAAACTTTATGCCCGTATTTATCAGAACCGCAAGTGACAGGAGTTAATGGCACAGCCCCTTTCCAGAAAAATGCAAACTCTGTGTTCTCCCTGAGGCTTCCTTGGTGACTCAGACACTAAAGTATCTGCCTGCAATGCAGGAGACCCGGGTTCGATCCCTGAGTCAGGAAGATCCACTGGAGAAGAGAATGGCTACCCACTCCAGTATTCTTGCCTGGAGAATTCCATGGACAGAGGTGCCTGGAGGGCTAGAGTCCATGGGGCCTCAAGAGTCAGACACGAACTGACTAACACTTCCACTAACAAGGACACTTAGCAGGCCTGCCTGCTTCCAGGACATTATGGAATGTCGTGCCTGGTTCTGTGGGTATTCAGTTTGTCTCTTTTGTTCTAGGTCCCTTCCAGAACAAAGTTTCTGCAAAAGCCTTTTCTCTGGCTGTTCCTTAAAAAGACCCTGATGCTAGGAAAAATTGAAGGCAGGAGGAAAAGGGGACGACAGAGGATGAACTGGTTGTATGGCCTCATCGATGTGATGAACATGAGTTTGAGTAAAATCTGGGAGTTGGTGATGGACAGGGAGGCCTGGCATGCTGCAGTCCATAGGGTCGCAGAGTTGGACACAACTGAGTGACTGAACTGAACTGAACTGATGTATATGTTCTGTTTATCGTTTCAGAGCAATGGTTCTTGAATTTTCATGATTCTTTAGGGAATCTGAGAAAAGCTAAGATTCTCCCTAACCCTCACCCCAAAGGCACACATGGGCAACATTTTCCCTATACCTCTTCCCTATACCTCTGCAGACCTATGGAGAAGGCAATGGCACCCCACTCCAGTACTCTTGCCTGGAAAATCCCATGGACAGAGGAGCCTGGTGGGCTGCAGTCCATGGGGTCGCTAAGAGTCGGACACAACTGAGCAACTTCACTTTCACTTTTCACTTTCATGCATTGGAGAAGGAAATGGCAACCCACTCCAGTGTTCTTGCCTGGAGAATCCCAGGAATGGGGGAGTCTGGTGGGCTGCTGTCTATGGGGTTGCACAGAGTTGGACATGACTGAAGTGACTTAGCAGCAGTAGCAGCAGCTGCAGACTTATGGACCCCTGCTATGCTGGGTGATTCATGGCTGTTACATTAGGATTTAGAGCAGGGACTGCCTCTCCCATAAAACAAATTCAGTTCTATAGCATTAATTCTATGGGACGCGACTGTGACTGGTTCCACCGAGTGTTGCCTGATGGGCGGATGGCAAGATCGTCCATTAAAATACTCACTAGGCTGCAGCTGTCCAGGTCTTGGGGACACCTGCACCCTTGTGTCATCCAAACAAGACGACACATCTGGCCACAGACCCACGAATCCAGGCATCGCAGCTGCCCTTGCATTTGACAAATAACAACCTTCACCTCATTATGACAAGAACACAAGTCCAATTAAGAAAGATTTTCCAAAAGAAATAACAGCGTTGGTTTACCCCCCACCCCGCCTTTCTCCACCCCTTTATGCCCTGGAATAATGCTGGGCCGATAGGAACATGGATAAATTAATTACAGCCTGGAATGTTATTTATGGCTAAGAAAGAGCACTAAATCTACACATAAAGTGTTTTACATTTGAATACAAACATTTCCCTTGTGTTTATTTTTTTTTTAAGGCTCCGTCCATCCAATTTACACTGACATATGTCTAATCCTTTTAAATGTTGTGGATTTAAAATCACAAAGGTAGCAATGTTCTGGCTGCTTTACTCAGCCAAAGAACAAGGAGATGCAGGAGAGAGATTAGCATCTCTTCAGTTCTTTGCCTGTCAGAGATTATTTTGGTGTACCTCCAATTCCTGATAACACAGAAGCACTCTTGTGGCCAAAGTGCCTGAAATGGAAGGGCATTGGCAAGCCTGAATTTAAAATCAACGTAGGCAGCCTTTCTGGGAATGTGTGTGAAGGTCACTGTTTTAGAAGTGATCTGTCCTTTCTAACACAGCCATTGTCATGGTT
The DNA here is from genome assembly GCA_935064755.1 of Tragelaphus eurycerus. Lineage (NCBI taxonomy): Eukaryota > Metazoa > Chordata > Mammalia > Artiodactyla > Bovidae > Tragelaphus > Tragelaphus eurycerus. The sequence continues at coordinate 47,775,204 of CAKXYN010000009.1, forward strand.
TCTGTCTTATTTCAACCGGGACCTCAGCCTGGAAGTCTAGCTTCATGTGGGTTTCTGTGGGTCCTCCATGGGAATTGAAGGAATAAGTGAAGAAATCAAGAGTGGTATCTGGCATGACTCAAAGGGGAATGAGAGGGAAAATATTCAAAGGAAATCTTTAGAAAGGCAAATCCCAAAATACCTTTAAGCACAAGCTTTGTAAACAGTGAAAAGATTTGAATGGCAATCTTTCATGTATTAACTTTTAAACTTTTTGTATAATTTATTTAAAATATTTTTTATTGAAGTAAAGTCAATTTATATTATGCTAGTTTCAAGTGTACAGCACAGTGATTCAGTTTTATTTATATATTATTTTTCAGATTCTTTTCTCTTTTTAGGTTATTATAAAATATTGAGTATGGCTCCCTGTGGTGTACAGTAGGTCCTTGTTGGTTGATAACAATCTTTATCTTGAAACTGAATCATTATTCTAAGTTATGTCCTAGTCTGAACTCAGACTCCTTTCCTTACAATTTTTATCAATAACCAAATCTTCTCCTTGGATGACTAGTCAGTTCAATTCAGTATTTACTGAGTTCCTCTACAGGTAGGTTGAAGGGCATTTAGTCAACGGTATGTTCAGATCCACTCACCTTGCAGATTAGAGTGAAAATATTCTTTCTCTTGCTAACCTTCCCCACACCCCGCCCCCCACCCCAAACACACAGAAAGACTTCCCAACAGAAACAGTCTTCTCTCCTTGCTGAGGATGGCTTTGAAGGTTCCAGCAGCAACAGAGCCTCACCTCTGACCATAGTCCTCCATCCTCTTAGTGATCTTGGGATTGTTTGTTTCTCCTTTCATTTCTGAAGCCCGTACCAAAGGCCAGCCTGTATCAGCTTTTACCAGGAATCTCGCAAGAGTTTCTGGGCTGATCTCCTGGTCGAATCTGACCCCTCTTCCTTTGTCCTTGCAAGGTCCACTTTGCCACTTGTCATTTTCTGCCTCACTCATCAGTAATCAATGACCTTACCAGTTCTCTTCCAGCAACAAGCTCCAGAAGGATGGGCTCTCCCGATGGACTTGCCTTTCTGTTCTCTACTGCAACCAGCAAGGAACTTGGCATGTGGAAGAGGAATGCCTAGATAATTCCTGAATGGATAACTGGTTGCTCATCTATTTGTGGACTCCATATTCATCTATTCATGGACTCAAAGGACATGAATTTGAGCAAATTCTGGGAGATGGTGAAGGACAGGGAAGCCCGGCGTGCTGCAGTCCATGGGGCCACAAAGAGTCAGACACCACTTAGTGACAGAACATCAGTATCTATCCATGATTTGGGGGACATCTCTTTCTGGGCCAGTCACAGACCAGACCATAACACCTGGTAGTATTTGAGCATGACAGAGCTTCAGTGAACATTTGCTGAATTGAATGGAATAGAAGAGAATTTTGGAGCATGGAAGTTTGGACAAGACCGATAAATGGGTGGAATAAGTGGAAATGACAGTATCTAAATTAAAATCCAGTGCTGCGACAGCAGCTGGGACGTTTTCCCCTCTGATACTATTCTTGAAATCACAAAATGCTCAAGGTATCAAAGCTTTGAGAAATCGGTCAGGGGAGTTGTCTTTAATGAATGCCATGATTGTTCGGTGTTCTCTTTCTCTTGGTAGCAAGAGAGATAGGAAGTATTGATAAAATGCGATGCACAGGCTCACAGGTAACCATCCGTTCACTCGACCTGAAGTGACGCACTTGAACTCTGTTTCTTGCTTTGCTCACTTGTCATTCAAGGTGATAAGAATACCTGACTCATTGCACTGGTGTCATGAAATAAAATAGCTTCTTTAAATTCCTATGCCACAAGACAGTAAATTGAAAATAAGAAAGATAGGGAAGAGTGTTTTGAACAAGACAGTTCAATGAGCTCTTGCTTTGATCCAGCCTTTTGCTCTGAACACAGAGCCATGACAGATAAGGTGTAAAAATAGAAAGCTAAAAAGAGATGTCTGCCTCAATAGAGACAGAAGAAAACTGCCAGAAGCCTCTGACTCACTGGGCTCTTTGTCTAAAATCAGCGAGACAAACTGATGGGGCAAACCCTGTGGGACAAACCCAAGACAAAAACACCCAAGAGGGCAGACAGGAACCAGGTACATGGCTTAAGTCAGGAACTGCGGGGAGCCCTGAAAAAAAGAAATCATGGTTTACACTGTCTGGAGCCCAAGATTTTAGAAGAATCAGGGTTTGGGGCAATGAGGCTGAAGACTTGACCCCTAGCTAAAAACTAAGCATAGTCATGTACTGGTCTCATGATGGTGCAAATGTCCACAATCTCTTCGGTCAGAAACCCCATACTGCCTTGATAAAATCCAGGATGAAGTCCCAGAGTCCAGGAAAAAGCTATCACAGAATGATCATTAGGGAGAGCCTCATTGGGTGGGGTGGAGGCAGGTGGGCAGAAAAATGAAAAAAATAAAAACAAACCTAAAAATCAAAACTCTGAAACATGTAAAGAAATCTCAAATGAAGAACAGTCAAAAATCCTCAACTCATTTTATGAACCTCGAATATTCTAATGCCAAACCACATGGAAAAAGGGACAAAAGGAAAAAAGAAATCACAACCAATATTACTTCTAAAAATAGATGTAGAAATGCTAGATGAAATATTAGCAAGTCAGATCAGATCAGATCAGTCAATGGAATCCAGCAATTCTAAAATAAGCACTGTATCATAATAGAGGTAGGTTTATTCCAGGAATGCCAGGTTGGTTTAACACAGTATAATATAAGAAAATCAGTGGGTATAATTAGATCAGATCAGATCAGATCAGTCGCTCAGTCGTGTCTGACTCTTTGCGACCCCATGAATCGCAGCACACCAGGCCACCCTGTCCATCACCAACTCCCGGAGGTCACTCAGACTCACGTCCATCGAGTCAGTGATGCCATCCAGCCATCTCATCCTCTGTCGTCCCCTTCTCCTCTTGCCCTCAATCCCTCCCAGCATCAGAGTCTTTTCCAATGAGTCAAGTCTTTGCATGAGGTGGTCAAAGTACTGGAGTTTCAGCTTTAGCATCATTCCTTCCAAAGAAATCCCAGGGCTCATCTCCTTCAGAATGGACTGGTTGGATCTCCTTGCAGTCCAAGGGACTCTCAAGAGTCTCCTCCAACACCACAGTTCAAAAGCATCAATTCTTTGGTGCTCAGCCTTCTTCACAGTCCAGCTCTCACATCTATACATGACCACAGGAAAAACCATAGCCTTGACTAGATGAACCTTTGTTGGCAAAGTAATGTCTCTGCTTTTGAATATGCTGTCTAGGTTGGTCATAACTTTCCTTCCAAGGAGTAAGCGTCTTTTAATTTCATGGCTGCAGTCACCATCTGTAGTGATTTTGGAGCCCAGAAAAATAAAATCTGACACTGTTTCCCCATCTATTTCCCATGAAGTGATGGGACCAGATGCCATGATCTTCGTTTTCTGAATGTTGAGCGTTAAGCCAACTTTTTCACTCTCCTCTTTCACTTTCATCAAGAGGCTTCTTAGCTCCTCTTCACTTTCTGCCATAAGAGTGGTGTCATCTACATATCTGAGATTATTGATATTTCTCCTGGCAATCTTGATTCCAGCTTGTGTTTCTTCCAGTCCAGCGTTTCTCATGATGTACTCTGCATATAAGTTAAATAAACAGGGTGACAATATACAGCCTTGACGTACTCCTTTTCCTATTTGGAACCAGTCTGTTGTTCCATGTCCAGTTCTAACTGTTGCTTCCTGACCTGCATACAAATTTCTCAAGAGGCAGATCAGGTGGTCTGGTATTCCCATCTCTTTCAGAATTTACCATAGTTTATTGTGATCCACACAGTCAAAGGCTTTGGCATAGTCAATAAAGCAGAAATAGATGTTTTTCTGGAACTCCCTTGCTTTTTACATGATCCAGCAGATGTTGGCAATTTGATCTCTGGTTCCTCTGCCTTTTCTAAAACCAGCTTGAACATCAGGAAGTTCACGGTTCACATATTGCTGAAGCCTGGCTTGGAGAATTTTGAGCATTACTTTACTAGCGTGTGAGATGAGTGCAATTGTGCAGTAGTTTGAGCATTCTTTGGCATTGCCTTTCTTTGGAATTGGAATGAAAACTGACCTTTTCCAGTCCTGTGGCCACTGCTGAATTTTCCAAATTTGCTGGCATATTGAGTGCAGCACTTTCACAGCATCATCATTCAGGACTTGGAATAGCTCAACTGAAATTCCATCACCTTCACTAGCTTTGTTTGTAGTGATGCTTTCTAAGGCCCACTTGACTTTACATTCCAGGATGTCTGGCTCTAGGTCAGTGAGCACATCATCATGATTATCTGGGTCGTGAAGCTCTTTTTTGTACAGTTCTTCTGTGTATTCTTGCCATCTCTTCTTAATATCTTCTGCTTCTGTTAGGTCCATACCATTTCTGTCCTTTATCAAAGCCCATCTTTGCATGAAATGTTCCTTTGGTATCTCTGATTTTCTTGAAGAGATCCCTAGTCTTTCCCATTCTGTTGTTTTCCTCTATTTCTTTGCATTGATCACTGAAGAAGGCTTTCTTATCTCTTCTTGCTATTCTTTGGAACTCTGCATTCAGATGTTTATATCTTTCCTTTTCTCTTTGCTTTTCACTTCTCTTCTTTTCACAGCTATTTGTAAGGCCTCCCCAGACAGCCATTTTGCTTTTTTGCATTTCTTTTCCATGAGGATGGTCTCGATCCCTGTCTCCTGTACAATGTCACGAACCTCATTCCATAGTTCATCAGGTACTCTATCTATCAGATCTAGGCCCTTAAATCTATTTCTCACTTCCACTGTATAATCATAAGGAATTTGATTTAGGTCATACCTGAATGGTCCAGTGGTTTTCCCTACTTTCTTCAATTTATGTCTGAATTTGGCAATAAGGAGTTCATGGTCTGAGCCACAGTCAGCTCCTGGTCTTATTTTTGTTGACTGGATAGAGCTTCTCCATCTTTGGCTGCAAAGAATATAATCAATCTGATTTCTGTGTTGACCATCTGGTGATGTCCATGTATAAAGTCTTCTCTTGTGTTGTTGGAAGAGGGTGTTTGTTATGACCAGTGCATTTTCTTGGCAAAACTCTTTTAGTCTTTGCCCTGCTTCATTCTGTATTCCAAGGCCAAATTTGCCTGTTACTCCAGGTGTTTCTTGACTTCCTACTTTTGCATTCCAGTCCCCAATAATGAAAAGGACATCATTTTTGGGTGTTAGTTCTAAAAGGTCTTATAGGTCTTCATAGAACCGTTCAACTTCAGCTTCTTCAGCGTTACTGGTTGGGGCATAGACTTAGATTACTGTGATATTGAATGGTTTGCCTTGGAAACGAACAGAGATCATTCTGTCGTTTTTGAGATTGCATCCAAGTACTGCATTACTGACTCTTTTGTTGACCATGATGGCCACTCCATTTCTTCTGAGGTATTCCTGCCTGCAGTAGTAGATATAATGGTCATCTGAGTTAAATTCACCCATTCCTGTCCATCTTAGTTCACTGATTTCTAGAATGTCGACATTCACTCTTGCCATCTCTTGTTTGACCACTTCCAATTTGCCTTAATTCATGGACCTGACATTCCAGGTTCCTATGGAAAACGAAGATCATGGCATCTGGTCCCATCACTTCATGGGAAATAGATGGGGAAACAGTGGAAACAGTGTCAGACTTTCTTTTTCTGGGCTCCAAAATCACTGCAGATGGTGACTGCAGCCATGAAATTAAAAGACGCTTACTCCTTGGAAGGAAAGTTATGACCAACCTAGATAGCATATTCAAAAGCAGAGACATTACTTTGCCAGCAAAGGTTCATCTAGTCAAGGCTATGGTTTTTCCTGTGGTCATGTATGGATGTGAGAGCTGGATTATGAAGAAGGCTGAGCACCGAAGAATTGATGCTTTTGAACTGTGGTGTTGGAGAAGACTCTTGAGAGTCCCTTGGACTGCAAGGAGATCCAACCAGTGCACTCTGAAGGAGATTGGCCCTGGGATTTCTTTGGAAGGAATGATGCTAAAGCTAAAACTCCAGTACTTTGGCCACCTCATGCGAAGACTTGACTCATTGGAAAAGACTCTGATACTGGGAGGGACTGGGGGCAGGAGGAGAAGGGGACGACAGAGGATGAGATGGCTGGATGGCATCACTGACTCGATGGATGTGAGTCTGAGTGACCTCCGGGAGTTGGTGATGGACAGGGAGGCCTGGTGTGCTGCGATTCATGGGGTCGCAAAGAGTCAGACACGACTGAGCCACTGATCTGATCTGATCTGATGTAATATTGCTCTTTTCAGCATCGGACCTTGCTTCTATCACCAGTCACATCCACAGCTGGGTATTGTTTTTGCTTTGGCTCCATCCCTTCATTCTTTCTGGAGTTATTTCTCCACCAATCTCTAGTAGCATATTGGGCACCTACTGACCTGGAGAGTTTCTCTTTCAGTATCCTATCATTTTTCCTTTTCATACTGTTCATGGGGTTCTCAAGGCAAGAATACTGAAGTGGTTCGCCATTCCCTTCTCTAGTGGACCACATTCTGTCAGATCTCTCCACCATGACCCGCCCATCTGGGTTGCTCCACGGACATGGCTTAGTTTCATTGAGTTAGACAAGGCTGTGGTCCTAGTGTGATTAGATTGACTAGTTTTCTGTGAGTATGGTTTCAGTGTGTCTGCCCTATGATGCCCTCTTGCAACACCTACCGTCTTACTTGGGTTTCTCTTACCTTGGGCATGGGGTATCTCTTCATGGCTGCTCCAGCAAAGCGCAGCCATTGCTCCTTACCTAATTTTTTGTCTCTTAAATGCATATTGCTAAGGAAGTCTATAAAAACAGTGCATAGAGGATGCTTCCAGTTATATGACATTCTGGAAAATGTAAAACTGTAGACACAGTAAAGTGATCAGTGGGTACCAGGGTTCAGGAGGAAGAGGGGAAGGGTGAATACTGTGGGGAGTGGTTTAGGGCAATAAAATTGTTGTAATGTAAGCTTTTAGGACAATAAAATGACTGTGATGGTGGATACAAGATAGTACACATTTGTCAAAAGCTATAGAACAAAGAGAGAAATTTGATGACTGCAAGTTTTTAAAAAATAATTTTAGAAGTTGGGAGAAATGTAAAAGGAATGCAGAGTGTGATAAGAGAAATTAACTGTATTCAAAACATACAAAACAGCCTCACTGAAAGGGTTGGATGGATAGGTGAGGCAGGGGGAGCTATAACCCTAAGTGTCTTTGGAAATGGGTGAGATCTCTAAGACTACAGGCAAAAGGAACTCTGTACCCTAGTTGGTAAAGTTGTTTCCTTTGGGGTATTGGTTAACAATTCTGATACTGTTATATATATACCCTGGATTGGAACATTCACACCAGTGGATGGCAGGTGTCTCACTATTGGAGTGGGAGTTTATAACAAGGGTAGGAGCTGTGTAGTAATGGATTTGAGATATTAATATGAACTCATGTTTGGCTTAAAATAGATACAGATGGTTTACATATACATGTTTATAGCTAAGTATATATACACTGCTTAGTACAAACACATGTATTTTTTGTTCTGTCATCTGAGAAGTGAAGTCGCTCAGTCGTGTCCGACTCTAAGCGACCCCATGGACTGCGGCCCACCAGGGTCCTCCATCCACGGGATTTTCCAGGCAAGAGTACTGGGGTGGGGTGCCATTGCCTTCCCCATCTTATAAAAAATGACACCCCAGTATCAACAAGCTTGGTCTAGTACCCAGGTTTTTGTCTGTAACACCATTTTCTATTAAGACGAATGAATCAAGGCTCCTTGGAAAAATGGATGATTCTAAGACTTGGGCAGGAAATATACAAGATGAGCCTGGATAACCTCGTAGTCCCTGAAAGTAAGGAAGAGCTCAGAACAAAGCATTAATGGGTATGTCAAAGGCCAAAGGACCACCGGAGACAATCAAAAGAGTTCCCAGGGGTTCAAAGCTGGAACTTCTGGGCAACAAAATAAAACAGTATTGGATTGTAACCCAGAATATATAAAGTAAATGTCTACAAGTCCATACTGATGTGGATAAGTGATTGAATAAATTAATAAATGAGGAAAGAGACAGCTCTTCCATACAGAAGAATTCCAAGGAATTTATGTAGCTATTCTGTTTCCAAGGAGAGGGAATGAACTCCTCACTCTGTAGGTGAGGGCTGAGCAGAATGACCTTCTTCCAAACCATACAACATACAGGGAGAGAAAAGGAGTCACTTTACAAGCAAGAAGCCTGACAAACGCTACTTCAGGCAGGTGACTAAATCCACCATCAACAGTCATCAATCATATTGGCAGTACGTGTGCTGGGTATGTGTCATGAGAATAGCACTTCACCTCCTAGTCTGCCTCCCAACAACCCAGACCCCAGTCTTATCAGGAGAAAAACACAAGACAAATCCCAATAGTGAGGCACTCCACAAAATACCTGAGCAGTTCTCACCGAAATGCTCAAGAGCATTAAAAAAGGAAATGTCTGAGAAACTGCCACGGCCAACCAGGAGCCTAAAGAGACCTGACAACTGAATGTCACGCAGGACCCTGGAACAGGAAAAAAAAAAAAGGACATTAGGCAAAGACTAAAAATATCTAAATAAATTACAAACTTTTTAAATAAGGTACTGATATGGGTTCATTAAATGTACATACTAACCTCAGAGGTTAGTAACAGGGGAAACTGAACAAGGTATATGGGAACTCTCTATGTTATCTCTCCAATTTTTCTGACAGTCTAACATGGTTCTAAAAATAAACTCTACTAAAGGGAAAATTTTAAATGAACAAACTACTGCTATGCAAAAAACATAGATGAATTTTTCAAATACAAAGTTGAGCCAAAGAAGTTACACACAAGGCTATAGACTCTGATTCTTTCCATATAAAGTTCTTTTCAAAAAATATTTTATTTGGTTGCACTGGGTCTTAGTTGCATCACTTGGGATCTTTTAGTGGCAGCAATGATCCCATAACCAGGGATCAAACTCAGGTCCTCTATACTGGGAGTGAGGAGTCATAGCCACCAGACCACCAGGGAAGTCCCCAGATAGAGTTTTTTAACTGGCAACTATGGCATGAGAATTTAAAAAAATGTTTCTGTTGGGGAAGTTCAGCAAATGATGGCTATGTGATGTCATGTGTGGGCTTCTGGGGTACAATTAACATTTTATTTCTTCATCCAGTTTGTGGTTACGTGGATATGTTCCCTTTACATAAATTGATGGAGCTGGTGTTCATTATTTATATATTTTTCTGTACAATTCAATAAACCTCAATGATGGAAAGAAAACAGGGATGCATAAAGAATGACTCGGAATATATTTCCACATGGGTAAACTTAAGAAACAATTTTAATTTGAAAAGTAATCTGCCAAATAATGCCTAAAGATATACCAATTTTTAGAAATATACCAACAGTAAAACAAATTATATCTTACTTACAGACATAAAATGTAATCTGAGTATACAAACACACATGAAATTTTAAGTAGCAAACTCATGATAGCAGTTGCCTCTACAGAGAGAGGCAAGGAAATAGAATCAAGTTGGGGTGTAGAGGGTTTTTATAATATTTTATAAGTATGAAACATCTGGAATACATGTTGCAAGATGTAAAGTTGTCATATAGTTGGGTTCAGTTATGTGGTTAATCATAACTTTATTCTTTTTCCTAGTAACACACACATATATATACATATGTATACAGAGAGAAAGTTCTATAAGAACAAGCAACCCATACCATATAGAACAATAATAACCTAGGAGAGTTAATAAGTGTTTTGTTATCAGTCCTTGGCCTCAGTGTTTCTCAGGAGGAATAGATGCATAGAACCTTTGCAATATGGAAATTTTTGGCTTCTTTTTTATCGAGAGTTCCAACTCAAAGATTAGTTACCTTGACATTTCACCAACCCGTTGTTAATATCACATCTTTCATGAAATGTAATCACAAATTTTCCTGGAAGATAAATTACATCTGCTGACAAGGCTCTTTAGAACCCCTGGGGACAGTCAGATATTGGAGGTCAGTGAGAGACCAACCCGGTTACTTGTTCCCTCACTCAGCACCATGGGCCATGTGAGATACGGTGAGGTCTGAACTGGGCTGGTAGCAAAGGAGACAGAGAAGGGTGGGAACACTAAATAAATAGAAACATTCCAAGGCCGAGCTGCCAGAAGTCACTGAATGCTTCTAAATAAAGTGGCGGAGCCCAAGAGTCCAAGAATGAGAAAAGGAACTTAAGATAGTTGGGGTAGCAGCAAAGGCTGAGTGGCTGTGTGTCATTAACTAAGATGAGGAAAACGGGAAAGAATTTGTCTTTTGAACATGAGAGTTAGGGATGCCTTTCAAAGTCCAAGTCTAGAAGTGGGCACTTGTGTATTGATTGTGGAGCTCAGAGATATACACTCTGGGATGTCATTAGCATTCCAACAATGCTTCATGTCAGGGGACTTTCTGAGACCCCCCCACCCCCGTAGAGAAAGGGTAGCTAGAGAAGAGAGGTCTGCTGTTCAAGTCTGGAGACACTCCAGGGATTAGAGTTTCACAGTGTGTTAGTCACTCAGTCATATCTGACTCGCTGGGACCCCCATGGACTATAGCCCGCCAGGCTCCTCTGTCCATGGAATTCTTCAGACAAGAATACTGGAATGGGTTGTCATTTCCTATTCCAGGGGCTCTTCCCAACCCAGGGGTTGAACCTGGGTATCCTGCATTGTAGGCAGATTCTTAACTATCTGTGCTACTCAGAGGAGTGTGGAAATGAATGAGGACCAACCAGATGAGAAAAGCAAAGGTTATTTACTCAGAGCTTTCTGCAGCAAGAGAGTTGGCCACCGTCACTTGCACTTTGGCAGATATTCAAAGGCAGGCCAAAGACTGCAAAAACCTCAGAGTGGTAAAAATGAAGGCTTCAGTGTGCCCTAATTTGAGGCTGTGGGCTTAGGAAAGCTATGGGGGCATGTGTTGGGGGATTATTATTTTTAAAATATTTCATTCATTTATTTGACTGTGCTGGGTCTTAGTTGGGGTACATGTGTTCTTTCAGTTACAGCATGTGAGATCTAATTCCCTGACCAGGGATTGAATGTGGGACCCCTGCATTGGGAGCACAGAGTCTTAGCCACTGGACCACCAAGGAAGTACCTGGTTATTGTTGTTGTTTAGTCACTAACTTGTGTCCGACTCTTTTGCAGCCCCACAGACTGTAGCCTGCCAGGCTCCGTACATGGGATTCTCCAGGCAAGAATACTGGAGCAGATTGCCATTTCCTTCTCCTGGGGATCTTCCCAGCCCAGGGATCTATCAGACCCAAGTCTCCTACATCGGCAAGTGGATTGTTTACCTCTGAGCCACTAAGGACTCGATGGACAGGAGTTTGAATGGATTCCAGGAGTTGGTGATGGACAGGGAGGCCTGACGTGCTGCAGTCCATGGGGTTGCAAAGAGTCGGACACGACTGAGCGACTGAACTGAACCGAGCCACTAAGGAAGCCAGAAGTACCTGGGCAGGGGATGGTGGTAATTACAGCAGGGCCTCCTATGTGAATGCTTAGGGTGTATACTTGGCTTTCTCTGGTTGACCTTAAGTTAGAAGTGGGGGCTAAAATTGGAAAGCTGTCAGTTATTAAGTCCCGGCTATTTGGGGCCCGTTGTTGCTGAAGTTATCAATGAGCTTACCGTATCGTTAGTGGAGATGGCGGTCTGACTGCCTACATGTCTGACTGACAGTGGGCTGGCTTCCTGGGCTGGTTACTGTGGACAAGGGGTTGGCTTTCTGGACAGGTTGCTCAGGCTGTGAATCAGGGTTCTCTTTTTATATGAGATCTGACTATTGTTCATATTCAGTCTCTCTGGAGGAAAGAGAGAGGGAAGCAAGAGAGGAGATTGAGAGGGAACCGCAAGAGGTAGGAGGAAGAGTGAGAAAGAGTACCATCCTGGGAGTCATGAAAATAAAACATCTCAAGACGGAGCAGGTGGTTAACTGGCAAGCGTTGCTAAAATGTCCGATAAGACAAAGATGCAAGAGTAAATCAAGGTTTTCCGGGTTAAATAGAAATGCAACCATCATTCTTGCTGAATTCTCACACATGAGAAACATTTTTTGTGGCAGTGGTTGGAAACAGAAAGTAGGAGGATGAATTAGGAAGAGAAGATACTGTCCATCCCTGCAGGGGGGCAGCTTACATCCTAGTGGATGCAAGGATGCAAGGAGGACTGAACGCAAACACTTCCCCCTACTGGCCAGAAAAAAACTGGTGTTGGAGAAGACTTGAGAGTCCTTGTTTCCACTGTTTCCCCATCTATTTCCCATGAAGTGATGGGACCAGATGCCATGATCTTTGTTTTCTGAATGTTGAGCTTTAAGCCAACTTTTTCACTCTCCACTTTCACTTTCATCAAGAGGCTTTTTAGTTCCTCTTCACTTTCTGCCATAAGGGTGGTGTCATCTGCATATCTGAGGTTATTGATATTTCTCTTGGCAATCTTGATTCCAACTTGTGTTTTTTCCAGTCCAGCGTTTCTCATGATATACTCTGCATAGAAGTTAAATAAACAGGGTGACAATATACAGCCTTGATGTACTCCTTTTCCGATTTGGAACCAGTCTGTTGTTCCATGTCCAGTTCTAACTGTTGCTTCCTGATGTGCATACAGATTTCTCAAGAGGCAGATCAGGTGGTCTGGTATTCCCATCTCTTGAAGAATTTTCCACAATTTATTGTGATCCACACAGTCAAAGGCTTTGGCATAGTCACTTCATGGGAAATAGATGGGGAAACAGTGGAAATAGCGTCAGACTTTATTTTTCTGGGCTCCAAAATCACTGCAGATGGGGACTGCAGCCATGAAATTAAAAGACGCTTACTCCTTGGAAGGAAAGTTATGACCAAACTAGATAGCATATTCAAAAGCAGAGACATTACTTTGCCAACAAAGGTTTGTCTAGTCAAGGCTATCGTTTTTCCTGTGGTCATGTATGGATGTGAGAGCTGGACTGTGAAGAAGGCTGAGTGCCAAAGAATTGATGCTTTTGAAATGTTGGAGTGAAATTTTGAAGTGTTGGAGGAGACTCTTGAGAGTCCCTTGGACTGCAAGGAGATCCAACCGGTCCATTCTGAAGGAGATGAGCCCTGGGATTTCTTTGGAAGGAATGATGCTAAAGCTGAAACTCCAGTACCTGGCCACCTCATGTGAAGAGTTGACTCATTGGAGAAGACTCTGATGCTGGGAGGGATTGAGGGCAAGAGGAGAAGGGGACGACAGAGGATGAGATGGCTGGGTGGCATCACTGACTTGATGGACATGAGTCTGAGTGACGTCCGGGAGTTGGTGATGGACAGGGAGGCCTGGTGTGCTGCGATTCATGGGGTCGCAAAGAGTCGGACACGACTGAGTGACTGATCTGATCTGATCTGATCTGAGAGTCCCTGGACTGCAAGGAGAGCCAACCAGTCCATCCTAAAGGAAATCAGTCCTGAGTGTTCACTGGAAGGACTGATGCTGAAGCTGAAACTTCAATCCTTTGGCCACCTGATGCGAAGAAATGACTCCTTGGAAAAGACCTCGATGCTGGGAAAGATGGAAGGCAGGAGGAGAAGGTGATGACAGAGGATGAGATGGTTGGATGGCATCACTGACTCAATGGATATGAGTTTGAGTAAGCTCTGGTTTTGGTGATGGACAGGGAGGCCTGGCATTCTGCCATCCATGGGGTCAAAAAGAGTTGGACATGACTGAGTGACTGAACTGAACTGAACTAGTCAGAAATAGTGATTGATTAGATTACACTTGAGATTTCTGTGAACCTCAACAGGCACCCAAGACTTAAACACCACACTAAATGACAATTCACTCAAGGATTCTTACCTGGAGAATTCCACGGACAGAAGAGCCTGGCGGACTACAGTCTCAGGGGTCACAAAGAGTCGGCCACGACTGAGGGACTGAGCACAAAGCCTCTATTATTTCATTTTAGAAAATTTCACTGACAAGTAGGTTGGGAAACTGGTCCTTTTCCTTCACAGACTGTTGGAAACAAGGTGAAGAAATCTGAAGACAGCAATCCTGGATTTAATTCCAAGCATCCCATCCCAGGAACTTCAAATCTGCCACAATAATGCTAACCATGAGCAGAAATAGTTTAATGATGCTCTTTACTGTCATAAATCTGGTTTTCCTTTAGCCATGTGATGTAACCATGTTACAAAAATGGGTACAGACAAAATTATCCAGAATCTCTCACCTCTACCATTGTGCTGTTAGAATCACCTTGCACTCGAGTTTGATGGATGACCTAAGCAGATATTTCTGCCCTTTCTTGAAGGGACATTTGCCTCACCTCTTGATGTGCACGCTAACTCCTAATCTTCTGGAAACTGACTTAGAGGCTGCAGAAATCTGAGAGTAGAAAGACAGGGAAAGGACGAGCTTGAGCAAGGTCAAAGCCCTCTTCAATCCAGCTCTGACTCTTCCTCCTGGTCCTGCTGCTCCAACCCCAGCCCAGGCTCAGACGACTCTCACCAGGATCACCCACCAGTCTCCTACCTGGTCCCCGACCTGTTCCTCTGCTGGGTACCCTCCCCAGGATGCCCAGAGAGACAGATACTGCCGAGCATCTTTTCAAGTCTCCAACCTACTATCCTTCTCCCTTCTCAAAGGGTCCAGTCTGCACTCCCTACTAATACACAAACATCCTTCCACGTTGTTCCTCCATCAGTGGTTTTCAACTGACACTTTGGCTACACTTTAGAATCCTGGAGAGCTTTAAAAACCACCCAGTGATTGGTTTAATCAGCCTGGGCAGGGTCCCAGGTATCTGGATTTTAGTTCATTTCCCCAGGACCTGGTGATACTTTCTGGAATTTGCAGATGCCAGTGGCTCAAAAATAAGAAAGACTTTTGTGTTTGCAAGGTCACTCCATGCGATCTACCATATGTTTCAGATGAAGAGAAGAGAGTGGAGATGAGGAAAGGAAAATGTGGGAACATGGATTGGTGAGGCGGCTTGTGAGACAAGAGGTCCCAGGACTAGCCAGTGGCTTGAGAATGAAGGCAGCCAGCCAATAGGAAAAGGAGGGCCAGTCCACTGGTGGCCCCATGGTCTAAGGGGCACTTCCAGCTGGGGGACCATCCTCCCAGGCAGCTGTGCCCCCTCAGTGGATCCTCTCTGCTCCTGACATCCCTGGGCAGCGTAATCGTGACTACAAATGAAAGGAAAAGATTTTCCCTGAGGCCAGAAGGGAAAGAGAACTCTATCCCTCCCTCCCTTTGTTAGGGTATTTCCTTTAGAATCCTTTCTCTGGGGGACTTCCCAAGTGGTCCAGTTGCTAAGACTCTAGGCTCCCAATGCAGGAGGCCCAGGTTTGATCCCTGATCAGGGGACAAGATTGTGCATGCCGCAGCTAAGACCCAGTGCAGACAAATAAAATACATAGATATAAAATAAAATTAAAAAATAAAATACAATACAAATTTTATTTTATAAAATAAAATTTAAAAATAAAATAAAATACATAGATTTTAAAAAATAATAATATTTTATCTGTCTCTTTGAGATGTATGCAATCTTTTCAAAAAAATTAAACAAGCTCTTTACCAAGGTCTTTCTTGGGGACCTGGAAATGTGAACAGTGAAGTAGATGGTACCCTGACTCTGGGTCTCTTTTGGAAGTAAGCCTGGGTGCCTGACTCCCAAGTTGTAACTTCCTCCTTTCACTAAGGTATGAGAATTGTAAGTTTCCTTAAAATGAGGTGTCACCTGCCAAATTGCACTTTGGAGCAGATGAGGAAGGTGAGATGCTATGGGACATCGCTCCAGGGTCAGCCGACCATGCCCTAAAGCTACAGGACTCGCCTTGGTTGGTCACTGCTGAGTTTTGGAGACACGGACTGTCAGATCAGATCAGTCACTCAGTCGTGTCCGACTCTTTGGGACCCCATGAACTGCAGCACGCCAGGCCTCCCTATCCATCACCAGCTCTCGGAGGTCACTCAGACTCACATCCATCAAGTCAGTGATGCCATCCAGCCATCTCATTCTCTGTCGTCCCCTTCTCCTCCTGCCCTCAATCCCTCCCAGCATCAGAGTCTTCTCCAATGAGTCAACTCTTCGCATGAGGTGGCCAAAATACTGGAGTTTCAGCTTTAGCATCATTCCTTCCAAAGAAATCCCAGGGCTGATCTCCTTCAGAATGGACTGGTTGGATCTCCTTGCAGTCCAAGGGACTCTCAAGAGTCTTCTCCAACACCACAGTTCAAAAGCATCAATTCTTCGGCGCTCAGCCTTCTTCACAGTCCAGCTCTCACATCCATACATGACCACAGGAAAGACCATAGCCTTGACTAGGCAAACCTTTGTTGGCAAAGTGATGTCTCTGCTTTTGAATATGCTATCTAGGTTGGTCATAACTTTCCTCCCAAGGAGTAAGTGCCTTTTAATTTCATGGTTGCAGTCACCATCTGCAGTGATTTTGGAGCCCAGAAAAATAAAGTCTGACACTGTTTCCACTGTAGACAAGGAGGAATACGCATGTGTGAATGCCAGGTAAGGAGCTGCACCATCATGGAAAGTAGATGACCCAGGAAGCACACAGGAGCTGACCGATGGAGGCCACCCCAAATACAGAAGGGGGATCGGGAATTCATATACACATCACAGCGGAGAGTGGGACTAGGCACATCAAGGTTATCTGATATAGTAAGTTGCTGCCCAAAGAAAAAGTGATCAAAAAGGTTCCCCACATCCTGAAACACAGAAGTTGCCTGCTCCAAACAGAAGATATGAGCTACTACCATCAAGGTAGACCTTGATGACTGCTGCTCATGGCTCTCCTGGGAATGAAGACAAGGTTCCTAGGACGGAAGTGGGGACAAGTATTTGTTGGTCTGGAAGGATGTGCCCAGGACTCCACTCTTGTTATTGTCCTGGAGGTAGATACTCAACCGTCGGAGAGAGAAGATGAGGTCATGAGACCTTGCAGGTTTCAGGCCCTACAAAATAGGTTTCAGGACCCAGAGGGCTGGGTGGAGGTGAATGAGAAGGGTTACAGTCTTTGGGTCCATGAGGTGTGGTCGGTGAGAACATGGGACTATTAAAGAGTCATTAGAGCATGGGAGTGTAAAGGTGGGTACTTAGAAGAAAGCTAAGTGTTCATAGGCCCATGCCAGTGCCCCAGGAACAAGCCCAGATAGGAGGACCCACCCCGGAATGATGAGCTCATTCCCGGTACTTGGAGTGTCCGTGATTTGTACAAGCTAATGACGGCCAGCACCCGTTACTCTCTGGTCAAGGTACATTTCAGCTGCACTCTGAACTCCAGAGACGGTGAGCTCAACAGTAACCCAGAACCTCTGTAAGCCTTGGGGTGCACTGGATCCTAAGGTGGGCTTTCACCTGGGGTTATCACCAATCATGGTGATAGTCCCTGGAGGTCCCATACCTCAGTGAGGGTGTGAATGTTGATGTCCTGGGAACTGGGAACAGACAGGATTAAACACTCCACTGCTATGAGTGTGCTATTGTGCCAACCGTCTAAAACACCTTTCTTTTTTTTGGTCCATATGGCAGAGTCCTTCCTGTGTGCCAAGTGTCACCATTAGCATCAAGCCACTGCAGGAATCTTTTCTGGGTCCTCTCAGGTCGAATGGCCCAATCCTTCCTCTTGCATTCGGTCCTTGTTGATGAATCCAAGTTTGTGTGTCTGATGGACAGGGAGGCCAAACAAACCAAAATGTAGGAGTTTGAGGCTCAGAAAGGCTTATTGCTAGGTTGAGCAGGGAGAACAGACAGATCATGCTTGAAAAGCCCAAAGTCCCCAACAATTTTGGAGGAAAAGACTTTTTTTTTTTTCCTTTTTCTTGGCCATGCCACGCAGCATGTGGATCCTTGTCCTCTGATCAGGAATGCTACATTGGAAGCATGGTGTCTTGACCACTGGATTTCTGGGGAAGTCCTGGGGGAAGAGTTTTAATAGGCAAAATTTGGGTGGGGGTGGTGAGCTGCAGGGTATTTGACCTTCTTCTGATTGGTGGGTGGTGAAGGAATAGGGTGATGTTCGGCCTTCTGATCCCAACCAGTTTGGAGTCCTCCTCCTATGTGGGGACCTTGGTTCCTGTAGAAGAACTCAGAGATATATCATTAAGTATATCTTTCAGGAGGAACTAGGGCTGATGCTGAAAACTCAGCTTCTCTGTACACTGGTGCCAAAGTGAATCTCAAAGACAGACTTTTGGGTGAAGTGGAGAAGGACAACCTTGTTACTTTGCTAGGCAAAGGGGGTCACAGTGAGCTACTGACCTTAAAACCATGTGTCTCAACTTGGGGAAGAGAGTGAGAAGTTTTATAGTAATTGTTCAAAGAGGGTGTGATCAGCTTGTGGCCATTCTTCTGAGAGTTGGCAGTGAGGTAAGTAGGCAATCTTCAGATCCAACTGGTCTACTGTCTACATTCTTGTGGGCAGCATACCACAAAACAGCTCAAAGACACTGTTGTGTGTATCCTCTGCTGGGGAAACAGAACCTTGCCCCAAGGCTGCTCTTAGCTGTTTCTTCCTGGTCGCTCATCCCCTCCCTTCCCTAATTAACAACTGCTTGCGTCTGCCCACTGGAACTCAGGGCAGGTCACGGAGGCTCAGTGAAGGCTGTTTCCTATGATCAAAGAAATGGGGGGCATAGAAAGGCTGTGTCTAGGAGTCCTGCTCAGCATCAGGACCCCACCCTGTTGTTTCTTGACTGCCTTTCTTTTGTTTCTGCCTTGTTTCATTCCTCTAATCAGTAACTGTTTCACAGGGAAGGTCTAGGAGGCTGAAACCATTTTCCTACAGAGAAGAAATGGGGGACACAGAAAAGCCTTTGCACTCAGAAGTGCCCCACAGGGTCCTGCCTGGTTTCCTCCTGGCTAGACAGTAAGGATTTAGATTCATCACTCTAGCTCCATCATTTTGCCCCATATCAGGCACCAAGCAGGTGTCAATAGCTTCAGAGATGAATGACTGAATGAATTCAACAGGTGAAGAAACTGGCCTAAGGGTGGTTTGCCCGTTTGACCAAGTCACTCAGCTTGTTAGTTTCTCATCTCTTTGCACCAACCGGGAATAAACACCAAAACTCAGACTGGCTTTTTCATTTCAGGGTGAAATATCATTTCGTTTCATTATTCCATTTCATTTCATGCCCTATCTTTCACACTGGTATAAACATACCATGGAGTTTTTGTTGGTGGTCACTCCTATTGTTAAATAGGAGTTTATTATTAAATAAACCCTAGTGCCTCCTGGATGGAGCTCATATTATTCGAAGAGAAGGAAAGCCCATGCCCCACTCCATCCCACCCCCTGAACTCAAGTCACCTGACCCCACTCTACAACTCCGCCTCTCCTTCAATCAACAAGAGCACATTGAGGACATGCTGTCAACTGTTCGCTACCAAGACAGGTGAAATGCCGAGAGTCGTTCAGGGCACAGGTCCGAGGCTGGGACGGAGCCAAAGCTCGTCAGATGAGCACATGATCAGAGGCCACAATACTCCTTATTAAGCCACGGCTATTTCTCTTAAGAGGCGCAGCTCTAGAATTTCTGAGCTTTCCATACAAATCTCACCACGGCCACCATCAGGCAGGGGTGAGTTCTTGTCTTCCAAAATCTCCTTCTTTAGAAAAACCACCTGCTTTACTCTAAGGGAAGTACATCCTTAGGAAAAGCAAGTTCTTTGAGGGTCTAACATTTCAACATATGCCACCAAACTCTTTTCTTCCTTCTGACATTTTGGAATAGCTCCTCTCCTTGTGAACTAGTCACATTCCAACTTCATACATGCACACATTTGAGCCCATGTCAATACTAAGAGTTATCTCCTAGTGATCTCCCTCCAATAATCCAGTTACACAGATACAGGAAGATGGAGGGATGTTCATCTAAGCCACGGATGTCAGGAGTCCCCCTTTTGTCAGGAGAGCCCACTGTGGCAGGCTCTGAGTCCTGGCCCTCGTGTTGACTGGCAAGGGGCTTTCAGAGGAAGAGGATGTCACTCCATGTAGTCTGGACCTAGGTGAGCATTTAGGGTGAGTGGGATTGAGGAGGATACAGGGTGAGGAAGGGGGCAGGGAGAGTGAGGTGGAAGATGAAACTCTCCCACCTCCTCTCGAGTCAAAATGAATGGCCAATTAAGTACAGGAGAAGATGCTCAGCACCACTGGCCATCAGGGACATGCAAACATGCCACGATGAGAGGCCACTTCGCACCTGCTGGATGACCAGAAGGAAAGAGTTAGGTAACAATAAACAATGCATTTTGGCAAGGACTTGCAGACATTGGAACGTTCACACACTCCTGGTGGGTGTGTAGAATGGTTCAGCTGCTCTGGAACACAGAAAGTCAGCTTCTCAATGATTAAAGGTGGAGTGACTGTATGACCTGGCCATTCTACACTTGGCATCTTTCCAAGAAAAACAAAAACTTTGTCCACGTAAAACTGAACGTTTTACTGCACGATTTCACTTTGTCCACGTAAAACTGCTACAAAGTTCGCAGCAATGAAACAGAGCAGGACCATATGGTCCTTACCCCTCTCCCCAACCACGTCCTTTGCCTGCCTTTTGCCTGTGGAAAACCTTAGCCAAGGAATAAGTTTAATCAGACAAGTGAGAAACACAAAAACAATGGAAGCAGTCAAAGGAAACTAAATGATAATAATGTCGTCATTAAGCGCAGTCAAGGACCTTTAGTTCCCTCTCAAGGGCTGTAGATAATATTCTGCGCCACATCCTGGGAGCTGTCTTAGAGACACCAAAACACCAGGTGGAGAAGCTAACTACATGACGACCAGACGGCACCCAGGAGACGAGCTGCCGCAATTCCGAGAACTGATCGCATTGTAAAGAAATGGGGACAAGTGCACCCTGGAATTGAAGATTAACTGTACCTGAAACGAGCTGATGTTGGTGAGACCACTGGTGACCAATTTAAAGATGACTGCTAGAGACGGCTGTGCTATTTCTGCACGTAGCCCCCTGCTCCCTCTGTCTATAAGAGCTCTCGCTTCCCGCTTGTCAGGTTGGGGGAGTGGGCCTTTGAACAGATGTCTGCCACTGTCTCCTGACCCCCGTTGCTGGCTTTGGAAATAAAGCAAACTTTTATTTCCACCAACCTGGCCTGTTTATGGGCTTTTGAGTAGCAAGCAGCTGGACCCCACACACAGACTCTTTCAGTAGCAGCAACACTATTCATAAGAGCAGGAAAATAGCCCAAATGTCCATTAGCCAATGAACAGATACACAGAATGCTATATATGCACACGATGAAATAGTCATTGGCCATAAAAAGGAACAGAGTGCTGATACCTGTTACAATGTGGGAGGCTCTCATAAATATTACACTGTATGAAATAAGCTGGTCAGAAAGGACCACATATATGATTCTGTCTCTGCATAGAGAAATCTGTACAAACAGAAAGTAGATCCCTGGTTGCTTGGGCTGGGCTGGGGGCAGGGCAGGGGAAGGATGAGATAAGGGAGGTAATATTAAAGGGTTTGGGATTTCTTTTTGAAGTGATGAAAACGCTCTAAAATCGACTGTGGTGATATGCCAAGAGCCACCGAACTGTACACATTAAATGCGTGAACTGTACATCTGTATATCTCATTAAAGGGCTTCCCTGTGTCTCAGTTGGTAGAAAAATGTCTCAGGTGGTAAACAATCCGCCTGCCAATGCAGGAGATGTGGGTTCAATTCCTGAGCCATGAAGATCTGAAGGAGGAAATGGCAACCCACTCCGGGATTCTTGCCTGGGAAATCCCACGGACAGAGGAGCTTGACGGGCGACCGTCCACGGAGTCACAAAAGTCAGACACGACGGAGTGACTGATAGCAAACACATTTAAAACAAACAAGCGAAACAAAATCAAAGACCTTCTTTCCACCCTTTTGGTTTCTGTTGGCAGCTGATGACCCAGGTACAATTCATGACCTAGGAGGTGTGGATCCAAAGAGAGGCTGAGGTGGATGGGGAGAGAGTAAGACTGGAAGCCGCAGGCATCATGTAAGGCTCAGGGTTTCCTAAGTTATGGAGCTGGGGGTTGACCTCTCCAGGGTCTTAGAGACTCAGGCAGGACCAGTCGACATGTGAGGACGCAAACCTGTCGTCTAATCTACACCGCAACTCCTAGGAGCTGGGAATGGACTGGTTGCCTTGTACTCATTTTGCTGATGTGTCCTGAGTACTACTCAGCATCACCATACAGATTCTCCATCTCCCCTCTGTCTGATAAAAAGTCCAGTGCATGCAAACACTCACACTGGTTACTCCAGCTTAAAAGAGGCCAGACTACACCCCTGCAAAGGCCCCTGGCTTGGGGTGTCTCCTAGTCATTTCCACCTCCAAGTTGGTAGAAATTCCCAAGTTTCTTGAGCTTCATGAGACAAGACAGAAGTTTCTAGGGGAAAGAAAAGAAGTTTTTAATGGGAGTAATTTTTTAATGGAACATTGTTTAAAAGTCATTTCAACATACACTCTTTGTCAGTTGAGTTGTAGAATGATTGTATGTAAGATGCCTTATGCTCGGAGATTATTTTGTTTTCAGATGTTACAGAGAATTCCTCAGGATTCTCTGAGGAATTCACTATTTTAGGTTCAGAATTATATGGTTGCAATGGTTCACCAACTCAATGGACATGAATTTGGGCAAACTCTGGGAGACAGTGAAGGACATGGGAGGCTGGCATGCTGCAGTCCGTAGGGTCACAGAGTTGGACGTGACCAATCAACCGAACAACAGCAGCGGCTCCATATTGCAGGTCAGGATCAAAGATGCAGGGACATCCCTTCCGTCCCAACTCTTCATGGTTGGCTCTATAGATCCCAAGGGGACAGCCTTTTGGAAAACTGCTGAGCGTCTAGACTAATCATGTCTTCTCATCACTCAGTGACTTCTTGCTTTAGCTTAACTCTGCTGGCTGGATCGATCGGGCAGATAATAATATGAACACAGCCACGGGGTGAGAAGATGGGAACTAGCCTCTCTTGGATACAGCTGGGGAAAGCCAGGCCTGTATTTCCATGTTGGCACACAGGGTGCATTGAGAAAACACCTGTGTAGAATGTTCATATTCATTAGGTTCTACGCCCCCCCCCCCAACATGGCTTTCTCAATTGTGTTTGAGGGACCTGCCTCCATTTAGAGTCAAAGAAAAAGGAATGCAGGACCACAGAGCCTTTGATCTGCTGCACTTAATTCTTTTCCTTTCCCTGTTAACAGCTGAGATGCTGTGGCCATGCAGAACTACACCAACTGAAGCTCCAGCCTCCACTTCCTGGACCATGGCATTGCCTTGAGTTGCTGCATGAACAAGTAAAAAGTATGTTAGTTGCTCAGTCATGTCTGACTCTTGTGAACCCAAGGACTGTAGCCTACCAGCCTCCTCTGTCTATGAGATTCTCCAGGCAAGAACATTGGAGTGGGTTTCCATTTCCTTCTCCAGGGCATCTTCCTGACCCAGAGCTCGAACCTGGTTCTTCTACATTGCAGGCAGATTCTTGACTGTCTGAGCCACCAGGGGAGCCCTATGAATTTCTGTATGAACAAAATTGATTATAATCCCCAGCATCTACACAACCTCACCATGGCTGCCACTAATGTGAACCAGATGGTTGTTATGATTGGGTGACCAGTTTCCTGCAGACCAACATGGGAATCATCGCTGAAGTGACTTTTGGAATCACATTCCTTCAGCGGATTGGCATGCTGCTGGCCTGCTGTCTGTTCTGGTTCATCACGGCCAACCCGTATAAAACAGTGTAAGGAGTCTTTCAAGACTGATGGAATAAGGGACTTCCCTGGTGGTCCAGTGGCTAAGACTACACTCCCAGTGCAGGGGGCCTAGGTTCAATCCTTCATCAGGAAACTAGATCCCACATGCCGCAATGAAGACTGGAGATCTTGCATGCTGCAACTAAAGACCCAGCGTGGCCAAATAAATAAATAATTGTTTAAAAAGGGTAAAAATTAAAAAGAAAAAAAAATAATGATGGAATAAGAGACTTGTTTTCAAAAACAAGTGATCTTTCAAAGACTTCCAAAGAGTCTTAGAGCTCAGTACATAACACGCCCATCCTCACCTCCCTCCCTGCCCACAGCTGGCACTCCTGCCTCCGCACCACCTTCAGCCTGCATCGCATGTGGCGTTCCACTGTGTGGAGCCCCTTTGTGCCAGAGTGTAGCCAGGTTGTTCGCATTTGTCCTAGGGGTCACCCCTGCCCCGAGGCTCTGTGCTTGCCAGCTCCTCTCTCGGTACTTGGGGTCTCTTACCCAATAGCTGGCTGCCAAGAGGGCAGAAGCAGAGGCTGCCAGGCTCTCTGAGGGTCAGAACGGGCAGAGGGTCACTCCCCCCATGTTCTGTTGGTTAAACCAAGTCTTGGGGGTCAGTGCAGACTCAGTGTGGGAGCGGATGTCACCAGGACACGGATGCTGGCAGCTATGGCTCCTTGGGGGCCAGCTTTACACACCGGCTGCTGTGGCTCACTGTGGAGGAGGGAAATACAGTGAGATGGTTAGAACTGCAGCTCTGGAGGCAGATTAATATGGGTTGAAATCTTGACTTGACCACTTCTTGCTGAGAGTACCAGATGTGACCATGTGATATAAGACATAAAATGAGACTCGCGATTATGTGATCTTGACATCTGATGAAACTAGAAGCCCTCTTATGACCCAAATGCAAGTTCCCCTCCCAACTCTGCTCCTGTGGCTAAAGTCCCCCAACTAAACACCACTCCCTCATCAAACAGACAGGGTTCAGTTTCTGCTTACCCCCTGAGTAGTGGGCTTCATTGCCTTCCTGGCTGGTAGAACTACCAAACAAGGCCATTACATCTTCCCATGGGAACCAGGGCCACTGCACTCTCATGTTACTACAGAGCCTGCATCCCACAGCCCAGCTTTTTCACCCTGTTCTGTGTGATCCCCATGTGCTCTTGCCTAGTATGCAGTGATCCCCTTTCCTGGGCTGTAAGTATAGTGTGTGTCAGTCACTCAGTCATGTCCAGCTCTTTTTGACGCTATGGACTATAGCCTGCTGGCTCTTCTGTCCTAGGGATTCTCCAGGCAAGAATACTGGAGTGGGTTGCCATGCCCTCCACCCGGAGATCTTCCCAACCCAGGGATTGAACCTGGGTCTCCTGCGTTGCGGGCAGATTCTTGACCATCTGAGCCACCAGGGAAGACTGGGCTGTGAATTTTTGTGATTGATAAACCTCTTTTCATCTCATCTGTCCTATGTTGGGTGTGGTGTGTTTATCCATCCCCATAACCCTAGGGCAGGATTCTCTCGTTCGTGAATGGTGTGACGGGGAGGTGGTTAAAACAGATGATAAAAGCAAAGGGCTAGAGTAACACATATTATTGTCACTGTATATTGTCACACTGCTTATTTAACTTATATGCAGAGTGCATCATGGGAAATGCAGCACTGGATGAGCACAAGCTGGAATCAAGATTGCCAGGAGAAATATCGATAACCTCAGATACGTAGATGACACCAACCTTACAGCAGAAAGCAAAGAACTAAAGAGCCTCTTGATGAAGAGGAGAGTGAAAAAGGTGGCTTAAAACTCAACGTTCAGAAAACAAAGATCATAGCATCCGGTCCCATCACTTCATGGCAAATAGAAAAGGAAACAATGGAAACAGTGACAGATTTATTTTCTTGGGCTCCAAAATCACTACAGATAGTCACTACAGCCATGAAATTAAAAAATGCTTGCTCCTTGGAAGAAAAGTTATGACCAACCTAGACAGCATGTTTAAAAGCAGAGACATTATTTTGCTGACAAAGGTCTGTCTAGTTAAAGCTATGGTTTTTCCAGGAGTCATGTATGGATGTGAGAGTTGGACCATAAAGAAAGCTGAGTGCTGAAGAATTGATGCTTTTGAACTGTGGTGTTGGTGAAGACTCTTGAGAGTCCCTTGGACTGCAAGGAGATCCAACCAGTCTATCCTAAAGGAAATCAGTCCTTTATATTCTTTGGAAGGGCTGATGCTAAAGCTGATGCTAAAGCCTTTGGCCAATCCTTTGGCCACCTGATGCGAAGAATGGACTCATTGGAAAAGACCCCAATGCTGGAAAAGATTGAAGGTGGGAGGAGAAGGGGATGACAGAAGGTGAGATGGTTGGATGGCTATGGACATGAGTTTGAGTAAGCTCTGGAAGTTGGTGATGGACAGGGAGGCCTGGCGTGCTACAGTCCTTGGGGTCACAAGGAGTCAGACATGACTGAGTGACTGAACTGAACTGAGAGTGACACAAAGAAGGGGTCATGAGCCAATGATTGCTGGTGGCTTCTGGAGGCTGAAGAAGGCGAAGATTCTCCTCTTGAACTTCCAGAAATGATGTAGTCCTGGGACACCTTGATTTTAGAAATCTGATCTCTAGAACTGTAAGATAATAAGTTGGTGTGCTGTCAAGGGACTACATGCTCAGTTACTCAGTCGTGTCCTACTCTTTGCAATCCTTTGGAATGAACACCTCCAAGCTCCTCTGTCCACGAGATTTTTCAGGCAAGAATACTGGAGTGGGTTGTCATTTCCTTCTCCAGGAGATATTCCCAAACCAGGGATCAAGCCTGCATCTCCTGCATTGCAGGTGGATTCTTTACCAATGAGCCACCAGACTGCATTTGTGGTAATTTGTTACCAGCAGCCATAGAGAACAAAAATATCATGTTTATCTTCCAGGCATCTCTCCTATCTGAAGTTATTTAATTAATTTATTTATACATTTATTGTCTAGTTCCTCTTACCAAGTTCTGTGAGAGTGGGCTGTGTGTTTGGTCTCTATCACGTCATGTCCAGTGCCTGGAATATCTGGGTGCTGGATAAATCCCTGCTGAATGAGCCTTGAGTGAAGCATGATAATAGTTCAATGGCCTGTATGTGGCCTTCTCTGGGCTTTTGCCCTTCCACTGGTTCTGATAATCATGGGAAGCTTGATTCTTAAGATCATAGTAGCATTATTTGGCACAGTTTATAACAATGCTTTGTACTGAGAATATTGTATTCTTGGAGAAAAATTTTTTTTTGCAAAATTGCTTAGAAAAGTGCTTAATGTAACTGTACAAATGCATCATTATAAAGGAGACAAGAAGTCAGTGTTGGAGTCAACATAGGGCTGCTGCATTCAGTGAGGGGATGGTCTGGGGAGAGTTCAGGTCCATAAGGGCTGCCAGCTCACAGGTCTCCCCCAGATATGCCGGCCTTGAACATGCCGTGTGGCGCTGTGCATCTAGCCAAATGGAGATATCACACCTCATCTCTGAGATTACATCCTACACCTCTGTATTAGCCTTCTATCATTGCACAATGCATTGCTACCAGCGTGGACATTTCAGACAACACATTCATCACCTTACGGTTTCGGTGGATCAGGATCCAGGCCTGTGACAGCTGGGACCTCTGCTCAGGGCCTCTCCCCAGGTGAGACCCCCTTGGCGTGAAGGTGTTAGCCAGGGCTGCCATCTCACCCGAGGCTCAAGAGTCCTCTTCCAGACTCATGCAGTTGTTGGCAGAAGTCATCTCCTCACAGCTGTAGAACTGACATCCCCTTTCCAGCTGGCTGTTGTTGGTCAGGGACTGCTCTCAGCTTCTAGAAGCTGTCCCTGGGTGCCTGGCACATGGCCCTCCTTTCCTTGCATCTTCCTGGCCAGTAGAAGAGCCCAGCTGAGGCTCTCGACACCTTTCAGGACTCATCCAACTAGGCCAGGCCCACCTGGGAGGAGAATCTTCCTTTGGATTAACTCAAAGTCAACTGAGTTGGGTACTGAGTTCTAGCTGTGAGATCCCTTTTGCCATAACAAGTGATTATCATCATGGGGGTGATGGCCATCATAGTAAATATTTTGGGCCCTGTAAATGAACAGGCAAAAATAAGAACGTTGTGGAGGCAGTAATATAACAAAAGGAAAAAACAAATTTACACACTTTTTACAAAATTCAAAAACTATTGAGTATATTTTTTGTAATAAAGGTCTGCCAATGGAATTCTCTCCTTTTGAAGGTGGGATAACATTTCACTTAAGTGGAGTTCAAAGTTAGTATACCCTACAATAAAAATCAGTTGCAAATGTTCATCTGTTAATGCTGATTTGTACTGAGATTTTACCAATTTCATCTTTTAAAATGCCCTTTCACATAGATAGATATTGTCAAGTACTGATACTAATTCATGGGCACATAATTTTAATTGTGGATATTCACCAACTGGAAGACATTTATAATGTCACAGGTCTTGCCCAGACTCATGGGGAGGGGGTCGTTCCCCTGGGGTGGGGGTGGGGGATGGCCTTGGAATCTTGCAGGCTGGTTTGGCCAGTCTGCCAACCACAACCCCTCCACCCAAATTCGTAGCTGCATTCTCACTGATTCCATTTTTTCTAAACCCAGGAGGTACAGTCTCTGCCGGACTTCTGCTAAGCTCCGGGAACTCTCTTCACGACTGGGACAATGCAGTGTCTCATCAGAGCAGGGGTGGCCTCTCGCTGGGCCCCCAGCCTGCCCGGGTTCCTTCTCTCCTCCCCTCCTCTCCTCCTTGTCAGTTTAGTTCAGTCGCTCAGTTGTGTCCGACTCTTTGCAACCCCATGGACTGCAGCACGTCAGGCTTCCCTGTCCATCATCAACTCCCAGAGTCTACCCAAACCCATGTCCATTGAGTCAGTGATGTCATCCAACCATCTCATCTGTCATTCCCTTCTCCTCCCGCCTTCAGTCTTTCCCAGCATCAGGGTCTTTTCATATGAGTCAGTTCTTTGCATCACGTGGCCAAATGGAGTTTCAGCTTTAGCATCAGTCCTTCCAATGAATATTCAGGACTTATTTCCTTTAGGATGGACTGGTTGGATCTCAGTCCAAGGGACTCTCAAGACTCTTCGTCAACACCACAGTTCAAAAGCATCAATTCTTCAGCGCTCAGCTTTCCTTATAGTCCAACTCGCATATCCATACATGACCACTGGAAAAGCCACAGCCTTGAAGGTCCTAGACGGACCTTTGTTGGCAAAGTAATGTCTCTGCTTTTTAATATGCTGTCTAGGTTGGTCATAACTTTTCTTCCAAGGAGCAAGCGTCTTTTAATTTCATGGCTGCAGTCACCATCTGCAGTGATTTTGGAGCCCCTCAAAATAAAGTCTCTCGCCGTTTCCACTGTTTCCCCATCTATTTGCCATGAAGTGATGGGACCGGATGCCGTGATCTTGGTTTTTTGAATGCTGCGTTTTAAGCCAACTTCTGCTACGCTCTGGGAACTCTCTTCACCACTGGGGACAATGCAGATGTCTCATCAGAGCAGAGGTGGCCTCTCGCTGGGCACCCTGCCTGCCCGGGTTCCTTCTCTGCCTCCGCTCCTCTCCTCGTCAGACCTCATCATTTCCTGTTGGCACTGACTGTGGTCTCTCTGCTCCCTACTCCCGGAGTGTGTACAGCTCAACACGGGCAGCAGGGGGCGCTGCTGGATTTGGCTGGAGGGCAGTTCCAGAAGTCGGGGGTGTCAGCCTCCCAAGCCCACGGCATCTCGCTGAGTGCCACCTTTCGGCTCTCTGGGCAGAGAGGCGGGTTGTGCTCTGGGCTGGGGAGATAAGGAACACGGGAGGAGGGACAGGTCTAAGGGTCCTGTGTGGAAATTAAGAGAAAAAAAAAAGTGAAACTCTGGATTGGGGTACATTTTTGGATGGCATCACCAACTCAATGGACATGAGTTTGAGTAAACTCCGGGAGTTGGTGATGGACAGGGAAACCTGGCGTGCTGCAGTCCATGGGGTCGCAAAGAGTCAGACACGAGTAACGACTGAAATGCATGGGAAAAAAACCAGACACCCCAAGAACAGGGTAAAAGGAAACTCACTCAGGACATTGCCTTCAGAAGTTGGCTGGCACGTCAGTGGAGATCAGTGCTGGGGGCTCTTTGGGTGAATGCAGGAAACCTCGGGCTCTGCCTACACCTACCCTACCCCTACCCTTGCCCGCTGTGCCATGGGAGGGTCTAGTCCTTTCTCTGCAAGGGCTACCCCTGCCCTTGGAGCCGTCATTGACTTTCGGTCTTGCCAAGTTGAGCTTCACACTGGTGCTAAAACCCTCACCAGCATGAGCCAAGCTCTTCCGAGTTCAGCTCTCTCCTTTTGTAGCACCTTCTGTTTCTCCCATCCCAACTCCAACCAGTCCTGCCTCTCCCAGCTCTGAGCACAGACTCTTCACTCTGGCTCTTATCTCAGGCATTGGAAGCTTGACCACCAGGAAGCCCTTGATCTTTCAGAGACGGGATCTCCAGACCCCAGGACCCCAGGAGATCCTGTTGACATCATCTAGGGGCTCATGGAGCCCAAGGTTAGGAGCACATTATCCTGGTTCAACACTTCGGAAGGGGAAATTCTTCCCATAGTTTTCCTAATAAGCCTACAGGGGTTTAAAAAAATAAGGAAAAACATCCATGCAAAGGATAACTTCTCAATAGGTTATGACACTAGACTCAGTGAGAGATATTGCATAACTTCGGGGAAAATGTGACATCCGCTTTGGTGAGGCCACAAACAGTACGAGGGTTAAATCCATCAAGAATCTGGAGTCAGGTTTCAACAAAACTGAAAGGCAAATTATTTATGAAATTCAGCAGAGAGAACTTGAAGTAACTGACTTGAAGCTGAAACCACTTAGGTCTAGAAGCTGCCCATTTAGGGTTAGGGAGACAGTAGATGGGCAGTCAGATCTGAATGAAAATATACCACATCTTGGGGTGGCTTTTAAGACTCCTTTCCTGTCTGTTCCTGGTGGCTCAGCTGGTAAGGAATCTGCCTGCAATGCAGGAGACCCCAGTTCGATTCCTGGGTCGGGAAGATCCTCTGGAGAAGGGATGGGCTACCCACTCCAGTATTCTTTGGTTTCCCAGGTGGCTCAGCTGGTAAAGAATCTGCCTGAAATGCTGGATACCTGGGTTTGATTCCTGGGTTGGGAAGATTCCCTGGAGAAGTGAACGGCTACCCACTCCAGTATTTTGGCCTGGAGAATTCCATGGACCGTATAGTCCGTGGCATTGTAAAGAGTTCGAGACAACTGAGCAACTTTTGCTTCTTCTCTGTCTATCTCCTGGATTTGGCAGGACTATGTATTCTGCTGGGTTTCCCAAATGGCCCCAGTGCTAAAGAACCAGCCTGCCAATGCAGGAGACATAAGAGACACTGGTTAGATCCCTGGGTTAGGAAGATCCCCTGGAGGAGGGCATGGCAACCCACTCCAGTATTCTTGTCTGGAGAATCTCCATGGACAAAGGAGCCTGGTGGGCTACAGTCCATGGGGTGACAGAGTTGAACACGACTGAAGCGACTTAGCCACACGTACGCATGTGGGCTTTCTGCTACAGACAGCACGTACGCACCTACTTGTTAGTACCTCTGCCACCAAAGAGCTGCCAGAAAGACAAAAAACTGAAGCTGGGACTAATTTTGCCTTATTAGTTGAAGCACACTTTCAAGTTAACACAGTTAAGAGAAGTCTTTTGGCATTTGGACTAATTTGCCTCATTAACTTGAGGCACACCTTCAAGTTAACACAATTAAGAGGTTATTTGGCAACTTATCCTATAATAAAACCGCATAAAATGTTAGATTTTTGTTAGGCTCAAACATTCAGATATGACAAGAAGCCACTACTTATAATGGTTGTTGAGGATCTTCTATAGCTTTTAAAAGTTGTTTCTCTAATACTCACGATGCTTAAAATTTTGTTAATGACAAATGGGCTTCTCAAGTTCACTAAGTATTTTTTTCTTTGTTTTGTAGTATTTATTTTTATTTGTTTATTTGACTGCATGCAAACTCTTAGTTGCAGCTTTTGGGGTCTAATACCCTGACTAGGGTGGAACCCAGGCATAGGAAGTGCAGAGTCTTAGCCACTGGACCACCAAGGAAGTCTCGTGGTGCTTAACTGTTTTTATAAGAAGAAGAATGATGCACATTTTGTATAATTTGCATGAGAAATGTTTTAGAAGCTTCAGAAAGAAAGTTGACCTTGCAGAAACATACTGGGTTTTGTTTTTGTTGTTGCTACTTTGCTTCTTTTTCTAATAGCTCATTATTTTCAGATGCATCATTGTGGAAGGATTTTCCTGGTCCGGTATGTCACTCCTACCTGAGGCCTGATGAGAGTGTGGATTGACATCCAGTTCAGTTCAGTTCAGTCGCTCAGTTGGGTCCAACTCTTTGCGACCCCATGAATTGCAGCACACCAGGCCTCCCTGTCCATCACCAACTCCGGAGTTCACTTAAACTCACGTCTATCGAGTCGGTGATGCCATCCAGCCATCTCATCCTCTGTTGTCCCCTTCTCCTCCTGCCCCTAATCCTTCCCAGCATCAGGGTCTTTTCCAGTGAGTCAACTTTTCACATGAAGTGGCCAAAGTATTGGAGTTTCAGCTTTAGCATCAGTCCTTCCAGTGAACAACCAGGACTGATCTCCTTCAGAATGGACTGGTTGGATCTCCTTGCAGTCCAAGGGACTCTCAAGAGTCTTCTCCAACACCACAGCTCAAAAGCATCAATTCTTTGGTGCTCAGCTTTCTTCACAGTCCCACTCTAACATCCATACATGAATTAGAGACCTGCTAAAATGAATTTCGTATACCACTGGTTACTTGTGGATGCTTATATTCTTGAAGAAGCAATTGGTTGGTTCTGAATGGGTGAGAAATTAGTCATGTATTAAACTTTAAGAAGTATGACTCAAGTTGATTTTTAAAGTTAACAGATTGTCGTGGACATATCAATTTCTTCTAGGAAAGCTTAACCAGAATGCACATACTCTAATTTGGGAAGCTGCTTTGCCTTGCTGTAAAGTTCTGTGTTTAAGAATGTTGCTGTTTTTGTTTAGTTGCTAAGTTGTATCCGACTTTGTGACCCCATGGAGTGTAATCCTCCAGTATCCTCTATCCTTGGGATTTCCTAGGCAAGAATACTGGAGAGGGTTGCCATTTCCTTCTCCAGGGGCTCTTCCTGACCCAGGGATCAAACCTGCATTGGCAGGCGGATTCTTTACCACTGGGCCACCAGGGAAGCCCTGAGTATGTTACCAAAGCATTACACACTTGAAAAATGACAAGGATATGGTGAACATTAAGGCCTTCCTCTAACTTTTGTCCTTTGTCTTAAGATTTACAATTTCTTTTCTTTTATCCTGATTTTAAAAAGTAAATTAACTTTGAGACATGCTTTACATAAAACGAAACACACCCATTTAAGTCTGCAGTTCTTGATGAGTTTTGGACAAATGCATGCACGTGCTTTACAAATACTGGGCTGTTGTTACTGCTTCTGTTGCTGCACTGCTCCATCCAGACAGAGTACATTTCCATTTTCCTGAAAAGTTCTTTCATGATTCAGTCACTCACCCTATTTTGAAAAGAAATTTTAAAAACATTTTTTTTTCTTTTCTCATCTATTGATCTACCCCAACACCCTTGTGACTCCTTTTCTTTCCTGTTGATTATTGCTGCTCTAGCAGTCTGTCAGTTTGTTGGATTCAAACAGGGAGCTGCTTATTGGCTCTACTGACTAGACAGAGGGCAATATGCCTTATTATTTTTCTATTTTGTTCTCAGTGACCTCTCACACATCCTGTGAAATCATCCATCCATCCATCCATCCATCCCACCTCCCACCACCCACTTATTCCTTGATCCCTCCCCTACACACCCAGCTATCCATCCATCCAACTTTTTGTTGAATGTCTACCATGAGCCACAGGTCACCAGGAATCCCACCTCCACTTAATGTCTGTTCTAACAGGGAAGCCAGATAATTTAACAACTATGCTGAGAAGCCCATACATTTACGATGGGGGAAATATGGGGCACAAACACAGCAGGAGTGGCTGGGAATGATTCTTGGAGAGAGGCAGACATTAATGATGGAGATGGAGGTCAAGGATGGTTGAGTTGGTTAATTATTTCAGGCCTGTTTATTGAGCCCTGCCGGCTGGGTATGGTGGTAGCTGCAAGAGATTCAGACACAGGTGAGTAGTACCAGGGACTGGTCTCATGGGATACACATCACTGTGGGGTTAGCCCAGGCAGGGCTGGGCAGTGGAGTGATGTTTTAGGAGACACACTCAGTGGAGCACAGGGAAGAGAGGAAGGAAAGAGCAGGTTAGAAAGACTGCAAATTCCACATGACCAGAGCATGAAAGTCAATCAGGAGGGATAACTTTGAGCAGGGGGTATAGCAGTCACTGGGCTCTCAGTCGCTGTGTAGAACAGTATCTAATCAGAATCTTTAAACAGAGATGAGGACTGTAGGTACCTCATCTCAATCACTCCCAAAGAATCTTCTCTGTCTTTCACAAGCATAGTCATGATTAAAATGACCTTTCACGAACAGTGGGGAGGGAGTGCTGAAGAAAATGAGGTATGTGAGAATAAAATCCATCTACCTGATTGCCATGTAACGTTTGGTGAGTCATGAAAGTGAGAATTTCAGATGTGAATTAAAGACTGCCAAAAGCAGTGGCATATTTGAAATTCCCTGTGTCCTACTTTAGAATCAGAAGACAGGAGAACTGGGAAAGAAAAAAAATGTATTTCTTATTTGTATTCTAACTGCTCAAATCATTTTAATGTAAATTATTTATGTAGTTTCCATCTGAATTGCTGACCTTTAGATGAACTTTATTGGATAGGCACTTGGAGCAAATATTCACAGGATTCTTTAAATGCTATAAAATAGGACATACCCCAGCTGCTGATTCAATTTTGGTCATAACATGGCCATAGAGTGTATTTGATCCTTTGCAACATTTGAGAAGATGTATTTAGTTAGTGATGAGGTCTGTACAATTTCACGTAAAATTAAAGCTCTGCAAAAATGCAAACCTCCTCTGGGCACTAAATCTCATAATATTCTGGAAATGACAAATCCTAAAATGCTCGCTGACTGCAAATCAATGTTTTTAGCCTGAGTATTAATAGCTGCATGAAATGTTATACTTCTCTCATCATTTACCACCCTTTGTTTGGATTTAGCACACATTTTGAGTATGCTGATTTTCTTTTCTGGGATGGATGGCTCTAAGCTACTTACCATCCGATGAAAAATATATTCTATCAAAATCTATTTAAGGAACACATCCAATCAATGGCAAAGGATGTGCTCTGCATGACTCTGCCTGTTTGGTGTCTGTCCTTTTGCCTTTTACTGAGCCCACTCACTAGGAGGGCTACAGAGATGCCCAGAACATGAGTCCTGGGCATGTTCATGACTTAGAGGCCTTTGCTGAAGAACTGACGCTTTCGAACTGTGGTGCTGGAGAAGACTCTTGAGAGTCCCTTGGACTGCATGGAGATCAAACCAGTCCATCCTAAAAGAAATCAGTCCTGAGTATTCATTGGAAGGACTGATGCTAAAGCTAAAGCTCCAATACTTTGGCTACCTGATGCAAAGAGTCCATTCATTGGAAAAGATCGTGATGCTGGGAAAGATTGAGGGCAGGAGGAGAATGGGGTGGCACAGGATGAGATGGTTGGATGGCATCACCAACTCAATGGACATGAGTGTGAACAAACTCCAGGAAATAGTGGAGGACAGAGGAGCCTGGCGTGCTGCAATTCGTGGGGTCACAAAGAGTTGGACATGACTTAGCGATTGAACAACAACATAGCCATCTGCCTGGAGACCAGACTGTGGGCGCTCTTAGCTTTGGAATTTGAGCTGAGGCCACCACAGGTACCTGAACTCAAAACCATTCATCAGACATCATCCATCAGGAGTGAGGCTGTTTATTGATGTGTGGATTTCTACTCTAGGATCTGAAGGCTTCCCGGGCAACGAGACCAGCCACCCATATTTCTCCAGTTATGTGTAAGGGGACCTGCTGGAAATCTGAGTTAATTGACAACACAATTCGACTTTATTCCGGGTTATTTATGAAACAGGACCCTGGACCAGCACACTTCCCAATCCATTTCTGCTCTGCAGTGGCTCCTAGTTAGTCAACATGATGACAGAAAAAACAGCCTCACCCTCCTTCCCTGGTGGTTAATTAGTGGTTAATTAATTCTCAACAGTCAGATTCAACCAACTTGATGCAAATGAGGATTTTCCTACACGCTTAGACCTCAAACATACATGAATTTAAAATATGCAGGTGCTCTTGAGGAATGACAGAATGAGGCTGCTCTTCAATGGAAAACAGAGGAGCACATGAATTTCCATGGAAAAATGCCTGATGTTCATCTTGAAAAAGATGCAGACATCATTCACAAATAAGAGAGTGTGAAAGTGGAATTCACTCTGTCGTGTCCGACTCTTTGCGACCCCATGGACTGTATAGCCCACCAGGCTCCTCCGTCCATGGAATTCTCCAGGGCAGAATACTGGAGTGGGTAGCCACTTCCTTCTCCAGGGGATCTTCCCAACCTAGGGATCAAACTCAGGTCTCCCGCATTGCTGATGGACTCTTTTACCATGTGAGCCCAAAAGATATATATATATATATATGTATGTGTACACATGTATATATCATTTGCAAATAAACACGGCATTATTTAGACCTTTGAGGGCTGGCCAGGAGCGCACCACCATATTTGATCAGACTTCCAGATGAAATTCAAATAGGAGGCTTACAGATAGACTTTCTGAACATAACTGGCCTTTGCAACTTAGTATGTTCCACAGGCATATTTTCTACACGAAAGAAAATTCCTCAAATTAACAATCAGAAACATTGTTTAGAGGGGTGTGTTTATGTGTGTGTGGGCATGTACTCAGTCATGTCCGACTCTTTGCCACCATGTGGATTATAGACCGCCAGACCCCTTTGGCCGTGGAATCTTCCAGGCAAGAATACTGGAATGAGTTGCTATTTCCTACTCCAGGGCAATCTTCCCGACCCAGGGGTGGAACCAGCCTGTGTCTCCTGTGCCGCCTGCATTGGCAGGTGGGTTCTTTACCACTCCCCCACCTGGGAAGCCATTGTTTAGCCGAGCTGATGGCAAAAGGGATGTTCATCTCAGCATCCTCTCCCTGGACAAAGGAAACACTCCAGACTTCTGATTTCAGTTTTATCCATTTTCCTCTTTGCTATATGATGCCACATTAGTGTGGCCGGCAGCCTTGAACCACGGCAAGGAACTGTGAGTTTTCAAACCCAGACTGATAAAGGAGTGCATCCTTCTGAGACTGCAGAAGTCAAAGGGCTCACAGGCTGACCCTTAGAAATAAAACAACGGAAAGCTTTTCCATAAAGAGCATATTGCGTCGATTTATTAGAGAATGCAGTTAAAAAAAATATCTCGAGGTTAGCCTCTCCAGTTTAAAAGCACTGAACTAGGAACACTTGAACGGCTATGCAAGCGTCTCTTGCTCATTTGTCCCCCACGCCCCACCAGGTCCTGTAAACAGGGTTTGGAGACCATTCAGTCAGTTTCTTGATAGAAACAGCCAAATGCCTTTGCTTCTTAAAGAAAGCCCTCTTCCCCTTTTCCAAAGCATGCACTGTTACTTGGCATTAGGTATTTCAAAAGGACAAACACTGTTACAGTTATCGTAAGGCCAAAAGGGAGTACCCATCGACCAGACATACACAGGACACTAGAAAAAAATTACAAACATTAACCTAGTGTGACAACTCCACCAGGAATGAATGGGAAAGGCACTGCACCCTTCTTATACCCACTATCCACTTCACGTGCTTTGAATTCAAGTCCCATCAAACATCTGAAAGGCGTTCTCTACAACATACAATTCACGGGGAGGTTAACACATCTGACACTAGTCTTCCAGGCCATATATGTCTCACCCAAGTGCACAACAGGTGTGAATATATACTATCGGCTTTATTTACAAGTATATCTTGATGTTTTAGTGGGGATAAAAAAATTAACGATCTCAACTGACTATTCTCCCCAAAAAGGGTTTTGGCTATGATTCATGTTATAGAAACCACCACGTCAAAGAAAGAAATGAAGCCCATGTATTGTCTGATCCAAAACATCTAAACTAAAATTTCTCACCCACTAGAAGTTGGCAGTGAAAGTGCTATTTTCTGAATTTTATAAGCGAAATGCTACACAGGAATTTCAGATCGACTTCTTTTGCAAAAGCACAAGTTGTTGGTTGCACTGGACAGGATGCGGAATGGTGTGTGTATTCCATGTAGAATCCCCTCCACCCCGCCGTGGGTGCCCTTGCAAAGACAGTCATGAATCTGGAAAGGTGACAGACTTCGCAGATGCCTTCTTATCTCCCCAAAAGATGTAAAACAGCAATGGCGCAACTCTACATACGAACGAAGGTTAGTTCTGAGAAATCAGTAATATACATGCACAAACATCAGAACATGAAGGGGGAAAATGAAACGCTACAGTTTCCACGTTGCACTGTTATTTTCACAACCTTTCTGCACCACACGCCTTGTGGCTTCGCGTGGTGCCTTTTCCCACCAGGAGAGAGAGTGAGTCTACCTCGTAGACTGATTAGACACAAAGACTCTCCCCGGGGCCTGCAGACCAATCTGCCCCTGGCCAAGACAGAACCTACCAGAAGAGAACAAGTACAAAACACTATCGTTATTGGTTTTCCCGCGATGCTCCCAGATGTCCTTGTGCGATCACCCCAAACTCAGTGATTGGCTCGGGGCATGGCCAGGAGCCACGAACACTGACTGAGGCGCAGCGTTAGAACCAGGGGACGAAGCCTCGATTCTCTTCTGAGCAACGTGAACTGGAATTTCCGCCACAGCGGTCACAGCTGCCGCCTCCAAAGCTATGACCGGCTGCTTCCACAGTAAAAGATGCCTTCTTGCGAGCATGGTTTGGAGCACGTCTTCGTCCGGGCGCCGGTTCAGCTTAAGTGGATGGGCGTGTACTCTGGCCTCCTGGTCTGGATAATTTTGGGCTTCGGTCTCTTCATTCTTTCCATCTCGTCTTCTTCCTCGTTCTCCTGATCGCTCTCACAGACATGGACCACCACGCTGGGGGTGGTGTCGGTGGCTGCATGCAGTTCATACTTTTCCCCTGGAGAAAGAGAATAATTGCAGGGTAACTCAGGCAAGGAGGTAAGGGCCAAAAAAAGCAAGAGCAAAGGGATGCACAGGCAGGACTCAGCTCAGCCAAGCTTCTGTGGCCATCCACTGGGGACCAAAGGACACAGCTAGACACACTCTGGATTGGTGTTTCTTTGGCGGCTCCTTGGCTCAGGGATAAAGCATCTGCCTGAAGTGCAGGAGACCCGGGTTCAATCCCTGAGTCAGGAAGATCCACTGGAGAAGGAAATGGCAAACCACTCTAGTACTCTTGTCTGGAAAATTCCATGGACTGAGGAGCCTGGTAGGCTACAGTCCATGGGGTCTCAAAGAGTCGGACACGCCTGAGTGACTTCAATTTTACTTTCTTTATACATCTCAACACTGCAAATGACTCTGTTTTCAAACACTCTGAGACCAGGCATATGAAAGGTATGGAAGGAATGTATATTTAATTACTCTTTGCATGTATGGGCTTCCCTGGTGGCTCAGAGGGTAGAGAATCTCCCTGCAGTGCTGGAAACCCAGGTTCGATCCCTGGGTTGGGAAGTTCCTCTAGAGAAGGAATGGTAACCCACTCCAGTATTCTTGCCTGGAGAATTCCATGGATAGAGGAGCCTGGCAGGCTACAGTCCACGGGGTCGCAAAGAGTTGGGCACAACCTGGCAACTAACACTTTCACTTTTTTTAGGGTGTACACTAGGCTCTCTCTAAACTACCCAGGGGACTTCCCTGGTACGGTGAAAGTGGCACCTTTTCAGGAAAAGATGTTGTATGAATAAAGGTATCAGGTAAGGCCCTCTTGGGCACCTCTCCCCACCAAAGGCTTTCACTGAAGCTCACAGCCCAGGCTAGAGACAGGAAGCATGGGGAAGCCTCTTTGCCCAAAAGAAACAGATGTGAGTTCTGAACCAGGTGCTCCAAAAGCATTTTTGACCACAGCATCCTTTTTCACACAATTATCAACCCCCTCAAACCAGGAGTGTCCTGCTGTTGTACGGCAGCCTCAAATTTATCAGGCTCAGTCAAGGGGCTTTACTCATAAACAAAGTGTTGCCTCTTCGCAAGCCCACATGTGAGACTGGAATGTTATTGTAACTACCCCTGAAAGGACTTCCCTTGTGGCTCAGCTGGTAAAGAATTCCCCTGCAAGGCAGGAGACCTGAGTTCAATCCCTGGGTCAGGAAGATTCCCTGGAGAAGGGCATGGCTACCCACTCCAGTATTCTGGCCTGGAGAATTCCATGGACTGTATTAGTCCATGGGCTCAGAAAGAGTCAGACATGACTGAGCAACTTTCATTTCATTGAATGGGTGAGGGCTTCCCAGATGGCCCAGTGGTAAACAATCTGCCTGCCAATGCAGAAGACACAAGAGAGGGCGTCGATCCCTGGGTCAGGAAGACCCATTGGAGGAGGAAATGGCAACCCACTCTAGTATTCTTGCCTGGAGAATCCCATGGACAGAGGAGCCTGGTGGGCTACATACAGTCCATGGGGTTGCAAAGAGTTGAACGTGACTGAGTAACTGAGTACTGATCGGGTGAACGAGCTTCAGTATTCTCAGGGGGCGGAAAGTTAAAGTAGAGGGTCAGATATATCACTCAAAACCTTGGTCATGATCCTCTTTACAAATTTTTATCTCCTGCCAAGGAGGCATAATCCAGAAAGCAAGGGGACGGGATCACATTTGCAAAATCTTTGCAATCTTGTTGGCTGAAAAGCACAGCTGAAATATGAATTATATTCAAGCTCATTGTTGGGTAAACTGAGAGCAAATTGATGTCTATTCTCTAAAAGGGCTTTCCAAACAAGACAACTGTAAAAAAAAAAGCGGTAGGTTCTAGAGTGTAAAGAATGTTCATTAACAGCACTTCCTGCCCCTGGGACAGTTTGACTCCTTTCTCTAGGTGGACGTCTCCCTTTCCCCCTTTCTAACATTCCAGAAGTTTCCAACCCTGGGCTCTGCTAATGCACCTTAGCCTGGAGGTGCTCAGAGGAACACTGGCACTTCCAACTTGAACTTCATGCCACGGTGAGCAGTGGGTAATGTGATCTTTGCTTTCTACCGTAGAGGGAATTTTCTGTCTGTGAGGTGTTAACAGCAATGTCATCTTTTTCATATGAAACTGCTGATGGTCCAGGAAAACAAAACTCTCCACTCAAAGGAACATCAGTCAGATTATTGGTCGAGGAGAAAGCTGATGGCCTCAGTGTTTATTGCATTTGCCCCATGGATAGGGCAGAAGTGGGGCTTAAACCTGGTCACCTCAAGACCCCTGCTTGCACCTTTCAGCTCACCCAAACCCTATCAATAGGATGGGAACCACCAACATTTTACTGTTTCCACAAAACAGGTACTGAGCTCTGCCAATGAGCCAGGCATTGTATGAAGTGCTTTTTACATGATGATCTTGTATATTGCTCTACCAGGGAATACCCATTTTCTGGATGAGAAGCCTGAGGCCAGAGTACCTTTCTTCCCAAATGCTCACACCTTTGTCCCTTCAGAGGCACAGAATCGCCCCCACCCCCCGCCCCTCCACTCCTCGACAAGTTCAGCGGGTGATCACCCCTGCCTGTGGGCCTGTGTGTCTGGGGCTCTTTCTCCTCTTGTGACCTATGGGTCTCTGACTGCTCACACCTTCAAATGGGCAGGTAAGG
Source organism: Tragelaphus eurycerus (assembly GCA_935064755.1). Taxonomy (NCBI): domain Eukaryota; kingdom Metazoa; phylum Chordata; class Mammalia; order Artiodactyla; family Bovidae; genus Tragelaphus; species Tragelaphus eurycerus. The sequence continues at coordinate 47,816,960 of CAKXYN010000009.1, forward strand.
ACCAGGTCGATGGACAAAATTCCCTTGACTAAAAATGAAACTTAACGGAAGTGGGGAAAGGCCCATTTTCCCCTTTCCAAAGTCCAACAGCTCATCCCCGCTTGGAGTGACAGGACCTCTGAGGGGGGTCTTGGGTCCCCCACCCCCCTACCCTCGCCCCACCATGGGCTGTGCTCAGTGGGTGAGGGGAGGAGTCACGTGATGAGATGCAAAGAGATCACGGTGATGGGTCCCCAGGGCCAGCTTGCCCCTCTTCCTAAGGGAAGAGGCCAGAGGCGGGCAGGTGTGCACACTCCCGGGCAATGGGTGACCCTGATGAAGAGGCAGAAAGCCAGAGACAATTCACAGCACGCGCTGGCATCCATCTAGTGACGGGGTGAGAGGGGTGCTCTGATGGACGCCTTGGGCAAACCTCTCCACGTGCCCTCACCTCCCCCCACCCCCAGTCCTTACCCGAGGGCACGGCTTACCTGGCCCTAGCTTGGAGATAGCGTATAAAAGGTCATAGTTTATGACGGGAGTAGCGTCTTCCACTTGTTTCCAGCCCACCGGCGGCGAGGCGGGAGGAGAGATGAGGAACTGTTTGTCTGGATTCGGAGGAGCCAGGTGCGAGCTCCCTATGTGTAAAGTCTGGAGGAGAGAGGGAGGAGACGTTTCTCGAAGGGGAAAGGACTGAGGCAGCGTGAGGGCGCCTCACGACCGCCTGCGGAAGACAGCGGTCAGGGACGCAGCCGTGTCCACAGGCTCAGCCCGGGGTGAACCGCCATAGGGCTCACAAGCTGCGGGGAGAGGCAACTTAGACCACCGTGCAAACCCGAGTAGAGCGCCCCTCCCCGGGTAGGGACTCATAGGCACCGTGGACCACGAGGAAGGATGCTTGACCTAGACTCCCTGGAAAAGGCCCTGATGCTGGGAAAGACCAAAGGCAGGAGGAGAAGGGAACGACAGAAGATGAGATGGTTTGATGGCATCACCAACTCAACGGACATGAGTTTGAGTAAACTCTGGGAGTGGGTGATGGACAGGGAGGCTGGGTGTGCTACACTCCATGGGGTTGCAAAGAGTCGGACACACGACTGAGTGACTGAACTGAACTGAGACTGATAGAAAATATATAGAGGTAATTTTAGTACAGATGGAAAAAAAAATAAAGCGCTGTGGCCGAGGTCAGAAGGGATCTCAGAACCAATTGCCTGCAGCTCCTCCTGTTACGGAGGCATTACAACATGTCACAGACGCTCCAAAGGCTAAGCGACACCTCCAGGACCGACATCAGTTTTCAGGGAGACAAAACAGGGATGGGGACTTGCCACGCTCTCAGGCTTCCCTCCCTCTTTGGAGCTCTGAATCAGATGCCAAAAGGGAGGAAGGAAAAAATAAATGTACCTTCTAGGATGTGCGCATGCCTGCTAAGGTGCTTCAGTCGTGTATGACTCTTTGCGACCCCATGGACTATAGCCAGCCTGACTCCTCTGTCCATGGGGATTCTCCAGGCAAGAATACTGGAGTGGGTTGCCATGTCCACCTCCTGGGGAATCTTCCCGACCCAGGGATCAAATCATATCTCTTCTGTCTCTTGCATTGGTAGGCAGTTTTTTTACCACTAGCACCACCTGGGGAACCCAGCTTCTAGGATACATATTTTAAAGAAAAAAATAATGATAAGGGACAATAACCGAGATCCTGGTTCTGGGGGCTTAAAAGTTATGCCAGTGAATGGAGGGCTGTTCGAGTCATCTTACCTTCAAATCTGACCACTTTGTATTTTCTTTGTTCTTTAGTATCCCGCCCCTTCTCCACCCCCCGCCTAAAAATTTCACAATGAACATGTCTTTAATAAACCAGAAAAGGTCGTGGGAGGGTCTAAGCAATCACTTATATGGAACGGTACCAAATGCAGAACGACATCTGTTCCCAAGGATCCGAGGTCTAAGGCTTGGATCCACCAGGGGGCAGGGCATCCGGCTCCAATTTACCCAGGTTGGGCTGGCAAGTTCGCCTTCCCCACAGGGTCCGGAAGCCCCTCTACAGGGTCTACCCCGAGAACTCAGGGCCCCCAAGGGGGTCTCTTTCACCAGGGAGCAGGAGCTGAAGGGCTTTTGCCCTCTTGCCAAGCTGTTAAGATGTCTATAACATTGTCAAGTGGAAATTTATGAGCTGCCTGGAAGATGGGTGGTCTACCATCAAGGAGGGGAGGGGGCAGGAAGGAGGTGATGGGCAGGAGGAAAAGCAAACCTGCCCTGGAGTCCCCCACCCCACCTGGGACTGCCCTGGCACGTGGACCCCTGCTTACCAGAAGGATTTCTTACCATTTTATTACCTGCCTAATGAACCCATTTCTTTCCCCCATTTCAGACTTGACCTGGCAGCCCCCATGTTGATGTGCAAGGCGGGTTTGCAGATACAAACTCTCCAGAAGTGAGTGGGCTACTGAGCCCTGCTCAGAAACTGCATAAAGCCAGAACCTCTCTAGTCTGGGGTTCTAGCAAAGTCACATCCACCACCCTGTGGTCCTCCATCTTCCAGAGTCAGGAAAAGACTCTTTTTCCCATCATCACTCAACTCAAGAAGGTCACCTATGAGGTCAGGGATCAACTACACCCCGCTATCTTAAAATAGGGGACATGATACATTTCTAGTATGAATTTTGCCCCTCTGAAGACAATTTCTTGGAGTTTTCAATCAACATATAGGTAATGGGTGTCTAGGAACTTCCCTGGTGGCTCAGTGGTAAAGAATCCACCCACAATGCAGCACACCCAAGTTTGATCCCTGGGTCGGGAAGATTTCCCTGGAAAAGAAATGGCAACCCACTCCAGGATTCTTGCCTGGGAAATCCCATGGACAGAGGAGCCTGGCAGGGCTACAGTCCATGGGGTCACAAAAGAGTCAGATACAACTTAGTGGCGGTAACAACAACAATGGATATATACGCTGTTTTATGGGAAAGCTGGTGGCTCAGACGGTAAAGCGTCTGCCTGCAATACGGGAGACCTGGATTTGATCCCTGGGTCAAGAAGATCTCCTGGAGAAGGAAATGGCAACCAACTCCAATATTCTTCTCTGGAAAATCCCATGGACGGAGGAACCTGGTAGGCTAAAGTCCATGGGGTCGCAAAGGGTCAGACACAACTGAGCGACTTCACTTTCTTTCACTTTAAGGGTGAGAGGGAGAAGGGGGAAGTGTGGGTATCAGTGAAATCCACTCACCTGAGCAAAATACAATTTCATTTCCTTTCCAAGAAATTCAGTCTTATGTAGCTGGAGTCTGGCATCTGCTGCGGATAAGGGGTTGCTGAAGTTTATTCTGACCCGTTTGAAGCTTTTAAAATACTGAAAGGTGATATCTTTGTCATAAGTCCTAAAGAGGGATTCAAATTTGGCCTGAAAAATAAAAAATGAAAGGAATTGGAATCTACCTGCACATGACCTTTGACTGGATGGCTTCATTACAATTCTTATGGACAAACTGAATCATTCATTGTTTCAAGAACTTCCAACTTCAGATCCTATAGTTTCATGATCCTCCCCAATCCAGTGAACTTCAGTCCCACCACTCTGCTTAGGACAATGCCCTGTCCATCAAATATTACTTTGGGCTTTCAAACACTGGAGCTAGTTTGAAAAAAAAATTTTTTTAATTGAATTGGGAAACAATAAAGTTAATTTAAAAAGGCTTGCATTTTTCTTTTTTTAATTTTTATGCCCTATAGGTGGTAAAGGTACATTTTCCCTATGGTTGTTTGCCTTTTGTTCTTTTTTTTTAATTAGAGGATAATTACTTAACAATATGCGATGCTTTTTGCCATACAACATGAATCGGCTGTAAATATGTTCCTTCCTTCTTGAAGCCCCTCCCACCTTCCTCCCCATCCCACTCCTCTAGGTTGTCAGAGAGCACTGACTGTGGGCTCCCTGTGCCTTACATCAACCTCCCACTGGCTATCTAGTTTACATATGGTAATGTATAGGTTTCAATGCTGTTCCTCAAATCATCATATCCTCTTCTTCCCCTAGTGTCCACAAGTCTGTTCTTTATGTCTGTGTCTCCTTTGCTGCCCTGCAAATCAGATCATCAGTACTATTTTTCTAGATTTCATACATATGCGTTAATATATGATATTTGTCTTTCTCTTTCTGACTTACTTCACTCTGTATTAAAAGGTCTTGTATGTCTTAACGTAAAGGAAGCAGTTAAAAAAAAAATTCCCTCTGGTATTTTCCCAGTCTATCATTTTTTAATTCTCTAAAATAGTACTGGTTTTAAAAATGAATGTACTGTCAAAGAACCTGTTTCTATACACTGGCTTTAATACAGGTATGCATTTAGCTCTAGTGTTTAAGAACTAGTGAACATTGTGAAACAGCATGAGATCTTAGAACTGAAATGCCTGAGTTCAATGATTAAAAGCCTAGATTCAGGAGAATGTTTCATCAGATCCTGGGAAAAGTTCTGCAGGAGCAACACCGCCGCCCCCCGCCCCCGCCCCGCCCCGTCCCCACCACCACCACAGGGTTGGGTCCTGAATGGGGTGTTGTTTTGGGGAACTGGGAGATCACTGCCATCTTTTCCAGCCAGAGGGGAAGGTGTTGATAGACAGTCTTGAAACTTGTAGGAAGACTGTGCAGGGGCTGTCAGTTACCAGATTTCTGAATCTTCTTTGCAGACTAAACTCTGGGGATGGTGAGAGGCCAACGGGGTTGGCTGAGAGCGGGGCTAGGGCAGGCAGTGTGTTCTCTACCCAGGTGACTGGCGAGAGGAGGAGGCCTGGAAGGACCCTGGAAATCTAGAGAGAGCATGCTGTTTCTGCAAAGCAGAGAGAGGATTCCAGCAGAAGAGAACTTCCCTGAGACTTTTTGGTGCTAGGGAGTGGAGGAGGGGATGGTCCTCCAGATGGATGGGTGGTTGGTCAGGGCCTGCCTTCCCTCCTGGCTGGGTCTCCACCAGGTGAGTGGGAAGAGCTCACAGAGTTTCTGTCTTCCAGTTCCTTGGCTTTTCTTTAGTTGATGGAAAAGCCTGTGACTTTCCCAGGAGAGGTGTGGCAGAGAGACAGAAGGAGAGCGAACGCGCAGCAGATGGTCAAGCTTCGAGTTCATCTGGCCACGCAGGGACTCGGTTGGTCTCCTCTGCTCTGCGGAGCATGGGTGAGCCAGGGTATGAGGGTGTCTGTGCGGATTTGGAATTTCACACGACCTCATCCGTAGGCATTGTGACCAACTGTTTTGAATTATGATTCATAACTTAAGAGAGATGACTTTGATGGATATTTTTAGACAGCAAGTCAGGGCTGAGGACCAGAGCACAAGAGAACCCACACTACCTTGTTAATGTCATATTGCTCTCCTACCGTTCTCTTATAAAATAATCTTATTTGTTATTACAGTTGTTGGGTGGCATCTCTACTGAAATGAGTAAAAAGTGATTTTACTCACATAAGGCTAATATTAAATACATAGATTTTGTAGTATGTTTACACATAGATTGGGCTTCCCAGGTGCCGCTAGTGATAAAGAACCCACCTGCCAATGCAGGAGATGTTGGTTCGATCCCTGGGTCGGGAAGTTCCCCTGGAGGAGGGCATGGCAACCCACTCCAGTATTGTTGCCTGGAGAATCCCATGGACAGAGGAGCCTGGCAGGCTACATACAGTCCATAGGGTTGCAAAGAGTTGGACAAGACTGAAGCGACTTAACAAGCACCCACGTACGCATAGACTATTCTTTAATATCTAGTTAAAAAACTATGATTCTGGCTTGTAAGCATGATTAGGAAGTTAAATTTGATTTAAAAAAAAGAAAGAAAGAAAACTTCCCAAGTCTCAGTATGGCTTTAGGCATAAGGATATAACATGATAACTGCCCCCTAAAGAGAACACACAGTCTTGTTTTAAAGATTAAAGAGAAATACAGTCTTGTTTTAGAGATCAGTTAGATAGCTTCATAGTTACTGATGGAAATCTTGGCATTTTAATAAAATGAAGAAGTAAAGCATGGTAGTTAAAATCACTAGTTATATTAATAACCATTGATGACAGCTGCTTTCCAGGAGGTAGGATATTTAACTTATCTATTTATTATTTGCTATGGGTGCATTTTCTCCACCTGGAAAAACCTACAAAGTTGAAGACAGGCCCTTATAATTACTTCAAACATTCAAATATCTCTACAATAGTGATTTCCTAAGATACAATCAAAGTATCCTGAACTCGAGATGTCAAAGTGAAACATTCTGTGCACTGTAAGAAAATTCCTCCCTCCAAAAGTTTACTTACAATCTACATAGAATGAAACAAACAAACACCATGCTGAACCCTGCCTTACTAACTGGCCAAGAGACAGAGACATTTTTAAATACAGAGCTTTAAAAAATTCTTTCAGAGCTAATTCCTCAGGCGACACCTTTTGATTCTGAAGGCTAAAAGCATTCTGGATGCATTTCAAAAACCCCCCCAAACCTGCAAAGAGAACCACACATCCCCACCAACTATCTCAGCTAATAGTACGAAATAACATCATGCTTTGAAAACTCTCTAAAAAAAAAAAAAAAATTACATTATATCAGAAGCCTTACCCTGGTTTCACTTTCGCTGAAGATCTCACTGTTTGCCACACAGGCAATCAGGGAGCTAAAACTGTAGTTAAAATTTCTAAAGTGCATCTTGCTTTCTTAGAGTGAGAGCTACAGCGGCTCCCGCAGTCAAGCCCCAAGTGATGGAGTTCCTTTACCAGAAGCTGTCAGGTCTTTCTCCAGCTGGCGCTTATAAAGCAATGAGGTCCGGCTCACCCCCGCGCCCCGCCCAAACCCCGGGGTAAAAAAAAGCACCGCTTCCAGGGCATCCTGTTTGGACACCAAATTCCTGAGTCAAGCCCTGCTTGACTTGCAGGCGGACAGGGACAGAGTGTAAGTTTCTACTGGAAAGAGGTGACGTCAACACCTTAGTCATTTTCCCTATGCTAATTAACTTCGCTTGGGGAGGATGGAAAAAACGGCCGAGGTTTGCTTTGCAGCTGTTTTATCTCTCCCTCTTGCAGCATAGTTTCCACTGGTAGTAATTCCATTCAGCCACTCAGTCACCAGGCTCCGCCGCTGAATGGGACGACCCTTCTTAGGATGGAAAATGTTACAGACAGAAGCAGGAAGGGCTACAGCAGTAAACAGTAATTAGCCTGCAGGGAACTTTCAAGGCTTGGAGAAACCTGGAAACCGAAGTCTTGGGGAATGGTTTGATCCCTGTAATTGCCTGAACACTTAAATCAAAGTTTCATATACTGGGATATTAGAGAAAACATTTGGAAATCTGTCTTGGTCAATGACCTTTGTTTTTTTAAGAAAAAAAAGTAGAATTCGTTTCGAAATATGCCCCGTCCCCACCCCCTCCTTTTTTTCTGATGAAACTTTATTGGATGAATGTCCTAATTCCCACTAGTATTTCATAGTGAGAATGTGGGAAGCGATCCTAGGATTTTCATTGGAAAACTTTGTAATTGGACAACTAGGAATAGGCAGCTCTTTGAACATTTTCTAACGCCTACTGAATTCGGAAAAAAGATACGAAAACATTTTAATCTGAACCTCTGAAGCTGAGAAAGAAAATATTAAGAGGCTGTCTGCTTGGAGACTCAGAGGCTGAGTGTTTTCGGTTTTGTTTTAACAGGAAAGGATGAAGAAATAGAAAGAATGGATAGTACAATTGAAAAGCTAGTTCAGTTGGCCTTTTTGCAGGTAAGAGGTCTGGTCTAGAAGCATACTGGAATAGCAGGGTACCAGTTCTTTGAAAAGGCTGCAACTCCTTTTTTTCCCCCAAGTTTTCCTTTTACTATTTTTTTTAAATTGAATTACAGTTGATTTACACTGTTGTGTAAGTTTCAGGTGTATAGCAAAGTGATTCAGTTACACATGTATGTGTATCTATTCTTCTTCAGGTTCTTTTCTCATATCAGTTATTACAGGATATTGACTATAGTTCCCTGTGCTATACAGCGGGTCCTTGTTGCTTATCTCTCTTAAATGTTATTGTTGTTTAGTCACTAAGTTGTGTCCAACTCTTTGCAACTTCATGAACTGTAGCCCACCAGGCTCTTCTGTCCATGGGATTTCCCAGGGAAGAATACTGGAGTGGGGTGCCATTTGTTTCTCCAGGGGAATCTTCCTGACCCAGGGACCAAACTCGAGTCTCCTACATTGACAGGCCAATTCTTTACCGCTGAGCCACCAGGGAAGCCCTTAATCCCATTAAAATGCTGCAACTCTTTGAACTTCCAAGTACTTTGTCAATTTAGGTCCCTATGGCGGTCTGAGTGCTAGGTTTGTCCCACTCTCTCCGATTTCATTATCACCTAAACACAGTCACATTATTTATGAAAAACATTCTCTAGTCTAGAGGCACACATGGACACCTCTTAAGCTTCCAAAAGTGAAATCCTGTAAAAATTAACTTCAAAGATTCATTAAAGTCAGCCAATAATGAAAAGAATATATGTGATGGGAAAGAGCAAACTGGAGTATTTATTCCTCCATAAAAGGAAATGCAAAGTCTTCCTGGATGAGTGAGGGCTGCTTAATCTCCATGCGTGGTTCCCTGCTGCCAGTTGTAGGGTTATGTAAAAGACCAGTTATGGTGTTTGCTTTGCCAAATTACCTGTAACTCCCAACCCAGGAGATTTAAATGCAAAAGATCTAGAAATGTTTTGAATGCCGTAAAATAGTGTGTGTGTGTCTGCTCATTTGTGTCCAGCTCTTTGCCACCCCATGGACTGTAGCCCACCAGGCTTCTCTGTCCATGGGATTTTCCAGGCAAGAATACTGGAGTGGGTTGCCATCTCTTCCTCCAGGGGATCTTCCTGACCCAGGGATCAAATCTGTGTCTCCTGCATTAGCAGGCAGGTTCTTTATGGGATGCATCAAACACCAAGAGGACAGGGCCACGTTAGGTGGCGCTTGGTTCCAGGGGCTGTGCACTTGGACTGGCTGCATTTTCAGTGCAGAGGCCGCAGGGGTGCCTGGGGGCACACGCAGGCTTTGGTGGCAGCGTGGGTGTGGGAGGCATTGGTGGAGGGAGGCAATGGGGAAAGGGAAGAAGACACAGGTGCACTCTACTCCCCCAGCGCGCCTGTCCCTCCTCTCCTCTCTCTCCTGGAGTCTGCCTTGGCTAACAAGAGCTAAAGGGGGATCAGAGGAAGAAGAAGAGGTTCATTTCTCCATCTCCTCCTCACTCGCCTCCCCCTGCTATTAAAAGTCATGACATGAAGCTCCAGCTCAATTGTGTGCGCAAACCTGGAACGTTTCTGTTCATCTGAGACAAGAGCACTGAACTCACTCAGATTTATAATTGTGGTTTCACGGCATGCGTGCTCAGGGGTGTCTGACCCTTTGCAACCTTTTGAATTGTAGCCCCGCCAGGCTCCTTTGTCAATGGGATTTTTCAGGCAAGAATACCGGAGTGGGTTGCCGTGCCCCTCCTCCAAGGGATCTTCCCCACCCTGGGATTGAACCCACATCTCCAGTGTCTCCTGCGTTGCAGGAAAAAATTCCTTACCCTCTGAGCTGTGGGGGTGGAGAGTGGGGGATGTCCATGGTTTCATTATGTGGATGGAAAAAAAAAGTTCTCGGGAGGTATTTGAAGATGGTTCAACTGTCTTTGCTCAAAGAAATCAGTGCTAAGTGATAGATTTTTCATTAGGCTGTCCCTAAAGCCTCCCAACACATGCCATTCTGTACCTGCCTTTGAATTGATGGTGAGCTCCATCTGAATTTCAGACAGAAGATCCCCTGGAGAAAGGAATGGCTACCCACTCCAGGATTCTTGCCTGGAGAATCCCATGGACAGAGGAGCCTGGCAGGCTGCATATAGTCCATGAGGTCACAAACAGTTGGACATGCATGACTGAATGACCAACACTTTCACTTCCATCTGAATCATATTTAGGGAACTTGAGTGCTTCCATTTCTAGATCAGGGAAAGGGGCTCAAAGTGGCACTGATTGTAGGGAGGCTAGACTGGATGCTGGCAAAAACCACTGGGTCACAAAGTGTCCCTGAGCTCTGACCCAGGAGAGAAGCCACCTAGGGTCCAATAGCACAAGTGTCCCATGGTATGAGAGGTACGGAGCATGTACCCTCATGCTGTTCTGAAGCCCCAGCTGGCACTTCATTTGCTCGCCTGAAAGTTCTTGTTAGGAATGTCCATCTTGGACTGTATGTCTGTTACACACAAACTTGCATTTCTAAACATCCTATGGTATTTCTATGAGCTCCCTGTTGGTTCAGATAATAAAGAATCTGCCTGCAACACAGGAGACCTGGGTTTGATCCTTGGGTCAGGAAGATCCCCTGGAGAAGGGAATGGCAACCCACTCCAGTATTCTTGCCCAGACCATTCCATGGACAGAGGCTACAGTCCATGGGTTTGCAAAGCGTTGGACATGAGTGACTAATACACATGGTATTTGTATATTTCTTGTGGTTGGAAACTCAACTACCTTCTTAATTCTTGTTTTCAAGTTGGATGTAAGTGATTTGAAGAAAACAGTGCCCACTGAAATGTCTCATTAAAACTCTCGAAAAGCATGCTAAAAATTGCACTTAAAATAGTAAAACTGCAACCAGAAGTTAGAGAAGCACAATGAAATGCTTTCGTCCATTGAATGCTTTAGATGGTTTGCATTTCTTCCATTCATACCGTTCAGAATTTGAAATGAAGCTTTTCAACCTGCATTTCTGGCTCCAAGCAGTCAGAACATATTTTCATTAAGAAGTTTCTATTTTCAGCGAGGAAAAAAAATGAGGTTTATGTTGAAATTCATCATTCCCATTACAGCGCGCCTAAAGCTGAGTGAAAATGACCTCATCACACCTGTTACACACCCCAAGGAGTTCACAACCACGCCAAGAATGTACCACCTGCGAAGCCTTCCACGGGATGACCAGAGAGAGAAACTGAGTTCTGACTGTGTTTCACAAAGCAGAGCAGAGCAGAGGATGAAGACATCTGCCAAATATCTCCTGGGAGGGAAAATGACACATCCAACTGAGATCAAAGATAACAGAGTGTTTATCTTGAATGGCAAGGAAACTCACATTTTAGTGGCGCCTTCAGCTTCTGAGATAATGGACTAGCTTCACTGTTGTTTAATATTCACAGTCCTTCTGACTATGACGTGAAGCATGGTTCCCCCAAGTTAAGTTACTGGGCAAAAGAAAAACACAGCGGCCGCTGACTCATCTTAATCACTCCCCAGTCTGCTGCTAAGTCACTTCAGTCGTGTCCGACTCTGTGCGACCCCATAGATGGCAGCCCACCAGGCTCCCCCGTCCCTGGGATTCTCCAAGCAAGAACACTGGAGTGGGTTGCCATTTCCTTCTCCAATGCATGAAAGTGAAAAGTGAAAGTAAAAGTGAAGTCGTGTCTGACTAGGAGGTGTTATTCACCGAAGGGACGTTCTTGTGCTCACCTTGTCAACCAGGTTCATGTCAAACTCCGAGTGGCTGTGAAGACTGAACCGTGTGACATAGGCAGAGCGCCCAGGACAGTGCCCAAAACACTATCAGTGGTTGATGTGTTGAGCTTCTAGTTCCTGTCTCATCCATAACGATCCTGAGGTTCAGAGGGGCTCACTGTGTTGGGGAGAGTCAGGACTCGCCCTGATCCTCTGACCGCGGAGTCCCTGCTTGTTCCATGGAACCACTCCTGCACTGCAGCCTTGTCCCTCGGTATTTCCTCATCTACGTTCTCTAAGTCTCTCTGGCATCTTGCATGGCTTCCTCTCCTAGGTGCCCTGCTGGTCAGGGGAGATGTCTCTAGGTTTTCTGGACCACCCCCTGCCCCAATTTGGCCCTCCTTCACCCCGCTTCAGGCAGCCCTCTGTAACCACGGTAGCTTTCTAACTGGCCTCGCTGTGGCCAATTTCTTACTGCTTCCAAATAGTGTGTAATTCCCACAACAAAAAACTTCCCGAAGCCGAGCTTGTTCACATTCCTCTCCTACTAAGACTATAGAGGTTTCAGTGACTTGCTGTTGCTCTGTAGATTAAAGATAGATTTTCACTTGGTATTCATCCGTTCATCCATCCATCTACCCAATTTTTTATCCAAGCACAGTTCCAGGTACTGGGGGTTCAAAGGTGAAGACAGACAAAACTCTCTGCCCTCATGAAGCTTATATTCTAGATGAAAAAAGAGAGAAAGAAATGAGATAAAGGGGTAAAATGCATAGGGTGTTTCAATAGTGGTAAGTGGTAAGAGGAATAATTAAAGTTGAGAAAGGGATAAAGAAAGTGAGAAAGAGTGTGAAGGAAATGGGGAGGGAGGGAAGGAAGGAAGGAAGAAAGAGAAAACAGACAGACTCCCCAGGAAAGGCATTCCTGAGAAGATGGCAGGTGGGTACATCAAGACTGAAAGGAAGTAGTGGAGTGAAGTGGTGGAGTGCTTGGAACAGCATCCCAGGCTGAGGGAACAGAAGGCACAAAGTCCCCTGACACATTCCAGAGCCAGCAGGAGCCTCAGGGTGGGCCGCAGAGGAGGAATGTGGACAAAGTGGTTGGGAGTAAGGCCACGTGAGACTTTTAGCCACTGGAAGGTCTCTGGCTTGCGTGCTGATATCAGAAGGATTTGAGCAGAGGAGGGGCATGAAGGGACTTCCATGCTACAAAACTACTCCAGTGTCTGGGTTCAGAAAATGTAGGCTGGGGGGCAAAGGTGCCCCTAAGGCACGAGGCCTTCTCTGATTGCGGAGCTCATGACTCTAGGCAGCCCTCAGCTTTGCCTGCTTTCCTCAGGTCCCTCAGTGAGCTCCTCCCTTGTCGCCTCTGCCTACCAGCTCCTATTTATTCTTCAAAGCCCGTCATTGAACACCCCTTCTCTAGGAGGTGCCCCTCCAGGCCTCATGTTCTCTCCCACCTTTAACCCTGGTGATGCCCCTGCCCCACAACAGGCACCCCATGCAGTCTGCCTGATACCCTAGTTATATTCTTACCTGGCATCCCTAAAGGACTTTACCAGGGATGGTCCATCTGAGACAAGCAAAGAGCCAGCATCCACCAGCCATCAAAAAGCCACGCCCATCTGTGTTCCTAACTGGAGGGTATCCCGTGTCTTTGGTTTAAACAAAGACCATGCCATCCCTTTTCACTGCAGGTGGTAAAGGCACACGTTTACTCAGTGGGTGTCGATCACATTCCGGGGTGCACTTCCTCCCTCCTTGAAGCTTAGGGGCTCGTGGGTGTCCGGGTTAGGGGCTACACCACCAGCTAACCACCAGCTCTAGACTGAGGCCCCCCATAGACACTCCCAGAGGCATGTGACTCTCCTTAGGGGTCTACAGACAGGGTCTCACCAACCCTTTGTCATTTGGAGGGAACGTGAACAATTTAATAGATGTTCACTTGACTTTTTTAAAATGCCGGTTTTGAGGGTATGTTTTGTTAAGGTGTACAGTGTAGAGTAGAATTTGTCTAAAATTTACAAATTAATGCTTTTACTGGCAGTTGCACTCAAAAGTTTTTACAAAAAAAAAGTCTTTTATCTACGAGTTTCATGATCAAAAATGTTTGGAGACCTATTGTCTCCACGGTAGTGTGGTTAAATTCCCAACCTGCTTTTTTTATGATGATCACATGTGAAAAAGAGAACGAAAACTTTTCTTCTTTCCATTTTTGTTATCTCTGAGGGGTAATGGGGGGGATGGGCAGGGGAGGGGGCGGAGCCAGATGCGGCTCAGAAATTTATTGCTCATGGAATTGCTTTGTGACTGGTAAGATCTGCTCGGCCACAGCGAGGGGCCTTTGCTGAAAGGCCTTTCATTTACTTGAAAGAAAATGTAAGACAGAGCTGATACTGATAGCCTTTTTTGTGATGGACTTGGAAGGTTCTAACCAGAACCTCTTAGGCAAGAGAACTTACTCTATGGCTCACTGGGTAAAGAATCTGCCTGCAATGCGGGAGACATGGGAATATGAGTTTGATCCTTAGAGTCAGGAAGATCCCCTGAAGAATGAAATGGCACCCTGCTCCAGTGGTCTTGCTGGGGAAATCCCATGGACAGAGGAGCCCTGAGGGCTACAGTCCATGGGGTCACACAGAGTCGGACATGACTGAGGACACACACACACAACCAGAAACGCTTAGACCAGAGGGTGTGCTCGCCTCCCCCTGCAGAGGATGACGCCTATGAATTCCAAATCTGGACCAAGAAAACCCTCTTTAATGAAAATCATCTTCATGTTTCATAACTATTAATCTTCTGAATCTGTACGACAACACGAAGAAACAATAACACATTATTGACTGGAGATGTGTTCACACCACAGATGTTAGTTTCTGCCAAAATCCCCCAGTCAGTAATGTGTTAAAACTAAATTTCAGCCTTGGTCATTTTTGATACTTTGGGAAAAAACTGGAAAAGACTGCAATATCATTTGATGCTCTTCATAGATTAGTGTTAGTGTACAAATAAATTTTATTTCTGGGATATCATAGAACTTCCTATTCTTTTTAGCCAAAAATGACGGCTACAGTGGTGAAAATGCTAGAGGTGTGTTTTAGCTGAACAGCAATCATGCTCTGTTAAAGCTTATGTGGAAATAAAGAAAAGCATGCAGTCACCCCTTCCCCAAAAAAAGAAAGAAAGGAAAGACATAAAGTAAAATAAAATAACCGATGGGGAAAAGTAGAGAGGAGAAGCATGTTCAAACCGATACCTTAAAAGACAGGTCACAGTTCATCCAAGATCTCATTTTGCTTGTTAAATTCCATGTGCACTTGAAATCCTATTAACTTTTTCCTTATTACCTCAATCTTTCCTTAGCATTAAGACCTGAAGGTTAACCACCCCTCTGTTACTTCTTGGAAACTCACTGTTTGCAATTCTTGAGATGGAGAAATAGCCATAGGCAAATCTAAACTACACTTGATGACTTGGATTAAGGGAGGTAGGGTTTAACTGGAGATGACTGGGGCCCAAGCCACACTAACTAACCATTCCGTATTTGCTCTCTTTAGTCTGTTCCTTTCCAGACACACCTTGCTTTAATGATTGATTTTCACTTCTGCTTTGAGGCTGTTCTCAAGTCCGGGCACAACCCCGTGGTGACAGAAGCCTGGACAGCACAGTTGTGCAGGGGTGGGCTCGCGACAGGCTGCTCTTGTGTCCATCAGTCACCATGCGTGCGTTCTCAGTGGCTGAGTCGTGTCCTAATCTTTTGCGACCCCCTGGAATGCAGACTGCCAGGCTCCTCTGTCCGGGGCTTTTCCCAGCAAGAATACTGGAGTGGGTTGCTATTTCCTCCTCCAGGGGATGGATCTCCCTGACCCAGGGATCAAACCTGCATCTCCTGCACTGGCTGGTGGATTCTTTACCACTGAGCCACCTGGGAAGCCTTCATCAGTCCCCAAGAACTGTTTTTTTTTTTTTTCATTCCAGCTCCAAACAGCTTTTACAACCCTAGACTACTTTATTCCCACACAGTAAATTGCTTTACATTCAAACGATGAGTTTGATGCTGTCGTGTGAATGCTGGTAGAAAAGCCTTGTTTGTCTCATTCTATGTTCCACACTCATCTTGGACGAACCGACACAGGTCAAACTCTGGCTGGTAAGTATGCTGCCTCAAGGCCGGCCCGGATCCTGTTCTGGTTCAGGTAAATGCTCCCAGGGAACCTGGCACAGCACTACAGGCCCATAGACACCCCATCAGTACTGGGTGATTGACTGGCTGAATCAGAGTCAAAGGTCAAGAGAGACGCAGTGGGAAGGAATGAGGTCAGATCGAAATCTGTCAGTCTTTAACAACAGAGAGAAAACTCAAGTTTTCAATAACTTGGCTTTGCAGAGCTTGTATCCGCACCTGGTTTTAAATCTCAGGATCTCAGCTTAGAAATCGTGTTTTGCTAAGTGAGGGAGAAGAGAAAAGCATTATGTGTTCTTACCTACTCTTTCCATTACCACCCACAGGCCCCATTTCCATGACTTTGTTGGGAAGTTGCCCAGGGGACTACAGAGCATGCTGTCTTTTCACACTTCACATTTGCATCATCGAGGATTATTTTAAAATCTGACGATAAGTCGCCTGTGGAAGTCTATCCTGTCACCTCCGTGTGGGTATCACAATGATTCGAAACAGACTTCACAACAATAAACACAGGACAAACAAGACATCACATCTTGATTATTGACAGTCACCATGAAAAAACAAGGACAGGCATGCCAACCTTGTTCATTAGGAAGACTGGGGTGTTTCTGTCAAGTGACTTGAAATTTGCACACCCCTCTTTTCACCAGAGCGTTTGAAAAGTAAGAGCTGCTTTTTCTCCTTCAGGTTAGTTTGCTGGTTGTGAACTGGCAGCGTCCTTCCCCCAAATAAAACTATTAGTTGCCAATATTAAAAAATTGGGAGTTTTCACAGAGAAATAGAATTTCTTTTTTGGCGGGGGGGATTAGCAAAAAAAGAAAGATGGATACATGTATGTGTATGTCTGATTCCCTTCACTGTTCACCTGAAACGATCACATCATTGTCAATTGGCTATACCCCAATACAAAATGTTTTTGGTATTAAAAAAAATAAAAAATAAAATTTTTGTTTTTTAAAAAAGGAAGATGTGGCAATTCAGAGCCAAGATGCTCATGTGGCAATGGCCGAACCCGTGCTAAGCTCCTGCTCTTCAAATACCAACGGCTCCATGCTCCAGACCCCAGAGGCATGAGTTTTTGGCCTCTGGCTTAATTTAGTAAGTCATCAAAATAGATTAGTCACCTGCTTTGAGCCAGACACTGAGAGGTAGGGACACTCACAAAGCAGCTTACCCATCCACATCCCCAGGCTCAAAATGTTCTATGTCAAATAATTACTCTAAATAATACACAGAGAGAACACGTCCCTTCCTCCTTACACAGCAATTCTTTATTTTTTACTGACACATATCGCATTTCTAGGGGTGACTCCCTGGGCATTTGCAGTATGCTCTCTTCACTCCTGAAATTATACTCTTATGCAAGTGAATGGTGGGGATGCTAGTATGGAGATGACCTAGATTCCACGCAAACGTTTACAAACCACAGTTGGTTTCTTTAGCAATTGTTAAGGAAGACAGGATTGGGACATACCAGGGGGGTGCATGGCACGACTGAGAATCAGCACTGATGGATTTCTACAGAACTGGTTTATAGATGAATGCAGACGGAAGGTTTTGGTTACCACCGATATTCAGCAACACGAGTTAGAAAGACGATCTAGAGGTAGATTGAGATCCGGGTATTCTCAGGGTGAGGCTTTTAAAGATACTTTTCAAAAGATCCCTTTGAGAAGACAGTGTTTTAAAGTGGTCTTGTAAGATTCTCGGATACAGTTTGATCCATCTTCTTATGTGAAAAGAACTCTCAGGAAGAGGGAGCCTGTCTTCATCCTTGAGTGTGAGCTGCCCCAGAGGCTGTGGTGTTGCTAGCAATCCCCTTGCATGGGTGAAATTCAATGGCACACTCAGCGATCTGTGGGCAGGGTTGGCTGAGCCCCTACTTCTGCTCCTGTAAGCAACCCCCCAACAACCAACCAAAAACCCAACAGTCACTGGCTGCTCCTGGACTCTGAGACGCAGGTTATTGTACAGGAGGTTTGTTAGGGAGTATGATAGCTCAGCTGGTAAAGAATCCAGAGACCCTGGTTCGATTCCTGGGTTGGGAAGATCCGCTGGAGAAGGGATAGTCTATCCATCCAATATTCTTGGGCTTTCCTGGTGGCTCAGTTGGTAAAGAATCCACCTGCAATGCGGGAGACCTCGGTTTGATCCCTGGGTCGGGAAGATCCCCTGGAGAAGGGAGAGGCAACCCACTCCAGTATACTGGCCTGGAGAATTCCATGGACTGTATGTATAGTCCATGGGGTCACAAAGAGTAAGATAGGATGGAGCGACTTTCACTTTCACTTTCACTTTCTTTGGTGATCAACACCCGTGGAGAGGAAGGAGATGGGAGGGGTGGGAGGGGAGGGGAAAGGCAGGGGAGAAAGAGAGGCTGGGTAGAGGGAGGGTAGAGCTACCAGGTGGTCCCAGTGGAAGCCTTGCAGACCCTGTGGGGAGTTCTGAAGATGGGACCACCCTCACTGGAGCAGAAGGGCTGGGCCATGATACCCCCTGCATTGGTCAGCTCTGGGATGGGAGGTACCTTGAGAAGGAGGGGACTTAGGGAGGTGGCCCTCAGCTGAACTCAGCCCCCAAAGGGGGCAACTGACAAGGGCAGCTGGGGGACAAATCCATCATTCCTGAAGGGATCTGGGTGTGTAACTGTGTCCCTCAACCCACCAACAAACAAGGCTTCCCTGGTGGCTCAGTTAGTAAGGAATCTGCCTGCAATGCAGGACACTCCGGTTCAATCCCTGGGTTGGGAAGTCCCCTGGAGAAGGGAAAAGCTATCAACTCCAGTGTTCTGGCCTGGAGAATTCCACGGACTGTATAGTCCACAGCGTCGCCAAGTGTCGGACATGACTGAGCAACGTTCACACTTCACATAAGTTAATCACCTGAAATTTCTCATAAATATGACTGACTTAAACTGGACACCATGAAAATACTACTGAGTCTACTCCAAATAATTAGCTCATCTCCCCAGGTAAAGAACTTCTGAAGGAATATGGTAGTGAACTGTATGTACTAAGTCACTTCAGTCATGTTCAACGCTTTGCAACTCTACGGACTGTGGCCTGCCAGGCTCCCCTGTCTATGGGATTTTTCAGGCAAGAATACTGGAGTGGGCTGCCCTGCTCTCCTCTAGGGCATCTTCTGGACCTGGGGAATGAACCCTCATCTCTTATGTGTGCTGCATTAGCAGGCAGGTTCTTTACCCCTAGCCCCAAGTGAACTGTAGCAAATCCAACAGTTTAAACTTTGAGTATAAACCAGGTCAACCAAAACCCTGAATCCCTCCCGGGAGTTTGTCCTAAGGAAATCCTCAGGGCTGTGGGAAAAGATTTCCATGCAAATACATTCTCTGCAGTTTTTTATGCAAATAACACACTAGAACAAACTAATCATCTGATCAGAAACCAGCTAATAAATATGCTGTATCAGTACACTACTGGAGAAGGCAATGGCACCCCACTCCAGTACTCTTGCCTGGAGAATCCCATGGATGGAGGAGCCTGGTAGGCTGCAGTCCATGGGGTCACTAAGTCAGACACGACTGAGCAACTTCACTTTCACTTTTTACTTTCATGCACTGGAGAAGGCAATGGCACCCCACTCCAGTACTCTTGCCTGGAGAATCCCATGGACGGAGGAGCCTGGTAGGCTGCAGTCCATGGGGTTGCTAAGAGTGGGACACGACTGAACGACTTCACTTTCACTTTTCACGTTCATGCATTGGAGAAGGAAATGGCAACCCACTCCAGTGTTCTTGCCTGGAGAATCCTAGGGACCAGGGAGCCTGGTGGGCTGCCATCTAAGGGGTCACACAGAATTGGACATGACTGAAGTGTCTTAGCAGCAGCAGCAGCACTACACTACAGAGCCACTCATACCTCACAGGAAGGAAGTGAAAACTATTTAACGACATAAAAAAGATGTTCACAACTTGCTATTTAGAGGGGGAAAAAACCCCAGTTTTCAAAGCAGTGTTTACTGTTGTGACTTCATCTTGATGAAAAGAAAGATTGCAGTGCTTTCTTTTATTCACTTCTTCGGACTTATCAGAATTTCTACAATGCACATTTATTATTTTTGTAACGTAAAAAGGCTTTTCTCTTCCCCCACTCCCCACTCTGTGTTCTATGTCAATATTGGGTCAAGGACCATGGTTAACAGATACACTAAGTAAGGCAAAAGGTTAGAGAGGAAATCTACTCTTTTTTTTTTTTTTTTTATGTAGCAGTCTGGTGTCCTGGGACTTTCTAGGTGGCTCAGTGGTAAAGAACCCACCTGCCAATGCAGGAGATGCAGGAGATGCGGGTTCAATCCTTGGGTTGGAAAGATCCCCTGGAGGAGGATATGGCAACCCATTTCCTGGAAAATCCCATGGACAGAAGATCCTGGAGGGCTACAGTCCACAGCGTCACAAAAAGTTGGACACAACTGAGTGAATGAGCATGCATGTATGCACTGGTGTCATGACCTTTAATTCATTATTCCCAAGCCTTGTGTTTTTAACTCATTAATATTTGGAAGTTTCAACTGTGGGAAGAATCCCATTTCTAATCTAAATATCTTTAACAAACAGATTTCACCAGAAAATGTTCATTTTGTTTACCTTTGATAAGGTCTCCCGCTAGCCCTCTTTAGCTGGTGAAATGTCCAAAGTGTGTGGACTGAGCCTGTCTCCCCGGAATCAAGGTCATGCACTGGCCAGGACAGGGTCCTGTGATTCTATTTGGCTCCACAGTGTGAGTCGCTGGGCTGAGCAGACCTCACACGTTCTGTAGGCTCTACAGTATGGTCAGCACAGAATATCTGATTTTGGGGCAAAGATCTCCCATCCAGGTCGTTCAAATGTCCCCCAGGGCAATGTCTTCTCAGAGCAAAACTACAGAGCTCTTCCCTGTCCCTGCCAAGTCGCCACACCTGTTGCTTCCTCAGCTGCATTTTTTTTTCCCTCTGTCCTTTTGTTCCAGAATCACATCCAATCTTTTCCTTTCTTCTTGAGACAATCCTGCCTTCTGCATCTCCCTTCTAACAAGACTCAGTTCGGTTCAGTTGCTCAGTCATGTCCGACTCTTTGGGACCCCATGGACTACAGCACACCAGGCCTCCCTGTCCCTCACCAACTCCTGGAGCTTACTCAGACTCATGTCCTTTGAGTCGGTGATGCCATCCAACCATCTCATCCTCTGTCATCCCCTTTTCCTCCCACCTTCAATCTCTCCCGGCCTCAGGGTATTTTCCAGTGAGTCAGTTCTTCACATCAGGTGGCCAAAATATTGGAGTTTCAGCTTCAACATCAGTCCTTTCAACGAATATTCAAGACTGATTTCCTTTAGGATGGACTGGTTGGATCTCTCTGCAGTCTAAGGGACCCTCAAGAGTCTTCTCCAACACCACGGTTCAAAAACATCAATTCTTCAGCGCTCAGCTTTCTTTATAGTCCAACTCTCACATCCATACATGATTACTGGAAAAACCATAGCTTTGACTGGAATTACGTAATAAAATTTTCCCCGTGACTGTGTTCACAGTGACAGCTGTTTAATGTATAAGACCTGCCCAAGAATTTGGATTTAATCATCAATTTCTGAAGATCAAAGTCTCAGTCACAAGTGAATGCATTACTAAGAGGGAAATTCCAGGCAGCAAGTCAGTTACGCGTAAAATTCCTTGGACAGGTAGGTTCTCCCAGGGCTAGGTGTTTCCCTACCTGCAGATAAGACATTATTTTTCAAGCATCTTCCCTGAGCAGCATCTTGTGTGGGCTGTTTGGAGTTAAGAACAGATTTCCTTGTCTGAAGAAAACTCCTCATTTGTTGATCGTTCAACCACCATTTATTAAGGATCTGCTCTGAGCCTTCTCAGATTCCACGGCTCGGTTAAATTACACCTACTACATAGTCTCATAACACTGGGAACCTCCAGTGTTTAGTCTTTATCACATATTCTTGACCGTACCTCACAGCTTCTGGTATTTTATTTCCCTTACCAGGGATCAAACCCCAGGCCCTCGGCAGTGAGAGCTCAGAGTCCTAACCGCTGGATTGCCAGGGCATTCCCTTTATCACATTTTAATTGGTTTCCTCCACTAAACTATGGAGAAAGCAATAGCAACCCACTCCAGTACTCTTGCCTGGGAAATCCCATGGATGGAGGAGCCTGGTATGCAGCCCATGGAGTTGCTAAGAGTCAGACACAACTGAGCGACTTCACTTTCCCTTTTCACTTTCATGCATTGGAGAAGGAAATGGCAACCCACTTCAATGTTCTTGCCTGGAGAATCCCAGGGACGGGGGAGCCTGGTGGGCTACAGTCCACGGGGTGTCACAGAGTCGGACATGACTAAGTGACCAACACACAGGCATACATACACAGTGTACTCTGTGAGGGGGTTCAGAAGCCTAAGACACAGTCCCTGCCATTACAGGGGCTTAACATCATAGCCTGTGAGATGAGATTGCAACTCTAGTGATGAGATAATATACACGAGCCATCTGTGTTGCAGGCAGTGAAAGCTCAGGATATTGGAGGTGGAGGGTAGGGATCAGTGATGTTCCTGTCTCAATATCCAATTAGCCCAGCTATGGAAAGTCCTGTGGGTTAAGGCCTTAAAAATAGGGTTAGAGTTTTAAATGAGAAGGAAAAGGATATAGCCCTGTATTTTCTCATTACTACCTGAATATAAGGTACTGTTGTTATTCAGTGGCTCAGTCATGTCCAAATCTCTGCAACCCCATGGACTACAGCACGCCCTGTCCTTCACTATCTCCTGGAGTTTGCTCAAACTCACGTCCATTGAGTCGGTGATGCCATCCAACCATCTCATCCTCTGTCCTCCCCTTCTCCTCTAGCCCTTAATCTTTCCCAGCATCAGGGTCTTTTCCAGTGAGTCAGCTCTTTGTATCAGGTGGCCAAAGTATTGGAGCTTCACCTTCAGCATCAGTCCCTCCTGTGAACATTCAGGGCTGATTTTCTTTAGGATGGACTGGTTTGCTCTCCTTGCTGTCCAAGGGACTCTCAAGTCTTCTCCAGCACCACAGTTTGAAAGCATCAAAGGTAATAGGAAAGTTAACATTTTCTTCATCCACAATCATTCCAACTCAAAAAAGGAGTTGCTTTTTATTAAAGACATACACAGTGTGATTTTGAAGAAACTTGAGTGCCTGTATTTTGGCATGGCATTGCTTAAGTGTTGGCATTTATTAATCTGATGTCCTGGATTTCTTGGGAAATCTTACTTTTGTTAGTTTGATTTATTTATAAAATACAAAACAGCCATGCAGTACATGTGGCTACATTTTTAATATTTTGGTAAAAATATCAAAATAAATGAACTTATTAGACAAGATCTTCTGTTAGTTCACAGAACCAATTTGGGGTTTTTGAATACAGTATCCATCAGTGTGGGGAGGAAGCAGAGAGCTATGAAGACATTTTTGGCAGATGGAATTTTCTGAAGAGAGCTGCCACAAACCTTCCCTCCCACATGCTCTTGTAGAACCTTGTCATTCCCCCACCAAGTGGACAGTTATGTCTCTTCTGGCCTTGAACATGGGTGAGCCTTTGTGAGAGTCTCAACAGACACTAGGGGCTTCCCTAGTGGCTCAGATGGTAAAGAATCTGCCTGCAAAGAAGGAGATCTGGGGGTTAGGATCTCTGGGTCAAGAAGATCCCCTGGAGAAGGGAATGGAAATCTGCTCCAGTATTCCTGCCTTGGAGAATTCCATGGACAGAGGAGCCTGGCAGGCTGCAGTCCGCTAAGAGATGGACATGACGTAGTGAATGAACACCAACCACAGACGCAATAGGGTAGAAATGGCATCACGTGACTTCTGAGGCTAGAGCATAAAAGGCCATGCACTCGCGCCTTGTTCTCTTGGAAACCAGTCACCATGCTGTCGGGAAGCCCAGGCAGCCCATGGAGAGGAACTGAGGCCCCTGGCCCAGAGCCCTGGCTGAGCTACCAAACAAGAGCTGGCACAACTTGCCAACCATATGAGTGTGGCATCTGGAGTGGCTTCCCCGGCATCCAGCCAGGCAAACCCAGCAGACACCATGTGGAGGCGAGAAGAGTCACCTCGGTGGAACTGCAGATTCCTGAGCAAAATAAACGACTGCTGCTGTTTTAAGCTGCTGAGTGCGGGGTAGTTTGTTTCCCAGAAATAGGAACTGGAAGAATGTTTCAGAGATGGGTGGAAGTGGCCAGGTCTTTGTAACTGATTAGACTTGGATGGCAGGGAAGGAAAGACCGAACCGATGGACTGCTTTCCCACTGGGAGTAGGATCCTTCACAGGCAGAGGGAGAGGCAGAGGATGGATGGTTAGGTTAGGGGTTGAGGTTGGGAAGGTGACTCTGGTTTTTCCTCATTTATATAAAGTGGCCACTTTTTACCTGGCCGTGGATGGGAAGGATGTAACAGTGGGAAAGAGCATGGACTCCGGAGCCAGGCTGTCTGGGTTGGAGCCCTGGCACTGACATTTCTCAGCTGTGTGACCTTGGACAAGGTTCTTCGCTCCCACGTGTTTCAGTTTCTTTGTCTGTAGAAGGAGGATCATAACAAGAGAACCTGCCTCATACAGTGGTTGTGACAGTCGTGACCTAACGTCTAAAAAGGGCTTGGCACAGAGGAAGTTCTAGGGAAGTGTCTGCTGTTGCGATCCACGTAACTATGGGCCTTGCATAGTGAGGCAGCTGAAGACCGGCCTCTCAGACATCCACATCCTAATCCCTGGGACTCTGAACACATGACCTTACAGAGCAGAGGAGACCTTGCAGGTGTGATTAAACTGAGGACCTTGACATGGGAGATGACCTTGAGATTGTCCGGGGATGGTAAGAAGGAGGCAGGAAGGTCGGAGTTGGACCCTGATATGATGATGGAAGCAGGTCAAAGTGATGTGAGCCTGTGAACCAATGCTTTCGCCTCTAGAACTTGAAAAAAAGGCAGGGAAACCAACTCCTGATTTTAGCACTGAGTGATTTTGGCGTTTTGACCTCCAGCACTGTAAGATAATAAACCTGTGTGTTTGCAGGCACTAAAACTGTAGTAGTTTGTTACAGCAGAAATAGGAAACGAATCCAGATTTTAACCTTGAGGGAGATTATAGAACATGGAGTAGATAGAATGAAAAGAAGATGAATCAACTGAAGATGAATCAATCTTGGAATCAGTAAGACATCTCTTTATTCCTCTTTTCCTGTCTTAGCATTGTTGGGACATTTCCTCTTTAATCTTAGCTTGTGGAGTAGCCAAAGTCCCAGCTCCAGCATAAGCAGACTCCAGCCCTCGTTTGCTGGGATTCTTCCATCAGTGGGTGCCACCCAGGAAGACCACAGTGGTTATACACCGACAGCATCTGCCCTGACTGGTGGATATCTTTTCTGACTGGTCAGTGCCCACAAGGTCCTAGTTGCTGTAAATTTTGAATATTACCTCTAGATATAAAACTGAGTTTTCTCTTCTATAACTTAGGCACAATCTAAGTCAAAGGTGACTGCTTCCATAAAATTAAAAGACACTTGCTCTTTGGAAGGAAAACTATTACAAACCTAGACAGCATATTAAAAAGCAGAGACATCACTTTGCCAACAAAGGTCCATATAGTTAAAGCCATGGTTTTTCCAGTGGTCATGTATGGATGTGAGAGTTGGACTATAAAGAAAGCTGAGCACTGAAGAATTGATGCTTTTGAACTGTGGTGCTGGAGAAGACTCTTGAGAGTCCCTTGGACTGCAAGGAGATCCAACCAGTCCATCCTAAAGGAGATCGGTCCTGAATATTCATTGGAAGGACTGATGCTGAAGCTGAAGCTCCACTACTTTGGCCACCTGATACAAAGAACCCACACATTGGGAAAGACCCTGATGCTGGGAAAGATTGAAAGCCGAAGGAGAAGGGAGGTGGCAGAGGATAAGATGGTTGGATGGCATCACCGACCTCAATGGACATGAGTTTGAGTAAACTCCGGGAGACAGTGAAAGACAGGGGAGCCTGGTGTGCTACAGCTTGTGGGGTCACAGAGTCAGACACAACTTAGCGACTGAACAACAACTACAAAAGTCAAAGGTGGTATAATTAGCCTAAGTAAGTAGCTCTCACAATGTACTTTCAAAGCAGCAGCATCTCTTTGCCTGGGAATGTGTTAGAAGTGCACAGTTTTGCCCCACCTACTGTACCAGACAGAATCCTAAAATGGCCCACTGTCCCCCTTCCCCAGTGCACATGCCAGGCACAACATTGTCTCCAGGACCATGGCCACAATGGGTTTTACCCATGATTGGCTTATGACTCTTTGCGACCCCATGGACTGTAGCCTGCCAGGCTCCTCTGTCCATGGGATTCTCCAGGCAAGAATACCAGAGCGGGTTGCCATTTCCCTCTCCAGTGTCACACCACACAGTTCGTTAAAGGGAGATTAGCCAGGCTGAGCCCTTACAAGAGACCAGGCTCTTTCTGAAGTCAGAGATTTGACATGTGAGAGAGATCTCTTGTCACTGGCTTGACGGAGGAAGGGGTCAGGATGTAAGTTGCCTCAATGGGAGAGGGTGGCCTTGGAAGGAAATGGGGATCTGAGCGTCTGCAGAAGCAGATTCTTCCCCAGACCTCCAAAAAGGAAGGCAGCCCCACCCGTGACTTGATGCTAGCCTTGCATGACCTGGAGCAGAGAAGCTGGCCGCACCACACCCCGACTCTTGACTACACACCCTGACTTCTGACTCCAGACCTCCCAGCTAATAAGTGGGTGTTGAGTTAAGCCATTTCACTTGTGGTATTTCATTACACAGCGGAGAATATATTTACTGAATCAGAAGCTCTGGGTTTTAACAAGCCCTCCAGGTGAATGGAATGCACGCGAAAGTTTGAGCACCTCTGGTGTCCACAAGGGGCCCACCCAGCAGAGATTGGGCAACTTCAGATGTGGTAAGCATCAGCTGCAGCTGTCCTAGCATATATTCCAAGGGTCCTTCTGCTCCTCTGCTGCATTTGAAAAAGTTTTAAAAAGCACACACACACAAACACACACAATGTTCCAGACTTGCCCTTTTCAGGTGGAATATCAGACAGATCATTAGACATTCTGCAAATACCAGACAAGACGGGCCATGCAAATTTCCCTTTCCTGCTTCAACCTAACGGTTCAGGGCAGTTGGAGCTATTACCCATAAAACAGCCACAGAAGGAAAGCCCTAAGGGAAGTCGGGCCAGGGAACGCAGGACCACACATCATCCTCTGAGAGGCTGCGAGTGGGGCCAGGTTGACTGAAGCTTCTGAAACTATCAAAGCAGGGCCTACCTCCTAGGGTGGCTGTGAGGCTGTTAAAGCCACACCCCGGGGCTCAGGAAAGGGCCTGGCACAGGGACACGGAGGTGGGGGCACCTGTCCTGCCTCTGTCCCTGGTTCCATCTTCTCCCAGTTCATCCTTCTGTACCCTTCTCACTTCTCCCAGCTTTTCTGATTTGTCTTTTTTTGATTAGTGTTCACATGGTTTATCTTTCTCTAACCTATTTATTTCATTTTGGATCAACCAGTCCATCCTAAAGGAAACTGACTGAATATTCACTGGAAGGACTGATCCTGAAGCTGAAGCTCCAATTCTTTGGCCACCTGATTCGAAGAGCCGACTCATTGGAAAAGACCCTGATGCTGGGAAGGATGGAAGGCAAAAGGAGGAGGAGGAGGAGGAGGTGGCAGAGGATGGGATGGTTAGATAGCATCGCTATTCAATGGACGTGAATTTAAGAAATTCCAGGAGATAGTGAAGGGTGGTGGAGCCAGGGATGCTGCAGTCCATGGGGGTCACAAAGAGTCAGACGCAACCGAGTGACTGAACAATAAAAAGGGCAGCCTGCTTATCTGAAGGAACGGCTGGAAGCTCCGCCCAGTTTGCTGCAGGATGCTCTGCATATGGGACCTGGAGCACAGGGAGGAGGAAGCATGGGGGAAGGATGCTGGAAGGTGAGCCTCAGAGAACGCACCACGGCTCACTCTTCTTTGAAATGTTCCCAAGCCAGGTGTTAAGAACCCACCCGTCCTCTCCTTGTGAGCCCTCCTATGGCCTCCATTCACCCTCAGGAGAAAAACCCAGCCTCGTG
Source organism: Tragelaphus eurycerus (assembly GCA_935064755.1). NCBI lineage: Eukaryota > Metazoa > Chordata > Mammalia > Artiodactyla > Bovidae > Tragelaphus > Tragelaphus eurycerus. Next base: position 47,844,673 of record CAKXYN010000009.1, read on the forward strand.
ACAAGTGGTTCCTGCCATCCCTTGGGGCAAGTCCCCCCCGCGACGCAGGCCAGTTCCGACCTGCCCTGGCCAGGTCGTCACGTCTCAGGACCTTTATCCAGGCAGCTCCCTGCTGGGCCACCTCCCACGTCTGCTCCAAGTCTGAGTCCCACATGAAAAACAACAGAAATACCACTCCTCAGAGATGCCAACCCTTGGACACGGCTGAGTCCTCTGTTAAGCACTCCTTTTCCTTCCTAGCACACGTTGACAACGGTAACTGGTCTGGAGTTTAGGACTGGAAAGTGACCTTCCTGCTACCTGCCACATCCAGCCCAGGTCCTGGACCCCAGGAGACTGCTCAGATTCTCTGTGGACTGAGTGACTGAATGAATTCATGATCGTGTTCTCTGTAAACTCCAAAATATTGAACTGAAAAGAGGAATTTAGGGGGGAAAAAAAAAGGAAAGAAAAAGATACCTGGCAGTTTTTAAAACTTGTAAATTAGTGGAGGAAAATCTGATTTGGGTTTCCTTTCCTCGGTCATGAGCATCTTCTGAGGAGGAGTCACGCTAGACCCTGAGAGAGAGCAAGTGAAGGAGACACTGCCCTGCTCTATGGAAACATCCACTTTCCATCAGAGCTTCCCTGGTGGCCCAGATAGTAAAGAGTCTGCCTGCAATGGTGGGAGACCCGAGTTCAATCCCTGGGTTGGGAAGATCCCCTGGAGAAGGGAAGGGCAATCCACTCCAGTATTCTTGCTTGGAGAACCTTATGGACAGAGTCTGGTGGGTTATAGGCCATGGGGTCACAGAGAGTTGGACATGACTGAGTGACTAACACTTTGACTTTCACTTAGAACTGGGGGGCTTCCCAGGTGACTCTAGTGGTACAGAACCTGCCTGCTGATGCAGAAGACATAAGGGATGCCAATTGGATCCCTGGGTCAGGAAGATCCACTGGAGGAGGGCATGGCAACCCACTCCAGTATCTTGCCTGGAGAATCCCATGGACAGAAGAGCCAGGAGGGCTACAGTCCATGAGGTCACAAAGGGTTGGATATGACCGAGGTGACTTAGCACTCACTCCCTGAGAACTATCCTTTACGTCTTAGCCAACAGCAGTGCCAGTGATACGTGCAGAATGGGAGCCCAGGGTACGACTGGGTGGGAGCAGGGAAGCCTCATAAGGCTGTGCCATGGGAACACCACGGCGCATCCCTGAAGGCCAGGGGGCAGTGCGATAAGATGGAAGCATCTGATATGTGGATGAAGCTTCTCCTTCGGCCCCCCGTCAATGGTGTGAGAGCTGCTGGGACCACCTTTCCCCTGCCCTGCCCCTGCAACCGAGGGTGCCCACAATCTGGTTCAGCAGCACCCCCTGAATTCTCAGTGGAGCGCAAACTAAACCAGGAGGCCAGAGCTAAGCAAAGTCACAAGACCAGCACCCCCTCCCCTACACCCTGGCTTTGTTTCACTGTCTCCTCAAGTTTGCTTCCTGCTCTGGGGTGGGGAGACCACAGCACTGCACGGTGGGCAGCAGGCCTGGTCAGCATGTGTCACCCACCCTTCTGAGGCCTGCCCGGAGGACGATCTGAACTGCTGCTTCGTATTTTCCAACAAAAGGCTGGGCTAGTGACATATGTGAGTGTGGGTCCCCACTGAGAACCGATCTGAGTCCTGACTAAGAAGGTCATTTTGCAAATGAGGAAGTATATCTCGGGCTCCTTGTGGTTTCTGATGAAAGCTGCTGCAATGTGGGACACGGGTGAAAGAACATTGAGAAAAGAGATGAGGTCACTCAGTCTGCCCCCCTATGAAGGATTGGGGGGAGTGGAAATTGAGTGGGAAGATCCTTTATGTCCTAAGAGTCAAGTAAGCCTATGGCTTGTCTCAGCATTTCTCAGGACTTTTACATTCATGATTTTTTTTTTTAGTACAAAGCTATGGTTTTTCCAGTAGTCATATATGGATGTGAGAGTTGGCCCATGAGGAAGGCTGAAGAATTGATGTTTTTGAACTGTGGTGTTGGAGAAGACTCTTGAGAGTCCCTTGGACTGCAAGGAGATCCACCCAGTCCATCCTAAAGGAGATCAGTCCTGGGTGTTCTTTGGAAGGACTGATGCTGAAGCTGAAACTCCAATACTTTGGCCACCTGATGCAAAGAGCTGACTCATTTGAAAAGACCCTGATGCTGGGAAAGATTGAGGGCAGGAGGAGAAGGGGGCGACAGAGGATGAGATGGTTGGATGGCATCACCGACTCAATGGACATGAGTTTGAATAAACTCGGGAGATAGTGAAGGACAGGGAAGCTTGGCATGCTGCAGTCTGTGGGGCAGCAGAGTCAGACCCAACTGAATAACAACAATAAACAACTTTATTGACATACAATAAACTTCCCATCTTTGAAATGTACAATCTGACAAGTATGACTAATGTATATGCCCATGAAACAGGGTGTTTTGGATGAAATGAATTTTTCCATGTGGTCCTGCTCTTCACATTCGAGACTGTTTCAGGGACTCCTCCTTGAAGGCCAGCAGCTCTCCCCGCCCCCGCCCCACTCCCCGTCACCACTGCAACCCCAATGTCGCCCACGATTTACAAACGTTCCTGGAAGGATAATAACTCTGGGATCTAAACTCAAGCAGGTTTGTTCTAACGTTCTAAGAACAGCCCCAGCAGGCCAAACACATTCATTTAATGTCTTGTCCAACAGGAAACAACGACCTCTTTTAATAGAGAGTTCCTTTGGAACATGTCATTTCAAATGGGTCCAAAGGAGATATTGTCCAAGTCTCAACTGCTTGGTTGAATGCACGGAAAACTTGGGAGATTTCAGTGCATCTTGAATAAGATGACATCCCTCAGAGATACAACATGCTCTTTGATCATTGGAAGAGTGGTAAAAGAAAGTGACTTACAGAAATAAAACAGATAACAACAAACATTTCGGTGACTCAGAAAATGCCTAGAAATCACACCAGGCAAGTTTACTTTTTTCCATTCAAAAATCCCCCAAAACTCTGCCTAATAACAACCTCCGGCTCCAAACATTTGCCAGCAGGCAGACAACTTACTAAATTTTGGCTCTAAGAGGACATGACATAAAAATCCTGACTCAGTAACTTGTTCACTGTTTCTTCCTTTCCATTAGGTTTGGTTTTGCTTTAAACATAAAAACCATTTTAGTTGCTTCAAACTAAGTATGCTTTCACTTACAAAGCACTTACTGCAATAATTGAGCATTAAAAGATTTGAAAAGAATCCCAATAATGCCAATATACTGTCTACAGTTCAGTTCAGTTCAGTTCAGTCGCCCAGTCATGTCTGACTCTTTGTGACCCCATGGACTGCAGCACACCAGGCTTCCCTGTCCATCACTAACTCCCGAAGCTTGCTCAAACTCATGTCCATTGAGTCTGTGATGCCATCCAACCATCTCATTCTCTGTTGTCCTTTCTCCTCCTGCCTTCAATCTTTCCCAGAATGAGGGTCTTTTCCAGTGAGTCAGTTCTTCACAAATTGTATGCAGGTGGCCCACACATGAACATGAAAGAAAAACCACCTGTAGCTTAAAACTGTCTTTGTAGTTTGAAGATAAACACAGGGTCCTCAAACACTAATAAGCAACTAAGTTATTGTAACCCTCCAGTTCAGTAAGTAGAAGTCAGGGGACATAAGCAACATCCACTGTTCCAGGAACTGAAGAATAGGAGGAAGCAGGTTCAAAATAGCCATGGGTTTTCCCTTGAGATGTACATGTTACAATAAGTGTTCGATTCCATTTTCGATATGGAAAGAGAGTGTCTTTTTTCCCACTGAGAGGGGAAACAGGAAGGGCATAAATCGTTTGCCCCATTACAATGTCCTATCTGGAAAATTGAAAAGGTGGAGAAATGATGAGTCACAAGTGTGTGACCTAGTAAAAATGGCCTTCTGGATTATAGGGACATGTCTGCATGAATGAACGCCTCCCACAGCCTTCTCTGAGCAGCACAGTGGGTTTGGGTGGTGTGTTTTGTTTGGAACCGAAAGGGTCACAGAAAGACTGCCACCAGGCTGCAGGCAGGCCACTCCCAGAACCAAGGGGCCGTGGTGTCAGGGAAGGACTAGGGTCCCTAGCAGCTGGCATCTCAGGACCTGAGCCAGGCACGAGGGACCCTGAGGGATCTGGATGTTTCCAGTGGAGCCAAAAGAAAAGCTTTCCTGGATGATCTGTTATCTCCACACTTAGACCCTTACCCCATGTAGGCAAACACCCCCAGCAGATACAGAAAATCTGGGAAAAGTCCCAGCAGAAAAAGTAAAAATTTGTCATGAAAGGGCCAGGAGAATGAGATAAAACTAAGCATCTCTCCCTCTGCTATGGACTGAATTGTATCTCCCTCGCCCCCCACCCCAATTTCATATGTTGAAGACTTCAGCCTTCTTTTTGGTCCAACCCTCACATTCATACATGACAACTAGAAAAACCATGGCTTTGACTAGATGTACCTCTGTTGGTAAAGTGATGTCTCTGCTCTTTAATACTCTGTCTAGGTTGGTCATAACTTTTCTTCCAAGGGGCAAGCATATTTTAATTTTGTGGCTGCAGTCACCATCCACAGTGATTGTGGAGCCCAGGAAAAGAAAATCTGCCACTGTTTCCAAATTTCCCCCATCTATTTGCCATGAAGTGATGGGACCAGAAGTCATGATCTTAGTTTTTTGAGCTTTAAGCCAGTTTTGTCACTCTCCTCTTCCACCTTCATCAAGAGGCCCTTTAGTTCCTCTTTGCTTTCTGCCATATGGGTACTGTCATCTGCATATCTGAGGTTATTGATATTTCTCCTGGCAATCTTGATTCCAGCTTGGGATTCATCAGCCTTGCATTTCGCATGATGTACTCTGCATATAAGTTAAATAAGCACGGTGACAATATATGTGGTGTAGCCAAAAAAAAAAAAAAAAAAAAGCTATCAAGAGGAAGAAAGACCAGAGTTTGCTGTCTCTTTGCCATGTGAGGACATGGCAAGAAGATAATCACTTTCGAGCCTCACCAGCGGGCTTTCGGGAGCTCTCACCAGAACCTGCACCATGTGTGCACCTGATCCCAGACTCCCCAGAATTCAGAACTGTGAGAAATACATGTCTGTTATTTAAGCCATCCAGACTGTGGAATTTCATTACAGCAGTACGATCTGCCAGTGCTGGAGACATAAAAGACACTGGTTCAATCCCTGCGTCAGGATGATCCCCTGGAGGAGGGTATGGCAACCTACTCCAGTATTCTTGCCTGAAGAATCCCATGGACAGAGGAGCCTGGAGGGCTACAGTCCATAGGGTTGTAAAGACTTGAACAGGACTGAAGCAAATTAGTATGTACAGTTCACTACCATATTCCTGTAGAAGTTCTTTCCTTGGGGAGATGAGCTAATTATTTGGAGTGGACTCGGTAGCATTTTCATGGTGTCTAGTTCAAGTCAGTCATATTTGTGAGAAATTTCAGGTGATTAATTTACGTGAAGTGTGAAAGTCGCTCGGTCGTGTCTGACTCTTTGCAACCTCATGGACCATACAGTCCATGGAATTCTCGAGGTGAGAATAGTGGAGTGGATAGCCTTTTCTTTCTCCAGGGGATCTTCCCAATCCAGGGATCAAACCGGGGTCTCCTGTATTGCAGGCAGATTCTTTATCAACTGAGCTAAGAAGACTCCCTATCTGTCAGCTTTGGAACCAGGACTGTGAACCGAAGTCTATGGGTTCTAAGCTCATGTTCCTAAGAACTACACTTTACCACTTTGTGAGAAACACTGGATTAAGACATTCAATGTGTTTTAATTACAGGGTACTGTTTGCTTTCAAAACTACATAGGAAACTTATTTTGCAAGGTTAGATGTGAGCTGGATGATTCAGATTTCTGAAAAAACATACAATAGTCAAGTCAGTTCTCTTAATAAAATGACATCTCTCTGATTCCTGCAAAAGCTCTGGAATGACCTCTTAAGACTGGGAAAGCTGAGATTTCAAATGTAAACTTTGCAAAGTGCAGACTTCAAAAGGATAAAAGTGGTCAAACAGGTTAAGTCAGTACGTGCTCAGGATTTACATTTTCTGCACTATTGAAATGTTTGAAATAGGAGCATAGTATTTTTATTTAAACTGAAGTATAGTTGCTGAAAAATATCATATGTTACAGATGTATAACATAGTGATTCACAATTCTAAAGATTATATCCCATTTATAGCCGTTACAAGATATTGGCTGTGTTTCCTGTGTTATACAATATACCCTTGTAGCTTATTTATACCTAATAGTTTGTACCTCTTGCTCCCCTACCTTTATATTGCCTGCTCCCCCTTCCCTCTCCCCACTGGTTACCACTAGCTCATGCTCTACATCAGCGAGTCAAGCACAGTACATTTTAACACAACATTTATGTATTTATAATTTAATTACTATTACGGCATCAAAATCTTTGTCTTTATTTATAGTGTGATACAATTGATATTTTGCTAAACATGATGAGAAATAAAAGGTTTCACTGAAAAATATTACTCATAATAATTTTAAAAGCTGTTATGAATGTCTGCAAATTTTAGTAAATCTACTAATGCTGTGGGCTGGCAGAAGAAAGTTAAATTCTGTCTTGTGTGTGTGCTAAGTCGCTTCAGTCCTATCCGACTCTTTGCAACCCTATAGACTGTGGCCAGACAGGCTCCTCTGTCCATGGGATTTCCAGACAAGAATACTGGAGTGGGTTGCCATACCCTCCTCCAGGGGATCTTCCTGACCCAGGGATCGAACTCACATCTCTTAGGTCTCCTGCATTAGTGGGCGGGTTCTTTACTAGCGCCACCTGGGAAGCCCCACATTCTCTCTAGGTGTCATCTAAAGAAAACTTTCTTCCAAGTTTTATATTGTAAATTCAAGCAAAGGACTATCACAGGATAAAGCGATTGCAAAGAAATGCATGCTTTTTCCTCCCTGTGCTTATTCTGTGAGCTTCTTTCTTATTTTGTCTAGGTTCAGTGATTTTGCTACTGGCACTGCCAAATGAACTGCCCTGTTGTCAACAGCCAGGAAGGGGACTGTGAGATTTCGCTTGCCAGATGCGGTGATATGACCCACTAGGTGCGTCTGACGCGCCCCTTCTGTTACGCATGAGCGTTACGGCATCCATCCTATGTAATGAAAGGAAGCAGTGTTGGCCAGTGACTAATGTGCCTTGTTCATGCCTACCCTGTTTGGGTCTTGGCGTTTTCTGACTCAGGCTGTCAGTGGCTCTTGAGGATTCTGGGCAAAAGGCTAGAGTCAGGCGCCCAGCAGTCATGGTTTTGGTAGCCTATGTTCAAAAGGGCGAAATCTGCCCCCATGGCACTTTCTCGGACAGCCTATAACTCAGTGTAATTATTATCTTCATTTCTTCAAAACAGTGTTCATTTTGGCACCGGGTGGTTTAGGTGGTTTAAAGATGTAACTGTTACAGGACGGGCTGTGGTTGCTCAAAATCAGTGTTAGTGGTGGGCAGCTAGACCCTCAGAGGACCAATTGTGGAGGTAGATTTGGAAAATGAATACTCTCTTCTCTAGCCCAGGTTGAAACAGGACTGCCCCATACCGCCTTGCTCCCAACTTACCCAAAGCAAAGGGTGATGGTTAACTCCTCAAGTGGGATCCTCTGCCGCTAAACAGACCAGGTGGCGTGGAGGGCGTGACGGAGGACAAGGAGGTCAGTAGCCCCCATGGCTGACACGTTTCTCAAATTCACCCATTCGGGGAATATCTGCCACAGGCCAGGCACTGCCGGGGGCCCAGATATGACTCTACTGTGGTTCTGGGAGGAGCTGGCAGGGCCCCCAGGGTAGACTTGACCCCCGCGCTGACCCCAAGAGCTCCTGGGCACAGAAGCCAGGGGTTCGTCCAAGGGCTGACCCCCAGAAGTCCTGAAGCCTCCATGGCGAGGTGGGCCAGGGAGCAGGGAGGAAGCACAGCTGGGACTCCAAAGTGGCAGAGGTCCACGCTGTTACCCATGGAGCATTCAGGATGTCTATCCTAATCCATTTCTCCTAGAGTAAAACCCTCCTCAGGGACCAGAAATATCACTTGGAGAATGAGGTTGCTGTTTCAATTCTTACTTCCATGGTAAAATTCCAGATCTGCCATCCCCCTGCTGAGATGCTGATAGGACTATTCTTGAAAAGGAGTGGACAGAATACAAAAGAATCCAAGTTTAAGAAATAATTTTGCAGTTTCAAAGACCTTAGTTATGGGCTGAGCTGCATTCCCTCCCAAATCCCTGTGTTGATGTCCTAACCCCCAGAACCTCAGAATGTGTCTGTATTTGGAGATGGGGCCTTCAGGGAGCTAGGGATATGGGGTGTGTGTGTGTGTGTGTGTGTGTGTGTGTGTGTGTGTGTGTGTGTGTGTGTTTGTATGTACGCTCAGTCATGTCTGACTCTGCGACCCCATGGACTGAAGGCCTCCATATTCCTCTCTCCATGAGATTTCCTAGGCAAGAATACTGGAGTGGGTAGCCATTCCCTTCTCCGGGGGATCTTTCTGACCCAGGGATTGAACCCTGGTCTCCCATATTGCAGGCAGATTCTTTACTGTCTGAGTCAACCAGGCTAGTGGTAAAGAATCCGCCCAGGAGACTCAGGAAACGTGGTTAGATCCCTGGGACAGGACGATCCCCTGGAGGAGGAAATGGCAACCCACTTCAGTATTCTTGCCTGGGAAGTTCCAAGGACAGAGGAGCCAGGTGGTCTCCAGTTCCAGGGGGTTGCAAAGAGTCGGACATGACTGAGCATGCACATACAACCATATAACCACTCTTACCAAAAATCCTCATATAAAGTCTCTTTAGAAGCACAAATTCCTATCTACAGTTTGCCTGAATGTTTTCAAGGAAAAGGCACTGGAAGAAAACCATTTGGACAGGAATGTCACCACTGGAATGTACAGCCAGCTCTGACACACTCAGTGGTGTGTGCAAAGCTCTGCTGTGTATCTGATGGAACTCACATTGTGCCATCATCTAGGACCAAGCCCTAAGTCAAGACATTCATACACGCAAAACCATAGAACTCTGTGATGTTGATAAAGTAAGACAGGCAACTTGATGACAGTGATTACACTTGCCTTTTCAAATGCCACATTTTTGGCAATCATTTGGAATGGGGCTTTTTTTTTTTTTTTTTTCCTAAACAAAGATCCAAGGAAAACAGAGGCAAGGCTTTCAAAGGCACCCATAACACCAAGGGAAGCCATCCATGAGGGTGCGTGCAAGCCAAGAGTAACTATTTTTACTCCTACATTCTGAACACTGTTTCTTCTCAAACAGACTGTGTGAAAGGTTGCTGGCCGGCTTCTAACTGGAAAAGTCACAGAAATTTACCCTTGCAGAAAATATCTATAACAGTTTCTTCCTTGGAAAAAAATGACAAACCCTGAATCATATTTCCTAGGATCTTAAAATAATGATGTCGATTTGCTGGTTTATTTGAAAATTCCATGGTCATAAAATAACCAATGAAAGATTCAATCTATTTCCATCGGAGCAATCAAGGGAGAAAGAGGCAGCTGAAAGAAGCTCTGATACTGTGATTTAAGATTCGTCAGCAAGTCCAAAACACAAAACCCACGTCCTGACAATGGGTGGCTCTGAAATACAGCAAGCGCTGCAGGGCCTAGGGTGGGGGCCTCCCTGGAGACCATTCTTTCTTCTTTCTTTAAATCAGCCTTAAGGAATTGTTAAACCTCTCAAATCATCACTGGTAGAATGTCTAGCGTTTCTCCCTTGGCCACTAAAGTTGAAATGCTTTCTCGTCCTTCTGAACTTTCTGAGCCCTGCACATTGGTGGATGAAGACAAGGGGGTGTAATAAAAAAAAAATTCTTAGAATGAAAATTAAGAGTAGAGCTTGTGTTATACAGAGAGAAGTCAGAAAAATACTGTATATTAACGCATATATATGGAATCTAGAAAGATGGAACTGATGAACCTATTTTGCAGGGCAGCAAAGGAGACACAGACATAGGGAACAGACTCGTGGGCACAGTTGGGGGAGGAGAGGGTGAGAAGAACTGAAAGAGGAGCACTGAAACATATATCTTACCATATGTAAAACAGCCAGTGGGAATTTGCTATATGATGCAAGGAGCTCCACCTGGTGCTCTGTGACAACCTAGAGGTGTGGGACAGGGTGGGTGGGAGGCAGGTTCAAGAGGGAGGGGACATATGTATACCATATGTATACCATATACATATATGGCTCATTCATGCTTTTCACTTTAATGCATTGGAGAAGGAAATGGCAGCCCACTCCAGTGTTCTTGCCTGGAGAATCCCAGGGACAGGGGAGCCTGGTGGGCTGCCGTCTATGGGGTCGCACAGAGTCGGACACGACTGAAGAGACTTAGCAACAGCAGCATTCATGCTGATGTGCACCAGAAACCAACACAATACTGTAAAGCATCCTCCAATTAAAAATAGATTAAAAAAAAAAAGAGTAGGGTCATGGGTCCCATGAGAAGACTTAGACAACCAATTGTTCTAGAAGTCTTCTTCATACTAAGAAAGAGTATGGTCACTGGAGAAAGGGAAGGACTTATCAGGCCTTTACAGGCAGAGTCCGGGGCAGACAACCATGCGTGTGGCTCAGAGGATGGCACGCAGTACGCCAGCAGGAAGCTGAAGGGCCAGCAGGAGACTCCTGCCACGTGCCTGTGAAGTTCCTCCATCCTGGGGTGTTTCCAGTCCTGCAGGGGGAGGTATGAATGTCACGTCAAGAGACTTGAGGTCTTGGACACACAGGCCTCTGTAGGTATTAGCATCAGGGGATGACACCCTTCAGGGCTGGGCTTCTTGCTAACTCTGCAGACAGAGTTCATTTATGCAGTGCTGCCCTGGATGGCCTGGATACTCACGGGGTGGCCCTGAGTGGGCAGCACCAGCCTCAGCTGTGACCCGTGAGACATGCAGAACACCAGGCCCCACCTGAGACCCAGCGAAACAGAGTCTGCCTGTTCACAAGGTCTCCGGGTGACACCCACACCTGCTGACTTAGTCTGTTCCGTTGCTAAAACAGAATACCATAGACTGGATGGCTTGGAAACTGCAGAAATTTATTTTCTGACAGCTCTGGAGACTGGGAAGTCCAAGATCAAGGTGCTGGCAGGTTTGGTGTCTGGTGGGAGCCCAATTCTTGGTTCATAGAGGGCTATCTTGTCAGTGTGTCCTCGTGGTAGACCGGGCAGGGACTCTTCTGGGGTCTCTCTTATAAGGGCACTAATTCCATTTGTGCTGACCTGGCGGCTCAGGGTGGTAAGAATCTGCTTGCCCATGCCTGCCAATGGAGGGAGATGTGAGCTTGATCCTTGGGGTCCGGAAGATCCCCTAGAGAAGGAAATGGCAACCCACTCCAGCATTCTTGCCTGGAGAACCCCATGGACAGAGGAGCCTGAGGGGTGAGAGTCCATGGGGTCCCAAAGTGTCAGACATGACTGAGCAGCAACAATAATCCCATTCATGGGGGCTCTGCCTTCTGACCTGACCACCTCCTCAAGGGTCCCCCTTCCTAATCCTGTCACATGGGGGTGGGGTCTAGGATTTTCAAGTGTGAATTTCAGGGGAGATTATTCAGTATCCATCTGTGGCACACAGCAAGGTCCAGGCTGGAAGGGGAGGGAGAGGGTTTGATTGTTACTAGTGATACCACGTGACAGGGACACGAAGCCATCCTGGAGTTAACGTGGGTCAGGTGATTCTCCACAGGAATCTTGCCAGGTGGCCACGCATGGCAAACAAGGCAAGCCTGGTTAACAGGGTTTGTCCAGAGGAATGTTTATCATTCAAGTTGCCAAGGGCGACAGAGTCAACTGGACTCTCACTGCTGTTCAATGGGAGTTGAGCAGGCGTAGGCTCTATTCTTAGTGAACTGTTCCACTAGATCAGCTGGTTAATATATATATATATGTATATATATATGTATGTATATATTAATAGACATATATCTGGAGAAGGAAATGGCAGCCCACTGCAGTATTCTTGCCTGGAGAACCCATGCACAGAGGAGCCTGGCAGGCTACAGTCCACAGGGTCGCAAGAGTCGAATATGACTGAGCAACTAATGGAGGATACAGATACCTCTATTTCTCTCTGAATCTCTATCTCTCTATATATCTATCTCCCAAGCTGTAATTGCTGAATGTTATTTGTACCTACCAAGCCTAACAGAGAGGACAGAGGTGACTTGATTACTCTCGACTGTCTTTAACTGACTTCTATTGCCAATAAAACCACAAACTGACTTCTCTCTGTGTTTAGTTTTACTGGTTGACTCCATTTTCAACGGTTTCCTCTAGCAAGGTAGTTTTACAAAACTTACAAGATCCAAACTTTTAATCCACTCCATTTCCACAAGGTTCCCTTTGCCCTTAAATAGGGTGACAGAAGGCCAGATCACACTGCCTGGTTCTGAACTTCAGAGCACCCTTCCAAAACACAGCACAACACTGGGAGAGCAACTCTCCTGCTGACCGTGAATGATGCTGCTTAATAACCAGCGACACGAAGTATGAAAAAAAGTATCAGAGACAAAAGGACAGAGGTCACCCCTCAGTAGCAGTGACCCTGTCAAGACTGACTGCTTCTCTGACTTGACCCAAAAGGGCTTCACCCAAAGGGCTTCTAGGTGAATGTCTGTATCCCCCATGGAGTGGGACTGGGGTGGAAAGCCATTCGAGCTGTCAGTAGGGAGGCCCAACTACTGAAGGGGCTGTGCTTTCACTCCAGGGTATTTTTCAATTTTATCTCAAAGCTATGGCTTAAAAAAAAAAAAAAAAAGAATTCCAGGTGTCTGGAGCATTATGCCACGTGATTTGCAGAACATAAAATCATGGAAAGTCACACCACTTCCTGATAGCACACAGCTCATGCTGGCCACTGAAACCCTTCTTCTGACTAATTCATTCCATGCTGTAGTTTTCCAAGGTTGACTCATAACCATATCCTACTTTTCTCATTTCCTGAAATGATTCTGATGAAGGTTATTCCACATAAAAAGTGGAATAATATATAAAATCCAGAGGCCTAGGTATAACTTAATAATCTTAAATCTAAGACCCAGATGAATTTCTGGTCATAAATTCATTAGATGGACCCATGTTTCTGGGCTTCACAAGGACATCACACACTCCAGGAGATGAGGCTGTAACACAGTCCTGGGCTCGTGATCCAAAATTCCTGCATTCAATTCAGAATTGGATCTACTTTCTATGAAACAAGTAAGCTATAAAGCAGAAATATTTTCACACCAAAAAGAGCTCTGAAATCAAGATGTAAAAGAATGAGAAGGAGTATAGTGTTAGTTGCTCAGTCATGTCGGACTCTGTGCAACCTTATGGACTGCAGCCCACCAGGCCCCTCTGTCCATGGAATTCTCCAGGCAAGAATACTGGAGTGGGTAGCCATTCCCTTCTCCAGGGCATTGTCCTGCCCCAAGGATTGAAGCCGGGTCTCCTGCAGTACAAGTAGATTCTTTACCATCTGAGCCACCTGGGAAGCCCATGTTTTTCAGTCACTAAGTTGTTTCCAACTCTTTGCGACCCCATGGGCTGCAGCACGCCAGTCTTCCCTGTCCTTCAGTATCTCCCAGAGTTTGCTCAAACTCATGTCCATTGAGTCAGTGATGCCATCCAACCATTTCATCCTCTGTCGCCCCTTCTCCTTCTGCCTTCAATCCTTCCCAGTAACAGGGTCTTTTCCAATGAGCCAGCTCTTAGAAGGAGTACAGACCCTTCTGTTTTGTAAAATGGGATCACCATTATGCTTTATTTAAAGAAAACTTCACTATTTAATCATTGATTTTTTTTTTTTTTTACATTATTAACAGAAGGAACATGGGGTACTTTATTTTTTATTCCTTTAGTGTGGAGAACTTTATTTTTTATTTTTTTGGCACTTAGAACCTTTTTAAGGATAATTACAATATTGTTGGTGTTTGCCATACATCAACATGTGGAGTACTTTAAATTGATATCCCTGTGTTTTAAGGAAGATAAATGCTTTAAAATCACTTGTGTTATCAAAACAACAACAACAACAACAACAAAACAAAACTCTCAGAAACAATGGACATTTCAACTTTTTACTTGGAGTTTATGGCTTGTACTACATAAGCCAACTCTTTACTAATTATTTCTCAGGCCCCATGCTATGCTCAGTCGCTTCAGTCACATCTGACTCTTTTCGATCCCTGTAGCCCGCCAGGCTCCTCTATCCATGGGATTTTCTCAGCAAGAATACATGAGTGAGTTACCATTTCCTTGTCCAGGGGATCTTCCCAACCCAGGGATTGAACCCAGGTCTCTTGCGTTTCCTGCATACGCAGGCGGGAATCTTTACCACTGAGCCACTGGGGAAGCCCATACTCATCTCCTATCTTTGAGACTTAGAATTATTTTTATTTTTCTAGTTAACAACCCGAAAAATATGTGTGTTTCTATATAAACATGTGAAAATATTTTGAATCAGGCAATCACTTTTTCTTTAAAAAAATCATGTTGACAGTCATTCAACGTGTCTAATACCCACTGAGGGACACATTGGAAAAATCTTTCAAAGGAAGTTATGCACTGGGTGCAGAAGCACTAATGAAACGATGACTCAGGAGGCCAGGGTCAAGAATGGCAGCTAAAACCAGGAGGTGAAAAGCTGACGGGGAATTTTAGAAGCTGGATCAGACTGACCACACAGCGATTCAGGGATGGACTGGTCTGACACACAAAGGGGGAGACAACAAACAGTGTGCAGCTCTTGATGGGCAGCAGTAACAGGACAACTCACATAAATGAAAACAGAAATAACAAAACACTCTAACTTGACCACTTTTCAGATCCATGAGTTCACAATAAATAGGTGTATAAAGGGATGTGCAAACAGTGTGCTATTGCCAAGAAGTGTCTAAAAAGGGACTTTCTACCAGACAAACAACCCAGATATTAACAGATGTTAAGAAATATCAATCAAGTGGAATGGGTCTGTCTTATCTGAATTGTGATCCAAACACGCTAAGAACAAAAAAAACAGATTCTTGAGGCAGTTTGGGAAATTCGAATACAGAATCGATATTTGATATTAAGAAAGAACTTTTATGACTCCTTATCTCTTAGACATGCATATCCTTGAAATGATATGACACTGCTGCTAAGTCACTTCAGTCGTGTCCGACTCTGGGCCATAGACGGCAGCCCACCAGGCTCCCCTGTCCCTGGGATTCTCCAGGCAAGAACACTGGAGTGGGTTGCCATTTTGTTCTCCAATGCATGAAAGTGAAAAGTGAAAGTGAAGTCGCTCAGTCGTGTCTGACCCTCAGCGACCCCACGGACTGTAGCCTACCAGGCTCCTCCGTCCATGGGATTTTCCAGGCAAGAGTACTGGAGTGGGGTGCCATTGCCTTCTCCGGTGTTTAAAAGTACCCCGAGGTGTAAGGATGGGAAGGGAGGATTCCATGTGTTGATCACTGCTGAAACTGGGTGATAAGCTGAGTCCTTGGAGTTCATTAGACTATTGACTCTGTTTTTGCACGTGTTTGAAAATCTTCATAAATACAAAGTTATTTTTAAAAAGTAGCAAAGAATTGATAAGAGATTTAAGATAAGGGCAGCATCACCCGGGGCTTCCCTGGTGGCTCAGATGGTAAACAACCTGCCAGTCAATGCAGATTCGATCCCTGGGTCGGGAAGATACCCTGGAGGAGGGCCTGACAACCCACTCCAGTATTCTTGTCTGGAGAATCCCAAGGACAGAGGAGCCTGGTGGGCTACAGTCCAGGGTGTTGCAAAGAGTCAGACAGGACTGAGCGACTAAGCACACGTGTACTCATTGTGAACCGACATGGTATAAGATGGCTTTCGTAATAAAATGTATAATTCATACAAATTGAAAATACATAATTTTACATTTTTAGCTATTTTTCAAGATAGTGAGGTCTCCAGTGAAAATTTTCAGACTCTGACACAAAGTATACAACAGAACTCTCTTGGACACAACTTGACCTAGCAGCCCCAAACAGAGAATAGGGTAAAGATTTAGAGCTATTTTCAAAACGCTGGAAAATAGGCACCAGGGAATATCTCAGCTCGTTTTTTTGAAGGAGGACATAACAGAATCAAAGTTTTTGTTTCTTACTGTGTAGGAACTGGGTTCAATCAGAACTGGGTCAGGTCAGTCATGTGACCCAAAAGGTCTCAGGTCAATGCTGAGAAGGATGCTATTACTGCACAGTTGATCAAACACTGGATGCTTTATGGTACTTCAAAGCTCTGAGGACCAAACCAGAGCCACGGGTAAGGGCAACATCCCTTTGACCATCAAACCACATGGACACCTCATACCTGCATGGCTCATTCCAGCCACCCACTTCAGAGATATTAACTCATAACCTCCACAACAATCCAATGAGGTATGGCAGGGGCAACCTGCTTTTATATCACCTGTGGAAAGACTGATGCAGATCATGTGATTGCCCAAGTCAGAGAGAGACTCACGAAGAGACCTGGAAATAAAACCCAACCCAGGGACTTCCCTGGTGGTTCACTGCTGAAGACTCTGAACCCCAAATGCAGGGGCCCTGGGTTCGATCCCCGGTCAGGGAACTAGAGCCCACTCGCCACATACTACAACAAAGACTGAAGATCCCGAATGCCACAACTAAGACTGGCACAGCCAAAGAGATAAACAAATAACTATTTTTTAAAAAAAACCCAACCCAACACTTGGAAAGCCTGGCACACAGCTTTAAAAATCACAATAAATTTTGTTCCAAGCTTGGGGAAGATACTGAACCGAGCGACATATTAAGATAAGTATTAGCATGGATCAAGTGTTGAGTTTTTTAATTTCTGGAATAATTTTTTAAAAGAAAAAACTACAAGAACTTTCACGTTGGATATATTTTCACGCTGGATTCCCTGGGGGCTCAGACAGTAAAGAATCTACCTGTAATGCAGGAGACCTGGGTTCAATCCCTTGGTTGGGACGATCCCCTGGAGAAGAGAAGTGGGTACTTCAACAGCAAACCATGTTGACAAAGAATACTGGATACTTCAGTATTCTTGCTTGGAGTATCCCAGGGAGAGAGGACCCTGTTGGACTACAGTCCACGGGGTCGAAGAGAGTGGGACATGACTGAGCGACTGACACTTGGATGTACTTAAAAGACGAGAAAGGCGGTGTCTGGTTTTCACAGAAGATGACGCTGATGACCTTGGCACCCATCAGTGACCATGGTAATGATGAAGAGGCGGGAAAACAGCAGCTCCTGTAAGCTGCAGCTTCCTACTGACCAGGTTTGGGGGGCAGGTCCTTGGCCCCTGCTTTCTTTCATCCTCAGGCTTCTCTGGGACAGAAAGCGAGATTGCTTTCTCACAGATGAGGAACCGAGGCTACAACGTCAGGCGTAATTCTCTTGGATGTTTGACTTGGAATCAGGATCTCAAGCACAGCGACAATGAAATCGTACCCAGCCTGACATGAATTCTTAAAATAGTGGAGACTGATCCATTATACCCCGCGGCAAACCATGTTGACAAGATCAAGCCATCAGGGAGATGCCTGTGGCCCCACTAACTACTGAATGAAAAAGCCTGATTCTCTTAATGCCGCTGACAGTTCACCAAGACACCTGGCCACTCCAGGGCAGATGTTATCCCATGCTGGCTCCCTGCCCTGACAGAATAACAAAGGAACATGCTCAAAAAAAAAAAAAAAAAAAAAAATCATCAAAAGGTTTGCAAGGCCAGTGACCTTCTATGACCTTCTATAAGAAAGCAGGCCTCGGGCTTGCTGTTTTTTATCTTATAAAAGATAAAATTTATATATCTTATATAAAATTTTATATCTTTTATATAAAAATTTATATATCTTATATAAAATAAAATTTTATATCTTATCACCTCCACCTATGGCAGCACACAGTAAGTAAAGCTCAGACTGATTGATGAGCTGGAATCAGTTAGCAAAGGCATTATCAAGAATTGTCAAAAAAAAGGGGCTTCCCTAATGGCTCAGTGGCAAAGAATTCGCCTACAAATACAGGAGACATGAGTTCCATCCCTGGTCTGGGAAGATCCCACATGCCGCGGAGCAACTAAGCCCATGTGCCACAGACTAAGCCTTCACTGTAGAACCTGGGAACCAAAGCTGCTATAGCCTGCACACCCTAGAGCTCAAGCTCCATAGCAAGAGAAGCCACAATGAAAGCCCGCATGCTGCAACTAGGGAGTAGCCTCCACTCTGCGTGACTCAAGAAAGCCTGCACAATAGCAACAAAGACCAGCTCAGCCAAAAAACAAATATATATTGCTTTAAAAAGAAGAATTACCAAGAAAGGAAATTCTCAAAAACAAAAAAAATCCTTTCATCTCTATTTAAGATTAAGGCTACTGCTAAGTGGCTTCAGTCGTGTCCGACTGTGTGTGACCCCTTAGATGGCAGCCTACCAGGCTCCCCTGTCCCTGGGATTCTCCAGGCAAGAACACTGGAGTGGGCTGCCATTTCCTTCTCCATTAAGGCAGGACGGACTGTGAAATATTAGACACTAATCTTCAAATGGCTGTCGCTTAGTCACTCAGTCGTACCCAACTCTTTGCAACACCATAGACTGCACCGAGCCAGGCTTCCTATTCTTCACCATGAATAGGTGAACCTGAAGCAAACACTGAAGCAAACTTCACCTGGAGTTTGCTCAAACTCATAGCCATTGATGCCATCAATCCTTCAGGGTTGCTTTCCTTTAGGATCTCCAAATAGTTAAACATCAAACTTCTAACAATCAGAATGTTATATCCTTTTCCTACAGAAAACCTGGCTGTTGTAAGGACTTTGAAGAGCCGAGGTCTTACTCTGGTTTTCCAAGGAGCTGTGAAGACTCTAGAGATTCCCTTGGATAACAAGGAGATCAAACCAGTCCATCCTAAAGGAAAGCAGCCCTGAATATTCATTGGAAGGACTGATGTTGAAGCTGAAACTCCAATACTTTCGCCACCTAATACAAAGAACTGACTCATTTGAAAAGACCCTGATGCTGGGAAAGATTGAGGGCAGGAGGAGAAGGGGACAACAGAGGATGAGATGGTTGGATGGCATCACTGACTCTACGGACCTGAGTTTGAGTAAGCTCCAGGAGTTGGTGATGGACAGGGAGGCCTGGCGTGCTGCAGTCCATGGGGTTGCAAAGAGTTGGACACTGAACTGAACTGATGGCATATTAGGACACTGGTCCAGGAGTCACTTTTGGTCTCTGGCCCCAGCTTTGGCAAAAACAAGCTATGCCACGCTGGGAGGCACATTTCACCTCCTTGGATCTGGCCCACCTGTTGCAAAATCAATGGTAAAGGAGCTCCAGGGACAGGAAAGATCATACATCACCTGGAACATAATTCAGCTTACAGAACAGGACAAACTGTGGGGAAGTGAAGCAGAGACATTAACACTTAAGTGTATTAATAGCTATGCTAATGGAGCACTGTAAAACCATTTCACCTGAATACTAAAAATAGGCTTCCGAGTAATCATCATCGTTTTTTTAAAAAAGAACATAAGTTACTGTCAGCCTAACTGCATGAAATTTCTATTAAGAGTCACTGGAAATTGTGAGGATTCAAAGATGGATGAATGTAGCCTTCTTATTCCAGGAACCATCGGAAAATTCATCCAAGGTCAGGATAAGGGGGTGGGGGAAGAAGAAAGAAAACTTGCCCGAACAATTAAGTAGTGTCAGGAAGTTTAACCTGATCTGTGTTTGATTCACAGCACAGGATTCTTTCGTAAGAACTCTTTATCTGACCCTTTTTGCTCTAGATAGGGGCGGGTAAGCTTGTGAACATGAGTTCAGACAAGTTCAAGCTAATAAGCTCCACACTGAATCCTATTATGTACGCAGTTCTATAACTTTTGTAGGCAAGGGAGAAGATAAAGAACTTGTTTGTAAGGTGCACAAAGGTCCTGCTGGTAATGGTCTAGTTAGCTTAATGCTTCAGATGCCACTCTGTCAAATATTCCCTTGTTCCACGGATTAAGCCAGTCAAAACATCCAGAACCAGGTCCCATAGAAGGTCCTGATCACCTTCTGAGAACACAGCTCCCCCCTTCCGGTTTATTATGCCGGCTCTGAATAAAAACAATTTTAAGTTACATTCAATTCAGCCCACGCTTGGCAGTTCACAAGTCTCGCCACAGGTACCAACTCATCTGAGTTGCCTGAAATCCTCCACTGATACAAAGGAGGATTTTATTACTCTTGCTTTTGCAGAAACGAGGCTCAGTGAGCTCAGATCGGTTGCCTAAGGTCACGAAGCTCCTACTGGCAACATGTAACATGCACATTCATGCCCTCTGACTGTTATTACCCAGGATGGCTGTAACCAAAGACACGTTCTTGTAAATCCTCAAGACAGTACCAAAAAAGGCCTAGTTGAGGTATATACACAGGTCCTCAGATTTCTGTGGTGAGTCAGTAAACATGTCTTAAAGGTGACGTTGGTTGGTGAGCTCATTCATGTCAGGTTCTGAACTGAGGTAAGAGTTAAGACCATTAAAACATTTTCCTTAAATTTATTTTTGAATCCAAGATGTCAGGTTCTAGGCATTCTTGAGCACTCTAGCACAAACCCCAAATCAGCCTAAACTGTTAACAGAGGTGTGTGATTTGTGATCCTGACAAGCATGCTTTAGTCTGAAGGTATTGGCTCATCAAAGGCACATGTCAGCATGGATGCAAGCTACCCATGATTGGGCTAGTGAGGAAGCACCCACACTGGAAGGCGCTGGAAGTTTCTGTGACGAAGGTTGGTTTTAAAACTCCTCTGTGGACATGTGTGTCTCTGATTCATGTCAATGTATAGCAAAAACCACCAATTAGCCTCCAATTAAAATAAATAAATTAATTAAAAACAAAACACCTCCTCTATGGAGAAATGCAAATCAAAACTACAATATGGTATCACCTCACAACCAGACAGTGAGATCTCACAGCATCATCAGAAAGGCTGCAAACAATAAATGCTGGAGAGAGTGTGCAGAAAAGGGAACCCTCCCTACACTGTTGGGAATGTAATTTGGTGCAGCTACTGTGAAGAACAGTGGAGGTTCCTTAAAAACTGAAAATAGAGATAACCATGTGATCCAGTGATCCCACTTCTGGGCATAAATCCCGAGAAAACTCTAATTCGAAAATATACATGTGACCCCAATGTTCGTAGCAGCACTAATTACAATAGCCAAGACACATGAGCAACCTAAACGTCCATTGGTAGATGTATGGATAAGGATGCGGTACATATGCACAAAGGAATGTTCCTTGGCCACAAAAATGAATGAAATAATGCCATTTGTAGCACATGGATGGACCTAGAGATGATCATACTAAGTGAATTAAGTCAGAGAGAAAGACAAATACATGGTATCACTTACATATGGAATCTAAAAAGAATTATATAAATGAACTTATTTACAAAACAGAAGTAGACGCAGAGACATAGAAAACAAATTTACAATTACCAAAGAGGATAAATTAGGAGTTTGTGATTAAAATATACATACTACTACACAGAAAATAGATAACCAACTACTGTATAGTATAGGAAATGATACTCAACATCTTGTAATAACCTACAATGGAAATTTTTAAATAAAAATTTAAAAAACCTCCTCTGTGAACTACTCGATATAAGGATTACAACCTAGACTTATGTGGGAATTTAAAAAGTCCTTACCATTTCTCAATCTTTCGTATTTAGAAGAGACAGGTAATAGTGAATAAGAATAAAAACTGATGAGCAAGAACAGCTGCAGGCAGACAAGGTCCATATTGATATTCATCTCAAGGCTGTTGATTTTCACGGGACATCTACTTACTGAAAAACATCTTTCCATAAGGAAGGTTGTCGAATAGTTTTAAATAATGAAAACAAGGTTTTATAATGGAAACTATTTTGCAATTTCTTAATAATTTTAATACTTAATGTAATAATTTGAAATGTACCAGAAGAAAATCTGGTTGAAGTGGCAACAAAAACAAGATGTCGAAAAATCATAAAAACTGACATCATTTCCCAAAGACATCAAAAGGATACATTTGTTTAGGGAGCATGGGGAGAGCCCGGGGGAAGTTACATGGAGAATAATGAATGGTGAGATGATGAAACAAAAAAGAGTAATATCCAGCAAAGCCTCTCTGAGGATACTTATAAACGAATGCTGTGCTGAAATCATGATCGGTGTAAATACGGGATAAAACGTATGCCATTTTCTCCAGCACCAAGAAACTCTTCTTGGTAAGTGGTTACTTTAAAACTTTTATTTTTAGTACCAAAAAAAAAAAAATCCCTAAAGTGTATTTGTAAGTCGTGGCTGGACTATTTTTGATGTCAACAATAATGATCTAGGGACTACCCTTGCACTCCGGTTAAGGCTTTGCATTTCCAATGCAGGGGGCATGGGTTTGATCCCTCATCAGGGAACTAAGATCCCACATGCCACTCGGTAGGAAAAAAAAAAAAAAAAACTAAAAAAGTTACAAAAAGAAAAAAAGAAAGAAAATAGTGATCTGCCTGTGTATCCTATTTGAGTACCATTCTGATGCTCTGTAAGTAAACAAATGCATTGGACTAGTTTTCCTTTCCTCCAGGAGTATAATAAAATACTGTTGCTAGTGCTATGTGGCTAGTTTGAATATTTGACAGCAGAACTTCAAGAATGAGCTCTCTCTGGAAAATGTTTACCTCTTCCTGGATTAGGTTACATAAAAGTTAGTTACTTGAGTCATCTATTTATGAAAAGAAGCTAAACAGGAACTCATACAGTGTCGACACCAATAAAAGCTGAATTTTAACTCAGAACTATTCTGTCAACATTGGCCCCACGTCGGTGGTGGGTGGGGAGGGGTACAATGGTCTTACTGTTCAAACTAGCTGGGGCACACCGGACTGGCTCCTGGCCCACTGAATTTTCCACAGGCTCAGGGTTTGGTTCCTTCACAGGCTCAAGATCCTATCTTCTTCAATTCAAGGATCTACCCAGAAAATTCCACACCGTGTGTCATTCCAGTACACTAGTGTTACACTCCATTACATCCTCTTAAATGTGACTGCATTAACCAAAGCGGGCCACTCCCAGATCGGCCTCATATTTTCTGTGATGTCAGGCAGAACCAGCGCTTCAAGAAAATCTTGAGCGCTCTGTGAATTCCATTATGAAGTCACGTAAAACAACCGTCTTGCTCTGTTTCCTACTGGGGTAACCTCTGAAGGTCACATGTTAGCTGTAAATCAATAAAGACTTCCTGGAGCCCTGATCACGTCCACGGCGACAGCAGTCTGGGAACACGCTCGTGCTTCTGAACAATCCATTGGTTCTATATGCCCTAATTACCCCCGAGAGTTCTGAATATTTGGTCATCACTGGACAAATGCCTACTATGGGCCAGGCATTCCTAGGAAAGCATACTTTCTAGGGGAGGCTAGACAACCGGGTGACACAGGAAGAAAGGCCTGGGGCAGGCCCTGGAGAGGCCGGTGGAGCTCAGAGGGAGCACATCTTTGGGAGAGCAGGCCAGGGGGACGGCGGTGCCGGCACAGCCCACACTCTCCTGCAGGGTTCTTAACACCCGAAACATCTAGGACAGCAGCATCTCTGCACAGCGATGTCAGTCTACTGAACGTTGCTGAGCTGTACTTAAAAGAAAACCCAAAACAGAGATACGAGACCTGAAATCTAATCAAGAGGAAACATCACACTGATGGCCATTCAACGAAATGACAAATCAAAAGTGGCCAGGTCCTGAGAGTCCAGGAAAGATGGGAGAGCCGTTCTAAACCGAAGTGGACTCAAGACTTCAGACAACCAACTGGGCAGGTGTGAGCTCCAGGATCCAAAGGATGCCACGGGGGACCAGTGCCGAACTCTGAACGGAGTCTCAGGATTACACGGCAGCAATATATCAGTGTTTATGTCCTGATCCCTGCAGTTTCATTGTGATAATTCGGCAGTATGTCCTTGTTTTAGGGGATATTCTACTGTAGGCAGGGGTGGTGGACATAGTTGGCAACTATTTTCAAATGGCTCAGAAAAAAGCTGCCTGTATTGAATTTGTGACTTATTTCTATAAGAATAACAACAGCAATAATAAACACAAAAAAGAATGACAAGGCAGACATATGGAGAAGTTCAACCCAGCATTGTCTCAGGGTAGTGTTGGGGCCACCCAGGATTGAACCCCAGCTTCACTCTCGGGACGGTGCACCTGCCACCTCGGGCAAGCGGGTTCACCTCTATGGGCTTGAGTTTCTCATTGATAAAAAGGTATGCTAGCTCACACAGTTGTTGTGGGGATTCACTAGGAGATGTGTAAAGTGCTCACAGTGCTGGTACTATTATCATGAGCATGCACATTAATCTGATATTCTTAACCCAAACAATCAAAGATGCTGTTGATGGCGCATCCTTATCAACCTTCCGGCACCAGCATGCCTGGCTACCTTTGTTACTTTCCAGCTTCACCTCTGCTGGACACATAGGGAAGGGCATCTTTCTTCAACAAACCCTTTATCTTAACTTCTACTCACTTCAGCCTCAGACTCGGTCATCACCACTGCCATCATGTATTGACTGGGTGTCCACCGTTTTCAGGGGGAAAGAAAGCTGGAGAACAGGCTCCTGCCTTTTCAGAACTAACATCCAAAGCAGAAAGGCACTTCATTTGACACGAGCTACTAGAAACCTAAGACTTTCCTGTGGCTCAAATGGTAAAGAATCTGCCTGCAACACAGGAGACCCGGGCTAATCCCTGGGTCGGGAAGATCCCCTGGAGAAGGGAGGGACAACCCACTCCAGTGTTCTTGCCTGGAGAATTCCATGGTCAGAGAAGCCTGGCAGACTGTAGTCCATGGGGTCACAAAGAGTCAGATATGACTGAGTGACAAACACACACACAAACAGTTGGACACAATGAGCAACTAACACTTCACACTTCACTAGAAACCTAAGAACACACTATACACTCTGGTGTAAAACTTAATTTGGTACCAACATCGGCCCCACCTTTTTGAGCTGAAATTCAGGATGCATGGTGTATTCGCTGAAAAGGGGCTCAGCCTTTCTGGAAAACAAGTTGGCAACATGTAACCAACTATGTTTATAAGGTCCATGATCTTGGACTCTATGGTTTCATATGGTTTCATTTAGGTGAAATAATTAGTATAAATAATTTGGGCTTCCCTGGTGGCTCAGATGGTTAAGAATTCGCCTTTAATGAGGGAGACCCGAGTTTAGTTCCTGGGTTGGGAAGATTCCCTGGAGAAGAGAATGGCTACCCACTCCGGTATTCTTGCCTAGAGAATCCCATGGACAGAGGAGCCTGGTGGGCTACAGCCCATGGGCTCTCAAAGCATCAGACACAACTACACACAATTAGTGTATTAAAAAAAAAAAAAGACAAATGGTATGAAGATGTTTAGGTCAGAGCTGTTCATGATAGAGAAATGTCTAAGGAAATGAAGCTGGAGAGGCAAGCGGGGGCCAGATCAGGCCTTGGAAGGACGTAGACACCATCCTAAAAGAACTGGGAGCCCACTGGAAGGAACGAGATGAGGCCTGAGACTCGGGAAAACCACTCTAGGCACCTCGTAGAGCTTGACCTGAAAGGGAAACAGGGAACAGAGGGGAGAGCCGCATGGAGGTTAGGACAGCCACCAGATGGGAGGCGAGGAGGGCCAGGACCCAAGCAGCAGTACTGGGCACATACACTTGAGAAAATGGCCAGTGAATAAAAGCAGAACAAAAACCCAGTTAAGGATCACAACTATGTAAAACGCTGCCTTTGTTCAGCGGAAAAGATTTTCAAAGAAATTTATAAAGTAATGCAAATTGAATATGATACTCATTGATTTTCTTTTTTCTGGGAAGCTTATGAAGACCTCGTAATGATAAATACACGTTTACAATTTTGAGTCCAAGCTTTGACCCCTGCTTGCCATTTCGGATAGTGCGACCAAAGTGTGATCAGCACCCGTCTGCCATGAGGTCAGAATAGAAACCGAGAGTGTTTAGAAACTTTTAAAGCAACTTATCAGAAAAACTTCCCATCTGTTGCATCTACCAATAAAACATTACGGCTTGTGTTTTGTCTGTCTTCCCATGCATACTTCTAGTAATTCATTTTTATTATATTCTATTTATTAGTTGGCAAGAGGTTGAAACAAAGCAGGTCATCCTCAGAGACAGTTTGAGAAATGCTGATTGAAAAACACTGCACAGCTGGGGTCTCCCACAGGAGGCTAGCAGTGCCTCTCAGCCTAGCTCCCGCGCCAAATCTGGATGGATGTGCCATTTACATGGCGACTCGGATGCTGGGGCTTAGCAGCTGGGAAACAGCCATATTATCCAGTTAGACAGTCATAGTTGGGGAAAGACACTCTGATAGTGATCACTTACATGAGTGTGTGTGTGTCACATACTACAACAGATCAGAAAACACTGCCTAAAGACTTCCCTAGTCCTTAAGATTCCACATGTCTCAGGGCTTAAAAAAAGAAAACACTGCCTGCACTAGAAAGGACCCCATCACATAGCACTAGGACCTCTTCCTGGCTGACACCTTAACTTTTGCCATTTGAAGAAAGGGCACCGCTAGAGGAATCCGATGGTCTTTCCTCTATGTGCTCTCTGAAACTTTTGCCACTTACGTTTAATAAATCTTAGCTGCAGAGAGATGACAGGACTTTTTACTCCAAGGGCTTCACTGTGTCTCCCTCCACAATGCCTGTGTACTTGCATGCAACTGATGCTCCGTAAGGGTGGGCTCATGTCTAGACTTTTGCTCACTGTTGTACATGCATGCATGCACGCATGGCACTGATCAGGACCTCACAGTGAGTTACATGACCTCATGTTTACTGGCACGTGTGGTCTGTGGACAGCGCCCGTCTGCAATGAGGTCACAACAGAAACTGAGAGCGTTCACAAACTTTTAAAGCAATTTATCAGAAAAACTGCATGCTGCATCTAACAACAAAACGTTAAAGCTTATGTTTTGTATGTCTTCCTGTTCCAGTTCATTTTCCTAGCAATTTATTTTTAAGGCTTTCCAAGCTTATTGTCTCAGGGGAGCTGCAACCTGTCTCCTGGGCAGCGAAGGCTGATTACTGCATTCATTGGGGAGCTTTCTGTTTCTTGCCTAACCTTCCACCTTTCTGGAATGTTCTAGATAATTCCACAGTGTAAATGGGGAGAGCTGGCTTCAAAGATGGGGAAACTTTCAGAGCTGTGTAAAGATGATATGAGAAGCCTGGGGACAGAGGAAGCTGCCCTTTCCCAGGTGCAGAGGCCGGGCAGTCGCGTGGCATAGACATGGAGGGGCCTGGGCACAGCAAAGTGGCTTCTGGGCATGAAAAGTCCTTCCCAGACCCTAGGCCTCCAAGTCCTGTGTGAAGAATTCCAAAGCAGCTCAAGATTAGCAGCACAGGGGTTTGAAGCAGGCTGCTTCCATGAATAAATGCTGGCCCACATACCATGTACCTAAATGGCCAGAAATTATACATCAATAATAAATTTTAAATACTTTCCATCTTCTTACTGAGAGAGTTAATTCTTAGGTCGGTTGATGAGAAATTTGGTGCCCCTGAGGAGGAGGAGAAATGGGTCTGGGGCTCTCAAAGAGGAGAAAGGGACAAACTTTTTTTTTCTACATTCCCACATCTTAGTCATATGCAACATCATTTTCTTTAAGCAGAGCTAATGATTATAGAACAAAACAACTCATCTTGATCCAGGATATGATTTTCCTTAAACTCTGAACCAATGATTATGTAACAACAATGTATCCTGCTCCAGGATATGAACCTTAAGAATCTTCAGACTAATCCTGCCATCTTAAAGTGCATTTTGTGGGAGTGGGTCTGGTAAGATCTTTCTATTGCTAGTTCTAATCCTGTTACCTTAAAATGTATGTTGTGGGAGTGGGTCTGGTACTTCAGTTCAGTTCAGTCGCTCAGTGGTGTCTGACTCTTTGCAACCCCATGAATCACAGCATATCAAGCCACCCTGTCCATCACCAACTCGTGGAGTCTACTCAAACTCGTGTCCATTGAGTCAGTGATGCCATCCAGCCATCTCATCCTTTGTCATCCCCTTCTCCTCCTGCCCCCAATCCCTCCCAGGGGTCTTCAGATGACTCAACACTTTGCATGAAGTGGCCAAAGTACTGGAGTTTCAGCCTCAGCATCAGTCCTTCCAATGAACACCCAGCACTCCTTTAGGATGGACTGGTTGGATGTCCTTGCAGTCCAAGGGACTCTCAAGAGTCTTCTCCAACACCACAGTTCAAAAGCATAAATTCATCTGCACTCAGCTTTCTTCACTGTCCAATTATCACATCCATACATGACCACTGGAAAAACCATGGCCTTTACTAGATGGACCTTTGTTGGCAAAGTAATATCTCTGCTTTTTAATATGCTATCTAGGTTGGTCATAGCTTTCCTTCCAAGGAGTAAGCATCTTTTAATTTCATGGCTGCAATCACCATCTGCAGTGATTTTGGAGCCCCCCAAAATAAAGTCTCTCACTGTTTAGACTGTTTCCCCATCTATTTGCCATGAAGTGATGGGACCGGATGCCATGATCTTAGTTTTCCAAATGTTGAACTTTAAGCCAACTTTTTCACTCTCCTCTTTCACTTTTATCAAGAGGCTTTTTAGTTCCTCTTCACTTTCTGCCATAAGGGTGGTGTCATCTGCATATCTGAGGTTATTGATATTTCTCCCAGCAATCTTGATTCCAGCTTGTGGTTCTTCCAGCTCAGCGTTTCTTATAATGTACTCTGCATATAAGTTAAGTAAGCAGGGTGACAATATACAGCCTTGAGGTACTCCTTTTACTATTTGGAACCAGTCTGTTGTTCCATGTCCAGTTCTAACTGTTGCTTCCTAACCTGCATATGGAGAAGGCAATGGCATCCCACTCCAGTACTTTTGCCTAGAAAATCCCATGGATGGAGGGGCCTGGTAGGCTGCAGTCCATGGGGTCGCTAGAGTCGGACACGACTGAGCGACTTCACTTTCACTTTTCACTTTCATGCATCGGAGAAGGAAATGGCAACCCACTCCAGTGTTCTTGCCTGGAGAATCCCAGGGATGGGGGAATCTGGTGGGCTGCCGTCTATGGGGTCGCACAGAGTTGGACACGACTGACGCGACTTAGCAGCAGCAGCAGCAACCTGCATATAGGTTTCTCAAGAGGCAGGTCAGGTTGGTCTGGTATTCCCATCTCTTTCAGAATTTTCCACAGTTTATTGAGATCCACATAGTCAAAGGCTTTGACATAGTAAATAAAGCAGAAATAGATGTTTTTCTGGAACTCTCTTGCTTTTTTGATGATCCAGTAGATGTTGGCAATTTGATCTCTGGTTCCTCTGCCTTTTCTAAAACCAGCTTGAACATCAGGAAGTTCACGGTTCACATATTGCTGAAGCCTGGCTTGGAGCATTTTGAGCAATATTTTACTAGCGTGTGAGATAAGTGCAATTGTGCTGTAGTTTGAGCATTCTTTGGCATTGTTTTTCTTTGGGATTGGAATGAAAACTGTCCTTTTCCAGTCCTGTGGCCACTGTTGAGTTTTCCAAATTTTCTGGCATATTGAGTGCAGCACTTTCACAGCATCATCTTTCAGGATTTGGAATAGCTCAATTGGAATTCCATCACCTCCATTAGCTTTGTTCGTAGTGATGCTTTCTAAGGCCCACTTGACTTCACATTTCAGGATGTCTGGCTCTAGGTCAGTGATCACACCATTGTGATTGTCTGGGTCATGAAGATCTTTTTCGTATGGTCTTGTGTGTATTCCTGCCACCTCTTTTTAATATCTTCTGCATCTGTTAGGTCCATACCATTTCTGTCCTTTATCGAGCCCATCTTTGCATGAAATGTTCCTTTGGTATCTCTAATTTTCTTGAAGAGATCTCTAGTCTTTCCCATTTTGTTATTTTCCTCTATTTCTTTGCATTGATCACTGAGGAAGGCTTTCTTATCTCTCCTTGCTATTCTTTGGAACTCTACATTCAGATGCTTATATCTTTCCTTTTCTCCTTTGCTTTTCACTTCTCTTCTTTTCACAGCTATTTGTAAGGCCTCCTCAGACAGCCATTTTGCTTTTTTGCATTTCTTTTCCATGGGGATGGTCTTGATCCCTGTCTCCTGTACAATGTCACAAACCCCCGTCTACAGTTCATCAGGCACTCAATCCGATCTAGTCCCTTAAATCTATTTCTCACTTCCACTGTATAATCATAAGGGATTTGATTTAGGTCATACCTGAATGGTCTAGTGGTTTTCCCTACTTTCTTCAATTTACGTCTGAATTTGACAATAAGGAGTTCATGATCTGAGCCACAGTCAGCTCCTGGTCTTGTTTTTGTTGACTGGATAGAGCTTCTCCATCTCTGGCTGCAAAGAATATAATCGATCTGATTTCAGTGTTGACCATCTGGTGATGTTCATGTGTAGAGTCTTCTCTTGTGTTGTTGGAAGAGGGTGTTTACTATGACCAGTGCATTTTCTTGGCAAAACTCTATTAGTCTTTGCCCTGCTTCATTCCGTATTCCAAGGCCTAATTTGCCTGTTACACCAGGTGTTTCTTGACTTCCTACTTTTGCATTCCAGTCCCCTATAATGAAAAGGACATCTTTTTTGGGTGTTAGTTCTAAAAGGTCTTATAGGTCTTCAAAGAACCATTCAATTTCAGCTTCTTCAGCATTACTGGGTGGGGCATAGGCTTGGATTACCATGATATTGAATGGTTTGCCTTGGAAACGAACAGAGATCATTTTGTTGTTTTTGAGACTGCATCCAAGTACTGCATTTCGGACTCTTTTGTTCACCATGATGCTACTGTTGCTGCTAAGTCGCTTCAGTCGTGTCTGACTCTGTGCGACCCATAGACGGCAGCCCACCAGGCTCCTCCGTCCCTGGGATTCTTCAGGCAAGAACACCGGTATGGGTTGCCATTTCCTTCTCCAGTGCATGAAAGTGAAAAGTGAAAGGGAAGTCCCTCAGTCATGTCCAGCTCTTCGTGACCCCATGGACTGCAGCCCACCAGGCTCCTCTGTCCATGGGATTTTCCAGGCAAGAGTACTGGAGTGGGGTGCCATGATGGCTACTCCATTTCTTCTAAGGGATTCCTGCCCACAGCAGTAGATATAAGGGTCATCTGAGTTAAATTCACCCATTCCAGTCCATTTTAGTTTGCTGATTCCTAGAATGTCTATGTTCACTCTTGCCATCTCCTGTTTGACCACTTCCAATTTGCCTTGATTCACGGACCTGACATTCCAGGTTCCTATTCAATATTGTTCTTTACAGCATTGGACCTTGCTTCTATCACCAGTCACATCCACAACTGGGTATTGTTTTTGCTTTGACTCCCTCCCTTCATTCTTTCTGGAGTTATTTCTCCACTGATCTCCAGTAGCATATTGGGTGTTTACTGACCTGGGGAGCTCCTCTTTCAGTATCCTATCATTTTGCCTTTTCATACTGTTCATGAGGTTATCGAGGCAAGAATACTGGTTTGCCATTCCTTTCTCCAGTGGACCACATTCTGTCAGACCTGTCCATCATGACCCATCTGTCTTGGGTGGTCCTACATGGCATGGCTTAGTTTCATTGAGCTAAGGTTTCATTTACAACCTTGAGACATTCTTCTGATTTGCTATAATAACAACTGAGAAGGACCCAACCCTGGAGAAGGAAATGACAACCCACTCCAGTACTGTTGCCTGGAAAATCCCATGGAGCCTGGTGGGCTACAGTCCATGGGGTCACAAAGAGTCAGACATGACTGAGCAACTTCACTATCACTTAATAACCAACTGCATATAGCTCCCTTGCTAAGACTAGTGAGGGGGCAGTCTCCATCCCCCTTCTGATGTCTGTTTCAGAAGCTTGCTCTGTCCCTTTTTATACTTTAATAAAACTCTGCTACACAAACGCTCTTGAAGAATCAAACCTGGTCCCTGGTCCTGAAGCTAAATCTTCTTTGGAGATCAGGAATCCAACATCATTCACCATAAGCTATCACTGCCTTGAAAAAAAAAATTGCAATGCACAGAATGTTCTTCCTGAAATCCAGACGTGGAAGCCCTAATCCCTGTGTGATGGTATTTGGAGGTGGGGCCTTAAGGAAGTGATTAGGTCAAGAGGGTGGAACCCTCATTATAGGGTTAGTGCACTCATGAGACGAGGTCAGAGGTCACTCAGTCTTTCTACCACGTAAGGATAACAGCCAGCAACCCACAAGAGGGCCCTCACCAGAACCTAACTTTTCTGGCACTCTGATCTCATACTTCTAACCTCTGGGGCTGTGAGAAATACCTTTCTGATGTTTATAAGCTACCTAGTCTATGAGGTTGTGTTATTGCAACTTGAGTTGACAGAGAGAGTTACAGAGTTCAGGAGTACTTGGCTCAAATTTCGGGGAAGGCAGTGGCACCCCACCCCAGTACTTTTGCCTGGATAATCCTATGGACGGAGGATCCTGGTAGGCTCCAGTCCATGGGGTCGCTGGGAGTCGGACACGACTGAGCAACTTCATTTTCAGTTTTCCCTTTCATGCATTGGAGAAGGAAATGGCAACCCACTCCAGTATTCTTGCCTGGAGAATCCCAGGGACAGGGGAGCCCGGTGGGCTTCCGTCTGTGGGGTCGCACAGAGTCGGACACGACTGAAGCTCAAATTTAAGATCTCAAACTCCTTGGTGTCCCTCGCTGGAGTGTGACAGAATATTGACCTCTCCTACAACTGCCTGCTTCCCACACCCTGGGGTCACACCTCAAAGGGACTTCCCCATGCCAGGTGGGCATCCAAGATGACGTGGCAAAGCTCTGTCCACAGCCCTGGAGACTGGGTCTCCCAGCCACCCTCTGGCCCAGCAGGGCATCACCTGTGGCTCAGTCCACGTTCTGGGGAAAGAGGCTCACACAGAGCTTGGAAGTGGATTTGGGTCACTTGGGGAGGGAACTGCAGGGTCCTGAGTTCCCTTTTGAACTGTGGTGTTGGAGAAGACTCTTGAGAGTCCCTTGGACAGCAAGGAGATCCAACCAGTTCATCCTAAAGGAGATCAGTCCTGAATATTCACTGGAAGGACCGATGCTGAAGCCGAAACTCCAATAGTTTGGCCACCTGATGCAAACAGCTGACTCATTGGAAAAGACTGTGATGCTGGGAAAGATTGAAGGTGGGAGGAGAAGGGAACGAGAGAGGATGAGATGGTTAGATGACATCACCGACTCAGTGGACATTAGTTTGAGTAAACTCTGGGAGCTGGTGAAGGACAGGGAAGCCTGGCGTGCTGCAGTCCATGGGGTTGCAAAGAGTTGGACACGACTGAGCGACTGAACTGAACTGAGTACCCAGAATGCGGCATTAATGGAGGGGTGGAGGGTCTGGGTGACACGTCCCCTTGGGGGGCATGTGGATGTGGACGAAGGAGAGCTACTATGGGGAAGCACTGGGCCCAAGGCCAGTGCCCATTGCCGAGGTCTGCGGAGGTCCTGATTACAAGACAAGCAGTGCCAGGTTGCCTCTGCACCCCACTCCCAAACCAACACGGTTCCTTTGTCCTCCAGCTTCTCAGTTACAAGGAACCAAACCCTCCCTGCCTCTGCTTCCCTGTTCCTTTGCCTTTTTCCATTCCCAGTGTGTGCACATATGTGCACAAGGCACACACAGACACCTTGCACACATGCCTATCCCAGGCACTCATGTGCATGACGGCACACACACACACAGATCTGGGCCAAGAGGTAAGAGTGCGTCAGGCCCTGAGGAGATACACAGGACCACTGAGCCTCGTCCTCACCTGGAAAGGGAGCTGAGGAGAGGTCAGAGTCACACCAGGCACCCTCACATCAGTGTTTTTTGACCTGAAGGCTTTAAACTAAAAATCTGATAAATGGTATAGCTTTGCCATCTTCCCACTCCGGTGCAACCCCCAAGCCCCGTTATGGTTCTGCCTGTTTCTGCAATTTGAGGCTGTGTGGGCACAAACCAAAGGCTTTAAAGCAAAAGGAAACCCTGAATACTTGAAAGATGGAGAACACAAGCTCTAGGAGGTATCCTTCTCTTCGATAAAGGTAACCAGCCATTCGGATTGATTTTAAATCAACTTTGAAATGGAAAACTTCAGCCCAGTTACTGACAGAGAAAATGCTTAGGGAAATCATTGCAGGATATAAACTTAACAACCAGAGACATGTCTAGCAAGTATGGGCTCCACTGGAATTTCCTACTTCTTGCTGCTATTGCTGGTGTAATGGAATACTAAAGTAACAGGAAAAGGGGGAGAGGAGGGAAAGCAGCTCTCTCTTTTGTCTATATTCCAGACTTCCGTCTGCTACCGGGCAGGAGATAATAGGAGTGAACTAGATACTGGCCTGTCTCGCGTGCATTCGGTTGGTTTCACTGTCAGGAACAAATTTCTTATGATGGATAAAAGGGGCTTGGCTCTGAAAACAGGAGAGGGGTTGGCCGATTTGTGTGGCCGTGCACTTATGCAGCGTCTACTCAGACGTGAGCCTTCCACTTAGGACCAGAGCCCCAGCTTTGCAAGCACAGCGAGGTCCTATTGTTGGAAGTCTGAGATGCACACTGAAAGCTGACTCCTGCTTCAGCACATCCGCTGGCTGCTGATGCCTGATCTGATGCCTCATCCCCCCTACCCCCACCCCCAAAGTCAGAATTCTGTCCTGAAACCTAGACACTTTTCTGTGCTCCTGTTAGGCAAGAGAAAGGCACTCTAGACTGGATGCACTTCCTCCCCGCCACCAAATCCATGGAAAGACCTTGCCAACATAATCCAATTGGCTGTTAAGAGCTTGACCTTGAGTAGAGTGTTTTAACCTTAAGGTTAATTTTGAGAATTCTGTTTTCCATCTTTACAGTGATGTCAAGTTGCAATTGAGTCTAAAATGTGCATCTGATGGTGGGAAATGGCAGGGATGCCAGGGAGCAAAGGTGTGCTGGTGCCATCTTAGTTCCTTGACATTTATGGTACACAGAGCTCCTTAGATGGATCTCCTTACCTTAATGGGACTTCCCTGGTGGCTCAGAGGTTAAAGCGTCTGCCTCCAATGCAGGAGACCTGGCTTCGATCCCTGGGTTGGGAAGATCCCCTGGAGAAGGAAATGGCAACCCACTCCAGTATTCTTGCTTGGAGAATCCCATGGATGGAGAAGCCTGATAGGCTACAGTCCATGGGGTCGCAAAGAGTCGGACACGACTGAGCGACTTCACTTTCACTTTCACTTTCTACCTTAATGGGGTGGGGGGTGGGGGGGTGGGAGGTAGGCTTCCCGGATAGCTCAGTTGGTGAAGAATACGTGTGCAGTGCAGGAGACCCTGATTCGATTTGTGGGTTGGGAAGATCCTTTGGAGAAGGGATAGGCTACCCACGCCAGTATTCTTAGGCTTCCCCGGCGGCTCAGCTGGTAAAGAATCTGCCTGCAATGTGGGAGATCTGGGTTCACTCTCTGGATTGGGAAGACCCCTGGAGAAGGGAATGGCTGGCTGCCCACTCCAGTATTCTGGCCTGGAGAATTCCATGGACTATGCAGCCCATGGAGTCATTAAGAGTCAGACACGACTGAGCGACTTTCACTTTTCACCTTAATGGGAGGAATCCCATACTGATGGCCTGTTAAGGATGAGGGGGTCTAGGCAGAAGGGAGCTTTGCTTCTCTAAGTTACTATGTTCATGGACAGCTGGGACAGAATCCACATAATAGAACATGTTTGCACCTCCCTTTTCAGGGGCACATGGGAAAATGCCTTCCAAATCCCAAACAGGACTTATAATCTTCTGGAATAAAACTGATTTTTGAAGCTGGGAGAATTGATGTGTAAGAATTTCCCTTAATCCTGAAAGACTGAGACTCAAAAAAGAGAGCCCATTTCCATGAAGTAATTTTTTTAAATGTTGTAGTTGTTCAGTCATTAAGTCATGTCTCTTTGCGAACCCCATGGACAGCAGTACACCAGACTTCCCTGTCCTTCACCATCTCCCAGAGTTTACTCAAACTCACATCCATTCAGTCAGTAAAAAAAATGACTGCTGCCTTTATTTTGTGGTGACTCTGTGCATGCTAATATATCTTGGATTAGAAACCCAATCTGACCATGATCTGGGGGAAAGAACTTCCTGGGCTGCAGACAGAACCCCCCTCGCTCCCCACCCCAAAGTGCCTCCTGCTGTGCACCCTCTGGGCACTGCTTGGAGCAGGGGCATCTCAAGGCAGAACCTCCTGGATGGAACACGAGAAGGCACGGGAGTGGAGGGGGTTAGCTGGAGGGAAAAGGAAAGAAAAGGAAGGGAAAGCAACCAACAATGTAAGCACATCCTGTGTGCTGGCAATGGTGTGTCAGTGCTCGTACATATTATCTTTTAAAACTTCTCATCTGGGTACATGTTAATTCCATTTACATGGGAAGAAACAATCTCAGAGAGGTGATAGCCTTGTCTGGGTTCTTCAGTTAGATCCTTTCTGGAGCCAAAGGTCACTGGGCTCAGGGCACGTTCTCTAAGGGAGTGTGAGGGTGTGGAGGAGACGGGAGGCAGGTCTCCACTGCTTCTCCGGAAGCCCGTGGCATGGTCCAACCACAGACCGAGCCTGGGGAGAGGACACAGGGCAGACAGGGCCTGTGTCCTCCAGGCCCCACCAGGAGAACCACGGGCCCCCATCTGAGTGGAGTTTCAGGAAGTGCGCTGCCTGTTGTTGCTGTTGCTGTTCCATCGCTGAGTGTCTGACTTTTGCGACCCCATGGACCGCGGCAGGCCAGGCTCCACTGTACTCCACTATCTCCCAGAGTTTGCGCAAACTCATGTCCATGGAGTCAGTGATGCCATCCAATCATCTCATCCTCTGTCGTCGCCTTCTCCTTTTGCCCTCCATCTTTCCCAGCATCAGGGTCTTTTCCAAGGAGTCGGCTCTTCGTCTCAGGTGGCTAAGGAGATTTTAAAGAAAATCCATCAAGCTAGAGGATCCCAGACCATGAAAAAGACCTCATCCTTTCTAAACATGAAGAGTTAAAAAAAAAAAAAGGAAAAAGGTAGTATAGGTAAATTATGCTCTGGAGAAGATAAAAGATAATAAATCAAGTAAAGAAATAATAATTTAAAGACGGAAAAAGAAGGAATAAACAAAGAACAAAGAAAGGAAGAAGGAAAGAAAGTAAGAGGTGCGGGAGAGAGGAAGTTGGGGGAGGGAGGGAGGGAAATCCAGCCAGCTCTTCTCAGGCTCAAGAATTCTCCAAAAGACTAGGTGATTTTCTTCTTCCATTAACTACATGGAAAAAGCAAGAGAGTTCCAGAAAAACATCTATTTCTGCTTTATTGACTATGCCAAAGCCTTTGACTGTGTGGATCACAATAAACTGTGGAAAATTCTTCAAGAGATGGGACTATCAGACGGTGCACCTGATCTGCCTCTTGAGAAATTTGTATGCAGGTCAGGAAGCAACAGTTAGAACTGAACATGGAACAACAGACTGGTTCCAAATAGGAAAAGGAGTACGTCAAGGCTGTATATTGTCACCCTTTTATCTAACTTCTATGCAGAGTACATCATGAGAAACGCTGGACTGGAAGAAACACAAGTTGGAATCAAGATTGCTGGGAGAAATATCAATAACCTCAGATATGCAGATGACACCACCCTTATGGCAGAAAGTGAAGAGGAACTAAAAAGCCTCTTGATGAAGGTGAAAGTGGAGAGTGAAAAGGTTGGCTTAAAGCTCAACATTCAGAAAACGAACATCACACCATCCGGTCCCATCACTTCATGGGAAATAGATGGGGAAACAGTGTCAGACTTTATTTTTCTGGGCTCCAAAATCACTGCAGATGGTGATGCAGCCATGAAATTAAAAGACGCTTACTCCTTGGAAGGAAAGTTATGACCAACCTAGATAGCATATTCAAAAGCAGAGACATTACTTTGCCAACAAAGGTTAGCCTAGTCAAGGCTATGGTTTTTCCTGTGGTCATGTATGGATGTGAGAGCTGGACTGTGAAGAAGGCTGAGCGCTGAAAAATTGATGCTTTTGAAGTGTGGTGTTGGAGAAGACTCTTGAGAGTCCCTTGGACTGCAAGGAGATCCAACCAGTCCATTCTGAAGGAGATCAGCCCTGGGATTTCTTTGGAAGGAATGATGCTAAAGCTGAAACTCCAGTACTTTGGCCACCTGATGCGAAGAGTCGACTCATTGGAGAGGACTCTGATGCTGGGAGGGATTGAGGGCAAGAGGAGAAGGGGACGACAGAGGATGAGATGGCTGGATGGCATCACTGACTCGATGGATATGAGTCTCAGTGACCTCCGGGGGTTGGTGATGGACAGGGAGGCCTGGCATGCTGCGATTCATGGGGTCGCAAAGAGTCGGACACGACTGAGTGACTGATCTGATCTGATTAACTACATTCCATTCCACACATAATTTCCATTAATTTAAGTACCAGTGGTGTAAGAGCCCTTGAGAAAATAGACAAAAATATCTTAAGAACAGGATGCAAATGACAACTTCTCAAACAATAAGTTTAGACTGCAGAGCAGCCTGGCCGGCTTGGATCTTGAATCAACACTCTGCCACTGAAGTATGTAAAGCACGTTGTCCACGTACTTCGTGCTTTATGGCTCAAAACTCTTTTGGAAATCACTTTCCATATTGCTTGTATCATCCATAACACACTTTCTGCATCATCTGTAACACATCTTTCTGATGACACATCTCTACCCTTTGAGGGTAGTGGATTTGGTTTCTTTTCTTTCTTTTTTTGAACACTTGAATCCAAAATTTGGTATGGTGAAGTACATGATCAACCTAATAACACTATTATAACCCCAAAATAGAATGTGATTGTGGGTGTGTATGTTACTCGATCAGTCCTGTCCAACCCTTTGCAACCCCATGGACTGTAGCCCGCCAGGCTTCTTGGCCCATGGAATTCTCCAGGCAAGAATACAGGAGTGGGTGGCCATTTCCTTCTCCAGGGGATCTTTCCTACCCAGAGATCGAACCCAGATCTCCTGCATTGCAGGCAGATTCCTTACTGTCTGAGCAACCAGAGACACCCTTAGAATGTGATCACAATCCTCTCTTATTTTCTCATGTACTCAGTGAACTTGCTCCAAACACAATTTGAAAAGAAGACCTACAAATTACTTTTAGCAAAGCACTAGAAAATGCCTGTTTATAGAGATTTTACATGGGTTTATATAAAACTATTTATATTTTCAAAAATCCTTTCCCCCATCACAGACTCAAGCAAGTTGCAAACTTTAACAGAGACCCACAAAAATTAACCATGATTTTGAAGTGTTCTCAGAGGGAAGTTGCTTTATAAATGAAATGTATTTAAATATGTCAAAACATAGTTTGATTTTCTGACAAAATTCTCCTCAAAAAATAAAAATAAATCACCACTTAAAAAGTGATTAGATATATTCTATAAAAATTAAGCATACATCTACTTAACAATAAGTATTATGTCAAACTCGAATGCACTTTTAGTTTATGAAATCAAATGTTGCCAACCAATTCATTTTAAGTTAAAACTACACAGAGGATCACCAACTCAATGGACATGAGTTTGAGCAGACTCTGGGAGATAGTGAAGGACAGGAAAGGCTGGCGTGCTACAGTCCATGGGGTTGCAAAGAGTCAGACACGACTGAGTAACTGAACAATGAGAGCAACAGAGAATATAGATACAATTTTTAATATTTATTATTTTAATTTATTTATTTGACTGTACCAGGTCTTAGCTGTGGCACACAGGATCTTTAGTTGAGGGATGTGGGGTCTAGTTCCCTGACCACAGATGGAAACTGGGTCCTCCACGTTGGGGGTGTGGAGTCTGAGCTGGAGTCTGACCCACTGGACCACCAGGGAAGTCCCGGCTGATACAATTTTTAAATGACTTTATCGTTAATCATTAAGACACTTTATTTAATTTGGTAAATTACAACAAACTACTTTTACTGGCAGGCCTATCAAAGACCTAATTTAATGATCATTAACACAATTGGTGACCA
Source organism: Tragelaphus eurycerus (assembly GCA_935064755.1). Classification (NCBI taxonomy): domain Eukaryota; kingdom Metazoa; phylum Chordata; class Mammalia; order Artiodactyla; family Bovidae; genus Tragelaphus; species Tragelaphus eurycerus. The sequence goes on from CAKXYN010000009.1 coordinate 47,884,779, forward strand.
AGGAAAGGCAGAGCACCATCACCCTATTGCAAGAAGAGCTCTCGTTATCACAAGGGGAATATGGCACCCCGTGTTGCTGTGGATGAGAGGCTGGAAAGTCTTCAGGGTGAGCTTGCCCTTTATCTGAAGGGCGTACAGGCATCTGTGGGGCCAGAACACGAGCAGTTAACACCCCCTAACCGAGGGATTTCATAAGAGGCGGCAGTAAAAGAACCTTGGATTAAAAGTCTCCTGAGATATCTATCTCCTTTCATCCCTGTGAGGCTGGAATGTCAAAGATCTGGATCTGTCCACGGCCCTTTCGGGTCCAGAACCTGCTGCTTCTCAGTGGCAGGAAGACAGCCCAGAGAAGAGAACACAGGGGGCCTGCAGGCAAGCTCTGACCTTGCCTGCCCTTTCATCAATTATAAAATAAGGGGAAATCCAGTGGGTCTGTGGCCACAGTGCCCCATGAGGGGGGGCAGCTGCACTTCACTCTATGTGCTAGGTTCAGTGGAACAGTCCATCTTAAAAAAATATTTCATTAAAAACAACACCACCCCCACAAAAATGAGACAAGTTCAAAAGCACTGAGCTTGATCTCTTGAATCTGCCTGCAAGGCAGGAGACCCAGTTCGATTTCTGGGTGGGGAAGATCCCCTGGAGAAGGGATAGACTACCCACACCAATATTCTTGGGCTTCCCTGATAGCTCAGTTGGTAAAGAATCTGCCTGCAATGACGGTGATCCCAGTTCAATTCCTGGGTTGGGAAGATCTGTTGGAGCAGGGACAAAGCTACCCACTCTAGTATTCTGGCCTGGAGAACTCCCTGGACTGTATAGTCCATGGAGTCACAAAGAGTCATTTTTTTTTCTTGGAGGAGGAAATGGCAACCCGCTACAGTATTCTTGCCTGGAGAATTCCATGGACAGAGGAGCCTGGTGGGCTACAGTCCCTGGGGTCGGCGCAAGGAGTCAGATATGACTGAGTGACTAACACACTTGGTCTCTAAGGTTTCATCCTGCTTCAACATTCTGAAGGCTATGAAAGGGCTTTCTTGGTGGCTCAGTGGTGAAGAATCTGCCTGCCAATGCAGAAAAAAGGCATTTTCGCTCTCTGATCAGGGAGGATCTCATATGCTGGGAGCAACTAAGTCTGTGTGCCACAATACTGAGCCTGTGCTCTAGAACCCGGGGGCCGCAACTGCTGATGCCCTAACACCCAGAGCCTGTGCTCCCTAAGCCACTGCAATGAGAAGCTTGTGCACGGCAACTAGAGAGTAGCTCCTGCTTGCTGCAATAGAGAAAAGTCCATGCGTCAAACGAAGACCCAGCACGGCCAAAATCATAATTAAAAAAATGTTTTTTAAAATAAAAAGTCCATGAAAGTGGGTGCATTTGGCTTATCTGGACTCCACCCCTATATCCAAGCTGAAAACTCTGTGGGCAAGCAGAAATGGCTGGTCTTATGATGGGGATCCAAGGATAATGTTTGAACATGCACTTGATATAAATGGAAAGATGGTAGCAGAGACCCTCAGATTTGGGGACTAAAAGTTCCCAGCTTCCTCTGGGTCTCTGATCTTCCTGGGACGAACTCTGGCATGGTGATGGGGATGGGGATGGGGGAGGGACACAGAGAACACTGGGACTCGGGATAAAGTCAGGATTACTGAGCTCATCTCTTGATTAACCAGCACTGATGAAAATATTTTGCCTCAATCAAGTTCTCTCATCAAAGTCCTGTTACCACGCTTGCCACCAAACATCAGCCTCTCTCCTGCTCACAGCCCTGCATGTTACAAAACCTGGCCAACCATTCCCACCACAAATACATCCTGTGTACCTCAGATGGGTCTTTAAGGCTTCTAACTTCACTGAATGTTGCCTCAGCTGAGGTCTCATCCCTTTTCGGACTCTTGAGTGTTCCGTCTAAGTAAATACCCTCCACTTCCACTTTATATGCTTATCAAGCCCAAGACACTTGGGTCAACTTCTCCCCTCTGTACTGTAACATTTTTCTGTGTCTTGACTTGGCTCCTTTGCTATCATGTCAATAAGAAACATCCTTCCTTCTTCCCAAACAGAAAGCCTTCCTTCATTCCCTCAATTTTGTCCCCTCCTGTCTCCTCTGAGGCCCGAGTACATCTTATAACTGCTCCTGCTTGTAATTTTCTTCGTTCCTGTTATGACAGACATTGTATATGTATAATTCTCCAACTAATAGAAAATTGCCAAAATTACCCATGTCATAAAAACATATAAAGATATCATCCATAAACAGAATGAAAATTTGCCATCTGCAACAACATGGACGGACTTGGTGTGTGCTAAGACAAACACACACAGATACACACACAGATAAACATTATGAGATAGAGCTATGGTCTTTCCAGTAGTCATGTATAGATATGAGAGTTGGACCGTAAAGAAGGCTAAACACAAAAGAATTGATGCTTTCAGAATGTGGTGCTGGAGAAGACTCTTGAGAGTCCCTTGGACTGCAAGGAGATCAAATCAGTCAATTCTAAAGGAAATCAGTCCTGAATATTCATTGGAAGGACTGACGCTGAAGCTCCAATACTTTGGCCATCTGATGCAAAGAGTCAACTCATTGGAAAAGACCCTGATGATGGGAAATATTGAGGGCAGAAGAAGGGGGAAACAGAGGATGAGATGGTTGGATGCATCATCAACTTGATGGACAGGAGTTTGAGAAAGCTCCAGAAGATACTGAAGGACAGGGAAACCTGGCATGCTGCAGTCCATGGGGTTGCAAATAGTCAGACACAACTGAGTGACTGAACAACAACAAAGCATAACTCCATGAACCCAGGACATGCCCCCCAAAATCACAAACTGAGACCCAGAAAAGCAGATGAGACAGCAGCTACTATGTGACCCTCAAATGAGCCAGCTCACTCATCCTCATGACAGTTCTCTGAGGTCTGCTTTACTGGTGAAGAAACAAGCTCAAGGGACTTGAATTGGCCCTACAAGGCTTGCTTTGGGGTTTTCTCCACCGCGCTCTCGGCGATGGTTAAGTCTTGGTTACTTTGGGTGAGTGAGTAAGCCAAGGCCCTCCGGACATTTCCACAATCCCGCATCCCGTACTAGAGGAGAAAAAAACAGAATGTGTGGGAGAGTTTGAGGAAGACTTTGATTCATGTCCATGAACTCAGCAGCGTAGCCATCCATAGGGAAAGTGAAAGTCGCTCAGTCACGTCCAACTCTTCGCGACTCCGTGGACTATACGGTACATGGAATTCTCCAGGCCAGAATACTGGAGTGGGTAGCCTTTCTCTTCTCCAAGGGATCTTCCCAGCCCAGAGATTGAACCCAGGTGTCCTGCGTTGAAGGAGGATTCTTTACCAGCTGAGCCACAAAGGAAACCCAGACATCCCTAGGAATCACCCAAAGATAAAAAACATGATTCCGAGTATGTGGCCCCAGGTTCTTCCTTCTGTTGCTCAGTGTTCCTCCTTCTGCACCATTTTTGTCCGAGAAGGATGATGCCCAAGACCACAAGCTCCGCAGGCTCACATGTGCACCCCCAGCCTCAACCGTGCCCTCTCCCTGACCCGTTCCTTTCAGCAACAGGGCCTCTCCAAGGGCAGGGCTCTGGCCACCTTCCAGACAAGCCTGTGACAAGGAGAAAAAGAGCCCCTGGGCCACCATCCAGTTCCAAATCAGAGAGTGGCGGCGGGTGGGCGGCTGTTAGGGGTTCAGTCTTCTTACTTTAACTCTGTCTCCCATTGCCTTTTGTGTTCTTAAACTCAGCCTTCCTTTTAAAGGAAGAATGATACATTACAAACAAAACCCCAACCAGCCAGCAAGTATCATCTTTAGAAGAAAGACATTAGGGCAGCTTGAAAATAATGCAGAAACACTAAAGAAGTCTGCACGTTTTGGTAAATGCACATGAATGTTTTAAAATTTAAACTGGGCAGATTTCCACAAAGTCTAATTGCTGCTTGGCAGGAAATCCACTGCAGTTGGACAATTTTTATTATCATACTCAACAGCATCGTGGGAGAAGACAATGCAGAGATACTTAATGAACCAGGCTTTCCCTTTTGGGTCACTTCTATGACTCAGTTTTTAAGTGACTTGTTAGCACTCATTTAGCATTCATTTGTCAAACACTTGTTAATAATACATAACATGGCAGAAAACTGTGCTAGGCACTGGCAATGCTAGGCAGTTTCTTTGTTTAAGAAGATCAGAGGTTACTTGGGAGGAGAAAGCCTATTTGGGAGGAATAAGCAGAGCACAGAGGACTTTTAGGGCGTGAAACTACTCTGTATGATATCATCATGGTGGATACACGTCATTATCCATTTGTCCAAATCCATAGAATGACTGCAGCCATGAAACTAAAAGACATTTGCTCTTTGGAAGGAAAGCTATGGCAAACCTAGACAGCATATTAAAAAGCACAGACATCACTTTGCCGACAAAAGTCCGCATAGTAAAGCTATGGTTTTTCCACTAGTTTCGTACGGATCTGAGAGCTGGACTGTAAAGAACACTGAATGCTGAAGAAGTGATGCTTTCAAATTGTGGTGCTGGAGAAGATTCTTGAGAGTCCCTTGGACTGCAAGGAGATCAAACCAGGCAATGATAAAGGTAATCAACACTGAATATTCATTGGAAGGACTGATGCTGAAGCTGAAACTCCAATACTTTGGCCACCTGATGCAAAGAACTGACTCATCTGAAAAGACCCTGATGCTGGGAAAGATTGAAGGAGGGAGAAGGAGATGACAGAGGATGAGATGGTTGGATGGCATCACCGACTCAATGGACATGAGTTCGAGTCAACCTCAGGAGTTGGTGATGGACAGGGAAGCCTGGCGTGCTGCAGTCCATGGGGTCTCAAAGAGTTGGACACGACTAAGCGACTGAACTGAACTGCACTGATTTGATCTGGAAATAAGTTAGAATATTAGATTGAGAAACTCCAGGAAGGAAGAGGGATGGAAGAAAGACATCAGAATTCTCTTGCAGGAAGAAATTAAGAAATGTATTACATCATAGGTTAGAAGGTCTCCTGCTGTGAGTAACAATTAGCCAGACCCCCTAGAAATCTGAGACAGACCACACTATGTATTCTTATCACCTCTCCACTGAGCCAAAAAAGCAATTAGATAGCAATGCCCTATCTGAAGTCTCCTGAACAATCATTTACATGTGGGCCATTTCAAGTACGATGCAATGCACAACATGAGTAATATAATCCATACTGTCTCGTGTTATATATGAAGAGTAAATCCTAAGAGTTCTCATCACAAGGGGAAAAAAATGGTTTTTTTCTTTTATTTTGTATCTGTATGAGATGATGGATGGTCACTAAACATTCTGGTGATCACGTCATGATGTATTAAGTCAAATCATGATGCTGTACAGCTGAAACTTAAGACAGTGCTGTGTGCCGATTACATCTCGACAAAATAGAGAGGGAACTCAAACCAGGGCTCTGGAACAACCTAGAGGGGTGGGATGGTGAGGGAGGGAGGTTCAAGAGGGAGGGGACATAGGTATATACCTGTGGCTGATTGATGTTGATGTTTGGCAGACACCAACACAATATTGTAAAGCAATTATCCTTCAGTTTAAAATAAATGCATTTAATTATTTTTAAAAATGTAGGAAAGACAACCTAATAATGTATATTGATGATTTTTAATAATCTCACCATCATAGATAGCTAGGTCTTAATTATTTATGGAAATGGGCTTTGGTAGAATTAAATACCATGACAAAATAAAAATGTAGATCTATCTATTTTAAAATAATTGGAAGAAAAAAAGTTTTTAATAAAATAAAATGGGCCATATAATGGAAGCCACCAACAAGTGACGCTCATGGTCTATGACCAGCGAACGGACTGTGTAACAGGAGGGTTCCCAGGCAGGCTGCTATCACCGGGCAGCAGATGAACTGGGCAGACCAGCTCTGTTTCCAGGCTAAGCCCTGGCCCCTGCTCTGGTCTTGGTGGGTCCCGTCTGAGCCGTAGGGAGGTGGGCTTGCTGGGAGACAGAGAAGGCTTTCTGGACAGCCCCACAAGCAACGCTCCCAGAGGGATGGGGAGGAATCTCCCAAACCCACTGGGTCTTCTGAGAGGCCCGTCCTGGCCAGAGTGACTCTGCAGGAGCCTGGGCACATGTCACCAGAAGAGGTCTGGGTGGCTCTGCAGACAGTGCCCTGGCCACCTGCCCTGGGCAAGCCACACTGTCGGGCCACATTTATGCTCATGTTCTGGGGACGACACAACGGGGTTTCTAGTCCCAACTCTGACACTTGCCTAGTCGTGTGACCCCAAGCAAGGTTGCTTAGCTTTGGGGCCCTGGATTCCTTACCTGAAGGACAGCAAAAACAGATGAGCAGAAAAATAAACAGGCAAATGCGAAAAAGAAAGATTTGTACTCAGTGATTCTCAAAGGTGGGTTCTTTAGTGACTTTCAGGCTGGCTGTTTAGGAACCACTTGGGGAGTTTGTTAGAAATGCAGTACTGGGACTTCCTTGGGGGTCCAGGCAGGCTCGGGGTGGATCCCTGGTTGAGGAACTAAGATCCTGTATGCCTCAAGGTGCAGCAAAAAAGTAAAAAAGAAAGAAAGAAAGAAAAGAAAAAAATATACAAGCAAAAGAAATTCAGTGCTAAAGACAGAGGGAAGGTTACTGACCGAGGCCCTGAGTAGTGCTGGGGCATCTCTATATTTGATAAGCCCTCTAGATGATTCTAACAAGCAGCCTGATTTGGAAGCCAGTGGATTAGATGATTACCAAGTCCCTCCCAGCTCTTAAAACATATGACTCAATGCATGTATTTAACAAATGCTCATGACCGATTCAACAACCATGACCCTAAACCTAACAGTGGTCTTGCATTACTCAGATGTCGCTTAATGCTTGCTGATGAATAACTCTTTGCTTTGCAGAAAATGGAATGAAATGAAATTTAATCAGGGGTCCTAAAATAGACCCATCTCTCATTTCCCTTGAAGAAATTTTCTAAAACTGAGATAGAAGGTCCAAAATGAATGTCCCTGGGCTCGGAGCAGGAAGGTGAGGGTTTCAAGTCCAGGGCTGTGAACTCTAATTCCATTCGGGCCTACTGGTTTGCAGTATGACCCCGAGCAAGCAGGAAAATGGTTTTTTTTTTTTTTTTTCCTTTTAAACTGCTTTTCTACTCTGTAAGATAGAAATAATAGTCATCCATCTATCTCCCAGGGCTCTTGGGAAAAATCCATATGGAATTTGCTATCAAGCTCATTCTTTACAATTAACACCACAGGACACGGGGTGAAATGTCACATTGCATTATTGTCAGACCCAAAGTGTCAATGGCTCAAAATGAAAGCTCCTGACTGAGAATTCCCAAGGAGCAAGGAGAAGGCCTTGATCATTTCCCAGGTAAGGCGAAGTCCAGCTTTAGAACAACCAGAGATAGCTTATCTCTCTTTAAGTGTGCTGGACACAGTGGGGGCCGGTCGGCCCGACCTGGGTCAGCAGATGCAACTTCCTCTGGTCGAACGTGCTGGCATTCACCCCAACAACAGGCTGGGTCAGCGGGGATGGAAAGAATGACAGCGTGCCCTTCCATCTTCTTGAGGCTCCGGCTGATATGGAAACCGGCTGGCGCAGGCGGCAGTGGAAAGTATGAATCCATTCTTGCCTGGGGTTGAATGACTGAGGAATAATCAGATCGGGGCTCATGTTCAAATATCACTGCAGCTCACTTGATGGGCTCCCATCCAGACACGTCCTCCTGGGCTGCAGGAATTATAGGCTGCGGCTCGGGCAGCTGGAGGGACAGTGTTTGCAAAGGCAGGCAGCGGGGGGAGGGGGTGAGCTCCCGACAACTGAGGTCGGGGAGGTGAGGGGTGGCGGGTGGGGATGAGGGTGACCGCCTGTGCTCCTCATGGTCCCAAGCACCCAGCTAGGCTCTGGAGTCTTCTCTAAGGCCGCTCACCGTTGTGAGAGCCTCACTGTGATCCTAAGAGATGTAACGTATTTGCCCCACTCCCTGAATATTTACTGGAGAAGGGAAAGGCTACCTGCTCCAGTATTCTAGCCTGGAGAATTCCATAGACTGTATAGTCCATGGGGTCGCAAAGAGTTGGACACCACTGAATGACGTTCACTTTCACTGAATATTCATTAGAAGAATTGGTGCTGAAACTGAAGCTCCAACACTTTGGCCACCTGACGGGAAGAGCTGACTCATTGGAAAAGACCCTGATGCTGGGAAAGATTGAAGGTGGGAGGAGAAGCAGATGACAGGATGAGATGGTTGGATGGCATCATTGATGGATATGCGTTTGAGCAAACTCTGGGAGATGGTGAAGGACAGGGAAACCTGGCATGCTGCAAGTCCATGGAGCTGCAAAGAGTCGGACGCAACTGAGCAACTGAACAACAACAGATGAGAGAACCCAACTGCACAGAGACTAAATGTCTTGACTGAGATTGTACAGAGCAGAGACCCCCAAGCCCTGGCCTTTTGGGTCTGAAGCCTGAGACCTGGGAGCTTCCCACCACCCTGCTAGCGTCACCTTTTACACGGGTCTAAAACATCACTGCGAGCCGTGGAAGAGCAGAGAAAGGCCAGGGACACAGGGGATGTTTGTGAACAGGACAGGGAAGGAGGACAGAGGGGAGTGTTAGGCCAGAACTTCAAATACAGCTTTTAAGCCAGTACTAGAAGGATAGAGAAAAAAAAAAACGCCGAGCAGTGAGTCTGGGGTTCTCGACCCTTCTAGAGATGTCTTGTCCTAGAGCTGTCCCAGAGTTGTCTCAGTCTCTGTGGGAAAGAGCAACTAGACATGCACCCAGGCTGGAGAGTCTGAGGAACCAGCGTGTTTGTGCTCCCATGTCATTTCATCGGGCTGCCCTGGTGGGTCAGACAGTAAAGAATCTGTCTGCAGTGCAGGAGAACCCAAGTTCGATCCCTGGGCCTAGAAGGTCCCCTGGAGGAGGAAATGGCAATCCACTCCAGTATTCTTGACTGGAGACTTCCATGGACAGAGAAGCCTGGCAGGCTACAGTCCACGGGGTCGCAAAGAGTCGGACACGACTGAGAGACTAATACTTTCATCATTTCGTCAGGGCATCTTAGAACTGAAAGGTGCCGGTGGTTTTAACATCACACTCAAATCAGGGCGCTGTTTCTAGGATCCTGACTGCCTCTGCTCAGAGAGCTCAGGACTGGGGTAGAGCAAGGGAGGCAAGGAATAAAGACTTCTTAAAAACAGAACGAAATAAAAATGAATACCTCGGAAAGTCAAAAGATGCATTGGTATCACCCCTTAAAAGATCTTGTCAATCTGAGAAAGGGTTATTCATACCCCCTTCTTCTCTCTTACTTGAAAAGTTTCCTCAAACAGAAGAAAAATAAGAGAAAGAAGCAGGAAGAGGAGGAAAGAGGAAATTCCCTCCCCTGCCAGTCCCTGTTTCTCCCCCGATTCTCACCAGTTGCTAAATTCTGAACCTAGAAGCCAAGAGCCCCAAAGAAAATAAGCAGTCGTTCCTAGATGGCAATCCTGTTACACGTGACAAAGATCACTGAAAATGAAGTCTGTTAACACATCCATCACGTCACAGTTACCCTCTCCCTTTTCATGCGTGTGATGAGAACACTTATGGTCTACTTTCTTAACGCATTTCAAAAAACACAGGAGTATCAACCACAGTCACCATCCTGTACGTTAGGTCCCCAGAACTCACTCATCTCATAACTGAAAGTGTGTACATTTGACCAACATCTCCCCGTTTCTTCCACACCCTCCAACCACCATCCTACTCTCTGTTTCATCTGGAGACTGAAGATTACAATAACCGTGTGTGCGGGTGTTTAGTTGCTCAGTCGTGTCCAAGTCTCTGCGACCCCATGGACAGTAGCCCACCAAGCTCTTCTGTCCATGGAATTTTCCAGGCAAGAATACTGGAGCAGGTTGCCATTTCCTTCTCTAGAGGATCTTCCTGACCCAGGGAGTGAACCCTCATTTCTCATGTCTCCTGCATTGCCGGCTGATTCTTTACCACATGGTCATCGGGGAAATACACACACACACACTAATAGCGTTACTGGCTCAACTGTGACTTACCTCCCAGATTCATTTGTTGAAATATTAACTTCCAGTACCTCTGAATGTAACTATATTTGGAGATAGGGCCTTTAAAGAGGTAATTATGGTAAAATGAGACCTTTGGGGTGGGCCCTAACCCAATCTGACTGGTGTCCTTATCAGAAGAGGAAATTAGGACATTGATCATGCACAAGGCCAAGGCCATGTGAAGGCACAGCCATCTACAAGCCAAGGAGAGCGGCCTCGGGAGAAACCAAAGCTGCCGGCACCTTGGGCTTGGACTTCCAGCCTCCAGAGCTGTGAGACAGTAAGCGTCTATTGTTTAAGCTGCCTAGTCTGTGGCACTTGGATACAGCAGCCCTGGCAAATACCCAGAGCCTCTAGGTTGTTTGAATCTCTGTAGGTTGATAAACTTAACCACACTTTATAAAGAATCGGTGACCAGGTCAGCCACTGTGGAGACCTGAAGGCTGACCATTAAGAAACCAAACTACAGGGATTTCCCAGGGATTTAACTAGGAGTTAAGACTCTGAACTTCTACTGCAGGGGTCATGGGTTCGATCCCTGGTTGGGGAACTAAGATCTTGCATGGGGCTTGGTGCAAACAAACAAACAAAACAAGTACACATACACACAAAAAGCTAAATAGATTAAGAAGTCTAACCAAGAGCTACCTGTTTATTCCCAATTACCCCAGGACAACTTTTCTTTGAACTTCCTGCTGAGGGGGGCAGTGGCCCCAGCTCCTGTATGGATTCCCAAGGACAGGGCTGCTCTGAGACAGCTTGCAAGAATCCTCTGGAATGCCCAGCCTGCTGCCCATCCCCAGGCAACAGTTTATTGAGTTTCACCTTTGCCAAGTGAAAAAGCTGGCTTAAAACTCAACATTCAAAAAACGAAGATCATAGTATCCAGTCCCATCACTTCATGGCAAATAGATGGGGAAAACATGGAAACAGTTACAGACTATATTTGGGCTCCAAAATCACTGCAGATGGTGACTGCAGCCATGAAAAAAGACGCCTGCTCCTTGGAAAAAAAAGCTATGACAAATCTAGACAGTATATTAGAAAGCAGGCACATCACTTTGCCGACAAAGGTCTGTCTAGTCAAAGTTATGGTTTTTCCAGTAATCACGTATGGATGTGAGAATTGGACTGTAAAGAAGGCTGAGCATTGAAGAATTGATGTTATTCAGTTGTGGTGTTGGAGAAGACCCTTGAGAGTCCCTTGGACTGCAAGGAGATCAAACCAGTGAATCCTAAAGGAAATCAGTCCTGAATATTCATTGGAAGGACTGATGCTGAAGCTGAAGCTCCAACACTTGGGCCACCTGATGTGAAGAGCCAACTCATTGGAAAAGACCCTGATGCTAGGAAAGATTGGGGGCAGGAGGAGAAGGGGACGACAGAGGATGAGATGGTTGGATGGCGTCACCGACTGAATGGACATGAGTTTGAGTAAACTCTGGGAGTTGGTGAAAGACAGGGAAGGCTGGCGTGCTGCAGTCCATGGGGTCGAAAAGAGTCAGACATGACTTAGCAACTGAGCAACATCACCTTTGCCCAAATTCTAGATGCAGAAAAATCACATCTTATTTCAAGAAATCTCAATTTATATCCCTGCTGGGCCCTCAGAGAACATTAAGAACCTAAAGAGAAATCAGAAACTCAGTTAGCCTGAAATATCCCAAATGTCTCTCTTGTTCAGGATGAATGCACCAAAAAAACCTCACAGCAAAATAATGATGAAAAACAAGCCTTTCAATATCAAAAGTATTTCTCTTTCCTGATGCTTCTACCAAATCTAAGAAAACAGACATTGTTTTTTTAAAAAAATTGTACTCGGTAAAAATAAAACTTCATAATTATAGTGTGTTCTTCTGAAAAACTCCTCAAATACATCCTTCTTGCAAAAGGTTTTCTTTTACTGACCTCCTCTTCTTTCATCGCTGACTGCAGTGGAAAATTACATTCCCCTACGAAATATAATCCCATTGATATGAACACCCGTTAAGATGTTCATCAAATTGCTAGGTGAGCTGGCGTAATTAGGGACAGGCAGGGGGAAAATTACAAAGGATGCAGAGGACATCAGCCCAGAGGAGGTAAATACTGAAAAGATCATAAGTTGTTTTTAGCTTTGGATCATGTGCTTAGAAATTTTTAAAAATGCTCACAGGCCAAGCTTCCTCAAACCACTGCAGAAGCAAGTACCTGCCTGCCTGGGGATAGTCTTTTTTGAAAAGAAACCTCTATGATTTCTAAGCCTGACTTTCACCAGAGGCTTCATAAGAGCATCAGGAATGCCAATGACAAAAATCAAACACACCAAGCACGAGTCCCCAGAGCCTCGTGTAGATATGTGACATTAGGTCTTATCTGAGGGTCATGCTTTGATATGCCTTTAGTGAATACCAGTGGTGTGAGCTGAAAGGGCAATGGTTTAGACTCTTATACAGTTGTTTGAAGACAACTGTGAGGACAGATGGGAAGGGGCAGGGGGACTGTGTGCTTCTTTACCTAGAGATTCAAGGAAGCTCTCTGTGGAGTTGACATCTGGGCATGGCTAGCCATAACTATGGAGAAGGCAACGGCACCCCACTCCAGTACTCTTGCCTTGAAAATCCCATGGATGGAGGAGCCTGGTAGGCTGCAGTCCAGGGGGTTGTGAAGAGTCAGACACGACTGAGCGACTTCACTTTCACTTTTCACTTTCATGCACTGGAGAAGGAAATGGCAACCCACTCCAGTGTTCTTGCCTGGAGAATCCCAGGGACGGGGGAGCCTGGTGGGCTGCCGTCTACGGGGTCTCACAGAGTCGAACACGACTGAAGTGACTTAGCAGCAGCAGCAGCTACAACTATGAATATGCAAATTAGTTTCCTTCTATTCACATACAGACATAACCTACATACAGGAGCAGGGAGACATCATTTTACTTCACGTTGAAGCAACTGCACTTTTTTTTTTTTTTTTTTTTTGTGGGGTAGGGGAGGGCTTCTCTGGTGGCTCAGAGGGTAAAGAATCCACCTGCAATGCAGGAGACCTGGGTTTGATCCCTGGGTCATGAAGATCCCCTGGAGGAGGGCTTGGCAATTCACTCCAGTATGCTTGCCTGGAGAATCCCATGGACAGAGGAGCCTGGAGGGCTATAGTTCACGGGGTCACAAAGAACAGGACATGGCTGAGCTCCTCTGCACAGCACAGCACTTTTTCAGAAACGGCAGGTTTGTGGCAGCCATGCCTCCAGCAAGCTACTGGTGCCATTTTTCCACCAGTGTTTGCCCACTTTGTGTCTCTGTGTCCCATTTGGGGAATTCTTGAAATATTGCCAACTTTTCATTATGATTATGTTTGTTATGGTATCTGTGATGGGTGACCTGCATTGTTACAACTATGATTCACCAAAGCCTCAGATGATGGTTAGCATTTTTTAGCAAAAAAGTATTTTTTAATTAGGGTATAACTTTTTTTTAGATATAATGGTATTGCACAGTTAATACTATTATTACCACTACAGAGAAATGTGAACATTATTTTTACATGCTCCGGGAAACCAAAACATTCATGTGACTTGCTTTACTGCGATAACTCGCTTTACATCTAAGGGTCTGGAAGGGGACCCACACTGTCTGAGGTCTTCCTATAGATACTGATCTCTCCTCTGAGTTCTGCTTCTCTGGAGAGCCCTAAATAATACAGAAGTCCGGCAAACACTTTTCAATACTCTGTTGTTGAGTGGCTCAGTTGTGTCCGACTATTTGCGACCCCATGGATTGCAACAAGCCAGGCTTCCCTGTCCATCACCAACTTCCAGAGCTTGCTTAAACTTATGTAAATTGAGTCGGTGATCCACCCAACCATCTCATCCTCTGTCGTCCCCTTCTCCCACCTTCAATCCTTCCCAGCATCAAGGACTTTTTTAATGAGTTGGCTCTTTTCATCAAGTGGCCAAAGCATTGGAGATTCAGCTTCAGCATCAGTCCTTCCAATGAGTATTTAGGATTTCATACTTAACCATTTTCCTTTGCTTACCACTTTCTGTTCACACCCGCTTCCTGTGTGAAGGTCCCCCGTTCTTTCTGCTGAGGCCTCCGCACCAGCCACCCCCCTGCCTGGAACTATTTGCACCCTCAGACCTCAGTTTAGACGTCATCTCCTCAGAGAACCTTCCGGGCCCCCATTAAATCCTTCCTGTCCCTGCTCCTCACAGCTCCTCATTTGCTTTACTTGTAGCAGAAATCATAATCTATAACCAAGATATTTTAAAATGATCCGAGGACTTCCCCTGGTGGTCCAATGGTTAAGAATCGGCCTTGCGATGCAGAGGATGCGGTTCGACCCCTGGTCAGGGAACTAAGATCCTACATGCAGTGGAGCAGCTAAGCCCATGCGTGACAACTACTGTGCCTGCATGCTCTGAAGTCCTCCAGCCACAGTGAGAGAATCCGTGCGCTGCAATGAATGATCCTGCATGATGCAACTAAGAACCGATACAGCCAAATAAATGACTTTTAGAATATTTAATAAATAAAACAGATGAGCTGTCTCTGCCACGCAAAGGTCCATCCCCTGATGGCCAAAGCATGGCTCGGTTTTCCCCTGGGTCTGAGGACATGGCCAGAAGAGTTGAGAAAATATTGGCTGGGCGAATGAATAAATGAATGTCTGATGAGCATGGCACACAGGGGAGCAACCTCAGGACTCTGATCTAAAAGAGGCTGAGAACTCGAACCCAGGAAAAACGTTATCAATTCCCTTTCTAAACTGTACCCTTTGATGGAGTCTTTTGTCCACATTATCCTGACACACGCTTTATCAGGTTAACAAACCTCCCCCTACCCAGCATGTGACCAGTACCTAGTACCCGAAAGCATTCTGGTGTGCCAGGACCACAGGATTTTAGCCAACGCTTCCTCCAGTGGCAGAGCCAGGACCTAAAGCTGGTCTGTCCCTGTGGGCAAGTCTCCGAGGAGGGTTACCAAAGGACCGGAGGCCTCGTCTCCTACACTTGAGAAGCTAGGAATCTCATGGATAAGAAAAACTGAGTCCTCATGAGGACATAAAGCCTATCTAGCCAATTACAGCTGGGTAATAAAGTGATCAGGACCATTGGATTTGGATGGTCTAGAAATTTCTGGGCACAATAATATTCTCTGTTATGATCTGGGTGGGAGGTGATGATAAAGATTTGCTTATTTAGTAAAAAACTCATCAAGCTGCACCCTTATAATGTGTGTCCAGGTGACACCTGTGCAGGTTCAAAAGAAGAAACCAGGACACACAGAAGCTATCTCCTTATGAAGAAGTCAAAGTGAAGTCGCTCAGTTGCATCTGACTCTTTGAGACTCCATGGACTGTAGCCCACCAGGCTCCTCTGTCCGTGGGATTTTCCAGGCAAGAATACTGGAGTGGGCTGCCATTCTCTTCTCCAGGGGATCTTACCAACCAAGGGATTAAACCCAGGTCTCCTGCACTGCAGGAAGACCCTTCACCATCTGAGCCACCAGGGAAGCTCCTTACGACACACAGGGTATCAATAGCGAGTCAAACCCAGGGCTCACCTCCTGGACGCTGGCCAGCTGACACCAGGCAGAGGAAATCTGTCTGGAGGATTCCTTTCCTCAGTTGAAATGTACTGATGTAGGCACCTACTGTGTACCTTGCACAGCTCTCTAGGAGCAAGGGACACAGACATAGTGGTGAACCACCTGAAACAAACCTCCATCCATGTACAGTTCACAGGCAGGTAGGAAGAAGTAGATGATAAAAAATAAGTAAGACACGTGGTGTGTGAGAAGCAGGACAAAGGAAAACCAAGTGAGGGGAACAGAAGATGTGTGGGAGCGGGGGCTGTGCAGTTGAAACAGGATGGACAGGGATCTGCTCTCTGAGATGATGACAGATAAGCCAAAACCCAGAGGACGTGAGAAGCCAGCTGTGCTTTCTGAAAGAAAACTCCTCCAAGAGGAGGGAAGAGCGAGAGCAAAGGCCTGGTGACCCATAGAGGCAGCAGAGATGGACTGGTCAATGTAGGACTCCCCTGGATGCTGGGGACAAGGGAAACCCTGGAGGATGTGAAGAAAGGGATAGAAATCAAAGTTGAGCTTGAAACACAAACTACTTGGAGACTAAATAGAGTTTTAAGTCATTTAAATGCTGCTGAATTCCAATTCAATTAATAAATCTACTTAAAGGGTTCAAGATCCCACAACTTGGATCTTAACGATGGTCAGGTCAGTTCAGTTCAGTTCAGTCGCTCAGTCATGTCCAACTCTTCACGACCCCATGGACCACAGCACGCCAGGCCTCCCTGTCCATCACCAACTCCCAGAGTTACTCAAACTCATGTCCGTTGACTCGGTGATGCCATCCAACCATCTTATCCTCTGTCGTCCCCTTCTCCTCCTGCCCTCAATCTTTCCCAGCATCAGGGTCTTAATGAAAACCCAAATGGCCTTCAGTAGACACAAGTTGGTAGAAAAAGCCACCATCTCATCTAACCCCCGGCCCCCGCCCGCTCCCCTTCACCCCCACTACAACACAGGTGGTTTACACAGCAAGCTGCAGCAGACCAGGAATCTAGATGTAAAAATGCCATCAAGAGTGGGGAACACTCTCTCTGACCCCCTTGCTCCCTCTGCCAGGCTTTCAGAGCTCATCATCTTGACCTAATCTTCCTTTGTCGACAGATGAAAGAAAAATGATGGGGAGTCGGGAAACCCGAGAAAAACAACCCAGTTCACCCAAATGTCTCAACTTTCATCCAGAAGAAAAGTGCTGCTTATGGGGGCCAGGGAGCAGGGTGGGCACGGAGGGAGGAGGGAGGAAATGCCAGGCTGGCATTGCACCTGGGTGTCAGGAGGAGCCAGGACCCCACCCCTGCAGGCCCCACCTGCAGGTAGCTCTCTCCTGCTCAGCTTGGGCTTCCCTCCCCAAACAGCCCCCAACCTTCGTTAGTGCAGGGTGATGGCTTAAAGCCCAACATTCAGAAAACTAAGATCATGGCATCCAGTCCCATCACTTCATGGCAAATAGATGGGGAAACAGTAGCTGACTTTATTTTTGGGGGCTCCGAAATCACTGCAGATGGTGATTGCAGCCATGAAATTAAAAGACGCTTACTCCTTGGCAGGAAAGTTATGACCAGCCTAGACAGCATATTAAAAAGCAGAGACATTGCTTTGCCAACAAAGGTCCATCTAGTCAAGGCTATGATTTTTCCAATAGTCATGTATGGATACGAGAGTTGGACTATAGAGAAAGCTGAGTGCTGAAGAATTGATGGTTTTGAACTGTGGTGTTGGAAAAGACTCTTGAGAGTCCCTTGGACAGCAAGGAGATCCAACCAGTCCATCCTAAAGGAGATCAGTTCTAAATATTCATTGAAAGGACTGATGCTGAAGCTGAAACTCCAATACTTTGGCCACCTGATATGAAGAGCTGACTCATTTGAAAAGACCCTGATGCAGGGAAAGATGAAAAGTGGGAGGAGAAGGGGATGACAGAGGATGAGATGGTTAGATGACATCACTGACTCAACAGACATGACTTTAAGTAAGCTCCAGGAGTTGGTGATGGACAGGGAGGCCTGATGTGCTGCAGTCCATGGGGTTGCAACTGAGTGACTGAACTGAACTGAACTGATAATACCCAAGCACATGGCCACACCCAGCTGGCACTGTCCCCCGATTGAGGGGCTAAAAAAAGATTTGATAAAACCCAAGGATCAGTCTTTACGCTGCTGTTCTTCTGAATACAACACCGCATCAGAAGGTGATGAACATTTGGGGTGGGGGGTAGGGGAGGGGTAAGTCCCATTTTCCCAGCTCCAGGATTAGTTGGCAGGTCAACACAATGCTGGGGGGGTGGGCAGTGGCACAGATGGTAAAGAATCTGCCTGCAGTGCAGGAGGCCCGGGTTGGGAAGATCCCCTGAAGAAGGAAATGGCAACCTACTCCAGTACTCTTGTCTGGAGAATCCCATGGAATGCAGTCTGTGGGGTCGCAAAGAGTCAGACACGACCGAGCGACTTCACTTTCAACACAGTGGGACAGTTTGTTCCCACACCTATCCACCAGATCCCCAACCAGCTTTTTCTATCTGAGCTGTCTTTCTGGGGCCATCCAGAGCCTAAAAAAGTGAACAGAACCCAACCCAATCGTATCTTCCTTGTGTTTCCTGATCCCAAGAAGGAACGTTCTCTGGGCTGAGGCTGTCTCGTCCCTGACCAGTTTTTCCTTTGTGACTTCTATGCACTTAGTGATCACTATGCTATGCTAAGTCACTTCAGTCGTGTCCGACTCTGTGCGATCCCATAGACGGAAGCCCACAGACAGAAGCCCACCAGGCTACCGTCCCCAGGATTCTCCAGGCAAGAACACTGGAGTGGGTTGTCATTTCCTTCTCCAATGCATGAAAGTGAAAAGAGAAAGTGAAGTCGCTCAGTCATGTCCGACTCTTAGCGACCCCATGGACTGCAGCCTACCAGGCTCCTCCATCCGTGGGATTTTCCAGGCAAGAGTACTGGAGTGGGGTGCCATTGATGTCAATCTTCAATCACAGGAAAACCTCACCGGCCTGACTTGACTGGGAGCCAGGAGGACCTGGGAAGGGGCCGTGGTGCTGCTCCTTTTAAAGGCATCTGGGAGCATGAAGAGTGGCTTCCCCGGTGGCCCTAGTGGTTAAAGAACCCACCTGCCAACACAGGAGATGCAGGTTCGATCCCTGGGTCGGGAAGATCCCTGGGTCGGGAAGATCCCTGCAGGAGGAAACGACAACCCACTCCCGTATTCTTGCCTGGAGAATCCTGTGGACAGAGGAGCCTGGTGGGCTACCATCCATGGGGCTGGAAAGAGTCAGACAGAATGAGGAACTGAGCACACACTCACAGGAGCATGAAGACAGGATCGAGCCCTAGGTTCTAAGCAGAGGGGCCTTCAGCATACAGGGGCCCCTCAAGCACAGTCACGTGACAGGGCTGGATGGGCTGGCCTTCTCTCCAAAATGAGCTAAATTTTCCCTCACCTAGATTTCAACAAAACGTAACTCGAGTTTATATGGACCAGGTCTTCATATGAGGACCTCAATCCCGCTCCAGTTGCAAAGAAGGTCACTGAGACGGTTTCATATGAGAAACCTGATCCTAGAGGGAGGTGTGACATCAACAATTTTAGATTTAAAAAAAATGCTCAGATACCGGTGATTTCGTGTATTTCGACACAAAGTGAATGAACCCTCCCACCCATCAACTGTGTGCTTGCAGAGTGCCTATGGCCATTGGACAAGGCACAACCTGTGTTTACCACATGCAAAGCTCACCCTCGCTGGACAGATCCCCAGATGCATCATCACAGATTATAAAACACTTATTACGAATAATATTCAGCTGGTGATATGGGCTGAGGTGTGACCTCAAATCACGAGATTCCTTTTAGGGAAGTTATGAAGGGATGCTAAGCAAGCTGGTGTTACTGCTGTCTTGTATGGATGGGAAGGTCCTCGTGCGTGAACCCACTCAGCTTCTCTCTTAGACAAGGGATGGGGGGAGAGGTGGCCTGAACTGGAATAACTGTGTGGGTTTTGTAGGCTTGGACACAGAGCCTCCAAGAGACTAGAGGAACTGGGCCTCAGTGAGATGTACCCAGAGAACAGGTGTGCATGGTTTTCAGAACAGGAGACAGGGTTCAGTGAATACAGAAATGGGGAAATGTCTGGGAAACCGAGAAGAAAACTGCTGTGGGTGTTCTCCTCTCTCGTGGAAGTTCTGGGAAGTTTCTGTTTTCCTGGGTCTTCCCATCTAATACATGGGAGCTGCCCATTTGTCCCCCGATGGACGCCTGTGGAAGGTTCCTGCACACCAGGCCCCAGACAGGAGGAACCAGGTGCAGCCTCACTCTCCATGCAAGGAAAGCACTGCCACTCTACACTTGGTTTTTTATGTTGTTGCCTTCTTTTTTTTGGCTGTACCACGAGGCCTACAGAATCTTAGCTCCCTCACCAGCAATCGAACCCGCACTCTCTGCAGTAGAAGCATGGAGTCTTAACCACAGTACCACCAGGGAAGTTCCTACCCTTGGTTTTTGATTGAGGCTGGAGGGCTGGGGGATGGACATGCTCTACCTTCTCATCCCCTTACTCAGCACCAAGGACACGTGATTGTTTTCAGAGTCACTGCAGGCCAGAAGAGGGGCTGAGATGGACTCAGGTGAATTTCGGTCCTGACCCTTGAGTCGGACAGTGGGCCTGCCTAAAACAAACAGTCCAGCAGCTGAACAGGCAAATGATAAGAGCTGTCCAGAGGAAATAAGCTAGAGGAAACATGACCAGCCAACACGCGTGTGGGAGGCAGAACAATTCTGTAGTCAGAGATATGGCTAAAAAGAAAAAAGAAAGAATATGAGACTGTTCCATGGGAGAGAGGAGCAGAGAGGCACTCCCTTTAGGAGAGCCTGGAGCCCCTTGAAGTCACTCTGCTTGATGGGTGATGTGAGCGGGGAGGAGGGCAGGGTCCAGGGTCTGGGACTGGCAAAGCCTCTAGGCCGCCAGGGAGGAGCAGGGTTTGCAGTCAGGTCCTTGGGTGTGGCGTCCGAACTCCAGGCTGGCTACTGGCCTGTACACTGACTCTCCAGGCCTCAGCACCTTCACACAGCAAGTGAGTACTTCCCAGGGATGCTGGCTTCAGGCAAAGTGAGGAACCAGAGTGGAGAGGTGGTCGGGGTAAGGGGGAATGGTTAAGAACCCAGACTCTGGGTTCAAGTCCTGCCCCCACCCCAACTTAGCTATGAAGTGATGAGCAGGCTCCTTGGCCTCGGTGACTGCATCCATCAAATGGGAAAAAGAACAGCATCTCCTGCCTGGGTCTGTGTGAGGATGAAATCCATCCATGTTGCTAAGCATGTATGACAGTGCCTGGCATGGAATACATACCACACAAGCATTTGCTTCAGTGCCCCCAGGTGCGCCCCTTGCTCTGGGTATTGGCACAGAGTAGGTGCTGCGTAGACAGTGGGTCAAGTCACTGGGGCTCCACTTCCCTTCTCTGGATGGTGCTGAGAAGCAGGGGGAAAGATCATCCCAGAGGGAGGAAAAGTTACCCAGTTTTTAAAAGAGCTCTCCAAGATTTTTCCTTGATCATGGGGGAAAAAAATGGACCAACATCCACAGAAGGACTAGAATCCTAGATATCCTGTGTTCTGATCAAGCTGAGTTTGACCTTTTAGCAAATTACTGACTCTGCGACGAGTGTTCACAAGCCATGTATTCATCACAAATTCCAGCACGTGGGGGCCAGTCTCTGCAGGTGGGTGCCGTCATCAGAGCCACCATGGAAGCCTGGGCCGAGAAAGAGAAACATGGTGGGGGGGTGTGATCAGGCTTCCGGGAGGCAGGCCCTCCTTCCGCCTGAGGACCTGACACCCCAACAACTCCAGTGGGGGTCATGGGGGCAGGACAAACCGCCCCAAGGGGCCTGGGACCCAAGGTCAGATACACCAGCCAATCCTTCTGCCAAGCCGGGTTGTATGTGTGATGCAACCAGGAAAGGAGACTCTCTGGGGCGAGGGGTTCAGCCATCCACGTACATCCAGGCAGTGCTCCCCAAATCTGTCAGCATCTAGAGGGGCAGAAGGGGACCGGGCCTGGGGGGGTGTCACCTGCCCTCAGGATAGGGATGGCCGTCATGTCTTTCTGTGGGGGGTGTCCTAGCAAGGCAGGCCCTCTGAGTTCACTCCATCTAGGGACTCACACGCTCCTGGGAGGGGCCCTGAGGGTGACCACCCTAGTTTTCCAGGCAGGCAAGTCAAGGCACAGACCGGGTGGAGTGTGGCCCAGTCTCATGGAAGGAGGGGTGGAGCTGGGCTGGACCCCAGGCAGTCCTGCACTCTTAACAGCTAAGCTGACCATGATCAGAGAAAGGGGAGAATTCCTTCCAGTGACCCCAAGATTATAAAGTCCATGGAACTCTCCAGGCCAGAATATTGGAGTGGGTGGCCTTTCCCTTCTCTGGGGATCTTCCCAACCCAGGGATTGAACTCAGGTCTCCCGCATTTTCAGGAGGATTCTTTACCAGCTGAGCCACCAGGGAAGCCTTTCTAAGATGATAATATATATACATGTGAAGTGAAAGTCGCTCAGTTGTGTCTGACTCTTTGCGACCCCTTGGACTATACACAGTCCATGAAATTCTCCAGGTCCAAATACTGGAGTGGGTAGCCTTTCCCTTCTCCAGGGGATCTTCCCAACCCAGAGATTGAACCCAGGTCTCCCACACTGCAGGCGATTCTTTACTGTCTGAGCCACCAGGGGGAAGCCCAGTAAAGGGGCAGGGAGGAATAAATTGGAACATTTGGGATCAACACGTACACACTACTACAAATAAAGTAGGCACCTAATAAGGACCTGCTGTAGAGCACAGGAACATTACTCAATACTCTGTAATGGCCTATATGAGGAAAGAATCTAAGAAAAAAAAAAGAGTAGATATATGTGTACATATGGGCTTCCCTGGGGGCTCAGCGGTAAAGAATCCGCCTGTAGCCCCTTGGGTGTGATTGGAGCTTGAGGCTCGCAGGGCTGGAGACACCACAGACCCGGGACCTAGAGCAGCTCAGAGGCGGTGAATAATAGCTCTTCAAGTCTGCAATAAAAAAATGGCCTCCAATAAAACTACATTGCAAAAAATGGGAAAGAAGCAAAATGAAAGAGTAAAAAAAGTTGAAGAGGCAGAACTTAAAGAATTTGTAGTAGAAAAAGTACTGGACCACCGTGTAGTGAACAGGAAGGTGGAGTATTTCCTGAAGTGGAAGGGATTTACGGATGTAGACAATACTTGGGAACCTGAAGAAAATTTAGATTGTCCAGAGTTAACTAAAGCATTTAATTCTCAAAAAGCTGGTAAAGAAAAAGATGGAACAAAGAAAATCTTTGTCTGACAGTGAATCTGATGATAGCAAATCAAAGAAGAAAAGAGATGCTGCTGATAAACTGAGAGGTTTTGCCAGAGGTCTTGATCCAGAACGAATAATTGATGCCACAGACAGCAGTGGAGAATTAATGTTTCTCATGAAATGGAAAGACTCCGATGAGGCGGACTTGGTACTGGCAAAGAGGCAAATATGAAGTGTCCTCAAACTGTAATTGCTTTTTATGAAGAGAGACTAACTTGGCATTCTTGTCCAGAAGATGAGGCTCAATAATTGTTTGCATTCCCTTTTATATATATATATATATCAGATCAGTCGCTCAGTCGTGTCCGACTCTTTGCGACCCCATGAACCGCAGCATGCCAGGCCTCCCTGTCCATCACCAACTCCCGGAGGTCACTCAGACTCACATTCATCAAGTCAGTGATGCCATCCAGCCATCTCATCCTCTGTCGTCCCCTTCTCCTCCTGCCCCCAATCCCTCCCAGCATCAGAGTCTTCTCCAATGAGTCAACTCTTCGCATGAGGTGGCCAAAATACTGGAGTTTCAGCTTTAGCATCATTCCTTCCAAAGAAATCCCAGGGCTGATCTCCTTCAGAATGGACTGGTTGGATCTCCTTGCAGTCCAAGGGACTCTCAAGAGTCTTCTCCAACACCACAGCTCAAAAGCATCAATTTTTCAGCGCTCAGCCTTCTTCACAGTCCAGCTCTCACATCCATACATGACCACAGGAAAGACCATAGCCTTGACTAGGCGAACCTTTGTTGGCAACGTGATGTCTCTGCTTTTGAATATGCTATCTAGGTTGGTCATAACTTTCCTTCCAAGGAGTAAGCGTCTTTTAATTTCATGGCTGCAGTCACCATCTGCAGTGATTTTGGAGCCCAGAAAAACAAAGTCTGACACTATTTCCACTGTTTCCCCATCTATTTCCCATGTAGTGATGGGACCAGATGCCATGATCTTCATTTTCTGAATGTTGAGCTTCAAGCCAACCTTTTCACTCTCCACTTTCACTTTCATCAAGAGGCTTTTTAGTTCCTCTTCACTTTCTGCCATAAGGGTGGTGTCATCCGCATATCTGAGGTTATATAAAATGTGGGTCTTGGTTTTTTTATTTATTAGTGTGAAGAAATAACTACATTCTAATGTGATTCATGGGGTCACAAAGAGTCGGACACGACTGAGCGACTGAACTGAACTGAATAAAAATCAGGTTTGCTATGTTTGTTTTGAAGTAATATTGGGGAAGTTACACTGGGTTTTGTTTTTTTTCCTTCCATCTGTAGCTCTGGTTACTTTGAACACATAAAAGCTTTCTGTAGTTGCCTCCTTCAGTAGGAAAGAATTTGATACCATGGTATATTATTTCCTCAGCATTACAGAACAGTTTTTCTAAATGTTGGAGGAAATCTCCATAGTCATTACTCAATCAGAATTTAGACTTTGCATTTAACTCATATATGCCTGAGGACCATTCTAAGTTTTTTATATGTGTATACATAAAAGACACATGTAAATGGTTTGGGAGTTAATTTTTTGTTGTGGTTTTTGTTTTGGTAAATATATTTAAACAACAGCCTTTCATAACCATGGATAAGCCCATGTTCTGGAATTACATCATTTTGAGCAATGTAAGAAATAACTTCAACTTAGATTGAAAATTTAAGTCTTAACCTTTCAAGTTAAATAATTTTATAATTAATTAGACAAATTACGGAGTTTAAATTGGGTAATTTTTTAAAGCATCCCTATCAGAATCTGCATCCATAGCTGCATATAAATGCAGTTTTATATGCAGAAACCCTGGAAGGGAAATTTTTATCACTATCAACAACCTTTCCAACTAAATGAAAAAAGTAGAAAAATTCTGGTATGTTTTAATATAGCAAAGCAAAATTTAGTTAAATGGACACTTGATGGTTCTTTTTGGTGAACCATTGTTTTACAAGAAACTGAAGTCTCTGTGCTATATTTAGGAAAGGTTGTGATACATGGGATGTCTCAGATTTGTTCCTGGAAACCTAATCAGATAGTTTTAAAATATTGGCAGTTTACCACCTACAGGAATAAATGAGGGAACAAACTTTTCTAAAAAATAAAAAAGAATCTGCCTGTAATATAGGAGACATGGGGTTTGATCTCTGGGTTGGGACGATCCCCTGCAGGAGGAAATGGCAACCCGCTCCAAGATTCTTGCCTGGGAAATCCCACGGACAGAGGAGCCTGGTGGGCTACAGTCTAAGGGGTTGCAAGAGTCAGACATGACTTAGTGACTAAACTGCCACCTCCATGTATGTATATAATATTTATAGCTGATTCGCTTTGCTATATACCTGAAACTAACACATCACTGTAAATCAACTATGTAAACAAAATTTTTTTTTAAAGAGTTCCTTCCTGGGTGGGTCCCTCCTGCCTCCGTTGAAGAGTTGCTAGAGGGGCCAGCTAAGGAGGACCCGAGCAGTGAGCCTGAGTGACTGACCAGGAAATCCCGGGGAAAAGAAGAGGCTGGCAGAGGCGGGAAGAATTCCAAAGGCCTCAAAAGCAAGGCCGTGGGGCCCTTCAAGACTCAGGGTCCTCCCTTTACCCTGGAGTCCCCGGTTGAGGGCCTTCTCGAAGGCTCTGCTTTCTTTATCCCCCTCCCTGACTTGCAGGACCTGAGTTCCCTTAAGGTTAAGATTAGCCAAGGGGCAAGAAGCAATGCCCTGCTGTCACGCTGGAAGCACCGATGTTTACAGTCTTTTAAGGATGAGACCAGAAGACAACATGAACTGAAAGGGCACAGAACGAGTGTTCCTGAGGATGCCGGAGCATCTTAGACATCCTCAGGTGTTTAAGGATGTTCTGATGCCATCGGCAGAGAGGCCAGACACAGCGCCTGGACCCACTGCACCTGCCCTTCTCACGAGAAAGCCTTGGCCCTGCAGGGCAAGACCACACAGCTGAAAATTCTACATCTGCACCAGCCCCGAAGCCAGACTTCTCCAGACTTAGTGGAGAAGTCAGTGGGTTAAGACATGTTTATCAAAGGTGTGTAAGTTGGTACATACCTGGACTTCGGCTGTCATTTGAAGAAGGGATGTGGAAGTGAGGAGTTAAGAGGAGGGTCAAGCACAGTGAGAAAAGCCAGAGACAAGAACAGGGAGCCTGGCTTCTTCTGTTTAATCATGAACTTGCCGTGCGAGGATCTGAGGCCAGCCTCCACCTCTTTGGGCACAGTGGGAGCTGCCAGGTCCTTTCTGTGTTCAGATCCTAGGCTTTCATATTATTTAGGGCTGAAGAGCCAGTGCTGCCCAGTGCTGGAGCTAATAGCCACATGCGGCTAGTTCAACTAAACTAAGGGACTTCCCTGGTGGTCCTGTCATTAAGACTCTGTGCTTCCGCTGCAAAGAGCACAGGTTCAATCTCTGGTCGAGGAACTAGGAACCCATGTGCCATGCAGCGTAGTCTTAACATAAAAAAAATAAAAATAAAAAATAAACATATGCAAAATTAAGAACTCAGTTCCTTAGCAGCACTAGCTGCATTTTAAGTGCTCAATAGTTGATCATGATTTAAATTAATTTTAATTAAATTAATTAATTTAAATGAAATAAAATTTAGCTTCACAGGCACACCCACGTCTCAAATGCTCAGCGGCTACCACGTGGGACAGAACAGACATGGGAGATTTCCATCAACACAGGGCGCTCCATCAGCAGCATCCAGACTGTGCAGGCAGAGACACAGGGTTCGGAAAGTGTTCTTCAAAGATGTGGTGCGTGTGTATACAACGGAATACTACTCCGCCATAAAAAGGAAGGAAATGTTTGCCGTCTGCAACAACACAGATGAACTTGCAGGGTAAGTCACTTAACACTAAGTGAATTAAGTCAGACAGAAATACTGTGTATCACTTACATGTGGAAAATCTGAAAGTTAAACTAGTGAATGTAACAGAATGGAAACCGATCCCAGATACAGAGAAGAAATTAGTGGTTACCAATGGGGAGAGGGACAGAGGCAGAAGCAATGAAGGTGTAGGGGATTAAGAGGCACAAACTATCATGTATAAAAGTAATAAGCTACAAGAATATATTGTACAACATGAGGAATATAGTCGATATTTTGTAATAAGTACAACTGGAGTATAATCATCAAAAACTGTGAATCACTACATTGTTCACTTACACAATATTGTACATCAACAATACTACAATAAAAGTGCTTTTAATGTTCTTGAAGTCACTTCTTTTTCTTTGTTTTTTTATAGTCCAGAGACCTTTTATTGTTTTACACCTATTATGCCATGAATTCATAGCAAATGGGTTCCAGCAGCTCAAGCTCCTTTTTTGCAGGTTTCTACAAAGTGTGTTTCTCTGGGTGAAACCAGATGGAGCTTCAGTTGAACCCAAGTACCTTCCCCTTTGGCTTTCTTCTTTTTCAGCCATTTCCCTTCCCATGTTTCAGGAAGCTATTAGGAAGCCTAATATGCTCAGTGTGGACATGAATTGTCCTGGTAGGAATCATACCCTTAAGTTGCTAGTTTGCCACAATCCCAGCAGTACTGGCTCTTCCAGTCTTGCCGTGGGAACAGTTGGGGGCTTTCCACTGTCAACAGTGCCCACAAGTATCAAGTTCCCTGACGTCTACAATTTACCTTTTTTGTAAATTGGCACATGTGTGGCCAAAGGAATGGATCCGTGTTTTCTAAGAGATCTAGAGAACACAAAGCTGGTGCCTTTCCTCTTTTCCTTTGCGTTGTCGGTCAGTCTGGTGAACTACTGGAAGATGATGACTTTGGCCAAAAGGCTGAAGTCACTTCTTTAGAAGGAGAACTGAGTGCTAGGTAAGAGAAAATCAATGAGACAGCTGGGTGTGTCTGTTGCCTGTAACCAGGTCTAGGACAGGCAAGTATTTGTCAGAGATACCAGAGGTGAGTTAAAATACCACACTGCCTGGCCAAGGTTAAGGTCAGTGGTGGAACACCAGCTCATTTCCCTCGGGGGCTGGCCACAGGACAGAGATGACACCTGCTGCTCCTGTGATCTAGTGTCTAAGTGCTGTGTGGATAAGAGAATAAAACACAAGTGTTACAAAGAGGAGGGCAAGACTGTCACTATTTGCAGATGATGTGATTTAACACCTGCAAAATGCTGAAGAAACCATAAGAGGCTTTAGTATGGCAGATGGTTACAAAATCAATATGCAGGAAACAACAATCCCTTTACTTGAAAGGGAAAGGAAATATAATGGAAAAGGAGATCTCATATTTTAATATATTTCTTAAGCTTACATGAAAATATTTACACTGAAAAATCTAAAACAAAAAAAAAATTAAAGAAACATATAGGAGATCTATGTGAAGAATATATATATGCATATGGAAAATGCCAAACCTGCACATCTGGCATAAAAGATGGCTTAAGGAAGTAGAACAACACTGTGTGTTAGTCACTTTGTCAATCCCAGGGACTGTAGCCTGCCAGGCTTCCTGTCCATGGAATTCTTGAGGCAAGAATAGTGGAGTGGGGTGCCATTTCATCCTCCAGGGGATCTTCCCAACCCAGGGATTAAACCTGGGTCTCCCACATTGCAGGCAGATTCTTTACCATCTGAGCCATCAGTGAAGCCCAGAACAACATTATAACAACATAATATATAAAGATGCCAATTATCCCAAAGTAACTCAACCCAAAGGAATCTCACTCAAAATACCAACAAGGTTTGGTCGTTGTGTTTTGCTTTCATTCTTCGTAGGGGCTTTCCTGGTGGCTCAGAGGGTAGAGAATCCTCCTGCCAATGCAGGAGACCCAGGTTCAACCCCTGGGTTGGAAGATCCCCTGAAGAAGAAAAGAGCAACCCACCCCAGTATTCTCCTCATTCTCATCAGAATCTCATGGAATGAGGAGCCTGGTGAGCTACAGTCCAAAGGGTTGCAAAGAGTCGGACACGACTGAGCAACTAAGTATGCATGCATGCACAGAGCATTTACACTGAGAAGGTTATGTGCAAACATGATATCATTTACCATAAGAGACTCAAGCTTCTGTAGATTTTGGTAACCATACATCCTGGAATGGGTCCCCCATGGACACTCAGGGAGGTCTGTGTAAGGATGCTCCTCATAATAAGAAAAAACAAAAACAAAACACCCAACCTAGAAACAAACTAAATGTCTATCAGTAGGAACTGCTGGGACTTCCTTAGGGCTCTAGCAGCTAAGACTCTGAACTCTCACTGCAGGGGGCATGGGTTTGATCCCCGGTCAGGCCACATGGCATGGCCAGAAGTCTAACAAAAAAAGAAAAAAACCTGCTGGTTAAATTACATTGCATTCTTATGAAGAAATGCAAGGCAGTTATCAAAAGAAATGCATTGAGTCTATTGAAAGATGTCCAAGTAGCAAAAGAGTGTATATAATATGATATTTATAAATACTATACATGGTGTATATAGATTATATATGAAAGAGTACAATAAAACCTAGAGGTTATTTCTAAGAAACAGAATGAGAGAAAAGGATGAGATATTTTGAATTAATGCTTTTATTTTAATGACCAAATGTAAATTTTATAAAGAATAAGTCTTCAAAGCACAAAGAAGAACTGATGAAAAGAACTGACTCATTGGAAAAGACCCTGATGCTGGGAAAGATTGAAGGCGGGAGGAGAAGGGGATGACAGAGGATGAGATGGTTGGATGGCATCACTGACTCAATGGACATGAGCCTAAGCAAACTCCAGGAGATGGTGAAGGACAGGGAAGCCTGATTTCTGGAGTCCATGGGGGCAGGGGGCGGGGGCAAAGAGTGAGACATGCCTTAGTGACTGAACAACAACACCCGGGCACAGGTGTAGACGTAAATACAGTGGTGAGTAACTTCTTTCTAAAGTCTGACTGGAAGGATGGATGAAGGCTGAGTTATCCTGGACTGAAAGCACAAAGAAAGCGCTCCAAGAACTATGAGCCCAGACCACACCATGCTAAAGCCCTTTGATCCAATCTTCAGTCCCCACGGGTGCCGCTCTATGATGTAACCATCTGGAACAGCTGCCCTGGGGACAGACTGGGTGCCATGCTGCCGCGGGGATAAGACTCAAGTTTTTAAAGACTGGTTCATTTAATTAAAAGCACAGCAGGCTACTGAGTACTAAGTAGACAGCATGCATTTCATTAAGGAAGGTCATCTTTCCTGGCACCATCTGATGGAAACCAGGGCAGCAGCGTTCAGAGATAAGAAGCTCACAAGTTGACTTTGCCCCCTTCGGACGAGATTTGGCAAAGAATGACCTGCTCCCTTCTATCAAGGAGGCCAGAGGCTGGCTAGCACGTGGGATTCAGCAGATGACAATGAATTTCTGAAAAGAACTATGTGTCCTCAAAAAGACATTCTACGAACAAGGAGGGAGAAGGGAGGGGAGGGAAGCAGAGAGAGAGAGAGAAAGAAGGGAGGGATGGAGTCGGGGGGAAACCTCACCAGCA
Source organism: Tragelaphus eurycerus (assembly GCA_935064755.1). Classification (NCBI taxonomy): domain Eukaryota; kingdom Metazoa; phylum Chordata; class Mammalia; order Artiodactyla; family Bovidae; genus Tragelaphus; species Tragelaphus eurycerus. Next base: position 47,915,244 of record CAKXYN010000009.1, read on the forward strand.
AAGATGACAATATATTTTTCAATTACAGGATTGTATGTGTGTGTGTGTGTAGAGAAGCCTAGGATTTCTTTTCATCATCAATAATGATTTTGTTTCAGATAAAATTGATGGTTTTCATGTCCATTATCTTACTGACTTATTTTTTTAAGTGTTTATAGTTTTCTTTGTTTTCAACATTGTGGCAACACTCATTCATGTTAAAACATGATTTCCTAAGCATTACAAGTGATAACAAGCCAGGGTAGTCTTCTGGTATAATACATTTCACAACAGTAGCCTAAATGTTGAGGAAAATCTAAGCCTGTCAATTTCATACAGGCGTGGGTGTGTGCACACACACATGCACATACACACGTGTGTGTGCAGCAATGTTAAAGCTGCAGAGCCTCTGTGTGCTCAGGCTGCTCAGTCATGTCTGACTCTCTGAGACCCCGTGGACTGTAGCCTGCCAGGCTCCTCTACCCATGGAATTTTCCAGGCAAGAATATTGGAGTGGGTTTCCATTTCCTACTCCAGGGGATCCTCCTGACCCAGGGATCGAACTTGAGTCTCCTGCATGGAAGGCAGATTCTTTACCACTGAGCCACCTGGGAAGCCCAGCAGAGCCTACTGGGCTAAGAAAATGTAGGCGGCATCTGGAGGTGCCTAAAATTACTCCTGGGAAAATAAGGCTTAACATTTAATGAACTTAAAACAGCAATACTTGCCTTATAATGTTAATGTCTTATTTTCACTGCTGCACAAATATTTATTGGGGCTTCCCTGGTGGCTCAGAGGGTAAAGCGTCTGCCTGCAATGCAGGAGACCTGGTGGCAGACACTGTCCTGGGCACAGGATTACAGCAGTGAGCAATCTCAGATACTATAGTCTTTGCATTTTAGTAATCACTGAAATAAAACTGCTAACAGTTAGAAGGTATTATTCTTAGCCCTTTATTTATATGCTCTTTTCATCTTATACTTTTATTACCCCGTTTTACAAAGGGACTGAAATACAGGGAAGATAACTTCCTGACCAAGGTCTCACAATTCAGACCGACTTCACTCTGCAGTCCACCCTTGTACCTACTGCATCTTACTGCTTCTGTAACATGTCTGTGCTGTGCTCAGTCGCTCAACTGTGTCTGACTCTTTGTGTTGTTTTTTTTTTTTTAACACACATAACACCAAAGTAAAGTAGGTTGTTGTCATGCCCGACTCTTGTGCGACCCCCATGGACTGCAGCCCAGCAGGCTCTTCTGTCCATGGGATTTCCCGGGCAAGAATATGGGAGTGGGTTGCCATTTCTTTCTCCAGGGGATCTTCCTGACCCAGGGATTGAACCTGTGTCTCCTGCATTGGCAGGAGGATTCTTTACCACTGAGCTACCAGAGAAGCCCTAAAGGAACGTAGGCATTTGTCCATAAAGAAGGTGGGCATTCTCGGGGTAATGCGTGCATTCTCTTTTGCACATTTTCAGTCTGGGCTAAGCCTTTAAAATAAAGTGAACAACAGGCAAGAAGAAAGCCTGCAAGTAGGTGATCCTGCCAGTGTGGTCCCTGTGCTATCTAGGAGAGAAAACAGAGGAGGAAAAGAAAGGAAAATGAAATAAAAGTGAAATGGCTATTCAATACATTGGCATCACCGACTCAATGGACATGAGTTTGAGTAAGCTCCAAGAATTGGTGATGGACAGGGAGGCCTGGCGTGCTGCAGTCCATGGGGTCACAAAGAGTCACACACGACTGAGCACCTGAACTGAACTGAACTGATTCAATACAAAACCTCTGATCATAAAGTAAGTAATAAAGTCCTTGATAAAGACTAAACAGATCATTTCAGGGTATGTTCTGCCTTCAAGTATTATCACAAACATGGCCTTGCTGTATTTCATTCTCACCATATCCTAGTAGGGTAAAGGATTACCCAGCCCTTATTTTATGATATAAGATAAAGAATGTGCTCACAATCTCAGCCACAGGCTGGCTGTTACTGCTTCATTCCAAGCCACGGATGTAGCACATTGGACTCTATTTGGTCCTCTGCACAGCTACCCTCCAATAAATGCAGGAAGTCACCCCCCAAACATAAAACCTCTCTCAGATCAGATGAGATCAGTCGCTCAGTCGTGTCCGACTCTTTGTGACCCCATGAATCACAGCACGCCAGGCCTCCCTGTCCATCACCCACTCCCGGAGGTCACTGAGACTCACATCCATCCAGTCAGTGATGCCATCCAGCCATCTCATCCTCTGTCGTCCCCTTCTCCTCTTGCCCCCAATCCCTCCCACCATCAGAGTCTTCTCCAATGAGTCAACTCTTCGCATGAGGTAGCCAAAATACTGGAGTTTCAGCTTTAGCATCATTCCTTCTAAAGAAATCCCAGGGCTGATCTCCTTCAGAATGGACTGGTTGGATCTCCTTGCAGTCCAAGGGACTCTCAAGAGTCTTCTCCAACACCACACTTCAAAAGCATCAATTCTTCGGCGCTCAGCCTTCTTCACAGTCCAGCTCTCACATCCATACATGACCACAGGAAAGACCATAGCCTTGACTAGACGAACCTTTGTTGGCAAAGTAATGTCTCTGCTTTTGAATATGCTATCTAGGTTGGTCATAACTTTCCTTCCAAGGAGTAAGCGTCTTTTAATCTCATGGCTGCATCACCATCTGCAGTGATTTTGGAGCCCAGAAAAATAAAGTCTGACACTGTTTCCACTGTTTCCCCATCTATTTCCCATGTATTGATGGGACCAGATGCCATGATCTTCGTTTTCTGAATAGTGAGCTTTAAGCCAACCTTTTCACTCTCCTCTTTCACTTTCATCAAGAGGCTTTTTAGTTCCTCTTCACTTTCTGCCATAAGGGTGGTGTCATCTGCATATCTGAGGTTATTGATATTTCTCCCAGCAATCTTGATTCCAACTTGTGTTTCTTCCAGTCCAGCATTTCTCATGATGTACTGTGCATATAAGTTAAATAAACAGGGTGACAATATATAGCCTTGACGTACTCCTTTTCCTATTTGGAACCAGTCTGTTGGTCCATGTCCAATTCTAACTGTTGCTTCCTGACCTGCATACAGATTTCTCAAGAGGCAGGTCAGGTGGTCTGGTATTCCCATCTCTTTCAGAATTTTCCACAGTTTATTGTGATCTACACAGTCAAAGGCTTTGGCATAGTCAATAAAGCAGAAATAGATGTTTTTCTGGAACTCTCTTGCTTTTTCCATGATCCAGCAGATGTTGGCAATTTGATCTCTGGTTCCTCTGCCTTTTCTAAAACCAGCTTGAACATCAGGAAGTTCACGCCGACCCAACTCATCTATGCCACTGTCTCAGGCATGTTCACAGTAGTGAGAACTAGGTCATTATCTTAAATGTGTTCCAAATAATGCGAATACTCTGAACGTGGAGGTTACAGACTTCCTGACCATTCGATGACAGTATTTCCCAAGATATATCAAGGAAATAACAAGTAACAGAACACACTGGGGTCCAAGCATGCCCTGAAAACTTATAAATCACTGGGAAGAAATACACAAATTCAGAGTTGATGTGAAAAATGAGAACAGCTCTGGAAATGCTGTGTCTGGGTCAAACAGGTGGTTGAGTTTGAAGGATACATCTACAATGAGGCTCTTCCAGAGAGGGAGAGATGTTGTCACATGTATGCAAGGGTTTCCTGGCCAGTTCATGAACTGTAACCCAGTGAGTTTTGCTGGTGAGTGGTCTGTTTTTAGGAGTTTACAGTCAGTTGGACCATAAAGAAGGCTGAGCGCTGAAGAATTGATGCTTTCAAACTGTGATGCTGGAGACGATTCCTCAGAGTCCCTTGGACAGTAAGGAGACTAAACCAGTCAACCCAAAGGGAAATCAACCCTGAATACTCACTGGAAGGATTGATGCTGAAACTGAAACTCCAATACTCTGGCCACTTGATGGGAAAAGCCAACTCATTGGAAAAGACCCTCATGCTTGGAAAGATTGAGGGCAGGAGAACCGGGTGATAGAGGATGAGATGGTTGGATGGCATCACAGACTAAATGGATGTGAGTCTGAGCAAACTCTTGGAGCTAGTGAAAGACAGGGAAACATGGCATACTGCAGTCCATGGGGTCACAAAGAGTCGGACATGACTTAGTGACTGAACAACAACAGCTGACTCTGACCTGAGGGTTCTCCATCACCATCTGAGATCTGCACCTTAGGATGGAAAGGTGGTTGTGTGAGCAGAGCTGAGATCTACCCGAATTGTCCTAAATCCTGACTTCAGCCCAGAGCAATACTGTCACCCTGTTCGCCTGGGCAGCTGATAATTCCTCGGAGGACAAAGGGGTCACCACAGGGGTCTGGCAACCTATGCAGCAGCACGAGCTTTGCCTTTGAAAACTAATCTCTGTAACAACCTAATGGCAGAAGCCAGCTCAGAAAATTGCCCTTATCTCTGCAGTGAAGTGCCTGCTTCATCTGAGTGAGCTCTCTTTGTATTTCTTTACGCTGATGGTTTGAGTCACCGTCTGAACAAGTAACCACAGATCAGAGTAGGGGGCGGAGGACGTCACAGCGTGTACTAGGGGCAGCTGGAAGAAGAGGGTCACTCCTTGAGGCACAGCATCCTTGTTCCCTGTTGGAACCAAAGGGGGTCCCATTGCCCAGCAGAAGAGAGGGTCCCCTCCCCTGGCCAGCTTTCTGGGAGGGGAGGGGGTGTCTCTCCTCTTGCTTGTTTCAATTACACACCGATGATTATGATGGCTTCTTCTGCAACACAAGGAGGGAGTTCCTCCTCTGAAAATGCACTTTCAGTCTTTCATGCCAGAGATAAAGTCTAAGGCAACCACCAGTCTCTATGGCAGAACTTATGTGAGGTGACCTCCCCCTGGTGGTGGGCGCTGGTGTTCGAACAGCCCAGGGACTAGCTCTCAGGACACTATCTCCTCTGCCCCTCCACCAGGACCGGCCACAGATACCTTGCTCTTTGGGGGCCCCTAACGGTGGCGCAGTGACAGTTCTTCTCTGGATGTCCACCTCATTATCCACATGCCCTGGGTGCCCCCTGGAGCAGGAGATGGCAACCCACTCCCATATTTGTGCCTGGAAAATCCCATGGAACAGAGGAGCCTGGAGGGCTACAGTCCAGGGGGTCACAAAAGATTCTGACACGACTCAGCCGACTAAACAACAGCTCTGCGTGCTCAGTGAGGGCTGGGGGATGCTGCAGGGGAGGACATCATTGCACAGGAAATCAGACAAGCGGTGTAACTGGCGGGCTGGGAGAAAATTCTAGTTCTGCCAGTATGTAGTGAGTTCCCCCTCAGGAAACCTCAGCACCGCTCTGAGTCTTGATTCCTCCCTGCAGAAATGAAGAAGGCTTGAGCCCAAGGTCCTTTCTGCCATGGTCCTGTAGCGGCGTCCAGAATCTGATGCCCAGTTGCCACGGGATTCTATGTGCTGATTAGCTTCACAAAGGCAGCAGAAAGACTATAAAATGGGCAAATACATTTTATACATCTATAAAATGGGCAAATACAGTATCTATCACAGAAGGCTGTAAGAAGGATGAGTAGGCTTCCCTGGTGACTCAGACAGTAAAGAATCCGCTTGCAATGTTGGGTTGGGAAGATTCCCCTGGAGAAGGGGATGGCTATCCACTCCAGTATTCTTGCCTGGAGAATCGCATGAACAGAGAAGCCTGGAAGGCTACAGGACATACGGCTGCAAAGAGTCAGACACAAGTAAGCAACTAAGCTCAAGAAGGATGAAATATAACAATGTACATAAAATATTTGGCCAACTGTAAGCACTAATAGGGTGTTTATCACGAACTGTATAATTATTAAGTACGTATATAATTGATCACTCAAACTTCAGATGAAAGAGGGGACTACTAGTAACCTTCCTGGGATGAGATGGGCAAACTGGAACATACAGTCACCCTGTCAATAATAAATGACTATCAGGAGATCTGGAAAAGCCCCTAGTAATGGACAAACTTTTAAAAAAAGAAAAGTTCCACTCAAGTGTTCTGGCTTTGTAAGGATAAACCTCTGGCAAACTCTCAAATGGCAACTGGACAGAATTGGCTGTGGGGTCAAGTAGAGTGTCTCTGCCACAGGTTCCTCTTGGAGCAATGAAATTTCCAAGACCAATTAGAGACACAAGTGTTAAGTGACTGAAATTGACCTTCTCTCTTCCACAAACCCACAGACAGGCTTCCCAGGGACCACTGCAGGGTAAGGCAGGAGTATGGGGATGGGGAAGCCAGAATGTCACCCCCCAAGTCTGCCTCTTCAACATAAAAGTTATTTGGAGCTGAAGGCAGTTACGAAGCACATATGCAAGAAACCTCATCTTCCCTCTCTTTCCTGCCTGAAGGTAGGATATAAATGACCCTCTTAATGGAGATGTTCCAGACTCTCATGGAGGAGTGTGCCAACGTGCCCATCAGCTTCCTCCCATGAACCAACTTCCCTGCAGCGAGCTGGAAGCCTGAAATGGCTTCCCTCCCTCCTACCGTTTCTCTTATCAATTTGTTCTTTGCTGAAGAGGCTGTACAAGCCGAGTTCTAAGTCTCTACGCTGTCGTGCTGAGGGTTCGCCCCCCTGATGCATGCTGCACGCGTTAATAACTGTTTTTCTATTGTGATCCATCTTTTTCTTAAACAGTCACAGCTGAAAACCTAGGACAGGCAGAGGCAGAGTTCTGTCTCCCCTACAGGTGCGAGGCTGGAAAGCCGGATGGAAGAGAACTAGAGTCACGGTCACACTAGGGAACATTCTGTTGCTGAGCCAATTCCTGCTGGGGAAATCCTATGGGGTAGCAAGGGGCAAAGGGGTCGCACTCCACCAATGGAAGAGCTGGAAGCAACCTCACTGAGCTGATCCAGCTCAACCTGCTCACTTCATAGATGAAGCGGCGGAGGTCTGGGTGGACATCTTGTCCAAGGACAGGTGGTTTGTTATGGATCTGTTAAGCCCTTGCATGTGTGTGTGTGTATGTGTGCCCAGTTGTACCCAGCTCTTTGTGAGCACATGGGCTGTAGTCTGCCACGCTCCTCTCTCCGTGGGATTCTCCAGGCAAGGATACTGGAGTGGGTTGCCATTTCCTTCTCCAGGGGATCTTCCTTTCCAGGGATCAAACTGACACCTCCTGCACTGGAAGGCAGGTTCTTTACTACTGAGTCATCTGGGAAGCCCATGAAGCCCTTCGGCTGTATTTACATAGCATACACAATTAAAAAAAAAAAAAAAAAAAAGCACGTGTCCTCCCTGCTGGCCTGTGAGCACCAGGAGGAAGGTGGCTATCTGTCATTCACTGAGGCCTGTGAACTCTCACACTGACCTCACTAAGACTGTGGGGTGGGGTTACTGTCCTCCTTCTGCAACTGGGCAGACTGGGGGCCTGGAGAGGTTGACTGACTCATCTGGGGTCCTACAGAGGGCCCTGCCACCAGCACAGTGCTCAGAACACAGCAGGCCCTGAGAAATATGTGTTAAAATGAATATGCCCTTTGACTAGATGAATTCTCTGCCACCCATCTGAAGTGACTCATGGAAAGTCACGTGTAACAGGAAAAATAAGGAAACAAACCAAATATCTACCAATAGGGGCTGGTTAAACAAAGTATAGTAGTGTGCAATGGAATACTATGCAGCAGGAAAAAATGAGACCTTGCTGTGTACCATTATAGAAACATCTCCAAGCTATACCGTTATGTGGGGAAAACATAAAGATACAGAACAGTAAACAAATATGCAACTTTAGTGTGTCAAGGGGAAAGAGATGAAAGTCTAGTGAAATACCCATGTTATATTCAAATATGCATATAGAAACTCTGGAAGCAGAAAATTTACCAAAAATCATAGTTACTTTTGAGAGGACTGACTATCAAGATTAGAGAAAGACTTATCACTATATACCTTTTAATACTTTCTGGGTTTTGAACAATGTGAATGTATTACTATATTCAAAAAAATTAAATTTAAAAATGTATCAAAATGTATAAACTCAATGACCATAATAAAAATAAAATTCAAATAATATATTACCTAAAAAAATACTTCTTGAACGAGTGAATGAATGAATGACTGAAGGAAGGAGTGAATGAGTTGAATGAATGAATAAATGAGTGAAGTGATAGAGCCAGGATTTAAATCCAGGTCTGTCTGGCTCTAGCACCCAGGTACTGCCTTCTGCTTGAACCCAAGAATGTCATCAGGGCTGCAACTGATGTACCAAAAGTACTCAAATATATCTGTTAAACATAAATAAATGGCTGAGAGAATAATAGAGTTGTAATTCATCTGAACCTCAGCTTCCTGTGGATAAAAGAACTTTATTCATAGAGCTATCCTAGGGCTGAAATAAGATATGAAAGATATGAAAAATTCACGTGCATTACTGCATACTGTAAGATGATTCCAGAACAGGCTTTGGAGTTGCCTAAAACCAGTTTTGTGCAATGTTGGAGACTGGGGTTTGACCCCTGGGCCAGGAAGATCCCCTGGAAAAGGAAATGGTTATCCATTCCAGTATTCTTGCCTGGAGAATTCCATGGACAGGAGTTTGGTGAGCTACAGTCCATGGGGTCGCAAAGAGTCAGAAATGATTGAGCAATTAACATGAAAGCAGGTTTGCATCATAGGGCCAGCACTTATATGTGACCTGGGACAGGTTACTTGGCCTCTCCTGGCCTCAGTTTTCACATCTGTAGAATGGGAATAATAGTACCAATTCCTTAGAGTTCTTATAAAATGATGAAATAGTATATATTACACAGAAAGCAATTCATGTAAATGAAAAGAAACTATTTTATTATCAGTAACGCAGAAAATTTAATAAAAATGATGACAAAACAGGTGACAAAGTAAAACAAGCTATTATTGAATGAAAAAAAAAAAAAACTCCAATATTAGCTTTCTGAATCCAATAACATTTTTGTCTTTTAATTCTGAATTCAGGCCAACCTCAAACACCTGTTTCTCTGGTGTTCACTGTGATTACACACGGGAACTACATACTGCACCTGCTGAAATTAGTAATGAAAGGAAAAGTACTGAGCCTTCCCAACGTTAAAAAAAAAAAAAAGCTTTACTTTCTTGAACTTTCAGTTCAGAAGTATATGGACTGACAGCTTTTGCTGTAAACCTATCAATCAGGTATTTTACTTACATTAAGTAGTGGAGTCTAAAATCGCATTCTTTGATAGTGTTATAGGTTCGATCCCTGGATCAGGAAGATTCCCCTGAAGAAGGGAATGGCAACCCACTCCGGTATGGCCTTGGTATAGCCCATCACTGCTCACAGCAACTTCCCTATCACTTTTCACTTTCATGCATTGGAGAAGGAAATGGCAACCCACTCCAGTGTTCTTGCCTGGAGAATCCCAGGGACGGGGGAGCCTGGGGGGCTGCCGTCTATGGGGTCACACAGAGTTGGACACGACTGAAGTGACTTAGCAGCAGCAGCAGCTCAGAGGACAGAGCAGGGTCACTTATAGTTTCATTAAGTGCCAGCGTCTCCATGTGCTGATTAGTATTTACAAAGGACAAAATTCTCTGTCGCAACTGAATTGTATTTTCAATGACTAGCACTCCTCAGCCATTGAAATGGGTCCTAACAATTGTGTGCAGAAAACACACACTGAGGAGGCGACTCCCCAGCCCACCCACAACACACACTGACGTGCACAAGCACCATCACTGTGACAGGAGTGGGGCAGGCACAGAACAGGAGGTGGCCTGTAGGCAAAAAGAATGGACCGTGTCATCTGCTGGCCTTTTTAAAAAGGAGTAGAGCCTGAAATATAAGCACTGGAATCAAACAGCCTCTGCTTTAGCTATTCTATCAAAAAGCCTTTTTTTTTTTTCCCGGTTCTCTTATGTAATTGTCTTGGGGCTTGAAATGTCTGTAGTTGCTAACAAGAGTCCTGAAAACGACTGCACTGAAGAAGACGTGCTTTGAGCAATGAATGAAGGGTGCTGATGGATTGAGCTGAAAAGGGAATCGAATGCTTGCGAGGGAGGGGAACAGGGAGGAGAGATCAAAAGAACCTCGTGGATGTTAATATATTCTGTTTGTTTATACATGAGCCAGAAATTCTGAAATTAGGGAAATGGTGGATAACTGTAAAATTTGCATGTATGTAATAGGCGGGCTTTTCTTAAACTTAGAACATTCTGAACTTTCCCAAATAAACTAAAGCATACCATGTTGGCTTAAGATCTCTCCACACTTGAGGTTTACGGGGAAAGGTGAGGCTGGTTCAAGTCTGAGAAAGCTGGCGACACTAGGCTGAGAAGTGCCAATGGTTCGGGCAGGCGGGGTTGCCACACTGCAATGGAGCCCAACTGTCAACTCTGCAGCCGGAGTGTCACATTTGACAAGCACACTGCCACAAACTGACTCGGGACAGGCACAGACAGCTACATGGTCAAGCCCACAAGAGCCTCACAAGTGGAAACCACACACTTCAGCTGTACCACTTGGGATCTCCCCAGCATTTCAATCATCAGATCACTACTGAGAGATAACTTGTTTACTACCAAACTACAGGCTTTGGGAGGACAAGTCTGGGATCTGACATCTGGTGGAGAGAATCCTGTGGACAGAGGAGCCTGGTGGGCTGCCCTCTATGGGGTTGCACGGAGTCGGACATGACTGAAGCAACTTAGCAGCAGCAGGAGAGAGAGCAGCAGCACAAGAGGATGAGGACAGAGGCCAGGCGAGGCAAGCCCATGTTCGAGGAGGTGTTCTTGTTCTTGTCCCAAAGGCTGGGCTCTCGGGCTGATGGCCAGTCACCCTGCTTTACAGCCACGAAGTCAAATGGCGCTTAGGAGAAGGGAAGCCCCAGAGCATGGCCCTGACTCTCATTTTGGACTGGAGGAGACCAAGGCACAGATTTGGCTGAGAGTGGAACCAGTGATCAATGACTCAAGGATATGTTCATGGTATGACAACGATTCTGGTCAGGCTAGATCCCTTTTGGCTAGACAGTGGTCCTTAATCTTGACTCCCAATTAGAATCACCTTGGGGAGTCTCCCAGACTCCCAGGATGAGACTGGAGTTGGTCTGGAGGGGCCTGGGCACAGGTGTTTTGCAAGCTGCTCAGGGGCCTTCACTAACAAAAAGAATTTAAGGACACCACTCCAACTCCTTTCACAACCATCAGGATATTTCATGTTTTTAAAGGAAAGTTATGGCAGTATCCGGAGAAGGCAATGGCAACCCAGTCCAGTACTCTTTCCTGGAAGATCCCATGGATGGAGGAGCCTTGTGGGCTGCAGTCCATGGGGTCGCTGGGAGTTGGACACGACTGAGCGACTTCACTTTCACTTTTCACTTTTATGCATTGGAGAAGGAAATGGCTACCCACTCCAGTGTTCTTGCCTTGAGAATCCCAGGGACAGAGGAGCCTGGTGGGCTGCTGTTGGTGGGCTGCTGTCTGTGGGGTCGCACAGAGTCAGACACGACTGAGGCGATTTAGCAGCAGCAAGAGCATGGCAGTATCACAAATCTTACATGGGCATTTAAGAAAGGTGAGTTTATTCACTAGGAGAGTGAATTTTTCTGTGATTAGCATTTTCCAAATTAGCCTGTTGATCAAATATACATCCAAGGCTCAGACAACAGAAACATGGTGTTTGCTTCCATTACTCTATGGAACCATCTCTACTGCCTGGAAACTAACAATATTATGTGAGAACTCTAAACTTCTGGTTAGCTTGATGACAACTAACTGAACTCTTATTCCAGGGAACCAGCCAACCACTGCCAACAATCCAAAGCACAGGTAATTACTGCTGCAAAGCACAGCTCTGCTTTCTCAGTAAAAAGCAAAAAGGTTCACAAAAAGAATACGGCAGTGGAATATGCTAAGCAAACATTTGTACAACATAAAAATAATCTTATTTTAATAAAAGTTTCCATTTATTTGTAATGGTGTGAATCTCTGTAATATATTACTTGAAATGACTAATATTATTTGAAATTAATGATGATATGGCTTCATTTTTTAGATAAACAATTAATGGACATGTTGATTACAAATAATTTACAAATGATGATCCAGCTAACAAAAATAGATTTTACATATCAGATCCAACTGATAGTTAGAAAATGGGCCTCCAATATTAACTCCTTAATGAAATGATGTTAGTTGCTCAGTCCTGTCTGACTCTTTGCGACCCCATGGACTGTCACCGGGGAAGGCAATGGCACCCCACCCCAGTACTTTTGCCTGGAAACTCCCATGGACAGAGGATCCTGGTAGGCTCCAGTCCATGGGGTCGCTAAGAGTCGGACACGACTGAGCGACTTCACTTTCACTTTTCACTTTCATGCATTGGAGAAGGAAATGGCAACCCACTCCAGTATTCTTGCCTGGAGAATCCCAGAGCCGGGGGAGCCTGGTGAGCTTCCGTCTATGGGGTCGCACAGAGTCGGACATGACTGAGGTGACTTAGCAGTAGCAGCAGGACTGTCACCTGCCAGTCTTCTCAGTCCAGGGAATTCTCCAGGCAAGAATACTGGAGTGGGTTGCCATTCCCTTCTTCAGCGGATGATCCCGACCCAGGGATTGAACCCTGGATCTCCTGCATCACAGGCGGTTTCTTTACTGTCTGTGCCACCAGGATATGAACTGATAGTTCAGGTCAATTTCTTTCTTTCCTTTAAGATGAAGGTCAGAGAATGACACGAACAAATGGGAAGAACACTGACACGGCCTTTTTCCTTCACATCACCTGCCACCCTCTGGATGCCTGTTTCCCCCAAATTCATAGACTGATGTCCTCCCCCTCGAAGATGATGGTATCAGCTATTGAGAGGTCATTAACGATCATGAGGGTGGGGCCCTCATAATGGGATTAGTGCCCTTGTAAGAGACCCCACAGAGCTCTCTCATCCCTTCCACCGCATGAGGGCACAGAGGAGCCTAAAACCCACAAGAGGGCCCTCACCCAGCCATGCTGGCCTCCACAACTGTGTGAAATAAGTTCCTGTTGTTTAGAAGCCACCAGTCTGTGGTATTTTGTTACAGTAGCTTTAATAGGTTAAGACACTGTCACTCACCCAGGTGACCCTCCAACAGACTCGGTAAAGATACCCACATGGCCAGACTACCAGCACAAAGGGGACCTCTGTGGGAAACACAGTTAACAGTCTGCCTGCTCAAGGGTCAGACACCGCCGACCTCAAGTAGAATCACATTTTCACTACAGCACCCCAAAGCAACACTCCAGCTTTAGGAAAAATGGCCTCCAAAATGATAAAGTTGTCCAGCTGAAATCTCAGAAGCCGCATTTTCCCACCTGGAGGGGTGGTGTTGGCTAAATGAGAGACTAGCTTTCTACTGGAAGGCTCTCCAGTGGTCTGAAGGACCCTGTAGATGGGTGACCAGGGCACAGAGCTCCCCCAGCCCATATTTGGAGGCTCCTGAGCCCCAAATGGAGAAGAGAGCATGGTTTCCAACCCCACCAGCCTAGTGCAAACACCTGGCCAGCTCCCCTGACAACCCAAGCTAAGATCCTCACAAGGGGCCTCCTTGCTGCCTCTCCTGCCCACCCAATCTCCTTCCCCAAAGCCATTCTCCAGCTAGCTTTTAATTAGAACAGGACACGAAACCCTCCCAGGGCTTCCCAGGCTCCCAAAGAACCGTTCCCTGGCTGCATCCAACCTCAGCCACCACCACCACCCTCACTGGGCCCTGGAAAGGCCTTCTTTCATCCCTGCACTGGAACTTTCACATCTGCAATGCCCTCTGCCTGGATGCCCACCACACAATATCTACATGAGGAGCTTCTTCCTGCCAGCCACATCCAAGCAGTGCAGAGTGGCCTTCTGGGGCCACTCGGTGTAAAATGGGCTGCAGACTGACTCTCTCTCTGCAGGTCCTCTTTACTGGCACTGATCCCAGAGCTGTGTTCTGCCCCCTCCACCTTCTCTGAGCCTGACCCCATCTACCAGCTGCACTGCTTGGAGTCCCCAGCCTCCTGGCTGCCAGCTTGGTTTCTCCAATGATGAGATCAGAAAGCTGGGGCAAGCTGGGGTACTTCTTAACCTGTAGCTCGCTGCTTCAGCACCTCAGTTCCATTCCCCCATGTCTGTAGCTCCTGCCAGAAGGTTCCTCCCCTAGGGTCCCAGCAACAGGACTTCCCTCCATCCAATACTCTCTGCTGATTGCCTCAGTCCTGCCCCCACCAACCAGTTCTTCGTTATACCTCCGGAACCACCGCAGTGTCCCTGATAGGCCCTGGCTGGCACAGCCCACTCCCTGTCCTCTCCTCGGCCACTCCCTATCACATCACCTGATTCCCACCTGTACACCCCCTTTTTAAAACTGTCTCCCCCTTCCTCAGCCTCTCCTAGAACATAAGCAGAAAGCTCATCATGTTTGCCACTCTGTCCACTGGGCCTAAAACAGCACCTGAAGCACAGGAAGCATTCGCTAAACAGTAAAAGAATAAATGAACGATGTCTTTGCTCAAAACACTACCTTGCGGGTAAGCCTTTCCCCAATCATTTTCTGGTAAAACAGCAGCCCCCTTCCTCTCCCCATCTCCTAAGGCCAATTTTTTTCCTATAGTACCATCACCTCCTGACCGATTTCATATGTATTTGTTTATTGCCTTGTTTTCCCCAACAAAAATGCCAGTCCTGAAGGCAGGAAGGCTCTTTTCTTCACTGCTGTGCCCTGGGAGCCTAGAACAGTGAGTGCCTGGCTCAAAGCAGAATTTCTACCCATTTGTTAAAGTGAAGAGCTTGCAAGGTGGGCAACATTTCAGATGTAGCAATTTCAGCAATTGCTGAAATTTCAGCACCTCAGTTCCATCCCCCCATGTCTGTAGCTCCTGCCAGGTTCCTCCCCTAGGGTCCCAGCAACAAGACTGGGACCTGGGAAATTTCAGATTGCTGAAATTTCAGCAATCTCTGACACAGGGAAGACTGCAAAACTATGAGACTGCTAGGCACACAAGCAGCATCTTGTATGATCTGACCTTGCTCCTTTGGCATGACAGCCTAGAACCGGTAAGAAAGAGACTCCATATGCTGACAGATCTCAGCCTCAAGAAGAGAAAAGGTTTTTAGAGTGAAAGGAGTTAGACCCTGTATTTGTGCCAACTGTAGCTTTAAAAAGCATGCATGGACCCTTATCTAAGCACATAGCACTGTGCTATGTGCTTAGGACATCCTTTCTGAGAGTAGATGGGCCTGTACCTGATAAACACATGGGTCTTAAGGGCACCATTCTCTGTTCCAGTGGTGTCCCTCTTGGCAGCCGCCTTCAACTCCAGTTCACTGACAGTTAACAGCGGACTCAGAGCCAAGCCTCCGAAAGCAGCACTTTCTTTGATAGCTGCTCCCCCAATGGGGCATCTCTCTCAAAGGCAGACTTTATCCTGCAACGCTGGCCGAGGTACACATTTTATTCTGCACACTGATTGCAGATCAGAAATAAATCCCTCCTCCCTACCACCATCTGTTACTCATACCTGCCCCCTCACTCTCCAACGTGTCTAAAATGTGGGGATCTGGAGGGGAAAATAAAAACAGAAAACAAAATCCAATTCCCCCTTTACTGAGTGTCCCCTGCCCGCCCCACACCCCCTTTCAGGGAGCGGGATTCCCGATTAACTATCCTCAAGGCCTAGCAAATGGCCCCTTCCCCTCAACACCATTCGACCAAAACCGGCCAAGCGCTAGATAAAGAGCAACCGTGGCTCCTCACCCAAACATTGGCTTTCCCTCCCAGGGGTACAGATTGAGAATGCGGAGACACCGTCCTATTTACGTACAGTGAGTCAATGTCGCGCGGACAAATATCTCTGTTTCCTCCTCCCTGTGAATGAAGCGACCCCTCCTCAAAGGAGTTAAGTGCCTGGACGACCCAAGCCTCAAGGTAAGGGTACGCGCATCCCCGGCCATCTGGGCAGCTAACTGATGCTCCGATCGTCTCCTGCTGTGTCGCCCCTCTAACTCACCCGAGTTCACACCCGGGGGCGGGGGATAGGGGCATCGCTGGGAGGTGGTTACCAGCCAGCCTAGGTGAAAGGCAAGCCCCTATGAAGATCACCACCATGGGCGGGCAGCGCGCGGCCCAGCAGGTGCTCGGGGACCCGGGATCTCGGGGAGGGCGCTCCCACCCCAGCCGGGACAGAGGGGGACCGAGGCAGGGTGGCCGGGGACATCGCTGCGTTCTTCCGCCGGCGACCCGGCTTGAAGAGGCTGCCCCGCGCCGGCCCCGGACCTCGGCGCCGCCTCGTCCCGGCAACAAGTGTCCGCCCTCCGCCCGACGGGCCGCCGCGCCCGGGCCCTCACCCGGCACAGGCCGTCCACGAACACGCGCGGATCCAGGTGGCAGGCGATGGTGGCGCTGGGCAGGTCCTGCAGATCCACCTCCTCCATCATCTCGCAGTCGATGAAGCTCCAGTCGCCGCCGCCCTCGTCGGGCCCGGCCGCCCCCGAGAAAGGCGCGAAGGGCCGCAGCGTGTACGCGGGCTGCGCTCGCGCCTCGGCCGCCTCGGCCGCCGCCCCGAGCCGGGGCCCGGTGGAGCTGTCCTCCATGACCCCGCGCCCACGCGGCCCCACGCGGCCTCTCTGGTCCACCGCCTCGGGGCTCGCTTCGCAGCCGGCGGCAGTCACCTCGGCTCCAGGAGAGCGCCGGGCCCCGCCCGCCGCCTTTCCTTTAGGGAGCCCCAGCCGGCCACCTAGGGCAGAGCTACGGCGGAGACAGCCGGGGGCCCTTTAAGGCCGGCCCACGTGGGTTATTGGCCCCGTGGCCGTCCAGCAGAGGAAGCCAATAGAAGGGCGTTACTTCCCTCACGTGATCCGTAGGCTGCCGCCCTCAGTCTGAAGCCTCAGAGAGGCCATGTTGGTTAAGGGCCAAGAGCTCCTTCCCCAGTTCCGCTTTTCTGACAGCGGACGCCAGCCCAAGGCGCCGGGCAGTGTCTTGCGCACAGGGATGATAGCTAGAGCGGCAGCGCTTCTGTGGGTCCCATGTGGTGACGTTTTTGAGGCACAGAGGCCAACTTTGGGGGATTTAAGCGAGATATAGCCCCGGCTGCTGCCGTTGGCAAGTGGTTAAATGCTTACCGTATATTGTCAGATACAGACGCAATAATGGATTGAACCAGACCCCGATTAACAATATCCTCCTTTTAGATTTTTAGCTTATTAGTCATTATATCATTGTTCACAGAAGTAGTCTTTGAATTACTGCTATGAACCGAGTTCCTGCGTACGTGCTAAGTCCCTTCAGTGGTGTCTGACTGCAACGCTATGGACTGCCAGCCTCCTCTGTCCAAGGGATTGGCCAGGCAAGAATACCGGGAATACCGGAGTGAGTTGCCCTGCCCTCTTCCAGGGGACCTTCCCCACCCAGGGATGGAACCCACATCTCTTTGCGTCTCCAGAGTTGGCAGGCAGGTTCTTTACTGCTAGCGCCACCTGGGAAGCCAGGTGTACAGTAGGAGATAACAAAAGAAATAAAATCTTGGTCCTTGCCTTTGGGGAGTTTATGGACGCCGAGAAAAAAAGGTCTTTAAATAAGTCTCTTTCTCCCTCTCCCCCGTCCCCTCCCCCTTTATTACAAAATAGGTAGAATTTCTTCACCGTAAAGGGTAGTGTGGTTCAGTGAAAATTTGGGTCTAAAGAAAATCCCATGGACCGAGGAGCCTGGGAGGCAGCAGTTCCTGAGGTCGCTAGGAGTCGGACACGACTGAGCGACTTCACTTTGACTTTTCACTTTCATGCATTGGAGAAGGAAATTTCAACCCACTCCAGTATTCTTGCCTGGAGAATCCCAGGGACAGGGGAGCCTGGTGGGTTAACGTCTGTGGGGTCGACCAGAGCTGGACACTACTGAACGACTTAGCAGCAGCAGCAAAGTCTAGCTTTGCCCTTAATTACTTGCAAGAGTAGCCTGGATTTCAGTTTCCTCATCTGAAAAATAAGATCATATATGGTTAAGTATCCTGTAAGGGTGCAATAAGTGGGGTTTCTGTGTAGAGAGACCAAGGGAACTTTTCATGCAAAGATGGGCACAATAAAGGACAGAAATGGTATGAGCCTAACAGAAGCAGAAGATATTAACAACAGTGGCAAGAATACACAGAAGATCTTCAAGACCCAGATTACAAAAAAGATCTTCATGACCCAGATAATCACAATGGTGTGATCACTCACCTAGAGCAAGACATCCTGGAATGCAAAGTCAAGTCAAGGTCCAAAGTCAAGTGGACCTTAGGAAGCATCACTATGAACAAAGCTAGTGGAGGTGATGGAATTCCAGTTGAACTCTTTCAAATCCTTAAAGATGATGCTGTGAAAGTACTGCACTCAATATGCCAGCAAATTTGGAAAACTCAGCAGTAGCCACAGGACTGGAAAAGGTCTGCTTTCATTCCAATCCCAAAGAAAGGCAATGCCAAAGAATGCTCAAACTACCACACAATTGCTCTCATCTCACACGCTAACAAAGGAATGCTCAAAATTCTCCAAACCAAGCTTCGGGAATACGTGAACTGTGAACTTCCAGATGTTCAAGCTGGATTTAGAAAAGGCAGAGGAACCAGAGATCAAATTGCCAACATCCATTGAATCATCAAAAAAGCAAGAGAGTTCCAGAAAAGTATCTAATTCTGATTTATTCACTATGTCAAAGCCTTTGACTGTGTGGATCACAACAAACTGTGGAAAATTCTGAAAGAGATGGGAATACCAGACCACCTGACCTGCCTCTTGAGAAACCTATATGCAGGTCAGGAAGCAATAGTTAGAACTGGACATGAAACAACAGACTGGTTCCAAATTGAGAAAGGAGTACATCAAGGCTGTATATTGTCACCCTGCTTATTTAACTTATATGCATAGTACATCATGAGAAATGCTGGACTGGATGAAGCACAAGCTGGAATCAAGATTGCCGGCAGAAATATCAATAACCTCAGATATGCAGATGACACCACCCTTATGGCAGAAAGTGAACAAGAACTAAAGAACCTCTTGATGAAAGTGAAAGAGGAGAGTGAAAAAATTGGCTTAAAACTCAACATTCAGAAAACTAAGATCATGGCATCTGGTCCCATCACTTCATGGCAAATAGATGGAGAAACAATGGAAACAGTGTCAGACTTTATTTTCTTGGGCTCCAAAATCACTGCAGATGGTGACTGCAGCCATGAAATTAAAATACACTTCTCCTTGGAAGAAAAGTTATGACCAACCTAGAAAGCATATTAAAAAGCAGAGACATTACTTTGCCAATGAAGGTCCATCTAGTCAAAGCTATGGTTTGTTCCAGTAGTCATATATGGATGTGAGAATTGGACTATAAAGAAAGCTGAGCACCAAAGAATTGATGCTTTTGAACTGTGGTGTTGGAGAAGACTCTTGAGAGTCCCTTGGACTGCAAGGAGATCCAACCAGTCCATCCTAAAGGAAATCAGTCCTGAATATTCATTGGAAGGACTGATGCTGAAGCTGAAATTCCAGTACTTTGCCAACCTGATGGGAAGAAGTGACTCATTGGAAAAGACCCTGATGCTGGGAAAGATTGAAGGTGGGAAGAGAATGGAGATGACAGAGGATGAGATGGTTGGATGGTATCACTGACTCAAAGGACATGAGTTTGAGTAAGCTCCAGGAGTTGATGATGGAGGGAGGCCTGGCGTGCTGCAGGCCATGGGATCGCCAAGAGTGGATCACAACTGAGTGACTGAACTGAACTGAGGGAACTCAGAAAAAACAGCCACCAGACTGCAGCCACTCCCTACACTGAGCCCTGAGGAAACTCAGGGTGTGAAAACACAAGGGGCTGGCCTTGGAGAGTTGAAGTGCATGTCAAAGGAATGATTTCATTGAGCCCAGACTCTTGTGTCTACTCATATATTAAAAAATGCTAAATTCCTTAACTTGATATATCTGTTTTTCTTTAATTAGTTTTCTTTAATTGATGTTTAGACTACCTACCCTTTGTTGCAAAACCCTGGCTTCCTGACTTCACCTCCTTGGATGAGTTCTCCAAGGATTACATGAGATACTGCCTCCCAGGCTCTATGTTGTAAAAATTCCTGCTGTATAAAACAGATTCTCAACTTTTAGGCTGTGGATAACTTTCAGTTATGAATATTTTTTAAGTCGACAGAAGTCTACTAAAGAGCACAAGTTTTATTTGTGGGGTGAAGAAAATGCTCTAGAGTTGGAGTGTGGTGATGTGTGTACAACTTCATGAATATACCACCCATCACTGAATTATACTTGAAAGGGAGAATTTTATGGCACATAAATTATATTTTAATAAAGCTGATATTTACAAAATGAGACTGTGATAAAGGCCATGAGGGAAGAGATGGAGTGTCACAGAGTGGGTGACATCACAGTGAAAAACCCACTGAAAGCTCAGCCAGATATTAGGAAAAAGGTAACAAAGTGGCTGAGACACCAGTTTTGAGAAGTTATACCCAGCTAAGTTGTGGTTAGGTCTGTGTGGTCATTACCCTTAAGACAGCAAGCTCCTTCAATCCTCCCTTACCTGGACCACTGACGGCAAGCGAACTGGACCTGCTGGACAACAAGTGCAAAGGAAAGCTAAAAGAAGAAACATTACTGAATTCAAGCTCTGACGGCTTACCACACAAGAATCGGGAGATGAGATATTGAGGCAAGGAATAGCCACTTTATTTAGAAAGCTGGGTGTCTGAGGAGTACCATCTTATTGGGGTCTGGATTCCAGTTTCTTTTATAGAACAGAGAGCAGGAGGAGGTGAGGAAGTAAAGTAAAAAGACCATTAGTCTTGCAAAATATCTCCTGGCTTGGCCAACATTGGGATGAGGATCTGTTAATTCCTTCTTTTCTGTAGCCATTCACAGGTGGGCAGGTTCCCTCCCACCCAGACAGGCCATTGTGAGTGTTTGCAGCTATAGACAGCATCCTTCCATTGATTATAATAAAAGCAAGGAAAAGCAAAGTTTAAAGTAAGAGAAATAGAACCAACCTGGAGTCAGATTTCACTCTTCCCTGTTACAAACAGAACAAGTTCCACCTCAGGCAAGTGGTGAAGAAAAGTTACCTGTAGTTGACTATGGAATGCGGTGAATCATCACTAAGACACGATGTCACCCAGTCCTTCAGTGATTTCAGATTCCTGTGTTTCTCTCTCTCCTCTCCCTTGTAAAGAGGGTATCGCTGTGGAGTTGTTTGTATGACTGCAGTAATGACATCAGTTTTATTTGGGTGGATCTTAAATAGTTAATGAGGTGAACCTAAGCCAGTTCACCAGGTTCTCACAAACAGTTTTTATTACTCCAGGTTCGTAGAACTGGGGCTCAAAGAAATGGAATGACCTTCCCACAAGCAAAAACACAGCAAATGGCAAATCAGGACACGAGCTTCTTTTCTCCCATCCCAGCGCTGCCTTTGCCTTTTGGGACTATCCAGTTCAGTTCAGTTCAGTCACTCAGTTGTGTCTGACTCTTTGCGACCCCATGGACTGCAGCACGCCAGGCTTCCCTGTCCATCACCAACTCCCGGCGCTTGCTCAAACTCATGTCCTTTGAGTCAGTGATGCCATCCAACCATCTCATCCTCTGTCGTCCCCTTCTCCTCCCACCTTCAATCTTTCCCAGCATCAGGGTCTTTTCCCATGAGTTAGTTCTTCCCATCAGGTGGCCAAAGTATTGGAGTTTCAGTTTCAGCATCAGTCCTTTAAATGAACACCCAGGACTAATCTCCTTTAAGATGGACGGGTTGAATCTCCTTGCTGTCCAAGGGACTCTCAAGAGTCTTCTCCAACACTACAGTTCAAAAGCATCAATTCTTCAGCACTCTGTCTTCTTTATAGTCCAACTCTCACATCCATACATGACTACTGGAAAAACCAAAGCTTTGATTAAATGGACCTTTATTGGCAAAGTAATGTCTCTGCTTTCTAATATGCTTTCTAGATTGGTCATAACTTTTCTTCCAAGCAGAAACGTCTTTTAATTTCATGGCTGCAAGCACAATCTTCAGTGATTTTGGAGCCCCCCAAAATAAAGTCTGTCACTCTTTCTACTGTTTCCCCGTCTATTTGCCATGAAGTGATGGGACCAGATGCCATGATCTTAGTTATCTAAATGTTGAGTTTTAAGCCAACTTATTCACTCTCCTCTTTCACTTTCATCAAGAGGCTCTTTAGTTCTTCTCTTTCTGCCATAAGGGTGGTGCCATCTGCATATCTGAGGTTATTGATATTTCTCCCGGCAATCTTGATTCCAGCTCGTGCTGTAGGGACTACAGGGAACAGAAAAAGGAAAGGAACCAAAGAAACATGGTGGAGAAAAGTAGAGGACATGGAAAATAAAGAGAAGGACAGAGAAAAAGAAGGGGAAAGAGAGAGGTAAGGAGATTGAGAATAGAAAGAGGTGGTGTCAGTTCAAAGTAATGAGGCCAGAGAGAGCTGGCCAGGCAGGGCCCATTCTCACAGATGCAGGGCCAGTGCTGGGAGAGCTGGTTGAGGCAAGAAGTTGTTCCTATTGTTTTTCAGTCGCTAAGCCATGTCTGACCTCTTTGTGATCCCATGGACTGCAGCACACCAGGTTTCCCTGTCCTTCACTATCTCCTGGAGTTTGCTCAAACTCATGTCCATTGAGAGAGCTCTCAATATATCAGAGTGAAATAATGGAAGCTCTTGTTACTGAGAGGCGGGGGCGGGAGGGAAGCACAGCCTAAAACTTGAGAATTATGTTTTATTCAGTGAACATACTAAGGACTTCAGCCAGGGAGACAGCCTCTCAGATTGCTCTGAGAGACTGCTTTGATGAGGTAAGGGAAGAGCCAGGATATAAAGGAGTCTTTGAAAAAAAAGATCAGAGAGATATGATCTCAAGTGGCCTCCACTTGCAATGACTTGCAGCAGGGCTTGGGTTCCCAGCCAGAGACTGAGCTGGTTCACAGTGGGGAAAGCACAGATTCAGGTTCTGGCCTTCAACCTTTCAGAAAAGAATTTCCACAAAGACAGAAATTAGTGAAGCAGGTAAAGTATTCATTAAGAGGAAAAGAGTACTGTACATGTGGATAGACACATGTGCAGACTCAGAGGGCGAGTTCCTGAGTTGCTGAGTCTTGCCTTTGTGGCAGTTTGGATTACTCTCATAGGGCATTTCTTCCAAGTTTTCCTTTGGTCAATCATTATGATTAACCTGGTTCACAGTCCATATTTGGTATGTCTCAGGATCCTTCCATGTGTGCACACACGTCTCTTAGCCAAGATGGATTTTAGTGAAAAGGCATCTGAATAGAACACCCCTTGACATAACTTCCCTTTGACCTGCAAAGAGCCTTTTCTGCCCATGTGTGGTCAGGGAGGTCTCCTGACTTCGAGAACAAGAAATAAGTGGTCCGAGTAGGGCTCAGCCTTCTTGCCTTAGATCAGATCAGATCAGTCGCTCAGTCGTGTCCGACTCTTTGCGACCCCATGAACCGCAGCACGCCAGGCCTCCCTGTCCATCACCAGCTCCCGGAGGTCACTCAGACTCGCATCCATCGAGTCAGTGA
Source organism: Tragelaphus eurycerus (assembly GCA_935064755.1). Classification (NCBI taxonomy): domain Eukaryota; kingdom Metazoa; phylum Chordata; class Mammalia; order Artiodactyla; family Bovidae; genus Tragelaphus; species Tragelaphus eurycerus. The sequence goes on from CAKXYN010000009.1 coordinate 47,938,755, forward strand.
TGCCATCCAGCCATCTCATCCTCTGTCGTCCCCTTCTCCCCCTGCCCCCAATCCCTCCCAGCATCAGAGTCTTCTCCAATGAGTCAACTCTTCGCATGACGTGGCCAAAATACTGGAGTTTCAGCTTTAGCATCATTCCTTCTAAAGAAATTCCAGGATTGATCTCCTTCAGAATGGACTGGTTGGATCTTCTTGTAGTCCAAGGGACTCTCAAGAGTCTTCTCCAACACCACACTTCAAAAGCATCAATTCTTCGGTGCTCAGCCTTCTTCACAGTCCAGCTCTCACATCCATACATGACCACAGGAAAGACCATAGCCTTGACTAGGCAAACCTTTGTTGGTAAAGTAATGTCTCTGCTTTTGAATATGCTATCTAGGTTGGTCATAACTTTCCTTCCAAGGAGCAAGCGTCTTTTAATTTCATGGCTGCAGTCACCATCTGCAGTGATTTTGGAGCCCAGAAAAACAAAGTCTGACACTGTTTCCACTGTTTCCCCATCTATTTCCCATGCAGTGATGGGACCAGATGCCATGATCTTCGTTTTCTGAATGTTGAGCCTTAAGCCAACCTTTTCACTCTCCACTTTCACTTTCATCAAGAGGCTTTTTAGCCCCTCTTCACTTTCTGCCATAAGGGTGGTGTCATCTGCATATCTGAGGTTATTGATATTTCTCCCAGCAATCTTGATTCCAACTTGTGTTTCTTCCAGTCCAGCATTTCTCATGATGTACTCTGCATAGAAGTTAAATAAACATGGTGACAATATACAGCCTTGACGTATTCCTTTTCCTATTTGGAACCAGTCTGTTGTTCCATGACCAGTTCTAACTGTTGCTTCCTGACCTGCATACAGATTTCTTAAGAGGCAGATCAGGTGGTCTGGTATTCCCATCTCTTTCAGAATTTACCATAGTTTATTGTGATCCACACAGTCAAAGGCTTTGGCATAGTCAATAAAGCAGAAATAGATGTTTTTCTGGAACTCTCTTGCCTTTTCCATGATCCAGCGGATGTTGGCAATTTGATCTCTGGTTCCTCTGCCTTTTCTAAAACCAGCTTGAACATCAGGAAGTTCACGGTTCACATATTGCTGAAGCCTGGCTTGGAGAATCTTGAGCATTACTTTACTAGCGTGTGAGATGAGTGCAATTGTGCGGTAGTTTGAGCACTCCTTGGCATTGCCTTTCTTTGGGATTGGGATGAAAACTGACCTTTTCCAATCTTGTGGCCACTGCTGAGTTTTCCAAATTTGCTGGCATATTGAGTGCAGCACTTTCACAGCATCATCATTCAGGACTTGGAATAGCTCCACTGGAATTCCATCACCTCCACTAGCTTTGTTCGTAGTGATGCTTTCTAAGGCCCATTTGACTTCACATTCCAAGATGTCTGGCTCTAGGTCAGTGATCACATCATCATGATTATCTAGGTCTTGAAGCTCTTTTTTGTACAGTTCTTCAGTGTATTCTTGCCACCTCTTCTTAATATCTTCTGCTTCTGTTAGGTCCACACCATCTCTGTCCTTTATCGTGCCCATCTTTGCATGAAATGTTCCTTTGGTATCTCTGATTTTCTTGAAGAGATCCCTAGTCTTTCCCATTCTGTTGTTTTCCTCTATTTCTTTGCATTGATCACTGAAGAAGGCTTTCTTATCTCTTCTTGCTATTCTTTGGAACTCTGCATTCAGATGTTTATATCTTTCCTTTTCTCCTTTGCTTTTCGCTTCTCTTCTTTTCACAGCTATTTGTAAGGCCTCCCCAGACAGCCATTTTGCTTTTTTGCATTTCTTTTCCATGGGGATGGTCTTGATCCCTGTCTCCTGTACAATGTCACGAACCTCATTCCATAGTTCATCAGGCACTCTATCAGATCTAGGCCCTTAAATCTATTTCTCACTTCCACTGTATAATCATAAGGGATTTGATTTAGGTCATATGCATTTTCTTGGCAAAACTCAATTAGTCTTTGCCCTGCTTCATTCCGTATTCCAAGGCCAGATTTGCCTGTTACTCCAGGTGTTTCTTGACTTCCTACTTTTGCATTCCAGTCCCCTATAATGAAAAGGACATCTTTTTTGAGTGTTAGTTCTAAAAGGTCTTGTAGGTCTTCATAGAACCTTTCAACTTCAGCTTCTTCGGCGTTACTGGTTGGGGCATAGATTTGGATTACTGTGACATTGAATGGTTTGCCTTGGAAACGAACAGAGATCATTCTGTCATTTTTGAGATTGCATCCAAGTACTGCATTTCGGACTCTTTTGTTGACCATGATGGCCACTCCATTTCTTCTGAGGGATTCCTGCCCACAGTAGTAGATATAATGGTCATCCGAGTTAAATTCACCCATTCCAGTCCATTTTAGTTCGCTAATTCCTAGAATGTCAACATTCACTCTAACTGTCCTACTATTCTCATCTTGGAGTTTTGATCCACAGGGAAGGACTCCCCAATTGCTTTACCCTGTGGTGGGGGTGGGGGGCATCTACCTCCTTTCTCAGTTGAAACATCAAAAGATTACTGCTGTTGAAGAAAGAAAACCAGACCTCTTAAGTTAATGAGCTGAGCATTTTTCTGTATATGAGAAGTTGCAAGTGACTCTGAGCTCCCTGAAATCGTACCTTTGATATGCACTTTAGCTATCTGGGGCCAGTGTACTGTGCTTTCTCATCCTGAGTCTCCTCAGGGCTCACCTTTGGTGTGGCTGTCAGCTGATGGCTTGGTGGTTGCAGCATCCTTTGTTTACTGATATGACAGGCAACTTTTTTTCATTGACACTCTCCACAAATAGGATTACTGTCATGCCTTCCACATCTGGGCACCCAAGGTTCTTGCCCTACTGCAGGTGACATCTTTAGTAATAAAATGTCAAATTCTTCTTTCTGTCTAGAAAATAAAAATTTATAGTATCTTACATCTTTAAGAAGGGTGGGCACTGTGCCTGTCCTTTCACCACCAACTCTAAATATTAACAGTGATCAATGGTCTCGCCCAAGGAGGGAAAAAAACAGAAAACATGAGCTGCCAACAGCACAGGGAGAAACTAAGCAAAACAGGCTGCTTACATGTGAGTGCGGATGTTTATAAGGATGAAATCAAGTAAATTTGAGAGTGATCTTTTTAAAGCTATTTCACCATAAAGCCAGTGTGAAATTCCTAACGCATCCTTTGGGAATTCATTGCTGTTCCTCTTTTTTGAGCCGTGGCAGTGGAATCTAGGATCTATCCTTGCTTCCTGCTTTGGACTGTAACTAGGGAGACTTCCCTCCTCATTGGTTCAAACCGTCCACCTTGACCATGTACCATAGTAATCATTCCCATGAGTTATTATACATCAGGAGGTCCTGATAACGAAAACAGAACTAATAAGCCACCATCAACTGGAATAGTTCAGAAAATGTCAAATGGAGACACCAAGTGTCCTACCACCTCTCAGAATCCTCCTCACTGACATCCATTTTCACTGAGCAATACACACACCACCAGGAGGGACCCTGAGTCGAAATGATTGGCCAGAGGCAACCTAGAAACTAATCCTGTCACCATAAAAGCCAAGACTGTGAGCCACATGGCACAGCAGTCCTCCTGGATTCCCTGACCCTCCTGCTCTCCCTCCTGCCCCTTCCCAATAACGTCTCTTGCTTTGTCAGCATGTGTGTGTCCTCAGGCAATTCATTTCCGAGTGTTAATCAGGAGGCCCCTTTCGGGCCCTGGAAGAGGTTCCCCTTTCCTGCAACAGAAGGAGCAGATTTGATCCAAATCTTCAGATACCCAGAGAGGAAGGTGTCAACTAAAAAGTATTTTCACAACCGAAAAGTTGAGTTCTGTTTCATTTGGCAGGAATTTTTAGGGCATCAAGCCTGGAAGGTAGCATCTCAAGTAACCCTGAGAGAACTGCTCCGAAGACATGAGGTATGGAGCCAGGTTATATAGAAGTTTTGCAATAAATGGCAGGTAGTCTGAGCATCAAAAAGATGATTGTGAGTTAAAGAAAACCAGATATCCCAAGTTAAGGAATTGAGCAGTTTTCTACGTGTGGGCTCACTGAAATCTCCTTTTATAAGCACTTCAGCTCTCTAGAGCCAACATCCTGTGTTTTCACAACCTGAATTTCATCACAGCTCACCGTAGAGAGTGGCTGCAGTCTGATGGCTGCTAGATGGCAGGTATTCCTTCCTTCCTGAGTTCCCTCAGGGCTCACCAGCTCGTCCAGGGGTGGCTGCAATCACTGCTAACTGTGACATCCTGATCTGGCAGGCAATATTCCATTTCTGACATTACTGATCTGGCAGGCAATATTCCATTTCTCAAGGAGAACCAACGTGAGTAAAGAGTTGTTTTTAGTAATTTTTGTCTTTTTGAAATGGGTGCATGTTTCAATGAGTGTATCCTACCACCTCTCACTCATGTTCCTCCCCTCACACTCCCTTCATGTCAGCCTTCACAATTAAAAAACACAGAGAAGATGAAGAGGGGCTGAGAAATCCACCTTTGGTTATTTGTGTTCTTAGTACCTATCTCTTACCTCTGATTGCAGACTTGTTATGCAAAGATGCCTGTGTTTATAGGCAGATAGAGCAGCCTATTCATTTGCCATGTGGGAAAGTTTAGCTGTAGGACACTTGCTTGAGGTGGCTTCCTATATTGTTCTGGAAATTGAAGGAGGCTCTGTGCAGGAGGCACCTGCTACATGCTTATTAAATGAACCAAAGGCATTTCTGCACATTCTCGGAAATTACAGACAGATACTTAAAAAAGTAAAGGTGAAAGTTGCTCTATCATGTCTGACTCTTGGCGACCCAATGAGCTATAGCCCGCCAAGCTCCTCTGTCCATGGAATTCTCTAGACCAGAATACTGGAGTGGGTAGCTGTTCCCTTCTCCAGGGGATCTTCCCAACTCAGGGACTGAATTCAGATCTCCCACAGTGCAGGCAGATTCTTTACCATGTGAGCCACCAGAAAAGCCCTTCAAAACTTAAGATAGAAGGCAAATAGCTGACTTTCTGAGTGTTTGCTTTTACAAAGAATAAACTTTTCCGAAGACTGCTCAAATGAGTAAACACTTTAAATAACCCAACTGAAAGTGTCTGTTTTATTATTATGTGTTGTCAAATGAATGAAAATACATACGTTGTTATTTTAGAGAAATCAATGTTTTTCCTACTCAAGGTTCATTCTTAAAATCCCCTCTTAAAAATCTGTTATTTTTTAAATTATTGGTTATGTGCACCTGGTTTGTACAATATGTCCATGTAGCTTATTTTGTACAAGATAGTTTGTACTTCTTAACCCCTTAAAAATCCCTATTATTTTTAATGGTATTCTAAATGCCTTTTAAATCAGAAAGCCAGAGTTATAAATTATGCTTTGGAGAAAGGAATTTGGTTACTTTGCCTTTCCAAGCTTAGAAAGAAATTTCAGTGGCCTTTCAGTTCAGTTTAGTCGCTCAGTCATGTCCAACTCTTTGCAACCCCATGAATCTCAGCACCCCAGGCCTCCCTGTCCATCACCAACTCCCAGAGTTCACTCAGACTCACGTCCATCGAGTCAGTGATGCCATCCAGCCATCTCATCCTCTGTCGTCCCCTTCTCCTCTTGCCCCCAATCCCTCCCAGCATCAGAGTCTTTTCCAATGAGTCAACTCTTCGCATGAGGTAGCCAAAGTACTGGAGTTTCAGCTTTAGCATCATTCCTTCCAAAGAAATCCCAAGGCTGATCTCCTTCAGAATGGACTGGTTGGATCTCCTTGCAGTCCAAGGGACTCTCAAGAGTCTAAATTCTCTTTCAGAAGTACTGACACTCGTGTGACTTTTATGTGAATTAGGATTCTTCTGGTTGCAAGTAACCAAAACCCATGCTGCTACTGCTGCTAAGTCGCTTCAGTCGTGTCCGACTCTGTGCGACCCCATAGACGGCAGCCCACCAGGGTTCCCCATCCCTGGGATTCTCCAGGCAAGAACACTGGAGTGGGTTGCCATTTCCTTCTCCAATGCATGAAAGTAAAAAGTGAAAGTGAAGTTGCTCAGTCGTGTCCAACTCTTCACGATCCCATGGACTGCAGCCCACCAGGCTCCTCCATCCATGGGATTTTCCAGGCAAGAGTACTGGAGTGGGGTGCCATTGCCTTCTCCGAACCAAAACCCATGGAGCTGGTTTAAATTCAGAATGTTGGGCATCTCAGGGTAGCCAAAGGCAAGAATGCAGTCAGGCCCTGGGAAGGTGCTGGAAACCAGACCCCAGTGGTTATCCAGTAACCAGGTTGCCATTGGGGGCCATCTTGAGGCCATCAGAAATGGGGGATGGACACTTAAGCAAATGTGTGTCCACTTTTGAAAGTTCACACATTATGTATTTTCAGTGAGTGCTCATGGTTCAAAATGTCTCCCTTTGTGTTGATGTAAAATGACCACTCCTGTAATAATACCACACAGTCTCCTCTATAGCTCCAGACACCATGTAGATCTGGTCTAAATTCCAGTTCTGTCCTTTATTTATTATCTCCGTGGTGCTGGGGAAGTCACCTGACTTGTTGGAGTCTCTGAATTCTCTGGTATAGATAAGCGATGGAAATTGCTTCCTTTCAGAAATGTTGCATGGGTTAGAAATCTTGTGCAACCTCTTCCTGACACATGGAAAAATCATTGTTTTACTCTTGATCTCCCACTTGGAGATCCCCTTCTCTTCTGAGTTAAAATCTTTTAACAAAGGGCTAACAGGTAAATCACTCTTACCCTCTGGCCAGCTTTTAGGGTATGAAATCAGGGCAGGGGCTGGATCTAGGGACAAGTTACCTGTTATGATTGTTATGAGTCCTTCTTTAGACCATAAACTGGATGGAACCGGATGGTACATTAACGATTTGTTCCACTTCATGCCCAGTCTATCAAGAGCCTGTCCTGGTGATCTCGGAGAGGCAGCAATGAGCCATAGCTTGAAGTGAGATTTTAATTCCCTGCTCAGAAATTGAACCTGGGTAGCCTGGATGAAAACCAGGAATCCTAGCCACTAGACCACCAGGGGTTAGCGGCTAGAAGCAAACTCCTCCTGACCCTTGTCCCCACTGAAAAATGCATTTCTTAAGGAGGCAAAAACTGTTAAAGCAGATACAAAGTTTATTATTAGAGACACAGCACAACAAGTGGGAGAGCACACAGAGAAACAGTTAAGATAGAGACAAGACAGAGATGCACACCCAGAGAGAAAGGCTATGGGCCTCCCCACTAATGAGGAGAGCAGTGAAGAGGCGATTAACTCGTTTATATAGGGCAGTTTTCTGGCTCTGTGTTTACCTTTGGCCAATCCTGTGGTTTCTTTTTCCACACCTGCTGGCCCTATGAACCTCCCCAACATGTGTGTACAACTTCTTCCCGAGATGGATTCCAGCCCAGAGGCCTATGGGACAGCCTTAGCATCACATATTATGGGATGGCGCCCCCTCCTTTTTGACCCCCAAGGAGCCTTTCCTGTACCTGTGCAGTGTCTCCCTTGCCCCAAGGAGGGGAAATATGTGACCACTTGATCTTCTACTCAAACAGGGTTTAGCCTCTCTGTCTCTGCTAAGACGGTTATCGTCAAGTGTCCTCAGGAGACAAAGCCTGGCTATTAACTCTGTTCCAGTTGTTGTTTCTATTTTGAAGTGCAAAACCGGTTCAGTTCACTTCAGTTCATTTCAGTTGCTCAGTCGTGTCCGACTCCTTGCAACCCCATGAATCTCAGCACCCTAGGCCTCCCTGTCCATCATCAACTCTCAGAGTTCACTCAGACTCAAGTCCATCAAGTCAGTGATGCCATCCAGCCATCTCATCCTCTGTCATCCCCTTCTCCTCCTGCCCCCAATCCCTCCCAGCATCAGAGTCTTTTCCAATGAGTCAACTCTTTGCATCAGGTAGCCAAAGTGCCGGAATTTCAGCTTCAGCATCATTCCCTCCAAAGAAATCCCAGGGCTGATCTCCTTCAGAATGGACTGGTTGGGTCTCCTTGCAGTCCAAGGGACTCTCAAGAGTCTTCTCCAACACCACAGTTCAAAAGCATCAATTCTTCGGCACTCAGACTTCTTCACAATCCAATTCTCACATCCATTCATGACCACAGGAAAGACCATAGCCTTGACTAGGCGAACCTTTGTTGGCAAAGTAATGTCTCTGCTTTTGAATATGCTATCTAGGTTGGTCATAACTTTCCTTCCAAGGAGCAAGCGTCTTTTAATCTCATGGCTGCAGTCACCATCTGCAGTGATTTTGGAGCCCAGAAAAATAAAGTCCGACACTGTTTCCACTGTTTCCCCATCTATTTCCCATGAAGTGATGGCACCAGATGCCATGATCTTCGTTTTCTGAATGTTGAGCTTTAAGCCAACTTTTTCACTCTTCTCTTTCACTTTCATCAAGAGGCTTTTGAGTTCCTCTTCACTTTCTGCCATAAGGGTGGTGCCATCTGTATATCTGAGGTTATTGATATTTGTCCCAGCAATCTTGATTCCAGATTGTGCTTCTTCCAGCCCAGCATTTCTCATGATGTTCTCTGCATAGAAGTTAAATAAGCAAGGTGACAATATACAGCCTTGACATACTCCTTATCCTATTTGGAACCAGTCTGTTGTTCCATTTCCAGTTCTAATTGTTGCTTCCTGACCTGCATACAGATTTCTCAAGAGGCAGGTCAGGTGGTCTGGTATTCCCATCTCTATCAGAATTTTCCACAGTTTATTGAGATCCACACAGTCAAAGGCTTTGACATAGTCAATAAAGCAGAAATAGATGTTTTTCTGGAACTCTCTTGCCTTTTCCATGATCCAGCAGATGTTGGCAGTTTGATCTTTGGTTCCTCTGCCTTTTCTAAAACCAGCTTGAACAGCAGGAAGTTCACGGTTCATGTATTGCTGAAGCCTGGCTTGGAGAATTTTGAGCATTACTTTACTAGTGTGTGAGATGAGTGCAATTGTGCAGTAGTTTGAGCATTCTTTGGCATTGCCTTTTTTGGGGATTGGAATTAAAACTGACCTTTTCCAGTCCTGTGGCCACTGCTGAGTTTTCCAAATTTGCTGGCATATTGAGTGCAGCACTTTCACAGCATCATCTTTCAGGATTTGGAATAGCTCCACTGGAATTCCATCACCTCCACTAGCTTTGTTCCTAGTGATGCTTTCTAAGGCCCACTTGACTTCACATTCCAGGATGTCTGGCTCTAGGTGAGTGATCACACCATTGTGATTATCTGGGTCGTGAAAATCTTTTTTGTACAGTTCTTCAGTGTATTCTTGCCACCTCTTCTTAATATCTTCTGCTTCTGTTAGGTCCATATAATTTCTGTCCTTTATTGAGCCCATATTTGCATGAAATGTTCCTTTGGTGTCTCTGAGTTTCTCGAAGAGATCTCTAGTCTTTCCCATTCTGTTGTTTTCCTTTATTTCTTTGCATTGATCGTTGAGGAAGGCTTTCTTATCTCTTCTTGCTATTCTTTGGAACTCTGCATTCAGATGCTTATATCTTTCCTTTTCTCCTTTGCTTTTTGCTTCTCTTCTTTTCACAGCTATTTGTAAGGCCTCCCCAGACAGCCATTTTGCTTTTTTGCATTTCTTTTCCGTGGGGATGGTCTTGATCCCTGTCTCCTGTACAATGTCACGAACCTCATTCCATAGTTCATCAGGCACTCTATCTATCAGATCTAGGCCCTTAAATCTATTTCTCACTTCCACTGTATAATCATAAGGGATTTGATTTAGGTCATACCTGAATGGTCTAGTGGTTTTCCCTACTTTCTTCAATTTAAGTCTGAATTTGGCAATAAGGAGTTCATGGTCTGAGCCACAGTCAGCTCCTGGTCTTGTTTTTGTTGACTGTATAGAGCTTCTCCATCTTTGGCTGCAAATAACATAATCAATCTGATTTCGGTGTTGACCATCTGGTGATGTCCATGTATAGAGTCTTCTCTTGTGTTTTTGAAAGAGGTTGTTTGGTATGACCAGTGCATTTTCTTGGGAATACTCTATTAGTCTTTGCCCTGCTTCATTCGGTATTCCAAGGCCAAATTTGCCTGTTACTCCATGTGTTTCTTGACTTCCTACTTTTACATTCCAGTCCCCTATAATGAAAAGGACATCTTTTCTGGGTGTTAGTTCTAAAAGGTCTTGTAGGTCTTCATAGAACCCTTCAACTTCAGCTTCTCCAGCATTACTGGTTGGGACATAGACTTGGATTACTGTGATATTGAATGGTTTGCCTTGGAAACGAACAGAGATCATTCTGTCATTTTTGAGATTGCATCCAAGTACTGCATTTCGAACTCTTTTGTTGACCACAATGGCTACTCAATTTCTTCTGAGGGATTCCTGCCCGTGGTAGTAGATATAATGGTCATCTGAGTTAAATTCACCCATTCCAGTCCATCTTAGTTCACTGATTCCTAGAATGTCGACATTCACTCTTGCCATCTCTTGTTTGACCACTTCCAATTTGCCTTGATTCATGGACCTGACATTCCAGGTTCCTATGCAATATTGTTCTTTACAGCATTGGACCTTGCTTATATCACCAGTCACATCCACAACTGGGTTTTCTTTTTGCTTTGGCTCCATCCCTTCATTCTTTCTGGAGTTATTTCTCCACTGATCTGCAGTAACATATTGGGCACCTACTGACCTGGGGAGTTCCTCTTTCAGTATCCTATCATTTTGCCTTTTCATACTGTTCATGGGGTTCTCAAGGCAAGAATACTGAAGTGGTTTGCCATTCCCTTCTCCAGTGGACCACAGCCTGTCAGATCTCTCCACCATGACCCGCCCGTCTTGGGTTGCCCCATGGGCATGGCTTAGTTTCATTGAGTTAGACAAGGCTGTGGTCGTAGTGTAATTAGATTGACTAGTTTTCTGTGAGTATATAGTTTCAGTGTGTCTGCCCTCTGATGCCCTCTTGCAATACCTACCATCTTACTTGGGTTTCTATCTTGGGCGTGGGGTATCTCTTCATGGCTGCTCCAGCAAAGTGCAGCCACTGCTCCTTACCTTGGACTAGGGGTATCTCCTCACCGCCACCCTTCCTGACCTTCAATGGGGATAGCTTCTCTAGGCCCTCCTGTGCCCGTGCAGCCACAGCTCCTTTGATGTGGGGTTGGTCCTCCCAGCCACCGCCCCTGGCCTCCGGTGTGGGGTGGCTCCTCTCGGCCGCTGCCCCTGGCCTCAGGTGTGGGGGCGTGGGGTAGCTCTTCCCGGCCCCTGCCCCTGACCTTGGACGCAGGGTAGCTCTTCGCCGTTCCTGTGCCATTGCAGCCTGGCACTCTTGGCTGCTGCTCCTGACCTCGGACGTGGGGTAACTCCTCTTGGCTGCCGCCTTTTGGGCATGGGGTCCTCCCAGCTTCTGCCCCTGACCTCGGACGTGGGGTAGCTCCTCTTCAGCCACGCTTAAGCAGTCGCGGCCCCGTTTATTGTAAACACCCAGCCTCAAGCCCACCTTCCTCCTTCCTCAGGAAATGTAAACAGGAGGCTGATTGTAAATACTTCGCCTAGAGCCCATCTGCCTCCAGCCTCACTGGGAAGCCACCTGTGTGCACAAGTCTGTCCTGAGATCTAGCTGGTGTCATCATTATTTGTTTTAGTGGTGGGAGTAAGACATCACTGGTGCCTCTCCCCAGTGCCCTTCCTCTGGACTGGTCTCATTAGGTAGCTAGAATAAGCAAATGGAGTCCAGAATGGAGGTGGCTAAAAGACAAAGAAGGGAAAAGCCCGGGAAAATAGAACAAAGGAAGGTCCGAGGACCGGAGTGAGGACCTCAAGAAAAACAAACAGCCTTCTGGCTAGCCCAATTTACATAGAGCAGGCCCAGGGAGAGAAGAAAAGAATAAATAAAAAGAGGAGCCAAATTGGGCCGGGGGGCTTCTCTTCTCTTCCCAGCTCTTGGGTCAGCCCCCCGCCTCACCTCGAAAATGTATTTTCCTTTACTTTCTAAATAAAACTGAGCTGTAACACGGGGCTGTAACACTGCTCCGTCCGTCGCTTCAAATTTTTGTTGCGATGGGACAGAACCAAGGAAATTACAAACTCCCCCAACAGTTTTAACCACTGTGATGGGTTCTTTCTTCAATTTCGCCCTGTACTGTAGGAGCCACATGATACTTGCCTGTGACATCTAACAGTGCCTGGTGTGTAGCATAAAGCAACTGAGTGTTCAGGATTCAGGAGCTCACCAGGAGGAGGGCTAGAGGGACAGCACCAAGCCATCTTTGTTCAGGCCCAGTCCCACCCTTACTTTGACTCTGGGGTCTCCCATTCTCATTGGGGTGCACACAGGACAGACAAAAAAACCCCTCTGCCCTCATGAAATGTACTTTCTAGTGGTGATCTTTTTTTTTTTTTTTTTTTTAGGGGGAAGGGTGGGCAGTAAAGAAGATACATGGAGAAAACATGTAGTTGTTGGTTATAAATATAACATGTAAGCTGTCCAATGATAAGTACTAAGAAGCAAACAATGCAGCAGGAAGAGGGATCAGAAACTGTGTGTAGAGTTGGGGGAGGGCGGAAAGGACCTCAGCTAGGTCAGCCATGGAAAACCATGAGTAAAGAAAGGGAGAGGGTGTGTTGATGGCCGAAATCTTGGCTTTCTCTGCCTACTGAAGAGGAATAAAAAATTCAGAGAGAGTTTGGAGGAAATAGAAAAGTGACTTTAATTCTCAGCCAGCAAAGAGGAAAATACAGTAAGCTCATGCCTCAAGAACTGTGCCAGCCTCCTGCCACCGCCCCCCTCCACCCGCCACGGCTCATTAGGAATCTAGGGGCTTATTTAAAAAGAGGGCTCACAGTCAGGAGTCAGTGATGAGGAACAAAGGCGATAGGATCTTGATTTCTTCCTCTTGCATAGTTTCAAAGACAGTCATAGACTGTCATCAGCAACTCGGTCATGGAGTCTGGCAGTTCAGTGGCTCTGCAGCCTTCTTTCTGATCTGTAACTACAAGGAGAAGAGTGATGTAAGGGTAAACACCAGATAGGGGATGTATTTAGCATAGAGTCAAAGGAAAATAGATGTGAAGTGTAGCTCCTGTAGAGTTAGGGGGCAGAAAAGTAAACTTCACTACAGACATGCTGAGTTAGGAGCAGTTAAAGTTAAAAAAAGTACAAAAAGATCTTCACGACCAAGATAATCACAATGGTGTGATCAATCACCTAGAGCCAGACATCCTGGAATGTAAAGTCAAGTGGGCCTTAAAAGCATCACTACGAAAGCTAGTGGAGGTGATGGAATTCCAGTTGAGCTATTTCAAATCCTGGAAGATGATGCTGTGAAAGTGCCACACTCAATATGCCAGCAAATTTGGAAAACTCAGCAGTGTCCACAGGACTGGAAAAGGTCAGTTTCCATTCCAATCCCAAAGAAAGGCAATACCAAAGAATGCTCAAACTACTGCACAATTGCACTCATCTCACACGCTAGTACAGTAAATTTACTAGCTAAAAATTCTCCAAACCAGGCTTCAGCAACACATGAACCATGAACTTCCAGATGTTCAAGCTGGTTTTAGAAAAGGCAGAGGAACCAGAGATCAAATTGCCAACATCTGCTGGATCATCGAAAAAGCAAGAGAGTTCCAACATCTATTTCTGCTTTATTGACTATGTCAAAGCCTTTGACTGTGTGGATCTCAATAAACTGTGGAAAATTCTGACAGAGATGGGAATACCAGACCACCTGACCTGCCTCTTGAGAAATTTGTATGCAGGTCAGGAAGCAACAATTAGAACTGGACATGGAACAGCAGACTGGTTCCAAATAGGAAAAGGAGTACATCAAGGCTGTATATTGTCACCCTGCTTATTTAACTTCTATGCAGAGTACATCAGGAGAAATGCTGGACTGGAAGAAACACAAGTTGGAATCAAGATTGCTGGGACAAATAACAATAACCTCAGATATACAGATGAAACCACCCTTATGGCAGAAAGTGAAGAGGAACTCAAAAGCCTCTTGATGAAAGTGAAAGAGAAGAGTGAAAAAGTTGGCTTAAAGCTCAACATTCAGAAAATGAAGATCATGGCATCCGGTCCCATCATTTCATGGGAAATAGATGGGGAAACAGTGGAAACAGTGTCAGACTTTATTTTTCTGGGCTCCAAAATCACTGCAGATGGTGACTGCAGCCATGAAATTAAAAGACGCTTACTCCGTGGAAGGAAAGTTATGACCAACCTAGATAGCATATTCAAAAGCAGAAACATTACTTTGCCAACAAAGGTCCGTCTAGTCAAGGCTATAGTTTTTCCAGTGGTCATGTATGGATGTGAGAGTTGGACTGTGAAGAAAGCTGAGCACCACAGAATTGATGCTTTTGAACTGTGGTGTTGGAGAAGACTCTTGAGAGTCCCTTGGACTGCAAGGAGATCCAACCAGTCCATTCTAAATGAGATCAACCCTGGGTGTTCTTTGGAAGGACTGATGCTGAAGCTGAAACTCCAATATTTTGGCCACCTGATGCAAAGAGTTGACTCATTGGAAAAGACTCTGATACTGAGAGGGAATGGGGGCAGGAGGAAAAGGGCATGACAGAGGATGAGATGGCTGGATGGCATCACCAACTCAATGGACGTGAGTTTGAGTGATCTCCGGGAGTTGGTGATGGACAGGGAGGCCTGGTGTGCTGCAATTCATGGGGTCACAAAGAGTCGGACACGACTGAGTGACTGAACTGAACTGAAAGTAAAAAAAAAAAAAAACAAAAACAACAACTAGGAATGTTCAGGCCTGCTTACTGTTCTCTTTGTCTTCTTTGTTCTTAGGAAAGGGAGAGAGAAAAACTCATTCTTTTTTTTTTACTTTTCACTGCAACAGATGCCATTCCCACTTCTAGGAGACAGCATGCCAGGCAGAGGGGCAAGTGCAAAGGCCCTGGGGTAATGGCTGCTTAGCCCATTGAAGGGATCATTCGAAGGCCAGTGTGGCTGGAGTGAGTGGTTGGGGCAGGATTAATGCTGAGGTTAGAGAGGTGGAAGGGTCTGATCCTAAAGGGCTTTGTTGGGCACAGTGAAGATTCTGGCTTTCACTCCCATTGAGAGAGAGAGAGTTGGTGGAGAGTTTGAATAGAAAACAACTAATGTGATCTGAGTTTCTTTTGACTGTCAGGATGGCTCGCTCAGGAGTTACATTCCCAGTTCCCTGTGTGGGGCGAATGGTGGAAGCTGGGAACTAGTCAGGAGGCTACTGCAATAATCCAGGTGAGGAGTGATAGGGATTTGGATAAGGGTAGGAAACCTGAAGTGGTGAAAAAGTAGTAAGATTCTCTCTTTATTTTAAAATTTCAGTTCAGTTCAGTCGCTCAGTCATGTCCGATTCTTTGAGACCCCATGGATTGCAGCACGCCAGGCTTCCCTATCCATCAGCAACTCCCAGAGTTTACTCAAACTCATGTCCATTGAGTCGGTGATGCCATCCCACCATCTCATCCTCTGTTGTCCCCTTCTCCTCCTGCTCTAAATCTTTCCCAGCATCAGGGTCTTTTCAAATGAGTCAGCTCTTTGCATCAGGTGTCCAAAATATTGGAGTTTCAGATTCAGCATCAGTCCTTCCAATGAATATTCAGGACTGATTTCCTTTATGATGGACTGGTTGGATCTCCTTGCAGTCCAAGGGACTCTCAAGAGTCTTCTCCAACACCACAACATAATTTCCTAGTTTATTCTTTCCCTATTGATGCTGTAACAAAACACCACAAACTTGGTGGCTAAACAACACCCCCAAATTATTTTACCATTCTGGAGGTCAGACCTCTAAAATGAGTGCTTCTTCTGTAGGTTCTAGAAGGAAATACATTTTCTTATCTTTTCCCAGTTCTAAAGGCGATCACACTTTTTGGCTTCTGACCCTGTGTCACTCCAAGTTCTTTATCTACCATCACATCTCCCACTCTGACTTTCACCCTTTGGTCTCTCTCTTACAAGGACCCTTGTGATAACATTGTGGTGTCCACCTGAATGATCTATACAGATCCTCTCCCAATTTTAATCACATTTGCAAAGTCCTTGTTGTCTGAAAAGTAACATAGTCACAGGTTCCAGGTTTGTGCATCTGGAAATCTTTTGGGGGCACCATTATTATATCTACCACACTAGGAGAAAGGAGGGAGTCAAGGTCAACCATAAGGCTTGTGGATTGTCCAACCACTAGGAAGGAACTAGCTCTAGCCCTCGAGTGTGTTAGTTGCTCAGTCCTGTCCAACTCTTTGCAACCTTATGACCCTATGGACTGTAGCCCATCAAGCTGCTCTGTCCATGGGATTTCCCAGGCAGGAATATTGGAGTGGGTTGCCATGCCTTCCTCCAGAGGATCTTCCCAACCCAGAGATCAAACCCAGATCTCCCACATTGCAGGTGGATTCTTTACCAGCTGAGCCACAAGGGAAGCTCAAGAATACTGGAGTAGGTTGCCATTTCCTTCTTCAGGGGATCTTCCCAACACAGGGATTGAACCCAGATCTCCTGCATTGCAGGCAGATTCTTTATCATCTGAGCCACCAGCAAACCAGCCAAACTTAGGGAGGGAAACATTTATCAGGAGCTCACAATGGGGCAACTTAGCCTTGAGAGACCACTTAGACCTGAAAGGGAAGGTTGTCAAGGAGGCAGTTGGGTAGTGAGTCTGGAGTTCAGGGGGAAAGGCTGGGGTCCTGCACTGGGGAATGCAACTCTAGGTGGAAGGCAAAATGATGAGGCTGTCCAGAGAGACTGCCTCAAAGTGAGGCGAGAAGTGAGAGCTCAGTCATCAGTCAGCAGGTGCCCAGGGAGGCTGGTCAGAGATCCAGGAACCACCCACAGGTGGGGTGTCCTGGCAACCAAGCCAAAGAGAAAGGTCAAGCAGAGAAAGGTCCTCCATGTCCAAAGCTGGCTTGCTGGCTGACCTTGAGAACGCCTGGGAAGTGAGCATTGGATTTCACAGTTTGGAAGTCATTACTGACCTCAGCAAGAGAAATTTTGGCAAAATAGTGGGAAGTAAATTCCCTAAAGAGTGGGAAGTAAATGGGCTTCCCTGGTTGCTCAGTCAGTAAAGAATCTGCCTGCAAGGCAGGAGATGCAGGAGAAGAGGGTTCGATCCCTGTGTCTAGAAGATCCTCTGGAGAAGGAAATGGTAACCCACTCCAGCATTCATGCCTGGAGAATTCCATGGACAGAGGAGCCTGGCAGGCTACAGTCCATGGGGTCACAAACAGTTGGACATGACTGAAGCAACCGAGCATGCATGCACAAATGCCATATTGGGAGAAGAAGAGTTGGAGGCAATTACTTTAAGTGACTCAAGAAGTTGTGCTGTTGAGGGGCACAGAGAAATGGGACAGGAGCTGGAAGAAGTGGGAGGAGGGGAAGAGGTTTTGGTTGTACGTGTACACATGGGAGAAGAAACCCCAGGTTTGTACGCTGACTGGGTGGCATGGGGTGGGAGGGTTTCTGAAGCTTTCTCTGTGCAGATAGGAGGGGAGGGCACCTGGAACAGGGGTGTAGAGGCAGGCCCTGGATGGAAGACTCTTCTGTTCATTGTTGTGGAAAGAAGGCAGCAAGTTCAGCACAGATGCCTGGTGGCTGGTGACTGGTGACATGATATGGTGAGGATGCTGGGGATGGTGAGGGTTCTCTGTGGATGCTTTGATCTCCTCTGTGAAATAGGAAGCAATGCCATCAGCTGAGAGTGAGGATGAGGATGAGGCATGGAGAGTTTAAGGCATGTTAAGAAAAGGTGGGGAATTCTTCTAGGTAGGAGAGTGAACGGACTGGGAAAATGTAGGAGGATTGCACATACACATAGATGTAGTATAATGTAAATTACAGTATGTAAATACATATGGACAATTATAATATGTATTAATATAAAGAAATTTAGTATTTATATCTAATATACAAGGTAACATGTAATATAAAATTATCACAATCAATATCTGCTGCTGCTGCTGCTAAGTCGCTTCAGTCGTGTCCAACTCTGTGTGACCCCATAGATGGCAGCCCACCAGGCTCCCCCGTCCCTGGGATTCTCCAGGCAAAAACACTGGAGTGGGTTGCCATTTCCTTCTCCAATGCATGAAAGTGAAAAGTCAAAGTGAAGTCGCTCAGTCGTGTCCGACTCCTAGCGACCCCAAGGACTGCAGCCTACCAGGCTCCTCCGTCCATGGGATTTGCCAGTCAAGAGTACTGGAGTGGGGTGCCATTGAGTATATATTATATGAAATACTATATATGAATATATGTTCCTTCTTCTTCTATGCATATAGAAACACACGCAGATAATGTGCATAATAATGTATTACTGAGCTATGTATGGACTTCCCAGGTGGCGCTGGTGGTAAAGAACCCATCTGCCAACAGAGGAGATGCAGATTTGATCCCCTGGATCAGGAAGATCCCCTGGAGGAGGGCATGGCAATCCACTCCAGTATTTTTGCCTGGAGAATCCTCATGGACAGAGGAGGCTGGCAGGCTGCAGTCCATGAGGTCACAAGAGTCAGACATGATAGAGCAACTAAACCACAACAAAGCTGTATGTTATATACATTTAAAAACATTTATTTGTGAATTATCTGTCTCCCCAACTCTATCCATGATACGTTACGCATATTATAAAATATACACAGAAATAGAAATTTTAAAAGTATGAAAAAAGGAGTAATAAACACAGGTTTAAATTTCTACTGTATTTTTTTTGTCTTCATCCCCTCTAGCTTGGAAGATAAATGAAGGCAAAGCCTTTACCAACAATCAAAATGATTTTGTTTTTTCAAAAATTTTCTATTACCTTCAGTTACTTTTAATAATTTCTAAGAGATGGACACCAAAATCTGTTACCAAAAGGATTGTGTGGGTCAGGCTGCTTGCCACTCAAAAGCCCATAAACAGGCTAGGATGATGGAAAGGAAGGTTTGCTTTATTTCAGACGCTGGCAACTGAGGCAGGGGGATGTCTGTCCAAAGGCCCACTCCCCCATCCTGACAAGCAGGAAGCAAGAGCTCTTATAGACAGAGGGGGCAGGCGGCTACTTGCAGAAACAGCACAGTCGTCTCTATCGGTCATCTTTAAATTGGTCATCACTGGTCTCACCAGCATCAGCTCGTTTCAGGTACAGTTTTCAGTTCCAGAGTGCACTTATCCCCATTTCTTTGCAATGCGATCAGTTCTCGGAATTGCAGCAGTTCGTCTCCTCCTGGGTGCCATCTGGTCGTCATGTAGTTAGCTTCTCCACCTGGTGTTTTGATGTCTGTAAGACAGCTCCCAGGATGTGGCGCAGAATATTATCTACAGCCCTTGAGAAGGAACTAAAGGTCCTTGACTGCACTTAATGACTACATTATTAAACAGTCTCTTTTGACTGTTTTCCTTGTTTCCGCATTTCTCACTCCTCTGATCAAACTTGCTCTGTGACTAAAGCTTTGCACAGACAAAAGGCAGGCAGGAGACATGGTTGGGGTCAAGGACCATAGGGCCCTGCTTCATTTCAGTGTGATTGAACATGCTTCATCCTTTTGGAAAACCATAGTGGGTATTGCTTGCTCTGCTTGTTAACTCAGAATACTGTTTTCAACCCCATCTCCCAAGTATGCAAAAGTTTATTATTATTATTGTTGAGGTGCAGTTAGTATATTTCCATGCTCTTTGCTATCAGAGAATGGTTCTTGCAAATTAATAGGACACTCTTTGTTTTTATATGTCTCACAAATGGGTTTTAAAACCCAGAGAATCCCTCAGAAGCTTTTTAACATATTAGAAAGTGGTGTTTCCAAGTTTTAAGATGTGAGATATGAGAGTGTTTATAGATTCACACTTCGTTTGTCGGCAATAAAATCACTTAATGATAGAAACCTTTCCCAACTTCTGTTTTCAGAATATTCTCATCCTAGCACATGTTTCTGGCAGTGGTTACTTTCTCACTCACAGTGAAGTGTCACCTTGACCTTGAATGTATGGGTTAAATCTGTTCATTTATTTATTTAAAACTCCTGTCAAGGTTCAGACTTTCTGAGTTGGCTGGCGGTGGCTCATCCCTGGAGTAGAGAAGTGCCAGCCCTCCCCCTTCTTGTCCACCTCTGCTTGCTGCCTAGCAATACCTTCACGCCCTTGTTCAGTGGACATCTTTGTCCATTTTCATGAGGATTCAATGAGTTAAAAGCTAGATAATATAATCTGCACTTTCTCTTCATGGAAATTTGGAATCTTCAATAAGAGCAAAATTCTGGAACAAGCAAGGTCTGAGAAGTGGCATCAATGCACACCACCTGGAGCTCCCATCTCGGTGCCTGGCGCACCCATGACACCTGCCAGTCTGGCTCCTGCAGTGAGAATGTGCGTCTTGGTCAACCCACACAGCAGATGGCAGAGCATACTTTTATTTTTCTCTCCTTTCTTCCTTGCTCTTTCCTCCCTCTCTCTCTCCTTCCTTCTTCTCTTTCTTTCAAGATAGAAACCAACAGAACAAAAGTTCTAACGTTTTTCATTCAGCCCTGGGAGCTGTCTTGAACCAGCAGGGCAAATCAACACAATGGACAAGACTCCTTCCACCTGGACTGTCTCTCTGTCTCTGACCCAGGACCTGAGACTTTTGATCATGGGGCTTAATGGGCTTTACCACTGAGTTTTCTGCTCCCTTCACCCCCACCCCTCCTTCCAGCTCATCACTGGGGGTCAGAAACAGGCTAGTCTTGAAAACACTTCAAATTCAAAAGGCCAAAACTTAAGTCCTCCCCTTTCTCATCAAATGTGATCATCCTACTCTGCTCTAATTCGCATCCTGCATGCAATCTTCCTGGTGACCAGGGAGGAAGTCAGGAATCCCACAGGCTGCCTGCTCTGTGTTCACACACACACACACACACACACACACACACATCCCTAACCCATCCCCCACTCCAGATGACCAATCACTAAGTCCTGTCTGCTTTTTCTGTTGAAATCATCATGCCATATTAAATTTTTGTTACATGCTGTATTAAATTTAGTTAATAATAATGTGTCAATATTGACTTGTCAATAGCAACAAATGTACCTCACCAGCATAAGATGTTAGCAATAGGGGGACTGGACTGTGTTGGGGTGATTTTAAGTGATAAGAGAGAACTCTCTGTCCTTTCTGATCTGCTTTTCTATAAGGGTAAAATTGATCTTAAAAAAACATTCTTTTTTTTTTTTTATTTGCCTAATAATATGGACACAAAGCACCTGATTTAAAGCAAGAATGTCAAGTAAACATGCCAAAACACAAGTTGCAAATTGTACTTTCTCTGGGATAATATTGGAAAACACAGGTCAAAGGAATCATCTGGTTTTAAAGTAGCTAATTGTGAGGGGGGCGTCTCTCCCTCCTTAAATACCTGAAAACAATCTCCTGTGTCTGTGGGAGCGTTTCTAGCAAGTTTCAAGGTGAAGGGGGCTTCCCTGGTGTCTCAAACGGTAAAGAATCTGCCTGCAGTGCGGGAGACCTAGGTTCAGTCCCTGGGTCAAGAAGATCCTTTGGAGAAGGGAATGGCAACCCACTCCAGTCTTTTTGCCTAGGGAATCCTGGGGAGAGAAGAGCCTGGCTGGGTAAGCAAGCTGGGGAAACACTGCCACCTAGTGTTATGTTATGGACTTGGAAAAAATGTGGCCAAGGGCTTTGCACAGGTCAGATTCTTCGATGTTACCACTAACACTGACTGGGCAAGGGCCCACACCCCTTTATAAAAGCTGGGAGAGAGAAGAAATGGGGGAAGGGAGAAAGCAAATGTGAAGGAGAAAGAGGCCCTCCAGGGTTGCCCACCTGGTCAGGTACCTAGCATTTTCCATCAAACAGATCAAGCCTGGCAGAAAGATCAGTTCTGGGGAACCCAGAGGCTCCTGCACAGATATCGAAAGTGTTAGTCAGCCATGTCCAACTCTCTACGACCCCATGGACTGTAGCCTGCCAGGCTCCTCAGTCCATGGGATTCTCCAGGTAAGAATACTGGAGTAGGTTGCCATGCCCTCCTCCAGGGGATCTTCCCCACCCAGGGATCGAACCCAGGTCTCCTGCATTGTGGGTGGATTCTTTACCATCTGAACCACCAGGGAAGACCTACACAGATAAGAGTGACTTAAAAGGCACTGCAGGATCTGCTTGCTTAAAAACATCTCTGCCACGTAGTCCTGGCTGTCTGCACCTCTGGATGTTGATGCCCACAGGGTGCAGAAGTCCAAGAGGCAGGGCCACCCTTCATTCAGTGGCTTTCTGTGTGCCTGCTAAGTCACTTCAGTTGTGTCTAACTCTTTGCAACCCCATGGACTGTAGCCCACCAGGCTCCTCTGTCCATGGAATTCTCCAGGCAAGAATACTGGAATGGGTTGCCATGTCTTCCTCCAGCAGATCTTCCCGACCCAGGGATCAAACCTGCATCTCTAGAGCTTCTATTCTGGGCTAGGTACTCTTGTGGGCTTGTTGGGAGTGAGAATGTTAAACTCAGATGTCCCGTGTTGTCTGAAAGCAGGCATCTTTCTGGTGCCAAGAGATGTGTCCCTTTGACTACCAAAGAGGGAGCAGGAATGGAGACTTTGGTGGGACGTTCTGGAGCTGGGCTTCCCGATGGCTCAGTGGTAAAGAATCTGGCTGCAATGCAGAAGATTCAGGAGACCCAGGTTCCATCCCCGGGTCGGGACGATTCCCAGGGAGGAAAAAATGGCAACCCAACTCCAGTATTCTTGCCTGGAGAATCCCATGGACAGAGGAACCTGATGGGCTACAGTCCACGGGGTTGCCAAGAGTCAGACACGACTGAGCACCCCCTGGACCAGACTCTGGAGCTAGGTGAAGGGGAACCAGGACTTCTGGCCAAGAGGAAGTATAGAGGGACCCCAGTTACCAGGGGCAGGGGGAGACCCACACCGTAAGAAGCAGGAAGGCAGCGCGAATACGAGTCAGCCACTCCCTGACTTTGCTTCCAGGCCGCAGAGTTCAGCAGCCCCAGTGAAACATTTTAGCTGGTGAATGGGAGGCTGATTCTAGGCGACCTGGCTTTTAGTGGAGGAAAACTCCTATTATGAAGGGACTGCAGGAAGAGTGTCATCCTTTGTTACTCTTTTCCAGGTTGTCCTGTGTATCCATTTCCAAGGGCTGCTGACATGAAAGCTTATGACACCAGCAATGTGCTTTCTCACCATTCTGGAGGCCAGAAATCAGGCTGTTGTAGGACCGTGTTTGTTTCGAAAGCTCTAAGGGCACAATCTTCTCTGCCTCTTCCAGCTACCGGTGACTCCAGACGCTCCTTGGTGACTGCCCTTGTCTCTCCAGCATCTGCCTCCGTCTTTACCTGGCCTTCTCTTCTGAGTGTCTGTCTCTGCATCTCCCTTTTGGAGCAGCATGTAAACATATAAAGTCCCATGTGTAGAGTAGCCAGTGGGCGTTTGCTGTATAATTCAGGGAGCTCACAGCGGGGCTCTGGGATAACCTAGAGGTGGGGGATGGACTGGGAGGTGGGAGGGTGGTTCAAGACGGAGGAGATGTATGTACACCTGTGGCTGATTCATGTTCTGTATGGCCAAAACCAACACAATACTGTAAAGCAATGATCCTTCCATTTGAGTAAATTAAATAAATTTTTTATCTGAAAAAAAAAATGTCATTGCATTGTTGTTGCTGTTCAACGGTTGCTAAGTCGTGTCCAACCCCACGTGTGCCAGGCTCTCCTGTCCTTCACTGTCTCCCAGAGTTTGTTCAGATTCACATCCACTGAATTGGTGATGCTATCTAACCGTCTCATCCTCTGCCGCCCCTTTCTCCTTTTGCCTTCCGTCTTTCCCAGCATCAAGGTCTTTCCTGGCATCAGGATCTTTCTCAATAAGTTGGCTCTTCACATCAGATGGCCCAAGGATTGGAGCTTCAGTTCAGCATCAGTCATTGCATTCAGTTCAGTTCAGTCACTCAGTCGTGTCTGACTCTTTGTGACTCCATGGACTGCACCATATCAGGCCTTCCTGTCCATCACCAACTTCTGGAGTTTGCTCAAACTCACGTCCATTGAGTCGGTGATGCCATCCAACCATCTCATCCTCTGTCGTCCCCTTCTCCCACTTTCAATCTTTCCCAGCATCAGGGTCTTTTCAAATGAGTCAGTTCTTCGCATCAGGTGGCCAAAGTATTGGAGTTTCAGCTTCAACATCAGTCTTTCCAATGAACATTCAGGATTTATTTCCTTTAGGATGGACTAGGTGGATCTCCTTGCAGTCTAAGGGACTCTCAAGAGTCTTCTCCAACATCACAGTTCAAAAGCATCAATTCTTCAGCTCTCAGCTTTCTTTATAGTCCAACTCTCACATCTATACATGACTACTGGAAAAACCATAGCCTTGACTAGTCATTGCGTTCAGATCAGATCAGTCGCTCAGTCGTGTCCGACTCTTTGCGACCCCATGAACCGCAGCACGCCAGGCCTCCCTGTCCATCACCAGCTCCCGGAGGTCACTCAGACTCGCATCCATCGAGTCAGTGATGCCATCCAGCCATCTCATCCTCTGTCGTCCCCTTCTCCTCCTGCCCTCAATCCCTCCCAGCATCAGAGTCTTCTCCAATGAGTCAACTCTTCGCATGAGGTGGCCAAAATACTGGAGTTTCAGCTTTAGCATCATTCCTTCTAAAGAAATTCCAGGATTGATCTCCTTCAGAATGGACTGGTTGGATCTTCTTGCAGTCCAAGGGACTCTCAAGAGTCTTCTCCAACACCACAGTTCAAAAGCATCAATTCTTCGGCGCTCAGCCTTCTTCACAGTCCAACTCTCACATCCATACATGACCACAGGAAAGACCATAGCCTTGACTAGGCGAACCTTTGTTGGTAAAGTAATGTCTCTGCTTTTGAATATGCTATCTAGGTTGGTCATAACTTTCCTTCCAAGGAGCAAGCGTCTTTTAATTTCATGGCTGCAGTCACCATCTGCAGTGATTTTGGAGCCCAGAAAAACAAAGTCTGACACTGTTTCCACTGTTTCCCCATCTATTTCCCGTGTAGTGATGGGACCAGATGCCATGATCTTCGTTTTCTGAATGTTGAGCTTTAAGCCAACCTTTTCACTCTCCACTTTCACTTTCATCAAGAGGCTTTTTAGCCCCTCCTCACTTTCTGCCATAAGAGTGGTGTCATCTGCATATCTGAGGTTATTGATATTTCTCCCGGCAATCTTGATTCCAACTTGTGTTTCTTCCAGTCCAGCATTTCTCATGATGTACTCTGCATAGAAGTTAAATAAACATGGTGACAATATGCAGCCTTGACGTACTCCTTTTCCTATTTGGAACCAGTCTGTTGTTCCATGACCAGTTCTAACTGTTGCTTCCTGACCTGCATACAGATTTCTTAAGAGGCAGATCAGGTGGTCTGGTATTCCCATCTCTTTCAGAATTTTCCATAGTTTATTGTGATCCACACAGTCAAAAGCTTTGGCATAGTCAATAAAGCAGAAATAGATGTTTTTCTGGAACTCTCTTGCTTTTTCCATGATCCAGCGGATGTTGGCAATTTGATCTCTGGTTCCTCTGCCTTTTCTAAAACCAGCTTGAACATCAGGAAGTTCACGGTTCATGTATTGCTGAAGCCTGGCTTGGAGAATTTTGAGCATTACTTTACTAGCGTGTGAGATGAGTGCAATTGTGCGGTAGTTTGAGCACTCCTTGGCATTGCCTTTCTTTGGGATTGGGATGAAAACTGACCTTTTCCAATCTTGTGGCCACTGCTGAGTTTTCCAAATTTGCTGGCATATTGAGTGCAGCACTTTCACAGCATCATCATTCAGGACTTGGAATAGCTCCACTGGAATTCCATCACCTCCACTAGCTTTGTTCGTAGTGATGCTTTCTAAGGCCCATTTGACTTCACATTCCAAGATGTCTGGCTCTAGGTCAGTGATCACATCATCATGATTATCTAGGTCTTGAAACTCTTTTTTGTACAGTTCTTCTGTGTATTCTTGCCACCTCATTGCGTTAGGAGCCCCTAATCCCATATGACCTTGCCTTAACTTGATTACACCTGCAAAATGTGACCCTACTTCTGAATATAAGATCACATTCACAGGGAAGGAGACTTAGAACTTCAACCTGTGCTTTTTGGGAACAGGTCATCTTTCAGTCCACAGCACCCTGCCTGAGTTGCTTTATAGTACCGTCCACCAGGAATGACATTCTTGCCCTGTGTACTAGAGCTGCATTTGGTCCTGTGTGTCTGTGACTTTGGGCTCCTTTAAGTCAGGGAGGTTCTCTGCTCAGTTGTTTCTGCCCCAATCAAGGGCCAGCTGCTGAAAGTCTGCTTTGTCTGCAGCCTGTTGTACAGTTTTCCTGTTACATTGTTGATAACCAGAATGGTTGTCCCCCTCAGTCTGGGGAAAAAGAGGTGGCTGGATCATGCTATCTGACTCTGGAAGGTTAGGGCTCTGTTCTCATGACCTCATTTTACCTTGTGCTCAGTCGCTCAGTCGTGTCCGACTCTCTGAGGCCCCAGGGACTGTAACCCTCCAGGCTCCTCTGTCCATGGGATTTTCCAGGCAAGGATACTGGAGCAGATTGCCATTTCCTTTGACCCAGGGATCGAACTTAGGTTTCTTATGTCTTCTGCATCAGCAGGTGGATTCTTTACCACTGAGCCACCTGGGAAGCTCATATTCTACAATCAGATCAGATCAGTCACTCAGTCGTGTCCGACTCTTTGCGACCCCATGAACTGCAGCACGCCAGGCCTCCCTGTCCATCACCAACTCATAAAGGTAATCAAAACCAGATTTTAACTGGGTTAAATTTCAATCAGCTCTTTCTTTGACCTCTCCTTCACTTTCCTAGGGCCTGAAAAATCTGAAAACAGTATACAGAGAAAAACTGGACTAATACAATATAGAACAGAAAATATGATTAGCAGGTTCTCCTTAACCCTTGTCACTGAAGATTTTCAGACATGAAGCAACCCCAAGCTATTAAAATGGACAGTTTTTATTGGGAAACATGCATACTTTGATATGCTTGACATTTTACTGGGATCTAGTTATTTTATATTATCTCCTAAAAGACCTGTCTTCAAAGAAGTCACCTTGTGGGTAAAGGCTTCAGTGTGAATTTGAAGGTGGGTGGGGACACAGATCAGTCCGTAACACAGATCGGAAGCCCTCTGAGGGTAGGGCCTGTGCTTTACTCATCACCGAGCTCTTGGTACAATGTGTGCATGTGTTCTAAGTTGCTTCAGTTCAGTTCAGTTCAGTCGCTCAGTCGTGTCCAACTCTTTGCGACCCCATGAATTGCAGCATGCCAGGCCTCCCTGTCCCTCACCAACTCCCAGAGTTGACCCAAACTCATGTGCATCAAGTCAGTGATGCCATCCAGCCATCTCATCCTCTGTCGTCTCCTTCTCCTACTGCCCCTAATCCCTCCCAGCATCAGGGTCTTTTCCAACGAGTCGACTCTTCGCATGAGGTGGCATAGTATTGGAGTTTCAGCCTCAGCATCAGTCCTTCCAATGATCATCCAGGACTGATCTCCTTTGCTGCTAAGTCACTTCAGTCGTGTCCGACTCTGTGTCCGACTCTGTGCGACCCCATAGACGGAAGCTCACCGGGCTCCCCTGTCCCTGGGATTCTCCAGGCAAGAACACTGGAGTGGGTTGCCATTTCCTTCTCCAATGCATGAAAGTGAAAAGTGAAAGTGAAGTCACTCAGTCGTGTCCGACTCTTAGCGACCCCACGGACTGGAGCCTACCAGGCTCCTCCGCCCATGGGATTTTCCAGGCAAAAGTACTGGGGTGGGGTGCCATTGATCTCCTTTAGGATGGACTGATTGGGACTCCTTACAGTCCAAGGGATTCTCAAAAGTCTTCTCCAACACCACAGTTCAAAAGCATCAATTCTTCGGCACTCAGCCTTCTTCACAGTCCACCTCCCACATCCATACATGACCACAGGAAAAACCATAGCCTTGACTAGATGGACCTTTTTTGGCAAAGTAATATCTCTGCTTTTTAATGTGCTATCTAGATTGGTCATATCTTTCCTTCCAAGGAGTAAGCGTCTTTTAATTTCATGGCTGCAGTCACCATCTGCAGTGATTTTGGAACCCCCCAAAATAAAGTCTGCCACTGTTTCCACTGTTTCCCCATCTGTTTCCCATGAAGTGATGGGACCAGATGCTATGATCTTCGTTTTCTGAATGTTGAGCTTTAAGCCAACTTTTTCACTCTCCTCTTTCACTTTCATCAAGAGGCTTTTTAGCTCCTCTTCACTTTCTGCCATAAGGGTGGTGTCATCTGCATATCTGAGGTTATTGATATTTCTCCCAGCAATCTTGATTCCAGCTTGTGTTTCTTCCAGTCCAGCATTTCTCATGATGTACTCTGCATAGAAGTTTAAATAAGCAGGGTGACAGTATACAGCCTTGACATACTCCTTTTCCTTTTTGGAACCAGTCTGTTGCTCCATGTTCAGTTCTAACTGTTGCTTCCTGACCTGTATATAGGTTTCTTAAGAGGCAGGTCAGGTGGTCTGGTATTCTCATCTCTTTCAGAATTTTCCACAGTTTATTGTGATCCACACAGTCAAGGGCTTTGGCATAGTCAATAAAGCAGAAATAGATGTTTTTCTGGAACTCTCTTGCTTTTTCGGTGATCCAGCGGATGTTGGCAATTTGATCTCTGGTTCCTCTGCCTTTTCTAAAACTAGCTTGAGCATCTGGAAGTTCACGGTTCACATATTGCTGAAGCCTGGCTTGGAGAATTTTGAGCATTACTTTACTAGCGTGTAAGGTGAGTGGAATTGTGTGGTAGTTTGAGCATTCTTTGGCATTGCCTTTCTTTGGGATTGGAGTGAAAGTTGCTTCAGTTGTGTCCAACTCTGCAACCTATGGACTGTAGCCCACCAGGCTTCTCTGTCCGTGGAATTCTCTAGGCAAGAATACTGGACTGGGTTGCCATGCCCTCCTCCAGGGGATCTTCCCAACTGATCAAAACCATGGCTCCTGCATTGGCAGGCAGGTTCTTTACCACTAGCACCACCTAGGAAGCCTCCCTTGGTACAATAAATGGCAATAAATAATGAATGAAATGATGAGGATGTCAGGATATGCTGGCTAGACTGCCCCCAACACCTCCATGAAATGGTGTGGCAGGTGTGATCTTATTCTTTCATCCCACCCTGCTTCCACTGGGCTTTTCTTTTCTGCAGAGGCTGCAGAGGCTAAAGCTGCCTTTGCCAGCCTGCCTTGCCAACAAGGCTATGATCATGATTCATGAGGTGCAGATTATATGGCGCTGGGAGAGAGTTGAATTTTGAAGAGGACTAAAGGCACAGAGAGGCGGCAGTTGGGTGCACCTGTTTATTTATCTATTGGGTGCTCTGTCCCTGGAGGCGGAAGTTCCCAGACTGAGAAGCCTCCTGATTCTTGGACTTCTGCTGGATGCCAAAGAGGCAGCTCCCTTGGCGGGTTAGTTCTCTGAGTCATTCCTGGGAACCTCACCTGCTGCCTCTTCTGTAGCCCTTCTGAAAGTTCTATAAGCACATGAATCAGCTAATAGATCTATCTCTGCATAAAATAGCTAGCCTGGTTCCTACCACTGCAAGGGGATGCTGCCTGAAACAGATGGGGACTCTCACACCACTTGCCCAAAAGACATCTGGGAAGATGAACAGCTACCCAAGACCTAGAGGTCCCAAGGGCCTTCCCCGAGTGTCTGAACCTGGGCATGACCCAGTGAAGGAGAGGCAGGATGGAGCAGAGGGGTGTGTTTACACAGTGTTGTGGTCCCTGAAGACCCAGTGGCAGAGAGGATGAGTCGGTGAAGGGAAGATGGTGGCATGCAGAAGAGAACATCTTATCTATCCCATATCTTAGAGGAAGTGATATGCATGTATTTACACCCCACTTTCTTCCAATGGGATTTAAGACGTTGGCTCTATCACAGTAGATTGTATACAAAAAAAAGTGAAAGTGTAAGTCGCTCTTTCATGTCTGACTCTTTGCGACCCCAGGAACAGTAGCCCACAAGGCTCCTCTGTCCATAGAATTCTCCAGGCAAGAATACTGGAGTAGGTAGCCATTCCCTTCTCCAGGGAATCTTCTTGATCCAGGGATCGAACCTGGGCCTCTCTCATTGCAGGCAGATTCTTTACTGTCTGAGCCATCAGGGAAGTAGACTATATAAACTTCACTAAAAAAGTAAAATTTCTGCCCTACTTTTCCCCCTTCTTTTCCCCCCTCAATACCTTCGTTTTGGATTTCTAGCCTCCAGAAATATGAAAGAATCTATTTTTGTGTGTTTATAACTGCAGTCAAATATCCGTAGCATTTATCATTTTAACAATGGGATAGGTAAGCAATGGAAAAGACCCTGATGCTGGGAAAGACTGAAGGCGAAAGAAGAGGACGACAGAGGTCAAGTTGGTTGGATGGCATCACCAACTCAATGGACATGAATCTGAGCAAACTTCAGGAGATAGTGGAAGACAGAGGATCCTGGTGAGCTACAGTCCATGGGGAAAGAGTTGAACATGACTTAGTGACTGAACAGCAACAACTATACAATCCATTGGCAGTACGTGATTGCAGTGTTGTATCACCAGCAGCATCGTGTACACCTAAACGTTTTCATCACCCCAACATAAACTCTGTACTCATTAAACAACAAATCACTCTCTCTCTCCCCCCAGCCCCTGGTAACCCCTCTGTCCTTTCTGTCTCTGTGAACTTGACTTCTACGTATTTCACATGGGCTTCCGGGTAGTGCTAGTGGTTAAGAACCTGCCTGCCAAAGCAGGAGAACAGAAGAGACGCAATTTCATCCCGAGTGGGGAAGATCCCCTGGAGGAGGGCATGGCAACCCACTCCAGTATTCTTGTCTGGAGAATCCCATGGACAGAGGAGCTTGGTGGGCTACAGTCCATGGGGTCGTGAAGAGTCAGACACGACTGAATCAACTTAGCACTCATGCATGCACGGTACCTCACATAGGTGGAATCCCTTAATATTCCCAGCTGAGGAAACCAGGCATATTGGCTCCTTCTTCCACCTTCTATTCTATTCAGGCACTCAGTGGACTGGGTGATGTCCACCCACACTGGGGAGGACTGTTTGCTTGGACTGGGTGAGGTCCACCCACTGAAACGCTAATCTCATCCAGGAACCCCCTCACAGACACACCCTGAAATAACACTTGAGCTGGTCACCCCATGGGGAGTCAACCCACACATAAGATTAACCATCAGGAGGACTCAAATTTCTCCATCACTTAAGAAGAAACTTTCCTATTGAAGTATAGTTGATTTACAATGTTTCAGGTGCAGAGCCAAGTGACTCAGTTCTATCTGCACATGCATATTCTTTTCCATGTACCATGATTATAAGACACAGAATATTGTTTCCGATGCCAAGGGTCCCCAACTAGATGAGCATCCCACCATTGAACTCAGTCCTGACACCATCTATTGAAGATGCTTTAAGATCCCACAGGTTAAGGACTCAATGTTGCAAGACTCCCCTCCCCCCACCCCAGCTCAGATGCTAATAACAAGTCTAGGTTGTTACCAGCGCCTCTGAACTATCAGCTATGAATCAGAGGTTCCCACCACCCCCTCCTCGGGTTCAATTAATTTGTTAGAGTTGCTCACAGAACTCAGGAAAAGTCTACTTACATCTGTTGTTGTTTAGTCGATAAGTTGTGTCAGACTCTTTGGTGACCCCATGGACTGTAGCCCGCCAGGCTCCTCTGTCCATGGGATTTCCCAGGCAAGAATCCTGGAGTAGGTTGCCATGTCCTCCTCCAGGGGATCTTCCCCACCCAGGGATCGAACCTGAGTCTCCTGCTTGGCAGGCAGATTCTTTACCACTGAGCCACCTGGGAAGCCCTTACTTACATGCACTGGTTCATTATAAAAAGGATATGATAAGGGATATAGATGAGCATTTGGATGGAAGAGGCTCATAGGGAAAGCTGTGTAGGGGCGGTTCTGGGGGTCCCTGCCCTCTCCCAGTATCTGCACGTGCTCACCAGCCCAGGTGCCCTCTGAACCTCCTACTATTGGGATTTCATGAAGCTTCATCATATGGGCATGATTAATCATTAATTTCACTTTCAGTCCGTCTCCCTTCCAAAGAGAATGGGAGGTGGGGCTGAAAATGCCAAGGTTCTCATCATGGCTTGTTTTTTTTTGTGATGACCATCAGTCACCCAGGAGCCTCCAGGAGCCCACCTAGAGTTGCTTCATTAGAACAAAAGACACTTTTAGCACCCAGGAGATTACAAGGGTTTTAGGAACTCTGAGGCAGGAACCAGGGTGAAACACCAGTATTTTTGTATTATTTCACACCCTTTAATGAAAAAAAGAAAAAATTACTCAGTGGAAGTAAGCTTTCAGTTCCCATTACAGGTTTTTTTCAGCGTGTCTGTGAAATTGTTGTGGTTGTTATCGCTGAGTTGCTCAGTTGTGTCTGATTTTTCGTGACCCCATGGACTGCAGCACACCAGGCTCCCCGGTCTTCTACTACCTCCTGGAGTTTGCTCAAACTCATGTCCATTGAGTTGTCTCTGTTGTTGTTTAGTCGTGTCTGACTCTTGGCAATCCCATGGACTGTAGCCCACCTGACTCTTCTGTCCACGGGATTCTCCAGGCAATAGGACTGGAGTGAGTTGCCATTTCCTTCGCCAGGGGATCTTCCTGACCCAGGGATTGAACCCGCATCTTCTGCATTGGTAGGCAGACTGTCTACCACTGAGCCACCAGGGAAGCCCTTTGAATTGTCTTTACTAGGCATGAAAACAAGCCAATTTGGCTACTTCCTGGTTAGGTACTTACAAAGGTGCCCTAATGCCACATCTCCAGTATTACTGGCTGATAGTCTCAGCATCATGAAAACTATCACACTCTGAAATTATTTCAACAAAAAAGTTCATGCTGACCTCAGGGTGAAGGATACTGGTGCTAGAGTGTCCCCTGGTCACCTATGTGTCCCTCAGGTCCTACACAAAAAGGAGATGCCCTCCTGCTCTGGACACTGAACTCCCTTCTGCATCAGGTCCCCTCTGTGCTTATCTCTGTGGGTCCAGCCAGCACGCTGAATCCTCCTCGCTCACATCACCTCCAAAGACAGCCAGCCGAGGTCCAGCCTCTGAAACCGTGGGAAGGGTTTTGATTCCTTTTATCTGGGTGTGGTGGAGGCATGCCTGCCTGTCTGGTACAGACTGGTGCGTCATAAGTTCCGTGGGCTGCCCTTCCACATCAAGGAGTTTGGGCCCCTTGATCTGGGACTTCGGATAGCAAGTAGAGGCTTCAGATTCCTTTGGGGAGTTGATCACCTGCCAAAATCCCCTTTACAGGTAAACGTGTCCTGAAAGGAGGGCTTACACAGCTCAGATACATGATCCACCTTCCTAATGAGCCAGCGGCCTCTAAAAAGGCGTAGGAAGGGACAGAGGCAACAGTGGAGGAAAACAGGGAGCCTTGAGCTCTCAGACACTTGTGGGTACCAGGAGGGATCAGGTGATTGATTCATTCAAAAGCTTCCCAGGAGGGATCCAGTGATTGATTCATTCAAAAGCTTCCCTGTAGAATAAATGTGTTTCACAGGTCAGTCGTGGAACAAAAGAAGATTCACTGAAACCAGACTATTTGGCTTAAGGAAAGACTGAGCCAAAGGTTGAGTCTTTTACAGGAAATTTGGAGCACATGCACTGTGTAAATTTCACAGGGAGGGAATATCAGCCCGCGTGATATTTTGAGAAAGATGCCACCGATTTATCAAAAGAAAAACGGTCTTCAAAGAAACCTAGCTTTTACAAATAAAGTCTAGAGGGATAGAAGTTTGGCAATCTGAATTGCTCATCTCTTTTTAAAAAACTAATTTAAAATTTCTGAATTGGCAACAATAATTTTTAATATTTTCAATTTTAAACATAATAAATTGAACATAGAGGAGTCAATAGTCAAAACCACGCGTGCATGCTCAGTCATGTCCGGCTCTTTGCTGACCCCGTGGACTGTAGCCTGCCAGGCTCCTCTGTCCATGCAGATTCTCCAGGCAAGAATACTGGAGTAGGTTGCCATGCCCTCCTCCAGGGAATCTTCCCAACCCAGGAATTGAACTCATATCTCCGGCATCTCCTGCATTGCAGGCAGGTTCTTTAATTACCAAGCCACTGAGAAGTCCAGGCAAAGCCATACCAAGCAAGTATTCAGAGAAACAACTCACTTCCACCCTGATGCCCTCATCTAGTAACTGTCTATTGCTATTTTTCCTGCACTGAGACACCAGCCAGTCCTGGGAATGTGGGAAAGCAAAGAAGAGAAGAACTTGATGAACTAACGATCCTTTCCATCTCTGGCCAGGAGACAGCATCTTTAATCCAGGCTCCCTTCCACTGGTGAAGGCACAGGGGTCCCCTCAGTAGATACTTATCAGTTATCTGTTTTATATATAGTAGGGTCTCTATGTCAATCCCAATCTCCAAATGTATCCCTTCTCCCCCCTTACCCTCTGGTAACTATAGTTTGTTTTCCAAGTCTGTGAGTCTGTTTCGTAAATAAGTTCATTTGAACCCATTTTTTTAGATTCCACATATAAGCAATATCATATGATATTTGTCTTTCCGCCATTTCTGATTCTTTGTGACCCCGTGGACCATAGCCCACCAGGCTCTTCTGTCCATGGGGATTCTCCAGACCAAAATACTGGAGTGGGTTGTCAAGCCCTCCTACAGGGGATCTTCCCAACCCAGGAATCGAAGCCAGGTCTCCAGCACTGCAGACAGATTCTTTACCAGCTGAGACACCAGGGGAGCTCAAGAACAATGGGATACAATTATGTTTTTGATTATGGCTTTTCTCCAGATATAAGCCACATATTTGCATATTTGCTTTACTAATAAATTTTATATACTAGTTATAAAATATTACACTCTAAAACATACACAAAAAGCAGGTATTAAGAGTGTTAATACCAAAAAACTCTGAATATGTGCTTTTATTTATTCCTTTGTCTCTGGGGTGTAGACACCCTACCCTCTTGCGGACCATTGGTCCTGGAGGGAGAGAGGGAGTTAGATGAGAGATCCCTGTCTCAGATGCCTTCATCTCCCGTCCCAGACTCACAGGGCAAGGGAAGTGGGGAAGGGCTGAAGCTGACCAGCCGTCATTGGTCAGCACACAATCAGCTCATTTCATCCTGGATCCAGGGATCATCAGCCTCTCACGTATCAGACTAGGCTCCCTGGTGCGTGCAGGATCACCCAGTCTGCACAGGCTGGGCCAGGGTGTGATCCCACCCCTATGCAGACCTACTCCAGGGAGTTAGGAAACTGAAACCAGGACTTAGAGCCTGGCACAGGGGCTTCCTAACATTTTATTTTGTTTATTTTTTTAAAAGCACTGTTGGAATTTCTTAAAAGCCTTGTTTCATTTCCTATTGAAGTTAGCCACTTCAGAGGGCCCTGTTTCTCCATCTTTGTCCCACGGGACACTTGTGAATTGCTCACGGGTTGCTTTGTGTGGGTCATCTGTTTGGCCTGTGGTTTCTCACTGTGGGCACTATTTGCATTTGGGGCTGGATCAGTCTCTGGCCTGGGGTGTTGTCCTGTGTCTTGTAGGATATCTAGTAGCACCCCTTGGGGTCCATTCACTAGATGCCAGTGGTACTCCCCCAAGCTTTCACAGCCAAAATACCTCCAGATTTGTCCAAATGTCCCCCTCAGTGGAGAACTACTGCTTGGAAAGTCACAACCCTACAGTTGGGTGGTTTCTTTTCAGGAACCACACCCCTGCCCCGTGACTCTTTGCTGTGGAGCCCGGGGCTGCCATCAGAGTCCTACACTTCGTGAGGTCAGACCCTCCATTTTCCAGGAAGCAGTTGCATGAGATCTAGAGAGTGAGAGCCAGGGCCTTTCCCTGGGCCTCAGCCACGTCCTTCACACTCACTTACCTCCTGCAAGTGACACCTCTCTCCTTTTTTTTTTCCCTTTGCTTTTCTCTTCTCTTCATTTTTTCCCCTTTGCTTTCGCCAGTTAAACTTCTGTTCTTTTTTCAGGTGGACCTTACACCTGGCCAAGCCTCCAGGGCAGTTCAGTTCAGTCGCTCAGTCGTGTCCAACTCTGTGACCCCATGGACTGCAGCACGCCAGGCCTCCCTGTCCATCACCAACTCCCAGGGCTTACTCAAACTCATGTCCATTGAATCAGTGATGCCATCCAACCATCTTATCCTCTGTCATCTCCTTCTCTTCCCACCCTCAATCTTTCCCAGCATCAGGGTCTTTTCCAATGAGTCAGTTCTTTGCATCAGGTGGCCAAAGGATTGGAGTTTCAGCTTCAGCATCAGTCCTTCCAATGAATATTCAGGACTGAATTCCTTTAGGATGGACTGGTTGGATCTCCTTGCAGTCCAAGGGACTCTCAAGAGTCTTCTCCAACACCACAGCTCAAAAGCATCAATTCTTCAGTGCTCAACTTTCTTTATAGTCCAACTCTCCATACGTGACTACTGGAAACACCATACCTTTGACTAGATGGACTTTTGTTGGCTAAGTAATGTCTCTGTTTTTTAATATGCTGCCTAGGTTGGTCATAACTTTTCTTCCAAGGAGCAAGTGTCTTTTAATTTCGTGGCTGCATTCACCATCTGCAGTGATTTTGGAGCCCCCCAAAAATAAAATCTGTCACTGTTTCCATTATTTCCCCAACTATTTGCCAAGCCTTACTCCACATCTATTCAGCCCCAAGTCAGGGTGGGGTACTGCTCTTACGTGTTCCTAAATGGGCTGCCCTCTCCTAATACAACATTCACTGTCTCCCTCCCCGACTCTGCTGTTGCCATTACTGGGCTCACTGTCTGAGACCTCCCAGGAGTGTGGCTCCTTCAGGGCTAAAGCTGTGTAGCTTTGTCAACCCTGTGTTCCAGCTCCAGCACAGTGACTGGCATGCCGGCAAGTCTTAGGGCATATCTCCTCAATACATACAGGTGACTGGCACCAGGTCCATGCCTCCCAAGTATTAGGAAGGGTCAAGTTCATAGGATTAAGTTCACTGATTGGAGCCAGGCTGTCTAAGTGCGTCGCTGAGTTGTGCTGCTTTCCAACTGGGTGTCTTTGGGCAAAATACTTACCCTCTGTATTCCTTCCTCTTGACTAGATGGACCTTTGTTGGCTAAGTAATGTCTCTGTTTTTTAATATGCTGTCTAGGTTGGTCATAACTTTCCTTCCAAGGAGCAAGCGTCTTTTAATTTCGTGGCTGCAGGAGTGTGGCTAGTGTGGCCGACAAAGCCACACAGCTTTAGCCCTGAAGGAGCCACATTCCTAGTCTTTTCCTCTTTTGTGCAAGGTAGTAATAACAGCATTTATCTTAAGAATTATTATAAGCACCATATACCTAGTAGATCAGATAGTAAAGAATCTGCCTGCAGTGTGGGAAACCCAGGTTGGATTCCTGGACAGGAAGATTCCCTGGAGAAGGGAATGGCAACCACTTCAGTATACTTGCCTGGAGAATCCCATGGACAAAGGAGTCTGGCAGGCTTCAGTCCATGGGGTTGCAAGAGTCAGACATGACTGCGTGACTAACGCTGCTACTACTACTACTATGAGTTAATACGGAGCTTCCCTGGTGGCTCAGAGGGTAAAGAATCTGCCCACACTGCAGGAGAACCATGGATTCCATCCCTGGATTGGGAAGATCCTCTGGAGAAGGGAATGGCAATCCAGTCCAGTATTCTTGCCTGGATAATTCTGTGCACAGAGGAGCCTGGAGGGATACAGTCCATGGGGGTGTCGCAAGAGTCAGACATGATTCAGCAACTAAATCACCAGCAGCAGCAGCAGCAGATGGTTAGCACTAAATAAGAGCTTGCTGTTAGTGTTTCTGAACACTTATTAGAACTCACTCACACTAAGGGCGATAAGATTTTGCTTTGAAGGAGATGTAGCTGATTGGATTGAAGATAGAGGCAGAGACACAGAGGCTCTGGAGTCCTCATGTCAATAAAGGAGGAAACCAAGAATCTGGAATTGTCAGGAATAACACTAGGACCTCAGAGAGGAAGCATAAGAGGTGGGGAGGATTCCAGAAACTCAGTTTATGAGAATGGATGGCCTATTAGTTTTTGGTCCAGGAAAGAAGAATGAAACTTTCTTAGCTTGTTCCTCAGGTGTTCAGCTCTCCCACCCCCGGACTCACAGGAGGAACTGTCTCTGGATACCTAATTGCCATTTATCACAACGTGTCCATGAGAAAAATGCTTCTAAAATTCTTCCCTTTGGCTTGTCAACACATCCATTAGAAAAGACGGGGCTACCGATTATGTAAAACCATGGCAGTTTCTTATTATCAAATATTTGGTTGAAATGGAAATTTCCTGTCTGCCTTGGGGGATATTTCTAATGTTTTGTATTTATGCCATGGGTTAGTTAACCAAAATCTGGAATCTTTATTTTTTAAAAATTGAACTGTAGTTGATGTACAATAGGTGGCTTGGTAGGTAAAGAATCTGCTTGCGATGCAGGAGATGTAGGAGACGAGGGTTCGATCCCTGGTTTGGGAAGATCCCCTGGAGCAGGAAATGACAACCCACTCCAATATTCTTGCCTGGAGAATCCCATGGACAGAGGAGTATGGTAAGCTACAGTCCATGGGGTTGCAAAGACTTAGACATGACTAATGGGACTCAGCACACCCGCATGTAGTTGACTTACAATATTATAAAACATGAATTCTTCATCCGTATTTTCAGTTTTACGTTCACAGGTGTAAAGTCATAAAGAAGTCACCTGGTGTGGTGTTAAGTCTGGGTCTTGGTGTCTAAAGGAAATGACTTTGAACTTCTGAACAAGGTTATTTCCACTTGAGGAGAAGTCAAGAACAGGAGCATTTTCTTGACCCTCGATTCTGCACCCATCAGCTCACACTGACCTTTACTGACTATTTGAGCTCAAGCAGTTTGGGAATGCAGTGGGAGCTGTTGAGTTAATTTGGTTGTTTAAACAATTACATCAGACAGGCAGGTAGCCAGGCAGACAGCAAATATTTGCCTGACCACTGTGCTAGGCACCTGGGACAAGGCAAGGCTGACGGTGACCTGCTGTAGCGGTCCCCAGAGTCGTCCACATGGTCTGAGGGATCTGGCTTGGATCACTGGTTCCATTGCTTTCCAGATTTATTTGATACCCTGAATCTCAATCTGCCTGTTTTTAAAGTGGGCATCATAGTTTCAGTTACCTCATAAGGCTCTGAAAGGATGGAGCGGGATAAGCCACCCTCAGAGTTTAGCACATTCATGTGTCATTATTCATGTTACTGCCCGTTTCATTCTCCAGCAGATGGAATGATCCTATCAAGGGAGAAAACTGATTAGCAATAGCACCCTCGATGAGCCATTTGGGTTGGAACAATAGCTCTCAGGGCGTGGGCAGATTGGGTGAGGAATGAAACAGGAGGATGGCTAAATCACCGTGTGAGCAGTTAAGGTGGAGATGGAGAGTGGGACCCCTGTTATAGGAGTAATTCTTAGGACTAGGAATTGTCTAAGGGCCTTAAGAATCTATATGTCTAATTTTCAGTTTTTGTCATTTATTTCCTTCTTGTGGTTCTGATGTAACCAACTGCATATGATGAGCCGTAAATCTTAAGTAGACATTTCCCACACCATGGAGCCAGATTGCCAGGACAATCTCATGGTTTATACCTGTTCAGTTCAGTTCAGCTTAGTTGCTTAGTTGTGTCTGACTCTTTGTGACCCCATGGACTGCAGCGAGCTTACTCAAACTTATGTCCATTGAGTCTGTGATGCCATCCAACCATCTCATCCTGTTTTCTCTTTCTCCTCCTGCCCTCAGTCTTTCCCAGCATCAGGGTCTTTCCCAATGACTCAGTTCTTTGCATCAGGTGGCCAAATAGTGGAGTTTCAGCTTCAGCATCAGTCCTTCCAATGCATATTCAGGACTGATTTCCTTTAGGATGGATCGGTTGGATCCCCTTGCAGTCCAAGGGATTCAAGAGTCTTTTCCAACACCACAGTTCAAAAGCATCAATTCTTCGGTGCTCAGCTTTCTTTATAGTCCAACTCTCACATCCATACATGATTACTGGAAAAACCATTGCTTTGACTAGATGGACCTTTCTTGGCAAAGTAATGTCTCTGCTTTTTAATATGCTGTCTAGGGTGGTTGTAACTTTTCTTCCAAGGAGCCATATACCTGTATCCATAGCATAAAAACTTCGCTTTCAAAAGTATCCAAGTTTGGGCTATAAATTATGTCCCAGTTATGCCAACTACTTTCTGTGAGTTGCTATGTTTGAAAAAACCAAGGGAAAGAGGCTGAGCTGAGATGAGGAAATGATGGGAAAGCAGCAGGTAGAAATGGGATGGATGTGGGACAGACACAGGCACTCAGAGCCAGAAAGGACCATGTGCGACTGGGGCAGAGGCAGAGGAAGAGATGCTGGCTTGCACTCTGTGCTTATGGGGTATCCAGCCACCTATCTCTTTGAGGGGAGTTGGAAGATAGGGGATATTCATGAAACTAGCTTATAGGTTATATTTGCAGCATTATTAATTGCAGGTAAATTAACATGCACTGAATTACAAAAATTCCATCAGCCCTTGAAAGTCTCCTGTGCCCTTTGTCAGCAATTCTTGACTCTGTTCCCTAGCCTTAGCCAACCACTAATCTGGTTTGTGTTTGTCTGTTTTTGACTTGGACATAGTGTCATGTAAATGAAATCATGGAGTCTGTGGCCTTGTTAAGTTTGGCTTCTTCCAGATTTCACCATGCATTTGAGATTCATCCATGTTATTGCATGTTTCAGTAGCTTATTTCAGTAGCTTCGGAAGTATTCCATTGTATAGATGTACCAGTTTCTTTGGGGTTTCCCAGGTGGCTCAGATGGTAAAGAATCTGCCTGCAATGCAGGAGACCCAGGTTGGTTCCCCGGGTCAGGAAGATCCCCTAGAGGAGGGCATGACAACCCGCTCCAGTATTCTTGCCTGGAGAATTCCATGGAGAGAGGAGCCTGCGGGGCTACAATCCATGGGGTTGCAAGAGTCAGACACGAGTAAGCATGTACACACCAGTTTCTTTATCCATTCCCTAGTTAAAGCACATTTAAGTTGTTTTCATTCACTATCAGATCAGATCAGATCAGATCAGTCGCTCAGTCGTGTCCGACCCCTTGCGACCCCATGAACCGCAGCACGCCAGGCCTCCCTGTCCATCACCAGCTCCCGGAGGTCACCCAGACTCATACCCATCGAGTCAGTGATGCCATCCAGCCATCTCATCCTCTGTCGTCCCCTTCTCCTCCTGCCCTCAATCCCTCCCAGCATCAGAGTCTTCTCCAATGAGTCAACTCTTCGCATGACGTGGCCAAAATACTGGAGTTTCAGCTTTAGCATCATTCTTTCTAAAGAAATTCCAGGATTGATCTCCTTCAGAATGGACTGGTTGGATCTTCTTGCAGTCCAAGGGACTCTCAAGAGTCTTCTCCAACACCACAGTTCAAAAGCATCAATTCTTCGGCGCTCAGCCTTCTTCACAGTCCAGCTCTCACATCCATACATGACCACAGGAAAGACCATAGCCTTGACTAGGCAAACCTTTGTTGGTAAAGTAATGTCTCTGCTTTTGAATATGCTATCTAGGTTGGTCATAGCTTTCCTTCCAAGGAGTAAGCGTCTTTTAATTTCATGGCTGCAGTCACCATCTGCAGTGATTTTGGAGCCCAGAAAAACAAAGTCTGACACTGTTTCCACTGTTTCCCCATCTATTTCCCATGCAGTGATGGGACCAGATGCCATGATCTTCGTTTTCTGAATGTTGAGCTTTAAGCCAACCTTTTCACTCTCCACTTTCACTTTCATCAAGAGGCTTTTTAGCCCCTCTTCACTTTCTGCCATAAGAGTGGTGTCATCTGCATATCTGAGGTTATTGATATTTCTCCCAGCAATCTTGATTCCAACTTGTGTTTCTTCCAGTCCAGCGTTTCTCATGATGTACTCTGCATAGAAGTTAAATAAACATGGTGACAATATGCAGCCTTGACGTACTCCTTTTCCTATTTGGAACCAGTCTGTTGTTCCATGACCAGTTCTAACTGTTGCTTCCTGACCTGCATACAGATTTCTTAAGAGGCAGATCAGGTGGTCTGGTATTCCCATCTCTTTCAGAATTTTCCATAGTTTATTGTGATCTACACAGTCAAAGGCTTTGGCATAGTCAATAAAGCAGAAATAGATGTTTTTCTGGAACTCTCTTGCTTTTTCCATGATCCAGCGGATGTTGGCAATTTGATCTCTGGTTCCTCTGCCTTTTCTAAAACCAGCTTGAACATCAGGAAGCTCACGGTTCACATATTGCTGAAGCCTGGCTTGGAGAATTTTGAGCATTACTTTACTAGCGTGTGAGATGAGTGCAATTGTTCGGTAGTTTGAGCATTCTTTGGCATTGCCTTTCTTTGGGATTGGGATGAAAACTGACCTTTTCCAATCTTGTGGCCACTGCTGAGTTTTCCAGATTTGCTGGCATATTGAGTGCAGCACTTTCACAGCATCATCTTTCAGGACTTGGAATAGCTCCACTGGAATTCCATCACCTCCACTAGCTTTTTTCGTAGTGATGCTTTCTAAGGCCCATTTGACTTCACATTCCAAGATGTCTGGCTCTAGGTCAGTGATCACATCATCATGATTATCTGGGTCTTGAAACTCTTTTTTGTACAGTTCTTCTGTGTATTCCTGCCACCTCTTCTTAATATCTTCTGCTTCTGTTAGGTCCACACCATCTCTGTCCTTTATCGTGCCCATCTTTGCATGAAATGTTCCTTTGGTATCTCTGATTTTCTTGAAGAGATCCCTAGTCTTTCCCATTCTGTTGTTTTCCTCTATTTCTTTGCATTGATCACTGAAGAAGGCTTTCTTATCTCTTCTTGCTATTCTTTGGAACTCTGCATTTAGATGTTTATATCTTTCCTTTTCTCCTTTGCTTTTCGCTTCTCTTCTTTTCACAGCTATTTGTAAGGCCTCCCCAGACAGCCATTTTGCTTTTTTGCATTTCTTTTCCATGGGGATGGTCTTGATCCCTGTCTCCTGTACAATGTCACGAACCTCATTTCATAGTTCATCAGGCACTCTATCTATCAGATCTAGGCCCTTAAATCTATTTCTCACTTCCACTGTATAATCATAAGGGATTTGATTTAGGTCATACCTGAATGGTCTAGTAGTTTTCCCTACTTTCTTCAATTTCAGTCTGAATTTGGCAATAAGGAGTTCATGGTCTGAGCCACAGTCAGCTCCTGGTCTTGTTTTTGCTGATTGTATAGAGCTTCTCCATCTTTGGCTGCAAAGAATATAATCGATCTGATTTCAGTGTTGACCATCTGGTGATGTCCATGTATAGAGTCTTCTCTTGTGTTGTTGGAAGAGGGTATTTGCTATGACCAGTGCATTTTCTTGGCAAAACTCTGTTAGTCTTTGCCCTGCTTCATTCCGTGTTCCAAGGCCAAATTTGCCTGTTACTCCAGGTGTTTCTTGACTTCCTACTTTTGCATTCCAGTCCCCTATAATGAAAAGGACATCTTTATAATTTTGACAAATTAAATACACATGTGTAACTCATATCCCTGTTGAAGAGAATTCAAGAGTAAGAACATTTTAGGATGTATAGGTTTCATGTGAAATAAACTCTAGTTCAAGGGTTCTTAACCATTACTGAGCTATAGATCCCTTCGCCGGTCAGGTGAACTCTTCTCTGAATACTGTTGTTAATGTATTGATATAGAATAAAATGCAGCTGGTGGGAGGATGGTGGGATGGTTGTGATAGGGTGGTGAAAAAAAAAGAATAAACTGCATAGGATGATCAAAGAAAGCCAATTACATTGAAATACAGTTATCAATTATTACAAAGAAATATGTGATTAAGAAGAAATATTAAGAAGCAATGAAGTAATATCTGTATTCCTTTATGGACACATCAAATAAAGCCCAGAAGCAGGTCTAAGACTACTGAAAGTTTGAAGTTGTGAGGAGCACATGTGACACTTTGAGCTCAGTTACACCTGGTGACCCTAGTGGTAAAGAACCAGCCTGCCACTGCAAGAGACATGACACAGTTTGATCCCTGAGTCGGGAAGATCCTGGGGAGGAGGGCACAGTAACCCACTCCAGTACTCTTGCCTGGAGAATCCTATGGACAGAGGAGCCTGTTGATTACAGTCCATGGGGTCACAAAGAGTCAGACACGACTGAAACGACTTAGCACGCACATGCACAACTGGAATGAGATGTAAAAAAAAATTTGTGATTTTAATTGGGGATACAGTCACAGATACAATCATTACCATTTCCCCCTCATTAACACTTGAAGGAAATGCTAAATTTCAATCTGAGTTTCATGAA
This sequence comes from Tragelaphus eurycerus, assembly GCA_935064755.1. Taxonomy (NCBI): domain Eukaryota; kingdom Metazoa; phylum Chordata; class Mammalia; order Artiodactyla; family Bovidae; genus Tragelaphus; species Tragelaphus eurycerus. The sequence continues at coordinate 47,983,103 of CAKXYN010000009.1, forward strand.
TATAAAAATAGGAATTTTCCCCAGGAATTTCTTGAACTCCATCTTTGAGGACTTGGATTGTGTGTGTGTGTGTGTGTGTACGCATGTGCACATGCATGTGCTCAGTTGTGTCTGACTCTTTGCGAACCCCTGACTGTGCTAAGCTCCTTTGTCCATAGGATTTTCCCACTGGAGTGGGTAGCCAATTCTTTCTCCAGGAGATCTTCCCAACCCAAATATTGAACCCTCGTCTCCTGCATTGACAGGTGGATTCTTTACCACTGAGCCACTTGGGAAGGTACCATGCTATAATTAGACCATCCATCCAACTCAATTTTGTTGCTAACACCTAGTCCCACCTAGGTTAAAAGGATAGGTGGGAACTCATTTTTGCCAACTTTCACATCCACCAAGATAGATCCAGGTCTTTTTCTCTGCTGACTCACAGCCGTTAATTAGTGCATAACCTGCCTATTTCCAGCAGGTATGTGATCCTTAGTCTTTTTCTGTGACTTCAGAAACTTCTCAGCTTACTTCCTGCCATCTAACAATTATGCCTTCAAATCCCCTGGCAGAAACTTGAACAAAGCCCCCAAAGTCCTCAGTCAGATGAAATGTCTAGCTTTATCCTGACCTAGGAGAACTACCACCTGAATTTATAACGTGACACACTTAGAGTAAAAGGAGGGGGTGGGGAAAGGGCAAGAAAAGTCTTAGCCAGGAATAGAAAAATACAGCCAGTATTTTGCAAGCTCTGAGTTTCTATTGAAACATGAGCCAGTTTGATTCTGGGAAAATTCAACTTCCTGGTTTGAAGACAGGTTTACAAAAGAGCTTTCAAGTTTTTACATATATCAAATGCTTCTACACTCACCCAACAGGATTTATTTTCAAATGGAGTGGATATAAGTGCACCAGAGACATACAGACCAGTAATGCCTTAAAAATCAATTAGATTTATAAGGAGAAAAAAATCTATATATTAAAAAAATCTCCAAATAAGTTTGCTTTGGAGTCCTTTCGTCACACTTCCGTTAATAAAAATAGGACTTTCCCCCTTGCTACTGTGTGCCCAAATTGTTTTTAGACCTACCAATTTCCTTATTGCTCCTTCACTATGAAAACACATATGATTCTTTATTTTTCTTTCACTGTCTGACTTACTTCCTTTATATGTGGAATATAAAAAGAAATGATACAAATGAACTTATTTGTAAAACAGAAAGAGTGTTTTTAGTTCTCAGTCCTGTAAGTCCCTTTGCAATCCCACGGACTGTAGCCCTCCAGGCTCCTCTGTCTATCGGATTTCCCAAGCAAGAATACTCGAGTGGGTAGCCATTCCCTTCTCCAGGGGATCTTCCCCATCCAGGGATCGAACCCAGGTCTCTTACATTGCTGGCAGATTCTTTACCACTGAGCCACCAGGTATAAAAAGAAATGATACAGCTGAACTTACTTATAAAACAGAGACTCACAGACTTTGAGAATGAATTTATAGTTGCCAGGGGGAAGGATGAGGGGAAGGGATAGTTAGGGAGTTTGGGAGGGACATGTGCATACTGCTGTATTTAAAATGGATTAACAACAAGGACCTATTGTATAGCAAAATAAATAAAATAAAATAGTAACCAGTGAAAAGATAGCTGGTTCAAATATAACATTATATTGTTTTGACAAAAGTCCCACCTAGGTTAATTTCAGGGAACTACCTGAAAAAATAGCTTTCTCACTGAGTTGTGGGTATAGACAAAATGACAATGAGCATAAAGCTTTTATTTCTCAAATAGAGATAGGACTTCGTGTGCAAATATTCTTTGGAGTGGTAGCTCATTGATCCAAGTGCCCATGAAAGTATGATGCTTAATCTTTGAGCCTGGATCTTTTGAAACCTGGAAGAGCATGAGATATCCCTTCAGCATCTATGGAACAGACACCAGGACTTCAAGTCTGAGGGACAGTAAAAATCCTTTCTGGAGATAGAACTTGTTGTTATTCAGTCCCTGTGTCATGTCCAACTCTTTGCAACCCCGTGGACTATAGCACACCAGGCTTCTCTGTCCTCCACTGTCTCCAGGAGTTCTCCCCTGTCATTCTGATGCACGCTGGGGTCCGACTCCACTGCCTTCATGGACCGAAGGTCTAATGAAGATACATTACCTTTGTGCATTACCTTTTTACCGTAATAAATCCATTGCGATTTATGGGTTCCATTCACACAGAGGCCTTGTTCACTCCTTAGATACCCTTGTAAGAACAGGACAAGGATCACTTCCCAAAAGTACAGCTTGGGAAACCAAGGACTGAAAGTGTTAAGGGACATATCCAAAAACACCCAGACACCAAGGGCAAGGAAATGAGGCAGATGGAAGGGCTGGGTCCCCCCTTGGCTTGTTTTAAAATTTTTTGAAGTCAGTCCTCTATATTCATAAACGTCATGAGTGCCATCTGTGAAATCAGGGATGTAAGTATGAAACGGAGTTTTTTTTTTTTTTTTTTTTAATTTGACTGTATTGAGTGTTAGTTGCGGCTGCATGTGGAATCTTCCAGGACCAGGGACTGAACCCGGGTCCCCTGCACTGTAAGGTGGATACTTTACCACTGAGCCACCAAGCAAGTCTGAAATGGAGTTTTTTTTTTTTTAAAAAAAGCTTTCATTTACAAATGTAGTTGGGAGCCTTCTGGAGGGGTGTCACAATGGAAATTAAAGTGTGCTTCTTTTATTTTTCTTGGTGAGAGAAGCCACCATCTACCTGTCAGAAGACGTAGGGGTGGTCAGTCTGGTCAATTGTCTTTGACTCATCAAAAGCCAGGTGCAGGCAGGGTTGCCCTGGGTTACCAGGGAAGGAGTAGAGTTGGCATGTTTTGAGGCTGAAGAAGAAATTGCCCCACACTAGCGAGGCAGGGTGGAACTGAACAGTGTCCCAACCTCAGGCTCTTGGGAGCAACTTGGGAAGCTCCCTGGACGGGAGCTGGGAGTGAAACCCACTGGGGGTGAAACTGTTGGGGACTAGCTGTGAGCTGTGATGTAGGAACTCATCCGGGAGAACTCGGGGTCTAGGGATGGAGTTGTCTCCCCTCCAAGCTTTAGCCCCTGGGACTGTGTGGGAACTGGGATGAGGCCTCCCTGAAGAGAGGAGAAGGGCCTCTGGCTTGACCATCAGCACTGGGTGAAGGTGGGAAACCAGAGATGCTTTTGCCCCCTGTTGGCAAGAAGAAATGTCTGCGGTTCTGGGCAAATCAAAAGAAGCAGATGGTCTCAAGAGGAAGACACTTGGCTTCCTTTTAATGAGGCAAATGAGTCTGTGGAAAGAAAAATGAGGTGGCTACATTTCAATCTTGACTTTATAGACAGTTCACTAAGTTACTAGTTCACCTCTACCTGAGCAGGAACTACAGAGTAACTCTGCCAAGTAAACCATGTTTGAGGGACTTCCGTGGAGGTCCAGCAACTAAGATCCACACTTGAGTTCCCACTGCAGGAAGCCTGAGTTCCATCCCTGGTTGGGAAACTAGAACCCACTTGACACAACTAAGAGTGCCCTCAGCGCAACAAAGATCGAAGATCCTGTGTGCCAAGATTGAGATCCTGCGTGCTACAATTGAGATCCTGTGCAACAAAATAAATTTTTTTAAAATATATTAAAAAAACATATCTGATGGCTGGCTGACTGAGTAGGACATTTATTCCCCAAGAAAAAGCCCTGGCTGTGCAAACAGTCCAAAACCATCCAGTCAACTTGGACAGCAAGTCAAGTCAATTCAGTCAAAGTAGCATTCGTTCACCTAACACAGGATAATTAAGATCGTCCTGGACTCCAGGCGCCATTCTAGGTGCTGATGAAATACTAGGGAACAAGAGGCAGGCTCCCTGCCCTCCTGGAGCTTCCTGTCTTGGGAGGGAACAGAAATCAGACAAATAGAACAGAGCTGAGGAAGAGGATGGAGAAGAATGGAGGGGAGTGAAGCTGTTTTGCACAGGACAATCAGGGGAGATGGGCTTGAGGAGGTGACTTCAGCAGGGACCTAACTGAAGTCAGAGTGTGAGCTATGTGAGATGAGGGCAGAGAGTTTCATGTGGGGGTCCTGGTTGAGATTCGTGTGGTGAGGCAGGAGACGGAGGTTGGAGAAGGAGTGGAGATGACTGTACATGCGCCGTCAGAGCTTCCAGAAGAGCTTCAGATCTATTCTAGGTGTAAAGTGAAGCCAGTGGAAGGATTTGAAGGGAGTGGTATTATTTAGTTAACGTTTTTTAAAAAGATGACTTAAATTGCCAAATTGAGAATCTATCCAAGGGGATGAGGGGAAGAGTCAGGATGCTACTGCAGTGCTCCAGGATAGAGATGGAGGTGGCGCCATTCACTACATGATGAAAGTGAATCAAAGCATTCTTTAGATGATGTGTAGACAATACATTTCTATGGGGTTTTTACAGCTGATGATCTCTGTTAACCCAGTAACACTGACTACAAGAATTTACAAATAACAATCAATTTTTAGGTCTTCCCCACTGGCTTGGCAGTAAAGAATCCTCCTGCAATGCAGGAGATGCAAGTTTGATCCCTGGGTCAAGAATATCCCCTGGAGAAGGAACTGGCAACTTACTGCAGTGTTCTTGCCTGGGAGATCCCATGGACAGAGGAGTCTGGTGGGCTACCGTCCATGGGGTCTTGGGAGTTGGACATGACTTAGTGACTAAGCAACAACAATAATTTTGAATTATTTGCAATTAATTTACAAGTATTAGTTAACAAATAATAATGATTAAATGGTGATACTCCCAGGGCATTACGCTATGTCAGGTATCCTTCTAAGTATAGCTGATTCTTACTTTTCATGATAGTTCTATAAAGTTTCCATGAATACTGAATTAGGAAATACAGAACAACAAGCACTGGAGAAATACAGGATTGAGTTCAGTTCAGTTCAGTTCAGTCACTCAGTCGTGTCCAACTCTTTGCGACCTCATGGACTGCAGCACTCAAGGCCTCCTTGTCCATCACCAACTCCCGGGGCTTACTCAAACTCATGTCCATTGAGTCGGTGATGCCATCCAACCATTTAATCTTCTGTCATCCCCTTCTCCTCCCACCTTCAGTCTTTCCCAGCATCATGGTCTTTTCCAATGAGTCAGTTCTTTGAATCAGATGGCCAAAGTATTTGAGTTTCAGCTTCAGCATCAGTCCTTCCAATGAATATTCAGGACCGATTTCCTTTAGGATGGACTGGTTGGATCTTCTTGCAGTCCAAGGGACTCTCAAGAGTCTTCTCCAACACCACAGTTCAAAAGTATCAATTCTTCAGCGCTCAGCTTTCTATATAGTCCAACTCTCACATCCATACATGACTACTGGAAAAACTATAGCTTTGACTAGATGGACCTTTGTTGGCAAAGTAATGTCTCTGCTTTTAAATATGCTTTCTAGGTTGGTCATAACTATTCTTCCAAGGAGCAAGCATCTTTGAATTTCATGGCTGCAGTCACCATCTGCAGTGATTTTGGAGCCCCCAGAGTAAAGCCTCTCACTGTTTCCACTGTTTCCCCATCTATTTGCCATGAAGTGATGGGACCAGATGCCATAGTTCCTACAAGTCTTTGGTCACAACTTTTTCATAGGCTAATCAAATAAATAACCTTGTTTTAAGTGTGTTTGTTTCTGTGTGTGTGCTTAGTCACTCAGTCATATCCAACTCTTTGCAACCCCAGAGCCTGCCAGGCTCCTTTGTCTATGGGGATTCTCCAGGCTAGAATACTGGAGTGAGTTGCCATGCCCTCCTCCAGGGGATCTTCCTGACCCAGGGATTGAACCCAGGTCTCCCACATTGCAGGCAGATTCTTAACTGTCTGAGCCACCAAAGACATTATTTCATGTATATTGTGCCTCAGCAAATCTTAACACATGTATTTTCTCCAGCACATCTGTAGCCTTCTTGTGCAAAGGAACACTAGACAGTAGGTCAGCACTGTACTTGGGTGCATTTTGAACAGTAAAATCAACAAAAAGCACAGAAACCTTGGAGTTGAATAGACTATGAAAAGGACACTTTTTTATAGCATGAGACTTGGTACAAGAAGGCAGAGTCATTGGTACAAGAAGGCAGAGTCATAGCCTCATACAACCTCAGCTGGAACCATGTACGTTGGGCGACTAATTTTTGCTGCCCTATGTATATATCTGAGCATGACCCACAAAAGCCCTGGTGGTCCAGTGGTTAAGAATTGTCTTGCGAATGCAGGGGACACGGATTCGATCTCTGGTCCAGGAAGATCCCATCTGCCATGGGGCAACTAAGCCCACGTGCCACAACTACTGAGCCCACATTCCTTAAGCCTCTGCCCCACAACAAAGAGTCGCACCCGCCCATAGCTGTTCTGTATTTCCTAATTCAGTATTTATGAAAACTTTATAGAACTATTGTGAAAGCTTGCAGGCAGCAACAAAGACCCAGTGCAGCTAAAAATTAAATAAATAAAAATGTTTTAAAACCCCACTAGTGTATGTTGATTTGGGGGTTACAAATAATTGCAATGTAAGTGGGACTGCAAGTGTACAGAAATAAAAAGATTTTTTTATCAAGTCTTAGAAACTTCAAAGAACGAAGTTGACTATATTTTACACCCATTGACTCATAACATCCCTCTCGTGCAGTGGGAAGATGAGTCCCAGGCACACAGGGGTGAAGTAAGTTGCCCCAAGTTATACAGCTAGTAAGAAGGCAGCCAGATCACACACCAGTGCCAGTGTTCCCCAGAACCCCACCTGCTGCTCTTCTGACAGGTAAAGAGTGCAGACACCACGGAGACCTTCACACCCCTTGGTTTTCAAATTCTCCTGCCAGGAACACCTCTGGCATTGGCATCTTTCCAGAGCATTTTTTTTGTTGTTTTTAGTGCTGCATTATGGGGTCTGGGGAAAACCCTGAAGCCTCTCATCACTGCTCTGCGTGGGGCAACTGTTAAAAAGGTTGAAGAACAGGGCCTCAGATTCTGGGGTTACCAGTAGACCCTGTTTTCAAGAAGAAAAAAATAACAAGAAAAGAAAAGCTAATTTAAAGGAGAACAAAATTTAGCAGCAGTATTGGGAAGATGGCAGGGGTACGGGTGGGATTGGGACTGTAGCCATCATGGTGAACCTGGGTGATGGAGGCTGTGACCCAAAGCCAGCCTCCTGCACAGAGGGGGAGCCAGGCTTCCAGGATAGAGTTCTACGTAAAAGTGGAGCCCAGTCACTTCTATGTGGAATCCAAAAAAGTAAGCTCATAGAAACAGTAGGATGGTGGCTGTCGTGGGCTGGGGGTGAAGGAAGCAGGGAGATGTTGGTCAAAGGGTACTGGTTTTCAGTTACAAGATGAAAGTGTTCCTCAGAGCTAATATACAACATGGTGACTATAATGAACAAAACCGGATTGTTATACTTGAAAGTTCCCAAGAGAGTAGATCCTAAATATTTCCAACATACCCAAAATGGAAATTATATGAGAGGATAGCAGGATTAAGTAACTTCCTTGTGGTAATCATTTTGCAATGTGCATGTGTTTCAGATCATCGTAATTGAACACCTGAAACTTACATGTTGTTATACGTCAATCATACTCAATAAGATAGGGAAAGAAGTGGAGCATGAAATCTTATTTCATGATTGTCAGAGATCATTACTATAAGCATTTTATCATAAGGTCCAAAAGTGATCAAGCTGTCTTCATGGGAAATATTTCAGGAAAAAATCGTGTTAAAAGAGTCAGTTTTTCACAACTTGATTTATTGTTGTTGTTCAGTTGCCTAGTCCTGTCTGAATCTTTGCAACTCTGTGGACTGCAGCATGCCAGGCTTTCCTGTCCTTCACTGCCTCCCAGATTTTGCTCAGATTTATGTCCATTGAGTCAGTGGTGGCATCCAACCATCTCATCCTCTGCCGTCCCCTTCTTCTCTGGCCTTAAATCTTTCTCAGCATCAAGGTCTTTTCCAATGAGTCACTCGTTTGCATCAGGTAGCCAAAGTATTAGAACTTCAGCTTCAGCATTAGTCCCTCCAATATATATTCAGGATTGGTTTCCTTTAGGATTAACTGGTTTGATCTCCTTGCAGTCCAAGGGATTCTCAAGAGTCTTCTCTAGCACCACAGTTCAAAAACATTGATCCTTTTGTAGCAGGAAGGGAGACCCCTCCAGGGCCCAAAACTGAGCTCTTGTCTAACATTCGGAAATGAATTGTCTGAGGAGACACATGTGCTGACAAAGTGAGAGACTTTATTGGGAAAGGGCACCAGGGTGGAGAGCAGTAGGGTAAGGGAACCCAGGAGAACTGCTCTGCCGCGTGGCTCGCAGTCTCGGGTTTTATGGTGATGGGATTAGTTTCTGGTGGTCTTTGGCCAATCATTCTAATTCAGTCTTTTCTGGTGGTGCATGCATTGCTCAGCCAAGATGGATGCTAGCGAGAGGCATTCTGGGAAGTGAGACACGGTGTCTCCTTTTGACCTTTCCCGAACTCTTCCGATTGGTGGTGGCTTATTAGTTCCATATTCCTTATCAGGATCTCCTGTCATAAAACAACTCTTGCAAATGGTTACTATGGTGCCTGGCCAGGGTGGGCAGTTTCAATCAGTGTGCTGCCCGTAACACTTTGGCGCACAGTCTTCTTTATCGTCCAATTCTCACATGACTACTGGAAAAAGCATAGCTGTGACTAGATGGACCTTTGTCGGGAAAGTGATGCCTCTGCTTTTTAATATGCTGAATCCAGTTCACTTCCATGCTGTTTCACTCTATGGCATCCCCCACTTTTGCTGCAGGGCAGTGACCACCTCCCAGGATTAAAGAGAACATTAAATGATTTAAAAATAATGCCTGTGTGTAAAGAACTTTATAGTGGCAAAATGCAAAACATTCTATTTACAAGAGGGAGCTAGACAGAGCACTCTTTAAGGTCCTTTCAAGATTTGTGTTCTAAGTGGGTGTGAGATCTTTACTGAGCGCTTGTTATTTATATAGCACGTGCTTGCCCATTAGAACACACCTGGCACCCCACTCCAGTACTTATGCCTGGAAAATCCCATGGGCGGAGGAGCCTGGTAGGCTGCAGTCCACGGGGTCGCTAGAGTCGGACACAATTGAGCGACTTCACTTTCCCTTTTCACTTTCATGCATTGGAGAAGGAAATGGTAACCCACTCCAGTGTTCTTGCCTGGAGAATCCCAGGGATGGGAAAGCCTGGTGGGCTGCCGTCTATGGGGTCACACAGAGTCGGACACGACTGAAGTGACCTAGCAGCAGCAGCCTGCAAAGTTGGCAGCCGAAAGTTTAAGTGCTGTCCCTCGGGGCGGGGGACCTCTTCCCCTCCAGCACCCTCAGCGCTGGGATCTATTCATAGCATTTTTTCTGTTTGACTCCACTGACAAGGAGTCAGCTCCCTGCCATTCCTGCAAAACTAACTTTAAAAGAACAAGAACTTTAACATTATTTCTGGCAACCACACCAGGAAAAAATTATGAAAGAATTTGAAACTTACTTTAGACTTCAATAAAGAAAGTATAAAGAAGAGAAATTATAAGACCACATAAATTTCTAGTTGATGCAGTTATGCCTTATGTGGGCTTCCCCTGGTGGGTGAGACAGTAAAGAATCTGCCTGTAATGCTGGAAACCTGGGTTCAATCCCTGGGTCAGGAAGCTCCCCTTGAGAAGGGAATGGCTAACCACTCCAGTATTCTTGCCTGGAGAATTCCATGGACAGTGGAGGCTGGCAGGCTACAGTCCATGGGGCCACAAACAGTCAGACATGGCACACACACGTGCCTTATTTGCAATATGGGTAGTTGTAATATATAATAAATAGTTATATATAATTCATTTGTATTAAATTATTCTGCCTGAAATATTCACATATGGGGCTTTGCCTCAATATTATTGTGCTAATTCATAAGTAAATGTAATAAAGTAAAGCAAAATATTTTTGTTGTTTTCCTCCCAATATTCACAGTCACCAGTTTGCTTTTAAGATTTTTGCTTGTTGTGTGCCACACATATAGAGGCTCTTTCTTTTTTTCCTTCCTTCCTATTTCCCTTTCTTTTTCTCTGTCCTTCTTTCCTCTCTCTTTTCTTTCTTTCAACCAAAAAGTCATTTTCTTGGCTCATTTGAAATAAAGGAGTAAACCTTATCAATACCTGATGCTCTACCCACTAGAAGCCAGTAGCACCCTCCTATCTATGACAACAAAAAAAATGTGTCCCAGACATTATCAGATGTCCCACAACAAAACTGCCCCCAGTTAAAACTCAGTGATCAAGATCAAGCTCTGTTTCTTCAGATTACATCCGTCACTGTTGATTACACGGTTCTGAAGTTCTAGAGAGACGAGATCACAAATGCAGGGTTCAAAAGAGTTAAAAGAAACTCAAGTTTCTAAAAGAGTGAAAAGTGAAAGTGGCTCTATTATAACCCCAAAGTAGAATGTGATTGCGGGTGTTATGTTACTTGCTCAGTCCTGTCCAACTCTTTGCTACCCCATGGACTGTATAGTCCATGGAATTCTCCAGGCCAGCATACAGGATTGGTAGATCTTCCCAAACCCAGGGTTCAAACCCAGATCTTTCACATTGCAGGTGGATTCTTTACCAGCTGAGCCACCAGGGAAACCCAAGAATACTGGAGTGGGTAGCTCTAATCCTTCTCTAGCAGATCTTCCCGACCCACTGAGAGGGTAACAGGCAGGAAGGCCAGGGGTCTCCAAATGGAGGAAATAGGCTGCAAGTGTCAGACATTTTTACCTCTCTTAAGCCGCAGGAGGAAACAAACTAGCTGTATTTTTTCCTTCTCTATACAAATTTAAAAGGAGATATCTCTTAAAATACTGTGTTGCCATAATGACATCTGGTTTCACCTGAAGTTAACTATTCTCAAACCTTGAGTTAACCAATGCATTTTTCTTATGGAAATGTTTGTTTTAAGCTATTTTAATGTACTATGCATTTACCCCAGACTCTGTCTTCAACTCGGTTCGGCCTAATGGCTCAGAACCTACTTGACAAACCAGTATGTTATACTCAGACATTGTTCCCCTAACCTATGTAAACAAAACTATTTGTATAGTAATCTGCCCATCTACAAAATTCAAGTCAATCGTTTTATGGCCCAGGATGAATCATCTGGTGCCGAGATTATCCCAAAATGCATCTTATGGGTGAGGGGCCTGGTGCCATTCTGAGTTTTAAGACATTCCTTTCTTTCTTTGACAGACTGCTAGTGACTATATAACATCCAGCTGAAGACTAGCAGGGGGTACTCTTTCTGCCCGCTTCTGATGCCTATGTCAGAAGCTTTCTCTATCTCCTTTATACTTTTATAAAACTTTATTACACAAAAGCTCTGAGCGATCAACCAAAATGCTAAGAGAAACTGTACAGATAGAGGTGGGAGATTTTGAACCGACTTTCGTTCTTAAATTCTAGTACTATTTCCATCTCCACCGAGATTGTTACTGCTCCTTCTGGTGTTAGAAGTAAAGGTGACGAGAATGAGAGGTTCAAACTACAGTCACCAGGACCCAGAAGCTAGCTCAGCAGAAGGTTTCTGTACCTTTTCTCCCTTGCCCTCCTCCTTGGGCTGAACGTGTTTCTATCAACCAGCCTTCCAGGTTATGAACTAACTTTGCAGCAAGACTTTCAGCAGGTGGTTTGTAATAAAAATTGAGGTGCTTCCCCCTCCTCTTCCTTCCCTTCTTCCTTTGCTTCTCCTATCTCCTTTTCTCCCTTTTAAAAATCTCTTATATCATCCAATAGGTATTTGCTCAGAATCTAGTTTGTTTTAAAAATAGTGCAAAATCACATGGAAAGAAAACAGAGGAAACTCCCACCAGTTAGAAAAGTTCAGGGTGAAAGTCAAAAGTGTTAGTTGCTCAGTCTTGTCTGACTCTTTGTGACCCAAGGACTGTATGTAGCCTGCCAGGCTCCCTGTTCATGAAATTCTCCAGGCAAGAATATTGGAATGGGTTGCCATTCCCTTCTCTCAGGGGATCTTCCTGACCCAGAGATCAAACCCAGTCTCCCTCACTGCAGGTGGATTCTTTGTGGTTTGAGCCACCAGGGAAGCCCTCAAACCAGGACACTTCCTGTGTGGGGGTGGGGGGGGATCCTTTTACTTTGGTGGGAAGAGCAGACATAACCTGAACCATCACGGGCTAAGTGGGATGAAGTGTCATCCCAGTTTTCCGTGGCTCTTCCTGCCCTGTAATACACCGTTCTGTCCAGATGTGACAGCTCTATCTCCTGGGACAAGTACAAGAAGGGAATTGTAGTGTTAACAAGAATCAGTGCTGTGCTGAGTATCAGACATACATCCTCTGATTTGAAGCTCACAATGACAATAATCCTCTTATGCCCACTGTTCTAGATGAAAAACATACTCAAGATCACACAGTTAACATGTAATAAGGTGGGATTTAAGTCAGGCAAGGTGATCAGAGAATCCACCTGTTTCACATGACACAATTCATGTTGGTTTGTGTGATGTTTTCACTGGCTTACAGGATGCTATACCTGTGCTTAAATTCCTGCCTCCTAGGTGAGGACAATTAGGTGGCAATATCCTTCCTTTTTTTGGGGGGGTGGGGGGGCTGGGCCACATGACTTGATCAGGGTTGAATCCAGCTTGTCACAATGGAAGCGTGGAGTCTTAACCACTAGACCACCAGGGATATCCTGAGATACCCTTCTCTAAACTGAAACATGGAGAAGGAAATGGCAACCCACTCCAGTCTTCCTGCCTGGAGAATGCCATGGACAGGGGAGCCTGGCCGGCTATAGTCCGTGGGATCACAAAGAGTGATCACACGACTGAGTGACTGACAACAACAACAGCAAACTGAAATACACCTCTCTAAGTGATGCAGCACAGCCAGGCTTGGGACCATTCTTAGGTGAGTAGGAGGAGCTCTTTGGGGAGAAATCAACCCAAGGGGGACATCGTGTTTGGCCACAGTGTAGCCTGTGGCCTGAATGTTCTAGATACACCATCTTCCCAAGGGCTTTTCTGAAAGGAGCAGAGACCTGCTGGAGAAAGAGAGGGTTTCTGTGGCAATGAGTCTGCTGGTTCTGAGAAAACAATAAAAACAACAAACCTTTATATCATTTATTTATAAGCCCTTGAGATTTTTTTTGTAATCCCTGAGTTGCCCTGCTTCGTGTTTCCTCATAAAAGATGGTAGGAAAACTCTAAAATTACTAAAAATCGACTTAATTATCAGCACTTTTGCCTTTTCCCTCCCATCCCTGAATTCCTCACCTCTGTTTAACCCTCCTTGGTATTTAAATAGCTAATCTGGTGCTGGCCCACGGAGTCAATGCTGCGCAAATCTCTAAGTGACTTCACAGTGACCTTCACAACTCGATTTACTTGGCATTTCCTTTGTGTTCCTTTATGCCAACTGATCGACCTTTGCTAGTCATTAAAAGTATTTACTGAAGTACTCACCAAAGTCAGTAGATAAGATTTTCTGTGTATAGCCTGTCTCATGACATTAGCTTATCCCCCAAAGTACAAAACCAACTGAAAAAAGTGTATTTGAAAACTGGCTCAGATTGGGGACTTCCTTGGCACTCCAGGGGTTAAGACTCTGTGCTTCGAATGCAAGGGGCAGAGGTTTCATCACTAGTCAGGGAACTAAGATCACAAATGCCATGTGGCATGACCAAAAAAAATTATATATATATGTGTGTGTGTGTGTGTGTTTGTACACAGGTTGATATATATGAAAGCATGCATGCATTCACTAATTCAGCATTTATTTACTGAGTGCCTATTATGTGCCCAGCTTCACAGAACCACCATCCCGGTGGGGTGAGATGAAGGCGATAGAAAATGAGTAAGTAGAATAGCTTATGTCACAAGGAGATAACTGCCATGGAGAAAAACAAGGCAGAAAAGGGTGACTGAAAGTAGAGGCTGTGTTTGAAAATAGACTGCTTATCCTTGTTCACTGCAGCTTTACTTACAATGGTCAAGATATGGAAGCAATCTGAATGTTCTTCCGTGGGTGAATGGATAAAGCAAATATGGTAGATACAGACAATGGGATGTTATTCAGTCTTATTAAAAAAAAAAAAAAAGAGGAAAATCCTGCCGTTTGTAACAATTTGGATGAACCTGGAGGGCCTTATGCTAAGTAAGATAAGCTGGAAAAACAAGAACAAATACTGCATAAGCTCACCGATAGGTAGAATCTAAAATAGTCATAGAAAGAGAATAGAATAGTGGTTATCAGGGACTGGGGCGAGCGGGAATTGGAAAGGTGTTGGTCACAGGTACCACGTTTCACTTATGCAAAAGATGAGTAAGTTCTGAAGATCTAATGTACAACAACGTGATGATGGTGAACAATATTGTATATTGCTAAGAGGGTAGGCCTTAAGGATTATTCCCATAAAAATAAAATTAAAACATAAAGTAAAGTAAGTGCTTCGAGAAAAGAGCTTGTGAAAGATCTCAAAAGGTAAAGAGTGATCTCTGAGGATACAGGGAGCATCCCTGGCAGAGGGTTGCCCAGCAAGTTCCAGGAAATTGCAGAGTTTGGTGTGTTAGAAGCCAGTGAGGCCAGAAGAGAGTCAGGTGCCTGGTTTTATGGAATTTCATACTTGATGTGTAAGGACTTGGCTTTTTCTTGACATGAGATAGGAAGTCTTTGAAAGGTTTCAAGCATAAAAGTGGCGTGGTAGACTGGTGATTTCAAACAAGGATAAACTGACTGTGGAGAACAGACCATAGGAGGGTGAGGGAAAAGCAGGAGAACCAGTTAGGAGGTGATGGCTGCTTGGACCAGTCTGGTAGCAATGAGGGTAGAGAGAAGAGGTTGCATTCTGGATATACTGAAAAAAAAAAAATAGAGAAGGCAATGGCACCCCACTCCAGTATTCTTGCCTGGAAATTCCCATGGATGGAGGAGCCTGGTAGGCTCCAGTCCATGAGGTCGCTGGGAGTCGGGCACGACTGAGCGACTTCCCTTTCACTTTTCACTTTCATGCATTGGAGAAGGAAATGGCAACCCACTCCAGTGTTCTTGCCTGGAGAATCCCAGGGACGGAGGAGCCTGGTGGGCTGCCGTCTATGGGGTCACACAGAGTCGGACACGACTGAAGTGACTTAGGAGCAAAAAAAATAGAGATAATAGAATTTCCTGGCAGGTTGGATATGGGGGTGTGAGATACAGGAGCTAAGGTTTTCTATATGTTCATGTGTTTGTGTGTGCTTAGTCCATCAGTCGTGTCCAACTCTGTGTGACCCCATGGACTGTGGCCCGCCAGACTCCTCTGTCCATGAGATTCTCCAAGCAAGACCACTGGAGTGAGCTGCCATTTCCTTCTTCAGGGGATCTTCCCAACCCAGGGACTGAACCCAAGTCTCCAGCACTGCAGGTGGATTCTTGACCATCTGAGCCACCAGGAAAGCCCTGTTCAAGTGTATATGTCTATGCTATGCTATGCTAAGTCACTTCAGTCGTGTCCGACTCTGTGTGACCCCATAGACGGCAGCCCACCAGGCTCTGCCATCCCTGGGATTCTCCAGGCAAGAACACTGGAGTGGGTTGCCATTTCCTTCTCCAATGCATGAAAGTGAAAAGAGAAAGTGAAGTCCCTCAGTCATGTCTGACTCTTAGCGACCCCATGGACTGCAGCCTACCAGGCTCCTCTGTCCGTGGGATTTTCCAGGCAAGAGTACTGGAGTGGGGTGCCATTGCCTTCTCCGGTATATGTCTATATAAAACTCCAAAAGTATCTGGTTTGATTATTTTTTGTTGCTGTTGTTCCACCCCAAAGCTCTGATAACGGGAGGAAACTTCTCAGTCTTGTTCACTGCTGTATACTCAAAGTCTTGCTCTGGCTCCCTAGCACCCAGCCCCCAGGCCACCCCACCTCCTTCTTTCTCTCTAAAATAAAGTGTTTATTGTGGGTGTCAACTAAAAAATATGTATAACTTGAGACTTGGGAGTTCAGTTTTATTTGGGGCAAAGGGAAGACTGCAGCCCTGGAGACAGCACCTTAGTTAAATCTTAGAGACTGTTCCAGGGAGGCCGGAGGGGAAGTCAGGCTATGAACAAGTTTGTAACAAAGGGACTAGGCAGTCTGAGCATCAAAGATCAGATATCAAGTTCAGGAATTTAGCATATTAAGTCTGGGAAGATGCAAGCCTCTGGGCTTACAGAATTCATTTCTTTCATATGCACCTCAACTATCTGGGGCCAAATCCAGTTTCCTTGTTCTCCTTAAACAGTGGTAGATGGCTGCTTTTTGTTATTCCCCCAGCTCCTCAGCAATCACCATGGAGTGTGGTGGCACCCCCTGGATTGAAGTTTTGGGAGCCCTCAATCACATTTGGAGGCCATAAGTCACTGATGGCTGTGACATTTCTTGTTTATTGACATGGCAGGAGATATCTTCATTTAACATGAGTGATGAGATTACAGAAAAATTTTCAAGAGCTGTTATTTTCTAGCTAACCTATTTTCAGCAATGAGCCTGTATTCATTTTAAAATATGTGTTTTAGTCACGCTCAGACTCTTTGCAACCCCATGGACGCCAGGCTCTTGGTCCATGGTATTCTCTAGGCAAGAATACTAGAGTGGATTGCCATTTCCTTCTCCAAAGGGGAGAATCTTCCCAACCCAGGGATCAAACCCTGGTCTCTCACATTCCACGCAGATTCTTTACCATCTGAACCACCAGAGCTAGAAATAATGCATTTTAAATTACAGAAAATCAAAGCAAGATGCAGAATTATACGACTGATTACATGATACAGCTCCTCTTCCTTCTATATCGGGGCCTCTGGAACTTTTCAGTAGGCCCCTGCAGAAATCGGAAGGAAGGGGTGCTGCTTTGCCTTCCTTCTTCCAGGATGTATCCACCTTGCTCCTGGGCACTGAGGCATTTCAGGGGCACCTGCAGTTGCGCAGCTGCTGAATTTTAACACTTGACTCCTGGGAAAGTGGGGATTGGGTGTTTGGGCGTCTGGGGGTGATTTTAATGGCTCTGGAACTTGAAGCTGTTCCAGAAATCTCCCAAGCTGCCGGCAGGATCAGGATCTTTTCACTGAAATCCACAAGGGCCTCAAGAAAGGCTGTCATTGGCCAGGCTCTCAGGCCACCCACGTAGGGGGAACCAAGGGGGATGAAAACCCCGCCCAAGCCCCAAGGGGGATGGAGGTGGCACCGGGCACTCCTGGTCAACCTCAGAACGCAGAGCCACAGACCTCCACGGGTGTAGGCGCTTAAGTGGCCCTCCCCAGCCGCGCACTGCACCCCCGCGGGCGCCTTTCCAGGGAACCAAGGTCGAAATTAGGGGTCCAGGTGGGAATCAGACGCGGAACCAGGGAGAAACAGGAGCGGTGAAAGAACCCAGAGAGCTTAAGTTTGGGAGAAGGGGCGGGGCGTCTTCTGGCCAGAGGATTTCGCCCCGCGCGCCCAGCTCACCGCTCAGGCACCGCCGGAGCCCGGAGCCCGGAGCAGGGGGGTCCTCTCCGAGGGGGTGCAACGGTCCCCCGCGCCGTGCCCTTCGCCTAGCGCCAACCGGCTCCTCAGCAGAGTCCAGGAAGGATCTCCGGTCCAAGACAGGGATCTACGGCCATGGCCGAGGTCGCGGAGCTGGAGGGGGACGCCCCGCGTCCTCGGAGCCCGTCCGGGGGCCCAGCGCTTCAGGCGGAGAGGCGGGGCGAGCCGGAGGCCGCCGGCCCGAAGGCTCAGCGAGAGGAGGCTAGAGAGGGCCCCGCGGAGGCGCCGGGGGGCGAAGGGGCGGGCGCAGCCGCGACGGCCGCGGGGCCCGAGGGAGAAGGCTCGGGACCGGCCGGAGGGCGAGCGGGCGGGCTGGAACCCGGCTCCGAAAGGGGCCCGGGAGCCGAGACGCGTGGCGGGAGCGGGGCGCAGGGCCAGGCCGAGGCAAGGGAGGACGCCCGCGAGGGAGAGGGGCCGGCGAGCGGCGCGGAGCCAGAGGAGGAGGCGAGCCCCGGGCCAGGCGCGCAGGGCGAGGAGCCGGGGGAGGTTCAGGCGGGGAGCTGGGATCCCGCTGCTCTGAACGCGAAGGAAGAGGCGGGGAGCGGGCTGGAGGAGCCGGCCGGCAGCGTACCTGGGGCGTCCGGGGAGCGCGTGGACGCCCCGGAGTCGGTGGGGGAAAGCGTGGTAGCCGAGGGGTCGATGGGGGCCCTCGAGGACGCCCCGGAGTCGGTGGGGAACAACGTGGACGCCGAGGGGTCTGTGGGGGCCCGCGTGGACGCCGAGGGGCCGGCGGGGGAGAGCGTGGGAACTGAGGAATCGGTGGCGGATAGCACAGATGTCAAGGGGCCAGCGGGGGCCAGCACGGATGTCGGGGTGCTGACGGCAGGAGCGCAGGGCGCCGAGGGTGAGCCCCGGGACGGAGGGGACCGCAGACCCCAGTCCCAGGCGGAGGCGATTGAGGCCCCAGCGGCGGAGAGCGCGGGGTGCACCCCCGGGGAGCTTGCGCGGGAGCCTCGGGTCTCAGCGGAGGAGACGGGCGACCCCGAGGGAGAAGAGTCGGGGGAAGCGGCCCCAGGGCACGAGAGGGCAGAGGCCGGTGAGGACGCGGACCAGGGTGGGCCCCCGGGGCAGGCGGAGGAGGCGGAAGAGGAGAGGCCGGAGCGGGGTCTCCAGGGGCCAGGCGCGGAGGCCACGGCCGGGGGCGAGGAGGAGCCCCCCGACGACACCGTGGCTGGAGAGACGATCCGGCCGGCGGAGATCGGGGAGCCCCAGACCGACCTGAGCAATCACCTGGCGGACGAGCGCAGCGCTGAACGCGACGGCGGGACAGTGCCTGAGAACGGCGGCCAGGAGGGCCGCGAGGCGTCCGAGGAGGGGGCCCCGGGGCAGGACCACGATATCACCCTCTTCGTGAAGGTAAACCTGGCTTCCCTCAACTCCCGGGACGCCCCCTCCCAGCACCCTCAGTCGTCTTTTCAGATCTGATCCCCGAGGGCCGCGCAGGGATCGTGCTCTCGGCGCCCGATGGTCACCGAGCCCTCTGTCCGCGGGAGCCAGGCAGGACAGCCTGCGTTTCAACGAGAAGAGTTAAAGGAGCGTGGTTGTTAAGTCGCTGAGTCGTGTCTGACTCTTGGCGACCCCATGGACTCTAGCCCTCCAGGGTCCTCTGTCCATAGGATGTCCCAGGGAAGACTCCTGGAGTGGGTTGCTATTTCCTTCTCCAGGGGATCTTCCCCACCCAGGGATCGAACCCACGTCTCCTGCTTTGGCAGGCGGAATTTGTTTTTCCCACCGAGTCGGGGAAATCCAAAGGAATGTGACGGGGAAGAATTGAGGGTTTGGAAACAAAGAGGTTGGGATGGGGGTGGTGGGAGGTAATTTCGGCATCCCACCGGCCTTTGTCCTGAAAATCCTAACTGGCCCTTCTAGTCTGGAGGTTCTCAAAGAACCTACAGAACAAAACAAAACCCCGACAAGCCCTATTGATGTTCCGAACAATTTCTGTCAAAGGAAACGCTAATACTTAAAGTGAAAAAATGCTAACAGGTTGTAAAGTGAAACTGTATACTAGAATTCAAGTCTCAGAGGCCCAGAGCTGGCCCAAATTTTCAACTCCCAAAACCTCTTTCGTTTTGGGAGAATCAATAATGTAGGTTTGGGAGGAAAATGGAAGTTTATTTAAATATGATAATATTTATGGAACATTTTAGCATGTTTTTAAGAAGCATGGGATATGCTGATAACCATCGTCTGCTTGTCTTATTTCCAGCCTTAGTTCAAAGAGTCAAAGAGGACAAAGATTCTGTAGAGATAAAAGTGAGGTAGTTATGGATTCCTATAAGGCATCACAAATTAGGACCAAGGTCCAGGAGCAGGTTTTTTGTTGAACGAGCTCTTCCCAAAGACCTTTGGCCAGACCGGGAAAGCAGCAGATAATAAGGTCAAGAATGTGCATTGTATGTTAAATCATAATCCTTGCAAAATATTTCCAGGCTTACAGAGGCCAGTTATGACCCAACCTCCTTGAGAGAAATGTAAGCAAATTTTAATAACTGGAAAAAAAAAAAAGAAAATAAGGAAAAAAAAAAGTTCCCAACATGATTAAGATCAGAATTTCAAGAATTCTTTGAGTGGCAAGAGAGTTTGGGAAGAATGGGCTTGCTGTTATTCACTGTGTTGTTCGGGGCAATTTTTAAGATGCTGAGACTTTTCAGATCATATATTGGGACATAATCTGAGGGTACAAACCCCAAGGAGGGAGGGTCCCTGGAGCATGAAGACTTCAGGGGAGTCCGGGAGGGGGAACCTGAACACAGCGCTGCTGTGTGTGTTCCAGCTCTGCTCCTTGGTTTAAGAAATTTCCTCCTGGCTCTGGTTTCTGGGCTATAGGATACCAATCTCTCATTACAGCTTGGAAACAGTTTCCTAACTGGACTCTGTCCATCCGTGGTTTTCTCCAATCTAGTCCTTCGTCATAGCCAGTGAGCTAAGGAAGAAAAGATCTGATCATTTTGTTTTCTAGTATAAAATTCCTCAGTTGTTTGTGGCAGATAAATCCCCACTCCTTAGCCAGATCACGAGGCTCTCTGGGATGTGATTACTGTCTCCTTGGCATTGCCTGGGTGCCCCCTCACCCCCGCCTTTTGATACCACTGTGCCGCCAAATTAAACTACTTACTGGTCCTTGGGAGAACCACATTCTTTTCTGCCTTGAAATTTTCCATGTGCTCTACCTGAATCAAGTTTCTTCCCCTTCATCCCTCTCGCCCTCCCTTGCCTGGTTATCTGCTTGTGTCCAAGGTTCAGCGTGGGCATCGTCTCCTCTGGGGAGGCCTTCCCAACCCCGATTTGACTTGGGTACCCCCGTCAAAGCTCCATTCACACCACCCTCTGTACACTGTCTCCAGTGTGGAGCACATGTCTGGAAATGGATGGTGTGTGTGAACTGGTGGCTGCCTGTAGGAGGTGGTATATTGTAATGATCAGTAGCACAGATTTTAGAGCCAGTGAGCTGGGGCCAAATCCTGGCTTTGTTTCTTTCTTGCTGTGTGACCTTGGACCAGTTACTTAGCCTTTTTGTGCCTTCGTTGCTAATAGATAAAACAGGAACAACAATAGTACTTACTCTATGAGGTTGTTGGGATTCAAGATAAAATTCTACTTAGAACAGTACCTGACTTGAAAGAAGCCTAGTCTAAGTGTGAATTCTTGTTACATCTGCTAGTTCTGATCAACTTTCATTGATTTTTGCATGGGGATAGTCCCTTTTCCATTCCATCCCTGCCATTTTATTTTAGGGAAAATACCTCTAGATACCCAATTACTTCCATTCTCTGGGGGAGAAGAATATTATGAAAAGTAAAAACAAGTTGTTTTCTAAGATTCTGCTTGGCGTAGTGTGTGTAGGCAGAGGCAAGGGGGCATGTCCTGAGTGGCTTAGCCAGAATGTTTGACTCCAATGATTGGCAGGGTGCTCAGTCCTTTTCCTTTTGTTAAAGTAACAAATGGACCTCCAAACAGTGAAACTGGTTTTGAAGCAACTTCTAAGGGTCTCTTGGGATGTACCCCATAGGATTGTTAAGGCATCTAATTTTCTTCTCATGCTTCTAATCATTGTCTTGAAAAACAAAAGAATCCCAAAGCAAAACTCAAGCAAAAGCCCTTTAGCCTGATTTATCTCTTGACTTTGTGATACTTGATTTAGAATCCTTAAATTAGTTCAGAATAGGATTTCTTTGCCAAATTTAACCATTCCTAAGCTCCTTATTTGGGCTGCACTTTACCTGGATGCTGTATTCCATAGTGGACATCGGACCGTCTAGGTTTTATCAACATGTCAGGGGCCAGTGTGTCCTGGTGGGTTTTTGATGCCATGACTGGAATGTAAATTTCACAGAGCTGTTCTATAAGGATAATACTGCAATGTTCCTCTAACCATTCACCTAGCCTTCATGACAGCCTAGTAAACACAGTTTTTTTTTTTTTTTTTCCTTTTTTTTAAACAAAGTTTTAAGTTAATTAGGTCTCATTCTATTTTGGAAATTTTTTATATTTATTCCTATTTTTAAAATGTATAGGTGACAAATGTATTGGTTATCAGAAAGTAATGACATACGACACAGTAAAATGTAATAATAAGATGTACTTCTAAATTTAGCCACCTGGTAATTTATATTATCTGTCTTGGTGAGAATTGTCATTCTATTACTTTGTCATTTTATTTCATTTTGTAAGTATGCAAGAATGTATTCTTGGTTGTAAAAGAGCCATGAATGTATAAAGCAGGCCACTGGAAAGCCTCCTTGAATTATTGTATGGTAAATGAATTGCTGATCATGTAATTTTTAGTTTTGTTTTCTCAAAGAAGTGATAATTATTTATCAAATTATAGGGTAACCCTGCAATGTCTTTAGAAACAAAAATTCTCTTCGTTACAAAGGAAAGGATGACAACATAATAACACACCAACATAGAAAGAACTAATGACAAACAAGATACTAACACCATGGAGTAAAGTAAGGACTTTAAACACAAGGATTTAGTAGCTAAGGAAGTCTCGCTTACAGGTTTGGTTCTTCTAATACTTTAAGGCAGGGTCCAGGGGTGGGATAGGTCTCCCCAGGTAGCACATTGATGAAAGATCTGCCTGCCAGTATAGGAGATATGGGTTTGATCCCTGGGTTGGGAAGATGCCCTGGAGAAGGAAATGGCAACCTACTCCAGTATTCTTGCCTGGAGAATCCCATGGACAGAGCAGCCTGGCGGGCTACAGTCCACGGGATCTCAGAGTCGGACATGACTGAGCACATGCAGCAGGGGTGGGATAGTCTAAGAAATGGGTTTCCTGGCAAATTTCACATGACTTAATTTAAAAACCCTAATGTGTGTGACAAGTGACCAATCCTGGACCAGAATCTAAGAATTTCTTAAACTGTGTTTTGGACACCATACATTTAACCACTAATACACAGCTACTGCTGAGCTTGGAAACTTGTATTTGCCATTATATTTAGATTCTCCAGGGAGGTGAAACTGAGTGAAACAAAGTAGAACTCAAGTCATGGACTTTGAATAAGCATTGTCTCTGAGAGATGCCTTTTCATACTGTTCATGGGGTTCTCAAGGCAAGAATACTGAAGTGGTTTGACATTCCCTTCTCCAGCGGACCACACTCTGTCAGAGCTCTCCACCATGACCCGCCCATCCTGGGTTGGATGGAGAAACAGTGGAAACAGTGTCAGACTTTATTTTTCTGGGCTCCCAAATCACTGCAGATGGTGACTGCAGCCATGAAATTAAAAGACGCTTACTCCTTGGAAGGAAAGTTATGACCAACCTAGATAGCATATTCAAAAGCAGAGACATCACTTTGCCAACAAAGTTTCACCTAGTCAAGGCTATGGTCTTTCCTGTGGTCATGTATGGATGTGAGAGCTGGACTGTGAAGAAGGCTGAGCGCCGAAGAATTGATGCTTTTGAAGTGTGGTGTTGGAGAAGACTCTTGAAAGAGTCCCTTGGACTGCAAAGAGATCCAACCAGTCCATTCTGAAGGAGATCAGCCCTGGGATTTCTTTGGAAGGAATGATGCTAAAGCTGCAACTCCAGTATTTTGGCCACCTCATGTGAAGAGTTGACTCATTGGAGAAGACCCTGATGCTGGGAGGGATTGGGGGCAGGAAGAGAAGGGGACGACAGAGGATGAGATGGCTGGATGGCATCACTGACTCGATGGATGTGAGTCTGAGTGACCTCTGGGAGTTGGTGATGGATAGGGAGGCCTGGTGTGCTGCGGTTCATGGGGTCGCAAAGAGTCAGACACGACTGAGCGACTGATCTGATCTGATCTGAGAGATGCTGCCCCCCTAAATAGATAAGTAAATTAACTGAGTTGTCGTTAACATTGTCACATTGAATGGGGGTTGGGAGTGGCGAAGGGGTCTGTTGGGACCAATATCTGGTGGAGTCTCTGTGCATCTTTCTCCAGGAGCAAGCAGGCTGAGACCTGTTTGGCTTGGTGTCCAAAGAGCTTAAAAGGGAGATGCTATTTTCATAACCAAATATGAATTTTGTGTTCAAAAGGGAAATGAGCAAAAATGCAGTTCTGTAACTAATTTTTCCCCCAAATGACATTTTTTTGGTCATTGTTTTTTGAGTGTCTATGCCACTTGGCTTACACATTTTGTGATTGTTCAGTCGCTCAGTTGTGTCCGAGTCTTTGCGACCTCATGTACTGCAGCACACCAGGCATCCGTGTCCTTCACTATCTCCCAGAATTTACTCAAACTCATGTCCATTGAGTCATCAATGGATGCCATCAACCATCTTGTCCTCTGTCGTCCCCTTACACACTACGTTTGTGAAATCATACAAGGTTAGTTGGGGTGGGAACAGAGGTGCTTTGCTAACCTCTTACACACATGTGCACACACCGCACAGCTCATGCCCTTGAGTGAGATTCACGGGGTGTCCTCACCACCTGGCATGGCAGAGGGATTGTGGGAGGCCCTCCATCTGATCTTGGTTCAATTCAGTTCAGTTGCTCAGTCGTGTCCGACTCTTTGTGACCCCATAGACCACAGTACACCAGGCTTCCCTGTACATCACCAACTCCTGGAGCTTACTCAAACTCATGTCCATTGAGTTGGTGATGCCATCCAACCATCTCATCCTCTGTCATCCCCTTCTCTTCCCACCTTCAATCTTTCCCAGTGTCAGGGTCTTTTCAAATGAGTCAGTTCTTCGCATCAGGTGGCCAAAGGATTGGCGTTTCAGCTTTAGCATCAGTCCTTCCAACGAATATTCAGGGCTGATTTCCTTTACAATGGACTGGTTGGATCTCCTTACAGTCCAAGGGACTCTCAAGAGTCTTCTCCAACACCACAGTTCAAAAGCATCAATTCTTTGGTGCTCAGCTTTCTTCTTGGTGAAAGTGAAAAGTGAAAGTGAAGTCGCT
This sequence comes from Tragelaphus eurycerus, assembly GCA_935064755.1. Taxonomy (NCBI): domain Eukaryota; kingdom Metazoa; phylum Chordata; class Mammalia; order Artiodactyla; family Bovidae; genus Tragelaphus; species Tragelaphus eurycerus. The sequence continues at coordinate 48,008,006 of CAKXYN010000009.1, forward strand.
CAGTCATGTTCCACTCTTTGCGATCCTATGGACTGTAGCTCACCAGGTTCCTCCATCCATGGGATTCTCCAGGCAAGAGTACTGGAGTGGGTTGCCATTTCCTTCTTCAGGGGATCTTCCTGACCCAGGATTGAACTCCGGTCTCCCTCAGTGTAGGCCGATGCTTTACCATCTGAGCCACCAGGAAAGTCCTAATGGAAGGTAAATAAGTCAGATGGATAGATGATTGATTCAAGGTGCCTTGTTGGATTCAAGCTCTGTTCCCCACTGCTCAGTCCAGGGTCCCTTGTTCAAGAGCCAGAGTCAGTCTTCTCCAAGAAGGCACTACAATCTGGCACATAATGGTCACCTGGGGAGGAAGGGAAAGTGGGATCCTGTTGAGCGGGGGCTATACAAGCATGTACAGAGGACCTGCAAGTAGAGTGGTCCCTAAAGAGTTATGGACTTAATTGTATTTGAGGAGACACAGAGAGTGGGACCCTTGGATAATCCCTAGCACAAATTCTTCAAGATTTTCTAAAATAGTCTGGCTTTGCCCTAACCATTCTGAGCTCCTGTGATATTCAGCCAAGAAAAGTTTTCTCTGAGAATCAGGGAGGTGGATATTTAAATCTCCTAAGTTCTTTCCATCATTAATTTTTCCATCATTAATTTTCTCTGCTCTTTTTCTGACAGAGTGCTGATTTATAAAGTGGGCTCTGTATCTGGGCAGAGTTGGGGGGAGATATTTTCTAAAATATTTCAACTTGTATTTTACTATTTCCTTCAGTTTTATTTCACAAGTGGAATTAAATTAAATTCTTTAAGAGTTAAAATAGGGAGGTTAATATGCCAGCAAATTTGGAAAACTCAGCAGTGGCCACAGGACTGGAAAAGGTCAGTTTTCATTCCAATCCCAAAGAAAGGCAATGCCAAACAATGCTCAAACTACCGCACAATTGCACTCACCTCACATGCTAGTAAAGTAATGCTCAAAATTCTCCAAGCCAGACTTCAGCAGTACGTGAACCATGAACTTCGTGATGTTCAAGCTGGTTTTAGAAAAGGCAGAGGAACCAGAGATCAAATTGCCAACATCCGCTGGATCATGGAAAAAGCAAAGCAAGAGAGTTCCAGAAAAACATCTATTTCTGCTTTATTGACTGTGCCAAAGCCTTTGACTGTGTGGATCACAATAAACTGTGGAAAATTCTGACAGAGATAGGAATACCAGACCACCTGACCTGCCTCTTGACCTGCATACAGAGAAATCTGTATGCAGGTCAGGAAGCAACAGTTAGAAGTGGACATGGAACAACAGACTGGTTCCAAATAGGAAAAGGAGTTCGTCAAGGCTGTATATTGTCACCCTGCTTATTTAACTTCTATACAGAGTACATCATGAGAAACGCTGGACTGGAAGAAACACAAGCTGGAATCAAGATTGCTGGGAGAAATATCAATAACCTCAGATATGCAGATGACACCACCCTTATGATAAGCAGAAAGTGAAGAGGAACTAAAAAGCCTCTTGATGAAAGTGAAAGAGGAGAGTGAAAAAGTTGGCTTACAGTTCAGCATTCAGAAAACAAATATCATGGCATCTGGTCCCATCACTTCATGGGAAATAGATGGGGAAACAGTGTCAGACTTTATTTTTCTGGGCTCCAAAAATCACTGCAGATGGTGACTGCAGCCATGAAATTAAAAGACGCTTACTCCTTGGAAGGAAAGTTGTGTCCAACCTAGATAGCATGTTTAAAAGCAGAGACATTACTTTGCCAACAAAGGTCCGTCTAGTCAAGGCTATGGTCTTTCCTGTGGTCATGTATGGATGTGAGAGTTGGACTGTGAAGAAGTCTGAGTGCCGAAGAATTGATGCTTTTGAACTGTGGTGTTGGAGAAGACTCTTGAGAGTCCCTTGGACTGCAAGGAGATCCAACCACTCCATCCTAAAGGAGATAAGTCCTGGGATTTCTTTGGAAGGAATGATGCTAAAGCTGAAACTCTAGTACTTTAGCCACCTCATGAGAATAGTTGACTCATTGGAAAGGACTCTGATGCTGGGAGGGGTTGGGGGCAGGAGGAGAAGGGGACGACAGAGGATGAGATGGCTGGATGGCATCACTGACTCGATGGACGTGAGTTTGAGTGAACTCTAAGTGTTGGTGATGGACAGGGAGGCCTTGGGTGCTGCGATTCATGGGGTCGCAAAGAGTCAGACATGACTGAGTAACTGAACTGAACTGAACTGAAAGATATTTATGCACAATTCAGCCATTCATGGAATCTATGAGATTCTTTTGTTAAATGTATCTTTTTAAAGAAAAGATAATACATTAGGAAAATAAAAACATAAATATAAAAAGATACAGTATGATAAAAAATGTTTTCTTCCACCCCTGAGGCCCAGTCTCTCAGTTTTCTCCCTATAGATATTCTGGAAATATTCAAGCATATATGTGAATATCTTCACTGCACTGGTTACTAAGTGCTGTGTAACATATTACTCCAAGACTTAGCAGAGTCTTAAGACTTAAAACAACAAATGTGTACTCTTCAAGGTTTCAGAAGCTTGAGAGCGGCTTAAGCTGGGTAGTTCTCCTTCATGAGGTTGTAGCCAGGATGTTGGCCAAGGCCGTGGTCTCATCTGAAGGACAGATTGGGGCTGGAGGATCCACTTCCTCCAGGGTGGTTAAGTCATGTCTGTTGTCAAGAGATTCACTTGTCCGTCACCTGGACTCTCCACAGTGTTGCTTTTGTGACCTCGTCACATGGCATTTGGCTCTCCCCAGAGCACGGATCCAAGAGAGGAAGCCTTTTATGACATTGTCTCAGAAGCCAGTGCAGGAGATGAAACAGATGCGTGTTCAGTCCTTGGGTCAGGCAGGTCCCCTGGAAATGGGAATGGCAACCCACTCTGGTATTCTTGCCTGGGAAAATCCCATGGACAGGATCCTGGCAGGCTACACTCCAGGGGGTCACAAAGAGCTGACCATGAATGACTAACTGAGCACAGCAACTGAGAAATCACACGCTGTAATTTCTGTCTTATACTGTAGTCTAAGTCTAGCCTTCAAGGATAGTGGAATTCAACTTTACCTTTTATTATTTATTTACTTATTTTTTAGAAGCTTTTTTTTGCCCACACTACATGTGGGATCTTAGTTCCCCAACCTGGGGTCAAACCCACACCCCCTTCATTGGAAGCACAGAGTCTTAACTGCTGGACCACCAGAGAAGTACCTCAACTCCACTTTTTAAAGAGATGGCCAAAGATGTTTTTAAAATATTTTAAAATACCACACCTTTGTTTTTTTTCAGGAAAAGTTCAGTTCAGTCCCTCAGTCATGTCCGACTCTTTGCAACCCCATGGACTGCAGCATGCCAAGCCTCCCTGTCCATCACCAACTCCCTGAGTTTACTCAAACTCATGTCCATTGAGTCGGTGATGCCATCCTACCATCTCATCCTCTGTCATCCCCTTCTCCTCCTGCCCTCAATCTTTCCCAGCATCAGGGTCTTTTCCAATGAGTCAGTTCTTCGCATCAGGTGGCCAAAGGATTGGAGTTTCAGCTTCAGCATCAGTCCTTCCAATGAACATTCAGGACTGATTTCCTTTAGGATGGACTGATTGGATCTCCTTGCAGTCCAAGGGACTCTCAAGAATCTTCTCCAACACCACAATTCAAAAGCATCAATTCTTCGGCACTCAGCTTTCTTTATAGTCCAGCTCTCCCATCCATGCATGACTACTGGAAAAACCATAGCTTTGACTAGATGGACCTTTGTTGGCAATGTAATGTCTCTGCTCTCTAGGTTGCTCATAACTTTTCTTCCAAGGAGCAAGTGTCTTTTAATTTCATGGCTACAGTCACCATCTGCAGTGATTTTGGAGCCCAAAAATATAAAGTCAGTCACTGTTTTTCCCCATCTATTTGCCGTGAAGTGATGGGACCAGATACCATGAAAGGTAGTACACTGGAAATACATTTGGTTGCATCTTGCTGTCTTTACTTAACATCGTGTCTTGTAAATCATTCCCATTGGTGCCTGTAGCTCCCTCACAGTCTTGTTAACACTTTGCATTTTTCTCATAGTGGGTGTACTCTACTATCAGTTTGCCACTGTTGGATATTTAGGTAGTTTCCCTTTTCTCATGTGATAAGCAGTGCTGTAGTGAAAATCCATCCAAAGATGTATAATCATATATGGAACCTAAACTCTTGGAAATGATATTGCTAAGAGGAAGGATGTGCGTATTTAAGATTCTCATAACTTTTATTAAATTTACTCTCCAAAGAGGTCATGCCAAACAACGCTCCCCTGACCCTCCATGAGTGCTGTGTCTGCTTCCCCATCTTTGCCTGCTCAGTGTGTTCCCTCACATTTTGAATCTGAGAAGTGAAAAGTGAGATCCATTGTCATTCAACGCACATTTCTTTTAGTATACCTGAGACTGAGTCTAATTTTACATATTTAAAGACCATTAGTATCTATTTTTTTTTTGTGATCTATCCTTTGTTGTTTATGTCCTTTGCTCATTTTTCAAATTGCCTTTTGTTCTTGTTCTTCCTGATTTTTATATTAGGGAAGTTAGACCCCTGTCTGTTCTGACAATTTGTACTGGAGTAATTTATCTTTTTTGCTTTAGTAATTTCTTGTACTGGATACTCGGGAAAACAAAGCATCGGCTGTGACAGCACTCTTAGAAACTTCATTTCCTGAAATGTATTTAAATGCTTTGTTTTGCTTTTTATTTTCTAACTTCTTAAGTCCTGAAGGATTAGGTATTTCAAATCTTGCCTTTCTCCCTTCCTTTTTAATTAGTAGGTTACATTTTATCAAGCACACATCCTTTTAGGATCAAACTCTTGCCTACATTGTTAGAATTCCTGTTCAAACAAAGTTTAAAATGTATAGATAGCAGCATCATTTCACACCCACACTGCTCCACCTGAAAATGTAAAGGTATATCCCTTTGATCTTGCCATCTCCTGAAATGAATTCATGACAAATAATTATCTGTGGTGAAGTACTGTTTCTAACACTGTGCCTCCTAGCCAGATGTTCTTTTTTGGATTCCATCTGTTGAAAGAATGGACCACAATGTATAGATATGGACGACACGTCCTATTTGCAGAGGACCAGGGCATTGTGGAAGCCTACCTGTGGCTTATGTCAGATGAGAGAGAGGATGGAAGTACACAAATACCAAAGATTGTTTGAAAAGATAATTTTGAAGCTTCTGAAAGTGTAGCTCTGTGAAGAAATGCAGACCATGTAGGCACATACTTACTCATCTGCCAGGGAAGTCTGATCTTAAATATCCCTGCATGATCACGAGATTAAAAATATTCTCCATTTTTTGAAGGGGTTTTGGGGGATACACATACATGTATGGCTGAGTCCCTTCGCTGTTCACCTGGAACTACTACAACTTGTTAATTGACTATTCTCTAATACGAAATAAAAAGTTGAAAGCCAGGAAAAAAAACAAAATTTCTCCATTTTTACTAGTTTTATGGGCTCTATTTCAATTCTTTCTCTTTCCTTCTATAGTTGGTCATCTGTGTGAAAGCTGAGTCTTGATGTAGGGCAACGTAAAAGCTGCTTTTCAGTCTTTCTAACTACCAAGTGGTATTTTGGACCCAAGTAAAGAGCCAACTCACTAGAAAAGACCCTGATGTGGGGAAAGATTGAAAGCAAAAGGAGAGGAGGGCTGCAGAGTATGAGATGGTTGGATGGCATCACGGACTCAATGGACATGAGTTTGAGCAAGCTCTGGGAGATGATGAAGGACAGGGAAGCCTGGCTTGCTGCAGTCCGTGGGCTCATAAAGACTTGGACGTGACTTAGTGACTGATCAACATGAAGCCTATTTAAAGTTGAGTAAGGAGTACACACCATGTAACACTGCTTGAGGCCAGTGTTGATGAACACAACCTGCTTTTTTGGAGCCTTCAGCCTTAGAGGGTGATACGGGAGGAAATAACTTTGATGTTTTATGAGGCAGGAGAGCACTGGGGCTGGAGTTAGCTGGGACAGGTGGGACGAGCAGGATGGTAGGCTGGGTGGCGACCAACAGAAAGGAGACGTGTGGTCTGTAGATCTCAAACAGTGAGGGCTCTGCCCTTGTGTTGAAAAGTAAAAATGAAAGTTGCTCAGTTGTGTCTGACTTGTCTTGACCCCATGGAATGTAGCCCACTAGGCTCCTCTGTCCATGGGATTGTCCAGGCAAGAATTGCTGGAGTGGGTAGCCATGCCCTTCTCCAGGGGATCTTCCCGACCCAAGGATCGAACCCGGGTCTCCTGCATTGCAGGAGGTTTCTTGACCGTCTCAGCCACCAGCTGTGCTCAGGGGATGGATGAATGACAAACATGGCTGTTACATCATGTGGAAGAAATTGGGTGGGCCACTCCATATGCCCTTTACAAAATACTTATTTTATTTATCTACTTATTTTGGCTGCACTGGGCCTTAGCCATGGCCCAAGAAACCCTCCTTGTGGCATGTGAACTTCTTAGGTGTGGCGGGCATGTGGGATCTTATTCCCCAGCCAGGGGTTGAACCTCAGCACCCCCTGCATTGGGAGCGTGGAGCCCCACCCTCTGGACCACCAGGGAAGTCCCCATAGGCTCTTTTTACAGTCACTTCTTTGTCATGTCTAAGAGGCAGCCATTTATTCTTATCCAGGAGAAGCAGTATGTGCTGGTTAAGGAGCTACTAGCCTCAAGGCCCCCTTTTCACTTAGAGTGTGCAAGTTTAGGGCTGTTCTGGGAAGCCAGAGATTGGGTTCCCTTTTTTTTGAACCTGCGGGACTCTGCCTCTGGCCCGTGAGGCTCTTGGCGATCCAGTAGGAAGATCCTCGCTGTGCACCCCTAGCCGCCCACCCCGGTTCCCCAGTCCACCTCCAACCACCGTGCCCTGTAGGGATGATTAATCAGGACAGGGAGGCACCCTGGGTGGGGCGCACCAGGGAGTCAGATGGCGCCCTTAGGACAATGGCCACGGGTGTGGCCAAGACGCCCAGCACAGCTCAGCTGCCCTGTGCTGTGAAGGGTCACCAGCATGAAGGTGCAGTTGGAGAGCCAGGGACTTGAGGCTTTCTCCCTAAATGAGGACAATTAACACTTTGTTTTTCGGTTCCTTTGGTGTCAGGTCCTCAGATGCGGTGGATTCAAAGAATTGAAAGCCTTTATCTCTCCTCTCCTTTTTCCCTTCCATTTGAACTTCATCCAGGCTGGATGCCTTCAACTCTCTTCCCATAAATTACCCGACAAGGTGAAGTTTGGGTTGCACTCAGTGGCTTTTTAGTGTCATTTAACTCTCTAAGGAGAGAATTGCATGCTTAAGAAAACTTAGAGTTCTGGGGAAATGGCAACCTGCTCCAGTATTCTTGCCTGGAAAATTCCATGGACTGAGGAGCCTGATGGGCTATAGTAGTCCATGGGGTCGCAAAGGGTTGGACACAACTAAGTGACTGAGTGCATGCATGTGCACACACACGTACACACATTGGTCTCTGTGTTAGACATCTACTCTGTTAATCAAAACGTCTGTGAGAACCCTTTGTATGCTGCAAGTAGAGTGCTTTTATTGGTCTTTCATCACATTATTCAAAAACAATTGGAAGTTTTGTTTTCTTTCCCGCAGTTGCTTGCCATTTAGTTACTTTGTGTGTATAGACATATTTGTGAGAATGTTTGACAATATAAAAATTTTGTTTGGTCAGTCGTATGATGTTCTGTCCACTGCTTTTTAAATTTTTTTAATTGAAAGAATTGAGCTTTTACTGTAATATTCTCCACTTGAAATTACTTGGTTTAAAAAAATGACAGTGAATGTATTCCTGCATACTTTTTAGTGCTAATTAATCACCTGTGATACATATTCCTAACCCTTAATCTTAATCTCTCTCCTTTATTGTGTGTGTGTGTTTTGTCTTTCATGGAAAAATGTATTTCTAAAATTTGTATCACCTTTGGACGTCAGGCAGAAAGCATTCTTTTTTAGATTTGAATAAAGGTCACCTTTTCTTTCCATGGGGACAAAAAGAAAACTTAGAGGTATTGACACATCAGAAATGGAGGAGGAATGATTTTTGGTTAATGTCACTTTAACCAGTATATTATGGTTATTTGCATCGTGAGCAGCAACAAGAAAGGAAGGTTGGTTTGTCACTCTCCAGCTAGTGAGACTTGCTGTAAAAAGTAGTACAGGTACAGTGCCTTGCTCATCACTGGATAATATGAAACAACAACATTGCTTTTATGCCCGGCTAAAAAAATTTTTTTTAAATTGGTTCAAGTTAGTAAAGCCCTGGACTTCCCTGGTGGCTCAGATGGTAAAAGTGTCTGCCTACAATGCTGGAGACCCGGGTTCAATCCCTGGGTCGGAAAAGATCCCCTGGAGAAGGAAATGGCAACCTACTCCGGTACTCTTGCCTGGAAAATCCCACAGACAGGGGAGCTGGGTGGGCTACAGTCCATGGGGTCACAGGGGTCTGACATGATTGAGCAACTTCAGTAAAGACCTGAATGTATAAGTAAATGGTTTGAGCATTTCAGCACACTCTGAAATCAGATAGTGTGGTGAATTCAAGATGGCTGCACATTCTTTGACCCTCCTCCCGGACCTCCCATCAGACCCTTAGGAAGTGGGCTCTGATTCTCCTCGCTCTGAATGTGGCCTGACCTTGGTGACTACTTGGTAACCAAGAAAATACGGCAGGAGTGATGCTGTGTGGCTCTCACTTCAAAGGGCCATGCAGCTTCCGCCTTGTCCACTGATCCCCCTGAGGCCAGCAGGCTTGGGGCTGCCTATAGGTGCCCCACTTGACAGTCCCAGCTGAGGACGGCCTTCTGGCCATTCTGCCAAAACACCTGACAGGTGTGTGACACTGTCATGGACCTGAGTGACCTTGTCAGTGTCACATGAAACAGAAGCATCATTCAGGCAAGACTTCCGCAAATTCCTGACTCACCAAATCATGATATATAATAAAACAGACAATTGAGGCTGTTAAATGTGGAGTGATGTATTCTTGGACAGTTGGTAACTGGGACATGCAACTTCAGTTCAGTCGTTCAGTCGTGTCCAACTCTTTGGGACCCCATGGACTGCAGTATGTCCGGCCCCCTGTCCGTCACAAACTCCCATAGTTTACTCAAACTCATGTCCATTGAGTCAGTGATGCCATCCAACCATCTCATCCTCCGTCGTCCCCTTCTCCTGCCTTCAATCCCTCCCAGCATCAGGGTCTTTTCCAGTGAGTCAGCTCTTCACATCAGGTGGCCCAAGTATTGGAGTTTCAGCTTCAGCATCAGTCCTTCCAATGAATACTCAGGACTGATCTCCTTTAAGATGGACTGGTTGGCTCTCCTTACAGTCCAAGAGACTCTCAACAGTCTTCTCCAACACCACAGTTCAAAAGCATCAATTTTTCGGCACTTAGCTTTCTTTATTTTCAACTGTAGTAACAATCAGTGTCTTATTAGGTGGAGTAGGTGGGTGACCACCCTTGATCCACATAGCTTAGTCACTGAACCCAGTTGCTCTTAGCTTTAAATTCTGACCAAAGGCTAGGTTGTATGTCAGTCTTTATGGTCACAGCAGGTGCAATGAACTCATAAGAAGTATGTGGACCAAAACAATGAAACTCACTATTTATCCTCCTATAGGAATTATGCTTTAAAAACTCCAGGGCTATTTTTAATCCTTATTTAATAATATGGCCTGATACCAACTGAAGCTTTCACATAGAGACGAAAAGCCTATTTCCTTGTAAAATTCTCAAAAGGAATTATTACAACAAAGGAACATATTGTTCTGGAAAGCCAGCTTAATAATGCAGCCCATTTTGCTATACCCTGGGGGTTTACTTTCTTGAATGACTGAGCGTATTCCATTTCTTAGAGTGACTCAAAGGAGAAACACAGGCACCAAACAGAAGACCTGGCCACATACAGACCTCCTGTCATCTGTACTGCCCCCAGCCCCTCGGAACTGCTCTTACCCACTCTGGACCTCTCCCCTTGGCCATCTTTTCACCCACTCAGATTTTACCAGCTTAGGAGAGTCCTAAGTCGCATGTCCTAAGTTGGTATCCAGTCTCATCACTTCATTGGAAGGACTGATGTTGAAGCTGAAACTCCAATCCTTTGGCCACCTGATGCAAAGAGCTGACTCATTTGAAAAGACCCTGATGCTGGGAAAGATTGAGGGCAGGAGAAGAAGGAGATGACAGAGGATGAGATGGTTGGATGCCATCACTGACTCAATGGACATGAGTTTGAGTAAACTCTGGGAGTTGGTGATGGACAGGGAGACCTGGCGTGCTGCAGTCCATGGGGTTGCAGAGTTGGACACGACTGAGCAAGAACTGAATTGATACTTGGGGATGCATTTAGGGTTCAGATCTGTTTTCAAGTCTTAGAATCTAAAATAGATTTCTTAGAATCTAAGTGTGAAGAGAAATGAAGCCATCCCTAAGTTCTAAGATTACGGAGGAGTGAGGACCATGCTTTAAAATAGGGCATAGTCCCCTTAGTGATGTGGATCGAGGACCTTAATGAACACATTTTACTGATAAAGTACAGATAGACCATGAGCAAAGCCTTCCCCTCCACGGAGGACAGATGACTCGAGCCACTGGTTGGGTGTACAAAGTCATCTAGAAAGTGCTAGCAACTGTGCAGGCAGTTTCTTTATTTCTTTAAAGAAAAAGCTTGTTTCTGGCACTAGGTGTATTCTTAGTTGTTGCTGTCCTCACTGTCCTGTTTTTTTGCTCCACTAGAGGGCAGAAAAGGGACAAGAAGAGACCAAGGTCCAGAGGGCCAACTGGGTGGTTTCCTGTCTTATCAGCACTCTCTCTGCCCTGCAGAAAAGTTAAAGAAGAGAAGAAGGGTGCAACTGGAACCACTGGTCTTTGACCTGTGAGCAACAGATAGTTTTTTCATTTTCTTTGGATAAATACCCAGCAATGAAATTGCTGGATCTAATGGTAGTTCTATTTTTAATTTTTGGAGAAAATTTAGTACCGTTTTCCACAGGGCTGCTCCATCTTGCATTCTCACCGACAATGCACTAGGGTTCCCTTTTCTCCACATCCTCTACAACACTTGTTATATTTTTGTCTTTTTGATAATGTGACGTATGGGCTCAGTCACTCAGTGGTGTCCGGCTCTTGGGAACCCCTTGGACTGCAGTCTGCTAGGCTCCTCTTTTCATGGACTTTTCCAAGCAAGAATACTGGAGTGGGTTGCTATTTCCTACTCCAGGGGATCTTCCCCTCCCAGGGATCGAAGCTGTGTCTCTTGTGTCTCCTGCATTGACAGGTGGATCCTTTACCTCTGTGCCACCTGGGAAGCCCTTTTTGATAATAGCTATTCTAAAACAGGTGTGAGGTGATATCTCATGGTGGTTTTGATCTCGTGTGTCTCTGATGAGGGATGTTGAGCATCTTTTCATGTGCCTGTTGGCCATCGATATGCCTTCTTTGGAAAATGTCTGTTCAGAACTTCTGCTCATTTAAAAATCAGATTGTTGGTTTTTTGCTGTTAGTTTGTACATGTTTTTTTAATGCATTTTGGATATTAGTCCCTTATCAGTATATGATTAGAAAATATTTTCTTCCATTCAGTAAATTGTTTCTTTATTTTGGTGATGGTTTCCTTTGCTGGTCAGAAGCTATTCAGTTTGATGTAATCCTACTTGTTTATTTTTGCCTTTGTTGCCTTTTGGTATCAAGTAGAAAAAAAGTTGTCACCAAGACTGATGTCAAGGAGCTTACTGCATATGTTTGCTTCTAGGAGTTTTGTGGTTTCAGCTCTTGCATTCAAGTCTTTAATCCATTTTGAATAATTTTTTTTTGTATAATGTAATAGTGGTCTGGTTTCATCCTTTTGTATGTTGCTGTTCAGTTTAAGAAACATCATTTATTGAAGAGACTGTCCTTTCCCCCATTGTATATTCTTGGCTCCTCTGTTGTGAATTAATTGACTATAAATTCATGCATGGCTTTATTTCTGGCCTCTCTATCTGGTTCCATTGATCTATGTGACCATTTTTATGCCAATACCATACTATTTGATTACTATATCTTTGTAATGTAGTTTGAAATCAGGAAGCGTGAGCTTCCAATGTTGATGTTCTTTCTCAAGATTTCTTTGGCTATTCAAAGTCTTTGGGATTTAGTTTTCTATTTTGAATATCTTTCATCACTATAGTGACCAGCTGTAGTAATTAATGTGGCTTCTCAAAACTGCCTTGAATCTTTTAGAATGAGATCTGACAAGCATACCTTTACAAAAGGAATTTAATGGCTTTGCCACTTCATCAAACACCTGTAGGAAGATGTAGAAAATGTCACGAAAATGGACCCTTTCATGCAAATAGACAAACAGTGTCAGCTTGTGGAAAGGTTAGAGGTTTCTGGGACTGGTGTCTTTTCCTGTGTTAGTCCTGGGGAAGATAACCACTGCCACTTCTTAACAGACAGTGGCTTTTTCTAGACAATTCTTTGAGATTCAGGCTTTCACGGAGGGCTGGTGTGGGCATTTTTAGACATGTGGATTCTTGCAGAACTCACATAGGTGATTCCTCCTTTCTACATGAAAAAATTAAGCATAAAGCCTCTGATTTCTGCCATCTTTAAGCCTTAAAGGGAACACATTCTAAAATCTTAAAGGCATTGGTCACAAGAATTCTCACACTAACCTTTAAGTTGTTTCTGATTAACTGACTAGTTTAAGTTAGAACAAAAAATATGAAATTTCCAGTCCCCTCCCTTCCTGAATCTGATCCAAACAATTTTCATAAGTTGGTCATCAAACTAATGTGTCTTTAAGGCAATAGACTTTCATCTTTGTAAATAGATAGTTTCAGACCTTTGGTCTCTTTAAAACTTACAGACATTACAAAGAAAAATAGAGAGGGATTTTTTTTTTAAGTTTTCAGGAGGCTGCCTGTTTCTAAGTTGTTGTGTGGTGGCCAAGTTCTGGACTCTTTGTGACCCCATACAATTGTATGTAGCCTACCAGGCTCCTTTGTCCATGGGATTTCCCAGGCAAGAATACTGGATTGGGTTGCCATTTCCTCCTCCAGGGATCTTTGACCCAGGGATTGAACTCATGTCTCCTACGTTGGCAGGCAGATTCTTTACCACTGAGCCACTGGGGAAGCCCTTGTTTCTAAATAATTATGCAAAAGAGCTAGAGACTTCTGAACAAATTGAATCTGAATACTTTTAGAGAAAATCAGAATTTCTTTTTCATTATCGGTTCTGCCTAGCACATGGGGTGACCCTACTCTTTACTCTTCACCCTTCCTCTCTCCTAAGTAGTTTATAATTCTTCAGTTGCTATTTTCCTATCATGAACAAAACATGCACACATTAGCTGCTGATCTCAACTTGAGATGCATCAGTAAAGCCACCACTGTTCGGGTCACAACTGTGTTTGAGTCAGTTCATTTCAGATCAGTCGTCCCCTTCTCCTGCCTTCACTGTTTTCCCAGCATCATGGTGTTTTCCAATGAGTCGGTTCTTTGCATCAGGTGGCCAAAGGATTGGAGTTTCAGCATCAGCATCAGTCCTTCCAATGAATCTTTAGGACTGATTTCCGATAGGATGGACTGTTATCAGATCAGATCAGATCAGATCAGTCGCTCAGTCGTGTCCGACTCTTTGCGACCCCATGAATCGCAGCACCCCAGGCCTCCCTGTCCATCACCAACTCCCGGAGTTCACTTAGACTCACATCCATCAAGTCAGTGATGCCATCCAGCCATTTCATCCTCTGTCGTCCCCTTCTCCTCCTGCCCCCAATCCCTCCCAGCATCAGAGTCTTCTCCAATGAGTCAACTCTTCGCATGAGGTGGCCAAAGTACTGGAGTTTCAGCTCTAGCATCATTCCTTCCAAAGAACACCCAGGGCTGATCTCCTTCAGAATGGACTGGTTGGATCTCCTCGCAGTCCAAGGGACTCTCAAGAGTCTTCTCCAACACCACAGTTCAAAAGCATCAATTCTTCGGCGCTCAGCCTTCTTCACAGTCCAGCTCTCACATCCATACATGACCATAGGAAAGACCACAGCCTTGACTAGATGAACCTTTGTTGGCAAAGTAATGTCTCTGCTTTTGAATATGCTATCTAGGTTGGTCATAACTTTCCTTCCAAGGAGTAAGTGTCTTTTAATTTCATGGCTGCAGTCAACATCTGCAGTAATTTTGGAGCCCAGAAAAATGAAGTTGACACTGTTTCCACTGTTTCCCCATCTATTTGCCATGAAGTGATGGGACCAGATGCCATGATCTTCGTTTTCTGAATGTTGAGCTTTAAGCCAACTTTTTCACTCTCCTCTTTCATTTTCATCAAGAGGCTTTTTAGTTCCTCTTCACTTTCTGCCATAAGGGTGGTGTCATCTGCACATCTGAGGTTATTGATATTTCTCCCAGCAATCTTGAGTCCAGCTTGTGTTTCTTCTAGTCCAGCGTTTCTCATGATGTACTCTGCATATAAGTTAAATAAACAAGGTGACAATATACAGCCTTGAGGTACTCCTTTTCCTATTTGGAACCAGTCTGTTGTTCCATGTGCAGTTCTAACTGTTGCTTCCTGACCTGCATAGAGATTTCTCAAGAGGCAGGTCAGGTGGTCTGGTATTCCCGTCTCTTGAAGAATTTTCCACAGTTTATTGTGATCCACACAGTCAAAGGCTTTGGCATAGTCAATAAAGCAGAAATAGATGTTTTTCTGGAACTCTCTTGCTTTTTCCATGATCCAGTGGATGTTGGCAATTTGATCTCTGGTTCCTCTGCTTTTTCTAAAACCAGCTTGAACACCAGGAAGTTCATGGTTCACATATTGCTGAAGCCTGGCTTGGAGAATTTTGAGCATTACTTTACTAGCGTGTGAAATGAGTGCAATTGTGCAGTAGTTTGAGCATTCTTTGGCATTGTCTTTCTTTGGAATTAGAATGAAAACTGACCTTTTCTAGTCCTGTGGCCACTGCTGAGTTTTCCAAATTTGCTGGCATATTGAGTGCAGCACTTTCACAGCATCATCTTTCAGGATTTGGAATAGCTCCACTGGAATTCCATCACCTCCACTAGCTTTGTTCGTAGTGATACTTTCTAAAGCCCACTTGACTTCACATTCTAGGATATCTGGCTCTAGGTCAGTGATCACACCATCGTGATTATCTGGGTCATGAAGATCTTTTTTGTACAATTCTTCTGTGTATTCTTGCCACCTCTTCTTAATATCTTCTGCTTCTGTTAGGTCCATACCATTTCTGCCCTTTATCGAGTCCGTCTTTGCATGAAATGTTCCTTTGGTATCTCTGATTTTCTTAAAGAGATCCCTGCTGCCGCTGCTGCTAAGTCGCTTCAGTCGTGTCCGACTCTGTGCGACCCCATAGACGGAAGCTCACCAGGCTCCCCTGCCCCTGGGATTCTCCAGGCAAGAACACTGGAGTGGGTTGCCATTTCCTTCTCCAATGCAGGAAAGTGAAAAGTGAAAGTGAAGTCGCTCAGTCGTGTCCGACTCTTAGCGACCCCATGGACTGGAGCCTACCAGGCTCCTCCGTCCATGGGATTTTCCAGGCAAAAGTACTGGGGTGGGGTGCCATTGCCTTCCCCTAAAGAGATCCCTAGTCTTTCCCATTCTGTTGTTTTCCTCTATTTCTTTGCATTGATCACTGAAGAAGGCTTTCTTATCTCTTCTTGCTATTCTTTGGAGCTCCGCATTCAGATGCTTATATCTTTCCTTTTCTCCTTCGCTTTTCACTTTTCTTCTTTTCACAGCTATTTGTAAGGTCTCCCCAGACAGCCATTTTGCTTTTTTGCATTTCTTTTCCATGGGGATGGTCTTGATCCCTGTCTCCTGTACAGTGTCATGAACCTCATTCTGTAGTTCATCAGGCACTCTATCTATCAGATCTAGTCCCTTAATCTATTCCTCACTTCCACTGTATAATCATAAGGGATTTGATTTAGGTCATACCTGAATGGTCTAGTGGTTTTCCCTACTTTCTTCAATTTCAGTCTGAATTTGGCAATAAGGAGTTCATGGTCTGAGCCACAGTCAGCTCCTGGTCTTGTTTTTGCTGACAGTATAGAGCTTCTCCATCTTTGGCTGCAAGGAATATAATCGATCTGATTTCGGTGTTGACCATCTGGTGATGTCCATGTATAGAGTCTTCTCTTGTGTTGTTGGAAGAGGGTGTTTGTTATGACTAGTGCATTTTCTTGGCAGAACTCTATTAGTCTTTGCCCTGCTTCATTTCATATTCGAAGGCCAAATTTGCATGTTAATCCAGGTGTTTCTTGACTTCCTACTTTTGCATTCCAGTCCCCTATAATGAAAAGGACATCTTTTTTGGGTGTTGGTTCTAAAAGGACTTGTAGGTCTTCATAGAACCCTTCAACTTCAGCTTCTTCAGCGTTACTGGACTGTTATGGGTATGTCTAAAGGAAAGGTGATAAGCCAGAAAGTGCGTCTCAGGACCACTAGGGAGCACCAGCTCTACTGAACACTTTCCATGGCTTGAAGCCATAGAGCTCTTTTTTTTAGAAGGCAGATTCTAGAAAAACCACTGGGAGGAAACAAGAATAAAATGAACAGAATATCATTGGACCTCCTCATCCTCCTGAGAGGATGATCTGGGACTGTGCCTTCTTAGGTTTTGGCCAGATGGATCCTCAGATCGCTTTTACCAGATTAAGAAGTTAGAGCAAAGTATATAGCTTGCAGAGTCAAGTAGAAAGCTGTTTGAGGAGCTGATCTGCTAAACCATGTGGCCCTAAAGGGTGGTGTGAAGGAATGAGCAAGCCTCCCGACATTTCAAAGGAGTCATTGTATCTGCAAGCCCACACAGAGGGGCTGTGGTCTTAGCTTGGCTATTTGTCAACCTTGCAAATCCTTGGCCGTGAGGAGAGACTCATGTAGGAAGTTTGCAGAATTAGGCCACATGAGGAGAGGCTCATGCAGGAAGTTTCCAGAAATAGGCCACATGCTGCCTGTTTCAGAGTCTTTCTGTGTCACTGGCGTGCGTTTGATCCACCGAATTGTCTTAGGAAAAGGTTCAGGATTCCCGTACGAAATCATCATCAGTTGTGTTAGTTTCCTGTTTCTGCTGTAACAAATGGCCACACAGTCGGTGGCTTTAACTAACTCAAATGTATTATTTGACAGCTCCATTGGTCAGAAGTTTGACACACGTCTCCCTGGGCTAAAACTAAGGCACCGGTGATGCCTTCTGGACCTCCTTTCTGGAAACTCAGGAGAGAATCCACATCTGTGCTTTTTCCAATTTCTGCAGGTCTCCTGCCTTCCTCAGCTTATCTCTCTGACCACTGTTCCCTAGACAAATCTTCATTGACCACAGCTGGAAAAGGTTCTCACTTCCAAGGATGGATGTGATCAGAGTGGGCCCGCTTACCTGACAGCTCAGGGAAACCTCCCCATCTCAAATTCATAACCTTGTTGCCATTCACCAGTTCTGAGTGTTAGGATGTGAACATCTTGGAGGGGTCATTATTCAGCTTACTGGAGCAGCAGATAGTCTTTAAATTTGTTCTTTCATATTCCACCATTGTCGCCACAGGCCATGGCTGGGATGACTTGTGGTCAAGCATAGACCTACTTGGGTTCCCTTCTGGCTCAGTGGTAAAGAATCCACCTGCCAATGCAGGAGACACACCCTCAATCCCTGAACTGGGAAGATCCCCTGGAGAAGGAAATGACAACCCACTCCAGTATTCTTGCCTGGGAAATCCCATGGATGGAGGAGCCTAGCAGACTGCAGTCCATGGGGCTGCAAAAGAGTTGGACATGACTTTGTGACTAAACAACAATAACAGCAACAACAGCAAAAGACCTACTTGGAAAGTGAATTGGTGGTTATTTTCCTGCCTTTTTCTGCGATTGCCCACTGGTCCTCTTTAACCAGTGCTTTCTTGGACTCTGACATGAGAAGATCAGATCAGATCAGATCAGTCACTCAGTTGTGTCCGACTGTTTGCGACCCCATGAACTGCAGCACGCCAGGCCTCCCTGTCCATCACCAACTCCGGGAGGTCACTCAGACTCACATCCATCTAGTCAGTGATGCCATCCAGCCATCTCATCCTCTGTCGTCCCCTTCTCCTCCTGCCCCCAATCCCTCCCAGTATCAGAGTCTTCTCCAATGAGTCAACTCTTTGCATGAGGTGGCCAAAATACTGGAGTTGCAGCTTTAGCATCAATCCTTTCAAAGAAATCCCAGGGCTGATCTTCAGAATGGACTGGTTGGATCTTCTTGCAGTCCAAGGGACTCTCAAGAGTCTTCTCCAACACCACAGTTCAAAAGCATCAATTCTTGGGCGCTCAGCCTTCTTCACAGTCCAGCTCTCACATCCATACATGACCACAGGAAAGACCATAGCCTTGACTAGGTGAACCTTTGTTGGCAAAGTAATGTCTCTGCTTTTGAATATGCTATCTAGGTTGGTCATAACTTTCCTTCCAAGGAGTAAGTGTCTTTTAATTTCATGGCTGCAGTCACCATCTGCAGTGATTTTGGAGCCCAGAAAAACAAAGTCTGACACTGTTTCCACTGTTTCCCCATCTATTTCCCATGTAGTGATAGGACCAGATGCCATGATCTTCGTTCTCTGAATGTTGAGCTTTAAGCCAACTTTTTCACTCTCCACTTTCACTTTCATCAAGAGGCTTTTTAGTTCCTCTTCACTTTCTGCCATAAGGGTGGTGTCATCTGCATATCTGATGAAAAAGACGAGTCTAAAAAATCACTTTTCTACAGTAGGCAATGTCGTGCTTTGTGGTCAACACTTTCTGTTGTGTTTCGGTTCAGTTTAGTCACTTAGTCGTGTCCAACTCTTTGCCCATGGACTGCAGCACGCCAGGCCTCCCTGTCCATCACTAACTCCCAGAGTTTACTCAAACTCATGTCCTTGAGTTGGTGATGCCATCCAACCATCTCATCCTCTGTTGTCTCCTTCTCCTCCTCCCTCTTTCAATCTTTCCCAGCATCAGGCTCTTTTCAAGTGAGTCAGTTCTGTGCATCAGGTGGCCACAGTATTGGAGTTTCAGCTTCAGCATCAGTCCTTCCAATGAACACTCAGGACTGATCTCCTTTAGGATGGACTGGTGGGTTTACAGAAAGCTATTTATGGCCAAGAATAGGCATTTGGTTTTACTTGCCTTAAAAATCCCAGATCCAAACTCTTTTGGCCACCTGACATGAAACATGCTGCAGGAACTGTGATGAGCTGGATTAAAGTCGATTCAACAAAGGGTTTTTCAAGGAACCCTTGGCTCTGCCTGCCCTGCTGGAAGAAGGGCTTTGCAGCACAGCTTTGCAGGACTTGACCACTCAGTTTTCGCAGGTCGATGCCAGCCCTGCACGGCTCTGTGTGTCCAAGGAGGGAGACCTATCGTTCATCGGGCAGAAAGACGGTTTGCGCTCCACGTGTGGGCTGGGGCACGCAGTGTCAAACCCATTGTCACGTTGACTTCTTGCAGAAGTTTCCTGGAGAGGGTTGTAGCACACAGCCAGAGGTTTCTCCAACACCCCAGCCTACTTGGCCACCAAAGTTGTCCCCCCAGGACTGTCCACTGTCCCAACACTATCTGCCCTCTGCACTTTCCACTTGCTTCTGCTGTGTGTTTTTAAGATTTTATGTATTTATTTAATCTTTGGCTGTGCTGGGTCTTTGTTGTCACGCAGGCTTTTTCTCTGGTTGTGGTCCCTGGGTTTCTCATTGCGGTGACTTCTCTTGTTGTGGAGCACGGGCTCTAGGGCGTGAGGGCTTCAGTACTTGTGGCCCCCCGGGGCTCAATTGTTGGGGTCCCCTCCTGGGTTTTCGAGCTCAGGCTCAGCAGTTGTGCATGGGCTTAGTTGCCCTGAGGCATGTGGGATCTTCCCGGACCAGAGATCAAATTCCTGCATTGGTGGGCAGGTACCAGGAGCCACCAGGGAAGCCCTCTGCTGTGTGTTTTATAATGCTGCTGCTGCTAAGTCGCTTCAGTCGTGTCCGACTCTGTGCGACCCCATAGACGGAAGCTCACCAGGCTCCCCTGTCCCTGGGATTCTCCAGGCAAGAACACTGGAGTGGGTTGCCATTTCCTTCTCCAATGCATGACAGTGAAAAGTGAAAGTGAAGTCGCTCAGTCGTGTCCCACCAGGCTCCTCCGTCCATGGGATTCTCCAGGCAAAAGTACTGGGGTGGGGTGCCATTTTATAATGGGTTCCTGCAAATTACCTTACTGAAAGGAGGTGGGGTAAGATAAACAAGCAGATAACCCAGCCAGCGCCCTAGAGGCATTAATCCTGAGGAGGGATCTTGCTGGAGCTGGAAAGAAAGTGAATGTGTTAGTTGCTCAGTTGTGTCCGACTCTTTATGACCCCATGGACTGTAGCCCACCAGTCTTCTCTGTCCATGAGATTCTCCAGTCAGGAATACTGGAGTCGGTTGTCATTTCCTTCTCCAGGGGATCTTGCCGACCCAGGGAGCTAGAGCCTCTCCATTTGGACATGAGCCAGTGTCCAGAATGGGATGAAGAGGATGGACTCTAGATGACTCTTGGGTTCAAGGCCTGCTGTGTGACCGTGGACAGGTTACGCTAACCTTTCTGTATCTCAGTTTTCACACCAGCAAATGGAGGTAGTAATAGTGTATGTATCTAATAGAGTTGCTGTCAGGATGTATTAATATCAGTAGAGTGTTTAGAACTAGGACTTGCAAAGAATAAAGGCTCTGTGTTAGTTGCTATCATCATCACCATTACTGTCACCACCATCTTATCAGACCACCGTCATCACCATCAACATCATCATTTCATAACACAGCTATTTTGTTTGTAATAACATTGGCAAAAGACAGATTCGGAATCTGTGAATCTCTTAGGGCCTTGGATGATCTATTTTGAGAAGATGCCTCTACTTATATGTCTTCTTTTTTACAATGAGAGATGCGGGCTGAGTTCCAAGCTGCCACTTACTAATTATACTGATCTTTTCAGCCCCAGGGGCTTCCGTGGTAACTCAGATGGTAAAGAATCTTCCTGCAATGCAAGACACCCAGGTTTGATCCCTAGGTCAGAAAGATTCCCTAGAGAAGGGAATGCCAACCCACTCCAGTATCTTGCCTGGAGAATTCCCTCAGACCAGGGGGTCACAAAGAGTTGGACACAACAGAGTGATGAACACTTCAGCCCCAAATTCCCCAGGGGGAGGTGGACACTCAGGTTTGCCAGGGTTTCTTCTAGCTGCTGACCTGAGGGGGGCCGGGTACCTAGACTTTCCTGTTTGGGACAGAAGTTTATGCTGTTCTTTTTGACCCAAAGGGTCATATGGAGGGTTAAAGAGAAATCGCGGCCTTTGCTGAGCTTAATGTAAGGATTTAAGAATGAGCGGGTAA
This sequence comes from Tragelaphus eurycerus, assembly GCA_935064755.1. NCBI lineage: Eukaryota > Metazoa > Chordata > Mammalia > Artiodactyla > Bovidae > Tragelaphus > Tragelaphus eurycerus. Next base: position 48,029,412 of record CAKXYN010000009.1, read on the forward strand.
TGGTTTCTGGCTCCTCTATGTGGTGCCCTTTAGTCTGGAGTGTCTGTCACACCCAGAGATGGGCTATTCTGGGGTAGATTTGTCACCTGAATTGCACTGTTTAAAATGGTTTTCATTATTATATTTCTTAGATCTCAGTAATACTCCACCTACTTCCCTCTCTTTGTGCACCTGGTGGTTATGATTGTTAATCTTATATTATTACCATATAATCTTATATTGGTTATATGCCAATATAAATATATCCGCACTACAGTTTTGTTTTTTTTTAAATCTCAACTCTTTACTGATGATTCTCAAATAAGGTAGGTCATCTTAGAAGAAAAAAAAAAAAGAAAAGAAATAAGCCCTCAATTAAGCAAGAATATTGAAAATAATTCAAGGTTTTCATCCTCTAATTTAAGAGGAAGGAACAACATCTTTTGCTAGTGTCCGGTCTCTCAGAGGCCCCTCAGTTCTCTTCTTCTTCTTCTTCTTTTCTTAAGTACTTCACTAGGCCCAAGACCTGCTGGCACATTTTTTTTAAATAATTTTTTATTATTTTTTGGCCCCATTGAGTGGCATGCAGTTCTTCCTCTCTCAATCAGAAGTCGGACCCGCTCCCCCTACAGCTGAAGCACTGAGTCTTAACCAATGGACTGCCAGGGAAGTTCCCCTCAGTTTACTGAGCCAAGCACCGTTAAAAGGAAATAGGAGGTTGATGCATAGTAATATGTCATGCTGTGGAAAGGTGAGTCTTAGCATCCCCATGTGGGAGTGTTCTGATTTCATTTCAATTTGCTATTTCCTCCATTACCTGGAACTTCAGAGGCTGAACCTGAGAGTCTGGAAGATCTTGACTGAAATGCTGAACGAACGACTTTTCCAGGGGCTGTGGTTTAACGCAGGCTTAACTCAGTATCCAGGGTGTCCATGATGGAGGGCAGTTTTTTCAATTATCTGTTGATTTAATTACCTTTTAGTCAAATTCTGCATAGAAATGAATGAAAATGAAAACACAACAACCCAAAACCTGTGGGACACTGTAAAAGCAGTCCTAAGGGGAAAGTTCATAGCAATACAGGCATACCTCAAGAAACAAGAAAAAAGCCAAATAAATAACCTAACTCTACACCTAAAGCAACTGGAAAAGGAAGAAATGAAGCACCCCAAGGTGAGTAGAAGGAAAGAAATCCTAAAAATTAGGGCAGAAATAAATGCAAAAGAAACAAAAGAAACCATAGCAAAAATCAACAAAGCCAAAAGCTGGTTCTTTGAAAGGGTAAATAAAATTGACAAACCACTAGCCAGACTCATCAAGAAACAAAGGGAGAAAAATCAAATCAATAAAATTAGAAATGAAAATGGAGAGATCACAACAGACAGCACAGAAATACAAAGGATCATAAGAGACTACTATCAGCAATTATATGGCAATAAAATGGACAATGTGGAAGAAATGGACAAATTCTTAGAAAAGTACAACTTCCCAAAACTGGATCAGGAAGAAATAGAAACTCTTAACAGACCCATCACAAGCACGGAAATTGAAACTGTAATCAGAAATCTTCCAGCAAACAAAAGCCCAGGTCCAGACGGCTTCACAGCTGAATTCTACCAAAAATTTAGAGAAGAGCTAACACCTATCCTACTCAAACTGTTCCAGAAAATTGCAGAGGAAGGCAAACTTCCAAACTCATTCTATGAGGCCACCATCACCCTAATATCAAAACCTGACAAAGATGCCACAAAAAAAGAAAACTACAGGCCAATATCACTGATGAACATAGATGCAAAAATCCTTAACAAAATTCTAGCAATCAGAATCCAACAACACATTAAAAAGATCATACACCATGACCAAGTGGGCTTTATCCCAGGAATGCAAGGATTCTTCAATAATTTCTTAAAATTTTTTAAATTGAGATATAATTGACATACATGATATAGCTTCAGGTGTACATCATGATATGATATTTGTGTATGTTTTAAAGTGATCACCCCAATAAGTGTAGTTAACATAAATCATCACACAGAGTTACAACATTTTTTTTCTTCCTTGTGGTGAAAACTTTTAAGATCTACTCTCTTAACAACTTTCAAATATTCAATACAGTATCATTAACCGTAATTGCCATGCTGTTCATTACATTCTCATGACTTATTTAATATATGGAAGTTTGTACTGTTCGACCTCCTTCACCCATTTCACCTCCCTCCCTCCTCATCTCTGGCAACCACCAATCTATGAAGTTTTTCTTTATTAGATCCCATGTAGAAATGAGATCTTATGGTGTTTGTCTTCTTGTGTCCTCAAAAGCCCTCAGGGTCTTTCCTTTGTTTGTAATTGGCAAATATCTCCATTGTCACTAATGGCAAGATTTCAATCTGTTTTATAGATTAATAATATTCAATTGTGTGTGTGTGTGTGTGTGTGTGTGTGTATATATATATATATATAGAGAGAGAGAGAGAGAGAGAGAGACAGAGAGAGAGAGAGTAGTGGTGGTATAGTCATTCAATCGTGTCTGACTCTTGGGACCCCATGGATTGTATGTAGCCGTCCAGGCTCCTCTGCCCGTGGGATTTTCCAGGCAAGAATAGTGGAGTGGGCTGCCATTTCCTCCTCTAGATATACATACCTAAAGAGATATATATATACACACACCTGAAGATATATGTAGCTGGAGAAGGGAATGTATCTGGAGTCCATAGGGTCATAAAGAGTTGGACACAACTGAGTGACTTCACTTTCACTTTTCACTTTCATGTATTGGAGAAGGAAATGCCAACCCACTCCAGTGTTCTTGCCTGGAGAATCCCAGCGATGGGGGAGCCTGGTGGGCTGCCGTCTCTGGGGTCACACAGAGTCGGATACGACTGAAGCGACTTAGCAGCAGCAGCAGCAGCAGAGCACAATATATACATATCACATTACTTTATCCATTCATCTGCAATGGACACTTCAGTTCAGTTCAGTCACTCAGTCGTGTCCGGCTCTTCACGACCCCATGAATCGCAGCATGCCAGGCCTCCTTGTCCATCACCAACTCCTGGAGTTCACTCAGACTCAATGTCCATCGAGTCGGTGATGCCATCCAGCCATTTCATCCTCTGTCGTCCCCTTCTCCTCCTGCCCCCAATCCCTCCCAGCATCAGAGTCTTTTCCAATTAGTCAACTCTTTGCACGAGGTGGCCAAAGTATTGGAGTTTCAGCTTTAGCATCATTCCTTCCAAAGAAATCCCAGGGCTGATCTCCTTCAGAATGGACTGGTTGGCTCTCTTTGTAGTCCAAGGGACTCTCAAGTCTTCCTCAACACCACAGTTCAAAAGCATCAATTCTTTGGCACTCAGCTTTCTTCACAGTCCAACATCACATCCATACATGACCACTGGAAAAACCATAGCCTTGACTGCTGCTGCTGCTGCTAAGTCGCTTCAGTCGTATCCGACTCTGTGTGACCCCATAGACGGAAGCTCACCAGGCTCCCCCGTCCCTGGGATTCTCCAGGCAAGAACACTGGAGTGGGTTGCCATTTCCTTCTCCAATGCATGAAAGTGAAAAGTGAAAGTGAAGTTGCTCAGTCGTGTCCGACTCTCAGATGGACCTTTGTTGGCAAAGTTATATCTCTGCTTTTTAATATGCTGTCTGGGTTGGTCATAGCTTTCCTACCAAGGAGTAAGCGTCTTTTAATTTCATGGCTGCAATCACCATCTGCAGTGATTTTGGAGCCCCCCAAAATAAAGTCTCTCACTGTTTAGACTATTTCCCCATCTATTTGCCATGAAGTGATGGGACCGGATGCCATGATTCGTTTTCCAAATGTTGAGCTTTAAGCCAACTTTTTCACTGTCCTCTTTCACCTTCATCAAGAGGCTTTTTAGTTTCTCTTCACTTTCTGCCATAAGGGTGGTGTCATCTGCATATCTGAGGTTATTGATATTTCTCCCAGCAATCTTGATTCCAGCTTGTGCTTCTTCCAGCCCAGCATTTCTCATGATGTAATCTGCATAGAAGTTAAATAAGCAGGGTGACAATATTGATGACAGCCTTGACGAGCTCCTTTTCCTATTTGGAACCAGTCTGTTGTTCCATGTCCAGTTCTAACTCTTGCTTCCTGACCTGCATACAGATTTCTCAAGAGGCAGGTCAGGTGGTCTGGTATTCCCATCTCTTGAAGAATTTTTCACAGTTTATTGTGATCCACACAGTGAAAGGCTTTGGCATAGTCAATAAAGCAGAAATAGATGTTTTTGTGGAACTCTCTTGCTTTTTCCATGATCCAGTGGATGTTGGCAATTTGGTCTCTGGTTCCTCTGTGGTTGTCTGCCTATCTTGGTTATGAACATGGGGGTGCATATATCTTTTTCTAGTTAGTGTTTCTGCACTGATCACATTCAGAGATGGGCAGTTCTGGGGAACATTTGTTAACTGCACTGCACTACTGATTTTTAACTGCTTCTCTTTCGCGAAGGTGGTCTGACAGCTGGGAGGAGGAAGGCTATTTCTTTAATAGCTGAGCCTGAGCTACTGAGGAGTTTGCCAAGATTGTCTTAAATTCCTACCTCCTTTCCCCACCCCTCATGGACTTCAACCTCTGTTTATTTGTTGTCCCTTCCAGGGACCTAAAGTCCTGGATCCTCAGCTTTCAAGGATTAGCTACCTAATCTGATCAATGGGTTACATTCATCTGTGCTGAAGTTTTTCTGGTTTGGGAGGAGCAAAGCCCCACTTCTAGGTTACTCAGCTCAGTTACGTCCAACTCTTTGCGACGCCATGGACTGCAGCACACTAGGCTTCCCTGCCCATCACCAACTCCCAGAACTTGCTCAAACTCATGTCCATAGAGTCAATGATACCATCCAACCATCTCATTCTCTGTCATCCCCTTCTCCTCCTTTTCCTCCTTCTAGGTTACTTGGAAGTTGTTACTAATGATTTTTTTGACCCTCTTAAAATATAAAGCTGTCATCTGTGTGGACAATGGGGTGACCAGCCATCCTAGCACGCCTGAGACTTAGTGAGGGGGCTGATGAGGGATTTCCAACTTTAAATCATCACAGTCCCAAACAAACCAGATCACCCAGCCCTTGTCCTTTTGGGTGGGAGGAGAAAAGAGCCCCAGGACAGACGGCCTGGGGAGAGAACTGGGGGCGATGGGGCTGGGCTTGCTGATAACCCTTTCCGGGGGTGAAACTGGTACCCCTGTATTTCAATGAACTCCTTGTGATAAGGAGCTTCCTAGAACTTCTAAGTACAGTGATCAATGGCTCCTCAACGTGAGTTTTCCTGGAATGGCTTCCATAGCCTGGCCATGTGCAATTGATGCTGTCAGTGGTGGGTGGGAATAACCTGTCCCAGGCACTGCCATTAATCATTGGTTCCACAGGGTCTGGCATGGTTTTCCCTGAAAGGAATGGAACCAACAGGAAATAATCAAGGAACAGTTTGGTGCAACACCAGGCAGAGCTGAGGATAGTATGGTCAGCGGACTTCAGAAAAGGCTAAAAGAAATACTGACCAGAGAGTCACAGAAAAGGGTCCAGAACTTGGGAGAACTTACTGACCTGACTTGAGTGGGAGTGAGGTGGTATCGGGGTGGACAGGAAGGTGACATGGGATATTGAAGGACAGCATTTAAGGGGAGTGATTAGCTCCACTGGCCGGCATCTATTAGACCATGGAGAGGAGGAGGGAGAAGGGGAGGAAGGTGAAGGAGGAAAGGAGGGGAGGCATAACAGATTATTGAGTGTTTCCTCATGTCCGGCACCATCCTGTGTATTCTGTATAACATCCAATTCATTTTCACCCGACATGGAGGGGCAGGCGCAATTAACCTTCTGTTGTAAATAAGCAAAGAGCTGCCCTGGGTGGTCAGGTACTTTGCCCATGTTACACACTACTGAGAGCAACATAACTGGAATCTGCACTTGGGGAACATTCCAGCAGAATGAGCTCAGACAGTGGCATTTTATCTGGGTTTATCTTGTCCAGGATACAGGAAAGATCAGAGGGACTAGAAATCCCAGGAAGGAGAGACCCATCTGGAGACTGCTGCAGGAATCTGGGTGGGAGGCTAGGAGACCTGGGCAAAAAGGATTTCAAAGGAGAAAGCTGTGTTGGGGTCTGAGTGATGTTCAGGAAAAAGGTGATGATGAGGAGTCTGGTTTCCACCTTGAGGGCTTGGAGAGGAGTTGAGATCATTAACTGGATCCAGTTTACAAGAACATGAGTGACTGGGTCTTTGGGCAGGTTGTTTATTAGTCCCTCTGAGCCTTGGTTTCTTCATCTGTGAAATGGGAGTAGAAATAGGGCATCTTACAAGGGCATCAAACAAGAGTTTGAGAGGATCTATTGTTGTTCAGTTGCTCAGTCGTGTCCGATTCTTTGTGACCCCATGGACTGCAGCACGCCAGGCTTCCCTGTCCTTCACCATCTCTTGGAGTTTGCTCATGTCCATTGAGTTGGTGATGGCATCCAAGTGTCTCATCTTCTGTCACTCTCTTCTCTTGCCCTCAATCTTTCCCAGCATCAAGGTCTTTTCTAATGAGTTGGCCCTTAATATCAGGTGGCCAAAGTATTGAAGCTTCAGCTTCACCATCAGTCCTTCCAATGAATAGATTTCCTTTAGCATTGACTGATTTGATCTTGCAGTCCAAGGGACTCTCAAGAGTCTTCTCCAGCACCACAGTTTGAAAGCATCAGTTTTTTGGTGTTCAGCCTTCTTTATGTTCCAACACATACATCCGTACATGACTTCTGGAAAAACCATAGCTTTGACTAGATGGACCTTTGTCTGCAGAGTGACATCTCTGTTTTTTAATACACTTGTCTAGGTTTGTCATAGCTTTTCTTCCAAGGAGCAAGCATCTTCTAATTTCATGGCTGCAAGTCACCATCCACAGTGATTTTAGAGCCCAAGAAAATAAAATCTGTCACTGTTTCCATTGAGAGGAGAAGCCCATGTCTATAAATAGTTTGGGAAGACTTGAAGTCAGAATAGGGCTTTAAGAAGTGTTACTTTTTAGAGATCACCTTCAAAATTGCTGATTTAGGGGGGCATTTGCTTCCAAAGGGCTTCCCTGGTGGCTCAGATGGTAAAGCATCTGCCTGCAATGCTGGAGACCTGGGTTTGATCCCTGGGTTGGGAAGATCCCCCGGAGAAGGAAATGGCAACCCACTCCAGTATTCTTGCCTGGAAAATCCCATGGACAGAGGAGCCCGGTGGGCTACAGTCCCTGGGGTTGCAAAGAATCAGACACGATTGAGCGACTTTACTTACTTACTTACTTTTTGCTTCCAAAACATTCTAGTTTGACAAGGAAGAGATGGGCTTCCTTGTTTCTCCTCTGCTTGGTTAAAATAGCCTTTTTCCACATGGATCTGCAGTTCCAGCATGTTGAACACCAAGTCCTGATGGGGGAGGGATTGCCTTCTTCCCTCATTATATGAAACTCACCCTCCCTCAGATGAAAGTGTTAGTTGCTCAGTGGTGTCTGACTCATTGGGACCCCATGGGCTGTAGCCCGCCAGGCTCCTCTGTCCATGAGATTCTCCAGGCAAGAATACTGGAGTGGGTTGCCATTTCCTTTTCCAGGGGATCTTCTGGACCCAGGGATCAAACACAGGTCTCCTGCGTGGCAGGCAGATTCTTTACCCTCTGAGCCACCAGGGAAGCCCAGATGATGGTGGACAAATGACAGGCCTGCGGCATCATTTCCTGAAAAGAAAGCAGTTTCTCTGGGCTCGTCAGTTCTGCCGTCGGTCAGGTGCCCACAGCTCTCCAGATGCCCTTTCCTTTGGACTTTTCCCCTAGAGGCTGGGGTAACTCCCAGATACAAATGCCAGGCTGGGGCTCTGCCGTTTTGCCTCCTGGCTGAGGATCTGTTTGCTTTTGCAATTAAGGAAGCGACTTCAGTTGTTAATTTTCACTTGGAATAGATATAGGAGGTGTTAGGTTTTGGGGCGCAAAAAAATCAGTACTTCTTTAAGGCCTATGCAGTGTGGCATGAAAATCACACTAATTGAACCTTGTTAAAAAGTACCCTAAATTCCCCAATTGTTCTGGGCCCTGCAGATTTAGGAGAGGAATGATGATGCTAATGACAATTTTAATAGCCGCCTTTATTGGGTGCCCAGGAGACTCCAGTGTGAATTACCCAGAGATCCTCCAAGGTGTAGGGATTCTCATCCCTGGCTTTTAAATGGAGAAAATGAGGCTTGGGGAGAACAAATGGTTTGCCCGAGGCCACTCGATTAGTAAGGAGTGGTACCCAAGTTCACACTGGCCCTCCCTGGCCCTGCACCTGTCCTCCTAGACTGTGCTGCCTTTGAGAGATCTCATGTTGCTCAAAACAGAAACTTCAAGGTGTCTGGCAAACAGGAAGAATTGTATATAAATTTTGTCAAACGTACAGATTATTCAAAACCAGGCAGTTTCAGATTGATTTAAATTTTGCATTTTAAGTCAAACCTCAGTCCAAGAAGCTTTGGGAAGACTTTGCTGCCCATGACCTGAATGCCTCGTGCTCTGATCCCCTCCCACTTCCCTCCCCTCCCTGTCCTTTTCCTTCTTTCTTCCCCACCACCCCCCTTTGTCACCCCTCCCACTCCCACCTCGCCTTTTCCTCTGTTCCACTCCTGTTGAATGCCGCTCTCCTTGGGTCATCTCTTAGTCCTAAGACACTGTGAGCTTCTTTTCCTTTTTTTAATTTTTATTTCCAGTACATTAAATTTACTCATATAAACATTTTAAAAATGTACAATTTTTCCTTTTTTAACAAAGTATAATAAAACATCAGATCAGATCAGATCAGTCGCTCAGTTGTGTCCGACTCTGCGACCCCATGAATCACAGCACGCCAGGCCTCCCTGTCCATCACCAACTCCCGGAGTTCACTGAGACTCACGTCCATCCAGTCAGTGATGCCATCCAGCCATCTCATCCTCTGTCATCCCCTTCTCCTCCTGCCCCCAATCCCTCCCAGCATCAGAGTCTTCTCCAATGAGTCAACTCTTCGCATGAGGTGGCCAAAGTACTGGAGTTTCAGCTTTAACGTCATCCTTCCAAAGAAATCCCAGGGCTGATCTCCTTCAGAATGGACTGGTTGGATCTCCTTGCAGTCCAAGGGACTCTCAAGACTCTTCTCCAACACCACAGTTCAAAAGCATCAATTCTTCAGCATTCAGCCTTCTTCATAATAAAACATAACCTCCCCCAAACAGAATATTTGACATTTATAATTTCAAAATCAAACAAGTGGAATATTTATAATATCAGATCAGATCAGATCAGTTGCTCAGTCGTGTCCAACTCTTTGTGACCCCATGAATTGCAGCACACCAGGCCTCCCTGTCCATCACCAACACCCGGAGTTCACTGAGATTTACATCCATCAAGTCAGTGATGCCATCCAGCCATCTCTTCTTCTGTCGTCCCTTTCTCCTCTTGCCCCCAATCCCTCCCAGCATCAGACTCTTTTCCAATGAGTCAACTCTTCGCACGAGGTGGCCAAAGTACTGGAGTTTCAGCTTTAGCATCATTCCTTCCAAAGAAATCCCAGGGCTGATCTCCTTCAGAATGGACTGGTTGGATCTCCAAATATTTACAAATCTGTATCTTTTTAAAATATAAAGTTAGACGCAATTTTGTAGAATTGTCATAAAAGCATGGCTCAAAAATGGGAGAATTTTCCTCTATTCTTAAAAAGAAAATATGTCCCTTAGGAAGCTCTGAAGATTCGTGAGTACACAAGGTCTTCCATTTCAGCACCCTATCTTTGTGAGCTTTTAAAAAAAATCAAGAGTTCATGGACATTGGCCTTGAGAAGAAAGAGGAAGGTGGGCCTGGGAGGCACTTTGTGAAGTGGACCAGGCTTCAGGTACCTGGAGCCATGGGATTCAGGCCCTTAATGTTTCACATATGGAGTGTTTACTGTGGGCCTGGAATCCCGCCATGTCCTGCGGGACCCTTGGCTGAAGGAAGACAGGTCCCTGGCTCTAGACACTGGCTGTGGGGATGGTTAGGGAGATCCTGGAGCTCCCACCTGCTTTCCTGGGAGCAAGGAAAGACCTAGGAGGAGCATCTCCCAGCTGTCACTCCTAGTGGCAGGTGGACATGGTGGGTTTAGGCTGCGCTCTAGGGGTGCACGTACAGAACTGCACCTATGTTTCTCTTTACCAGCGCCCCGAGCTCACCCTCCCATCCTCCTGGGGTTGAGTTTATAGCTCTCACCTTCCAGGAGGGGTGCTCAGCCACCCCTGGCGTCAGTCATAAGACCGTGTATGTGCAGGAACCATGGACTCGGGAGGGCTGCCTGTCTAGCTCTGAGGCAGGATCTTTGCCATTGGACTTGAAAGATGGGTTTGATCGCCAGGCCCCAAAGCACATGAGACCATCAGGCTTCCTGCAGAGGACCCTGAAGAAGTTCATGGGAGTGTGCAGGCAGGTCTTGGAGTGGAGAGTCGGCTCCCATCCAGCTGGCTGCAGCTGTTCCTCTCTGGCTGTGTTGTCTCCAGCCTTCCACGGGGGCAGCTGCCAACAGAGGAGAGTCCTGACCAGCCCTTTGACCACATCGTTCTTGGGGGAGCGCTGTTCTTCATGGCTGCCTGTGGCCTCCACATCAAACTGTCTTCTGATCTTCACCTCCTCAGATCAGCAACTCTTTTATTCAGCCTGGTGGGCTATAGTCCATGGAGTCACAAAGAGTTGAGCATGACTGAGCAACTAAACAGCAGCAAGTCCTCCCCAGAATGTTGGGAACACCGTCCACCATTACTCACTGATTTTCTCTGGATCCCTGGGATGGAGTTGACTACATTAGCTGTTTGACCCCTGGATCCCTCCCATGTTTCTACAGGGACAAGAACACTTTCCTGCACATGAGATGAAAATTCTATTCTTGCCTGGACAACTCCATGGACAGAGGAACCAAGTGGGCTCTTCTGTCCATGGGGTCACAGAGAGTTAGACATTTTCGAGCAACTAACACTTTTCACTCTCATCTTCTTGGTTGAAAACCAGTTGTCAGAAAGGGGATAGAGTACTTTCAGTTTAATGTCTCTTCCTTTATCTTCTCTCCACCCTCCAACTGCTTTTTTTTTTTTTATAGTTAATTTATTTTGGCTGCACTAGGTCTTCATTGCTGTGGGCAGGCTTTCTCTAGGTGCAACGAGTAGGGGATACTCTTTGTTGTAGAGCACAGTCCTAGGTGCATGGGCTTCAGTAGTTGCTGCACATGAGCTGAGTTGCCCTGCAGCAGGTGGGATCTTTCCGGACCTGGGATCAAACCCATGTCCCCCTGCACTGGCAGGTGGATTCTCATCCATTGTCCCACCAGGGAAGTCCCTTCCAACTGTTTTTTCATGACCTTTACATGGAGTAAGGAAAAATGCTTCCTTTGCAGAATGTGTTTACCTTTTAGGCCCTCATGGAATTTTCTAGAAAGAGACCCTGAAGGTAGGATTCAGCTGGAGGGTCAGCTAGGGGTCATCTGGAGCCACCAGAGGGTCATCATCCATTTGTCAGGTGGGGTGGGAGATAGTCCCTCACAGGCCATGGGGAATAGGAGTGACTTTAGTGGCAGGTGGGGGTGACTGGTGCTTCTCACATGTCCCTCCAGCCCAGCCTTGGAAAGGTTGTTGGCCAGAAGCAAAAAGCACTGAAAGGAAATTTACCAAAATGCTCCTCCACAAACTCTAAATGGAGTTAAGTGTGCAAAGAGTAGGTGAGAGTAGGTTCCGGTCTGAAGACCTGCTGACCTTTGTAGCAACATTTGAACCTTTACAGCTCTGGCTGTGAGGTGGGAGGTAGGCCCAGGCCAGGACTCAGCAGAATTACCAACATCCTCCAATGCCACAAAGAGGCTCCGGGGCAGATGAGATTTCTCAGAACATGTCAGAGGCACCAATGCTTTTCTTTTCTTTCTTTCTTTTTTTTTTTTTTTTTAGAGAAATCTCTGCTTTTATTGGCCAGCAGGTTACTTGAGGGGGATGAAGCGGGAGGAATGGGTGGCCTCGATACCGGGCTGGCCATGCTTCACGGACTTGTAAGTGATGGAGAACTCGCCTAGATAATGGCCGATCATCTCAGGCTTGATTTCCACCTGGTTGAAGGTCTTGCCGTTGTAGACGCCAGCCATGCTGCCCACCATCTCCGGCAGAATGATCATGTCACGCAGGTGCAGTCTTCACCACCTCGGGCTTCTCCATGGGTGGCGCATCTTTCTTGGCCTTGTGCAGCCGGTTCAGCAGCGAGTGCTGCTTCCTCTGCGGGCCGCGGTTCAGCCGCTGTCACTGGCGCGCACTGTATAGCTGCATCAGTTGCTCATAGGACACGTCCAGCAGCTGGTCGAGGTCTATGCCGTGGTAGGTGAACTTGCGGAAGGTCTGCTTCTTCTTCTGTCCCATTTTCACCATCTTACCGGCTCTTCAGAAAGGATCTTTTCTTCTACCAATGCTTTTGAGAATGACCATCGTCGTAGGCACTCAGAAATGTTGCATTTCGAAAGGCGGACCTACGAATCTAGGTTATCTTAAGTGCTGGGTCTTCACTGGAAACAAAAAGACACTCTGATCTCTCAAACTGCCTAATTTGATTTTATCAGAAATTTATACATACAAAAATTTCCCTGTAGGCTGAGAACTCTGCTGAGAGACCTCAGCCCAGAGTGTAATTAGCCTGAGAGAATTGTCAGCATTGGAAAATAAAACTGCATATGATAAAATGTCCTAATTATGGCAACTGTGTCAGTTATTCATCCCTAATGCCTGTGTGTTTATCCCATCATTTCGTCTCATAATGACCATGACCAGGGCGATACTCCCTTGGTGTTGCCCAATAATGGGCGGTGGAGATGGCATATCTTTGCCTTTATTTTTGCTGGCACATCCTGGCATTGAAGCATATTAAGGTAATAAAATCAGGCAGCAAGGCATCCTAGTTATTCCAGCCATGTTCCTGTAAACCCCTCATTTACAACAGACTGAGATAGAAAACTTTTTTTTTTTTTTTTTTTAGAGCAATTTAAGGTGAGGCAACACTGGATATGCAAAAATCTTTTATGGGCTGTCGTGGCAGCTGGCTGATTCTTCTAAAATGCCTGACAGCCTTCAGACCAGTGCCCGAGCTGTGTCGGAACAATTTTGTTTGATGATCACATGGGTGGGCAATGTATAAAGGCGGCTTTCATCACTACCTTCTAGGCTGTGGGCCAACGTTGTGCCTTGCAGACCATCATTCCACCTTCCAGGTCCTGTGTTAATTCCCAGGTCCAGTTCTGGGAAGGAACCTGTTAAGAAGGTGAAGTGTTTACCTGGCTGGATGACACAGGCCATTTTTAGGTTTTAAAAGATGAGTTGCTCCTCCCTCCCTTTTTGTTTCCCCTTAAGAAGGAGCTTCCAGGGTTCAGGAAAAGCTGAGAACAATTTCAAGGGAAAACACTGGCTTGAGTTTGAGACCATGAAAGAGACAGAGCAGCGAGGCAGAGAGACCTGTTCAGGATAGCTGTTCTCCAGATGCCATAGAAAGCGGCTGGTCCCAAGCACAGAGCTCTTGGTCAAAGTGCATTTCCTCGGGGATCTTGCCCCATTCAGCATAGAGTTATAAGAGGATTCCGGAGGTTTGAGACACAAGAGAGAAGGAGAAACAAAATGGCCTGATTTCTGCAGAACTTACCTCAGGCTTGACTGAGCTTAGTGTAACCACTATAAAAATAAGAGGTTTAGAAGCTGTGGAACAAGTCAGGACTGGCCAAAATACGTGCCGTTGTGTCCCTGAACTTTCATCTCCTCCTTCGCCCCCTTTTCTGGTGTGACTCTGCCCAAACCTGAAGTGGTTAAGAAAGCACCATGATTTAGGAGGGATCTCTAGCAACAAGCTGCTCAGAGTTTTATGTAGCTGAGCTCTGTGCTGATGCCTGCTCCAGGACACAGCTGAGAGGAGACTGGACAGCCTTCAAAATGGCCATGAGGCTATGGGGCCCCCAGCGGGGTGTGTCCTCAGGCAGCCATAGGGCTATCTGCAGGGGTCCTAACTGTCACACCCCTAATCTGTCACAGACACCAGATTGTTCAGTCACTCAGTCATGTCCGACTCTTTGCTACTCCAAGGACTGCAGCACACCAGGCTTCCCTGTCCTTCACTATTTCCCAGAGTTTGCTTAAATTCATGTCCAGTGAGTTGGTGATGCCATGCAACCATCTCATCCTCTGTCACCTCCTTCTCCTCCTGCCTTCAATCTTTTCCAGCATCAGGGTCTTTTCCAGTGCGTTGGCTCTTTGCATCAGGTGACCAAAATATTGGAGCTTCAGCTTCAGCATCAGTCCTTCCAATGACTATTCAGGGTTAATTTCCTTTAGGATGGACTGGCGTGATCTCCTTGCAGTCTAAGGGACTCTCAAGCATCTTGTCTAGCACTACAGTTCGAAAGCATCAATTCTTCGGTGCTCAGCCTTCTTTATGGTCCAACTTCCGTACATGACTACTGGAAACACCAGGTGGACCTGCCCATAAATGCTAGAAGCAGGAAGGGAGAGCTGGAGGAGTTGGACCCTATGAAGCCAGTGCTTCACAGCTTAGGGAACTCTGAGGTCACTTATCTGAGTCTATTGGTGCCTCTTCATGTATATTAAGTTCACCCATTATCTTTACACTTATGCAGCTGGATTTATCAGCTAGAAGTTCTTGTAAGAACCTTCTCATCAACAGATCATCCATTGGGGTGTGGTTCAAACCATTGTGTCTTATGCATTAACCATAGCACTGGACCAGCCTTATCTCTTGTCCAAGGTGGGGCTGAGGCCCTGGACTGCCAGCATTATGTTACCTTGGCAAACTTTGTTAAAAATTCAGATCTCTGGACCCCATACAATACCTATTGAATCTGACTCTGTATTTTTTAAATTAATACTTTTGCTTTTTTTTTTTTATTGGAATAAAACATGCAGTAAAGGAAACAAACCTTAATTAAGACTTTGTCAAGGTGAGTATACCCACCATGTTGCCACCACCCCACTCAAGCTGTAGAATATTTCCACCACCCTAAGGGCTCCTTCCACCCTTTCCAGACAATACCCAGCTTCCAAAGGCAGCTCGTCTTCTGACTCCCATCACACAGTTTTCCTATATTTGAACTTCACCTACACTGGACTCTCCTAAAGGACTCTTGAGTCTGGTTTCTTTCCCTCCACATTATGTGTGTGAGATTTATCCACATTGCGGTTTGTAGTAATAGCTGTTTTTTTTTTCCACTGTGGTATGAGTGTATGGTGTAGTGTATGTAGTGCAGTGTGGGGTAGTATATGAGTATGCATGCTAAGTTGTTCAAGTCGTGTCTGACCCTTGGTGGCTCCATGGACTGTAGCCTGCAAGGCTCCTCTGTCCATGGGATTCTCCAGGCAAGAAGACTGGAGTGGTTGCCGTGCCCTCCTCCAGGGGATCTTCCCAACCTAGGGATTGAAGCCACATCTCTTACATCTCCTGCATTGGTAGGCAGGTTCTTTACCACTAATGTCATCTGGGAAGCCCGTATATGAATATACTACTGAAAGGTTGTTGCTGAATCAGGGAAAGATGCTGGGATCCTTGACCTGTGGAGGAGGATTCAATCCGGGGTCAGAGATGAGGCTTCATTGCTCCGAGCTTGTGTCAGTCAGTCAGTCAGTTCAGTCACTCAGTCGTGTCCGACTCTTTGTGACCCCATGAATTGCAGCACGCCAGGCCTCCCTGTCCATCACCATCTCCTGGAGTTCACTAAAACTCATGTCCATCAAGTCAGTGACACCATCCAGCCATCTCATTCTCTGTCGTTCCTTTTTCCTCCTGCCCCCAATCCCTCCCGGCATCAGAGTCTTTTCCAATGAGTCAACTCTTCACATGAGGTGGCCAAAGTACTGGAGTTTCAGCTTTAGCGTCATTCCTTCCAAAGAAATCCCAGGGCTGATCTTCAGAATGGACTGGTTGGATCTCCTTGCAGTCCAAGGGACTCTCAAGGGTTTTCTCCAACACCACAGTTCAAAGGCATCAATTCCTCGGCGCTCAGCTTTCTTCACAGTCCAACTCTCACATTCATACATGACCATTGGAAAAACCATAGCCTTGACTAGCTTGATCTTTGTTGGCAAAGTAATGTCTCTGCTTTTCAATATGCTATCTAGGTTGGTCATAACTTTTCCTCCAAGGAGTAAGCTTCTTTTAATTTCATGGCTGCAGTCACCATCTGCAGTGATTTTGGAGCCCAGAAAAATGAAGCTGACACTGTTTCTACTGTTTCCCCATCTATTTGCCATGAAGTGATGGGACCAGATGCCATGATCTTCGTTTTATGAATGTTGAGCTTTAAGCCAACTTTTTCACTTTCATCAAGAGGCTTTTTAGTTCCTCTTCACTTTCTGACTTTCCTGGTGGATCAGATGATAAAGCATCTGCCTACAATGAGGGAGACCCAGGTTCAACCTCTGGGTTGGAAGATCCTCTGGAGAAGGAAATGGCAACCCACTCCAGTAATCTTGCTTGGAATATCCTATGGACAGAGGAGCATGGTAGGCTACAGTCCATGGAGTCACAAAGAGTCCGACACGACTAAGTGACTTCACTTCACTTCACTTTTTTCCATAAGGGTGGTGTCATCTGCATATCTGAGGTTATGGATATTTGTCCCAGCAATCTTGATTCCAGCTTGTCCAGCATTTCTCATGATGTACTCTGCATATAAGTTAAATAAGCAGGGTGACAATATACAGCCTTGACGTACTCCTTTTCCTATTTGGAACCAGTCTGTTGCTCCATGTCCAGTTCTAATTGTTGCTTCCTGACCTGCATACAGGTTTCTCAAGAGGCAGGTCAGGTGGTCTGGTATTCCCATCTCTTTCAGAATTTCCCACAGTTTATTGTGATCCACACCGTCAAGGGCTTTGGCATAGTCAATAAAGCAGAAATAGTTGTTTTTCTGGAACTCTCTTGCTTTCTCAATAATCCAGCAGATGTTGGCAACTTGATCTCTGGTTCCTCTGCCTTTTCTAAAACCAGCTTGAACATCTGGAAGTTCACGGTTCACGTATTGCTGAAGCCTGGCTTGGAGAATCCTGAGCAGTACTTAGTAGCATGTGAGATGAGTGCAATTGTGTGGTAGTTTGAGCATTCTTTGGCATTGCCTTTCTTTGGGACTGGAATCAAAACTGACCTTTTCCAGTCCTGTGGCCACTGCTGAGTTTTCCAAATTTACTGGCATATTGAGAGCATCATCTTTCAGGATTTGAAAGAGCTCAACTGGAATTCCATCACCTCTACTAGCTTTGTTCGTAGTGATGCTTTCTAAGGCCCACTTGACTTCACATTCCAGGATGTCTGGCTCTAGGTGAATGATCATACCATCGTGATTATCTGGGTCGTGAAGATCTTTTTTGTACAATTCTTCAGTGTATTCTTGCCACCTCTTCTTAATATCTTCTGCTTCTGTTAGGTCCATACCATTTCTGTCCTTTATCGAGCCCATATTTGCATGAAATGTTCCTTTGGTATCTCTAATTTTCTTGAAGAGATCTCTAGTCTTTCCCATTTTGTTGTTTTCCTCTATTTCTTTGCATTGATCACTGAGGAAGGCTTTCTTATCTCTCTTTGCTATTCTTTGGAACTCTGCATTCAGATGCTTATATCTTTCCTTTTCTCCTTTGCTTTTCGTTTCTCTTTTTTTTCACAGCTATTTGTAAGGCCTCCCCAAACAGCCATTTTGCTTTTTTGCATTTCTTTTCCATGGGGATGGTCTTGATCCCTGTCTCCTGTACAGTGTCACGAACCTCATTCCATAGTTCATCAGGCACTCTATCTATCAGATCTATGCCCTTATATCTATTTCTCACTTCCACTGTATAATCATAAGGGATTTGATTTAGGTCATACCTGAATGGTCTAGTGGTTTTCCCTACTTTCTTCAATTTAAGTCTGAATTTGGCAATAAGGAGCTCATGATCAGAGCCACAGTCAGCTCCTGGTCTTGTTTTTGCTGATTGTATAGAGCTTCTCCGTCTTTGCCTGCAAAGAATATGATCACTCTGATATCAGTGTTGACCATCTGGTGATGTCCATGTATAGAGTCTTGTGTTGTTGGAAGAGGGTGTTTATTATGACCAGTGCCTTCTCTTGGCAAAACTCTATTAGTCTTTGCCCTGCTTCATTCCGTGTTCCAAGGCCAAATTTGCCTGTTACTCCAGGTGTTTCTTGACTTCCTACTTTTGCATTCCAGTCTCCTGTAATGAAAAGGATACCTTTTTTGGGTGTTAGTTCTAAAAGGTCTTGTAGGTCTTCATAGAACCATTCAACTTCAGCTTCTTCAGTGTTCCTGGTTGGGGCATAGACTTGGATTACTGTGATATTGAATGGTTTGCCTTGGAAATGAGAGAGATCATTCTGTTGTTTTTGAGATTGCATCCAAGTACTGCATTTTGGACACTTCTGTTGACCATGATGGCTACTCCATTTCTTCTAAGGTATTCCTGCCTGCAGTGGTAGATATAATGGTCGTCTGAATTAAATTCTTCCATTCCAGTCCCTTTTAGTTTGCTGGTTCCTAGAATGTCGATGTTCACTCTTGGCATCTCCTGTTTGACCACTTCCAATTTGCCTAAATTCATGGATCTAACATTCCAGGTTCCTATGCAATATTGTTCTTTACAGCATTGGACCTTGCTTCTATCACCAGTCACATCCACAACTGTGTATTGTTTTTGCTTTGGCTCCATCCCTTCATTTTTCTGGAGTTATTTCTCCACTGATCTCCAGTAGTATATTGGGTACCTACTGACCTGAGGAGTTCCTCTTTCAGTATCCTATCATTTTGCCTTTTCATACTGCTCATGGGGTTCTCAAGGCAAGAATACTGAAGTGGTTTGCCATTCCCTTCTCCAGTGGACCACATTCTGTCAGACCTCTCCACCATGACCTGCCTGTCTTGCATGTCCCCACAGGGCATGGCTTAGTTTCTTTGAGTTAGACAAGGCTGTGGTCCTAGTGTGATTAGATTGACTAGTTTTCTGTGATCATGATTTCAGTGTATCTTCCCTCTGATGCCCTCTTGCAACACCTACTGTCTTACTTTGGTTTCTCTTACCTTGGATATGGGGTATCTCTTCATGGCTGCTGCAGCAAAGCACAGCCACTGCTCCTTACCTTGGACGAGGGGTATCTCCTCACCACCAGCCCTCCTGACCTTGAACATGGAGTATCTCCTCTAGACCCTCCTGTGCCCGTGCAGCCACCGCTCCTTGGGCGTGGGGTTGCTCCTCTCGGCTGCCGCCCCTGACTTCCGGCATGGGGTAGCTCCTCCTAGCCGCCGCCCCTGGCCTCGGACACAGGGTAGCTCCTCTGGGCCATTCCTGTCCTGTCGCAGCCTGGCACTCTCAGCCACTGCCCCAATCTCGGACGTGGGGTAGCTCCTCTTGGCCGCCACCCCTCGGGTATGGGGTCCTTTTGTGTAATAAAGTTTTATTAAAATATAAAGGAGATAGAGAAAGCTTCTGATGTAGACATAAGAAGCGGGTAGAAAGAGTACCCACTTGCTAATGTTAGCAATGGAGTTATATACTCTCCAATGAATCCAAAGAATGTGTGGAGGTTGTAAAGATCTCACCAGACCTACTCCCATAATTTACATTTTAAGATAACAGAATTAGCCAGAAGGTTTAATCCAGCAACTGCCTTCAGGCAGGATACATTATTGTTATATAATCACCAACAGTGGATGGGGAGTCCACTGCTCCACATTCCTGTCCACACTTGATATCGTCTGAGCTTTTCATTTTAGCCATTCTGGTAAGTGTGTCGTCGAATCTATTTATGGTTATAACTTGCGTTGCCCTGTTAGCTAATGATGTTAAGAACCTTTTCACGTGCTTGTTGGTCATCTGGGCTTTGTCTTTGTGAAGAGGTGGATAGAGTGTTTTTTAAAACTGAGTTTGGGGTCTCTTATCAACTCTTCATTTGTAGGAACAGCTTGTTATGAACAACCTCTCCAGGTGACTTAAGAACTTCATACCAGAGAACCACCTCTGAAGAATTTCTTAAGAAGCTCATTTTTTTTTCTTCACATTTATTCATTTATTTGGCTGCACCAGGTCTTAGTTGCAGCATGTGGGATCTAGTTCCCTGACCAGGGATCGAACCTGGGCCCTCTGCTTTGGGAGCTGAGAGAGTTAACCACTGGACCAGCAGGGAAGTCCCAAGAAGCCCAATTTTCTTGAAGCATCATTTTTCCTTTCTTCAATTCTCAAACCAGCAATTGACTTTCCCCCTTTCTGTTATTCAGGTTATAGATTCAGTGCTTTCCTCTCATTTCCGTTTGGACTGCAGGTGGAATAAATGGACTTCCTGGCCTAAATATGGCCATTTCTGTCATCAGAGCCCAGCTGAGTCTCCTGGTCTTTCTGGCAGCATTTTTTTTTAGCGCTATAACTTTGTTGGGAAGAGAAAGAAGAGATTGGGAGCGGCCCCAGGAGGACGAAGTCTACTGCCCTCCTCTTTTCTCTAACATCTGCCTTTCTTTTCTCTCGCAAGCCAACAGAAGGGAGGATGTCTGCTCACGTTATCAGGGAGACATTGTTTCTACCTGTTTTCCTACCTTCCATATCAACTGTGAACAATCTGCCATCTAAGTATAAATACTCCCCAATGGAGGAGGGGACCTAAACATTTTAGTGTTCCGGGGTCATAGAACTCATAGGAACTAGCCCTCATTCCAGAGATGGAAAGAGTAGAGAATGCTGGGCATCGTGTCCCAATGGGAGAGCCTGCTGGTCTTTTTCACAAATGATCATCCTGGCAAGAGAGGTGTATCTCTAAAGAGGATCAAGAGATGGAGGGAGGGGAAGAGTATGTCTTTCTTTTTTGCCTTTAGTAATAAAGGGGGTTCCCTCTGGCTGCTGTTTTCCCTCTGAGAACCGCTATTCAGAGTCCCCAAATGGCAGGAAGTGGTGAGGAGATGGAAGGAAGGCAGAAGGCTCAGCGAGTGGGTGTGTCCTCCCCGCCCACACCTCCCACTTGGAGGCTGGGGGAAGGAACCTCAGAAGGCTACTTACAGTATCATCACTGTTAACAAACATTCACCATGATTTGGTGTGCGTGCAGAGTGGAGTCTGGCATTTGTAATTGTGAGACTGGTTCTGATGAAGATCTCCTCTTCCATTTGCAGGCTGGCTGTGATGGTGAGAGTATTGGAAATTGCCCATTTTCTCAGCGTCTCTTTATGATTCTCTGGCTAAAGGGCGTTATATTTAATGTGACAACAGTGGACTTGAAAAGGTAAGACCAGGTTTCTGCAGTATTGAACTAACTATCCCCAGTTCCCTATACACACAGGCACACAGAGGGACACCCAGGCAGACACATACAGACACACAGGCACAGGCACACACAGAGATGGAGACACGCATACACACAGACATAGAGACACAGGTGCATACACAGACCCAAATACAGACACAAATACACAGACAGACACACACACTAAGAGACAAACAAGAGACAGCCACACACAGAGGCACCCAGAGACACAGACACACGGACGTGCACACACACAGAGATGTAGACACACACACACACATTGACATACAGACACAGGAGCACACACAGACCCAAATACAGACACAGACACACACATACAAACACTGAAACAAAGACAGACATGCACAGAGGCACACAAAAACATACACACGGATGTGCACACACACAGAGATGGAGACACACACACACATAGACATACAGACACAGACTCATACACAGACACAAACACACAGACATGGAAACACACGGGTACATGCATGCACACTCCTGGGACTCATGGGCCCTGTCCCGGGCATATCCACCCTGAGTCAGGACCCTGGATTGGAGCTGGCATACGTGGGCCACAGAGTCATTACAGGATGGGGTCAGATGTAACCTGGAAGGAGTAGGAGGAGGGGAACTGGGAGGAGACTGTCCACCCCATGACTAGTCAGCTGTGACCCTCTCTGGAGCTTGCCTGAGTCCCGCTCCTGGCTGATAACACTGGGGAGGGTTGACTTTTCAGGCCCATCTCCAGATTAAGGGCCACACTTTCCTTGCCAGTAGGACAGTTTGTAAACTCCCTGTTGCCTTTGAAATTCTCAAGGGTGGTTTCTCTTCCACTGGTGTGTGTATGTGTGTGTGTAGGGGGGGCCTGGTTAAGCCTTGGCAATGATCCCAACCCTTGCACTGCCCTTCCCCCTGCCCAGGAAACCCGCAGACCTGCAGAACTTGGCTCCCGGCACCAACCCACCTTTTATGATTTTTGACGGTGAAGTCAAGACAGATGTGAATAAGATCGAGGAGTTCTTAGAGGAGAAATTGGCTCCCCCAAGGTGGGCCTCGTCAAAACCTTCCCTGTTCACAGGCAGTTCTAAAGCTCTTGGCGCTGTGTGTTGGTTTTCTGTGGTCATGGAGCTTACCTCCTGAGCTGTACCTGTGGTGTACCACAGGAAACACAGCAAGATTAGAAGCCATGAGTCTAGGTGGCTGGGATTTCTCTACTCTGTCATTTGGCAGTTAGGGTTTGATGGCAGGAAGTGGGTTGATGTCACATGGATGGCCCGTTTTGATGGCCTGTTGGGAATGTGTGTTACATGCAATGTTGCAGCAGGCTGGGCCTGCAAGGGAGCCTTCTAGTTCATCATCTTTATTTTAGGAGGGAGAGAACCGAGACCAGCAAGGCCAGGGGGCCCTCCATCCCAGGATGAGAACAGTCCATCCAGTGCTTTACTCCTGGCTGGTGTTGCTCCCAACTTTGAAGATGGATAGATTAGGAAAATACTTAAGGAGCAGTTTTCATTTTTATATCTGCTCAAAGATAGGCATTTCTTCCCCTCCTGCTTTGTATTCTCCTAACTCAAACATTGCTGATCTGTGATACTCTCACTTTGAACTTTTCAAGGTACCCGAAGCTGGGGACCCAACACCCTGAATCTAACTCTGCTGGAAATGACGTGTTTGCCAAGTTCTCAGCATTTATAAAAAACACCAAGAAGGATGCAAATGAGAGTGAGTCCCTCCCATCTTCCTGTTTTCTTCATGGACCTCTGTTCCGCCTCTGGTGTGGCTTCTTATAAGCTTTGGGGAATTCTGACTCACTGCACAGTGGGGAGGGATCTGTGTATAGAAATAAGGGAAAAGTACCTCCTACTCTGAGCCTGCACATGGGTTTCAGGGACTGAGTGCTTTTCTAGAGATTGTCCAGAAAAGGACATTTTTAGGAGAAAATCATCACCACCAGTGATTCCTTGCTCTCCCATGGAATTCAGGGTTAATGAACCTTCCATTGGTGCGTCCTTCATTTTATGATTTCCATAAAGTTTTTTTTTAATTTTTTAAAAAATGTTTTGGTCACATGGTGTGGTGTGTGAGATCTTAGTTCCTTGACCCTGCATTGGAAATGCAGAGTCTTTTTTAGTTTATTTATTTTTAGTTGGAATATAATTCCTTTAGCATATTATGTTGGTTTCTGCCATACATCAACATGAATCAGCCATGGGTATACACCTATCCCCTCCCTCTTGAGCCTCCCTCCCACCTCCCATCCCACCTGGAAAGCACAGAGTCTTAACTATTCAGTTCAGTTCAGTTCAGTTGCTCAGTCGCGTCTGACTCTGCAATCCCACGGACCGCAGCACGCCAGGCCTCCCTGTCCATCACCAACTCCTAGAGTTTACCCAAACTTATGTACATTGAGTTAGTGATGACCACCATGAAAGTTTTTCCATATAGATTTTTGAATAAATGAATGAGTTCTAGAAGCAGCAGTGTTGTGTAGAGAGCAGAATTATCTTCCAAGGAGAAGTGAGTCTTTTATTTAGCACTCATAAACCCACCTGTCTCCTTCCTGAGTCTCTAACACTCACTGGCCGTGTCTCAGGAGGGCAGGGACAAACTCCTTTTTTTTTTTTTGACATCTAGAGAGAGGAGGGCAGGAGGAGAAGGGGATAACAGAGGATGAGATGATTGGATGGCATCATCAACTCAATGGACATGAGTTTGAGCAAGCTCCGGGAGTTGGCGAAGGACAGGGGAAGCCTGGCGTGCTGCAGTCCACGGGGTTGCAAAGAGCTGGACACAACTGAGCAACTGAACAATGACAAAGACAGAGGAGACATGGACTTCCATGGCTCATCTTAGTTATTTTCTGCCTTCCTATTTTAGTTTATGAAAGGAACCTGTTAAAGGCCCTGAAGAAGCTGGATAGTTATCTGAACAGCCCCCTGCCTGATGAGATAGATGCCTACAGCACCGAGGAAGCTGCTATTTCTGGAAGGAAGTTCCTGGATGGCAATGAGCTCACGCTGGCTGACTGCAACCTCTTACCCAAGCTCCACATTATAAAGGTTTGTCCTTCCTTATACGTCGGGTGCTGAATACATGAATGGGGCTTTGTTCCATTTTGTTTTGACTTGTGTGGTTTTTTTTTTTCCCCAAGACAATCTAAAACACGGGCTCTTGAATTTAAAAGTCTAGCTCATTTCTGTTTGCGGCAGCCAAGCCCCAAGTCTGAGATCTGTGGATGCTCTTATCAGGTGTTCCTTGGAGGTTCTCTTGAAGCATCTGAGAGCTTGGCTCTCATCCCTCCATCCTCACAGCTTCTTTTTTCCAGTCTTAACCCCCACAGCCTAAAGACAAGCTCTGTGAAAGCAACTTGAGGGAATACATTGATTATAGCTGGTATTTCACACTCCAGTCTTGGAGATGGTGTGTGGAATCTACAAGGATTAAAATGTGAACTCGGGAAATTCCCTGGTGGTGGTGGTCCAGTGGTTGGGATTCAGTGCTTTCACCGGGGTAGCGTGGGTTCAATCCCTGGGTGGCGAACTAAGATCCTGCAAGCTGAGCAGTGCAGTCCAAAAACAAAAACGACAACCCAGAAACTGAGCCAACCTTGAAAAAAAAAAAAGTGAACTCAGTCAATTGTTGGTGATGGGAAGAGTAAGCCTGACCCTGGGATAAGGGAGGAGGTTGGCTTCTTAACACAGACCCCTTAACAGCTGGTGAGCAGTTGACAGCTCCTCCGCTGGACCACATGCAGCAGCCTGTTTTCCCAGGTGATCAAACATGAAATAAGGGTCGCTGGTCATATATAATTAGGGTTTAAAGATTCCCTAGACCAGTGGTCGGAGAAGGCGATGGCACCCCACTCCAGTACTCTTGCCTGGAAAATCCATGGATGGAGGAGCCTGGAAGGCTGCAGTCCATGGGGTCGCTAGGAGTCGGACACGACCGAGCGACTTCACTTTTCACTTTCATGCACTGGAGAAGGAAATGGCAACCCACTCCAGTGTTCTTGCCTGGAGAATCGCAGGGACGGGGGAGCCTGGTGGGCTGCTGTCTATGGGTCGCACAGAGTCGGACACGATGGAAGCAACTTAGCATAGCATAGCATAGCATAGACCAGTGGTTCTCCAACATTAGTTTGCATAAGAATTATGCCTACTAATTTAGAAATGTGCCTGCTCAGGGACTCCAGTGGTGTCCAACTCTTTGTGGCCCCGTGAACTACAGCCCACCAGACTCCTCTGTCCATGGGATTTTCCCAGCAAGTTTACTGGAGTGGGTTACCATGCCCTCCTCCAGGGAATCTTCCTGACCCGGGGATTGAACCCACATCTCCTGCAATGCAGGCAGATTCTTTACTGCTGAAGCACCAGGGAAGCCCTTTTAGAAATGTAAACCCATCAGTTCAGCCCCTGACTTACGAAAAGCAGAACTTTTGGGGGTGACTCTGAAATTCAGAAGCAGATGACCTCACCCTTGGTCTCCTTATTTATGGCTGCTCTCCAAAGTGCCCCAATCTGGCTGTTACTCACAGCTGTTAGTTGTTGTATCATTATCACTGTTGCTATGCCCTTGGTCCTCAGTAGCCCTAGATGCCCCAGGAAGAAGCCCAACCCGTGTTCTGGGGCATCCTTATTATTTAGATCATACCAGGTCCAGAACTAGGTCCTTGGTATAAGGATAGGGAGATGGGAGAGAAGACATAGGGAAATATAAGTCAACGACCTTGTGTTCTAATAATGCATTTATTTGACATTTTAGATCAGTTTAGTCGCTCAGTCGTGCCCGACTCTGCGACCCCATGGACTGCAGGTTCATGGGGTCGCAGAGTCGGACACGACTGAGCGACTGAACTGAACTGAACTGGACTGCAGCACGCTAGGCTTCCCGGTCCTTCACCAACTCCCAGAGCTTACTCAAACTCATATCCATCAAATCAGTGATGCCATCAAACCATCTCATCCTCTGTTGTCCCCTTCTCCTCCCGCCTTCAGTCTTTCCCAGCATCAGGGTCTTTTCCAAGGAATTGGCTCTTCGAATTAGGTGGCCAAAGTATTGGAGTTTCAGCTTCAGCATCAGTCCTTTCAATGAATATTCAGGACTGATTTTCTTTAGGATGGACTGGTTGGATCTCCTTGCAGTCCATGGGACTCTCAAGAGTCTTCTTCAACACCACAGTTCAAAAGCATCAATTTTTCAGTGCTCAGCTTTCTTTATAGTCCAACTCTCACATCCATACATGACTAATTTGGCATTTAGAAATTTACAAATTAGGTTCCCACAGTCTGTGGCATGGCTGTCCTGTGGGCGACTGGCCACCCCATTACTCCAGTCATTCTTTGCCTTTCTTTTCCTTCCTGACTCCATTCCCAGCCTTGCCCCATTCATCTTCTTTCTTCTTTCTTCCCTGATGTGGTCAAGGGGCACCAACCTGAAAGCCTTGAGGATGCTGCTGATCCTCCAAGTGAATTTTCTTTTTAATAACTGCCAGTGTTCTAACGTAAAATTTCATGATGGCAAATCAATCCTTCAAACCTGCCACATTGGTGATTATCCAAACCGGACATTTGGGAGCCATTTTCCAACAGATTATTTGTGTCATTGTGTCTGGTTTAGTCCCTTTATTAAACATAATCTCATCATTGCTCGGACTAATGTAACATCACAGAGGCACATGGAGTTTAGGGAAGGCAAGAAAAAGATACACGTACGTACACACATGCATACATACACAGATCAGTTGCCACTTGTTTAGCTCCTATAAAAAAAGACTATTTAAAATGTCAGTAGAGGGTATAAACTTGAGAGTAAAATAAAGCAGTCCACAGCTCCAATGGAAGACCTAACTGCAAAATCTTCAAAGCCACTTAGCACTCAAAATACCCAGCAGCTTAATAATCTTCCAGGATGGAGCACTTCTGAAAGGCAATGAGAATCAATCTACAGGAATTTATGGTAAGACAATGAGAAAATAGAGGACTTTATAATCTGTTCCCATCCTGAAACCAGCAAAAACATTCTGAAAATCTAAAGCATTATCTCCACCTTTAATTTCTTTTTGGCTTCACTGGGTAGCACCTGGGACCTTGGTTCCCCAACCAAGGACTGAATATGCACCTCCTGCATTGGAAGCTCAGAGTCTCAGCCAGAAAAAGATGGACCACCAAGTCAAAGACTTAGACACTAGCTTCTCTAGATCTTCAGCAAGGTTCTTGAAGTGCCCAACCTAAGCTTCTTTGTTTGAGGACAGAGCACTGAGTGGGCCAAGAGAGGCAGGGACCAGCCCTACAGAGATGAGATCTCTGTGGAGGCAGAGCTGAAGGTGAAACTGTTCAGAGGTGTCATCTGTGTGTTCTGCCACTGTCCCCTGACTCAAAGGAACAGGGAGGGAAGATGAAGGGGAGGAGAGAAGCAAAGAGGCATTCTGCTTTGTGACTGCTGAGCAGAGAAAAGAAATAAGCTTGGAATTATTCAGAAGAGAGACTGTAGATGACCTCAGCATCACTTTTAGCCAGGGCAACCTCCTGCTAATCCATGAGCTTCAGAATGGAGGAGGCACTAACCCTGACTTTGACCTAGACCCTCATGTGTCCCTGGGGCAGAGTATAGAGCAGTGTTTGAAGAGCGGGTGAAAAAAGTTAGAGTGTTAGTCACTCAGTTGTGTCTGATTCTGCCACCCATGGAATCTAGCCCACTAGGCTCCTCTGTCCACGGAATTCTCCAAGCAAGACTATTGGGGTGGGCTGTCATTTCCTTCCCCAGGACATCTTCCTGACCAGGAGTTGAACCTGGGTCTTCTGCAATGCAGGCAGTTTCTTTACCATTTGAGCCACCAGGGAAGCCCCTTGATGAGCAGGTGTTTGAGGATAAATATCCAAATTGGTCAGCCTGTTGCCTGGCCTTCCTCCCATTGCTCTCCACCTTGTTTTTAAGCAAATATAGGTCCAACGGGTCTGCCCATTAAAGGATGGTTAGTAACCAAAAGGAATCTAAGTGGGACCTCTATGTGGATAGAGATGATGACAAAAGAAGAGGGGGAAGGGTTAAATAGAACAAAAGAGAAAAAGGCAGATGAGAAACACCTCTCTGGTTAAGATTGGTTTCAGTAACTGAAAAGTATCTGAACTTTTCAGACAGATACTTCTCTACAGCCTCAAGGAAATGAAAGAGAACATGAATCCTTCCCTGATGGCTTAGTGGGTAAAAAACCCAAGTGCAATGCAGAAGACACAGGAGACGTGGGTTTGATCCCTGAGTTGGGAAGATGCCCTGGAGTAGGAAATAACAACTCATTCCAGTATTCTTAGGTGAAAAATCCCATAGACAGAGAAGCCTGGCGGGCTACAGTCCATGGGGTCTCAAAAGAGTGGGACATGACTGAGCTACTCAGTATAGCACATGAATCTTTGGAGAAAGTGCTCGAAGACAAGTAACAAAGTGTCAAAAAATATAATCTCACAAAGACGATGAAAATGAAACTGGTAGAACTGAAAAAAGCCTTAAAGACAAAACAATTTCAAAAATTGTTTAGAAGTTGTATTAGGAGTAGCAAGAGGTGGAAAATGACATTGCAGAAATCCACCAAGGATTTGGAAGACAGCCTGAGGAAATGATCTCAAATCGAATGGAAAAGAAGCAAGAGGTAAAGGTGAACCTAATCAGGAAAAAGAACCAGAAAGGAAAAAAGAGGCAAAAGAAGACTCAAAGGTAAAGTGTTTTGAATTAAAGGATGACCTGAACATTTACTTTATTATTATTTTTTTATATTTTATTTTTAAACTTTACAACATTGTATTGGTTTTGCCATATATCAACATGAATCCACCACAGGTATACATGTGTTCCCCATCCTGAACCCTCCTCCCTCCTCCCTCCCCATACCATCCCTCTGGGTCATCCCAGTGTACCAGCTCCAAGCATCCAGTATTGTGCATCGAACCTGGACTGGCGACTCGTTTCATATATGATATTATACATGTTTCAATGCCATTCTGCCAAATCATCCCACCCTCTCCCTCTCTCACAGAGTCCAAAAGACTGTTCTAAACATCAGTGTCTCTTTTGCTGTCTCGTATACAGGGTTGTCATTGCCATCTTTCTAAATTCCATATATATGCGTTAGTATACTGTATTGGTGTTTTTCTTTCTGGCTTACTTCACTCTGTATAATAGGCTCCAGTTTCATCCACCTCATTAGAACTGATTCAAATGTATTCTTTTTAATGGCTGAGTAATACTCCATTGTGTATATGTACAACAGCTTTCTTATCCATTCATCTGCTGATGGACATCTAGGTTACTTCCATGTCCTGGCTATACAGTGCTACGATGAACATTGGGGTACACGTGTCTCTTGAACATTTACTTTAAATAGCCATCCATGATTAGAAAAATATTGTCCTGAACAGTCAACACACTGTGATATAGCTGGTAAATTATATCTGAACTTTGATGATTAAAAAACACCCCTTTGGGTGCCCAGATGATAATGATAATAGTAATAATAATAAAAGGTAAGTGCATCTACACAACAAAGAAATTCAGACTAGCCTCATATGTCTCTAAAGTGAGGTGAAAGTGTTAGCAGCTCAGTCATGTTTGACTCTTTGCAACCCCCTGTCAGGCTCCTCTGGAATTCTCCAGGCAAGAATACTGGAGTGGCACTGACATAAATCCAAGCAAGATCCTCTATGACCCACCTCCTAGAGTAATAGAAATAAAAACAAAAGTAAACAAGTGAGATCTTATTAAACTTAAAAGCTTTCACAGCAAAGAAAGCTATAAGCAAGGTGAAAAGACAACCCTCAGCATGGGAGAACCTAATAGCAAATGAAACAATTGACAAAGGATTAATTTCCAAAATATATAAGCAGCTCATACAACTCAATACCAGAGAAACAAACAAGCCAGTCAAAAAGTGGGAAAAAGACCTAAACTGACATTTCTCCAAAGGCTAACAAACACATGAAAAGATGCTCAATATTGCTCATTATCAGAGAAATGCAAATCAAAACTACAGTGAACTATCACATCACACAGGTCAGAATGGCCATCATCAAAAAGTCTACAAACAATAAATGCTGGAGAGGGTGTGGAGAAAAGGGAACACTTTTGTACTGTTGGTGGAAATATGAACTGGTATAGCCACTATGGAAGATGGTATGGAGATTCCTAAAAAAAAACTAGGCATAAAAGCACCATGAGTTCAGTTCAGTTGCTCAGTCGTGTCCGACTCTTTGCGACCCCATGAATCACAGCATGCCAGGCCTCCCTGTCCATCACCAACTCCCGGAGTTCACTCAAACTCACGTCCATCGAGTCAGTGATGCCATCCAGCCATCTCATCCTCTGTCGTCCCCTTCTCCTGCCCCCAATCCCTCCCAGCATCAGTCTTTTCCAATGAGTCAACTCTTCGCATGAAGTGGCCAAAGTACTGGAGTTTCAGCTTTAGCATCATTCCTTCTAAAGAACACCCAGGGCTTATCTCCTTTAGAATGGACTGGTTGGATGTCCTTGCAGTCCAAGGGACTCTCAAGAGTCTTCTCCAACACCACAGTTCAAAAGCATCAATTCTTCGGTGCTCAGCCTTCTTCACAGTCCAATTCTCACATCCATACATGATCACAGGAAAAACCATAGCCTTGACTAGATGAACCTTTGTTGGTAAAGTAATGTCTCTGCTTTTGAATATGCTATCTAGGTTGGTCATAACTTTCCTTCCAAGGAGCAAGCATCCCTTAATTTCATGGCTGCAGTCACCATCTGCAGTGATTTTGGAGCCCCCCAAAATAAAATCTGACACTGTTTCCACTGTTTCCCCATCTATTTGCCATGAAGTGATGGGACCGGATGCCATGATCTTCGTTTTCTGAATGTTGAGCTTTAAGCCAACTTTTTCACTCTCCTCTTTCACTTTCATCAAGAGTCTTTTTAGTTCCTCTTCACTTTCTGCCATAAGGGTGATGTTATCTGCATATCTGAGGTTATTGATATTTCTCCTGGGAATCTTCATTCCAGCTTGTGCTTCTTCCAATCCCACTCCTATACATATACCCTCAGGAAACCAAAATCTGAAAAGACACATGTATTCCATTGTTCAATGTAGTACTATTTATAATACCTAGACCATGAAAACAACCTAGATGTCCATCGACAGATGAATGGATAAAGAAGTTGTGGTACATATACAAAATGGAATATTACTCAGCCATAAATGAATGCATTTGAGTCAGTTCTCATGAGGTGGATGAACCTAGAACCTATTATACAGAGTGAAGTAAGTCAGAAAGAGAAAGATAAATATTGTATTCTAATGTATATATCGGAGATGGCAATGGCAACCCACTCCAGTACTCTTGCCTGGAAAATCCCATGGATGGAGGAGCCTGGTGGGCTGCAGTCCATGGGGTCGCTAGGAGTTGGATACAACTGAGCAACTTCACTTTCACTTTTCACTTTCATGCATTGGAGAAAGAAATGGCAACCAACTCCAGTATTTTTGCCTGGAGAATTCCAGGGATGGGGAACTCTGGTGGGCTGCCATCTATGGGGTCGCACAGAGTCAGACACGACTGAAGCAACTTAGCAGCAGCAACGCATATATATGGAATCCTGGTACTGAAGAATTTATTTATAGGGCAGCAATGGAGAAACAGACATAGAGAATAGACTTGGGGACATGGGAGAGGGGAGGAGAAGGTGAGATGTATGGAAAGGGTAACATGGAAACTAACATTACCCTATGTAAAATAGATAGCCAATGGGAATTTGCTGCATGTCTCAGAAAAGTCAAACAGGGGCTCTGTATCAACCTAGAGGAGTGGGATGGGGCGGGAGATGGGAGGGAGGTTCAAAAGGGAGGGGATAAATGTATACCTATCAGATCAGTCACTCAGTCATGTCCGACTCTTTGTGACCCCATGAACCGCAGCACGCCAGGCCTCCCTGTCCATCACCAGTTCCCGGAGGTCACCCAGACTCACACCCATCAAGTCAGTGATGCCATCCAGCCATCTCATCCTCTGTCGTCCCCTTCTCCTCCTGCCCTCAATCCCTCCCAGCATCAGTCTTCTCCAATGAGTCAACTCTTCGCATGAGGTGGCCAAAATACTGGAGTTTCAGCTTTAGCATCATTCCTTCTAAAGAAATTCCAGGATTGATCTCCTTCAGAATGGACTGGTTGGATCTTCTTGCAGTCCAAGAGACTCTCAAGAGTCTTCTCCAACACCACAGTTCAAAAGCATCAATTCTTCGGCGCTCAGCCTTCTTCACAGTCCAGCTCTCACATCTATACATGACCACAGGAAAGACCATAGCCTTGACTAGGCGAACCTTTGTTGGTAAAGTAATGTCTCTGCTTTTGAATATGCTATCTAGGTTGGTCATAACCTTCCTTCCAAGGAGTAAGCGTCTTTTAATTTCATGGCTGCAGTCACCATCTGCAGTGATTTTGGAGCCCAGAAAAACAAAGTCTGACACTGTTTCCACTGTTTCCCCATCTATTTCCCATGCAGTGATGGGACCAGATGCCATGATCTTTGTTTTCTGAATGTTGAGCTTTAAGCCAACCTTTTCACTCTCCACTTTCACTTTCATCAAGAGGCTTTTTAGCCCCTCTTCACTTTCTGCCATAAGGGTGGTGTCATCTGCATATCTGAGGTTACTGATATTTCTCCCAGCAATCTTGATTCCAACTTGTGTTTCTTCCAGTCCAGCATTTCTCATGATGTACTCTGCATATAAGTTAAATAAACATGGTGACAATATGCAGCCTTGACGTACTCCTTTTCCTATTTGGAACCAGTCTGTTGTTCCATGACCAGTTCTAACTGTTGCTTCCTGACCTGCATACAGATTTCTTAAGAGGCAGATCAGGTGGTCTGGTATTCCCATCTCTTTCAGAATTTTCCATAGTTTATTGTTATCTACACAGTCAAAGGCTGTGGCATAGTCAATAAAGCAGAAATAGATGTTTTTCTGGAACTCTCTTGCTTTTTCCATGATCCAGCGGGTGTTGGCAATTTGATCTCTGGTTCCTCTGCCTTTTCTATGGCAATAAATTAAAAGACGCTTACTCCTTGTAAGCAAAGTTATGACCAATCTAGACAGCATATTCAAAAGCAGAGACATTACTTTGTCAACAAAGGTCCATTTAGTCAAGGCTATGGTTTTTCCGGTGGTCACTTATGGATGTGAGAGTTGGACTATAAAGAAAGCTGAGCTCAGAAGAATGGATGCTTTTGAACTGTGGTGTTGGAGAAAAGACTCTTGAGAGTCCCTTGGACTTCAAGGAGATCCAAGCAGTCCATCCTAAAGGAGATCAGTCCTGAGTGTTCACTGGAAGGACGGATGTTGAAGCTGAAACTCCAGTATTTTGGCCACCTGATGCAAAGAGCTGACTCATATTGAAAAGACCCTGATGTTGGGAAAGATTGAAGGCAGGAGGAGAAGGGGACAACAGAGGGTGGGATGGTTAGATGGCATCACTGATTCAATGGACGTGAGTTTGTATAAACTCCGGGAGTTGGTGATGGACAGGGAGGCCTGGTGTGCTGCAGTTCATGGGGTCGCAAAGAGTCAGACAGGACTGAGTGACTGAACTGAACTGATGGCTGATTCATGTTGAGGTTTGTCAGAAAACAACAAAATTCTGTAAGCAATTATCCTTTGATTAAAAAAATAAATTAATTAAAAAAGGAAAAGAATACTGGAGTGGGCTGCCATTCCCTTCTCCATGGGATTCTAGGATCACATTAAAAGCCAGAAAACAGTGGTTTAACAGTTATGGGATTGGGAACTTCCCTGGTGGCCTAGTGGTTAAGAACCTGCCTTCCAGTGCAGGGGATGCAGCTTCTATGCCTGGTCGGAGAACTAAAAGCCCATAAACATATGCTTTGGGGCAACTAAACCCATGCACTGCAACTAGAGAAGCTGTGTGTCACAGCAAAGACCCAGCACAGCCAATAGTTAAAGGATTAAAGGAAAGGATGTGTGATGTAGGAATTTCATATCCAAGTAAATTGTTGCTTTCGCTTAGACTTCTGGTCTTGATGGAATAAGCACCCCTGAACCATTTTGTAAAAATAAAATTTCTATATGATGACATAATAAAAAAGGGTAATAAAATAAGAATCCAGGAACAGAGAAAGGTGTGTGGTAGAAAAGGATTAGTGATAGACATAGAACCTGTTTAGATTTGAAACCAGAACTAAAACTCAAGAGCAGTGAGAATTACAGATACAGGACTGAATCAAATATAGTAAACTTCTATTTTCACACCATTGGAAGGAGTATAATAGATCAGAAATGAAAAGAAGTGTAAGTATACTAATTTCCTTTCTTATTATCAGGAGTAAGTAGAGATCCAACCAGTCCATTCTGAAGGAGATCAGCCCTGGGATTTCTTTGGAAGGAATGATGCTAAAGCTGAAACTCCAGTATTTTGGCCACCTCATGCGAAGAGTTGACTCATTGGAGAAGACTCTGATGCTGGGAGGGATTGGGGGCAGGAGGAGAAGGGGACAACAGAGGATGAGATGGCTGGATGGCATCACTGACTCGATGGATGTGAGTCTGAGTGACCTCCGGGAGTTGGTGATGGACAGGAGGCCTGGCGTGCTGCAATTCATGGGGTCGCGAAGAGTCGGCCACGACTGAGCGACTGATCTGATCTGGTCTGAAGTAGAGATCAGTCAAAGAATAGTTGATAGTCAAGAAATAAAGAATGCCAAGTTATATAGGAAACCACTGGACCCACTCCAGTATTCTTGCCTGGGAAATCCCATGAACAGAGGAGCCTGGCAGGTTATAGTCCATGCAGCCACAAAGAGTCATACATGATGTAGCAACTAAACCACCACCACCACTGGAAGAGTTAAAACAGATCATAAACCTTCCATATTTTCCACAAATGCAAAAATATTTACAGGAAGTTGGAAAACAAAGCATAACATTAGCAAGATATGATACAAAACAAGTCTACATTTATGAGAGGCACATATGTAATAAATTTACCCAGAATGTTTGGGTAAAGCAAAAGCAGGCAAATGCAAATAAAAGAAAAGCAGGAGTCTTGACATTAATCTCTAGTAAGATTGAATTCAAGTAAAAGATACTAATTTAGGAGATTCTTTGGAAAGTTATGTGGTCCTGTCTTGCTGCGTCATTAGCTCGCAGCTTCCAAAATCTGAGAAATAAGTCATTAAGATCTTCTAATTGGTGACAAATTCCATGCTCATGTCATCCAAACATCCCAGGAGGCAATACAATGGGAAATATTAGTCCTTCCAAGTATTGTTGGTCAGTTGCTTAGTAGTGTCTGACTCTTTGGGACCCCATGGGCTACAGAATGCCAGGCTTCCCTGTCCAGCACCAACTCTCAGAGCTTGTTCAAACTTATGTCCATTGAGTCGGTGATGCCATCCAACCATCTCATCCTCTGTCGTCTCCTTTTCCTCCCACTTTCAATCTTTCCCAGCATCAGGGTCTTTTCCATTGAGTCAGCTCTTTGCATCACGTGATCAAAGTATTGGAACTTTAGTATCAGTTCTCCTA
This sequence comes from Tragelaphus eurycerus, assembly GCA_935064755.1. Classification (NCBI taxonomy): domain Eukaryota; kingdom Metazoa; phylum Chordata; class Mammalia; order Artiodactyla; family Bovidae; genus Tragelaphus; species Tragelaphus eurycerus. Next base: position 48,065,264 of record CAKXYN010000009.1, read on the forward strand.
ATGAATATTCGGGGTTCATTTCCTTTAGGATTGACTGGTTTGATCTTGCAGTCCAAGGGACTCTCAAGAGTCTCCTCTGGCACCATAGTTCAAAAGCATCAGTTCTTTGGTGCTCAGCCTTCTTTACGGTCCAACTCACATCCATACATGACTACGCGTAAAACCACAGCTTTGACTATATGCACATTTGTTGGCAAAGTGATGTCTCTGCTTTTTAGTAAACTGTCTAGGTTTGTCATAGCTTTCCAAATATTTGTCCCCTTAAATTCGTATCTAAGTTAGACCCAAGTCCTAACACAATATCTCAAAACTGACCTTATTTAGAAATAGAGTTTTTGCAGATGTAATTAGTTAAGATAAGGTCATGTTAATTGATTAGGAGCAGTAGAGTGGGCCCCTAATCCAACATGACAGATGTTCCTATAAAGGAGTTTGGATCCAGAGATGCCAACGCAGGGAAAATGCCAGGTGAAGACTGGAGCTGTACTCCCATGAGCCAGAGACAGGGAGAGACCTGGAACAGATCCTTCCCTGGAGACTTCAGGGGGAACCTGGCCCTGCTGACACCATGATCTTGGACTCTGGGCCTCCCGGACTGTGGGAGAAGACATTTCTGTTGTTTAAGCCACCCACGGTTGTAGTGCTTTGTTAAGGCAACCGCAGGGAACCCATACAATCTGCAAAGAGGATACACTCTCTTTTGTGATGAATTCCCAGTGACACCATCCAGCCAGAGGAGACATCTCATACCACTGTTTTCATGATATCCATTCTCAGCTACCCCATCCTTATATCCACTGTTTCCTTGAGGATAAGGATTTTTCAGTTCATGAATCTGCCCTCTGCACACGGTAGACCCACAGTGAAATGATATTCTTGGGCAGAATGATGGAAATCCACAGGTGTAACATACATGGTTGCTTGGGGTTTCAGGAGGTGAGGCTCAGCAAATAGGAAAAAGAGAGGGCACTACAAAGTGATCCTGGCACAATCTAAACTGAAAATCCATCCCGAACCCTTGAAAGTGCAAGTGTTAGTTGCTTTGTCATGTCCAAATTTATGCGATCCCATGAATTGTCTCCTCTGTTTATGGGATTGTCTAGGCAAGAATAATGGAACGAGTTGCCATTTCCTTCTCCAGGGGATCTTCCTGACCCAGGGATTGAGCCTGGGTCTCCTGCATTGCAGGCAGACTCTTTATCATCTGAGCCATCTGAATCTTTAGGCACCAAATAACTCAGCAGCAGAACACAGGGAGAGAAAACTACTAGAAGCACAAAGAGAAATCCACCAGATTACAGAGCAAGCTCAGGGCTTCCCTGGTGGCTCAGATGGTAAAGAATTTGCCCGCTAGTGAAGGAGATTTGGGTTCAATCCCTGGCTCAGGAAGATCCCCTGAAGAAGGAAATGGTGGCGCACTCCAGTATTCTTGCCAGGGAAATCTCATGGACAGAGGAGCCTGGTGGGCTACAGTCCATGGGGTCACAAAAGAGCTGGACATGACTGAGCGACTAGACAATAGAGCAAATTCATGCCAGCGGGTCACGAGGACCATCTGTGATGAATGGATGGGCACAGTTGTGTAGCACCTCTGTTTTGAGTCCCACATTCAGTGTGCCCCCTGCAAACTCATATCGTAATTTGGGCAGCTTGAAAGGCTGTAGAATGACATGGGAACTTGAGAAAGAATATATTACATGCCTTAGAAGAATGGATTATCTGATATAACTGCCTACGTTTGTGGGTTTTCCCTTCTTGACTGTTTTCCTCTTCATTTCAGATCGTGGCCAAGAGATACAGAGATTTTGAATTTCCTTCTGAAATGACTGGCATCTGGAGGTACTTGAACAATGCATATGCTCGGGATGAATTCACAAACACATGTCCTGCTGACCAGGAGATTGAACACGCATATTCAGATGTTGCCAAAAGAATGAAGTGAAGCTGGGCTGTTTTCTGTCTCATTTCTCAGCTGTGTGAGCTAGACTATGAAAAGAGTGTCTCCTTTGTGTTTTCCTCCCAGTAACCATTCTTTGCAAAATAATGCCCATACTTTAGCAATGTGGATACCATAACATGATCCACTCAACAGGAAATGATTCCTAGCCTTGTAATTTGTCAACTCACTTGTGTATCTGAATAATACCAGTATCTGTTGTTATATACTCCAATTGTCTGGTTTATGTTCATTTATATCTTTGGCATTCTGGGACCTTGTAATCCATGATATTTAGGGCATGTGTTGTGCAGTTTACGTTTCAAAGCAAATACGGTTTGGATTCAAACCTTATTTATTACTAACCTCCTTTATTTTTTAAAAAATGTGTTTTTCTCTGATAGTTTTCATAATCATGCATAACCTATTTTTCTGCTCTAAAATGGTAGTTCAACTTTTTTAAAACAAAATAATTTTTATAATTACAAACTGGTACTCACTTATTTTAATATTTGAAACAAAGTCAGAAGGTATAAAAAAGAAAGATAAAAGTCATCTAGAATTTCACTACACTTAGATAACTACTGATAGTGTGTTGGTGAGTATCTTCCAAGTCTTCAGACTCTTTCACACACACATTCACATCACATATAATTTCCTGCCTCTGTGGTATTGTGTTAGTTTATTTTCAAGGACTGGTGAAGGGACTGCTCCCTCTTGGTAATACCTTGATGGTCAGCCCTGGAGGACCTAAAACAGAGATTCGGCACCACAGACCTCGAGAGAGCGCTTGTGGCCAAGTTTCAGAGGGATGGAGAACGGGGTCCACAGAGGTGTGAGGACCTGCGAAGACCAGCCAGGACCGGAAGCAGTGGGAGGAGGGACCCACCCTACCCCCACCCACCTTGTTCCTGGCTCCATGATGCCTCTGCCCCTGGTTCCAGGGAAGGCACGGAGGAGGGTGCCTCTCTGTGTCTCTCCTTCTGGCTCCCTTTCAGGAGGCCTTCTCTTGCTCCCTCCCTCTCAGACAGCAGGCCTACAGGAGGACTCTTAATATCATCTGTGTTGCAGAATCTCCTTACCCTCTGTTGCAACGTTGACCAAACACATCTCGATTCTTCAGATGGCGTAACACTGCACCTCTTCGGCCATGATGTCGTGTTGGGCTGGCCTGGATCCTGCTGGATCTTTGCGCTCTCTAGCATCATTTCAGGAGAAGGCAATGGCACCCCACTCCAGGACTCTTGCCTGGAAAATCTCATGGACTGAGGAGCCTGGTAGGCTGCAGTCCGTGGGGTCGCGAAGAGTCGGACTCGACTGCGCGACTTCACTTTGACTTTTCACTGTCATGCATTGGAGAAGGAAATGGCAACCCACTCCAGTGTTCTTGCCTGGAGAATCCCAGGGACGGGGGAGCCTGGTGGGCTGCCGTCTATGGGGTCGCACAGAGTCGAACACGACTGAAGGGACTTAGCAGCAGCAGCAGCATTTCAAGGTCGGGCAGGGAAAATCCAGGGAGATTAAATTCTTGGTGACTCCTCTTGGGCAGTTGTGGTAAATAGGCAAGACGGGGAGGAAGTGGAAAGTACTGAGTCAAAAGACTGTTCTGGTTCATCTGTGCCTTCCCCTCCCCCACCCGTGAGCCAGCCTCACAGCAGCAGTTGTGTGGGGGCTGGGTTCCTGCTCAAGGCTTGGAGGACAGAATGGGAGACTCCTTCCATGCCCATCTAGATTCCCACGGTTCCAGCCTTATCCGCCAGGCTGTGTCCTTTTGACATTGGCATACACCTTCCAGAAAACTCGCTTGTGGAGTTGTAGACAGCATGTGATTGATGTTAACTCCTTACGAAAAAAGTATACACCTGTTCACTGGGTGATTCATTTGGAATAAAGGGAGATGCATTAACATGAGATTTCTGGGATTTAGAAAAAGATGTCTAGTAAGAGGAACAAAGACCTTCATACGGTGGCCACTTTCTCTTCCCTGGTACTGGATGCTGTGGTTTAACCAGGGGCAGCCAAACTCCCAGCCCTCCACTTGCTTTCTTAGCCATTTATTTTAGGAAGTTGTCTCTGGCGTGTGTCCTGGTGATTCCTGTTTCACATCTGTTTAAGAATCAGATCTGAAGATGAGTTTTACCATGTTACATTTAAATTTAGTAAATGAATTGACTACCTGATGTTTCTAGTGCCAAGTTTGTATTTTTAGAGGTTAAAGCGATCTACGTAAACCCTTTGTGCCTTACAAATTAAACAAATTATCAAAATATTTATTTAGAACCAATGTCTTTAATTTTTCTTTATGTTACTTTGCATCCTCCACTGAGACGGGTGTGTGTGTGTGTGTGTGTGTGTGTGTGTGTGTTGCTTCACCCGATCCTTGCCTGATGGAAAAAGATGGGAAGTCAGTCACAAGATGTGACTTGCCCCAGGACACCACTAAAATGACCGTGACCCACATTATCCTAGGGATAACACTGCATTACACTATTTTTTAAAATAGAAAGGTAGGATGGGATTCCCCTGGTGGTCCAGTGGTTAAGAGGCTGCCTTCCAATACAGGGGACACAAGCTTGATCCCTGGTTGGGGAGCTAAGATCCCACAAGCCGCCAGGCAACTAGACCCATGCAACACAACTACGGAGCCAGAGTGCCACAACTGGGGAAGCCCATGACCTCAAAATGACACAGTGCAGCCAAAGTAATGATAATAATGTTAGATAAGATGGGAGAGGAGTTAATACTTACAGGAACTTTAGAAGGGGACCCCTCACTGAGAAAGTGAACTGAAATGGGCTTCCTTTAAAGTGATGAGAGTGTGACTTCCCTGGTGGTCCAGTAGTTAACACTGTGCTTTTACTGCAGGGCATCCCTGGTTGGGGAACTGGCATCCCACATGCAGTGTGGTCAAAGAAATAATAATAGTAAAATTGCAAGGGCAATTTTGAACTAGAAAGTATTGCTGTTGTTCAGTCACTAACTCGTGTCTGAATCTGTGACCTCATGGACTGCAGCACACCAAGCTCCCCTGTCCTTCACCAGCTCCCAGAGCCTGCTCAAACTCATGTCCATTGAGTCGGTGACACCATCCAACTGACTCATCTTTTTCCTCCCACTTCTCCCGCCCTCAATCTTTCCCAGCATCAGGGTCTTTTCCAATGAGTTGGCTCTTCGTATCAGGTGGCCAAAGTATTGGAGCTTCAGCTTCAGGATCAGTCCTTCCAATGAATGTTCAGGGTTGACTTCCTTTAGGATTGACGGGTTATCATTAGTTAAATTAGAAATTATCTGTATTAGAATTGTGACACGCAAAGACATTTTAATGGAGCCTTAAAGAGGTCTGAAAAAACGCGTGTGACCTGTCCTTGCCCAGGTGGCTGACATACAGGTCTTGCAGATAGCTCCATTTTTAAGTGTAGTTGGAAATCTCTTGGTTCCTGGCAGCCTTCCCCTCCCAGGGACCCCACACCCACTTCGCAGGCCCCTCAAAAGCTGTTCTTGTGCTGGCAGGTGAGAAGTATCCCAGGGTTGTTCACCTGCCTTAAAGTCTTCTCCAGGCGTGCCTTTTTGAAACAAAATGCATTTGTTCTTCCAAACGTACCATATGTGTGTGTTAGTTGCTCAGTCATGTTCAACTCTGTGACCCCATGGACTATAGGCCACCAGGCTCCTCTGTCCATGGAATTCTCCAAGCAAGAATACTGGAGTGGGTTGCAATTCCTTCTCCAGGGGATCTTCCCCACCCAGGGTCAAACACAGGTCTCCTGCATTGCAGGCAGGCTCTACCATCTTCACCAGGAATGCAAATAAAAGTTGTGAGAGCAGCCCTCCTTTGAGGCTGATCCTGCGGAGGTTCTTGGGCTAAGGAGATTCTGTTCTTGCTTTTAGTTGTCCAAGAGGCTGGACGATTCAGAAAAAATTAGCTTTCCTTCTGAGCACAGAATCTCCAAGTGTAGGCTGAAAAAGAATACGCGTGCCACAAAGGTGTACTTTCTGGGCATGGTCCACCAAACAAGGATGAAACCTGTTTAGCCCAGGAACGAAGCTTCTGAGACCAGAGGTCTCAACAGGTTACCTGTGAACTACAGGACTATCCCCAGGAATTGGGTATATGCCCAAGCCCCCACAGACAGACACAAATGCACATACACACACACTCATGTACATACACACTCACATATGTTCATACACACTGACAGCATGGTCACAGAACTCTTTCACACCTGTTCAAATGTTAGGAGAAACACACTGACTGAAGCCATCCCCCTTGACCAGGTACCACAGTAACCATCTGATTGAGATATTTTATGAGAGGACGTCCTGGTGAGGAACACAGAACTAATAAGCCACCACCAATCAGAAGAATTCAGGCAAGGTCAAAAGGAAATGCCACATGTCTGACCACCTACCAGAATCCTTTTCACTGGAGTCCATGTTGGCTGAGCAATGTGTGCACCTCCAGGAAGGACTCTTGAGTCAGAATGATTGGCCAAAGACAGCCCAGAAACTAATCCCATCACCATAAAACCCGAGACTGCAAGCCATGTGGCAGAGCAGTTCTGGGTTCCCTTACCCAGCTGCTCTCCACTGGAGCACCCCTTCCCAATAAAATCTCTTGCTTAGTCAGCACATGTGTTCTCCTTGGACAATTCATTTCTGAGTGTTAGACTCAGAAATGCAAATGAGAGCCCCCTCTTATGCCCTGGAAGGGATTCCCCCTTCCTGCAACACAAACATTCACACACATCCCCATAGACACAAGCATACTCACTCATGCAATACAGTCACACACACTCATTCACTCATGTACCCACATATGTGCATACACACACACACACACACACACAACCTGTATGGTGAGGTCCAGGTTCCTTCCTTCCCTGACCTGATAACTGACCAGAAACACACTCTTGGCAACATTCCACCCAGTTCCCCTTCCCCGCCTCCAGTGGTTCACTATTAGGCTTTGGGTAAAAAACCCCAATCTTTCTTTTACAGTTAAGAGAACCAAGGTGTGCATCATCCTAAGAACATGTAATTCACAAAACCCTGGGTACTTAAGGTGGATCAGTTAGAGGATGTTTGTTCACGTTATAGTTCTGAATTCTTTCTGGAAGCCCACAGAACTGACACAAAAACTGAGTTTAGCTGCAGCTAGGGCTTCCCTGGTAACTCAGACAGCAAAGAATCTGCCTGCAATGCGGGAAACTTGAGTTCGATCCCTGGGTTGGAAAGATCCCCTGAAGAAGGGAATGGTGACTATTCACTTTAATATTCTGGCCTGGAGAATTTCATGGACAGAGGAGCCTGGCAGGCTACAATCCATGGGGTCACAAAGAGTCAGACATGACTGAGAGACTTTCACAAACACAAAATGCCCAGGGTTGAGGTTTGTGACCTGGGGGGAGACCCAGAGCCTAGACCTGCTGCTGAGCCCTGGGCAGTGCTGTCCCGTCCGGCTGTTGCTCGTCATGTGTGCGTGTGCTAAGTTGCTTCAGTTGTGTCCAGCTTTGCGACCCTAAGACTGCAGCACGCCAGGCTTCTATGTTCATCACTAACTCCCAGAACTTGCTCAAACTCATGTCCATAGAGTTGGTGATGCCACCCAACCATCTCATCTTCTGTCATCCCCTTCTCCTGCCTTCAATCCTTTCCCAGGGTCTTTTCCAGTGAGTCAGCTCTTTGCATCAGGTGGCCAAAGTATTGGAGCTTCAGCTTCAGCATCAGTCCTTTCAATGAATATTCAGGACTGATCTCCTGTAGGTTGGATCTCCTTGCAGTCCAAGGGACTCTCAAGGGTCCAACACCACAATTCAAAAGCATCAATTCTTCGACGCTCAGCTTTCTTTACAGTCCAACTCTCACATCCATACACGACTACTGGAAAAGCCATAGCTTCGACTAGATGGACCTTTGTGCAGACAGAGACAGGTCTATTTTCAGAGAGATGGCGATTTAACCAACAGGCAACACCATGGTCATTTTGCTCTAGAGCAGAGGTGATAACGTGGGAATTGTTGAAAGTCTTGAGTTCTGGTCCTGCCCCTGCTGATTCTGAATGCGGGACTTGGGGAAAGGCATTTTAACATCCCCACACCTCCATTTCCTTATCTGTCGAAGGCAGGGATTGGATGACATAATCTTCCAGGTCCTTTCCAACTATTGCCTTGTAAACCCTGAGCCAGGAAGGTGGTTAAGTACCAGTCATAATGCTTGGGAACTGCCCCCCAGCTCAGACCAGTGTCATGCTCCCTACAGCCCTTGCCCCAGATCTGGTTTCAAGTTCAAATCCATTTAGCTTCTTGCCTTATAGGGATTTTTGGTGAACATTTGCTTTCTGGTGGAGCCTTTCCCCAAATATAAGATATCTGTGTGGTCTGACTGAATTAGCAATATCTAGCAATTGCATGGGAGAAGGCAATGGCACCCCACTCCATTACTCTTGCCTGGAAAATCCCATGGACAGAGGACCCTGGTAGGCTGCAGTCCATGGGGTCGCTAGAGTCGGACATGGCTGAGTGACTTTACTTTCACTTTTCACTTTTATGCATTGGAGAGGGAAATGGCAACGCACTCCAGTGTTCTTGCCTGGAGAACCCCAGGGACAGGGGAGCCTGGTGGGCTGCCGTCTATGTGGTCGCACAGAGTGGGACACGACTGAAGCGACTTAGCAGCAGCAGCAGCAGCAATTGCATTGAGAAGCGCGCCAGCTGTGACGGACTGCGAAGAAAAACGCCGGCTACAACCCACTGAGCAGAAGCGTGGCCAAGAGGAGCTACCCCACGTCTGAGATCAGGGGTGGTGGCCGAGAGTGCCAGGCTGCGATGGCGCAGGAGCAGCCGAGAGGAGCTACTCAACGTTCAAGGTCAGGAGGGGAGGCCAGCAAGGAGATACCCTTTGTCCAAGGTAAGGAGCAGTGGCTGCACTTTGCTGGAGCAGCCGTGAAGAGATACCCCATGTTCAAGGTAAGAGAAACCCAAGTAAGATGGTAGGTGTTGCAAGAGGGCATCAGAGGGCAGACACACTGAAACCATAATCACAGAAAACTAGTCAATCTAATCACACAGACCACAGCCTTGTCTAACTCAGTGAAACTAAGCCATGCCATGTGGGGCCACCCAAGACAGGTGGGTCATGGTGGAGAGGTCTGACAGAATGTGGTCCACTGGAGAAGGGAATGGCAAACCACTTCAGTATTCTTGCCTTGAGAACCCCATGAGCAGTATGAAAAGGCAAAATGATAGGATACTGAAAGAGGAACTCCTCAGGTCAGTAGGTACCCAATATACTACTGGAGATCAGTGGAGAAATAACTCCAGAAAGAATGAAGGGATGGAGCCAAAGCAAAAACAATAGCCAGTTGTGAATTTTGCATAGGAACCTGGAATGTCAGTTCCATGAATCAAGGCAAATTGCAAGTGGTCAAACAAGAGATGGCAAGATTGAACGTCGACATTCTAGGAATCAGCGAACTAAGATGGACTGGAATAGGTGAATTTAACTCAGACGACCATTATATCTACTACTGCGGGCAGGAATTCCTCAGAAGAAATGGAGTGGCCCTCATGGTCAACAAAAGAGTTCGAAATGCAGTACTTGGATGCAATCTCAAAAACAACAGAATGATCTCTGTTCGTTTCCAAGGCAAACCATTCAATATCACAGTAATCCAAGTCTGTGCCCCAACCAGTAACACTGAAGAAGCTGAAATTGAACGGTTCTATGAAGACGACAGCACCCTTATGGCAGAAAGTGAAGAGGAACTAAAAAGCCTCGTGATGAAAGTGAAAGTGGAGAGTGAAAAGGTTGGCTTAAAGCTCAACATTCAGAAAACGAAGATCATGGCATCTGGTCCCATCACTACATGGGAAATAGATGGAGAAACAGTGGAAACAGTGTCAGACTTTATTTTTCTGGCTCCAAAATCACTGCAGATGGTGACTGCAGCCATGAAATTAAAAGACACTTACTCCTTGGAAGGAAAGTTATGACCAACCTAGATAGCATATTCAAAAGCAGAGACATCACTTTGCCAACAAAGGTTCACCTAGTCAAGGCTATGGTCTTTCCTGTGGTCATGTATGGATGTGAGAGCTGGACTGTGAAGAAGGCTGAGCGCCGAAGAATTGATGCTTTTGAACTGTGGTGTTGGAGAAGACTCTTGAGAGTCCCTTGGACTGCAAGAAGATCCAACCAGTCCATTCTGAAGGAGATCAGCCCTGGGATTTCTTTGGAAGGAATGATGCTAAAGCTGCAACTCCAGTATTTTGGTCACCTCATGCGAAGAGTTGACTCATTGGAGAAGACTCTGATGCTGGGAGGGATTGGGGGCAGGAGGAGAAGGGGACGACAGAGGATGAGATGGCTGGATGGCATCACTGACTCGATGGATGTGAGTCTGAGTGACCTCCGGGAGTTGGTGATGAACAGGGAGGCCTGGCGTGCTGCGGTTCATGGGGTCGCAGAGTCGGACACGACTGAGCAACTGATCTGATCTAATCTGATCTGATGAAGACCTACAAGACCTTTTAGAACTAACACCCAAAAAAGATGTCCTTTTCATTAGAGGGCACTGGAATGCAAAAGTAGGAAGTCAAGAAACACCTGGAGTAACAGGCAAATTTGGCCTTGGAATACGGAATGAAGCAGGGAAAAGACTAATAGAGTTTTGCCAAGAGAAGGCACTGGTCATAGCAAACACCCTCTTCCAACAACACAAGAGAAGACTCTTCTTCAGCACCACATTTCTAAAGCATCAATTTGGTACTCAACTTTCTTTATAGTCCAACTGTCACATCCATACGTGGCTCCTGGAAAAACTACAGCCTTGGCTGTACAGACCTTTGTTGACAAAGTGAAGTCTCTGTTTTTTAACACACCATCTAGAGTGTCTGTCTACTATGAGGGTGACCAGGTTTGATTCCTGGGTTGGGAAGATGCCTTGAAGAAGGAAATGGCAACCCACTCTAGTACTCTTGCCTGGGAAATCCCATGGACAGAGGAGTCTGGTTGGCTACAGTCCATGGGGTTGCACAGAGTCAGACACGACTGAGTGACTTCATTACTTTCACTTTGTAGGTTTGTCATAGCTTTTCTTCCAAGAAGCAAGCATATTTTAATTTCATACTTTATTCACTGTCCACACTGATTTTGGAGCCCAAGAAAATAAACTCTGCCACTGTTTCCATTTTTGCCCCATTTTCATGTGCTCATAGAATTATTCTTCTTAAAATTAGGGGGGAAAAAACCTGGTTAATGAGGTTGCAGTTGTAAAAGAATGGTTATTTAAAAATTTGTGTTCAATGGGGGAAAAGTAGTATTTGCATTAGTGTTCCATTTGTAAGTACTTATATTTACTCTTTGTGTATTTGTGAAATAAACAGGAACTGTATTCTTAACAGTTTAAGTAGTGGTGATTGCCAAGTAGATGGATATTAAGTAATCCTCACTTTGTAACACTAAATTAAGTACTAAGGTTGTTCTCACAGTAATAAATTAATTAGCAGTTAATCCATTTATGAAAAACACAACATTATATCAGGTTGTCATGACCACTCATTTTATTTTACATCATCACAAATGAACATGGAGTTGCTCTTTTCTGATTCCAGGAGGATGGGATAATGAGTTATACAAGGTTTTCAATTTAATTTATTTTCTAATTCTATATATCTCATTAGGCACAAAAGTGCTGATTATTATGTACTTTAAAATATCATAAGAATAAAGCAACACATTAAAACATAATTATCAGCAGGTTATTTGCTTTCAATTACTGATTGAATTGAGTTTTAACGCAAAAGTATATATTACTCTAAAATATTTTATTTTATATTCCAGATACTATATTTGCTGTTCATAGAATATTTCACATATCAGGAAATTAATTACAGTCCAACTCCTTCCACACTCAATTTACTTTAATGAAAACATACTTAACATATTCATGTTTATAAAATTAAACCTTTTTGTTGCATAAAATTAGATTCAATGACTATCTTTCACATATCTGTTTAAGATAAACAGACATCCCTTAACCTCTTTACCTTTGTTTTTTTAAAACTCTTTTCTTTAAAGACTGCTTTAATAGGATTTGCTGGTTCTGTTTGTGTTTAATTTTAAGAAAATTATCAAGCAGTAAACACTCAATATTCTGTCTGATCAAGTATAATGTAATTTAATTAAAATAATGTAATTTAATAATGTAATTCTAAAGATTATTTGGATGATGCTTTTAAAGTATGAAAATATAGTGTGTATATCTGTGCCTGTGTATGTGTGATAATTCTGCTGTGTGTATTAATACTCACTACATCAATGTGTGTGGCTTGATCTTAAGAGGCAGCAAATTTAACCTAGTTTGAAGTCATCTTCTTCAGCATTCTGTGAACTCAAGAAGAATAACGGAATTGGGTCTGAATTTGTATTTCAGCTTACTAGCAATGTGACCTCCAACAAATCACTTTTTCTCTTTGGGACATAATGTCTACTCTGCTAAAAGGTATGGTTAGACAGAATAATCTTTCTTGTCTATTCCTGCTACCACATTCTGTAGCTACATTGGTATGAACCTATCAAGGCAATAGTGACTTATATTGGTGGCGTGTTTTTTTTTTTTCTCTTTAAGCATATTCATAACAATAGAATATGTGATATCTCTAGGCCAGTTAGACCTTGGATGAAAGTGGCAATCATAAGATAGTTAGCATGTGTTTCAGGAGTCCTAATGCCATCAAGCTCCTCTCGGCCGCGCTCTTAGTGCGCGACGCAGCCGGCGGGGCGCTCTTAGTCCCATCACTACATGGGAAATAGATGGGGAAACAGTGGAAACAGTGTCAGACTTTGTTTTTCTGGGCTCCAAAATCACTGCAGATGGTGACTGCAGCCATGAAATTAAAAGACGCTTACTCCTTGGAAGGAAAGCTATGACCAACCTAGATAGCATATTCAAAAGCAGAGACATTACTTTACCAACAAAGGTTCGCCTAGTCAAGGCTATGGTCTTTCCTGTGGTCATGTATAGATGTGAGAGCTGGACTGTGAAGAAGGCTGAGCGCTGAAGAATTGATGCTTTTGAACTGTGGTGTTGGAGAAGACTCTTGAGAGTCCCTTGGACTGCAAGAAGATCCAACCAGTCCATTCTGAAGGAGATCAATCCTGGAATTTCTTTAGAAGGAATGATGCTGGGGCTGAAGCTCCAGTATTTTGGCCACCTCATGCGAAGAGTTGGCTCATTGGAGAAGACTCTGATGCTGGGAGGGATTGAGGGCAGGAGGAGAAGGGGACGACAGAGGATGAGATGGCTGGATGGCATCACTGACTCGATGGATGTGAGTCTGAGTGACCTCCGGGAGTTGGTGATGGACAGGGAGGCCTGGCGTGCTGCGGTTCATGGGGTCGCAAAGAGTCGGCCACGACTGAGCGACTGATCTGATCCGATTTTATTCTTTTCATTGCAATGGTGAATGGAATTGTTTCCTTAATTTCTCTTTCTATTTTCTCATTATTAGTGTACAGGAATGCAAGGGATTACTGTGTATTGATTTTATATCCTGCAACTTTACTATATTCATTGATTAGTTCTAATAATTTTCTGGTGGAGTCTTTAGGGTTTTCTATGTAGAGGATCATGTCATCTGCAAACGGTGAGAGTTTTACTTCTTCTTTTCCAATTTGGATTCCTTTTATTTCTTTTTCTGCTCTGATTGCTGTGGCCAAAACTTCCAAAACTATGTTGAATAGTAATGGTGAAAGTGGGCATCCTTGTCTTGTTCCTGACTTTAGAGGAAAAGCTTTCAATTTTTCACCATTGAGGATAATGTTTGCTGTGGGTTTGTCATCAGATCAGATCAGATCAGTCGCTCAGTCGTGTCCGACTCTTTGCGACCCCATGAACCGCAGCACGCCAGGCCTCCCTGTCCATCACCAGCTCCCGGAGGTCACTCAGACTCGCATCCATCGAGTCAGTGATGCCATCCAGCCATCTCATCCTCTGTCGTCCCCTTCTCCTCCTGTCCTCAATCCCTCCCAGCATCAGAGTCTTCTCCAGTGAGTCGACTCTTCGCATGAGGTGGCCAAAATACTGGAGTTTCAGCTTTAGCATCATTCCTTCTAAAGAAATTCCAGCATTGATCTCCTTCAGAATGGACCGGTTGGATCTTCTTGCAGTCCAAGGGACTCTCAAGAGTCTTCTCCAACACCACAGTTCAAAAGCATCAATTCTTCGGCACTCAGCCTTCTTCACAGTCCAGCTCTCACATCTATACATGACCACAGGAAAGACCATAGCCTTGACTAGGCGAACCTTTGTTGGTAAAGTAATGTCTCTGCTTTTGAATATGCTATCTAGGTTGGTCATAACTTTCCTTCCAAGGAGCAAGCGTCTTTTAATTTCATGGCTGCAGTCACCATCTGCAGTGATTTTGGAGCCCAGAAAAACAAAGTCTGACACTGTTTCCACTGTTTCCCCATCTATTTCCCATGCAGTGATGGGACCAGATGCCATGATCTTCGTTTTCTGAATGTTGAGCTTTAAGCCAACCTTTTCACTCTCCACTTTCACTTTCATCAAGAGGCTTTTTAGCCCCTCTTCACTTTCTGCCATAAGAGTGGTGTCATCTGCATATCTGAGGTTATTGATATTTCTCCCGGCAATCTTGATTCCAACTTGTGTTTCTTCCAGTCCAGCATTTCTCATGATGTACTCTGCATATAAGTTAAATAAACATGGTGACAATATGCAGCCTTGACGTACTCCTTTTCCTATTTGGAACCAGTCTGTTGTTCCATGTCCAGTTCTAACTGTTGCTTCCTGACAGCTTTTATTATGTTGAGGTATGTTCCTTCTATTCCTGCTTTCCTGAGAGTTTTTATCATAAATGAATGTTGAACTTTGTCAAAGGCTTTCTCTGCATCTATTGATATAATCATATGGTTTTTATTTTTCAATTTGTTAATGTGGTGTATTACATTGATTGATTTGCGGATATTGAAGAATCCTTGCATTCCTGGGATAAAGCCCACTTGGTCATGGTATATGATCTTTTTAATGTGTTGTTGGATTCTGATTGCTAGAATTTTGTTAAGGATTTTTGCATCTATGTTCATCAGTGATATTGGCTTGTAGTTTTCTTTTTTTGTGGCATCTTTGTCCGGTTTTGGTATTAGGGTGATGGTGGCCTCATAGAATGAGTTTGGAAGTTTACCTTCCTCTGCAATTTTCTGGAACAGTTTGAGTA
Organism: Tragelaphus eurycerus; assembly: GCA_935064755.1. Classification (NCBI taxonomy): domain Eukaryota; kingdom Metazoa; phylum Chordata; class Mammalia; order Artiodactyla; family Bovidae; genus Tragelaphus; species Tragelaphus eurycerus. Next base: position 48,080,438 of record CAKXYN010000009.1, read on the forward strand.
GGATAGGTGTTAGCTCTTCTCGGACCTGGGCTTTTGTTTGCTGGAAGATTTCTGATTACAGTTTCAATTTCCGTGCTTGTGATGGTTCTGTTAAGATTTTCTATTTCTTCCTGATTCAGTTTTGGAAAGCTGTACTTTTCTAAGAATTTGTCCATTTCTTCCATGTTGTCCATTTTATTGCCATATAATTGCTGATAGTAGTCTCTTATGATCCTTTGTATTTCTGTGTTGTCTGTTGTGATCTCTCCATTTTCATTTCTAATTTTATTGATTTGATTTTTCTCCCTTTGTTTCTTGATGAGTCTGGCTAGTGGTTTGTCAATTTTATTTACCCTTTCAACGAACCAGCTTTTGGCTTTGTTGATTTTTGCTATGGTCTCTTTTGTTTCTTTTGTATTTATTTCTGCCCTAATTTTTAAGATTTCTTTCCTTCTACTAACCTTGGGGTTCTTCATTTCTTCCTTTTCTAGTTGCTTTAGGTATAGAGTTAGGTTATTTATTTGGCTTTTTTCTTGTTTCTTGAGGTATGCCTGTATTGCTGTGAACTTTCCCCTTAGGACTGCTTTTACAGTGTCCCACAGGTTTTGGGTTGTTGTGTTTCCATTTTCATTCGTTTCTATGCAAATTTTTATTTCTTTTTTGATTTCTTCTGTGATTTGTTGGTTATTCAGCAGTGTTGTTCAGCCTCCATATGTTGGAATTTTTAATAGTTTTTCTCCTGTTATTGAGATCTACTCTTACTGCATTGTGGTCAGAAAAGATGCTTGGAATGATTTCAGTTTTTCTGAACTTACCAAGGCTAGATTTATGGCCCAGGATGTGATCTATCCTGGAGAAGGTTCCATGTGTGCTTGAGAAAAGGGTGAAATTCATTGTTTTGGGATGAAATGTCCTATTTATATCAATTAGGTCTAACTGGTCTATTGTATCATTTAAAGTTTGTGTTTCCTTGTTAATTTTCTGTTTAGTTGATCTATCCATTGGTGTGAGTGGGGTATTAAAGTCTCCCACTATTATTGTGTTATTGTTGATTTCTCCTTTCATACTTGTTAGTATTTGTCTTACATATTTTGGTGCTCCTATGTTGGGTGCATATATATTTATAATTGTTATATCTTCTTCTTGGATTGATCCTTTGATCATTATGTAGTGACCTTCTTTGTCTCTTTTCACAGCCTTTGTTTTAAAGTCTATTTTATCTGATATGAGTATTGCTACTCCTGCTTTCTTTTGGTCCCTATTTGCATGGAAAATCTTTTTCCAGCCCTTCACTTTCAGTCTGTATGTGTGCCCTGTTTTGAGGTGGGTCTCTTATAGACAACATATGTAGGGGTCTTGTTTTTGTATCCATTCAGCCAGTCTCTGTCTTTTGGTTGGGGCATTCAACCCATTTACATTTAAGGTAATTATTGGTAAACATGATCCCATTGCCATTTACTTTGTTGTTTTGGGTTTGAATTTATATACCCTTTTTGTGTTTCCTGTCTAGAGAATGTCCTTTAGTATTTGTTGGAGAGCTGGTTTGGTGGTGCTGTCTGTAAAGGTTTTGATTTCTCCTTCATATTTGAATGAGATCCTTGCTGGGTACAATAATCTGGGCTATAGGTTCTTTTCTTTCATCACTTTAAGTATGTCTTGCCATTCCTTCCTTGCTATTCTTTGGAACTCTGCATTCAGATGTTTATATCTTTCCTTTTCTCCTTTGCTTTTCGCTTCTCTTCTTTTCACAGCTATTTGCAAGGCCTCCCCAGACAGCCATTTTGCTTTTTTGCATTTATTTTTCTTGGGGATGGTCTTGATCCCTGTCTCCTGTACAATGTCACGAACCTCATTCCATAGTTCATCAGGCACTTTATCCATCAGATCTAGGCCCTTAAATCTATTTCTCACTTCCACTGTATAATCATAAGGGATTTGATTTAGGTCATACCTGAATGGTCTAGTGGTTTTCCCTACTTTCTTCAATTTACGTCTGAATTTGGCAATAAGGAGTTCATGGTCTGAGCCACAGTCAGCTCCTGGTCTTGTTTTTGCTGATTGTATAGAGCTTCTCCATCTTTGGCTGCAAAGAATATAATCGATCTGATTTCGGTGTTGACCATCTGGTGATGTCCATGTATAAAGTCTTCTCTTGTGTTGTTGGAAGAGGGTATTTGCTATGACCAGTGCATTTTCTTGGCAAAACTCTGTTAGTCTTTGCCCTGCTTCATTCCGTATTCCAAGGCCAAATTTGCCTGTTACTCCAGGTGTTTCTTGACTTCCTACTTTTGCATTCCAGTCCCCTATAATGAAAAGGACATCTTTTTTGGGTGTTAGTTCTAAAAGGTCTTGTAGGTCTTCATAGAACCGTTCAACTTCAGCTTCTTCAGCATTACTGGTTGGGGCATAGACTTGGATTACTGTGATATTGAATGGTTTGCCTTGGAAACGAACAGAGATCATTCTGTCGTTTTTGAGATTGCATCCAAGTACTGCATTTTGGACTCTTTTGTTGACCATGATGGCCACTCCATTTCTTCTGAGGGATTCCTGCCCACAGTAGTAGATATAATGGTCCTCTGAGTTAAATTCACCCATTCCAGTCCATTTTAGTTTGCTAATTCCTAGAATGTCAACATTTACTCTTGCCATCTCTTGTTTGACCACTTCCAATTTGCCTTGATTCATGTACCTGACATTCCAGGTTCCTATGCAATATTGTTCTTTACAGCATCGAACTTTACTTCTATCACCAGACACATCTACAGCTGGGTGTTCTTTCTGCTTTGGTTCCATCCCTTCATTCTTTCTGGAGTTATTTCTCCACTGATCTCCAGTAGCATATTGGGCCCTTACTGACCTGGGGAGTTTCTCTTTCAGTATCCTATCATTTTGCCTTTTCATACTGTTCATGGGGTTCTCAAGGCAAGAATACTGAAGTGGTTTGCCATTCCCTTCTCCAGCGGACCACACCCTGTCAGATCTCTCCACCATGACCCGCCCATCCTGGGTTGCAGAGTTCCAAAGAATAGCAAGAAGAGATAAGAAAGCCTTCTTCAGCGATCAATGCAAAGAAATAGAGGAAAACAACAGAATGGGAAAGACTAGGGATCTCTTCAAGAAAATCAGAGATACCAAAGGAACATTTCATGCAAAGATGGGCTCGATAAAGGACAGAAATGGTGTGGACCTAACGGAAGCAGAAGATATTAAGAAGAGGTGGCAAGAATACACAGAAGAACTGTACAAAAAAGAGCTTCACGACCCAGATGATCATGATGGTGTGATCACTGACCTAGAGCCAGACATCCTGGAATGTGAAGTCAAGTGGGCCTCAGAAAGCATCACTAGGAACAAAGCTAGTGGAGGTGATGGAATTCCAGTGGAGCTATTCCAAGTCCTGAAAGATGATGCTGTGAAAGTGCTTCACTCAATATGCCAGCAAATTTGGAAAACTCAGCAGTGGCCACAAGATTGGAAAAGGTCAGTTTTCATCCCGATCCCAAAGAAAGGCAATCCCAAAGAGTGCTCAAACTACCGCACAATTGCACTCATCTCGCACGCTAGTAAAGTAATGCTCAAAATTCTCCAAGCCAGGCTTCAGCAATATGTGAACCGTGAACTTCCTGATGTTCAAGCTGGATTTAGAAAAGGCAGAGGAACGAGAGATCAAATTGCCAACATCCGCTGGATTATCGAAAAAGCAAGAGAGTTCCAGAAAAACATCTATTTCTGCTTTATTGACTATGCCAAAGCCTTTGACTGTGTGGATCACAATAAACTGTGGAAAATTCTGAGAGAGATGGGAATACCAGACCACCTGATCTGCCTCTTGAGAAATCTGTATGCAGGTCAGGAAGCAACAGTTAGAACTGGTCATGGAACAACAGACTGGTTCCAAATAGGAAAAGGAATATGTCAAGGCTGTATATTGTCACCATGTTTATTTAACTTATATGCAGAGTACATCATGAGAAATGCTGGACTGGAGGAAGCACAGGCTGGAATCAAGATTGCCGGGAGAAATATCAATAACCTCAGATATGCAGATGATACCACCCTTATGGCAGAAAGTGAAGAGGAACTCAAAAGCCTCTTGATGAAAGTGAAAGTGGAGAGTGAAAAGGTTGGCTTAAAGCTCAACATTCAGAAAACGAAGATCATGGCATCTGGTCCCATCACTACATGGGAAATAGATGGAGAAACAGTGGAAACAGTGTCAGACTTTATTTTTCTGGGCTCCAAAATCACTGCAGATGGTGACTGCAGCCATGAAATTAAAAGATGCTTACTCCTTGGAAGGAAGGTTATGACCAACCTAGATAGCATATTCAAAAGCAGAGACATCACTTTGCCAACAAGGGTTCACCTAGTCAAGGCTATGGTCTTTCCTGTGGTCATGTATGGATGTGAGAGCTGGACTGTGCAGAAGGCTGAGCGCCGAAGAATAGATGCTTTTGAACTGTGGTGTTGGAGAAGACTCTTGAGAGTCCCTTGGACTGCAAGGAGATCCAACCTGTCCATTCTGAAGGAGATCAGACCTGGGATTTCTTTGGAGGGAATGATGCTCAAGCTGAAACTCCAGTATTTTGGCCACCTCATGGGAAGAGTTGACTCATTGGAGAAGACTCTGATGCTGGGAGGGATTGAGGGCAGGAGGAGAAGGGGAAGACAGAGGATGAGATGGCTGGATGGCATCACTGACTCGATGAATGTGAGTCTGAGTGACCTCCGAGAGCTGGTGATGGATAGGGAGGCCTGGCGTGCTGCGGTTCATGGGGTCGCAAAGAGTCGGACACGACTGAGCGACTGATCTGATCTGATCTGCCATTCCCTCCTGGCTTGGAGAGTTTCTGTTGAAAGATCAGCTGTTATCCTTATGGGAATTCCCTTGTGTGTTATTTGTTGTTTTTCCCTTGCTGCTTTTAATATTTGTTCTTTGTGTTTTATCTTTGTTAATTTGATTAATATGTATCTTGGGGTGTTTCACCTTGGGTTTATCCTGTTTGGGACTCTCTGGGTTTCTTGGACTTGAGTGATTATTTCCTTCCCCATTTTAGGGAAGTTTTCAACTATTATCTCCTCCAGTATTTTCTCATGGTCTTTCTTTTTGTCTTCTTCTTCTTCTGGGATTCCTATGATTCGAATGCTGTAACGTTTAGTATTGTCCTGGAGGTCTCTGAGATTGTCCTTATTTCTTTTGATTCGTTTTTCTTTTTTCTCCTCTGAATCATTTATTTCTAGGATTCTATCTTCTAATTCACTAATTCTATCTTCTGCCTCTGTTATTCTACTACTTGTTGCCTCCAGAGTGTTTTGGATCTCATTTATTGCATTATTCATTATATATTGACTCTTTTTTATTTCTTCTAGGTCCTTGTTAAACCTTTCTTGCATCTTCTCAATGCTTTTCTCCAGGCTATTTATCTGTGATTCCATTTTGATTTCCAGATTTTGGATTAATTTCACTATCATTATTTGGAATTCTTCATCAGGTAGATTCGCTATTTCTTCCTCTTTTGTTTGGTTTGGTGGGCATTTATCTTGTTCCTTTACCTCCTGGGTATTCTTCTGTCTCTTCATCTTGTTTAAATTGCTGAGTTTTGATTGTCCTTACTGTATTCTGGCAGTTTGTGGAGTTCTCTTTATTGTGGCATTTCCTCACTGTGTGTGGGTTTGTACAGGTGGCTTGTCAAGGTTTCTTCATTAGGGAAGCTTGTGTTGGTGTTCTGGTAGATGGAGCTGGATTTCTTCTCTCTGGAGGCAATGAAGTGTCAAGTAATGAGTTATGAGATGTCTATGATTTTGGGGTGACTTGGTGTAGCCTGTATATTGGAGCTCAGGGCTGTGTTCCTGTGTTGCTGGAGAATTTGCTTGGTATGTCTTGCCGTGGAACTTGAGGGCCCTTGTGTGGTGTTCGGTTTCAGTGTAGGTATGGAGGCATTTGATGAGCTCCTGTCAATTAATGTTCCATGGAGTCAGGGTTTGGACATAAGCCTCCTGCTTCCAGTTATCAGTCTTATTTTTACAGTGTCTCAAAACTTTCCTTCTAAACAGCACCATTGATAAAACATCTAGGTTAAAGATGAAAAGTTTCTCCACCATAAGGGTCACCCAGTGAGGTTCACAGAGTTACATGGGGAAGAGAAGAGGGAGTAGGGAGTTAGAGGTGACCCGAATGAGATGTGGTGGAATCAACAGAGGAGAGAGCGGGCTAACCAGTAATCACTTCCTTATGTGCATTCCACAACTGGACTGCTCAGACATATTCACAGAGTTACACAGAGAAGAGAAGAGGGAGGAAGGAGACAGAGGTGGTCAGGAGGATAAAAGGAGGGAATGAAAAGGAGAGAGACAGATCCAGTCAGTAATCAGTTCCCTAAGTGTTTTCCTTTGTTTGGAACACACAGATATTCACAGAGTTGGGTAGAGTACAGAGGGGTTAGGGAGGAGACGCAGGCGACTTGGTGGAGAAAAAGGAGAGTCTGGAGGTGGAGAGAACAGTCAAGCCAGTAGTCTCGCTCCCTAGTCAAAAGTGGGTACTGAAGATTAGGTTCTTAAAGGTACAAATTTGGTAACAAATGCCTAAAAGCCAAAATTAAAATTCTAGAGTAGAGTTTGGAGTTTCAAAAATACAATGTTAAAGAAAAGAAGAGGGAAAACAAAGAGAGAAAAAGAAAAGGAAAAAAAAAAGAGTCACAAAAGTTATAAAGAAAATATAGGTACAAACTGATACCAAATACCAAAAAGCAAAAGTTAAAAATCTAGAGTAGAGTTTGGAGTTTCAAAAATACAATGTTAAAGAAAAGAAAGAAAAAAAGAAAACGCAACAAAAAAGGGTCACAAAAGTTATAAAAAATATATATATGAAGTTTTTTTTTTTTTTAAAGGATCTTTTATTTATTTATTTTTTTACAAAGTAATATTAGGTTATAAAAGTGAAAATTAAAGGAGTAATAGAGGATTTAAAAAATTTTTTAATTAAAAAAGAAAGAAAGAAAGAATGATGGTAAAAATAGTAAAAATATATACAGGACTTTCTCTGATATTGTTGTGTGTATTGTGGGTTCAGTTCATTTTCGGTTAGTTCCTTGTTCCGGCTTAAATTTCTCAAGTTCTATAGGCCCCTTTCTCTGTAGTTGGTACTAACCACAGGGTTTTAGTTTATTGCCTGTCGCTTCCACGGCCGTTCCCTCTGTTATAGCTTCTTCGGTTTGCTGGTCTCTTCAGTGTCTGATTTCCGCCCTGATACAAAGCGGGTGGTGGTGGACACCCTTTTTTTTTTTTTTAGGCTCACTTGTTCAGTTGCACTGTGGGTAGGGAGGGACGCTGCAAATAAATAACACTGGCATGTGCTCACAGTGCCTCAGCCACACTGCGCCTGCCCTTGCTCACGGTGTGTGTAGGCTCCCTGCCCACTCTGCTCAGGCTCTAGGGAACTGTCCGCGGCTGGCCCTGGGCTGCTTGCCCCTCCCAGGTCTAAGCTGCTCAAGTTCAGGCACTCAGGTAGTCCTCAGAGGCCCAGGTTTGGTTGGGCCTGTGTTTTGTGTCCTTTGCAGGTTCCAGCAGCGCAAGTAATGAGGTGTTTAGCAAGCACAGCTTCTGCAACTTATTGCCTCCCCGCCACTTGGTTTTCTAGGTGTACAACTGGCGCACCTTCTCGGGCGGACGTTGATTGACCAGCACCCCAAGAAGTTTTAGTTAGCAAAGAAGCCTGCTTACAGTTTCGTAGATAATGTCTCTCTGGGGCTGCGATTGCCTACCTCCGGCTCTGGCTGCCTGTCACCGGAGGGGACCGGTCTGCAGCCGGATATCTCTGTACAGCCCTTTGTTCCGTGCGTGGGCCTGGTCGTGTCTTAGGTTCGGGCTGTCTTTTCATGTGGTAGATATCCCACAGTCTGGTTTGCTAGCCCAAATTATTTCGCTCAGGTAGCGCTCGGAATATTCACGCCAGTCCTTATTCTAAGTGATGGCAGCCCGTGCCACACCTCCCTGTCCAGCCCCCACTTGCTAATGGCATATGCAGGCGTTTGCGCTGCTTCTCCGCTGGGGAAGTTATTGTAGGGTTCGTAATCTGTGGGTTTTAATTGTTTATTTATTTTTCCTCCCTGTTATGTTGCCCTCTGTGCTTCCCAGGTTTGGCACAGACTCGGCAGTGAGAATGTTTCCAGGTGTTTGGAAACTTCTCTCTTTTTAAGACTCCCTTCCCCGGACAGAGGTCCGTCCCTCCCTCTTTTATCTCTTTTTTGTCTTTTATATTTTTTCCTACCTCCTTTAGAAGGCAATGAGTTGCTTTTCTGGGTGCCTGATGTCCTCTGCCAGCATTCAGAAGTTTTTTGTGGAATTAACTCAGCCTTTAAATGTTCTTTTGATGAATTTGTGGAGGAGAAAGTGTTCTCCCCATCCTATTCCTCCGCCATCTTAGCTCCTCCCCCCGGCCCCAAAGCATCTTTAAGCTAAATTCTCCTGAGACTTAGTGAATTTGCAACATGAAGGATCTTATCTTCTGATCATATTTTATCCTAAATACCTGTGGAAAGAAAAGTCATATTTCATGTGACTTTAGGGGGAGGGGGAAAAGAAAGTAGGCCAGATGGGTACAGAATGTTCTAAAAGCCAGCATTTTCATATTTTTCAATAATCATCTGTTTCTGGTTGTTGGAAATGACAGAGAGGCTTCTTGCCATAGAAGGATGGGCATGAAAGTCCTTTTAAACAATGATAGCCATAAAGATTTTTTACAAGGGAAAAGAAAGTGAAAAAAAAATTAGAATAGAAGCCAAGTTGTATCTGATTTGCTATGGCACAGTATGTCCTTCCTCTGTCAGCTGAGTCTCCGGTCACTTTAAATTAGAACTAAAGCATATTGCTACACTCAGAATCTAGAGCTGAAATACGTCCTGATGACACTAGATTTTATAAATTGAATTCATAATTAAGCTTAATCTTTTCATAGGTGGTAAAATCTCTCTTGCTAAATGTGCTTCATAATTCCTTTCTCTTGCCAATAGGTGATATTAGCCTGAAAGGAAATCTAAAACCTTCATCATTTCTAACAAGGGGAAACCAGAGATTTTTTTTTTTTTATGTTGGACTTTCTGGGTTAGCAAAAATTGTCTTTAGGGACTCTAGCTGCAGCTTAGGAGTTAGATAATAAACTTGTTTCCACACTTCCGTTATGCCTAGACAATCTAAAAATGATAAGATTTTTTAATTGCTTTATGGAAATGATCATAAATACAGAGTTTAAAGATAACTTATTTAATTAATTTTAATTTTGAAATAGCAACACCAGAAATGGTGGTGAATGATTGCAATGCTTGGTGTTGATGGAACGTAGGACCAAATTTTCCCATTAATGAATATTTTAATTCACTTATATTGATAATATTTGGGTTATCTCAAAGACTAAGGCACTAAGTCTCAGCATTTATGCAGGAGAGATTATGATGTATTACAAGATTAAAAGATGGAGTATAATTTGTCTTTAAGCTTTACATTATTTTTTTTTTAATTTTATATTCTGCATTGGGGTGTAGGCAATTAACAATGCTGTTAATGTTGTTAACAAGATGGACAGTGAAGGGACTCAGCCATATATATTCATGTATGCATTCTCCAGGCTGCAACATAACATTGAGCAGAGTCAATGTGCTACACAGTAGCTCCTTGTTGATAATCTATTTTAAATACAGCAGTGTGTACATGTGCATCCCAAACTCCCTAACTATCCCTCATACAGAGCAAGCACAGGAGCCATTGATGGTGGGCAACTGTGTTAAATAATCCAGAAAGCTTGCCAGCAATATAGTCTATGAATAAGGCACTATGATTTGCAATAATTATTCTTAATCTTATAAATTATGCAATTTTTTCAATTAACTAATTCTTTTTTTAAGAGCAAATATTTATTTTTTTAAGTTTATTTAACTTTACAATATTGTATTGGTTTTGCCATACATCAACATGAATCCGCCACAGGCATACACGTGCTCCCCACCCCGAACCCTCCTCCCTCCTCCCTCCCCATACCATCCCTCCGGGTCATCCCAGTGCACCAGCCCCAAGCATCCAGTATCGTGTATCGAACCTGGACTGGTGACTCGTTTCATATATGATATTATACATATTTCAATGCCATTCTCCCAAATCATCCCACCCTCTCCCTCTCCCACAGAGTCCAAAAGACTGTTCTATACATCAGTGTCTCTTTTGCTGTCTCGTATACAGGGTTATTGTTACCATCTTTCTAAATTCCATATATATGCATTAGTATACTGTATTGGTGTTTTTCTTTCTGGCTTACTTCACTCTGTATAATAGGCTCCAGTTTCATCCACCTCATTAGAACTGACTCAAATGCATTCTTTTTAATGGCTGAGTAATACTCCATTGTGTATATGTACCACTGCTTTCTTTATCCATTCATCTGCTGATGGACATCTAGGTTGCTTCCATGTCCTGGCTATTGTAAACAGTGCTGCGATGAACATTGGGGTACATGTGTCTCTTTCAATTCTGGTTTCCTCAGTGTGTATGCCCAGCAGTGGGATTGCTGGATCATAAGGCAGTTCTATTTCCAGTTTTTTAAGGAATCTCCACACTGTTCTCCATAGTGGCTGTACTAGTTTGCATTCCCACCAACAATGTAAGAGGGTTCCCTTTTCAAACTTGAAATGTAAGTCTCTTGCTACTGCTAAGTCACTTCGTCGTGTCCCCTTGTTCCAACCCCCCCCCCCCCCCCTCCCGTGGGGGGGGGGCCCTTTTCAGTAGCAAACAATAGCAGTAAAGATGTCATCAAACAGATACGTAAAACCAATTAAAATAACCATAATAATAATACCACCTACTATCACTTACTGAGGGTCTGATATGCACCAGGAACTAATCTGTCACATTGCATGCTTTAATATCAATAAAATCTATATTAGTTACTACTCTTCCATTTTATAGATAATGTTGAAGCTTACCCAAAAGATGGGAAGATGATTGACTTTTCTATAGAGCTGTGTCCTTTCAGGGAATTCTAGTTCATGAACCTGGTATCAATATTGTGATCAATAAGTAATCAATAGTTCTCTTTATTAAGCATATTTCATATAACTGTTGTTATTAACCTACTGCTTTGTTGATATTTAGTAATTTTAACTTTCTGCAGTGCTTTTCTGATGCTTTCTTGATTTGGGGATATTTATCTATCCTACCCTTCTTTCAGGCTTCCCTGGTGGCTGAGATGGTACAGAATATCTGCCAATGCAAGAGACTCCAGTTCGATCCCTGGGTTGAGGGGGATCCTTTGGAGAAGGGAATGGATACCCACTCCAGTATTCTTGCCTGGAGAATTCCATGGACAGAGGAGCCTGGTGAGCTACAGTCCAGGGGATTGCAAAGAGTCAGACACAACTGAGAAACTAACACTTTTCTTTTTCTTTTCACCCTTCTTTCAGATGTATCCTAGACAGAGGTCCTCATTCATAGAAATTGAGTCTGAGTCCTCATCTAGTGTCATGGGTCAACTTACTTGGGTCGGTCTGTGCCCTGAACAGTGACTGTGGTTCAGTTTTACCCAGAGATGCAGATTGTAAATGTGCATGCACACACACTCACCCCCACCCCCCCCCACACACACACAGATTGAAATAGAAAGAGAACCAATAGTAGAGTGAAATAAGACTGAAGGGCATAGTGTAATTAAGAGCTAAGAAAAACTAAGCAGTTATAAGACAAAATACCTCAATAAAATTGAGCAAGACACAGAGTCCTAGTCGCTGCTTTATTTCTCCTGCTGAGGGTTGCTAACTTATATCATCACCAGGTCCTCCCTAACAATAATCTTTACAGGCGTTACCTCACTTTCTTATTGATTCTTTTCCAGAAAGATTTTTCTCCCACGTTTTCCTAATGGAAACATCAAAGAAGGAGTTAAACTCTACTGTGGTCACTTTCTGAATGCTTCTGGAAGCCCAAAATCTAAGGGTTTAAGCTGATATGAATACATATTACCTAGACTCCTTTCTGACCATCAGATCTCACAAACCTCCCTCCATGGATGCGTGACTGTGGAAACAGAGACGTAATTAAAGCGGCTGGAATACCAGCCATTTGTACTGACAAGAAAGGAATCTCTTGCTGTCTCTTTTTGCTAGATTCCAAACAAAAGGTGTCCACTCTACTTTTTTAAAAAATTTTTATCAGAGTATAGTTGATCTACAATGTTGTGTTACTCTCAGGTAAATAGCAGAGTGAATCAATTATACATAGACAGATTCTCTTAAGGTGACACTAAAATGCTCCCTAAAAGGAATTCTTGTGGAGAAAGCCTTCTCCAGCTTTGCATAAAGACAGCCCCTCGCTCTGTAATGCTCAATTATCATCCTGACTTAATTCTGTTAGCTTGCCTGCATTGTCTCTGGTGGGAGTCCGTGGGAAGACCATCTCTAAGTTGTGTTAGTGAGCGATGCTGAGTCACAACTGCCCACGAGACATAGTCGCGTGTCCTGTCAGGTAGGCTGAGGAGAAGGACGGAATAAAGCAGCAGGGCAATCTTTGAGGAAGCTGACAAGATGACTCTAAAACTGACACAGCTTTAAGTTCCAGTTTAAATGAAAGGCCTCTGAAGGAGGGGCACTGCCAGGCTGTCTGCATACAACTCAAAATGCGGACCTGCTACGGATTCCACTTACTGAAAAGTGCATTTAGTGTCCTCCTCAAGCCACACTTAACAACTAGTGACAAGACAATATGGTCTTGGCACCTGGCCAAGCCCCAGCGCTAACACAAGGTTTGTCATAACGTTACTTAGCTGGGCAGAAAGCGTGAGGAGCACAGCTGACAGAAAGGGGGGTGCAGGTGTCACGTCTGCTTCTGAAGAGGAGGAGTACGACAGGGAAGGCTGAAGAAATGCCTCAGAAATGGACCAACGCTTACCTTCAAAAGTCGGAGCTTAGCCATGAATGGCTCAATTGCAGTAACAACATGGAAACCCGGGACCAACACACGGCAGAAAGGAAGATGAAAGTGAAAAGTGAAAGTGTTAATCACTCAGTCATGTTTGACTCTTTGCGACCCCATGGCCAGACTCCTTGGTCCTTGAAATTCTCCAGCAAGAATACTGGAGTGGGTAGCCATTCCCTTCTCCAGGGAATCTTCTGGACCCAGGGATCAAACCCAGGTCTCCTGCATTGCAGGCAGATTCTTGACTGTCTGAGCCACCCGGGAAGCCCAGTGAGGAATATAGTGAGGTCTTTTTGAGGAAAACATGTAGGACAATGGAGTCTAAATCTTCAACTGTCATTAACCTTCATGAATTAGAGCAATGCTTCCTCACTCCTGGTTGCGGATTGGGTGCCTTTTTCCAGCTGAGAATCTCCACAGGTAGCCCACTCCCCAGGTTCTGTTTATTAGGGCACCTACAAGTAGCTTCCCTGGGATTCCCAATCTGGGACATAGCAAATATTGTCTTTTTGAGCCCCACATTCTGGAATTCATGAAAGGAACTATATCAAATATATTCCTGTCCTAAACACATCATGGGGACTTCCCAGGTGGCTCAGCTGTAAAGAATCCACCTGCAATGCAGGAGACACAGATTTGATCCGTGGGTCAGGAAAATCCCCTGGAAAAGGAAATGGCAACTCACTCCAGTATTATTGCCTGGGAAATCCCAGGGACAGAGGAGACTGGCAGGCTATAGTCCATGGGGTCACAAAGAGTTGAACAAAACTGAGTAACTTAAACAACAACACACGTCGTGACTACTAATCAGTATACTAAGCAAATTGGCAGGTGTATTCAAATGCTCCAACTTTTATTTTTATTTTAGTTTTTGACAAAATAAAGTTCCTTGAAGATTCACATGGAGCTGTAAAATGGATAGGAGACTTCCGATAGGCCAGATAACCAAGTTGAAATATACCTAGCAGCAAAGAGATTAATTTCAGAACCAGAGTTTCCCTGTAGCCTACAGGCATATCCAGAGGCTTAAGGATGTGTTTCAAGAAGTGAGGTAAGCTCTTTGGTCAGAAACACCTGGGGAAACCTCTGCCTAATCTGCCCTGGAAAGCTATCGTTTATCTGATAGTAAGCATGCACCATGCTTTGGGGTCTTTAATAGGCACTTGGGATATTGTTGGACTTTTGTTGGTGGCTCAGACTGTAAAGAATCCGTATGTAATGCAGGAGACTCAGGTTTGATCTCTAGGTCAGAAAGATCCCCTAGAGGAGTGGGAGCTACTCACTCCAGTAGTCTTGCCTGGAGAATCCCATGGGCAGAGGAGCCTGGCAGGCTATAGTCCATGAGTTCACAAGAGTTGGACATGACTGAAATGACTGAATACACACATGTGATATTGTTTAACCAAATTGAAAGCAGTCAGAAAATGTTAGTGATATACCAGGCCTCCATTTCTACCTGGCAAGAATATTGGAGTGGGAAGACATTCACTTCTCCAGGGTATCTTCCTGACCCAGGGATCAAAACCGAGTCTCCTACATTGCAGGCAGATTCTTTACAGTCTGAGTCACAAGGGAAGACATATTCATTATAAACTACTTATTTTTTCACAATAATAAGTATTTTTATGTTTGTTATTTTTGTGAGGAAATTGAGTTAGATGCACGGCACAGAAATTTCCCAAATGTTCATGGTTCTGCACATATTTGAACGGTTCACTCTCTCACTCCAGGGTCTGGGTGGGCAACTGGCCCTATGCTGCTTCCTAGAGATGCTTTCTGTCCATTTCTCTTTAATACTCTTTTATCTCAGATAATTAAATGCAGCTGATCTATTTTTGCCTTTTCTATTAATTGTTGAGGTTCTGCATAAGATCAGCTACTTGTTTGTTGCAAATTGATCTTATGCTTCCCTGTTATATTAATAAACACTCAGAAGAAAAAAAAAAAGTTTCCTTTATTTCTAAAGGAAAATACTACAAATGTAAACATGAAAATTTTTACTACCAAAAAAAAAAAAAAAATCTGTAGATGAAGTATATGAAATGAGTTTCCAAAGAAAAAATCTATATAAAAACACCAGTGGATCACACACATGGCTGTGGATGGAGAATTTAAAATATCAATTTTTTGTCTTTAATGATTGCTGACAAAATAAGCTGAGTTATCTCTTAAATAAACTTCTTCATTACCCAGAAGTTCCTTATACAAGCATACTTTTAAATGTCCTAGTATCAAATTAATTAAAATAGAAAAGTATAATATTGAAATATTATAAAATATATTATAATTTTAGGTCCTGTCAGAGATCTATTCTACTTGGCTCCTGTTCTAACTGCTTCAGCTATGACCAAAATGTGTTTATAGCATCCCCAAAGTTTGGTTCCTGACTTCCCTAGTGGCTCAGTGGTAAAGAATTCACTTGCCAGGAGACTCAGGTTCAATCCCTGGGGCAAGATGATCTCCTGGAGAAAGAAATGACAACCCATTCCAGTATTCTTGCCTGGAGAATTCCATGGACAGAGGAGCCTGGCAGGCTATTGTCCATGGGACTGCAAAAGAGCTGGACACGGACTTAGCAACTAAATGACAACAACAACACAAAGTTTGATTGGTTATCTCCTGCATACACGCAGATAAATCAAACTTTTACATTAAAGAGCACCCCAAAGAGGAATAGTTAGGGAATTTCACATTGAGATGTGCACACCGCTGTATTCAAAATGGTTAACAGACAAGGAGCTACTGTATAACAAGGGAACTCTGATCGATATTCTGTAACAACCTAATTAGGAAAAGAATTTGAAAAGGAAGATACACATGTATAACTGAATCACTTTGTTGTACATCTGAAACTAACACAACATTGAGAATCAAACTATACTCCAATATAAAATAAAATTTAAAAAAAAAAGAACTGTGTGGCAATAATAATTGCTACTTCTTTCAGAGAGGCAGGTATCCTTAACAAGCATCCCTCTATTTATATAACGCATCTAACGGGAATTTGTTCAAGGCCCGCTTCTCAGTGAGCAGTCTGTCCTGCCATGCAGTATCAGCCATGTACTCTTTCGATAAAGAATTTACCTGCTCTACTCTACGGGCTCCTTCAGACCTGACACCAGTGCAGCACACAGGAGTCAACAGTGAGCATGCTCCTGTTACAGCTCTGATGACCTTCCACACCGGCCTGGGCCAGACCACTCTTTTCCTTTATGCATTCCTGCTGCTGGCTTTTCCAGTTCAGGAACAGCCCTCCCTCTCCACTCGTCTTGAATAGTAAGCATACAGAAAGCTACTTATTATTTCTTTGGTTATGTCCACACTTAAAAAAAAAAAAAAAAAAAACTGACTTTAAGCTCTGGGAAAATGGGATTCCCTGTGTCTTTACTAATGATTTATCTCAGCATCTGATACAGTGTCTGAGGCATAATAGATTCAACAGAAGTCTGACAAATGAATTCATGAATGACCATTCAGAATATTGGAATATTACGGCCTTGACCAACCACCAGAAGACCATTAAGAATATTTGTGAATATTACTGGCCTTGACAAACCATAAGGTACTTAAACCTCTTTTTCTTTTTTTCTTTCCTTTAAAAAAAATTATAGTTAATTCACAATGTTGTGTTACTTTCTGGTGTATACCAAAATGATTTGGTTATATATATTTCATATTCTTCTCCATTATAGCTATTATAAGATATTGAATATTATACTGTAGGACCTTGTTATTTATCTATTTTATATATGGTAATTTGTATCTGCTAATCTCAAACTCTAAATTTATCCCCTCCCACCTCCTTAAACCTCTTTTTCTATCTGTGTTGGGTGCATTCTTTATAGAATTCTAGGTTTTCAGAGCCCGGAGCACTTCTTTTAACTTTTCTGAGCAGAGGGCATTGAAGAATTTACAGAGCACTTTTCCAGGGCGTGTAGTCATCAGCTAGACTTTCTCTCTGAACCAAAAGTGGCTCTGTGACTAGCATCTCCTCCTGACTGTTGATCAGGTAGCCCATCTCCTCCTGGGTCCCCTGGTTTTCACTTCCCTAACTCTGGTAGGTCTAAAAGCCAGTTTCCCTTCTGATCCCCATGAGTTGGACCTTAGATACCTTGGAGCCTTATATAAGACAATGTTTTCCAGTAGAGATAGTTTTTTTCAGTGTGGTTTTCTTTGTTCTCTGTAATACAAGCATGAGTGTTAGCTCTTTTGAAGAGAGATGGGCAGATACATAGGTAAATAAATGCAGTAGGAATTTGCATAAAGCTAGTATCTAGGGATGTTAATATGACATATTGCTTAATTAGAAGAGTAAGCCTTTAGCAGTAAAAGCTCATCTCTACGATTACTCCTTTGAATCAAATCTGCTTACATAGAGTTCAAGAATTTTTATATAGAGTGCCATTCTTAAAACATTAAAATGTGTTCATTTCATCTTTTATTAGTGTTTTATATTAGTGCCCCTGTGTATGTATACTTGCCTCCTAAGGAGAGGAATTTTAATATAACATAACTTACTGTAAACCATACACATGTGGCCCTTGTATTATCTCCTACCTATATTTTTAAGAAATAAATAAAATATGTTTTCCCTATGTCATTTCCTATTTCCCATACTTGCATTTCTACATTCTCACTATCCACTCTTATTTTCTACTACTTCAACACAGCAAATGCTATTGACAGAGCAGACTTTTTAAAGGAAAATGGGTTTTGTATTTAGTATTGCGTTTTGGGTTTGGTATTGCCAGCACTGATGAAAGTTCCAATTAAATTCTGCTCTGGAGTGTGAATTGGGTAGGTTGGGATAGTAGGAAGTTTTCTATCTGTAGGAGTTTAATTTCCTTTTTATTCCTTCTTTTTTTCCAAATCATGGAAATTCAGGAACTGCTAGACTATTTTTGTCCAATAATCCACAATTTCCAGCGGAAGCACTGGTGAAGCTGTAAAATCTGGCTTTAACTTCTTGCCGAAAATCAGAATAATTAATTCTCCAAACTCCTTGAGAATGACAGATATGCGTATAACATACAGTTTGGTTGTTTGAGAAATCAGAAAAAAATAAAAGGGAGAGGTATAGAAGAGAGTTTTCAGAACTGGGTAGAAATGTCTAGTGGAGCTTTTCCTTCACTCTCAGGGTTTTCATTATATTTCATGCAAATTTCTAGTTGTTTCTGGATGGGTGAATATATTTCTCCCCATTTTTCAATAAAGCATCTAGTTTATGAGCCCATAGTTTAGTAAATATTAGTCCACAATAATACTCTTATGTATATGAAGATATCAGAATAGGTTAAGTAACTTGGCTACTACCTCTTGTTAGGGCTGAAGTGAATGCAGTGATCTTTCCACACTAACACATCTTTCCAATTAGGCTTTCAGTCTCCCATGGGAAATGGATAGGCCCTTGTGTCAGCACAGATAAGTGACTGACAGAGAGAAAATGAATACCTTGGAAACTCAGAAGACTTTCTGGCATTTCTACTTTTCTGGAGCCATCAAGAATAAATCTTATCTCTGGAAGACATAACAAATCATTCATTCTTTACACTAATCATTTTCTGTGTTACTTAAGGTTGCACCATTTATCTAATATTCTCCTTCTAAGTTCTTACAGTATTGGATCTTTTCTATAGGACCACACTTATTGCTTTGTGTAACAATTTACATGATTTCTTATTCAAGCGGAAGCATTATAAAGTGTTACGGGTACCTTATTGCTATAGGCTGAATCGATGTGTTCTCCCATATCCAAATGTTGAAACTCCAATTCCCAATGTGAGAATATTTAGAGATGAAACCTTTGGAAAGTAATTAGCTTTAGATGTGCCCATGAGAGTAGAACCCTCAGAATGGGATTAGTGCCCTTGTAAGAAAGGGATGCGGCGAAGGCAATGACACCCACTCCAGTACTCTTGCCTGGAAAATCCCATGGAGGGAGGAATCTGGTAGGCTGCAGTCCAGGGGGTCGCTAAGAGTCGGACATGACTGAGCAACTTCACTTTCACTTTTCACTTTCATGCACTGGAGAAGGAAATGGCAACCCACTCCAGTATTCTTGCCTGGAGAATCCCAGGGATGGGGGAGCCTGGTGGGCTGCCGTCTATGGGGTCGCACAGACTCGGACACGACTGAAGTGACTTAGCAACGACTTAGCAAGAAAGGGACGACACCAGAACCTTTTTCTCCCCACCATGTGAGGACTCAGCAAGAAGCTGGCCATTTGTAAGCCAGAAGAGAGTTTCTCACCCAAAGGCAATGAGACTGGCATCTTAATATTAGACTTTTCAGCCTTCAGAACGGTGAGAAATAAATTCCGGCTTATAAGGCAGCCATTCTGTGTTATTTGATTAAAGCAGCAGTCAGTCACCATCGTTTTCCTGTACTTGATGCAGTGTAGTGCTCCAAGTATACACTCAGTACTGCATGTCTGATGACTGATGCTGTACTGCAACTATCATAACTATAACGACTTGCTGGATCTGGGGAAGAAGTTCGCTGAAATGAAAGAAGGCAGTTGAAGGTATACGTATTTCTTTAATTTGGCTTGCTGACATTTTTGATTTCCAAAATTTAGACCTAATTTAATGGAAACTAACAATGGCACCCCACTCCAGTACTCTTGCCTGGAAAATCCCATGGACGGAGGAGCCTGGTGGGCTGCAGTCCATGGGGTCGCTAAGAGTCGGACATGATTGAGCAACTTCACTTTCATTTTCCACTTTCATTTTTCCCTTTCATGCATTGGAGAAGGAAATGGCAACCCACCCGAGTGTTCTTGCCTGGAGAATCCCAGGGACAGGGGAGCCTGGTGGGCTGCCGTCTATGGGGTCGCACAGAGTCGGACACGACTGAAGTGACTTAGCAGCAGCAGCAAGAAGGAGGAAAGGAGAAGGCAATGGCACCCACTCCAGTACTCTTGCCTGGAAAATCCCATGGACGGAAGAGCCTGGTGGGCTGCAGTCCATGGGGTCGCTAAGAGTCAGGCACGATTGAGTGACTTCACTTTCACTTTTCACTTTCATGCATTGGAGAAGAAAATGGCAACCCACTCCAGTATTCTTCCCTGTAGAATCCCAGGGACAGAGGAGCCTAGTGGGCTGCCGTCTATGGGGTCGCACAGAGATAGACACTACTGAAGTGACTTAGCAGCAGTAGCAGCAGTCTTTGGCAGATTACTTGTTTAAAGGCTTCATTGGGAGAGTAGGAGGCAAAATAGATATTGATGGCCAGGTTAAATATAAGTGTACTTCCTTAATGTCTTTTCCCCATTACTAATATTATCCGGTATAGGAACACAGTTGTTGTCATTGCTTAACCGCTAAGTCATCTCTGACTCTTTGTGACCCTATGGACTGTAGCCTGCCAGGCTTCTCTGGCTATGGGATTTCCCAGGCAACAATACTGGTACTGGGTTGCCATTTCCTTCTCCAGGGGATCTTCCTGACTCAGGGATTGAATCTACATCCTCTGCGTTGGCAGGAAGATTCTTTACCACTGAGCCACCAGGGAAAGTAGTAGCCAAAGTCAAAAGACCCAGGTTGCAAACCCACCTGCCCATCAGAGAGATGTGCAGCCTCAATGGTCTAGATTCAGAATTTGACCTCTCTGCTTTTTGACCAATGATATCATGTTTAAAGATCAAGTTCAGAATGGATTGTGGTGTGGAGTCTTTAAATATTTCTTTCCCACATAAGATCCTAAAATTGTCTGTTCTCTTTTCTTGTAATAAGTCTTTGAGTATGTTAATAAAATTTACTTTGATGATGAGAAAATGTCCAGAAGGGATCATTTTAGAGATGCATTAGAAATGAGGGATGTAAAAATCAATGATACTGGCATTATCAACATGGTCATTGAGATTAAAACCTGGTGAAAGATGAAATATAAAAAGGAAACCAAAAGATAGGATGAGAAATACACATGAGAAATGCACATATAAGGGGAATTCAGTCCAAAACTACAGATTCTGACACTTCTCAGAGTACATCACCTCCAGTTCAGACCTAAAGGATGAGTAGACATTAGGCTGATGAAGGAAAAAATAGAGAAGATCTTTGGAGAGCAAACTGTCTAAAGGGAGAAGACATTTTCATGCAAGTACAAGGCACGTGATATGGTCAGCACAACTTAAGAGAAACAGAAATGAGCGGAGAGAAACTGAGGGGTAAGATAGAGCGAGATTAAAAAGAAAAGCAAATCTGTTTAAAGATATGAAACCTACTCGATAGCACAGGGAAGTCTACTCAGGGCTCTGTGGTGACCTAAATGGGAAGGAAATCCAAAAAAAGAGTAGATATGTATTCCTTTGCCTTGTTATAGAAATAGCACAGCATTATAAGGAGGCCTGGGGTGCTGCAGTTCTTGGGGGCGCAAAGGGGGGGCCCCGCCTGGGCGTCTGTTCTATCTGATAAGGCAACTGCTCCAATAAAAAGAAAAAAATAAAATAAAGGTGCTGGACCTTATTCTGAGGGCAATGTGGGGCTTCTTTAAACGTCTTAAATGTGGAGTGACAGACCTGGAGGATCACTGAGGAAACAGAGGGGCCAAGTCTAGAAATACGGTGAGAGCTGCGTAGGCTGTTCTAGTGCTCAGGCAAGAGCTACGGGACGGACTCCAGGATGGCTTCAGGCGAGACAGGAGTGACAATGGAAGTGCTTAGGAGGCAGTACAGAGCCGGGCTCGAGGAACACCTGGCCATGGAGGGGGGGGGAGGAAAGTTAGGCATCAGAAGCTTGTAAGACCCATGCTCCTAACTGTAGCACACCGTGTTTACTGAGTTTAATCATCTGCAGTTCATCGTGGATGAGAATCAAGTCTGATGGAGGCAAGAGCCTCATCGATCCAGAATAAAAGGCAGTGGTGAAGATTCTCAAGAGTGAACAAAAGCTTTTTCAGAATTATTTCTGGAAAAGAAGGTTTCAAAATGTTCTCCTTATGCCATTCTGTATCTCTACTTAACCCTGTGACAAGTGTGAACATCAGCTGCTCACTCTCAAGTGTTGTGACTTCTGTCACCTGAAGGCACAAGATTGTCAGTATGGAGAGGAATATGCCCTGTCCTTTAGATAGCTGAGGCGACATGTAAGTTTAGAACAACGGATCAAAGGTTTTAAAACATAACTCATTAAGGCTTCCTATTTCCTTCTCCATAGGTTAACGACTACTGATAAAATATATAGCTTTCTGAAATGTTAATTGTTTACCCCCTTCTGCTTCTCTTCCTTTAAATAATTGTTTCTTCAGCACCTGCTATATAATAGGAATAATCATCAATGAATATTTAAGATATGCTTCCTAAGGGTGTGCACAGATAATTCTGACTCATACAGATTGCAAGTAAAACACCTATAACAAAAGACCTTATTTCCAGATTACCTGGTACAGGAATATTGAGTCTAGATCAAAACAAGTTGGAGTGGAGGGGAGAAGAATTCAAAGAAAATATCAGCTACAGAAAGAAACAGCAAGCTGACCTCTTGTTCTGCGTCTGGTATAAAAGAAAAACACTGAGTAACAGATGTAACTGGAGAGACCGAGAGCCCTACAAGGATTCCAGCAATGGCCCTGACCCTCATGACCCCCCTGCCCCAGTAGACGCCACTCAGCAGTCACCGTCCCTTCCTTTACTTTTAGTTATTATGGGATGCCTTTGAGTGTTGTCTGAGCCCATCTCGTTGACCACAGGGCCTGGGTTTAAGAGCGTAAAAAGGAAGGGCCAAACAGAACAATCAAAACCACCCCCTCAGAATCGTCAAACAGAAACCAAGAGAGGGAAACTCCTTTTTTTTATGAGAAGCTGGAAATATGTGAGCCCAACGCAGGTTAAAGATGCTCAAATTAATTACCTAGATGCCTTTAGAGAATATAGAAGAAAAACTTGGAGAATACAGAATATGATATTTTTTCATGAATTTTTTGTGATTGTGTGTGTGTGTGTGTTTTTTTTTAATTGTGGAGTAAAAACTAGTTCCAAACATAAGGAACTGCTTCTCAATATTTGAAAGTAGGAAGATGGATAATTCTATAAGCATTCTTGTGTCAATGCAACAATTACATAAGGCTTTCAAAGAAGCAGCAATGAGGTATGTTAAATTCTCTTAATCTTCAGATGCCATTTTTAATTTTTAAACTACTTTGGATTCCTCCTTAACAGAGACCGCTAAAGGGATCACAGGGGACAATATACCTGTTTATTTTCATTTCTAAGCACTGGAAAATTATACAGCCTACTTGGAGGGCACTCTTACAGCCGTGAAGGAAGTGAAGATTGACATTGATGTGTCGCAGAAGTACAGATGGAAACCTCAAAATTAAGCTGGGATTTTGAGAGTAGAAAGCTGGATGTCATCACACTATTATATCAAAATAGCAGTGTATAAAATTCACCTTTCTGAGGGCTAATTCACATCAGTATCCTAATTTCACTCTGGCTTCCCAGGTGGCTCAGTGGTAAAGAATCCACCTGCCAGTGCAGGAGACATGGGTTCGATCCCTGAGTTGGGAAATCTCCTGGAGAAGGAAATGGCAACCCACTCCAATATTCTTGCCTGGGAAATCCCATGGACAGTGGAGCCTGGCGGCCTATAGCCCACTGGGCTGCAAAAGAGTCGGACACGACTTAATGACTAAACAATTTCATTCTATTTCATCCCAGGCAGGTAGGAAAATACAGTTTTGAAGAGACTTAAAAAGATCTTTTTCTCACATGCTGCTAATTTTCTAATAGATAAAAAGAAGTGGATGCATTATAATCTTTTCTGAAAGTAATAGTAATTTTAACCTTCAAAATTTTGGTGATCCTTCATCTGTGAAACCTCTGTGTTGACAGGGTGACAGTCAAGTTGGCATATGAATTTGATGGGTTAAATGGCATTTCTTAATCAAAACAACTTTTAAAAATAGTATCATTGTTTTTGCCAATGTCTCTACCATTGGTTGCTTCACTGTGTCTTAAGATTCTGCTTTTATAAACTCACTCTTCTACAGTACACAAAATTTTAAAACTAAAGAATGCAGGTCCAGAAAGAATAATGCGAATTCAGTGAAGACGAAAACAAAGAAATGTCTATCCGAGGAGGTCTTTTCAGTCTAGTACTTACAATTATCTTCTGTAAAGTATGATCATATTAAATTTCCTTTGAGTAAAGTCATTTTCTAAAAGACTCTGCTTATGCAGCAAGCAAGCACATGCGAAAAAAAACAGTACACCATCACTACTATGGCAACTAATTCTAAAACTTTGTATCATAGTCCTGAATTGGAAATTGAGCCAAAAATGAAGGAATAGCATAATGAGAAAAAAAAAAAAAAAAGCTGCTATGTTACTCCAGAGAGGTTAAGAAATAATTAGAAATAGATATGAAGAACAAGGTTTGATGAATGAGAGAAAGCAGGTAAGGTTGGCAATAATACCAAAGAGACCTGAATGCTAAGCCAAAATATATTCAATGACATTCAGTTCAAATGTGAACCTTAAGGGCAACCTGTATAAATTGTATTGAAAATCAGATGGGAATAAGTTATAATTTTTAATATATTACACTGTGGAGTTTTTAATCCTACAGGAGATAAATCTTTTTTGTCAGTGTCACAGGAGCATGGATTTTTTTTTCAAGTGCACATAAAACTGAAATGTAGATGCTTGCTCCTTGGAAGAAAAGCTACGACCAACACAAGCAGCATATTAAAAAGCAGAGACATTACTTTGCTGACACATGTCCAGTCAAAGCTATGGTTTTTCAGTAGTCATGTATGGATGTGAGTTGAACCATAAAGGAAGCTGAGCATTGAAGAATTAATGCTTTTGAACTGTAGTGTTGGAGAAGACTCTTGAGAGTCCCTTGGACTGCAAGGACGTCCAACCAGTCCATCCTAAAGGAGATCAGTCCTGGGTGTTCATTGGAGGGACTGATGCTGAAGCTGAAGCTCCAATATTTGGCCACCTGATGCGAAGCACTGACTCATTAGAAAAGACTCTGATGCTAGGAAAGAGTGAAAGTAGGAAGAGAAAGGGACAACAGAGGGTGAAATGGTTGATGGCATCACCAACTCGATGGACATGAGTTTCAGCAAGCTCTGAGAGTTGGTGATGGACAGGGAGGCCTGGCGTGCCGCAGTTCATGGGGTCACAAAGAGTCGGACATGACTAAGTGACTGAACGGAACTGAACTGCAAAATCACTTATTATTTTCACTACTTCTAAAGCACTTGAACATTCTTACAGTACACAGTATCCAACAAAAATGGAAAAAAAAAAGAATAGAGTACATCAGGATGGTAGTGAAGGAAAAGTAAGAAAGTAAGTACATGAGAAAACTCAGGTTAAGAAACCTAGCAAAGGCAATGGAAGAATTAAGAAAGATGAAACAGATTGCATCACATTATATCATATAATTTGATCAATTTCACTATTTATTAGGCTCATATATGAGCCAGATACCTTTGCATTAGGCAAAGATTTATATGAAGAATTATGTACTGTGGTTTCAAGGGATGCAAGATCTGGTTTAAGTTATCCAGATTTACTATCTTATTCAAGATTTCAATATAATCCTTATTCATGGGGAAAGGGTGGAGATTCCTTTCATGGAGGAATTCATGGAGGAGAGGGTGAGATGTATGGAGAGAGTAACATGGAAACTTACATTACCTTATGTAAAACAGATAGCCAACTAGAATTTGCTGTATGGCTCAGAAAACTGAAACAGGGGCTCTGTATCAACCTAGAGGGGTGGGATGGGAAGGGAGGTGGGAGGGAGGTTCAAAAGGATGGGATATATGTATACCTATGGCTGATTCAGAGAAGGCAATGGCACCCACTCCAGTACTCTTGTCTGAAAAATCCCATGGACAGAGAAGCCTGTTAGGCTGCAGTCCCTGGGGTCGCTAAGAGTCGGACACGACTGAGCGACTTCACTTTCACTTTTCACTTTCATGCATTGGAGAAGGAAATGGCAATCCACTCCGGTGTTCTTGCCTGGAGAATCCCAGGGACGGCGGAGGCTGATGGGCTGCCGTCTATGGGGTCGCACAGAGTCGGACACAACTGAAGCGACTTAGCAGCAGCAGCAGCAGCAGAAGCATGGCTGATTCATGTTGAGGTTTTACAGAAAACAGCAGAATTCTGTAAAGCAATTATCCTTCAGTAAAAAATAAATTAAATAAAAAAGAAAGCAAAAAAAAAAAAAAAAAAGATTTCAATATAATCCTTATAAACTATTTCCCGATGTATAAGGTTGCCAGAACTTTTATACTATTAATCACAGATTCCTTTTTGATAACATTGTTTAAAGTTATAGTTTTATAACGGTAATTTAGTCTAAATTAAATTCTTCCAATTAAATTTGCTCAAGCTAGTTGAAAAATGTCATGCTGGTTAAGATAAATCAATTTTCCAATTTAGCTTACATCTTAACATCTAAACTCATATTGGGTGACCATATGAGTTTGGAAAAGGGGATGAATCATATTTCTATTATGTTCCACTTCTAAAATGTAATTGTATAGAATACTATAGTGACATGGTTTAAATAAAGGTATGGCCAAAATGCATAGCATATAAGCAATATACCTTCATTCCAAGTCAATGCTAAAAACTGAGCACTCCAGTACTCTTTTCTGGAGAATTCCATTGACAGAGGAGCCTGGTGGTCTACAGACCATGGAGTTGCAAAGAGTCAAACACGACTGAGTGATTAACACTTTCACTTTCTTTCCAAGCCAATGCTGAAAACTTTCACAAGGTGAAACAAATTAGAAATCATAAAAGCACATCATGACCAGTCTGCTCCTTCCAGTTTTTCCATGGCCAGTGAAAATTCCTTTGAACTTCAACAAAGAAGTCCCATTAAAATCGGACGATGGCACACAATTTCAAGGTATACTAAGAAAATGCTGCTGCTAAGTCACTTCAGTCATGTCCGACTCTGTGCGACCCAATGGACGGCAGCCCACCAGGCTTCCCCGTCCCTGGGATTCTCCAGGCAAGAACACTGGAGTGGGTTGCCATTGCCTTCTCCAATGCATGAAAGTGAAAAGTGAAAGTGAAGTCGCTCAGTCATGTCTGACTCTTAGCGACCCCATGGACCGCAGCCTACCAGGCTCCTCCGTCCATGGGATTTTCCAGGCAAGAGTACTGGAGTGGGGTGCCATTGCCTTCTCCGGTTATAATACCTCAAAGCATTGACAGTAGCCATAACAGCAGTAGCTACGTCTTTAGGTCTAGATATGGTGATAAAAACTGGAAAATACAAAAAACCTATCAACCAACACCACTAAATAGTAATGACAAGTTTAGTTTTTTGTTGCCGTGTAAACGGCTGGTATTAGGGCTCAGTTTGAGTCTGTAAAGGGCGTC
Organism: Tragelaphus eurycerus; assembly: GCA_935064755.1. Lineage (NCBI taxonomy): Eukaryota > Metazoa > Chordata > Mammalia > Artiodactyla > Bovidae > Tragelaphus > Tragelaphus eurycerus. The sequence goes on from CAKXYN010000009.1 coordinate 48,107,730, forward strand.
TCTGGTGGCTCTTATGCTAAACAATCCAACTGCAGTGCAGGTGACTCTGGTTGATCCCAGGGTCTGGAAGATCCCCTGGAGAAGGGAATGGCTCCCAATCCATTATTCTTGCCTGGAGAACTCCAGGGACATAGGAGCCTGGTGGGCTATCCATGGGCTCACAAAGAGTCAGACACAACTGAGTGACTAACACTTTCACTTTGAACGTGGAAAACGCAACAGTGCTGATGTTTCTGCTTAAAAGGAAGTTAGATGCAGAGAAACATGGCTTAAAATGCCATATCAGTGTTCACGATAGACACATAATACAAAAATATTTTCCTTTAATAAACATTTTCTCATCATGTTTAATGGGAAACAACTAAAATCTCATGGAAACAGAACAGTAGGGAAATTTTTACTATTGAGTTTTCAAATCATGTATGTTTTTCTTCAAAATCTGTATATATTATTTTGATGTTTTCACAGGTCTGTCCGATATAGATTTGATCCACCTGTACATAATAGAGAGGAAAATCTAGAGCATTCACATTCAAATTCAGCAGCATCTGGAAAGAGAGAGAATTATATTCTTTATCTAAAATACTTGAATTCACAAAGTATTAGCTAAAACAAAACAAAACAAAAAAATCACCCGAGACCTTTCCTAGTGTTCTGAAGAATGAAAAATATCTATATATGACATGACAAAAAATACAAGATAACTGCATTATCTGCCCACGGTTGAATGTGTGGCTGAGTATCAGAGCTTCTGGCTTTCTCATTCTTCATTCATTCACTCAGTAACTATGCACAAGGGTGCTGTGACAAGCACTGGAAGTAAAAGATGAAGGTGACCCAGTGCACCCTGAAAACGATACGCTATCAAGTGGAAAAAGAGATGAACAGGCAATTTCCATACAGAGTCATAAATACTAAGACAGATCCAAAAGATGGCACAAGGAACACGCAGAAGGGACAGCCAGCTTTGTGTCAATACTGCCAGCTTTTTGGTGGAGGTGCTATGGAAGTAGCTACCCGAAGGACAGGAAAAAGTACAGGAGATGGAGGGAAGAAGCACGTACAAAGACCGGAGGGGAGGAAGCACACCTGTGAGATCCTACACAGTCGGTGTGGTTAGATGCAGAGCTGAGGGGCAGAGGAGGGTGGTAAGGAGATAAGGCCGACTACTTTGGCAGGACCCAAATTGATGTGGGTGTTTGGAGTCTTTCCTGAGGGCAAAAGATAAACTAGTGAGAAAGTGAATGACAGGGACATTTTAAAGTCACCCCCCAAGTGACAGCTACACAAACGTGATTGCTTGAGTCTGGGTTTCCTAGCCCTAACCACTACCAGACACTTGAGACGGTGATGAACTCCGTGTTTTCTGAGAACAGTGTCAGGGTGCAGGCTGACAGTCCACAGGGATGGCAGAAGTAGAGGAAGGATATATCCAGAAAGGAAAAGAAATACATAGACCTTTTCAGATTTTTTTAAAGCTATGGAACATAATAAATATATAAGGAATAAGGATGTTTTTCACTATGATTGCTCATGTTTTCACATTTTTCATTAGCTATGTATAAGAAAAAGTATACAACATAGCATCTGTTATACAAACAATGAAAAGAGATGCCACTTATTCTTTACAGTATTTCCGAAATCAATGTCTACATTTAATTCATAGGTTTTGGCAACATACCTTCTTCTTCTAGTTCTCTTAGTTATCCTCTTTTCCAACTTCCACTGTGTCTGAAATAAGTCAAATATTATTTATGCTTAAGTTAAACAAGAGATATTATCATAGAAATGATACACAACTTACTACATGTGACATTTAAATAACACTTCTAGAGACTAGACCTAACTTGAAGATTACGTAGAAGAAAAATAATCACATAAATAAAAGAAAATGAATTCCTACTTACTCTGCTTTTAGCTAACAGAGAACATATATATGGAATGCTATTTAGATTAATTTGATACAAGTACAATAAATGTCAGCCTATTGAGTACACAAAATTTCAGAGGTTACGGAATGACCCATAATCCTAGGAACGACTCACAAGATTACTCTCTTCTTCTCTAACAGCTCTTGCCCTAAAGATGTACTTCTGAGACCTTTATTTTGATTTCTGCTGCTGCTGCTGCTAAGTCGCTTCAGTCGTGTCCAACTCTGTGCGACCACATAGACGGCAGCCCAACAGGCTCCTCTGTCCATGGGACTCTCCAGGCAAGAACACTGGAGTGGGTTGCCATTTCCTCCTCCAATGCATGAAAGTGAAAAGTCAAAGTGAAGTCACTCAGTCGTGTCCGACTCCTAGTGACCCCATGGACCGCAGCCTACCAGGCTCCTCCGTCCACGGGATTCTCCAGGCAAGAGTACTGGAATGGGGTGCCATTAGGTGAGGGTAATGTTCAAATGGAGGAAGTAGTTTGAAGTTGAACGTTAACAAGGAGAACACATCTGCAATTTTCTTTAAACTTTTTCATTTAACGAAAACATAGAAAGGTGAGAAGATTATACACAAGTAAACAGCGTACCAGCGAGATTTAATTCTGAAGATGTTTAGTGAGAAGAATTCTCTCATAAGTGCTAGTTTCCGAACTATGTCTGAGAGGGAGAAGGTCCCACAGGGGTCACTGCAGGGTTGAGAAACAGAAGTCACAGCTGCCAGGGTCTCTCAAATGCTCCTTATCTAAAGGGCTCTATACTTGTCTCCGTTTTATATAATACAGTTCCACACAACAGTTTTTGTTTTGTTTTGTTTTAAAGAAAGGTTGTCTATTTTGAAAAAAAAATTTTTTTTAAGGTATGATAGTCAATGATTTAGTCAAAGTTCCTAATTCTACAGAAGAAGTAACAAAGCCAATGGCCTTCTTACTGAGTCCAGAGTCCTATGCCAGCTACGTCCTCATATTAAGAAAAAAACACATAAATTCTAACTAAATCATAGAGAAAATGAATATATAAAACCTTATTATATGGTTCAATAATGCTTCTGGCATGACATGACATAGTAGCTTTCGAACTCAATTATATGTCTTAAAGGCATGAACAAGAATAAATTTTTATCGAACTCCTATTTGTAGCAGTCGATATAGTTAATTTACACAGCATAACAGTTTTTTAAACACAGGACAGGGAACTTGAAGGAGAAAATCTTTAGTTGAATCAAGCAGGCCAAAACTGAAGAGATTCGTCCTTCAAAGGATGTTCGTTTCCTCCAGGTAAATAAAAACCTGGCTTATTAAAATTTGTCAACAAATGAATTAGCCACCTTTTGCATTATTTAGGACAAAATGTAAAACACAAAACAGATCTCTCTTTACTGTCTAGCATACTTCCATCCAAGCTCTCATCATTAGTTAGTATATACAAAAAAGCATGAGTGTAATCTCAACTATAATCTAAATCCGGTCAGAAATTGCCATGGAACTTCATTTCCTCAGCCTGAAGTTTCAAGGGGAGGCGTTATACTCCTAGTCTCCTCATGGAAGTGGGTAGTTTTACCTAACGGGTGAGTTTGGGAGAAGAAACTAAGAAGTGCTTGCTTAGTTCCGAATCTCTTCTTTGAAAAGATGTATGTGCAGAGTACGTCAAGGCTGTATATCGTCACCATGTTTATTTAACTTATATACAGAGTACATCATGAGAAATGCTGGACTGGAAGAAACACAAGTTGGAATCAAGATTGCTGGGAGAAATATCAATAACCTCAGATATGAAGATGACACCACCCTTATGGCAGAAAGTGAAGAGGAACTCAAAAGCCTCTTGATGAGAGTGAAAGTGGAGAGTGAAAAGGTTGGCTTGAAGCTCAACATTCAGAAAACGAAGATCATGGCATCTGGTCCAAACACTACATGGGAAATAGATGGAGAAACAGTGGAAACAGTGTCAGACTTTATTTTTCTGGGCTCCAAAATCACTGCAGATGGTGACTGCAGCCATGAAATTAAAAGACGCTTACTCCTTGGAAGGAAAGTTATGACCAACCTAGATAGCATATTCAAAAGCAGAGACATCACTTTGCCAACAAAGGTTCGCCTAGTCAAGGCTATGGTCTTTCCTGTGGTCATGTATGGATGTGAGAGCTGGACTGTGAAGAAGGCTGAGCGCCGAAGAATTGATGCTTTTGAACTGTGGTGTTGGAGAAGACTCTTGAGAGTCCCTTGGACTGCAAGGAGATCCAACCAGTCCATTCTGAAGGAGATCAGCCCTGGGATTTCTTTGGAAGAAATGATGCTGAAGCTGCAACTCCAGTATTTTGGTCACCTCATGCGAAGAGTTGACTCATTGGAGAAGACTCTGATGCTGGGAGGGATTGGGGGCAGGAGGAGAAGGGGACGACAGAGGATGAGATGGCTGGATGGCATCACTGACTCGATGGATGTGAGTCTGAGTGACCTCTGGGAGTTGGTGATGGACAGGGAGGCCTGGCGTGCTGCAGTTCATGGGGTCGCAAAGAGTCGGACACGACTGAGGGACTTTTTTTTTTTTTTTTTTTTTTGATGTGCCCACAGCACCGTGAACATGGGTCTGCAGTAGGCAGCCCGCCCCAGGGACGGGGATCAAGCATTTGCTTCCACCTCTTAGGCCTGCGTGGGGAAGTGTCTGTCTTGGGATGAAGTCTTTGGAGGCCCGCTGTGACTGCACAGCTAAAGCACGTCCTCCAGGTTCGTGGCTCTCAAGTACTAAGACCCAACATAGCCGCAGTGCTGTCAAAGAAACCTTGGATTCCTCTTCTATGATAGCAAGAAGCCAAATGAGAAAACAGGTTGAGACGGCACTTAACAAGGGCTACTTTTCTCTGGATGTGAGAGTTGGACCATAAAGAAAGCTGAGCACCAAAGAATCGATGCTTTTGAGCTGTGGTGTTGGAGAAGACTCTTGAGAGTCCCTTGGACTGCAAGGAGATCTAACCAGTGCATCCAAAAGAAAACCAGTCGTGAATATTCACTGGAAGGACTGATGCTGAAGCTGAAACTCCAATACTTTGGCCACCTGATGTGAAGAAGCGATGCATTGGAAAAGACCCTGGTGCTGGGAAAGATTGAAGGTGGGAGAAGAGAGAAGGGGATGCCAGAGGATGAGACGATTGGAAGGCCTCACCGACTCGATGGACATGAGTCTGAGTAAGCTCCGGGAGTTGGTGATGGACAGGGAAGCCTGGCGTGCTGCAGTCCATGGGGTAGCAAAGAGTCAGACACGACTGCGCGACTGAACTGAATCGAACTTTTCTCTGCATCACCAACATCATGAAAACACCATCAAAACCATAAACTCGTGTGCACTGACTGAATATTTTAATCACAATGATTACATGATGAAAACTAGTTCCAATTTAAAGACTCCCTGTCATTACTATCTCCGTCATCATTCATCCAGGTGATGTCAAGACAGAGGCAAAAGTGAGCTTCATTTACAAGTTTTCAATATTTGATTTAACTACAAACTTAGAAACATTCTGCAACTGCTTGGCAAGATATGTTTTAGAAATTGAAATCAAAATTCTGTCAGTAAAATAGCAATTAAAGATGTACTCTTGGGTAAGAAAATGACAAAAAATGATCATCTAAAACTAGAAATTAATCTTTTGATTTAGTATTACAAGTTTGTTTAATTCATAAAAAGGATTTATCTAGGATTTGTTCAAATAAAAAAAATCACCTATGGGTGGTTAGTGTTTAGGTGCCAGTCACTCACTTATGCTTAAAGGCAGAAAAACTGCGGTGGGTGCCGCAGAGCTCAGAAATGACTATGAACCACTGCCAAAGTGAAATCAGTTCGAAAGTAAGTCAAACATCTGAAAGTACACTTTCGGTTACTTGGCAATAGGATTTCATTTCTATAGTCGAATTTAAATCCAGATTTTCAAGAAATTTAAGATGTTAATAAGTATTTCTAAAATCGAGAAATCTAGGGGAAAAACAATCAAAATGTTCATTAATTATGGTTTTTACTTAGTGTGCATAAATCAAATAAACAACTCAGAAGTTCAAATGAAAACCAAGAATCATTCATGTAAGAAATCTGAAACCCAGGGAAAAAAAGATATTAGAACTAACCTCGAGCAAGTAAGTCACCCTGCTGCTATTTGAAGAGAGCAGAAGTGAGGTAGAAAACTCTAGGTTTGCTCTTGGACCAAGATTTGAATCGAACATTCCAGTATTATTGAAATTTCCAATGCCAGGGGGCTCCAGGACTGGCCTCGTGGTGAGAGTGCTGAGTGAAGACCTGTTCTGCTGTTTCTCCACCTCAAGTTCGGTGCTCGTCTCTGCCAGCCTCTCATTAGTCCTGGGGAAGATGGAAAACACCGATTTCGTTCACGCTTCCCTAAATGACTTGCATTTGTTACGCTGCCATATAGTAAATGGAATGTCCCATGAAGCCGTTTGAACGCAGAAAACACAGAGCAGACCTCCTGTAAACAATGATAGTTGTAACCTTGCTCTCAAGAAGTACACATGTGTCTGGGGCTCCTCAAGTAACAAGTCACAGTTGGGAGAGGAGAGAAAGGGCATCAGAGAGAAAGGGAGGTGGCCTCACAGTGACACCTGCTACCTCTGGGACACACCTGCCTCCAGGAAACAGTTCAGGGATGAAGAAACACCCCATCCCACAAAGCCACGTGCAAGTGCTTCCTTTCACCACTCTTGCACATACGTTTCTCTCATGACCTCGGAGAAATTAAGCATTTGGCTCTGAGGAATCACCTAGAGCCACAATCTCCAGGGTATGACAAGAAAGCAATGGGTGAAAAAAGGGCTAAAACAGCCCCAGGAATAATGACAAGTATCCCCTGCTTTTCCAAAGTTCATTTTATGTTACCTCACTTCTACCAAGGGCCTACATCAGCACCTATATTTCATAATCAAAAAAAAAAAAAAAAATCTGAAGAGAATTTTGGTTTCATTTAAAAAGGCAAAAACTCTAAGCAGCGTTCAGTGTTACAGTGAAGGCATCGTGCTCCCCAAGCAGGGAGACCGGCCCCACCGAGGTCCTTCTCCAGAAGCCACCCGCCACATCCCAGCATCAAGTCGCCACAGCCCTGAGCCTTGTCTGGGAGCAGCTGTGCTTCCCTTGTGCATGTGCAGTTTGGGCATCGACTAGCAGAGCCTGTCCTCAGGTGCCTGCTCCTCTGCTGTCTGCTCTTTGGCTTCTGAAAGGTGTCCTGGGGGCGCTCTGCTTTCAGACAGCCCAGAAACCTGGACTCTGCACTGCAGGTGGGATCTGCCCTCTCCAGCCTCCACACCCCCGCCCCGCCCCTCACTCAGGTCACCATGCTAGCTTCAGCCACTCTGTGAATTACCCTGCCTTTCACCCCTGTGTGAACTCCCCCCTATTTCACAAGTGTGCTTTTACTTAGTGTAGGGAAACTTACAAGGATACCCTATCACTCATTTTTCTTAGGGCACCCTCAGGCAGTGACCATCAGTTAGCTTTCACTTCCTACTAACCTCAGGAACCTGGCTCTATAAAAATCAGGCTTCAGAGAGAAGTTAATGGACTAAATTTATTTTCTGTGATTCTGGGTTTTGACTTACTCGTCTAGTTTTGTTTCCAATGCCTTTCTAACTTTTAGTTCCTCTAGGTAGAGTTGCTTATATTCTTCCAACTCTGCTATATCAGAATCTTGAGAAGTTTTCATCTTGGAGAGTTCAGATTCCAAGTCTTCTAATCTGAGTTCTATCTCACTTCTTACGGAAGCCATACGCTCCTCGTGGAGGAGGAGCTGCTCTAAGTTTTCTTGAGATGCTGCTCGTATCTAAGTCAAATTTTAAAAGATACATGTTTTAATGATTATAACCTGAATAATTATATTTGTCCCATTTAGTTTTGAGTCAGTAATTCAGAGAGCGATTTTAAACGTGAAAATAAGAAAAGTGGAACTTTACAATAATCATCGTCAATGTGACATGAGTTAAATCGGAATTATAAAATTAATGTGGAATCAATGTTATCGTAGTACTTAAGGAACCGGATAATTCAAAGACTAAGAGGATGAAGTGAAAATTTAGAAATTGAACAAGACAACTTAAGAATAATGCAAGAGGATGGTACCAGTTCTAAACCACATTTTTTTTTTTTCATCCTCATAGTCTTGTTTTATACCAATTGGTCTTCTAAGTAAAAGGATTCTCTAGTGAGAAGCATTCTGAAAGATCAATTTACTGATAACTGTGATGGACACTGAAATATTTACAAGGAGAAACAAGTGCCCCCTTCCTTCCAGAAATCTACAAAACACACTGCTCTAAGGGAAGTAGAGGAAACACATAAGCCGTATACATCTAAAATGTAATTTACAGTGAGGTGAATTCAAGTACATGACAGATCAACAAATTAAGCTGCAAAAATAGGCTGACTGCTTTTAATTTCTCTACAAGATCCTGTCTTGCTCTTTCTTCAATCTCCCATTTATACAGCTCAACTTGAGTGTGTTCTATCATATTCAGTTCTATATGAGTTTTGAGTTCACTACCTCTTGCTCCAACTTCTTGTTCTTTTTCTCTAGTTTCTCACACTTCCTTTGCCATCTTTTCATTGATAGTAACTCCTGTTGAAGAACTTGATTTTTTGCATCCAGGTGCAGACATTGTGAACATGCAGTTTCTAGCTCTCCTGGAACATGATCAATCTGCAAGAAGAAAACAATACCATTTGGTTCTGAGGGAAGTGGACTGAGCACAGTCGACCGAACTCAAACCGAGGATCAAATACATATGATGGGATCTGTATTGTAGAATGTAGGACCTGGAATAACTCAGAGAATCAAGAAAGAAGTTCAAACCACCAAGAGTCACAAAATATATTCTTCACTATCATCTTAGTCTCACAACATTTGCACTTGATTTTACACTCTTTTATTGTTCTACAGTAATACTTTTCTATCTTTCCTCCGTAGAATGACTGCAAGTCACCTCGTAGTAGTATGTCTCTTACTCCTTCCCCGAGCTTGTCCCACGGTTTTTAAAGAAGTTTGAGGTATCCTGTATTGAGTTATCTAGGGCTGAGTTAATAAATGCCTCCCAAAAGAAGATTGTGAAAATAAGACTCTAATGACTAAATATGGATTCTAATCCAATAAGCCTTTTTCTGAACTACAAACAGTTTCTGCTACTTTGAATTGCATTCCAAAGAAAAATGATTCACAGGGTTAAAGAAATCCCATCTCCTACGAGTTTAGTGAGATGATCCATACATTTTTCTGAACAACAACAACAAAATGCCTGATTCTTCTAACCCTTTGTTACTTGCCACAGATTAAGAGAACATACCAAACAAAGGAAACAAAAAATATTTCCTGGACTATCAGTGACAGTGAGTTGGAAAGAACTTTCCTTGAGACAGAATGATTACTTTTTAAGTTGACGTGCGTGGAGCTGGTGGTTTTCAAACATGTATACAAATTCTTTGACACTTTTCTCATGAAATTCCCTCTCCTCAAGTATGTGCTAGTCCTAGTAAATGATTCCTCCTGGACAGAGTCTGGGGAAACTGCTGTGTGAGTTTTAAAGCTAAATAGCTTCTGAATTTTGCTCTGTGGGGAAGCCAACTCTTAGAATCAGTCAACATGCTGTGAAGAAGCAAGGCCACATACTGAGCATATGTCAGTGTCCCCACTCACCGCCCCCACCTAATGTTCCCTCCAAAAGCCAGCTCTAACTGCCAGACGTGTGCATGAACAAGTCTTCAGATGACTCTGGTCCCCGCCTTCACGACATCCTGGGTGATGCGACTGGAGACGAAATTAGCTGGGCTCATTCACTGAGACTTGCCCCAGCGCAGACTTGTCAACAAAGGAAATGCTGTTTTGAGTCACTAGGCTTTGCGGTGGTTTCTAATGCAGTTTGTTAACAATAAATAACTGGCACAGATACTGATATTCAAAGTGAGGTTCAGTTCAGTCGCTCAGTCAAGTCTGACTCTTTGTGACCCCATGGACTGCAGCACGCCAGGCTTCCCTGTCCACCATCAACTCCCACAGCTTGCTCAAACTTGTGTCCATCAAGTCGGTGATGCCCCCAAATGCGGTACTGCCATTAAAAAAGACCTGAAACATGTGAGAATGCCTTTGAAGCTGGAGGTAAGTGGCACTTGAATGGATGCAGAGAAAGAAATGGAAACCCCATGGGCTTCATGACATTGTCCACAGAAGCCTGATGGTCCTTGAAGATGCTGCCGGTGTCGGCTTCTAGGCAAGAGAAGAAACTGACACTGAAACACGGCGGGCAGAGACCTTGCTATGAAGCAAATCAATGAGAGGGATAAGCTATCAGAAAAATGAAAAAAGAAAGTGAAAGTGAAGTCGCTCAGTCGTGTCCGACTCTTTGCTACCCCATGGACAGTAGCCTGCAAGGCTCCTCCGCCAATGGCATTTTCTAGGCAAGAGTGGGTTGCCATTTCCTTCTCCAGGGGATCTTCCTGACCCCGGGATTGAACCCAGGTCTCCTGCATTGCAGGCAGACACTTTACCATCTGAGCCACCTGGGAAGCCTAAGAAAAATCAAAAAGTATTATTCAATAGAAAGGAACCAAGACTCACGGGGTTCAATACTGTATCCCCTTTACAGCATCTCCACATGCCCAATTGTCACATGATGCTAAAGGACAGAAATGGCTTCTGGGCTGAGATCAAATCTAGGGTGCTGCCAGGAAAACATGGTCTAAAGGTAAAACCTGTAGACTGTAAGTGTAAGACCCTGGAAAGACTTAAGGTGGTGCCTCGGATTCCTTTAAGGATCTTAAGAGCAAAAGAATGTTAAAGGTGTCATCCTGCAAAGTTTCACAGGAAGCCCAAGGTGCAGCTGCTAAGTCACTTCAGGCGTGACTTAGCACGACTCTGTGCGACCCCATAGACGGCCTCCTCCAAGGCTCCTCTGTCCCTGGGATTCTCCAGGCAAGAACGCTGGAGTGGGTTGCCATGTCCTTCTCCAATGCATGAAAGTGAAAAGTCAAAGTGGAGTCGCTCAGTCGTGTCCGACTCTTAGTGACCCCATGGACTGCAGCCTACCAGGCTCCTCCTGTCCATGGGATTCTCCAGGAAAGAGTACTGGAGTGGGGTGCCATTACCTTCTCCGATATGTAGATGACACCACCCTTATGGCAGAAAGCGAAGAGGATCTAAAGATCCTCTTGAAGAAAGGGAAAGAGGAGAGTGAAAAACCTGGCTTAAAACTCAACATTGACGAAACTAAGATCATGGTATCCAGTCCCATCAGTTCATGGCAGATAGATGAGAGAACAATGGAAACAGTGACAGACGATTTTGGGGAGCACCAAAATCACTGCAGATGGTGACTGTACCCATGAAATTAAAAGACGCCTCCTCCTTGGAAGAAAAGTTATGACCCACCTACACAGCATATTAAAAGCAGAGATATTACTTTGCCGACAAAGGTCTGTCTAGTCAAAGCTATGGTTTTTCCAGGAATCACGGATGGATATGTGAGTTGGACCATCAAGAAAGCTGAGCACCGAAGAACTGATGCTTTTGAACTGTGGTGTTGGCGAAGACTCTTGGGAGTCTCTGGGACTGCAAGGAGAGCCAACCAAGTCAATCCTAGAGGAAATCGGTCCTGAATATTCATGTGATTGATTCTGAAGCTGAAGCTCCAACACTTTGGCCACCTGATGTGAAGAACTGACTCGTTGGAAAAGACCCTGATGCTGGGAAAGATTGAAGGCAGGAGGAGAAGGGGATGTCAGAGGATGAGATGGTTGGATGGCATTACTGACTCGACGGACATGAGTTTGAGCAGGCTCCAGGAGTTGGTGATGGACAGGGAAGCCTGGCTTGCTGCAGGCCATCGGTTTGCAGAGTTGGATGCAACTGAGCGACTGAACTGACACATAAAATACTAAATGCTAATGAAACTTTTTTAAAGTGTGGCTATATTTACATTTTACTTTCTAAAGATGCTCTAAAATAATTTTCATCAGTGGTTCAAGATAGTCCAGGTTTTGTAAAATCATATCTTACTAAAATAATCTTTGAAAAAAATCCCATGCAAACCCCACCTCTTTAAAAAAACATCAACAAAGGAAAAAACATATTCTTTCCGAAAGAACTGTTCCATAGAGACATAGTATTCATTCCTGGTGAAGAGAACAAACTGCAATATTAAAAATGATTCATTCTCTAAAATTTTACAGAAGGGTTTGGATTACAAGAGAAATTCAGAATTCTCAATCAAATCATTGCTAAAATTTCCAGACTCAAACAGATATTTGTGTACCAATGTTCATGGCAGCATTATTAACAATAGCCAGAAAGTGGAAAAACCCCCATTTCATTGACAGAGGGATGAAGAAACAAAATGTGGTCTATATAAAATATTGCTTTTCAACTGGATTCTCACAATGTTTTAAATTAAAATCTTACTACAACAATCATTAATTTTATGAATTCAGTCCACTTCTTCTATAAAGAGGAATTATGTTACCAGTAGCAAACAATATCTGTAAAAATACAATAAACTCTTTAATCAATGAGATTTGTCACACTGTCAAAATATTGTCATATATTACTAGTAAAAAAATTAAAATTCTTCCTCAGTATGACAGAAATTAAGAGGTTGACTTACCAATCTTGTACTTAACAGGTTTTTCTGAAGGTGTTCAATTTTGCCCACTTGCTTTTTGACTGTAGTTTGTAACTCGGCATTTTCAATTTCAAGTCTAAAATGCAGATTTAAAATAATTATTCTCACACTTGGCTTTTTTTTTTTTTTTGGATGTGGACCATTTTTAAAGTCTTTATGGAATTTACTACAACATTGCTTCTGTTTTATGTTTTGGATTTTTGGCTGTGAGTCACCTGGGATCTTAGCTCCCCGACCAGGAATGAAACCCACACGCTCTGCCGTGGAAGGCAGAGTTTTAACCCCTGAACTCTCAAGGAAGTCCTTCACACATAGATTTTTAAAATACCACACTGTTTCTGAACAAACATCTGAAGTTCAATTATAGAGGATCTTAGAATTTTGAAAAGTAAATGATTTGGCAACTGTACTGTTTTTCTAGTTGTGTTTTGTGGACAATTGGCTTCCCTGGTGGCTCAGACGGTAAAGAAACTGCCGGCAATGCAGGAGACCCAGGTTCGATCCCTGGATCAGGAAGGTCCCCTGGACTATGAAATGGCAACCCACCCCAGGATTTGTGCCTGGAGAATTCCATGAACAGAGGACCCTAGTGGGCTATATCTATGGGGTCATAAAGAGCCGGATGCTACTGAGTGACTAACACTTTCACTTTTCACTTGTGGATAATGTGCAAAATATGGAAGTAATGGGGGGAAAATACGCATCTCAAAACAGCTGAAAGCCCAAATGTCACCCAGCTTGACAGTGATGTATTTATTATCGTTACTCATTTAATTCTCGTATTATACTGTTTATCTGCTCTATACTTAAGTTGTTTTCTGTGCTGCTTTAAATCATACTTTTGGATGTGATCTTGGGTTTTGTCAGCACATCTCACGGCCTTTACATGTTGATCCTGTGCTTCTTGAAACTAAAAAGAGAGAAAAAAGGAAAAACAACTGTTTTAACTACTGATAACCTGGCGAATCCGCCATCATCACTTTCTGTCTCTTTTGTCTGCATATTGTTTACAGCTCTTTTCCTGCCACACGGCAGAGTTGAGTTGTTACAACAGACACCCTACAGTCCACAAACTGAAAACATTTACTGTTTGCCCTTTGTATGTTGCTGACCTCTCCTCTAGCACTCAAATACAACATCATCCATACTTTAAAATAGATTTCCCAAATAATAGATAACGCCAACAGATGGACTTTGAAAACTATCACCACACACAGCAACTCACCTTCTTTTCCCTCCTCACTGAATCTGGTTACAGACACAGACGGGGCCACCCTCCAGCCTTCCTTAAGTTACTCAGACAAAAGATGCAGACCCGCTGTCCACGCTCTGCCCCTCCCAATAAATCTGCAGAGCTTCACCACCTCACAACCAGAAAGAAATGGGTGTTGAATGTGCAACAAGTGGTGGAAAATTCCACCCTGTGGAACAGTTTCCCTCTTTCTTTATTAGAGGCTTTGATTAACTTCCGAGATCTTCACATATTCTAACCAGTCCTCAGATCTTTCCAACAGATTCCTATCCCAGCAAAAAAAATGAGGCCATTCCCTTGTGGCTTATCTATTTTATATCTAGTAGTGTGTCTATGTTAATCCCAAACTCCTAATTTATCCCTCCTCCCCACGTTTGCCCTTGGCTAACCGTAAGGACCTGCTGGAGAGCACAGGGAACTCTACTCAGTATTCTGTAGTCACCCACCTGGGAAAAGGAACTGAAAAGGAATGGATACGTGTATAACTGAATCAATTTGCTGTACATCGGAAACTAGCACAAAATTATAAATCAACTATGCCCCAATATAAAAGAAAAATCAAATTGAACAAATGAGGTTGCTCCCATGGCCCTCAAGGAGCCTCGATAACCGGGCCTCCACCTGCCTCTGGACCACAGCCCCTACAGCCCTCTCCCTGACTCTCACTCCATTCCTGCTGCTCTCAAATCCTGCCACCCTTCATTTTTATTGGGCAATCTGGTATTCAAATGATAGTAATTGATCCTTAAAATAAGAATTATGAGCAAATTGTAAACATGTTCTAAGTTAATAGCATAAATAGCAGTGGGAAGATTAGAACAAGAAGAGTTTGGTTAAAGCGCACCACTTGAGTCCCAAATTATGATTAATGACAAGTATATTTAAATGACTTGCCAATGAATTATCAATTAGTGACAATTCTTTAAAGAACTGAGAGGCCATAAAAATAATTGATTCAAGACTGAAATGTTTTTCAAGTTAATTCAAATTTACATGAATAAAATTAAAATTATACCAACAAGTATGACAAAAACGGATGACAAGCTACTGGAGCCAAAGTACTATATATAAGTGATAGCATCTGGGAAACGTGCAATTGACTGTCAAGGTAATCCATGTAACTGAAGCTTAATTTCAGATTATTCATTTTAGGTTTGAGCGTTTCTTTTATCTGCTTCATCATGATACTGACATGTGGTTACATAGAGATTCAAATTATTATCTGAATAGTAAAAGAGTAAATTACTAATACCCGTCTATATTAAAAATTTAGAACTGAATCTCTTAACATTTCATAAGTGACACGATGTCTCCACTCAAAGTGAAGCATCTCTCGGGTCTAATTTTTATTTGCTGGATACAAGGTGTGCTTTTAGGCTGGTTTAGAGACCATAGATTCACAGCCTGTGTATTTTTAATATTCGGCTAGATTCAACATTTAGCCAGAATTAAGAATCACTTTGAATGTTCTTTCAGGAAATCTGAGAATTATTTCTCCTTCTGGATACTTACTTCTCTTTCTGCTTTCTCCTTTTCATACTGACACATTCTCTCTTCTACATGATTCCATTTGTTGATTAACTCCTTGTTTCTTTCCTCCAGCATCAGACCTTGTTTCTCACGTTCAGCCTGAAGTTTTCTCAAAACCTTCTGAAACTGGTCTTGGAGGCTAATGACTATCTTCTCTTTACTGTCGGCTCTGTTTTGTGCATCATCCAGTTGCTGTCGGAGCAACATGTTTTCACTCTGGAGTTGAGATAATCGCTCCTCTAAGGATTCCTGCTTGCGAAGGTATTCATTCACTTTGCCTTGTTTGTTCTGATACATGTGTTCAATATCCCGCTTTTGACACTCTGCTTGGCGTAAGTCTCTCTGGACACGTTCTAACAGCAAAGTCTTTTCTCTGAGATCATCTGTCGTCTGATGCAGCTTGATTTTTAGCTGATCGAATTTATTTTTCACTTTAGAAAGTTGCTGGGAAAGCATCTCATTGTCACTTTTCAGGTTAGCCATGTCGAACTTCATTTGGTCCTGCAAGCGTAACCTCTTAGCTTTTGCTTTCTGGGAGGCAAGTTCCAGGTCTCTTTGTGATGTCTGACCTTGATCATGATCGTGTGTGGCAGCAGCCAGTCTAGAACGGCAGGATTCCACTTCTGTTTCCAGTCTTTGTTTGCTTTGTTTTGCATTTTCCAGCTCAGGGTTTAGCATGGTATTTTCAGCTCTCGGAACGTTAAGCTGGCCAGTATGCTGGAATATGGCCTTTGTCAACGTTTCCTTGTTCAATTGTATTGCCTCTTGAGGATAATCATGCTCTCCTTTTACAATTTCAGTATCCTCAAAACATTTCTTTTCTTTTTCCAGGTTCTGATTTTTCACTGTGTCTATTTCTACCGTTGGCATGGCAATTTCATCCTGCATGTGGTTTTTGCATAACAGATCTTTTGCTTTTCTCCCACTATCAGAAACCTAAGGGAGACAAAGGAGACTTTTAGTTAGTACTCAATAAAATGACATTTCATCATTTCCTCTGAAATGAAAGACTAACCTGTATGTTTATGCAGTGAAAAGATGGCACCAAGTGGATCTCCAAATGGAAAAAATGAGGTTCGATACAAACCTCAGACCTTATACAAGCAGAAATTCCCAAAGGGTCAAACATTTAATTGAAGACAATGAATCGATGAAGGAAAAAGAAAACCCAAGGGACTCACTCTTCAAGAAGCTCAGAACTGGAAAGGCTTTTCTCTGAATTACAACAAACACAGAAAACTTAAAAGAAAAGATTTATAGATCTGACTACACTTAAAAACTGTATCTGATGTGGTATATTTATATAATGGAAAACTACAAAGCCATAAAATAGAATGAAATAATGCTATTTGAAGCAACAAAGATGGACTTTAGACATGATCACACTAAGTGAATTAAGTCAGACAAAGACAAGTCATATTGCTTATATGTGGAATCTAAAAGGAACTTATTGACAAAACAGAAAGAGACCCACAGACATAGGAAACAAACTTACTCACCATATGGGAAAGCGGGTAGGGGAAGGGAGAAATTAGGAGGTTGGGTTTAACATATACCATTTTATATATAGACAAGTGTATATAAAATATCCAGTAAGGATCTACTGTACAACATAAGGAACTACATTTAATATACTACAAGCAGAATCTGAAAAGGAATGTGTGTGTGTGTGTGTGTGTGTGTGTGTGTGTGTGTGTGTGTGTGTGTGTGTGTGTGTGTGTGTGTGTATGTATGTGTGTTAGTCTGTCATGTCCAACTCTTTGCGACCCCATGGACTGTAGCCCGCCAGGCTCCTCTGTCCATGGGATTCTCCAGGCAAGAATACTGGAGTGGGTTGCCATTTCCTCCTCCAGGGGATCTTCCCGACCCAAGGATCAAACCCAGGTCTCTTGCGTTGCACGTGGATTCTTTACTGTCTGAGCCAGCAGGGAAGCCCCATTTATATAATATACACACACATACACATATATGTCTGAATCACTGTGCTGTATACCTGAAACTAACACAATATTGTAAATCAATTATAATTCCATAACACCACCACTCGCTACCTTTAAAAACACTGCATCTGAGACCTCCTATACAGCAACTTCAAGTAAGAGCCTTAGCTCTGTATATATTTCAATAGATGAAATTTCATACAAAAATTATTTTCTTGAGAATATGCTACCTTTCTAACATTTTAATAGGCAATTGTAAGCCTCATACCTATTGACAACTATACTAAGCACTTCTACAAACATCAACTAACTCATTAGCTATAATGATTCTGGAAGGGAAGAAGTTAAAACTATATAAATAAGCTGTAGGCTTTTCACCAGGTCTTCTGACTCTATTAGTCCTCTTATATCAAACCACAGTTACTTCTCTAGTACAAACATATCAATACAAAATAATCCTCCTATTTCATTCATGGTATATACACTAATGGTAAATAAGGTAAAATTTAGAGAGCTCTTCCTAGAGAACCATGAGATTCTTTTCTGCTGCAATACCTTTCATTCTCTCTTCATACTGTTTAAAATACTAAGATGAGGAAAATACAATGAGAAACATAATTATCACTAAATATATACTATGGCATATGTATCACTGTTTTCAAGAGTTCCTTGTACTGACACAGGACACTACACAGAGCAGAGGGTTCATTTTCTACAAGAATGACTTCCAAAGTATGGTCTCTGAACTGCCTGTAGTTTTCTTCCTTACCTTCAGTGGAAGCGATAAACCAACATAATCATCTATCAAGGAAGGGAAACCACTACCAAATACCAGAATACCTACTATTAGTAACAAGAGTTTTTATTTTCATTCCCTTGTGGGGAGGGGAATGTTGTTTATTCTAAAAAAACACCTTGTTAAAGTGTTCAAAAGTGTTTTTACAACTGATGTTGCAGCTTTTACAAACTGAAAAACTGTAAATGATGTGAAAATGTCACTGACAGGATATTGGTTAAAGAAATGACAGTGGAGCCAAGAACGGACTCTGATTCAGACACTGAAGGTGACGACGTGCACGGAGGGACAGACACGCTCACCCCAAAGCAGAGGGACTTTGTCGGGTAGCACAGTCGATGGGGGAGCACACGTCACAATCAGGGCCCCAGCTCCTTCGAGACAGTCACAAAGGATCTGAGATCAATTCCTATGGAAAATATTAAAAGCCTCTCCTTGGATGAGGCCACTGTATGTCCCTACCTGACTGATGTCCATACCATTTCTGTCCTTTATGGAGCCTATCTTTGCATGAAATGTTCCCTTGGTATCTCTAATTTTCTTGAAGAGATCTCTAGCCTTTCCCATTCTGTTGTTTTCCTCTATTTCTTCGCACTGATCACTAAGGAAGGCTTTCTTATCTCTTCTTGCTATTCTTTGGAACTCTGCATTCAGATGCTTATATCTTTCCTTTTGCCTTTGCTTTTTGCTTCTCTTCTTTTCACAGCTATTTGTAAGGCTTCCCCAGACAGCCATTTTGCTTTTTTGCATTTCTTTTCCATGGGGATGGTCTTGATCCCTGTCTCCTGTACAATGTCACGAACCTCAGTCCATAGCTCATCAGGCACTCTATCTATCAGATCTAGGCCCTTAAATCTGTTTCTCACTTCCACTGTATAATCATAATGGATATGATTTAGGTCATACCTGAATGGTCTAGTGGTTTTCCCTACTTTCTTCACTTTAAGTCTGAATTTTTGGAAGGAAAGTTATGACCTACCTAGATAGAATATTCAAAAGCAGACATTACTTTGCCAGAAAAGGTCCGTCTAGTCAGGGCTATGGTTTTTCCTGTGCTCATGTATGGATGTGAGAGTTGGACTGTGAAGAAGACTGAGCACCGAAGAATTGATGCTTTTGAACTGTGGTGTTGGAGAAGACTCTTGAGAGTTCCTTGGACTTGTAAGAAGATCCAGCCAGTCCATTCTGAAGGAGATCAGCCCTGGGATTTCTTTGGAGGGAATGATGCTAAAGCTGAAACTCTAGTGCTTTGGCCACCTCATGTGAAGAGTCGACTCACTGGAGAAGACTCTGATGCTGGGAGGGATTGGGGGGCAGGAGGAGAAGGGGACGACAGAGGATGAGATGGGTGGACGGCATCACTGACTCGATGGATGTGAGTCTGAGTGACCTCCGGGAGTTGGTGATGGACAGGGAGGCCCGGCGTGGTGCAATTCATAGGGTCACAAAGAGTTGGACATGACTGAGCAACTGAACTTACAGACTGACCTGACTGATGTAGACAAATGGATTTGAATTACAAATAGTACTTTCCCGAGCTCTCCCTGAGAGGTTTTCGTTGTGGGAGATCTGTTGCTAGGACCTCGGGGATGGGACCCGGTCCGTGTCTGAGAGGGATATCGGCTGGGGGAGTGAATTCCTCTGCTTGAGATGCCACTCGACAACTCTTCAGAATGAAGGACAATCAACTTCAAGAGTCTTTGGTTTCTACCAATTGCTGGGAAAAAACCCCATGGGGAGCATTCCTGCACTTCTACAGGATGCCAGTTAACACCTGTCCTTGAGGACTCTGCTGTGAGGGAGAACCCAGCTGGGAAAGTGGAGCCAGCTCTGAGCTGTTCACGGGGCAGGTGGCCTGGAGGGCTGACGGGCACAGAAGGAGGGGGTCCACGACTCTTAGCCACCTGCCGGATTGAAGGCCAGAGGTAACTGGATTAAAAGTAGGCACCATCTTCCCTCCCCATGCCCCTTCTCTTCTAGACCTATTCACTCCCCAATGGTCCCTCAAGGCAGAAGGGTCTGTTGCCTGAGGCCAGCGGAGAGCTTAGCCTCCTGTTTCTACACCAATCTCAACCCTGTGGTTTCTCAGTAACTATTGTGTGAGCTACTGACGTGACCTCTTCCTCTCTCTGCTCGAAAAACTGCACCCAGCTTTTCAGGATTACAGAATTCTTATTTCCGGCCTTGGTACTTGGCGAATTTTGAATTTCTTTGCTTTTATTTTTAAAACGTAACCGAAAATGTCCTATAACACTAAGTAAATGGCACAACACTCAATAATGGTACTTTTCCAAAATAAAGGGGGACATTATAAATAATACTGGTGAAATAGTATGAGAAATTTGAAATTTTCACCACAGATTACTCTACCTGATTCCCATGATTTCTCACAGTCTTCAGTTCCTTTTCGAGTGCTCGGAGAGTGAATTCAAGTTGCTGTTTCATTTCAACTTCTTTACTATATTCCTCTTCTTTTCTTCTTAACTCCTCCCTCATTTTTTCATATAACATATTAAAATTTCTTCTATTCTCTTCTTCTTGCTTTAAGGTGACTCTGAAAAATTTAGAGAGCTCTTCTTAGAAAATCATGGGATGATTCACTCTTGCTGCAAGAAATTTTGTTCCCTCTTCACAATGTTTAAAATAATAAAAATGGGGGGAATACAATGAAAAACACTTAAGAATGATCACTGTTTTCATACAGAGGGTGAAGAATCAAATTGCATAAAACTTTGTTTGTATTTTGTCTTGAGAAAAATGGCTACTTCATACATCTGTGGGTGGGAATGTAAAATAATATAAACTTTTTGAAGAACAGTTTGGAAATATAGATCACAAACATTTTTAAAACTTCTCATACTTTAACCAAATAAGACAATATTATTAAAGAATAATGTATTCAAAATAATTTAAAAAGGCAGAAAGGAATTTATAGAAAAGATGTTCCTTGCAGTATTAAATAGAATACAGAAAAGTGAAAAACAACTGAAAGTTAATTTGGTAAATAACCAATGGGATGTCCGTTATGGTGGACTCCTGTATGGTCATGAAAATGATGATTTGGAAAAATATACATTCAGTTATTAGAAGCATTCACTGTTAGGAACCTGCTATATTATTTGCAAGAATTTCACATTCCACAATACTAGTGACACTTTCTCCCCTGTAAAATCCTAGAGGATAAGTTAGTCCTTATAACACATCTACGTCTCTGCAGTATTAAAGGAAACAGTAGTTCACCTATTTCTTTAAAAGTGAGATGTACAGTACCTTAAGCTGCTGAGCTCTCGTTCCCACTCCACTTTCTGATGCTCTAACTGTGATTTCACTTCTTTGGTTTCTGACCAAAGAAACCAAAGCTCTTTCTGTAGCCCACGAACCTTACTTTTCATTCTGTAAATTTCTCCTCTAAGTAGTTCACAATGGCTTCTTTGGCTTCTTGGAAAACCTCCCAATCTTTCATGCGAAAGAACTGTATCTTGAATTTTCAACACGCGGACAGAATTTGCATGATGAAGAAAACAAAGATAGAAACAAAAAAAAATTATGTGAGTAATTTTTGAGTATAAAGGACTGTGCCTTTCACGTTCACTCATCCACGCACTGAACAAGTATTAAGTGTCTATAATTGGAAGACATTATTCTAAGCTCTGTAGATAAAACAGATGTCCCTGCGTCTTGTTTAGCTTGAAGTCTAGTAGAAGAGAAAGACAAATAAAATCATTATGAACTCAGATAGATACTCTAAGAAGACAGTTGTATGATCACATAACAGAACTTGAGATAGACTGGGTCCAGGAAAGATTTCCCTGGGGAAGAGCTGTCACACTGAGAAATGAAGGATGAGCAGGAAGTAGTAAGTAGAGTAGGAAGAACAAGCCTGTGGACAGTCTCCAGCTGCCATATGTTTTTAACCAAGACAGAGTGAAGAGCTACTGATTTACCTTCCTGAGTGGAGCGAGCAAAAACAGCGCTAACAAAATACAGTAAACACTGATTTCATGACAAAGGACTTCAGGGCGTGAAGGACAATGATCCCGGAAACACACCAGGTTAGCCTAAGGAACGCCCCAGCTCACTGCCTGGAGAGAATTTCCAGGGCCCAACACGGGGGAAGGAACAGAAGCTGAGTCAGCCAGACTCCCTGACAGGAGGTGAGGAAGCTGACAGTCTGGTGAAACCAAAGTGGGCAGAGATCACAGATCAGAACCGCGGAGAGGAGAGAGTGGGACAGAGAGAAAAAGCACCCTGGAGATCTGAGGAGGAGCCCCTCGGGTATTCAGCAGAGGAACGAACAGCGCCTATCTGGGAGAAACCACCTGAGACCAGAGAGAGACCATCTGAAAAGACTACCGGAACCTGTGACTGGTGCTCACTCAGTCCCAGGAATTCTATCTATTCTCATGAGCCAGGCTGGAAAAACTCCTAGGTACCAGCAGAATGAACAGGGGAGTCAGCAAGGTCTTGCCTCCAAGGCAGGAAATAATCCGCCCTAGCCCCAGGCCCCTCTGGATGTACCTAACAAATCATGAGGAGCAAGAGCACAGAAGGAAAACTTGCAACATTTGGAAACTAAATCACACGGATCTAAATAACCCTTGCATCAAAGAGATAATGAAAAGAAGAATTACAAAGTATTTTGAACTGAAGGAAAATGAAAACATTAAGACCAGCAGACATTTTAGGAAACTGACAAGCTGATGCTAAAATTCATGGAGAAAGAAGGGTATAAAATAAAAACAGATGGAACCACACAATTGTGACCTTTAACCACGCAGCAAAGAGAAGCAACACTTGGGTTACATGATGAGATCTGAATTTTTAAAAATAGTTAATCATTAAAGTTGCTCTGCAGACCGAGGTTCCTCAAGGTGGAGTGGCAGGGAAAGAAGTTCTGAGATTATTTCAGTGATTCTAGGAGGAAAATGATGCTACCATGACCTTGGGTGAAGGCACAGGAAAGAAGAGTCAACGGAAGGTACAGTGAGTGAGAATGATCACAGGCCTGTGGCGCAGAGTATCCACCCACGTTCATGTGCTTTTAATACAGGACCTACTTCTGAGATGCACAGCACTGTAACATAGCCCTGGCTCTAGAGCAGTACTGGAGAAGATGTGCATATATCACTACTCTATACACAAACAGGCTTTCTGTTAATATTTACACTGCGGTCCTACCTTTATGCCCCAAGCCAAGTGGTTCTACTTGCAACAGGGAATTTGTAGAGTAAAGCACGTCGTCATCCTCAGAAACAGTCTCAGAAGACTGAGTTAAGTCATCCAGGTGGTTCACATAATTCATTTGTTCTCTGACCTATACATACATAATATTGTCTCACAATGTCCTTAAAATATGTATAAAATATATTAAGTGCACAGAGGTGATAACTCTCTTTATCAAAGCAAAAACAGACACTTCTTAAAAGAACAGATTTTTATCAAAAGGATAACTATATCAGTAGTGTTTCTAAATGATGTGTTCAAAGTAAAGTTCTCTACAACAAAGGAAGATTTTCTATTTTGCCACTATTCCTTTTACAAAGTATTTTTTACTAGGATAATATTTTTTAAAGTTCTTTCTTTCTTTTTTTTTTTTTTTTTTACTATACCTTCTTCTTTTCATATGGTGTTTTTCTCGCGGGCCTAAAAAAACAAATGATTCTTTTCAGGCTAATAGTAAATACTCAAAAATACAAACAATACCTAAACTTTTCTTTTTTAGATAAACTCTGCATTGGTAAGTAATTTTCTATAAAAGGATGCAACAATCAGCAAGAGGAGCATTAAAGGACAAAGAAAATATATCAGTAATATTAATAAAGCGTTAAATTTAGATCCAAGGCAAAGGAAAAACATAACGTTACTTGCCTTATGTGATAGAAAGCAACATACCAGGGTTTTTGCACCTGTCATTTCAACAAGAACTAATTTTTATGGCAATAAAACCTATCTGGGAGATATTCCTCAAGTCCTTCTAAGAAAGAAACCCATTTGGAATAACCATGATATTAGCTTTTTGAGGACTTCCTAGGCAACTGCTATGCATTATTAGAAGCACTTGACATGTCTTAAAGGCATTTTCATCCTCACAGTCACTCTGGGAGATAGGTATAAGAAGAAATGGAGCACAGAAAGGCTGAGGAACTCGCTCAAGCCCACACAGCACATCACCAACAGACCCAGAATTCAAACCCAGGAAATCTGGCTTCAAAACTGCTCTTCCAAAATATGCTGAGCAAGTAATATTGAAAATCTTCTTAAGTAACATGATGGTGAATGAATCTATAGCATTATTCTATGTCTATGCTATAACTATAGCTAATTTCTGAATCTTAAAACGTATTTCCCTTCAAAAAAAAAAAAAAAAAAAAAAGACCAGATGTGAGCAAGTCTAGAAATCTGCTTTTGATAAAGATTTGTTTTTCGTAAAGAAATTCATCAATAAGCATTCATTCAACCATCCTGCATTGTTTCTTCATGTATCTGACATCCACTTACTGAGCACAAAATATGT
Organism: Tragelaphus eurycerus; assembly: GCA_935064755.1. Taxonomy (NCBI): domain Eukaryota; kingdom Metazoa; phylum Chordata; class Mammalia; order Artiodactyla; family Bovidae; genus Tragelaphus; species Tragelaphus eurycerus. Next base: position 48,132,353 of record CAKXYN010000009.1, read on the forward strand.
GTTAATGACACTCTTAATACAGGAAGCATGGTTTTTGTCATTTAGATCTTTATCATCCTAAAGGAATCATCTGTGAAAGATTGTTAATATGTTTTTTTCTATTTTATATAAACAAAATCTTCCCCCTTTCCCTGGAATCTATAAACAACTATGAAGTTAATACGATGTGAAGTTTCAGAGTACCTTACAAAATAGTAGCTGCTCACACAGTTACTATCAACTAGAATCATCAAGTAATTATCAAATCCTATTCAGGATAGCCTAAGTGTGTGTAAATTCACAATGATGGGATTTTTGAAAATCTACATGTGATCGAATTAACTAAAGTAGTCATCTGCATGTTCAATTATA